>OY728128.1:712305856-717305856 GCA_963277665.1 Viscum album | reverse complement strand
AAGGTAGAGCACCAGGTACCAGTAGGCTTGGTATAGCCCTTAGAGGTCCTAGAGTGGAAGTGGGATAGTATATCCATGGATTTTGTGATGGTAATTCCATGTACATCTAGAGGAAACGACTCTATCTGGGTGATCATAGACCGACTCACCAAGTCGGCCCACTTCCAACCGACCAAAGAGTAGGGCTCAATGGAGATCTTGGGATGCCTCTATGTTCAGAAGATTGTACGGCTTCATGTTGTTCCATCGACTATCATCTCCGATAGAGATGCTCGTTTCACTTCCCAGTTATGGAAGGGGTTATAGGAGGCTTTGGGACGCAGCTTCGCTTGAGCACCGCCTTCCATCCTCAGACGGATGGTCAGACTGAGAGGACCATTCAGACTCTTGAGGACATGCTCTATGCATGTGTCCTTGACTTTGGTCATAGCTGGGAGGATCACTTAACCATGGTGGAGTTTTCATACAACAATAGCTACCATTCCACCATCGGGATGGCCCCTTACGAGGAACTGTACGGCCAACCTTGCAGGTCACCTCTGTGATGGACTGACCCAGGGGAGTCAGCACTTGTCAGACCAGAGATAGTTCAAGCTACGATGGAGAAGATGCAGATCATCCAGGAGCAGATGAAGACTGCACAGAGCAGACATAAGTCCTATGTTGATAGGAGATGGAGACCACTGGAGTTCGAGGATAGCGACCACGTCTTCCTACAGGTCTCACCTCGATGAGGTCTGTAGAGATTTGGGTGAGGCGGAAAGTTATCTCCTCGATTCATCGGACCTTTCTAGGTCCTCAGCAGAGTAGGTGAGGTGGCTTAGCACCTATCCCTTCTACATCAGTTGCATCGGTTGCACGACGTCTTCCACGTATCTCAGCTGAGGAGATACATGCACGACTTGTCCCACATCATCGACCATGGGGAGATGGATGTCGATGACGGGGCGACTTTCCCGGAGGTCCCAGTGGAGATCGAGGATCGACAGGAGCGGGTCTTACGAGGATGTTTGATTCCTCTAGTGTGAATTCGCTGGTAGCATGGGAACCTCCAGAAGAGCACATGGGAGTGGGAGGCTCAGATGCATGCTCAGTACCCCCCATTTGTTTCCCTAGTGTGTGTTGTAGCTTTACAGGGATGTAAAGCCCTGAGGTGGGGGTAATGTAAAGACATGGAAATTTCAAGGAAAATTTTTTCTTAAATTATTTGGAATTTTACGAGTCCGTAGTTTCTGACGGCGTCTGATTTCGAGGCCCAATGTACCAGGAATCAATTCTTGAAGTTTTGTTCAGGTACGTTCAGTAAACGTACGTGCGGGTTTTTCTATCTTTTGAACTGGTGCTTGGATTTGAAATATGAGGACACCGATGAACTCCCAGCACCAGTATTCGCTTAAGAATACCTCTACCGCAGTTGCGTTTGGTCGAGAGCAGAAGTTAATTTTTTTTGGGGATTGTTAATAAATTAAAAATTATGTGTGACATAATTTTTAGGTGGTGGTTAAATCCACCAAAGGGAAGTTGGGAGTGGGTCCACCCTCCCCCCCCCCCCACACATAACCTCCCATGGGAGGATAATGTGTGCGGGGCCCACACAAACATCAACTCTTCAACTCCCCCTTGAAACCCTTGGAACCCCCCATTGATGAGGGTTAAACCTTCCACCTTCCTCTCTCATTTAATGTGACAACACTACTAATTAATTAATTAAGCTCCACAATTAATTAAATATTTGTGGTGTCATGAATTCATTTGAAATATTTTGAAATGCAAGGCAATATTATAATATTGGGGAGCCTATTATTTCATTTGACTTGACAAATATTCTGTGGGAAGGATTTGGGAGAATTCACCCTCTCCAATAAAGAACTCGAGGAACAATATTCTCTAGATGAAGAACGTCATTATTCAATGAAGAACACTCCAAGTCTCTAAGAACGTGAAGCAACACCTTCTTCAACCAGAACAGGAATGAAGGCACCCTTTCCCATGAAGTAAACTAAAGATGTCTTCTCGACATGACGTTTCGAGCTCTACTTCCTCCAACGTTGACAGAACGACGCCCATCTTCCACAATGCCCGTCTTCCACAACTCGTAAATGTTCAATGCCGATTACGAGGTATGGGTTTTTTGTATAATTTTATATATGTGAATTATACCCTCGTACTTGGTAAATTATATGTTGGAAAATTGTTTGAGCCTCTAACACGGTGGGTGTGGGCTAACGAACAAGTCCAGACCCTCCGCCAATTTTTTCATGATGCACGGTTTGTTGGGCAATGGGTGAATGGAAGGGAAATGGTGTTTTGAGTTCATCGTAGTGAAGAGCAAGACCAGAGGAGGCCGTAGGCATAGAAAGGAGGAAAAAAAGACCACCAGAATGACTCTGGTGGCCCGCGGAAGAGTGTGATGGCATGGGTCGCTGGCGCGGCAGCGCCGGTGACCAGAGGCGGCAGCCAGCACCGGTCGACCTCCTGGGGTCAGTGGCGCCCCTCGCGTGCCACTAGCAGAAGGCCGCTGTGACATCAGCCACGGCGGTAGAGAAGAACCTGCCATGCGGGTTCCGGGAGAAACTGGTGGCGCAAGCTGGAGCCGCCGTTACAGATAATCGGGGGACCCCCCCCCCCCCCCCCCACCCTCACTTCGCGCTCGACCAGCTGGCCGAGCCACGGCCGGCCACCGGACCAGGCCGCCTGCCGCGCGGGCTGGGCCGCCAGCCGCGCGGGCCGGGCCACTCTTTCGTGGGCCGGGCCAGACCCAGACCCAGGTCAGGTCGACCTGGTTCGGGCTGACCCAGGGCTGGTTGGGCTGGGTCGGACCTGACTCAGACCCCCTTCTTCGGGCTACTTTTGGTTTTTCACCCATAACTTGAGCTACGGACCTCAGATCGACGCACCATCTGTTGAATAGGATTATTTGGATCCAGTCGGTCATTTTGATATTTCAAACTTAATATTTTGGTTAAGTTTGGGTACATCCGGGTTGGTTTGATTCCGAAACCAACCGGGCCATCGGTGCAGAAACGCTTATAACTCTCAAACCGGGCGTCTGATTGACGCGTCGTCTGTCGCATTGGGTTTATTTTGATGAGACGGAACTTCGGGATAAATAAACTTAGGACTTTGTGATAGTTGATGTATCGACCCCTTTGCTCGAGGAGCAGACCCTATCAGAATCGAGCGTGCTGTGTGCGGGAACCCTAGAGCTGGCGGCGACTGCGACGATGCACTACTGAAAAAACAACCTATACCCACAGTTCAAAACCATGGGTATAGCCCCCAAAACTGTGGGTATAGGATATACCCATGGTTTTGGAGAACTGTGGGTATAGGGGAGTCAAATGTGGCACACTTCGCGTTCCAGCGTGGCACACAATAGACCCCACGGTTTTTAAACCGTGGGGTATTTAAATTCAAAAATCACGCGCCCATGGGGTTTCGAAACCGCACCTCCTGTTGTGCCTCGCGCCCATGCCGCACCATCGCACCAACCAAGCTGCAATTTTTATTTCTTATATATTCATATATCTGCTCATATATATTAATATAATCACTTCGCGTATTCAAAAAATGCTGCCACAGGGTTTCGAACCCGCACCATCGGCTGCGCCTCGTGCCCGCGCCCCAGGACGGTCCAACCGAGCTATTATTTTAATTTTTCATAGATACATATATCTTCCTATATATATTAATATAAGGGGTATTTAAAATCAAAATTTTCTGCCACGGGGATTCGAACTGTCGTCTCACAATGAGACTCAATGCCGGTAATCACTAAGTTACCGACTGAGCTAACTTTTTTATTTGATATATAGACATTAATCTACGTATATATATTAATATGATCTGTGAAAAAATGTTTCCCACTAAAATTTTTTCATGTCCCGCCTAATGTTTTTTCCCCACCATAACGTGGAAAATCTATACCCACGGTTCTGGAGAACCGTGGGTATAGGTCTTCAAAAAAAACCGCAATACCTACAGTTTTGAAGAACCGTCGGTATAGGTCTTAGGAAAATACCCTATACCCACGGTTTTATCCAAAACCATGGGTATAGGTCTTAAAAGAAAACAATACCCACGGTTTTTGGTACAACCATGGGTATAGGTTCACATACTAGCCCTATACCCACAGTTTTGAAAACCGTGGGTATAGGGGTACCCTATACCTATGGTTTTTTTCAAAACCGTGGGTATATGCCTATTTTCCATTAGTGATGACTACTATACTGAAACCCTCCGTGGGTTCAACGATGATGACAACTGTACCAGAATCCTATGTGGGTTCGACAGTTCTGATAGAGTAGTTGGTCCTGTGTCCTGTGTGGGTCCGACATCTTAGATGAATCAGTAACTACATGTAATCATCTCTATTACTCTAGAATAGTTGGATTGTATCCTGTGTGGGTCCGACATCTTAGACGAGATAACTGGACTGTATCCCATGCGGTAAGATAGCTTAGACGAGATAGTTGGATTATATCTTGTGTGGGTATGACATCTTATATGAGATAGCTGGACTGTATCCTATGTGGGTCCGACAGCTTAGCTGGAATGTATCCTATGTGGGTCTGACAGCTTAGATGATCCAGTGGCTACATCTGATCATCTATATCTCTCTAAAATTGTGTCATACCTGTGTGATATGAGTCATGTCTTTCAACTATTATCATTGTGGTGATTGAATTTACTTCCTTTGTGGACTAGGTTGTGCTTGGGCTCATGAGTTGGAGTCGAATTGTAGTTGGTAACTTAGGTATATGTATGGGAATATACCTAAGTAGGGTTGGTTGATACTTTGTGTTTGTATCTTTATTCTTTTTTTTATCCTTAGTGGATATTGTGAGACCTTGTGGGTCTCGGGGTCCCTACTAAGTATCGTTATACTCACCCCTACATGGGATATGCCCACACCTCATTGTGTTGGATGAAGACGAACGACAATGTTGACGGAGACCAAGAGCACCACGACTGGACGGTACCCGAAGGTGGACCTTGCGATGAGATGGCACACAGAGGAGACTGACAGAAATGAGATATGAGGTGGCCATATTTACCTACCCTTCAGTAAGGGGCCCTAGAGGACGGTCCGGGAGCTTCTCTTTACTTCCAGCTACTTGTCCCTTTTTACTTGTACTCATTGTTCAGTTGGGTTTGTATACTGGCCCATTTACTTTCCAGCACACTCTTTTGTATTCAGTTTACTTAGTGTTTACTACTTGTTGCGTACTCTGTGGTGTTTGTTTACTTTTATAAAGTCAGTGCCTTCCCAACTTAGGGATTTATGCATTTGGTTCTATTTGTCAGCCCCTGGCCTATGGAAGGGCGGCTTGGGGTAGTCACGACACGGGCCCTGAGGATGGGTCATGACAGATTATGTTTGGATGTTTCATGAGAACTATTGGGGAATAGATATGGTGTGATTGGGGATTATATGTGGAAACCACTGAGGTGATTAATGTTGTGATTAGGGATTATATATGGAAGTTTCATCTGTACTACTAAGGAGTAGTGATGGTGTGATTGGGGATTACGCATGGAAGTTTTATAAGTGATATTAGGGATTAGTAATGGTGTAATTGAGTCTTATGTGTGAAAGATACCTAGGTGATGTTGTGTAGTAGTGATGGTGTGATTTGGTATTACTTTTGGAATCTTATTGGTTGACGCTGAGAAGAAATTATGATGTGATTAAGGATTTCATATGGGGGATATAACAACACAATTCATTACATAACATTAATACAAGATTTATTACATAATAGTACACATTATAAAACCCAAAATATTGATATTTATAGTGTATTTGGGAATTAGGTACATAGAATAATATATTTAACATGGGATACAACAACATTATTGAAAACATCCTTAACATGCTTCTAAAATTCCATGTCTTTTTAAAACTGTATGAGATAACCTCGGGAAAACATATGAAAGGGATGAGCTATAAATCCCAATAAGGCAATAAACAAGGAATAAGGTGATAAATTTTAGTGAATAGGAATATAAAAGGGTCATATAAATATTAGGAATCATAAACATGAACAATGAGACATGATATAACATGATAATCATATCATGGTAATCTGGAAATAACTTAAAACATTGCATCATAAACATAGGTCAAGGATAAATCCGCCAAGAATTCATGGTGTAAAACTTATGATAAAGGAATTATCTTCACTTCCTATCCCATAATGATGTATCATGATACTTAAAAAATACTCAATTCATTGGATCTCTATATAACTCTAGGAACACACATCACATTCATTTCATTCTCATGGTTAAGTGTGCCACATCAATCAAACAATGTGGATTCATTTATCATAATAATTTATTCCACAATCAAGGAGTGTTGAATAAATACATATATATCCCAAATAAAAAGTATATGTGCATAAATTTTAACACCTTTGATAGGAAATGGTTATGGTATTCACTACACAATAGGTTTGGCATGGAAAATCGCAGTGGTATTTCTATAGCATAATGACGTCAATTAAAGATTCATAAAAATGGGTTGATGAGAGAGAATGGGATATCTCATCACACAGTAACAAAATGGGTAGTAATAGGAACATTTAAAAAATATCCCAATATTATTAATTTTAAATAGAGGGAATAAGGTAATGAAGAAACATTAATAAAGAAAAGAATCCTAACTATATTTTAGCATGCTAACAGGTGTACATAAAAGATCATGGGAGTATTAATGATATTGAAAGGGGGATATCATCATTTATAAATTAAATTTACTATAAGGGGAATATGGAAGAACATATCCCAAAATAATCAATTGTAATTTAATATATATAACAAAAAATAAGTGCTTGAATAAAAATGAGAAGAGAGAAATCCCTTACAAAATTTTTCCAAAGTAACAGCTTAGATAAAGGTCAAAATGAGAGATAATAAATGTTAAATCATTAAAATAACATAAATTGGAAATTAATGGGATGTTTATAAATAAATTAAATTATAATAAATTGCAATTATGAAGACAAATTTCAATGAATTTTCTTGAATTGAAATGAGGAGAGAAAGGTCCCTTCCTTGAGTGTGTAACTCTAAAAGCTTCGGAGGGGCTTATTGAGAGCTTGGTGGAACCTTTGGGGACTCTAGAGAGTATATATAAGAGTATTTACATGCTCCAAGGAGTTTTGGTAAAGATAAATGGTATATTGGTTGTGTTTATATAGGAAAAGAGGGGGATTATTATATTATTTAGGTTTTGGACTGTATATAATAAAAAATCTAAAACCAAAAACCATATCATTTTTTTCCCAAGGTATCCAAAAAATGGGATTGTTTTTTATTATTTTATAAGTCCAATGTTCTAACTTAATAAAATAATGTGCTTTGTTATGTGGAGGTGAGTCACAATCTTAAATAAAGGATTTTAAATCCAAAAAATATATTATAAGTTTTTGGAGGATTCACAATGTCTTTAAAAAATAAGAAAAATAAACATAAAATCATAATATTTTAAAGGAAACAAATATTTTTTCTTGTATCCCATTTATAGTAATTATTAGTTCAATTTTAGATCATTATGATTTCATAATACACAAAGTATATTTATATGGTATTTAATTTTTAATCTAAAATTTGACTGTCTTAGAAAATTATGAAAAATTAACTATTGGATAATTTAGACATTGTACTTCCAAAAATAATATGTATTTTATATAAATAATTTTCTAAATATTTGAATTTTCACTTTTAAAATAAAATTTACATTTATTATGAAATGATGGTTTCTTTTACAAAAACAATTTTTAAACACTTATAAAAATTACAATTGAAATAAAAAAAATTATTTGTTAATTTATATTTGATAAAAATTATTTAAAATATTCTTTATTTAAGAAATTAATTAATTCATAAATTAATTAATTTAATTTTAATATTAACTAAAAATACTTTTTGTGCTTTATTATATCAAAATAAAAATCATTTACAAAGTAACAATAATAGGATGAAAATGTATTCATTATTCTATAAAAAATGTACATATTCATTTTTATAGGGTCTTGATACATATCTATTTAATACACCATCAAACTCCATAAGGGTAAAGTGCACGATAGTGGTACATTCATGGGGCGGTTTAGTGAACATTGTTTGGGCTATGATCTCGATGAGCTAGAACTTCTCCCATAAACAATTTTTCTCATAATTTAGTTGTTGGATCTCAGCTTGGTCTTTATAATGGGAAAATCCCAAAAATGTTGTCTCCCATAGAAGCTCCAATAAATGGTCTTAATAAGGTACAATCCTATAGGTTGAGGTCATCACTTCCTTTGTCTCTGTCAATTGGATTTGTTAAAACCCTATATTTATACTAATCATGTGATCACTGTTCAACAACAATATTGATACTTAAAGATACTTTAAATCCAATTGGATATAATGAAACAAAATAATTGAATGTTTTTCTATTATCATATTAAATAATATGACATTTAATTAAATCAAAATGCGAATTTAATTTATAATAGTTCAGGTCATTATAATGTTTCCCTCTTTAAAAATTTGACCATAGAAATTTCATTCTCCTGCACTAAAATAGATGAGGGAAACTATTCTTCATAACCTCATCTGGTTCCCATGTTCCTTATTTAAACTTTTTATTGTTACACAACACTTTGAAAAGGTGTGTTGTCTTATTTCTTAGAACTTTGTATCTATGATCTATGATCTTCACCGGCTGCTCTTCATAGGAATGATCATTCTCTAATGTCATCACCTCTAGATTGAGTGCAAGTGAGGGGTCTGATAAGTACTTCATCTATAGGGATACATGGAATACATTATGTAATTGAGATAGGTTCAGTGGGAGTGATAGTCGATTGGCCACCACTCCATGCGATTAAGGATCTCGAAGGGGATGATGTATCATAAAAGAAGCCTTCCCTTCTTCCCAATCCTCGTTATCTAATTCCATGGAGATATACAGAGGAATTCCATATCTCAAAAATAAAACTCTAGGTATTGTCGACTATTTTCATAATATCTCTTTAGTCGACTCTGAGCATCATTGATGTGCTGTTGAATGGTCTCAACCTTCTCAACCATTTCCTTGACCATTTCATGAATTAGAAGTTTTTATTCCCCAAATTCATCTCAACATGATGGTGTTCAGCAAATATTCCCATAAATGGATTCATAGGGATCCATTTGGATGTTCTATTAGAAAATTTTGTTGTAAGAGAACTTGAAAAAAGGAAGATGTTGGTCCCATTTCCTTTGAATTATAAAGAATATGCTTGAAAATTTCTTCTGTTGTTTGAATAGTCTACTCAGATTGGCCATCAATTTAATGATGATAGGTCGTACAAAAGTTCAACTCAGTGTTTAGAGTATGTTGGAGAATTTTCCATAACTTTTAGGTTAATCTCGGATCTCATTCAGATACAATCAATAGTTGTACTCTATGAAGTCTTGATGTAGATAGATTTTTCTGGTAGTTTTATAATTTTATAACTTAGTTTTAATTAATTAGTTTAACCATTTTTTATATTTTTAGTTTATTTTTGTAGTTTTGCATTAGTTTAGATATTTTGATAATTTTTAGTTAATTTATATAGTAATATTAGTAATTTACTATTTTTATTAATTATATTAATTTTATATATAACATTTAACAATATTCATTATTATTATTATTTCTAATTTTAGTTTATTTTATTAATTTTTATTATTATTTATTCTCTTTATTTATTTTATTTTATTTCATTATTTGGTTGTATTAATAAAATAGTTTTTTATTAGTTTTTATACTTAATAGTAGTATTATATTTAATTACATGTTCATTAATATTTAATTCTTATTATTATTTATTGATATTATTATTATTTTTTATCTGTTAGATTCATAGATTTTTTTAATTTTGAATTTTAAATTTGGATTTAATTTTTCATTTTGATTTTTTTTATTTTGTTTTGATTTATCTCCACCCCACCCTATTTACCTGTTCCCCACTCTCCCTCTCACCTCCCCACATCACCCATACCCTCCCCAATTACCCTTCGATCCTACTCACCACTTCTATAGTAGTTGGTAGGTTAATAAATATTTCAAATTTTTATGCATTGTGACGCGTGTGTCAAATTTCAAGCCGTATTGCCGAAGAGAATATTAGAATTAGGAGTTCCTTTAAAATAGGTATTGAGGTCAAAAATAAAAAAAATAAAAATTACAGTTTACTATTCTGGTAATTTTTCATTGTAGGGATTTTAAAGACACTTAGAAGTTTAGAATGATGTGGGTTGCACCACACAGTTACAACCAGTACCCACCATACCCACCAACATTGCAAGGTATGGAATACAATCTTTCACCGCACATGAGCTCTCCAGGTAATCTTGTTTATTTTAATGATTATCATTTAAGTCTATGTTATGATCAATATCCTACTACTAATTTCTCCCCACCTGTTATTCATTTTCAAATTCAAGTCATTTAAGAAAATTTAGAACTTGATAATTCATGTGAAACAAATGATTCAATAATTGGGAGCATGTTGATTTCTGCTATCACTGAGAAAAATCAGAGGTTTGAAATTCAAGATTAACATAATGAAAAGTTTATTTACTCAATAAAAGATATATAGAATCAACTGAAGAATATATTAAATTAAATGAATCATATTTTCAAACTAGCTTCCTCATTTCCACTTGATGATATAATTCAAAACAATTCTTTTGAGGAGAGTGCAATAGAGGTTTCATTTGAACAGCATCCATATATCGAGTCTGATAATGATATTGATCTGCCTTCTTATCGTACAATTGATGATTCCCCTCCATCACAATTTAATTCTTCCAATCTAATCACATTTCAAGAATATGAGATCTTGGTCTTCCGCCCTATTGAACATAATGGTCCTTCATAAAATGTGATTTCATGTCCTTCTTTAGTGAGTCACAACCTAGTCATCCCAAAGTGAAAAAGTAAACATTCAATGTCTATCAAAATGCACCTTTGAGGATGAAGAAAATATTGAACTAGGACCATTATTTACCATGATAGATTCAGAATTGAACCAAGAGATAGTGGATTTCCATGCTCAAGAGGAAATCACATCAAATGACATTGAATCACCTCTTTCTAAAAATCATTGTGAGTTTGAAACTTTTTAAAAAATAAAGACATCTAAAAGATTTTTGGGGTTAGATAATCAGTCAGCATTGGTGGTAGAGAACACTTATAATTTTCTAGAAACAATGAAAGAATGGTATTTCCTGAAGGATCCTGAGTTTGTGGTGAAACATGTACCAACAGAAAAATATGATGAGGGTAGTATAGAAGAAAATTTTGAAAAATATTTCATTCTTGAAAAAATAGAGACACCTTCTCCAATTGATCTCATGCCACTTTCTCCATTCATCGAGGTTAAAAACACTTCACTTGAAATACTCACATATGTTAATGATATTGTTGACCTTGGCACAATCAATAAAACTATCGAGAATGAATTGAGTTGGAAACCAGTAGATTTCCTTGTGCTAGTGGTTGGGTGTTAAAATGAATTCGGATACATTGTTAACCCATGTAATGAATTCAAGTATGTGATAGATATAATCTGACCACTTAAGGAGTCTGGTAAATTCATTTTTTCACCTATTCACATTCAAGGAGGTAATCTTCTTGATCTTTCCATTGAAGACCTTTTCCCAAAATTCAATTATTCGGTGATTCTTTCTTTAGGTGAGGTATATTCATTCCCTTCTGAGTTGGCCTATTTTCATTGCATTCTGTACAACCATTTTTCTAACAAGATTCCATTGAGATATTGCACATCTTGCAGGATAAATTCATTTTCAACAAATGGATTCCACACTTCTACTGAAAAAGAAGCAGACGCATGGTATACATTTCTGTTTGATCCTAGTATAATTTTATCAATGTTTGGATTAATATTAAGTAAACTTCGCAGTCAGTGGGAGGAAACCCATAATTTTTTTTTATTTTCACTGCATTTAATTTCATTTCATTTAGTTTTTTAAAAAAATAAAATAAAATAAAAAGGCATTCATTTACCATAATCTTGTTTCTCTTGGAACTGTAGAGGATTTGAATTCATTATAAATATTTCTATCATCCACATGATTTTGATTATAGTGTGACTTATTTGATATTATGTGATTATGTTCTGTCAATGTGTTGGTTTTACAGGTATACTATTTGTGGAGCTTCATCAGATATAGACAGATTTTCCATGTCTATCTTCACTTACATAGGGAAGTGTTTTATTTTTTCTATATTTTATGCTTCCAAAAACACCATGTAAATTAACAAGAAAATAACAAGAAAATTTTGAAAAATGAAAAAAAGACTAACATTTATTTCATTGATGAACCCACATGAAATCCAGTGTATTTTTTCATAACAGAGTCAGGAACATACTACTTGTATCCCTAGGTAGTTTGAGCACATGATTATTGTTTGGAATTCTTTGATCCTTTATATCACAACTTATATGATTATTGATATTATTTCATGCTTCTATTTTTTTTTGAAAAACATGTATAATTTTGGGACACTTATTTGTACTCCTGCTCATATGTGATGTCCAAAATTTTATTTCCATACCCGTGAGGTCTATGGACCATTTTACATCATCTCTTGTTTATATTTTTCTTAAGTAAATTCCAACCATGTTATGTCTTTTAGAACTTAACATGTTTTTCTAATCAAAGCGATAGAAATTTTGAATGTTTCACTAAAATTATCGAGGAATCTGTTTGATTTTTCAGCCTCATTGACCCACTGAGCCTCCCATATATTTTCTCCATCATGCAGCCCTTAGAATCCATGAAGAATCCTTTTTGGATGATCCCATAGATGATAAACTTACCTACCCATTTCTTGAATATTTTCATGATAATTTTCAATCTCAGTGTAGGGGAGAGGTATATTCATGTAGAGGGTTTTTTGAGGGGTACTGATACATTTGATGCACATGGATTGACATTATCTCATCCTGATCATATGAGTTATATTTCATAGTATTCACATTCATTACATGTATTTTGAGTTAGGAATATAGAATCGTTTTGGTTCCAATAATGAGTACATTGATGGTCATTACATGGTAACCATCACTTTTAGGGATACCTATAAAATTTATGATCCATTACTCTATAAGTTAGAGATTTTTCTATATGACCTACTTTCACTGAGATGTTACAGTGTGCACACTACTTGTGTATCTTTCTTGGGGTATTGTCTTACATTTTTTTCTAGTATTTTGGCGTTGACACTCAATAGTTTTTCTTCCCATCCTATTTTAGTGGGTGGTGTCCCTTAAAAAAATAAAAACATTGGATTCTCATATTCTTGGGGATAAGCAATGTTTTAAGTGTGGGTGAGCGAGAGTTTGAGGGAGACATTTGGATTGACATTTATCATGCATTTATTTCAAGATTCAACCCTCCTTTTTCCAAAAAAAAACTGTCACAATTTTTTATGACTCACTGTTCTGAAGCCTCAAAGAAATTTGAACCTCATGTAAAGTCCAAGATATTGGTGCATTATTTTTATTTCCACTAGTGGAGATGTGAAATTCATGGAAAGATTGTGGTAAGCGTGCATGTAAATGAGAATTGAGAAGGGATTTGATCAAATATTTTGAGCGATGAGAGTGATGGAAAGTTTGGTCACATGATACATGAGTGCACATACTTGTTTTGGAAAGAATGAGTGCGGAAGAAAAATGGTTTTTGAAAATTGGAGTTTTAAATGAAGCATGATATTTTGTGGTTAAAAAGTGATTGAGAAATTTTTAACTTGCAACTTTGATGTTTTGATTTGTCTATGAGTCCACTTGTACTTTCTTTCTGATTGTTTTTCTAAGGAGTGAAAAATTTCAAGTGTAGTGTATTTTATGTTCATAGATTTTTCTTTTATTTTTATAGTTTTCTAACTTAGTTTTAATTATTTAGTTTAACTATTTTTTATATTTTTTGTTTATTTTTGTATATTTGTAGTAGTTTAGATATTTTAATAATTTTTAGTTAAATTATATACTAATATTAGTAATTTAATATTTTTATTAATTATATTAATTTTATATATTATATTTAACACTATATTATTATTATTAGTTTAGATAATTTTAGTTTGTTTTATTTTATTTATTTTTATTAGTATGTATTCTCTTTTTGTATTTTATTTTATTTCATTATTTTTTGTATTAATAAAATAGTTTTTTTATAAGATTATTATTATATTTAATAGTATTATTATATTTAATTACATGTGCATTAATATTTAATTATTATTATTATTTATTATTATTATTATTATTATTATTTAACTTTTAGATTAATATACTTTTTTAAATTTTGAATATTAAATTTAGATTTAATTTTTTATTTTGATTTTTTTTATTTTGTTTTGATTTCTATCCACCCCACCCCCTTTACCTTCTCCCCACTCTCCCTCTTCCCTCCCCACATCACCCATCCCCTCCCCACTTACCCTTCGACCCTACTAGCCACTTCTACAGTAGTTGGTAGGTTAATAAATATTGAAAATTTTCATGCATTGCAACGTGCGTGCCAAGTCTCACCACTTCAATGATGTAAAACTGTGAAAGTTGATCCAATGAGAAGTCCTATCGAATTGAGATAAAGTGAAATGTCTTTGTAATGTGATCCATAATAACCCATATAGCATTATTTCCCCTAGATTTCATCAGAAGCCTAGTGACAATGACCATAGTGATGTTCTCCCAGTTCCATGTTGGTATGGTTAATGGCTTCATCATCCCCTTATAATTTTTCCTTTCAGCCTTCACTTGCTGACATACTAGGGACAATGATGTATATTAAACAATATCTTTCTTTATATTGTCCCATCAATAGTTCTCACAAAGATCTTGATACATCTTTGTGCTTCTTGGGTGAATGGAGAAGGTCGAACTATGTGAATCATCCAATAGTTCCTTCTCTAACTCAAGATTTGATGGAACACATAGTCTTGATAGAAATATCACAATTCCTTCTTCATTAATATTTTAACTCTGGGTATTTCCATTTCCTTAGAGTTTCCATTTTCCTATAAATTACCATATCAATTCTTTGATCAACCTTTAACCTTTCCAGAATAGATCGATGAGCAATAATTTGTGAAAGTATTGATGATGTTCCTTTATGATTTTGATGTCCATCCTATTCAAGTCTAAGAAGATCATATCCTTTTCAGTTCTCATAAATGATGGAATTTGTGGATCCTTTCTACTTAGAGGATACTCCAATTTATTCTCTTTACTAGGATAGTAGTGGATTGAGCAGTCGTAGTACTTGATTGGCTCTAACCATCCTCATTGGCACATATTAAACTCTTTCAGTGTGAAAATATACTTGAGGATTTTTTGATCTATATATATTTCACACTTCTCCCCAAAGGGATGATACTAACATATTTTAAAAGTGAATATCATTGAAGAGAACTCTATATCATGCATTGGGTAGTTCTATTTGTGAACTTTTAACTACCTTGAAGCATAGGCTATGAATTTTTCATTCTTCATTAACACATAGCCCAAGACCTTATTCTAAGCATCACTAAATACCATGAAATGTTCTCCACTTGTGGGTAGTGTGATTATAGGTGAATCTATGAGCCTCCTCTTTAACTCCATAAAGCTCACTTCACATTTATTATTCCAAGAAAACATGACTCCCTTCTGAGTTATCTTGTCTATTGGGTTTGAAAATTGTGATAAATTTCTCACAAATAGATGATAGTACCCAACTAATCCAAGGAAAATACAAATATCAATCATAGATGTTGGCCTCTGAAATCCTTCAAACACTTCTATTTTTAAAGGGTTTATATATATCCAGTTTCTTGTGATGATATTACCCAATAATGATACTTTCTTCAACCAGAACTCCTATTTTCTATAATTGGAATAAAGACTCCACTTTCATAGTGTCTTTATAACAGCACTCAGATTCTCCTCATGATCCTCATTGATTTTAGTGTATATTAAAATATCATCTATAAAGACTACCACAAATTTTTCATGGTAATCTCTAAATACACTATTCATCAATTCCATGAAGATTTTTGTACCATTAGTGAGTCTGAATGGAATAACTATAAACTAATAGTGACCATAACTTGTACAAAAAGTGGTTTGGTGATATCTTCCTTCTACACCCTTACTTGAGAATATCCTTACCAAAAATCCACCTTGGAGAAGTAACATGATCCACATAGCTGATCAAAAAGGTCATCAATCCAATGAATAAGATAATTGTTATTTATTGTGATCTTGTTGAGCTCACAATAATCAATGCAATGGCTCATTGACCTCTTCTTCTTCTTGACAAAGAGGACGGGTTCACCCCTTGGTGAAGAACTTGTGAATATGAACAATTTATCTATATTCTCCTATAGTTGTTTCTTTATCTCATGAAGTTCAACAATCTAAACAGAGTCTTGGATAATGGAAATGCCCGAGGTATAAGATTGATTGAATATTAAACCTCTCAACTAGGTGTAAGACTAGTAAATTCCTCAAAAAACACATTAGTATATTCTCTCAAAATAAGCATGTCTTTGAAAATGGTTCTTTACTTAGAATCAATAATTTGAGCTAGATATGATTGTTCATAGGGCAATAATATCCATTCTTGAGATGATGTTCTAAAGAATATTCATCCTACTCTTTGCACTTGTATAGAATCAGGGGTTAGTTCTCAATATAGAGAATGATATCCTTCTTAAGGAAATTTTTATTGACTCTATATAGGGAAATCTAATCAATTCCATGAATTGAATCCAATTCCACCAAAGTAAGTATGTCAAGGTTTTCTGGTATGTTCATCCCAGAAACTTTGTTAGAGGAGGAGTTATATACATCTGATGAAATAATTTACACATTTTCCATTTTCACCAATAGATCTACTTCCATTATTTTTTATTGTGTTTGAGTAGTTATACTAAAATTTTGTGATATTAAGGAATGCATAAAACTAGAATCAAAAAGTAAATTCACTATTCTTGAATGAATAACTATCGTGCAGATCACCACTTCATTTTTTAGATCCACCTAAATGTTTGTGATGGAAAAATATCACCCTTTTGACTTGGAGGTTTTTGTTTGTCTCTGAAAACCCTAGGCTTAGGGAATTGGTTGGCGAAGTGTCATGGTTCCTTACAATTAAAGAAATGAACAATGAGATAAGGTTTTACTAGAGAATTCCTTTCCTCCACCATATTAGTGGGTTTCCCCTATTGGAAATTGAAAGTTAGGTTTCCTTCCATCCATCACATAAAGCATTTCTCTGCTCCTCTTAGGAAATTTTCAAGGTACTCCTTATTACACCTTTGACAAGTGGGATGTTGAAATTTATTGGCACTATTTGGTTTCTCTATTAGATAGCCAGAATTAAATTCCACTTTATGATTCTTATCCGTGTGAAACCCTTGAGGTTCACCTATCTCCATTTCAACTTTGAGGGAACATAGAAAAAATTCATCATAGTTATCAAACTCATGTATCATCCAGGCTTTTCATAGACTAGGTTTTATCCCACCAAAGAAGAAGTTAACCTTAATTTAGGGTAATAGAAAATTCATAGGTGTATCATGAAAGTCTTTTAAATTTTACCTTGTACACCCTGATAAAATCAATATTTTTTCTTGAGGTAAAGGAAATACCTTTCCATTTTATGATGAAGAGTGTGAGGAAATATTTATTGAAAAAAAAATCTGGAATTCCTTCCACTCCATTGATTTGATATCTTCCTCAGGCTTTATATTTTTTATCAATGTCCACTTATGATCATATTCTCCCTCCATATAATAAAAATCAAGTATAACCTTATCGTTATTAGAATATTGAAGTATGGAGAAGATCTTCTCAGTGTAGTTGATCCATTGTTCATTAATTAAGGGATCATATGATCCATTGAAAGTAGGAGGCTTTTGACGCATGAAGCTCTCAATTGTGTCTTGTTATTTATTAGGGGGTTTGGGCGTGAATCTTGATCCATGATTACTTTCAGAACCCGAGTTAACTAAGAGATTATCATTATAATTTTCATGATTTCTACTATCAACAGGTTGGGCATCTCATTGAGGTAGTCATCACATTTCCCATCACATTGATTGTTTATCTGACTCCTCCTATTTTCAGCCATTGGCTATAATAATGGGAAAATTAGGTATGATTATTTTTGAAATATTAAAAAAATAAAAGGGGATACAATTAAAATAAATGGGTAACTTATAAATTACATTTATTTCTTTAACATATTATTTTCTAGGCTTCAATCTATATTATCCAGAATCTATTTCCTAAAATATATTCTTATGGGAATTTTTTTGTTCCCTTAATAATTTTTTTTAATGAGCTTATGAATTTACCAAATTATATCCTATGGAGTGTCAAATCAGGTTCACAGTAAGGCCCATTCTCGTGTACTAGGTTACCCAGATTGAGGCTCGAGACACCTTGTCAGAGTTGTTACCCTAAGGTACATATGTTCTAGAACCACATCCACTTGAAGTATCCCAATAGGGATGTAGTTTCTTGAAAAAACACTTAATATATACTTACCAAATTTTAGGGATTTTTTATTATACTTAGTCTTTATATAGATTATTTTAATCCTAATCCCAAAATAACTAATATTTTCCTCTGATACCAACTATAACAACCCGATTCTTTACTTCACAGTATTACATGGTTTATTACATAAAAGTACACATTATAAAACCCAAAAGTTCTATAATTAAAGTTTATTTTGGAATTAGTTACATATAATAATATATTAAACATGGGATATAACAACATTATTGAAAATTTCCATAACATGCTTCTAAAATTCCATGGATTTTTAAAACAACACGGGATAAACTTGGGACAAACATAAGAAAGGGTTGATCTATAAATCCTAGTAAGAAAATAAACATGGAATAAGGTGATACATGTTATAAAATACGAATATAAATGGGTATTATAAGGAGTAGGAATCATAAACATGAATAATGAGAGATGATATATAATGATAATAATAACTTGGGAAATGTGGCAAAAACTTAAAACAATACATCATAAACATAGGTCAAGGCTAAATCTTACAAGACAACATGGTGGAAAAGTCCTATAAAGGAATCAGGTTCACCCACTATCCCAACATGACATATCATGATACTTAAACATTACCCAATTAATTGGAACACTTTATAATTCCATGCACACTTATTACATTTATTTCATTCTCATTCTTAAGTGTGCCATATAGATCATACAACCTGGATTGATTTATCATAATAATTAATTCTATAATCAAGGAGTGTGGAATAAATATATGTAAGTCCCTAATCAAAAATATATTTTCATAAAGGTTAACACCATTGATAGGAAATGGTTATGGTATTCACTACACAGTTGGTTTGTCATGGAAAATTGAGGTGATATTTTAGTAGCATAATAGCATCACGTAAAGATTCATAAAAATTGGATGATGAGACAGAAAGAGATATCTCATCAAATAAAAAAATTTGAATTAATAGGTACATTGAAAAACACATCCCAACATTTTAAATATTAAATCAAAGGCATAATAAAATGACGAAACATGAATAAAAAGGGAATCCTAACTACATTTTTGTCAGGGTAACGGGTGTACATAAAAAAACATGGGAGTATTAATGAGAGTGAAAGGGGGTATCATCATTTATACATTAAATATAATGTAATATTAATATGGAATAACATATCCCAGCATAGTCAATTGTAATTTAATTTATATAACATAAAATAAGTTCTTGAATGGAAATGATAAGAGATAAATCTCTTACAAAATTTTGGTATAGTAATGACTTAGATAAAGGTCAAAATGAGTGGGTATAAATGATATATAATTAAAATAAGCTCATATGGAAAATTATGGGATGGTTATAAATAATATACATTATAAAAAATTTCAATTAAGAAGATAAATTCCAAATAAGGTGCTTGAATTGGAAGGAGAAGAAGGTCCCTTACTTAAGTGTGTAACTCCAAAAGATTGGGAAGGGGTTATTGAGAGCTTGGGGGAACCTTGGGAGGACTCTAGATAGTGGAGAGAAGAGTATGGTCATGATAAAATGAGTTTTAGTGAAGATAAATGTTATCTTGGGTGGGTTTATATAGGAAAAGAGGGGGATTGATTTATTATTTAGGTTTCGGACTATACGTAATAAAATATCCAAAAACAAAAAACATCCCATATTTTTTGTCTATGGTTTCTACCAAATGGGATTTTTTTTATTATTTTATAATTACAAGGGACTAACATATTAAAATAATTCCCTTTCTTATGTGTATGTGAGTCACACTCTTAAAGAAAGGATTTTTAAACCTTAAAATATATTATAAGTTTTGGAGGATTCATAATGTCTTTACAGAATAAATAAAATAAACATAAAATCAAATTATTTTAAAGTAAAAACATATATTTGGTCATGGATCCCATTTATAGTAATTATTACATTACTTTAGGTTAATTATTATATCCTAATACACAAAGTATATTTATGCGGTATTTAATTTTTTACCCTAAAATTCGACTGTCTCAAAAAATTATAAAAAATTAACTACTGGATAATTTTGACATTATGATTCCAAAAGTAATATTAATTTTTTCTAAATAATGTTATAAATATTCTAATTTTTTATTTTAAAATAAAATTAACATTTATCAAAAAATGATGGTTTTTTGAAAAAAACAGCTTTTGAACCCTTATAAAAATTAAATTTGACTTCATAAAAATTATATGATAACTTATATTTGATAAAAATTATTTATAATATTATTTATTTCAAAGATAAATTAATTAATAAATTTATTATATTAATTTTAATATTAACTAAAAATATAATTTGTGCTTTATTGTATCAAAATAAAAATCATTTATAATGTAAAAATAATAGGAAGAAAATATATTCATTATTATATACAAAAAATGTACATATTCATATTTCTAGGGTCTTGATACATACCCCTTTAATGAACTAACACACGCCCTTAGAGTAAGGTACATGGTGGTGGAACTTTCATGGGGTCGTTCCATGAACATGGTTTGGGTTGTGATCTTGATGAGATTGAACTTCTCTCGTAAATGGTTTTACTCATGCTTAAGTTGTTGGATCTCATTTTGGGATTAGTCAAGGGAAAATCCAAAAAATATAATCTCCCTAAAAATCTCTGATAAATGGTCTTCATAAGATATGATCATACTAGTTGAAGTTATCACTTCCTTTCTCTGTGTCAATTGGATTTGTTAAAACCATATATTTATATTAATCATGTGATCACTATTAAAATGCTATATTATCAATTATAATGATTCTTAACAATATTTTAAATAAAATTGGATATAATAAAATAATAGAATTGCATGTTTTTTTTATAACCATATTATATAAAAAATAAATTTAATTAAATCAAAAAGGGAATTTTATTTATAACTGATTGGGTCATTACTAGAGATATATGGATGTTACTGGGGAGTAGTGATGGTGTGATTGGGGATTATACAAGGAAGTTTCATTAGTGATACTGAGGAGAAGGGATAGTATGATTGAGTATTACTCATGGAATATTATTGGTAGAAACTGAGGAGCATATATAGTATTAGGGATAAATGATGGTGTGATTGGAGATTATTCATTGATTTACCAAAGTTATACTGAAGAGTAGTGATGTTGTGATTGGGACTTGCATATGGAATATTCCCATAGGATGATGGTATCATCTAATTATTATCATGTGAGGCATCTTTTACTCATTACCTAACAAATCCTACACTTATTACACATTTCATCACACTTTTTTTCAATAGGGTAAGTTCAGTGTTTAACATAATGTGAAAGGATGATGTGTGTGGGGCATACACATTGAGCTTCTAATTATTTATTCCTCATGTAGGTCTAAGAGGTAATCTTGTACAATTGATGGGTCAAGGATGATAATCAGGGATTTCACCTAAGGAGGATTCCCATGGGGAACACTTGGGATTATTATGGATATATCGAATGACTGCATTCCAGGGCATCCTATTATTTCCTTCACTTGTGGGGTCATGAGGATATCACGAACCACTTATGGGTCAATGAATATGATTGAGGATTACACATTAGGAGGACCATGGTGACTTTTTGGGGTCCATCTCATGATCATTATATGTGTAATATTATACTTGATACATTTTAAATCTCGAGGTTGACACAGGAGTAATAAAATGCTCATTACAAATGGTATAATACAATTTAATGTCATCTAGTAAAGACCATTATTACTATAAATTTATGGTTTTGATACTAAAATTGATGTAGCTAATTCTATTTCAATCTATCATAGGAGTCAGGTCATGGAATTTTAGGAATTTCTTGAGGACTATTTCAACTCAAGGTATTCTAGGAAACTAAGAGGACTATCTTGACTCATGGAGAAATGAATAAACCAAGAGTAATAACGTGACTCGAGGTGTTTCAGGGATCCATGAGGAGTATATATAGTCATCATAATATTCAGGATGGGAGGTGGAGTTTTATATGTTGCAATGAAAAATTCCTATAATATAGACCAAAAGGATCATTGTGTGACTCTCCATTTTTCATGGAGATAAGTGATGGTAGTGAAGGTACCGAGCTAAATTATGGGGACAACAGCCATATATTGAGCCTAAGAAGGGGTGATGGGGAGGAGTCCCCTATGGAATAGACCAGTGTGTGTGAAGGTAAGATACATTGGGAAGGGTTTTGATAAAATTAGGTTTCATGCAATTCTAAACTTTCCTAAAAGTGTTCTCAATGAAAGGAGGGATCCAAATGGATATGGATAACACTATTTCGTGAAACTTTGGACTTTTTTGAAACTTATATTTTCATAAATCATGGATAATATACTTGTAAAATTTTCTTCATGGATAAAAATTTCACAAAACATCCTCAAACACTCACCCATACATGGATGGTGTTATGTGAGTGAATATTCAAAAGATTAGTCAGTGTGGGAAATGAGTTATGTGTATTCATGAAACTTAATGGAATTACACTAATTAATAACACAATGTCATAACATATAATTTAATACTTTAAAAGGATAAATGAGGATGTATTTATAGGAACCATGGCCATCAAAATATATGTTTTTTGAATGATTATCACCTTCATTAAATTTTCAGTTTCATGGAGATAAGTTTCATGAAGGATTATATGTTTCAAAAAAAATTATTTTCATGAAATTTGGTCTTTATAAAATGTTTGTGTTTCATGGAGATACATTTTATAGAGGATTACCATCTTCATGAATGATTTAGTTTTATAGTGATCCAAATTCCATTCATAAATCATCTAAGTTTCTCAAAATTCTTTTCATTATCCAATAATCCCCTCTTCTATAAATTTTCAAAAATATAACTTCAAACAACCATAAATTTTGATCTATAAGATTTTTTGGGATCCAAGAATATTAAAATACATGCTTGTGAAATGAAATAAAACCCTATATTGGGTTTTTAATTATTTGTTCCATTTTGGATGCATTTTTTAAATAATAAAATGTCATTATCTATACCTAAATAATTTAAAAAGTTCATTTATAATTTTCCTTGAGTCTCTTTACAAAAAAAATAAGGTATTCCCTTTTTCACATTTCACACATAGGTTATTTTATATTCACTTTGAAATTATCTATATAAGTGTGAATGTAATATCATTTTTCAAAACAAAATCAACACTAACACAATCTCGTGTTGTCTTCTATAATTTTCCCTATGATTATTCCTTTCTATGTTTTCTTTATTTTTTAAGTTAATTTTATTCTTTTTCTTATATAAATTATTTACAATGAAATAAAGGTTATTAAAAATTTAAAGGATGTTTATGCATATTTTAATAGTAATTTTATAATGATCTTATAATTTATTTTTCATATATGTAAACAAATTATAATATTTCTTTTTCTCTACTGAATATATTCTCTAATGATTCCATCCACTATCTTTCCCTGGATATCTTATGGTTATGTTTTCTGGATTTTTTCATGAAACTTGTTTCTTTTATGTGGGTTATTTATGTTATGAAATAATTATGAATGTTTTCATTTTCATATGGAAAAAATATGTATTGATTTTCATTATGTGATAGTTGGGATTAGAGTTTTATATCCCTCCAATTCATTAGGTAAATCTTTATATCTCATGTGATGAAATGATAGGGACTCAGGAGTGAACCCAATCTACTAAATTTTAAAGGTAAAGGAGGGTGAACCAAATCCAACATGGTACTCATTATACAATGAGATTATGGTATTGGAAATCATCCATAAAAAAGAAATGGTTTTCTATCTTATTTCTATGTCACACTCTGATTTGACATTCTTATGTTATGTAATATTACTATGTTATTTTTTCATAGAACATGAATACTAATTAATTTTTACACACTTCTATGTATTATGTATTATCTTATACGAAATTATTTTATCATAATTTGTATTTTATAATACATGTTTTATTGGGTATGATTTTAATTTTTCATGCATGTGTTTCTTTTTTACATTCTCATGCTCACATGTTTATCTTATCCTCACAAATGATCTTCAATTTTAAAATTTTATGATTAAAAATACTAATCATATGATCTCACCCTTTTCTTAGGTTTACATTCCTCTAGAAATGAATAAGATTATTATTTATGATGTGTCTTGAAAGGTACCATGACTGAATAATATTTTTAAGAGATGGTGACTAATGTTAATCAAATAATCCAATTATGTATCTACTATTAAAATACAAAAAAATATAGGTTTTGGGTTGTGATTTTATTTGAGAAGTAATTTATATTCATGTAAAATTATTATATATATATATATTAAGTATTTTTGTTGTCTTATTTGGTATTAATGTGAGATTTTTTTTCAATTTGGTTCTAAGGAATTGGAGGAAGGAATGTAGAACAAACTACATTCAACCAAAAGTGTTGTAGGATGAACCTAAAATGTCATAGGTTGAAATTAAGGAATGAAAACTTTGGAAGTATTATGATTTATTTATCATATCATAGAATTTTTTATCCTTATTATTAATAATTTATACTCCAACTAATATTTTTTGTTTTAGTCCATGGCTGGAACTCAGGGGAACTAGGTAAAAAATGAGTTAATGGGAAATACAATGATTGTCCCAATGATATACCAAACACGATGTTGGATAGAGTTAAAAATATCATTGGGTTTCTCACCCAACATTATAAATATATAAATAATAACATGAACCATGTATAACTCTTAAAAACCCCATGTAAGGAACCACTCTCTATTAAGTTATTCATTTGGAAACAACCACTATCTTTAAGTGGGTCTTCAGGTCCACTAATAACTGAGAAATGAATCAATATAGAAGATATGATATATTATACTCTCCATAATTTTGATCATGAAAAGGATTAAATATCCATTTATTAATTTAATGGTGAGGTATATTAATGGTGGGACCTGATCATGAATACACATGAAGAGGAAGAATTTTCCACAAAGGAATGAGAGGAGTTTAAGAATTTATTTTTTAATAAATATTTTCCTAGAACACTTTTCACTAAAATTTATAGAGAATTTATGAACCCAAAACCAAATTATAATAAATAAATTAGTATATATGAAGAGAAAATCATAAGATCTATAAGTTATGTTTAAATTTGTATCATTAACCTCGAAAGAAAAAACTGATCATTTCATTATTTGATTAAAAGGAAAGTCTCAAAAAAGTGTGTATTATAAGGGAATTTGGTATATATAAAGAATTTTTTATGTTTTACCAAAGGGTAAATAAAAAATATATACTCTCATTATTGTCTTGGTTTTTGTTCTAAGAAGAGAAAATGGAGTTTCGTGGAAACCAAAATGATAAAACCTATAGAAAAATAATTATTCAAATTCATACATGATAAAAATGTTAGAATTAGTACAAGGGGAATTCACTAAAATGAACTATTAAATGATTCAAGTGTGTAAGATAAAATTTTCATGTGTTCTTAAGGGGTAATTTGGTATATATGAAGAAATTTTTTGAAGTTATCTCAAGAGGGGAATAAAAATTTGAGACTCTTATTATTCTCTTGGATTTAGTTCTAAGAAGAGAAAATTGAGTTTTGTAGAATCAAAAATGATAAAACCTATAGAATGAATATTATTCATATTCTTACATGACAAAAATTTGGGAATTAGTACAATGTGAATAGTATAAAATGAACTATTAAAAGCTCTAAGTTTGTAAGAGAAGGTCACCAGACAAAATAATTTCATAGTAATATTAAGAGGCCAATTAAGATTGTGTATGGGAAAAAATGATTATCCTAATGCACCACCCACACTCTGTTATCCAAAAATACCTCATGATTGTGCTTTTAGGTTGATTATTATTGTTGACAAGGTTTGAGGTGGTTGACATAGGCTGGTTGTAAAAGAACGCATGAAGAGTTAGCAAAAGTGTTGAAATGATATCACAATGTGATCACACATGACACTCATAGTTTTCTTTGGAACTTAAGATGGGTCCCAAAAAACATTAGAAGATAACAACATTGACAATCACAAGACTGTGCAAGACTGAATTTGAGTCTTGCAGTGAGATCTTATGCAAATCACATGAA
Source organism: Viscum album (assembly GCA_963277665.1). NCBI lineage: Eukaryota > Viridiplantae > Streptophyta > Magnoliopsida > Santalales > Viscaceae > Viscum > Viscum album. The sequence continues at coordinate 717,279,184 of OY728128.1, read as the reverse complement.
TGTATTTGGATCTCATGTGACACTCATAGTTGTCATTAGAACACACGATGGGGGTGAAAAGTATTAGATGATAACATTAGAATTTGTAATATTTCACATGATTATCTTTGAGTATTGCGGTGAGATCTCACACAGCACACACGATTGTATTTGGATCTCATAGAGGGATATCATGCAGTACTCATGATTTTCTTTGGATCTCATACAGGGATCTCACACCAAAATCATAGTTGTATCTGGAGTTTGTGCTCATATCTTGTTAAAATTGCATATCGTAATCACACTCGGGACTCGCAAAAGTTCATAAAGATAATGGAAAAAATTGTAAATGGTGAAAGGACTCACGTTGGTTGAAGAACTTGTGAAGTGCATGATTGTATTTGGTACATGCGCACAAATCTCACACAAAGTGCGAATGATGACCAAGGACTCACAAAAAGCACAAATGCTAACCAGGCACTCATGAAAAGTGCTACTTGCAAAGTGAAAATGCTGATTAAGGCCTCAAAAAAAGGTCAAATATTGACCAGGGACTCACACAAAGTACGAATGCAAACTCACACAAGGGACTCATGCAAATAGAGAATTTGAGGACTCACAAAAATCACAAATGTGGAATCTCATAAGGGAATCATGGAGCATGAATGCTGAAATGGGTTTGTGGGGTTTGAATGCTGAATGAAGATTCATGGAGTGTGAATGATGAATGGAGGTTTGGGGAGAATGAACAAGACTCATGCCAGGAGGTTCGCACCAGGGGTTCATGGAAAAAGAGTTTCACGCCATGGTTTCACGGTGAAGGAGGTTCGCACCAGGGGTTTGTGGTGAAGGAGGTTTGTGCCAGGGGTTCTCATCGAAGGAGGTTTTTACTTGGGGTTCGTAGTGAAGGAGCTTCGAACAAGCGGTTAGTGGTGAAGAAGGTTCACACTAGGGGTTCACAATGAAGGATATTCGCGTAATGCGCTAGGGGTTCATACTAGGGGAATCGCATAAGGTGAGACTCTCACAAGGAACTAGGGGATCATGCCAGGGTACTCGTATAAGGTGGGAATCGCACAAGGTGCCAGGGGTTTGTGCCAGGATCTCGTGTAAGGGTACGTGTCAAGATCTCGTGCAAGGAGTTATGCACCAGGGTCTCAGACAGGGGTATCATAGTATAATATTTCTCAGAAATATACACTATTACATTTACCTATGAATAGTATCATTATCACATCGGAATTATGAAGGATAAGAATAAGATATAGGATCTACACTATTCAAAAATACTTGTAGAAGGAGTTTATTCACTGCAACATTCAAAGAGGTGAAAGGGATACTTGGCATCCCTTGATAATATTTCCAAAACAGAGGTAATTGTTGTGTCTACAACAAATAGAATCTTGTTCCAGTTTTCTATAAAGTGGTAGTGTTTCATCTAGGTATTTTCACAAAAGTGAATGAGCAACCCAGAAAGAGCTTCAACAAAGCATATATCTATAGTTGAGGATTAATTCATTAGAAATAATGAAGGGACATAAATTTCCATGAACTTTATGGGACCTAAATTTCCATAAAATTTGTGGGATCTACAAGTCCATAAACTATGAGTAGATCATTTCTAGTGTAGTTATCAAAGGAAGTGGAAGATGGTGACCCTTTCCACCAATAGTGATCTAGATAAATAGACATGGGTAGTGACCCTTGGGAAAGAAGTGATCTGGCCCTAAACCTTATAAAGGCAATGAGACTCGGTACAGATGAGATCTAGCTTGAACCACTATTCTTGGAAGTTAGCCTTACTAGATTTGGTACCATTGGCACATTACTGTTATATTCCCCTAGGATGTACCCCGGTGAGGGAAAACCAACTAAAAATCTATGTGTCCTTTTTCTTGCATTATTTCTTTACTTTTAGTGCATTATCATCATGATAGAATTTCAATGGATATGATCAATATAAAAACTAAAAAGAAAACAAAGTGATCATTATAATAAAGAGGTCAAAATCTAGTGGGGAAGGAATAATTTTGAAAATAATATTCATACCCGGATTCACCCCCCCCCCCACCTCAAGGTATATAGGCTCATTTTGGACCTAACAATTGGTATCAAAGGATAGGGATGAAGAATTTTCATGCACGCTCTAAAAAATATTTATAACTAAGTGCAGCACAGTGGCTGACCTAGGTCGATCTCTTGAGGATCTATTGTGGTCAATTAGTCACTATTTCTAATTCAAATTTTTTATATTTTCTATAAATATGAAATAAAATGACCAGAAATGAGATTTTAGAATTGAAAATTCAAAATTAAAATTAAACATGCAAATAAAATGCAACATAATGAATTCAAACAAAATGATGTTAGAAAGAAAGGAGACATTACCGAGAGAATCACCCCAAGTGAGCATTCATCATCTCATAATATGTTTCAAATTTAATTAATGAACATGATCCATAGTATGAATTAATATCCACTTATTCTTATGATTTTGAATATAAATTACATTCAATGATCTCTGAGATACCACACATCCACCTTCTCAATTGAGGGAGAATATTACAGAAGTGAAAGTTAAGCCTAAGGTGGAAAGTGGAGACACAAAGGCACATTTCCCACTAAGATCCATATCGGCCTAACTCTAAGAATATAAGAAAAAATATAAATGAATTTTCAATGAATTTTATTCATCATTGGATTACTTCCCCATGAACTTCATTGGGTTAGATACTCATGATCATGAGCGTACAAGTTCATAGTGGAAAGAAAGTAATGAAGTGGAAAACATAAAAGATAAAAATATGAAGAAATGAGAGGAAGAAGAAGACTATCATATAATAAAAATTCAGAATAATATTACAAGATAAATGAAATAGAAAAATACATAAAAATGGACAACAAAGTCTATCCCTAAGTTATAAATCCTTTGGAATGGATAGGGAGTATATTTTTATAGGCAAAGGGATGAAATATTGGATCCAAAAATCTTCCTCCGAAAGTATGTGTGTGGATAACCCATTAAATGACATAATTTTGGGAAGTGGTATTATTAAAATTTGTTCCAATATCTCTCCTATGTATACCCATAAAAATTGAGATTCCTTGTAAACTTTAGGAGAGATATATAGCTAAATTACTTAGGATATTTAATTCTTCCATAAATACTCTTCATATTCCAATTTAGAAAGTTCCAACACATTAATGGCCTTGATAATGAAGGATTAATGTGAGACCATATTAATTAAACTTGTTCCTAAGTGTTTACACTTTATCCATGTAAAATATAATATCATTTGGTTTGTCCATTTATGAGATATGGTCGCATAAATAAAATTATCCAAATCTGTGCACAGATTTGGAGGCCTGACTTGTGAACTGGATTTGAGCTTCCAAATGATGGATTGAGATTTGGGTTCAGAAGAATAAGATGAATCCAATAAAATATAAGAACCTATAAAATAATTGTTTTTAATTTTGGATCAGTTTTGAAAATTTTATGGCCAAGACATTGAAATAAATTAAAACTGTTCAAATCCAAAATAAGTCAGTTTACAATTAAGATCATAAAAGTAGCTAAAACATAAAATGTGATAATTGACATTAATATAACACCATAGTGGTATTAAAAACATTTAAATTATAAATAAAATATTTTAAAATATTTTCTCTATCAATTCCCCCACACTTAAACATTGCACTCCCGGGCAATCATCTAATACCATGGTCAAAAAAACCTCTCAAATCATAAATGAAAACATGGGTCAATTATTATATAAAATAAAATATCATTCCTCCTACATGGATAAAAATTTCAGAACTCCTCAAAAATAATAAGAATACATTCAATATCATGTTAATCCTCACATTAATATTGTACCTACCTCCTCAGAAAAAAATATTTCTCTCTTCACTCAAGGATTTTTATGTGGAGTTTTTCTCATTCTAAAGAACATGTGTGATCTACATAGGTTTGATATCCTCATAATATTTACACTTAAAAGAGTCAAAAAAATATTCAATCATGAGTCATTTTTCATGGTTTGTTCTGAGGTTGAGGGTTAGTAGGTTTTAAATGTAAAAACATCTGAGGCAAAATGAGGAGGGTTAAGCTCTAAGTGAAGTAAATGCATGAAAATAGTTTTTCTCAAGAATGGTGTGCTCCTCAATTAGATAAAAAAATGAATAACCTCCAAAAACCTCTTTATTTTTTAATTTAATCATCAATTATTTTAATCCTTCTTTTCCCCATTTGTAGCATTGTTTCAGCTTGAATTTTGATCTGGATTTCTCTTCAGAATCATGTTTTTGTGGTAAAGAGAGGTAGCTTTTGATCTTTAAAAATTGGTGAACACTCAGCCCATATGTGTAAGGAAATTTTGGTCCACCCATAAATCTTTCCATCATGAAATTTCTTCCACCCAAGTAGCAATAAATATGGATAACTTTTCAATTCAACTCAAACAGATTCTTCAAGAAGGAAAAACACATCACATCTTCTCCCTTCCCCAAAATTGAGTTCAACAATAATCATGCATTTAACTTATAGAGTAGGTTGTAAAGGGATAAATGGATTGTAATGTGATTTTATAACAAGGTATTTTATTGATACAATGGGCTTAAAGAAGTTTATATGAAAAGGTAGTCCAAAATAAGAGTTGAATGTAAAAGGGGCTTTCAAAGTGGTGTCTCAATCATACTTAAAAATTTTCATGAACTCTAAAATCTTTGAAAATGAGAAAAATAGAAAGTTTTGTATCACACAACATGTATAAAAACACTCAATAAAAAGATAAATGTAGGAAGATTTAAAATAGGTTTAGAAAACTCTCGGGTTGGCAAAGATTTTCAATTTAGATAGTACTAGTGCACATGAGCTTCATAATCAATCAAACTTCTTCAAATGAAAAGATTATAAATCAAGAAAAAAATCCATTAAGAAATAATTTAAATAATAAAACATTAAAATCAAGCAATGTACCAAAAAACACAAAGTTGGTTTGAATTTTCCCAAGTATTTGATCCATCTCAAGAATCCTAAAAACACACCAAAAATGAAAAATTAAAACATTAAAAATTCAGAAAAAGACATGAAAAATAAAATGAAAAACACAAAAAATTACTAAAAATAGGTTGAAATCCCTCCCCAAACTTATTCCATTTACTACCCTCTCACTACGGGAAAAAGGGGTTTTTGCGACGGGTTATTTGCGACGGGGATAAATCCCGTCGCAAATAGTCCCGTTAGAAACTTATTTGCGACGGGGGCATTTTCCCGTCGCAAATAACTACTTATTTGCGACTGGGGAATTTTCCCGTCGCAAATAACTACTTATTTGCGATGGGAAAATCTAACCCATCACAAAAGGTTTGGCGCGCAATGCGCGCCAAATCGCGGGAAAGTTATTTGCGATGGGGGGTTACCACCCATCGCAAATAACCGGCGGCAGTAAAAAATATTTGCGACAGGGAAAGCTCCCCCGTCGCAAAAGGTTATTCGCAGGGAAGTTATTTGCGATGGGGGGTTACCACCCATCACAAATAACCGGCGGCGGTAAAAAAAAATTGCGACAGGAATATACCCCCATCGCAAATAGTATGTCGGCAGGTTATTATTTGCGACAGGTCCCGTCACAAATAACTATTTAACTGTTGATCGTGATAAATGCGGGCTAAAGTATTTGTGACGGGATACCATTTCAAATAAAACTATTTGCGATGGGTATCCCGTCGCAAATAAGCTAACCTATAAATACCCCCATCCGTTTTTTTCATTCATTCTCAAACTCTATCTTCTACTTCTCTCAAAACTCTATTTTTAGAGTTCACAGTTTCTTAAGTTTAATTTTTATTTTCGGAGTTGATATTGAAGTCTTCAACAACGATCAGAGATCAAACTCAGATTAATTTTAAAGGTATTTATGTTCATTTTAATTTAATATTTATTTTAAATTTTTTATTAGTTTTAATTATTCTTAATTAGTTGTAATTTAATTATGTTTAGATTGTTTTGTTACTTAATAAATTTAAATTATTAGTATTTATTGTTCATAGTTAATGGTAATTAGGAATAAATATTAATAATTAGTCATAATTAAGATTAAATACTAATAATTAGTAATAAATACTAATAATTAGGAATAAATAGTAATAATTTGTAATAATTAGTAATAATTTAGAATAATTAAGAATAATTAGGAAATAATTAGGAACAATTATGAAAAATAAGAAAAAATAAGAATAATTACTAATAATTATTAATAAACCTCCCTCATGCGCGCATTAACCTTTAAAACTAAGCCATTTCATTTTTTTAAACATTTAATGATCTATCTATATATATATAGTTATATTTATTTATATATTAATATAGATTTATATTAATATAAATATATTTGGTTTTATGAATGAATAAATATATATATATATTTATTTATTCATATATTAATATATATATTTATTCGTATATTAATATATATTTATATCTATTTATATATATATATATATGTAGTTATAAATTTTTATTCGTATATTTATTTGTATATTAATATATATTTATAAACTTAGTTTTAAATAAATTTATAAAATATGTTTTTTATGTGTATTTATAAATAAATAAACAAATACATACATACATATATACAACACAAACACACACACTCACACACACACACACACACAGACACACCCACATATATATATATATATATATATATATTTGTATTGTTGTGAATGAATACATAGAAATGAGGGGGTAAAAATCCATCGAAAATGTTAAAACAGCTATAACTTCTAATCCGTAAGTCTGTTTCAACTCCACAACTAGTCAAATCAAAGAAAATGAAATGATCTTCGATATGATATGTGGTACAGGCCAAACGGACATCCGGATCGGAAGTTATAGACATTTGAATGTTAAAACGACCATAACTTCTAATCTAGGAGTCCATTTCAGCTTTACAATTAGTCAAATCGAAGAATATGAAACGATCTTTGATATGATATATGGTATAGGTTTATTGGATATCAGGATCAGAAGTTATAGTTGTTTGAATGGTAAAAAACTGGGGTACCCTGACTAAAAACTCAGTTTTGGAGGTCTTGTGGACCTTTTTGGGCCTCGAAAAAACCTTAGACGGGTTTTACCCATCTATAGAGTTGTAGAGCTCGTCGCAGGCTTTGATTTGATATGTTGTAGAGCTCAAACGGAGTCCCGGATCAAAAGTTATGGATGTTTGAAGTTTGGGTTTCATTTTAAACTTATTTTTGATCTTTCATTAATTTTTTTATTTTTTTTATATTCAAAAAGTTATTAAATGACTATTAATTGATAAAAATTACATAATTACTAACTAAAAATATTTTTTAATTTATTTTATAATCCTCTTTTATTAAATATCTTATAAATTAATATTATATTTCCATAGATCCTTTCAAAAACATATTTATAAAATAAATATTATATTTATATCAATATAAATAGATTAATATATTTAAATATTAATAAATAATTTTTTAAATTTTTTTTAATTTTTTTTAAATTTTATTATTATTATTTGCGACGGGAATATATTCTCGTCGCAAAAAACTCTTCGAAGAGACTATTTGCGACGGGAAAAGGGCTCGTCGCAAATACTTTGTTGCGACGGGCCCGTTGCAAATTTTTTTTAAAAAAAAACAGAAATCTATTTGTGACGGGCCCATTTTCCGTTGCAAGTAAATTTTTTTGCGATGGGCCCATTGCAAAAAAATTAGCTGCGACGCCGTTTTCCGCAACGAGTCATTTGAGACGGGGCCCCGTCACAAATACCTGTATTTATAGTAGTGTCTTTTAATCTCAAATCAAATCAACAGAAATTTTCACACATAATTTAAATTTTGTAACAAATAAAATAAATAAAATGAAAGACACAACCTAATTTATTTTTCACTGGAAGCTTTGAGTTAAGCTTCTAGCTACTACCACTTTAAAACTACAAGAAATAAATTATAATACATAAGAAAAAATAATGAAAAAGAAAGATAAATATTATATAAAATGGATAATTTTTTGTTTGACCCCCCAAGCAGGTGCTAGGTTTTCACTTCCCCTAGTCAGGTAGTTACAGTGGATTATCCCCATTTAGAAGGTGGGTGTGGTTTCTTTGAGATGAACCACCACATATGAGTTTTCCTAATGTCCATGAGTAAACAGTGATATTGGATAACCCCAAAGAGGATAATAATATTCTTAACCCCCAATAAAGAATAAATATAAAATTTGAGATCCATAGTAGGAGGGAATAAAAGATATGGGTTCTCCCTATGAACTTTTGTGGTGTCCTCCATATTATATCCATGTTTTTGTAGAGGAGGTAGAAGAACAATCACTACATTCTTCGGACCTTCTTCTTTTATCGCCATAACTTAGGTGGCCTCTTCATTAACATCCAAGGTCTGCTCCATTTGTGCTATGTTAGAAATTTCAGAAAAGGGGAAGTCATAAAACAATTAATATTGAATAAGATTAAAACAAGAAGAATCAATAAAGAAATATTATCTTTCATATAAGTAAGCTTTGAAATTGATCTCTTTAGAAAGGACCATTGGAAATTCCATCTCTGCATGTGAATATTATTTGTCATCTTCCAAAGAATGATACATGTGGAAAGGTGCTTATTTTTCAATATCGATGATGGGAAGATCAATTTTTAGGTTATCTTCAACAAAGTGATTCCAAGATTCTTCTAAAAATTGTGGATCTCCCATAGGTGAATCATCTGGCATGTGTACTTTGGGGACCTCCTAGAGTAATGGTTGAGTGCAAGATGAAATGATTAACTCCTTTATTAGCTCCTTCTCACCTGCCTCAGGTTCTTTAACATAAAAAATGATTGGTGAAATCTCTTCCACCACTCATTTTGGTTCAGGTTCTTGCTCGGGTTTCTCTAGAAAATCATGTACATATTCAGCTATCAACATTATTTGGATCCCCAATTTTTCCACTACATCACTAATCATTTGATACATATAAGCAAGAAAATTTTAAAATTCCTATGTCACCTGGTATTGTTCAATCTATTCATAAAAATTTGAATTGAAAGACATCATTAACAAAGAGATTTTTTTATTTTTTTGAAATTTATGCTTTTTTGTGTTTTTTAAATGAAAAAAAAATTATTTACAAAATGTGAATAGAAATAGCGAGTGAATACCACTTGGATCCCCAGAAATGATGTCAATTTTATGAATCATTTTCATACGCACTCTCAAAAATATTTATAACTAAGTGCAGCATAGTGACTGTAACAGCCCGAGATTTTATGAAAAATATTCTTTTTTTTATTATTTCACTAATTTCTTGTGTTGTACGCTACACCAAAAGGAGCTTGCACAACACGTATCCTTGACTTGCCTTGCATTACACGCAATCGCAACCTTCCTCGATAGCGTGTGTGGTACATAATACTGAGTTTCCCGAAACAATGATATGCTATTAAAATATTATTAAAACTAGCCGTTATGAATAGTAATAACCACTTTTTAAAATTTTAGAAATTTTAGCTCTCAAAATAAACTTCATTTTTGGATTCGGAGTATCGAATTTAGACTAAGGTGAAATTTTGGTACTTTTCGGATAACTTTCATATTCTGATGAATAGTGAAATTTACTAAATTATAATTAAAAACAAATTTTTTAATCAAAATAATTAATAGTGATAAATTCTTAATTTGAGTGGTTTTAAAGTATATTTAGAATATATTTTTACAATTTAATACAATTTTGGTCATTGGATGTAATTTCACATTTAAACTAGACATAAACAAGTGTCAATCTTTTGATAGATATTGTTTCTTCAAAACACGCTATTTGTTTTAACAGCGGGATTTAATTATAAAATTAATTAATGAAACTTTTATGTTATGAATTTGGTAAAATAGACTTCATTTTTGAATTCGGAATATGAAATATAGCTTGGGATGAAATTTTGGCATTGTTCTGAAAAACATCAATTTTTGATGAATAGTGAAACTACTAAGTGGTAGGTTAAAAACTGAATTTTTGCATAAAACTTAATTTTACCGCTTCTGTGAATGGAATTTCGAAAATCCGAGAGACACGGTTAATATCAAGGACTAAAATGTGGTTCAATGAGATGAAAATAAATTTTTGGTGAATAGTAACTTTTTACTTTTTTACCACGGTTAATAGTAAATAAGGTAACTAAGGGTAAATATGATATTAATATTACCCTAACACATGTCCTAAATCTATTGGACAAGTGTAATTCGACCAAAAACAAACTTAGGAATAAAATATGACCATTTAGGCCCACTTGGATTAGATTAGGACATTTATTATTAATTTATTTAAAGAAGGGTTAAAATAGTTAAAATCAATGTTTAATAAGTAAATCATTTTTAATATGGGGTTATACATAAGATAAATTCGACTATAAATATTCATTAGAAATCTAAAAAGATTTACTACATGATGGTATTTTATTTGTAATTTTTAGACATCAAATAATTTAATTTATTTATGACACAAAGATGATGCAGTAATTATCTTATTAATGAAATATTGACATAATTGATGTTATAAACACCAAAATAAATGTAATTTGAGAATTTTTATGAATTCCACTAATTTTCTAGCTTAATATGATATATTAGTGTTGATTTAATCAACTTGGTTCGAACATATAATTCTGTTATGACTTTCACAAAAATCATATATCAAATAGTGTCAAAATTGACACAAAATAGTTTTTAAATCAAATATTATATTATTAATTGTTATATTATTCCTAAAAATATAAGGTTCGGCCAAATGACTTAGATAAGAATATATATATTAATAATAAACAATTTGGGGTTCGTTTGGCATGTTATAGTAAGTGTATTAACCATATAGTGAAAGAAAACAAAAAGACACGGTAAAAGTTAAATTATTTAACTTAGAGTTAAATCTAATTGATAAGGTTTAAAATAATATCCAAACATGTCTAAATTTGATTGGTTGATGCGATGACAACCCTATCTCATCTAATCTTCGAATATGAGTCATTTTTGGAGGTTTTTAAGTGGGGTTAGATTTATTATAAATTAATATTTTTAAGAATTCCTAAGGTGCCCCTCTCCTCCCCTATAAAAGGACACCTCCTCCCCCTCCTCCTCACACCAATTTGAGAACTCAAGCTCGGCCAACCCCTGCCATTTTCTCCTCTCCACTTCCCTAGAATAATCCTAGAGGTCCTGGTCTTCTCCAAAGACCAATCTTAGTTCCTTAAGTGGAGGATTCAAAGAGGCGTTCCAAAGAAGAGGTAATATCCATTACCGATCTTTTCAATTTCTTTCTTCTTCAACTTCTTCTTCTTTAGTTGTTTCATGATAAAGTAATAACATCGGTATTAATTACATACTGATATGTTATTATAAATATGAAACAACCCTAATTCACCTTCTATCCATCCTACGGAAAAATGAAATCACCGCGCGTGCGTACGTACGGAATACCGTCTCCACGCCGTGGTGTAATCTATTTTCCACCATCACATTACAAGGATGGGTATAATGGTGTAATGAGTAACTATATATGATTATTATAAAGTAATATTGATACTGAAATAATATATATATATACTCCAATACAATTCCACGATCATAGGAACGATATCATCACTCGTGCGTACGTACGGAATACCGTCTCCACGATGTGATGCGATTCGTTCTACATGATCTTCATTTCATAATGATTATATAAATGAATTGAATGAATGAATATGGTATATACTACACTAATACCATTATGTAAATGAATTATATATAACCTAAAGATAAGAATAAGAATTTATTCGACAAAACAGGCATAAGAACAAAAAGTTATAAAGACCCGAGTAACAAGTAACAATGAAATATTACTAACAAGAAGCTAATAATATGACCATATATGATCTCATATCAATATGTATGATTCTGGAATAAGTCAATAACATTATTTAAACCATTATACAGGAGCTTCGGACACGAACAAAGCAAATCGGACCTAAGGTAAGGGAAAATATCACAATCTCACTTTTATCCGAGATTGTTTTTACTTTGGTAATTACTGGGGTATATTTTATCATCCACATCCATGTTCCCTCAATATGTAATATTATTTCAATCCACCTACAATTGTTTAAATCCAATTTTACCCTTCTATGAGTTTTTAGTAAAGGATATGAAAGGAATCTTTTTTCGTTTTTCGTACGAGGTACTTTTTGACTTTTCCGACAAAAGTACGAAGAATGTTTTTTTTAACTTATACGGCACGAACGGATTTATACTGTTTTATAAAGCCTTATTTTCATGAAGCTTCCTCTAAAAGATTTCATGACTATTTTCAATAAAATCTATTTCTTTTAAAATTGCATGATGTTTTGTGAAAAGAAATTGATTTTGAAGAAGAAAGGATATTTTCCTCAAGAATTCAATTCAAGTGTTTTATCAAAATTATTTTCCATATAAGATAATAAAGGGTTCTGTTTCTATCCATATTTTTACATTGATTTGACTATGTTGTGATGGAATTATGTTTATGAATTCCTTTATCTTATATGAATGGTTTTATGATGTCATGTTGTTTAAGAATCCCATTTTTATTACATGGGTTATGCGATGATGTATGTTTTATGATTATGTGGCACACATAAGAAAGGATTCATTATAATATGGGTGGGACCTATATCTCCCTCCAATGCATTGGGTAAATATTTCATATCTCATGAGATAGACATGGCTGGAATGGTAGGTTATACCGGTTCAGTGAAACAGGACTGAAACGAGGATTACTCGATTCAGAAAGGGACTTTGTCCACTAAGATAGTCTTGGCAATGAGTCATGACTAACAAGAAATGATTTTCCATGATTATGTGTGCATGCCACAAAGTTTCAAGTTTCATGTTATGATTATGGTGATCTCATTTTCACTTCTATGATTTGTTCCATGTTAAGATATTATGATCTCTTTTGCAGGTTATGATTTTCAAAAAGATATGATATGATTTTTATTTCTTTTGTATACCCTTACTGAGCATTTGAGCTCACCCTTTTATGTTTTATTTTCCCCAGGATATAAATAAAGGTTTTAGGTAAAAAAAAGGGAAGATCTTTATGGGAGATATTGAAGATCTTTCACCACGATTAGAAGATTACGTTCCGAGTTTCCAAAGACACTAAACTATTACGATCCTTGTGTGTGTGTTTTTGTTATGTACCAAGTATTCCGCAAAAGTAATGTAATGTCCATGTATGTCAGGCTTCGGGTCTCTACAGTTGGTATCAGAGGAAAGGTTTAGTCAACCTTTGGAAACTAGGACGCGAAAACGTTAGTAAGATCCCTAGAGATATTTCTAAGGTATGTCTAGGGATGCCCCTAAGGATAAGTATACGTATAGGATATAGTTCTAGAACTATGGTAACGATATTAGATTAAACCAAAGATGATAGATATTTAAGTAACTCCCCCTTTATTACGATTTTTGCATCTAACACTATTCTGTTTGGGTTTTAGAAAATGGCTGGAAACAAGATGATTCACAATAATGGAGGATATGATGGACAATGGAATGATATTCTTCATGAGCAACCAAATGAAATGGGATTTGGATGTCCAAACATCATTATTATGCCAAATCAGCAATCTCACAACATGATCAATAAAGTAAAATTTGGTAAGTTTCCTGACTCGACTAATAAGAGAAAGATGGAGTTCCATGATGATCATAGAGGAAAGAAAGTTCAATTTCCCCTATGTAAATCATGTGGGAAGAGGCATCAAGGAGAATGTTTCAAAGGAACTGGAAGATGCTTTGGGTGTGGAAAAGAAGGACACAAAGCAAGTAAGTGCAAAGGAAAAGGGTCGGTCAACACCATGGATGAGGATAATGGTATTGCTACGACATCAAAAATGGTTAAGTGTTTTAAATGTGGAATGTATGGGCATTATGAAAACAAATGCCCTAAGGGAAAGACTCATGAAGAGAATCAGTATGGTCATATGGGAAGTATTTATGTGGATGATGATGAAGAGACTACCAATGATATGTGAGATGAAAGAATTGTTGAAGCTCTGTCAATGGTTTAAGAATGTAGTGGAATGATTACATGTTTATCATGTGTAATGTTGTATAAGTAATCTCATGGTACTATGGAATAAAGATACATGTAAGGATTGTAACATTGTTGTCTGATTAATGTTACCAGTATCCATGAAAGGTTATTCAGATATTTTTGGAATGAAGATGATATGCGCATAATGAAGGGATAAGGGGAAAATGAAATGTTTGACAGTATTCATGAGCTCATGATTGATATAAGGACTAAGTGATATCATGGTTTGAGTATATAGAATTTTGAGGATTTCGGTATGTGAAAAGTGTTAACTTTTAACTGCATTCAAGTTTTCACTAAGGTTCAATGGGTATTCAAGAGAGTACAAGATTAAGGCCTTTGAATGTTTGGAATGTGACCAACAAGATATATCTTATGATATATGGGGATCAACGATGGTATTAAATCTCTGGTAATCGTTTTCACTATGTTATGAGAGTGGACTGCAGTATGATGGATAAGCCTAAAGATTGGAATGGATTATGTTGGACATAAGTTAGTATTGTTTAAGGATAGAAGATTTTCGATATTATTGATGGGATGTTATAGTAACGTAGTTTTAGAAAAAGGGACAACCTGCAGGACGGGCGACAGCCCATCGCTTCGGACAAGGCTGTAGGAATCGAACCCACAACCGAAGTGCGACTGGCCTTTATCGCCTACCACTGACCTACAGGAAGTCCCTGTTTAGTAGAAACTAGTGTTATTATATTAAGCAGTATGATATATGAAGTATAAGCCCATTTTAGGAACCATATATGATTAATCTCACTATAGATCGACTTATGTATATAATTTTTGCTAACCTTTTGTTTGAGACAGATGGAATGACCCGTCATTCTATCACATTATCTGCTAACACTTCACGAATAACAAATTCAACTTTATTTATTTAAGAGATGAAGTGGAAATTGTTCAAGGCACGAACAACAGTGAGATTGTACCAAAATAAAGTAAGTATTTATTCTAATTCAAATTTTCAACTTTAGGGAAATGATCTTGAAAACCAAAAATGTTGTCCTAGTGATCTTATACCTGAGGAATCAGATGGTACCTTATATCATCACAAATCTATGGATTTGTGATTACTGGCTTTTCCATATCCATGTTCTCTACCACTCTCCATCAGAACATGATGGTTAGATTTCTCTTCCATATCCATATTTTCACCTATGTGGATACCCAGTGATTAGTTTATTTGGGTAATCGTTACATTTCATACTTTAGTTTTTAAAGCCAAGTTTTGGTATTCCTTTTTACGATGTGGGTTTCTATTAAAGAAAATTTCGAATAGTAAACCATTTATAACCCCGACGAATTTTGAGGGCGAAATTCATTTTAAGGGGGGTAGAATGTAACAGCCCGAGATTTTATGAAAAATATTCTTTTTTTTATTATTTCACTAATTTCTTGTGTTGTACGCTACACCAAAAGGAGCTTGCACAACACGTATCCTTGACTTGCCTTGCATTACACGCAATCGCAACCTTCCTCGATAGCGTGTGTGGTACATAATACTGAGTTTCCCGAAACAATGATATGCTATTAAAATATTATTAAAACTAGCCGTTATGAATAGTAATAACCACTTTTTAAAATTTTAGAAATTTTAGCTCTCAAAATAAACTTCATTTTTGGATTCGGAGTATCGAATTTAGACTAAGGTGAAATTTTGGTACTTTTCGGATAACTTTCATATTCTGATGAATAGTGAAATTTACTAAATTATAATTAAAAACAAATTTTTTAATCAAAATAATTAATAGTGATAAATTCTTAATTTGAGTGGTTTTAAAGTATATTTAGAATATATTTTTACAATTTAATACAATTTTGGTCATTGGATGTAATTTCACATTTAAACTAGACATAAACAAGTGTCAATCTTTTGATAGATATTGTTTCTTCAAAACACGCTATTTGTTTTAACAGCGGGATTTAATTATAAAATTAATTAATTAAACTTTTATGTTATGAATTTGGTAAAATAGACTTCATTTTTGAATTCGGAATATGAAATATAGCTTGGGATGAAATTTTGGCATTGTTCTGAAAAACATCAATTTTTGATGAATAGTGAAACTACTAAGTGGTAGGTTAAAAACTGAATTTTTGCATAAAACTTAATTTTACTGCTTCTGTGAATGGAATTTCAAAAATCCGAGAGACACGGTTAATATCAAGGACTAAAATGTGGTTCAATGAGATGAAAATAAATTTTTGGTGAATAGTAACTTTTTACTTTTTTACCACGGTTAATAGTAAATAAGGTAACTAAGGGTAAATATGATATTAATATTACCCTAACACATGTCCTAAATCTATTGGACAAGTGTAATTCGACCAAAAACAAACTTAGGAATAAAATATGACCATTTAGGCCCACTTGGCTTAGATTAGGACATTTATTATTAATTTATTTAAAGAAGGGTTAAAATAGTTAAAATCAATGTTTAATAAGTAAATCATTTTTAATATGGGGTTATACATAAGATAAATTAGACTATAAATATTCATTAGAAAGTTAAAAAGATTTACTACATTATGGTATTTTATTTTTAATTTTTAGACATCAAATAATTTAATTTATTTATGACACAAAGATGATGCAGTAATTATCTTATTAATGAAATATTGACATAATTGATGTTATAAACACCAAAATAAATGTAATTTGAGAATTTTTATGAATTCCACTAATTTTCTAGCTTACTATGATATATTAGTGTTGATTTAATCAACTTGGTTCGAACATATAATTCTGTTATGACTTTCACAAAAATCATATATCAAATAGTGTCAAAATTGACACAAAACAGTTTTTAAATAAAATATTATATTATTAATTGTTATATTATTCCTAAAAATCTAAGGTTCGGCCAAATGACTTAGATAAGGATATATATATTAATAATAAACAATTTGGGGTTCTTTTGGCATGTTATAGTAAGTGTATTAACCATATAGTGAAAGAAAACAAAAAGACACGGTAAAAGTTAAATTATTTAACTTAGAGTTAAATCTAATTGATAAGGTTTAAAATAATATCCAAAGATGTCTAAATTTGATTGGTTGATGAGATTACAACCCTATCTCATCTAATCTTCGAATATGAGTCATTTTTGGAGGTTTTTAAGTGGGGTTAGATTTATTATAAATTAATATTTTTAAGAATTCCTAAGGTGCCCCTCTCCTCCCCTATAAAAGGACACCTCCTCCCCCTCCTCCTCACACCAATTTGAGCACTCAAGCTCGGCCAACCCCTGCCATTTTCTCCTCTCCACTTCCCTAGAATAATCCTAGAGGTCCTGGTCTTCTCCAAAGACCAATCTTAGTTCCTTAAGTGGAGGATTCAAAGAGGCGTTCCAAAGAAGAGGTAATATCCATTACCGATCTTTTCAATTTCTTTCTTCTTCAACTTCTTCTTCTTTAGTTGTTTCATGATAAAGTAATAACATCGGTATTAATTACATACTGATATGTTATTATAAATATGAAACAACCCTAATTCACCTTCTATCCATCCTACGGAAAAATGAAATCACCGCGCGTGCGTACGTACGGAATACCATCTCCACGCCGTGGTGTAATCTATTTTCCACCATCACATTACAAGGATGGGTATAATGGTGTAATGAGTAACTATATATGATTATTATTAAGTAATATTGATACTGAAATAATTTATATATATACTCCAATACAATTCCACGATCATAGGAACGATATCATCACTCGTGCGTACGTACGGAATACCGTCTCCACGATGTGATGCGATTCGTTCTACATGATCTTCATTTCATAATGATTATATAAATGAATTGAATGAATGAATATGGTATATACTACACTAATACCATTCTGTAAATGAATTATCTATAACCTAAAGATAAGAATAAGAATTTATTCGACAAAACACGCATAAGAACAAAAAGTTATAAAGACCCGAGTAACAAGTAACAATGAAATATTACTAACAAGAAGCTAATAATATGACCATATATGATCTCATATCAATATGTATGATTCTGGAATAAGTCAATAACATTATTTAAACCATTATACAGGAGCTTCGGACACGAACAAAGCAAATCGGACCTAAGGTAAGGGAAAATATCACAATCTCACTTTTATCCGAGATTGTTTTTACTTTGGTAATTACTGGGGTATATTTTATCATCCACATCCATGTTCCCTCAATATGTAATATTATTTCAATCCACCTACAATTGTTTAAATCCAATTTTACCCTTCTATGAGTTTTTAGTAAAGGATATGAAAGGAATCTTTTTTCATTTTTCGTACGAGGTACTTTTTGACTTTTCCGACAAAAGTACGAAGAATGTTTTTTTTAACTTATATGGCACGAACGGATTTATACTGTTTTATAAAGCCTTATTTTCATGAAGCTTCCTCTAAAAGATTTCATGACTATTTTCAATAAAATCTCTTTCTTTTAAAATTGCATGATGTTTTGTGAAAAGAAATTGATTTTGAAGAAGAAAGGATATTTTCCTCAAGAATTCAATTCAAGTGTTTTATCAAAATTATTTTCCATATAAGATAATAAAGGGTTCTGTTTCTATCCATATTTTTACATTGATTTGACTATGTTGTGATGGAATTATGTTTATGAATTCCTTTATCTTATATGAATGGTTTTATGATGTCATGTTGTTTAAGAATCCCATTTTTATTACATGGGTTATGCGATGATGTATGTTTTATGATTATGTGGCACACATAAGAAAGGATTCATTATAAGATGGGTGGGACCTATATCTCCCTCCAATGCATTGGGTAAAGATTTCATATCTCATGAGATAGACATGGCTGGAATGGTAGGTTATACCGATTCAGTGAAACAGGACTGAAACGAGGATTACTCGATTCAGAAAGGGACTTTGTCCACTAAGATAGTCTTGGCAATGAGTCATGACTAACAAGAAATGATTTTCCATGATTATGTGTGCATGCCACAAAGTTTCAAGTTTCATGTTATGATTATGGTGATCTCATTTTCACTTCTATGATTTGTTCCATGTTAAGATATTATGATCTCTTTTGCAGGTTATGATTTTCAAAAAGATATGATATGATTTTTATTTTTTTTGTATACCCTTACTGAGCATTTGAGCTCACCCTTTTATGTTTTATTTTCCCCAGGATATAAATAAAGGTTTTAGGTAAAAAAAAGGGAAGATCTTTATGGGAGATATTGAAGATCTTTCACCACGATTAGAAGATTACGTTCCGAGTTTCCAAAGACACTAAACTATTACGATCCTTGTGTGTGTGTTTTTGTTATGTACCAAGTATTCCGCAAAAGTAATGTAATGTCCATGTATGTCAGGCTTCGGGTCTCTACAGTGACTGACCTAGGTCGATCTCTTAATGAGTTGTTGTGGTCAATCACTCACTATTTCTAATTTACCTTTTTTATATTTTCTATATATATGAAATAAAATGACAAGAAATTAGATTTTAGAATTTAAAATTCAAAACTAAAATTAAACATCCAAATGCAATGCAACAAAATGAATTCAAACAAAATGATGTTATAAAAAAGGAGACATTGCTGAGAGAATCACCCAGAGTGAACCTTCATCATCTCATAATTAGTTTTGAATTTACTTAATGAACATGCTCCATAGTATTCATGAGCATACCCTTCTTCTTATGATTGTGAATATACATTACACTCAAAAATATATTCGATACCGTACATGCACCTCCTAGATCGAGGGAGAATATTGCAGAAGTGAAAGCTAAGCATCGGGTAGCAAGTGGAGGAACAAAGGTGTCTTTCCCACTAAGATATCCCTCAGTCTAAATCTAATCAAATAATAAACAATATAAATTAATTTTAAATGAATTGTATTCATCACTAGATTACTCCCCTAGTAACTTCCTTGGGTTAGCTACTCATGATCATGAGTGTAAGAGTTCACAGTTGAAATAAAGAAATGAAGTGGAAAACATAAAAGATAAAAATATGAAGAAATGAGGGGAAGAAGAAGACAATAATATAATAAAAATTCAGAATGATATTAAAAAATAAATGAAATATAAAACTACATAAAATTGGCCAACAAAGGAAATCCCTAAGTTTCCAATCCTTTGGAATGAATAGGGAGTATATTTTTATAAGCAAAGGGACGAAATATTGGCTCCGAAAATCTTCCTACGAAATTATTCACATGGATAAACCATTACATGACTAAATTTTGGGAAGTGGTCTTTTTTAAAGTTTTTCCAATGTCTCTCATATATATACCCACAAAAAATGAGCTTCATTGGAAACGTGAGGATAGAGATATATCCAAATTACTCAAAATATTTAATTCCTCCAAATAGACTCTTCATACTCCAATTTAGCGAGTTACAATGAGTTAATGGCCTTGAGAATGAAAGATTAATGCATGAACATATTATTTAAACTTTTTCATACGTATGTATTCATGATCCATGTCAAATATCAGATCATTTTGTTTTTCCATTTATGATATATGGGCCCATAAATAAAATTCTCCAGATCTGTGCACAGATTTCGAGGCCTAATTTGTGAGTTGAATTTGAGCCTCTAAATGATAGATTTAGCTTTGGGTCCAGAAGGATAAAATGAATACCATCGAACATAGGAACCTATAAAATAATAAGTTTTCAATTTGGATTAGTTTTGAAAATTTTATGGCTGAGACATTGAAATAAATTAAAACTGTTCAAATGCAAAATAAGTCGTTTTTTTAATTAAGCTCATAAATTCTCCTAAAACATCAAATGTGACAATTGTGCTTAAAATAATACATTTTTTGGATTAAAAACATTGAAATTAAAAATAAAATATTTTGAAATATTTTATCTATCAACAGGTTACCTTTATTGATTTATTTTCTTTGAAAATGTTTACTCTACTATTAGAATTAAAGTTTTAGCTTGCTCTTATCTTAGTGTGACATGAAAAAGAGAAGAACTAAAAATAAGATGCAGAAGTTAGGTGGTATTCCTCGGTGTGTAAGGGTCTACAAAAAAAGTGTGATTCATTTTAAGTAAACCAATAGTGTATTGAATAAATTTTTGGATTAATCATATAGTGAAAATATAGACTCAATCAATGATGTTGTAGGAATAAGTTAAAAACTAGAAATTCCAAGTGATGTTGAAACTACTGATGATGAAGAAATTCTAAGAAGTAAAAAGTGGAAGTTGTCTCTGAAATAAAGAAATTGGATCAGAAATTGGATGAAGAAATTAAATCTAAAGTTATCTGGATCCAAGCACTGGAAATTAAGGTCAATAAGATAAAAGTTTTAAATAAAATGATCATTTATGTGGCTACTAATAAGAGGGAGAAGAATGATTCCCAATATGAAGAACTAAAATAGTTGTCTACAAAGTTAGAAAGACTCAAAGATAATGACAAGGGAAATAATTTGAAATCACAATAAATTAATAATATAAATTTCATAAATGATGATCTTACTACATGGATATATGAACTAGTTCCAGAAAATAAAAGGATACAATAGTAATATGCATACTGTAATGATTCTGTTTCTTAGATAAATTCTAAGTTTTTGGAAAACTTTGATGTGATGGATAAGCTCACCTAAGAATTGGAAGATGAGATGAGTACTGGGAAGAATATCATGAGAGAACATAATTCTCAACATGAATCAAGGGACATGAAGATTCAAAAAATTGGGAGAATATGTACAATCAGCAAAGAAAGAATTGGAGAAATCTAATTCCAAAGTCAAGCCCAAGTTGAAGTATTCCATGCACATACTATTTTATTATCCTTCGGTATGTGATAATGAAATGAAAAGAAAATATGATACTTTAGAGGAAACAATGAAATAATTGTCTCATCCCAAAGGCCATCCAATTTGGGAAAATCCGATATTGGATATGATGAACCTACTCCCATGCATGATAGTAAGAATTTTGTCAAAAGTTCCAGAGACAAGAAAAATATTTTAGGTGCTGGAGATAGACCTAAAAAGGTTTTTACAGGAAGTAGTGATAAAATTTACTATTTATATGGGATAGATGGTCATGCTTAAAGTTTTTTTTAATTCATTGGAATATATTTCATATTGTGAAGATAGAAATATTACTAAATATGAAAATAATTATAATCTTCTTGAAAATTCTGAAATAAAAGTCTATTAGAATAAAGCAGTTGTCAAATTATATTACTATAAAAGGTAGGGACACACCATGAGTATGTGTCAAGAAGCCCAAGATCCCAATTTCTAAAGAATAACCCTAGATACATCAACATATTATCCAAGAAAGGATGAAATGAGTCATGCCTTTAATAGAAGATTTTTTATATGTTCTAATCATGGGCATTTGGAAAGACATTGCAGATGGAAGAAAGGAAAGAAAAGGAACCCAAAAGCATATCCCCAAAAATGGTAGTTTATAAAGAAAAATATTATATTGTAAAAAAATATGATAAGTTGAAAAAAAAGGTTTTATGGCCTTAGGGGAATTTCATAAATCTAAAATAATGGTGTATCAATCATCTCCTCTATTACACTCACAGCAACTCTCTTTGAAAGATTGTGAAAAAACCTAGATGAAAAAGGGAGGAGATGCTCCAATTGAGATTAAGAAGAATTTAAATTTAGTGTAAGACTCAACCACATGGATAGAATTTATGGAAAGAGAAAGATTTCTTTAATGGAGGAAGAATAAAGATCATATGACCAGTGGAAATATTCCTGCTCAATGAAATATTCGTGAAAAATGGAATATCAATGAAGCATCAAAGAAGTAAATTTATAAAAATGGGTTTAAACCCAAAATTGTGAAAAATTACATGCCTATTGAATATAAATATCATAATAAGACTCATCATGTGAGTAAATAATGGTTATTCATGTGGTCAGAATAGTTGAAGTTGGGTGGGTATTAGGAATAAGAAAAAAATAGCACAGTTCTTTGCAAGGAAGTATCAAAGGGTTGATCAATTAGTATTGATCACAATCCTATTCTTGAGGATTCTATAGGTTACCCTCTCCCTATGTTTATAAATTCTATTAGTTGATGTTCAAGTGTTTTATGTTTTGGCGAGATAAAATACAAGGGAAAGTGGCATCAAAAGATTCAATTTGGTGATGCGATGTGATCTATAATGTGAACTGATTCAAATCAGTTACCAGAGCTGAAGAAGGAATCTAGAATAATTACATAAAAGTATTTAATGGTCTATTACTTCATGAGTTAAATGTAAGTAATTGAGTGAAATGGAAAATGATGGTGTTATTAACTTTATTTCTTATTTCCTACACTAACTTTCAACTAATTTAGCTTAGCAATTTTGTTGATGGATCATTTCTATACAGTAAATTCAACCAATGAAAATCTCATTGAAGGCATCTAAAAATGGAAAATTTTATTTAGTTAAAGAAGTTTCTCAAACCTTTTGTCACATGAGAAGAAATGATGCAGGAGAAAAATAATTTTTGTGGGTCTAATCAGTAGCCCTCACAACTGGAAGAGTTGCATATCATAGGAGGAGAATTCTATCTCCTAATCATATTCAAGGTCTAAATTGGATATAAATGATGAAATTTTATGTTTTCTGAGATCAAGAAGACTGATTGGGGGACAATTAGGGAAAAATCATGTATTTCATGAATATCTATTTTTTTCTAACAATATGGTATTAGCTTACTGATTTCAGGATACCGAGAAGCTGTGAGAGAATATTGGTAATGGTTTAATAAGAGGTTGTGAAAGTAGTTGAAAGTAATGGTTTCACTATTGTAAAGAATGATTAGAATATTCAAAAACTTAGTGAAAGTAGTTACCCAAAAAAATAATGTAACATTCATTTCTCAATCAAAATATTCCAATGAGGTTTTGAGAAGATTTGGAAAGAATAATTCCAAGTATATGATGGCTTCGGTGGCTAATCGGATGAAATTTTAATAGGATAATTAAGGAAATGTAGTTAATTTCAAAGAATTCATGTAGATAATTAGAATCATGTTTTACTTAGTTGGATTTTGGTTTTCTATACAATGACAAATATCAGCAAGAGTTATTAGGATATACAAATGCATATTGGGCCGGATCAGCTGATGATATAAAATCAACATTAGGTGGTGCATTCTATCTTATAAGATCATGTATTTCATGGATTATGAATACACAAGATTTCATTTATTTGAGCACCATAGAAGCTGAGTATATTGAGGCTACTCAAGAATGAACACGTTTGTTGTGGATGAAGTAGAAGCTTGATGATATGGGAGTTGAAGTGAAGTCTCCAATAAGAATCCCTTGTGATAATTCAAGTGCTATAAATCTGAGAAAAAATCTAGTCCATCACTCAAGGAAAAATCACATTGAAATCAAGTATAATTTTATCAAGAAGAAGGGGGAGAAAGGGTTTATGAAGTTGGATTATGTTCCTAAAGAACTAAAAGTTACATACATTCTAACAAATGCCTTACCCAAATAAGCATTTGAACATCATTTATTAGCTCTTAGAGTTTAGTTGAATCCCCAATCTAGAAAAGGTGTCGATGTAGGACCCCCACTCCCCAAGGTATGATGTGTTTTTCCCAAATATGTTGATATGTGTTATTTACCCTGTCGCAAACCATATTGAATTAACCTCTGGTTTCATTGAAAAAGGGGGATAAATTGTACTAGAAAAGTGAGAAAATGTCTTAATCAAGATAGGGTAGAATCTAGTAGGGGGAGAAATGAAGTAGTAGGAGATTCCAATATGATGATGCTAGATATGATCGATCATATATTATATATTATGACTGATAAGGTTTGTGATAAAATATAAAAGTGGTTTTGGAATGAAATTAAGTGTTTCATTGATGAAATTTGCATTATAATCTTGTTTCTCATGTTGATCATGGATCATTTGGGATTAGAGTGTGTGTTGAGTAAATCTTTGATCTCTATCATAATCGAAAGAAGAAAATTTTTGGAATATGATGGAAGAATATTTAATGTGGTATCAAAATGTGAAGACTTTTACGAAAACCCAAAGGGGGAGATTATCATCCAAAAATCCCTCATGATGGTGCTTTTGGGTTGATTTTGTTTGTTTAAAAGATTTGAGGTTATTGAAAAAGGCTGATTTTCAAAGAAGGCATGAAGAGTTAGCACAAGTGTTAAACTGATCTCACAATGTGATCATACACAACACTCATAGTTTCCTTTAGAACTCGTGATGGGTCATGAAAATCACTGGAAGAAAAAAATATTGAAAATCAAAAGATTGAAGGTGATTGAATTTGAGTCTCATAGTGAGATATTGCACAGAGAACATCATTGTCTTTGCATCTAGATCAACACTCATTGTTGTCATTATAACTCTTGATGGGTCATGAAAATAATTGGAATACAACAACATTAAAAATATATTGATTTTTCATGATTGTATTTGTGTCTCATGGTGATATCTCACACAAAACACATGATTGTATTTGGATCTTGTGGAGGGATCTCGCGCAGCACTCATGATTGTCTTTGATCTCATGGAGGGATCTCATATAGAACTCATGGTTGTCTCTAGAGATTACACCCAGATATTGCACAAAGTGAATATAGTACTCGTGATTGAGACTCCTTAAAGCGTATAAAGATAAAGGAAAATATGGAAATGATGGAAGTACATGAGGTCATTGAAGAACTCATGAAGTGCATGATTGTAGTTGGTATTATAGCTTAGATCCTACAAAAAGAATGAATAGTGACTAGGGACTCCTGCAAAGCATGAATGCTAACTTGGGACTCGCGCAATGTGTAAATGTAGACTCACACCAAGGACATTCACAAAGCGTGGATGCTGATCATGGAACTGTCCAAAGAGAAAATGTCAACTAGGGACTTGCGCAAAGAGAAAATGCAAACTCACATAAGGGACTCATGAAAATAGTGAATGTGAGAACATGCGCAAAGTGTGAATGAAGACTCGCACAAGGGACTTGCAAAGGGAAAATGCTAAAATGGGTTCATAGAGCGCGAATGTTGAATTAAGATTTTTATAGCACAAATTTTGAATGGAGGTTTGCAGAAAAGGGTTTGTGGTGAAGGAGGTTCGTGCCAGGGATTTGCAGCCAAGGAGGTTTATGCCAAGGGTTCACAATGAAGGAGTTTCACGCCAAAGGTTCATGGTGAAGGAGGTTCCCTACAGGGGTTTGTGGTGAAGGAGGTTCATTCTAGGGGTTCATGGAAAATGAGGTTCTCCCTAGGCTTTCATGGTGAAGGAAGTTCACACCATGGTTTCACGGTGAAGGAGAATCACACAGGTGGTTCATGGCAAAAAAAAGGTTCATGCTAGGGGTTTTTGGCAAAGGAGATTCATGCAAGGTGATAGGGGTTCGCGCCAGGGGACTCACACAAGGTGAGACTCACACGAGTAACCTAGGGTTCATGCCAAGGGACTATCGCAAGGTGCGACTCGTGAAAGGCACCATTGGTTCATGTCAGGATCTCATGCAATGGTATGCACCAAGGTCTCATTCAAGGATTTATGCACTAGGGTCTCACATAGGGGTATCACACAAGAATATTTCACATTGAGATATTCTCTTACATTGCCCTATGAATAGTATCATTTCCAAATCTGAATTTTGAAAGAGAATAAGAAGATAGAGGATCTGCGCTATTTAACAATACATGCAGAAGGAGGTTATTCACTACAACATTAAAATTAGTGAAAGGAAGCATTGAAATCACTTTAATATCTTTCCAAAATAGAGGTAATTTCTTTTTCTATAGTAAAGATAATTCTATCCTATTTTTCTAGAAAGTGGAAGTGTTAGATCCAGGTGTTTTCACAAAAGTGAAGGATAAACCCAGAAAGTTATTCAATAGGGCAGCTACTTAAAGCTAAGGATGCATTCATTAGTGATAATGGAAGGACCTTCATGTACATAAACTATGTGGGACTGACATGTCCATAAACTATGTGGGGCCTACAAGTCCATAAACTATGAGTGGATCCTTTCCAGAACAATGAGAAAAGGAAGGGGAGGATGGTGATCCTTTCCACTGGCAATGATCCAGAGGAAGAGGTATAGGGATTGACCTTTGAGAAATTAGTGAGATGACCCTAAATCTTGTAAAGGTAGTGAGACTGGGTATAAACGAGATATATCCCAAACCACCATTCTTAGAATTTATCCTTAATAGATTTGGAACAATTAGAATATTTCCATTGTATGCTTCTTGGATGTAGCCCAGTGAGGGTGAACCAAGTAAAAATATAGGTGTCCTTATGCTTGTGTTATTTCTTTACTTTTAGTGTATTATCATCAAGATAAAATTGGAATAGATGTGATCAATATAAATACTAAAGAGAAAAAAAAGTGACCCTTAAAATAAAGATGTCAAGATCTAATGGGGTATGAATAATTTTGAAAAAATATATCCATACCCTGATTCACCCCCCCCCCCCTCAGGGTATATATGCCCATTTGGACCTAACACGCACTAATTATTCAATTATAAGGAGTATGAAAATTATGAAAACTAGTTCAAAAACATAAGGGTTACTGAGGACAATTTGTTTCATAAATATTTAAAGATAATAGAGAAAGTGAAATCCTATGAAATCACAACATCAAAATTGGTTCATGAAAATGAAATGGTAAAATGAAAACTCATATTCATTCAAGAACTCAAACGTTCTTATTTAATTATGGTTCTACATATTTCTGTATATTTAAAAAGTTCTCAAAAATCACAAAATCACTATAATTATGGAAATTTTTTGATTTATCATTGAATAATTATATTCAAATTTGTATTGCATCAAAATATTTAACTCTTATCCTATTAATTTTTGTGGGAATATGCTTCTTATAAATATAATTATTCTACCATAAGTCAAATTTGATATGATTTTGGCCATGTATTGACTCTCTTTACAAAGATCCCATATAAATTTCCAAAATTGGGAAATCAAATTTCATTTCCTAAAACAATTTTTTTCTTTTATCAGTGCAAGGATGATTATTTACTCCCTATGGAAGTTACTCCCCTTGAATAGGTATTATCACTTAACAATGATTGATTTTTGGCTCAAATACTAGGGTTAAATCATTACTAAATAAATTTATAATGTTTTAGAATATGTCAACATATTTCCATAAGGGTTTCTTGGCCTTCCCCCAGATAATGATATTGTATTTTAAATGGAACTCTTACATGGTGATATGATTATATAAATGAATCCTTATAGAATAACACTGATATAAGTTAAAAAAATTAAAGAAGTAACTTTTAGAAAAATATGTATAAGGTTTTTATATTTTGTATTTTTTCACCATGGGTTTTACAGTTCTCTTTGTTGAGAATAAATATATATATATAAACACATATATACATTGATTATCTTGAACATAACAAAATCACAATCAAGAATACATATTATATACCCCGTATTGATAAAATATTCAATCGAAAGTGTGGGTTTAAATAATTATCAATTATTGACTATTGATATCAATTTCATAAATTATTAAGACATAGGGAGGATATATCAAAGACAACCTTTCATATGAGATATCAACACTATGTATTTATTGTGATTCCATTAAGTCTTATAAATTCCACCACTATTTCATGGATTAGATAAATAGAGTCTTTATAAATTAATTTAATTATATTTTTGTGTTCTTTTAAAATGATATTATCATAAAATAAAAGGTAGAGGATGTTCATTGGGATCATTTGTGTAGTTTTATAAAGGCCCTCAAAATGGTAACGTTGTATACCATATTTAAAAAGTGTAAATTCTGGCCACATAAAATACTATTCCTATGTCATGTAATCAAAAGAGAGGGTATATCATTGGATATATTAAATAATGACGTAATTGAATAATTTCTAAGATCAAACACTACAAATGAGACTGATAGTTTTATTAGATTAATATAACACTAATTTATCTTTCTTGGAAATTTCTCTTGACTCTCAAATCCACTAAAAAATCAATAATAAATAGAGTCATGTTCCTTGAGAGAGGTTAATGTGATTAAAATTTGGGGAGAATAAGAGATATTGATCCCCAAACCTATAATCACATTTCCCTATAGTGGAGGAGGGTTTTTTATATATATTAATGCAATAAAAAATGGTTGGGATGTATATTCATGTAAAATAAAATGGTGGTGGAGTATGCCACATGTTAATTAAGGGTCAGTGATAAAAATTTCTTAGTGCGTGATTTAGATATAGTAGTTGTAAAATTTTCATTAAAGATATATAGGAATAATCTATACAGTAAAAATAGTCATATATATAATTAAAAATATAGTATAAATTATATTTTTATAAAGAAGTATTTGAACATCTAGAAAAGGAGATGGTGAGATATGATCAAAGATAGTGACTGATCCATACAGTTCCACCTTGGGAAGGTGAAAAATGTGGCTAATACTTTAATTAGGAAGGATCGTGCTACCTTATCCATGGTGAGGAATAAGAGGGTCCCAATGATCATATATTTTCAAGTGATTAAAATTTAAATAATAAGGTAAGTGTAGATATCCTATCATTCCAAAATTACTACTCAAACATCCATCCACATAAAGATCAAGGAGGGAAATAAGGGAGAATAGAGCTACTAAAGAAGGTAATGTTAATACATTGTTAAACATTGAGAATGATGGAATTATAATAACAAATAATTTAATATATTTATCTTCAATACTATAATTAAAGAAGGATCTATTGTATGACACAAGTATCTCATCATTCTATATCCATCCTAGAATTAGAAAGATATATAGAGATCTAAAGGATAATTTATAGTTGGATAACATAAAGAGGGAGATTGTAGTGTATGTATCATGATGCTTGGCTTTCCAATAAGTGTATGATTAATGAAACAATTTTATGGGGATGATGTAACTATTATCCATACCTTAATGGAAATGAGATAACATCACCATGGAATTGTTCATAGTTATTCCAAATAATTATAAAGTACATATTTCCATTATACGATTAGTTGATCACTTTTTAAAATTTTCACATTTCATTACTATTAAATAATATTCTTCACTTTATCAACTATATTAATGATATACATAAAGGAAATGGTAAGGAAACACTGAATACAACATTCCATTATAATGTATTGGGGTCTTAGGTTTTCCATGATGTTCAGAAGATGTATTTAATATGCATTCAATATGGAGTTGAGTTTTATCACTAATTATCATCATTACACTAATGATAAATATAACATTTTTGTTTAAACAATTTAAGTTATGTTGTGATATTATTTAATAAATTTCAAAGGATCTTCAGATCAAAACTATCCCCTAGTTGAGTTATCATATAATAAAAATTTACATTCCATAATTTAAGTGGAACCATATGAGGATATTTATATAAAGTGATTTGGAACACTAAAATATAGAGAATAAGTTATATATCATAATGTTACAAAAATGAATATTTCTCTTGAAATTATAGAGATGAAACAAACCATATGATAGTATATTAAAAACATAAAATGTAAATAGAGGAGATATAATTATAATTATCGATGAGAATTGAAGTTTGAACTCTAGGGAAAATTATTCACTAAAAAATCACTATATAATATGGTTTTGATATTTGACAAGAATGGAAATTTGATCCCTAAATACAATGGACCTTTAAAAATCCTCGATCATGTGGGAATGGTAGCTTATCATCTTGCACATTCACTAAACCACTCTTAAGTGAATTATGTGTTATATGTATCACATTTGAGGAAGTAAATACCAGATCCATTAGATTTAAAAAAAACATAGAGTTCATACTACTACATTGTGATCTCTCTTATTGGGATTAATCGATAGAAATCCTTGATCTTAAAGATAAATTACTTTGAAACACAGCCACTTACTTGGTTAAATTCTTTTGGAGGAATCATATTTTTAATGAAGTGATGTGGGAACCTAATGGTGTAATATGAGAAAGTTTCCCTCATTTTTTCATTTTAGTAATGAATATTCAAGGGATATATTATTTTTAGGGGGTATAATTTAACACCCTTTGAATTTAGTATCTATTTTCCAATACATAAATCATGTTTGTTCAGAGTTCTAAGATAAACAAAACACTAAACTAAATTGAAAAATATTTATTATGGTAGTATATTACAATATATTACAACATTAATAAAACCAAAAGAAAATAATTTTGAAATAAAATTAAAAGGTAATAATTCACTTGAGAAAATAATATTAATTCTAAATAAACTGTTTTTATAAATTACATAATTCTAAAAAATATTTTTTTTTAAATAATAGTACTAAAAAATTATTGGTAAAATTTAAGTAATGATTTGTAAAAATTAATATCATTGAATAAATATTTAATTAACTCTAAGTAATAATGACTTCATTTTTTATTTCTAAAATGTTCTATTTAAAACAACCATTTTTATTACATATTATATTTTCTATATAAAGTGAGATTTATTATATTTGAAGTATGAAATTAAATAAAAATTATTATTTATATATATAAAAAATCAATAAAACTTCTTGAATCTATTATTAATTATTTAGTATAAGTTCTAAAATTATTTAATTTTAAAATTTTATTTTTCAAATAAGTATTTTTTTTATATGTTTGGTAATTTCATTTCAATAAATTAAATTAATCTTTATTAAATATATTTTTCAATGAAATTAATTATATATATGTATTAAAACAAATTAATATTCATATAGACATTATTAATTGGTAATTAATTAGAATAAATTCATTTTAGGATTAAAAATACACTTTCTCACTAAACATTTATGCGTTATGATTAATTATATTAAATTTAATTTTTAACACATATAGAAATAGAATATAATGAAAGGATTTCATGTAAAAAATAAATTCTTCTGAATTGTTTTTATTTAACAAATTAAATATCTTTTATATCTTGTGTTATACACAACATAGAGTTTAGTTTTCATTACACGTGACACTAATTTCTAACAACCCACAATATATTATTAATATTATAATTTAAACATGGCCATTATAACCTAGCCATTAAATATAGTGGTGAGAATTTTAGTAACTAATTTTTAAATACTATTTAATTTTTTTTATATAAATAAAACATATTTAAATAGTGTACTTAAAATTTAGAAAATTCTTTATATGTTTTGAAATACTATTTTTTCTTAAAAAAGGTTTTTATTATATTATGTCAAAAAATAATAGAAGTAATTTTTTCCACTTTTATAAAAATTATTTGTAAAAATTTTATTCATTTTTTAATTCTAGAAGTCAAAATTATCTTCAATTTATTTTTGATAATTTTATAAAAAGATAAATTTTCAGTGAATGGTGAAAAATACTGGTTTTTACTAAAAAAATTCTTTTCATATACAACATTTAAAAACATCCAAATTTTTTAAAGATGGTTTTAAATTTAAATTAGATAAATTATATATTTATTAATATAATTTATTTTATTTTAATCAATTCCATATTTAATTGAGATATTAAAACTTTCTATACTTTTGAGAATGTTGTCTTCAGAAAACCATTCTTTCATCGTGTCTGTGGGTTTAATTTTAAATTAAATTCCACCACTTCTATGAATGGAATTTTGAAAAATAAATAAAATATATGAAATAATACTAACATATATTTTATAATAAGTTAAAAAAATTACCATTATGAATAGTAATAGAAGTAAAAAAATTAATTACCGTTGTTAAGGTGAAAATGAGTTTACTAGGGGTTAAACTAAAAAGATAAGGGGTAAAATGGCCTCAAAACTTCAAAAATACCATTTTTATAGAAATATATCAAACTTATATCTTATATTATATATAATGGTAAATTGTTTAACCTTTTGGTTTTAGAAAAACATGGGTCTGCCTTTTTTATTTCAAAACATTTATGTGTGTCCTCTCCCCCACTTATAAAAGGCCTCCCCTTACCTCTTCACTTCATACTTATAAAACCCTTTGTTTCGGATATACCCTACTCAAATAACATATTTAAATCCCTAACCCCATACTATAGACCTTGGTGAGATCATAAATCCAATTATGTATGGATTTAGTTTAAACATAAAGTGCTTTTTTGAAGAAGCGGTAACGTTTTAAACAACGCTTTTTTTAATTCTTCTAACACCTTGAAATTCAATTAAATTATGATAATATAATAAAAATATTATATCAAATATAATTAGATACTATTATGTTATTTTAGTAACCTATATACTTCTTTAATTCCATCGAATGGGATATAAAATCATCATTTGTGTATGCGGAAGATTGTAGCCTCACGAACCAAAGTTATTAATTTTTCATCACCACCTATCAAGGATGGATTTAACAATTTATTTAGTATTTATATATGATATTTTGGATATTATTATACCTATATAATTATAATACCACATATACCTCCTTACTTCTCATCCTTTTGGAAAATAATAATGGTGATCTTGTGTAAGTCGGACTACCGCTTCATGAACTGATGTAATGTGTTTTTCCATTTGCATTTTACACGGATTGTGATAAGAATAATTAAATGAATATATATGATATTTTTTATATAATTATACATTTAGAATAAATGTTTCACATATACCTTCTTACATTCCATTCTGTTGTGGATACGATAATGTCATTCATGTGTACAGCGGACTACCACCTCACGAAGTGATTTGATTCATTTTTCACTAACAATTTTTAGGGAAGGTAATAAACATAAATTTAATTAATATATGTGATATATATTAAATAAAATTATTATTTAAATTTTATATAATTTTTACCTTTCTTTCATTTCATCTGTTATGAAAATTGAAATAGTGTTCATGTATACGTACAACCTATCGTCTCCATGAATGGTGTATTTCATTTTCTATCCATTTATTGATTACTATAAATTAATATACAAAAAATATATATGATATATATATATATATATCAGTATTAAAATTCTGTATATTATGTAATGATGATCAATTTAAGAGTTCCAGAAATAACAAATAAAAAAATACATGAAAAACAAAACAATTATTACCTAAAACATGATTTTTACAAGAAATTGTTAACAAATGGGTAATAAAAGGTCATAAGTAAATAATATATGATATTATATTTATAACTATGGTTATTTAATATATTTATAATAAACTTAAATTTATTATAAATGATGTTTAAACATGTACTAATGAAGATGATACATGCGGTAGAGGATTGTGGTCTCAAATTTCACTTCTGAAAGACACATGCCATATTCACCACCTATTTATTTTATGTGGTGTATATACTGACCATGAGTTAATTTTATGATTCTTCCCATGAAAATTATTCATATTTACATATCAATTTTATTATCTCTTGTTATTTGTATTTACAGTTCAAAATTTATCAAAGATGTATGGTATTTTTGTCTTAATTTTCCTTCATTGAAAAATATGTTGTGCTAAGAAACTATATTATTTTATATGGTGTATATATAGAAAAATTGAAATTAAATATCATGAATTTATTTATTATTATGATATTTTTATGTTTCATATAATTTTATTCTTTCATGTGGAAGATTATTTCATGTTACCAAATTTGTAAGTGTTTTAGGATAAAATCACATCGTTTTTAGGATTGTTTATGTCGATGATTCTGAATATGATATATTATGATCCATATCTCAATAAACTCTTGAATTTTATCATCCTATATTTATTTAATTAAAATTAATGTTTCTATATCATTTACCACTATTTATCTACTAATTAGTTCAAAAGAATGTTTTTAATAAAAATCATCTATATTTCTCACTTTGGTCGAAACTAATTTTTTTCTTACATATCAACGTTTTATAAATATGATTTCATATTTTTTGAAATTATAAAATGGATTTATTATATACCTTCTTACCCATGTTGGAATTTTTACAATGTTTGTTAAAAAAAATTCGTGTCATTAGCAAAATAAGTCTTGTTGGCATTTACTGAAAATGCGAAGAGAATATTTGTTTTAACATGTAAAACATGAACAAAATTGTATGATGTAATGACCACTCAATTTTTTAAATATTAATTTAAAATTTTCAATTTTTATTTTCAAATAAAATTATTTACAAAATATTTTATAAATTTATAGTGATTTTCAAGGTGGACAAGATATTTTCCTTAAGAAATGCTTTAAATTATTTTAACATCATATTTTATAATTTTGCAAGGTTATTTAAAAGAAAATTATTTTTTAAATTTTCTCTATTTAAAAAGGTTTTTGAATGTGGAAATTCTATTTTCTTAAAGAAATCTTCTAAGTGATATTTCAAATCATTTTTCGTCTAAGTTGACAGCCTTTTATCTTACTTTTACTTTACTGGGGATAAGACTGTATGATATTATCCTTATTATTTCTATGGATGGTTACTATGTATGATGAAATGTTTATGAAACTAATTTAATTTTTAGAGATTATTCTATGGTGAATTGAATAAATGATTATGAAACCTTTTATTAAATGTAATTATTTGGTGATAGAATTAATGTTTTATGATATGGTGGCACAAATAAGTATGGTTTTAATTATGATATGTGTGGGAACATTATCTCCCTCCAATGCATTGTGTAATTATTTATATCTTATCATAAAATAATGGGAAATAATCTAAAGGTATTAATCCACTATAGGAAATAGGTGAGTCATGATCCGTTATGGGAAGCAGGTGTGTCATGATCCACTATGGGAAACATGTGAATCTTGATCCGCAATAGGAAAAATTTAATGAGTCCTGATCCACTATGTTGTTGGTCTTAGTAGATAAACGTGACATATGAATTGGGTTTATATATTTATGATGGTTTCACACTTTGATGATAATATCATATGGTTCATGATTTATTTATGATGATTTATCACTCTTATGGCTCATTTTTTATGAAATTATATTGTTTTATATTATTAATAATGTTTATAATATATGATAGGTTGGGTATGAGATTCATAAGTTATGTTCATGATCACATACCATTATTATTAACTTATGATATCATATGATCATAGATTGAAATCTCATATGTTTACCCTCACTAAGCATCTGAGATCATACTTTATTATATTTCCTTCCACTGCCTATGAATAAAGGTTTAGGTAGGGTATGCCTAAGAGGATTACTATTAGAGAAGATCTTTCTGGGATATGTTGAATATACTTCATGAGATAAGAATATTATATTTCTAGTCTCCAAAGGAGATAAAGTATTTTGGTCCTTAGGTTTGTGTTTATGAAATTCACAGAATATTAATCTAAAAAGTTGTGATATTTATGTATGAAAATACTAAGTCAATATATTTGGTATTAGGGGAAATATTTAGTCAATAATTGGATTTTTTTTATTAGAAAAAAATTAGGGAAATCCAGAGGGATAAGTTTAGGAATATTATAACATCTTAATTCTTTTTTAGTAAAGATATTGTTTGGTTTTTCTAATAATAAATCCATTTATAGATAATAAAAGTGGATTTGGTTATGGAATAGATGTACCTAGGGGTAATAACTCTGAAAAAGTAATGCTAGTATTGACTTGATCATTAATTGGTATATGATAATGGGCCTTATTATGCACCTAGTTTGAAATTCCTTAGGGATATACATGGGTTAATCCACATTTTCTTTACAAACCATTACAAGGAATTTGAATAGATGATGATCATGGATGAACAAGGATAAACATAAGGTGTCATAGATTTTAAATAAGTGTCTTTATTTAGACATAATATAATTGATTTTCCATTATTATGTGGTTTTTAACTAGGATTAATTTTTCCCACACTTATCTTTTTGGTTTCATTCAATGGATGGGACTTGAAGGAACCATGTTAAAGCTGATTGTGATGGAAAATGCAATGAATTTTCACCAGATCCACCAACTTTATCATGCCACGAACCATAATGAGATTCCAAATGATCAAAGGAGGGAACAATATTCTATTGAATACTTCATGATATAACATCCATATTCCTTTAGTGGGTATTCTAATTCACTAGTAATTGGGTGATGGATCAAAACCATTGAGAATAAATTTTATTTTCTCCAGTGCTTGGAACAGTAAAAGTTTTTATTATTTGTTTTTCATGTGAAAGGTGAAGTGGATAAATGGTGGAACCATATTATGAATACATATAAAGTGGATGAAAATTTATTCATATAATGGGTTAATTATAGGAGGCTGTTTTTTTATAGTATTTCCATTTTATTTTATGTAAAAATATGGAGAAGAAATTACTTCAGATAAATAATAAGGATGATGATTCTATTGGTACATATGATGAAAATTATGAAAGACTTATGATATACACTTATGGTATTATCATACAATATGAATGTAAGGTTGATCGATTATTTTTTGGATTAAAACCAAGTCTCTGAAGGGCATTATCCAAAAGGGACATCATTAACTATGAATAAATGTTTCATTTTGATACCAAGTTGGAAAAAGGAGCTTCGAGTGACCTATAAATAACATGGTTTGGATAAGAAATGAAAGATGGAATTTGAGGGAAAATCTAAAAACCATGTAGAAATGAAGATGATCATTAATTTATTCTCATATTGTCAAAGGAAACATGGTGGAAAATTAATTTAGGGGACTACTAAATGTTTTTTTCATAGAATGTAAATTCATCAAGTAGATAAATTCTGAAGTGATTGGAAGAAGTAATCTAACAATACAAGTAGATTTAATTAACCACCCACACTGTAGTGCTTCATGTGTAAGTATTTTTGGAATTATTGAAATCAATACCCTGATATAAGGGATAATGTGTATGATAATCCACAAACACATATATAAAAAATGAAAATGGGGAATATTATGCAATCAAAATGAATAAAGTGAATCATGATAATAATGGCACACTTATCCTCCACTCCTTGGATTGAAATTTCATGTTTGATTTTGGAGGAACAAGACCTATGAAAATATTATTTTTTATACCTTAGTAGAGAATGATTTAAATTTAAACATTGATTGCCTCCCTCTATATGGATTTTAGAGTAATAAAATCACATTTTATATTATATCTATGAAAGGATAAACCCATACTTATAATGAAAATTTTTTTTTCTAATATAATACCTTATTTGATAAATAGAGGGTTAATAATATTTAGGAAGAGTATATTCCTAAATTTTTGAGTAACAAATAGTTGCATATACCATCATTCTTTGATGAGTTTAAGTTTGATCATAATTTCAAAGTCTTAGATACCCATTTTGTGGTTTTATGTAATGGGAGTTTTTTAATATTAAGGATATTTTGGGAAAAATTTATGTAAATACTACTCTTTGGATATGTTTTAGTCAAAAAATTATTTTAGGGGAACGTATTTAGACTTTATAGACATAAGATTAATGTTATTGGAAAATATTAGGGTTTATCTTTTCTTTTACATTGAGTTAATTATGGGTTACTAAAGTATCAATGGAACTATATTAATATTGTTTTGAAATAAAAAAAAGATAAACATCATGTTAGTTGGAGAACCATCTCTTATGAAAAGTTTGCGGGGATTGAACACAAAAATGATGGGTGAAAATGGTATAAAACCTACCACTATCCTATGTGAAATAGTATATCTAGTGGGACAACATAAATAGAAATATTAATGAATATTTATCTTGGTGTTGGGTATGTCAGAATATTGAGGCTAAGAGACAAATTTCTAAGGGGATGTTACAACCATTACCTATACCATAATAGAAATGGGAAAACATAAAAATGGATTTTTTTGTTAGAATACCTAAACATATGAATGGTATAATTCAATTTGGGTTACAGTCAATATCCTTAAAAAGGAAACACACTTAATCACCATTAGAGAATAAATTTATCTTGATCATATTTTCAGAATATACATTAAGGAAGTATTAAGATGACATTGAGCACCACATTCTATTGTATTAGATCTAGATCTGAGATTTACCTCAAATTTCTAGAGAAGAATTCAATAGGATCTTGATACATAGTTGAGTTTTATTACTATATATCATCCTTATATTGATGGTAGGTATGAGAGAAAAATTAAAACCCTAAAGGATATAGTAATATATTATTCTATGGATTTCAAAGGTGTTTGGTATTAGTACCTTCCTCTAGTTGAGTTTTCTTATAATAATAGATTTTACTCGAATATTTAGATGGCACCTTATGAATATCTTTAGGAAAAAGTGTATAAATCCAACAAACATGGATAAGATTGGGGAAATAAATATATTTAGAACATAGTTTCATGAAAAAGATAAGATAAGGTTAGATCCATTCAGAAACACATAAGAATAGAATAAATCTAGTACAATGTTATGTTGACAGTTGTCGATGTAATCTAGAATTTGAAGTTAGTGAGAAGATGTTTCTAAAAATTTCTCCGTGCTAAAAATAAGGGAAAAATAAGACCAAGGTATATCAATCACATTGAAATTAAGGAATTTATCTAGATGTTATGTCATTATTGGGAACTTCCACTAAACCTCTCTCATGTCTATGATGTGTTCCATGTATCTCCACTAAGGAATTAAATACTCGATCCATCACATGTAATGAACTAGTAGGTTATACCGTTGGGAAAAGATATTTACTATGGGGGAAACTGGTAGATATTCTAGATCATAGGGAGAATTTATTATGAAACAAGACTAATATCATGTTCAATGTGTTTTCATGAAACCACCAGTTTGAAGAAGTTATGTGGGGTCCTGAGGAAATGATGAGGCAGATGCATACTCAATTTTATGTATGAGAGTAACAAATTTTAAGGGTGAAATTCATTTTAATTGGGGTCTAATGTAACAAAATTATTTTTTTATTATTTTTTTCAAATAAATTAAATTTATTTGATATCTTGTGTTACACGTATCATCGAGTTTATTTTTCATTACACACGACATTGAGTGTTAACAAACCACAATATATTATTAATATTATTATGTAAACATTAATGTTATTACCTAGACATTAAATATAGTGTTATGAGTATTAATAAATAATTTTTATATATTATGTATAAGGGTTTTATATATTGAAAACATATCTATAAAGAGTAATTCATTTTTAGATATGTATTTATATGTTTTGAAAATATTATTTTTCTCCAAATATGTTTTTGTTGCATTTTTTAAAGAAATAATAAAATAATATTTTACCACTTTTATAAAATTTATTTATCAAAATAAACATATTTTTAAAATCTATATGTGAAAATTATATTGGAATTGATTTTTTATAATTTTATAAAAAGATAAATTTTTTAGTGAATAGTGAAAAATAATGTTTTTATTAAAAATTGTCTTTCCTTTTACAACATTTAAAATAATAAGAATTTTTTTAAGATGGATTTAAGTAATATTAGCTCAATTATTTATTTTTTAATCCAATTTAGTTCGTTTTTATCATTTCTATATTGAATTTGGATATTAAAACTTTTTATACTAATGAGATTTTTTATTTTGAAACTCGATATTTTGTTATGTCTATAGCTTTAATTTTAAATTGAATTCATATACTTATATTAATTGAATTTGAAAAAATATATCTCACATATGGAATCTGAATAATTTATAATTTATAATTTTTAATAAGTTCAACTTAATTCTTGAAAAATATGAATAGTAAAGGAGTAAAAAATTAATTAACGCGACTAAGGTGAAAATTGAATTACTGAGGGGTTAAACTAAAAATATAATGGGTAAAATTATGTAGAAAATTTTTAAACACAAATTATCTAGACATATATATACCTTATCTCTTATATTCATGTGAATTTTCAATTTTTTGGCCTTTTCCCTTAGAAAAACATGGGTACACTTTTTTCTTTTTAAAATTTCAAAGTGTGTCCTCTCCCCTACTTATAAAAGGTCACCCCCTATACTCTCCTCTTCATACTTAAAAAATGATTTTGTTTAGAATTTAAATGATCAAATCCCTTCATTACATTTCTCCCCACATCCTTGATTCCTTGGTGGGATCATAAAGTCAATCTAGGAATGCTTTAGGTTAAACCTAAATAGGTTGTCTAAAAAAGAGTTAATGTTTTTTACTATGCATTTGTTTTAATTTTTCTTAAAACACCTTAACTAAATATTCAAGAATTATACTATAATAAAAATATTATATAACCTATTCTTAGAAGTTATTATGTTAATGTAATGACCTATATCTATCTCTTCTCTAGTCAAATGTGATACGAAATCATTATTCGTGTGTATGACAGACTATCACATCGTGAACCGATGTTATTCGTTTTCCATCACCACCTATCACTAATGGATATAATGATGGATTTAATTTTTATATATTATATTTATGATATTATTATATATATTTAATTATAATATCACATATACCTTCTTACTTCCCAACCCATTGGGAAAGAATAGTATTGATTGTGTGTACGAAAGATTATCGGCTCACAAACTGATGTGATGTGTTTTTACATTACCATTTTAATTGTATGGTAATAAGGATATATTAAATGAGAAAATATGATATTTTTGTAATAATTATATCTATATAATTAATATATCACATATACCTTCTTACTTTCCATTTTTTAGTGGATATGATAACATCGTTTGTGTGTACATCAGACAACCACCTCTCTAAGAGATGTGAATCATTTTCCCATAATACTTTTAATGGAAGTTAATAAGGATAAATTTAATAAATATATGTTACATATATAAAATTAAAATGATTCTAGAAAGGTAATATATTATTTACCTTTATACTCTTTCATCCATAGATAAAATGGAAACAACGTTCATGTGTACACATGACCTACCATCTCGATGAACGGTGTATTTCATTTTATATATCTAAATTTTGTGGATTAATATAAATACATATTTTTGGTTGGAGTGAATAACACAAGAGGGGGGTCAATTGATTTCCCAATAAAAAATTTTATTAAAATTAAAATCCCCTTACTAAAATTAACTGACCATTTATTCAAAATAGCATATCGATATAATATTTATCCTTTTAAAATATTTCTCAAAGAGTTGTTATGTATTAGTTAAAATAATGTTAAAATTATCTTAGATTTTGAAATAAATTTACATATAAAAAAACATATATATACACTAATTAATATTAACTATTAAAGTAATATTTTTTTAGAGATTAAAAACAATTCAGGTTTTGGTAATAAAAAAACAAAATAACACAGCAGAATAAACAAGAGGTTTATTCTCAAGATGATAAATAATACCCTCCACTTTGAAATCACCTACTACCAAGAATATTATAATAATAATAATCAAATATATCCACAACATAAATTAGGTAAAATAATAATATCAATAAGTTTTCCAAGATAAAGATCCTCATACAAAGTTATACGTGGGAAGTAAAATAGTACATTCCATATAAGGACCTCTTCCAAAAACACCATGGGAAAACAGATGTAAAGTAAAAGAGAGAATAACAAGTATTCTCCAATTAGGTTTTGGATATAGTATATGTTTGAAAAACAATGTAACAACACACTGCTCAAAAAATATAAAGAGAAATAAAAAATAATATAAAGAGAATAGTGATGCTCATTAGGTTATGCTTAGAATGTATAAAGTCCTCTGATTAGCTTTCATGAGGAGTTCTACCATCATTCATGAAATTTTTAGCTAATCCAAGAATTATTGGAATTTGTAGGAATGTTCTAGTTGAGCTATGTTAGTGTCTCAATAAATCTCTATAATGGATTTTTTTTTCTTCTATATTGTTGATCTTCATTGCATATGAATCATTAAGCGTGTAAAAGTTCAAAAATTCAATCATAGTATTTTCAATAGACCTGTCAGATAGTTATCATCACACCACTCATAGAGAGAGATAGAGATATATGATATTTCGTACAGATATAGCATCATTGGTTGAAGGATATCCACAATCCTCATATAGGCTTTTACTATTTCATTAATACTTTGTCAATTTATCCTTGAATAGAAATAAAAATTGATCCATTCACATAATTTTCCTTGTACATCAATGGTAGCATGAATCTAGTAGTGATGCAGCATCGGGTGGTATCTCATACTGGTGGTATCTCAGACTGGTAGTCTCTCAGACTCACGGTGACTCAGAGTCCAGTGGTGACTCATAGTCTAACAATGATAGGTCATGACAATAGCTCCTTGGTGGTAGCTCCTATATCACTAACAAGCCTGGTGGTAACTCCACTGGTGGTAAACAATTTTTTGGTGAATCCACTGACGGTAGATCATCCTTAGCGGTGACTCCTGCTTGGTGGTAACTCACCTCAATGGTATCTCCTGGATATGAGTGAATCTGCTCAATACATAGTCGAATTATCATAAAAACTATCATACCATATAAAATGATATCATACAACATGTAAATCATTTATACTAAAAGAATCGTGGTTTGTGATTATTAAAATAAGTAAGTTCTAAATACTCTCCTCATAAGGATGTGACAACATTATCCCCCTTTTTGATGATCACAAAACATGGAATTTTATAAATCATGTACTAAAAAAGTAAACATAAATAATCAGAGATGTATTTAAATTAAAATAATCTTCTTAAGAGTTTAGAAGATATATGAGTGATATAAACAACTATAATATTAAATAAATTTTAAATCAATATCAAAGGTAATTTCCATTTCACCCCCTTTTTATTAACAAAAAGAGATAAAAATAGAAATAAAAGAAAAAGGATTAACAAAAGTTAGAAATTATATTATAGAGAGGGGAAAAATAAGTGCAGTACAAAGATAAATAGAAAGAGTACAAGAATAATATTCCTATCAAATACATCAGCTAATCATATTATTTTTCTAAAGTAGAGGTAGATACATCTTTCTCTTTACCTTTTTCCTTTTCTTTTCCTTTAAGGATTGAAGCATAATTAGTAACAGTTAGAGAATAGGTTATGATAGAAGTTATGGTTGTTGTGAGAGGAATAATCTCTCGAATAAGAAATGGTATGAGGTGATGAATAGCTTCAACCAGTGATAAAATCATAGGTTTAAATAGTGGAGTAAGAAGACTATATGACTGAGTAATCACTATAGGTATGTATCTAACTAGCTCTGTGGATATTGTGGAAAGAACAGTTGTCACTGTATTGGCCTCCCTTGAAATAATATTTGTATTATGAACATGTAGAAATGGTTTCATGAGGCTGATAAAATCCATAATAATATTACCAACCCTATCTATAGCACTAATGAAATCCATTTTATCTTCCATGAATATCTGTAATACTAATGTGAGAACCTTTAGTTCACTCACTTGTTATTTAAAATCCATTATAACCAATGTCATTCTCAATTTATCTGATAAGAATTTGAAGTTAGAATTTATATCATCCTTTATATAAATTCTTAACAAATAATAATTTATATATTCCTTGATGGTGTCTTTATATTCGTTGAGTTCAATAGAATACTCTTATATCATCTCATAGATGTATCTCCATGGTGGTGTATTTTCCTTAATTTATCTTCATGTATAGACACATCACCTAATGCAGTATTGATTTCTTCTCTGAAAATATGTCTAATATGATCTCTATCAAAATTTATTGAAGCGTTAGGAGGTGTAGTTGATGTAGAGGCAGTAGTATACATTCTATTCAACATATGATAAATAGAATTTAAACTTT
This sequence comes from Viscum album, assembly GCA_963277665.1. Taxonomy (NCBI): domain Eukaryota; kingdom Viridiplantae; phylum Streptophyta; class Magnoliopsida; order Santalales; family Viscaceae; genus Viscum; species Viscum album. The sequence goes on along the minus strand of OY728128.1, from coordinate 717,234,411 downwards.
ATAAGAAATAGGATTTCATTCCATCTACTAAGGCTTTCAAATTTTCCATTTATTTTGACAATATTTTATTATCCACTTATATTTATTGAATTTAAATATAAATTTTGGTTGTAAATTATATATAAAAATATCAACCAAATATCTATTACATTCTTCACTGAGTTTGGTAATTGGAGATAGCTGAGAGCTTATGAAATTTTTAAGATCTAAAACCAAATTTCCTCTCCAAAATTACAAATCATAATTCACACTTAGTTAAAAATATTCAAAATCATATTTTGTCACAACATCTGGTGGCATGATGTTTGGAGTAGGTGGATGATCTCTATTTTTAGGTGGCATAACAGCCTCAACCTAGATATTTTTATCCATTGGAGTAAAATTTTGTAACTCACCTGCTTGATCAATCTAATCCACTAAGGATCCTTCTCCTGTGATGGGACTTTCACTCACATCCTCATCTAAATCACTATAATCAATTCCAATTTCAAAATAACCAGGAAAATTTTCCCATTCATCAAAAGCACTAACATCATGTATTGTGTATGGAAGAATAGTAGATTCTATGGTAACTTGAGAATATTCTTCAAATTGAGGTACATAAGGGGTTGGATCTGTATGAGTTTTCTATTTGAGATTTGTTGGTTATATGGAAGCCAGTGGCTCTAAGTGATCAGTAGGTTTAAGAGACTTATCCCCCTCACTAGTATCTTGATTATCATCTATAATTATGGGTGTTATAGAATTCATCTCATCATACTTGGATTTATCCTTGGTCTAGATAGAACTTGATACCACTAGGGATGAAGGATGTGACTAAACCATTTCATGATCATGGCCATCATGATCACCACCATTATTATAAGCTCCATCTATATGACCATTTCTATGATCATCACCATGATCATCATTATCTCAACCATAATGATCCTCATCATTTGCACCATTATGATCATCTACATGACCACTTCCATCTTTTTCTCCATTATGATCCTTATCATTATCTTCTTCCTTAGAATCATTTCCATTACTTCCACTTCCATTTACATAATTATCAATATGGTCTCTTGATGATTTGGAGAAAGATGTATTGAATTGATCTATTCCAGATACTTCGGTTTCATCATCATAATTTTCAATCAAAAGAGATTCCTTGGTTGGTAGAGAACCAGGTGGACTGAGAGGTCCATAAGAAACTCCCTTTGGTGAGTTTGGTATTTTTGGACCACTTCCCACTTCAACTAAGAATTATTCTTCTTCCTCTTACACATCACTCTCAACTTTATCACTATCATCATCATCATCATAATATTAAAATAATTCATTGGTCTCAAGGCCAGGATCCACCATGTCCTTAGGTCTAGTTGGATGATCAATTGGGTTGAATTCATTATACAATTTATCATTATCTATCACCTGGAACTTATTCCATGGATTCCAATTCACTTTAAATCTTTTTAAAATTTTCTTTTACCCTTTTTCCAATTTTCTTCGACAAATGGAATCCACCATATATATCATCAGCTTCTTAACCTTCTTTAACTAAAACCTTATAATACATGATGGAATCTATCATCTTAGGGTATATCAAAGAGTTCAATATATAACTTTTATTTCACATTTCATACATATGGATCATTATAAATCTAAAAAAATTGATCATTTGTCCTTGTTTCATCATAAATAGGAATTAAAAATCCTGATATCTCATAATATTTAAACCCCCCTTTCTAGGACACAATACATATTGTACAAACATGAATAACAGTTTACACTCACCATTAAGTTCAATATATATAGGTCTCCACAGTGTACCATCACCTGTTGACTATAGGAGAGATTCTTCATAATTTAAGAAACCACTATCACTATGAATTATTCCTTGAAAATCCTCATATACCCCTTTATGAGGTACTCTTAAGCACTTTTCTCATTCCCTTAAATAGAAAGAAAATGATTCTCCATCAATGTGACTTCTTATTTCATCCTCTTTATCTCTGAAAAAACTCAACATTATGATAGAAATCTAAGACCAAACATTAGATAATACACATGGTTATTCATTTTAAACCATTCTATACACTTATAATATTCTATAACTTTCAATACAAGTTTATTTCTTGATGGAATCTATTTCACATATTTCTCATTTTTTTTCGATAACTCATTTTTCCAAATGTGGGTTTCATGAAACAAAAACCAAAATGTTGGTGGATCCGTTTCATTTCTTGGATTTTTCCATCTCTTATGGATTAGATTCTATGGATTTATTCAGATGGTCCCTTCTTATTGGTTGAAGGATTAGGTGGATCAAGAAAGGAAGGAAAGATGACTGGTCTGAGATTAAGAGAAGGCTTCAGAATTTTAAAGGTTTGAAGGTAAAGGGAATCTATTAGAATTAGTCATGAGTATTATTATTTAGGGATTAGAAATAATAAATAATAATAAATAGAAAAAAAATAGAAAATTCATCATAAAAATAATAGTAATGGTAACAAAAGGAATGGTGACTCGTTCATAACGATGACTCATCAACGATGATTGATCAAATGGTGACTGATCAATAGTGACTAATCAATGATGACTCATTAATGGTGAATCATCAATGGTTACTCATCAAAGATGACTTTTCATCCACAAATTATCATTCTTAATTCATATTTTATATAGTTTTATCTTCCAAATTCAAAGGCTTTGGGAATATATCAGCAAGATAATGATATATGTAACGTCCCGGTTCCGGGTACCACTCCACGGGTGCCCCTAACCTAGTTCGCCACGTGACCTCAAGCGCATTTCCCCAAATGCCAGAGGCTGCCGACTAGCAGTGAGGGCCCAGGTCTGATAGTGGGGAAACTATGCCCTCATTTGTCAAGTGTAGCACAGCGGAATATAAAATAAATGTACAACAACAGCGGAAGCAGTAAACCATACACAACTAAAATTAACAACTGTAGTAGATATAATCAACCAGTACATAAAATGAAGAAACATGCCTCAATTCTATGAAAACATCTAGAACATGTTACACTGCAATACAATACGATAAAACTAAAGTACAAGTACAGGAAAACAAAACAGAATAGCCAGTGGCATCGTGAGCCAATGCTCGGTCCCATGCCCTCCTACTCCTCAGTAGCAATCAAATACATGTATAAGGACCCTTTCCCTTATCTACACCTACAGAAACATAATTTTTTTGGGCCGAAAATCATGACCCAAATAGTTTATGAGATATATATCTCAATAGGCACCCACCAATGGCCCGTGCCCAACTGGGTGTAAAAATATGCAACAACAGAGTGCAGTAGTAAAATGAAATAAAGTAAGCAGTACTAAAAGTAACCAACTTGACCAATTATATTTCCATTTTAATATTCATTTAATCCATTTAATATAATAAATCACCATAGTGAATTTCTAAGTAAACAGACAGCGTCCTCAGACAAACAAATATCACCCTCAGGTAATCATAATCTAACCCGCAGGTATTTCCCTCAGGCGTAATAAAAGTTTCCCTCAGCCATACGAAGTGTCGCCCTCAGGCACAGAGTCTATCGCCCACAGGCATGGAAGAAGTTTCCCTCAGGCTAAGATAACAGTTTCCCTCGGGCTAAGTAAACCAACGCCCTCAGGCTAAAGTAATCGGGCTATGCCCAAAATATCACATGCAATTCACATACAATTCCTCTAAAGGAAAAAGTAATTCAGAATATAAACAAGGCATACCCTCGGGTATCCTTGCCAAATGGCTAAATAGAGGAACGCACCCCTGGGGTGGTCCTGGATCCAAGAAGCGATCCCAAACAGAATTTTAATATCACATTTAATTACCTATACAATTCTAGGTATTTAAACAGTTATGGCCTCAGCCACACGATACCCCAAATAGGGGTTCGTAGCTCAAAAACACACAAAAACACACGACAGTTGAAAAATAAACACCAAGCCACCTACCTTAAACACCAACGAATGATATATGTGAATGTCGATTCCAGAAAGGCCCAATAATGGCGTAGATATGAAGTAGAAGAAACTCTTTTTAAACTTAAATAACTCTCGTTAGGGGAATAATTGGCAAGAGACACACCAGGAGGAGGAAGCCCTTACCCGTGCGGTTTTAACGAGATCGACGGAGGCGGAATCGGATTCTCGACGTGCACTCGGTGAATCCTCAAAACTCTAGCCTTCCTCTCCCGAGCCCTCTTCTCGTTCTAATCCTTCCATGTGAACAGGGGAGGCTACTTCCCATTTTAAGCGAAAAAAAACAAAGTGCACGGCATGTACTTCCGAGTACATGGCATGTACTTCCCAATTTTTAAACTGTTCCTCTAGCGGCTTCCCGCCAGTGTGGCACTATTCATCTGCCGACATGTCTACACGGCGTGTCTCCCTGAGTACACGGCGTGTTCTATCGCACAGCTGGCCACCGCCTTACTATTCACCTGCCGACTGACTACACGGCATGTAAGGGACCACTACACGGCGTGTAGTCGGTCTTTATACCCTTCGTTGCTGACATGGCCACACGACCCGTGTACTCATCCCACACAGCCAAAAGTACACGGCATGTGGAAAAGTACACGGCGTGTAATTTCCAAAATTTTTGATTTTTCCCCATTTTCCATATTTTCTCAAAAACACTTAAGGAAAAGAGAAACGAAGAAGCCCATACCTCAAAACTAAGAAACGGGTTCTTACAAACTTCCCCCCTTAAATCAATTCATCCCTGAATTGCCCTTCCAAGGGTGGAAAAGATAAAGGTGAGAATAACTCTGGCCACTGAGCATGTACGTTGGTCTCCCACTCCCTGGTTTCGTCCTGCACTCATCCATGATGCCATAGCACCCGTACGAGAGGAACTGACCAGCCTCGGAGAACCTTCGTGCTCCTGTCAACGATACGAGTCGGATGCTCTTCAAAGTATGCATCTAACTGAATCTCAACCTCCTATGGCTGAAAGATGTGAGACGGGTCTGAATGATAGTGGTGCAACTGAGATACATGGAAGACGTCGTGCATGGCCCGGTACCTCTGTGGTAACTACAACTGATAGGCAACCGACCCGACTCTCCCTAGAATCTCACATGGCCCCACATACCTCGGTGAAAGTTTACCATGTCTCCTAATACCTTTGTGTCCCAACCTCGGTGAAACACGCAAGAAAACCTGATCCCCGACCACGAACTTCAAAGGTCATCTACGGCGATCAACATAAGACTTATGATGAGACTGCGTGGTAGCCATCCGCTTCTGAATCAACTGGACCTACTCAGAAGTCTCATGCACGAGACGTGGTCCCAGTAAAGCTGCCTCACCTGCCTCTAACCATCACAAGGGTGATCAGCATGGCCTACTATATAAAGCCTCGTATGGTGCCATCTCAATAGTTTCCTGAAAAATATTGTTATAGGCAAACTTGACTAGGGGTATATGCTTCTCCCAAGATCCCCCAAAGTCTAGGACGCATGCACACAACATGTCCTCAAGAACCTATATCGTACGCTCTGATTGGGCATCGGTCTGAGGGTGGTAAGCTGTGCTTAGAAGAACCTGTGTACCCGGTGCCCTCTGAAAACTCTGCCAGAAACGAGTTGTAAAACGGGCATCCCTATCTGAAACGATAGAACAAGGGACCCCATGAAGACGTACGATCTCTCAGATATACAACCTTATTATTTCTTCAACACTGAAGGTCTCCTTGATCGGCAAAAAGTGAGATACCTTCGTGATTCTGTGCACAATAACCCACACTGCATCATTTCCTCGAGGTGACCTCAGCAACCCAGTCACGAAATCCATCACGACATCATCCCATTTCCACTCTGGGATGGGTAACTGCTGTAACAGACCAGCTGGTCTCTGATGTTCCGCCTTCACCTGCTGACAAGTGGAATACCTCATAACAAAACCAGCCACATCTCTCTTCATACCCGGCCACCAGTACTGACGTCTCAAGTCTCGGTACATCTTGGTAACCCTGGGATGAACTTCCCAAGATGAATCAAGAAACTCATGCATAATCTCCTTGTGTATATCCCCTGTAACCCACACTCGTCCATGGAAATTCAATATTTCATCATCGCCTATCGTCCAACCAGGAGGAGGGTCCTCGCTTGCCACCGACTCCCGTAGAACTAAGCCTTCAGAATCAGATATCTATCTCATCCTCACTCTATCCAGGAGGGTAGAGGTCATAGATAAAGATGAAAGATAGGTCTGCCCCTGACTGTCGTGTACCTCCAAATGCATCTCAGAGAACAAATCCATAAGCTTCCACTCGCCACTGGCCTCCTGCACAGCCTGCATCTGAGTTTTCCTGCTCAATGCATCAGTTACTGCATTACCTTTACTAGGTGTATAGTCAAGCTCGAAGTCGAAGGACTGAAGGTATTCAACCCACCTTCGTTGTCTCAGATTAAACTCACGCTGAGTAAAGATATACTTGAGACTTTTGTGGTTGGTGAAAACCAAAAAATGTTCTCCCAATAGATAATGTCTCTAACAGCACAACGCATGGACAACTGCAGCCAACTCGAGATCATGTGTCAGGTAATTCATCTCATGTGGCCTCAACTGTCGAGACCCATAAGCAACAACTCAATCACCCCGCATCAACACTAATCCCATCCCAATACCTAATGCATCACACTAAACTGTATAGCTCTTCCCCTACTTTGGGAGTATCAGGATCGGTGATGATGTCAACCTTCCTATCAGGTCCTGAAAGGCTATCTCGCAAGCTTCTGACCATAAGAACTTCACACCCTTCTTAGTCAAACCCACCAACGGCGTTGCTAAGCGGGAGAAGTCCTGGATGAAATGCCTGTAGTAACCAGCCAGCCCCAAGAAACTCCGTATCTCAAACATGTTCTTAGGCTTCTCCCAGGAAACTACTGTTCTCACCTTCTCTGGGTCCAAGACAACTCCTGCCTCTAAGATGATATGACCCAGGAAGTGAATCTGGTCCATCCAAAAGTGGCACTTTCAGAGCTTAGCATATAGTCGATGCTCTCTCAGTGTACTCAATATGATCTCAAGATGGGTGGCATGGTCATGTCGAGTGTGAGAGTACACCAAGATATCATCCACAAATACTACCACAAAAGAGTCCAGATAAGGATGGAACACACGGTTCATCAGGGCCATGAAAACTTCCAGCGCGTTTGTGAGTCCGAACGGCATAACCAAGTAATCATACAGACCATATCTGCTCCGAAAAGCTGTAAGAGGTATATCTGATGGTCTCACGCGCATCTGATGATATCCAGACCTCAAGTAAATCTTTGAGAACACTCGTGATCCACGAAGTTGATCAAAAAGATCATAAATCCTTGGCAAGGGATATCGATTCTTAACCATCAACTGGTTCATATTCTGATAATCCACACAGAGTCTGAGGGTATCATCCGCCTTCTTCGCAAAGAGTACCAGAGAACCCCATGGAGAAGTATTGGGTTGGATAAAACCCTTTGCCTATAACTCCTCTAACTGCCTCTTGATCTCCTGAAACTCAGGTGTGGCCATCCTATAAGAAGGAATGGACACTGGTGCTGCCCCTGGCACAAGCTCAATAGATAAATCCACCTCACGCTCCGGAGGAAGACCATAAAAGTCATCCGGGAAGACATTCCTGAAATGATCAACCACTGGAGGGAAATCCGTCTGACAAGTCCCCTGGTCATCCAGATATAAACCTGCAATCTGGGTTGTGACTCCACCTCGCCCATGATTCTCTAGTTTAGCTCGACTCGCCTGAACATTCCATTCACCCTTGTATAGAAACTCTTCGCCCTATGGTGATGTGAAACGCACCCTACGAAGATAGCAGTATACAAAGGCTCGAAAGGGAACCAACCAGTCCATCCTGAGAATGACGTCATAAGCTGTCATCTCTAAGACATAGAGGTCCCAAAGGAAGTGACACCCACCAACCTCAAGGGGGAACTCCTTGCACTGATTCACACCAGTCGTTCTGGTCCCCAATGGAGTGTCTAACGTCATGATATCAGAAGAAGTAGAAACACAGAGCCCAAGGCTCTCCACAACGGGTACAGACATGAAACTATGTGTAGCACCCGTATCAAAAAGTACCGATGATAAAACAGAAGCTACTTGAATAGTACCTCTGACATTAAAAGGTCCGAGATCCTGCTCATGCTGGGTCTGTTGCACCGCATAAGTCTGCCCAGTGTCGCGGCCCTGCGACGCAGCCTGACTACCCTGAGCTGTCCCGCCCTGCTGCCTCTGAGATCCTGGTGTCTGGCTACCACGACCATGACCACCATCTCTACTTGCACACCCTGATGTATTCCAGTTCCCTGACTGGTAAGAATCCACTGTTCCTGCTCCCGCACACGGATTCTGCACAAAACCCCTCTCACTAGCCACTAGTGGAAACGCCCTACAAAAGCGCTACAGATGACCCATCTTGCCGCAATCTCAGCACTCCACTGGGTCTCGTGGACACTGAAGTCTCTTGTTCCCCTCTTTACCACACTGGTAGCACCTGACCGGCCCACCAGAAGGAACTGCCTGGCTGGTACTACCACCCTGAGAGAAGTCCATCTGTCTCTTCCTCTTTCCAGTAGAAATAGTACCAGAAACTGGTGTTGAACCGCCCTGGACCACACCACTAGATTCCTGTAGGTTCCTTTCTATAATCAGTGTCTGGTTCACAATAGCATGTACAGTAGGTAACCTGAAAATATTCACCAGTGCTCGGATGTCATACCAAAGACCATCCTCGAAGCACCTGGCTCTCAGTGTCTCATCACCCACCAACACGGGTGCAAAGCGCTGAAGCTCGGTGAAACGAGAAGAATAGTCCATCACCGACATAGCGCCCTGCTGCAGATTCATGAACTCTCGAGCCCTATCTGACCTCAGCGTCTCTGGGAAGAAGAATTCATAAAAGACTGCCTGAAAATCTTCTCACTCCATGTCTTTGTGATGCTCTGACTGGGTGGTAACATCCCACCACCTCTTGGAGGAATCGCATAGCATATACGTCGCGAGCTTGACCCTCCGCCTTGGAGGTGTCTCAAGATGATCGAAAATAGTCTGCATCGACCCCAGCCAAGACTCTGTAGCCTTTGGTTCACCATCCCCTAAAAATGTAGGCGGATGCTGCTGCTGGAAGATACGAGTCAGCTCGGCCATAGATGTGGCAGCCGGTGGTGTTCCCTGAAAGGTCTTTATGAACCGCATAAAGCCTTCACGGAACTATGAATCTGCACCTGTGTCCAGCATAACAGTCGGTGCCGCATCTGGCTCTGCTGGAGGATCAATTGTTAGCCCATGGCCCACCATATCTGGAGTATAGTCGTCGCCGCTCTCCTGAAAAAAACACGTGGTCTTCTAGGCAGCATGACTCTACAAGGTCAAACGCACACCTTAGAACAAGATTAACAATGACTGAAAATGAAGAAACTTAAAAGTAAATAGCAGGAAGAAGGCATTCAAAAGTTGCAAAACAATACTACATGGCATGTATAATGACTACACGGCATGTACCTAACTCCTCTTCCCCTACCCGAGTCCTTCTACACGGCTAAGCCACACGGCTTCCGTTTGAACAAAACTACACGGCGTGTATATCATCTACATGGCGTGTATGGTGTTATTTCCAACTGCCCGTGTCGCTTGTGACATGGATGACTACTCGTCTTGACACTACACGGCATGTTACACCCGCACACGGCGTGTCAACAACCCCGTTTCCTAGTCACATGGCTGAGTCCACACGATCTGTCCTCGGACAAGACTACACGACATGTCCCAGAGGTACACGGCGTGTTCAAGGAGAGGTGACTCCGACCCGTGTTGTTAGTTACACGGACGAGTCCCTAGGTCACGCCACATGGCATGTTCATCATTGACATGGTGTGTACTCAAGAGGATAATACCGACCCGTTTTGTTAGTTACATGGTCGGGTCCCCAGGTCACACTACACGGTGTGTTCTTTATTGACATGACGTGTTCAAGAAACGACTACACCGGCCCGTGTTTGTTAGTTACACGGCCGGGTCTCCGGGTCAACACTACACGGCGTGTACATCCGGTACACGGCGTGTTCACCCCAAGATCTTCCCTTCCCCGTGTATCCGCCTACACAGTTTGTGACACGGGAAGAGACTACACGGCGTGTACTCTAGGTACACGGCGTGTACTTAAAAAGTTTATTTTTCTTCGCGAACAGAAGACCATACACGGCGTGTTGAAGATACTACATGGTGTGTATACTGGAAATTCCGGACAGTATGCCTCAAAAACTTTCCCAGAACCCAGAAAACATTGAAAAACAACACCTAAGTGCCAAATTATGATCCGTGAGGGCCCATACTCCCCATGAATCAAAGTTTGACATCTTATCTGTGTTATAACAAAATAAACAGTCAATGATCCACCAAATTCCGGTAAATGGGGGACCATACTCCCCAAAGACAAAATTTTGGCATCCATTCTTTTAACAAGTTTACACAACAATACCCTATCACGTAGCAGGTATTTATCAAGGCAGCTATCACAACAGCATGATTTTCTAGCACAATAACTATCACAACAACATGCAATTTCTAATGCACCAACATGGCATTGAACTATTCATGGCATGTGATTTCTAGCATGTGCCTAGATGATGCATGAGATGGCATACCCTCATCTCATCGGTTTGTAACTAAGTAGAACCCATAGATAAAATATCAACAGCACAATCACAAGTGCGTCACCCAACGGTGAAAATCAATTCAACTGTAAAATTGCAAAATCAGAAAAATTGCAATACGAGGTAAATTGGATTTTCCATGTATACGGGTTAGCTACGCCCAGGAACAGCTTATTACCAACTACCGTTCTCATCCTACCCCTGATTAAGGCTCCAAATAGTAAGTCAAAGAAAAGAACCTCCTTTGATACCACTTTGTAACGTCCCGGTTCTGGGTACCACTCCACGGGTGCCCCGAACCCAGTTCTCCACATGACCTAAAGCGCATTTCCCCAAACGCCAGAGGCTGCCGACTAGCAGCGAGGGCCCAGGTCTGATAGTGGGGAAACTATGCCCTCATTTGTCAAGTGTAGTGCAGTGGAATATAAAATAAACGTACAACAACAGCGGAAGCAGTAAACCATACACAACTGAAATTAACAACGGCAGTAGATATAATCAACCAGTACATAAAATGATGCAACATGCCTCAATTCTATGAAAATATCCTGAACATGTTACACTGCAATACAATACGATACAACTAAAGTACAGTTATAGCAAAACAAAATAGAATAGCTAGCGGCATCGCGAGCCAATGCTCGGTCCCATGCCCTCCTACTCCTCAGCAGCAATCAAATACCTGTATAAGGACCCTTACCCTTATCTACACCTACAGAAACGTAATCTATTTGGGCTGAAAAGCATGACCCAAATAGTGTGTGAGAAATATATCTCAGTAGGTACCCACCAAAGGCCCATGCCCAACTGGGTGTAAAAATATGCAACAATAGAGTGCAGTAGTAAAATTCAATAAAGTAAGTAGTACTAAAAGTAACCAACTTAACCAATTATATTGTCATTTTAATATTCATTTAATCCATTTAATATAATAAATCACCACAATGAATTTCTAAGTAAACAGACAGCGTCCTCAGACAAACAAATCTCACCCTCAGGTAATCAGAATCCAACCCGCAGGTATTTCCCTCAGGCGTAACAGAAGTTTCTCTCAGGCGTATGAAGTGTCGCCCTCAGGCACAGACACTAATAGGAATCCATGTTTTTCCAATGGTTTAAAATTGTTGGGAAAGGCCCTAAAACCGTTGGGAAAACTTATCCCAACGGTTTTAGAAACTGTTGGGCTGTGAGACGTGGGGAAAGCCTTATACCAACGGTTCACCCTGAACCGTTGGGAAAGGCTGTATAGATTTTTTTATACCAATGGTCCAGTTGAACCGTTGGAAAAAATCAGCGCACAGGGGTATGCCAACGGTTTTAAAACCGTTGGAATAGGATATACCCCAATGGTTTTGAACCGTTGGGAAAATCAGCAGGGTTGGGAAAAGCAGCAGGGTATACCCAAACGGTTTTGAACCGTTGGGAAAGGTAGCAGCAAGGGTATAACCCAACGGTTTTGAACCGTTGGGAAATGTAGCAGGGTATAACCCAACGGTTTTGAACCGTTGGGAAATGTTGCAGCATCACAAAGGTATAACCCAACGGTTTTGAAACCGTTGGGTTAGACCCCCCATTAATTTAAGATGAAACAGCCAACAATACTGCAGGCTGCAATGTTTACTCTGTCAAAAACGTGTAATCTCACAAAAATACACTGCAATCACAAAAAAAAAACACCACTGCAACCTACAAACACATAAAACACACCACTGCACACATAAAAAACTCTAGAAACACACCACTGCACAGAAAATGCATAGAAAACACACCACTGCACACATAGAAAACTCACAAAAACACTGAAACCTATAACCTGCAAACGCACCACTGCACACACAGAAAACACAGCACTGCACACATAGAAAACACACCACTGCACACACAAAAAACACACCACTCTGTCATAGGAACACTGCAACCTGCAAACACAGAAAACACACCACTGAACACATAGAAAACTCACAAAAACTCACTTTAATCACCTGCAACCACACACAAAAAACACATAGAAATAATCATCTCATTTTTGAAGGCTTACTCACATACCTTCCCCTTGTATGGTTCACATATTGATGTGGTAGAGAGACCAAGAACCAACAAAATGTTGTCTTGTTCATCAAATAGGGAGGGGGATATTGGAAATTCAAGTTTATAACTCATATATGAAGAATCCCCTGCCTCAATCCTGATCTATCGAATAAGGGTTATTTGTTTTGATTACTCCGGGATAAATTAGATATTTTTTCGATGAATTTAATCATTCAGTATAATAACCTAGAAGGATATTTACACTATGACCATTATAACCCTTTTGTTCCTAGAGTATAATGATGGGGGAATCATATACTATGGGGCAATGACTTCTATAATGTCAAGAGATTTAGTTATATTGTTGCATTTATCAAGGTATTGGATTGTGTTTAAGAGAGGGATATTGGTCAGGCTCTTGTGACACATAGATTCTATGGGGATAGATATTTACTTGATTCATGAGAGATATCACATGCCTAATTTTCAAGGGGATATGCTATGATGACATCCAACATGGTGTTTGTCAGTGGTTATGAATTATTTACATCATCGGTTGGGCTCACTTTGGAAATTTTCTATCATATTCTAAGAGGATAAGATTACAAGGTAATATTCTATCCCCAATCTATAATGAAAACATTCAGATAAACCTCCATGACAATCCAGTAGATTACTACATGAATTTTAGTATGTACCTTCCATAGATGATTTTTGTATCCATTGAAATTTGAATGATGATCCATGGGAGAATCATAAAAATTAACCATTTATCACATGGGATCATGGTCTTCATGGTGGTACACTAGCTGGTGAGCTATGATATGGACCAAATGTCCTTGTTATTTCATACACATGTTGTGTGACAAATTCTAACAAGTATAGTGAAATATCTTAATGAATGACAACACCTTGAGTGATTAGGTGTTGGAAGGACCCTTACTTGAGTGATATTGATGCTATCATATTATAAAATGATATCTAACACTAACATGATTAATAAGTTAGGGGGAATAGGTCCCGGGTAACTAGAACCTTGTACCTATCTGGTGAGCTATGATATGGACCAAATGCCCTTGTTGTTATTTCATACACATCTTGGGTGAGAAATTCTCACAAGTATAGTGATATATAATAAGGAATGACAACACCTTGAGTGATAAGGTGCTAGAAGGACCCTTACTTGAGTGATAATGAAGTTATAATATTATAACATGATATCTAACCCTACCATGATTGATAAGGTAGTGGTCAATATAATGCCCCCCCCTGCCCAGCCCCCCTCCCCCTGCCTAGCCTAACCCCCTGCACATCCCACCCCCTCCCCCACCTGCACAACCACCACCCCGCACCGGCACAACCCCCCTTCCCCCCCCCATCTACCCATCCCCCCCACACCTGCACAACCCCCCACTACCCCACTGGCACAGCCCCCCCCCCCCCTGTCCAGCCCCACTCCCCCTGTCTAGCCTAACCCCCTGCACATCCCACCCCCTCCCCCACTTACACAACCACCACCCCCACCTGCACAACCCCCCTGCCCAGCCCCCCTCCCCCACCTACACAGCCACCCCCAAACCTGCACAACCCCCCTCCCCCCTGCCCAGCCCACCCCCTCCCCACCAAACCCCCTACACAGCCCCCCCTCCTCCCCACCTCACCCTCGCCAAACACCCCTACCTCCCCCACAAATTCCCATAGGGTAGTTGATTTTAAGTTTTAATCGTATTTTTTGGGTTTTTGGTGACCCATTCAGGATTCAATCAATGGATACTTTGGAGAAATTAGGTGTTTTGGGATATTTTTGGGGGGTTTAGTTTGGGATAACTCATGTACATGATGTGTAGTTTTGAGAACACACATCATGTGTTCTTCGTACTTGGGAAATATGGGTTTTGGGAACTAAAAGATTAATACAAGGGGGTGGGTTACATGCCATGTAGTGGTGACTCGGGGTGTGCTAGTGGCAGATGACCATGTAGGGTATAAAGATATATCTAGTGCGAGGTACATGGATAGGCATTGTGTGTGGGTAGACCTTGTGTGTGGGGGGATATATGGATAGGTACATACATGGGAACCATATGTGGGGTAAAGATTGTGTATGGGGTGATACATTCCACGTAGTAGGGAATTTTTCATGCTAAGTGGGGCCTTGTATGTGAATGTACCCAGGTGGGGGTAAACATAATATACCATAACACATGATGTGTACTTTGGAAAACTACACACTGATCAGTCTATGTCACATGGAACGAGGGGACATTTTGGGTTACATATCATATACCTAAAGTACAGGTTGGGTACTTTTTTCTCCTTGTTGTGTTTACCCTATTTTAACCCTGGAGTCAGAATTTGACTTATGAGTATTCAATTTTGATCAGTTTTTCATAATTTCCATGATGGAATACTTTCTGTGTTTGAATGTGGTTTTTATGGTGTTTTGGACTAAAACAATTCTTTATCAGGATTTCTTCAAGGATTGGATTCAGAATCCTCCAGCAGGTTGGGTTGTGAGATGAAAATCATGTGTGAGGGTTATGAGATCATTAGTTGGAATGGATTGTGAAATCTAATCTAGTTCTGTTCAATGTTATTTCATATAGATCCTGAAAATTATAATCAAGTAGTATATATGAAGAGATCTTGTTTTATCCTGACATTTTGGTACCTATTTCTCAAGGTTAGAACAGTTGAGGATTACCGCCTTTTTTTAGGATTGGAACTATTGGAACCATTGGAATGGGATGATGATGTGGGATAGAAGTTATGGTCGGATTTCCTTAAGATATTTATATGCGTCAAAGGGACTCTTGAAGATGCTATAATGGGATTGTTACTGATTGAGTGACCAGTGTTTTCTATACCTGTTAATTAATAATTCCCATGTGGAGTGGTCAATCTTGTACTATAGAGCCCTTGTAAGATAAAACATTTATGATTGTCATGAGGACCATTGATAATTCATTGGTTATTCATTTCTTTTATATACCCCATTGGGTGCGTTGTTGATAGATGATCAGTAGGAGACGTTGTTGATCGATGATCAGGTTTTTCTAGTCGTTAATGTATTGGTGCTGCCATCAACATGGATGTTCTTTCACCCCTATATCTTATCTTTTCTCACCCCCAGCACATCCCCCCCATCTCCCCCTCTCCCCCACCTACACAGCCACCTCCAACCCCCTGTCCACCCCCCCCCCTCCTCACCTCACCCCTTCCCATCCACCCCCCCCCCCCCCTCCAGCACATCCCCCCCTCCTCCCCACCTCATTTTGACCTCTTCAATATCAATCAAAATGATTCTATACAGGTAAATTAAAACAAAACTGAAACCTAAAATGATATATTGCTTTTGTTCATAAGGGGATCATAATAGACAGTACATTGCAGCGAAATGGAACCAAAAAATCAAAAATAAATGAAGGCATACATACTGATTTAAAGTGAATGAACAAAAATTACTTGAATCAAAGATAAGATGACCGGTTGGAAAGTAGAGTTAGAACCATCGAGAGTAGGTAGGGAAGCAGGGTTCCAAACACAACCTAAAATCGTAAGGGGATCATAATACGTACCCATTTAATGCGGAAGAATTGAGCATTGGAAAACCAGACCTGTCGTGCTGGGAAGTAGGGTTCGCGTCGAGAGTCGGTTGGGAAGTAGGATTCGTGTCGAGCTATTGGGAAAAATCTTCCATATGGGTGCGTCGAGCTATGTTTTAGGGTAAAACGAGAAGGGTTATGGGTTCGCATAGATATTTTAGAAAAAAATCGTGAGCGCTGATGAGCGGGGAGCGGTGATCGGCAATCGGCGAGTGGTGAGGGGTGGTTGGGATGGGAGCAGCGGTGAGGGGTGGTCGGTATGGGAGCGGCAGCGAGGACGGGAGGAGTATGGGATTGGCATCGAGGGTTTGGAGAAGTGCGGATTAGGGATAGGAGAAGTATCCCGACAGGACTGCGAACCACCACAGGGTGTCGTCCTGGAGCAGGGCCAAATCACAGCGTGACCGCGGCGTGACCGCGGCGTGACCGCGGCGTGACCGTGGCGTGTTGGCCCGGTCCAGTGACATCTGTGGAGTAGCATCTTCTGGCCAGGAGCGAAGAGAGCGGGAGGAAGTGGGGAAACATTCCGGTCGTCGCCTCCCTCCCCATTTACTATGGATGGGTAATGTATCTAAAACTCTATCAAGGTATCATACATCGAATCCCGACAGGATTGCGAACTGCCGCAAGGTGTCGTCCTAGAGCAGGGCCAAATCATGGCGTGACCGCGGCGTGACCGCGGCGTGACCGCGGCGTGACCGCGGCGTGACCGCGGCGTGACCGCGGCGTGACCGCGGCGTGTTGGCCCGGTCCAGCGACATCTGCGGGGTAGCATCTTCTGGCCAGGAGCGAAGAGAGCGGGAGGAAGTGGGGCAACATTCCAGTCGTCTCCTCCCTCCCCATTTAATATGGATGGGTAATGTATCTAAAACTCTATCAAGGTATCATACATCGAATCCCTACAGGATTGCGAACCGCCGTAAGGTGTCGTCCTGGAGCAGGGCCAAATCATGGCATTACCACGGCGTGACCGCGACATGACCACAGCGTGACCGCGGCGTGTTGGCCCGGTCCAACTCTATCTACGGGGTAGCATCTTCCGGCTAGGAGCGAAGAGAGTGGGAGGAAGCGGGGAAACATTCCGGTCGTCGCCTCCCTCCCCATTTACTATGGATGGGTAATGTATCTAAAACTCTATCAAGGTATCATACATAGAATCCCGACAGGATTGCGAACCGCCTCAAGGTGTCGTCCTGGAGCAGGGCCAAATCATGGCATTAACACGGCATGACCGTAGCGTGACCGCGGCGTGACCGCGGCGTGATCGCGGCGTGTTGGCCCGGTCCAGCGTCTAAAGGGAAACAAAACGACGGAAAAGAATCTTATAGCCTAAACTATCACTGTGAGTTTTCGCAGACATCGCACCTCCGTTAGAGGGGTTTTATTATAAAAACATGACTTTATTTATCAAATGAAACAATTAGATTAAAGAAAACTTATTCAAGATATGCAATTCAATATAATTAAGCAGAATTAAGAAAGAAGCTAAATTCAATTTAAAGCATTTTTATATTAAAGAGGGTACGAGAGGGACTCTACCTCAAGGTGGAACCAAGCTGTCCACTTCGGCTCTTGGAGCTTTCTAACTAAAAGTTGTTGCTCCTCCACTGGGTATACGCACCTTCACACGCATGCAAGGACACCTAGCCCCTATGCACACACTTGCATGGCCATGAGCATGTGCAAGGGGATCCTTGCACATATGCTTATATGCATATATCAGTCTCCACTCACCTGCGTATGCATTTATATATATATACATGGGCACACCTAGCCCCATACGTGCATAATCACTGCCATGGGTGACTATACACGTAACGGGGGAACCCACATACATATACTTACTTACCTATGCACACGCAGGCGAGTCGCCCGTGACTTGGCGACTCGAAACCAATGAGCAGGGATCAACGCACTACACAAAGGATATTAAGAACCTTAAAACACATGAAGGACGCTACATAACCAGTGAAAAACCAACCAATGGCATTAAAGCCTTACCTAGATTGGCAGCGGAGAACCAAATCCACCCGAACCAACACGAAATGATCCAACACCCTACCGAAAACATAATATGGAGTCAAAAACACTAAATCCCCAAATACATGAGGTTCAAGACAAGTAGTAACCATAGAATCTTACCTCGGATCAAATTCGGTGGACTGAATCAATCTGAACTCCTTCTGGCCCCCTTCTTAGAATATAAGTACCCTCTGTCCATAGAAAGTAGTCAAAGATCTAAGTGACCAATGCGCTAAAGAAAATAAAATAAAAACTAAACTAAAACATACTTGTCTCCTATGACTATACTTGTTACCACCCAACATATAAGTACCACAGTGCCCCATGGGTCAAATCATGTTCCTGCAAGCAAAGGGGAAACAGATCAATGTTTCAAAATGATACTATCAAATAGTACATTCCTATTAATTAACAATTACTCTTCCTATTAATGGTATATAATCAATTTGGTCTGAGTTTCAACTTAGTTTGGTTTTGTTCGATACAAGGGATGAGGTATTATTATTCTTGGTTTTTATGTTTACACTTGAGATATTTATTTAAAAATGATGCATGTATTTGGCATTATTATTTATGGTTTTAGTTCTTAGCTTGTTGCCATAGGGCCTGTCCACATGAATAATTGTTGGAATGTAGGGTTCAGTTGACATTTATGTGCTTTAATGTTATTAATGTCACTAAAGATGAGGATTTAGATCACGGAAAATATTCCTAGGAGGATTGGGCCTTGTAGTGATAGGTGTTGCAATTTTACATCTAGCGTTTGATGAGGAAATACTTATGAGGATGGATTGGAATATTGGTAGGTTCTTAGAGTGGGATGGTCCCTCTGAGTATATAAAATGTATTATGAAAGGTTTTACTCCATTTAATGATTCAAGAGTTCAACTAAAGAGATGAAGGATGAGATGCTAGTGTGAGTATTGGGTATTGTCGGACAGATTGGCGTTATAATGCCAAGATGCTTGGTGTGATTTAGCTTAGTATGGAACCTAGTTAGTTTGGCTGGGTAATAATACATGATTTTGATGAGGTTCTTGACCGGATTATTGAGAATATAATGTATATGGGTTCTACATGGTGTTCTTTTGTGACTAGGACAATCATAAGGTGAATAGTCCTCTTTGTCTAGTTGGATGATGAGATGTGCATCGAGGCATCGGATAATCCTCGAGAGATGAGTCTAGACTATGTGACTGAGAGGATAGACTAGGATAGGTTTGATAGGATTGGGTGAGTGGCCAACCCATGTGAGGATGATACGATGTATGGAGACACTTGGAGACACTTGGGGTTATTTATGCTATCTCATGGAGACACTTGGGGTTATTTCATAACTCCAACATACTCCAGAAATGTTCCCACATGATTTTTTAGAAAAAAAGATTCCATCTCATGGAAGGATCCTCTATATTCCAATGTTTCCTCACACTCACACCTCATGGTATTACATTATACAAGTGATCTACGTCAAAATATATTCTTAGGATAGATATCAAATCCATCACAAAACCACAGATAATCCTTTGAGGGATTAATCAGTCTGGAAAATTGTGATTTTTGACCTTCCTAGTAAACAACCCATAAAAATTTTCCTTTATTTTATTTTATTTTTTTTGAAAAGGAAGAGATTACAAACAAAACACAAAAAATGGTAAATGGATTGCAACCGCATAATCAGGTGAGCATATCGTACATCTCTAGACGTGGAAGCATCCCATGATCTTTGAATGTCTCACCCACACTTGTTCAAATATATCCATACGCATTGTACAATAAGTAGGTTATGAATGGAAATAGGATTTAAATTGCTTCATTCTAATAGTCCATTAATGGAAACTAAGTGATGAATGATGGATAGATGTCAGGTGGGTCTTAGGGAAAAATTGTCTATGAAAGAGTCCTAAATCATTTTAGTTGTATACTTGTTCAGTCATCACTAAGATAAGATCTCAGTGTAAGTTCTAGTCAGTTTACATTCCCCTGGAATCTATCAAGAAATATGCCCAGATATGAGTATGAAATTGAAGGATTAGAGTTCTCTTGGGTAGTGAGAATCAAAAAAAATGGCAATCACAAAGGGCATAAATCCTAAGTAATATGTCAATTAGTCATTCTTTCAAAGATTTTGAATTTAAATTAATTCCCTAAACTTAGAAACCATTCTAAAAAAATCTAAGTAGGATTCAAACATGTTCCTTGGCACTTTTACACTTCACTTTTTTTAATAACAAGGGCATAATGATTCTCAAGTTTAAATCATTCTTATTATTTTGAAAAATGTCTCATAGACAAGTGAGAATAATAAAAAAATCCAAGTGCATCACATGTGAAACTGTGAGAAACTCCCCCCACACTTAAAAAGAGGTAGTGTCCCTACTGTCAATGAAATACAAGTGAGAGTGGTATGGCAGCGATTTTTAATGTTTGTGGGAATGGATATCGAAAAAAATGAAAATAAAAGGGAATTGAGAGCTCCCTGGGAAAATCAGTATGCCATGGGGGTGTTTTCTACTGTAATCATATGTACCTGAAAAAGTGTTAGAGAACGAAATCCATTACAAGATATCAAATATTAGTTCACCGAGATAAATAGTTGGAAGAGTATATCAACGGGAAAATACCGATCAAGAACCCTGGCGGGAGGAGAGGGAGCTGAGAGGGAGGACGTCTCGTGGGGTGTTCAGCCATGGGGGGTCTCGCGTGCGACTGGAGAGGGAATCGGGGAACGTCGGAGGAGGAGATTGAGGGGAGGGGGATTTCGCTAGGAGTGGGAGACGAGAGGGGAGGGGGAACGTCACCTAGAGCTGAGAGGGGAGGGGGACGTCATCTTCGGAGAGGGAGCCGAGAGGGGAAGGGGAATGCCGCCGGAGGAGAGGGAGGGGACCGAGAGGCGGAGGCAGTGGCTGGGAGGAGATAGAGATCGTGGAGGTGGGAGGGGGTCGGGAGGTGGAGGTCGGGGACGGTCCAGGACGAGGATCCCTAATTTGGGTGTTAAAAAATTTTCTTTCCCAACGGTTTAACAAAACTGTTGGAAAAAACCAGCCTAAAACACATTACCCCAACGGTTTTGTTAAACTGTTGGCAAAACCCAACCTAAAATACCTTACCCCAATAGTTTTATTAAACCGTTGGCAAAACCCAGCCAAAAAACACTTATCCCAACGGTTTTTTTAAACCGTTGGGAAATAAGTGTTGGTATAAGTCCCAATTCCAGTAGTGAGAGTCTATCGCCCACAGGCACGGAAGAAGTTGCCCTCAGGCTAAGATAACAGCTGCCCTCGGGCTGAGTAAAACAACGCCCTTGGGCTAAAGTAATAGCGCCATGCCAAACATATTACATGCAATTCACATATAATTCCTCTCAAGGAAAAAGTAATGCAGAATATAAACAAGTCATACCCTCAGGTATCCTGGCCAAACGGTTAAATAGAGGAACGAACCCCTGGGGTGGTCCTAGATCTAAGAAATGATCCCAAACAGCATTTTAATATCACATTTAATTACCTATACAATTCTAGGTATTTAAACAGCTACAGCCTCAGCCACACGATACCCCAAATATGGGTTCGTAGCTCAAAAACACACAAAAATGCATGACAGTTGGAAAATAAACACCAAGACACCTACCTTAAACACTAACGAAGGATATACGTGAACGTCGATTCCAAAAACTCCCAAGAACGGCGTAGATCTAAAGTATAAGAAACTCCATTTAAACTTAAATAACTCCTGTTAGGGAAAGAATTGGCAAGAGACACACCAGGAGGAGGAAGCCCTTACCCGCGCGGTTCCAATGAGATCGACGGAGGCGGAATCAGATTCCCGATGTGCACTCGGTGGATCCTCAAAGCTCCGACCTTCCTCTCCCGAGCCCTCTTCCCGTTCTAAGCCTTCCCTGTGAACATGGGAGACTACTGCCCATTTTAAGCGAAAAAAACAAATTACACGGCGTGTACTTCCGATTACACGGCGTGTACTTCCCAATTTTTAAACTATTCCTCTAGCAGCTTCCCGCCAGCGTGGCACTATTCATCTGCCGACATGTCTACACAGCGTGTCTCCCTGAGTACACGGCGTGTTCTGTCACACAGCTGGCCACCGCCTTACTATTCGACTGTCGACTGACTACACGGTGTGTAAGGGACCACTACACGGCGTATAGTTGATCTTTACACCCTTCATTGCCGACATGGCCACACAACCCATGTACTCATCCCACACGTCCAAAATTACACGGCGTGTGGAAAAGTACACAGCGTGTACTTTCTAAAATTTGGGATTTTTCCCCATTTTCCATATTTTCTCAAAAACACTTAAGGAAAAGAGAAAAGAAGAAGCTCGTAACTCAAAACTAAGAACCGGGTTCTTACAATATGTTCCAATACATTCTAATGTTATATCACCTTTTTAATAATGATATCTAAAAAAATGATTTCTTACATCAATTTTCTTTGTTCTAGATTGAGATACTAGATTTTTGGAAATGTTTATCACACTTGTGTTATCACAATTTATAGTCACATGTCTAAATTTTTATCCAAATTATAGTAAAATATGTTCCATCCAAAAAATTTGGGCACAACAATTTCTTGCAGCTATGTATTCAGCATTAATAGTGGATAGTGCAACAGAATTTTATCTCTTACTACACCATGAAACTAGAAATTTTCCTAAAAGATGAAATGTTCCTAATGTGCTTTTTCTATCTAACATAGATCCCCCAAAATCAGCATCTTAATAACTTACTAAATAAAATTATTTTCCTCTTGGATAAAACAATCTAAAATTAGTTGTATATTTGAGGTATTTAAAAAAATCATTTAATATATATTAAGTGTGACTCTTTAGGATTTTATTGAAAGTAAGCACACATACACACACTATAAATAATATCAGACTGACTAGCATTACAATACAATATAATTCCTATCATACCTCTTTATCTAGTTTGATCTACTGATTTTCCAACTTTATCAATACCTAGTTTATAGGTGGTACTCATGGGAGTATCACTGCTTTTAGTGTTTTCTAAACCAAAACATTTTAAAATATCTTTAGTATATTTTATTTGATTTAAAATAATTCCTTATTTATTTTAAAAAATATGAAATCCAAGAAATAATTTAATTTCACCCATTAAAATCATTTAAAATTCATTTTTCATTAGTTTTAAAAAATTAGTACATTGGGAACCTTTAGTAGATTCAAAAATAATATCATCCATGGATATTTGTACTATTAAAATATATTTTTAAATTCTTTTTATAAAATAGTTGGATCAATTATAACTTTTGAAAAAAATCAAAAATAAGAAAAATGTGAGCCTATCATATGAAGCTCTAAGATCTTGTCTTAAACCATATAAATTTTTTTTAGTTTCAAAACATGATTTAGAAAATGTGGATTTTGAAATCTAAGGGGTTTTTAAACAAAAAAATCCACAACTATAAACACATTTAAGAATGAACTTTTAATATCCATTTTAAATAGTTTGAAATAAAAAATTTCTAATAAGGAAAGCAGTATACTAATAGCTTGAATTCTGGCTATAGGTGCAAAGGTTTCTTCATAATCAATAATTTCTTCTTTATTATATCCTTGTGCAACTAATCTAGCCTTTTTTATTAAAATAGTGTCTGAATCATCAAACTTTTTTCTAAACACCCACTTAGTGTCAATAGTTATGGTGTCATTAAGTATATCATCATGTTATCAATCATTATTTCTTTCAAATTGATTAAGTTCCTATTGCATTTATATTACCCAGAATTCATCATTGATAGCATCATTTATGTTCTTTGGTTCAAGCTGTGACAAAAAAAACTTGATGTTCAATTTGATTCCTAAGGGAAGATCTAGTTTGTGTACCTCTATCTAGGATTCCAATTAATGCATCCAAAGTTTGGTTTCTATGATTCCTAATATATCTTTGAAAATAGGGGCTGGTTATCTCAAGATCTTTTTCAGGTCTGAGTTATAAGAATTCACTGGATGAACTTTCTGCTTGTTTAACATGACTTTTAAAAGGTTTATCATTAGATTTAGAGTTAATAGATCATCCTAAATGTTCTATAAGATAGTATTAGGTTCATTAGGATTGTTTTAATTAAATTTAATGTGAAAATACTCTCCCATTTCTTTGTATATTTTATTAAACACTCTATAATATTTACTTTAAGTTGAATAACCAAGAAAAATTTCATCATCACTTTTGTAAGAAAATATTTCCAGATTATCCTTTATATTTAGAATAAATAATTTGAAACCAGAAACTCTAAAGTAATTAACCTTTGGTTTTACATTATTCCATAACTCATAAGGTGTTATTTTTAAGAGAGTTCTAATTAAAAATATTTTTATTGTATAATAGGTTGTGTTAACAGCCACTGACCAAAAGTTGACATGTAATTCATACTCATTTAGCATAACTCGGGCTATCTTAGGAAGATTTCTATTTATTTTTTCTATAGCACCATTTTTTGTGGTGTACTTGGAGTAGTCTTTCTATAACCTTCTATTTATAAGAGATTATGTAAAACCTTCATTATCAGTCATATTTTTCTTCCTATGAATAATAGCATCCTTGAATGAGGAATCACCACTACCCAAATCCTTGATAGGTGTGTTTTCAGTAAAATTTTCATCATCAAAGATGTTCCCCTAGTTATTGAATATTCTCAAAGAGTTAAATAGATTTTATATCTTTGTATAATAGTTAACATGTTGTGTATAATCTATGAGGTCACCATTTTGTAGATATTGTCCTGAAAGATCATAGTCCCTCAGTTGCATGAATCCTAAAACCATAAACTGAGGCTATAGATGAATGTTTTAAAAAGACACACATGGAGTGGACTCATTAGAAACTTGTTCATTAGGAAACACCCCATTCACCTCACCTTCATTGTGTCCATCAGGGTGATTAGATGAAGACCGTTGCATGTCCATGCAAACTATAGAGGCCTCCTAAACAGTATAATCCTGAGACATACCTTCATAAAATTTTGGACCTTTAATCTCAAGATACTCAAATAGATTAAAGACATTAACATTTGGAATGGTTCTCCTTGATCTCACCCCCACTTGTTTCCTTCACCCAACCCCCACTACCTCCACTATGTGTATAAGTCGTTGCATCTTTTTCGGCTTCTTCCTGCAACATCCCCTTATATGTGTCTCCATTTCCCACTCCCACTACAACCTCATTAAGTGTCTCTAAAACTGCATTCCTTATATTCATATATCCTATTGAACACATACCCTCATTTAATGATTCAATTTATCATATATTTCAGCAACTATTAGATTAGGGAGTAAAGGGTGTGTCTCCTTCCATAAAATGGAATCCTGAATCAGCATTTCAGTTGTGGGACCAACAAAAAATTCAGACCCCACCAACACCCCTCCCTACTATGATCCCAAGAAAATAACCTCCAAGTGACTACACCACATATAAATAGCACCACCTTGGATTGATTCCTTCTAACTTGAATTTGAACCAAGAACTACTCCCCTATCATTGTCCCTGACACTTCTCAAATCCTACATCCATCTTCTAAGAAATACTTATGCTCCCACACCTACACATTGCTTCTGAATGTCCTATTTTATTGCACGAGGACCATAAATCCATCCATATCTCAAAAACAATTGATTGCTTGTATCTACACTTATTCCTCTTATTGAAGAATTTGATACTGAAAATATGGATGAATTTTTCTATATCATTGTAGAGGCTTAGTATTATTTTAGATATATTCGAGACTCTTTAGATAATCTTCTATAATTGATAACTTGTAATGAATAGAGACTCTGACCTATGGATGGTACTTTTTTATTCAATGAATTAAAAATACACATTTTTTCATAATTTTCAATTAATTTTTCTATTCCACCCATATTTCCAAAAAATTGAAATCTATATGGATTCCTCATGGGCATGGATCACATACAGATATAGGTATAAACACCACCAATGATTCATTAAAGTAGGTAAATTCCATATAATGGTTAATTTTTTGGCACAAATGGGTTGAATTTAATTATCATTTCATAAAAATAAGGGTGGTTGAACATTTTCATAGGCCAGTGCATAGAGAGGAAATCTTGCCTATTCTTGATGTTTTATAATGGTCCCAATATGCACTTTTTATTTTCTATTTATTTCCATTACTTTTTCCTAAGCTCCCCACAAGTATGGATTAACATAAAATACATTGATTATTATTAAGATAACTTTTGTGGTTTTTCTAAATAATATGTTTCATGAAATTTTAATTTCAAGTTCTAATTTTTTTAATCAACCATAAAATTTGGTTGTCTTTAGAGTAGAGAATTCACCTTTATCTAGAATTCTCTTTATGGGTTTTAACTCTGTCGAGTCCTACTTATTATTCCTTGGGAAGTTTAAGGTTGTGAAAGTCAAACAAAAATAGGATATAGATTATGTTTGAGAATATTTGAAAATTAATTTCAATTATGTTAGGTCAAATAGATTTGAACATCAATTTACGGTATTTTAGGTCAAACAGTTTTAACCAAAAGAGTTAGGTGATGCATTCAGTGACATGGGTGAGATAGTCCTTATGGGAATCGATGAATATTGATGTTATTATCATGTGAAAATCATGAATAGTTTTATATAGTTTATCATTATGAATTTCAGACCATTGTGTTATATAGTTTAAGGTCATGTGAGAAGGATCAGTCAAAGTTATCATATGGAACATTATATTTCAATCCATAAAATAGGTATGATATACAAGTGTTTAATATTAATGGCATTGATCCTATATGAGTAGTTGGATTATTGGGTATATAAGTTATAAATGAATAATTTTTAATCAAGAGTGATGGATGGGGACACATATGTCAAGGATGATCATGGACCATGTTTGAAAGGTGGATTCTGTTAAAATGCTATTAAGGAATATAAAGACAAGAGGACCTCCTCCCCCAGATTCAAATACCTCAAGTTGATAGGTCTAGTTGAGGGCACATATATAGAGTTATAAAAGGGGTTCAATATGTATAGTTGAAATAATGTTGGCCCTTGGAGTAATATTTCCTTACCACTGATTCCCATGATGATTTATGAGGATTCAGAATTTGGTTTCATGAAGTAGATTTATAGAGAAAGGATTGTTCAAGATGGATTCAAACACTATGATAATTGCATCACTATGTATGTAACACATATCCAAGGTTGGATGGTTCTATATGAAACCAATCTCACAAGGGTGTGAAAATAATTTAAGGTCATAGTTCTTGGAAAAATGAGATTGGAATAGGGCCATAATTAGGGCTTATAGGACAAGAATTATCCAACACCATTTTTGAATATGGGTGGGGGAATTATGAATCATAACTTGGGGTTATCATATTTGAAATTATGATTTAGAATAGGTACACATGGGATAACTGTGAACCATATTCGAAATATGAGTTTTGTTATGATGTTTTTGGGGCATACCTAGATAAGGGTATTTTTTCCTCAGGATGTAGAGGCTTCCAGGTCAAAAGACATGTTGGGGTATCTATATATATATATATATATATATATATCATTGATATATAATTAACATAAAAAAAATCCTTTGGAGTCAGATGTTCTTATCACCAATAACCATGGCTGGTTTGTGGTGATCCATGTTCCCAAGACACAATGTGGGTTTATAAAAATAATATATTCAGAACATATAATAGATACATTTAGACTTGATAATTCTATGACTGAGTCATCGTGATCTTATTGGGAGGTAGGGATTAAACTCAATGTGAATCTCATAAGTATTTCCTTATATAGATCTAGATTTAGATCACAAGTAAGAAAAGTGTAATTTGGTTACATCTAGGAATTGGATAAGGGATTAATCCATCACTATGCTTCTCGTTAAAAAAGAATCAAGACACAAATAGTTATATATAATAAACTATCATCCTATATTTGAACTATATGCATAAAGTATGGAATTTTTTGAATTGGTGGCTTATCCTAGCATAGAAAATCCTAGAATCACTATGTATCTCTTCATAATGAGAATCGAGATGTACATAGTCCTATATAAGAAAATCCTTGCATAGATATGACTTGTATAAAGGTAGGAGGGTATTTTATTCCAAACATGCGATTGGGTTAAGTATAGGGTACATGGGCGTCACTACATATCATGTATTGATAGGATTCAATCCACACAGAGTTCTTCCTTTGAAAATGTCGCCAGAATATATTTGGATAATATACACGATGGGATATTAATTCCATTAGGCATAGATGGGTTGCATGCTGAAGACATATATATAGATCAATTTCTCTTATGGGGGAGAAAGAAGTCCCAAAGAATGGGCCATTTGAAGTAGTTTAGAGTCATGTGGGAGTGACTTCCACTTCATAGTTTAATGTAAATAATTAGTGAATGTTACCTTATAGTTTAATGGTATATGGAAATGAAATTGTTTTACAGTTTAATTTTGTGAAACTAGGATGTTGTCTATATGGTTTAACTTCATGTTGCAATGCCATGGGTGTATTTAGTTTAATTTCATTCCACTAGGACTTGTGCTAGATAGTTTAAAGTGGCGTAGCTTGAACCACCTCAATTGAAATTATGAAAAATATTTATTGATAATCCTTTCATTATTGACTATCATAATATTTTATCTATTAATTTTGACCAATTAATGGGATCCATTGGATTTAACCATGTGTATAGTATAAGTTAATTCCCACATTAGTTTATGTTTTTAGGTTTCTTCCCATGTACCTTTGGGGTTCTGAGAGTCAATACCAATTCTCCTTGGAGGAATTAATGGAGGTGAACATTCTTATTAAATGCCCATGCCACTTGGTGTTGATGGAATTCCATGTTGGGTAGGGTGTGAAACCTTTTTCTCATCAAATCACTTATGAGATTTCTCTCCAATAGAGTACTGATCAAAAATGGAATTTTTTAGTGAAGGTAATTGATCCTCAATGGATATAACTAATTTTTTACTATATACAAGTGAATATGGGATGGAGTTTTTAGTTTTACGAGTCATAAAAATAGATTCTTTTTAGGAAAATATTTATTTTACTTGTATAACATCTTCTAGAATATATTGGATAGCGTTTTTTTAAGGAATCTATCTTTTCATTTGTCATTGTGTGGTAGTGGGATGATTTGTTAGACTAAATACCATATTACTTATACAACCATTTTAGTTTGAATGATATGAATATGATACCATTATCTATTAGTATTGCATGAGGGACACCATATCTGTTAATAATGTTTGTCTTCAAAAAAAGTAATTTTATCCTTTATCCTAACTTCATTGATTGATATAGCATTTTCCCACTTGTAGAAGATGTCTCCATATGAAATGATGTACTTGAAATACTTGGTTGTTGTCGAGATATTTGAGCACATAATATCAATTTCCCAAATAGAAATTTTTATGATTATATAATAATATGCAACAATTTTACAAGTTGATGAGTGAAGATAGAATGTATCTGATAGAAATTAAATTTTTTGTTCAAATCCATACAATACTGAGTCATTGATGGCCATAAATATCTCAACCTCCAATTATTATAGTAAATCATGGTCTCTGACTGATGATAACTAAAGGAAGTTGCATGGAATTCTAGTGTGATAGTGAGTGTTTTGCCTCCTTCAATTCATCTAAGTTAAACTCCATCAAATCCTCATTTATAGGATATTTTTTAGAACATGGGGCATCATAAAAATTAAAGTTTATAGACTATTGTAATATTTTATCTTTTCTTTTTATATTAAATAAAATAATCCCATTTTTAAGGAATTTTATTTTTATAGACACCCATCCATTTATATATTCATATTTTTTAGGATGAAATTAACCTCAATGATCTCTTACATATTATTTACAATGAATGGTGACACCTCCCTATGATTTTAAATGTGGATGATTATTTTTTCTTAGTATATAAATTTTAATACCATAGAAATATTAGCCAATGAATCATGTTGGGTGTTATTTAAATGTTGGAAATGGATCAATATAGGATCTATGCTGAATTCTTTAATAAATCCTCATATGTTGTAAAGTTGGGGAATCAGCTCTTCCTTTTTAGATGGAAATATCCCTATAAATATGATATATTTCTATTTATGAATAAACTATGATATTTATTCTAGTTACAGTTTTTTAGTGGTAATTATAAGATTGAAATGGGGGCACATTTTTCTGACTAGTTATTGGTGAAACCTTCTTACTACAAGAAGGAATAGAGAAAAATTATCATGGATAGAGAGATAAGGATGACTACCAAACTAAATATTTTGATTTTAGGGTCATATATTATATTCACTATTAGGATATAGTAAGTTTTATCAATTTACATCTACCATTTCTATGGGAAGTATTTAATAGAGAATATATCTTCCTCAGGTACTCAGTATCCAATGCTATATTTTTTGTAGAAGGTTTCACTAAAATTAAATCTTACAATTCATATAAATTTACTTCCATTTGTTTAATGATGTGAATGTAAAACTATAATAAGATGAATAATTATTTTTAAAATAATCTAGATAACATGGGTTGATTGAGGATATATTTTAACGGGTCATTATGACAGACCATTTAGACCTTTTTGTGTTACATGTAGTGCCTCAATGTTTAGACTACAAAGATTAATACAAGATGTTTTTTTCTCAAAATAATAATATCAATCCTTATTAATAAGTATGGTTGTGTTTAGATAATATAGATTATTTTCATTCCATAACCTATTCATCTATATAAGAAAGGTACATAGTGACACTCTAAGGATATCACTTATAAATTGAATTTTATTTCTTCTACTAGGGGAATAAGTGCTGATATAATCAAAAGGAATTTCATGATACTATCAAAATTTCTCATTCATTCATTATCCAAATGATAGGTGACTCCCTTATTCATAAATTAATTAAATTTTAACCTCTTTCTGTTTAGATTTTTTATGAAGCATAGGATATAAGCATGGCATCCTAGAAGCCCTCATGACTCTTTGAGGTTATGAGGAGGTGGTATTGCAAGGATATCCTCAATGTTATTGATATAAACTTCAATTCTATGATTAAATACTATGAAACTGGGAAAATTTCCTAAGGTAATCCCAAAATAACTTTTTAAGAAATTTATCTTCATGTTATAATATGTTATCATGTTGAAAACTATCTCAGGATTTTAAATATGATCATAACATTGTTGAGATTTTTCCATCAAATCACCTATGTAAAATTAAATTATCTTTATACAAAAATTGAAAATATAATTCATTGTGAATTGATAAATGTCTCTATCATTATTCTAAACAAAAGGCATCACTTGATATTAGTATATTATTTGGAGTTTTAAAAATGAAGTGGCCTCTTTATATTTGGGAGCCTTTTAGATTTGATTATATCCAGAATATAAATCCATAGAGGAAAGGTATTTAAATCCCAAAATTTCATTGATAAAATATTATATGATGGGGACTATGAAATAATATTTTGGAAAGAATTGGTTGAGATCTCTGAAGTCAATAAAAACTTTGATCTTCCTATTTTTATTTATGACTAGGATGATGCTTGTAAGAAACTTCAGATATTTAACCTCAAAAATGAAGTTTTATTTGATAATATTATCAACCATGGATTCAACATTATTTTCATGATTATGATGCATTATTATCATAGCCTTCTTGTAACCATGGTGATCATCTATAAATCCTAATTGGCTGATGGCTAAATTGGCATCAAGGTCCAATATTTCTAGGTTATTTCAGGAGAAAAAATATTGGTGCTTCTTTGGAGAAGTGGTATACACCTATTTTTATTTAAAATACATAGAATCAATCATCAATTTGGGTTACGGATATTCATCTAGACCTAGATTTATTTTTTATATCTTATGTATAGTGGTCAAAAAACCATACTCAAACTTTTCAGAGTCATCTCTAAGATCCCCTTCATCTTCTATATTTACCTCAATCTCATGAGAAATGGGTGGAAAATGGGGATATTCAGATCTATAATACATGTGAATTAATTTTTGTTCCAAATAATGAGCTAAATTTTTATTGATAGTATGGGTAAACTCTAATTCTCCCTCCTCTTGAGTTACATTAGGAGAAAAATTGGTGTCAAAATTCTAGTATTCAGGGAATGAATTTAGGGTGTCTTCAATTGTTATTATTGATATGAGTGTCACTTATAATATAAATAATTATAAATTTGTATTTTGAGACCCTATATATAAACTAATGGAATTTTTAATTAGGGTATTTCAATAATTTTGTGGATTAGAAACTTCATTCATGTTATTCAGTACAGATGATGTGACTCAAATCATGGAAATTGATGTTGATATACCCAGATTAAAACTTATAAAATTGATTTTACAGATGGAAAATACATATTCATTTTCAATCACATTAAATTATCTATTCAGGTTCATTTATAAATTGTTTGGAGTAGTAACCCAAGATCTATAATCAATCATGGCTAGTTTTACTTCTCTTTGGTAGAAACCATTGTCAATATATTAAGACTCATAAAATTCAAATGGATTCCTATAATTGTTTAATGTATCAATTTTCCCATCAACATAGTATATAAGGAATTAATGGTATGATGAGGTAAATTCCTCCTGATTATGAAACCAAGGTCTCCTTAATAGGATATTTAATTTTTTATCCTATTGAACAACTAAGAATTCATAGTTAGACATGAGGTCAAAAAATTGAGCTCTTATATTGATTTGAAATAATTTTGTATACTTAATTTTTAGGTAAACCTAATGTTTTAAGAATTATGGGGATAAATAAACTTTACCTTAACCCAAAAGATAAATAATCAATACATGAATGAAGTGGATTCTTGAGCCACTGTCAATGATAGCTTGTATGATGTCAATGTCATCTAGTTTTTATAATATATACAAGGTTATAATATATACCTTCATAAAAGTTTTCCTTTCTTGGTCTATGAAATAGAATACCATGGTATGCTCCTTAGAATCTGTTTTTGTATGATGTAAATTAGTGGCAGTGACCTCGGCTTCGAAATATTTAGGGCTTAACATGGTTTCTACCTGGCCTTTCCAGATCTCTTTTGATAAATTAAGGGTATCCAATATTGAAAACATGGTTGGAATAACATAATTTTTTTTAATATTTCATATTATTTATCCAATGATATTTAATTCCCAACATGGTGTTTATCTAGGGAATTTTCCTTAAGATGTGATTTTTTAAGGTAAATGGGTCATGCGCTTGAAAATGAGTTGAAGTCACACCATTCACTATCGATGAAAGTTATAATTTTATTAATATAACTTGGAAGAAGATAAAAATAAATGGGGTAGAAATGATGGAGACTATTGGATATCCCCTTAGAATGATTTTTTAATATGATGGAATAGAGAAAATACAAAAGTAGAAAATGATACTCTCGCTAGGGTCCCCTTTTCTTGACAAAGCATCAGATGCATAGTTACCTTACCTCCATGTGTGGGAGACCTAAATGCCCTGATCAACGATCATTATACACTACCTTATCAGGTAATACAGCTTCCAGTGGGGAATATACATTACATGAATAAAATATACTGAAATATTTTAACTGATTCAACTTCCACAATGCTAATGTTGAAGAGTTTTCACATCATGAGACCACAGATCATAGCCCTCACCTCTCCACCAATTGTGTTTCCAGGCCCATGGAATGTGTCTTAGATAAAAATTCATAGAACCTCTAGAATCATGCATAAGGCCCACACCGCACATCATTCCATTCAAATAGGATCCATCAACATTGAGCTTCAGACCTATTCTTGGTGGTCTCCAATGGACCTATGCCCCGTGATTGTTACTACCTCTTATTTCAGCACTAAGAAAAACTCTTCAAATAAGGCTACACAAATAGACCAAATACAATTGGGTTTTGATGACTCTTTAAGGATTTTGAGGTGTCTTAATTATCCTTCTAGGATTTTCGATGTGTTTTCCCATTGTTTTTTTACCACATATATTTCCCCAAAAGGGGATGTGGCTAGGATATTAGGCTCAACCATGAATTTATCATCCCCAATTCCCTTGGATTTTGAGGCATCTTCCACTAGATCTTATGTATGGTACCAAGATCATGTATTCATGTTCATACTTTTGATCATATAAAGGTTTCATTAAATGAATAAAATTAATATAACTAAAGGGTATCTCCTCATTTGATGAGCGTTCTATTTGGTGGGGTAATGATTGTTCTATACATACTAAAGGAATGATATATGAGAGGGTTAAGATAATCTTGTCCATCCATAAGGCTTTATTTTAGGATATTTTAGATGTGTCGTTTTTGTTACTCCATCATTTAAAAGACATTATTTTGGATGATTAAATTTTCAGTGAATCTGTTTACACCATAGTAGAAAAATTGGGGATAGGATTGGATAGTTTAGTTGTACCCTAAGGATAAAATGAGATAGTTTTGTTATATTTCTATTCATATAGTTATCAAAAATATCTACACCTCTTCATGTAACTTCATTACATCCAAATTCTTCCTCTGGAATGGAAGAAACACATGCCATTGGTGTGGAAGCTTCTATTTTTCATTCCATTCAAAAGGAGGTTTCATGTGCTATTGTGTGTTCTGTAACATTGGAGTGGGTATCATTGTTGGATTATGTGTAATAGATGTAGTTTCCAAATTAATGTTTCTTTCTTCACTGGATTCCACTGTTGGAAGGGAATTGGTTTTTGTCTCATCAAATAAATTATTCCAAACATTGCACAACTTTGTTAGGTTCAAGAAATATTCTTAGATATTTTACTAGAATGAGTATTGTTTGTATCTCATCACGTAGGTTCTCTATACAGAGTCTCATCAAATTTTATAATGGAATTTATTGATTCTTGGATTAGGTAAAACCATTCCACCTAGAAATAAAAATCAAAGACTCTATAATTCTCATGTTGTTTGAAATTTTAGAGAATAAGTATGGTTGTCTTTCACATCATAAATCCAAATTGATAAAGGAATTACCAGTGGAGGTATTCACATCCCATGATTCACCTAGCCAAAAAACTGGTATAATAGATAAAAACTAGTCCCTTGACAGTCTGTTTGAATAATTGGAGTTTGAATAATTCCTACTAATCAAGGATCCCCATCATGGGTCTACATCGTGACATGAAATGTGTCATGTATTGCTCTGCATCCCCAGTTCCATTAAAATTTGAGAAAGTAGATTTCCCAAAATTGGGTGGGGAAAGAGTTGTATCCACCCACTCGAGGTAAGGATTTATTTTTGGTTTCATTGGTGAATATCATCCTTCTATAACCTCTAGTTTGTTTTTTAGATACTCAATGGTATTAATGAGTTTTTGTGGGATATCATATGGTTTTGTCACATAAATAGGGCCAGTAGAGGGCGGATCCTGACAGGGGGGCTACCTGCTTTCACAACTGATAGCCAATATGGACCAACCTTGGGTAGTTCTCTTGACATGGTCCTAGTTGTATCCCTAATGCAGGGAAATCATAACATTATTTTACTATTATATCTAAATAAATTTGTTTTATAGATATCATATTGAACAGACAACAATGATATGGTTTTTCTAGTATTATTATCTCTTCTTGTCGAGGTAGATGTGTTGAAATAATAATGGGAGGCACTTTCTTTACAACATACCTAGTAATGATATTTCCCATGATCAACTCTATGTTGAGTACCTTAAACTCATTTAGTTATGACTCATAATAAGTGAATATTTCATCAATTATAGGCGGTTCACCTTCTTCATATAATTGGTGGGATGTAACTATACCTTTTTCTTTTCATTATCTGTATCCCACCATATAGGTGGAAGTTGAGAATATTAGGGAGAACCAAAATTGTTAGATTTCCATTTATTTTTAGAAAACACACCTTATTCAATCATTTCTATGTAGAACATATTTCAATTTGAAATATCCTCCTCATTATACCCTACACCCAGGTTTATGCTCCATATCATCTTATGGGACAATCCCAATGACATTTATTGATGCAGAGTGCACATCTTATATCACACCGTCATTATAAGGATATAAGGATTTATTTACATTGGAATATCTGATGAGAAATTAATGAAGATATTTCCGAGTGGTTTCTCTCTTGAAGGATTTCCTTGACTTGTTGGTTGCGCCCAAATTTACCCTACCGGTAAAAGCGGTCGTTGAAGTACAAGTAGGGATCGAATCCACAGGGACCGAAGAAGAAACCTTGAGACACTTTGATTAGATGCGGGATTGGCTATGCAGTGGCCAACATTGGATTGAATTGATTTGAAGAAATATTGATTTAATTTAAATAAAAAAACAAATAAAATTACTTGAATTAAAACAACTAATTAAGGTGAGCCAATCCTAGGTTGTCTCTTGGGCTTTATTGGATGTATTTGTTTTTCATTTGATCTTCTGTTCATCAGTTCAAGAGGTATCCATTAAATGAAATAATTCCTCAATATCATTCTCCGATTTAATCCATACACAATTTCAAGGATAATCACTAATTCACTTAGAGGATCAATTAAATGAGCACTCCGAGGAATTGGATTGTACTAGCACTCAAAATGTATCATCATTAAAGTCGGTGAAGACAAAGAAGAAGATAAATCAAAGAATGGAACTCTTAAAATAAAGAACAAATTTAAGAATTTAAGAACATCAAATAACATTCAATCCAACTCATGCAACTCCCTAGGATCAAACCATAAAAGGTTAGCCCTCCATTTATTCTATTCTATCAATGGAAGCGGGTAATTGACTTAAAGAAGCGGGATTGAAGAAGAAAGAAAAAAAACATTAATCAAAATGAACACTCCACCGTTGTGTGATGAACTCACAAGTGCGGGTGTGAATAAATTCACACTACGATTCAAAGGTATCAACATGTGAAGAAAAGGAAAATAAAAAGTGAAGAATAAGAATAAATTTTATTAAAATACTAAATGTTAATGAAAAACTTACATTAGAGAAATTGACGATGTCATTACAAAACGAAAGCGGGAAATTACAATTGAAAGAAAAACATGGATTCAAAGGAAAATGTTAGATGATAATTTCATTCACCACCATCTCATTATATAGTAATATTAGTAGCCTTAGGTCCACCCCCAACATTAAATTCACCCCCCAACAATTAAGAGTCAAAAGGAGGGTGAAGAATCAAAAGG
Organism: Viscum album; assembly: GCA_963277665.1. Taxonomy (NCBI): domain Eukaryota; kingdom Viridiplantae; phylum Streptophyta; class Magnoliopsida; order Santalales; family Viscaceae; genus Viscum; species Viscum album. The sequence continues at coordinate 717,196,867 of OY728128.1, read as the reverse complement.
AAATTGACGTTTCGAAGTTGACCCAGAAAACTGTCCAGATTCGTCCTCCATTTTGACGTGTGATTTTGACACTTCATATGGCCGAATCCGAAGGTGTAATAAATATAAAATATCTTCTTAAATGTGTATTCTAGAAGCTATAAAAATTTCAGGAAATTTTGCTCAGCCGTTTGTAAGTTATGGTCGAAATGGTGGGACGGATTTCTGTGCATTAATGACGAGTCCACCATTTAAATCTCAACTTCAGATCCCTTTATCATCATGAAAACATCAGAATTAGCTCCGTCCACAGTTTAATAAAATTATCCTCATATTTTTATCTTTCTACTGTATAAATTTGAGCTTAATTGGGCTTGGTTTATGGGCCCCACATTTGTTTGATGGGCCTTAGGCCCATTATGCTTTTTCCAGCAAGTTTCTGGCTTCAGGCGCAAAATTCTCCATCTTCCTTTGGGATTAATCCATCGGACCTAAAAGATAAAATGTTCCAAACAAAGTGATAAATCATATCCCAAAATTTCAAATTCAGAAAATAAATATAATATTGTCAAAAAACAAATGAATGATTGGGCCCAAATTGACATTTTAAGCATGAATTGCACAATGATGGGAAATGAAGTTCAATTTCTGAATTGGACTAAAATTGATGTTTATGAACATTTAAAAACATTAATATTAAGATCTTAACAATGAATATTAGCCACTTTCAGTGACTAATCACACCCCCCAACTTGAGTTTTTCTAGTCCCGAGCAAAATAAATTACAAATATGAAATCCAAATCCTCTTTTCCAAAAACATTTAAATACACATTGCTCACTCAAAAGACCTCATATCAAAAAAATTATGGAACCCATCAAAATCATTTAAAACAAGATAGGTCCATAAGCATATCCCAAGCCCAAGCTCATTCCTTTGTTCAAATTCATTGCCACATTTCATCCAATTCCAATTAAGCATGATAAAGTGTTGTGCATCATAAAAGATATGGGGCCCATTTTATTGTTCAAGGGGAAAAAATTGAAGCGCTAGGTGGGAATCACATTAAACCTTAAGATGAGTATCCATTTTTTTTTTTTGATTTTTTTTTGATTTTTTTTAACCACAATAGATATGAAAAGACTAACTCTGGGCAAGACAACTATGGAGTCACGATCCCCAAGTGTTGGACGCCACGCATTTTGTCAATTTCATGCTCTACAATAGAGATATAAAGCCTAACTCTGGGCAAGACAACTATGGAGTCACGATCCCCAAGTGCCAGACGCCACGCATTTGGACAAAACATTGCTCTATGTGGTCATTATTATTTTTTTCAATTTTTTTTTTGTTTTTTCTTTTGTTTTTTTTGTTTTTTTTTTTTTTGTTTTTTTTTTGTTTTTTTTTTGGATACTCAAATTAAACTAAAAGTGACCCCAGAACCCTATGATATAATGAAAGGGACCCAAGAACTCAAATTTACACCCACGATCCAGTAGACGTGTATTGTGGCATTTTTATTAAGAGGATGAAAATGTAAACTTTGAAAAATCACATCGGACAACTGCACTTTCCAAAAACTATGCTCATGAACTTAAACTTGCATTAAAATCAGAATCAAGGCATGAAAAATTTATTTGATATCCAATTTTAGAGTTTTCAATGTGTGTTATCATGTTTATGGTTAATGGAATTTTTCTTTTCATGCATGTTTTTAAAAAAAAAATCATTTTTTATCTCCCCCCAACTTAGAATGACACTGTCCTCAGTGTTTAAAGAATAGAAAAGTTAGAAGGGGGTAGGAGAAGAGTTCAATGAAGAAATTTAAAATGAAAATCATGGAATGAAGTCACCTGGTGGTTGATGATGATAGCGCATGCCATAGTCTCCCTACAATCTTGGATTTGAGTCTCAGCGGCTTGGATGGTGGTGAATGGATTTTCCTTATGGATTTCAACATGTCCATTTATTTTTTTTTAACCTATAAAAAAAATAAAACAAAACAAAATAAACTGATGATACATTGTCTTCTTTATATTTTCTGGGTAAGGTATTACTCAGAGATCACACCACGTGACACGGATGAATATGGCGCTCCCCTTTCATACCCATCCTTACTCATAAAAGAAGAACAGGTCAACAGTTTATGGTAATTTATTATATGAAAAAAAATGATTCAAAATGATTAGAAACATGAAAACCATGGGTTGCCTCCCATGCAGCGCTTTTGTTTAACGTTGTTAGCCTGACTTGTACCCCCCAACTAATCCAATTCCAACTTTCATCATTTTTAAGACCCCATTTTTGTCCACTTCAACTTTATTCATATTGATTTTTTTATAATTTGATTCATGTGAAATCCTATTTTCTACAATGATTGGTAAAATCTAAGGAATATCTAAAATGGTTGATCGTGTTTTATCTGGAGTATTTCCTAAGATTTCAAGGTTCATTCCTACATTATTGGTTTCATGAGATGGATGAATGATAACTGAGAGGTCTTGTTTGTACCCTATGATGGGATGCCTGAGTGGGGAAGTAAGGACATTGATTTTAAGTTCAGGTTGGATAGGACATTCAAAAATAGATAAGGAATTAGAATCAATATCAATTTCATTTTCAAAATTTCCAAACACAATTGGTTCCCTTTGAATTGAAGATTCAACCCCAAAATTTTCTAGATGAGTTTCATAAATGGGTATGGGATTGATGTTTGTGATTTCTCCTAATGGTTCAGTGATTGGTGTATCTGAAAAATCATCATTGTAGAAATATTCCGAACATTCAATCTCTGAAGAAAAATTTCCCTCTTTTGAATTCATGAAATCAATTTCATCCTGATTTAAACACTTGTTAACAATTCCCTCATGTTCATTAGCTTGACTTTCAAAATTACCTGACCAATTCACTTCATTATCCAACTCTGTTTTCCAAGATTCTAAAGTGGGTTCATCACTAAATTCAAATAAGTTATGTGGGTAAAAAGATTCTTCTATAAGTGATGTGGAATGGATAACCTGAGTTGGAGTGGGTTCCAAAAATGATTCAATGCTTTGTAGTTCTACTCTCAGTGATGAAACTTCTGAATTCATTTTATCCATTTTTTCACACAAATGTTCAATAATTTTTTCTGAATTAGGATTGATAGATGTTTAGACCTCATGAACTTCATTAAGTTTTATCTCTTCAATCATCCTTGAGAGGTATGGAAATTGATCCTTTAAACAATCAGCATCCCATTGATTGTACAAGTTATCTGGTGTGGTGTATTCAAATAAGGATTGGTCAATGAAATTCCCTCCGTGAGGTGTTTCCCAATATTGATTTCCAACTTGATTACAGCATTGATTTATGAATGGGTATTTTGGAGGATAATCCATTGGAATTGATTGAAAATTGGTTTTGGGGTTTTTTTGGACACACAAAAATAGAAAGGGGAAAAGAGAAGATAAATTAGGGTGAGAATAGAGAATTTGGGGTGAGAAAAGAAGATTTGGGTCTAAGGTACTTACTTGGGTCCCCGACAACGGCGCCAAAATTTGGTTGCGCCCAAATTTACCCTACCGGTAAAAGCGGTCGTTGAAGTACAAGTAGGGATCGAATCCACAGGGAATGAAGAAGAAACCTTGAGACACTTTGATTAGATGCGGGATTGGCTATGCAGTGGCCAACATTGGATTGAATTGATTTGAAGAAATATTGATTTAATTTAAATAACAAAACAAATAAAATTACTTGAATTAAAACAACTAATTAATGTGAGCCAATCCTAGGTTGTCTCTTGGGCTTTATTGGATGTATTTGTTTTTCATTTGATCTTATGTTCATCAGTTCAAGAGGTATCCATTAAATGAAATAATTCCTCAATATCATTCTCTGATTTAATCCATACACAATTTCAAGGCTAATCACCAATTCACTTAGAGGATCAATTAAATAAGCACTTCGAGGAATTGGATCGTACTAGCACTCAAAATGTATCGTCATTAAAGTCGGTGAAGACAAAGAAGAAGATAAATCAAAGAATGGAACTCTTAAAATAAAGAACAAATTTAAGAATTTAAGAACATAAAATAACATTCAATCCAACTCATGCAACTCCCTAGGATCAAACCATAAAAGGTTAGCCCTCCATTGATGCTATTCTATCAATGGAAGCGGGTAATTGACTTAAAGAAGCGGGATTGAATAAGAAAGAAAAAAAACATTAATCAAAATGAACACTCCACCGTTGTGTGATGAACTCACAAGTGCGGGTGTGAATAAATTCACACTACGATTCAACGGTATCAACATGTGAAGAAAAGGAAAATAAAAAGTGAAGAATAAGAATAAATTTTATTAAAATACTAAATGTGAATGAAAAACTTACATTAGAGAAATTGACGATGTCATTACAAAACGAAAGCGGGAAATTACAATTGAAAGAAAAACATGGATTCAAAGGAAAATATTAGATGATAATTTCATTCACCGCCATCTCATTATATAGGAATATTAGGAGCCTTAGGTCTACCCCCAACATTAAATTCACCCCCCAACAATTAAGAGAGTCAAAAGGAGGGTGAAGAATCAAAAGGAAATTGACGTTTCGAAGTTGACCCAGAAAACTGTCCAGATTCGTCCTCCATTTTGACGTGTGCGTTTGACACTTCATATGGACGAATCCGAAGGTGTAATAAATATAAAATATCTTTTTAAATGTGTCTTCTAAAAGCTCTAAAAATTTCAGGAAATTTTGCTCAGCCGTTTGTAAGTTATGGTCGAAATTGTGGGACGGATTTCTATGCATTAATGACGAGTCCACCATTTAAATCTCAACTTCAGATCCCTTTATCATCATGAAAACATCAGAATTAGCTCCATAAACAGTTGAATAAAATTATCCTCATATTTTTATCTTTCTACTGTATAAATTTGATCTTCATTGGGCTTGGTTTATGGGCCCCACATTTGTTTGATGGGCCTTAGGCCCATTATGCTTTTTCCAGCAAGTTTCTGGCTTCAGGCGCAAAATTATCCATCTTCCTTTGGGATTCATCCATCGGACCTAAAAGATAAAATGTTCCAAACAAAGTGATCAATCATATCCCAAAATTTCAAATTTATAAAATAAATATAATATTGTCAAAAAACAAATGAATGATTGGGCCCAAATTGACATTTTAAGCATGAATTGCACAATGATGGGAAATGAAGTTCAATTTCTGAATTGGACTAAAATTGATGTTTATGAACATTTAAAAACATTAATATTAAGATATTAACAATGAATATTAGCCACTTTCAGTGACTAATCACTTTTCGTCTCTACAGGGCTTCATAATTTCATTCCATGATTATTCTGGAACATCTTTTTTTATTTAATATATATAGAGTATTTAGAAAACATTTTTTACACATTAAAAATTATAAATATTCTTCATGGGATAAGATAAAATATTGATAATTAACTTGTGAAAAAATCCTTATTTAGGAAACAAAAAAACATCCATATGGGTGGTTGAGGTAAAAATGACACCAGCCCTGTAGTATGGGGATACTATAAGGATTCCATTACTCCATAAATCATTTCTACCTTCTTGATATTTTAAATATTTTTATAATAATTATCTTATTTTCATGAATTTTATGAATTTATGTTTCTTTTTATTGGATAAAAAAATTTCACTTATGGTTTAACTCCCCTCAAAGAAGAAGTTTTCTTAATCATTTTAGATGATTGATGAAAAACTATTTCAACAGATTGCTCTCATCAGATCTAAAATTTCTATAATTTTCTCATGGTTGACTCCTACAGATCATATAATCTATTTTGTGGATATCCATATTCTGGGAGTCATACTAAAGTAATGACATTACATGATGTTACTTTTTCAGGTTTTGCTAATTGGGTTTGGAGGTAAAATGAAATTCCCCTTATTCACACCATCATCTAGTATATAAATCATATGGTGAGTCAGTGATCAACTGACATAGATTTCCTAGAGAATTAAGGAATGTGTGTTGAATATTTTCAAGCTACTTTCCCAATTTTTGACACTATACCATGGAAAGGGAAGCCCATACAATCTATTGTAAAAATTCTCATATTAACATGCTGTGATTTGAATATCCTTCATAAGGTTGGAACTTTGATTTTAAGTGGGAAAGAGTTTCCCATATATTAATATTAATATGATTTACAAATTCATATTTTATATTTTTTTATAATGTTATAATGACATGTGAAAGGAGGAAAGAATGTGACTAGTATATTTTCATTGGCCAGTTTTTTCCCATATGGTTAATGCTTTATCTTCATCTTATGTGAGAGATTCCTTCACTTTACCTATAAAAGTGGTTTTTTAGAATTTATTATTATAGAAAGTATGGTTAAAATGAATATTATATGTTTTAGTAGAAGTTATGTGATACAATGGTGGTGTGGAAAACTACTATTGCCTCATGAGGGCCTTAATATTGTCTAATCTTCTAATCATGGGGAGGGATTATGATGTCATCATCATGAGAAATTTTCAAATGACTTATCTAAGTATGTCCATAAAGAATAAATTTGAGATAAAATCTATGGGTATGACCTCCAGATCTACTAGTAGCCAAATTTTTTGGAGGTCCTCTAAAAATTAATATACGATATTTTTTGTCTAATAATGAGTTAATAAGATGTTGATCATAAAATAATTTTTTTAGGGACCCCAAAACACCATCCTCATGTAGAGAAAGTATGTGGTACTAGTTCTAGACTTAATATAACCATTTGAGATACTTCATCTTAGTTTGTTTTTTATAGGTTTATTGGAATCACATGTTGTAAATAATGATTTTTAAATAAGGGAGACCTCCTGAGTGACTCTCGTGAAGTTGCATGAATATTCCAAAAAGTTTCTTTGGTTTTGATAGGAATGCGCAACCGTACTAAAGTATTTTTTTTGGAATGAACCAATTATCTTCATTTGTAATGGATTTTTTTTTCATTATCATATTTTCCATTTATCACCTGGGTGTTCTAATAACCCTACTATATGGGATAAATATTGTCTGTTTACTCCTGAGTAACCTTCAATGTTTCTTGATGAGTTAATCTTACAGAAGGGTTTGGGATGTATTTCTACCCACTTATAGATGTTACTAACAAGATATGTTCATATCTTTATAAAACATGGAGTGTGATTAAATTTTACACCAATATTCCCCATATGATGTACAGACGAGATTCTATAGCTAGAATAGGAATTTGTTCACATTCCTTGGTTAGAGAATGAATATGCTTCTACTATTTTCCTCTAGTTTCCACTATAATATGTCAATAGGATTCATGTATGGGGGTTAGAAAATGTCCCAACCCCTTTTATTTATTTTAATATATTGACACACATAACCTCATGCTACTCGAATATTTTTTTAAGCATTCTTGGTGTGAGAAGGAATGTGTGATTCTTGTTATTTTCCACCATAATATGTTGGTTGGATTCCATTATAGAAATGGGGTCATGGGATCTCTCCCATAATTTTAATAGATAACACAATAGATAGGATTTCCTAGGTTCTCGGTTCTATGTGACTTGATATGGGACCCACATGGTGGCTTCTTTGGTGGGTTATTGAGGGATTGAGGTCACATAATTTTGATAGTGGAAATATTTGGTAGGAGTTGTTCGAGGTGAATCTTATGTTATGGTGAGGCCATTTTCAAACTCATGATCCACCTCTATGAGATGAGGGAGTTATTTATTGATTATTTATGGGGAGAGGAACCTGAAATGGTTCGATATGGCGATAAGTTCCATTTATTTCTTCACCATTATTCATCATTGGGTGGATGGTGGGTAGGGGTTCATTTTTGTCAAGACTACGCATGAATCCTACAATATTTGGATAATACTATTTAATTATTATAACCCTATTAATGCTTTATCCACTAGGAGATGATGGAACTGGGTGGCTAATAATGTCCATTGATTTTATGAGGACCCATATTAGGTGATTGTTAATGTTTACATTCTTCATGATTGGTAGTATGGCATTTTGATTGAGGATAGTTCTGGTGGATGTTGTGGTTGGGAAACAATAAGAAAAAATAATAAAACCCATCAAAGTAACATCATAATTAAATAAACACATCTAGGGATAACTATTTTCATGGTTAAAAGATCCACCTTGAGACAATTTTTATTTTAATAGAATACAAAAAAAAGTCTTAACTTGTGGGAAACTCTGCAATTTTGGTTAATGGAAGGTTCATGATGAGTTTAATATTTTTTTGATTTAATATAAAAGATGAAACTATTTATGCATAAATAATTAAACACATTTTAGATAGTTTCCAAATGGGTTTATTCATGGAACCAGAATATCCCAACAGTTCTCATATCTATGACATATTTTGAACCTTCATTCCAAAGGCAAGCGGTCAATAGGATGTTTTTCCATGATTCTTAGGAACTCACATTGGTAGAGTGGATGAGTATTTGGGATCAACTCACCCTATTTGAGGGAAATATTTAATACTATGGTACACTATTATATAATTAATTATTATTTTTTGAATACTTCACAAATCTCAGTATGGGTCTTATTACCCCCATGTCTGAAATCACTTATTATCATGTGTGGATGAAAAAAATTGTACATATCCGGGGCTTCTCATTGATGTGAAAATCTGTATATATTAGAGGTTTCTTCTTTGTGGCTCCATAATTATGAATCAAATTTTATCTATCTTGTTACATTATTACTTGATGATGCATCATTTTAAGGGACTATGGTTTAATGCCACACAGCTAGGCACTCCAATGTTTACAACCATCCTGGATAGTAGTTATTTTTTCAATGTTGGGGTTGATCCAATGATGGGGTTTCCTATATATCCTTGTTAATGGAATCAAAAACCATGTAATTCATTTCCACATAATGGGACATGTCTTTCCTTTTAATGTCATGTGACAATAACCAATCCATATAGTTTAACATCGTATGGTAAGGGAGATTAGGAAAAAAAGGTTCCTAGGAACTGTTATTAAGGGACGTACACATGAGTGGTCCTTTATTGTTAAAAAATAAAGGTATATTTCCCTAGGATATTGGGTAAATAATACATAGAATATGGCCATACAATGACGGAACCCAATGGGAATATGGACCAATGAGCTTGTGATGATAAGACTCAGAAGAAGTGAGTCCCTCTGGGTGGATGTTTGATATTATCAGAAATGTGGGTTGATAGAATTGATAATAGGGTTATTGATGTTGGGATTAAACCATGGTGAGGCATCTTAAGTATCCTATTAAGACAAGAATCAATGATCAGACTATTAGAGGGTCATAATTTAAGGTCATATAACTATACAACACCATGAATTTTCATGTCACGTGGTGAGAATGTTATGTTGTTGTTTAACATCACATGACTATGGCATTGGCCATGTATTTGACATCATTTTTTGGGGATGTATATTCCATAAAAGATGTGACACTAGAATATTCGGTAGCGCTTACACATATGAGGCTTCCCACTTAGATTGGTTCTAGGATTACACTTTAGGAGTAAGCCCATTTGATTGATGTCGTGTGAAAATGGTGTGATCAACTCAGATCTATAAGGCCATATGAGTCATTCTCAGTGGGAGAAAAAATATATAATGGATGATCATATGTGTTTCATGGGGTTTGAATCTAGTTTTTATTTAATATTACACATATGAGGCTTCCCATTAATTAATCTACTACCTATTCACTAATGGATGATGGAGGGGATAAGGCATCTAAAAAGAAAGACTAGGTGCTTACACTAATGAGTATTCCCATGTAAATATTCTTATATGTTTATAAAATCAGTATCATGGATTATGAATCCATTTAGTGGAGAACATAATGTATTGATTATGCCCATGCTACTTCATGTTTCTGGAAACATTTGTGGAGTAAGTGTTTCTACTTGAACTAGGAGTATTCCCATGACTGCCTCTGAGATTAAGATCCTCATTACTAGGGAAACTTCTAATTGTAGACATAATGAGGAAACTATTAGTTAGGTAGATTAAGTGGGGTAAAACCATTACCATTGGAATATATGATCAAAAGGGGGGGAAATGGTGTTCCATATACCCCGAACATGAAAATATGGTAGCCACGTGGGAGGTCTTAGTGACAAAATTCTGAAATAGGATACTTAGGCAATGGAGGATGGAGTTTTAAGGAAGAATAAAACCTAGGATAATGTTCACTTTGATGGGTAGCCCTAGGTGGATGGTCTCTTAGGTGGTGTCCCTGATAGATGTGTCTCCCTGGTGAAGAGCCTTGGGTGGCTAGTCACCCAAATGAGGACCTTGGGTGGTTCGTTTCCATATAAGGACCCTGGGTGGTTTTTCACTTAGGTGAAAAACCTTAGGTAACTAGGCACCTAAGTGAGGATCCTCAGAAAGTTCATCACCAAGGTAGACATCCCTTAGTGTTTGGTCACCCAGGTGAGGGCTTTTAATAAAATCATATTACTACATATGTGAATCTTAATGTCACGAACTGAATCTGGTCGCCGCTAAAACTGGCACCAAACCCAGCTCGTGACAAGTCCCGAAAGGCGTTCCTGATCCCCACAGGCTGGCACAAGTGCCCGGGTATCATAAAATGAAAGTCGGGAATGATTTACCTGAGTTTATAAACATAAAACAACAAGAGAATCCAATGAAACAAATCTGGATTTTTCAAACCAAACAATGTTTTACAAAAATTTAGAACTAAATTACATAGTCTAAAAAACTCACCAGGACTATAAAAAATATACAAAACCAAAAAAAGAACAGCCCAAGAACCTCAACATGGCAAGAGGCATCTTCCTCAATCCATCTCCACAACACCGCATCATGAATAACTGGTGAAAACCCGAACTGTTGGCACAAAAGTTATACCAAACCTGTGACAACAAAATAACCAAGTCTACTTACACCCAAGGGTGTAAGTAGGGTGTGAGCTAATGCCCAGTAGGATACCACCACTAAGAGATTCCATGTGCTAAACATTCATAGATGAAAAGCATGCACATTTTTAAGAACATGTAATTTCTAGTTACAATTTCTAAAAGATGAAACTTAAAAAAACAGTTTTCAAATGGGATAATTTAAAGAATAAAAAATTTTAAAATAAATTCAAAAGCTACTGAATTTTTTCATCCAAATATACCGTATGCCGATGGTAGTATAAAGGATCTAATGAGCACAAGCAATAGGAAATAACTCCTAGGCACTAGCTAGCTGTGGGTCCCAGGTACCTCGTATCTCGGTGAGAGTGTCAAAAAAAAATATTTGTTCTCATGCACAAGCCACTAGTAGGGAACATACCCATAACCTAGTGGTCCCCAATCATCATCATCATAGTTTAGTTAAAGTTGAATGCGTCAATCTTGCTAAGTGAAAATGAGGCCAAACCCCACGGATTCACTAGCATATTAGTACACGTCCACCCACCTAGATACTCGGGTTTTCCCTTTGTGCTCAAACAAGTTCAACAAGACAAAAAATATATTTTTCACATGAAAATATTACTTCCAACCCACACATTAACCAAACATCCCCATTTACATCACACAAGTCACAAATTCCGCTTTTCATTGAAATGCATTTTGAAATCAAACTCACACCAAAATTGCCCACATACTTTTTGCATAACTTTCAAAATCCAACACATACTTTAACAATTTTATAAAGTCCCTACAAATATTCTAAACATCACATAACAGCCCACTCACAAGTTTCATAAAACCCTTTTTATAGACAAAATCCATTTTTCACATCGCACTCACACAAAAAGCCCATACCACGTTCACACCTCTTTCACATTTTACTAAATCCATTAAACATTTTTATAAATCATTTCCAAGAGGATAAACATAACATGACAGACCTATTCACATTTGAAATGGTCCATTTGAAAGTATAACCAATCCAAAGCAGTTTTCCAATATGGTTTCACCTCTTACATAAATCCTTAAACCATTCAAAACTTTCATAAAACAATTCTAAAGAGTGTACCAAATCTTTTCACATAAAACCCATTTCAAAACTATATTTCAAGGAAAAAATCACACCAATACAAATTCAAAACTAAATTGGAAGCCCTAAAAACATTTATTAAACTACCCCCAAGTGTTATACAAACACCTCAAACAATACCACAAAATATCCACATGAAAAGCACATTTTTCAAAATCACTTTCAAGAAGTACAATAAGGTTTTACACCTTAAACCAATAACAAAACCCTATTTAAAACATAATGGCACACCAATACCCTGCCAAATCAGAATTTTCATCCCAAACAAGATTTATTAAACCAATTTCATATGTTATAATTCACACCCAGACAATACCCAAAGGGATGCACATGAAAAATACCCAATTCTAAGCTAAAATGAAACTATAAAAATAAATGCTTAACCAAATTCAATGTAAACAATTTTTGCACCACACGCAGCATATTAGGAACATTCATAATAAGTAATTCAAGCAAACTAACTAATCTAGAAATTATTACACATGGAATCACCTACCGGAAGTGTTAAATCCCTCAAAACTTGGTGCGAAACATGAACCGCAATAACACCGCACCACAAGGAAGATAAATCCAAACCTATACCACAATATTTGACAAATAAAGACTCCAAATAAAACCCTAGGTTTTAACCCTAACTTATAGAAATTTTAGAACATAATGAAAGAGAGAGGAAACCCTAAGGGAAAAGGAAGAAACCAAGAAGGAATCACTTACCCAAAACAATCCTGAAGAAAACGACCCAAAATCGACCAGAATCTGAATTTTAAAACAGATAAAAATTTAATGGAGATTCGAACAAGAATGAAGAGGTAATTTATGAACTATAATAGGGGGGAAATAATAAAAATTGAAGGATCTATGAAAAGATCAATTTACCTCTTTAAATCTGGGCGATTTGTGAAATCTAGAGAAGTTTCTCCCAATTTCGTGATGAAACCGAGATGAAAAGAGGGGCAGGGGAGCTTGGGGGCGCGACTTATTTCTGTGGTCTCGAGGGAGAGTTGGAATCACTGATAAAACGCAACTAATGAAGGAGATATTAAAAAATTAAAAAATATTTTTAATGCAGGAAATGGGATTTCGGGAAGACCCAATCTCTTAAATAAAAACTCATATCCACCATGATTATGGATTTCTAAATGGTCCAAATTAATATCATGGTGTTAATATGTCAGGGGATGACAAGTAGGAATTGTAATGGATGAAAAATGTTAAAAAATTAAAGAGTTATAAAGAAATCAAAATTTATTTTTAAATCTGGAATTGGGTTCACAGTTTGGCCCAATTAATGAAAACTCACTCATTTATCCATAAAAGATTGGGAAACCCCAAAAACAAAGAATGAATGGAAATTAAATGAAATATGACTTTAAAAAAAGTCATGTATGTGATAATTCTCCCCACCATGAAAATTTTCTGCCCTGGAAAGTCACAGTAAGTGAAAAGCAATAACCAAACCCAACTGAGAAACCAAGAGGTACTCCCTTGCCAGGTTTCACCCCCAAGGCCAAAACACCTACAGTGATCAATTAAGGAAGGAATACCCAAAAAAATATACATACACCATATTCCTGAAACAATCAATCATATTCATGATTTATCCCAAAAGAAAAATCCTCAAACACAATCCGAACAAGACTCAAGAAATTCACCTAAACGAACAACAACTTCGAACAAGGTTACACTTACCTTACTTTGACTAAACCATTGGGAACTCTCTAACCCCAATGTTTACTCAAGGAAGATGTTGGTGGTTAGATAGTTCCATACAATACTACCTACTGCCAAAACAAGACCATGGATAAATCTGAGTTATTGGTAGGGACACAAATAGGCACCCCACCATAAGAGACAACCTATATTTTTCTGAGACCGAATCAGGACACTAATTGGGGGAGGCCTAGACAGAATCCCTAGTACAAAGGGTGTAATTCCATTAAAAGTTTATGAAGGAACATACATGAGAATCATATTGGGTCTCCCCACTATAAGAACTAACCATCTTAACCGACCAGCATGGGCCGACACAGAAAGACCCCAAAAAAATTAAAGATTTAGGAAGGGCGTAGGGTTAGTCCGCACGGTTTGGGAAACTGTGCACTAACTATGAATATAATTCTTTCTGCATGGCTTCCTAGCACATGGCCACTACTAATTGTGCACAAATTGTGTGCTCAACCATGACGACACCAGAGATTTGAACTATTTCCATCTTTCATACCAAGGATAAGACTTTGTACAAGGGTTTAAACGGCCCTGGGATTTCCCCTGACTACGAGCCAGCTTCTCTCCGAGACCTATGGTTGGAGATCAATGATTTAATCATCTTCGGCCTCATAGTTAGGCTTTGGAAACCCCATGAACAAGAATTCTTCTTTCGCTGTCACCAACAACTAGACCACAATCACCAATATGTTTTCCATGGAATAACACATTCCAGACTCACTTTACCCTAACCTGATATTTCAATGAAACAAGGGCATAGAAGATGCACACACATCACACCTTGTTTCTTCAGGTGAGAAACAATATAAGTAAAGAACACTTATACTCACCATCCTCTAAAATGGAATATTTTTATTTTTTTTCAAGGGAGACATTATCTCAACATAACAGTGACTCTCATGGGATTGCATGAATTTCACCTTTATGGTCAATCGAGCACATGACATCACAAGGCATCACTGAACATGGCCATTGTGACTGATATAAACAATGCATGGAGAGGGACCTTATACAACATCCTAAAACAACACACAATTCCAGAAAGTGGCCACAATATCCCCTCGTGACCACATTTCTCACACCGGTAGTTTAACGTTAACTCTTTCTTCGTAGAGACTACGATGGACCGAGAGGACCTCTTAGACACCATCCAGATAATCATCCATGCTAACAACCCCAGACCACTTCCACCTTAGGGAAATCTGAAAACTGAAGAATCTATGGTCTCTTGAAACCTTCTATGATCACTCTCCCACTACAAGAGGATACAAAAAACCAGGAAAGGAAAGGGTGTATACTCAATCTAAAAAGCTCAAGAAAAATATTCCTTATATTGATCAACTGGAGGGTCTTCAAACGGTGAAACAATCTGGGTTGCACTTCAGTTGTGCACTAACCCTTAATGGGGTGTACCTTATCCAATGATTAAACCTAAGGACCCAACCAAGATGGTCCATTGGTCAAGATATATGACAAAACAGATCCAAACACATGAAGGGAACCACTATAAAGGCATTCAAAAACATTTTTCAGGAGAGACCACTAACCGTCCCTACAACACAGCTTACCGACCAAGCACAAACCCAAAACATAGTTCAAACAGGAGGGGTTCTTAGACTAAAAAAACATCCCACAAAAACAACATTTTCAAAAACCCATAATACAAACCATCCCAAACAATTCATTAAGACATCATGTTTTTATTTAGAACCATTTCTTTGAAAACAAACGGTTCAGCGGTAAGCGTATCGACCAATGGTACCCCATGGGCCTCACACATGCATGTTTTTGTGCCACACCGTGCACCCTCTATATATCCATCATGGCACTCATCCAGTCATCCCATCAACCATCCATCATCTCATATAACCCCATGCATGTGGTCGCTCATGGAAATACCAAAGGTTAAAACAAATATTCTTTCCACTTTTCAAAACCAAAACGGTCAACCAATACTTAATTTTTCTTAGGACCTCTAACCATGGAATAAAAATCCCAATCATTAAAATGAATACTCACTTTCAATTCATATACTTAAATTTCAATACATCTCATCCCATTAAAACACCCTTTGATTTTTTAGACAACTCTATTGGAAACACTCTTTCAAAACCAAATTCAATATTGTTCCTGCTTTCAAAAGAGGTGTAAAAACACCATTTTCCATTTCAAAACAATTCTGAAAATTCAGTTCCACCATTTCATAAATCAAGACATTCCTTCTTTATCTGAAAATCATTTCAAAAAAACTTTATGCTTCTTAAAACCAAGTCCCTTTAAACCCAAAGTTCCAAGATTGCAAAACTAAAGTACAAAACAATCTGAGAGGAAACAAGTTTCAGTGGGTGACTTGGAAATATGGTTGGAGGCCATATTCCAATCACTTTACTGTCACAGAGAGTGTTCTAGGGAATATCCCCAGCTCCAAATGGCTTTCCAGGCCCTGCAAGCTCACGGAGACCATTAACCCAACTCTCTTTTCATTTCCCCTAACCATCATTAAACCAAGAAAAACAAAGGACTCCGAAAGGTCCCAACTTCCCCTGGATACTTGAATTCCATCATGAGGTGTGGTGATCATCCACACTACTCACAACTGAAATTACAAGTCCCGACAATCCTAACTCCATACTATCCCAACTATTCCCCAAATAACATGACCCAAAGAGAGCAAACCTGCTCTGATACCATTTTGTCACGAACCGAATCTGGTCGCCGCTAAAACCGGCACCAAACCCAGCCCGTGACAAGTTCCGAAGGGCGTTCCCGATCCCCACGGGCTGGAACAAGTGCTCGGGTATCATAAAATGAAAGTTGGGAACGATTTACCCGAGTTTATAAACATAAAACAACAAGAGAATCCAATGAAACAAATCTGGATTTTTCAAACCAAACAATGTTTTACAAAAATTTAGAACTGAATTACATAGTCTAAAAAACTCACCAGGACTATAAAAAATGTACAAACCCAAAAAAAATAACATCCCAAGAACCTCAACATGGCAAGAGGCATCTTCCTCAAGCCATCTCTACAACACCGCATCATGAATGACCAGTGAAAACCCAAACTGTTGGCACAAAAGTTATACTCAAACCTGCGACAACAAAATAACCAAGTCTACTTACACCCAAGGGTGTAAGTAGGGTGTAAGACAATGCCCAGTAGGATACCACCACTAAGATATTCCATGTGATAAACATTCATAGACGAAAAGCATGCATGTTTTCAAAAACATGTAATTTCTAGTTACAATTTCTAAAAGATGAAACTTAAAAAAATAGTTTTCAAGTGGGTTAATTTAAAGAATCAACACTTTTAAAATAAATTCAAAATCTACTGAATTTTTTCATCCAAATATACCGTATTCCAACGGTAAGTATAAAGGATCTAATGAGCACAAGCAATAGGAAATAACCCCTAGGCACTAGCTAGCTGTCGGTCCCAGGTACCTCGTATCTCAGTGAGAGTATCGATAAAAAAAATATTCGTTCTCGTGCACGAGCCACTAGTAGGAAACATACCCATAAACTAGTGGTCCTCAATCATCATCATCATAGTTTAGTTAGAGTTGTAAGCGTCAATCTTGCTAAGTGAAACTGAGGCCAAACCCCACGGATTCACTAGCATACTAGTACACGTCCACCCACCTAGATACCCAGGTTTTCACTTTGTGCTCAAACAAGTTCAACAAGACAAGAAATATAGTTTTCACATGAAAATATCACTTCCACCCCACACATTAACCAAACAGCCCCATGTACATCACACAAGTCACAAATTCTGCTTTTCATTGAAATGCATTTTGAAATCAAACTCACACCAAAATTTCCCACATACTTTTTGCATAACTTTCACAATCCAACACATCCTTTAACAATTTTATAAAGTCCCTAAAAATATTCTAAACATCACATAACAGCCCACTCACAAGTTTCATAAAACCCTTTTTATAAACAAAATCCATTTTTCACATCGCACTCACACAAAAATCCCACACCACGTTCACACCTCTTTCACATTTCACTAAATCCATTAAACATTTTTATAAATCATTTCCAAGAGGATAAACATAACATGAAAGACCTATTCACATTTGAAATGGTCCATTTGAAAATATAAACAATCCAAAGTAGTTTTCCAATATGGTTTCACCTCTTACATAAATCCTTAAACCATTCAAAACTTTCATAAAACAATTCTAAAGAGTATACTAAAGATTTTCACATAAAGCCCATTTCAAAACCATATTTCAAGGACAAAATCACACCAATACAAATTCAAAACTGAATTTGAAGCCCTAAAAACATTTATTAAACTACCCCCAAGTGTTATACAAACACCTCAAACAATACCACAAAAGATCCACATGAAAAGTACATTTTTCAAAATCACTTTCAAGAAGTACAATAAGGTTTTACACCTTAAACCAATAACAAAACCCTCTTTAAAACATAATGGCACACCAATACCCTGCCAAATCAGAATTTTCAGCCCAAACAATATTTATTAAGCCAGTTTCATATGTTATAATACACACCCAAACAATACCCAAAGGGTTGTACATGAAAAACACCAAATTCTATGCTAAAATGAAACTATAAAAATACATGTTTAACCAAATTCAGCGTAAAAAATTTTTGCACCACACACAGCATATTAGGAACGTGAATAATAAGTAATTCAATCAAACTAACTAATCTAGAAATTATTACACATGGAATCACCTACCGGAAGTGTCAAATCCCTTAAAACTTGGTGTGAAACATCAACCACACCAACGCCGCGCCACAAGGAAGATAAATCCAGACCTATACCACAATATTTGACAAATAAATACTCCAAATAAAACCATAGGTTAGAACCCTAACTTCTGGAAATTTTAGAACATAATGAAAGAGAGAGGAAACCCTAAGCGAAAAGGAAGAAACCAAGAAGGAATCACTTACCCAAAACAATCCTGAAGAAAACGACCCCAAATAGACCAGAATATGAATTTTAAAACAGATAAAAATTTAATGGATATTCTAAAAACAATTAAGAGGTCATGTAGGAACTGGAATGGGGGGAAATAATAAAAATTGAAGGAGTTATGAAAAGATCAATTTACCTCTTCAAATCTGAGCGATTTGTGAAATCTAGATAATTTTCTCCCAATTTCGTGATGAAACCGAGCTCAAAAGAGGGGGAGGAGAGCTTGGTAGGCACGCCTTAGTTCTGTGGGCTCTAGGGAGAGTTGGAATCACTGAAAAAACGCAAATAATGAATGATATATCAAAAAATTAAAAAATATTTTTAATGCAGGAAATGGGATTTCGGGCAGGCCCAATCTCTTAAATAAAAACTCATATACACCATGATTATGGATTTCTAAATGGTCCAAATTAATATGGTGGTGTTAATATGTCAGGGGATAACAAGTAGAAATTGGAATGGATGAAAAATGTTGAAAAATGAAAGAGTTATCAAAGGAATCAAAATTTATTTTTAAATCTGGAATTGGGCTCAAAGTTTGGCCCAATTAATGAAAACTCACTCATTTATCCATAAAAGATTGGGAAACCCAAAAAACAATGCATGAATAGAAATTAAATGAAATATGACTTTAAAAAAATTCATTTATGTGATACTTTCTATGTACTAGAGTTTCATAGGATACCTAACCGAATTTTTGAAGGTCGAAGCGAAGTGTTTCTGAGAGTCTCTATCTCTCTCTCTCTCTTAAAAAATTAAGAACCTTCTATTCTATGTAGTGTCCAAGGGGCCTATTTATAGGCATAAAATAGGGATTTTGGTGGAGGGGGCCTCATCGAGTAAGGAAGTGCATATAAGTGAGCTTGGTGAGTAAGGATGGGTGACTGGATGGGGCCAAGGCGAGGTAGGCCATGAAACCATAGATAACCCTCGTCATTCTATTTTTATTATGTTTTTAGAAAAGGAAGCACCAACAATGTACTTCTAATCATATAATATGGAGTATTATTTATATATGACATTGTATCTAACTCCATCATTTGAATTTATAATTTTTCAAGATCAGTTACAACAACATTCAAAGATTTTACATCATCTTACAATGAACATAGCATAGATCCTAATCTTTCAATGGAATCAATCTCCACCACTACATTACTCCAATATCTAATTAATTGTGTCTATCATGAAACCTTGATTCTATGGATTCTCACATTTTAGTTTAATACTTTGAATTTATATTTTCAAAATTTTCATCTTACACGTCATAAAAAAATTAAAAGAAAACAAATGTTTCAATCATCTTCAATTTAATTTGTATAATTATTTACAAAATAGGGATATGAAAGTGGTCATTAACACAATAATCAATCACTTAATGAATATCAAAATATTAATGAAAAAGTAAGTTTGATAAAAATTTTAAAAACTTTTTTTATCTTCTAATGATTATATTATTCAAAAAAAATTGTTCTTCTACCAATTCTAACATTTTTGGAAAAGAAACAAACTTCTACCCATTTAATGAGAACATAGAGAAATGATTGAAACAATTTAATGAAATGATTTGAAAATTTTAAAGAAATGACTGAAATAATTTTAAACATTATTAAATATATCTAATTTTCCATATTTATCATATTTATCATATTTATGATGTTTCTATTATTTATATTTTTTGAACCTTTTTATTTTTAGAAAGAAATATAAAAAATTTATAAAATATCCAAATACTCCCCCTATCTATGACATTCATTGAAAAATTAATTTATTGAAAAGGATTATATTATTTCTATATAAAATAATTCATATAAAAAAAATTATTATTAAATTTTGAAAAGAATAAAATTGAGAATGTCCAAAAATATATTTACCATCCTAATCAGTAAAAAATTGAATGTTAGGTTTAAAACGTCATCAAAAAAAGAATCTTAATATTCTTTAGGATATTTTTGTCATGACCCGTCCTCGGGGCCCGTGTCGTGACTACCCCAAGCCCGCCTTCCATAGGCCAGGGGCTGGCGACTAGCACCAAGGCGTAAATTCCGGTAAAAAAGGAAGGCATTGCCTTTGTAAAGTAAACAAGCACCACAGAGTACAAGCGGAAGAAGTAAACACTAAGTAAAAATTGAGTACAACAGTAAGTACAGAAAGTAAAAGGGGCCGGAAATACAATCCCAACTGTAAAGTACAACTCGAAAGGGAAAACAACAACTGTAAAGTAAAGCCGCTACGCGGAGCTGACCACTGGAAATCCCACCTAAAGGGTGGGTACAGATAGCTCCACTGCTCCTCGGGTCCCGCCGTCCGCTCCGAGTACGTCCCGCCCAGTGGTCCACCTCCAGGTACTGTCCTGCTCTGCACGCCTCAACCACGATCAACGATGTCCGTCGTCTGCAACCAACACAACGTAGTGCGGGCATAGCCCGTGTAGGGGTGAGTATAAGCTACTCAGTAGGGACCCCGAGACCCCCGAAGGTCTCCCAAAATCCACAAAGGATAAACCACAAAGGAAAGTTACAATCACGAAGTAACAACCGACACTGCTTAGGTATATGCAAATACATATACCTAAGTCAAAAATTCCAATACGCTCCAACCTCCGAGCCCAAGTACAACTCAGTCCACACAGGAAAGTATACGTATTCCACACAGGAAACCAAAACGTAATCCACACAGGATAGCACAACACAATCCACACAAGAAAGAAAATAGGATTCAGCTCACACAGGTATACTTCTTCGAGGACGATAGAGATGATCACTGATCCATCTAAGTCGTCGGACCCACAAAGGATCGATAGGTACTAACCCCCGCAAACACCCACACAGGATCGGACCCACACAGGATCTGTAGGCGCTGGTTCACACAGGACCGCTGAGCGCTGACCCACACAGGATCGGACCCACACAGGATCGGTAGCACTGATCCACACAGGATCGTTGAGTTTTGTAGTCGTCGTCGTCGAATCCACTAAGGATCTCTGCACAGTCGTCATCGCAGCCACAGTAGCAGTCGCAGCCAGCTCTAGGGTTCCCGCACACAGCAAGCTCGTTTCGGAGGGTCCGCTCCACGAGCCGAGAGGTTGATACATCAACTGTCACATAGTCCAGAGTTGATGTATCCAAAAGTTCCGTATCGACAACAGGAACTCAACGCAACAGACGGCGCGTCAATCGGACGCCTGGTCTGAGAGTTATTGGTTTTTTCGTTCTAGGGGGTCAGTTGGTTTTTAAGGCAAAACCAACCCGACCGTACTCCACCTACGTCCAAACCTCGGGAGGAGTATTTCAAAAGATCTGTCTCACTAAGAGGAACTCAACAAAGCTGACGGCACATCAATCGGACGTCTGTAGCTCAAGATATGAGCGTTTCCGCTCCGAGGGCCCGGTTGGTTTTGTGTACGAACCAACCCGGCCGAACTCAAAGTAATCTGAAACCTTGAGTGTGATATACCGAAACGACGGTCTCGATCCAAGGATCGCATCGCCGCTGATAGCACATCGTTTGGAGGTTCGTATCCCGAGTTATGGGCATTTGAACCTAAACAGTTCGGTATCGGGGGTTTCGGGCCCGGGCCGACCCGGCCCGAGACCCCCCCGGTTGGCCCGAACCGGTTCGACCCGCCCCGGACAGGGTCGACCCGGCCCGGCCCGGCGGACCAGCCAGGGGCGCCGGTTCGGCTCAAGGCAGCGCGCTGGGCGCGCTCCCAGCTCGGCCTTCGGCCGAGCTGCTTGAGAACGGGGGGCACCTGCCCCCCTTTTGTGAAATCGCGGCCCCCCTCATTATGGGGGGTCATTTATGCTGGCCAAGGGAATTTAATTCCCCCGGTTTCCTCCTTTTCGGCCGGCCCGACTTGGCCGGCCGGCTTCTTCTCAACAGGACCGGCAAAGGCCGGTCCTCTTCCGGCTTCCGACACCGGCGGCCCGGCTGGCCGCCGGTCACCAAGCTCCGCCGCGGCCCGGAACCGTCCGCGACCCTTGTCGTCCGGCGCGGTGCGACGGCACCGCGCCCCTCTACCGCAGCCCCGTTCCGGTCGCGGCGCCTTCGACTTCCCTCGACGCGATGCGACGGCGTCGCATTCTTGAATCTCTTTCCACGGCGCGGCGCGACGGCGCCGCGCGTATGTTCCGCATGAACCGCGTGGTGCAACGACACCACACTCCTTCGCACCAACCACAAAGAAAACAATTATGAAATAAGGAGGAGGGTCGGTCGTGTTTGTGCGGTCCGGCCCCCTCGCATTATTCGATAATAAAAAGTCGAAAACCACAAAATTGGACATGCCAGAATCAAGAACGGAATCAAATAACATTAAACCCCTACCTCGGTTTCAAGTGTGGAGCACGTCAACAAGCCGCGGAAGACAAGCGTCACGGAGGTCGGGCGTCGCGGGAATCGAACGTCGATTCCGTTGACGTCGAGGTGCGTCTGAAGAGGTACGTCGATGGAGAAGCTTCGTAAGCTGACGGAGGAAGCCTAAGGAAGCGGCATCTCCTTTCGTTGACACGGGAAGGAGATCGAAAGAAGCGGCGTCGTCGATCTTCAGAAACACACCGGCTACGAAGAAGAGATGCGGCGTTCTTCGTCGGAGCTTAAGTGTTCTTCGTGTTCTTCGTCAAGGTTGAAGAAGATGAAGAGAGATCTTCCCAAATCCTCTCAAGGTGTCAAAGGATACTAACCAAATAAAATAAGTCTAAAGCTTATTTTATTTACACAGCTAAACCACTTGAATTTCAAAAGTTTGAAAAACAATAACTCATCTCAATTAAAACTCAAGTTGTCAAAATTAAATTGAGTGGAGTTATTGGGAGTTTAAAGGGGAGTTGAGGAGTTAGGGTTCATGTGGGCCCCACCACACTTAATCCTCTCAAGGGAGGTTAAGTGGATGTGGGTCCCGCCTCTAACTCCCTTTGGGAGGATATAACCAACATGGATAAAAATAAAATGTGTTTCCACATTTTATTTAACTTCATTTTAATTCCCCCAAAACTAACTCTCAACCCGCATAAAACGCAACCTCGAAAAAGGTCTCCTTAAGCGAACACCGGCGCTGCGAGTTCATCGGTGCCCTCGGAATTCGATTCCGGGCACCGGTTCAAAAGTTAGAAATTCTCGCTCGTTCGTTCACTGAACGTACCCAAGCCAAACTTTGGAAATTAATTCCGGGCACACCGGGCCTCGGAATCAGGTGCCGTCAGAAACTGCGCTCTTGTAAAATTCTAAAGAAAATTAAGAAAAAATTTTCCTTGAATTTTACGGGTCTTTACATTACTCCCACCTCAGGGATTTACGTCCCCATAAAGATACATCAAAACTAGGGAAACAAATGAGGGTGCTGAGCATGCATCTGAGCCTCCCGCTCCCAAATGCTCTCCTGGAGATTCCCGTGCTGCCATCTAAAGCGCACTAGAGGAATCGAGCATCCACATAGGACCCGCTCCTGTCAATCCTCGATCTCCACCAGGACCTCCGTAAAAGTCGCCCCATCGTCAACATCAATCTCCCCATGGTCAATGATGTGCGTCGGGTCGTGCATGTATCTCCTCAGTTGAGATACGTGGAAGACGTCGTGCACCCGGTGCAACTGAGGTGGTAGAGCCAGACGATAAGCCACCTCGCCAATCCTGCTGAGGACCTGGAATGGTCCGATGAAGCGCGGAGATAACTTTCCGCCTCGGCAAAATCTCCGTATACCACGTCGAGGTGAGACCCGCAAGAATACGTGGTCGCCATCCTCAAACTCCAGTGGCCTCCGCCTCCTGTCAGCTTATGACTTCTGCCGGCTCTGAGCTGTCCTCATCCGCTCCTGGATGACCTGGACCTTCTCTGTCGTGTCCTGGACCATCTCTGGTCCCACAAGTGCTGACTCCCCAGGGTATGTCTAGCACAAAGGAGATCTGCAAGGTTGGCCATACAACGCCTCGTACGGTGCCATCCCGATGGTGGAGTGGTAGCTGTTGTTTTACGCAAACTCCACCAAGGGTAGGTGGTCCTCCCAGATACGACCAAAGTCGAGGACACATGCGCGGAGCATATCCTCGAGAGTCTGAATGGTCCTCTCCATCTGACCATCTGTCTGAGGGTGAAAGGCTATACTCAGACGTAGCTGCGTCCCGAACGCCTCCTGTAATCCCTTCCAAAGCCGAGAAGTAAAGCGAGCATCTCGATCGGAGACGATAGATGATGGCACACCGTGAAGCCGCACAATCTCCTGAACGTAAAGACGTCCCAATCTCTCCACTGAACCCTGCTCTCTGATGGGTAAGAAGTGAGCTGACTTGGTGAGTCGGTCGACAATCACCCAGATGGAGTCGTGACCTCTGGAAGTGCGTGGAAGTCCAGTCACGAAGTCCATAGATATGTCGTCCCACTTCCACTCCGGAACCTCCAAGGGCTGTACCAAGCCTGCTGGTACCTGGTGCTCAGCCTTCACCTGCTGGCAGGTGAGGCATCGAGAAACGAACTCTGCCACAGCGTTCTTCATGCCCGGCCACCAGTGCTGTCGTCTGAGGTCCTGGTACATCTTCGCCACTCCAGGATGTATCGCCAAAGGAGAAGTGTGAAACTCTCTCAGCACCTCCTCCTGTAAAGCGACTGGTACCATGGTACGTCCTCTGAAAATGATGTTGTGCTCTGTTCCAAAGGAGAAACCATCAGGTGCCTGTCCTGAGGATATCTGTGCACGCCGCGTCTCACAGTCAGTGTCCCCACGCTGTGCCTCTCTGACCCGCTGTAGAAGTGGAGGAGTGACTGTGAGAGACTGAAGGAAGGCTGCTCCATCTCTATCCACGAAAGATATCTGCAAAGAGGCTAGCTGCTTTGTCACCTCCTCAAGTAGCTGAATGCCCGTCCTCCTGCTGAGAGCATCGGCTACTACGTTCCCCTTCCCAGGAGTATAGACTATCTCAAAGTCATAGTCCTGGAGGAACTCGATCCATCGCCGCTGTCTCAGGTTCAGGTCCTTCTGCGAGAAGATGTACCTGAGACTCTGATGATCAGAAAAGACTATAAAGCGCTCGCCCATCAGATAGTGTCGCCATGTCTTCAGAGCGAAGACCACTGCTGCTAACTCCATGTCATGGGTAGCGTAGTTCTGCTCATGCGGCCTCAACTGACGTAATCCCTAAGCGATCACTGCCCGCTCCTGCATCAGGACACATCCGAGTCCGGACCCTGATGCATCGCAATAGACTACGTACCCTACTCCCTCCTCAGGCAACCTCAAGATAGGTGCGCTGGTCAATCTCTGTCTCAGATCCTGGAAGCTCTGGTGACATCTGTATGACCACACGAAGGGTTTCCCCTTCTTCGTCAAAGATGAGAGTGGTTCCGCAACTCTAGAGAAGTCTGGAAAGAATCTCTGGTAGTATCCAGCTAGTCCCAAGAAACTCCGCACCTCTGTCACGCTCCTGGGTGGCTCCCAAGCTAATACTGCCTCAATCTTCGCAGGATCCACTGCAACTCCCGCCTCAGAGATGACGTGTCCCAATAAGTTGACCTCACGTATCCAGAACTGGCACTTCGAGAGCTTACCATAAAGTTGGTGCTCTCGGAGTGTGTCTAGTACAACCCGTAAGTGGTAGGCGTGCTCCTCCTTAGTCGTCGAGTAAATTAGAATGTCGTCGATGAAGACCATGACAAACCGATCAAGGTATGGCTGAAATATCATGTTCATGAGGGCCATGAACACTGCTGGAGCCTTGGTCACGCCGAAGGGAATAACCAAGAACTCATAGTGTCCATACCGACATCTGAAGGTCATCTTCTGTATGTCCTCGTCTCTAACTCTGAGCTGATGATAGCCTAACTTGAGGTCTATCTTCGAGAACCACCGTGCTCCCTTGAGCTCATCAAAGAGGTCATCAATCCTTGGTAGAGGATACTTGTTCCTCACTGTCACCTGGTTCAAACGACGATAGTCAACACAAAGTCGCAAGCTCCTGTCCGCCTTCTTGGCGAACAAAATCGGGGAAGCCCAGGGTGAAACACTGGGTCGGATGAACCCCTTGCCCTGCAAGTCCTCCAACTGTACCCGTAGCTCTCGAAGCTCGGCGGGGGCCATCCGATATGCTGGAGTCAATATCGGGGCTGTCCCGGGGTACAGGTAAATATAAAAGTCTACCTCTCTACGAGGAGGTAACCCTGGAACGTCGTCGGGGAAAATTTCAGCAAACTGATCCACCACTGCAGGAAAACCAGGACTCTGCACGTCAACTGCTCCTAGGAGGAGGCTAGCCAACTGATGAGTGATGGGTTGTCCTCTCCTCTGTGGAATTCCATCATGTGCTGCAAAGGCTCCCTTCTCGCCGGTGAAGGTGAACCTGCTCCCGTCGGTGCGTACACATCGCACCTTGCGCCTAAAATAGTCAATTTGTGCATGGACCGTAGATAACCAATCCATGCCCAAGATGATGTCGTAAGGCCTCGACGCTGCTACAAGAAGATCCCAGCCGAAGCTCTCGCCTCCTAGAGTAAGCTCACACCGCCGGCACCAGTGCGTAATCGTCGAGTCTGCTCCCGTAGGAGTCTCTAGCCGTAAGGATCGAGCCAACGGCTCTGTCAGAATCTCCGAGCTCCGAACAAGGGCAGCGGCTATGAAAGAGTGACTCGCTCCTGTGTCTATAAGTACTGTAGCAAGGGTGGAATAGACATAGATAGTACCTCGAATCATCTCTGGCACGCCGTGGTCGTAGGCCTCTGCTGCTTGGATTTGTGCATGTCTCTGCCCGCCAGCTCCCTGTGGTCGGGGTGGACCTCCTAGTGGTGGTGGTGGTGGTAGAGCCTCAAAGCGTCGTCCACCACCTGCTGCTCGGCCAGCTCCTCTGCCTCGTCCGCCTCCTCCCTGCGGACCGCCACGGTCGACCCTCTGCCTCTGCCTCGGTGGTCCCTCAACCTTCTACTGCTCCTCGGCACGACAGGTCGGGCAGTCACGAGCCATGTGGCCCTGCCCGCCGCACGAGTAGCATTGTCTGCCTCTTGAAAGACTGACTTCGCGCTGTGTGCCCCGCACTGCTGAGCCAGTGTCCTGAGGTCGTCTGCCTGAGGGTCTGGTTTTCCTGGACCCCTGAGTCATCCGTCGACTGCCTGCTACAGAAGACTCTGCTACGTGCCGCCCTGCGGTGGGTCTCGGCGCTGGTGTAGACTCAGCAAGGAAGCTCTCAATCAAAACGGCCCACTCCAGTACTCCCGTATGAGTCGGTATGCTGAGGGAGATCAGTGATTCCCTGATCTCGTGTCTCAAACCCTTCTCAAAGGTCTGGGCCTGGAAGAATGGGTCTCGTACCATGTCGGTCGAGTAGCGCGAGAGATCAGTAAATCTCGCCGAGTACTGAGCGACCGCCATGCTGCCCTGCCGTAGTTGAAGAAGCTCCTGAATGCGCACCGCACGGAGGGTGGCTGGGACGAACTCTGAGCGGAAGAGGCTCTCAAAGTCCGTCCAAAGTAGAGATGCCTCATCGTGAACCTGGAGCATCAAGCTCCACCATCGGCCCGCTGCTGCGTGCAGTAGGCTCGTAGCGAGGATCACCATGAGGTCTGCTGGTGTCCTCACTAGCCTGAAAACTCGTACCACTGCCTCTAGCCAGTCCTCGGCTGCCTGGGGGTCTGTCTCCCCACGAAACCTGGGCGGTCGCTAGCGCTGAAACTCATGCAGTGCGCTGAGGCGACGTGCATCGTCAGCGGCTGGTGCTGGAAGTATCAGTGGCTCGGCGGGTAGTGCTACCACCGGTGCCACTGCTGACAAAGGGCCATGCACTGAGGCCTCGTCGCTCGGTGGGTTTTCGTCACACTCGACTCTCAGAACCCTAGTTGGCTGTCATCGTGGGGCCATCCTAAAAAGGAAACAGGTGCGCCACGGTCAGAACAGTATACCTGGTGAGCTGATACAAAGTAATCACAAAGAAAACTTGAAACACACACGCAATCAATGTTCTCGTGCATTAAGTCGGAAATCAGAAGTCAGGGTCCTGGTGTACGGATACGTCGGCCGCCGCACCAACACTGGACTCCCTGGACTGATAACCACACTCAATACGCTAAACATTATTTCTTCACATAGAAAAGATCAGAGTTCGCGGTAGAACCGAACTCCTCTGATACCAATTTGTCACGACCCGTCCTCGGGGCCCGTGTCGTGACTACCCCAAGCCCGCCTTCCATAGGCCAGGGGCTGGCGACTATCACCAAGGCGTAAATCCCGGTAAAAAGGGAAGGCATTGCCTTTGTAAAGTAAACAAGCACCACAGAGTATAAGCGGAAGAAGTAAACACTAAGTAAAAACTGAGTACAACAGTAAGTACAGAAAGTAAAAGGGGCTGGAAATACAAGCCCAACTGTAAAGTACAACTCGAAAGGGAAAACAGCAACTGTAAAGTAAAGCCGCTACGCCGAGCTGTCCACTGGAAATCCCACCGGAAGGGTGGGTACAGATAGCTCCACTGCTCCTCGGGTCCTGCCGTCCGCTCTGAGTACGTCCCGCCCAATGGTCCACCTTCAGGTACTGTCCTGCTCTGCACGCCTCAACCACGATCAACGCTGTCCGTCGTCTGCAACCAACACAACGTAGTGCGGGCATAGCCCGTGCAGGGGTGAGTATAAGCTACTCAATAGGGACCCCGAGACCCCCGAAGGTCTCCCAAAATCCACAAAGGATAAACCACAAAGTAAAGTTACAATCACAAAGTAACAACCGAAACTGCTTAGGTATATGCCCATACATATACCTAAGTCAACAATTCCAATACGCTCCAACCTCCGAGCCCAAGTACAACTCAGTCCACACAGGAAAGTATATGTATTCCACACAGGAAAGCAAAACGTAATCCACACAGGATAGCACAACACAATCCACACAGGAAAGCAAACAGGATTCAGCTCACACAGGTATACTTCTTCGAGGACGATAGAGATGATCATTGATCCATCTAAGTCGTCGGACCCACAAAGGATCGATAGGTACTAACCCCCGCAAAGACCCACACAGGATCGGACCCACACAGGATCTGTAGGCGCTGGTTCACACAGGACCGCTGAGCGCTGACCCACACAGGATCGGACCCACACAGGATCGGTAGCACTGATCCACACAGGACCACTGAGTGCTGTAGTCATCGTCGTCGAATCCACTAAGGATCTCTGCACAGTCGTCGTCGCAGTCACAGTAGCAGTCGCAGCCAGCTCTAGGGTTCCCGCACACAGCAAGCTCGTTTCGGAGGGTCCGCTCCACGAGCCGAGAGGCTGATACATCAACTGTCACATAGTCCAGAGTTGATGTATCCAAAAGTTCCATATCGACAACAGGAACTCAACGCAATAGACGGCGCGTCAATCGGACGCCTGGTCTGAGAGTTATTGGCTTTTTCGTTCCAGGGGCCCGATTGGTTTTTAAGGCAAAACCAACCCGACCGTACTCCACCTGCATCCAAACCTCGGGCGGAGTATGCCAAAAGATCCTTCTCACTAAGAGGAACTCAACAAAGCTGACAGCACATCAATCGGACGGCCGTAGCTCAAGATATGAGCGTTTCCGCTCCGAGGGCCCCGTTGGTTTCGTGTACGAACCAACTCGGCCGAACTCAAAGTAATCCAAAACCTTGAGTGCGATATACCGAAACGACCGTCTCGATCCAAGGATCGCATCGCCGCTAACGGTGCGTCGTTTGGAGGTCTATAGCCCGAATTATGGGCATTTGAACCTAAACAGTTCGGTATCGGGGGTTTCGGGCCCGGGCCGATCCGGCCCGAGACCCCCCCGGTTGGCCCGAACCGGTTCGACCCGCCCCGGACAGGGTCGACCCGTCCCGGCGCGGCCCGGCCCGGCGGACCGGCCAGGCGTGCCGGTTCGGCTCAAGGCAGCGCGCTGGGCGCGCTGCCAGCTCGGCCTTCGGCCGAGCTGATTGAGAACGGGGGGCACCTGCCCCCCTTTTGTGAAACCGCGGACCCCCTCATTATGGGGGGCCATTTATGCTAGCCGGGGAAATTTAATTCCCCCGGTTTCCTCCTTTCCGGTCGGCCTGACTTGGCCGGCCGGCTTCTTCTCAACAGGACCGGCAAAGGCCGGTCCTCTTCCGGCTTCCGACACCGGCGGCCCGGCTGGCCGCCGGTCACCAAGCTCCGCCGCGGCCCGGAACCGATCGTGTCCCTTGTCGTCCGGCGCGGTGCGACGGCACGGCGCCCCTCTGCCGCAGCCCCGTTCCGGCCGCGGCGCCTTCGACTTCCCTCGACGCGACGCGACGGCGTCGCGTTCTTGAATCTCTTTCCACGGCGCGGCGCGACGGCGCCGCGCGTACGTTCCGCATGAACCGCGTGGTGCGACGGCACCACGCTCCTTCGTACCAACCACAAAAAAAACAATTATGAAATAAGGAGGAGGGTCGGTCGTGTTTTTGCGGTCCGACCCCCTCACATTATTCGATAATAAAAAGTCGAAAACCAAAAAATTCGACATTCCAGAATCAAGAACGGAATCAAATAACATTAAACCCCTACCTCGGTTTCAAGTGCGGGGCACGTCAACAAGCCGCGGAAGACAAGCGTCGCGGAGGTCGAGCGTCGCGGGAATCGAACGTCGATTCTGTTGACGTCGAGGTGCGTCCGAAGAGGTACGTCGCTGGAGAAGCTTCGTAAACTGACGGAGCAAGCCTGAGGAAGCGGCGTCTCCTTTCGTTGACACGGGAAGAAGATCGAAAGAAGCGGCGTCGTCGATCTTCGGAAACACACCGGCTACGAAGAAGAGATGCGGCGTTCTTCGTCGGAGCTTAAGTGTTCTTCATGTTCTTCGTCAAGGTTGAAGAAGATGAAGAGAGAGCTTCCCAAATCCTCTCAAGGTGGCAAAGGATACTAACCAAATAAAATAAGTCTAAAGATTATTTTATTTACACAACTAAACCACTTGAATTTCAAAAGTTTGAAAAACAATAACTCATCTCAATTAAAACTCAAGTTGTCAAAATTAAATTGAGTGGAGTTATTGGGAGTTTAAAGGGGAGTTGAGGAGTTAGGGTTCGTGTGGGCCCCACCACACTTAATCCTCTCAAGGGAGGTTAAGTGGATGTGGGTCCCACCTCTAACTCCCTTTGGGAGGATATAACCAACATGGATAAAAATAAAATGTGTTTCCATATTTTATTTAACTTCATTTTAATTCCCCCAAAACTAACTCTCAACCCGCATAAAACGCAACCTCGGAAAAGGTCTCCTTAAACGAACATCGGCGCTATGAGTTCATCGGTGCCCTCAGAATTCGATTCCGGGCACCGGTTCAAAAGTTAGAAATTCCCCCTCGTTCGTTCACTGAACGTACCCGAGCCAAACTTCGGAAATTAATTCCGGGCACACCGGGCCTTGGAATCAGGTGCCGTCAGAAACCGCGATCTTGTAAAATTCTAAAGAAAATTAAGAAAAAAATTCCCTTGAATTTTACAGGTCTTTACATTACTCCCACCTTAGGGCTTTACGTCCCCGTAAAGATACATCAAAACTAGGGAAACAAATGAGGGTACTGAGCACGCATCTGAGCCTCCCGCTCCCAAGTGCTCTCCTGGAGATTCTCGTGCTGCCATCTAATGCGTACTAGAGGAATCGACCGTCCACGTAGGACCCGCTCCTGTCGATCCTCGATCTCCACCGGGACCTCCGTAAAAGTCGCCCCATCGTCAACGTCAAGCTCCCCATGGTCAATGATGTGCGTCGGGTCGTGCACGTATCTCCTCAGTTGAGATACGTGGAAGACGTCGTGCACCCGGTGCAACTAAGGTGGTAGAGCCAGACGATAAGCCACCTCTCCAATCCTGCTGAGGACCTGGAATGGTCTGATGAAGCGCGGAGATAACTTGCCGCCTCAGACAAATCTCCGTATACCACGTCGAGGTGAGACCCGCAAGAAGATGTGGTCTCCATCCTAAAACTCCAGTGGCCTCCGCCTCCTGTCATCTTATGACTTCTGCCAGCTCTGAGTTGTCCTCATCCGCTCCTGGATGACCTGGACCTTCTCTGTCGTGGCCTGGACCATCTTTGGTCCCACAAGTGCTGACTCCCCAGGGTCTGTCCAGCATAAAGGAGATCTTCAAGGTCGGCCATACAATGCCTCGTACGGTGCCATCCCGATGGTGGAGTGGTAGCTGTTGTTGTACGCAAACTCCACCAAGGGTAGGTGGTCCTCCCAACTATGACCAAAGTCGATGACACATGCGCGGAGCATGTCCTCGAGAGTCTGAATGGTCCTCTCCGTCTGACCATCTGTCTGAGGGTGAAAGGCTATACTCAGACGTAGCTGCGTCCCGAATGCCTCCTGTAATCCCTTCCAAAGCCAGGAAGTAAAGCGAGCATCTCGATCAGAGATGATAGATGATGGCACACCATGAAGCCGCACAATCTCCTGAACGTAAAGACGTCCCAAGCTCTCCACTGAACCCTTCTCTCTGATGGGTAAGAAGTGAGCTGATTTGGTGAGTCGGTCGACAATCACCCAGATGGAGTCGTGACCTCTGGAAGTGCGTGGAAGTCCAGTCATGAAGTCCATAGATATGTCGTCCCACTTCCACTCCGGAACCTCCAAGGGTTGTACCAAGTCTGCTGGTACCTGGTGCTCAGCCTTCACCTGCTGGCAGGTGAGGCATCGAGAAACGAACTCTGCCACAGCCTTCTTCATGCCCGGCCACCAGTGCTGTCGTCTGAGGTCCTGGTACATCGTCGCCACTCCAGGATGTACCGCCAAAGGAGAAGTGTGAAACTCTCTCAGCACCTCCTCCCGTAAAGCGACTGGTACCATGGTACGTCCTCTGAAAAGAATGTCGTGCTCTGCTCCAAAGGAGAAACCAGCAGGTGCCTGTCCTGAGGATATCTGTGCATGTCGCGTCTCACAGTCTGCGTCCCCACGCTGTGCCTCTCTGACCCACTGTAGAAGTGGAGGAGTGACTGTGAGAGACTGAAGGAAGGCTGCTCTATCTCTATCCATGAAGTATATCTGCAAAGAGGCTAGCTGCTCTGTCGCCTCCTCAAGTAGATGAATGCCCGTCCTTCTGTTGAGGGCATCGGCTACTACGTTCCCCTTCCCAGGAGTATAGACTATCTCAAAGTCATAGTCCTGGAGGAACTCGAGCCATCTTCGCTGTCTCAGGTTCAGGTCCTTCTGCGAGAAGATGTACCTGAGACTCTGATGATCAGAAAAGACTGTAAAGCGCTCGCCCATCAGATAGTGTCGCCATGTCTTTAGAGCGAAGACCACTTCTGCTAACTCCAGGTCATTGGTAGCGTAGTTCTACTCATGCGGCTTCAACTGACGTGATCCATAGGCGATCATTTCCCGCTCCTGTATCAGGACACATCCGAGTCCGGTCCCTGGTGCATCGCAATAGACTACGTACCCTACTCCCTCCTCAGGAAACCTCAAGATAGGTGCGCTGGTCAATCTCTGTCTCAGCTCCTAGAAGCTCTGCTGACATCTGTCTGACCACACGAAGGGTTTCCCCTTCTTCGTCAAAGCTGAGAGTGGTGCCGCAACTCTAGAGAAGTCTGGCACGAATCTCCGGTAGTATCCAGCTAGTCCCAAGAAACTCTGCACCTCCGTCACGCTCCTGGGTGGCTCCCAAGCTAATACTGCCTCGATCTTCGCAGGATCCACTGCAACTCCCGCCTCAGAGATGACGTGTCCCAAGAAGTGGACCTCATGTATCCAGAACTGGAACTTCAAGAGCTTACCATAAAGCTGGTGCTCTCGGAGTGTGTCTAGTACAACCCGTAAGTGGTAGGCGTGCTCCTCCTCAGTCGTCGAGTAAATCAGAATGTCGTCGATGAAGACCATGACAAACTGATCAAGGTATGGCTGAAAGATCCTGTTCATGAGGGCCATGAACACTTCTGGAGCATTGGTCACGCCGAAGGGAATAACCAAGAACTCATAGTGGCCATACCGACATCTGAAGGTCGTCTTCTGTATGTCCTCGTCTCTAACTCTGAGCTGATGATAGCCTCACCTGAGGTCTATCTTCGAGAACCACCGTGCTCCCTTGAGCTGATCAAAGAGGTCATCAATCATTGGTAGCGGATACTTGTTCCTCACTGTCACCTGGTTCAAACGACGATAGTCAACACAAAGTCGCAAGCTCCTGCCCGCCTTCTTGGCGAACAAAATCGGGGAAGCCCAGGGTGAAACACTGGGTCGGATGAACCCCTTGCCCTGCAAGTCCTCCAACTGTACCCGTAGCTCTCGAAGCTCGGCGGGGGGCATCCGATATGCTGGAGTCAATATCGGGGCTGTCTCGGGGTACAGGTCAATATAAAAGTCTACCTCTCTGCGAAGAGGTAACCCTGGAACGTCGTCGGGGAAAATGTCAGCAAACTGATCCACCACTGCAGGAAAACAAGGACTCCGCGCGTCAACTGCTCCTAGGAGGAGGCTAGCCAACTGATGAGTGACGGGCTGTCCTCTCCTCCGCAGAAGTCCATCATGTGCTGCAAAGGCTCCCTTCTTGCCGGTGAAGGTGAACCTGCTCCCGTCGGTGCGTACACATCGCACCTTGCGCCTAAAACAGTCAATCTGTGCATGGACCGTAGATAACCAATCCATGCCCAAGATGACGTCGTAAGGCCTCGACGTTGCTACAAGAAGACCCCAGTCGAAGCTCTCGCCTCCTAGAGTAAGCTCACACTACCGGCACCAGTGCGTAATCATCGAGTCTGCTCCCGTAGGAGTCTCTAGCCGTAAGGATCGAGCCAACGGCTCTGTCGGAATCTTCGAGCTCCGAACAAGGGCAGCGACTATGAAAGAGTGACTCGCTCATGTGTCTATAACTACTGCAGCAAGGGTGGAATAGACACAGATAGTACCTTGAATCATCTCTGGCGCACCGTGGTCGTAGGCCTCTACTGCCTGGAGCTGTGCCTGTCTCTGCCCGCCAGCTCCCTGTGGTCGGGGTGGACCTCCTGGTGGTGGTGGTGGTAGAGCCTCAAAGCGTCGCCCACCACCTGCTGCTCGGCCAGCTCATCTGCCTCGTCCGCCTCCTCCCTGAGGACCGCCATGGTCGACCCTCTGCCTCTGCCTCATTGGTCCCTCAACCATCTCCTGCTCCTCGGCACGACGGGTCGGGCAGTCACGAGCCATGTGGCCCTGCCCGCCGCACGAGTAGCACTGTCTGGCTCTCGAAAGACTGACTTCGCGTTGTGTGCCCCGCCCTGCTGAGCCAGTGTCCTGAGGTCGTCTGCCTGAGGGTCTGGTTTTCCTGGACCCCTGAGTCATCCGTCGATTGCCTGCTGCAGAAGACTATGCTACGTGCCGCCCTGCGGTGGGTCTCGGCGCTGGTGTAGACTCAGCAAGGAAGCTCTCGATCAAAAGGGCCCGCTCCAGTACTCCTGTCTGAGTCGGTATGCTGAGGGACATCAGCGATGCCCTGATCTCGTGTCTCAAACCCTGCTCAAAGGTCTGGGCCTGGAAGAATGGGTCTCGTACCATGTCGGTCGAGTAGCTCGAGAGATCAGTAAATCTCGCCGAGTACTGAGCGACCGTCATGCTGCCCTGCCGTAGTTGAAGAATCTCCTAAATGCGCACCGCACGGAGGGTGGCTGGGACGAACTCCGAGCGGAAGAGTCTCTCAAAGTCCATATAAAGTAGAGATGCCTCATCGTGCACCTGAAGCATCAAGCTCCACCATCGGCCCGCTGCTGCGTGCAGTAGGCTCGCAGCGAGGATCACCATGAGGTCTGTTGGTGTCCTCACTAGCCTGAAAACTCGTACCACTGCCTCCAGCCAGTCCTCGGCTGCCTGGGGGTCCGTCTCCCCACGAAACCTGGGCGTTCGCTAGTGCTGAAACTCATGCAGTGCACTGAGGCGACGTGCATCGTCAGCGGCTGGTGCTGGAAGTATCGGTGGCTCGGCGGGTAGTGCTACCGCCGGTGCCACTGCTGACAAAGGGCCCTGCACCGAGGCCCCGTCGCTCGGTGGGCTGTCGTCACACTCAACTCTCGGAACCCTAGCTGGCTGTCGTCATGGGGCCATCCTGAAAAGGATACAGGTGCGCCACGGTCAGAACAGTATACCTGGTGAGCTGATACAAAGTAATCACAAAGAAAACTTGAAACACACACGCAATCAATGTTTTCGTGCATTAAGTCGGAAATTAGAAGTCAGGGTCCTGGTGTACGGATACGTCGGCCGCCGCACCAACACTGGACTCCTTGGACTGATAACCACACTCAATACGCTAAACATTATTGCTTCACATAGAAAAGATCAGAGTTCGCGGTAGAACCGAACTCCTCTGATACCAATCTGTCACGACCCGTCCTCAGGGCCCGTGCCGTGACTACCCCAAGCCCGCCTTCCATAGGCCAGGGGCTGGCGACTAGCACCAAGGCGTAAATCCCGGTAAAAAGGGAAGGCATTGCCTTTGTAAAGTAAACAAGCACCACAGAGTACAAGTGGAAGAAGTAAACACTAAGTAAAAACTGAGTACAACAGTAAGTACAGAAAGTAAAAGGGGCCGGAAATACAAGCCCAACTGTAAAGTACAACTCGAAAGGGAAAACAGCAACTGTAAAGTAAAGCCGCTACGCCGAGCTGTCCACTGGAAATCCCACCTGAAGGGTGGGTACAGATAGCTCCACTGCTCCTCGGGTCCTGCCGTCCGCTCTGAGTACGTCCCGCCCAGTGGTCCACCTCCAGGTATTGTCCTGCTCTGCACGCCTCAACCACGATCAACGTTGTCCGTCGTCTGCAACCAACACAACGTAGTGCGGGCATAGCCCGTGCAGGGGTGAGTATAAGCTACTCAGTAGGGACCCCGAGACCCCCGAAGGTCTCCCAAAATCCACAAAGGATAAACCACAAAGGAAAGTTACAATCACGAAGTAACAACCGACACTGCTTAGGTATATGCCCATACATATACCTAAGTCAACAATTCCAATACGCTCCAACCTCCGAGCCCAAGTACAACTCAGTCCACATAGGAAAGTATACGTATTCCACACAGGAAAGCAAAACGTAATCCACACAGGATAGCACAACACAATCCACACAGGAAAGCAAACAGGATTCAGCTCACACAGGTATACTTCTTCGAGGACGATAGAGATGATCACTGATCCATCTAAGTCGTCGGACCCACAAAGGATCGATAGGTACTAACCCCCGCAAAGACCCACACAGGATCGGACCCACACAGGATATGTAGGCACTGGTTCACACAGGACCGTTGAGCGCTGACCCACACAGGATCGGACCCACACAGGATCGGTAGCAATGATCCACACAGGATCGCTGAGTGTTGTAGTCGTCGTCGTCGAATCCACTAAGGATCTCTGCACAGTCGTCGTCGCAGTCACAGTAGCAGTCGTAGCCAGCTCTAGGGTTCCCGCACACAGCAAGCTCGTTTCGGAGGGTCCGCTCCACGAGCCGAGAGGCTGATACATCAACTGTCACATAGTCCATAGTTGATGTATCCAAAAGTTCCGTATCGACAACAGGAACTCAACGCAACAGACGGCGCGTCAATCGGACGTCTGGTCTGAGAGTTATTGGCTTTTTCATTCCAGGGGCCCAGTTGGTTTTTAAGGCAAAACCAACCCGACCGTACTCCACCTGCGTCCAAACCTCGGGCGGAGTATGCCAAAAGATCCGTCTCACTAAGAGGAACTCAACAAAGCTGATGGCACGTCAATCGGACGTCCGTAGCTCAAGATATGAGCGTTTCCGCTCCGAGGGCCCGGTTGGTTTCGTGTACGAATCAACCCGGCCGAACTCAAAGTAATCCGAAACCTTGAGTGTGATATACCGAAACGACCGTCTCGATCCAAGGATCGCATCGCCACTGACGGCGCGTCGTTTGGAGGTCTGTATCCCGAGTTATGGGCATTTGAACCTAAACAGTTCGGTATCGGGGGTTTCGGGCCCGGGCCGACCCGGCCCGAGACCCCCCCGGTTGGCCCGAACCGGGTCGACCCGCCCCAGACTGGGTCGACCCGGCCCGGCCCGGCAGACCGGCCAGGCGCGCCGGTTCGGCTCAAGGCAGCGCGCTGGGCGCGCTGCCAGCTCGGCCTTCGGCCGAGCTGATTGAGAACGGGGGGCGCCTGCCCCCCTTTTGTGAAATCGCGGCCCCCCTCATTATGGGGGGCCATTTATGCTGGCCGGGGGAATTTAATTCCCCCGGTTTCCTCCTTTCCGGCCGGCCCGACTTGGCCGGCCGGCTTCTTCTCAACAGGACCGGCAAAGGCCGGTCCTCTTCCGGCTTCCGACACCGGCGGCCCGGCTGGCCGCCGGTCACCAAGCTCCGCTGCGGCCCTTGTCGTCCGACGCGACGTGACGGCATTGCGTTCTTGAATCTCTTTCCACGGCGCGGCGCGACGGCGCGGCGCGTATGTTCCGCATGAACCGCGTGGTGCGACGGCACCGCGCTCCTTCGTACCAACCACAAAGAAAACAATTATGAAATAAGGAGGAGGGTCGGCCGTGTTGTGCGGTCCGGCCCCCTCGCATTATTCGATAATAAAAAGTCGAAAACCACAAAATTCGACATGCCAGAATCAAGAACGGAATCAAATAACATTAAACCCCTACCTCGGTTTCAAGTGCGGAGCACATCAACAAGCCGCGGAAGACAAGCGTCGCGGAGGTCGGGCGTCGTGGGAATCGAACGTCGATTCTGTTGACGTCGAGGTGCGTCCGAAGAGGTACGTCGCTGGAGAAGCTTCGTAAGCTGACAGAGGAAGCCTGAGGAAGCGACGTCTCCTCTCATTGACACAGGAAGAAGATCGAAAGAAGCGGCGTCGTCGATCTTCGAAAACACACCGGCTACGAAGAAGAGATGCGGCGTTCTTCGTCGGAGCTTAAGTGTTCTTCGTGTTCTTCGTCAAGGTTGAAGAAGATGAAGAGAGAGCTTCCCAAATCCTCTCAAGGTGGCAAAGGATGCTAACCAAATAAAATAAGTCTAAAACTTATTTTATTTACACAACTAAACCACTTGAATTTCAAAAGTTTGAAAAACAATAACTCATCTCAATTAAAACTCAAGTTGTCAAAATTAAATTGAGTGGAGTTATTGGGAGTTTAAAGGGGAGTTTAGGAGTTAGGGTTCGTGTGGGCCCCACCACACTTAATCCTCTCAAGGGAGGTTAAGTGGATGTGGGTCCCACCTCTAACTCCCTTTGGGAGGATATAACCAACATGGATAAAAATAAAATGTGTTTCCACATTTTATTTAACTTCATTTTAATTCCCTCAAAACTAACTCTCAACCCGCATAAAACGCAACCTCGGAAAATGTCTCCTTAAGCGAACATCGGCGCTGCGAGTTCATCGGTGCCCTCAGAATTCGATTCCGGGCACCGGTTCAAAAGTTAGA
Organism: Viscum album; assembly: GCA_963277665.1. Classification (NCBI taxonomy): domain Eukaryota; kingdom Viridiplantae; phylum Streptophyta; class Magnoliopsida; order Santalales; family Viscaceae; genus Viscum; species Viscum album. Next base: position 717,156,810 of record OY728128.1, on the reverse strand, counting down.
AATTCCCGCTCGTTTGTTCACTGAACGTACCTGAGCCAAACTTCGGAAATTAATTCCGGGCACACCGGACCTTGGAATCAGGTGCCGTCAGAAACCGCGCTCTTGTAAAATTCTAAAGAAAATTAAGAAAAAATTTCCCTTGAATTTTACGGGTCTTTACATTCTTTAATAATATTATCGAGCCTTCATTTCCACCTTTAAAGATTCACCACTTTTTTTCAAGGATGCATGATAAAAAAAATCACTAATTCTCATAAAGAAGAATGATCCATACCCTCTTCTTTTATCTCTCATTTAGCCTCACATAAATTCTATTTATTCTCTTTTACTCTTTAATCTTGATTACCAGTATAGATAATCACTATATATATCTACTTTATGTTGATAGAATTTTTATACATCAAGTACTTAATATTCTTATCTTGAAATTTAACATACTTAACAATATTATTATGATTTTCTAAATAACCTTCACATTTTTCTTTAAAAATAACTTTATCAGATATTAATTGTTTCTACTGATCAAGAACATGTTGTAAAGTCTAAGAAAACTAGATTTCTATGACATGATCCTTAATTTGATTTATCTTCTAATCAATTTGTTTCAGGATGAAAATGATATTCCAGATAATTTCTTGCTGATTATTGATGATTTCTTAGGGTTTTTCTTTTCACTCACTCATGGTGAAAAGTTCCAATGAAAATTTTATTTTAGATTCTTCATATCTTTCACTATCCTAAGATTTTGTCTAGTTCATTACTTCTAGGGAATTTTATTTTTCCACTCATTATTACCAAATTATGATTCTTTTACAACTTTATCTCAGATAGTGGTTTCATCTTTTGATGAATTACTAAACTTAGAAAACATAGAAGGAAGTCCTATAGATGAAATTTTTTGACACTCCATATCCAAAAGATTCATAGAATAAGAAGAATTAATAATTAAATTTAATAATTATTTCAACTTATTTGTGGTTTAATTATTCTCCATGATGAGAAGAAATAATTTCCGATACTAATGGTGGAACAACATCAAATTCATTCTCTTCTCCTTTTTGATGCTTTGGAAAAGTACAACTTTTTCACCAAAGGTATCTGAACAGAGGAAGTCTCCCTTATAGAAGGTCATATAAGAGCATCTTGAGATTATTTTATCTTTATGGAATATGTAATTTTAATTTTAATTTATTTTTTCTTGGAACCCTCTATCCTCAAAGATTCTGCATTTGCGTTATTTTGAAGAAAATCATTATTTTTTCATATAGCTCAAAATTTTACATTAGTTAACCTCTTTTTGGGATCTAGAGGAAAATCTTCAACATTATCTTCCATATCTTTCACTTTTTCATTAACATTTCATTCTCTTATTTCACAAATTTTTCTGGAGGTGTTGCTTCTAAAATTCTATCAATAAATATATTTTTGGGAGAAATATAAACTAATTTCATTCTCTATATTGATTATGAATTCAAGGGATTTTCCTTGAATCCTTTAGTAATTCAAAACTCAACAAAACCTTATTTTAACAAAAAAAATGAGTAATACTCTGTTCAAAATTATCACATATGTTAAAATTCTCAACATCATAATGCAGAAACGTATAGTTTTGAAATATTCCAATATGAACATCACCACGTTAAACATTCTCTTATTAAAAAGAAAATCTATGATATACACATCACAAATTTTCATTATGTCATTATCACATTTTCTTGGATGAAAAAATATTGAACCGATTTAAACACTATTCTCTCTTTTGGGTAAAAATTATTCTTTTTTTAATTTTCCATTGACATGAAAAATACTATCAATCATATTCTTAATAATAAAGGATTTTTAAATCTCAGGCTATTTGGGAGAAACAAACATAGACTCTCCATCCAAAGGTAACTCAACCAATTTCCCCTAAATCTTTCATGTATATAAACACATTAACTCTATATAGTGAAAGCCAAATTTACTTAAATCCATCATATTCAATAAAAGGTTTGAAAAATAAAACTCGTGAATGAAACATGAATAGTAGAGCACCATAGAATTTCCTATTAAAAGAAGATACTCCCATGTTTGAAAAAACAACTATTTCAACATGGATTCATGTTAATTATACAAACCACAATCAATGATATTTTCCATGAAAATTTTCCTCAAAGCATTTTCTCTAGAAGATGTCATGAGAGAAATAGAAAATATTGACAAAGGTTCCAAAAATATCAACCAAAAGTCTACAACACTTCATAATGAATATATAAAATGTACTTCTGGACCACCTGGGTATTTTTAAGACATCTTGGTAGCCACTGATCTTCTATTTGAATGACTTATCCAATGGTTTATGATAACCCATTCTAAAGAAGATAATACCAAAATCTAAAAAAAATCTAGACTCAAAATTTTAATTGAATATTAAAACTTCTCAAAAAAATTCCAAATTTGGTAAAGTAAATTTATCTTAAATTATGAGAAGGATATATAGAATAACAAACTAAGTTAAAAATATACTATATAAGGTAATATAAAAAATTAAATTTTGAATAAGTATTATACAATATTACTACCTTGATATTCTTCTTCTTAAGATGGTTTTAGAAAATTCATCAAAAAATCATATAATTCATTAAAGACAATAGAAAATATAATAACTATAATCTATTTACATGTTAGAAAAATAAAATGAAACTCCCCTTCGCTAAGAAAGTATAATAAATAAACAAAAACTTTTACATCATCATTAAAATCATTCAAGAGTCTACTTTTATCTTCTTTAACTCACCAATTTTAGAATATTTCTTATCCATAAAAGATATCTCATTCATTTTATTCCCACTATTAAACTTCATTTGAAATTTTAATTTATCCATTTTTAATATCATCTTAACATTCTCCTTTTAGAAACTGGCCAATATATCTATTGTTTTTGTAGGATTATCATTTTGTTCAACAACTTCATTTTAATGATTTGACTAATTTCTATAAATTTTCTAACACATATCCTCACATTCAACAATATAATATTTCATCTTAAAATATGTTTGGCTAAATTACTCCTTGTCTTCTAACTCAAACTCAGCTTAGTTGTCAACATTCCCATGAAACAATTTTCATTCAACGAAGCATTATTTCAAACACTAGTATAATATATACTAATTTTATAGCTATGATCACTAACATCCAATGGATTGTTTGATGAAATATCTCCTCCACTTGAACTTAAAGTTTCCAAATATCGAAATTTGATCAATATGATGCCACTTTACTATATATATTCCTTGTTATATAACAAAAAAATGTATTCCTCAGTCATAAATTAAGTTGAAACGCATTTCTTTGATCTCTAGTAAAATCAGAATCATCATTATCCATAATTTTTCAACTACCTATCAATGTTATAAAATCCTCAACGACGATATTAATTAAAAATGGTTCCATGTGTTTTCTCTATTATTCATATTCATTTCCCTCAACGCAAGGGGGGTTTTCGGAATAAGATTTTCAAATCTCCAAACATGTATAACACTTAGCATACTTAAATGATGATTTTTTCTTTACCACGCCGTTGGTGTAAGGAAACATAAAACAAAATTCCAATAATCTATCTAAAATTAAAAGAATAAGATCAAGATTAGTCTCAAACATAGAGACTTCCATTGATACCATATGTTTTCCCATATAAGTTAACAAGGTAAACAATAATTTGGGGGTAAATTGTAGTTATTAAACTAACTACAATTTTTTCCCACTTCAAGATTGATACTATAAAAAATTTGAACATACGATTACCCCACTATATCATAGTAAAAAATATAATCCTAGTAGAAATATAAACCTTCTAAGTTTGAACAACATTCAACAAAATAAATAGCACCGTGAAAATAAAATAAAATACAACAAGGTTTAAAACACTTCAATAAATAAGTATTGCCAATACTTACAATGCCTAAACATCAAACATATATTATTACCAAAGTTAATATTTTAATCTAAATTGAAAGTCGGATCAATAACCCAATCCAAGGTAGCTATTGATCACTGATGATTAGAAAGAATGAATTTAATTGGTAAATGTTGAGATCCTTAAAATGAAAGATTCACCGGATGAACTCTCATAAAAACACCAGTAAGAAAAATTAAATTGACCGGAAGGAACCATAGTTATAAGAATTTGAAAAAAAATCAAAGCGATTACCTAGGGGAATATGGATGGGAACAATTGAAGGAACCCTAATGGCAAAGGTCGTTCGGGACGCCCCCTACTCATCCACCAAGGGAGTGGGCTTTCCGGAGTCCTCGCATCCTCCGTCCTCCTTCCCTTTCACCAATCCCTCCTCACTCATGGATTTTCCTTCCATTTCGCTGAGCCCAAAGGTGCCCTCATTCGATTCTGGCACGCGTTAGCCCCCTCTCTCCCTCCAGGTTTCTAAGGATTTGAATCTTCATCGCAACTCACTGGTTTCTCGATTTGGTCGAAGACGTCCGTTTCCTGGGGTTTAAAATAACACACAGTTGTAGGTATTCTGGATGCTTGAAACCTGATGGTATGCTTCACTGATGAAGGTGAACTTGCGTTTTCTTGGTCCCAGTCTTTATGGCTCGTTGATGGGTCATGTTTCCCTCTTTTCAGTTGGACCTTCGACTTTCGTATGCAGAGGGACCCCCCGAAAATGACAATTTGGGTTTGCTTCCTGGAACTGCCTCACCCCTTCCAAAATCTGGGCATCTTCCATATGCCTAAAACATGGTAGGAATTTTCTTGTTCTTTGATAATAGGTCCATATCTATGGGCCATCCCATTGCTCCCCGCATCTGTATCGAAGTAGATGTATCTAAATCACCGGTCGAGACTGTTCGGCTTGTAATTGGTGAGTAATTTTGTTGCAATCAAGTGCTGTTTTTTGAATTCTGAAGTGATAACTACACGTTCTTCTTCCAGTTAGGGCATATGCAACAAGACTTCTGCAAAAAGAAATTATGACGCGTGAGTCCTTCCAGGAAACCAAACCTTTTTTATGCTTTTTTGGTATACGCTGGTTTGGTAATCATCTCCAGAAGCATTCTTCCTGATCAACGAGTTCACAGCATTTATCCCTCTTGTAATTCCCCTCAGACCATCCCTGGTCCATTTGATTCCATTGGTAAAAATCCCCACTCAATTCCAGAAGTGATTGCTGGGAGGATCCTTCTTCCGACCCTGATAGTTGCAGTCTCTCAGTCGTATGCAGCAGTGGTGGGTTCAAAAGATGTTTCCCATCATGCTCAGGCTACCTCCACCTCGAGTTTGGGTGAGAATATTAATTCTGAAAGTGCAAGACTACAAAATATTTTAGGAACTCTAGGTGTTGATTCTAAGAAACTCGTGCAAGAGGATGTGGATCGCAAGCCAGAAGAAGTTGTATTGGAACCATTAGTTATGTTGCTGGCCCCCCTGCCTAAATCTAGCTTCACAATTGATTCAAAACGTTGAATGAAAATACTGTGGGTAACATTGATTTGGAAGGGTGGAAGACAGTAACTCCAAGGAGGAAAAGGAAGCAGGCTGTTTCAAAGAAGCAAGCAGAACCCAATTATAGTTAAACAGAGACAGACTCGATCTCCTTCAGAAGGTGACCAGATTCATCAAGCTGTGGTGTCCTTAGGATCGGGCTCGAGGAATGGGAAGAAGGGCATTCATGATTCTGGAAATTATCCTGTCAGCAAAGGGAGGAGATCCAGACCACGTTAAGACTGTTCTAACCTACCAAAAACTATGGCCACCAGATCCTCTAGTAAGATCAAAGGACCTGAGATTGAGGTAGAGGTAAGGTAGGATGTGATGGTATTTGAAAATGGTGAAGTTCAGGATCTTGTAAACCCAGAGGGGCAGGAACCAACCCCTTGTGACGAGGTTGTGTTTCCTTAAGGACTTCATGAACTATGTGAGCAGTGGTTTTATTCATAGCTTAATTATATTTTCAAGGATGTTGATCCTATCCTTTTACCTTTTGATGATTACTTGTTGGCTGTGAATCTTATCACCTCTGAAATTGAATATAGTCTCAAGCTTCATCCTTGAAATGATATACAGGACCTATCCTGGTAGTATAGGAGTGATCCCCCGGCTTAAAGAGTAATGAGGAACATTGAAGTTATCCTTCATCTTCTCCCGGAGGTCATTATTTTTGGTTAGTTTTTATTCTTGGTTGTTATCTGGTTAGGTGAAAGTTGTTGGCTTTTCTTATTTTGGGATTTTGTTATTTCTTGTATGATTGTTTTGTTGTGGGTGATTTTGTGAGGGTTTCCACTAAACCCCCTAATATCAGATCTTTCTTGAAATTAATTAAAAAAAAATTATTAGGAGGAAAGGGATTACCAAATGTTCTTTATTTCAATTTCCCATACTATATAATTAAAATCATCAAGATTACATTCGAATTTATAGAAATCTATGTAACTAACTCAAACATTCAAATTCGTAATTCTTCAAGATCCGTTGGAACTACAGGAAAATTCTACATCCTCTTCTGATGAACTCAGCATAAATCCTCGTCTTTTGATGGAATCAGTCAGCCCCGCTATAATGCTTAAATATATGGTTAATTGAATCTGTCATGAAACCTCAATTCTCAAGAGTTTCACATTTCAACTCAAACATATGGAGTTATATTAACTCGATTTTCTCCCTACACCCTATAAACAACATTAAATAAGACTTCATGATAAACGATCTTAGATCTTATGTTTATTTTGATTTTGAAAACAAGAGTATGAATGTTTTTTTAATCTAACATCCTTTCCCTTTTTTAGAAACGAAAACATGAATGATAAATTAATTTTTATGAAATTTAAGGGAAATCCATGTATCATCCAAGGATTATATTATCTAACATTTTTGTTCTTCTCGATATTATTCACCTTTGGAAAACAAATACAACTCTCCCCTTTTTATGAGATATGAAAGAAACATTTGGAAAAATTAAATGAAACTATTGAATCAATTTTAAACATAAGTAAATAAATCATTTTTTTTTAGTTTTCTTTAATTTCTCTGATGTCTTAGACTTATCATGATTTCTGATTCTAAAAATGAAAGGGAAAAATAAATTGGAAATATAAATACTTCGATATAAGAAAGTCACTGAAAAATTCATTTATTGTTAAACATTATTTCATTTTTGTATAAAATAACTAACAAAAAAAGAAGGAAATTTAGAAAAACATATATTTAAGAATATATGAAAATATATCATCATTCTAATTATAAAAAAAATGTGAAATTTATGTTTACAACATCATCATAATATCAAAAAATATGGCATCAATGTTTTTGAGTAGATTTTGTAACTATATTTTCAATCCTTTATTCTATCCCTTCAAGACTCTCCACCATTGTTTTCAATGTTCCCTACTCTAAATTTCTCATTTCTATTACTTCTAATAGAGAATAAAACTCCATGTGTTGGTCTTCTATCTATTGTTTGACCTCCCTTAATGTATATTTACGCTCTTTAACTCTTCAATTCAGAAGATAGGTACAGATAATCACTCCATTAACCTCTGTAATCTTACTGTAATTTTGATCTGTCGGATACCTAATATCTTTCTCTTGTGATTTTCCATATTTTATAAAATTATCAGAATTTCATAAATTACTTTCACAAAATTCTTCTAATGATAATTGATTAGATTTTAATTATTCATATTGATCATGAATTTGGTGCAAAGTCCAATAAAACTACAACGAAATCACCTAATAACGGTAGTTTTTAGTATTATTTGGCGGTGGTTAAAACCGCCGCCATATGGTTTCGTGACGATTTTAAAACCCCTCGCTAAATTTGGCGTCAGCATCCAACTCACGTCGTTTCCATCCGTTTATCAGTGGTTTCTATGATTTGTTGCGAAATGTTTGTTTAGTGGTTGTTTTGTCATTTTTTGGTGCGGTTTCCCATCTCAAAAATACCGAGGTGATAGTAAAGGTTTAAACCACCGCTAAACATAACAATATATAGTGACAGTTTAATCCGTTGCGAAACATTTTTCAGCCTTATATAGTGGTGGCTTAAACTGTTGCTAGACAATATTTTCGCATATATAGCATCATTTTAAACCGCTACTATGTAGCGCTGTTAAAAAAAAATACATCTACTCATACCACAACCCTAGAAAAGAAAAAAGAAAAACATATATATCTATATACAAATTGTAAAAAAAACTTTTCCGGTATAATAAAAACATAATCAGAACATGTCAAGTTCAGTTAATACAAAACCATAATACAAAAAATCCTCAATATAAAAAGAAAAATAACCAACAATTAATTAACATGAATAATGTTATATAATGTTCCTCTTGGGTTTATTTTGATGGCTAGGTCACAGATTACCATTCATTTAACCCTCATGCTACACAAATGATATAAAGGAACCCATGCGGGGTGCTTGCAAGCATGTCATCGACTAGTGAACTAAGTTATAAACCTTGGATCCCTCCACGATAAATTGTAGAATGTTAAGGTAATAATGAAGTGGTGGTATCCTTATGAAGTAGTGGTGATTTGAAAGAGTCCGGGTGTGTAAATGTAGCTACCCTAGCTTGTGTAGCATTTAGTGTTGGGTGTTTTGCTAACCTGTGAGAACCCTTGGCCTTTTATGTTTGTTCTTAGTATGTTTAATGTTATCATTTTGATTAGTGAGTTATTAATTGTGTATTAAGATTATATATGGTTGAATTTTATATGGGTGCCTTGTGACATAAGTTGGGTTAGCATTCCAACCATTAGAATGTGATTTTCTAGAATGGTTACGTGGATTGGGTTGGATGATGATGCCAAAGATGTTGGGAGCTATGATGGAAATGTGGGTTGGGTGTTCAAGTCAACCATAGACATGTGAGATGTTATGAAAAATATTATGTGTTTTGGTTCTGGCATTCTTTCTAACCATGGATATAAACATTTTGGTGGACTAGGTTATATGACAAGAGCAGAGAATGCTTTCCAACCATGGATGTGAGTTATATATCATGTCATATCTTCATTCTTTATTATAAAATCATTGTTATATAAGTATAATGATTTTATTTAGATGTAATAAAAGAGCTAAATCAAATCTGCAATGAAAGAGGATGCGAAGATAAAAGAAAAATAAGGAAAATGATTTATTACTTATAGAGAGTAACATCGAGTTCCCACTTCAAAACCTTCATAATTTGGGGGAATACAGGAGATTCCAACCAAGTGATTTCATTTTTATGGAAGGAATATGTTCAATGCACTTCTAAACAACCGAACACCATGTGTGCCTTTCAATAGGTAGAATAAGGCCCCTTTTATAAATTAGAATTACTGGAATTTCTGAAAATACCCATTCCTTAATCGATAAGGATTATAGTTTTATATGGAATGTGACACAAAAATAGGCAAAGGATAGAGAAATACCATGAATTCCTTCACCCAAACACTTATGTGATAAGGTTCCAATATATTTTAAATATCATTTATCACATTAAAATTCACATATTGATACCATCTTAAAGTGTACTTGAAAACCCCCAAAATACCTTCACATAAAGTATAACATCCCGCCTTTTTATCACATAAACTTTAATTACATTTTACAAAACCGAGGATCTTTAAGGTTTAGTGTCTTGGAAACCAGGAACTTTAAACAGAAAACAGAAAACATTCTTCTAAAAAACTTGAAAGGTTTCTCGTCATGTTTATCCTAGGTTTATTACTGCATCACATAACCTGGGGACATACATCAAAAGAAAGGGTGAGCAAAAGGCCTAGTAAGGGAAACAAGAGAAACATTTTACATGTGAACTTGAGATACTTCAATAAGGTCATGAAAAGAACTTTAAGGCATGAGAATGAAATCATGAGGCATATCATAATAAAAATAATATTTTCATAACTTGAAGATGTGGCTGCAACATTTAATATTGACAATCATTTCGTTTCACCAAGGTCCATCCCCAAGGTGTCATTAAAAATTACCAAGGTTATTCACCAAGGTATCAGTCTAAAAAGTCATCTCTAGAGATTAAGTCTTTACCCAATGCATTGGAGCGCTATCTGAGCGTACCCTTGACATGTCTTTATTATCATGTGAGCCACATATATCATCATCAATCATTTCATAAACAACCCATATAACATAAAATAAATGAGTTTCATTTCATAATCATAACGTTTTAAAAACTGCTTTAATGACATGATCATTATGTCACTTAAACCCACGGAAAGGGAAAGCGGGTTTCATGTATGTAAATCTCAGAATTTAAAATAGAACATTTTGATATATATGTGAATACCCCTGTAGAAATAAGAGCTTTGAGTATTCAATTAATAACATAAAATAATTTTGAGAAAAAGAGAAGGGCATTTTGAGACGAAAATTCTGCAGCATAACGGCTACGTTACAGGGTTTTAGAAAACATTGAAAAGAGAGGGGACATGGGTCACCCACTCATAAATGATCCATAAAATAGTAGGGACAGCATATAAAGGATATGAATCATGGTAATGAAATTTGAAGGACATACCATTTGAAATGAAGAACATGAAAGGAAGACAAAAATAAGATTTCTCTTATGAAAAATTCGGCAGCCTAACGACATCACTTGAACTTCAAAAAATGAATTGACGAGATCAAATATGGTCTCTCATCATATGAACATAAGATTTCAGTATGATAGATATATAGATCATACCCCAACACAATAAAAAGGAACTTTAATTACTTGACATGAAAGTAGAACTTCAAAACGAGAAGGGTGAAAGAACCACTTAAAAATTCGGCAGCATAACGGCGCCACTCAAAACTTCAAAATACTGAATTGAAGAGATCAAATAGGGTCTCTCATAATATGATCATAAAAGATCAGTATTATAGATTTAGAGATCATACCCCAACATAATAAAAAGTAACTTTCAAGACTTGACATGGAATTAGAACTTTGAAAAAGGAGAAAGGTGAAAGAACCACTTAAAAATTCGGCAGCCTAACGGCACCACTTAAAACTTCAAAATACTGAATTGAAGAAATAAAATGGGGTCTCTCATCATATGATCATAAAAGATCAGTATGATAAATTTAGAGATCATACCCCAACATAATAAAAAGTAACTTGAAATACTTTACATGAAAATAGATCTTGAAAAATGAAAAGGGAGAAAGAATCCGTTACAAAAATTTCGGCAGCCTAACGACGCCACTTAAAACTTCATAAAACTAAATAATGAGAGTAAGAGGGGATCTCTCATTATATGAACATGAAGAGGGCAGTAATAGGAGTATAAAAGAACATCCTTTAACATAAGAACATGGAGCATAAAAGAAATTACATAAAAGAGATTTCGTGAAAAGAAAGAGAGAGGTCAGATCCCTTACCTTAAAACGTAACTCTTAAAACTCAAAGGTTGGGACCTTGAGGGCTTGGGGGCACCTTGGGAGGACTCCTTGGGAGGTAATGAGACCAGAACTTCGTTGTGGGAGAGTGGGGAGTCGAAAGGATGAGAGGATGGCTTGGTATTTATAGGGAAAGTGAGGGAACAAGGCATTAATGGCCAAGGGACACCTCATTAGTGGTTTTGGCAAGACCATGGGCTTGCCCATGGTATTTTTCCATGGTATTGGCCACTTGGGACACCTCATACCTTATCTTACTATTCATAAGTCGACCATATTGATTACATACTTAATACATCATTTAATGATGTCATTAAACACCCGTAACTTAAAAACTGTATTTTCACTATTCATCGAAAATTCAACTTTCTCAGAATAATCCCAAAATTTCACCTTAACCAAATATCAATGCCCTGATTTCAAAAATGAACTCCATTTTATAAAAATAATTTTCTAAATATTTTCAATTTATTTTTTTTAAATAAATACACTATTCACTGAAAATTCATTTTTTTAGAAAAAACCCCAAAAATTACCATAACATAATATCGGTGCTCTGAGTTCAAAAATGAAATCCATTTTATAAAAATAATTTTTTAAAATAATTTTAATTTAATTTTTAATTAAAAAACACTATTCACTCGAAAAAACTAATACTTGAATAATAATTTATGAAACCGTTATTTAACCATTTTATTGAACCACATTACTTAACCAAGGTTCCTAGATTATATTAATACTTTCTTTAAGTGAGATTACTAATCCATTTGGACACATTACTAATCCTAATCATAAAATCACTATTCATAATTTACTATTCATCAAAAATCAAGTTGATCTTATTAGACTCTAAATTTCGTACTGAACATAATTGTAGAAGACCATTTTTTGAAAATCATTACACATTTTTAATTATTTAAGGTTTACATAAATATTTTTAAAATATCCTTTTTATAAAATTCATCAAAAATATGCATACTATATTTATCCGGTCATTTAAAAATTCATAAACTTCATCATAAGAAGAAATCCCAATTTTTATTTAAAACAAAGGATTACACAAGGCAGTTACGGTCTCCTTACATAGCCCCTTATCACACCAGCATAAGACCTAAGTGTAAGGTGTGCTAAGGTGAGAGAATCTGAGGGAGGCTCGGCTAACATCGCACGAGTAGTAATTTCTATCAGTTTGAACTTCTCGCAAAGGCGATTCCGTTCTAGCTTCACACGATGAAGTTCGGCTTGGGTTTGGTCCAGAGCAAAGCCCAATGGTGCTACCTCCTTCCCAAGTTCTGTTAGATGGGCTTCGATCGGTCCAAGACTACTGGGTGAGGCCATCAAATCTTCTTTCTATAATAATTAACCAAGATTACTTGTATTTAGAGACAATAATCAAAACGTTTAGTTTCCAGCGGTCATATTGACCAATGGTCATATAACCGTCTAAACCCAACAGTCTCATTTTAATTATAATCATGTTATCAAATGAAACATTTTTGTTGAGTATAAAAATAAAATAAAATAACACATAAAATTAGGAAACAAGATTTATTCAAAATTTCGGGTCGTTACATTCTTCCCCCCTTAAGAAATTGCACCCTCGCAATTTTTAAAATTGGGTTTTGAAATTTCATTGAAAGTCCCACATCAGAAAAGGAGTCAGTAAAATTATTACTTTAAAAGAAAGAAAGGGAAGTACAAAGGTCACCCGAGTTAACCCACACTAGGATTCCATGTAGGAAAACATGGACATGGAAGAGAAACAAAGGGTCAAGTTCTGGGGGAGAGTGATAGAGAACATGATTAGGAGAAAGTTAACCATAAGAAAATTCCAAACTTATGATGTGTGTAAACGGTCTTTGATTACCTAGTAGGAAACGTAAACCAACAAAGTTTTTGTTTTACGTTCCTTTTCATAATTTTGAGGAATTCATTTACAACATAAAACAAAAACATAAGAAAATATACCTATCTTAATGTAGAGTTTCATCCTTTAATAAGTTTCTACCCAAAACTAATCTTTTCTCCAAACTATGAGCATTCAAAACTACTTGGTCTCATCAAAACACAAGAATCATCTTCTAGAGAATCACATAATCCACAAAAGACTAACTATCTATTTCTTCTATCTTTAAACATTATCCCAAAAACAGAAAGGGTAAGGTAAAACAACTCTTCAAAAAGAAATAATCCCATAGGAATGAAAACTACTTTTAAATCTTCAAAGTTCCATGGTACTACCCATAGTTCATCATTAACCATTCCATAAATAATGATCATTAAGATTCCTCAAAATAAACCAAACTAATATTGAAACCCAAATACAAGAAGGATTTGATAACATAGTCTTCCAAAATAAACTTCATTGTTCATCTCCAAACAACATCAACCACTCCTAACATCTTATAACAAAAGTAGCTAACCTAAACATATTTTACCCAAGATAGGTTAATCATTTCCATAAGTAACCTAAATTACTATAAGTACACCTTAAATTCATCGATTCTTCAAAATATAAGTCAACCTTACTCCTCAATGAAAATACCGTAGTAATCTATTTACCTCGATCATATAGGGTCCCCAAAATAGTGAACGTATTCCAAAATAATAATCATATTTTAATCCCCTAATCATCCCTGTCATATTAATACGACAATCGTCGCATTTCCTATCACATTGGTTGTTGGGACATGTTCTTCCATTTCCCGCCATTAACTAAGAAAAGAAACTATAATTAGGGGCTTAAATACTTATCCAATAATCATGAAAAGGAACCAAAATCATATAAGGATAACTTGTAAAAGAAAAGTATACCCTAAATTGTGATCCCCTAGGTTCCCATCTAGGTTATCCATGATCATATATTCTTATGTGAATCTTTATTTTATTTTATCTTTGTTCCTTTAACAATGGTTCATACTAAGCTTATGAATTTACCAAAGCATATCCCCCGGGAGTGTCGTAACCAAGATTGCAGTAAGGCCCGTTGTCGTGTACCAGTTCCCGTTTGAGTCTAGCTCAAAGAGGTGTTTTCGGGTTTTACCCCTATGTACATCTGTGCCAGAGCCACCTCTACCTGTTCGTATCCAGACAGAGATGTATTTGCTTGGCAACCCCTTACTCAATACTCACCAAAATACCAGGAAGATTTCCTATATTTTAACTTTTCTATAGGCTTCTTCCTAAAGTTTTCATATCCTAATTTCCACAAATAACTAAACCATTCTTTGATACCAACTATAACATCCCGCCTTTTTATCACATAAACTTTAATTACATTTTACAAAACTGAGGATCTTTAAGGTTTAGTGTCTTGGAAACCAGGAACTTTAAACATGAAAACATAAAACATTCTTCTAAAAAACTTGAAAGGCTTCTCGTCATGTTTATCCTAGGTTTATTACTGCATCACATAACCTGGGGACATACATCAAAAGAAAGGGTGAGCAAAAGGCCTAGTAAGGGAAACAAGAGAAACATTTTACATGTGAACTTGAGATACTTCAATAAGGTCATGAAAAGAACTTTAAGGCATGAGAATGAAATCATGAGGCATATCATAATAAAAATAATATTTTCATAACTTGAAGATGTGGCTGCAACATTTAATATTGACAATCATTTCGTTTCACCAAGGTCCATCCCCAAGGTGTCATTAAAAATTACCAAGGTTATTCACCAAGGTATTAGTCTAAAAAGTCATCACTAGAGATTAAGTCTTTACCCAATGCATTGGAGCGCTATCTGGGCGTACCCTTGACATGTCTTTATTATCATGTGATCCACATATATCATCATCAATCATTTCATAAAAAAACCATATAGCATAAAATAAATGGGTTTCATTTCATAATCATAACGTTTTAAAAACTGCTTTAATGACATGATCATTATGTCACTTTAAACCCACGGAAAGGGAAAGCGGGTTTCAAGTATGTAAACCCTAGAATTTAAAATAGAACATTTTGATATTTATGTGAATACCCCTATAGAAATAAGAGCTTTGAGTATTCACTTAATAACATAAACTAATTTTGAGAAAAAGAGAGGGGCATTTTGAGATGAAAATTCTGCAGCATAACGGCTACGTTACAGGGTTTTAGAAAACATTGAAAAGAGAGGGGACATGGGTCACCCAATCATAAATGATCCATAAAATAGTAGGGGAAGAATATAAAGGATATGAATCATGGTAATGAAATTTGAAGGATATACCATTTTAAATGAAGAACATGAAAGGAAGACAAAAATAAGATTTCTCTTATGAAAAATTCGGCAGCCTAACGGCTTCACTTGAACTTGAAAAAAAGAATTGATGAGATCAAATATGGTCTCTCATCATATGAACATAATATTTCAGTATGATAGATATATAGATCATACCCCAACACAATAAAAAGGAACTTGAATGACTTGACATGAAAGTAGAACTTCAAAACGAGAAGGGTGAAAGAACCACTTAAAAATTCGGCAGCCTAACGACGCCACTCAAAACTTAAAAAAATACTGAATTGAAGAGATCAAATAGGGTCTCTCATCATATGATCATAAAATATCAGTATGATAGATTTAGAGATCATACCCCAACATAATAAAAAGGAACTTTCAAGACTTGACATGAAATTAGAACTTTGAAAAAGGAGAAAGGTGAAAGAACCACTTAAAAATTCGACAGCCTAACGGCGCCACTCAAAACTTCAAAATACTGAATTGAAGAGATCAAATGGGGTCTCTCATCATATGATCATAAAATATCAGTATGATAAATTTAGAGATCATACCCCAACATAATAAAAAGGAACTTGAAATACTTTACATGAAAATAGATCTTGAAAAATGAGAAGGGAGAAAGAATCTGTTACAAAAATTTCGGCAACCTAACGGCGCCACTTAAAACTTCATAAAACTAAATAATGAGAGTAAGAGGGGATATCTCATTATATGAAAATTAAGAGGGAAGTAAGAGGAGTATAAAATAACATCCTTTAACATAAGAACATGGAGCATAAAAGAAATTACATAAAATAGATTTCTTGAAAAGAAAGAGAGGGGTCGGATCTCTTACCTTAAAACGTAACTCTTAAAACTCAACGGTTTGGACCTTGAGGGCTTGGGGGCACCTTGGGAGGACTCCTTGGGAGGTAATTATACCAGAACTTCATTGGGGGAGAGTGATAAGTCGAAAGTATGAGAGGATGGATTGGTATTTATAGGGAAAGTGAGGGGACAAGACATTAATAGCCAAGAGACACCTCATTAGTGTTTTTGGAAAAACCATGGGCTTGCCCATGGTATTTGCCCATGGTATTGGCCACTTGGGACACCTCATACCTTATCTTACTATTCATAAGTCGACCATATTGATTACATACTTAATACATCATTTAATGATGTCATTAAACACCCATAACTTAAAAACTGTATTTTCACTATTCATCGAAAATTCAACTTTCTCAGAATAATCCCAAAATTTCACCTTAACCAAATATCAATGCTCTGATTTCAAAAATGAACTCCATTTTATAAAAATAATTTTCTAAATATTTTTAATTTTTTTTAAATAAATACACTATTCACCGAAAATTCATTTTTTCAGAAAAAACCCCAAAAATTACCATAACATAATATCGGTGCTCTGAGTTCAAAAATGAAATCCATTTTATAAAAATAATTTTTTAAAATAATTTTAATTTAATTTTTAATTAAAAAACACTATTCACTCGAAAAAACTAATACTTGAATAATAATTTATGAAACCGTTATTTAACCATTTTATTGAATCACATTACTTAATCAAGGTGCCTAGATTATATTAATACTTTCTTTAAGTGAGATTACTAATCCATTTGGACACATTACTAATACTAATCATAAAATCACTATTCATAATTTACTATTCATTAAAAATCAAGTTGATCTTATTAGACTCTAAATTTCGTACTGAACATAATTGTAGAAGACTATTTTTTGAAAATCATTACACATTTTTAATTATTTAAGGTTTACATAAACATTTTTAAAATATCCTTTTTCTAAAATTCATCAAAAATATGCATACTATATTTATCCGGTCATTTAAAAATTCATAAACTTCATCATAAGAAGAAATCCCAATTTTTATTTAAAATAAAGGATTACACAAGGCAGTTACGGTCTCCTTACATAGCCCCTTATCACACCAGCATAGGACCTAAGTGTAAGGTGTGCTAAGGTGAGAGAATCTGAGGGAGGCTCGGCTAACATCGCACGAGTAGTAATTTCTATCAGTTTGAACTTCTCGCAAAGGCGATTCCGTTCTAGCTTCACACGATGAAGTTCGACTTGGGTTTGGTCCAGAGCAAAGCCCAGTGGTGCTACCTCCTTCCCAAGTTCTGTTAGATGGGCTTCGATCGGTCCAAGACTACTGGGTGAGGCCATCAAATCTTCTTTCTATAATAATTAACCAAGATTACTTGTATTTAGAGACAATAATCAAAACATTTAGTTTCCAGCAGTTATATTGACCAATGGTCATATAACCGTCTAAACCCAACGGTCTCATTTTAATTATAATCATGTTATCAAATGAAACATTTTTGTTGAGTATAAAAATAAAATAAAATAACACATAAAATTAGGAAACAAGATTTATTCAAAATTTTGGGTCGTTACATAAAGGGTGGGATACACAAATTTTGTAGTCGAGGGTGGTGATTGATCTATTATTAATATTGAACCCACTTGTTTTTTCTTGTGTTTTTCATCAATAAAGATAAAAGTAATTTTGATGAACTCAATATGTGTTGTGGAGTACATCTGTGAAGTAGTTTAGAGTTCCCAAGAATTTTGATGAGAATAGAGTTGCATGTTCTCTCTTGGTTTATCCATACTAAAAAACAGTTAACATGATGGAAGAAGGTGTTTCCATTAGTAATACTACATGATGAATAATCATTTGGAAAATCATGTTAAAGATGATATAGATGTTTCATCTTGTAGCATAAATATATTCAAAATACTCATTATGCATAATTATTATGGTAGATTATTGCATTAACTGAGTTTTATGGTAAGATTACGATTAGAGAAGAGTTTTTTTGTACTGTATACACTGATGAACATTTTATCTCTTTGAATAAATTGGTTTAAGGTCTATTGTCTGGGAGGAGAGTGAAGCTAACAATATATTTGTTTCACATAAAAAAATACTAGCGGGATGTCTAGATGCAAGCTGACCATTATGTTTAGTTTTCCAGGTAGTACTTGGTGAGATACCAAGATGAATTTAGAACAGAATAATGTTCATAAATGGTTGAAAGATACTAGAGATTTATAAAAGAACAATAAGAGGTGTAATTTACAAGAGTAATAAAACAAAACAAAACCTGAAGAGACTAAGAATGATTTTATAAGGTAAACTTTGTAATAAAACATAGAAAATAAACTAAGTATATAGATTTTCATGCAATGTAAGGGAAATATAGATACCCCCTACCATAAACCACAACATAGTTTCTAATCCATTATATTAGTGTTATTCTATCATAAGATTAGTTAGACATCATCAACGAATCCAAAGTGAACCATAATCACTAGTTGATGAACTTTGATCAACACCGTCTCTGTCTCCATCTTTACTCCCTGCTACTGGAACCTGAATGAAAATATTCTTGAAAATTAAATAGGGCTATATATTTAAAATTAAAATTAAAATCAACATAAGTTTTTTTAATTGAATGATTATCAATTTGTGTGATTTACTTGCTAACTCAAACCATCCATCGATGCAATATCATTGGGGACACATCCAGTCATCATTTGATATAATTCAATCTATGCTTTCTGCAAAATAACGACCTTGGAATCTTGAATCCTTATATGAACCCCATATTCATGAATTATTCTTTTCATTGCATCAAAATCCCTACGATCATCTTAAGGCTGGGAGTAAATACAAGGAGGAGTAGATGATGTTGCAATGCTCGGTGGCCTTCCAAAGACCATAGATGGTAATGGTCCTAAACCCATCCTGTGCATGCAACTAGGATGCTCCTTCCCAAGGACATTACCAACTGAATCATCATGGGAGATCGAGAAGGACTGTGTGAGATTGGAAACCCATAGTTATTTTATTTTTTCATATAAACTAAATATCAATCATAATTAAAGAAATACATATTAATATAATGACAACTGGAAATATGTTATTACAATGAAAAAGGAATTCATACCCCAAATTCTTTGGAAATATCATTAACATAACTCCCATCAGATTTTGTATGAACATCCAACCAAAGTTCTGTTCTGGAGACTTGGTTCCCTAAATTATTTGACCAGATTAAACAGTGATAAATAAAAAATTTAATGTATGATACAAATAATGTTATCTTATAAATATTTAATCTAATGAAAATATTACCTGAGTGGATCTGTTTCTAGAAAAACTCTTTGACTCAACACTGTGGGGGATGATTTGTTTAGCTCGACTTGATACATTTTTTCTTGAAACATCCTAATATAAATAACATGTACTTTAATAGTAATGTAAGAAATTTCATCTCCATTTCATATTCATGTATATATGTAAAATGATATTAATATAATAATATATATTTCAATACCACATGCTTCTCATGATGATGAATATCAACAAACACCTTCCACTACTCTTTAGGTACCCTTTCAGGTACCTTATCATACTTTTTCTGATTGTTCAACGATGTATTATTGAATTCATTTCATAATCACCATTTAAAATCATTCCATTTATTACCCAAATTTTTCAACATCTCATTTTGTGTGATATGATCAGCAATGGTAAAGTGGAATAACATATGTGGAAGGAGATTCATTTTTCAATTTTTAGAATTTAATTTCATAGTGACATTCAATCATACCATAATTAATTAAAATTATCTTTATATGGGATTAAAAGACTTCATTCTTCCAAGATTGAGGCATATGCCTCTAATCAGAACAGGTAATCAGAAGGGTAACCAGCTCCGCTGCCAGCTGACCTAGAATCTGGATGAATAATCCTATGAAATTATCCGTGAGAACCCCATAATAGAAAATTGGGAAAGCTATATTCTATTCAATCAGATTCCAAACATATTTAGTGTTCATATTTGTCTCTACAGTAACATTTTTTCATCTTTTTATGAAAAACTAGTCAGTATTCTAAAAAAAGTTCAATAACTTTATTCACATTAAAAATTGTAACTGTAATTGTCACCCTCCAATATCCTCACAAAGAAACAGGTGTGAAAACCTGTTCCCTTGCTGTTGAACCTACTGAATGGGGAGTCAATGTCCCAGATACTGATGGGATGGAGAAGTAAGGTTTACAAGACACTGATGGAATGGAGGGGGGGTGAGAGATACTGATGGGGGACGATTGAGGGTGCCTTGGATGTTGTAGAGAGGGAGACTGATGGATTACCATCTGTCTATGTGGTCAAGGGAATGTCAATTGGGAGATGAGTGGGATCAATGAAATGCTTATTCCTTTACATTATTATCATTTAGTCAAATTAAATTGACTACATAACATATATTTCAAAAAATTCATGCAGGAAAAAATTAGAAATGATAACAGATGCATAGTACTGACAAAAAAAATATACATAGCTATGATAATGAATGAATTCACATATAACATAAGTGGTTGATTTATTAATGGATGGATACACATACAATCATTTTTTTACTTCCACCATGTCATTGTCCCACTCCACAATTACTTCATATACTTCATCCACCCTTGTAAGACTAATATTTTTAATATCATGACGAACATATATGTTCATTTTTCACTATGGATGAGATTCAATGTTAGAGGTCAAATATTCCACTTTATCACTCATATCATACAAGTCTCTTTATCTTATGTGAAAAACTACACTACACCTTTCATCCATGACATCTTCCATATAATATACCATTTTCTCTTATAATGAAAATATATATAGATCATGTAATTCATGGTCACCAATATCCATCAAAAAAGAGAATTTTATAGAATTAAATTGTAGGGAATCACTTTTAATACCCTAGTAATATTAATCCACTTTCATTTGAATGGAAACACTGAAAAATTTCCATGGTAGTTTAAATTGATAATATCAATCAACTTTTATATAGTATCCCAATCCAGAAACTATACATATACCACTATTATATGTTTTTAAACCCTCTTCTTGGTCAAATGTATGAAATTTAAATCCATTCACATTGTAATCATAGAATTTTATAGACCGTTTTAGAGGACCTCTTTCTAAAAAAATCAAATCTTCTAAAAAATCAGCTAGAGTATCAGTATTCATGATCTACAAAAAGTAATATACATTATTATATTTTCAAAATATGCGTCAAACTAATATCTGTATTGATTTCAATATTTATGAACTTATACGACATGAAAACCATTCTAAAAGGTCTTTATTAATAACTTTTGTTACATCTTTCTCATTTTATGTTAGGGTTATCATTTGTCTCTTTGTTTGTATACTCATCTCTACAATAAATGGATATGATATTTCACTATATAGTAGCACATATTTGTGTGCCTAGAATAATTCAATTTCTATCAGTGTAACATTTGAGATCCTCCCAACTGATCGGCCAATAGTAGGAATATTTTTTGATTTCCTATGCCGTATAGATTGATTTGATGCATCATAAAAACATCCAACTCAATTGAATATTGTTTTAATATTATCCAAGTATCTTGAACAAAATGTAAGACAATCCTCTGCTAAATAGCCTTCAAAAATAGAGCCTTCAGGTTGAGAATTATATTCCATGAATGATTTAAAATGACCAAGATATCTATGAAATGAAACAAATAAAACATAATTATGTATTTAAAGAAGATCCAAGAATTGTTTACTTAATATGGAAAACATATAAATAAAGTACATCTCAATTGGATACATCCTTGGTAATATACAAGGACTCCTAATTTAGTTTCCACAACCAAATGCATAGTTAAATACATCATGAAAGCAAAAAATGACAGAGGAAATATCATCTATATTTCACAAAGTGCCTATAAAAATATATCCTAAAGGTTTTCAAGCTCATCTAGTTGTATATTTTTCTCACATAGTTATCTAAGAAATGTGAAAAATTAGAGTACAACTATAGTAACCTTTTTAGGTGATAATGTATGCAATGCCAATGGTAGTAACTGATGTAAAAGTATTTTTGAATCATGAATTTTTAATTCATGTAACCTACAATGATTTAAGTTGACACACCTTAATATGTTACATGAATACCCATCAGATACCTTCACATGTTTTCATATTCAAAGGAATGTATCTTTATCCCTATTTTCATTGAAAAAATTTCTAGAGGATAATTTCTATTCTAATCTGTCCAGAGATCATGTTTTATATTCATTGTTTGTAATTCCTTCTAATAATTGAGTTAGTCCTTCAATTTTTAATGCTCATTAAACAATGTGAATATCAAATTGTAACAGAAATTATTCTCAATATGCATAAAATTTGTATTATTCCATAGAAAATTAAATTCCAAATATGAAAGTTTGAAGAATATACTTTTTTTCTTCCATAATTGTGTTCCAATTTCACTTGAATATACACTTTGAATTTGTTTCCCACTATCATTCAAATGATTCACCTTACTGAACTCTATTTCAATATTTCCAAGTTGTAACAATATTTTATAACCTTTTAACAACTTTAGAGGTGGTCTATGATCAATAGAACCATTGAACTTTTACTTGTTCAACCAAAATCTACGAGATTCATCAAGAATATTTGATGACACAAGAAGCGCCATTTTTTACTGTAAGGTAGTAGTTCAGTCTCAAAATCAAATTCAAAAACAAGAAAATACAAATCCATATAAGTGTTCCAACTAGATAAGTTCCCAATTCCAGGGAAGTCACTAATGGTTCACATTAGAGTAGCATGCATTTTGATAATTATTATATACGATTCATCATATGTATCAACACTGTTTCCTCATAACTTCTGTAATTTTTCAATTAGAAGCTACAAGTATACATTAATATCATTTCAAGAATTTTTTATTCCAGGAATAATCATCAAAGTGATGAAAGACATTTGTTTCATACACATCCATAGGGGTATATTGTAAGGTATCAAAACAACCCACCAAATGCTATAACTGGTGCTCAAAGTTACAAATGGGTTGAATCCATCGATACAACCAATACCAATCACATATTCCTAGGGTCAGATGAGAAATATGAATGTAATGAATCAAATGACATCTATGATTCTGAATCTCTTGGATGTCTCATTAACCCATCATTTTTATTATCTACATAATTCCACTTCATGTGCTCGATATATTTTAATGACATGAATAATCTTTGCATTCAAGTTTTTAAAGGTAAGTAATGAAAAACCACTGAAGGTGTTTTATATTTCTTATTATTCATATTAGTATATTGATTCAAACTTACAACATCATCCATTGACTGCCATCCAGAATAATAACATTTTTTTCATTCTTATTTTCTTTAATTCTCTCCTTAATAAAACATACAATAATTAGGTCATGCATGTATTTTTGTATAATTCAGACCGATATTATTAACATATTTTTTTATATAATAAAAAGACTCAAGGATATGAGCTTTAGAAAATGAATCACACAACAATTCCAATATCATGTACACCTCTTTATTTTCAATTCCACATAGGAATTTGATATGGTACATATTTAGTAGAAAAAAATGTTTTGAATATTTCATAAATTCACCATACAACTCTTGATTTCCATCATCAACTAAATCGTGAAACAAATTTTTTTACTCAATGAAATTGTCTATTAAATTAGTCTCCATATAATAAATAGAAGGATCCAATGATATGTTACAATCTTGATCTTATTGTCCTATAGTCCCAAAATATCACTTGTCAAGTTACTATTTATAGCACCCTCAACTACTTTTTCATATATGTTTTTATATTGATGTTGATGTCTTGTAATTCCAAAAGCATCATTTATAATGTTTTTCATTTCATTGTTTATTTTTGATGAAGTTGGGATCTGATTCTGTTGATTTAAATCAGTGCTCAAACATTCTGTAATTTTCAATTCTCCATGCCAAATCCAACATAAAAATCGAGTAGGTAATTGCTTCAATAACTAGTGTTTATAAACTTCATGTCTCTTAAAACAACCTCTAAAATTTTATTTAGGAATTATAAATCTAATTTTCTCATCAGCAGATCGATTAGAAATTTTAAAATCTAAAAAATCCTCCAAAACCTTAGTATACTGAGGTGTGTTCCTTAGTAATGTGATTTAGATTTTATCCACATATATAACAATGTGTGTACACTTTGTTAAAAAAATTAAAACACACAAGTATTACTAAGTATGAAAAGATATAAATGGAAACGAAAAAAACATAACCCAAGTAGTTATAACAAGTTTCATATAAGTACTAAAAAGGTCAAAGTAAAAATTGGAAATCAATTAGGGAAAATATTTTATAAAAAATACACATGAAAAAAAATATTAAAATCATTAGGAAAAAAATATTTCAAATGTTTATTGATTATAATTTACCAAACCCCACACTGATTTTTTTTTAAATATATATATTTCCATAAAATCACTTTTGAAGGTAAGAAACCCCTCTTTAAAGGAAGCCAGTTGGTGTTAAGCACCTATTTTTCAAGGCCAAACTTTCACCTATTTAAAAAATTTCAAACCACCATGACACTTATGGTCTCAAAACCATTTAAAAAAATATTAAAGGTTAAATAAATTAAATTACTAAAACATGAATCTAAAACAAAACACACATATTTTAAAGAAAAAACTATTGTCGAACACTCCTTTAAATATTTAATTACTATTAGAAAAGCCATTGGGAATTTTAACATCCACTTGGAATATGAAGTAATTATATGACAAGTCTTTAAACCATTTGAAACCATTTAAAGACCAATATGGTAATTGGTGCATGTTATTAGGTTCATGATAAGTATAACATATGAAATAAATAAAAATAATGGAAAACTATGATAGATATAAACAATTCCAAAGGCATGATATAACTAACCACAGAGGCATATTAATTGCAATATAAACAATGAAAATGGAATTGAATGACCAAAATTAAGGTCGTACTAATAGTAATACAAGAAAAGTATAAGATGTTAAAGAGGGAAGAACTAGTTCACATTAATAATAAACTAAAAAAAAGTATAAGATATGGAATATTAAGCAACTAATTCAAACTACTTGTATAACAAAAAGGATATAAGAGATGGAAAATAAGAAAAATTAATATACTAGTAGTAAACCAAACAAATGATAAGAGATATAATATGAAATTTCTAATTCATAATAGTATAATTACATATGAAGTATAAGATATTTATTAGGAAATAACCAATTCATTCTTGTAAGAAACAAAAAATATATGAGATATAGTATACTCAATTAAAAATATATACTAATAGCATGAAAAATATTTTCTAATACATGGTATAAAAATTTTAAATTGAATATACCCAACATTGTATACTTAAAAAAAATATTAAAAAACATGACCATTCCAAAAATCCACTTTTTATATCATACAACTATAAAATATTTTATTAAAGAGGAAGCCATGCATTAAAATGGAATTCCATAGAAATTTTTACCTTGCGTCAAGAGGAAACATAAAAAACATATTTCCTTTGAAGGAAAATGAACAATAGAGCCAATAAACAATTTCCTCTACCTATAAAACCCAAATCCACATCATTAAAACTTCACTAAACCATAATCCAAACCCAAACATTGGTTGGGAATTTTTGGAGTAAGAAAAATTAAAATAGGGGGAAAGGGAAGAAGTGAAGAGAAGAAAATATGAAGAAATATGGGCATAAAATTGTTTGAAATTTAAGGGAGAAGGGGGACTCATGGTAAAATGGAGAGAACTAGGATGTTGGGGATAGATCATGGGTGAAAAGGATGCAGTCGGTGAGGGTGAGGGAGGTGGCTTGGGGGCTCAGAGGAAATTAGAAAGCTGGTGTGGGAGAGGGTGAGGGGGGCTTAGAGGAAACTGGAGTGACGACGAAGGAAAGGGAGAGGGATCAGGGTGATCAGGGGAACCCAGAGCAATAGGGAGAGATTGGGCTCAAGAGGCTTAGGGGAAAATGGAGCACATTCAAGGGCTCGAGTGGCTCAAGGGAAATTGGATCACCGATAGGGGGTGCAGTAGTAGCAAGGGCTCGGGGTGGGGGGTTCTTAGGGGAGAAGGGGAATCAAGGAGAAACTGTATTTTTTTATTAAATGGTTAAAATTTATATGTGGTTATTAACAAAACTACAGTTAAATTATCACAATTTTTTAGTGGCAATTCATTAAACTGCTGCTAATAAACCGCCACTAAACTATTAATTTGGTGTATTTCAAGGTTATTTTTGTATTTTCGTTTACTCGATTCCTAATTAAATCAAACTGCATAATAATGGAAATGATATTTCTTATAAATTTCATGTTACAAGTGATTATTTCTTGGTGTTATTCGTTTTATTAACTCCTACTACTATGTTTTGAAGGAATTTTTATTAAGGATTCTTCTTTTCTTTCCTTTTCTTTTGATTCAGTCTGGCTCGTTAATTTTAATGAGTTTTCCTTATCAACACATTGATAAAAAAATTATGACACTTTTACAGTATTACCTGATATAGTGGATTCAACTTCCAATAAAACATAGTATATAAAGTACATAAAATATGATACTGGAGAGTAATATTTTGATAACTAAGAGTTTTAAACTTTTTGTGATAATGTGGATTTATGATGATTTTTTTTCATAAATTCATATTCTCTACCAGTCACTGATTCTATAGCTCATGAAGAAATATTTTTCTATAATGATGTTGGAAAAACATTAGAATCTTTCTCATTTCTTATTCTGATGGATGATTATGAAAACAATATCTTTTTCATCATATGTAACTGAATAGGGGTAGGATCCATTATATAAGTTGATTAAACAACAGGTTGAGATAATTTTATCTTTGATCCATATTTACTTTTATTCTAAATTTCTTCTTAAATCAATAACCACTATCCTTAAAAAATTTATATATTCCCTTTTTTGAATAACATCACTTACTTTTCAGATGTAACTCAATTTTTTTATTGGAAATCATCCATTTCTGAGTAAGAGGAAAAAATAAAACTTTATCATTTAGATTACTTCTCTTTTTCGCTAAGAGTTTCTTCTCTTCATTCACAACATCTAGAGGTATAAATTTTGAAATTATATCAATAGATATATTTTTTATGGAATATAATGTATCTTTATTCCAGCTATAGTATCTAGATACAAGGGATTTCCTTGATTCTTTACAAAATTCCTAGATCTATAATGTAATTCCCCAAGATTTTACTATATATCATTCCATTAAATAAGTATATTATGTTTTATAGATTGTTTTAGATGAAAAACCAAGCTAAAACAAACCATGACATACCCTATTAAAATATTGAAATATTACTTGAAATATTAATAAGAAAATATCAATAACAAAAAATCCTTAGTTAAATTAAAGGATGAATAATTTAAATATATAAAAACATATTTTTAAATTTATTACATGATATTATTATTTTTTTGGAATGATTGATATATTGATTAAATTTAAATGACCAAAGAAAAAAAATAAGGAAATGTTATTATAAATATTAAATGTTAAAAACATATATTTTTCAATGTGATGTGTATTTTACATATAAATTTAAATTTATCACTTTTAAATGATGATTCTAATAAAAATTATATTTACAACAAATATATTATCATTATTTAAATTATAAATTTATGTAAAATAATAATAAAATCACTTAAAACATCATTTCTCAATAAAAACAAAATTTTATAATATTTTCTATTATTATCTAAATAAAAAATTTATAAATTTTAGAATTAAAATTTTATAAGATATGATTTATTTTTATATTAAAAATAAAAATATAATCTGAGTATTAATTTCTAATATTTTTATGAAAACATTGATTTTTAGGTGAATAGTGAAAAATACTGTTTTTATAAATACTTGGAGTTTTATAAAATAATTAGGATATAAAAACAAATTATAAAAAAAATTAAACATTTTTTATAATAAAATATTTATTTAATAATAAAAATTATACTTTTAAAATATAACTTTTAATTTATAATGATTATGTTTCATAATTTGGAAATCAAATAATAATATATTCAAATAAAAACTATTTTTAGCCTATTCTTTTAATTAAATATTCACATTTTGGATATCATTTATAGTTTTTTTAAAGCCATATGAATCATATTATGTTAATAATAAAATAATAAATTTCAAGAAAAGTAATAACATTACTAATTTTATCCTAATAATAATTGTTACAATTAAAAATACACTTTACATAAGAAATGTTTTTACACATTATGTGCATTAACATTAAAACAATTTTTTCCTACCCATAAAAAATTTTATTTAATGAAATTATTTTAAAATTTGGAATCCTTTTTTCCTAATTATGTAATAGGACCAATTTAATTTATAGGTGTAAAAATAAATCTCTTATGAGAAAACTTAGCTACCATAGTAAAAACCAAAATGATAAAAGTGAATATTCTAGGTGTAAGTGTCATAAAAACATGATTAATAATTTTTTTTTGAAATTAATGGTTGGGAATTATCAAACTTACCCCTTCTTAAAACCAATTATTTTTCAATATTGGATCCTTTTTACCCTCTAATAGTGACTTTCCATTTATATTATTACAAAATTAACACTATACTCATTTATAAAATGATTCTTCCACCACCTCTTAAAGGAGACACTAATTTAGAATTCCACTTAAAACATTTATGTTTTACAACCCCTATATCTCTCTCTCTCTCAAAATTTTGGTATCACCCTAATATAAGGATAACCCCTAAGTCAACAATTTCTAAGAAGTCATTCAAGGTAAATCTCTAGTTCTCAACGTGATTACTAATCATTACCTAATTTATTTTTTCAATCTTCATCTTGAAAATATAATTTTCCAATTAATATATAATAAATTTATTATTTTATTTATTATTAGATTTATTATATTATGTAATAATAATTATCAATCCTTATCCATTTTACATAGAAAAATGATAACGTCATTCGTTTGTACCTGTTGAATACTTTGAAGGACCCCGAAACACCCTGAGAGGGGAGGGGTGAATTAGGGTGTCAAATATTTCTTTTAAGGTGATAGATCTTGTTCCCATGTTGGTAGGAACCTATTAAACTAGTATGATGGAAATGTGTTAAAAACAAACAATCACATGCGATGACATAAGACAACAATTTTACTTGGTTCACCACTAATGGCTAGTCCAAGGAGCATACGCCGATAGTGTGTTGGTCATACCTAAATACATTAATCTTCACGAGTTGTGGAATACATATGTTCATACGCAATCACTTTATGCCAGGGACACCACATTTACAATATTTTAGGGATACCACACTGCATCCCTCAGAACACTTCCATCGACTCCCCCTATCTCACTACTTTGGGTGAAGTCTTACTCAGGTTATCGACATGAATTTTGCTTCAATAGAAATTCATTGAATTATTTTTCCCTGCCTAGCATGAGACTCTTCTTGCAACATTCTCCTAAATTGACGGACTTGAAATCACTAATCAAATAAACTAGATATTCAGAATCTGATAGAAGCTCAACACATCACTTGCGTGTAACACCTCTTCTTTCACACTTGATTTGGGATTATCACACAATATTTATTTTACTCAACCATTATATTTTTCACAACCACACCATGAGATTCACTTGGTCTTTTTAGACTTAAGGAACATCCTACAAGTAAGATTTACTGCATGTAAGTATTATGTGTGCAACTCTTTCACAAGGCAGAGACACCAAATATTCTTTGGAAAAAGTTATAAGTCTTGAATGGGGTTAGACTCATATTTATAGGCCTTAAAGATCCTATGCGTAAGATTCTCGCTCGTCGTACTCCTTGCACACAAAATTTCTCCAAGTGTGGAAAACCACTTTTGACGTTGCATTGGGCGCACAAGACTCTTCCACAAAGAAAAAAACATTTTTCGAAAAAATAAGATCTTTCACATGGATATTTTCTTCGCTGTATTTTGATGATATGATCCCATAACATAACTTGCAAACATCATTGAAATACACCTTCAGTCTTTCTCACAAATTCCATTTCCAAAAACACTTTCATTCATTCTCTAATTTTAAGACCCAATAATTTGGAAAACACTAGGAAACAACACCACCATCAACATTGTTGTCATAATGAAAAATAATAATACTTTCCCTTCAATCTCCCAATCATCCTAATGTGGATTTAGAACTAACCCAAAATAGACTCCATTTCCAACAAAGAACAACCTTGGTTCCAACATAATTCCTTTACAAAGTAAAATATTTCATTTTTTAAAATTACATTACATAAATGGTTCTAAAAGATAATTTAATGAATAAATAGGATATATATAACATGTTTATTATTTTGAAAATATAAACCATTTTGTACCTTCCTCCCAACCATGTAAAAAATGAAAATATCAATTGTGTTACTTGCGAACTTCTTCTTCTACAAAGTGACCTGTTTTTTTTTCATTAACTGATTTACATGATTATTTAATAAGGGATATTTAATTAATTAATATATTATTAATATAATTATTAATATTTATAAAATTAAAAACTACTTCTGACCATTCTTCCATTTACAAAAAAATGAAAATTTCATCTGTTTGTACGTGTGAACTATGGCCTCCATGGAGTGATGTAATTATTTTTTCATCGCCATAATACATGTATGTTTATAATAATATAATTATTGATTAAATATGATATTTTTTTTATTATTTTAAGGAATTTTTAATATTTAACTCATTAATTATCACACAACTTTTGTTAGTAAAAATTTACCAAAACAATCTCACTATTGATTTCATCCTCACAAGTTATACATAAAATTATCATGGGATAAATGTTGGAATTTCAAATAATTAAGTAAAATATATTATAGTAAATTCATTAATCTAAGAATGATGAACTGGGTATTAAATAATGGGGATCAATATCGACTCTTTAAAATGAACCAGAAATAATCAAAATCGCTAACATCTGATGACGAGATTAATTGTAACTAATTAATAAATGAATAAGAAATGAATATAAATGAATATTATATAAGAAAATATATAAGAATAATGTTTTTAAATTTATTATTATTATGGTTATAGTTATTATACTAAAGGATGAAGACATTTCCTGGAATTCAGGAGTAAAAAGTAAGGGGTTTTCTTTACTCAACCTCCTTTCTCGAGTAATAATTATTTCTCTTCGACTATGGTTCTAAATAATGGTACAAATATATTATATGATGATATTTTAATTATGTTTCTTCTTATTTTTTGAGTAATTATATTTATTTGTTTATTTCCTCATAAAAAGTTGTTATTATAGAAAATAATTTCCATTCTCTCTACATCAGCTCTTTATCTTAATTTACATAGTCACCCTTTTGAATAATGTTATAATTTATTATTTTGAAATCCAAATATGTTATATTTCATAAAATTTTAAAAATTATCTTTACTTATTTCCAAGTGAATGATTTATAACTCTTTTTTATTATATGGGTTTCAATGAATGTATTTTCAAAATATCAAAAGGATTTTCCTTTCAAGTTGGTATATTTATTTTCCACTCTACATGGAAAACCATTATTTATATTTCAAGGATCCATTATTTAGCTATATTTGAAAGTGGTTTTTTTTAAAAAAATTCCATGTTTCTATTTTGAAAATAATTTTTTAAAATAATTTATAAATTATTGTTTTATAATAATGTAATGAAATATTTTATAAAGTCTCTTTTATGTTTTGCCCCCATTTTTTAATAGATATAATTGAAATAGAGTTTTATTTAATGAATCATATTATAACTGGTTTTTTGAAATAATAATTTTTTAGGATTGAACTTATGATATCAACTGATCTACTTTTTTTATAACCCTATGTTATATCATATAGAAATGATATGAAACCCAATTTTATTAAATTGGTTTTTATGATATATTTAATGTTCAATATCTTATGGAAAACATATGTAAAGATAATAATGGGTGGCTCTTTTATTAGACTAAAATTCATTGGTTTAGGTTTTATATCTCATGAGATATGAATTTGAGCATGGGAATGATCTTGTTATACTTTATTTAAAATTTTTTCATTTAAATGATTGTGTTATTATTTTTTTATAAGGTTATGTGTTGACATGATCATGTAATGATTTATTCACATGATTGTGTGTGTAAATGATCACATATAGATTTTTTTTAAATGATGGTTCATGGATATAATCACATATATCTTTTTTGATAATTATTTACATGGACATGATCACATTTTTCTTTATTCACAAGATTGTTCCTGTATGTGATTTCAAAAAATTATATTCATAATATTATGATTTCTTATGCCTATGATTAATCCATATTTTTATGTCATATACCTATGATTATATTCTATGGATTATTTTTATTATATCATAATATTTATTCTTGGTACAAGTTGTTTTTAAATGTTATAAAATTTCCTGATATGATAACATATTCAAAAAACATCATATTTAATATTCTTTTTATTAATATATTTCTCTCAGGCTCATGTTTTCTCATATGATTATGATATAAACCCTAATAAAACATATAAATGTTTTAACCATACCATATATTTGTGCACACCCCTTTCTTATGTTTCTGTTCCCCAGGTTATTGAGATGAGTATATCCTATGAGAAGTCTAGAAGGGGGTCTAGTGTGTTTTGATTATATAGAAATGTTAGAAAGTTTCCAAACATTATTTTCTTATGAAAATAATCCTTAAAGTGAGAAAACCATTCATTCTTGGTGTTTTATTACTATTTATGAGATGTAATGTTTAACATATGAAAATTATTTTAAAAAAGGTATGTTTTTCTTGGGTCATAATTTTTTTTATCAAAGCCTATGTGAAAATTATGTGATTTTAGAACCAAATCCATAAGTTTGGGTCTAGGACCCTAAATTGGTATCAGATCATAGTTTATTAAATTTTAAGTATTATTCTAGTTCTTTTTATGGATTTTGATAAGGGAAAATAAATTAAATTCCAAGAGATAATACTACATATTGGGTAACATATTGATGTATTGGTAAATTAAGGATTATGTGTTATTCAAGTAATTACCTCCCTCTATAGATAATAGAAAGTGGACAAAATTTGGCATAGATGAACTTTGGGATAATTACCATGAAAAATACTTTTTGGGTATTAACTTGATATTTACTAAGTGCATGATGAGTAGGCCAAAAAACTGCATGTAATGAACCGCTTATCCTTATTGGCCTAAGAATATAACAAGTCATTACTTAGCCTTAAGAGACATCCCTAAGGCACCAAAGGCTAGCAATAAATGCCAAAGGGTTTCAAGTACAGTTGGGGGACGATTTACCCTTTAAGAAATAAACCCAAAAAATCAACCATAACCAGACATTCACTATATGATGCATGAAAAAAGGAAAGACCAACAAACAAGTTCATTTATATCAAACCACATCAAAGTACACAACAGCGGAAGGCCAAACCAAGTATCAAAGTGCACAACTGATAAAAAACTCAAAACACTCAAAGGACACTAAGACTTCATGCTCCACAAGCTCCAAGCTCCACAACATCTCCCAAGCATCACCATGAGCCACTAGCAATAGGATGCTTTACCTTTATCTGTGTCCCAGAATACAACATCTGCAAAATCAACAACGTTCCAAAGCAGGGTTGAGTATAAAACTCAGTAGGTTTTCCCCAATGACTTCCCTACTCATGCCACTAGGATAGAAGAGTTATCCACATTTATATAAAAACAGTTTATATAAACCATTATCCCAAAAGCAGTTTATAACTAAATATAAACAAGTTTCCAAACCATTCATACTCAAAAGCATCCAAGTTCAAGTGAAATAAATTTTCCAACAAGTTATTTTTATATAAAAATAACCAAACAAGATTTCGAACCATTTCACAAACATCCCGTTTTGGCATACCCAACCATTTCACAACCCGTGAAATCAACCATTCATGCTTCGTTATAACAGTTCCATACTCATGAGCGGTTTCTCGTCGATCTACCAAGTCGTCACAGGGTAATTGTTTCCCATGTGCCATTACACCTTTGGTACTGAGCACAAGGTCATATTTCAACCAAGCCTAGTACTTAAAAGTCCCACGTGCCATTACACATTTGGCACCGAGAACAAGGTCCTATTTCAACCAACCCTCATATATGAAACATGAACACACACCAAATATTCACAACAATCATGCCAAAACCATCATTTTAATAAAACACCTTTTATTGAAAACCATTTCCATCAAAACCAAGTGTGTTCAACCATTTCAAACCATTTCAATAAAATCATACTTTTATTGAAAACCAAATAATGAACCAATTTCATCAAGCCATTTCAATACCAAACCATTTCAATAAAACACCCCTTTTTATTGAAAACCCATCTTTCATCAAACAATTTACCATTCTAGAAAATCTATAATTTAAAATCAACATTTTAAATTCAAGAATCCAAATCACTTTGCACAACAATTCACCAAGATTTCACAATTTCATCAAAACCATAAATCATCACTAAAGAAGATTTATTCCATGCTTTGCACAATCAAATCCATTTAAAAAAATCAATTTGAAACTAATACAATCAATTCTAGAAAGAGGAGTAAATAGTGAAGCCAGCTACCTCAACAAAATAGGCGAAACCAACCAACGGATGAAGAACACCAACAAAACCGAGTCAACTACTCCCCAAAACCTCCTTAGATTCCTTCCCCTAGTACCAACAAAACCAAAAACCGATTTAAAAGTCATAAAATACCTTAGATCTACCCTCCTTGGGCGTAGATCTAAGGATCCATAAAGAGGGAAGAAGGAGATATAAGAAAGCTAAAGGAAATGTGACTTACCTCGATCAACCGGCCTCTAAACGCCAAGGCAACCCTCCAGATCGCTTCCAAAACACCTGGTAAGTGTTATCCCACCTTCACCAGAGAGGAATCCTAAATTAGGGCCGTCTAAGAGAAAAAAATGAGTGGTATTAAAGATTAATGGATTAGATCCTTAAAAATAGGATCTAAGTTGACTTCGCGCATGGTTAGCCCGCATGGTTAGTCAAATCGTGCGCTAACCATGCGGTAGTCACTACTTGGAAGGGGTGCTCCACATGGCCTCCTTGCATGGTTTTCCCAAATTGTGCACACACCATGCGGTCTCCTCTGTCCAAGGTGATACCACCTACACGACTTCCACACGGTTTGGGAAAACTGTGTGATGCTCGTTCGTCACCACATTTTTTCCCTTTGACACTTTAAAAGTCTCCAAACTTTCCCCAACCATTTCTCATATGCTTCATGTACTTAAAAAGAATAAAACAAGGGTCACTTACCAGAAACTGGGGGTACTACATTCTCCCCACCATTGGCCTTTCCGTCCCCATAAAGTAGAAAACTATCGCTTGTTTGAGAGAGTTCTGGCCACTTCTCTTTCATTTCTTTCTCGCATTCCCAAGTATCTTCCTGAATCTGACCATGTTTCCACAAAACCCGCATTAGACCAATGCTTTTTTCACGCAAGACTTTCTCTTGCCTATCCATAATCCGTACCGGGATATGTACCAAAGAAGCATCCAGTTCTAGGTCAATGTGATCCCATCTGATCACATGGTTAGGATCAGGATGATACTTTTTCAACTGAGATACATGGAACACATTATGCAATGCACTGAACCATGGTTGTAATTCCAACCGATACACCACCCCGCCAACCCGTTCTAATATCTCAAAAGGGCCTATATATCGAGGAGATAATTTTCACTACTTCCCAAAATGTCGATGTCCAAGCTTTGAAGAGATTATTAAAAATACATGATCACTCACCGAAAACAACAACGGTCTTCGGCGATGATCCGCATAAGATTTATGACGACTCTGTGCCATATCCATCCTCTTTTTTATCAACTGAATCTTCTCAGTTGTTTCTTGGACAAGGCTCAGCCCAACTAGTAAAGTCTCGCCTGTTTCCACCCAACATAGTGAAGAAAGACAAGGACGCCCATACAATGCTTCAAACGGAGCCATACGTATTGAGGCTTGATAGCTGTTATTATATGAGAACTCCACTAAGGGTATATTCTCCTCCCATGAACCCCCAAAATCCATTACACAAGCCCACAACATGTCTTCCAAAGTTTGTATCATCCACTCAGATTGTCCATCCGTCTGAGGATGATACGTCGTACTCATATTCAACTGAGTTCTTAGGGATTTCTGTAAGGATCGCCAGAAATGAGATGTGAACCTCAGATCTCTGTCAGACACGATATAAACTGGTACACCATGCATCTTTACCACTTCTTGGATATAGATTTTTGAAAGATCTTCCACCGTATGAGTTTCACAGATATGGATGAAATGGGTCGACTTGGTTAGACGATCCACTATCACCCAAATGAAATCGTGTTTCTGGACCGTTCTTGGAAGACCTGTAACAAAATACATTGCTATCTGATCCCATTTCCACACTGGGATAGGTAAAGACTACAACATACCCACTGGCTGCTGATGTTTTGCTTTAACTTGCTAACAATTTAAGCACCGCGAGATGAACTTGGACACCTTCCTTTTCATGCCGCTCCACCAAAACTGCACCTTCAATGCCTTATACATCTTCTGTGTACCTAGGTGTACATCCCATCTTGAATGGTGGTAAGCATGAAGGAGTTGTTCCTGACTACCCATAGGTACAATCATCTGATCTCTGAAACACAAAACTGGACTCACATCCAGCTTCTATCCGTCAATGGTCTCCCCACCATTGAGTTTTGAACTCATTGCAACATAGTCTACATCAGATGCCTGTGCCTCCTTTACTATCTCCACCAAATCAGGAACAAGAACAGTTGGAAAGAAAACCGCAACATCAGCTCAGTCTTCACATTCTATACACATGTCGGCTAGGATGGACATCAACTGCCACTCATCTGAAGCTTATTTCACCAACTGAGCATATGACTTTCTGCTTCATGCATCGGCCACCGAATTTCCCTTACCCAGTGTATACATCAAGTCGAAGTCAAACATCTGGAGATACTCCATCCATCTCCTTTTCCTGAGATTTAAATCTCTCTATGAGAAAATGTGTTTCAAGCTTTTGTGATCTGTAAACACAGTAAATTTCTCACCAAAGAGATAATGTCTCCATGTTTCCAAATCATGAACAACTGCAGCCAACTCCAAATCATATGTTGGGGTAATTTTTCTCATGCACTCTCAACTGCCTTGAACCATAAGCAACCACATGATCTCTTTACATGAGAACACAACCCAACCCTGATCCTGAAGCATCACAATACACCACATACCCCTATCTTGATTCTAGAAAGATCAAGATAGGTGCCAATGTAAGGTAAACTTTCAACTCTTGAAAAGATATCTGACATTCCCCAGTCCATTGAAATTCACTGTTCTTATTTGTTAATGTTGTCATAGGCGAAGCTAGTCATGAGAATTCACGCAAAAAGCATCGGTAATAACCAGCTAGACCAAGAAAACTTCATATTTCAAAGACATTCTTCGGCGTTTTCCAAGAAAGAATGACTTATATCTTTTTTGGATCCACTGAAACACCTTTTTCAGAAACAACAGGGCCTAGAAAGCGTACCTCTTGTATCCAAAAATCGCACTTTGATAAATTGGCATACAATTGATGGTCTCTCAAGATTTCCAACACTATCGCTAAGTGTTGCTCATGCTCAGCCCTTGTTCTTGAATACACAAATATGTTTTCCACAAACACCACAATAAAAGAATCCAGATATCACTGAAATATCCGATTCATTAAAGCCATGAAGACCGCTGGTGCATTCGTTAGACCAAAAGGCATGACTACATATTCGTAGTGGCCATATCTGCTTCTGAAAGCTGTCTTTGGAATATCCTCCTCCCGAACTCGCAATTGGTGATATCCTGATCGCAAGTCAATCTTAGAGAACCATTGGGCTCCCCTTAATTGATCGAAAAAATTATCAATGCATAGAAGTGGATATCTATTCTTTATCGTAACTTGGTTAACCTTACGATAATAAACACACAGCCGAAGAGTTCCATCTGCCTTCTTTACAAAAAAACCGGTGCTGCCCACAGAGATGTACTTGGCCGAATAAAACCCTTGCTTTCCAGCTCCTCTAACTGCACTTTCAATTCCCGTAACTCTATTGGTTCCATCTTATAAGATGGAAGGGAAATAGGAGTGGTCCCTGGAAGGAGATCAATGGTAAACTCCACTTCCCTTAGAGGTGGTAACCTTGAGAAGTTGTTGGGAAAGACATCTGGAAATTGATCCACAACAGTTGGAAAACTATTCTCCTCAATATTTTCCATTGATTCCAAATTCAACGCTATGAGTTGGTAAGATATTGTTCCTACCATTTATACCAACAAGATCTTTGCACCATTCTTTACCATCCGCTCCCCTCTGAAGAGATGGTTGATGCCATCCATAGTCGTGAAACTAACTATTCTTCTATAATAGTCGATGTGAGACTTAAACATTGTCAACCAATCAATACCCAGGATTACATCATAGACATCCATGTACAACATCGAGAAGTCCCATTTTAACTCAGCTCCATCAATAGCTATAACACATTCACACAACGTCTTGACATTCTCTTTCACCAAGAAGAGTTTTCAGTTTCAAAATAGAAGGAATCATTTCAAGTCTTAAACATAGCAAGTCAACAACATGAGAAGCAATGAAGGAATGCAATGCAATAGTATCAAACAAAACTTTCACAAGGGTAGAATTCAAGAGAATCATACCTCTCACTATAGATGGTCCTGCCTGATCATCCACAATCATCTGCTTAGCTCTATACAATTGCTTCATGTCTGCACTGTTCTCCTTGTTGCCTTGCTGAGACTTTACTTGTTGAGGAGTCATGGTATTTCGAGAATCACCATGGCTAGCTCTGTTTTTTTGGCGAGACTGATGTTTCTATCCTCGCCCTGTCGAAGCATAAGATGCTTGCGACACCTGAGAAGTGTCACGAACACCCGACCATAGAGCACTACAACAATATCGATGAAGATGCCCCATATTGTTGCAATTGTGGCAGGCTATCAGTGGTGCTGTACATTTTTGTTTCATGTGATCAATCACACCACACTGAAAACATCCTGATTTCATCATGGGTCATGGAGGAAGATTCACTGATCCAGCCGTCTGATTCTGATTCGCACTCCCACCTTGGAAGTAGGTGTCCCTCTTTCACTTGTTCCCAGCATTAGAGTTCCCACCCGTTCTCGTGGGTATCATCATACTTCCTCCTCCCATAACTCATGAGATGTCTCTTTCATCTACTGTTGCTCTGTTTACCATCTCCACATAATCCGTAATACAGAGCACAACTATCTTCAAGAGAATCTCCTGTCACAACCCTGATTCAAAGATGTGTGCCTTTAGCGACGCACTTTTAGAAACTTCTGGTGCAAAACGCACGAAATTCATGAATTTAGCCGCATATTCCATGAAAAAGAGATTCTCCTACTTCAGGATGAAAAAGTATGTCATCCTATGGATCTTGAATGCGTGAGAATATAATTTTTTATTGAACAATTCCTCAAATTCCTCCCAGCCCAGGCCTTGATCCACCTTAGCCTGCACCACTATTTCCCACCACTGGCATGCAAGATCCTCCAGCATATACGTTGCCAACTTTAGTTTTAGTTTTGCTGGTGTGTTGATGAAATCGAAGATACGATTCATCCTATCAGCCACACCTCCGCCTTTTCGGGTTCAACATCACCCCAAAAGTTTGGTGGATTCTGCTTCATGAACTGGATGGTATGATACACATGCCTTGGTTCATTCCTCCGGTTCCCTGTATCCATAACTTGAAAAGCTTGAACAATACTCTAAACCATATCTTGGTTCACACGTGGTTCAGGTGCAACCACATTCTCCGTAGCTTTTTCATGTTGGTTCCGACGACGCTTTCCGGGTGCCATTTTCTAAACCAACAACAAAACTTGTCAATCTCACTCTATAGCAATTGATGGCTTAGCATTTAAAATTATATCACATCATCTATCACAACATTGTTTTCAAAACAACCTTTTTCCCATGTTCAACCATTTTTGAAAACATTCAACATACTTTTTGAAAATCAACCCATTTTCAAAATATACCAAATACCCTGTTCTCAAAGTCTTTTAGTTGAAAATAATTTCTACATTTTTTCAAAAATTGGCACCTTGCACGAAATCCTTACTCGTTCCTCACAATGAGATATGAAATCCTAGTGGGAATCCATTCCTCTACAATGCATGTCATGCTGGTCTCATTGGCGAAACCCATGACAATGAGATTTCAAAATCCAAGAAGTGTCTCCAAACACTTATTTACCCAACTCCCTGGTAACATGAAGTTCATCATAAAAGGATTAGCTATGTCCTTTTATTCTATTCATTTCATGTTCCGACAATCCTACTTGACCCAAGGAATAGACAAGAATGAATTTCAACTCCAAGACCAAGAACATTGATGACCACTTGTTAGGCAAGGACCGAACAAGCCGATACCATTTGTAATGACCCGCTTATCCTTATTGGATTAAGAATACAACAAGTCATTACTTGGACTTAAGCGACATCCCTAAGGAACCAAAGGCTGGCAATAAATTCTGAAGGGTTTCAAGTACAGGTGAAAGACGATTTACCCTTTAAGGAATAAACCCAAAAAAACAACTATAACCAGACATTCACTATATGATGCATGAACAAAGGATAGACCAACAAACAAATTCATTTATATCAAACCACATCAAAGTACACAATAGTGGAAGGCCAAACCAAGTATCAAAGTTCACAATCGATAAAAAACTCAAAATTCTCAAAGGACACTAAGACTCTGTGCTCCACAAGCTCCAAGCTCCACAACATATTCCAAGCATCACCACAAGCCACCAGCAATAGGATGCTTTACCTTTACCTGTGTCTCGGAATACAACATCTGAAAAATCACCAACTTGCCAAAGAAGGGGTGAGTATAAAACTCAGTAGGTTTTCACCAATGACTTCCCTACTCACGCCACTAGGATAGAAGAGATAGCCACATTTATATAAAAACAGTTTATATAAAACATTTTCCCAAAAGCAGTTTATAACTAAAAATAAACAAGTTTCCAAACCATTCATACTCAAAAGCATCCAAGTTCAAGTGAAATCAATTTTCCAACAAGTTATTTTTCCAGAAAAATAACCAAAAAATCTTTCGAACCATTTCAAAAACATCCCGTTTTGGCATACCCAACCATTTCATAGCCCGTGAAATCAACCATGCATGCTTCGTTATGACAGTTCCATACTCATGGGCAGTTTCTCGTCAATCTACCAAGTCGTCACAAGGTAATTGTTTCTCATGTTCCATTACACCTTTGGCACCGAGCACACTGTCATATTTCAACCAGGCCTCATACTTAAAAGTCCCACGTGCCATTAAACGTTTGGCATTGAGCACAAGGACCTATTTCAAACAAGCCTCGTATATGCAACATGAACACACACCACATATTCAGAAAAATCATGCCAAAACCATCCTTTGAATAAAACAGCTTATATTGAAAACCATTTCCATCAAAACCAAGTGTGTTCAACCATTTCAAACCATTTTAATAAAATCATACTTTTATTGAAAACCAAAGAATGAACCAATTTCATCAAGCCATTTCAATACCAAACCATTTCAATAAAACACCCCTTTTTATTGAAAACCCATCTTTCATCAAACCATTTACCATTCCAGAAAATCCATAATTTAAAATCAACATTTTAAATTCAAGAATCCAAATCACTTTGCACAATAATTCACCAAGATTTCACAATTTCATCAAAACCACAAATCATCACTAAAGAAGATTTATTCCATGATTTTCACAATAAAATCCATTCAAACAAACCAATTTGAAACTAAGACAATCAATTCTGGCAAGAGGAGTCGGGAGTGAAGCCACCTACCTCAACAAAATAGGTGAAACCAACCAACGGACGAAGAAAACCAACAAAATAGAATCAAATACTCCCCAAAACCTCCTTAGATTCCTTCCCCTAGTACCAAAAAAACCAAAACCCGACTTAAAAGTCATCCAATACCTTAGATCTACCCACTTGGGGCGTAGATATAAGGATCCATCAAGAGGGAAGAAGGAGATCTAAGAAAGCTAAAGGAAACGAGACTTACCTCGATCAACCGACCTCTAAACGCCAAGGAAACCCTCCGGATCGCTTCCAAAAAGCCTGGTAAGTGTTTTCCCACCTTCACCAGAGAGGAATCCCGTGTTAGGGCCGTCTAGGAGAAAAAACGAGTGGGTTTAAAGATAAAATGGATTAGATCCTTAAAAATATGATCTAAGTTGACTTCACGCATGGTTAGGCCGCACAGTTAGTCAAATCGTGCGCTAACCATATGGTAGTCACTTCTTGTAAGGGGTGCTCTGCACAACCTCCTCGCATAGTTTTCCCAAAACGTGTGCACACTGTGCGGTCTCCTCTGTCCAAGGTGACACCACCTGAACAACTTCCGCACGGTTTGGGAAAACCATGCGTAGCCCGTGAATCACCACCTTTTTGTCCTTTGAAACTTTAAAAGTAACCAAAATTTCCCCAACCATTTATCATATGCTTAATGTACTTAAAAATCATAAATCAAGGGTTACTTACCAGAAACCGAGGGTACTACACTACACACCTAACTATAAACTCCTTAGAGATATGTTTTGGTCAATCAAATTATTCTTACGATCCATTAATAAGGATTTATTATGTTAACTAATTATGATAAGGTGTATCATAGAACCTTAATTAATGTAACCTAGGTTGAATTGAGTGTGATTTTGGTTAAAATAAAATACAATGTGAAGTTTTTGAATAGTAATTTGTTTTGGGGAAAATATTTTAGGTGGTTATTAATTTAAATTCATTTATGGTATTAACTGTTAATCAATCATGTTAACACATTTCCATTTTATTAATGGTTGTATAATGTAGATATGAAAGTAATAATGGGTTCCATTGATGATGCAGTGATTTTCATGATGAGATACTAAATTCAATAGGATATGTAGTGTTACTTATTATTATTATGCCTAATAATATACAATGAATTAGATTAACAATGTGAACTTATTTGAGCTTCCAAACACACCAAATAAGAGAAGTGTGAAGTTTCATGGATATTCAAGTGACAAAATTAAAGACTTTTCATTTTCATTCATGTTACAAATGTGGGAAGAGGCACCCTGGGGAATGTGTCAAATTAAGTAAAATAATATTTATCACTGGTAAATGATTGAATACCGAAACAATATTTTCTAGAAAAAGGAATACATTAGTTAACATGTTGAAGAAAACTAATATTATTACCAAGGATACATTATATGTTAGATGTTTTCTATGTGAGGAACTTGGACACTATGAATACCAGTGCAATAATATAAGAAATTAAGATAACAATTAAAAATAATAACCACTTAAAGCATGGGAACATGAAGAAGCCTATGAACTGAAAACTACTAAAGTGAATAATGATAATTAAGTGGTTATAGGTACACATATTTTCCACTCAATAATTGTAAATGCATTCTATCATGTATGATTTCACCAACTATGTAATGTTCCAAACTTTTATAAAAGACATTTCATATTGATTGAATAAAATACTTATTATGTATAGAAAACACATGAAGGACTTTGGTCCTTTTGGACTAATTATAAAAAATATCTTATTGAATTTAATATTTTTTTAAGAATCTTAAACATTTATAATATAGTCACCATTAAATTTTCGATATTATTAATATATATTAAGGATTATGATAAAGTATAATGTTCATATATGGAAGTAATGATGAACTATAACAACCATTATATTTATTACACATTAATAATTTATTTATTACATAACATTACACTTAATAAAACTAAGAATTTTGATACTTTTAGTGTATTTTGGAATTAGGTACATTACATAACATCTTAAAATAGGGAAAACGACATCTTTAAGAAAACTTTCATAACATTATCACACTTAAAACTTCATGGGATAACCTGTGGACATACA
Source organism: Viscum album (assembly GCA_963277665.1). NCBI lineage: Eukaryota > Viridiplantae > Streptophyta > Magnoliopsida > Santalales > Viscaceae > Viscum > Viscum album. Next base: position 717,112,176 of record OY728128.1, on the reverse strand, counting down.
TAAGAAAGGGGTGAGATATAAATCCCATTAAGGGAATAAAAAAGGAATAACATGATGAAATTAATACATGTTAGATAATAAGAATAAATGAGTGATAATAATAAACATGAACAATGAGACAAGATATGGAATGATAATCATAAAGGCAATATGGGAAATGTGGAAACATATTAAAACACTACATCATAAACATAGGTCAAGGATAACTACCAAGAAATCATAATTAACAAAGTACCATAAAGGATTCAGGTTCACTTCTTATCATAATATGAATTATCATGAGACTATACATTACCAAATTCATTGGAGTGATATATAATTTCAGGTGCACCTGTCTCTTTCATTTCATTCTCATGCTTATGTATTCCTCATAGATCATAAAACATGGATTCATTCAACATAATATTTTATTCCACAATTAAGGAGTGTGGATAAATAAATTTAATCCATAATTAAAATAATTATAAGTGTATAAAGGTGAACACCATTGATAGGAAATGGGTATGATATTCAATACAAAATTGTTTTGTCATGGAAAATAACGGTGAAATTTCAGCAGCATAACGACGTCACTCAAAAATTCATAAAATGGGTTGATGAGAGAGAAATGGGTATCTCATAATTTTTAAATAAAGTGGGAATTAGTTGGGATATTTAAAGTTGTATCCCAACATTAGTAATTGGAAATAGAAGGAATAAGATAATATATAAACTTTAATAAAGAAGAGAAGGTGAAGATCCCTTACTTGAGTGAGTGACTCCAGATGCTTGGGATGAGTTTCTTAAGAGAATGAAGGAACCTTGGGAGGACTCTATAGAGGGGAGGTAAGAGTAAGGATGTAATAAAATAATATTTATTGGAGATAAATGGGATCTTGGGTGGGTTTATAAAGGAAAGGAGTGTAGATTTAATTATTAGTTCTCAAACTTAGGTTTTGGAATCTATATAATTAAATAACCAAAACTACAAACCTTCCCATGGTTTTCCCTTGGTTTAGTTCACAATATTTTATAAGTACATGGATTAACTTATTAAAATAAGGCCCTTTATTATGTGTAGGTGAGTCATACTCTTAAAAAAATTATTTTAAAACCTTAAAACATAATAATGGTTTTGGATGATTCATAATGGCCTTATTAAATTAATCAAATAAACATAAAATCACATTATTTTTAAGTTAAAACACATATTTGGTCTTTTATACACTTTATTATATTTATTACATCACTTTTGGGTCATTATGATTTCATAATACACCAAGTATATTAATATGATATTTATTTTTTACCAAAAAATTTGACTGTCTCAGAAAATTATTAAAAATTCACCATTGGGAAACTTTGACTCTCTGATTCAAAAAATAATATTAATTTAATCAAAATAATTTGATAAATATATTAATTTTCACTTTTAAAATACAATCTACATTTATTGAGAAATGATTGTATTTTGATAATAATTTTTTTAAACCTTTATTAAAATTACATATGGCTTCATAAAAATTATATGATAATTTATATTTAATAAAAATTATATGATAATTTATATTTAATAAAAATTATTTAATTATAATATTTTATAAAAATATTACTTATTTAAAAAATCGATTAATTTATGAGAATAAATGCCTTAATTGAATTCGAATATTACCTGAAAATACAATTTGTATTTTACTGTATCAAAATTAAAATAATTTATAAAGTAAAAAATAGGATTAAAATATATTAATTATTCTATAAAAAATAATTTACATACTCATATTTTTAGGGTCTTGATACATATCCCTTTAATACACTAGAAAACTCCATAATATTAAGGTGCGTGATAGTGAGACTTTCACGGGGTAGTTCGATGTACATGGTCTGGGTCTTGATCTCAAGGAGATTGAACTTATCTCATAAATGGTTTCTCTCATGCTTAAGTTGTTGGATATTATCTCAGGATTTTTCGAGGTAAAATACCATTGATTCTATCTACCATAGAAGCTCCGATAAATGGGATTCATAGGGTAAGATCCTACTGGTTGAGGCTATCAATTCCTTCATCTATGTCAATTGGATTTGTTAACACCCTATATTTATACTAATCATGTGATCACTATTCAACTACTATTTTATCAATGGTAAAAATTATTAGTGGTCATTTAAATCTAATAGGATGTAAAGAAACCAAATAAGTTCATGTGTTTTTTATAACTATATTACATAATAATACATTTAATTTAATCATAAGGGAAATTTTATTGATAACAGTTTGGGTCTTTAGAATATTCCCCCCTTAAGAAATTTCTCCCTCTAAATTTTCATTTCCCACACTAAAATAGACGAGGGTAACTCTGTTTCATCACTTCCTCTGACACCCACATAACTTCTTCAAACTTTTGGTTTCTCTATAACACTTTGATCTGGCACATAATATTATTTCGTAGAACTTTGTCTCTATGATCTAAGATATTCACTGGTTGCTCCTCATAGGAAAGGTCATTCTCCAATGGTACCACCTATGGATTGAGTATATGTGAGGGTCTAGTATGTGATTTATCAATAGGGATACATAGAATACATCATGTAATTGAGATAGGTTAGGTGGGAGTGAAATTCAGTAGGCCACCACTTGGATGTGATCAAGGATCCCAAATGGGCCGATGTATCATGGGATAATATTTTCCTTATTCAAAAATCTCATGAATTTATTACATGGATATATGCAGAAGAATACCATGTCTCCAACATCAAACTCTAGGTTTATTTTACAATTTTCAACATAGCTATTTTTTCAAATATGAGCAGCCTTGATGTGCTGCTGAATAGTCTTAAGGTTTTCCGCCATTCGCTTGACCATTTCAGAAACTAGTAGTTTTTCCCCAAATTCATCCCAACATGTAGGTGTTCTACACCGCTTCCCATAAAGGGATTCATAGGGATCCATTCAGATGCTCAATTGGAAATTTTTATTGTAAGAGAACTCAGCGAGAGGTAGATGTTGATATTATCCTCCTTTGAAGTCAATTGAGAATGCTCTCAACATGTCCTCAAGTGTCAAGAAAGTCCACTCAGATTGACCATCAGTTTGGGGGTAATAATCTATGTTGAAGTTCATATTAGTGTTTAGAGCATGTTATAAACGCTTATAGAACATAGAGGTAAATCTTGGATCTCAATTAGATACAATCGTTAGTGGTATTAAATGAATCCTTACCAATTATATGATATATATCCATGAAAATTGATCTAGTGATAAATCATCTCAAATTTAAATAAAAAAATATTTTTTTTAATATGATCCACAACAACCCATATAGAATTATTTCCTTTAGATGTCTTCAAAAGTCCAGTGAAGAAGTCCATGGTGATTTTTTCCCATTTCCATGTTGGTATGGGTAATGATTACATCATCCCCTTAGAATTTTTCCTTTCAGCCTTCACAGGCTGACATACAAGAAACTTGGATGTATTTTTAGTGATTTACTTCTTTCTATTGTCCCACCAATAGTGTTTTTAGAATTCTCAATACATCTTTGTGCTTCCAGGATGGATATAGAAGGATCAACTATGTGAATCATCCAATAAATCCTTCTATATCTTAGGATTTTATGATACACATAGTCGTGACCCAAATCTTACAAATACTTCTTCATTAATATTGAACTATGAGGATATTTATCTTTTCTTATATTTTCCACTTTTTTTTTAAATTCCCAAATCATTTCTTTGAGCATCATTTATCTTTTCTATAATGGATAGTTGAGAAATAATTTTTGAAAGGATTGATGATGTTCATTCCTTTATGAATTCCATGTCCATCCTTTCCAAATCTAAGAAGATAAAATCCTTCTCAATTCACATTAATGATATAATTTCTATATACTTTCTACTTAGAGTGACTGCCACTTTGTTCGCTTTTCCAGGATGGTAGTGGATTGACTATTCATAGTCCTTGATCATATCTAACCATCTTCATTCACTTATATTCATCTATTTATTTGTGAATATATATTTTATAATGTAACATCCCAAGTAAGTAATGAATAATAGATATTTTTATCTATGTATATTTATGAATTAGATAGTGTTTTAGAGGCTTAAAATGAGAATAAATCCAATCTTAAGCATGGAATACACTAATATTTTTAAAAGATTGTTTTACTGCCTTTTGATGGAAAACCATTTTTAAATCAAACTTTTGACAATTTTATAATCTATATTTGTCAAAATAAATATATTATTTATTATTGGGACATTGAAATTTACATTGGATAAATTTTTGGTATTTTTCTGACAATGTTCATTTTTTAATGAATAGTGAAAAATACTGCATTTTACATCAAAACTGCTTTTTCATCTAATTTAATTATATGGTTAGATTATATTTTTAATTGGTATTAAAGTGCAATCTTAATATATTTTTACCATTTAATCCAATGGTGTTCATTAGGATTAATTTCACTTTGTAATTGGGCATAAACTAATGTCAAACTTTTCATAGATATTGTTTCAAAAAAAAACCCGCTATTTGTTTTGATAACGGGAATTATTTTTAATAAATTATTGCAATTTCTGTGTTTTGAATTTGGTAAAATGGATTACATATTTGTAATCAGAAGGTCCAAATTATGTAATCAAGACTCTTTTTTTTGGACATTATGAATAGTAACGACAATAATTATCTTTAATTATCTTGATTAATGAGTAATCGGGTAGTTAAAGATAATAAAATAATATCATAATAATAAAAAATGACACCAACATGTGTCCTAATGCTACTGGTTGTCTCAGGGCCGACCATGGGATGCCTTGTGCCAAACTTGGGGACCCCATGGAATCACTTTTGTGTGAAAGTGACTTTTTATCTTTTTATTTTTTAAAGAAAGTAAATATAACAAAGAATGTATCACCTGAGTAAAACATTTTTACTTTTGTCTAAATAAATTATATTTTTGACTATAAATATTCATTGGAAAGATACAAATATTTCCTACATCATAGTATTTTTTTAATAATTTTTATACATTAAATAAATTAAAGTATTTATGACATCATGATGATGCAACGATTACCTCATTATTTAAAGATTTAAATAAAATAAAAAGATAATGTAAAATCTAAGACCTACACTTTTCAAAGACCTATTTGATGAGTATATTTAGAACCATTATCACCTTATCCTCAAAATAAATCAATTTGGGACCTTTAAAATCCGAAACTCATTTGAAAATAAAGTAACATTTTGTAACTTTCCAAGAGTGCCCCTCCTCTCCTCTTATAAAAGGCCCCCACCTCTACCTCCTTACCCACACCTCTCAAGCCTTTGGCTTGGCCAAACCCTACTCATTTTGTCTCTCCACATACCTCTATTACTTTTAGAAGCCTCACTTTGGGCAGAAGTCTTCCCAAGGAATCATTTGAGCTCAAATAAAAAAGAGTTACTCATTTTAAAGGTAGTGTTTTCTCTTGTGTTCTTATGTTTTATTTTGCTTCTCCAACCCCCTAAACTCTTTTTATTCATTTATTTTGTAACAACTCCAGTATCTTCAATATACTAGGATGTTTTTATAAGAATTATTTGAGCTAAACTTACACATACCTACATCTAATGGTTAAAGAACATACTGTTTCTATGGATGGCGAATTTCTGCCTCACGAAACGATGATTGTTCAATATTCCTCTAACACCTTCAAAGGTGGACATTAATATGTCACTATATTTATATATGATATATGATATGTTTATGTGTTCCTTAAGCTTCTATATTTTTTATTTATGGCATACCTTTATGTCTTCCATTATGGGTATACGCGATATCTTCATTTTAGGAAGTGCGGACTACCGCCCCCTCAAAGTGATTTGATTCGTTAATACCATATGTGGTATATATAAAGGATAGATTTAATGATATTATATATGATAACATACTGGAATTATAATACTATTATGTATCATTATGTTTTAATTCCATTAAATTATGAGATAGAAATTAAAGTAGCGTTCATGCGTACGTACGGCTTACCGTCCCCATGAACGGTGCATTTCATTTCTTATCCCCAAATGTAATGTACTATTATAAGTACATATATATATAATGGATATATATGATTTATGTTACATCTAAATGATGAATATAATTCTAGAATTAAAATATACATATCTCTCATTTAGTTTTAATTCCATTAATATGACATAGAAATGAAAGTAGCGTTCATGCGTACGTACGGCTTACCGTCTCCATGAACGTTGCATTTCATTTCTTACCTCTAAATGATTATGTAATATTATAAATGCATGTATATACTGGATATATATGATATATATGGAATCTACATCATGAATATCATTCTTGAGATAATGGATATTTGACTACGTGAACAACTTGTAAATATAAGAAGTTTATTTTTGACTCAAGTACCAATGATCGTTAAAACGACTGTTATAAACTTAAATAATAACATAGTTTTCATGACATGGTAATAAATGATATAAAAGTAATAATGAAATTGAAAAAGGTTCTTAAGTAAGTAGAAATTAACTCAAGTTTATTATTCATGAGATTAAAGAACGATCAAGTCAAGTTGGATACGAGGTAAGGGACTTTATCTCAATCTCCATTCATTGAGGCATATTTTGTTTTATACACAACTTTATTTTATACGGCGTATAAACCCCTTTGAATTTTATGCTTATTCAAAAGGAATATTTTTTTATACGAATCATTTTACTAAATGACAAAAGGAATGTTTTTTTTTTGTTTTTTTTGTCGTACATATGCGGCGACAACGACTTCTCCGCCGCCGTGACCATTATTTGAGTTTCGTCTTCCTCTACAAGCCATGCATTTTTTTTAAAAGAACAATAAATACCCTGTTTTACTTTTATTTTATTTTAGTATTGAAAATGGTTTTCATAATGTTTTTATATCAATGTGTTGTATTGATATCTTGTGATTGAAAAGTGGAAATGTTATATTTCCTTTATGCATGTTTTATGTGATACGATTATGTTATGGTTCTTGGGAATTATTATGAAGACGGGTGATTCCGTGATAAACTAAGGGCGGGTGAGCCCGATATAGCTCTCCAATGCATTGGGTAACGCGAAGGAGTTAAACGTTAAGGTTTCTCCGAAGAGATTTGGGGAATATACTGTGATGGGTATTCCAAACGTAACCAAGAGGGTTACTCCCTACGTAAGAATATTATGAATGCCTCAAGTTACCATTATATCTTATGATTTCTATGATTTATTCATGATTTGATGAGGTATGTTAAAGTGCTTATGTTTTATGGGTAAATTATGATTTCATTCTTATGTATATATGAACTCATGTTTCCTTTCCATATTTTTATAACCCTTACTGAGCTTTTTATGCTCAACCCAAGTTTTTGAAATGTTTTTCACATATCAAGGGAATGGTACATGATATGATGATAGTGTTAATAAAAAATACATGTTTTATTTTAAATATGTTTCCATTGATGGGAAAAATGAATACTATCTTTTATGTAACCACTTTATTTAAATGTGGAATGTAATGCAAGTTTTATGATCTAATTATCTAAAACTCTAAACCTGAAAAGATCCTCAATGTGGAATCTTGTAATAACTCAAGATTAAGTAAGGTTTAAGGCTGGTGCCTTATAGTTGGTATCATAGGCCGGTTTAGATAACTTTAGGAGTTATAATTATATTAAATGATTATCCAAAAATAATTTTTTTATGGTCAAATTGAAATGATATAGAATTTGAAGATTAACATGTTGCTTCATCTAAGACATGTTTGTTCAGAATGGTTTTCCGCAGAGGAAACATGGAAGCAGTGCTATGAAGGCATACAGAAGGAAATAAACTTCTGAATCAGCATCATGAGATGGTTGGAATTGGAACTGAACAGTTTGATGCAGTAATGGCGCAGTTGACTCAAGCGATAAATGGTGGCGGTATCCATGTACGAGATCAGCCAGATCAACCGCTGAGGAACATGTCAGTGGTGGAACATTTCATGAGGAAACATCCCCCATCATTCAGAGGATCATCTAACCCTGTGCTAGATGAAGGGTGGATTAAATCACTGGAGAAGATTTTTGATGTCATGGGGTGTTCATAAAATCAAAAGGTTAGTCTTTCTATTTAATGTTTGGAGGGTGAAGCAGATCAATGGTGGTCTATGGTTAGAAATATCAGGGACGCTGATGAGATTGATTCTCTCGACTGGGATGAATTTAAAGGTATGTTTCTTGAGAAGTATTTTCCTAAGGCTGTTCGACTTAGGATGGAAAATCAATTCTTAGAATTGAGGAAAGAGGAAGACTTAGTGGATGCCTATGAAGAAAGGTTCACTCGATTGGCAAGGTATGCTCCAAATTTTTTCCGAGACCTTGATAGTAAAATCAATCGTTTTTACTCAGGATTAAATCCAAAATATCGAAGGGCATTAGCTTCTCGTGAGTTCAAAATTTATGAAAAGCTTGTTCGATGTGCTGAGAAGGTAAAAATGGAGTTTTCCGATGATCAAGTGTTCTATAACAACCAACAGAAGAAGAGACCGAGGTGGCAGAAGAAAGTAAAGAATTATTCAAAAAAGTCCGATGGTAAGAAAACTAATTTTCCAGTTTGTGATAAATGTGGTAAAAGGCATGCTAGGGAATGTCTTCTGAATTCTGGAAAGTGCTACCGATGTGGTAATATGGGACATAAGGCTCGTGATTGCACTGAAAAAGATCAAGGTGATGGTAAGACCAAATTTGATTTACAGTTAGTGAAATGTTTTAAGTGCAATGAGATGGGTCACTATGCAAATGAGTGTCCGAAAAAGAGCTCGAGTGATGGGAAGCAGTTAGACTACAAGCAGAAAGGGGTGGTGAAATCCTTTGCAACTACTTCAACAGATGTCGGGCCATCAAATGAAGTTGTATCAGGTACTTTGTATGTTTTTTCATATTATGACAGTGTGTTGTTTGATTCGGGGTCTACACATTCTTTCATCTCTGAAACCTTTTATAGTAAAATGGGAATACCATCTCAAGAAATGACTCCTGAACTTGTGGTAAAAACACCTGGGGGAAATGTTGAGGAAAAAATAATTTATAAGAATCTTCCTATCCTTATCCATGGAAAGAAACTACTTGAAAACCTTATTGTTTTACCTCTAGTAGAGTTTTATGTTATCCTGGGTATGGATTGGCTCTCTATTTACCATGCTAAGATTGACTATAGAGCTAAAGAAATTTCTTTTCAGAAAGACTTTTAGTTTGTGTACAAGAATTAACCCTTACTGTTGATAACATATCAAGAGGCCGAGAAACTTATAAAAGATGGAAATGAATGTTACCTTGCACATATTTTTGAAAACAAAGGAACTGTTCAGATTAATGATGTGCCAGTGGTAAATGAGTATCATGATGTTTTTCCTGATGAGTTGCCTAGAATAATACCAGATCAGGAAGTTGAATTTACTGTTGACTTAGTTCCTGATGCTAATCCAATTTCAAAACCCCCTTATCGAATGGCTCAAATTGAACTTTTAGAGTTGAAGGATAAATTGCAAGATTTATTAGAGAAAGGTTTCATTCGACCTAGCACATCACCATGGGGTGATCCTGTTTTGTTTGTTAAAAAGAAATATGGTTATATGAGACTTTGCATTTATTATAGAGCCTTGAATAACATCACTGTTAAGAACAAATATACTTTTCCTCATATTGATGATTTGTTTGATCAGCTCCAGGGAGCTCAGTATTTTCAAAGATTGACCTGAGATCGGGGTACCATCAGTTGAAGGTAAAGGAAGTAGATATTCTGAAGACCGTGTTCCGTACAAGATATGGCCATTATGAATTTGTAGTAATGACTTTTGGGCTAACCAATGCACCTGCTGTATTCATGGACTTAATGAATAGAATTTTCCATGAGTTCTTGGATAAGTTTGTGGTTGTTTTCATTGATGATATTTTGGTGTTTTCTAAAAGTAAAGAGGAGCATGAAAGACATTTAAGTGTTATTTTTCAAACCTTGAAAGAAAAGAAATTGTATGGGAAATTCAAAAAGTGTGAGTTTTGGTTGCAACAAATTTCTTTCCTTGGTCACATTGTTTCTAAAGATGGGATAATTGTTGATCCTACAAAAAAAAGGTTGTTGAAGAATGGCCATGACCCACAAATGTAACTGAGATTCGTAGTTTCCTTGGTTTGGCAGGATATTACCAAAGGCTTGTTAGAAATTTTTCACAGTTATCTAGTCCAATGACTAAGCTAACTCAGAAGGGTGTTAAGTTTATCTGGACAAAAGAATGTGATGATTGTTTTCAGGAACTGAAAAGAAGATTGGTGAATGCTCCAATTTTGGCACTACCTTCCAGGAATGGGGAGTTTGTTATCTACAGCGATGCTTCATTGAAAGGGCTTGGTTGTGTCCTAATGCAGAATGATCAGGTAATTACTTATGCTTCATGTCAGTTGAAAACTCATGAGGTAAATTATCCTATACATGATTTGGAATTAGCTGCTGTTGTTTTCGCTTTAAAAATTTGGAGGCATCATTTGTATGGAGTAAAGTGTGAAATATATACCGATCAAAAAAGTTTAAAGTATATATTCACTCAGAAAGAATTGAACATGAGACAAAGGAGATGGCTGGAATTAATCAAGGATTATGATTGCACAATTCATTACCATCTGGGAAAAGAAAATAAAGTGGCTGATGCTTTGAGTCAAAAAAGTAATGCTTCATTAACAATGTTGCATTTGGAACGTGATCCTTTGGTTAAGGATTTGATGAACTTTGGCATAGAAGTTGTTGGTATAGGATGTCCTTCTATTTTATTTCAGGTATCAGTGAAATCTTCTCTATCATATAGAATCAAGCAAGCACAGAAGCAAGACAGTGAGTTGCAGAAAAAGGTAGAGCTGGTTCAGAAAGGTAAGTTGCCTGAATTCAACATTGATAATGATTGTGTTTTGAGATTTGGGAAGAGATTGTGTGTGCCTTGGGATTCACAGTTAAATAGAGAGTTGTTATGTGAAGCTCATAGTTCTCCGTTTTCAGTTCATCCTGGCAGTACTAAGATGTACATAGATCTGCAGGAGTATTACTAGTGGGATGGAATGAAAAGAGATATTGCTGATTTTACTATGAAGTGTTTGAAATGTCAACAGGTTAAAGTAGAGTGGCAGTTACCGAAAGGGATGCTTCAGCATTTACCAGTTCTAGAGTGGAAATGAGAGAATATATCCATGGACTTTGTTTTGTGATTACTGAAGACATCTCGAGGTAATAATGCAATCTAGGTTATTTTTGATCGCTTGACTAAATATGCTCATTTCCTTTCTATACGAGATACTTTTTACCTAGATCAACTTTCCCGTTTGTATCTTAAAGAGATAGTCAGGTTATATAGAGTTCCTATCTCCATTGTATCTGACCGTGATCCCAGGTTCACTTCTAACTTTTGGAAAGGCCTTCAGAAGTCGTTGGATACTGAATTAAATTTTAGTACAGCTTTTCATCCTCAATCAGATGGGCAATCAAAACGAACAATTCAGAATTTGGAAGATATGCTACGTTCTTGTTCAATGGATTATCAGGGAAGTTGGGACCAACATCTTTCTTTGGTTGAGTTTTCTTATAATAACAGTTTTCATTCCAGTATACATATGGAACCATTTGAGGAATTATATGGTAAGCGATGTCGAACTCCAGCTTTTTGGGATGAAGTGGGTGAAAGGAAGCTGATGAGACCAGAATTGGTAGAAGAGTTGGCAGAAAAAGTTCAGCTGATATAGAAACACATGAGAATAGCTCAGAGCAAGTAGAAGAGTTATGCAGAAAACAGGAGGAAGGATCTCTCTTTTGAGGTAGGTGATCATGTTTTTCTCAAAGTATCACCATGGAAAAGTGTGATGCGATTTGGTAAGAAAGGAAAGCTGAGTCCAAGGTTCATTGGACCATATGAAATTATGGAGAGAGTTGGATCAGTTGCATACCGAGTGGCTTTACCTCCGAGTTTATCTCAGGTACACAATTTTTTTCATGTTTCAATGTTAAGGAAGTACATGCTGGATCCATCTCATGTTTTGAGTCCAGAGGTAGTTCAGCTGGAAGAGAACCTATCTTATGAGGAACAACCGGTCCAGATTCTTGAACACAGGGAGCAGGTGTTACGGAATAAGGTGATTCATCAGGTAAAGGTTTTTTGAAAAAACCACATGATTGAAGAGGTAACATGGGAATCTGAAAATGCAATGAGGGATAAATACCCCCACTTATTCGATAAGTAAATAAATTGCGGGGACACAATTTTCTAAAGGGGGAAGGATGTAACATCCCAAGTAAGTAATGAATAATAGATATTTTTATCTATGTCTATTTATGAATTAGATAGTGTTTTAGAGTCTTAAAATGAGAATAAATCCAATCTTAAGCATGAAATACACTAATATTTTTAAAAGATTGTTTTACTGCCTTTTGATGGAAAACCGTTTTTAAATCAAAATTTTGACAATTTTATAATCTCTATTTGTCAAAATAAACATATTATTTATGATTGGGACATTGAAATTTACATTGGATAAATTTTTGGTATTTTTCTGACAATGTTCATTTTTTTAATGAATAGTGAAAAATACTGCATTTTACATCAAAACTGCTTTTTCAACTAATTTAATTATATGGTTAGATTATATTTTTAATTGGTCTTAAAGTGTAATTTTAATATATTTTTACCATTTAATCCAATGGTGGTCATTAGGATTAATTTAACTTTGGAATTTGGCATAAAATAATGCCAAACTTTTCATAGATATTGTTTCAAAAAAACCCGCTATTTGTTTTGACAACGGGAATTATTTTTAATAAATTATTGAAATTTCTATATTTGGAATTTGGTAAAATGGATTACATATTTGGAATCAGAAGGTCCAAATTATGTAATCAAGACTCTTTTGTTTTTGGACATTATGAATAGTAACGACGGTAATTATCTTTAATTATCTCGATTAATGAGTAATCGGGTAGTTAAGGATAATAAAATAATATCATAATAATAAAAAATGACACCAACATGTGTCCTAATGCTACTGGTTGTCTCATGTCTGACCATGGGATGCCTTGTGCCAAACTTGGGGACCCCATGGAATCACTTTTGTGTGAAAGTGACTTTTTATCTTTTTATTTTTTAAAGAAAGTAAATATAACAAAGAATGTATCACCTGAGTAAAACATTTTTAATTTTGTCTACATAAATTATATTTTTGACTATAAATATTCATTGGAAATATAAAGATATTTCATACATCATAGTATTTTTTTCATAATTTTTAGACATTAAATAAATTAAATTATTTATGACATCATGATGATGCAACGATTACCTCATTATTTAAAGATTTAAATAAAATAAAAAGATAATATAAAATCTAAGACCTAAACTTGTCAAAGACCTAATGGATGAGTATATTTAATACCATTATCACCTTATCCTTGAAATACATCAATGTGGGACCTTTAAAATCCGAAACTCATTTGAAAATAAAGTAACATTTTGTAACTTTCCAAGAGTGCCCCTCCTCTCCTCTTATAAAAGGCCCCCACCTCTACCTCCTTACCCACACCTCTCAAGCCTTTGGCTCTGCCAACCCCTGCTCATTTTGTCTCTCCAAATCCCTATCTTACTCCAATAAGCCTCACTTTGGGTAGAAGTCTTTTCAAGGAAGCCTTTGATCTCAAATCAAAAAGAGTTACCCATTTTAAAGGTAGCGTTTTCTCTTGTATTCTTATGTTTTATTTTGCTTCTACAACCCCCTAAAATCTTTTTATTAATTTATTTTGTAACAACTACAGTATATTCAATATACTAGGATGTTGTTATAAGAAGGATTCTAGCTACACTTACACACACCTACATCTAATGGTTAAAGAACATACTGTTTCTGTGGATGGCGAATTTCTGCCTCACGAAACGATGATTGTCCAATATTCCTCTAACACCTTCAAAGATGGCCATTAATATGTCACTATATTTATATATGATATATAATATGTTTATGTGTTCCTTAAGCTTCTGTATTTTTCATTTATGGCATACCTTTATGGATTCCATTATGGGTATACGCGATATCTTCATTTTAGGAAGTGCGGACTACCGCCCCCTCAAAGTGATTTGATTCATTAATACCATATGTGGTACGTATAAAGGATAGATTTAATGATATTATATATGATACCATACTGTAATTATAATACTATTATGTATTATTATGTTTTAATTCCATTAAAGTATGAGATAGAAATTAAAGTAGCGTTCATGCGTACGTACGACTTACCGTCTCCATGAACGGTGCATTTCATTTCTTATCCCCAAATGTAATGTACTATTATAAGTACATATATATAATGGATATATATGATTTATGTTACATCTAAATTATGAATATAATTCTGGAATTAAAATATACATATCTCTTATTTGGTTTTAATTCCATTAATATGACATAGAAATGAAAGTAGCGTTCATGCGTACGTACAGCTTACCGTCTCCATGAACGGTGCATTTCATTTCTTACCTCTAAATGATTATGTAATATTATAAATGCATTTATATACTGGATATATATGATATATATGGCATCTAAATCATGAATATCATTCTTGAGATAATGGATATTTGACTACGTGAACAACTTGTAAATATAAGAAGCTCATTTTTGACTCAAGTACCACTGATCGTTAAAATGACCGTTATAAAATTGAATAATAACATAGTGTTCATGACATGGTAATAAATGATATAAAAGGAATAATGAACTTGAAAAAGGTTCTTAAGAAAGTATAAATTAACTCAATTTTATTATTCAGGAGATTAAAGAACGATCAAGTCAAGTCGGATACGAGGTAAGGGACTTCGTCTCAATCTCCATTCATTAAGGCATATTTTGTTTTATACACAACTTTCTTTTATACGGTGTATAAACCCCTTTGACTTTTATGCTTATTCAAAAGGAATCTTTTTTTATACGAAGCATTTTACTAAACGACAAAAGGAATGTTTTTTTTGTTTTTTTGTCGTACGTATGCGGCGACAACGACTTCTCCGCCGCTGTGACCATTATTTGAGTTTCGGCTTCCTCTACAAGCCATACATTTTTTTAAAATAAAAATAAATACCCTGTTTTACTTTTATTTTATTTTGGTATTGAAAATTGTTTTCATAATGTTTTTATATCAATGTGTTGTATTGATATCTTGTGATTGAAAGGTGGAAATGTTATGTTTCCTTTATGCATGTTTTATGTGATACGATTATGTTTTGGTTATTGGGCATTATTATGAAGACGGGTGGTTCTGTGATAAAATAAGGGCGGGTGAGCCCGATATAGATCTCCAATGCATTGGGTAACGCGAAAGAGTTAAATGTTAAGGTTTCTCCTAATAGATTTAGGGAATATACTGTGATGGGTATTCCAAACGTAACCAAGAGGGTTACTCCCTACATAAGAATGTTATGAATGCCTCATGTTACCGTTATGTCTTATGATTTCTATGATTTATTCATGATTTTATGAGGTATGTTAAAGTGCTTATGTTTTATGGGTAAAGTATGATTTCATTCTTATGTATATATGAACTCATTTTTCCTTTCCATATTTTTATAACCCTTACTGAATTTTTTATACTCATCCCAAGTTTTTGAAATGTTTTTCACAGGTCAAAGGAATGGTACATGATATGATGATAGTGTCAAGGAAGTGTCAAGAAAGAATCCATGTTTTATTTTAAATATGTTTCCATTGATAGGAAAAATGAATACTATATTTTATGTAACCACTTTGTTTAAATGTGGAATTTAATGCAAGTTTTATGATCTAATTCTCTAAAACTCTAAACCTGAAAATATCCTCAATGTGGAATCTTGTAATAACACAAGATTAAGTAAGGTTTAAGGATGGGGCCTTATATATACTTTTGTAATACACATATATTTCACACTTCTCCCCAAATAGATAATGTCACCATATTTACAAAGAAAATATTACTACATCCAACTTCAAATCTTACATTGGGTAGTTCTGTTCATGAACTTTCAACTGCATATAAGTATAGGCTATGGAATTTTCATTCAACATTAACACACAACCCAATCCATTCTTCGAAGCATTATTTAATACCACCAAAAGTTATTCTATAGTGGGTAGTGTGAGAATTGGTGTAGTGATAAGACTCCTTTTCAACTCCTTGAATCTATCGTCACATTCATCATTCTAAGAAAACATGACTCCCTTCTGAGTTAGATTGGTAAGAGGGTTTTAAAATCATGAGAAATTTCTCCCAAATCGGTGATAATACCCAACTACCCAAGGGAACTATAGATATCTGTCACAAATGTTGGACTTTTCCATCCTTCAATTGCTTCCATCTTAGAAGGGTAAAAAATATCCCATTTATTATGATGATATTCCCTAATAAGAATACTTACTTTAACCATAACACACAGTTTATATACTTTTCATAAAGAGTCTTCTTTTGTAGGGTCTTTAGCATAGTGCTCAAATGCTCCTCAAGCTCCTCCTTCCTTTTGTAGTATATTATAATATCATTTATAAAGACTACCAAATTTTTTTCTAGGTAATATCTAATGACTCTATTCATCAATTCCATGATTATTTCTAGAGCATTCGTGAGTTGTAATGACATTACTATGAACTCATAGTGTCTGTACCTTGTACGAAAAGTAGTCTTAGGGATATTTCCCTTATTTTCCCTTAATTGATAATATCCTGAGTGAAGATACACCTTAGATAATTATTGTGATCCATGTAGATGATCGGACAAGTCATGAATTCATGGAATAGGATACATGCTCTTAATCATGATCTTTTTGATCTCATGATAATCGATGAAAAGGTGCATTGACCCGTCATTATTCTTAATGAAGAGGAATGGTGCACCCCATGGTGAAGCACTTGGGTGTATAAAATATTTATCCATATTCTCCTATAGTTGTTTCTTTATCTCATCTAGTTTCACAACAATTATTATATAAGTATTATTGGATAGTGGAAACATACCTAGTATAATATCGATTGAAAATTCAACCTCTATAATAAGAGGAAGACTAACTAATTCCTTAGGAAACACATTAGCGTATTCCCTCACAATTGATATGTCTTAAAGGATGGTTCTTTCCTTATACATAATCATTTGAGATAGAAATGATTACTTTTAGGGAAATAATATCCATGCTTGAGATTTTGGTGCTAAAGGATATTCATTCTCCCCTTTGCAATTGTACAGAATCAGAGGACGATTCGCTATATAATGAGTGATTTCTTTATCATGGAAATTTATGTTAGATCTATTTAGGGAATTCTAATTCATGCCCATAATTGTATAAAATTATACCAAAGGGAGTATGAATTTTTTTTATGGGAATTGCATCCCACAAATTTTGATAGGGGAGGAAATGTATACTTGGGATGCAATAATTTCCCTATTTTCTGTTTTCACTAACAACTCTACCTCCATGATTTGTGGTGGTGTTTGAATAGTTCTAATAAAATTTTATGATATGAAGGAGTGAGTATAACCAGAAAATAAAGAAATGTTCACTATTCTTGAATGAATAACTAGCATACATGTCACCACATTATTTTCTGGATTAGCCTCAGTGGTTGTGATGGAAAAAGCTCACCCCTATGGCCTTGGAGGTTACTGGTTGTCTCTAGAAACCCTTTTCCATGTGAATTGGTTTGAAAAGTGCCTTGGTTACTTGCATTTGAAGCAATTAATAAAGCAATGAGGGTTGATTAGATCATTCATTTCCTCCATTTCATTAGTAGGTTTCACCTATTAGTAATCCTTATCTAAGTTCCCTTCCTTCTTGAACATAAATCATTTCCCCATCCCCTATAGAAAATTTCTGCAGTACTTCTTTTCACACCTTTAACAAGTGGGATGTTAAAATTTCTTGGAACCATTATATTTTTACACCGAACTGCCAAAATTAAAATCCACTTTTTTCATCTTATCCCTATGATACCCTTGAGATTATTCAATCTTCATTTTGACTTTCAAGGAACATCAGATAATTTCTTCATATTTATCAAAGTCTCGGATCACCAGAGATTTTCATAGACTTGATTTCATTCCACCAAATAAGTAGTAAACATTTCATTTAGGGGTAATGATAAAGTTGTAGGTTTATCATGCAAGTCTTGTGAAGTTTTCCTCATACGCCTGGTAGATTTTTCATCCTTCTGTTTGAGGGAAAGGAGATCCCATTCCATTTTAGGACATAGATTGTGAGTAAAATATTTATCAAAAAACATTTTTTGGATTACCTTCCACCCCATTGCTTTGATCTCTTCCTTAGGTATAGTATTCTTGATCAATTTCCACCACTGATCAATTTATCCCTATAACCAATAAACATCGAGAAGAACCTTCTATTGCTAAAAACATTAAAGGATGAGGAATATCTTCTCAATGGAGTTGATCCATTGTTCCGTGATTAAGGGATCAAATAATCCATAGAAATTCGGAGGCCTTAGTCGTATAAATCTCTCAATATCATCTTGTTCTCTCTTATGGAGATTTGGATGCTTCTACTGATCTATATTTTTATTTAGAGCCCAAGTTATCTGAGAGAGTATCATCATAAATTTTGTGATTCCCACACCCATCAGGTTGGAATCTCGTTGGGTCAGCCATCAAATTTACCATTGCATTGGTTGTTTACCATATTACTCCTATTTTAGACCATTGTATAAAATAAAAATAAAATTATTGATGAGTATTTTTAAACTATTAAACACATAAAGGGTAATTCCAATGATAATAAAGGGATAACTTATAAATTACATTTATTTCCAAAGTTATAAATTTCTAGGCTTCAATATATGTTATCCATGATATGTTTCCTAGCATATACTATTATGGTATTTTTTTATTCCCTCAATAGTGGTTCTTAATGATTTTATGAATTTTACAAAGAATATCACCTGATAGTTTCAAACCATGTGCGCAGTAAGACCTGTTGTCATGCACCAGGTTATGCCAAGTCAAGCCCGAAACACCTTATTGTATTTGTTACACAAAGGTACATCTATGATAGAACCGCATCCACTTGTAGTATCCAGAAATGGATTTATTTTTATGATAAACCACTTAATCTATACTTACCAAAATTTAGGTATGTTTTCTTATACTTAGCCTTATCCCTAAGGATTTTTCTAGAGTTTTCTAATCCTAATCCAAAAAATAACTAAACTTTTCATTTGATACAAAATATAACAACCCTTTTATTTATTACACATCAATAATTTATTTATTACATAAGATTAAACTTAATAAAAACCATATTATTGACAATTATAGTTTCTTTGGGAATTATGTACATTACATGGAATATTAAAATAGGAAAACAACATCTTTATTGAAAATATTCTTAACATACTCTCACTTAAAACTATATGGGATAACCTGGGGACAAACATAAGAAAGGGGTGAGATATAAAACACAGTAAGGGAATAAAAAATTCATAAGTTAATGAAATTAAAACAGGTTAAACAATAGTAATAATGGAGGGAGAACAATAAACATAAATAGTGAGACATGATATAACATGATAATAATAAAGGCAGCATGGTTAATGTCACAACATCTTAATACACTGTATCATAAACATAGGTCAGGGTTAAATTCAAATACATCATAATGGAAAAAGTACCATAAAGGAATCAGGTTCACTCCCTATCCCAACATGATGTATCGTGAGAGTAAACATTACCCAATGCATTGGATTGCTATATAATTCTGAGTGCACCCATCACTTTCTTTTCATTCTCATGCTTAGATGTTCCACATAGATTATAAAACATGGATTAATTCATCATAATATTTTATTCCAAGATCATGGATTGTGGAATAAATATATTTAAGTCCAAATTGAAAGAATTATGTGTGTATAAAGGTGAACACCCTTGATATAAAATGGGTATTATATTCACTACACATTTGTTTTCGCATGTAAAATAGTGGTGAAATTTCAGCAGCATAACAACATCACTTGAAAATTAATAAAATGGATTGATGAGAGAGAAAGTGGTATATCATCATTTGGAAATGAAATGGGAATTAATAGGGATCTGGAAAGCCATATCCCAACATTATTAATTGGAAATATAAGGAATAAGATATTAAAGAAACTTTAATAAAGAAGAGAAGATGAGGATCCCTTACTTAAGTGAGTGACTCCAAATGCTTGGGTGGAGCTTCTTGAGAGAATGAGGTCACATTAAAATGACACTAGAGAGAGGATGTAAGATTAAGGATGTTATCATATAATTTTTAGTGAAGATAAATTTGATCTTGTGTGAGTTTATATAGGAAATGTGTGGGGATTTATTTATTATTTATCAAACTTAGGTTTTGAACTCTATAAAAAAACTAACAAAAACCACAAACCTTCCCATATTTTTTGACCATAATTTCTATAAAATGGGATTGGTTCTCATTATTTTATATTTCAAAGGGCCAAACATAATTAAATAATTCCATTAAGTAGAGTTGATCCATACTCTTAAAAAACAATTTTAAAACCTTAAAATATATTAATGGTTTTTGAGGATTCATAATGTCATTATAAAATTATTAAAATAAAAATAACAACACATTATTTTAAATGGAAAACATATATATAGTCATTTAAACCCTTTATAGTATTTATTAAAACACTTTAGGGTCATTATGATGTCATAATACATAATCTATATTTATACGATATTTAATTTTTCCCCAAAAATTTGACCCTCTCAGAAAATTATGAAAAATTATCCATCATATAATTTTGATTATGTGATTAAAAAATTATTATTCATTTAATACAAATAATTTTATAAATATATGAATTTTTACTTTTAAAATACAATTGACATTTATTAATAAATATTGGGTTTACTAACAATAACCATTTTCAAGCATTTATTAAAATTAACTTTGAATTTATAAAAATTATATGGTTATTTATATTTAACAAAAATTATTAAATAATAATAATTTATTAAAATTTTATTTATTTAAAAAATCCATTAATTTATGGTAATAAATTCATTAATTGAATTTTAATATTACCCGAAAATATAATTTTTACTTATTGTATCAAATTTAAAATCATTTATAAAGTAACAAAAATAGGATGAAAATATATTTATTATTCTATAAAAAATAATGTACTTAATTATATTTTTAGGGTATGGATACATATCCATTTAATACACCAACAAATTCCCTAAGAGTAAGGCGCGTGATGGTGAGACTTTCATGGGGTGATTTGACGTAAATGGTTTGGGTTGTGATATCGATGTGCTTCAAATTCACCTATAAATGGTTTCACTCTTGATTATGTTGTTGGATCTCAACTTGGGCTTGGTCAATAGAAAATAATAGTTATTCTATCTCCCTCTTGAGTTCTAATAAAAGGGATTTGTAGGGTATGATCCTATTGGTTGAGGCCATAAATTCCTTTTTTTATATCAATTGGATATCATAACACCCTATATTTATACTAATCATGTGATCACTGTTCAAAGGATATTTTATCAATGATAAATATGATTAATATTCATTTAGATACGACAGGATATAATAAAACCAAATATTTGAATGTGTTTTATATAACCATATTACATAATAATACATTTAACTTAATCACAAGGGAAATTTTATTTATAACAGATTGGGTCATTACATGGCCTTGACCAGTAAGATCCTACCCTATGAGGACTATTTATCAGAAATTTAGTGAGAGATGTCACCACTATGATTTTACCATGACCAAGAAAAAACCTAAATTTAATAACTTTATAAAAAATGAAACTATTTACATGATATGTTCAATCTTATCAAGATCACAACCCAAACCATGTTCATTGAACCACCCCATGAAAGCACCACCATCTCAAACCTCACCCTTCTGAAGTATGCTGGATTAATTAGGGGTTATGTAACTTGAACGTAATTGTATAATTTTTAAAAATTTTCTTTTATAATATCATAATGACTATATTCTTCCCTTTTCGTTATTACTATTTTATATAAGTTGATGAAAATTAGATTTTGACATGAAGATACCAAAATTTGAATTTTAGAAAATATACAGTTTTAATTAAAACACAATTTTTGAGAAATTTATGAATTTTGAAAAAAAAATATTTTCAAAAAATATTCTTATTATGTATTATTAATATACAAATTATAATATGATTTCATGAAGTCTAATTAATATTTTTAATAATTAGATAATTGTTATTGTCATAAAAATAGTGTATTTCAATAAAAGATAATTTTATTTTAAATATTTAAATTATAAAATGTAGAGTATTATTTTGATAAATTAAATATTTTTTCTAAAATCAACACTTCAAAATTATCTAATAGTGTATTTTTTTTATAATTTTCTGAGATAGTATAATTTATGGGTAAAAATTTAATAAGATATAAATATATGATTTGTATTATGATATCATAATATCCCAAAAGTGATGTAATAAAAAGAATAATGGACATACAAGACAAAAAGTATAGTTTCAATTTATAATAATGTTTATTAAATGTTATTTGATTAATTTTATAGACCCTTAATGAATCCTCAAAAACCTATATTATATTTTAAGGTATTAAAATAAATTCTTTATAAACATTATTCACGAACACATCGGCAATGGTATTATTTTAAGGGTTTAGGATATTAAAATTATAAAATATTAAAAAAACTACACTTTGGTATAAACCATGGGAAAAACCATCAAAAGGATCGTGGTTTTGATAATTTCATCATATAGAGTTTAAAAAATAAGTTTACAAATTAATAAATAATTCTACCCTCTTTTTCTATAAATAACCAGCCATCCCCCCAATCCTATTCACTAAAAACCCATTTAGTATTAATTTACTCTCAATATTCCTCTCTAATTACCTTCCTAGGTGTTCCCAAGATCTTGAGGAGATTCTCTCATGCTTTTAGGGGTGCCCAATCAATGTAAGGTACTTTGTCCACTTATATTTATAGAAGGTACTTTATTTGTGTTAATCCATTTTGATTTAAAATTTACTTTATTTTAATGTGTTTTTACACATCCATTTTTTATAATTATGATTCCCTTGTATTGATATACCACCATTAACACACATTCACCCCTCCCAAAAACCATTATGTGGACCTGTTATGATACATAAATTATCCAATGCTTTTACATGAATATTATTTATATAGTGTGTACCCATTCCCATTTCCACTCAAGGGAATTCACAAAGTTATACCTATAATTCATTGATTAGGTACTTCTATTTAGCTAACCCTCACACTTTAATCATGGTGATAAAAGTTATAAATGGAGTTCTTATATTGTATAGTCTATATGGAACAAAAAGCATGTACATGATATGAATGTGATGGGTGGTCTAGGAATTATGTAGTCCTATAATGCATTGGGTAATGGTTTAATCACATATAATTCCATGTATGGTTCTATAGAGGTTATCTCCCACACATAATGTTAAGATGAATTGGTGGTTAGCCTGGACTTATGATTTTGATGTCATTTTGATGTGGTTTTAACATTTCTTATATTTCATTGATGTTATCATCATATATCAGGTTTTGGGGATCATGTTTCATATTTTCACCCCTTTTATGTCACCTTTTTATGCCACTTGACTAACATGTATTACATTCATCATGTTATTCATTGATTAAACTCTTACTGGGATTTATATCTCATCCTTTTATTATGTAAATCCCCCATTCATCCAGTATACTATTGAAGAATTGATGTAATATAAGATCATATTTTTTAGTTTTTAAATAATGTTTTTGTACCAAGGTTTCAATTCAGTGTGCAATAAAACAAATTTCCTAAAGAAACTAGTCTTAAATATTTTTTGATATTGTATTATGAGGATCATTATGCAATAAATCATAACATAAATTTTATTAAACATATGAGTTTTCATAGTTGGTATCAGAGGAAAGTAATATTATTTATTAAGATTAGGATTAGAAAACATTAGTGAAAGCCTTAGGTATATGAATAATCATAGAAAGATATCCTTTAATTATGGTAAATTATTGAGTAAATGATTTCCAAACTACAAATTCCATGTATAGATATTATATGTTGAAGTTTCTTAGACACATATTTACCTAGGTGTAATGACAATGAAAAGGGAACATTAGGCATTGAAATGATCGCCACCTGGTTCATAACAAAATTTTCTTGCAACTCACTTGGTTTAACAATCCCATGAGATATGAATTGGTAAGTTCATAATAAATATACAAATCATTATGAAGGGAATAAAAATTCACATAAAATTTTATATTATGAAATAAAAAATTCAAGACATAGATTGAAACCTATATATTTATAGGTTAAGGAATTTATGAAATTTAGGATTTATCCCTTTAATGTTCATAATTTCCCTTTTATTTGATTAGTATTATTAAAATTCTCATCCTTATTTTTCCTTTTTTTTCAATTGTAGGAAATAGGAGGAACCAAGTCAATAACCAATGTAATGAGTGATGTAATGGCTACCCAAATCAGATGCATAACCCAATGGGAGGCGGATTCAAAAATGTCATGATATTAAATTCTCAAATAACTAATGTTCTGAATAGAAACATGAATAAAAAAGAAAACTTACACCCCCTATGAAAGAGAAATATGTAATTGAGACATTTATGTGACAATAGCCTTTGAATTTTACTTTTTCTTTCCATCCATTAATCTTGGAATAATGGACCAACTATATTGAATAGACATTCTCTATCATTCAATATTCTGAGTAAGATAAGGTAGTGCTAGATATTTATCATATAGAAGGAGAATCTGACCAATAGATGATGTTAATAAAAATAAATATGAATCCCAAGGATTATATTGAAGTGATGTAGTGAAAATAATTCTAAAAGATGTTTTTCAATTAATATTTTCCTTTCACTCTACATGATAAAATGGAGAGGGAATTCATTGGCCTTAATAAAAAGGATGATGAATCTATTGGGATGTATGAGGTGAGATTTAAAATTCTTTCATGATATATATATCTTTGTATGAATTTCATACCTAAATAAAAAAAATTTATATGGATATTCATTATATTACAAAAACACATGCCTAAGGATCATAAAGTTATAGTGCCTTTAGAAACTTGGGAATATAAATAATTGTTTCAAAAAAGATCCACATTGACTTCCAATTATTTCCTCATAACTAGAACCCCTATTGAACATATCACATGTAATATATAGCATCGTAACCTGGGGAGAATAAACATAAGAATGGTTGAGGTTAGATTTTCAGTAAGGGTAATCAAGATAAATATGTGAACATAATGTGAACATGGGGTTATAAGAACATGAGGATAACATATGAAAACCATACACTACACATAAAAGATTGAAATCTTGAGTTATTGAATAAATTTTGGTAGTTTATAAGACATGAATTATAGAGAAATAAAATAACATGATCCATAAAAATATAATATTGATATAATACATGACATTATGTCATACACATAAGAATAGAAAATAATTTCCATTGTAGTAGAGTATTGTTACCAAGGCTATCATAGTGGAATGGGTTCACAAACCAAATGATAATATTAGTTAAGGTTCACTACCAGCACTCTCATTGTGGAAAAAGGCCCTTAATGAACTAGGTTCACACCCCATTCTAGTAATATTTATCTCATGAGATGTCAATATTTACTCAATTAATTAGAGGGAGATATATGTCCCACCCATCACATAATTTTAATCATACATATGTGTTCCACAAGACCATAAAACATTCATCATATCATAACCCATTAAAAGAAATGGGATTCATAAAACATTCATTATATTTGAACCAGTGAAAAGGAAATAGGTTTCATAAACATTTTTTCATCATAAATATAAACCATACATAGGAATAATAAATATTGTATCATTAAATTATATCCCTATTAAAGTTTAAGCTACATCAAAGGATGTCATATTAGATGAAAAATAATTTTAAAATATAACTTGGATAATTTTTTGATGAAAATAGCCTTTCCACTTTTAAAATATTTTTTTAAAAAATTAAGCATTTTAAAAACCCATTTAATGGAAAATGACTTTAGAAACTTATAAAGGAAACTTTAAATATCATTAAAACATTTATTGAGTAAAATATAATGTCCTGTTAGAAATTTGTTAAAAAAATAAAAAAAAAATTGAAATTTTTTTTCTATTAAAATGACCTTTGAAGAATAAAAAATAATCTTTAAGGAATTGGGTGGTCATGAAGATGGGAAATTATATTCCTGAAATACATGTTTAAACAATGATTCCTTTCACATTTCCAGTATAATCCAAATGGTCCTTGTTTAGAAAATAACATGAAGAATCCTTTTAAAACTCTTTTTAAAAAGGTAAAACATGGGTTAAAATTTAATTAATAAATCATTTATTAAATTTTAATTTTTTTGAAAACATTTTTAGAAAACATGGATATAGATGAAAAAGGGTTTTCGACCAAATAGAGAAATAAAGATGATTTTTCTTAATTTTTTTTGGTCCCTTAAATCCTCTAAGAGACCAAAATGATAGGAAAAAATTTATTCTCCATAAATAACCCAAATTGAATAAAATATATAAGTTTATTCATACATATATCATAACATTTCATCGTTGGAAGAATAATAAAAAACAATCCTAATAAACTACGATATTTTAACATAAAACCATTACAACTTTGGTGAGATTTAATTTGAATCCCCATGAAAAAATAATATTAAATGAAACATAGAATATCATAAGAATAAATAAATTCATGATATCACATATCTATGAGGATATATATACACATCATAAAATAAGACAGGTTTATAATATCACTTATGTCACAAAGATGATAAATTGGGGAAGAAACCCTTACCTTAAGTATCAACTTTCATCATACATGTTTGCAAATCCTGTATAATAAATATATATTTATTATAAATATATTATATAACCATAATTATAAATATCATAACATATATTATTTACTTTTGACCTTTTATTACATGTTTATTAAGAATTCCTTGTTAAAATCATGTTTTGGTCAATAACTACTTTGTTTTACATTAATGTTTTGATTTGGTATTTTCAATAAATTTAATATGATCAAGATTACATAATATCAATAATTTTAAACATGATATAAACATAATATATATATTATATATATATTTAGTGTAATCCATAAATTTCAGGAATATTAAATGAAATGCATATTTTTTGAAGACGGTAGGACATACGTAAGCATGAACGCTATTTCCATTTCTCATCGGATAAAAAAAAGAGATATAAATAATGATTCACCTTTATAGAATCATTTTTATGTTATATATATAACACAAATATATTATATGTGTCCTTAATCCTTTAGTGAGAAGCTTTAGTGAAAAATGAATAACATTGCTATGCGAGGTGGTAGTTCGCCATACCCACAATCGACGTTGTCATATCCTAAAAAAATGGAAAATAAGAAGGTATAGCTGATATGAAAATTCCATAAGTATAATATTTTAAAAAACATCATATATATTAATATAATATATCCCTATTACCATCCAAGTAAAACTGAAATGAAAAACACATCACATCGGTTTATGAGGCGTTAGTCTGTCGTACACTCGAGCGACGTTGTTGTTTTACAATGGGTTAGATGGTAAGATATTATGTGAGATATTATAATTATATAAGTATAATAATATCATAAATATTTTATATAAACATTATATAAAATATTATATCATGACGTGATAGGTAGTGATGGAAAACGACTAACATCAATTGGCGAGGATGTAGTCCGTCTTATATGTGATCGATGGTTTAGTTTTCCCATTTGATGGAATACAAGATGGATATAGGTTATTATATTATAAAATAAAATCTCATTTTATGGGAGATATTAGTGTTATTAAATAATCATAGTTGAATAATATTTTAAGTATTTATATGAATAAATATAATTAAAATGCATGTTTAAGGATTATACCTCTTCTTCATAGAACTTCTTTAGGTTTACACCTAAATCCCTCATAGGAGGGATTAATAATAAAACCAAGTCATCTAGTATTTGGTAATGAAATTATGGAAGATATTTGGTTTGGTCTAGGTAGAACCAACTAATTTTGTATGTGTGAATAGAAGATAAGAGTTTGGGTCATTTTATAAGTGGGGGAGATGAAACACATTATATTTTTTAAAAGCATAAAGTGTAGGCACATTTTTCACATGCCAAAAGGATCCAAAGGAGTTTATAATAAAAAATTAGTGGTGATAAGGTTAATATATGTCAAACCAATGGGTTTTGGAAAAGTTTTTAGGTTATTTTATTCCTCACCTTTTTATTTTAATTCTACCATAAACTCGTTTTAACTTTAACCATAGAAATTAATTTTTACTATTTTTACAGTTCATATTTAAAAAATAATAATTTGAAATTTTTATAAAATATAAATAATTATTACGAAAAATATAATATCCACATTTAAAAATTCAATTCATATAATTGGAATTATTTAATTTAAAATTAGGCCTCCAGATATGATAACAAACAATTTTCCAAGGAGAAAAGTTCCAAAGTTTAAAATTTTTTTATATGAATATTCCATAAGAAATTGATTCCAATGACATAAATTGGATTAATAAAATTATAATTGAAATAATTTTAATTTTAAAAGAATATAAAATTAAAATTTATCTTATAAATTCTTTGAATGAAATGGTAGTTTTCAATAAAAAATAGTATTCTTCACTATTCATTGAAAAAATTATATTTTTAGAAAATTATCAAAAATTAACCCAATGATAGTTTTCAAATTATGAATTAAAAAAATAATTTTAAATTTTCAAATATATTTTCTAACTATTTTAAAAATTAATTTCAAAATAATTTCAGAAAATGCGACAAAATTGTTTTTTTGAAAAAAAAACAATTTTAAGAGTAAAATTGGATTTATTCTTATCACACATCTTGAAAAAAATTATATTAATATAAAATTTTTTATTTAATATAATATATATATATTCTATTAAAATCATCCATCAAAATTTATTTATTTAATTTATTAAGGTAAAATTATTCTGTGTGTAGATTTTTTTTTCAGAAAAACATTTCCTTTATTTTTTAAATGTTTCTTATTTCCATTTATAATTAATTGGTCACTAGAGAATTAATTTTATATACATTTTTAAACCATATATTTTAATAGTTATGTTAATAATATTCATTTTCTCCATTCCAATAGATATGAGATAACTATCATATTAAGTAATAATATTTTAATTATATGTTTTGCTTTGTTAAAACTCAGCATTGCGTGTAGAAAAAGCTATATATAAAATTAAATTTAATAAAAAAATTCATAAACCCTTTGGGAGTTTCATTTAAACCCACATAAAATTATTTTTCCCTTGAAATTCTATCACATTATTATAAAAAATGAGGATACTTCTTTCTTATTACATCCTCTGGTTCCCACATAGCTTCCTCAAGATGGAAATTTCACTATAAAACATTGACCAATTATGTGGTCTTATTTCATATAAATTTCTTTCTATGATCTAGAATCTCTATCAATTGTTCCTCATATGAAAGATATTTATTCATTTGTATGAACTCTGAGCTCAGTAAATGTGATGAATTAGTTACATACCTCCTTATGAGAGACACATGGGACACATCTTGAACCTAGAGGTTTTGTGGGTGTATTAAATGATAAACTTCCATTCCAGTACAATCAAGAATTTTAAAGGGAATAATATACCTAATTATTAGTTTTCCATTCACTATTCCATGGAGAAATTCAAAGAAACACCTTGTCACCTACTTCAAATTCTATATCATGTCGATGATTATGAACATAACTTTTCAATCATGTTTTTATACCCTTATGTGCTACCAAATATATCTAACCTTCTTCACCATCACTTCTATCATCTCTGGTCCCAATATCTTTCTTTATAAAACTTCATTTAAGGACATTGGAGCTCTACAGTTTATGAATTTATATCCTGGAATATTTATCCAGAGATAAATCTTCTATAACAGTAATGAGTTGCACTAACTTTGTAAATTGATCAACTACAAGCCATATATCATTTCCCCCTTTATGAATTTTAGAGTGTCTGATGACAAAATCCATGGTGATGTTTTCCCATTTTTATTATGGTATCAAAAATGGGTTGAGAACGAACTTAATCATTTTTCTATCATACTTAACTTAGTTACCTTCTAAACATTGAGAAAAATACATAGAAATATATCCCTTCATGTTATCCCACCATAAATAATCATTTATATAGGCCACTGGTAGGTGTTATACCCTTGTCATCCTTTGGTTGTGGGTTCAATCCCCATATACTTGATAAATGTGATAGGTTGTCGCCCGACATGTGGGTTATAATTTAAAAAAACTATATTAAAATAATTTATAAAACATTCCAAAATTACAATAACCCATTTTTACCTTATAATAAATGATATGATAAACTATAAAGGTTACTAATAACTTTAATCATATATCTATAAAAGTAATTCCTCCTCTAATAACCTTTTCACTAAAACATATTCCAAACCAAAGGATTGTATTTCAATAAATCTCTCTCAAAATGTCCTTAATCTTGATAAACAATCATAACATAAAACCTCAAAAGGGATGTTAAAGACTTTAAACATTTGATCGACCTTAAACTTCTAAATCTATAATGGAATCCATAAATATTAAGTTAATCTTACATGAGAAAATAAATTCTACCAAAATTTCCACAACCCTTAGATGTTTTATGATTCATATAACCAAAATTCCATTGGTAAAATACATTTATAGCATAATTTGTGTATCCAAATACATAAATACATCACCCTTTTAATCCTTAAAAAACACCATATCTTATAAAGGGACATTTCCATTGGAATATTGGGTTCATCCTTGAACTGATAGAATATCAAATTTGATTTCATTATTCCATAATACATATACTGGGTGATAATAAATTTTAATATTCACATCAAATTTCACTAAAGGATGAAAAATAATAATTTTATTGGTCTCATTCATAAAAAATCAAACATGAAATTCTCAAATAAGGACAAAAAGATAATTTTCCCCTGGTTATCATGATTCAATTCATCTGTTGTGATTGAAAAATCTTTATGATTATCCTTTTTTCCTTATATGTTGTCATGTATTATCATCCTCATTATCCTTGTATTAGGGAATTTATTTTCACAATACCCAAACTCCTTGTACTTGAAGTACTGGAGTGTGGTTAGTGCATTCAGTGGAGCTTTCTCTCTATTTGAATTAGTAGCTAACTTCCTGTCATCATTTTATCATTAGACTACCTGATGACATTCCTTTACACACACAAAGAATTTACCAATACCCTTAAGAAAATTTCCTCCATGTTTCCAACCACACTTCAAGCATGAAGGAAAGATCATCTTCTTATCTTCATGGTTTATAGTGTTTCCCTTGATCTCCATCATTCTTTTCTTATAAAAACCATGAGATTAATGGGAAACTCCAATATAAATTTCCACATTAAGAGAACATCAATCTATTTCCACATAGCTACCAAAGTCTCTTATTGAAATGGCTTGTACCTCCACGGTCCATTAATTTTTCAAAATACAGTGTTTACGGTGTTCTGGGAGGAAATAATAGCTTATTTCAAGAGTTTTTTCAAATTTCTAGTTTTTTCGTCGGTAGGTCCAAGAATCGGTAGGTTGAAGGAATTAGTAGTTTAGGGAGTCGGTAGGTCGAAGGTGTTGGTAGGTTGAGGGAATGAGTAAGATGAGGTGTAAGTAGGTTGAGGCATCGGTAGGTGGATGCATCAGTAGGTCGAGGTGTCGGTAGGTCGAGGTGTCGGTAGGTCGAGGTGTTGGTAGGTCGATGAATCAGTAGGTTGAGGCATCATTAGGTTGAGGTGTCGTTAGATCAAGGTCCTCCGTGAGTGTGGGCATCGGTGAGTTAGGGTGTTAGTGAGTCAGGGCATTGGTGAGTCAGGGGGTCTGTGAGTCAGGGAGTTAGTGAGTCAGGGAATTGGTGATTCAAGCATCGGTAGGTCACGTCGGTGGCTCAACATTGGTATCTCATTGAATGTAAATTTTTTTTAGTAGATCAATGTCCATGGATTGCGGTCAGTGACTCACCCATTAGTGACTCATTTCCATTTTTCCTAGTTTTTCAAGTTTTCCCCTCTTACATTTTATTTGATGTAAATCGAGTTTAAAGACTTGTTTAGGTGTTTATAAAGGTTTTTCAAAGGATATTAATTATATATTTAATATCCTAATGTTATGGGTACTTTGAAATAGTCAAACCTCATGGTCTTTTCCATAATACAACTTTAATGGACCTTAAGAACATTTCCCATTCCATTAATATAGGATCTGGATTTTTCTAAAGTCGAGTTACTCTCTTCTCTTTTCTATTGGTGTGAAGAGAACTTTTCTTCCCAGATGAGCTATGCACCTATGTTGTATCCCCCTATTCAGTTTTCCTTGGAGTCTCTTTCTTGCGTGACTCCCTGTTTTAGCTCAAAGAGGAGTTTTAGTCGCCTATTGTTCGAGGTATGAATTCATTTATCTATACTTTAATTTTGTATCATGCGGGGTGGGTGTACTTATGTCCTATTGTAAATATAGCTAAAACCAATTTAAAGAAGATAATAGGAAGGAATAAATGGGGATGTGGAAGATGTTGATGATCACTTACTTTTATCTATCATATATTATCTTTAATTTTAATTTTATGGGTTGTATCCCTCTGAAATTCATGGCCATTGGTTGTCTTTTCTTGCGTACCCGTGATGATTCATGCTTATTATTGATTCTATCTTGAAGTTACTATAAACATAAAATCTAATTAATCATGTATACCCAGTTAAATAAAAAGTATTCTCCAAGATCAAACTTGATTTGTGATGACCCATGTTTATCAAAGTGGAATTAAAGAACCTTTTTTGGCTAAATCCAAAAACACTCACCTTGTCTTGGTGTGGATGTGTGCTATGTGGGACTTGTTGGGTTTTGTGCTTTATGTGGGTTATATGGTGGTGTTTTTGGTATCATGGATGCAGGCACAAGGGTGGTTAGAGGAGTTAGTTCTATGAGAAAGGTGTGGTATGAGTGTGCAGTGGGGCAGTGGTTTAGTGGTGGTTTCTGTGGGCTTTGTGTATGAGGTGGTGCAGAAGGTGTGATGGAATCTAAGGTTAAGATATTGATTAATTATGGAATGGGTGGACTTTTTATACAGTGGGTTTTCATCTAGGTAGTGGTTGGGTAGTGGGGCTGCAGGATTGGGCTGTGTCATGATTTCATGTTTGTGAGTGTTAGAATGGGTTCTCTTACCATTATCCCTTCTTTCCTTGTTTGGCTTGGTAAGTGGTTGGTATGGTTGCTTCTCCTTATAATGTTTGTAGTGTCTGGTAGTTTCCCAAGTAGGGATGGAAATAAATAAATAAATGATTTGATAATGTATAATGAAAATTGGTTGAATGAATCTCCTAGGGGTATGTTTCAAGTTGGGGCTTATAGTGAAGCGATATTCAAGTGACCGTCGTTCTTGGTGGTGCGTGCATGTAGGGGTAGCATCAAAGGTGGTTTTGAGTGGGTTGGTTGTATTTTTATAATCCCATAGGATGGGATGAGTGTTTGTTACCTATATGTATAATCTTTTAGTTCCTAATTTTTTCTATATGAACACCACCCATGTTGAGCCCTAAGTTCCGAACACCCCTATTGTTATAGGGTAGGGTGTCTTTCCCAACATCCTGGTGGGAGTATGGATGAATGATTACTGAATTTAACCTACTCCTCATTCTAGGCATTCACCGCACAAGACTCTTCTAGTAGGCTGTAATGGCTTTAGGTTTAATACCAGATTTATGGTATTGGTTGTGTGATAGGTGGTTTGTTTCCTAGCTGTCTTTGGGATGAGGCCCATGTGTTTTTGGGAGAGATGTGTGGTAGTTGTGGCCCATGTGTTTGTAGGTGGGATGTAGTGTTTGGATTAGGTGTGCATGGAAATTTTGTGATAGTGGGGATTGTGTAAGAGCATGGTAGCATCAAAATGTTCTCCGTTAGGGATGATAAGTTAACTAGTGGGAAGTGGTGCGGGGTACCCAAATATCGACGTGCTTACTACTTTACTTTACTTGAATTGCGTTATTTGGTGAGTTTTCCTTTGTGATGATGGGGTGGATAGTATACCTTGTTAGGTGATTTTTAGTTTCTGTTGTTTTCTCATAGGGGAATTAGTATGATTCTACCACTTGTGCATGGGTGACTTCGGTTTTCTATACTGAGTATACTTGTATGCTCACCCCATATATATATAACTGTTTTTAGGTTTCTAAGTAGATTACACAGACCATTCTAGACTTTACTAGATCAGACATTGGGGATGGTTGTTGTGTCACTTCTTAGTTTTATTTTGGTACTTACTTTGAGGTTTTCTTGGCATTTTTAGCAATTTTACTTAAACATGCATGTGGAATGTATTTTGGTTTCATTATATATATATATATGTGTGAGTGTGTGTGTGTGTGTGTTAGAGTTATTTGAGGTTGATACATCTTATCTTACAATATTGGTTACTAAAAAAAGGGTAATTCCTCCCACTTTCATGATATTTTTATACCCTTGGTAATGGTCTCCACCCGAGGGCCTACTGGAGTCTGACTTGGGGGTCATTATCTCTTCTTTATCTTGAGGAAGGAAGGTATTGACATATTTCTATCCCTTCCCTCATCTTGAAGAAGGTGGGTCATGATAAAATGGTATCAGAGGTGATGGTTGAGTGGTAGGATGGAGTTTGGAGTTAGGTACAATGATGATTGAATTGGGTGGTAGGGAAATAGTGTTAGGTGATCTTGGTGCGTGACATAGGCCAGGGAAGTCTAACTAGTACATGTGATTTTAAGGCCCCCCGTGACCCAATGAAAGGACTCTGAGCTTACCAAATGACCAAGTGAGGCTACACCGATTGCGGGGTAGAAACCCTAGGAAAGGTACATGCATCATGATGACTTTTGTTCTTGTTTTATTTGGGAATTTTCATGAAATTAAAATTAACAATGAATTAAAATGAATCCTAAATAAATTAAATACTACCCGAGATTAGGATTTCCATGTTTTCCTTTCATATCTGTCTCTTGAACATCTCCCGCATGTGGTACGAGCAGTGGAGGGTCAATAGGATAATCCAGTTGACAGGTAGAGGGTCAATCAAGGAGAGGAGGATGATTAGTGGTAGAAGATGCTTCGTGATTTCTAGCAATTGTATCTGGGGAAGCATAAAGGCTGTGTTTCAGACATGGATATAGAGAGTTTACTCAAGGATATAGTGATCACTTTCAGATTGATCCGGGCTTTGATAGTGTACTAGGTTCCCCTAGCAGTGAGTCAAATGATGAGAGTAGCACATCAGTGGTGGACTCTTTACCTCAGGGAGATAAAGGAGACCAAAGTTTGGTGGGTCGGATTTGATAACGAGTTTTGGGTAGAATTATTTTCTTCCACGATGAAGGAAGAGAAGATATAGAATCTAATCTCTCTACAACAGGGGAGTATGTCAATGAGGGAATTTGGGATCATGTTCAAGGATCTCCTACGTTTTTCTCCAGATCTCTTTCTGGATGAGAAGTATCAGGTGAGACGTTTGGAGGAGGCACTCCATCCTTCCCTCCAGTATGCATTTACTCCCTTCACCCTACTAAAATACTTATAGATTTAGAAGAAGGATGAGGTGGTGGAAAATATTCAATCATGAGTAGGTCTACTAGGATATGAAAGTTAACTGAGTTCTTCAAAGGATAAGGCCTTAGTAGCAAGTATCTGGCATCAGGGCCTTCTAGGTTTCTAACAATAGAGAGACGAACCCAAAAATTTCAATTTCGACCAGATAGTCCTTGCCCATTTATCATGGGATTGGGGCCAAGGTGTTTCTCCCGTGGAGGCTACAGGAAACTTCAAAGTCAGTGCCCAGTTCGGGCTTAGTATAGAAGAGGTGGGAAGGTTCAATACCCGCCTCAACAGTAGTGTCCAGCTAGGCCTTTCTAGCAGAAGGGACAGCATGACCCTGTTCCAGCAAGGGTATAATGTGTAGGAGGAGGCCAACCTCAGGGTTCTCCTTTGGGACCTCAAATAGGGTGTGGTTGTAGAGGCTTCTAACAATCGAGGGGAAGAGGATCCAGGCATGGGAAGTTTTACACCATAGTGGCAGTAGTTCCAGCATGGCCGGAGATCATTCGAGAAATGATTAGTTTGTTTAGTATGCTTGATTATTCTTTGTTTGATTTGGGAGCTTCACACTACTTCATTTCACCCAATCTGGTATATTCCTTCAGAATAGACACAGAGAGACTTTCTTTGCCTCTATTGTTGAGTACACTAGGCGGAGGTCAAACCAGCTTGTTTAATGTTTTCTAGGGATTTAGACTAATGTTGGGGCCAAATTAGTCCTATGGGGATCTCTTTTTTCTATAGATATATCTATATGATGCCATCCTTGGAATAGAATAGTTGTTTTCAGTGCATTCTATTATCAAATTATTCTAGAGAAGAGTTATGTTTTCAAACGTGAAAGGCCAGTGTGTAGCTTTCACTGTCGAGCGGATCTGTTAGGTGGGTAGCTAGCATATGGAGCCTCTTATTTCCTTGTTAGTTGATTTGTCAATGGGATTTATGGATTCTAATATGGTGGAGGTTCTGTGATTTTTTGGATGTTTTCCCTGAGGACGTTGTGACTCTACCCCCTTGACGTGACATTGAGTTTAGAATAGACTTACAACCCTGTGCTAGTCCGATTTCTATGGATCATTATTGGATAGGTATTTATGATTTGCAGGAGTGGCAGATACAAATTAAAGAACTAATGAAGAAGGGTTTCATATTACCCAATGCGTCACCATGGGGTGCTCTGGTCTTATTTGTGAAGAAGGCAGATGCTGGCCTGAGGCTGTTCATAGACTAATAGAGACTAAATCAGGTAATGGTCAAGAACTGTTACCCTCTCCCAATGATAGATGATCTTTTCAACTAGATGAGAGGAGTGAGTTGTTTTTCCAATATCGATCTATAGTATGGATATCACTAGTTGAGGGTATAGGAGGGTGACATCTCGAAGACTTTTTTCAAGTGTAGGTATAGGCACTTTGAGTTTGTAGTTATTCTATTCAGTGTTAGAAACGTACCAGTAATGTTCATGGGGATCATGAAATATGTCTTTTGTGAGTTACTATACTGGTTTTTCATCATATTCATCAATGAAATACTGATCTACTTGAAGTCAGAGGATAATCTTACTAAGCATCTCAAGACATTCCTAGAGATCCTTCAGCACCACCAGCTCTACAGAAAGCTGTCCAAGTGCAAGTTTTCGACACGGGAGGTCCACTTTCCTGGGAATATGGTGTCTCAATATGGAATAACAGTGTACCCATTGAAGGTATAAGAATTTTTTTCTTGGGAATCACCCAAGAATGTTGCAAAAATTCATAGTTTTCTTGATCTGGCAGGCTACTACTCTATATTCGTACCAGATTTCTCCCGAGTAGCAGCACCATTGACGAATATGACCAAAAAAGGCCAATATTTTGTGTGGAGTGAGTAGTGTGAGGTATAATTCGACTATATAAAGGGTAATTTGGCCAGTGATCCAATGCTCAAGCTGCTAGATGAAGGGGGGGATATTTGAGGTATTTTGTGAAAATTCTCATCTAGGCTTGGGGTGTGTGTTAATAAAAAAACCAGGAGTGATCTCCTATGGGTCTTGGAAGTTACATCTCAATGAAGGTAACTGTGACACTCATGATATGGAACTAGTTTTTTCTATGTTCACACTAAATATGTGGAAACATTACCTCATTTGGGAGCGCTTTGTGGTCTTCACGGATCATAAGAACTTGAGGTACATTTTTTCCTAGTGAGATATGAACTTACAACAGTAGAGGTGGATTGAGTTTCTCTAGGATTATGATTTTGAGATATTTTACACCCTAGGAAAGAAGAATGTTGTGACTGATGATTTGAGAATAAAGTCGTA
Source organism: Viscum album (assembly GCA_963277665.1). Classification (NCBI taxonomy): domain Eukaryota; kingdom Viridiplantae; phylum Streptophyta; class Magnoliopsida; order Santalales; family Viscaceae; genus Viscum; species Viscum album. Next base: position 717,074,056 of record OY728128.1, on the reverse strand, counting down.
GAAGGAAGTGGTTTGGGAATATTCTGACTCTTAGAGGGTGATGAAGGAGTTGAATGTCTTGCACATAGATGTAGGAATGGATGGAGGTAGATGAAATCTATTTTAGATGATGGTACAGTCATATATAAGGTAGAAGGTGGAGGAGTCTTAGTGGGGATACTCAAAGGAATAGGCGATGCGTGATGACATTGAACAGGGTAATGCTCTAGGGGATGGTTGGAGGATGTTGTTCCGTGAGAAGCTATTTTTTCTAGTGGAAATGTGTGAGGAATTTCTCTATGAGGTTAATATCTCACCACTAGTGGTACAACCAGGAGTTTCCAAGATGTATCGGGGCTTGAAAGAATAGTTCTGGTGGCCCGGGATGAATCAGGCAGTGGTGGAGTTTGTGGAAAAGTTCTTTGTGTACCAGCAAGTGAAGGATGAGAACCGTGTTCCTGGAGGATTATTGTAGCCCCTAGATGTCCCTGAGTGTAAGTTGGATGACATCTCAATGGATTTCATCACAGGATTACCTAAGGCTTAGGGAGGATGTGATGCTATTTGGGTAGTAGTGGATCAGTTGACAAAATCGGCTCACTTCTTAGTGATTAAGGAGTCAAGTGCAATAGATGCCTTAGCACCGAGGTATGTGGATGAGGTGGTTCCTTTTCATGGAGTTCTAAGATCCATCATCTCAAACTGGGATAAACATTTTACCTCATGAGTTTGGAGGGGATTGTAGCATGATTTTGGCATGCAGTTACTCCTCAACATTGCTTTCCACCCTCAAACGGATGGAAATACAGAGAGAACTATCCATACATTGGATGACATGTTACGAGCATGTGTTCAGTACCTTAGTGGGTCCTTAGTGTGAAATTTTCCCTTTTATAGTTTACTTATAATAATATCTATCACTCTTCCATTAGCATGACTTATTTGAGGACTTGTACAGGAGGTCGTGTCGTTCACCCTTGTGTTGGACAGAAGTTGGGGAGGCAATTGCTCTTTGTCCGAATGTGGTGCAGAGTATGAAAGAGAAGGTGAAAATTTTCCATGAGAGTATGAAGGTAGCATAAGACCGACCAAAGTTGTATTCCCATCGCATGAGAATTCCCTTGAAGTTCGAGTTTGGGGACCATGTATTCTTGAAGGTTTCCCCTCAACGTAGGTAGCAGAGGTTCAAAATAGGCAGTAAGATTTCTCCTAGGTCCATCAGACCTTTCAAGGTGTTGGGATGAGTTAGAGAGGTGGAATACCAGCTGGTGTTTCCACCACAGTTTGGGAGGATCAATGATGTCTTTCATGTCTCCCAGCTTTTTCGGTATCTTCATAATGACTCCCATGTCATTGATTGGGAAGAGTTGGATATCAAGGATGACACAATATTCGTGGAGTGATTAATGGATATATAGGATCGTTGGGAGAATGTGTTGTGTGTATAGAACATTCCCTTAGTTCATGTGTTGTAGAGGCATTGTGGCCTGGAGGAGAGTACTTGGGAGTGAGATTCGCAGATGCGTTCCCAGTACCTAAAGTTTTTTTGAGTTTTCTCATGTTTTTTTATTTATGATTTAATTCTTGAACCTTGTTTTCTATGAGATGAGTTTTTTCCTTATTATGTGGTGTACGATAAAGTCCTAATGTATGAGGAGGGGAGGACCTGATCCCTAATCAAGATGTATTAATACGAATGTGATTAAACCCATGTGGGAGAATTAGTGCTTCCCAAAGTGGATAATATCTTGATATGGGGGAAATAAATTTCCCAATTCATATGTTTAGGAAGTGTGACTTTTGGTGCCTGTGTGGTATGTCTTGCGATTTTTGGGCTGAAAAATATTGGAGGAGGTGTTCTTGGATGTTGAAGTTTCACTCCAACAAGGTGGGTTGTCTTTGAGAGGTATCTTACATGATGGATATTCAGAACCCTCTTTCTTTTGGGTTTGGTTTGGAATTCTTGAGGGTGAGAATAGTTTGAGAGCTATCTGATGTAATGGCCCAGACCTCCATGGTTCATTAATTTGTCAAAATCTAGTGTTTAGGGTGTTTAGGGAGGCAATGATTTCTCATTTCAATAGATTTTCCAAATTTCTAGTTTTTTTGTCAGTAGGTTAGGGAATTGGTAGGTCGAAGGCATCAGTATGTTAGGGCATCAGTATATCGAAGGCATCAGTAGGTCAATGGCGTCAGTAAGACGAGGCATTGGTAGGTCGAGGCATCGGTATGTCAAGGTGTTGGTAGGTCGAGGTGCCGGTAGGTTAAGGGCATCAGTGAGTTAGAGCATCGATGAGTCAAGGTGTCGGTGAGTCAAGGTGTCGGTAAGTTAGGGTGTCAGTGAGTCATGGCATCAGTGAGTTAGGGATTCTGTGAGTCACGGTGTCAGTGAGTCAGGGGGTCTGGGAGTCAGGGAATCAGTGAGTCTGTTCGTTAGTAAGTCAGGGTGTCAGTGAGTCAGTAATCGGTAGGTCATGTCGGTGGCTCAACATCAGTTGCTCAACATCGGTAGCTCAGTGTTAGCGACTTTCTATTAGTGGCTCGCTATCGGTGGATTATTATCAGTGACTCACCCATCAATGAATCATTTCTAGTTTTTCCCAGTTTTTTTAGTTTCTCCTATCTTACATTTTATTTGATGTAAATAGAGTTTAAAGCCTCTTTTGAGGGTTTATAAAGGAATTTCAAAAATAATAATTATATATTTAATATCCTAACACTTTGGGGACTTTGAAATAGTTGAACTGCATGGTCTTGGAAACAATCTTATTTTAATGTACCTCAAGATCGTTTCCCGTTCCGTTGATATAGTATCTGAATTTTTCTAAATCCGAGGTCCACTCTTCTATTTTATATTGGTGTGTAGAGAAATTTTCTTCCCAGATGAGCCATGATCCTATGTTTTATCCCCCCTGTTTGGTTTTCCTTGGAGTCATCTACTCGCACGACCCCCCTATTTTGGTGCAAAGAGGAGTTTTCATCGCATGTTGTTCGAGGTATGGATTCATTCGTCTCTCCTTTAATTGTGTATTATGATGGGTGGGTGTAATTATTTCCTCTTGTAAATATGGATGAAACCAATTCAAAGAAGATAATAGAAAGGAATAAATTGGGAAGAAGAAGATGTTGATGATTTCTTTCTTTTATCTATTATCTTTGAGCTGTAATGTGAATTGTATGGGTTGTATCCCTCTGAAAATCATGTCTGTTGGTAGTTTTTCTTGTGCACCCATGATACTTCATGCTTATTTTTGATTAAATATTGAAATGACTATAAATATGAAATTTTATTAATCATGTATACCTAGTTAAATGAAAAGGATGCCCGAGGATCAAACTTTATTTGCGATCACCCCTGTTTATCATAGTGGAATTAAAGAACCTTTGTAGGCTAAATCCAAATACACTCATCTTGTTTTGGTGTTGCTGTGTGCTATGTGGGACTTGTTGGGTTTTTTATGAGGGTAATATGGTGGTGCTAGTGGTAGCATGTTTGTGGGAATAGTGGTGGGAAGAGGAGTTGGTTCCGTGAGAAGGGTGTGATATGTGTGTTCAGAGGGGCTATAGTTTAGTGGTTGTTGTTGCGGGCTTTGTGTATGAGGTGGTGTTGGAGGTGTGGTGGAATCTCAATTTGAGAGATTGATTAATTGTGGAATGGATGGACTTTTTTTACAGTGGGACTACATCTGGGTAGTGGTTGGTTAGCGGGGATGCAGGAATGGGTTGTTTCATGCTTTCATGCTCATGAGTGTTATAATGGATTCCCTTACCGTTGGACCTTCTTTCCTTGTATGGCTTGGGAAGTGGTTGGTATGGTTTCTTTTCCTTAAATTTTTTCAATATCTGGTAGTTTCCTAGGTAATTATGGAAATAAATAAATGAATGATTTGATAATTCATAATGATAATTGGTTAAATGAATCGAATGGGGGTATGTTTCGAGTTGGGGATTGTAGTGAAGCGGTGTTCAAGTGACCATCATCCATGGTGGTGCATTCATGTAGGGATAAAAAAGGGGGTTTTGAGTGGGCTGGTTGTATGTTTGGAATCCCATAGGATGGGTTGATTGTTTAATACCTATATGTATAAAATTATAGTTCCTTATGTTTTCTATACGCACCCCACTCGTGTTGATAACTACGTACCGAACACCCCCATTGTTATGGGAAAGGGTGTCTTTCTCAACATCTCGGTGGGAGGATGGATGTATGGTTAATAACTTTACCATGCTCCCTCTTCTAGACATTTACCACCCAAGAATCTTCAAGAAGGTTGTAATGGATTGAGGTTTGATACCAGATTTATGGTATTGGTTATGCGAGAGGTGTTTTGTTTACCAAGTGTCTTCAGGATGAGAACCAAGCGTTTTCAGGCAAGGCATGTGGTGGTTGTGGCCCATGTGTTTTCAGGTGGGATGTGGTGTGTGTCTTAGGTATCTGTGGACAGGTTTTGATAGTTGGGCTTGTAGAAGAGTGTGGTAGCATCAGGATGTTTTCCATTAGGGATGAAAAGTTAACTAGTGGGAAGTGGTGCGGGGGTACCCAAATATTGATGTGCTTACTACTTTACTTTAATTAACTTGTGTTATTTAGTGAGCTTTCCTTGGGGAGGTTGGGGTGGATAATATACCTTGTTAGGTTATTTTGAGTTTCTACTATTTTCTCATAGGGGTACTAGTATAATTCTCCCACTTGTTCATGAGTGACTTTGGTTTTCTCTTCTGAGTATACTTGTATGCTCACCGTACCTATATAATAAAATTTTCAGGTTTCTAGGGAGATTACACAGACTGTGCTAGACTTTACTAGCTCGGACATTGGGGATGGTTGTTGTGTCACTGATTAGTTTTATTTTGGTACTTACTTAGTATTTTTCTCTGTATTTATAGTATTTTTACATAAACATTCATGTGGAATTGATTTTGGTTTATTTATATATATCTATTTTGGAGTTGTTTGAGGTTGATACATCTTATCTCGAGATCTTGGTTACTATAAAAAGGGTAATGTCTCCCACTTTCATGAAATTTCTATAACCTTGGTGCTAGTATCCACCACGGGGCCTATTGGAGATAGGACTCAGGGGGTCATTATCTATCATTCATCTTGAGTAAGGAAGCACTATAATAAAAATCGGGTTTAGTGGCGGTTTTGTGGCGGCGGTTCACAAAACCGCCACTAAACGTTTTCGCCGAAAGGTTTCGCGGCAGTTTTTAATAAACCTCCGTGAAACCCATATTTTTTAAAAAAAAACCCGACCCTTCCCTACCCCCACCCCGGACATTTCCCCCAAACCCTCGTGACCCCCGCGCCCTCCCTTCTTCCCCTAACCCCCCCTGTGACCCGCGACCCCCAACCGTCCGACGACCCCGTGACCTCCGTCTCCGGCGACCCCACGACCTCCGTATCCAGCGACCCCTGTATTTTTCAGGTATGTATCCATTTAAGTTTTTGGATAAATCTCTTAGAGTTAGGTTTCCTTTTATTTAAAACTTTTTTATTAAGCCTTTATCTAGATGGACTAGTTGTTTCATATTGAATAAGTATGAGAGTTTCTTTATAGATGCAAAACGAATTGATGTTATGAATTCCCAATTCATTATGTGAATTTTCCAGGTGAACCCCATGAACCCATTCATGCCATGGATTGGTTTTGGGAAATCCGCAAAACAATAATTCACTTCATTAAATATATCCATGACATGAAATTGGTTTAATTCATTTTTTAAAATGAGGTGATAAATTTTTCAACATATATGGGAATTGAGGAATTCATGATGTGAATTTCCTATTCACATCATGAATTATATCTTCCAAGAATTTTAACAATCCAACACCTATGTTCTAAAATTTCCTACCTCCTTTATGATTCCATCAAACCTTCCATGGATGACGTATGAGAATCCTATTTGATATATAAGCAAGACCATGTTGGATATTGGTGTTCTGAACATAGATTTTTAAGGTAAACCTTCCCGTTCATCTTCCGCTTCTTGATCTATTGTTGATTAAAATTATAGTTCTCATTTAAGGCAAGGGGGAATCTTATTGCTACCACAAAAATGAGTATTTCTCAAAAAAATTTCTTATTTTGAGTTGGGCGGTCTTGGAAAACTCCCTTTAGTCTGTTCTGATTATGCTAGTATGTGAAAAATTATGATCGCATCGACATGCCACATGCACAAACCAAATAATTGGAATTATCCCTTCTTTTTAAAATCCTCCTGTTGATCCCTCCCAAGGATCCCTTTTTTCTCTCTTATCATTATGGTTAGGACTTGCATTAACATTTGTGGTGTTCCAACCCCTCATGATTTTATGAGATCCTTTGGAATCATGGCTTAGTTAAAGATCTTTACATTGCGTGTGAAATATGGAAAATGGTTTAAGATGATTTTGGTGATTCGTATATATAGGAGGATTTGAAAATTAGGAATAAATGGTAAAATTAATAAGTGATGGGATAAATTAACTAATATGTCTTGTAATAATATTTTAGACCTGATTGATATATACTATCAATGATTCATCCTAATACAAGAGAATACACCATTTGATATGAGATTATTAATTTTCCCCTTAGTGTCACATTCCATGGGAAGACATTATTGTTTATAGAATGTCTTAGCCCAGTTATATGGTTTATTTCCTCTTAAAAACATGTTCCATGGGAAGATGTATGTAGTTATATCAATTCTAGGACTGGTGAGATGGCTACTTTTTCCATTGGGGGTGAAAGCCATGGGAAGAAGAAAGTATTTCTATAAAGTCTATACCAAGATCGGATACTTGAATCATGATATTGGAAATTCATCCCGATTTAACATAATCCTCCAGTATTTTGGGGAAATATTTCCTGATGTAGGAGGATCCACCTCATGAAAGAGACACCCCACATGGAGTTGATGATGGTTTGGCTAACATAGGGTGCCATCCTAGAGCCTAAGGGTCTGTGGGCTTATTTTTTATATATAATTAATTTATTAAATTAACAACCTTGTTTATCGCTTTATTGCATACACTATATGCTCAGACTAGACATGTTCAAACACCATTGGTGGTGGAATACTGAGTTATACTCACCCTATTTTTGCCACTATTTGGTACCTTAGAAGATTTCATGGATGCAAATCTGGACAAGGGTAAGGGGCCTTGTATTGGTTGATTGATTGTGAGACTGGTTGGATCTTGGAGATGAGATTGACATGGAGCTAGGGAACTGGTTTTTAGAGTATTTTATTGAATATGTTATTCTTTTATTTATATAACATTAATCACATCATTTGTATACCTTTAACTTGTCATTTCATTGTTTTAATTATAATTTTGGTTGTTTAGTTTGGCCTTTATATATTTTTTTGGTTTCCTATCTGATAATTTATATTGTTTCCACTATTTGTGCTACTCTATTATTATTTACACTATTGTTTCAACTCTATACCAGGTGGTATAGTATCCCCACTATATTTATTACACCCTCACTACTATTCGACAACCTCGGGCCTACAAGGAGGTATAGCTGAGGTCACGTAACCCACCCAACTCAATCACTAGTGGGACAAATGGGTTGGGGTGTTACAAAGTGGTATCAAAGTATAGTTTCTTTTATATTTCATTACTATTCGGGGTGTTGTTTGAGGCAACATAAATGTGTGATAAACAGTGTTATGATAAGTGTGTAACTCGATATTCTTACTGCTCCTCAATGAGGTGTTGACGGTGTCTCTTAGGGACCAGACTTGTTCGGTTTGTCTTGGCATGCTAAGTAAGTGGTAAATGTGATAAATATATCATCTTTATTATATTATGCATACTTTATGATCAATGGGTCATCTTTATTATATTATGTTTCTGTAATCTTACACTATCGTATATATGAAACTTTTTCTCTATTTAGTAGTAACTATGTGTTTTAATTTTTATTATTATTGTGTAGGCACATTGTAATATACATGGATAAAAGCTGGATCACATTAACGATGAACACACCTCAATATGTTAAGGGTTTGAATGAGTTTTTAGATTTTGAAATTTCTAATCGATTCGTTGAAGGGAGAATAAGATATACATGTCCTAAATGTAAATTTAGAACATGGTTGAAGAGAGAAGTTTATGAACATTTAATACTGAAGCAATTCCCTGATCAATATTTGTGTTAGATTTGGCATGGAGAATTGAACAATACAGAAAGATTGAGCACTGATGTTAATCCACAGAATGAGGTCCCAAGTTCGTCGATAATGTAAAATGAAATGAAAAACCTCATAAATGATGCGTTCGACACTACAAGACACTACTATGAGAATCAAAACATATTAGAATAACCAGAAGAGGGTGATACAAATTGCAACGTGACAAGTGATGTTTTTGAGACTGTAACACAAGAAGATAAAGATTGTAACATATCATTGGATCCTACTCTTGATTATGTGGAGCAAAATGTAAGGAAAAAATTCAGTGAGGAAAATGTGTTTCATGATTTAGTTGACGATGGAAATCAAGAGTTGTATAGTGGGTGTTTGAAATATTCAAAGCTTTCATTTCTACTGAAGTTGTACCATATCAAATGTCTATGTGGAATTACAAATAAGGAAATGTCCATGTTATTGGAATTGATTCGTGATGCATTTCTTGAAGCAAAAATCCCAAAATCTTTTTATGATATGAAAAAAGTTGTTAACAAGCTTGGTCTGAATTATACAAAAATACATGCATGTCCCAATGATTGTATGCTTTATTGGGGAGAGGATTCAAGTAGACAGAATTGTAAGAAATTTTCTTCTTCTAGATGGCAGTCAAAGGGTGATGTTGGAAGTCCGACTAAATATAATTTCATGGAGAAGAAGAAAAGGAACACACCTGAAAATGTTTTTCGTTACTTTCCTTTGAAGCCTCGATTGCAAAGATTATTCATGTCATCAAAAACCTCCGAACACATGAAGTGGCATTCTGTAGATAATAAAAATGATGGGTTAATGATACATCCATGAGATTCCCAATCATGGAAGACATTTGATTCATTACATCTAGATTTCTCAGCTGATCCTAGGAATGTTCGATTGAGATTGGCTGCCGATGGATTCAACCCATTTGGGACTTTGAGTACCAGTTATAGCATTTAGCCAGTTGTTTTAATCCCTTATAATCTGACTCCGTGGATGTGTATGCAACAAACATATTTTATCATTTCGATGATTATTCCTGGAAAACAAATGCCTGGAAATGATATTGATGTATACCTGTAGCCTTTGATTGAAGAACTGTAGGAGTTATGGAGCAACGGTGTTGAGACATTTGATGTTTCTTCTAAAACAATGTTCAAAATACATGATGCTTTAATGTGGACCATTAGTGACTTCCCCGGGCTTGGGAATTTATTTGGTTGGAACACTTATATAGGTTTGTCTTTTTCCGTTTGTAACTTTGATTTTGAGCCCAAATGGCTACCTCATAGTAGAAAATGGTGATTCTTGTGCCATCAAAGATTTCTTGATGCATCTCATAGATTTCGGCTGAACAAATCAAAATTTAATGGTTCCATTGATTGTAGACCACCTCCAAAGTTTTTAACTGGTTCTAAAATATTGACACAGCTTGAAAATGTTAAAACAGAATTTGGGAAGGTTCATCATTTGAATGATAGCAGAAAACGAGTCTGAAGTGCATCGTCAAGTGAAATCAGAACACAACAATGGAAGAAAAAAAGTATATTCTTCAAACTTCTATATTGGGAATTTAATTTGTTGCGCCACAATCTTGATGTGATGAATATTGAGAAGAATTTATGTGATAATTTTATTTTCACATTACTTAATGAGCATGGAAAGTCGAAGGATCATATCAATTCTCACAAAGACTTATAAGTAATGAACATAAAACGTGATCTCTGGCCAGATGAGAATGAAAAGTATGCTCTGACCATTTTTTCAATGAAAAATAGGGATAAAGATATGTTCCTTAAAATTTTAAATAATGTGAATGTATCTTACGGGTATTTGAGTAACATCTCGAGGTTTTTTGACTTGAAGAATCATAATTTATATGGATTGAAAAGTCACGATTCACATATTTTGTTACAACAGTTACTACCATTGGCATTGCGTACATTATTACCTGAAAAAGTTACTGCTATTGTACTCAAATTATGCACATTTTTCAGGTGATTATGTGAGAAATATCTACATCCATTTTAGCTTCACAACCTCCAGGAGAGGTTTGTATTGACCCTTTGTGCAATAAAGATGATCTTTCCTCCATCGTTTTTTACTGTCATGATGCATTTAACTATGCATTTGGTTGAAGAAGCTAAATTAGGAGGCCCCGTTCATTATTGATGGATGTATCCAATTGAGAGGTATTTTATTTATATGTTTCCAGTTAAGTAAACAATTTTTGGCATTTAAATAAATGCATAATATTATTATTTTATTTCACAGATATCTTGGGAATTTGAAAGCATACGTGAGAAATAAAGCTCAACCAGAAGACTCTATTGCTGAAGGCTATTTGGACGAGGAGTGTCTCACCTTTTGTTCCAGATATTTGGATGATATTGAGACAAGATTTAATCGAGTTGGACGTGTTGACGACACATCAACTCAATCTCAAATGCATAAGAAATAAAAAATATTTCCTACTATTGGCCGATCAGTTGGGAGGACCTCATATGTGACACTGACAGAATTGGAATTATTACAGGCACATAGATATGTGCTTATGAATAGTAAAATTTCAGATCCATTTATTGAAGAGTTGAGGATACAAACAAAGAAATGAATGAGAGGCCGAACATGAAATGAGAAAGATATAACGAAAGATGTGAATAAAGAGCTGGTAGAATGGTTTGCACGACGTGTAAGTTTATAAATATTGCAATAAATACGAATATTAGTTTGACACATACAATTTGTAAATATATTAAATTATATTTATTTTTTCAAATCATGAATACTGATACTCGAGCAGACTTGTCAGAAGATTTGAAGTTTCTTGCTAGAGGTCCTATAAAACAAGTTAGAAAGTTCAACACTTATAATATGAATGGATTTATATTTCGTACAATCGATCGAGAAGTGGGTTTGAAAACATAGAATATTGGTATATTTACATTTTCTGAAGTGGGATACTATGGAAAGCTGCATGATATTACTGAATTAAACTAACATGGGCATTTTTCTGTTGTTTTATTCAAATGAAAATGGGTCGATATTATCAGAGGTGTAAAAAGAGATTCCTTGAAATTTACTTCTGTAAACTTCTCTCGCTTGATGGATGTTGGTGATCGTGAACTGCATGATCCATATATCTTAGCATCGCAAGAAAAAATGGTATATTATGTGAATTATGTTGTGGATGAAGGGTGGAGTGTAGTTACTCATGTAATACAAATAGATTTGTATGATATGGGTGATGAAGTGGAATATTTGACCTCTGCAATTGAATTTCATCAACAACAGGAAGCAGAATTATTTGTCAATCATGATATTGAAAATATTAGTCTAGAAAGGATGAATGAAGTGGATTAAGCAATGGAGCATGAAACTGACATGATTTAAGGGGAAAATGATTGTATGTACAATTATTTATTCATTCAGCAACCACTTGTTTCATTTCTGCAGTCATTCATTATCATTGTTATATATATATATATTTTTTGTTAGTACTGGGCATCTATTATCATTTTTAAATTTTTTTTTCTGCATAAATTTTTTGAAATATATATTCTGAACTTAATTTTATTTGATTAAATGACAGGAATTCCAAGGAGGAAGCGGTACAATATTTCATCTAGTTCTATGACAGATGATGATCCATCTGTCCCCACAGCATCTGAGGAACCAACTACCTACACCCCTACACCATCTCCCCCTACACCATCTCTGACACCATCAGTGGATGTCTCATTAGAGGATGAGTCATCGACTCCCCCTACAGGAGCCTCAACAGTGGGGCAGCGACACACCCCTTCTAGTTCATCACAGACATTCTGGAGGGTTACAATCATAGGTACAAATTTTAATTAAATAAATTTATTGCATTTTGTTTATACTAATTGTTTGCTCATTACAGATGAAAAAATGCAACTGTGGAAAAACACATAAAAAGTTCAGATGTTTGGAACATGAATGGTGAGAATATATTCGTGCCATTTGATTCTTATGGGGTCCCGACGGATGACGCCGTGGGGTTACTTGGCCAGATTATAGGTCAGCTGGCAGTAGATCCCATTTCCCTACCTATTTCATATGATGATTGGAGGCATATGCATCCAAAATGGAAAAATGAAGTTTTTGATTCTTAGATAAAGGTAATTTTATTACTTTATGGTTTAATTGAATGTCATTTTACTAATATGTTCAAAATGAATTTTTGTATATAGATGTTCTTCCACTTTACCGTTGCTGATGTGATAGCATGGAAGTGGACATTGAAAAATCTTAGTAAAAATGGAAATATTTCAAATATAGGTTATGGTGTGATGTCAACGATACTTCATTGACCGTGTAGCAAATTTATGAGAAGCTACCCAATGGGGTACCGAAAGAAAAGTGGAAAGTTTTTGTTGATAGACATCGTGATGAGAAGCGGATGGAAATGAAATATATATTATTATATTATCCTCATTTTACATTTATAAATGTATATGAAGAGGATATGAAATTGAATACATTACTGTTAAATTGAATTTTATTTATTTTAGGATCTCTCAAGACAGAATTCATCAAACCAGGCAAAGCAAGTCATCCCGCACACTACGGGCTCAAAAAGATTTTTTAGAAGCCAAATGTCATTGGTAATCTTTTAATTAGTTTAAATATTTATAAGAAAATATTATCTATTTAACATATTGAATTGTTTATTTATCTTTGTTTAATGCAGTCACGGATTTTAGGGCATGAATCATCCCGAACTGAACTGTGGCTGGATGTTCCAAAAAAAACAGATGGAAGTTTTGTTAATGAGCCTGCCAAAGAAGTTGGGGTATGAAGTCAATTTTTTTATTATAATAACTTATTATCAGTTTTTACTGTGTTAATATATATTGATATTTGATTTATAGGTAAAAATTAAAGAAATATGGGATGCCAATCCTGGACAGTCCTACTCAGTCTCCTAGGATGACCCAGTTTCTTGGGAAGGAGCATCCTGGTAGAGTGCGTGGGATAGGTTTAGGACCCATACCATCTGAGGTCTTTGGCAGGCCACTAGGGATTCCAACTGCATCCACTCCTGGTTATAGTCATTTCATACTTGAATATGCTCAGAGGGAGATGTGTTCACTATTAGCCACAGTTCAAGACCAGGGGGCTCAGATATCCGCTATATAGAAAGCATTGACTGATACATATAAGCAGATGAGCAGATATGACCCTGGTGGTGGTGCATCGAGTAGTGGTGAGCAGGTAAATCACAAAAAATCAAAATCATTTAGTTTGAAAACTTTTATTGGTTTTAAGTTTAATTATAAATATGCAACAATATTTAATTTTCAATATAATGTTCTTACAGGTGGAAGAAGGTAGTGGAGATAGAGGTGGAGAGGGTGACGATGCATCATAGGACCATGAGTAGTAGTATTGTTGATGTGTTGAATAAATATAATAATAGTTGGTTTGTATATGTAAAATGTATGGCACATAGTTGCCACCAAACATTTCCATTTCCTAACATTTTCTTGATTTCTCATGTTTCCTTCTTTGCATTTCTTTGATTTATGATGTTTCATTTTATGTCTTGATTTCTCGAGTGTGGTATACATCATTCCATTTAAGCCTATGTTTGAATTGGTAGTCGATATTTTGGATGACTAAAGAGTGATCCTTTTGTTATTTTATTCTGGTTATATAAATTGGAACCTAGTAGGCAGTATAGAGACCAAACATAAGAGGATGATGGGAATGCGGTTTAGCCTAATCACGTGATACAAATCATATACTCACCAATAAAAGTATTTGGAAACAAAAATGGTGAACCTAACATGGAACCTTAAACAAAATTCATGTGTCACCCACATGTTAGGATCCTTTTTATCTCTCAAAATATGAAATGTGGACAAACATGGATCCAATACAATTGATTATACATGTGTTTATTTATTGATATGCTGATTTCATGAGGATTTCTTGTAAATGTTTCTCATAAGTATTTTGGCACTTTCAACTAGAACCCCCTTTAATCCAAATGACATTTTACTACTTTAAGAACACATATGCTTCGACTACTGCACAAGTTGGATCCTCATTTAAAACTAGGGATCTATTATCAACCTTGCACCCTCAACATTGGGTCTCAAATTCACTAGTTTGGGAGTCACACCTAAATGGTACCTTTCCATCTTTAGAGGAAGCTAAAAAATCCATTCATCTCAAAAATCCCTACTAGATGTCTACTCGACAATGAATAGTGGAACATAATTTGTTGTAAATAGTTTCCATATCAAACCATTTCATGGTCATATCCATGGAAGGAAATAACATGTTCCTCCCTTATCTAGGGAGGTTGATCAAAAGGTCACTGATGGAATCATCTAGATAGCATAAGGGACCCTCTAAAGGGCTCCTTCTAGCATTCACCATCACCAATGCTACAAAGAAATAAAACCTCTATATGATGTGTGTGTTTACCTCGAGAGTCTGACCTAAGTCTCCCAAACCTAGGTAGTATGGAAAAACCACTGAAGGTAGCGAATAATCAACCAAGAACATGGACCTACATCTATACCCTCCAAAGAATCCCACTAACTAAACATGGTGGAAAACTATGAGCAAGAGGACACATTTTCCCACATTTACTAAGCTTGTCGGTATAATCTGGTATTATTCAACGAAATCACCAAGAATATTTTGGTAAAAAAATATTGGGAATACCCATATCCTTTCCCACTGACCTGATTAACATCGGTATATACCTATATGAAATGGAGGAAAAGATCATGCCCATACACATTCTCCAACAATAGAATAAGAAAATATGCATGTTCTGGTCACTGAAGTCACCTAGAATATTCTAAAAATGGTTAAAGGGAAGACACAAAAATATTCTACCAAAATTTGGGTGAATCATTAACACAATATGAGGAGATTTAGAGAAGATACACATCTTTTCTCCCATTTAAGAGGGTCATGGGCCAAATCCCATGTTATATGGACAACTAGATCAGGACCATACCCCCGTTCCAACTAAAGGTCATCAGTCTACCCCGGTGGGCACTACATGGTATGAACATATCCCAACCGAAATTCCATATACCTATCATAAAATTATTATAGTGACATGAGAGATAATCAAACAAGATTAAGTATATGTAAGATGATATCCATAGAAAGCAACCTCTATCACCCACAAGAGAGAATCCAAAAAGAAGCAACACCAAAGGTGATTGGAAAATCAATATCTAGTCTATGATCTTGATCTACTTATTATTGGTGTTCTTGAACCCTCATATGTTTATCTATGGATGATCAGGATCCTACTCCTTTGTTACCAAATTACAAAAATAGTAGTTTCATTTGCGAAGGTCCTCTTATCTACTTTGCTGCCATTAGCTATGAAGGTCCTCTTATCTCATGTTTCATCATGTTGGGGATACCAAGTTAGAAATAAAATTTTAATTGTTTGTATTATGTCTCTTGTTCCATTTTCTGGCTTGATTTTTTTTCAGGGCAGTGGGGCAGTAGAAGCAAAATTGCAGTTTTTTTATGGTCAGAATTTCGCGGCGGTTTTAACCGCCGCTAATGCTTTACTGGTCATCATTTAGCGGCGGTTATAACTGCTGATAATGCTTTACTGGTAAACCATTAGCGGTGGTTAAAACCACCACGAAATGTAATCAGTTTATATTTAGCAGTGGTTTTCACCGCCGCGACAGAGACGCATCAAACGCCTGAATATCGCGACGGTTAAAACCACTGCGAATAAAAAAATATCTGGCACCTGTCAAACCGACGCTAAAGTCACGAAAACCGCTATGAAATGAAGCATCTATGGAAATTCCCTTAAACCTCCGTAAAGTGGAAAAAACCACCGCTAATATATTTCCGACGCCCAGTTTAGTGGCGGTTTAAACCGCCGCTATATGAAAAAAAACAGCCACTAATAGCCAGTTTTATTGCAGTGAAGGTCTCGACATGTTGCTATCCCTTCCCTCATCTTGATGAAGGAGGGTTGTAGCACTTATGGATAATACAATTTGGAGAACTGGTTTTAATAAATTGAGGAATCGATGAACCTTAAATTCATATTGGATGATAATGTTAGAAGACTACCTTACAAGTCTTGTAAAATATTCCCCACATGTACCAACAAATTAATTATCCTACTAGTTTAGCTCAAGTAATTACCTATCCATTTTCATACATAGAATATAAGGGAAGTAAATAATGAAAAATTATCTCTTAAACTCATCCCACTCCATGTAGTAAATTTCATCATGTTGTATTGTATTCTTGATGAGAGTACATGATTATTCATATTTTCCTTAAAAATGATAGAGAAACAAAATGAATTTTTCATGTTTTGAATGATGGAGAAAAAAATATATGTTTTTAGTAGTATAGATAAATTTCTTATAAAATAAGTGATAAAAATAACCACTAAAATATGGTGGAAATTTCCTAATAGAGGACTCAATGACACATTATTCTCTCATTTTCTCATTTGGACGTTCAACATGATTTATAGCTTGGGAATTTTTTGTGAGAATAGAAATGATATTCTGCATTCCAAAACCCATAACATTCGGTTTCTTAGGAGGGAAATCATTTCATTGTCTCTTAAATTAATTATTAACATGGTTTCTTTAGGTTCTATATTGTAACAAAAACCAAAAACATTTCTTGTTATTAACAATACTCATAGTGAGAAACCACATAATCCTGAAAAATAACTTATATTATGTATAAATCATGAAATATTCTTTACAATCTATGAAACCTTAGGCATAACCTATTTTATCCAGAGTAACTATATAAATCATTCAAGATGGTTTACATTTATTCTATTAATTTACAAGGCATTTCCCCTAGGTGTGTCAAACCAAGTGGGTGATATATCCTATTGTCATATACGATGTAATGATTAATACAATTGTGATGATTTTTTTGTAGTTATTATACCTAGGTACATATGTTCTATAACCACATTCATATATAGTATCCAAACAAGGATGCATTGCGATAAAACCAATCTCTCTATCATTCTAAAATATTATCATATATTTTCCTATATGTAGAATTATCCTTAGAATTATCCTTACTTGTATCCTTAGGGATATCGCTAAGGTTTTCTCATCCTCAATTTCAAAGGCTAACCAAACCTATAATCTGAAAACAATATTAATGACCTAGTCTTTTCACACACATATATTATATCTTTTTATATTAATATTCATTAAAATACACAAAAAAACACTTAAGGATCGTAATGGTATAGTTCCTTTGGAAATACAGAAACATAAAAAACATGTTCATAAGAGTTCAACACCATTTCCCACTTAGTTCCTCATAACTATCAGTATTATTATTCATATCACATGAAATACCAATCATTACATTTGGATAAAAGAAATATTATAATGGGTTATCACATATTCTTAGTAAGGGTAAACCAAGGATATTCATAAACATAACATGACCATAAGGGTATTAGAATATGTGAATAACATTTTAAATCAACACACTTCATATCAATGATCAAAATATTGAGTCATGGAAAAAATATTGGTATTTCATAAGATATGAATCATAATTAAATAAAAGAACATGATTCATGAGAGTGTAACATTTACATAAGACATGGAATTTTAGCATAAAAATAATTATAAAAAACCATTTCCATGGTATTCAAGGATCATTGACATGTCTATCATAGTGTAATGATTTAACTGCCCAAACCATCTTATTAGTCATGTTTCATTAAAAATAATATCATAGTGTACAAAGTCCCTTGCTGGACTGGGATCACTACCCCTTCCAATCCTATTTAAATCATGAGAAATTAATTCATACCTAATTCAATGGAGGGAGATATAGGTCCCACCGATAACATAATGAAAATTATACATAGGTGTTCTACAAGATCATAAAACATTCATCATATTTGAACCCATAAGAAGAAATGTAATTCAAAAAACATTCATTATTTTAGAACCCATTAAAAAATGGATTTCATGATTTAGGTCATCATTATATAACATATGGAAAAGAAACAGGGTTCATAAACATTTTTCATCCTAATTATTAACCATCCATGGAAATAATTGAGATGGTATCACTGTATTATATCACTAGTAAAGATTAAGTTACATAAAATGATTTCATCTTAGATTGAAAATGAATTTGAAAGTTTAAATGGAATATTTCTTGAGGAAAATATGATTTCCACTTTAAAAAACACTTTTTAGAGAATAAACCATATTAAAATCCTTTTATTTTAAATGAACATTTGAATCATAAAAATGAATCTTTAGTGATAATTTAAAACATTTCTTGAGGAAAAAATAATATCCACTTTGAAAAACATTTTTTTAAAACATAATATATTTTAAAAAAACTTTTCATTGAAAATATACTTTGATATTTATAAATAATGCATTAAAACATTAGGTGGTCCTGATGATGGGAAATTTTGTTCATTCCATACATGTTAATACATGGATTCCTTTCAAAAATTCATTAAAATAAAAATAGGACATGTTTGGAAAACAAAATTATGATTACTTTAAAAAAAATTCTAAAAAAGTAAAACTTGGTTAGTAATTTCTTCAATAAATTCTTTGGATAATGTTAAAAAAATTTAAAACATTTTTATAAAACATGGATATGGATGAAAAGGGCTTTCAATTGAAGAGACCAATGAAGATAATTTTTCATAAAAATATATTTTGGACTCTTTATTACTTTAAAAGAGGAAAATTAAAATAAAATATTTATTATAAAAAATAACCATATAAGAATAAAATGCCTCATTTTCTTGAGAGATAGATCATATTATTTCATCATTGTAATCATAATAAAAATCAATCCTAATAAACGATGATATTGTAACATAAAACTCTTACTACTTGTTAACATTGAATCATAATCCCCATGAAGGAATAAAAATAAAACAAATTTATAATATCATGAGAATAAATTAATTAATTATATAACATGTATTTTTTTATATACTTCTTATAAATTAATACATGTATAACATAATGTATTTCCCAAAGAAGAGAATTTGGGACAAAAATGCCTTACCTCAGTTCTAGACTTCCTTCATAAAAATTCTAAAATCTTGTATAATACATGTAGGTTTATTATAAATCTATTATAGAACCATAATTATATATATGATAGAATATATTATTTAATTATGACCTTTTATTTCACTTTTATTAACAATTCCTTGTTAAAATCACAATTTGGGTAATAACATCTCTATTTTTCATGTATGTTTTGATTTGGTATTTTATATCCTTTTACATTGATCATGGTTCCATGATATCCATAATTTTATACATGATATAAATACTATATATTTTCTGTATATATGTATTTATAGAAATTTATTAAAGTTAGAGATATAAAAAGAAATACACCATTCATAGAGATAGTAGGTCGTATGTATGCATGAACAATGTTTCTATTTAGTAATAGATAGAAGAATTGAAAGGAAAATAATAATAAAAAATAAAAAAATCATTATGATGTCATATATATCACATATATTTATTAAAATTATCATTATTACCTTCCTTTCAATGTGTTAGTGAAAAATGAATCACATCACTTTGTGAGGCGGTAGCCCGTCATACACACGAGTGATGTGATTGGATCCTACATGAAATGGAAAGTAAGAAGGTATATGTGATTTAATAATTATAAATATAAAATTATTTTATGAAAATCATAAATATTTTTTAAATATATTCTAATTATTATCCACTTAAAACTGAAATGAAAAACACATCACATCGGTTTTCGAGATGGTAGTTAGACATACACATGAGAAACATTTTTGTTTTCTAATGAGATTAAATTTAAGAATATAGGTATAATATTATAATTAAAGAAGTGAAATTATATCATAAATATCTTATATAAACACTAAATCCATCATTGTATGCTGTCTTGATAGGTGGTTATAGAAAACGAAAAACATCTGTTTGTGAGGCTGTAGTCCATTGTAGATATGATCAACTATTTTATTTCCCATTGGTGGTATATGATATGGATATAAGTTATAAAATTAGGATAATAAAATTTTAATATATGGGGGATATTTTTTTTATTATATCAAAAAATGTGAAGAATTTTTGAAGGAGTTAGCAAAATAAAAATAAAATGAAAATACAAGTTTAAGGACTGCGCTTCTTCTTTAGAGAACTACTTTATGTTTACACCTAAAACATTATTAATAGGTATTCATAATAAAAATAAGAACAATAATATATTTGGAGGGAATGGATATATTTTATAAATTATTTTATGAACCAAATTGGTTTGCATGTGTGGATAGGAGAGGGGAGGGGTGGCCTTTTATAAGTGGGGGAGAGGACACCCATGAATTTTTTTAAAAGAATAATGTTTACCCCAATTTTCACATTAAAAAAGGATCCGAAATGGTTTATTATAAAAAAATAATGGTTATAAGGTTATTATATGTGCAGAAAATGGTTGTTGTAAAAGTTTATAGTTCATTATACCCCTTACCTTTTTAGTTTAAACCACTGCTAAAACTATTTTAACCTTACCATAATAATTAATTTATACTATTTATACTATTAATTTTGAAACAAAATTAAGATGAAATTATTATATAATATAAATTATTATTATTTTAAATATGGAATCTATATTTAAAAATTCTATTCATATAATTGGAATAATTTATTTTAAAATTTAACCCACAGATGTGATGAAAATGAGGTTTTACAAAGAGGAAATTTTCAAAATATTAAAATGTGTTTATATCAAAATTAAATATAAAATTTATTCCAATTATATAAATTATATTAATAAATATATAATTTAACCAACTTTACTTTTTAAAAAAATATAAAAATAAAATTTATTTTGTAAAATCATGGAATGAAAAGGAAGATTTTAATAAAAACTACTATTTTTCACTATTCATTGAAAAAGTTTTCTTTTCCGAAATTTCCCAAAATATTCAATCTGAGATAATTTAAACATTTTAATTTAAAAAATTATTTATATTTCCTAAAATATATTTTCTAAAATTTTTATAATTTAATTTTAAAATAAGTGTAAAAAATGAGATAAATCTTATTTTTAGAAAAATACAGTTTTCAAGCATAAAATTGGATTTTTTTCATATATGATGTCTACAAAAAAATAAAAGAATGTTAACCATTTGATTTAATATATAATATATATATATTTAATTAAAATAATTCAACAAATTTTATTCTTTTAATTCATTTAGGAAAAAATAATTTGTGAAAAAAATAGTATTTGAGAAAAACATTTCCTTCATTTTTTGAAGAGTTGAAATTTTAATTTATAAATAATTATTCAGAAAAAAATTAATTTTATATAAATTTGTAAAAAAATATTTTCAAAATTTATTTAATCATACCCATACACTCCATTCAAATGACTAGGTGATAAATATCATATTAAATAATAATATTTCATAGTATGTCACGTTTCATTAAAACTCAGTATTTCATGTAGCACTCACTTTCAAAGAAATAATATTTAATCAAAAAAGTCATAAAACCTTGGGGTGTTATAATAAAACTTCTTATTTTTTATCTTCCATGGAATTAAATTTGACAGCTTCTTAAGTGGGCTAAAGTCAAGTCTACAAAAATATTTAGTGAGTCGAGACTTTGAAGGCTATGATAAAATTATCTGATATTCCCTTAAAGATGAAATGGAAAAAATGAATCTCATGGATATCATGGGTATTGAGACAAGAATAATGTAATGTATTTTAATTCTGAAGTTTTTATACAGAATTGTCATGGGGTTAAGAAAGTCTATAATTATACTTGTTAAACGTTTGATAAGAATAATCCTAGAAATTGATCGAAGGGGACAAGTAAATAGTTAAGCTACATAAAGGAATGGAAAATAAATTGAAAATATAAATGGGAGAAATAAATAATGTGATGGGTTAAATGAATTTTCCATTCAATCATCATACTATTGTCCAACATTTCAACAAAAATTAACAAGGAAACTCTATGAATCAATTCTCTTAGACAGGGGCTATCGACGATAACAGATGTCAGGAATCTTCAAGGCCTAGAGAGAAAGTGAGAGCTTATGTGATCACAACTATTGAGGTGGATCATAGAAATGAAGTGGTGATAGGTATGGTGGTTATTAATTCAAGGATAGTGAAAATAAATTTTTATTATGGTTCTACGCATTCATTCATGTCACACATGTTTTATAAAACTATTCAAACACTACCACATAACATGGAAGTAGAGCTATCAATGAAAATAAAAAATGGATGAATTATTAAATCCCATGTACGTAAATCCCCCTATCCATATTTTTAGGATGAACTTTAAAACAAACCTTTTCATACTCCCTTTAGTTTAATTCTATTCAATTCTAGGTAAGGATTAACTTTACTTATATACAACCAACATTAATTGGCAATGAATGGAAACCACCCTCTATATTACGAATCATCCTCTGATTCTATACAAGTTTAAGGAGGAAGAATCACTTTTTGTGTCATAATATTATGAATGTATATTATTACCTTAAGATAATGAGTATCTATAAAAAATTATTGATACTAAGAAAAAGTTTATCTTGATGACATGCCCCATGTAAAGGATTTTTTTGACGTGTTTCCTGAATAATTTCCTGGTCTTCTACGAACTCGTGAGATTGAGTTCCAAATCAATCTTTTACCTGAATATTTTACAATACTAAAGACTCCATATAGATTAGACATAGTTGAATTTGAAGATATTAATAATAAAATACCATTTAATCTATATAAAGAGTTTATACACCCAATTGATTCACTATGGGGTGTGCTATTCCTCTTATTTAAGAGGAAGGATGTGCTAATTCACCTCTACATTGATTATCATGACCTCAAAAATATCACGATAAAGAACTAGTATCCTTAGTTGTGAATTTATGAATTTTTTGATGAACTATGTGGATCCCATTACATTTATAAGGTGTATGTTTGGTCAAGAAATTATCATGTATAGTTGAATAAAGTGGATACCTTAGAGACTAATCTTTTGTACATGGTATGAGAACCATGAGTTCACAATGATTCTATTTGGACTCAATAATTCTCTATATATCTTTATTGACATAATGAATAGTGTCTTTTGGTATTATATTTATAAATTTGTGGTAGTCCTTATAGAAAATATTTTTATCTACTCTAAATGCAAGGAGAAACATGGGGATCATTTTAATGTTGTACTGAAATCATAATGGGAGGAAAAGTTATATGTGCAATACTGTAAATGTGAGTTTTGGATAGGGAAAGTAATATTCTTATGAAATGTCATCACCAACAAAGGGATATCTATGGATCCTTTTAAAACATAGGCAATTGAAGGATAGTCCAGGACAATATCTATGATAGAGATCCATTATTTCCTTAGATTAGGTGGGTACTATCATTGATCGGTGTGTGTTCACCCCCTCTTCCACATGGTATTTTAATTCCTGGGACTATCGGTGCTCGTGGGAGGTTCTAGAAATGGTTGATTGCTAGAATGATACTTTATGGTCCAAATCCATTCCATCGAAATATAATTTTATACTGTGAAGAATTAGGAATAGGGCCATCTCAACAGACGGCAATGCCAAACGTTGTGGGATTCCGGCCGTGTCGCGTTGCTCCTGCTATGAATCTGGTGCTTAGGAGAATGATGACCATCTTTTCTTCAGAGGAGACTGGGAAACCACAGTTTGGAGCTACTTTGGGATGTTTACCGGCTTTATTGATCGCAACATGGAGTAAAATCCATTCCTAGTCAGGTGGTTCCACGGATCGAAGGATAGAGGTATGGAGAAGTTGGCCCGCACTATGATCCTGCATGTAGGGTTCTGGTCGATATAGAAGGCTAGGAAAAAACAGAGGTATGAAGGAGTAAAATCTTCTAGTTACTTGATCATTCTCAAATCACAAAATCTCCTCATCTATTTGGGTCACCTCTCCTACAAATGGCGGGAGGCCCCCTCCCTTCGTTGGATGAGCAGGCCGTCACAAGCCACTCAACCAAACAACAACAATTCAGGTGGCCATTGGGTTCGATGGAATCCTCCATCCTCATGCCTCAAGCTCAATACAGACGGGCCCTGTAGCAGGGGGGTTCTGCGAGGTGGTGGCGCTATCCAGGACCCACATGGATCGGTGATCTTGGCATTTTCTGCTCGCCTTGGCCATGACACATCTCTTCAGGCTGAAGCCAAGGCTATGGTGTAGGGGCTGAGTCTGTGCCAACAGAAGGACATTGTTATCTCAGAGATGGAAACAGACTCAAAAATTCTGCATGATGTTATACACGACATTTTCCTAATTCCATGGTCAATAGAAAAGTCAGAAAGATGATTAAAAATAACATCAAAGTAAGGCACTCCTGGAGAGTGGGAAATCAAGTGGTAGATTACCTAGCTTCACTTGAGGTCATTGGGCCTGACCCAGTTTGTTTACATAATATGCTCACTTTAAATCCTGAAGGGTTAAATTTGTTCGAAGGGTATTCCCTCAGTCTTCATCACTTTAGACCACCTTAGACTCTCCCTTTCAAGTGGTCTTGTTTTTTTTTCTGTATTTGATTTTTTTTATGTTTTTGTCCCTTCCTAAATAAAAATTTAAATGAAGATGATGATGATCAATCCCATAAACCAAGATAACTCAAAAGGGGGTGAATTTTGACTAGAATTATTAATTTGATGAAATATTTAAAGAGTTAATGAAAAGGGTATTCAGTAAACCTTTTCTCATATTACCCACCAGTAGGGAAATATTTTTGATCTAAAACATTGCATTCAAAAGGGATTGGGTTGTGTGCTCATGCAATATAATAAATTGAAAGGTATTAATCCTTCCAATTGAAGATCCATGAGTAGAAGAACCCAACACATGATCAAGAATTTTCTATTGTCATCTTCACATTGATGATTTGGATGCATTATCTATTAAAAGAGAAGTGTGAAATATATAAGTATCATAAAACATCAAGTATATATTCACACAAAAGGATATCAATATTCAACAAAAAAGGTGGTTATAGGTGATCAAGGATTGTGATAGTTCATTCCATTACCATCCTGGGAAGACAAAAAAAAGTGGCAGATTCTCTGAATAGAAAAGATAACTTCTGGATAATGCACATATATTGTCCTTATCTATTAATTTATGAATCACCATGATGTATATAGATTTTAACAAAAAATTCTGGTTTGGTAACATCAAATGTTTGATTGAAGAATTTTAAAATTGATGCTTTGTATTCCAAAAACACAAGGCTAAATGTTATAAGTTAAAGGTAATAATGAAAGAAATTATAATAGAGTTATATAAATGGGACACCATAACCATGGATTTCATGATAGGACTCCCAATGACATATAATGGAAATAATTCAATCTGGGTGGAAATAAATCACCTTACAAAGTCAACAAATTTCATTTATATTAAGTAATATTTATCTCTGTTCCAACTTTACAAGATATTCATAAGGAATTTGGTACAACATCATGGATTTACATTGTATATTGTATCTGATTGAGATATGAGGTTTGCCTCAAGGTTCTGGAAAATCCTCCATCAATCACTAGATACATAACTGAGTTTTAGTACTACTTGTCACCATCATATGGATGGCCAGTCTGAGAGAACCATTTAAACTTTGGAAGATATGATGAGATCATATTTAATGTATTTTCAAGGATCTTGGGATCATAACTTTCCACTATTAGAGTTATTATATAACAATAGTTACTATATTAAATTTCTAATAAAACTTAATGAGGCTCTATATCCAAAGAGGTTTTTAAATCCAAAATTATGGGTTGAAGTTAGAGAGTGAAATAGGATGGGACATTATCATATCACAAAGAATATAGAAAAGTTCCAAACATACAAATTTATATGAAATCCAAGTAATATTGACAAAGAATTTATGTCAATAATCATAAAAAAAACCCAGAGATTTGTGTCAGACAAAAGGTTTTCCTTTTTATATCCCCATGTAATAAATTCATGATGTTTAAGTATAAGGGAAATATTATTATAAGATACTTCACCCACTTTTTGATCCTTGATCATATTAGAGTTTTTCCCTATCGACTTTCACTCCAAAAAAACCTATCTCAAGTACATGATATGTCCTATATATCCCACTTGAGAATGTATATTCCAAACCCCCCATATGTACTAAATTCAAGGGTTGTGCCCTTGGATAATGATATTTTATATGAGGAGAATTTAGTGAAGATATTAGATCATAGAGCTAAAGTTCCACAAAACAAGACAACTCGCCTGGAAAATTTTTGTGGTGGAACTACAAGCTTGAGGATTCAACTTCCAACTTGGAAGAGGTGATGAAAAAAATGTAAACTCATATGTTTTAGTGTATGAAATGAAAAAATTTTAATCTTATATTTCTAAATGGGGGAATAATGTAATTATCCAAAAATTTACAAATGAAATTCTATTTTGAATGAAAATATTCTTTATTAAGTATATAAAACACATGCACTACCTTGGTAATTTTTTAACAATTAAAAAACATACCATGGACAATTAAAAAAACCATCAATCATCTTAACCATTGATAATATAATAATTATACAATGACCTATATGACTTTTATTTATTAAGGGTAATGATAATGTCTAATTTTAACATATGGAAGGAACGATGGCCTCGACCAGTTAGATTGTATACTATAAGACCCATTTAGTAAGGATTTTAAGGGAGATGGAATCACTGGGATTTTCCCTTTACCAAGACCAATCTAGAATTCAACAACTAAAGCATGAATGGAACTATTTATGGGGTATGCTCAATTTTATTGAGTTCACAAAACAAACTATATTCATTGAACAACTGCAAGAAATCCCCACCATCACACAAGATTCCCTTTGTGCGTACTATAATGACCCGAGTCTGGAGCCCCTCCACTGGTGCCTTATACCCGGTTCTCTACATGACCTCAAGCGCGTTTCCCCAAACGGCAGAGGCTGCCGACTAGCAGTGAGGGCCTTGGTGAGTCGATGGGGAAACTATGCCCTCATTTAGTAAAGTATACAGTGGAAGAACAACCAGAAACAATAATGGAAACTGTAAATAGCATACAACAACTGAACTGGATAGCAGAAGCAATGGATAAAATAATGATGATGCAACATGGTACATATGTCTATGGAAAGAAGAAAACAAACCAACGTGATGAAGTAAAACTGAAAAACAAAGTGCAAAGTAAAACAAAATAAACTCCTCAGAATCGCGAGCCACGACTCGGTCTCATGCTCTCCAGCTCCAGTGCAATCAAGAACCTGAAGTGGAAGGGTGATTTCCCTTATCTATACCTGCAACAAAATAGTTTGTTTGGGCCCAAAAGCATGGCCCAAACAGGGTGTGAGATACAATCCTAGTAGGAAATCACCCAAATATTTGTGCCTAACAGTCAATGAATACATGGAAGTAATAAAACAAGAAGAAGTAAACAGGAAAGCACAAGCAACTATAATCCATAGTTCTAACAAATAAAGTACACAAGTAAACAGTAGAAACAAGAAGAAAACAGCTAACCCTCTGGGTAGCTCTCACAGCCTAACCCCTATGGTTTAAACTATAAGTACCAGCAACCCTCTAGGAGGCACACACAGTCCCAACCCTCTGGTTCAGCTAATAATTAATAGACTCTCTGAGGAAGCACTCACCGTCAATTCCCCCTATAGTCTCATATCATACTAAAGGCTCTCTGGGGAAGCACTCAACGTCTCATTCTCCCTGTGGCCCACGTCGAGGAACTACAGACTCTCTGAGGAAGCACTCATAGTCAATTCCCCCTGTGGTCTTGCATCGTATTTAAAAGACACTCTGGAGAATCCCTTACGTCTATTCTCCCTATGGTCTACTACACTAGGTTCTCACAGTTCTGTGTGAAACTAACATGCTCAGCGCACGTGAAACGTCCAAGTAAACCTCAAGAACTACTTGGCTATTCAAACTAAGGCTCAACAGCAATACAAAGCAACAGTTCCACTATCTTACAACTAGGCATGGCAACTGGCAAACGCCAAAAAGTAAAACAAGCATGGAAAACCAACCTGAGCATGAAACAATTTACTCTACTCACAAGCATAAGCCTCTACTACAACAATCAAGCACAACAGGTAATACAACAGGGGAAAAACAGGAAACCCACAATTCCCCACCCAAGGGAATTTGTGGAATTCGCACAAAATACTCATTGACTTTCATCAGAATGGCACAAACCACCTACCTCAATCCTAGGAGATCGATATACGTGAACCAAGACGATTGATTCCCCTTAGAACATTGTAGATCTGAGAAAATGCACAAAACGCTCAACCCACGATAACTCAAAAATGAGGAGGAATCAGAAAATGAATCTCAAGAAGAAGGAAGATATTATTGCTGTGATTCCAACGCAATCGACCGTGCTTGAATCGGAGAATGGATGAAGAGGCGGGAGCTCGTCGAATATTCGGCCGTATGGGTCGCTCTCGGACGAACGAGACCTTGAAGGAGGTGTTTCTATGCATCAGGAACGACCCCGGTCCATTTAGTGAAAAAAATAAAGTACACAGAATGTACACAGCGTGTACTAGGTCTTTTCCGTACTCCACCAAAATTGGCCTCCATGTCACCCCTACACACCGTGTGTGTGGCCCGACATGGCCAGCACACGGCTTTGAGCCGGAGAAGAGTACACGACGTGTACTCAGAAAGTACACGGCATGTACTTCAAAAATTTCTAGAATGTTCATTTTTCTTAAAAACTCCAGAAAAAGGAAAAACTTACCTGAAACGAAGATCCTGGTTCTTACAAACTTCCCCCCTTAAAGAAATTCGTCCCCGAATTTCCCTAACACGGCGTAGAAGAAGAATCCCCAAACAGCTCCGGCCACTGCGATCGTATATCGAACTCCCTCTCCCAGGTCTCGTCCTGTACTCGCCCGTGCTGCCATAGCACCCATACCAGAGGAACAGACCACCTGCAGAGAACCTTTGTACTGCGATTGACAATCCAGATAGGATGCTCCTCAAATGACGCATCTGCTTCAAGTTCAACCTCCTCAGGCTGAAAGACATGAGACAGGTCTGAAAAGTAACGTCGGAGTTGAGAGATGTGGAAGATGTCGTGCATGGCCCGATACCTCTGAGGTAGCTGCAACTGATAGGCGACCGACCCCACTATCTCCAAGACCTCAAATGGCCTGACGTACCGCGGTAAAAGCTTACCCTGTCTTCAAATCATTTTGTGTCCCAACCTCGGTGCGACATGCAAGAAAACCTGATCCATGACCTTGAACTCTAGAGGTCATCTCTATTGATCAGCATAATACTTCTGCTGAGACTGTGCTATAGCCATCCTCTTCTGAATCAGCTCTATCTGCTCTAAAGTAACCTGAACAAGACGAGGTCCCAGCAAAGCTGCCTCTCCTGCCTCCAGCCAGCACAAGGGTGATCGGCATGGTCTACCATACAAAGCCTCGTATGGTTCCATCTGAATGGTCTCCTAGGAACTATTGTTGTAGGCAAACTCCAACAGAGGAATATGCTTCTCCCAAGAACCACCAAGGTCTAGGATGAAATCTCGGAGCATATCCTCAATCACCTGGATCTTGCACTCGGACTGACCATCGGTCTGGGGATGGTATGTTGTACTCAAAAGTACCTGTGTACCCAAGGCCTTCTGAAGTCCCTGCCAGAACCGAGAGGTAAAGCGTGCATCCCTATCTGAAACAATGGAGTGTGGAACTCCATGCAGAAGAACGCTCTCTCGGATGTAAAGTCATCCCAAATCATCGACACTGAAGGTATCTTTGATCGGCAAGAAGTGGGAAACCTTCGTGAGTCTGTCGACGACAACCCATATAACATCGTTCCCTCGAGGTGACCTCGGCAACCCGGTCACGAAGTCCATCACAACATCATTCCAATTCCACTCAGGAATGGGTAACTGCTGTAAAAGGACTGATGGTCGCAGATGCTCTGCTTTCACCTGCTTACAAGTAGAACATCTCATGAAAAAACTAGCAACATCTTTCTTCATACCTGGACACCAGTACTGGAGATGAAGATCCCGATACATATTGGTGACGCCAGGATGAACTACCCAAACAGAAGAATGAAAATCACATATCAGCTCCTCGCGTATGTCTTCTGGCACCCATACGCATCCCCAGAAACGCAAGATCTCATCCTCGCTCACTGTCCATCCAGGAAGAGGGTCCTCTCCTGACACACCCTCCCACAGGACTAAGCCTTCTGAGTCTGATAGCTGCCTCATTCATACCCGATCAAGAAGTGTAGAGGTAACAGCTACAGAAGAAAGGAAAGTCTGCCCCTGTCTGTCGTGCACCTCCAGATGCATCTTAGAGAATAGAGCCATCAGCTGCCACTCACTGCTGGCCTCCTGAACCGCCTGAACCTGAGTCCTCCTACTCAATGCATCTGCCACTGTGTTTCCCTTTCCTGGCTTATAGGCAAGCTCAAAATCAAAAGACTGAAGATACTCGACCCACCTACGCTGCCTCATATTCAGATCACGCTGAGTAAATATATACTTGAGACTCTTGTGGTTGGTGAAAAACACGAAGTTCTCTCCCAGCAGATAGTGTCTCCAACAACGTAGGGCATGAACAACAGCTTCCAACTCCAGGTCGTGCGTAGGGTAGTTCTTCTCATGTGGCCTCAACTGCTGAGACCCGCACGCAATGACTCCATCTCCTTTCATAAGCACAACTCCTAGTCCAATACCTGAATCATCATAGTAAACAATGTATCTCTTGCCTGGCTCTAGCAAGACTAGTATCGGTGCCGACGTCAACCTCCCTTTCATCTCTTGAAAGGATGACTCACAAGAATCTGACCATAAGAACTTCTCCCCCTTCTTGGTCAGACCTGTCAAGGGTGCTTCTAGATGAGAAAAGTCTTGAATGAAGCATCTGTAGTATCCAGCCAGCCCTAGGAAGCTCCTTACCTCAAAGACGTTCTTCGGCTACTCCCAGGAAACTACAGCTCCCACTTTCTCTGGGTCCAAAAATACTCCTGCCTCTAAGATGACGTGACCCAAGAAGTGAATCTGATCCATTCAGAAGTGGCACTTCAAGAGTTTAGCATAAAGCCGATGCTCTCTCAGTGTACTCAGAATGATCTCAAGATGTGTGGAATGGTCATGTCGAGTGTGAGAGTACACCAAGATATCATCCAAGAAGACCACGATGAAAGATTCCAAGTAAGGATGGAAAACTCAATTCATCAGTGCCATGAAAACTGCAGGCGCGTTCATGAGACCGAACAGCATGACTGTATACTCGTATAGACCATACCTTCTCCTGAAGGCTGTCAGAGGTATATCTGATGGTCTAACGCGCAACTGATGATATCCATACCTCAATCGATCTTTGAGAACACCCAGGATCCTCGAAGCTGATCAAAGAGGTCATCGATTCTCAGCAAGGTATATCGGTTCTTGACCGTCAGCTGGTTCAGCTCCCGATAGTCCACACAAAGCCAAAGGGTACCGTCTGCCTTCTTCGCAAATAGGACAGGTGAAACCCAAGGAAAAGTGCTGGGTTGGATGAAACCCTTTGCCTGTAACTTCTCCAATTTCTTCTTGAGCTCCTGCAACTCAGGTGTGGCCATCCTATAAGGAGTAATGGACACCAGGGCCACTCCTGACACGAGCTCAATAGAAAATTCTAACTCACGCTCTGGAGGCAAACCTGAAAAGTACTATGGAAAGAAATCCCTGAAACGATCCACCACTGGAGGAAAGTCTAGCTGTGAAGTCCCCTGATCATCCAGATAAAGACTAGTAATCTGGGCTGTCACCCTTCTTAGCCCATGATGTTCGAGTCCTGATCGACTTTCTTGAACATCCCATTCGCCTCTATGAAGAAAAGATTCACCCTATGGTGATATAAAACTCACCCTACGACGATAACAGTCGATGAATGCCTGGAAGGGAACCAACCAGTCCATCCCAAGGATGACATCATAGCCTATCATCTCTAGGACATAGAGATCCCATAAGAAACGATACCCTGCAACCTAGAGAGGGCACTCTCTACACTGGCGTATACTAGATGTCTTCGTCCCCAAAGGTGTTTCTAGTGTCAACGAGTCAGCAGAAGAAAAGATGCAGAGCCCAAGGCTCTCCACAACAACAACATAGATAAAGCTATGCGTAGCACCAGTATCGAAAAGGGCTGAAGATAAAACTGAGGCTACTAAAATCGTACCTTGAACTGTAGAAGGGCCGGGATCCTGCTCTTGATAGGTCTGCTCCACGGCGAAAGACTGGCCTGCATCGTGGCCCTGCGCCCCTGGCTGACCACTCTGAGATGAACTTCCCTACTGGTTCTAAGAGATTGGTAGCTGACTGCCACAACATTGACCTCCACCTCGGCCCGAATGGCTGAAAGAACTCCAGTTCCATGACTGGTGAGAAACTGGTGGGGCTTCTCCTGAACGAGGAGTCATGGAAGAACCCCGGTCACCAGTTGTTGGTGAGAAAACCTGGAATAAATGCTGAAGGTGACCCATCTTGCCGTAAGATCGGCACTCCATGGGGTCTCTCTGGCACTGCGACCTCGTTTTCCCTGATCGACCACACTGGTAGCATGTCACCTGGCTTCCTGACGATGCATCACGCTTCCTCGGGTCACCACGCGTAGACTCTCTATGGCGCTTCTTGCTGTCATCTGGAGGAAAACTAGCTCTAGAAGAAGAACTTCCCTAGCTCGCAGCTCTAGAGTCTCATAGATTGCGCTCCGCAATCAGTTCCTGGTTGACGATGGAAGTGATGGAAGTCATCTGGAAGATATTCACCTGCGAGCGGATCTCCCGCCTGAGACCATCCTCGAACTTCCTTGCCAAGAACACCCCACTTCCATCCCGGATGGGTGTGAAACGCTACAGCTTGGTGAAACGAGAGGAATAATCCATGACAGAAAGACTACCCTGCTCTAAGCTCATGAACTCCCGGGCTCGGTTGGCCCTCAGGGTCTCCGGGTAGAAGTAGTCGTAGAACACGCACTGGAAATCCTCCCATGCCATAGTCTGTTGTTGACCCGCTTGTGAGATCACATCCCACCACCTCCTGGCGGAGTCTCGTAGCATGTAGGTAGAGAGATTGACCTGCCTCTCTGGAGGCATCTCCAGATGCTTGAAGATAGTCAGCATGGCTTCCAGCCATGACTTTACAGCCTGTGGTCCTCCTTCCCCCGAGAAAGTAGGAGGATGCTGCTGCTGGAAAACCCGCGTCAAGTCTTCTATAGTCATGGCAGGAGGCGATGCTCCTTGGAAGGCCTACATCATCATCATGAAACCTTCCATGAACTGTGCATCAGTTCTTGCAACTGGTATAACAGCCGGTGCCAAGGCTGGCCCGACTGGAGGATCGGCAGGGAGTCCCTGATCAGCCATATCTGGCGTCTGATCACTGCCTGAAGACAGACGTACGACCGGAGGATGTCTCAGAGGCAGAGCTCTGAAATATAAAAAGCACACCTTAGACCAGGAGAACAAGGACAAAGAACACAAGAGTACAAAACGGAAATGGGGAAAGAGAAACACACAAGTTTACAAAACATGACTACACGATGTGTATAAAAACTACACAACGTGTCTTCTTAAGCCACTGACATTGGCGTGTGTTCCTGCCCTACAAGTTGTGTAACACCTCAACTACATGGCGTGTTGACCCCAACACACGGCGTGTACCTGAAAACTATTCCCCTGCCCGAGTCTCTTACACGGCTGACCCACACAGTTTTCTTAAAAAGAGACTACACGACGTGTTCTTTGCGGACACGGCGTGTAGTAGAAAAAGCTTCAACGAACCGTGTTGTTAAACACATGGCCGTCTACATGGATGAACCTTACATGGCGTGCTCCGAACAAACACGACGTGTATAGGCGAAGGTGACACCGCCCCGTGTTGTTAGTGACACGAACGGGTACCTAAAGAAGACTACACGACGTGTTCCGAACAAACACGACATGTGGAAAAGAAGGTAATTCCGACTTGTGTTGTTCGTGACATGGCCGGGTACCTGGACAGGACTACATGGCGTGTTTGCTATGGACACGACTTTCTCTACCTGAGCTTCCCTGACCCGCGTTGTTAGTGACACGACCGGGTACACGATTCATTACTACACGGCGTATACCTACCATACACAGCATGTTCCTAAAGTTACTCTCATGACACCGTGTTCTACTCACACGGTCAGTGACACGGCCTGAAAACTACACGGTGTGTATCCAAAAAGTACACGCCATGTATTCTGGGTTTTTCTGGGCAGTAGCTCAGAAACTGTACAGAATCCCATAAACATAAAAAACAAGGCAAATAGGTGCCAAATTCCGATTCCTGAGGGCCCATACTCCCTGCGAATCAAATATTGGAACCTCCTATAGTCATATACAAGGAAAAACAACAGCTCTATAACATAAAAACATGGATTCTATCAAGCATCTATCACAACAGAAATCATAATCTACATGAAGTCTATCACAACAGCATGCAATCACTAATTCACCGTAGATGGAATGGCAATAATGCATGGCATGTGATTCTACAAGTTCCTATATGATGCATGAGATGTCATACCCTCATCTCATCGGGTTGCGACAAAAATAGAACCGAAATATCAAAACAATAACTACACAAGTCATGCGAATCACTCTAGGTGAAAACATATCAACCATAAAAACTCAAAACTAGCAAACTGCAATTAACAAGGTAGTATGGCTTTTACCTGTACACGGGTTAGCTAATCCCGAGCACAACTTAATACCAAGTACCGAATCCGTCCTATCCCTGGCTAAAGTCTCCAAACAGTAAGGCAAGAGAAAAGAACTCCTCTGATACCACTTTGTAACGACCTGAGTCCGGATCCCCTCCACTGGTGCCTCGTACCTGGTTCTCCACATGACCTCAAGCGCGTTTCCCCAAACTCTAGAGGCTTCCGACTAGCAGAGAGGACCTTGGTGAGTCGGTGGGGAAACTATGCCCTCATTCAGTAAAGTATACAGCGAAAGAACAACCAGACATAATAACGGAAACTGTAAACAACATACAACAACTAAATTGAACAGCGAAAGCAATGGATAAAATAATGATGATGCAATATGGTACATATGTATATGGAAAGCAGAAAACAAACCAACGTGCTGAAGTACAACTGAAAAAAAAAACTGCAAAGGAAACCAAAATAAACTCCTCAGCATCGCGAGCCACGGCTCGGTCCCATGCTCTCCAGCTCCAGTGCAATCAATAACCTGAAGTGGAAGGGAACTTGCCCTTATCTATACCTGCAACAACATAGTTTGTTTGGGCCCAAAATAATGGCCCAAACAGGGTGTGAGATACAATCCCAATAGGCAATCACCCAAAGATTTGTGCCTAACTATAAATGAATATATGGCAGTAATAAAACAAGAAGCAGTAAACAGGAAAGCACAAGCAGCTACAATCCATAGTTCTAATAAACAACATACACAAGTAAACAGTAGCAACAAGAAGAAAAGAGGTAACCCTCTGGGTAGCTCTCATAGCCTAACCCCTATGGTTCAACCTACAAGTACCAGCAACCCTCTAAGAGGCAGACACATTCCCACCCCTCTGGTTCAGCTAATAATTAATAGACTCTCTGAGGAAGCAATCACCGTCAATTCCATCTATAGTCTCAAATCGTACTAAAGGATCTCTCGGAAAGCACTCAACGTCTCATTCCCCCTCTAGCCCGTGTCGAGGAACTACAGACTCTCTGAGGAAGCACTCATCGTGAATTCCCCCTGTGGCCTCACATCGTATTTAAAAGACACTCTAGAGAAGCCCTTACGTCTATTCTCCCTGTGGTCTACTACACTAGGTTCTCACTGTCCTGTGTGAAACTAACATGCTAAGCACACGTGCAACGTCCAAGTAAACCTCATGAACTACTTGGCTATTCAAAATAAGGCTCAACAACAATACAAAGCAAGAGTTCCACTATCCTACAACTAGGCATGGAAACTGGAAAACACAAAAAAGTAAAACAAGCATGGAAAATCAACCTGAGCATGAAACAATTTACTCTACTCACAAGAATAAGCCTCTACTATATCAATCAAGAAAAACAGGCAATACAACAGGGGAAAAACAGGAAACCCACAATTCCCCACCCAAAGGAATTTGTGGAATTCGCACAAAATACTCATCGACTTTCAACATAAAGGCACAAAACACCTACCTCGATCTTAGAAGATCAATATACGTGGACCACGATGATTGATTCCCCTTAGAATGCTGTAGATCTGAGAAAACACACAAAACACTCAACCCACGATAACTCGGAAACGAGGAGGAATCAGAAAACGAAGCTCAAGGAAAAGGAATATCTTACCGCTATGATTCCAATGCAATTGACCATGCTCGAATCGGATAACGGATGAAGAGACGGGATCTCATCGAAGATTCTTCCGTACGGGTCGCTCTCGGATGAATGAGACCTAGAATGAGGTGTTTCTGTGCGTCAGGCGTGACCCTGGTCTATTTAGTGAAAAAAAGTACACGGCGTGTACTTTTAGAGTACACATCGTGTACTGGGTCTTTTCCGTACTCCACCAAAATTGGCCTCCATGTCACCCCTACACACTGTGTGTGTGGCCCGACATGGCCAGCACACGGCTTCAAGCCAGATAAGAGTACACGACGTGTACTCAGAAAGTACACGACGTGTACTTCGAAAATTTCTAGAAAGTTCATTTTTCTTAAAAACTCTAGGCAAAGGAAAAACTTACCTGAAACGAAGATCCGGTTTCTTACACGTATGATGGTGTAATATGAGGTAATGAATCTATACCCTAGTAATATGAATTTTAATTGTTTTTTCATTTTGAATAAATTAATGATTATATTTATCATTTATAAATATTATAATTTTATATTACTTGATGAAAATTATATTTTGGTATGATGAAAAATAATTTTTTATTTTTGAAAAATATATGATAATAATTAAAATAATATTTTTTATAAATTAAAGTATTCTAAAATAAATTTTATCTTCATATAATATTCTTGTTTAATAAGATATATATACAAATTATAATATAATTTATTGAAGTCCAATATAATCTTTATAAGGGTCGGAAAATAGTAATTGTCTTAAAAACTAGTATTTTTCAATAAATGGGAATAATGATTTAAAAGTGTAATTTCTAATATTTATTTAACTATTTTGAAAAAATAAATATTTCTTTTTAAATCAATATGTCAAAATTATCCAATGGTTAATTTTTCATAATTTTCTATGACAATAAATTTTTTGGATAAAAATTAAATATGGTATTAATATAAGAAATATGTTAATGGATAATTATATCCAAAAACTATTGTAATATAAAGTATAAAGGTAATACTAGACCAAAAATATCTTTCCCATTTAGTATGAATTGTTTTTTAATTTATTTGATTAATTTTACACACCCTACATAAATCCCCCAAAACCTATATATTATTTTATGTTTTTAAAATAAATTCTTTATATACATGACTCACTTACACATAACCAAGATTATTATTTTAAGTTTTTTGGTCCTTAGAATATAAAAATATTTAAAAAAACTTATATTTTGTAGAATTTTTTTAAACAATAATGGGATGGTTTGTTTGTTTTTGATTATTTTATTATATAAATTCCAAAACCTAATTTTAGAAATTAATAAATAATTCCCTTCTTTTACATTAAATACCCACATATACTCACAACCCTCCTTAATTAAATAATATTGTTCATTAAGTTACTCTCACTCTAACTCTCTAAATACATCCCATGGTTTTATAAATCACTTATGGAATGCTTTTAAAATAACCCTCTCAAGGTAAGGGACTTTCTCCTATTATTTTTATTTCAAATATTTTATTTCTACAAAGTACATTTTGTTTCCAATTTTCCATATTTAATTTCTTTTCATATAAATTTACTATCATTTTGAGTCGTATTTAATTAGAGACCAACTTTCACTCTCATTCACCTCTTCCATAAACCTTAATGTACAACGATTATACTATAAAAAATATCCTATCATTTTTCATGCTTAATATTTTATATTAAATACACATATAAATTTAAAATAAAGGGTATTCACCTAGTTTAACCCCTCCCTTATTGACTGGGGAATTCCATGTATATAACATGCACTCATTAATCATTGGGTTAAATATGATTAATGGAGTTCTCAAGTTGTATGATCAATGTGGCACAAAAGTGCATGTACATGATATGAATGTGATGGGTGGGATAAAAATTATATATCCCTCTAATGCATTGGGTAATGATTTCATCTCATGAGATGACATGTATGGTTCTTGAGAGATTACCCTATGAAAATTATATTTTTCTTTCTTTGCGATCATCCTTTACTTATTATTATGATTTTATGTTTTATATTGTTGCCATAATCCTAGGTTTCCTTGATGTTATCCTCTTATATCTTTCTTGGATGATGATATTTATAATTACCACCCCTTTTATGTCACCATGTTATGAATATTGTCTTACATGTATTAATTTCATCATGTTATTATTTTATTATTCCTCTACTAGGCTCTATAGCCAACCATTTTCTTATGAACATCCCCTTGTTATCCCATGCAATATTAAAATATTAATTGAATATAAGGGCATGTTTTCACATTTTTAAATAATTTTGTTGTACCCATGTTTCATATTAGTTATCTATGTACCTAATTTCCCAAAAAATCTTGGCCTCATGATCTTTTTGGATAGTATCATGAGTATAATTATATAATAAATCATTAATTAAGGTGTATTAATGATATTGGTTGTCATAAACCACTAGCTATTGAATTATAAATAAAAACAAATGGTGATATCATTATTATATCCCAAGTACATAAATGCCCTTTAATATTTGTGGCTTTATGATTCATTCTAGGCTTATAATCCTCCATATTGATAAAATTTATGTGACTCTAGAAATATTGTTTATATCCTCATATAATCCATATTAATCATTCTAATCGAGAAATCACAATTCATATTTCAAACCAACCTATGCTCATATATCATTACATGGATAACTTTGAAAACTCTTGTAAAACTAATTATATTATATATTTTATGATACCTAATCATGATTGATGTTTAGATCAAATTAATTGAGAAAAAAAATCAATATTATGGTTGACCTATTCAGAAGTATGAAAGGTATAGTTTATATCTTGGTAAAGTAAATATATCTCAAAAAATTATATCTTGAGTCATGTATATATTTCAGATAACCTTATAAAGTTTCATTGGACAGTTAGAATGATAATTTCAAGGAAGAAATTTATTTAGGGGGATAATTTAATACCCCAAGATTTTACTATATATATATATATTTCCTTTTAAAAAATCTAATGCATTTTATAACTTACATCATATCCAACACCAAAATAAATTTGACCATGACATACCTTTATACAATAAATAAATTTTATGTTAAATATAAATAAGATAAATATATTAAAACAAAGTCTCAAGTAAATAAAAATATAAAAAATTTGTCTTATTATAAAAAAATATTTACATTTCTTAAAATTTATTATTATTTCTAAAATAATGATTGATTTCCCAATTTTTTTAGAAGATAAAAAATTAATGAAATTTGAATATAAATATTAAATTATAAAAAGGGATATTTATCATAGAAATATTTTTAATTCAAAGTTTATTTTAAAAAATAAATTAAATTTATAAATGTTAAAATATGTTTCTAATAATTATTTATATTTAAAAATAATATATTTATATTCTTTAAATTATAATTTGATATGAAATTATTTTAGGAATACTTAAGCGTGATATTTCTATATAAATAAATTTTCCTTTAAATTTTATATTATCATATGAAAAATAAATATAATTATTTTCAATTTTAAAATTTATAATATTAACATAATTTATAGATTTATTATAACAATATTTACTTAAGATGGATTTATGAGATTTTTATGAAAAGATTAATTTTAGGTGAATGATGAAAAAATATTTTCTCACAAATATTGATAATGTGATGAAATAATTATGATATAATAAGAAAAAAAATTATGTAATATTTTTTCATATCATACATGTATTTAGTAAGTAAAATTATACATTTAATATATTATGTTTAATTTATAAAACCTTTGTTTAAATTTTTGGAACTCAGGTAATATTTTATTCCAATAAAAATTCTTTTGGATATTTTATTTTAATTAAATATTAAAATAGTATATATATGTTTGTATTAATTTTAAAATCTAAATTTAACTTATTTGGATAATAATAAGTTAAGTAATGTCATAAAAATTAAAGACATTGATACTTTTTTTTCCTAATAATAATTTTTAAACTTTAAAATATACTTTCCCTAAAAATTGTTTTCACATGTTACGTGTGATAATATTAAAATTATATTTACAAACCCTAAGAAATTCTATTTTATAATATTAATTTTAAAATGTGAATCATTATTTAAAAACATTGTAATAATGCCCATTTAATTTCTAGGAATAAAAAAAATGACTTAGGTGAAAATTTAATTACCATTGCCAAAACCAAAATGGTAAAAGTGAATTATCTATGAGACAAATATATAATAACATGTCTATAAAATGTGTATAAATTTATGGTTTAGGTATTATTGACCTTATACATTAACCCACTCCATTATTGGACCTTTTTGATCATTTAATAGTAAAGTTTCCTTTATCTTATTATAAAAATTACAATCCCCTAACTTATAAAAGTTTCCTTTTACAAACTTTTAGTGGAAATTATAATTTAGAATTTATTTTGAACCACATCCCATTGAAAATCCTAGATTTTCCTATACCATTTTTGAAGCTACTTGATCCATGAAAAATCTCTAAGTCCCCTATTTCAAAAAAGTCTTCTAAAAGAAAGCTCGAG
Source organism: Viscum album (assembly GCA_963277665.1). NCBI lineage: Eukaryota > Viridiplantae > Streptophyta > Magnoliopsida > Santalales > Viscaceae > Viscum > Viscum album. Next base: position 717,032,914 of record OY728128.1, on the reverse strand, counting down.
TTCTCATCATGAGTACTAGTCATTCCCTTTCCAATTTTATTTTTTATATTTCTATTAAAAATATAATATTATCATTAATATATAATTATATCGATATTTTTTTATAATTAATGTTATTATGTTTATGAAATAATCATTTTCAACCTCACACATTTCCAATTTGAAAATTGAGAACTCCATTCGTGCATATGTGTAGAATACTACCCCCATGAAGAAAATTGTTTTTTATTACCATTTAACATAGGTTGTTATGAAATTTAATTTAATTAATAAATAGGATATTTATAATATATTCATAACTTTTAAAATATAATCCATTTTCATCTTTCCTCCAAACATGTGAAAAATGAAAATATCAATTGTGTTATATACGGACCACCACCTCCACAAAGAAACATATATTGTTTTCCTTATATAAATTAAATGGATTTTAAAAAATGATTATTTATTGAACTAACATGTTAATTAAATAATTATTAATATTTGGGGGGAAAATTTAAACCATTTCCTATGTATCCCTCATTATAATCAAAATGAAAATGGTATCCTTGTGTACATTCTCACCAAAACCTTTATGGAGAGACATAGTTTCTTTTTCAGAATCACCATACATGTATGGTTTTAAGAAAATAATGAATTAATAAATATGATATTATTATATAAATATTTTTTTCTTTATTTCTTCAAAGTGTATTTTATTAATTACTTATTTAATTATGATACCACTTTTATTTATCATAAATTACCAAAAAAGGATCATCATTGATTCACCCTTCACAAATTATGGCTGCAAATATATTGGAAAGAGAATATAAATTTATTTATAATGGTATAACAAGTATCCAATTAATTATATAACTAATAATTATGAACTAGCTATAAAACAATAGGGATCAACATCAATACTTTAAATAATGTTCCAAACAATCAAAATCACTAACATATAATAATGATAGAAAAATATAACTAAAAAATAAATATATAATAAATGATTATAATTAAATAGTATGTAAGGAAATATATATGATTTTTTTCTAAAATATATTTTTAATATGATTATATTTAATATGGAAGTGGATATAGAGTTTTGTGGTTGTAGGGACTAAAATGTAAGGGTATTTCCTCACACAAATTCATTCTATAAGTCTTAATTATTCCTATTTGGCTATAATTTTTCAAGATCATTATATAACATTATATAATGATATTATAATTCCTTTCCTTCATATTTTAAGGGTAACTATATTGATGGATTTATTTATTTATAAATTTTGACGATGTTAAAAATAATTCTCATTCTCCTAAAATGATCTCTTTTTAATCCATATCCATATTCACCCTTCTCACTAATGTTCAAACTTCTTATTTTGAAATTGAAATATGTTTTTTATGTTAAAATATTTATTTAACTCTTTTAAAAATGATAATTTATCACTCTTATTATGATATGGGTTTTGATAAATTGATTTTAAAAATGTGAAAAAGGTTTTTCTTTAATGTTATTGTTTAGGTTTTCCACTACCCATGGAAAAAAATTATGTATTTTTAATGGATTCATTTTTTTGGATTACTTTTAAAGTGGGGTTTTAAATATGTTTATAATATTACTATTTATAAAATTATTTTTAAGTGATTCATAACTTATTATTTCAAAAAAATGTTTGGAAATGTTTTCTAAAGACTCTTCAACATTTTTCTTCCATTTCCCCTTTAAAGGATCTAAATCCTATAGAGTTTTGTTTTTATAAACCATCTTCCATACTGCTTGATTAAATTCCAAATTTTTGGGATTTATCATATCATGTCAATAGATCTATTTTTGATATCCCATAATGTGATACTATATGTAAATGATATGAAACCCATTTTCAGTCCCATGGTTTTAATGATATGTTGATTGATTGATATATATGTCATACATATGTATGGATGATGAAGGGTGGGGTATAATATCTCATTTAAATTCATTATCTATTTTTATATATCTTTTTAGATAAGAATGTACTACATGAAAATGATCATGATATATTTTATTCACAAGGTTATTCATGGACATGGTCATGTTCTTCTTATTTCACAAGGATGTGTATAGAAATGATCTGGTTATGCTTTGTTCACAAGGTTGTGTGTGAAAATGACCATGTTAGAAATTTTCTACATGATGGTCTCTATACATGATTTCCTATATATTTGTTCACATAATGGATCATAGATAATATTTATTAAAACTTTTTTCAAACTATTATGTGTGTAAATGATTGGGTTTATCTTTATCACCAAGATTGTGTCTGGATGCAATTTATCTTAACATTGTTCACAACATTATAATTTTCCATTCCAATGATTATAATATATATTTTTTGATATATATATATGATTATACTATGTGGTTCATGTTTATTATCTTACAATCTTATGTTATGATACATATATGTTCAATTGAGATAAAATTTCCTAATATTATAACTTATAAAAAACTATTACTGTTCTATGTTCTTTTTAACATGTTATTTCTCTCATTATCATGTTTCACATATTCTTATGATCTATTCCTTGATTCCATGTTGAAATATTTGTAATGAACCAGACCCGAACAACCACCAGAACAGTGCTAAATGGGTCGGGTGTTACTACCTTTTACACACCTCCCCGAATGCCAATGGCTACCGACTAGCAGTGATGGTCTTTATAGGTATAGTAGGAAGGCTATACCCTCTTGGAGAATAATAATGGTACTGGTCCAAGTATAATAATAAATATGCAGTGGAATAAATGACTCAACAAACTCAAACCAAACCCACAGAGCGGAAGCAATAAATATAAAGAACAGTAGTGGAAAGTAAACACAACAGCATGTTGATCACTTGTAAATACTACTGAAAAACATTACATACAAAGAAGGTCATACATATCCATATGTAAAAGGTTACAAGGGATAAAAAACTGTATTTAAAAAACAAGTAATCATGTTGATACTGTAGAGAAAGAGAAACAAAGTAAACTCAAGCTAGGCAAGACCTCAAGGTCCATGCCATCTACATGCAATAGCTAATGTAGTCCAGCTCTTGAAGCTGACATCATTCCTGAACATAAATCCATAAAGTCTACAAGCATCCCGAAGGGCCCATGCAGGGTGTGAGACAAATCTCAGTAAGATTCCACCCAATGGTGCGTACCTAATATAAGTGTTTAAACATGCATACAGTTAAAAAGAAAACTGTAAACAATACGATGAACAAATAAACACAAACTCCACTGGTGCTCAACAACCAGCATGGAGAGTCACCTGCTTCATCCAATGCTAGAATATCTGTCATGTAACTCGACACCATGTGCTCCCTGACACCGTGTGTCTCAAGTACCAACATCCCAAAGGCACGCCCAAGAAATAATAACCTGGAGGAACATCGATACCTATCCTCAAATAAGTAACTAGAGAGACAACGATGTCTGCCCTCAAATAAAGTAACCAGAGGAACAACGATGTCTGCCCCAAAAATAAAGTAACCGGAGGGGCAGTGATATATACCCTCAAAATAATGGAGAGCCTCTACCCTCAACCTGATAGCCTCAATTATATCCCCTGAAGGCTCCTAACCTTCAATGTGGCTTCCTACGGTAAGCACCCCAAACCAATAGTACCTAAATCGCAAATAACAGGGGAATCTACCCACACGAGTGGTCAAAACCACCTCATCACAGAGTCTCTCTATGTGCACACTACTCAAAGTTCTAGGGGATAGGTAATCAACAAAATAGTACCCAAGCCACAACACCTCTGAAACCTCGTGTCCCTACGACCATGCCGCTCAAGTCTGATGGACTTTCCATCCATGTAACCCAGACCATGCCCAACTTGACAGTCATCCTACCTCAAACTGATGCCCATGACACCCAATCCCGTGATCAAAACCACCCAAAGTAACCCAACCAAGCCCAACCTATGAGCAAAATCACTCAAGAATATCCGGGCCATTCCCAACACAACCCAAAGGTTCTAGCATATGAAATTCAACAATTACATATATAAAAAATTTAAACAAAACACATAAATTGGAAAAAAAAATCTAAATAGTTGTATGTGCTAACCAAGTGTTGTCCCATACCAGCATTGGGGTCTTTATGGTCTCCAAAAATTCATATCAAGGTTCAATACACTAAACTCAGCAGTTTCAAACAATAAAAAAAAATTATAACCATTTTGGCATCCCCCGACCAAAATTCCCTGATGAGAAATGACCCCTCGCCTGGCCTCGATCAAGAAAAACAGTAAAAGGGAATAACCAAGGGCATCCCATAGGTCAAATAAACAATTATACAGGCAATAGAAGGTAAATTTGGGTCTTGCTCGAAATACCCGAAAATGAACCACAGGCCACGCCACCCAAAAGACTGCGAAAAAAAGAGGTATACATCACCTACCTGAGACTCGTACTATGATACTCCTCCGATAACAACCTCCAATCAGGTCTAAAACGCATTAGATCTATAAAAGAATCAAAACCACTCAAACCCCTATAACTCTCTCTAGAACATAAATCAAGAAAAACAGCTCAAGAAGAATCAATTTCTTACCGAGGGGGTTCCAACACATCTAATAGTGATCGAAACGGAGTTCGGATGGATGATTAGGAGAAAAAACAAGCTCCAGACGACTCTCTCCACTCAAACCCCTCGAAGGGTTGAGTTTCTACCTCAAAACAAGGCTACTTCCTATTTTAGCGAAAAAAAAGAAAGTACAAGGCGTGTACTTAAAACTACACGTCGTGTATCATTTTACTGTTCATAAGGTAGCTGATATTTCACTGAGTACTTTCCGAATGACTACAAGGCATGTACCTATGGTACACAGTGTGTACCTCTTTACCCTACCTACATCTCCAACACGCCATGTATATCCCCATACACGGCCCCTCTATATGGCATGTACAAATAGTACACGACATGTACATGCTAAAAACATTCTACCCAGCCAACAGGCCTACACACCATGTATGGTTTCCACTTGGTCAAGGGTACATGATGTGTCTATAACTACATGCCGTGTAGAACAGAATTCTTACACGATCATCAAATTGCATGTAATCTGTGGGTACAAGACCGGTACTCGCCTAACCTGTACACGGCGTGTACTCTAGAGTACACAAAGTGTAGTCTGGAAATTTCTAGAACTTCCTAGATTTTCCCAGTTCTCTCTGGAACAAGTGAAAAAATTCAAACAGGGTCAGGATTTTGACCCATTCTAAAAATTTGAGTTCTTACAATCTCCCCACCTTAACATAGCTCATCCCTGAGCTGTCAAATGAAACCCAGAGATGGCACCAAACATACCACCCTGATCAAGTAACCCAGACTACCCCAGTCTCAAATGTCCTGGCTAAATTTCTCAAGGGGTTCTCTACATTAGGAATTTCCTAACTCGATCTCAACTCGACAAAACTCAACACAAGCAAAGGTTAACTAACCTGTTTTCCAGAAACATGGTCCTCTCATGACTCATCGTCACCCCTACGCCTTTTTGGTGCTCCCATGTCATTTATGACACCCAAAGAATCTTGCACCGCATTGGTGTCTGCATCCACAAGGTCCTACATCCCATGGATGCTCAAATAAAACCCGATTCCATGCACCTCAAGTAACCCGCATCCTCGATGCCCTGATGCCCGAATAACCTCAAGTAACCCACATCCTCGATGCCCTGATGCCCAAGGCACCTCAAGTAACCCACATCCTCGATGACCCTGATGCTATGCATCTCATACATACATACATACATACATATATATATATATATATAAATATATAACGCACACGATATGGCACGAATCCCACTGACCAGCATCTAGTCAGTTCACAAGAATCCTGTGCACCTCGTGCACTCAAAATAGAGATGTGTCAGCAGGTCATGCCAAAGAAAACATGGAAATCAATGCCACACCTGTGGTGTACCTCTAATCGTTGTCGGCTCACCATACATATCAGCCTTTGGCAGCTCCACGGTGTGAACCTAGCCTATAGTATGGCTGCCTGATGCCTAACCTCCCTACGGTGCTGCTCCAGCCACCAGCCACTGACCCCTCAGTTGGATCCCGCTGTCTCTGTCACATCCTCTGCGTGCAAATGAACCTCAGGTACTGTCACCTAGTACCGAACCTAAACCAACTCCAGATGTCATCGTCTGTCCTGGTCCCTAATTGTTATCTATCCAAGAAGGCTGCCTACAGAACCTCTCCATACGAATGACCTGTACACATGCCTGACACTCCTTTGGAGGCCTCTCGCACTGAGTCTGAAAATGTCATGGTTGTAAACACTAAAAGAAAACCACTGTTGAATTGATACGAGGTGGTCTAGCTGAGTCCTTGGCCTGACTTCCCTACTGGAACTCATCCCATCCTCGCTTCCTGTTGTCCGAACCATCATCTGAAACTGTTCCCCAACCAACCTGAGGCCTATACCTCTGGTTTCCCTCTGCTATGATTACCTGATTCACCTCTTCTAAGAATGAACCCAGCCTGAAGATATTCACCTGGATCTGAATGGAATGTCACAATCCATCCTCGAAGAATCTCACTCTTTCCACGTCATCACTTACCATACCAGGTGCAAAGTGAGATAGCTCAGTGAAAGTAGCTATATAGTCCATGACAGACATGTCTCCCTACTGAAGGTTCAAGAAATCCCGAGCTCTCTCGGCCCTCAATGTCTCTGGGTAAAAGGGCTCGAAGAACCTATCCTCGAAGTCTTTCCATGCTAGTCCCTCATTCCTATGAGCCTGAACTTGCACATCCCACCAACGCTCTGCAAGTACTCTTAGCATGTATGTCGCCAGCTTGACCCTCTGCCCTGGAGGCATCTCGAGCTGCTCGAAGATCATCTCCATGCTTTCTATCCAATTCTCAGCCGCCTGCGGACCACCCTCAACCTGAAAAAGTAGCGGGTGATATGAATGGAACTCCCATATCATATATTCCATAGATGGATTTGTACCCTGCACACCTGTGTCGATCCCTTGTAAGACGCATAACAGGCTAGCTCAGAGCTTCTCATCGACCCATGGTCCGAACGCTGCCAAACCCAGCTACTATCCTGCATGCACTAGATCCTGAACCTCATCCTGTCCCTCAGCCTGTACCTACGGATCCTGCTCTACCTGCACTAGATCCTGAACCTGATCCTACTCCTGCGGCACTGTACCATCTCCCGTACGATGCTCCATCTGGTTCGCCCAAAAAGGAACCCACTGAATACCATAAATAGTCAGACAACCCATATACATAACAATTTATACATATATAATGTAGATAAGGAAAGCATAAAAAGGAAGTGCATAACTACTACCCTTACTCCCCCCACCACAACCATTCCCCATGTCATCCCATCCTCGTGGACTCCTTACCCACCCTTAACATAGCTAAGTATCAAAAGTACCTCGGTCCATACCCGTCCTGACAACTAATGTTGCCTCAAATCGATGACCGAGTCACCCAATCATGGTGATCAAAATCACCTCAACCATAGTACCTACCTGCTCTCATAAGAGCCAGACCCAAATACCTCACCACATGAAATTCTATAAATATACAAAGCATGGAATAAAACATTGCAATAAATAAGCAATTATATCAATAATTTCACCTATTCACATTCCAAAGCATACAAAGGTTCCCCCCCTTAACCCATTATGAAATTGAAATATCCTAAAATGTGCCTATGAAAAGCCAAGAAAACAATCCTTTCCATACCGGGCCAAGGTCCAATTCTCCCCTACCGTACCGGGTTAAGGGTTACACATCAAAATCAATAACATCACACACCAAGTGAGCCACAATGGTGGAAATCATGTACACTATAATCTGAGCAAAAACCAATAGCAATTCCCACCCATGGAATCTTGGTCCATACCTCGTACCTAGGGTTGCATGCACCCATACACAAGCTAGAAACCCAGTTTTAGTCACAACCTATCTCCAATCTACCATATCCCAAATAGTAAAACTAGCAAAAATAAAAAAATAAGCCTCAATCTCATTAGTAGCCAGCAAAAAACTACTACTAAATCCTTATCAAGAACTCCTATGATACCACTTTATAAAAAACCAGACCCGAACAACCACACGAACAGTGCTAAACAGGTCGGGTGTTACTTCCTTAGCCGCACCTCCCCGAATTACAAAGGCTTTCGAATAAAAGTGAGGGTCTTTATAGGTATAATGGTAAGGCTATACCCTCTCGGAGGATAATAATGGTACTGGTCCGAGTATAATAATAAAGATGCAGCGAAATAAATGACTCAACAGACTCGAACTAGACCCGAAGAGTGGAAGCAATAAATATAAACAATATTAGTGAAAAGTAAACACAACAGCATGTTGACCACTTGTAACTACTACTAAACAACAAACATTACATCCAAAGCGGGTCATACATATCCATATGTAAAATGTGCCTATGGATAACCAACTGTAGTAACAAAACAAGTAAGCATGCTGATACTAGAAAGAAATAAAAACAAAGTAAACTCCAGCTAGGCAAGACCTCAAGGTCTATACCATCTCCATGCAATAGCTAATGCAGTCCAGCTCCGGAAGCTGACCTCTTTCATGCACACAAATCCATAAAGTCTGCACGCAAACCCTGAAGGGACCGTGTAGTGTGTGAGCCAAATATCAGTAGGATACCACTCAACGGTGCATACCTAATATATGTGTTTAAGTAGGCATGCCGTTATAAAGAAAAACATAAACAGTATGATGCACAAATAAACACAAACTCCACTAGTTCTCAGCAGCCACCATGGAGGGTCACCTGCTTCAGCCAATGCTGAAATCTCTGTCATGAAACCCGACACCATGTGCCCCCTAAAACCATGTGTATCAAGTACCGACATCCAGAAGGCATGCCCAAGAAATAGTAACCCAGAGGAACAATGATACCTATCCTCAAATAAGTAACTGGAGGGACAAGGATGTCTTCCCTCAAATAAAGTAACCATAGGAATAACGATGTCTGCCCCCAAAATGAAGTAACTGGAGGGACATCGATGTCTTCCCTCAAAATAACGGTGAGCCTCTGCCCCCAACCTGATAGCCTCAATGCTATCCCCTGAAGGATCCTCACCTTCCACGTGGCTTCCTACAACAAGTACCCCCAATCCAATAATACCTAAACCGCAACTAACGAGGGTCTCTACGCACACGAGTGGTCAAAACCACCTCATCATAGAGTCTCTGTGTGTGCACACTACTCACAGTTCTAGGTGAGTGGTAATCACAAAAATAGTACCCAAGCCACAACACCTAAGACACCTCGTGTCCCTGCGACCATGCCGCTCAAGTCTGATGCCCTTGCCATCCCAGTAACCCAAGTCATGCCCAACCTAACAGTCATCCTGCCTCAAGCCGATACCCATGACGCCTAATACTGTGGTCAAAACCACCCAAAGTAACTAAGCCAAGCCAAACTTGTGATCAACATCACTCAAGAATATTCGGGACCTGGCCAACACAACCCAAAGGTTCCAGCATATGAAATTCAACAATTACATATATAAAACATTTAAACAAAACACATAAATAGGAAAAAAAATCTAAATAGTTGTATGTGCTAACCAAGTGCTGTCTGATACCATAACTAGGGTCATTAAGTCTCCAACAATTAATATCAAGGTTCAATACACTAAACTCAACAGTTTAAAACAATACAAAACAATTATAACCATTTTGGCATCCCCCGGCCAAAATGCCCCGATGAGAAACGACCCCTCGATTGGCCTCGCTAAAGAAAAATGGTAAAAGGGCATACCCAAGGGAATCCCATTGGTCAAATAAATAATTAAACAGGAAATAGTAGGTAAATTAATGTTTTTCTCAAAATACCCAAAAATGCGCCATAGGCCGCACCACCCAAAAGTCAGCAAAAACACAAAAAAAGGTATGCACCACCTACCTGAGAATCATACGATGATACTCGTCTGATAAAAACCTCCAATTAGGTCTAAAAAATGGAATATATATAAAATAATCAAAACCCCTCAAACCCCTATAATTCACTCAAGAACAGAAATCAAGAAAAATGACTCAAGAAGAATCAAGGTCTTATCTAGGGGGTTCCAACGCATCCAACAACGATTGAAATAGAGTTCAGAAAGATGATTGGGAGAAAAAACAATCTCCATAAATCTCTCCCCACTCAAACCCATTGAAGGGTTGAGTTTCTGCCTCAAAATGAGGCTACTTCCCGTTTTAGTGAAAAAAGAAAGTACACAGCATGTACTTAAAACTATACACCACATATCATTTTACTGTTCATAAGGTGGCTGATATTTCAGCAAGGACTTGTGGTTGCGCCCAAATTTATCCTACCGATAAAATCGATCGATTTAGTACATGTAGGGGTCGAGTCCACATGGACCGAAAAAGAAATCTTGAGACACTTTGATTAGATGCGGGATTGGCTATAAAGTGACCAACTATGGTGTTGATTGATTTGAAGAAATATTTATTTAATTTAAAGAACAAAACCAATAAAATTACTTGAATTAAAAAAACTAATTAAGGTGAGTTGATCCTAGGTTGTCTCTTGGGCTTGATTGGATGTATTTGTTTTTCATTTGATTTTCTGTTCATCGGTTCAAGAGGTATCCATTAAATGAAATAATTCCTCAATATCATTCTACGATTTAATCCATACACAATTTCAAGCCTAATAACCAATTCACTTAGAGGATCAATTAAATGAGAACTCCAAGGAATTGGATCGTACTATCACTCAAAAATGTGTCGTCATTAAAGTCGGTGAAGACAAAGAAGAAGATAAATCAAAGAAAGTAACTCTTAAAATAAAGAACAAATTTAAGAATTTAAGAACATAAAATAACATTCAATCCAGCCCATGCAACTCCCTAAGATCAACCCATAAAAGTTTATCCCTCCATTGATGCTATTCTATCAATGGAAGTGGGTAGTTTACTTAAAGAAGCGAGATTGAATAATAAAAACATTAATCAAAATGAACACACCACCGTTGTGTGATGAATTCACAAGTGCGGGTGTGAATAAATTCACACTTCGATTCAACGGTATCAACGTGTGAAGAAAAGGAAAATAAAAAGTGAAGAAGAAGAAGAATTTTTTTTAAAATAATAAACTTGAAATAAAAACTTACATGGGAAAACTTGATGATGCGATTACAAATTGAAAGCAGGAAATTACAATTGAAAGAAATACAATGGATGAAAGAAAAAAATGGATTCAAAGAAAAATGTTAGATGATTGTTCCCTTCACCACCAGATCCTTATATAGGAATATTAGGAGCATTATGTCCACCCCCAACAATAAATTCACCCCCAACAATTAAGAGAGTCAAAAGGAGGGTGAAGAATCAAAAGGAAATTAACGCTACAAAGTTGACCACAAAACTAGCCAGATTCATCCTCCATTATGACATGTGCGTTTGACACTTCATACGGACGAATAAGAAGGTGTCATAAATAGAACATATCTTCGTACATGTGTCTTATAGAAGCTCTAAAAATTTCAGGAAATTTGGCTCAGCAGTTTGGAAGTTATGGTCAGAATGGTAGGACAAATTTCTGTGCATTAATGTCGGGTCCACCATTTAAATCTCAACTTCAGATCCCTTTATCATCATGAAAACATCAGAATTAGCTCCAGAAACAGTTGAATAAAATGATACTTATATTTTTATATTTCTAATTTATAAATTTGATCTTCATTGGGCTTGGTTTCTGGGACCCACATTTGTTTGATGGGCCTTAGTCCCATTATGCTTTTTCCAGCAAGTTTCTGCCTTCAGGCGCAAAATTCTCCATATTACTTTGGGATTCATACATCGAACCTAAAAGATAAAATGTTCCAAACAAAGTGATAAATCATATTCCAAAATTTCAAATTCATAAAATGAGTATAATGTTGTACACAAACAAATGAATGATTGGTCCCAAATTTGCATTTTAAACATGAATTGCATTTAAGATGAGAAATGAAGTTCTATTTATGTAATGCACTAAAAAAATGTTTATGGACTTTGGAAAAATGAATATAAAGATATTAAAAATTAATATTATCCACTTTCAGTGACTAATCACACCCCCAACTTGATTTTTTCTAGTCCCGAGAAAAATAAATTACAAATATGAAATTCAAATCCCCTTTTCCAAAAACATTTTAATACACATTGCTCACCCAAATATCTAATATCAAAAAAAATTATGAAAACCCATAAAAATCATTAAAAACAAGCTAGGTACATAAGCATATCCTAAGCCCAAGCCCATTCCTTTGTTCAAATTCATCGCCACATTTCATCCAATTCCAATTAAGCATGATAAAGTGTTGTGCATCATAAAAGACATGGGGCCCATTTTATTGTTCAAGGGGAAAAATGGAAGCGCTAGGTGGGAATCACATTAAACCTTAAGATGAGTATCCATTTTTTTTTAATTTTTTTGATTTTTTTAACAACAATAGATATGAAAAGACTAACTCTGGGAAAGACAACTATGGAGTCACGACCCCCAAGTGCCAAATGCCATGAATTTTTTCAATTTCATGCTCTAAAATAGAGATATAAAGCCTAACTCTGGGCAAGAAAACTATGGAGTCACAATCCCCAAGTGCTGGACGCCACACATTTGGAAAAAACATTGCTCTATGTGGACATTATTTTTTCAAATTTTTTTTTGTTTTTTGTTTTTTGTTTTTGGATACTCAAATTAAAATAAAAGTGACCCCAGAACCCTATGCTATAATGAAAGGAACCCAAGAACTCAAATTTACACCCACAATCCAGAAGTCGTGCATTGTGGCATTTTTATTAAGAGGATGAAAATGTAAACTTTGAGAAATCACATCGGAAAACCGCACTTTCCAAAAACTATGGTCATGAACTTAAACTTGCATTAAAATCAGAATCAAGGAATACAAAATTATTTGATATCCAATTTTAGAGTTTGCAATGTGTGTTATCATGTTCAAGGTTAATGGAATTTTTCTTTTCATGCATGTTCTTATTCAAAAAAAAAATCATTTTTTATTTCATCTCCCCCCAACATAGAATAACACTGTCCCCAGTGTTTAAAGAAAAGAAAAGTTAGAAGGGGGGTAGGGGAGGATTTAAAAGAGTAAATGATAATCATGGAATGAAGTCACCTGGTGGTTGAGGATGATAGTGCATGCCACAGTCTCCCTTCACTCATGGATTTGAGTCTCAACGACTTGGATGGTGGTGAATGGATTCTCCATATGAATTACGACATGTCCTTTTATTTTTTTAACCTATAAAAACATAATAATAAACAGAACAAAATAAACTGATGATACATTGTCTTCTTTTTAGATTTCTGGGTAAGGTATTCCTCAGAGATCACGCCACGTGACACGGATGAATATGACGCTCCCCTTTCATACCCATCCTTACTCATAAAAGAAGAACATGTCAACAGTCTATGGTAATTTATTATATGAAAATGAAAATGATTCAAAATTATTAGAAAACATGAAAACCATGGGTTGCCTCCCATGCAGTGCTTTTGTTTAACGTTGTTGGTTCGACTTTTACCCCCCAACTTATCCAATTCCAACTTTCAGCATTTTAATTAACCCATCTTTTTCCACTTCAATAAGATTGAGATTGATTATTTTTTTGAAATTTGTTTCATGTAAAATCCTATTTTCCACAATGATTGGTAAAATCCAAGGAATATCTGAAATGGTTGATCGATTTGAACTTATATTCGTTCCTAAGACATCAATGACCATTCCAAAATTATTGGCTTCATTAGATGAATGAACTAAAACTGCAAGGTCTTTTTTATCACCTATGATGAAATTATTGTCTGGGGAAGGAAGGATAATGATTTTGAGTTCTGGTCGATTGCAATTTCCTAATAAATATTGGAAATTTGAATGAAAGTCAGTTTCTTCTCCAAAAAATTTAGAAAGAATTGGTTCTGTTTTAAAATATGTTTCATTCCCAAAAGTGACTAGTTGAATTTGAGGTGTGGGAATGGGCTCAATTTTTAGTATTTCTCCCAATTGTTTAGTGATTTGTGTTTTTGAAAAATCATCAATGGAGAAATATTCAGGACTCTCCATCCACAATGTCAAGTTTCCCTCTTGTGAATACAAAAAATCAGTTTCCTCTTGATTTAAGCACCCATCAACATTTCCTTAATCTTGTTCAGTTATCCCATATCCAAAGGTTAGTTCTTTTTTAATCCATGGGATGTTTTTGGGATAAAAGATTCATCTATCAATGATGAGTATAGAACATCTTGAGTGGGAACGGGTTCCTCAAAAGTCTTAAAGCTTTGTAATTCTAATCTGAAAGATGAAACTTCTGAATTCACTTTATCCATTTGTTCACACAATTGTTCAAGAATTTTTTCAGGATTAGGTTTGATATATGTTTTTACATCATGGAATTCCTCATTATTTATATTTTCAATCATTCTTGATAGGTACGGAAATTGATATTTTAAACATTCAGCATCCCATTGATTGTTCATGTTATCGGGTGTGGGGTAATCATTCAAGTGTTGATCAAAGTAATTTTCTATCTGAGGGGATTCCCATTGTTGATTTTCTATTTGATTACAACCTGAGTTTATAAAAGGAAATTGTTGGTGATACTCTATTGGAGTTGAATGAAATTTGGATTTGGATTTTTTTTGGACACACGAAAATAGAAAGGGGAAAAGAAAAGAGAAATATAGGTGAGAAAAGAGAAGTTAGGTGAGAATAAAAGGTGGGTGTCTAGGAAAACTTACTTGGGTCCCCGACAACAGCGCCAAAATTTTGTTGCGCCCAAATTTACCCTACCGGTAAAAGCGATCGATGTAGTACATGCAGGGGTCGAGTCCACAGGGACCGAAAAAGAAATCTTGAGACACTTTGATTAGATGCGGGATTGGCTATAAAGTGGCCAAATATGGTGTTGATTGATTTGAAGAAATATTTATTTAATTTAAAGAACAAAACCAATAAAATTACTTGAATTAAAACAACTAATTAAGGTGAGTTGATCTTAGGTTTTCTCTTGGGCTTGATTGGATGTATTTGTTTTTCATTTGATTTTCTGTTCATCGGTTCAAGAGGTATCCATTAAATGAAATAATTCCTCAATATCATTCTCTGATTTAATCCATACAAAATTTCAAGGCTAATCACCAATTCACTTAGAGGATCAATTAAATGAGCACTCCAAGGAATTGGATCGTACTAGCACTCAAAATGTGTCGTCATTAAAGTCGGTGAAGACAAAGAAGAAGATAAATCAAAGAAAGGAACTCTTAAAATAAAGAACAAATTTAAGAATTTAAGAACATCAAATAACATTCAATCCAGCCCATGCAACTCCCTAAGATCAACCCATAAAATTTTATCCCTCAATTGATGCTATTCTATCAATGGAAGCAAGTATTTGACTTAAAGAAGCAGGATTGAAGAAGAAAAACATTAATCAAAATGAACACTCCACCGTTGTGTGATGAATTCACAACTGTGGGTGTGAATAAATTCACACTTCGATTCAACGGTATCAAAATGTGAAGAAAAGGAAAATAAAAAGTGAAGAAGAAGAAGAAATTTTATTAAAATAATAAACTTTAAATAAAAACTTACATGGGAAAACTTGATGATGCGATTACAAATTGAAAGCAGGAAATTACAATTGAAAGAAATACAATGGATGAAAGAAAAACATGGATTCAAAGAAAAATGTTAGATGATTATTCCCTTCACCACCAGCTCCTTATATAGGCATATTAGGAGCCTTATTTCCACCCCAAAAATAAATTTACCCCCCAACAATTAAGAGAGTCAAATGGAGGGTGAAGAATCAAAAGGAAATTAACGTTACAAAGTTGACCACAAAACCATCCAGATTCATCCCCCATTTTGACGTGTGCGTTTGGCACTACATACTGCCGAATTAGAAGGTGTCATAAATAGAACATATCTTCGTCCATGTGGCTTATAGAAGATCTAAAAATTTCAGGAAATTTGGCTCAGCATTTTGGAAGTTATGGTCGGAATGGTGGAACGGATTTCTGTGCATTAATGTCGGGTCCACCATTTAAATCTCAACTTCAGATCCCTTTATCATCATGAAAACATCAGCATTAGCTCTGGACACAGTTGAATAAAATGATCCTCATATTTTTATCTTTATAATGTATAAATTTGAGCTTAATTGGGCTTGGTTTCTGGGCCCCACATTTGTTTGATGGGCCTTAGGCCCATTATGCTTTTTCCAGCAAGTTTCTGCCTTCAGGCGCAAAATTCTCCATCTTCCTTTGGGATTCATCCATCTAACCTAAAAGATAAAATGTTCCAAACAAAGTGATAAATCATATCCCAAAATTTAAAATTCAAAAAATGAATATAATGTTGTCCACAAACAAATGAATGATTGAGCCCAAATTTGCATTTTAAACATGAATTGCATTTAAGATGAGAAATGAAGTTCTATTTATGTAATGCACTAAAAACAATGTTTATGGACTTTGGAACAATGAATATAAAGATATTAAAAATTAATATTAGCCACTTTCAGTGACTAATCAACTTGCCAAATGACTACATGGCATGTAGCTATGGTACACGACATGTACCTCTTTACCCTGCTAACATCCCCAACACGCCATGTATATCCCTATACACGACCCCTCTATATGGTATGTACAAATAGTACACGATGTGTACATAGTGAAAAACTTCTACTCAACCAACAAGCCTACAGACCATGTATGGCTGCCACATGGTCTAGGGTACACAGCGTGTCTATAACTACATGCCGTGTAGTAAGGAATTCCTACACGACCATCACACGACATGTACTTGGCGGACACATGGTCGGTACTCACCTGACCCGTACACGACATGTACTCCAGAGTACACGGCGTGTAGTCTAAAAATTTACAGAACTTCCCATATTTTCCCAATTCTCTCCAGAACAAGTCAAAAATTCAAATAGGGTCAGGATTTTGACCCATTCTATAAACCTGGGTTCTTATAATATTTTCCCTGTGTTGATTTTCTGATATCACCTTTTTTATGTTTAAATTCCATGAGTTATGAATATGAGTGTAACTTATGAAGTGTCTAGTAGGTTGTCTAGTGTTGTTATATTATAATGAAATGTTCCTAAGTATCATAAAAATAAGTATCTTATATAGTTGTTCTTAAAAAAACTACACCACTTGTTAATTTGATTGCGTGATTATTTATGAGATGTAGTGTTTTTCATATGGAAATTATTTAAAATAAATTTTTGTTTATCATGGGTCATTTCAATTATTTTCATATCCTATCTTAAATTTATGTGTTTATAGCATAAAAAACAGGAGTGCCAGCCTAGGGAGCCTCATATAACCCTTTATTTAAACAAAATATTATCTAAGTCACATCACCATATAAGAATAAGGAGCCTAAAAATAAAACTATATGTACAATAAAAAGTTAAAAGTCCACATATTAAAAATATTATTTAATATATACACATTTTGAATTTTCATTATTTATTTATCACCTTTTCCTAGATGGAGAAAATCTTTAACCCATTGAAACAATATTGTTCTATGTAGGTGAAAATGATTAATTTTATGATCTATTTCCTTGATAAGAAAAAGAATATATTGTAACATTGTCCTAACAAAATATATTGAAATCTCTCCATGTTTTTGAGACATAAACATAGTCTCTCCATCCATTTGGAAAATTTTAAATTCTTTCAATTCTTTCATTAATATAATTAATTTACTCAAAATTTTAATAACATAATTTTCTTAACTCCATCAGATTCCATAAGGAGTGTTAAACCATAAAAATCTTGAATAAAACATGACTTATAGAGCTCATGAGGTCAACCTAATAAAAAAAAATACTTTCACATCCATGAAAATGAAAAAACTCTATCAACATAGATTCATATTGATTATACCAACCATGATCAACTATCATTTACTTGAATATTTCTCTAGATTATGTCATTAAATAAATAAAAATTATTAAAAAAGGATCATAAAATGTCAACCTAAATTCAAAATTGCTTCATAAAAAATATAGAATAATTATTTAGGGATACATGTGTATTTATAAGACATATCAATTTCCACTGATCATAGATATGATAGAATCATAAAATTGTCTTTGAAAAATTGCACCAAATATCATAATACCAAAATATCAAAAGTTTTTATATCCAAAAATCAATATTTAAATTTAAAATTATCAAAATGTCAAACAATTTATCCCTCTTAGGTTGATTAAATTCCTTAGAAATTAAGAGAATTATATTTTGAATAATAAAATCAAAATAAAACTAAAAATGATATTATAAAATAAAATAAATTTCCCTTAAGTCATCTATAATGTTAATGGTGTGATCTTAATATTTTAAAAATAGTTCTAAAAAATCTATTTAAAAAAATTCATATCATATTTTAAATGATAAAAAAATAAGACAACTAGAATGTACTAAAAATTTATCAAAATAAAAAATAAACTTCCCTCAATGAGATAATTTATCTAATAAAAAAACATTAAATATATTAGTATTTATTAAGTAATATAACAATTTTTTTTTAATAAACTGAAAAAAAGTTACTAGGTACCGAAAAATATAAATTAGATTTATAATATGAAATGAATTAATTTAATCATAAATTAATTGTGTGGAAATGTTAAAGGTTCTGATCCAATTTTATTAAAAAAACTACCATTGGTACCCATATTTTTTTAGATCCTTTCTTATAAAATGTTGTGAGTTTATTTGAAATAAATACATAATTATTTCAAAGTTATCAAAATATATTCAAAGAATATATTAACCTCTAGTTTCCTCTTATATAACACATTTTAATTTTTTTATTTTCATGTAATAAAATAATTTTATTGTTGTTTTGATAATCTAGTGGTTTTACAACCATGTTAGGATGATTTTTTCACAGATTCTCTCAACTTCCCTTGTTTTCTATCGAATTATTTTATACCATTAGTAAATTTCATAGGTATTTTATTTAAACTATTATCCTCTTACATTATGTTTACATTCTTGATCATATATTATTATAATTTGGATGGAACATTCAAATATTTAAACATAGAAATAAGCTCTGCAACATCTTTCCTAGCCTCATTCAACTCATTTGATATTAACCTTATCTATTCCTCTAGTTCCACCATTTTATATTTTTCAATGTCCATATAATATATATAATTATCTTCATTAATGTAATTGAGATTATTCACATGAATTTTAACTTTACTCTTTTTTGGTATCATCTTAAGATTATCCTTTCTAATATTGACCAATATATCTTCTATTTTAGTAACTTTAGACTTCTATTAAACAAATTAATTTATAATATTAAATAAAACTTTATAACATTTATGATAAAAATATATACATTAAACAACATAATATTTAGACTAATTATATGTTTGAGAAATTTTTTCATCATATTCTCTCTCAAAGTCATCAGATTATGAAAGTGAAAATGTTATCCTTGAAGATAAATATGGAAAATATTTTTTTGTCACCATTTTCATGAAACATTTTCCAATAAATAAATCATATTTTGTAATACTAATAAGAAAATTATTATTCCCATTAATATCATCAATATAATCTGTTAAAATATCAAATAAAGCACCTCATCCACTTTCACTCAAAGTGTCTAAGGCCTTCACATAGTTCTTTTCATTCATTGTAGAAGATTGAATCAAATCTTTCCTTTCACTTTTATTTAATTTTAGAGATTATGGTCAATTGTTTCTAGGTTTCCTATATTCATGATAAATAGTATTTATAGAATCCTTATTATCAAACATATCTTCTTTTATATATATTTTTATTTCTGATAATAAATATGGAAACTATGATTTTTGAACATTCTTATTTCTATATAATGAATTTTACTTTATATAGGTTCCATGTAACTTTCATATAATGATTTATTAGTTTCTATTTTTAATTAATTAGTCATTAAAACATTTCCTTCTGAATATAGTGTTTTGAAATATGATGAAATAGTAACACTATTTTTATAAAATGTATTCTAATTATACCTTTTTAATTGACACTAATTATGCATTAGAGTTCCAATAAGTTCATATTAAATGAATTAATTAACATACAT
The DNA here is from genome assembly GCA_963277665.1 of Viscum album. Classification (NCBI taxonomy): domain Eukaryota; kingdom Viridiplantae; phylum Streptophyta; class Magnoliopsida; order Santalales; family Viscaceae; genus Viscum; species Viscum album. The sequence continues at coordinate 717,012,749 of OY728128.1, read as the reverse complement.
AGTATAAACTATAACTATCCTTTTAGATTCTAATGCATCAAGTAATATGTCAATAACTCTTTCCACAATCTCATCAACTAGAAACTCTTTCTCTCTAAGATATTTAAAACTGTTAACTACATTTATTAACCAATGATTCATTTGAGATACAAATTCACAAGAAAATTCAAAAATATTGATATTAGATATGATCATAGTTATTTTGGTTTAAAATACCTTTAATAATCTACCAAACTAGATATTTTCTCTACTACAAGAACAACACCAACCATATTAAAAAAATGAATATCTATTCTATAAAACACTATTTGTCTAAGGAATTTGAAAACCAAATTATGATAATCTAAAAGATATTAAAATAATAATATTATGATCAGTCTAAAATGTAGATACATTCTTTGATACTATATGTTTTACAAAATATTCTAAGGAGGTAAACAAAAAATAAAGTTGGATTTTACATTATAAACTGCTTAAAGAATTTAAGCAACCTCATGTTTAATAAAATTGGAAATAAGAAATTTTTATTGACCCATATTATCAAATTAATAAAATAAACACTCCATGTAAACTTAAACTATCATAATTTCTAAAACATCTAAATAATTTAGATCATAATGGAAATAAAATGCTATACATTAAAGTTAAAAAATATCATGTCATAATAATTACAATCCTAATACTCTAAATGGATATTAATGGAAATTTTACAAGTTTACTCCAATGTAAAATAAATATTGATAACCTGGTCCACGGTAATATTATCCCAAACACTGGAGTGTCCTTAACTATTAATTCATAAGGTGGAATTGAGTCTTCCTATCTTAGGAATCCCTCAACATTAACCTATTGAAATGTACTTTTCCTTCTACACATGGAATCAATCCAAATTATCTTATATAATGTTATCTATACATCCCTTACTGAAAGACCTAAATCTACCTAATCAATAGTAGCTCACTTCCCCAAATTAGAAAATAACGATCATGAAGTATCAAACCATTCCCACTCTTCCTCACAGAATCCTATAATAACATAAGATTATAAATAATAACTAAAATAAAAATTCTATTAGATTTATAATGAAATTTTTACTCGATTAACTCTTAGATAAAACACATATAAAGAAAATTTAAAATGACCTGAAGAACATGCATAAACAAGAAATTACAAAAAATTAAAATGGTAAAATGAAACAACTTCCTTAAAATTACATAACAACATACACATTAACCTCAGGAATATGATCCTATTTATATACAACATTGTAACTAACTCCAACATTCAAATTACCAATTACATGGGATTATCTTCAATAGTATCAAAAGCTTTTACATTATATTTTGATGAAATCGCCATAACTTATAATATTTCAAAGGAATCAATAATCACCGCAAGACTTCTCAAACATCTGGTTAATTAAATCAGTCTTGAATATTTGGTTCTTAGAATTTTCATATTAAAGATTAATCATATAGAATTACTTTTACCTAATTTTAATCTTTAACACTATAATAATATTTAAAAAACATCAAGATAAATCATAATTTATTTATTATTCACTATAATTTTCAAAAAAATAATACGAAAATAGGATTTTATCTAATAGATACCATCAATTCTCTTTCTCTAAAATCTTATGATTTTGTTCTCATGAAAATATATTCTTTTACCTGGGTTATTTAAAATAAGATTAAATTATCAATGCTTTTCACATTAATATACCACATAAATTTATGATTTTCTATTATTTTTCTATTGGGTATAGAGTTATATATCCATAAAATTTAATGGGTGATATCTCATGATATGACATGAATTTTAATGGGGACTGATTCTAATCCACAAAACTTAAATAAGATTTGGGAGTGAAACCAAACCATAATAGGAATCTATCCACAATATCATGTTGGTATTGGAAATGATCCATTTAGAAGAATTGATTTCACATGATTATGTTTATGTCATGCTCTTATTCCATATTGTTATGTTTTGAAACTTTTTTATGTAATTTTTTCTGAGAACATGAATTTTGATTCATGCAGCGACACTCCTATAACTATTGTCTTATGTTATTCCATAGACTTATATCATAAATAATGTTTTATGATACATGTTTTATTAGATATTATTTCCTTATGTCAGGTTAATTTACATTAATTATATTCTAATTCCCATATTTTCATATTATGCTCAGTTCTGATCTAAGATTGTTATCTATTATTTTTACCGTTTCTATGTATCTAAGATCATCCCTTTTCTATGTTTCAATTACCTATGATATTAATAAATGTATTATGTGTGTTGTGACTATAAAGTTTTCAAGCGTGAATAATATTTGCGGGAGATATTGAATAATGTTTATTTAATAAGTTGGTTATTTATCTGATCTCAAAACTTACTAAACCTATTGGTTTTAAGGAGTTATTTATTATGAGACGTAACAAATATTCATGTAAAATGATTTAATATATCTATATGATGTATTTTGGTTATATTAGTACATATTTAAGTATATATCATATAGAATCATATCTAAATTGGTTTATCACAAAAAATGGTTTTGATTTGTACCACTGTACTGATAGCCTATGTCTAGAAAAAAGAATAACTACCATGCTCTCTGAATATATTATTAGATATTTCAACTAAACATATTTTCTTTCATAAACTAATGCTATTTTTGGTGTATATAAAGTATTTAATTCATTATTAATATTTTCTTTATATGATATTCTCTAAAATTTTCACTTGTATATTCAGTATTGTTATTCATCTATAACTTCTTCAAAGAGATACCAAATTCATTTTCATCACTTTTATAAAACTTTTAGTCATATTCAAGGTCCCATACTTATGATTCCTGAAAATAATTCATGTTATTAGAGTGAATTCATCAATAAATAAAATAAATCACTTATATACATTGGTTGATTACTTCTTCACAGGCTAATGAAAAGTTAAATGAATTAGATCCAACCAGTGTGATGTTAGAATGTCCAAATTCTGGTTTGAAGAGTTAAAAATATTCCCTTTTTGTCATATAGATCACATATAATTTATTTTCTCGTTGGAATAGGTACATTCTAAACATTATTTACATGTGAAATATTTCTCATATTCTTATGTACAATGTGTCTTAGTATTCTATGCCACAATTTATTTTCCTCCAATATTACGAAGCATAAATTGTTAGAATCACCCAACTAAAGCAAGATTCCATGCGTCTTTTTCCACTTTTCAACCACCCATATATCATCCTCCTCAAAAAACAATCATACATTTGAAAAAACACTCTATTTCAAATATCAAAATGCTAATACATATTTAATAATTGTTTTTCAACCCATAAAAAATAAAATAATTCATCAACTTCATCTTGTCTTCTCTAATGATTTTTAAACCAACTCCTATCACATTGATCATACCATAATTTTGGAATGTCACAGATCTATCCTTATCCTACATAACATAATTCTAGAGAATTACATATCCTCCCATATTTGAGGATCATCCAATATCAAATATCCGTGGACATTACTTTTGTGATGCTTTGATTCCCACTTCAATAAAATATTCTTATCATTTAATTTCTATTTCTTATTATGATATTTTTGAGTATTACAAATCAAACTCATCTGCACTAATAAAATAGTGATACAATCTTCTTATAAGTAACCAACTTGTTCATACATTCCAAAAAATTCCTTAAATGATTGAATGTGGTTTCCAATCAACAATATATAATTTTATGATTATTTCTAAAAGTTTCTTATATAATTGGGTTGAATCACCCTCAAAATCTTCCACCCATATCACATAGAATCATTCAAATATTGGTAATTGAACCAGAATACCTTCAAAATATTCCAAAATCCTTGAAAATAACAAAAGTATCCAAAATATGAGTAGTTCACTTAAAAATATTTTTTTTTCAAAAAGTCAATGACTATTGTGCTTCCACTATTTGACCATCAAATTTAGATCTTTTTTATAAACCAATAATATGGAGGACTCCAAATCATTCATTCATCATTATATTATTCATTTCTAATTATTCTATACCACAATATGTAGAAAACATATCTTTTATTTTACCATTTATTGAATTTATATATTTTTGAAGATTCTTTTTCTTTTCCAAAAACATGATTTTATACAACTATGTCATTAATTAAACATTTTCAATCATCTTCTCATTTAATATTTTTCAGCATTATTGTAAAATATTAAATATTTTATATATGAAATTTATCATTTTATTCTATACTTTCTTTAATTTTCATTGAATAATTTCAAGCTATTTTCCCTTTTATTTGTCCGTATCTTCCATTAACATATATTAATTCACATGTACAGTGAGTATATTATATATGTTTTCAATTTCATATATCTATATTGAAAACTTTTTAGAAGATTTTTCTTTATTAATACTTTAATATTTTTATATTTCTTTAGATTATTACCCAATTTCTCTATCTTTGAAATCATTTAAATGAATTCCTTATGTTTCTTATTTACTATGAACTCTATTTGAGTTTAATATTTGTTTCTATTATTTCTAGTCTCATCACTAGTGAAATATTCTATGTTATATTTTTGAAATAAAAAACTTTACCCCAACTTCATTTGAAATTCAAAATTCCTCTTCATTCTCGCTGTAATCGTCTTCTTAAAAATTATGCAATAAATTTAACCTCTTTAAATTTTAAAATTTCATTTTTATCTCGTTAAAAAAAATTACTCGTACTTTTTTAAATATTTACACTCTAAGGAACTCCTTGTTTTCTTATCTATATCATTATAATGTTCTTTTTTATTTTAAACATGGATTACTTTCTATGAAATGACTATTATCTCTACAATTGAATCATTTATGTTATAGATTTCCATGATGCATACATTTTCCTATTATCCCACACCTCGACATGAATGAAATATGTTTCAAAAATTTAATTTCCACACCCTCTTCTTTGGAAGAATATTTTTCATCTCGAATAATTTCTCCCATTAACTTATCTTATTTCGAATCATTAAATTATAATTCCTTGTAATTGGTTATCTTGATCTTGAAATACCTCCCTATACCTAGTAAAAATGTAATCAAAATTTGTGAAAGTAATCCTTTTAAAGTGTATCTAGATCATGGTCTTTGAGTGCTAAATTTTTTAAAAAAAGTCTATAAAAAAGGATATGTTGTATAGTTTTCAAAATCATAGAGTCTTTCTATATCTAACTAAAACCTTTTATGGTTCTCATAACTTCATTAACACTATTAATATAATAATACATTATTTAACCATTATCCAACTTGAGGTATTCATGCTTAAATATCCATATATATATATATATATCAAATTTCTTTATTTTCACACTACCTTTATAAAAATTTTACTTATCCCAAATTCACTTTTTTCAAAATCTAATTAACAGTGAGAGACTCCTTTTATAAGAAATTAAAAGATATTATTATGATCAATAAAAGCATTCTATAAATTCTTTATATCAACATATATCATCACAAAACCACAAGCATCAGGTGTAATATCATTAGTATGAACCTCGAATATATCCAGAGCAATTCAAAAAACACATGACATCATCTTGTCTTTTTGAATAGAATATTTTTTACAATAAAAATTTATAATCCTCGTATTGTTTACAAAATTAATATAATCCATTTCAATCAATGAAATGTATAAATCAAAACATCAAACATTTAAGAACCTCTCTTGACACCAAACACTAAACAAACAATCATCTTCAAATGGACCATGAGTTCCTTGATACCATTTAAAAAACATATGATGGAAACAATGATTATTGAATGATACAGGGACGAATCAATGAATTTACATAATTTTATATTTCTATTTAAAAATTTTGGGACTTGAAACCACGATGAATAAAACAAAAACTTTGTAATTTTTTCTTTGAATCTTTTGGAAATAGTTGATCTTTATGAACTTGATGTATTAGAACTGAGAAGAAAAAACTACACCATAAACACCACACCAGATCATAAAACTCACTCAATAAAAACACAACTATTATAACCAAACATCCCTTGTAGAACTCACAAACACTTGAGTAACCATAATAATTATTTTTCATGGTTTGAACTTTAGTCAGACATCTATAGGAAAAATAAACCGTCTATTTTTTAGATAGAGAAATAAAAAATACAAATATAGTTCTTAATTTTTTATAGTTACTCATGTTTTATCACAAAAACAAACATAGTAGTCTCCCCACCCAATCTATTTATATTGGAGCCTTCCTAATTAACTTGTTACCTAGCCTTTTGAGATTCATTAATGACCCTTTATTGGTCTTGGAAACATATCATTTCTCATTATTCACTATAATATAATCATTATCATTCGATGAATATTTCATGTTATGCCTAAAATTCCTAAATAGATATTTGAAAAATCAAGATAATTTAATGGAACCATAGATCACATTCAATAATGAATTTTATTATTCACATCATCATCTGAACATAGCCACATGAGCACATGGGTTCATAATATTCATTCTGGACCTTCTTACATCTCCTAGAATTCCATAACCACAATACTCCCCCAAGTATGATCCTAATGTTCTAGACTATATTCTTCCTCACACAGAATTTTGGAATATGAATGGTGTTTTTACAATCCTAAAATATCTCACCTAAATATTTTTTTAAAGGAATAAATAAAACTACTAACACTTAGGAAAACAATTCACACTAATTTCAACTACAATTGTCAGTATCATTATTAAACCTATCGATTACCCATGTCCCATTATGTAAAAATGTTACCTCCAAATTTATTTGACTATGATCTTTCTCAAAATTTCAGATTGATTATATATTTTTGAATATTTTGTAGATCCAACACACTATTATCATGTTTCTTCTAAATGAAATAATGATTTATCTCAATGTGATTCATATAATAATTAAATCACTTGATTCTTAGCCAAATGAAATACCCTCTTACTATTACAGAACAAAAACCAACATTTCTGAAACCTTCAATTTTTTCTAATAAATTTTCCATTTATATAGGTTCCTTCTCTAAATCTGTAATAACAACATATCCAGTATATATTGTGGACAATGCAACAATGGGCTACAACTTTAAAATAGAGCTAATGATTGTTCATATAAAGGTAAACTCAAAGTGCTATAGCCTTTAATTGAAATGTTTAGTCATATATTTGTATTAATTTTTTATTAATATAATTAATTAATTTACACTTAATTATTAAAAAAATGAACCTAAGTAGTCATGTTGTTTAAATAATAAATTTATCCATTTTCTTATATAATTTTTTATTATTTTTATTATTTTTTTACTATTTATATTTTCTTTATATTTTATTTCAAATTATTTATTAATCTAAAAATTATGTTTTTAATTTTATTATTTACACTTTTTGTAATTAATTATACAACCATTTTTAATTTATTTAATTAACAGAAGAATTATTTTAATTTAAAGTCACGTATTTTGGTATTTTTATATATTTTAACTTTAATGTATAATAATCAATATGAAATTAATTATTAATTTAACTCTTTTTTTAATATTTGTTTATTTTAAATCATAATTTGAATTTCTATATTTTTAATTAATTTCTATGAATTTCAATTTTGGTTTTAATTAAAGTTTTATTTCTAATTTTTAGGGTTTTTTTTATTAATTCAAATTTAAATTTTAGTTTCATTGAAATAATAAGTTAAATAATTTATTGAATATGTTTTTGATTATTTAATATTTTTATTTTTAATTTTTTAATATTTTTACCTTTTTTATTTAATATTTAATTATTATATGCAGCCTTCAATGGTGCTTCCGCCAAATTGAGTTGCCACCACAAATTGAGTCCTCGCTCCTCTATTTTACGCTCCACATCGTCTCCAATACCTTCAAACAATGGATCATCCAGTGGGGTGCTCAGATGATGGAAGATGGTATATTTTCCACATGTCACGATCGAGCAAGAGAATGGAGTGAAGGGTATATTGGTCTTGGGGAAAAAATCATTGCGGAAAATGCTCTCCGTCTCTCCAATAAATGGGGTCTCCTCTATCAAATTTTTAATATTATATTATATAGTATACAAATAATAAAATTTGTGATATATTTTAAAATAGAATATATATTCAAATGAAATTATATTTGTCTTATATAAAAAAATTGTTACACTTTACTAAAAAATGACCAAATAATATGTGTTCAATTTTTTGATTATTTGAGTAAACTGAATATTTTTTTGTTAATATTTTTAAGAGCGTACATTTTTTTAAAATATTTTAAATATTAATGAGTTGATTTTATTTTAAAACCGATTATATTTATGATTTCAATGTATTTCTTTTGTTTAAAAAAATTATGTTACATATTTTAAAAATAATTAAAAATAAATATATGATAAAAAAAGACTTTTTAATCATTTAGGAGAAAATTAATAGATTTTATTTGATATCTTTAAAGTCATACAATTTTTTTAATGCATGAAAAAAATTGAGTTTATTGTATTGTAAATATATTTATTATTGTAAATGAAAGTAAATATTTTTGTAAAAAAGGTTTATGCCATTTAAAAAACACAAAATGATTTTTCTTTAAAAAAATAGTTTTTTTTACAAAACATCACTATAAAATCTATAGTTGAATCATTAAAATTTTTATGAAGGATTTCTTTGAATTGTATGTTTGATTTTTTAGTGAAAGTTTTCATTTAAGATCAATGTAAGTTTCTAATTCAAACTGGAATTCCAGAGCAACTTTCACTGGAATTTTTGGATTAAGTACCACTGAAATTTCTTCTAAATAAATTTATAATTGTTATTATTATAAATGTTGAATAAAATATATTACATATATTATAAATTATTGCATTTAATATAAATATGTTTATTAAAATTTAATTTTTATTAATATATTCTACAGTTTTATAAATATATAGTTTTGTTGTATTGTGGAACATCCATTGAAAGTTCATTTTGAAATTCCACTGGAACTTTCACTGTAACCTCCACTGAAACCTCTACTAGAAAGTCCACTAGAACATCCACTGGAACCTCCACTAAAACCTCCATTGGAACCTACACTGGAACTTTCACTCGAACTTCCACTGGAACCTGGAACCTCCACTGGAACATCCAGTGGAACCTCCATTGGAACCTGCACTGGAACTTCCACTGGAACCTCCACTGGAACATCCACTAGAAGTTCCACTAGAACCTGGAACCTCCATCGGAACCTCCACTTAGACCTCCACTAGAACCTCCACTGGAACCTTCACTGAAACCTCCACTGGAACTAGAACCTCCACTGGAACCTCCACTAGAGCCTCCACTGGAACCTCCACTGAAACCTCCACTTGAAATTCCTCTTAATATATTTATAATTGTTATTAGTATAGATGTTGAATAAAATATATTACATATATTATATATAATTACATTTAATATAAATATGTTTATTAAAATTTAATTTTTATTAATATATTTAATGGTTTTATAAATATATATTTATGTTGTATTATGAAACATCCATTGAAACTTCAATTGGAATTTCCACTGGAACCTCCATTGGAACGTCCATTGGAACCTCCACTGGAACCTCCACTGCAACCTCCACTAGAAATTCCACTGGAACCTCCACTGGAAAATCCACTGGAACCTCCACTGGAACTTCCACTGGAACCTCCACTGGAACATCCACTAGAAGTTCCACTTGAACCTGGAACCTCCACCGGAACTTCCACTGGAACCTCCACTGGAACCTCCACTGGAACCTCCACTGAAACATCGACTAGAAGTTCCACTAGAACCTAGAACCTCCACCAAAACCTCTACTGGAACCTCCTCAGGAACCTCCATTGGAACCTCCACTGGAACCTCCACTGAAACCTCCACTGGAACTTCCTCTTAATAGATTTATAATTTTTATTAGTATAGATGTTGAATAAAATATATTACATATATTATATATAATTGCATTTAATATAAATATGTTTATTAAAATTTAATTTTTATTAATATATTTTATAGTTTTATAAATATATATTTTTTTTGTATTGTGGAACATCTATTGAAACTTCAATTGGAAATTCTACTGGAACCTCCACTGGAACCTCCACTGGAACTTTCACTGGAACCTCTACTAAAACCTCCACTGAAACCTCCACTGGAACCTCCACTAGAAGTTCCACTAGAACCTGAAACCTCCACCAGAACCTCCAATGGAACCTCCACTAGAACTGAAAAATCCACTGGAACCTTTACTGAAACTTCCACTGGAAACTCCACTGAAACTTTCTAAATATATACATTTTATTTACATTTTTATTCATGTATTATATATATTTTTAAATGGTAAATTATATTATTTTTATAAAATTTATGTAAAAAATTTAATACATATTATATTTAATTTCATTTAATATAAATACATTCATTAAAATTTAATTTACATTGATGTATTTTATTTTTTATTATCTTTTTTTGTTTTTTATAATGGAAATTTTTCATTGACATTTTTCCCTTTAAATAAAAATGTAATTTTTTATTTAAATTGGTATTTTTTTATTTTTATTTCGATTATAAAATTTATTTTTTATGCCTTTAAAAAAATTACATCATAAAAATGGTTATATATTTATAAAATAATGAGTTTCTCTTTATTTGAGAAAATTTTGTTATTTCCAAACAATATTTTTATTTGACTTTTAAAAGTACTAATGTTATGTTACATTTTTCTAAATATATATTTTTAATTTATTTCATAAAAAATATGTTTTAAACTTGCAAATATTAATAGTTTTTTACAATAACATTTAAGAAATAAAAAATTGATATAGTTTTAAAAATAAAAATTTATAGGAAATTTATATTTTTCAATGTCATAAATTTTTTATAAATTGATATGTTTTAAATAGTAATTTATATCAACATTTTTTATATCTAATTGTTGGTTTTGATATGTTTATGTTTTGTATCGATGTTTTTTATGTTTTTTTATCAATGTTTTTTATATGTTATTTTTTTGGAATTTATATAGTTTTTATAGTATTTTAAATATCATTTTATTATTCAGTGTTTTTGTTTTTTGATAAATTTTTTTATGTTTTTGATATGTTTTATTTAATGTTTTAATTTGTTTTTATGATGTATTATAGTTGTATGGCGGTAATAACAACAGAGGGTAAAAATGGATTTTTTATAAAAATTCTAACAACTGTATTTTTTTATTGCATTTCAATCCAACGGTCACCTTTTTTTTGATAAATGTTGAATCATCTTGGGTAAACTAGATATTCCAGTTTTTAAGGCGTTGGAGACGATGCTGGTCCTCTATTTTACATGTTCTTTCGCTAGAGTAGGGACTCGCCACTAGGTAATCACTGTTGGAGACTCACCACTCTTTTCCTTTCCTTGGACCAGTGCTAGACTCTATGTTCTACCCACCACCCACTGAGTCACCACCAGAATAAGTCACTGGTCCCCTACCCATTCCAAGCCAATGTGCCACCACCACAGTTCTCTTTAGACGTCTCACTATTGGAAAACCTTCAAATTTTTCTAGGTTTCTTCTACTATCACAATAATAATAGGGGTTTTATTTCACTCTCACAAATTGAGCTTATTCCATCGCCTGCTATCATTGAAGTCCTCATCATCAACCACCACAGATTATCTTCTGTCGGGGCAGCTATTCCACCGCAACTGTTGACCAAATCGAACCACCAAAGAATAATATATCAAAACCACACCAGATCAACCACTTATGAAAAAATCATGATACTTCCATACCTCATTAATCTGAAACTATCAAACCGTCATGCACACTTCCCTTGTAAGATGAACCCGAATCCTTATCATGCCTTTGTTTCTCTACCCATCCAGAAAGAGCCAGCTCGATGCCACTAAAGACACACCTAGTTATTTAAGAAATATGAAGCCAAGATCACCTTCTTATAACTTTATTTGAGTTCACATTCGAACCATAATGAACCCCCGTGCCACCGACAATGTTGATTATGAGTGAAGGGGATCTCGCAGCTGAGTAAGGAAAAGTACTACATACTCATTGTCGCCAACTATATCGTCTAATGACTCACCAACCATTGCTGCGAGAACTCACCCTCCACTGATCTCCAATAGAAGAACAGTGGTCGGACTTCTTCCCTTTGAATAACCCCCACCCCCGCGGGTAGGGTTAAAGAAATAAAAAAATAAAAAAATAAAAAAATAATGACAATAAAATAATAATAATAATAATAATAATAATAATAATAATTAATAAAATTAATAAACAAAGATAATAAATTTATATTTTAAAATATATTATTATTTTAATAATAATAAAAATTAATATAAATATCTATGTAAATATATTTACTAATATAAGTAACTAATACTAAGAATATTTTTATATTAATACTAATAGATGTTTTAATTAATTATTTTGTAATTATAAATGTTATATATTTAAATTAATATTAACAATTAATCATTTATTGTTTTTATTTTTATGAACCGACCTAGGAATTGGTCTTGGTTTACCAAAAAAATAGAGAATGTCATTGATGGAGGCATTGCTTGAGTCACATATAGGTGAATCAAATCCCAAGACCACGACATATGTTTGAAGGATATAAACACTGATCTAATTCAGTGTATGTCATCGGTGATAATCCCATCAATGATGGAGGATAAAAATTTAGAAGATGTGACATTTCAGCTTTCACATTCTTGAAATCAGAGGCAGGATTAAAAATTCTAAGAGACCAAGAATTAGACATTGAGAGACTGAGATATAGGTAGACTGAGATAGAGGAGAAATGTAGATCATGATCAAGGGAGAACTTTTCTCCCTTGTTTTTTTTCAATAACATGCCATTCAAATATTTTTATTCTGGTCTTTGTAATGATTCTTAGGTTATTTTTTTCTCAAGTATTTTCACCTATTGGGTTTTATCTTTAAACTTCTTCAAAAATATCAATTTTAATTTATTAGAATTGATCGACAAGATCAATTCATGAATTCATGAATTTTTTGTGCTTCTAGAACATTTTTTCAAACATTGGAAACAATCAGTGAGATTGTTTTTGATTTCAATTTCTTTGAAACTATTTTATTTTTTATGTTTCTAGAAGTGGCGAACTCTAAGATCCCTCAATTTTTATGTTTCAATATCAAGTAGAGGTATATTAAACAAACCATATTTTAAGATTCTGAATTCAAATAAGTTATTTTGAATGATTAAACCAATTTAACCCAGTTTGTTAAAACTCTCTGTGCATCTTTCTTGACCAGTTTTTGAAAATCTCTATTTTTTCTTGTTCATCATTTTGTATTCAACCTATTTAAATTCACAATTATTCATATACTATTTCTATAAAAAAATCATTGCATCATTATCATTTCACTTCAGTTATAAAAAATTATTTAATGAATTAAACAAAATCCACCTGCGGTTTACAATGTATTTGTTTTTGAAAATTTGGAACACATCCTTCCCTAGGGTTTGATACCCTACTTCCACTATACATGTTCTAGTAAGAGTTTAAAAATAATCATACAAGGAAAGTTTTAATGATGAAAATGTAAAGTTATTTGTTTTGTTTCCAGAGAAGTATTCGTGTGACCATTTTTTCCAAAACAAAATATTTTTCAAAATATTCATATTTTTTTTTCAAAATATAGAAAATCAAAAAAATACTTGTTGCTTTTTTTTTGTTTCTGTTAAAACGCTTATCATGAAAACTTACTAAGAATTGGATACTACTTCTTGAGATGAATTTCAAATCTATACTTATTATTTATGAATGTGTGTGTTCGATCTGATTAACTGCTCTATGTTTTTATTCTCTTATTTCTTAAAAAATGGTGAGAGGATTAAAAAAACAAGGATGATCTTGAGGGATGGATCATACTAGTTGATTGTTTTGTGTCTGCTGTAGCCATTATGGGAACACTACCTATTAGTTTATCTATAATCAACCATAATATATTAATTACTTAGAATAAAATCAACATTAATCTAAGCTTGAACCTGAGTTACTAACAAAATTTGATCAATTTTTAATGAAACAGGATTCTATGATGAACCAAAATCATGAAACTGAAGATAAAAATTTTCAGGAACAAAATCAATTGCTTTGAAAATTAGAAATCATTTTATTATAATTGAAAAAAATTTAGAAGAACAATAAGAAGTTGAAACAAGTGAAGAAGACAATGAGAGACAATGTGAAGTGGGTAGTGAGGTTAAAATTATGGAAGAGAAGTCCATTATATTTGATAAATATGAAACTGTTAAAAAATTGACAACATTTACAACTCTTTAAATTATAGTATAAAATTGAATAAATTTAAGGAGTCCTTAAAGGAAAATGAGTGGGTTGAATTTAATAAACAACTTAATGATATTGAAGAGGAATGCCCCTTTCTTTACATGATTCCTCAATTTGAAAAGACATATTGATTTAGGACTTTTTTGTTAGGACCCTCCCTCCAAAGATGCCCCCATGGGATTCAAAGGAAGAAATAGAGATAATGAACCCTGATTCCCCCCTCCAGTAGGCCCTGGGGTGGCGACTAGAACCAAGGGTACAAGGATCTCACAATATGGGAGGTATTACCCTTTATAAGAATACAAGATCAAGAGATAAGATATATCAACCACAAAACAAATACAAGACATATATAAAATAAATCCAAAATCCATCCCACATGCATGTTTTCAAATATAACTATTACAAAACAAGAGTCTCCAAAGTAAATATAAAAAACAAGTCTAAGCAGCGACACATCAACTGTCCCAAAATCCAAGCTAGTAATGCCCAAAATGGTCCACATAGTCCTCTTAGAAAACTAAAATAAGTTTTATATATGTAGGGTGAGTATACGAGTATACTCAATAGGGAAAAATCAAAGTCTCCCATGCACAAGTGAGAGAAGCATACTAATTCCTCTGTGAGAAAACAACAGAAACCAATAACACCTAACAAGGAATACTAGCCATCCCAACCTCACTAATGCACACTCACCAAATAATGAATGTCAAGTAAAGTAATAGAATAATCACATTGATGTTTGGGTACCCTGCACCACTTCCCACTGGTTAATTTCTCATACCCCAATGAAAAACGTTCTGGCACTTCCATGCTCTTATACAAGCCCCATATCACAACCCTCCTACACAAACCTGGGCCTCAGAGCTAGTACCATAACCTGGAAAAATGAAGCTCACCACATCCTCCCCAAAGACACCTGAGCCACAATAGTACTATAATTTGCCCGCAGACACCTAGCCCACAACCATACCACATCCTGAATACACTTGGGAAAGCACACCACATCTCATCCCGAAGACACTTGGGAAAGAACACCTCACCTGCTGACACCTGAGCCTCAAAAACACACCACAACCTACCCAAATATTATTGGGATACCAATTCCAAGAAGCGGGATTGGATAAGATCTAATAACCAATCATCCATCCTCCCACTGGTTTGTTGGAAAAAGAAATCATCCCCCGTGATGATGGGGTGTTCAGCACATAGTGATCAACTAGGGTGGGGTGCATATAGAAATAAAAAGAGAACATACAAATAATACATATAAATACCAAACATTCAGACCAACCTATGGTGTTTTACAATAACCAACCATCCCACAAAACCACCTTTTCTTTTAGCACTAAATGCATTTATAAATACCAGCAACAATCACTTTAGAAGTTGATAAATGAACATTTCTTCACAAAAATCCACAACTCAAAACATACCCCCACCCAACTCATTTAAAAAATTATCATTATTTATTAAGAAATAAATTTATTCATTCCATCCCTACTCAAGAAACTACCAACCACAACCTGCAACATGACACACAACATAAACCACATAGAGTAAAAAGAACCACAATAAACTAACCCACTTCCATAATCATTATTCAAAGTCATTACACCCAAACCATCCTCCAAAATAGAATAATATCCATCTTATACCCATACCCACCAACATCTATAATTTCAACCAAACCAAACATCCCCACTGCATAACCCCATAACACCCAGAAAAATAAAAAAACACAACTCGATTTCAGTCCCACTGCACAACACTACTCATCCATTCCACAATAAGTCAATCTCTCAACCTGAGATTACATTACACCACTCGTACCACTCTACATTATATCCGTGCTCTCAAACCCAACACCACACAACCACATAAGGCACATGACATAACAAAAAATACACACATCAAATAGCCACACCAAACAAAGAAGGGTCTATTTTGATTTAGAAAACACTCATTCTTCAATTACATTTTGATAATTCAGGGGTTATCATAGAGTAAGTTCAATCCCGAGGCATCCATTTATTTAATTGAATATACGTGGTTTAATCAATTGCACACACACATATATATATATACACAGTTGTTCAACACATGATCAATAATAATCCATCATAATTCATCCCGAGTTCACAAACCTAGACCACCAATGACCATGTTTTTTAGTAAGCATACAACCCATACAACTCACAATATCAATAAAAATAAAATAGAATCAATTTACACTTTTCCCAAGCCCCTGCTTATTGGTTTAAAGATAATTCAATTATCTTTATTAACTTTGTATCCTGCTATCATCCACAAGAGGAAATTCATACACCCACCACGCATGATACAAAAATAAAAGAGATACAAAGGGATCCCTACCTCCATGAACATAAGATTAACACCTCCTCCTTGTGCCAAACAAGGGGTGAGAAAGGCTCCAGGGAAACATGATAAAAGGGTGAAACACAGACACACGAATCCTTAGGGAAGAAAGGTTTTGGGGATGCTCAGTACCAAGAGTAAAGGGAAAGATACAAGAAAGAAAGGGTCTCGACTTTAGAAATTCCAGATTCTATATTAATGGAAGAAACAATTTCAAAATCCCTCAAAGCCAGATCACTATCAAGACCATGTTTTTTGACTATCTAAAATCCTCCCAAGTAATAAGAATTTAAATATATATTTTATATCCTTTAAAACTGATTCAAAAACACTTAAATAAGGTATTAAAATCAATTTATGTCCAATGAAATGTTAAAGGGGTGAATCTAGAAAAATTGTGAAGAACTGGAATTTTGAAAAACTATCAGAATTGAATCACCATTGGGTGATTCACTAGTGTGAGCTACCAGTGGAGAGTCCCCGTTCGGTGAGCCACTATTTGATGAGCCACCATTCAGCGAGCCACCATTTAGTGAGATACCATTCAGTGAGTCACTGTTATGTGAGTCACCATTCAGTGAGTGACCATTTAGTGAGCTACTGTTATGTGAGTCACCATTAAATGAGTCACTATTTGGTGAGTCACCATTCGATGAGATACCATTCAGTGAGTCACTATTCGGTGAGATACAAATGGAATAATCACCATTGGATGTCTCACTGGTGTGACCTACCATTGCGAGTCACCAGTCCTGACTCATCGTTGGATGACTCATCAGTGCGACCTACCATTAGAAAACTGGAAAACTGAAAAAATCTTCAAATAAGCTACCATGACCTCATATAACTCCTCAAACATTGGATTTTTACAAAATAAAGGACCAGGGAGGTCTGGGACATTATATCATATACCTCTCAAACTATTCTCTCCCTCAAGAATTAAAAATCATTCCCAGAAGAAAGAGGGGTCTGAATAACCACCCTGTAAGATACCTCTTAAAGATCTAGATATTATTGAAACACTTCTATCAACGTCAAGGTTCAACGATAAACCACCCTGTGTTTTTCATAAGATGGGGTAAAACCTCAACATCCAAGAAAACCTCTACTGACATCAATTAACCCAACCGACCAAAAGACACACCACACAAGCACAAAAACTACATATTCCAAACATATGAATCAGGGAATTCCTTCATCTATGTCAAGATACTATCTGCTATGGGTAGAACTGACTCACCCGCATAGGTTTAACCACATCTCAATTAATGTGTCTTGATTAGGAATCATGTCCTCCCTTTTCCACATGTAAGGACTTCATCACACATTACGGGACAAGGAAAACACTCATCTCATAGAAAAAAAGGTTCAAACATAACATTATATGGAAAAAAATAACAAGGAAGAACTCAAAATAACTATAGATACTGGGAATGCATCTGCGTTGCTTCCTCCCAAGTACTCTCCTATAGGACGCCATGCCTCTACAAAATACAAACCAATGGAGTGGTCCGTCCACGCAACACCTTCTCTAGAAAAACCTAGATCTCTACTGGCCACTCCACGAATGTCGCATTGTCTTCAAAATATAACTCTCCTCAGTCAATGACATGTGATTCACTGTGAAGATATCGACAAAGCTGAGAGATGTGAAAGATGTCGTGGAACCTCTCCAACTATAGTGGTAGAACCAACTGGTATGCCACCATTCCAACTTTCCCCAACACCTCAAAGGGTTCAATGAACCTGGGAGAAAGTTTTCTCCATCTTCCAAACCTTCACTGCCCATGTCGAGTGGAAAACTTCAAGAATATGTGGTCACCAACCTCAAACTCCAAGGGCCTCCTCCTGTGATCAACATGTGACTTCTACCGGTCCTGTTCTACCTTCATCCTCTCACGAACGAGCTGAACTTTATCCATCATTCCCTGAACTACCTTGGGGCCAAGAATAACTATTTCCCCAAACACAATCCATCACAAAGGTGAAAGACACAATATTTCGTATAAATCTTCAAACAGAGCCATGCCAATGGAAGAGTGATAAATATTGTTGTAATAAAACTCTACCAAGGGAAAGTGTCTCACCCAAGATCCACCAAAGTCTAGGACGCATTCCCACAACATGTCTTCTAGTGTCTGGATGGTTCGCTCTATCTGATCATCTGTTTAAGGGTGGAGAGAAGTTTTGAGGCATAATTGAGTGCCAAAATCATGCTACAATCCCCTCCAGACTCATGAGGTAAAGCATGTATCCCAATCTGAAACATCGAATCTCAGAACTCCATGCAGCTACACCACCTCATCCACATACATCTTGGACCATGTATCCACTGTGCCCGACTCATTAATCACTAATAAGTGATCTGATTTCATCAGCCGATCAAATGTTACCTAGATTAGATCACAACCTCCTTAATCCATGGGTAAAACTATGATGAAATCCATCTAGATTTCATCCCACTTCCACTCGGGGACATCCAAGAGTTGCAACAAACCATAGGGAACAAAATGCTCAAGATTCACCTTCTAGCACACTAAACACCTCTCCACAAACTCTTCCACAACCCCCTTTATCCAGGTCCACCAAAAATTCTCTCTCAAGACGCAGTACATTTTGTAAATTCCCAGGTGTACCACTAAGGATGAATTATGAAACTCAAAGAGGACTCCCTAGTGCATCTCCACTAGAACAAAAAGACTTCTATGGAACAACATACGATTCTAACCATCCTCTAACTATACATCCAGAGCATAAACATTGTTAATTCAGTCACACATCACCTCTTCCTATGAGTCTCCCTACTAAGACTCCTACACCTTCCACATTAGAGAATACTGAATTGTCATATGAAATAGGCATCCTCTTACACCATCCATTCACACATCTAAGTGCAAGGAAAAAAACTCCTCCATCACCTTCCAAGAATTTGCAGATTTCCAAACAACCTTCTTCTACACCTTCCAGATCAAAGCATCAATAATAAAATTTCACTTTCCTACATTTTAAGAGATCTTGAAGTTGTAATACTAGAGAAAATTCATCCACCTCTTCTTTCGTAAGTTTAAATCTTACTGTGAAAAGATACAAATCAAGCTCTTGTGATCCATGAAGACCATAAAGCAATCAGCAATGAGGTAATGCTGCGGAAATTTCAGCATGAACATGACTTCTGCTAGCTCCAGATCATGGGTGGAATAGTTACATTTGTGGGGATGTAACTGCCTAGACCCATAAGAGATCACTCTACACTATTTCATCAAAACACATCCCAAGAATAGAAAAAATAATCACAAAAAACCTTGAACCCCATCTTATGAAAACTAGAGCACTGACCAATTTCCCCTTCAGATAGAAGAACACTGCCTAGAACTGCTCACCCCATACAAAATCCTATTCATTTCTAGCGAGAACTATCAACTGAGCTGCAACTCAAGAGAAACTCGTTACAAATCTTCAATAATATCCCTCCAAACTGAGAAAACCATAAACCTATAAAACATTCTTGGGTGATTCCCAAGAAAAAAATGCCTTGAAATTTGACAGGTCCACTTCTATACTCTTCTGAGACACCACATGTCCAATTAAGTGCACCTATCATGTACAAAAATTTCACTTGGACAACTTTTCATAGAGATTGTGATGTCGAAGAACCTCCAAGATAGTCTTGACGTGATTGGTAAAATATTCCATTGACTTCGAGTAGATCGGGATGTCGTTGATAAATAAGATGAAGAACTGGTCTAGGAACTCATTGAAGATAGAGTTCATGAGCTCCATGAACAAAACTAGTGCATTCATAACACCGAACAGAATGAATAAAAACTCAAAGTGCCCATACCTACACCTAAAATAAGTATTAAAATTATCTCCCTCCTTCACCCTCAACTGGGGATATCAAGAACACAAATAGATCTTAGAAAACCAACTTGATCCCCTCAGCTGGTTGAAAAGATGGTCTATCCTCGGAATAGGGTAATAGTTCATGACCGCCACATGATGCAACCTCCGGTAGTCTATGCACAACCTTAGACCACCATCCAATTTTTTTTGCGAACAAGACTGGAGCACCCCATGGTGAAACACTAGGCCAGATGAAATCCTTATACATCACATCATCTATCTGAATCCTTAACTCTCGCAACTTAAGAGGTTCCATCTAATAAGTATCCATCGAAATCAGACAAGCATCAGGCTGTAAGTCTATCCCAAACTCAACGTACCATTGAGGGGTTAGAGTCACAAAATCCTTAGGGAATACATCCAAGAACTCCCCAACAATAATGGGAACCTCATCCATCCCATCATCCACTGATTCCCCTGATAACTCATCCAAAAATGAAATAAGAGGCTCCACACATAGGTTGTACATTTGACAACTTCACGCACCAACGAAAGACACATGCTGTCCATCCACATCTAAAAACACAACTATCCACTATAAGAATTTTATGAAAGCATAAACATAAAACAAACATTCTATGCTAATAATGACATCGTATTGATACATCTATAGAAAGAAAAGATCTCCACAGGACTGATGTGGTCCCCTCATCTGTCTACATCCCCGACATACATCAAACAATATGGTCTGATCTCATACCGGTGTACTCAACAATAGAGGAATGATAAGCCTCTCTACGTATTGTCCCAGAGCATTGGATAGACCAGGTGAAATAAAGGATTGCAAAGTTCCTAAATTAAACAAAGAACAAATAAGTTTACTGAACAAACTAATCATATCTCGAACGATCTCTAGACCTACTGGAACTACTGCCTTTGAAACATGTAACTGACCATGCCCATCTTCTCTGCCCCTCCACTAATGTTTTCCTCCTTAAACAAACCTGGTTTGAGGTCCCTAAGGAACACCATGAGGTTGAACTCTACCTACCCCATCTCCCCTCAGTGGAGCATGAGCCTGCTGTTCCTGCTACTTGAAATGCCTTACTGGAAACCAATGATGGGGAGGTGCTGAACCTTTCCACATCCACCATACTGAGCTCGAATGGCCATAGATCACTAAATATAAATATTACCATGGCCCCATAGTCAAAAAAACTCCGTCCCAAGTTCATGGGAATAGTGTGGGGACCTGAAGGCCGAAATGGGAACTACTATGGTCGACTCCCCACTGGGTGAAACCTGGAAGGCCCTAGTGCCCGAGACATACTATTGGTGGAATTTACCCATGAAGAACTAATCTAACTCCCTTATCATGTTATACATCCTCATGAGTACATACTTTTAACTACCTATGCCATCTTCTGGACCACCAAGAACATCATTATGGTGAAGGGAGTAATCGAATATTGGAGAGAAGGATGAAGCGCCTCTTCTAGATATATCGCATGAGACTCCTCATCTTGAAAGAGATCTGGAAAAAAATGAAGGAGATCCTTGAACTTGATCCTTATATTTCATACCAATATACTCCCCTACTGGAGGGAGAGTATAGCTTGCCTCTTCTCAGCCCTCATGGTTGATGAAAGCTATTCCTCTTGGAACTCCTTCTCAAAATTGACCCACAAAACATCATTAAACTTCCTCTCCCCCAGGTAAAACATCCACCATTGATGCATAGATCCCCTCATCTGGATCACAACCAAAGGAACCTAGAACTCCTTTGGATCCTTATCAAACTAAAGGTGATCACAAGCTCCTCAAGCCAGGTCTCCGCCTCCATATCTGAAAAACTACCCTCATTCATTCCCAGAGCCCGCTATTGGAAAGCATTTAGCATATTGTGCAACAGATCATCCTCATCTACTCGATCAAACCTTCGTCAATTAATTGGGTTAGCCTGATGGTCCTCCACTTCCTATACTACATGCAGACAATGAGCAAATTCCATAGTTGAAATGGTAAACAAGGAACTCCTAAGCCCAAGTAGTATGTAATTTTATTTAATATTCATTTTAACTCATTTTAACTTATTAGTTATTTTAAATTTACCAAAATAAAAAATTCAAATAAAAGAATCATTATAATTTATGTACCTTTCCTAGATTCTCTACCTTGAAAATAATATAGCCTCACTTGCTCATTCGATAGGCTCAGATTCCTTGAATCATATCATGGGGGCCCTAAAATACCATGTCCTAGCTGGTCTTCCATGGCCTATGTCACGTACCAAGATCAACTGATACTGTTTACCTACCAACCGATGTGATACTCACTCTTCCTAACTCCAAAATCCATCTCACATGCATGTTTTCAAATATAACTATTACAAAACAAGAGTCTCAAAGTAAATACCAAAAACAAGGCTAAGTGGTGACACATCAACTATCCCAAAATCCGAGCTAGTAACACCCAGTAGGTCTATGTAGTCCTCCTAGAATCCCGAAATAAATTTTATATATGTAGTGTGAGAATACGAGTATACTCAGTACGGAAAAACCCATGTATCTCCTTCACAAGTGGGAGAATCATACCAATACCCCTTTGAAAAAATAGTAGAAACCAACAACACCTAACAAGGAATACTAGCCATTCCAACCTCACCAAGGCATGATCACCAAATAATGCAAGTCAAGTAAAGTAATATAATAAGCACATCAATGTTTGGGTACCCCTTAAAAATTCCCACTGGTTAACTCATGATAGACTAATGAAAAACATCCTAGAGCTTCTACACTCTTCCATAATCCCCAGGTCCCAACCTACCCGCACACACCTTGGCCTCAGAGATAGTCCCATAATCTTGGCCAATGAAGCTCACCACATCCTTCCCATAAACACCTAGGCTAAAACCATACCACATTATGCCTATAGACACCTAGGACAAAACCATACCACATCTCGAAGACACATGGGTAAGAAAAATACATCTCATCCCGAAGACACCTCATAAAGAACACCTCACCCATATACACTTGGGCCTCGCAACCACACCACAACCTCCCAGAAGAGTCTTGGTCTACTAATGCCTAGAAGTGGGATCATATAAGATCTAATAATCCTCCATTAATCCTCCCACTAGGATGTTGAAAAAATACACCATCCCCCGTGATTATGGGGGTGTTCGGAACATTGTGCTAAACTAGGATGAGGTGCATATAGAAATCACAAGAGAACATAAAAATAATACATATAAATATTAGACACTCAGCACAACTTATGGGATTTTCCCACAACTAACCATCCCACAAAACTGCCTTCACTGCAACCTCTAATTGCATTTATTTACACCAGTAACAGTCACTTCCCCACTATATAACCCCATCACACCTAGAAACAAAAAATAACACAGCCCAGTTGCAGTATCACTGCACAACACTACTCATCCATTCTACAATTAGTAAATATCTCAACCTAAGATTCCATTACACCACCTGTACCACTCTACATTATAGCTATGCTCTCAACCCCATCACCATTCATCCACACAAGGTACAAGACAGAACAAAACCACACACAACACAAAACCACACGAAACAAATCATGGTGTATTCAGATTTAGAAAACACACATTCTTTAATTATACTTTGATAATTCCGGGGTTATTACAGAGTAAGTTCAATCCCAAGGCCTCTATTTATTTAAATGAATATATGTGGTTTAATAAATTTCATACATATTTATATATATATATATATATAAATTCAAAAAATG
Organism: Viscum album; assembly: GCA_963277665.1. Taxonomy (NCBI): domain Eukaryota; kingdom Viridiplantae; phylum Streptophyta; class Magnoliopsida; order Santalales; family Viscaceae; genus Viscum; species Viscum album. The sequence goes on along the minus strand of OY728128.1, from coordinate 716,988,388 downwards.
GTCAATAATAATCCATCACAAGTCATTCCAAATTCACAAATAATGACCACAGATAACCATGATTTTCAGAAGGCATACGACCCATACAATTCACAATATCAATCCCAATAAAATAGAATCATGAATATATTTTCCCCATCCCCTACTTATTAGTTTAAAGACAATTAAAACATATTTATTAACTTGGTATCATACTATATTCCAAAATATGACATTCATACACCCACCCCATAAGATACACAAATAAAATAGAGACAAAGGGATCCCTACCTTGAAGAACATACAATCAACACCTCTTCTTTGTGCTAAACAAGGGGTGCACAAGGCTCCAAGGAAACAAAATCCAAGGGTGAAACACAGATGAACAAATCCTTGGGGAAGAAAGGTTATGGGGATTCTAGATAATAAGGGTAAAGGGAAATATACATTGAAAAAAGGGTATCTGATCGTAACATGATTCACTGTGTAATTTTCACCTTTACACCACTGTGTTGAACATGTTTTATACTGAAAATTATAAAAATAATGAAAATTTTAATTCCATTTTTGAATCATTTATTTTGTGTTTACTACTGTTAAAAAGGGAAATGATACTTGTTTTGATGATTCCATTTCATGAGGAGGTGATTTAGAGGTCCCATGATGATGTCCAAGAAAAATGGGCCATACTGCAAAGGATCCAAGCACACCAGTGGATTAATCCACACACTACTACTAGACCATGCATCCAATTGGGCTGATATTTTTTGGGCTGGTACAAATTTCATTGAGTTACATTTCTTATTAATTAACAAAATACTAATTCGACTATCTAGTGGCCCAACCTACCTGATCTGTCTAGTACACTGAATCTGCACGATGTCAAAAGTGGTGTGCTGTGATCTGTAAATATATTGGGATATAGGCATCAAATTTATTCCAAACTTTCTGTGGGGACAACCAAGAGATGGGGATACAACTTTTTTATTTTCTACAAATCGATATAAGGCTGTATGGAGGTTGAAACACTAGTGACAAGTGGTTTTAATAATTCTGTGTGCTCAAAACCACCTTCCCATTTTCCTATAAAAATGGCACCTTGGGATCCCCATGTGTAAGTTCGACCATGAGGCAAATATATGGTATTTTGGAGACCCAAAGAAGTACTCTCATCATCCAAGGAGTTATGGAGGCCCATATTCTCATAGGGTAATCAAGGATGAAGAGGGAGTTCCACCCGAGCATCCTCTTCCTCTTGATGGCGAGCTAAACGGTGGATGATCATTTTGAGGGAGCTACAAAAACATGGGAGGGAGTTAAAAAACATGTTCTTATACTGGTTTTGTATAATTTTTTTATTTAATATTTCAATTATTTTGTTTCTTGACATGATTTCCCCTGATTACATTTCATTTGATATAATTAAGTGGAATGTTTTTTATTTCAACACCGATTGGGTTGAGATTTCAAGTGGGAATCTTGAGTTGTTCCGATTGGACAAACCAATAATCTTATTTATCGCACACATACTTAAGATTTATGTATGATTTTGTAGAACTATTATTCTATGTTTGATAACCAAATCTTGGCAATACGATTGTTTTTCCAAGGGGTGGTTCTTTAAGCATCATTTGAAGAGGCAAGAGGGGAGTCAAGATCTTGACAACCTTGAACCAAAGAATTAAACAAAACCATGTTAAATATTAAGAACAATGAACTATCCAAGATGTGTAGTGAACTTGAAATTATCTTATTCTCCCATAATTATCAATACACCACCATTATTTATCAACTATTTAACTCTTTAATTAAGTAATTTACTTAAATCTGTTTTCAAAACCTCTCCCCTATTTAGAAATTCTTATTAAAAATACATACTCAAAAACTATCAATGCTCCTTGAGAGAAAACCTAGGGTATTCCCTAGACTATAAATAAATCTTAAAATCATAATAAATTTGACGTGTCATGACAGCGCATTCAGTATCATCTTTAGAAATGCCAAATCCTATATAAATGAAAGAAATAGTTTCAAAAGCCATCAAATTCAGATCACGATAAAGACCACACATTTTGACTATATAAAATCCTCCCGAGGGTTAGAAATTTAAAGATATATTTTATATCCTTTGAAATGGATTCAAAAAAAATTAAATAAGGTATTAAAATCAATTTAAGTCAAAGGAAATGTTAAAGAAGAAAAACTGGGAAAATTGGGAAAAAATGGAATTTTGATAAACATTCCGAGTTGACTCACCATTGGGTGAGTCACTGGTGTGAGCTACCGGTGGTGAGTAACCATTCGGTGAGCCACCACTAGGTGAGTCATCATTCAATGAGGTACCATTTGGTGAGTCATCATTCGGTGAGTCACTATTTGGTGAGTAACCATTTGGTGAGCCACCATTCGGCGAGCCACCGTTCGTCAAGCCACCATTCAGCGAGCCACCGTTCAGCGAGCCACCGTTTGGCGAGCCACCGTTTGGTGAGCCATTGTTCACTGAGCCACCGTTTGGTGATCCACCATTAATTGGGCCACCATTCGGTGAACTACTATTAGATGAATCACTGTTGGACATCTCACCGATGTGACCCACATTTGAAAGTCACCATTCATGAATCACCATTGGAAGGCTCCCTCATGCAACCAACATTGGAAATCTAAAAAATAATAAAACTAATCAAATGAGCTACCGTGACCTCCCAGAACACATCATACACTTTATTTTCACAAATTAAACGACCGGGGAGGTTGGGGACATTACATTTTTAAAATTTTATTGCTCGGGTTTAGGGGAATATGATTAATGAGAAAATAAATGTTAAAGAATCTTCACCTCATTTTTCAAAAATTTTGAGTCAATAACCTAAAATTAAGATTTTTAAAATTTTAAGGAGAATAAGAAAATTGAAAACCTTGATCTGGATAATTTTGAAACTATTAGAAAATTTTTTCTTCCTTTTTCTGAAAGATTAAACTCAGCAATCATTGAAATAAATTCCAATGAATAGGTTAGGGGAATTTTCTTTGAATAAAGTTTAACTAATGAGATTTAATTTCCATATTCTCATATTAATAATCTTTCAGAATATATGTCTACGAAAATGGAAACTATGTTTTCATACAGAGGAAAATTGTTTAAATTTGAAAACTCTTAGAATTGGACTTCTTAAGTGTAAAAGGAAAAATTCTCCCCCTAAAACTGAACTGAAACATCCAAAAAAAGTTGTTTTTGAGAATGAAATTTTTTAATGTGAACATCCAGGTTAATATGAAAACACATTTCATGATTTATGTAAAGTGATTTTTTCAAAATAATTTGTTGATGATTTTTTATTTTCTAATGGGGAACTTTTGGAAGAGATTAATAATATGGTGAAACATGAGTTTTTAAATGAAAAAAATAACTCTTCACTGATTTCCTAAGTCTTCCTTAACCGATTTGGGTGCTAACTATATTTGGGGGATTGAGATTACATTGAAAATGTTAATTTGGAAACTACCCATATCACTATTGAAAACCCTCTTTATAAACCTATTAAGAAGATAAATCATCCACTAAGACGCCTAATTTTGATCCTGTTTTGATTGTGATTGTGTTAGAGATATTTGATTATAATGTCATACGTCAAGAAGAACCTAGTTCAAATAAATCCCTTCATAATTTTTTTTTCAAATCTAAGTTTATTCCAGAAATGGAAAACTAACCTGATAATAGTGATAATTATGATTTTTTTGGTTCATGAGTTTAAAAATTTACAAGAAGAGTTTGAGGGAGTCAATTATTTTACACCTGAACATAATTTTCTTGAAACTACAAAGAAATTGAGTTTGGGTAATGAAAAATCTACTCCACTTGGAGACATATTTGAGAAGTCTCTAATTAATTAAGGGTGTTTTGTAGGGTTATTTTTAACAGATAAGAGATTAGAAAATTTCATTGGAACTCTAGGTTCCCAAAAGTTACATTTTTTCTATTAAAAACAAATAGGAGAAGAAAATTTGGTGGTTCCAGAATGAAAAACACAACCCACCAAGTGACTATGATTTTTCACTAGGAAGGCAATAAATTCAGTGCTTCATGGGAGTCAACCCATGGTCCTTTTGTGTTTTTTTGTTCTTATTTTATTAAGAATAAAATGATACAATTGATCTATCATTTTCTATCTATTTATACTGGATTTATGATCTTGGTCTTCCTGGTCATTTTTTCATAAAGGTGGTTTCTATTGAGGTGTTTATAGAAGACCAGAGTCCCCTTTTATTCTAAATTCATAAGAAGATTCATGTTAGATCCTCACTAGAAGAGAAATATTATCTAATTCAGGGACTTATTTATTATAATTTCTACATATTTTATCACCATATTTTTGGTGGTGTTATTTCATGTTGGTTAGATGGAAATGGTATAAGAATGTTTTTAAATTTAATTATTGTGTGAAATTAAGCATGGGGGAATTAAACATTTTGATTTCAAATTTTTAGTAAATATCATTATCTATGATTAGTGTTTATTATACCATTTTCTATTCTTCTAAAAATACAATTAAATAAAATATTCAAAAACTCGTACACTCTTTTTTACTATGTACTCAATAATTAGAATGATACTATTACATCATTATTGAAAATTAGTTGTTCATTCCTTAATAATAATTCATGAGTTTACTTAATCTGTTAAAAACTATATAATTGTGGAAATAATATTTTTTGAACAACATTATGACCCTTGAACATATCATTAAACTATTGAAATTGAAAATCTATTTTGATATTTAAAATTAAGAAAAAAATCACTACCTTTGAATTCATATATGGGGAAAAATATGGTTATTAAATGTGAGGGATAATTAATTTATATCTAATTAATTTTTCTTTAATATTTACCCATAAAATACCTTTAAATGTTTTCAAAATTGGTTGTTTTCAAGATTTTATCTTCATTTTTAGTGGGTCAAAAAATTTTATCATTTCAAAACATGCGATACCACTTTGAAAAGGTTACATATTAATTACAAAATGAGTTTAATTGAGTAATTAATTTACTTTCCTCAAGAAATCATATGTTCATGGTAAAATTTTTGAGACAATGTTATAGAACTATCATTGAGTTAGACCTTTTTGATTGAATCATAATTATATGACTTTGATTTACATGGTCTAGGAAATGAAAAACCTAATCTTGGTTGATCTTATTTCCATCCTTCATGCATTATTTTGTATTTAATCTAGGACAATTAGATGATTTATTTATTTATATTTGTATTTTTGGAACCTAATCATCCATTCAGTTATGTCTAAATTATTTTAGTGATAATTATGTGTGTCTACTCACACATAGGTAAAGAAAAGTTTAGAAGTCTCACTTAAATTCGTGTTGACGTTTGTTTAATTAAATTCAAAAAATTTCAAAGGAAATAATTCAAGTATAACAGTAATTAATCTTACACCACATTTTATTTATTTTAAGAGAGAATTTATACTTTTCTATTAGAATATTTCATGGTGGAAAATAGTTTTTCATTAATTAATTTGTTATGGAATTTCAATTTTTCATCTTAGAGATTTATTGTTCCCTGATGAATTTACTTATTAATTTTCTAAGGAAAATCAATGATTAAATATGGTGGAATTTTATGTGGCCTCTAATTTACATGTTTATACATATATTTTAATTGTGTTTTTATTGATTTAATTAATTAATTAACCCTTAATTTATAAATAAATGAACTTAAGCAGTTATGTTGTTTAAATAATAAATTTATTCTTTTTAGTGTTTATTTTTTTATAATTTATTTTAATTTTTTTTCTTATAATTTATATTTTCTTTATATTTTATTTCAAATGATTTTTTAATCTAAACTTTATGTTTTTAATTTTATTATTGACACTTTTTGTAATTAAATAATTAACCATTTTTAATTTATTTAATTAACTGAACTATTATTTTAATTTAAAATCACATGTTTTTGTATTTTAATATATTTGAACATTAATTTATAATAATAAATATGGATTTAATTATAAATTTAACTATTTTTTTTGTATTTTTTATTTTAACTAAGTATTTGAGTATCAAATTAATTAATAAATTTATTTTCATTTTAATTTTGGTGTTAATTAAAATTTAGTTATTAATTTTTATTTCATATTTTTACTTTTAATGTTTAAATATTTTGAACTTTCTTATTTAATTTTTAAAATTTCATTGGATCCTTCAACAGTTCTTCTTCCAAATTGATCTGGTGCCCTAAATTAATTCACTGCTCCTATACTTTACATCTGCTTCCTCTAGAGCAGGGAATCGCCACTAGGGACTCATCGCTGGAAACTCACCATTAGTGACTCACCGCTGGAAACTCACCATCGGTGACTCACCACTGGAAGCTCACCATCGGTGACTCACCGCCTACCTCCCTACCTCGAATCACTGCCAGACACCTAGTTAGATTCACCACTGGCCACTTAGTCACCGCCAGAATAAGACAATGCTCCCTTGTCTCCGCCAAACCAGTGAGCCACTCCGATAGTTATCTTCAAATGAATCATAGTTGGAAAACATTCACCTTCTTCCAGATTTTTTCTACTATCACTGCCCGAATAGGGGTTTACTTCCACTTTCACAAATCAAGCATCTTCCATCACATATTACCACTGAAGTCCTCATATGTCACAAACACAGACATTCTATCACCAGATAAACTATTACATTGGCACCATCGGCCGAATCGAACCACCATGGACCACAATATTGAAACCAAACTAGATCAAAGAATTATGACCAAATCAATCTACAACCATACCACCTTCCACCACTATTGTTGAACCCTCACACTTGTATCAATGTAAGCCAAAACTGAAGCCCTATCGATTCATCATTTCTCTGACTATTCCATAGGAGCCATATCAAGTCCATCGAAGCCAAAAATGGTTCTATAACAAATCTGAATCAAAGATCACCTTCCTAGAACTAGATTTGAGTTCACCGTCAAACTCTAACAATCCCCCAAGCCACCAATGCTTTTGATTTTGAGCGAAGTGGATGCCCTATCCGAGCAATGTTGAGTACCCATAGGCCAGTTTCCACCACCTAAATCATCAAGATACACACTAGTCGACCGCCGATTTGAAGACACACCAAAGGTCTCCAACCAATGCTGTGAGCACACCCCCTCTATCGAGCTTAAAGAGAAAAATTGTGGCCATCATTCTCCTCTACAAAGAAGAACCCCCTCATAGGCAGGGATAAAGCAATAATTAAAATAATAATAATAGTAATAATAAATAATTAAAATAATAATAATAATAATTAATAAAAATAATAAATAAAGATTATAACTATATATTTTAAAATATATTATTATTTTAATTATAATAACATTTTAAATAAATATTTATGAAATATATTTAATAATTTAAATAAATAATAATAACTTTTTATATTAATAAAAACAGCTTTTTTAAATTAATTATTTTTCAATTATAATTGTTATATAATCATATTAATGTTAATAATTAATAATTTATTATTTTTATTTCGAAGAAAAAACATGGGAATTGGTCCTGGTTCACGAAAAAATAGAGAATTCCATGGATGCAAGCATTGCTCGAGTCATGTACAAGTGAATCAAAACCAAATACTATGTCACGTGTTCGAAGGATAGGAACACCGAACTAATTCTGCATATTTACTCTGTGATAAACCTGTAAACTATAGAGGACCAAAATTCATGGGATGTAACATTCAAAAATTTACATTTTTGAAATCAAAGGCAGACCCAGAGAGACCAGGAGACCGAGAAGTAGACATTGAGAGATCGAGATATAGGAAAATTGAGACAAAGTAGTAGCGTAGATTGTGATCAATGGAGAACTCTTCTCCCTTATAGTTTATTTCAAAAATTTATTAATAAAATTGTTTTCATCATGTATTTTTAATGATTCTTGGGTAATTTTTGTGCTCATATATTTTTAACTACAAGATTTTGTCTTTAAATTTATCCACAAATATCAATTTTTCATTTTTAGAATTGCCCAATGAGATCAATTTTGGAATTCAAGAAATTGTTTCACGCTTCTTGAACATTATTTCAGGATTTGGAGACAATTGATTATATTTTTTTATTTAAATTTATTCAAAACCATTTTATTTTTGATTTTTCTTAATGTTGCAAACTCCATGATCTATAAATTTTTGTATTTATTCTCATGGTGTGGGAGATTAACAAACCCCTTTTAAAGATTTTGAATTAAATTGTGTTTTTGGAAATTATTAAATCCATTTAAACTAGTTTGTTAAAACTCCTCATGCATCTTTCTTGATCATCCATTCACAATACCATGGGAAAACACATCAAAAGGTTTGCGGTTTTGATAATTTCACTATTTAGAGTCTAAAACATAAGTTTAGAAATTAATAAAGAATTCCCCCTATTTTTCTATAAATAACCACCCATCTTCCCACTCCTATTCACTAAAAACCCATTTAGTATTAATTTTTTCTCAATATTACTCTATAAATACATTCCTCAGTGTTTTAAAGATCTTAAAGAGATCATTCTATGCTTTTAGGGGTTCCCAATCAAGGTAAGGGACTTTGTCCTCTTCTTTTTATTTCAGGAACTTTCTTTGTGATAATTCCTTTAGATTTCTAATTTATTTTTTTATAATGTGTTTTTACACATATATTTACAATACATATGATTCTGTTGTATTGATAGACCACCATTAACACACATTTTCCCCTCCCATAAACCTTTATATGCACCCGTTATGCTATAGAAATTATCCAACTCTTTTCCATGAATAATATTTATGTAGTGAGTACCCATTCCAATTTCCACTCAAGGGAATTCACCAAGTTATAAGTATAGTTAATTGATTATTTACTTCCATTTATGTAACCTTCACTCCTTAATCATGGTGCTAAAAGTGATAAATGGAGTTCTTATGTTGTATGGTTTATGAGGAAAAAAATGAATGTACCTGATCTGAATGTGATGGGTGGGCTAGGAATTATGTAGTCCTATAATTCATTGGGTAATGATTTTATCACATGTTATTCCATGTATGGTTCTATATAGGTTATCTCAAACACACTATGTTATGAAGAATTGGTGGTTATCCTGTACTTATGCTTATGATGTTATTTTCTTATGATGTCATTTGTTTCGGTGATCATGTTTCTAATTACCAACCATTTTATTTCACATTCTTATGCCACTTGACTAGCATGTATTAAATTCATCATGTTAATATTTTATTAATCCCTTACTAGGATTTATATCTCTTCCTTTTCTTATGTATATCCCTTGGTTATTCAGTATACTAGTAAAGCATTGATGGAATATAATATCATGTTTATTAGTTTTTAAATAATTTTTTTGTACCCATGTTTCAATTCAATGTGCTATAAACCTAATTTCCTAAGGACACTAGTCTTAAATATTTGATGAGATTGTATTATGATTATTATTATGAAATAAATCTTAAAATAAATTTTATTAAACATATGAGTTTATGTAGTTTTTATTAGAGTAAATTATTGTTATTTATGAGGATTAGGATTAGAAAACAATAGTGAAAGCCTTAGGTATAAGACCAAATGTAGAAAATATCCTTAAATTATTATAAATTTTTGAGTATGTGATTTCAAAACTACAAAATCCATATCTAGATATTACAAGTTGAAGTGGTTAAGACACATATATACCTAGATGTAATGACAATTAAAAGGGAACATTGGGTATTGACATGATCGCCACTTGGTTCATACAAATATTTCCTTGATACTCACTTGGTTTAACAATCCTGAGAGATATGATTTGGTAAATTCATAACATTTATACAAACCATTATGAAGGGAATTAAAATTCCAATAAAATTTTATGTTATGTAAATATAAAATTCAATACATAGATTGAAACCTATAGATTAATTGGTTAAGAAAATATTGAAATTTAAGAGTTATCCATTTAGTGTTAATAGATTTATTTAAATGTGATTAGTATTCTTAAAATTATCATCCATATTTTTTCCTTTATTTTTTTCAATTGTAGGAAATAAGAGCATCCAATTCAACAACCAATATAATGAATGATGTAATGGATACCCAAATGAGATGCACAACCCAATGGGAGTAAGATTCAAGAAATTCATGACAATACATTCTCAAGTAACTAATGTTCTGAAAAAAACATGAATCAAAGAGAAAACCCACACCCCCTAACAAAGAGAAAGATGTAATTAAGTTTTTTATGTGATAATAGCCATTGTAATTCCACGGTTATTTCAATCCATTAATATTGGAATAATGAATCAACTATATTGAATGGATATTCTACATCATTCAATGTTCTGAGAAAGAGAAGTTAGTGTTGGATGTTTATCATATATAAAGAGAATGTGACCAATAAATGACATTAATAAAAATAAATATGAGGACAAAGAATTATATTAAAGTGATTCATAGTAAATAATTCCATATTTTTTTCCAATTAATATTTTTCCCTTCACTCTCCAAGATAAAATGATGAGATAATTCATTAGCCTCAATAAAAAGGATGATGAATCTATTGGTATGTATGATGTGATCTTTACAATAATTTCATGATATATATATCTACCAATAATTTTAATACCCATATATTATTTTTTTATATAAATATTCATTACGTTATACAAACACATTCATAAGGATCATAAATTTATACTTCCTTTGGAAACATGGGAATATAAAAAAATAGTTCATAAAAGATATAAATAATTTTCCACTTATTTACTCATAACTAGAAACCTTCTTAGACATAGCACACATAATACCAATCATCATAACCTGGGGAGAATAAACATAAGAAAGGGAGAGATTAGATTCTTAGTAATGGTAAGCAATTGAAATAAATTAACATAATGTGAGAATGAGGATATAATAACATGAGGATAACACATGAAAAGCATACCCTTCATATCAAAGATCAAAATATTGAGTCATAGAATAAATATCAGTAGTTATGAAGACATGAATCATAGGGAAATAAAAGAACATGATCCATGAAAACATAATATTGATATAATACATGAAATTGTGGCATAAAAATATGAATATAAAATCATTTCCATAGTAATAATGTCTAGTTACCAAGGATATCATAGAGGAATGGGTTCAAACACCAAACCATAATATTAGTCATGGTTCACTAGAAACACCATCATAGTAGAAAAATCCCCTTAATGAACTAGGTTCACACCCCATTATAGTACTATTTATATCATGAGATTTCAATATTTACTCAATGAATTGTAGGGAGATATATGTCCAGCCCATCATATAATATGAATCATACATATGTGTTCTATAAGTACATACAATATTTTTCATATCAAAACCCATTAAAATAAATGGGATTCATAAAAAATTCATTATATCAGAACTAGTGGAAAGAAAATAGGTTTCATAAACATTTTTTCATCATAAATATAAACCATGTAGAGAAAAAATAAATATTGTATCATTTCATTATATCCCAATTAAAGCTTAAGCTACATCAAAGGATGTTATATTGAATGGAAAATTATTTTTAAATACAACTTAAAGATTTTTTAGGAAAAAGATATTTTCACTTTGAAAATAAATTTTCAAAAATTAAAATTTTTAAAAACCATCATACTTGAAAATGAATTTATAAACTTATAAAGGAAACTTTAAAGAACATTTAAAAACATTATTGAGGAAAATCTTCCACCCACATAGATTTTTTTTAAAAACATAGAAAATATTGAAAATCATTTAATGTTAAAATGAACATTGAAACTTATAAATGAATCTTTAAAACATTGGGTGTTCATGATGGTGGGAAATTTTGTTCATGAAATACACATTTAAACAATATTCATTTTCACATTTATGGTAAAAGCTAAATGATTATTTTTTAGAAAATGACATGAAAATTCCATTTAAAAAACATTGTAAAAAGTAAAACATGGGTTAAAATTTCATAAATAATTAATATATTTAATGTCATTTTTTTGAAAACATTTTTAGAAAACATAGATATAGAAGAAAAAGAGTTTTCGATCTAATAGTCAAAATAAAGATGTTTTTTCTTAAAAAAAATATTTTGGTCCCTTAAATCATTTAAGAGACAAAAATGAAAGGAAAATATTTAATCTCCAAAAATAACCACAATTGAAGAAAATATATGATATTATTGTGATATATATCATAATATTTCATCATTGGAAGAATAATCATAAACAATTCTAATAAACTATGAGATTTTAATATAACACTGTTACAACTTTGGTAAGATTTAATTTGAAGCCCCATCAAAGAATAAAATTAAATGAAACATATAATATCTTAAGAATAATTAAATTCATGAAATCACATAAAAATGGGGATATATATTCACATCATAAAATAAAATAGCTGTATAATATCACTTATGTCATAAATAAGTTATATTAGGGAAGAAACCATTGCCTTAAGTCTCAACTTTCATCATACATGTTTGAACCTACTATATAATAAATATAGATTTATTATAAATCTATTATAGAACCATAATTATATATATAATACTAGATATGATTTACTTATGACCTTTTATTTCCTGTTTATTAACAATTCCTTATTAAAATCATGTTTTGGTTAATAACTACTTTTTTTTGAAAAGAAGGACAGATAACATTAATGACAGAGGTCAGCAGACGTACATGCGGAAATACATGAAGGGAAATTGTCCATCCAGAGCTGGTTGACATCGGAGTGGCATGAGGCTGCCAGTTGATGGGCTGCATTGTTTCCTTCCCTTTTGGTAAAGGAGAAGGTACAATAAGAGAAGCCTTGGCGAAGTGAGCAAATTCTTCTGGGGATGAAGCTGAATGACTGGAGTCCGCCATCGTTGTTGTTAATAGCATCGATTACAGTGAGGAATTTTGACTCGATGATGATATCAACCCATCCACAATCCACATCGTGTATCATACCGGCAAGGATGGCCATGGCCTTGGCAACCGCGGGCTCCCAGCGGGCCTAATGTGGTTCATGTTTTGCCGTAAGGGTTTTCCCCAAATGATTTCGGGCCAGGAGGCCAAGGGTGACAAGCTCATCCTTTGGGAGTGACACATCCACTCTAATATTGAGGGTACCTTCCATTGGGGGATTCCAATGAGGGGGAGAGGAGAGTGTAGCACCTGGAATAAAATGTCCATTGTGTTCTTTACATCCCTCAATCCAGGAGGTGGCCCGATCAATCCCAAACTCAGGGGGTTTCTGAGCTTGATGAAAAACGACATCATTGCGCCAGACCCAAATAATCCAGTATAGAGTGCAAAGTGAACCTAAGGAGGCCGAGGAGAGAGAGGAGCACCACCGCGTTAGTAGATCGGGAAGGTCAGAGGCTGACGCCATTGAGGTGGCAGAAGTCGGGCCCCCTTAATTCCAAATTTGTTCAGCTCCCGGGCATTGAATGATGGCGTGCAAAGGAGTTTCAGGGATGTTCGGGCAGAAAGGGAAAAAAGAAGTACTAGCCATATGTCGGTGAGCGAGAAGGATCATGGTTGGGAGAGTAACCGTGCAGACCTGCCACCAAAATTGGTGAATTTTAAGGGGAACATTGAGCTTCCACACCAAGTTCCAAGGTCCCTCAACCCAGCGGATAGAGTGGTTCCCAAGAGCCAGTCTGTAGCCGGGCCTCACCGTGTATTCGCCCGAGGAATAACTGATCCAGAAAAGCTGGTCGGGGCCTGCATCAGGGACCCAGGGAATGCAAAGGATGATTCTTTTATCCCTTTCATTAAACCAATCAAGGATTATTTCCAGACACCACCCCTATCCCTGGTCGGAAATGAGGCAGCTGAAAGTGGCATTTTCAAGACCTGGTTGGACGGTGGATGTAGCCCGCAAACCATCCTTTTCAATAAGCCAGGGATCAGTCCATATGTTGACCAATGAGCCAGACCCAATCCTCTAGCCTAGTCCTTTTTCTAGGAGCTTTTTATCCCCCCAAATTCTTCTCCAGAGGAAGCTAGGGCGGGGGCCCAGAGATGAAGCACGAAAGTTCGTGTGGGGAAAATAATTAGCCCGGAGAACTCCCTCACAAAGAGATAAAGGGCAGTTGAGAAGGCGCCATCCTTGCTTGGACAAAAGAGCATCATTGAAGAGACGCAGATTCTAGAATCCCATCCCTCCCTCTGATTTTGAATTGCATAGTTTCTCCCAGGCCATCTAGTGGGGCCAATTCCTGCCCTCATTCTCCCCCACCAAAAATTGGCAGTACGAGTGTGGATCTGGTTGACGATGAAAGTTGGAAGCTTAAACAGGGACATAAAGTAGCTGGGAATGGATTGAATGATAGCTTTTATGAGGGTCTCCTTGCCAGCTTTAGAAATTACTTTAGGGGACCAGCCTAGAATTTTTTTCTCGACCCTGTCCAAAAGAGATGTGAAGATTTATTTTTTGGATCATCCAATAACCGTGGGAAGCCCAAGTTACTTCTGGTGTTTCACAACCATATGGATGCCAGCTGATGCAAAAATATCCTCCCTCTTAGATAGAGGCACCCCATCACTAAAAGAAATTTCAGATTTTCCATGATTGATCGATTGGCCAGATGCCCTCTCATACTGTTGGATTGCTTGACTGATCACTCGACATTCATTAATTATAGCTCCGGAAAACAGGAGGCAGTTGTTGGAAAAGAAAAGATGCGACACTGGTGGTCTAACACGATAGACCTTTTCCCCATGAATAGATTTAGAGGAAGCAGCCCTGGAAATAAGATTAGAGAAGACATCAGCTACCAGTATGAAGAGAAAAGGGGATAGGGGATCTCCCTGTCGAAGGCCTCGAGATAGGACGAATCCTCTAGTGAGCTCCCCGTTGACCTTGATTTTGAAGGAGAGGGTCGAGATGCATTCCATGATCATATCTGTCCATTTAGCGCAAAAACCCATTTTCAGCATGACAAAACGAATGAAGTTCCATTCCACTCTATCATAGGCCTTGGTCATATCTAGTTTCCAGGCCATGGTTTCTCTTTTCGCAGTGGAGCGTGATTTCATAGAATGGAACACTTCGTGGTCCACAATCACATTATCAATAATCAGTCTCTTGGACATGAAGGCGATCTGATTCTCAGAGATAATATCAGGTATCCAAGGTCACAGCCGGTTAACAAGGATCTTAGAGAAGATTTTTTAGGTGACATTGAAAAGGCTGATAGGTCGAAAGCCAGGGATCACCAGAGGTTTCTTGATTTTGGGTATGAGGACGAGGACAATTTCATTGATGACAGAAATGCTAGAATTCCCATCCCAGAGACTTTTTATCATGTTAAAGATGTCGGGGCCGATAATGTTACAGAATTTTTTAAAGAAGAGGGCATGGAACCCATCTGGTCCCAGGGCCTTAGTGGGGTGAAGTTGTTTAAGTGCCTGATGTATCTCGTCATCTGTCACATCTTTGGTGAGCTGTCTATTGATCTCATCAGTGATCACAGGTCTGATACAATCTTCCACCTCGGCAGACATGAAGGGGGTTACTGCAACAAAAATGTTCGGGAAATAGAATGTCAAGGCCTCGTGGATACCATTGGTATCAGAGACTTTGCTTCCATCGGGTTGTAATATGCAAGAGATAGAATTTTTCCTTCGCCTGGCTGAAGATTTCTGGTGAAAAAACCGGGTATTAGCGTCCCCCTCTTTAATGTTGTTGTCTCGCGCCCGCATGGTTTAGAAACTTTCCTTGACACGTAGGGCCGTGTCCATCTCTCTTTGCGTGGCTCAAATCTTGGAAAGAATGTAATTAGATGTGGGTTGATTGAGAAGGTTGCTCAGTCTCTGTTCAAGGATACCACAATGCTGGTCGGGGTGGCAGAATTTCTTATTGCTCCAAGATCTCAGATCAGATGCGACCTGTTGGAGAGTGTGGAAAACATCCACTTGAGAGCTCTTCCAGCTTGAGCAGATCACCTTTTCGCATTCTTGATCTTTTGACCAGATGATCTCAAAAGGGTCTGCAAAGTTTTCTGTTTCGTTCGCCTTGCATGAAATCAATGAAAATTGGATAGTGGTCCAAGCAGTTAAGGGCCATGTGGCTGATGTGAACCATACTAAACAGATTGATCCAATTAGTAGAGCCTAGAAATCTATCGAGGTGCTCAGTGACGCGAGTGACTTAATAATTGCCGCGGAACCAAGTAAAAGGGTTACCTGAATACCCCAAATCGACCAGGTCCGCCCTAGAGACTGCATCCTTGAAGTTTTACATTGAAGCTGTGGGTCGAGTGAATCCACCCCTATTTTTCTTGTGGAACATAATTTCATTAAAATATCCTCCGAAGAGGATGGGGCTTGGTAAGTCATGCCACATATTGCACAGAAGATCCCATGACATCACCTTCTCATTATGGGATGGCCAGCCATAGAAACCCACAAATGTCTATGGTGGGTGGGAGTCTGTTTGGATAGTCGTGGCTATATGGTGTGAGGAGAAAGACAGTATTTTGACGTCGATGTTGTCCTTCCAGAGGAGACAGATGCCCCCAACATGGCCTTGTCTGGGCACCGGAAAGCAGCCATGGAAATAGCACTTTAAAGCAATACCATTGGTGTCCTTGTTTTCTAGTATGGTTTCAGACAGGAAAACCATATTGGGGCGACTTTGAGTGAAATTGCGCTGAAGCATGCGAACCGTTCATGGGTTTCCAAGCCCACGACAATTCCAGCATAAGGCAATCATTGCTCTAGGCCGGGCTGGGTCTCGCCCGCCGTCGCCTTTGGTTCCTCCAGACTAGTTTCGCCACTTTTTGTTTTCCATCTTTTGGTGGGATTCCCCCCGATTGGAATGTTCCAGTTTGTCGTTTCCTGACCCCGGGGTTTAGTTCTTCCGCGTGACAATCGCTTCCTCCACGTCGCACCCTTTTCCATGTGCGGTGGGTGATAAGGCCTAACATTGGAGTTCCTTTCATTCCATGGGCCTCCAATGGTGTTTCAACAATTAAGGACGATTGTGGATCTGAATATGGATCTGGTGACTTGAAGTGCATCGGCATTGGCGTTGAGCCTTTCCTTGATGGTTCTTTTTGCTTCTTTTCCGATCTTGTGGATAATGGGGTTTTGTCCTTTAGGTTGGTAGGATGAACTCCTGCTTCTCTCTGAGTGGGATAGTCAACATTAGAGAGATCCCGAGGTCCAAGCATAATGAATTGTCCATGTGTAGGTTCCACCTAACTGGTATGTGCCAACGTGAGACGGTCACAGTCCTTTTGTTTTTCCGTCTCAGGGATGAGAGCATATTTATTCATTTTTGCAAGGATACAAGGGCTATATTGAAGGGTGATATCACCTGATCCACTCTTAGGTTTTGTGGTACACGTTCTTTCCAGGTGGCCAAGACGACCACAAAAAAAGCAGAAGAGTGGGAGTTTCTCAAATTCGAAGGATATCCAGGTGTTGGCGTCGTCAAGTTTTAGGAACATTTCCCTCATAAGGGGCTATGACACTTCAATTTCTGCCTTGATCCGATCCTCGGGGCCCCATTGTATTGGGTCTGTGCAATCCCATTCAAGAAAATGGCCTAGACTATCCCCAATTTCCCTCATTATGCGTTCCGTTCTAGTATGGAAGGGGATTCCTTTAACTCTTATCCAGAAGTGGGAACGAGTTAAATTCACTCGCTGGATATCGTCTCCCCCTTTGAATTCTTTCATGAGGAGGAGTTGATTATCGAAGGACCACGGTCTACCATGCAAAATTTTGTCCCTATCTCTCTCATTAAAAAACTCAAAGATGATGTGATTAGTCCCCGCCTCCTGGATAGCCACTCCTACATCAAGCTTCCAGATGGTCTGAATAGTCTTTTTGAGATCCCTCTGATTAACCGTAATGTTTTCAACAAACTTTCCGAATATGAGCAGAGCCATGCGTTTTTACAAGAGTGGGTCTTCATTTCTTCGGGCCTTGATCACCATTTTTTCTTTGTCTATTAAGGACAACCTCTGCCATTGATAGATGAAGTCTGCATCCATAGCGCATGTCAGGGGTTGAAAGCGCAAACCGCCTAAGGGCCAGTACCCTTGCGGACCCCAACCACCCTCACTTCAACCAAGACTCGGTCCAACAAAAGGTCGCTGGACCAGAAACCTATTCTCGGCCCCTTACGCAGACCACCCACCTGAGACAGGCTCCCCAGCCTTTGGGGTCAACACAGTCACAAATAGGTCGCGCCCAAGAACCCCCGTCGCACGCCCCCCAGTCTTTGCGGAGTAACTACCCACGGCAGGCCTTCGCGGTTTCACAACGCCACAGGCCTTCGCGAACAAACAATGCCTCAGAGCATCGCAGAAGGAACATCGTGAAGAAAACACTATGCGGTCCCACAACCCCTCCGACCATCGCGGCTGGTGTTTTGCGAATCAGTCTCTTCACAAACCCACTTTGCGAACCGATACCTTCGCGAACACAGAGCGCCGCAGAACTTCACGGCCGTTGCTTTGCGACAACAAATACAACACAAACACACGAATAAATATAATATATATTTAATATATATATATATATATTTATATTTATTGTAATCTATAAAGTTTTGGTATATAAAATGAAATGCAGAGTTTATGAAGATGGTGGGCCATACATTCAAATGAACGTTGTTTCCATTTTTTAAAATATAAAACAAAATAAAGGGAAATAATGATTCAAACTTCTAGGATAATTTTTATATTATATATACAACCTATATTTTTTATCTATGTCCTTACTACTTTATTCATAAGTGTTAGTGAAAAATGAATAACATAGATTTGCGAGACGATAGTCCGCCGTACCCACGAGCGATGTTATCATATACTCAACAAAATGGAAAATAAGAAGGTATAAATGGTATGATAATTTCATAAGTATAATTTTTATAAAAATATCATATATATTAATTTAATATATCATTATTACCATCCAAGTAAAACTAAAATGAAAAACACATCACATCAGTTCACGAGGCAGTAGCCTGTCCAACACTCGAGCGACGTTGTTGTTTTAAAATGGGTTAGATGGTAAGAAGTTAGGTGAGCTACTATAATTCTATAAGTATAATAATATCATAAATATATTATATTAACATTAAATAAAATATTATATCTTGTTGTGAGAGGTAGGTATGGAAAATAAATAACATTAGTTGGTGAGGATGTAGTTCGCCTTACATATGATCAATAGTTTTATATCCCATTTGATGGAAAATGGGATGGATATATGTTATTATATTAAAAAATAAAATCTCATTTTATGGTAGATGTTTATGTTATTATATCAGCATACTTGAATAATATTTGAAGGATTTAGAGGAATAAATATAATGAAAATACATATTTAAGTATTATACCTCTTCTTCATAAAACCTCATTATGTTTAATCCTAAAGCCTCTATAGGATGTTTTTATAATAAAACTAAGTAATGTAGTATTTGGGAAGGAAATTATAGTAGATATTTGGTCTAGTATTGGAATAACCAAATGTTTATGTACATGTGAATAGGAGAGAAGAGCTGGGGGCCTTTTATAAGTGTGGGAGAGGGCACACATTGTATTTTTTAAAATAATAGAGTGTACCCATGTTTTGCACATGCCCAATGGCTAAAAAATAGTTCATAACCCAAAATTGGTGGTGATAATGTTAATACATGTCCAGAGAATGGGTTTTGGAAAAGTTTTTAGGTCATTTTATCCCTAAACTTTTTATTTTAACCCTCCCATAAACCCATTTTAACTTTAATCGTGGAAATTAAGTTTTAATATTTTTAAAATTCATTTAAAAAAATAAATTTGACCTTATTATTTAATATAAATAATTATTATAACAAATATAAAATCCATTTTTCCAAATTCCATTCATATAATTGGTATGATTTAATTTAAAATTAGGCCCACAGATATGATGAAAAACATTTTTCCAGGGAGAAAAGTTTCAAAAGATTAAAATGTTATTATATGAATATTTAATAATAAATTGATTCCAATTACCTAAATTGAATTAATAAAAATATAATTGAAATAATATTAATTTTAAAATAATATAAATATAAAATTTATTATGTAAATTCTTTGAATGAAATTTTAGTTTTCAATTAAAATCTGTATTTTTCATTATTAATTGAAAAAATTATATTTTTTAGAAACTTATGAAAAATTAACTCCTTGATAATTTTGAATTTATAAATTAGAAATATAATTTTAATTTTTCAAATAGGTTTTCTAAAGGTTGTAAAAATTCATTTTAAAATAATTGTACAAAATATGAAAAAATAGTTTTTTTATAAAAATTAAAATTTTAAGAGTAAAATTGGATTTATTCTTTTCACACACATAGAAAAAATAAGATGAAAGTTAAAAATTTATTGAATATATAATATATGTATATGATATTAAAATCAATCACCAAAAGTTATTTTTTTAATTTATTGAGGTAAAATACTTTTGTGTGTAGATTTTTTTTTCATAAAAACATTTCCTTTATTTTTCAAATGGTTCTTCTTTCCATTTTTAATTAATTGGTCACCAGAGAATTCATTTTTTATACATTTATAAACCATATATTTTAATAGTTCTATTAATCCTATTTATATACACCATTCTTATAGATTTGAGATAACTATCACATTAAATAATAATATTTTAATTGTATTTTATGTTTTGTTAAGACTTCATGTTGCGTGTAGCACAAGATATACATAAAATTAAATTTAATCAAAAAATTAATAAAATCTATGGGCAATACATTTTACCCCCAATAAAATGTATTTCCCTTGAAATTGAATCACATTATTATAAAAAAATAATGACACTTCTACCTTATTAAATCCTATGGTTCCCACGTTGCTTCCTCGAGATGGTTATTTCACCTCAAAACATTGATCAACTATGTCATATTATTTCATAGAAAGTTCTCTCTATGATATAGAATCTCTATTGATTATTACTTGTATAAAAGATAATAATCCATTTTTATAAACTCTGAGTTCAGTACATGTAATGGATTAAGTATTTAATTCCTTAGGAGAGATACATTGGACACATCGTGAACTTGAGATACATTTTGTGGGAGCATTAAATGACAAGATTCCATCCCAACAAAATCGAGAATTTTTAAGGGAATTATATACCTAAGAATTAGTTTTCCCTTTATTATTCCATTGATAAATTCATTGAAACACCTTATCACCTACTTCAAATTCCATATCATGTCAAATATTATAAACATAACTTTTCAATCAAGTTTTCTCTTACCTTATGTGTTGCATAATGGATCTAACCGTCTCCACCATTACTTATATCAACTCAGGTCCCAATATATTTCTTTCTCCAAATTAATTTGAGGAAATTGGAGCTCTATAATTTTTGAATGTACATACTAGTATTTTTATCCAAAGATAAATATTCTATGATAGAAATGAAGTGCGTTGACTTTGTAAGCTGATCGACTAAAACCCATATAATATTGCCCCCTTTAGGAATTTTGGGGAGTATGATGAAAAAATCCATGGTGATATTTTCCCATTTCTATTTTGGTATTGAAAATGGTTTGAGCATCCCCTTAATCATTTTTATCTCATCCTTAACTTGGTGACCTAACAGACACTAAGATACACACATTTAAATATCCCCCTTTAGGTTGTCCCACTATAAATACTCATTCATACAGGATAGTGTTAGTTTTTATACCCTTATAATCATTTGGTCATGGGTTCAAGCCCCTCGGCCTTGCCGGATGCATAGGTTGTCTCCCAACATGTGGGTTATACTTTAAAAAACTATATTAAAATAATTCTAAAAACATTATGAAATTAAAATAACACATAATTACCACATAATCAAAGATCTGATAAACTATAAAGGTTACTAATAACTTTAATAATATGTCCATAAAAGGCATTCTTCCTCAAATATCTTTTTAACTAAAACATATTCCAAACTAAAGGCTTGTATTTCTATAAATGTATCCCAAAAAAATCCGTAATCTTTATAAATACTCATAGCATAAAACTACAAAAGGAGTGTCAAATACTTTGAACATATGACCGACCTTAAACTTATAAATCTATCATGGTAACCATAACTCTTAAGTTAATCTTATATGAGAAAATAAATTCTACCAAAATTTCCACAATCCATATATTTTCCATGCTTCTTATAACTAAAATACCATTGGTAAAATACTTCTATAGAATAATTAATGTATCCAAATACATAAATAAGTCACCCTTTTAATCCATAAAAAAGACATATCTTATAAGGTGGAATTTCCATTTGAATCTTGGTTTCATACTTAAACTTATAAAATATAAAATTTTATTTCATTATTCCAGAATCCATATATAGAAAGATAATAAATTCTAATAATCACATAAAATTTCATTAAAGGATGAAAAATAATAATTTCATACATCCCATTCATAAGAAATAAATCATGGAATTCCAAAATAATGATAAAAAGACAAGTTTCCCCAAATTTTGATGATTCACTTCATCTGTTGTGATTGTAGAATCTTTATAATTATCCCTTTGTCTTCATAGGATGTTGTGGCTTATCATCCTCATTATCCTTAGACTAGGGAATTTATTTATATAATACCCAAACTCCTTACACTTGAATAACTGGATTGTGGTTTTTTCATTATATGGATCTTTCTCTCAATTTTTATTATTAGCTAACTTCATCCTTCCATTTCATAATTAAAATACCTGATGAACTTCCTTTATACACATAAATCATTCACTAATCCCCTTAAGAAAATTTCTTCTATGTTTCCTACCACACTTCAAGCATGAAGTAATGATCATATTATTCTCTTCATTGTTCTTATTGTTTCACTTTATCCCCATATTCCTTTTATTATCAAAACCACGAGATTAATTGGTAACTCTAATCTATATTTCCACATTAAGAGAACATAAACTAATTCTTCATAGAGACCAAAGTCCCTTATGGATAACACTATTTGGAGAAATTGTTTTAATTGATTGAGGAGTTTATGAAACTTACGTTTATATTGGATGATAATGTTAGAACAGTACCTTGAACTTATTATAAAATAATCCTTACATGTACCAACACATTCATCATCCTAGTGGTTTAGATTAAGGAATTAATTATCCATTTTTATACATAGAATGCAAGGGAAGTAGATATTGAAAAATTATATCTTAGTCATATCCCAATCCAATGAGTAAATATCATCATTTTGAATCGTATTCTTGATGAGAGTCCATGATTGATCCTCTATTCATTCAAAATGATAAACAACCAAAATGAAAATTTAAAGTTCTTAATTCTAGAGAATAAAATATATCTTTTTAGTGGTACTGATACAATTCTTGTAAACTAGAGGATACAAATAAGCACTAAATGATGATGTGGATTTCCTAATAGAGGACTTAACAACACATTGTTCCCTCCTTTTCTCATTTGGAAGTTTAGGATGATTCATATCTTAAGAAATTATTGTGAGTATAACAATGATATTATGCATTCCAACTCCCATAACATTCTGTTTCTTAGGAGGAAAATATTTTTATTATCTGTTACATTCAACACCAACATGGTTCCTTTAAGTTTCATCTATTAACAAAAACCAAATGCATTGTGTTATTAACAATACTCATAGTGGGAAACCACATAATCATGAAGAATCACTTAAATGATGTCTAAATAATGACACCTTATTTACAATATATGAAACCTTGGCATAACCTATGTTATCCATGGTAATTATATAAATCATTCTAGATGTTTTACATTGATTCTATGAATTTATAAGGCATATCCCCTGGGAGTGTCAAACCAAGTGGGTAATAAGGATATTTTTCATATACTAGGTAACACCTACGACAATCGTGATGAACTTTTTCTTAGTTATTATACCTAGGTACAAATTTTCTATAACCACATCCAAATGTATTATCTAGACAAGGATTTATTGTGAGTAAACCACTCTCTCTATCATTCTAAAATATTCTAGGATATTTTTATATACATATAATTATCCTTAGAATTATCCTTACATGTAAACCTAGAGATATTACTAAGGTTTTCTCATCCTAATTTTCAAAGGATAACTAAACATATCCTTAGATAATAATATTAATGACCCAATATTTTCATACATAAATATTATATTTTATTAAATTTTTATTCATTAAAATACACAAAAAGACACCCAAGGATTATAATGGTATAATTTCCTTGGAAATATAGAAACATAAAAAACATGTTCATAAGAGTTCTACATCATCTCCTAATTAGTTCCTCATAACTATCACCATTATTATTCGTATCACATGTAATACCAGTCATCATAAACTGGATAAAATAAATATAACAAAGGGTTATCATAGATTCTTAATAAGGATAAATAAGGTATATACTTAAACATAACATGACCATAAGGGTATGAGAATATGAGAATAACATTTGAAATCCACACCCTTCATATCAATGACCAAAATCTCAAGTCATGAAATAAATATTGATAGTTCATAAGATATAAATCATAAAGAAATAAATGAGCATGATCCATGAGAGAATAATATTTACATTAGACATGGAATTGTGGAATACACATAATTATAGAAAATCATTTCCATAGTATTCAAGGATCATTGACAAGGCTATCAGAGTGGAATGGGTTCACTCCCCAAACCATCTTAGTAGTCATGGTTCACTACCAAGAATATCATAGTGTACAAATTACATTGTTAGACTAGGATTAATACCCCTTCTAATCCTATTTACATCATGAGAAATCAATTCGTACCCAATTAAATGGAGGGAGATGTAGGTCCCACTGATAAAAAAATGAAAATTATACATATGTGTTCCACAATATCATAAAACATTTATCATATCAAAACCCATAAAATAATATAATTCATAAAAAATTCTTAATTTTATAACCCATGAAAATAAATGGGGTTCATGAATAATTTCATTATTATATAACATGTGGAAAAGAAACAAGGTTGATAATTTTTTTTCATCATAATTAATAAACATCCATGGAAAGAATTAAGGTGGTATCAATGGATTATATCATTAGTAAATCTTAGGTTACATCAAAGGATTTCTACTTAGATTTAAAAATAATTTGAAAGTTGAAATGGCATATTTCTTGAGGAAAATAGATTTTACACTTTAAAAAAAACTTCTTAAAATATAAACCATATTAATAGTATTTTTCTTTGAAATGAAAATTATAATCTTAAAAAGAAATATTTAATGATCATTTAAAACATTTCTTGAGGAAAATATCTTTTCCACTTTGAAAATCATTTTTCTCAAAAAAATAAAAATAAAAATAAAAATCATTTTAATTGAAAATATACTTTGAGACTTATAAAAAATTCTTTAAAACATGGGGTGGTCATGATTATGAGAGATTGTTTTCATTCCATACATGTTAAAACATAAATTCCTTTCACAAATTCATTAAAATCCAAATATTCCTTGTTTGAAATACAAAATTATGATTCATTTTAAAACAAATTTTAAAAAAATCAAAATTTATTAGTAATTTATTCAATAAATTATGTGTATTATGTTAAAAAAGTTGAAAATATTTTTATAAAACATGGATATGGAATAAAAATGGGTTTTCACTGTAAAAAAAATAAAGATTGTTTTTTCATAAAAATGATATTTTAGAATCTTTATTCCTTTAAGATAGTGAAATGAATGGAAAATATTTACTGTACAAAAATAACCATATATGAATAAAATAAATCAGTTTTTGAGAGATAGATCATATTATTTCATTATTGTAATCATAATGAAAATCAATCTTTATAAACAATGAGATTCTAACATAAAATTCTTACTACTTGTGAACTTTTAGTCATAATACAAATGAAAGAATATAATTAAATGAAACTTATAATATTATGTGAGTAAATAAATTCATTATAGTACATTTCAATGTTTTTTATATACTCCTCATAAATGAATATTTTCATAACATAACATTTTTCAAAAAGAAGATGATTTCAGGAAAAAATCACTTATCTCAGGTCTCAATATCTTTCATACAAATTCTAAAATCTTATATAATAAATGTAGTTTTATTTTAAATCTATTATAGAACCATAATTATATATATCATATAATATGTGATTTACTTATGATGTTTTATTACCCTTTTATTAACAATTCCTTGTTAAAATTACATTTTGGGTAATAACTTCTTTCATTTTCATGTATGTTTTGATTTAGTATTTTCTATCCTTTTATATTGATCATGGTTCCATCACATACATAATTTAATACATGATATAAATGCTATATATATTTATTATATATTTATTTATAGAAATACATAAAAGTTAATGATATAAAATGAAATGCATTATTCGTGGAGACGGTAGTCCGTACGTATGCATTAACGGTGTTTCAAATTTTTAATAGATTGAGAAATAGAAAGGTAAATAATAATTAAATGATACAAAATAATTATTCTATCTTATATATGACATATATTTATTAATAATATCATTATTATGTTCCTTTTAATGTGTTAGTGAAAAATGAATCACATCACTTCATGAGGCAGTAGTCTATCATAAAAATGAGCGATGTTATCATATCCCCCACAAAATGGAAAGTAAGAAGGTATATGTGATTTCATAATTCAAAAAGTATAATTATTTTCAAAATATCATAAATATTTATTAAATATATTACTATTGTTATCCACTTAAAAAATAAATTTAAAACACATCACATTTGTTTGTGAGAGGGTAGTTCGTCGTATACACATGAAAAGGTTATCTTTTCATAAAATTCTCAAAAAAAAATCCATAATAATTTAATTTTTTTTTTATATTTCATAAAATAAATTTTATAATTTTTTAATAATATAATTTTAAAATAAGATTGAAAAATGAGGCATAACTTCTCTTTAAAAAAATATAGTTTTCAAGAATAAAATTATATATATTTATATTTAACGTCTACACAACACATTAGATGAATGTTAAAAATTTGATTAAATATATAATATATAAATTTCATTAAAATCATTCAAAAAAAATTCATTTGTTTAATTCATTTAGTAAAAATAATTTTGTACAAAAAAATAGTATTTGAGAAAATATTTATTTTACTTTTCAAATAGTTCAAAATTTCATCTCTAATTAATTGGTCACAAAAGAATTAATTTTATATACATTTTAAACCTTGTATTTTTATAATTTAGTTAATCATACACATACCCTCCCTTTAAATGGATATGGGTTAACTATTATATTAAATAAGAATATTTGTATTTTATGTCACGTTTCGTTAAAAAATTGTATTGTATATAGTACAAGGTTTTGAGGAAATAATATTTAATAAAAAAAATTCATAAAACCTCCAGGTGTTACAATACAACTCTTTATTTTTGATATTCTATGAAATTAAATTTTACAGCTTCTTAGGTGGGATAAAATTGAGTTTATAAAAATATTTAGTTAGTTGAGACTTTGAAGGCTATGAGGAAATTGTCTGATATGCCCTCAAAGATGAAATGGAAATAAGTGAATATCATGGGTCTTATGGGTCTTAAGATTGGAAGAAGGTAATGGATTTTAAATATGGAGTTGTGATGGAGAATTATCATGGGGGTAGGAAATTATAGCATTATACTTGTCAAAAATTTGATAAGAAGCGTCCTAGAAATTACCCAAAGGGGGAAGGAAATGTTTAAGCTACATGAAGGAATGGAAAATATCTTGAAAATATTAATGGGAGAAACCCACTAATGTGATGGGTTAAATTAATTTCCCATTCAACTATCATACCATTTTCCAAAATTTCAATAATAATGAACAAGGAAACTCTATGAGTTAATTCACTAAACCAAGGGATATCGATGATAACAGATGCCAAGAACCTCCAAAGTCTAGAGAGAAAGGAGAGTTTATGCCATCAAAACTACTGAGGTGGATCCTACAGATTAAGTGGTGATAGCTATTCTAGTTATTCATTCAAGGATAGTGAGTGTGCTATTTTATTTTGGTTATATGCATTCATTCATGTCACACATCTTTTTTAGAACTATTCGAACACCACTAAAGAATATCGAAGTAGAGCTATCAGTGAAAATAGAAAATATGTAAATTATTAAATCCCATGTAAATAACTAATATCTTGTCTAAATTTTCAGGATGAACTTCAAAACAAACCTTTTCATATTCCCTTTTGTGAAACTCTATTAAATTCTAGGTAATGATTAACTTTCCATATATACAACCAATATAAATTGGCTGGGGAAGGAAACCACCCTATGTATCATGAATCAACCTCTTATTCTATACAAGTGTAAGGAGAATGAAGAATCACTTTTGGTATCATAATAATAAGAATATATATTATTAGCTTAAAAGAAATAATATCTAAATAACATTATTGAGACTAATAAAAAGATCATCTTGATGAAATTCCCCTTATAAAGGAATTTGCTGATGTGTATCCTGAATAATTTATTGGTCTTTTATAAAACCATGAGATTGAGTTCCCAATCGATCTTATACATTAATATTTTAAAATACTAAAGACTTCATATATATTGGGATCAATTGAAATTGAATAGCTCAATAATAAACTACTTCATAATCAATCTAAAAAGTTTATACACCCAATTTCATCACCATGGGGTGTGTTGGTCCTCTTATGTAAGAGGAAGGATGGGTCAATGGACCTCTACATTGATTATTATTGGCTCAAAAAGATCACGATAAAGAAATATTATCCTTAGTCTTGAATTTATGAATTGTTTGATCAGCTATGTGGATCCCATTACATATCTAAGGTGGATGTTAAGTCGAGATATTATCTATTAAAGGTGAAGAAAGAGGATACCCCTGAGATTGATCTTTTGTACATGGTATGGGAACCATGAGTTTATAGTGATTCCATTTGGACTCAATAATTATTTATCTATCTTCATTTACGTAATGAATAGAGTCTTTAGGGACTATATAAATTTGTGGTAGTCCTTATAGATGATTTTTTATCTAATATAAAAGTAACGAGGAACATTGAGAGAATTTGAATGTTGTACTGAACACCTAATGAGATGAAACTTTATATCAGCAGTATAGTAAATGTGAGTTTTAGATAGAGAAAATAACATTATTATTCAATGTCATCACCATCAAATGGATATCCATGGATACTTTTAAAACATAGGTTATTGAAAGAAATCATAGGCTAATATTTACGATAAAGATCCAGAGTTTCCTCAGAGTAGGAGGTTAATATCATTTATTTGTGAGAAAATTATCAAGATTATTCTTCCCACAATCTAAGCTAACTCAAAAGGGGGATACATTTGACTATAATTATTAATTCTATGAAATATTTTAAGAGTTAATGAAAAGGATATTCAGTTAATCTTTGCTCACAATACCCACAAGTGGGGACTGAATTGTGATCTACCACACTACATAAAAAACTGATTGGTTTGTGTACTCATGAAAAATAAAAAATTGGTATCTATTACTCCTTATAATTGAATATCCATTATTATAATAACCCAACACACGGTCAAGAATTTTCTACAGTGATTTTCATACTGATGATTTAGATGCATTACCTCTTTGAGGAGAAGTGTGACATATATAAGTATCATAAAACATAAAGTATATATTCACACAAAAAGAGATTAATATTTACCAATAAAGGTGGTTATAGGTGATCAAGGATTATGATAGTTCATTCCATTACCGTCCTGGGAAGGCGAAGAAAGTGAAAAATGCTCTGAGTAGAAAGGATCCTATAACCCTATACATGATGATGATTGAATGGGATCTAATATTTTTTGACATAAAAAGGATGTAAATGGGAATAATAAAAGGAAATTTATCCAAAATTAATCAAATAATTATCAAACCATCAATTATGAAGAGGTTCAAGGTGGCCCAAAAAGATGATGATGAGCTACAGATAAATGTAGCTATTATTCTTGAGTTCAAATATTTTAAAGGTATTGTTATAATGTTTGGAAAAAGGATATGCATAAAATAAAAACTAGAACTAAAGTGATAAATTATGAATGATGAATATATATCTTCCTTTTATTTTAATACAAGAAGAACTAGGATGTATATAGATTTAACCAAAACTTCTAGTGTGATAACATCAAATGTTTGATTGAAGAATTTAAATATCGATGCTTTGTATGCTAAAAACACAAGATTGAATGATATAAGTTAATGGTTATAATGAAAAAAATTCCCATAGAGGTATATAAATGGGAAAAAATTACCATGGATTTCATTATAAGAATACCAAGGACATATAATGGAATTAATAAAATTTGGGTCGTCGTAAATCACCTTAAAAAGTCAAAAGATTTCATTTATATCAATTAATATTCATCTCTCTACCAACTTTACAAGATATTTTTAAGGGATATGGTACAACATCTTGGAGTTCTACTATCTATTATATCTGATAAACATATGAGGTTTTCCTAAAGGTTTTGGAAAATCTTCCATCAATCACTAGATACATAACTAAGTTTAATTACTACTTATCACCATTAGATGGTTGGACTGTATGATATAACCATTAAAACTCTAGAAGATATGTTTACATCCTATTTCATTGATTTTCAAGGATGTTGGGATCATCACTTTCTACTATTCGAGTTCTTATATAACAAGAGTTACTATTCTAACTTTCTAATTAAACCTTATGAGGCTCTATATTAGAAGAGGTGTCTAAATCTAACATTTTGGGATGGATTTTGAGTATGAAAGATGATGGTACATTATCTTATCTCAAATATTATAGAAAATTTCCAAACCATACAACATCATATGAAATCTAAGTGATGTTGGTAGAAAATTTATTTTAATAATCAGAAAAAAACTTATAGTTTTGGGTCATACATAAGGTGTTATTTTATATATCCCCATGTATGAAATCAGGAGGTTTGGGTATAAGGGAAATCTTAGTATAAGATACATCACCCCCTTTGTGATCCTTGATCGCATTATAGTTTTGGCCTATTGAATTTCACTCTAATATTACCTATCTCAAGTACATGATGTGTAATATATATCCCACTTGAGTATGTATATTCTAGACCCCCAGAATGTACTGAATCCAGATGTTATTCCATTATAGAGTGATCTTTTATATGAGGATAAGTCAGTGGATATCTTATATCAAAGAGATAATGTTCCACAAAACAAGACAACTCACATGGATAATGTGTTGTGGTGGAACTACAATCTGGAGGATGCAACTTCCAAATTACAATAGTTGATGAAACAGATGCACCCTCATCTTTTTTAGTGAATTAAATGAAAATATTTGAGGCTGAAATTTGAATGGGGGAATATTTTAACGACACAAAAATTTGTAAATTAAATTATATTTTAAATGAATAAATTCCTTATTAAGTATACAAAACACATGAAATACTTTGGTAATTTTTCCCAATTATTAAACATGGCTTGTCCAAATTTAAAAACCATTAATAATTTTAACCATTGATAATGTCTATTTTTATCAGATGGAAGGAGCGATAGCCTTAACTATTTAGATAGTATACTGTGAAGCCCATTTAGCAGAGATTCCAAAGGAGTTGAGATCACTGGGATTTTTACATGACCAAGACTAAGATAAAATTCAACAATTAAAGAATTAATAGAAGCATTTATAGGGGATTTTCAATCTTATCAAGTCCATGAACCAAACTATGTTAATCGAACAACTCTATGAAAGCCCCACCATCACACAACATACCCTTAGGGGTTATGCTAGTGTAATATGGGGTTATGGATCTAGACTCTATTAATATAAAGTTGAATATTTTCACTTTTAATAAATTAATGATTATATTTATCCCTTTTCATTATTATAATTTTATAATATTTTATTATAATTATATTTTGATACGATGAAACATAATTTTTTATTTTTGGAAAATATATGATATTAATTAAAATAACATTTTTGATAAATTTATGTATTTTTAAATAAATTTTATCTCCATATAATATTATTGCATAATAATATTTATATACAAATTATAATATAATGTATTTATGTCCAATATATTATTTATAAGGGTCTGAAAAAAGTAATTATCCTAAAAACCGGTATTTTTCAATAAATGAGAATATTGATTTAAAAGTGTAAATTATAATATTTTTTGAACTATTTTGATAAAATAAATATTATTTTTTAAATCAAATTTTCAAAATTTATAATGGTGATTTTTTCATAATTTTACAAGATAATCAAAATTTTGGGTAAAAATTAAATACTATATAAATATACATAATGTATTAGTGGATAATGATATCCAAAAACTATTGTAATATAAAGTATAAAGAGAATACTAGATCAAAAATATATTTCCCCTTTAAAATAATTTATTTTTGAAGTTATTTGATTAATTTTATAAAACCTTCATGAATCCCCTAAAACCTATATATTATTTTATGTTTTTAAAATTAATTTCTTATAAACATGAATCACTTACACATAACCAAGTGTATTATTTTAAGGTTTTTGGTCCTTATACTTTTAAAATATTTAAAATCAATCCTATTTTTTAGAACAATTTTTAAAAAATCATAGGATGGTTCGTTTGTGTGTTATTGATTATTTTATTACATAAAGTCCAAAACCTATGATTAGAAATCAATAAATAATTACCCCTATTTTTCATTAAAAACACATCCATAGTCTAACACCTACTCAATAAAATTTTATTGGTAATTAAGTTACTCTCACTCTCCCTCTCTAAATCCCTCCCAAGTTTTTAAAAATCACTTATGGATCTCCTCCAACACTTTTAAAATAACCCTCTCAAGGTAAGGGACTCTCTCCTATAATTTTTATCTCAAGTATTTTATTTGTACAAAGTCCATTTTATTTCTAATTTTCCTTGTTTAATTTTTTTTTCAAATAAATTTAATATCTTTTTTTCCCATTTAATTATAGACCGACTTTAACTCTCATTAAATCCTCCCATAAACCATTATGTACACCTGTTATGTTGCAAAAATTATCTTGCGATTTTTCATTCTAAATATTTTTATAGTAAACACACATACCCATTTCAACTCAAGGGTATTCAGCTAGTTTTTCTGATCCTTTATTTACTGGGCAATTCCATGTATATAACACACACTCATTAATCACTGGGTTAAATATGATTAATGGTGTTCTTAAGTTTTATGATCAATGTGCCCCAAAAGTGTATGTAAATGATATGAATGTGATGGGTGGGAAAAAAATTATAAATCCCTAAAATGAATTAGGTAATGATTTCATCTCATGATATGACATGTATATTTCATGAGAGGTTATCCTATGAAAATTATGTTTTTTCTTTTCTAATGGTTATCCTTTACTTATTCTTATAATGTGGTGTTTTATGTTGTTTCAATAATCCAATATTGCCTTGATGTTATCATATTATATCATTCTTGGATGACCATGTTTATAATTCACACCCCTTTTATATTACTAATTTTTTACTCTTGTCTTATATGTATTGATTTCATCATGTTATTACTTGATTACTACTTTATTGGTCTCTATAACTAACCATTTTCTTATAAATGTCCCCTTGTTATCCTATGAAATATTAAAGTTTCAATGGAATATAAGGACATGTTTTAAAGTTCAAAAAAAAATTTATACCCATGATTCATATTAATGTTTCATGTACCTAATTTCCCAAATACACTAGGCCTCACAATCTTATTGGATTGTATTATGAGTATCATTATATAATAAATCATTAATTAATTTGTATTAAGGATATTGGTTTCCATAAACTACTAGATATTGAATTATAAATAAAAACACATGGTGATATCATTATTATATCCTAGGAACATATATTTCCTTCAATATTTGTGGGTTTATGATTCATTCCAGTCTTATCATCCTCCCCATTGATGAAATTTAAGTGATTTTATAAATATTGGATATCTCCTCATAGAATCCATTATAATAATTGTAATCAGGAAATCAAAATTCATATTTCAAACATACCTATGATCATATATGATTGCATGGATGACTATGAACACTCTTGTAAAACTAATTTTATTATTGGAGTTATGATACCTAATCATGATGTATGTTTAGCTCAAATGAATGGAGAAAAAAATCATTATTAGGATTAACCTATTCTGAATTAAGAAAGGTATATTTTATATCTTGGTAAGGTTAATATATCTCAAAAAGTTATATCTTGAGTTATGTATATCTTTTAGATAACCTTATAATGTTTCATTAGATAGTGAGAATTATAATTTCAAGGAAGAAATTTATTTAGGGGAAGAATATAAAAAACCAAGATTTTACTATATATATATATATCCTTTTAAAAAATATTATGTGTTTAATATATTACATCATACGTGACACCAAACTAAAATTGACCATGTCATAAATTTATACAATAAAGCAATTTTATGTGAAACATGAATATGAGAAATATAATAATAGAGAGCCTTAAATAAATAAAAAGATAATAATTTGACATATTATAAAAAAAATATTTAAATTCATTTAAATGTAATATTATTTCTTAAATAATTATTTATTTTAAATTAAATTTAGGGTCAAGAAATAAAAAATTAATGAAATGTGAATATAACTATTAAATTATAAAAATAGAAATTTTCAAGGAATGTTTTTAATTTAATGTGTATTTTAAATAATAAATTATATCTATATAATTTTAAATATGATTATGATAATCATTGATATTTAAAAGTAATATATTTACATTATTTTAATTATAAATTAATATAAAATAATTTTAGGAAGCCTTAAACATGATATTTCTATATAAATTTTTTCCCTTTTAATTTTATATTATCATATGAAAAATAAATATAAAAATTTTAGATTTTGAAATTCATATGATGAAATTAATTTTTGGATTCATTATAATAATATTTAATTAATATAGATTTGTGAGATTATTCTGAAAAGTTTCATTTTTAGGTGAATAGTGAAATTATTTTTTCTCACAAATAATGATAATTTTATGAAATAATTATGCTATAAAAAAAACTATGAAATCTTTTTTTGCATCATATAAGTATTTAGTAAGTAAAATTATACATTTAACACACTAGGTTTAATTTAGAAAACCTTCGTTTAATATTTTGGAATACAAGTAATATTTTATTACAAGATGTTTTTTTGGATCTTTTATTTTAATTAAATTTTAAAATTGAATATTTATGTTTTGGATAAATTTTAAAATCCATGTTATACTTATTTTTATAATAATGAGTTAACTAATTTTATAAAAATAAAATACATTGAATTTTTTTCCCAATCCTAATTTTTATGCATAAAAATATACTTTCCGTAAAAATAATTTTTACATTTTATATGTGATAATATTTAAATTATTTTTACACACACTAAGAAATATTTTTTTATAATATTAATTTCACATTTGGAATCATTATTTACAAACATTGTAATAAGGCCCAAGTAATTTTTGGAATAAAAAAAAGGCGTAGGTGAAAATTTAATTACCTCTACCAAAACCAAAATGGGGAAAGTTAACTCTCTATGAGACACATATATAATAACATGTTAATAAAATCTATTTAAATATATGGTTTAGCTATTATTAACCTTATACATTACCCCACTCTATTATTGGATCATTTTGATCCTCGAATAGTAACATTTCCTTTATCTTATTATAAAAATGCCAATCCCCTCACTTCTAAAAGTTTCCTCTATAACCTTTTATAGGACATTATAATTTATAATTTCTTTTGAACCACATCCCATTGTACATCCCCGTGATACTTATACCATTTTGGTAGCTAATTGATCTATATAAAATCTCTAAGTCCTCCATTTCCAAAAAGTCCTCTATGAGAAACCTTTAGTTCTAATCATGAGTACTAATCATTCCCTTTCCTATTTTATTTTCTGCATTTCTTTCACAAATATAATATTATAATTAATATATAATGATATCTATATTTTTTTAGACTTAATGTTATTATGTTTATGTAATAATCATTGTCAACATTTCACATTTCCAATTTAAAAATTGAGAACTTCATTCATGCATATGTATAGAATATTGCTTCCATAAAGAAAAGTTTTTTCGTATAACCATAATACAATGGTTTTTATGTAATAAAATTTAATTAATAAATATTTTATTTATAATATATTCATAATTTTGAAAATATAATCCATTTTTATCTTTCCTCTAAATATGTGAAAAATGAAAATATCAATTATGTTATATGCTGCCAACCACCTTCACAAAGTGACACCTATTGATTTATTTATCTAAATTAAAATTATTGTAAAAAATGTGTATTTATTGAAATAAAATTTTAATTAAATAATTATAAATATTTTGGAAAAAATATACATCATTTCCTATATATCCTTCATTATAATCAAAAAGAAAATGGCAACCTTGTCAATGTTTACACTACCGCCTATATGGAGAAACATAATTTATTTTTTATCACAAACCTACATGTATGGTTTTATGAATATAATTAATGAATAAATATGATATTACTAGGTAAATAATTTTTTTATTAGTTCTATAAAGGGTATTTTATTAATTACCTCTTTAATTATGATACCACTTTTATTCAACACAAATTTCCATAACAAGATCATAACTAATTTCCATTTCACATGTTATGACTAAAAATATCATGGGAAGAGAATAGGAATTTATTTATAATGATATAACATGTATAAAATTACTTATATAACCTAATAATTTTGAACTATCTATAAAATACGAGGTATCAACATCAATGATTTAAAGATTGTTCCAAATAATCAAAATCACTGACATCCAAAAATGATAATAAAGTATAAATAACAAATAAATATATAATAAATGATTATAATTCAATAGTATGTAGGGAAATAGATATTAAATCATTTCTAAAATATATTATTAATATTATTATATTTAATATGGAAGTGGATATAGAGCTTTGTGTTTATAGAGAGTAAAAGGTAAGGGGTTTTCCTGACTCAAATTCCTTTCATGAGTCATAATTATTACTCTTTGACTATAGTTTTTTAAGATAATTATATAACATTATACGATGATATTATAATTCATTTCCTTCTTTTTAAGGGGAACTACATTAATGGATTTATTTCTTTATAAATTTTGATGATGTGAAAAATAATTATCATTCTATCCAAATGATCTTTTTTTCATCCACATCCAGATTCTCCCTTCTCACTAATATTCACCATTTCTATTTTGAAATTGAAATATGTTTTTTTTGTGATTTTAAAAATTATATTCAAATATTTTAAAAATGATAATTTATCACTCTTATTATGATATGGATTTCAATAAATCTATTTTCAAAATGTGAAAAAATATTTTAATTTTATTTTCTTATCTTTTTCTAATACCCATGGAAAACATTTATGTATTTTTAAAGGATTAACTTTTTGAATTACTTTTAGAGTGGGTTTTTAAATATTTTTATCACATTACCTTCTATAAGAAGATTTTTTTACATGATTCATAACTTCTTCTTTCAAAAAAAATGTTTAGAAATGTTTTCTGAAGACTCCTTTACATTTTTCTTTCATTTTCATCTTTATGGGATCTAAATCCTATATAGTTTTGTTTCATAAATCATCCTCTATATTACTTGATGAAATTAAAATTTTTTTGATTCATCATATTGTGTCAAATGATATATTTTTGATATCCCATAATGTGAAACCTTATGGAAATGATATGAAACCAATTTTCATTCCATGGGTTTTAATGATATGTTGATTGATTGGTATATATGTCATACATATGTATGGATGATGAAGGATGGGGTCTAATATCTCATTTAAATTCATTATTTATTGCTTTAAATATTGTTAGATCATAATGTATTACATTGAAATGATCATGATATATTTTATTCACATAGTTATTCATATACATGGTCATGTACTTTTTGTTTCACATGTTTGTTCCTAGACATGGTCCCGTTATTCTTGGTTTTCTAGGTTGTGTGTGAAAATGACCACGTTAGGAATTTTACACATGATGGTGTGTATACATGATTTCTTATAGAGTTTTACACATTTTGGTTCATAGATAAGATTTATTAAAAATTATTTCTCAATATTGTGTGTGTAAATGACTTGGTTTCAATTTTTCCACATGATTTTTCCTATATAGGATTTACCTTAACATTGTTCACACCATTATAATTTTCTATACCAATGATTATGCCATATTTTTTTGAAATATACCTATGATTATACTGCATGGTTCATGTTTATTATCTCATAATATTATGTTATGATACATATTTTTTCAATTGAGATAAAATTTCCTAATATTATAACTTATAAAAAACAATTATTGGTATATGTTCTTTTTAATATGTTATTTATCTCATGATCATGTTTCACATATTCTTATGATCTAATCCTTGATTCCATGTTGACATATTTTTCCCGTGATGAGTGTTTGATATCACTATTTTAGTATAATTACATTCCTTGATTTAGGAAGATGAGTGTAATTTATGAAGTGTCAAGAATGTTTTCTAGTGTTTTTATATTATATGTAAATCTTCACAAGTATCATAAAAATAAGTAGCTTATATAGATGCTCCTAAAAAAACTAAACCAACAGTTAGTTTGATCGTGTGATTATTTATGAGATGTAATGTTTTACATGTGGAAATAATTTAAAATAAATGTATGATTATCTTGGGTCATTTTAATTATTGTCAAAGCCTATATTCAATTTATGGTTTTATAACATCGAAGATAGGAGTGCAGGCCTAGGGAGCCTCATATAACCCCTTATTTTAACAATATATCATCTAAGAAACATCACCATATAAGAATAAAGAGTAAAAACATTTCACCATATGAACCATAACAAGTTAAAATTCAACATATTAAAAATATAATCTAATCGAAACATATTTTGAATTATCATTATTTATTTATCACCTTTTCCAAAATAGATAAAATCTCGAACACATTGAAACACTATTCTTATTTTTAGGTGAAAATGATTAATTTTATGTTCTATTTCCTTGATAAGAAAAAGAATTTATTATACCATTATCCGAAAAAAATATCTTGAAATATATGCATGTTTTTGAGACATAAAAATACCCTCTAAATCAATATGTAAATTTATAAATTCTTCAAATTATTTCATTGGTATAATTACTTTAACTCAAAATTTTAATAACCTAGTTCTCTTAACTCCGTCATATTATACAAGGAGGGTTGAACCATAAAAATATTCAATAAAAAAAATAATTATAGAGATCATGAGATTCACCTACTAAAAAAATATTCTCACATCCACAAAAATGATAAAACTCCATCAACATGGATTCATATTTATCATACCAACCATGATCAACTATCCTTTTCTTAAATTTTTCTCTAGATAATGTCATTAAATAAATGGAAATTATTTAAAACGGATCATAAAATGTCAAACTAAATTCAAAAGTGATTCACAAAAAATATCAAATATATACTCAGGGGAAACATGTGTATTTATAGGAAATCACAGTTTCCACTGATCATAGATATGATAAACTCATCCAATTATCTTTGAAAAATTACACCAAAGATTATACTACAAAAATATCAAAAACGTTTTCTTCGAAACATAAAAATTTAAATTTCAAACTCTCAAAAGGTAAACAAATCTATCTGAATGAGGTTTTTTGAATTACTTAGAAATTATGAGAAGTATATTTTTAATAATAAAATAAAAAAACAAAAAATGATATTATAAATGAAATTAAATTTCCAATAAGTTATCTTGAATATTAATGGTGT
Source organism: Viscum album (assembly GCA_963277665.1). Classification (NCBI taxonomy): domain Eukaryota; kingdom Viridiplantae; phylum Streptophyta; class Magnoliopsida; order Santalales; family Viscaceae; genus Viscum; species Viscum album. The sequence goes on along the minus strand of OY728128.1, from coordinate 716,948,542 downwards.
GATCTTAATCTTCTAAAAATAGTTATTGAAAAACTATTTAAACAAATTAATATCATCTGTTAAATGAAATAAAAAATAAAATAACCACAATACAATATAAATTTATCAAAATAAAAAAATAAACTCCCCCTCAACAAGATAATTTGACCAATAAAGTAAAACATTAATTATATTAGTATTTACAAAGGAATATATTGGAATAAAATTCTAATAAACTAAAAATACTTACCGGGTACCAGAAAATATATGTTAAATGTCTAATATGAAATGACTTCATTAAATCATAAATTATTTATGTGGAAATTTGAATGTTTTTAGTCTAATTTCATTAAAAAAAATTCCATTGATACCCATATTTTTTTAGATTCTAGATTTTAAAATATAGTGAGTTTATTTGAAATAAATGCATAATTATTTCAAGGATATTAAACTCTATTCAAAAAATAACTTCCCCTCTAGGTTCATATTATTTAACACATTTTAGAAAACGTTTATTTTTAGAGAATAAAATAATTTGATTTACATTTTAATATTCTAGTGGTTTTACTACCATGTCAAGATTATTTTTTAAAATATTCTCTCAGCTTCCCATGATTTTTATTGGATTATTTTATATCATTAGTTAATTTCATAGGTAATTTCTCTAAAATCATAACATCAGACATCATATTTACATTCTTGATCATATGTAATGATAATTTTTATAAAATATCCAAATATTTCAACTTAGAAATAATATTTTCAATGCCTTTCCCAGCCTCATCCAACTCATTTGATATTAACCTTTTTTATTTATCTCTTAACTCCAATTTATATTTTTAAAAATATATATTGGATATATAATTATCTTTATTTATGGAGTTGATATTATTCACTTGAATTTTTAATTTACTTCTTTCAGGTATCATATTAAGTTTCTCCTTTCTAGCATTGAACAATATATATCCTATTTTAGTATGTTTTGACTTCTCTTAAACAACTTAAATTTTAAGATCCATGAAAACCTTATAACATTTAAGATACATATCAATACATTAAATAACATCATATTTAGACTCATTATAACTTTGAGGAACTTTTTCCTAATATTTTAACTCAAAGTCATCAGATTATGAAAATGAAATTTTTTTTATTGAAGATAAATCTTAAAAATATTTGGATTTCACCATTCCCATGAAACATTTTTCAATCAACAAATCATATTTTGGAACACTAATATGAAAATAAGTATTCCTAGGAATATAATCAATGTAATATAATAAACTATCAAATGAAGTACCTCATCCACTTTCACTCTAAGTGTCTAAGGCCTTTAAATATTTCTTTTCATTCCTCTCAGAATATTTAATTGAACCATTCCATTTATTTTTAATTAATTTTGGATATTTTTGGTCAATTATTTATAGGTCTCCTATATTCATGATAAATAGTTTTTATAAAACCCTTATTATCATACTTATATTCTTTTATATATATTTTTATTTATGTTAATCAATATTGAAATTATGAATTTTGAACATTGTTCTTTCTATATAAGGAATTTTACTTTATATCAGTTCCATGCAAATATCATATGAAGATTTAATAGTTTATAGTTTTAATTAATTAGGGATTAAATTATTTCCTCCTGGATTTTTTTGACATTTATGATAAAAAAGAAATATTTTTATAATATTTATTATCATTATACATTTTTAATCGATACTCATTATACATGAGAGTTCCAATAACTTTATATAAAATAAATTTAGTAACGTACTTAGTATAAATTATAACTATACTCTTAGATTCTAATTAATCATGTAATATGTCAATAACTCTTTACAAGATCTCATCAAATGAAAACTCTTTCTATCTAAGATATTTATAACTGTTAACTATGTTCATTAACCTCTGATTCATTTGATCTACATATTCACAAGAATAAAATTCAAAAATATTTTCATTAGATATAATCATAGGTATTTTTGGTTATAATAACTTTAATTATCTACCAAAGAAGATTTTTTCTCTACTTAAAGAACAACACCAACCATATTAAAATAATGAATAACTATTCTATAAAACATAGTTTATCTAAGGAATTTTAAAACCAAATTCTGAAAATCTAACAGATATAAAAATAATAATATCGGGCCTACTCTCAAATGTAGATACATTATTTGATACTATATATTTGACCAAATATTATAAAGAGGTAAAAAAATATTAGGGGTGGATTTTAGTTTATTAACTACTTAAAAATTTTAAGCACCCTCATGTTTAATACAATAGGAAAAAGAACTTTTTATTGACCCATATTATCAGATTAATAAAATATAAACTTTATGGAAACTTAAACTATCATAATTTTAAAAGAATCTAAAAAAATTATGATCATAATAGAAATCAAATTCAGCACATAAATGTTTAAAAAATATTTTCATAATAATTATAATCCTAATATTCTAATTGGATATTAATGAAAATGTTAAAAGTTTACTCTAATGTAAAATAAATATTGATAACCTGATCGAGGGTAATATTATCCTAAACACTAGATCGTCCTTAACTATCAAACTATAAGTTGGAATTGTGTGTTCCTATCTAAGGAATCCCTAAACATTAACCTATTAAAATGAACTTTTTCTTCTATATGTGGAATCCAACCAATTTTTCTTATTGAAATTTACCTTTATATATCTTACTGAAAGACCAAAATCAACCTAATCAGTAATAGATCACTTCCACACATTAGAATATAGCGACCATGAAGTATAAAACCATTCCCACTCTTCCTTATAGAATCCCATAATAACTTATTATAATAAATAATAAACACAATAAAAAATGGTATGAGTTTTACAATGAAATATTTACTAGATGATCTCTTAGATAAAATACATAAAAATAAAATTTATAATTACCCGAATCACTTGAAGAAACATTATTTAAAAAAAAATATAAATTATAAAATGAAACTCATTCCTTAAAATACCTTAACAACATACTTATTATCCTCAGGAATATGATCCTATTTATGTAAAACATTATAACTAATTACAACATTCATATTCCCTATTCTATGAGATCATCTTTAATAGTTTCAAAATATTTTACATTATCTTTTAATGAAATCACTATAAATTATAATATTTAAAAGGAATAAATAAACACAAAAACACTTCTCAAATATATAGTTAAATGAATCAGTCTTGAAAATTTGGTTCTTGGAATTTTCATGTTAAATCTTAATCAAATTGAATTAATTTTAACTAATTTTCATCTTTCACACTACAAACTATTTTAAAAAAATAAATATAAATCATCATTTATTTATAGTGCACTATAATTTTCAAAACAACTATATGGAAATAGGATTTTATCTAATAAATACAATCAATTATCTTTCACTGGATATCTTATGATCATGTTTTCATGAAACTCTATTCTTTCACATGAGTTAGTTAAGCTATGATGGAAATATTAATTCTTTTCACATAAATATACCATCCAAATTTATGGTTTGACATTATTTTTATATTAGGTCTAGAGTTATATAGTCATCTAATTCATTGGGTGATATCACATGATATGATATGAATTTGTTTGGGGATTGATTCTAATCCACCAAACATAAATAAGATCAGAAAGTGCACCCAACCCATAATAGCAATCTATCCATAGTATCATGTTGGTCTTGGAAATAAACCGTAATAGTGGAATTGATTATGCATGATTATGTTTGTGTCACACTCTTATTCAATATTATTATGTTATGAAGCCTTACTATGTAATTTTTTCATGGAACATGAATTCCGATTCATGCACCAACACTCCTATAGCTCTTGTATTATGTTATTACATATCCTTATGTCATAAATCAAGTTTTATGTTCCATGTTTTATTAGTTATTATTTATTTATGTTAGGTTCATGTACATTATTTATGTTCTAATTCCCATATTTTCATACTATTCTCAGTTTTGATCTATGATTGTTATCTACTATATTTACCATTTATATGTATCTAACCTCATCCCTTTATTGCGTTCCAATTCCCTAGGATATAAATAAATGTATTATGTTTGTTCTATCTATTAAGTTTTAATCTATGAATAATATTTATGGGAGATATTGAAGAATGTTTATTAAATAAGTTGGTTATTTATCTTTTCTCAAAACATACTAAAACTATTAGTTCTAATGAATTATTTGTTTTGAGACATAATGAATATTCATGTAAAATGATTAAATAAATATATATATTATATGGTTGGGTTAATATTAGGACTTATTTTAACATATATCATATAGAATCATATAAAAATTGGATCAGCACAAAAATTGGTTTTGATTTTGAACCACTATACTAATAGCCTACCTTTAGAAAAAAGAAAAACTACCATTCTATCTGAACATGTTGTTAGCCATTTATACTAATCCTATTTTCTTCCATCATAAAATTCTATTATTGGGGGTATATCACGTATTTAATTCATTATTATTATTTTTATTTCTATGATATTATCTAAATTTTTCACTTGTATATTCATTACTTTCATTCATTTGTAACTTATTCAAAGATATACTAGATTCATTTTCATCACTTTTATAAAACTTTTAGTCAATTTAAAGGTCTAAAACAAATGATTCCTAAAAATAATTCATGTAATTAGAGTGAATTCATCAATAAATTAAATAATTTACTTATCTATATTGGTTGATTACTTCTTCATATGCAAATTAAAAGTTAAATTAATTAGATATAACTGGTGGGAAGTTAAAATGCCCACATTCTTGTATAAAGAGTTAAAAATCATCCCTTTTTTTACGTAAATCGCATATAATTTATTTTCTCTCTAGAATAGGTGCATAATAAAAATTATTTACATGGGAAATATTTCTCATACTATTGTGTCCATTGTGTCTATGTATTCTATGTCATAATTCATTTTCCTCCTTCAATATTATATAGCCTAAATTTACAAAATCACCCAACTAAAGTAAGCTTACATGTGTTTTTTTATTCTTTTTTTTGAAACTCCCCCATCAATCATCCTCCTAAAAAAATTTGATACATTTTAAAAACCACTCTATTTCATATATCACAATTCTGAGATATATTTAATAATTTTTTTTCAACTGACCAACAATAAAATTATTCATAAACTTCATCTTGTCTTCTCCAATGATTGTTAAACCAAATCTTCTTACATTGATCATCCCATAATTCCAAAAAGTTATAGATACATCCTTATACTACATAACATCATTCTAGGGAATTACATATCCTCTAATATCTAAGGATCACCCACTATGAAATATCCATTGACATTTATTTTGTGATGCTTTGAGTACCACTATAATAAAAAATTCATTATCATTTAATTTATATTTATTATTATGATATTTTTTATTATTACAGTTTAAAATAGGATGAAATAATAAAACAATGATATAATGTTCTTCTAAGTAACCAAGTTGGTCAAATATTCCAAAAATTTCCTCCAATGATTGAATGTGGTTTCCAATCTCTAGTATATGATTAAATGATTATTTATAATAGTTTATTCTATGATTGGGTTAAATAACTATCAAACTCTACCACCCATATCACATAGAACCATTAAAATATTATTAATTGAACCATCATACCCTCAAAATATTCCAAAATCCTCAAAAATAAAAATAGTATCCAAAACACGAGTGCTTCCCTTTAAAATAATTTTTTCCCAAAATTCAATGAATATTGTGATTCTACTTTTTGACCATAAAATTTGGATATTTTTTCTAAACCAAAAGTACGGAAGACTCCAAATAATTTATTCATGATTATATTATTAATTTATATGTATTTCATGTCATGAACTAATCCGGGTCGCCATCCGACCCGGTGCCCAACCCAGTTCTTGGTAAGGCCCAAAGAGAGTTCCCGATCCCCATAGGTTGGCACAAGTGCCCAAATATCTTTGATATAATGTGGGAATGATTTTATCCAATTTCATAAATAAAAAAAACAAATCACAAGGAAAAAAAACCCAAACTGAAGGTACACCACCAAATAGGGTATAAGAAAATTTCATATTTACAATTTACAACCATGAACATAAACCTGAAAGGACAACAAAAAAAGGAAACTAAAACTCCTTCCCAAAACTCATGAATGAAGAGGAGAATTGTACTCAAGCCACCACCATCAGGATCCAAGAGGAGAAACCACTAGGAACTCAAACTACTAACATAATGTTTCCGGCCTTTAGCGAGAATACACATAGAACTGGATCTATATACACCCAACGATGTATGTAGGGTGTGATACAAATCCCAGTTTAATGCCAACCAAAAATGATTCCATGCTCTAAACATTATAAGTCAAATAAAGTTAAAAGTTTAATAAATTAAAGTAAAATCCTATACAATATTAGGAAAAATTAATTTAAATCAAAACAACTTTAAATTAATTCAACTTTAAGGGGAAAGAAGTTTCAAAGAATGAAACATTAAATAAAATCACCTTTGATTTTGAAGTAACCCAAATTCCACACCATATACTGATGGTGAGTTCCAAATAGCCAAAGAAAACTAAACATGGGAGGGTCCTTATAGGTTTTAGAAAGTAATGGGACCCTAGAACCTCACTTATTGGTGAAGAGTGATATAGAAACCATGATAATTGGCATTCTCACACATGAGCCACTATTAGGGGGAATCCCTATAACCCTAGTGGTATCCAATCATTATCCATATATTTAGTTGGTGTTGTAGTCATCAATCCTGTTAAGTGATACCATGTTGAAGCCACCTCAAATCACTAGCACACTAGTCCTACTCCGCACACGTAGTCACCTAGGATTCCCTTAGTACTCATTCAAGTTTCAATTTCACATAATATATCACTTACACATTTTTCAAGCCAAAAAATGTACTAAACAAACCAAAGTCGTTATTTTCATACCTGAATCCTTTCTTTAAAACCAAACACATGAAAAAAACCCTTTCCAATAATGATATGCATTACTTTATTGATTCAATAAATTATATAAACTAGTTATAAAAAAATAATTTCAATAAACCCCATAAGTCTTTACACCCAAAATACACACAAAATATTATCTTTAACAAAGAAAAATTAATAAATCTTTTCCTCAATTTATAAAATATTTCAAAACGGCACAACATTGGATTACATCATGTACACACCAATTCCATATATAAATTACATTTTAAAATCAACTTCATATAAAATCTATTCAAAAACTACTTTTACACCTCTTATATAATTTAACAAACCAATTGACTAATTTATAAAACCCTTTAAATTATAAAAGCACAATTTTACACCAAAAACATTCCTTATTTAATAAGTAAAATGTCACTTTAAAACCAATGTATAATAAAACCATATAAAGATGTGAATCGAACCACTCATACAATTTGATAAATCACTTAAAAACTTAATGAAACATTTATAGGATGTGTAATAAGGGTTTGCTATAAACATACACTCAAATTATTCCCATTAAAATCCAACACACACAAAATAATTTTCCAAACAATGTTCGCATCATATATACAATCAAACAAACCACCTATAAAATTTAATAAATCATTTTCAAAATTCAAGAAACATTTCAAGATGCACAGTAGGGGTTTACACCAAACACGTACCCAATTTCACATGTAAAAATGCATTTTTCAACTCAAACACTTCGTAAATTTTTTCAAAGACCACCCACTCACCCCACATATTTTTCATAAAAGATATAAAATTGAACAATCAATCATAATCAACTCATAAAATAATGTATATGCATGAAATAACCTACTTCGGGTGAAGAACTTGATGGAAACAAAACAAATCCCATCCATAACACAAGGAGACCAAATCAGACCCTAATCACAAATATTAAACCGAAATACTCAATATCGAACCCCTAAAACAGAACCCTAGCTATTGAAAAAGAAACTCCCAATCAAGAGTGGGAAGAAACTACCCGAGGGAGTGGGTATGGTAGCGAGGTTTCACCAGGGAGGGTTGCGTGTTTTTGGTAGTCATCGTCGGAGGCCGGTGGGTTTGGTGTCACCAGGGGAGGAGGCCAATAGGTTCAGTGCGCTGGAGGAGGAGGCAGACAGGTTCGGTATGCCACGCAAGGAGGGGGGAGGCCAGCCAGTGGAGGTCTCCATAAGAGAGTATGAAAACATGATGTAGGAGGGGGGAGGGGAGGGGCGTGATGGGCATGGTAGAAGGGGAGGGGGTGCGATGGGTTTGGGTGAGAGAGGATAACAAAAACCCTAAAGAAGAAAAAATAAGGGGAAAAACCTAATAATACCAATACTAATACTAATAATAATAATAATAATAACATTAATAATAATATTCTTGATAATAATAATAGTATGATTAATAATATAATAATATTATTAATATTCTATTTATAATAATAATAATATTCTCAATATTATTATTATTATTATTATTATAAAAACAATCCTTTAAACTTTATTACACTTTTTAATTTTCATTTTAACTTTATTTTATTATTCAAAAATTTTCTTAATCGTTTCGAATATTGGGCATGTCGCACGGTTACCTGGGTAAAGACGCATGGTTTCCAAACCATGCTCTACTCGCACGTCAGATGCTTCCAAGCCCAAACAACTCATTCTTCAATAAAAAAAAAAAATATGACTGGGCCTCAACCCGAACCTAGAATAGAATACCTGATGCCAAGAAAATTAATAAAATAAATATTTTAAAAGGGGAATGTGTGAAAATTTTCCCCACCATAATGCTTTCCACCCTTGGAAAGCCACAAAAAGGCCTAACCCCAAAGTAGAAGTCGATTCCCTATCATATTCCAAGGATATTTCCAATGAACAACCAATAAGAAAAGGTCATAACACTAACAAAAAAGGAATAGAATTAAAAATCTAACTCATGAGACTCAAAATGGAGTCCTCATTGTGCGTCACTCGCCCCCAAAAGTGAAAACACCTTCAATTGATCTATCAAAGAAAATATCTTCCTACAATTCACAATCCAAACTCTTAAGTCATACAACCCATACATCACTAAACTAGACTCACACTGTTATCCTAAAATAGGAAACAAGAATCAAACCACAAGCCAATATACACTTGCATGATTTTAATTTAATGAAACCATTGGGTGAGATCCAGTCCCAAGTAGACACCTATCGCCAAGTCTTCACCAAGAACATAACTGAATTACTAGCATGGGGTGGCCTGAACGAACTTACCACCATAATTAATATGCCATATTAATTCATTTTAGTGGAATTTCAACCGGACCCATAGTGGGTATCCCCACCATAAATATCAATTAGCTTAATTGACTGGCACGAACCAACAGAAAAAACCTAACATGGTTAACCTGGGATCTTCTCGCACAACCTAATACCCCACTGTAAGTGTCCTGAACACAGAAACTCCAAACCAAATAGAAGACATCATGTTCTTCATCCCTCCTATGGGCATTACCATCCTCAGATGAGCCCAACCAGAACTGAAATTGAAACGAACTTACAAGGTTGTTCATACGTGAACAACCACATGAAGGGTCTCACCCATAAAGTTACAAGCACTAAGGTTCAAGTAAATGAAACAACCCTAACTTCTTATAATGAAGGAAGAACTTGTTCACCCATGCAGATCACAACATGGAAGTGAGGTCCTCGTGCCTCTTTCCACCAAACGCGACCATTGGAACGAACAATTACACATGGATTAAACTTTCTTTATTTTCTATGTCGAAGAAAAACATTTGAATAATATCCCTTACACCCCTAGGGTTCCTGATTGTGTGCTAGCTTTGCTACGAGACCTAAGGCTAGAGATCTGGTGATTAAATCATCTTCTGCCTCATAGTTAGGTACCGAAATCCCTTAAATAGGACTTCTCCTACTAGTTCCACAAGCAACTACACTGCGTCCCAGACAACACCAATAGAACATAGCACACCCTGATACCCACTTACTCCCAAAAAACACTTTATCTAAGATAGGATCTTAAAATAAGTATATGCTTCATCCCTTCCACTTTGAATAAGAAAAAACAAAAGAGGGAAAACATGGGAGGTACCTTCACTCAAAACACAAGAATTCACAATTCTCTGAAATGAAGACATACTTTTGTTAAATTAGCGGTTCTTAAAATTTCCCGCACATCTACCTTCACATTTAAGAGGTAACATAACACAGAAAGACACCACCAAACTTGAACCTTCAACCGACATAGACATTATAAGGAGTGGGACCTTAAGCCAAGTCTCAAGTAGCATGCGATTACTGCAAGAAGTGATAATAGCCTATAACGACCAGATTTTCCATAATGGTTCCCTAACATAAACTTTTGATTAAAAGGAAACTGGAAAAAGATTCGAAGACCTTTTTTAGTACTGTGGCCAACACTAACAACCCAAACCCATTTTTTCTTCCCCCACTAGATTTCCTTTCACCACTTCTAGGTGGGTTCTTCAAACTCAACGATGTTAAACTTCACCTTTGACTATCAAACGACTCAATGAAACTAAAATATCCTTCAAATCACCCCCACATCCACTCCCACACTATGAGAGGATTTGATTATCCAAATAAGAAGAGGGGAATAATGAACCCTAAACTCAAGAATAAGGTTTTTATTTTGATCAACTAGGGGATCTGAAAATAGAAAATCACCTATGGCTGCACTTTATTCACACATTAATTATTTATGGGGGAATACATTAGCGAGTGAGTAAAACAACCAAGGACCCAATAAAATTATTCCATTGGCCAAAAAGTACCATGAACAAACACTAAACACACAAAAAGAGAACCTACTCAAAGGCATTCCAATTTTTTTTTTCAGAAAAACCAATTAACCATTTTCTCAAACTGACTCACCAACAAAACACAACTTTAAACATCTCATAAATAAGAAGAATATACAAAACCAAAATAATTTACAAGTAAAAATATCAAATAATAAATAAACACACCACACAATCACCGGTTAACAAAATACAAAATTTTCCTTAAAAATAATTTCTAAAAATAAACATGGTTGGTGGTTTGCACATTCACCAATGGTAACCCATGTGCCTCACACATGCATGTTACCATGCCTCACACATGAATGTGGTCACCCATTAGAATACCAAATATCAAAACCAAACATTTCCATTTCAAAAAACTCAAAGTTTCACAAAATCCCTTTTTCATCAATAGCCCTTTTATTTAGAACTATTATGTTCTCATTTAAATCATGTTTCCAAGAGCATTTTGAAAATGAAGTTTCTTTTTCACAAACAACCAATTTTTCAAATAAACCACAAAATTTTATTATTAAAACTCAATTTATTATGAATCATTTTCATTTTTACACAACATCATTTTATAAAAGTCCACCATTTTCAAACTTCATTCAAAATAATTATAAAAATCTATTTTTCCATCCTTTGAAAATAATATCATTTCCACTTTAAAATCCAGATTTCTTAAATTTTGAAATGAAGTTTTTCAGATTAATCTTCAATAACTAAGGAGACATAATATTATGCAAGATAAAATTAGTTTCAGCGTGTGACTTGGACATATGGTTGGAATCCATATGCTAGTCACACCACCATCATAGAGAGTGTTTTAGGAAAACATTCCCAGCTCCACATGGATTTTCAGGCCCTGTGAGATCACTAAGATAGTTAACCCAACTCCTATTTCATTTCCAAAAAAATAAGAAACCACAAGGACCAAGGAACTCAGATAAAACCCAACTTACCATAACAACTTTAGTCCCATAATGAGGTGTGCTATCCAAAAACACTACTCATAATCAGAATGTCATGTCCCAAATATCCTATCTTTGGTCTACCCAAACTATTCCCCAAGGAACAAGACTCAAAAGATCATGTCAACCTAGGATACCATTTTTTCATGAACCAAGCTGGGTCACCATCCAACCCGGCGCCCGACCCACTCTGCAGCAAGTCTTGAAGGGAATTCCCAATCCCCATGGGCTCACACAAGTGGCCAGGTATCCTTGATATAATTTGGGAATAATTTTACCCAATTTCATAAATAAAAAAACAACTCACAAGACAAAAAAACCCAAACTAAAGATACACCACCAAACTGGGTAATTTTTCTTCTTCAGATTTACAGTTTACAACCATGAACATATACCTCAAAGGAAAACAAAAAAAAGGAAACTAAAACTCCATCCCAGAACTCATTCAAAAAGAGGATCAACGTCCTCGAGACTCCTACATCAAGATCCATGAGGAGAGGTACCACTAGAAGCTCAAAACTCCAAGATGATGTATCCTACCTTTAATTAGAATGCATATAAAATAGGATCTACATACACCCAAGGGTGTTTTTAGGGTGTGAGAAAAATACTAGTATCATTCCTCCCAAAAATTATACCATGATCTAAACATTATAAGACAAATAAACTAACATGTTTAATAAATTAAAGGAAAATACTAATCAATTTTAAGAAAAATAAATTTAATGAAAAAATAATTAAAATGAATAGAACTTTAAGGGAAAACAGTTTCAAAGAATACAATTTTAAATAAAATCACATTTTCTTTTGATGTAACCCAAATGCCACATATATGCCGATGGTGAGCACCAAAAAACCTAAGAGCACTAAACATAGGATTGTACCTATAGGTAATAGCAAGTAATAGGACCCTAGAACCTCGTGTATCAGTGAAGAGTGGTATAGGAACCATGAAAATATGTGTTCTCATGCATGATCCACTAGTAGGGGACATCACTGTAACACTAGTGGTCTCCAATAACCATGAATATATTCAGTTAGTGTTATAGTATTCAATCCCGCTAAGTGATACCAGACCAAAGCGACCTTGAGTCACTAGCACATTAGTCCTAGTCCACCTACCTAGATACTTAGTCTTCCCTTAGCATTCATTCAAGTTCCAAGTTTACATAATATATCACTGACACAATTTTCAAGCCAAACAATGTACTAAAAAAACCAAAGTCACCATTTTCATACCTGAATCCTTTCTTTAAAACCAAACACACTCCAAAAACCATTTCAAATCATGATACACACCACCTCAATGATTCATTGAATCATTTAAACTAGTTATAAAAGACTATTTCAAGAAACCCCATAAGTATATACACCAAAAACACACCCAAAATTTTCTCTTTAAAACCAAACACAAACAAAAACTCTTTATAATCATGATTCTCATCACAAGAATAATTTCCAAAATCATTTCCTCAATTAATAAAATATTTCAAAAGGGAACAACATGGTCTTACATCAAGGACACACTAATTCCATATGTAAAGTCCATTTTAAAATCAACACAATATCAAATATCTTCAAAAAATACTTTCTGAAATATTATATAATTTAAAAAATAATTGAATAATTTATAAAACCCCTCATATTAGCACAACACAAGCTTACACTGAAAACACAACCGATTTTCTATGGAAAATGCCACATGAAAACCAATGCACAATAAAACCATACCAAGTTGTGAATTGCACCACTCATACAATTTGATAAATCATTTAAACACTTAATGAAACATTTATAAGATGTGCAATAAGGATTTACTATAAAAATACACTCAAAATATTCCCATTAAAATCTTACACACACTAAATCATTTTTCAAATAACGTTTTCATCATTTATACAATAAAAAAAATCACATATATAATTTAATAAATCATTTTCACAATTAAAAGAATATTCCAAGATGCACACGAGGGTTTTAAATAAAAACATACACCCAATTTCACATGTAAAAAATCCATTTTCAACTCAAATGCTTGGAAAAATTCTTCAAAGACCACTCACGTAACCCACATATATTTCATAAAATATGTGAAATTAAAAAATCAAGCATAATTAACTCGTAAAATAATTTTTATGCATGGAATTACCTACCTTGGGTTAAGAAATTTATGGAAACGATGTGAATCCAATCCCCACCTCAACTGCACCACAAAGAGACCAAATCAGACCCTAATCACAAATATTAAACCAAAATATTCAAGATCGAACCCCTAAAATAGAACAGTAGTTGCTGAAAAAGGAACCCCCCAACCAAGAGGGGGAAGACATGACCATAGGGAGAGGGTATGATGAAAAGGTTGTACGAGGGAGGTCGATGGGTTTGTGGTCATAGTCAAAAGAGGACAGAGGGTTCAAGGTTGTTGGAGGAGGAGGCCAGCAGGTTTAGTGCACCAGAGGAGGAAGCATGGGGGTTCGGTGCACCAAACAAGGAGGAGGCAGGCTGACCAATAGAGGTCTCCAAAAGGGAGAGCAATGGTGCAATGTAGGTGGGAGGATGGGATGGGCATGACAGGCATGGGAGAAGGGTAGGGGTGCGACGAGTTTGGGTGAGGGAGGTTAATAAAAACCCTAAAAAAGAATAAAATAAGGAAAAGAAATAACCTAATAATACTAATACTAATATAAATAATAGTAATAATAATAATAATAATAATAATAATAATAATATTATTGATAATAATAGTAATAATAATAACAATAATAATAATATTATTAATATTATAACACTAATAATAATAAAGACAATATTCCCAATACTATTATTATTATTATTAAAACAATCCTTTAAATTTTATTACACTTTTCTTATTTTATTTTATTTTCATTTTAACTTTATTTTGTTATTGACATAATTTATTATTCGTTTATAACACCAAACATGCCACAAAGTGACCCAGGTGAAGCCGCACGGTTTCCAAACAGTGCTCTGCCCATGAATCGGATGCTGCCAAGCCCAAAAAAACTCATTCTTTAATAAAAACACAAAACATCAGATTGGGCCGCAACCTGAACCTAGACAAGAATACCCGATGCCAAGAAAATTAATAAAATAAATAATTTAAAAGGGGTGTGTGTGATATTTCATACCACCATCTATAAAAAATATATCTTTCATTTTATCATTTCTTGCTTGAATAGCCCAAAGGCTTTCTTTTTATTGATTTTTGATAACCCCCCTTTCAAGGGATGAGGGGGAACCCTTACAAGGGAGATAAGCTTATAGATTACCTGACCCATAGGTCTTTAAGGAAATATATATACTATAACTACATGGAAATACTCCTCCTAAAAAACAAGATATTATACAACTATGTCATTAATTAAAAAAATTCAATCATCTTCTTATTCGATATTTCTCAAACTTATTATAAAATATTCAAAATGTTATATATAAATTTATCCTTTTATTCTCTAATTTCAACAATTTTAATTAAATAATTTCATTCTATTTTTCTTTTTCCCTTAGCCTCCTATTCCATTCCCATATAAAACTTCTTCCCTAAAGTGTGTAACTTATTTATGTTTTCTATTTCATATACCAGTATTTACAACTTTTTAGAAGAAAATTATTCATTAAAACTTATATTTTTTCCATATTTCTTTAGATTCTTACCCAAATTATCTATCATTAAAATAATTAAATGAAATTCCTTATGTTCATTCTTTACCATGAACTCAATTTGAGTTTAATCTATGTTTTTATTATTTCTAGTCTCATCACTAGTGAAATATTTCTGGTTAGATTTTTGAAATAAAAACATTACCCCAACTTTATTTGAAATCTAAAATTCTGATTTATTCTCACTATTATCATCTTCTTCAAACTTAGACAATACATTTATCCTTTTGAACTTTGAAAATTTCATGTTTATCTCTTTAAAAAAATTTAATTATAAAAATTTAAAATTTCCACTTTGAGAAAGTATTTGGTTTCTTATCTATATCATTACAATATTCTTTTTTATTTTAAACTTAGATGGTTTTCTATGAAATGAATATTATCTATAAAATTAAATCATTTATGTGGTAGATTTCCATGATGCATACCTTTTACTATTCCCCTATACCTTGAAATGAATGAAATATGTTTCTAAAATTTCATTTCTATACCCTCTTCTTCAATAGAATGCTTTTCATCTCCAATAATTTCTCCCTTTAAATTATCTTATTTCAATTGATTAAATGATAATTTCTTGTAAATAGTTACCTTATTCTTGAAATACCTCCCTCTATTTAGTATAAAAGTAATAAATTTTTTTCCAAGTCATCATGTTGATGTGTATCCAGATCATGGTCTTTGAGTGTTGAAAAAATTTAAATACAGTCTATATAAAAAGATATATTGTATATTTTTGAAAATCGTAGAGTCTTTTTGTATCAAACTAAAACCTTTGATTTTTCTATTAACTTCATAAAATCTATTGAAAAAATAATCCACTACTGCATTATTATTCATCTTGAGGTATTCAAACTTCAATTTTGATGTAAATATATATATCAACTTTATTTATTTTCACACTACCTTTATGAAAATTTAACTTATCCCAAATTCATTTTTTTGAAAATATAATTAAGAGTGAGATAATCCTTTTTCTAAGAGATGAAATGATATTATAATGAGCAATAAAATTATTTTATAAACTCTTTCTATCAACATCTATCATCACAAAACCATGAGCATGATGTGTAAGACCATTAGCATCAGCCTCCAATATATCAAGACCAATTCAAAAAACACATGACAACATCTGATATTTCTGAATAAAATATTTGTTACAATAAAAAGTGGGAATACCCATATTATTCAATAAATTTATATAATCCATTTCCATCACTGAAATTTATAAATAAAAAATTAAAATATCAAAGAACCTCTCTTGGCCACAAATACTAAAAAAACAATCATCTTTTAATAGAACTTGAGTTCCTTGATACCATTTGAAAACCAAATGATGAAACTAGTGATTACTGATTGATATGGGAAAAAATCAATTAATTTACATAATTTTATATTTCTCCTTAAAAATTTTGTGATTTAAAACAACCATGACCAAAAGAAAAACTTTGGAAAAAAAATTCTGAAACTTTTGGAAATAGATGATCTTTGTGAACTTGATGTATTAGAACTGAGAAGAAAAAACTACACCATAGACACCACACCAGATCACCACCCTCACTTAATAAAAACAAAACTCCTAGAACCAAACATACCATGTGGAACTCACACACACTTGAGGAACCATAATAATTATTTTACATGGTTTAGACTTTAGTCACACATCTATGGAAAAAACTGATGGTTTATTTTTATACCAGAGAGACACAAATTATAACTATATTTCATAATTTTTTATAGTTACTCATGTTTTATCACAAAAAAACACATAAAATTTGTCCCAAAAAATATAATTATATTGGGGCCTTTCCAACTAACTTGTTACATAGCCTTTTGAGATTCATAAAGGACACAATATTGGCCTTGGAAACGTCTAATTTCTCATTATTCACTTTACTATAATCATTATCATTCGATAAATATTTCACGTTAGTCATGAAATTACTAAATTGGTTTTAGAAAACAATAGATAATTTAACAAAACCATAGATAACATTCAATAATAAATCTTTCTTTACACACCATCATCTAAACATAGCCACATGAAAACCTAGTTTCATAATATTCCTTCTATACCTACCTACCACTGTTGAACTTCCAATAATGTCGTACTCCCCCAAGTATAATCCCATTGTTCTGGACTATCTTCTTCCTGACACATAATTTTTTAATATGAATGGTGTTTTAAAAATCTTAAATCATATCACCTAAATACCCCTTTAAATGAGTCAATAAAACCACTAACTCTTAGGGAAAAAAATTCACACTAATTTCAACTACAATTTCTAGAATCACTATTACATTTATCAATTACCCGTGCACATTTATGTAAAAATGTTACCAT
Source organism: Viscum album (assembly GCA_963277665.1). Lineage (NCBI taxonomy): Eukaryota > Viridiplantae > Streptophyta > Magnoliopsida > Santalales > Viscaceae > Viscum > Viscum album. The sequence continues at coordinate 716,930,752 of OY728128.1, read as the reverse complement.
GAAATTTATTTTACTAATACCATGATCAAAATTTTAGATTGATTATATCTTTTTCAAATCTTTTGTCACTCCTACAAACTATTCTCATTTAGGTTATAGAGGAAATAATTATTTATCTCAATGTGATTTATCAGGGAATTAAACCACTTGATTCTTAGCCAAATTAATTACCCTTTTACTATCACATACCAAAAACCAACATTCCTAAAACCTTTAAAATTTTCCAATAAATAGTCTATTTATATAGGTTCCATCTCTACATTTGTAACAACAACATATTCAGTACCTATTGTGGACAATGAAATAATGGGATATAACCTTGAAATCTAGCTAATGATTGTTCATATGAAGGTAAACTAAAAGTGATGTGGTACTTAATTGAAACGTTTAGTCACATATTTTAATTAATTTTTTATTGATTTAATTAATTAATTGACTCTTAATTATTAAAAAAATGAACCCAAGTATTTATGTTGTTTAGATAATAAATTTATTCATTTTATTTTTTAATTTTGTTTTATTTTTTTAGTTTTTTTATTTGTATTTTCTTTATATTTCATTTCAAATTATTTTTTAATATAAAATTTATGTTTTAAATTTAATTATTTAATATTTTTTGTAATTAATTATATAACCATTTTGAATTTATTTAATTAACTGAAAAATTATTTTAATTTAAAGTCACTTATTTGGTATTTTAATATATTTTAGCTTTAATTTATAATAATCAATATGGAATTAGTTATAAATTCAACTCTTTTAATATTTTATATTTTAACTGATAATTTGACTTTTTAATTTCTTTTAATTTTAATTTTGGTTTTAATTAATTTTTTGTTTTTAATTTTTAGTGTTCTATTTTTTATTTTTTAATTAATCAATTGTTTCAAATTTTTTTAATTCAAATTTTAATTTCATTATCATTTAAATAATTAATTAAATAATTAATTGAATAAGTTTTATTTATTATTTAATAATTTTAATTTTAATGTTTGGATAATTTTATGTTTGTTATTTAATATTTAATTATTCTATGCAGCCTTCAGTGGCAATTCCTCCAAATTGAGCTACCACCACAAATTGAGTCACCGCTCATTTATTTTACATATTGTTCTACTAGAGTAGGGACTCACCACTAGGGAATCACCACTGGAAACTCACCGCCATCCTCCCTACCTAGGACCACTACCAGCCTCCAATTTTGACCCACCACTATCCACTGAGTCACCTCAAGAATAAGTCACTGCTCCCCTACCTACGCCATGCCATTGAGCCACCGCCAAAGTTCTCTTTAGACGTATCACCATTGGAAACCCTTCACCTTATTATAGGTTTATTCTACTGTCATCGCTAGAATATGAGTTTTCTTCCACTATCACAAATCAATATTCTTCCATCACCTACTATCGTTCAATTCCTCATCATCCACCACCACAGATTGTCTTCTACCAGGGCAGTTATCCCACCACCACTGTCGATCGAATCAAACCACCATAGACCAATATATCACAACCACACCAGATCAACTACTTCAAAAAAAAAAATAAAGCTACCGCCATACCTTCTTTGGTTGCAACTATTGAACCCTCATGTGCGCTTCCCCTATAAGCTAAAACCAAAGCCCTATCGAGCCTTTATTTTTCTAACTATCTTAGAGGAGCTAGCTCAACTCCACCAAAGCATCACCTAGTTCTTTAATAAATCTAAATCCAATCTCACCTTCCTCGAAATAGATTTGAGTATACCGTCGAACCCTAATAATCCCACGAGCCACCAAAAATGTTGATGCTGAGTGTAGGGGATGTCATGACTGAGCTAAACAGAGTACTACAGAAGTGTTGTTGCCACCTCTATCATTTGGAGACTCACTGACCACTGCTGTGAGCACACCCCCTCTAGTGAGCTCCAAGAGAAGAACTATGATTGTCCTTTTACCCTAGGAATAAACCCCCCATACAGGCATGGTTAAATAAATAGAAAAATAAAAATAAAAATAAAAAATAAAAAAAATAAAATTTTAATAATAATTAATTAATTAAATTAATAAATAAAGATAATAATTTATATTTGAAAAAAATATTATTATTTTAATAATAAAAAAATTAAAATAATTTATTTTAAATATATTTAATAATATAAATTACTCATAATAAGAATATTTTTATATTAATACTAGTAGTTTTTTAACTAATTAATTTATAATTATAAATTTTATATATTTAAATGATTCCTAATAACTAATCATTTATTGTTTCTATTTTTTTGAACCGACCGAGTAATTGGTCCAGGTTCACCAAAAATATAGAGAATGTCTTGGATGAAGGCATTGCTCGAGTCACGTATGGTGAATCAAATCCAAAGACCACGACACCTTTTCAAAGGATATAAACACTAAGCTAATTTTGTGTATGTCATTGGTGATAAAATCATCAATGATGGAGGATACAAATTAAGGGGATGTGACATTTGAGCATTCACATTCTTGAAATCAGAGGGATTCCCAAAGAGGTTGGGAGAATGAGAACAAGACATTGAGAGATCGAGATATAGGCAGACTGAGATAGTGGAGTAGTGTATATCATGATCAAGGAAGAACTCTACTCCCTTATAATTTATTTTAATAATCTATCATTCAAATATTTTTATTCTTGTATTTGTAATTATTCTTTGGTTATTTTTTGTTCTCAAGGATTTCCAACTACTAGGTTTTATCTTTAAAAATCATCATAAATATCTGTTTTCAAATTTTAAAATTGTTCAGAAAGATCAATTCTGGAATTCATGAAATTTTTTTGTGCATCTTGAACCATAAATAAAACTTTGGGAACAATTGGAAATATTGTTTGTAATTTCAATTTCCTCAAAACCATTTTCTTTTTGATGTTTTTAGAAGTAGTGAACTCTAATATACCTCAATTTTTATGTTTTAATATCCTAGTGAGGGAGATTAACCAAAACCTTTTTCATGATTTCAAATTCAATTAAGTTTTTTTGATGATTAAACCAATTTAACCTAGTTTGTTAAAACTCCCCATGCATCTTTCTTGATCAGTCTTTCAAAATATCTATTTTTATTGTCCATAATTTTTAGTTCATCCTCTTTCAATTTAGTTTTCTTCATAGAATAGTTCTATGAAAAAATAATTGTCTCATAATCATTTAACTTTAGTTAGAAAAAAATATTTAATGATTGAAAAAAAATCCCACCGATAGTTTATAATGGGGTTGTTTTAAAAAATTTTCTACACATCCATCCCTTGGGATTGATACCCTACTTCCACTATATATGTTCTAGTAGAAGTTTAAAAATAATCAGCTAGGCATGTTTTAATGATGAAAATATCATTTTTTGGTTCTGCTTCCAAAGAAGGATTCTAGTGACCAATTTTTCAGAAACAAAATATTTTTCAAAAAAATCATATAAAATTTTTCAAAATATAAAAAATTTGAAAACTGCTTGTTACTTTTTGTTTTCTATCTCTAACCTCTTATCATACTAAGTTACTGTGAACTTGATACTACTTCCTGAGCTGAATTTTAAATTTTTACTGGTTCTTTATGAATTTGTGTGCTTGATCTGATTAACTAATTTATGTTTTAATGTTGTTGTTTCTTCAAAAATGGTGAGAGGATTAAAAAACATGGATGGTCTTGAGGGCTAGAATCACACTAGTGGACTGTTTTATGTCTATTGTGGCCATTATAGACACACTTCCTAGTAGTGTGTCTATAATCAACCACAATAGAATAATTACTTAGAACAAAACAAGGTTAGAAACATAATTCCTCATGGTACCAGTTTGGATGTTGGAAGCAGTTCTAATTGCACAATGGATCACCAGAACAGTAGCATGGAATGCAGGAGGAATGCTGTTAAAAATCACAGCATTTCTTGCCTTCCATATGAAAGACAACAGGCTAGACACAATTGTTAAGAGGAGAGATTTGACCTACTTACAACAATCAATCTTGCAGATGAATTTCAACAGCCCTTCAACCGAATGGGAAGGGATACAAAATTGAAAAATACCCTGCACATAGGACCATAATCTGGAAGTGAACTTTCATAAAACAAACACATGATCAGAAGTTTCTTCTGCCTGCAGGCAAAGCATGAAAACTGCGGCCAAATTGAGTCCAGACCGCGACAAAATGACCTGCAAGGGAATCCTATTTTTCCAGATTTTCCATATGAGTAATACTGAGGCTGGGGGAATGAAGGGTTTGTAAAATTCTATGACCCAATATGGAGGATCCATGGAAACACCACACAGTAGTCTGTAGCCTTCCCTTGTATTAAACATGCCATTAGGATTTGGCATCCATAACAATTAATCAAAATCTGAGTAGATGTACCTTGTTATTTCCATACCAAAATGATTCAGAATCATGTTTTTAATTGTTGGATTACCCTAGAAATCAGCAATAGAAGTCCCTCTTAGGAGTGGAGGGATAACAACATCATCACAAATAGGTCCAGACAGCTAGGGGTGGTCCAGAGGTTAATAGGGGATTTCTTGTAGACAACCCATTTCGAACAAACCATAAGGTCATCATAGAACTGCTTAATGGCGTACCAAACATATGAACAATGATATTTGGAGTACCCATTGTAGAGCTTTGCAATGAACCTGGTTTGAAGGAAGTCCATGGAGTCATCAGATTTTGAAATTAAGTTCCATGTAAACTTGTTGATCAAGGTATCATTGAATAATCTGATATCTTTGGCACCCAATCCACCCATGGGGGAAGGTTTGATGCAGTCTTTCCAAGACACAGTGACCAGCTTCCTCTCATGAATCGAGCCAGTCCAAATAAAATTTCGGACCTTTTTATTTAACTACTTAATCAGGGATCTGGGCCATCTATACAAGGAAAAGGAATAAACAAACATCGAAGTGACCACTGAGTTGACCAAAAATATCCTCCCTCCTTGAGACATGTTTTCCCCCTTCCAATTTGCTAACTCATTTGTGATCTTTAGAGTGATATTATCCATATGACACCTTTTAACACTGCTCCAGAAAAGTGGCACCCCATGTTAAGTGATCGGAAGCACTCCCCTCTTGACACCAAGCTGTCGTGCCACTCTACATTGCTTTAATGTGATAATGCCACCACCAAACATAACCGATGACTTCCCCCAATTAATAGCCTGAACTGCAACCTTCTCATAGTTTGAGAAGATTCCCTTGATATAGGAGACAATTCCTTTATTAGATTTCCCAAAAAGAAAAATATCATTAGCATAGAAAAGATGTGAGGGAGCATGTAGCTCACGCCCTATTTTCATCCTCTGATGCCATCCAAAATTGTAAATATCAGTGAGGCACCAGATTAAGTAATCCTCTAAAATAGAAAAAAGCATCCCAAAAAGAGGTATGCATTGTCTAAATCCCCTTGAGCATTTAAATAAGCCCTTAGGAGATCCATTGATAATAATGTAAAGCTTATAACTTTCAAGGATGGAGCCAACAATATCAATGAACTTCTGCGAGAACCCATGCATTTTGATAATGGTGAAAATAAAACTCCATCTAATGGTATCAAAATCATTGGAGATATCAATATTCAATGCCATGTTACCATCATTAACCTTTTTCCTCATGGCATTGACACACTCAAAGGTAGTGAAGAGACAATTTTGAATGTTCCATCTTGGAACAAACCCAAATTGATTACTAGAAATGAGTCCCTTTGTAATACCACCCAATCAATGAGTTATGATCTTGCTAATCACTTTTGGTACAGTGTTACCAATGGGAATAGGCCTTAAATCCTTAAGGTCAAGGGAATTATCCATCTTAGGGATTAAGGTAATGAAGTTGGAGGTCATTCCAAAGGGCATATGGGCTAATCTAAAAAAATAATTCACAAAATTTGTGACCTCAAGATGGAAAATATCCCAGTAAAACATGAAGAATTTATTTGTAAAGATATCAGGGCCTGATACACTATCAATATTTAAAGATAAAATGGCATCACACACCTCTTGTGCCTTGGGAATATCAACAAGCATCTTATTTTGAATATCCTTAATAGAAGGATCAAAACACTGGATAATTTTCTCAGAGTTGTCTTCGCCATGATCTGATTAAAGATTCTCAAAGTAGGTAATTGATGCATTTTCAATATCATTCTATAAGGAGAAGAGATTCCCCTCAATGTTAAGGGCTTGTATACTTCTCTTGGCCTTTTTCTCCATATTCATGAAATGAAACAACTTTGTATTTCTGTCTCCATTTTTCATCCATCTAATATTTAACTGATTTTGTGCCAACTTTTCCTTCAAATCCAATATATTTTCCAGATTTTCTATAGCCTGAATTTCATTTTGAGTTGGCAAGTCTTGAGCCAAACCAGATTGCTGGTAGTTAGATTGACCAGTTTGAGCCTCCCTAATGTCATTATCAATGGAGGCAAATGATTCTTTGCTCTATTTCTTCAGCATTTCCTTGACAAGATTTAATTTCTAGCACAAAATTTAATAAGGGATACCCAAATAATCATTTTTCTAGGCATCTAGGACAATTTATCTATAGCCCGGGATAACCAACCACACATTATTGAACTTGAAGGGAAGGGGTACTGACCTCAAAGTTCGAAAACAAACATCAATAAGAATGGGATTGTGATCAGAATTTAACCTCAGAAGAGTTATCCTAGAAACATCAATCACCACATTCCTATCACCCACTTGCAAAAAGCACCTGTCTAAATTACTTTCATGCCTCCCATTAATAGTGAGTCAGATCCATGTAAACTCATCTATAGAAATAGGTACCTCAGTGAGACCACATCCGTCTAAAAAAGATGAAAGATTAGAAACTGAGACACGACAAAAGTTCTCACTAGTTTTTTCCTCGGGCCTTAGAACAATATTAAAGTCACCAAGTAAAACCCAGCTAATCAACATATTATCAGAAATTCCCACTAAGTTTATCCACAGTGCACGTCTTCTTGTATAGAGATTAAAAGAATACACAAACATCACAGAACATGGGGAATTACCAGAACAACATGTGAGAGTAACAAATTGGGCATCAGTCAAAACAAAACTAATTGACACACTACCATTCTTAAGCACCCACAAGGATTAAAAATCCATGTTGAGTTGATTATTTTCAACAAAGGAGTAACCTAGAGAATCCCATTTGAAAGACCTCAAATTTTCAAAATTCATCCTTGGTTCGACAATACCTACCAATAAGGGCCTTTTGGTCATAACAAAGTGTCTAAGGGACCTGATCGTGGGAGGGTTACCAATCCCTTAACAATTCTAGAAAAGGATTTTCATTTTTTTGATCTGAGCCTAGTACTAGGCCCTTCAAATGTTAGTGCCACCTGCATCTCAAAAAAGTCATCAGCAGTTCCACTGGGAGCACCTGGAACGTGCTCATCTAAAGCCTGATCACCATACTCTTTAGTAGAGTCCTCATTATTGTGCAAAGAAAACCTATTGTCAGAGTCAATCGAGACAAATAATAAATTGTAAGGTAGTACTCTTTTTGCAGCCAAATTCTTATGAACCTACAAAAACTCCCTAGACGAGAAGAGACCACATCAACACCATAATCATAGACAGCAGTAAGTTTTCCACCATGACCTGTATCAGTAATTCTAGGGAGACTTTGATTAAAATCTGAAATGAATCCCAAAGGATCTATAATCATGTCTTGCACAAGGACTGCAATATCATCATATCTTGTGATCAATTCCTTAATAGGGACTGCACATCGATCTTTCATAGGGGCTTCATCTCTAGGACCGAACACAGGATCTACGACCAAATCAGGATGGCAGCCAGTGTTTGCATCCTGCACATGATCCCCCTTATTGGCCTCCAAGATAGGGGTCAATGCTATTGAATCCTCTATGGGAGCATCAAAAATCACACCTTCTTCTGCAATATGATCTACCTCTTCCACAAACTGAGGGTTTCCATCCTTGCTCCCACCCTTATCTACATCCTGCACATGCTTCCCCTTATCAGTGGGGATCACAAGAGGATCCTCCTTAGAGAGAGAAGGCCCATGATCATTAGTAGGAGCTGGTTTCTTGACCCTCTGTCTACAGTTCTATTCATCATGCCCTTGGACATTGTACAAGTTGCACAACTTCTTTATGTTACAATCTAATGCAATGTGTCCAAAGAGATGACAATTCGGGAAGAATTTTGGCTTTCTTTCATAGAGGATTCCAAGGGTGAGGGAATCATATTTTGTGTTTAACACCAATTCTTCCACCAAAGAAGTAGACATATCGACTTCCATAAGAATCTTAGCATAATGACCAAACAAGGGATTTTTAGTCTAATTATCATGCCAGATAGGATTCCCAACCGACGAGAAAATATCCCAAAAATGTTGGGGAATTATATTTGAAGAAATGTTAACTTATGAGATTCAATTTCCATGTTCTCACATTAATAATCTTTTTAAAGTTATGTCTTTTAAAATGAAAAAATATGTTGTCATACCAGGGGATTTTTTTTAATTTGAAAACTATTGAATATGAATTTATTAAAGCTCAATTGAAAAATTCTCTCCATAAAAATGAACTAAATCATTTATTTTTTTTGATAATGAAATTTTTTAATGTGAATGTGAAGGATAGGTTGGGAAAATATTTCATGATTTAAGCAGAGTGAATTTTATAGAAGCAGTCATTGAAGATTTTTTATTTTTTGATGGGGAAATTTTGGAAGAGATTTATAATATGGTGAAACATGAGTTTTCAGATGAAAAACAATTAACTCTTTGATTTTTGTTTAGGTATTCCTCAATCGATTTGGGTAATGAATCTCTTTATGTTACTGGGAGTAGATTGAAATAGGAACCCTTTTTGAGTTTCAATTTGGAAACTACACATGCCCCTCTTGAAAACCCTCTACATGAACCTATTATGCATAAATAATTCACTATGACCCCTAATTTTTATTTTTTTATTATTGTGATTGATTTGGAGATCTTTTAATATCATATCACACCTCTAGAATCACATAGTTCAACTCTTTCCCTTCATCAATATTTAAAAATTATTAATCATTTGTTTATTAAATAAGGGTAATACTGATCGGATAAGAGTGATCATTGTGATTCATTTTTGGTTCATGATTGTAAACATTTCCGGGTAGAGTTTGAGGGAGTTAATTCTTTTACACCATAACCTAATTGTCTTCAAACTATGAAGAAATTGAGTTTGGGTAAGGAATCATTTTCTCCACTGAGATACATCTTTGAGCAGTCACTAATTAATGATGGGTGTTTTCTAGGGATATTTTCAATATATAAGGGAGATAATAGTCTCTTTGTTACTCTAGGTTCCTAAAAATTACATTTTTTCAGTTAAAAACAAATGGTAGATGAAAATATGGAGGTTCAAGAATGAAAAACCACACCCTCCAAGTGGCTATGATTAGTAACTAAAATGACATTTAATTAAATGATTTCTGTGAGTCAAACCATGGTCTTTATTTGTTTCTATATTTGTTTTTGTTTTATTTAGAATAAAGTGATACTATGGATCTATCATTTTTTTCTATTTATGCTGGATTTTTGATCTTGGTATTCCTAGGAATTTGTTCTTAAAGTTGGTTGTTCCTGAGATGTGTATAGAAGAGTAGAGTTCTATTTTATTCTCAATTCACAAGAATCTTCATGTTATATCCTCAAAAAAAGAGAAATATTATCTAATTAGGGAATTGATTTATTTTAATTTCTATATTTTTTTCACCATATTTTTGGTGGTGTTATTTCATGTTGGTTAGGTGGAAATAGTAGAGATTTTTTTTTGATTTTAATCATTTTACGAAATTAAGTGATGGTGAATTAAATAACTATATTTTTTGTTTGATTAAATATTCTTATCTATGTTGGGTGTTTAGTATACCATTTTTCCATTCTTCTAAAAATCTAATTGAACCAAAATTTCAAACATTCTTACAGTCTTTTCACTATGTACTCAATGATTAATATGATACTATTTCATCATTATTCAAAATTACTTATCTATGTCTTAATAATAATTTATAAGTTTACTTAATTTGTTAAAAAATATTTTATGGTAGAAAAAATATTGTTTAATCTTCATTGTGTCCCTTGAACATACCATTAAACTGTTGAAATTGCAAATCTATTTTGATCTTTTAAAGTCAAAAAAAATCTCTACCTTTGAATTTATCTTTGGGAAAAAAGTTGGGTATTAAGTGTGTGTGTGGGGGGGGGGGGGTAGTGTATTAATTTGGTATTTATTGTGCTCTAATATTTACCCATCAGATCCCTTTAAAAAATTTCAAATTTGGTTGTTTTTAAGATTTTATCTTCACTTTTTATGGGTCAAAATTTTTCTTAATTTTGAATGATGTGAGAACACTTGAAAAGGTTATATATTAGTTATAAAATGATTTTAATTGATTAATTAATTTCTTTTACTCTTGAAATAATATGTTCATGGTTATATATTTGAGAAAATATTATACAACTATCATTGAATTGGAACTTTTTGATTGAATCAGACTTATACGAATTTCATTTACATGGGTTATGAAATGAAAAACCTAATCTAGGTTGAGATTATTTTCTTCATTCATTCATTATTTTTTATTTAAGCTAAAACTATTGGATGAGTTATTTATTTATTTTTTGTATATTTTTGAAACTACTCATCCATTAAGCTGTGTCTAAATTATTTTAGTGATAATTATGTGTGTCTTCTCAACCAGAGGTAAAGAGAAGTTTGTAAGTCTCACATAAAGTCATGTTGATGTTTTCTTATTTAAATTAAAAATATTTCAAAAGTAATAATTATAGTATAACAATAATTAATATAGCATCAAATTTTCATTTTTTTGAGGGAATTAAAATTTTTTTCTTAAAAGAGTTCTTGTTGGAAAATAAATTTTCATTAATAATTATTTTATAGAATTTCAATTTTTCAACTTTGAGATTTATTTTTCCCCAATTAATTTGATTATTAATTTCTTGAGGAAAATCAATGATTATATAAGGGGAATTTGATGTGGCCTCTAATTGACAAGTTTAGCCATATATCTTAATTATTTTTATGGATTGAATTAATTAATCGACCCTTAATTGTTAAATAAATGAACTTAAGTAGTTATGTTGTTGAAATAATAAATTTATTATTTTCATGTTTAATTTTTTATAATTTCTTTTAATTTTATTTCTTCTTATTTAATTTTTTTTATTTTATTACAATTTATTTTATAATCTAAAATTTATGTTTTTAATATTATTAATGAAACATTGTGTAATTAAATATTTAACCATTTTTAATTAATTTAATTTAAACTCACATGTGTCTGTATTTTAATACATTTGAAAATTAATTTATAATAATCAATATGGAATTAATTTTATATACAAATATTGTTTTCAAATTTTTTTATTTTAACTATAAATTTGAGTTTCAAATTAATTAATTAATTGATTTGCATTTTAATTTTGTTTTTAGTTAATATTTTTAATTTTTATTTACTATTTTTAATTTTTATGTTTTAATGTTTTTAACATTATTATTTAATTTTTAATTTTTCTTTGTCGCCTTCAGTAGTGCTTCCTCCAAATTAAATCACCGCCATAAATGGAGTCACTGCACTTATGATTTATATATGCTTCAACCACAACATGGACTCACCTCTAGGGTCTCACTGTTAGAAACACACCGTTGGAGACTCACCGCCAACCTCCCTACCTCGGCTCACCACCAGCTACCCAGTTTGACCCACCACTAGCCACTAATTCACCGCCAACATAAGACACTGCTTCCCTACCTTCACTAAGCCAATGAGCCACCACTATAGTTATCTTCAGACGACTTACCATTGTAAACCCTTTACCTTGTACCAGGTTTCTTCTACTGTCACCACCAAAATAGGGGTCTGTTGGAACTATAAAAAATCAAGCTTCTTCTATCACATGTTACCACTAAAGTCCTCATCTGTCACTAACACAGATTGTCTACTTCCAGAAAAACTATTCCACATGCACCTTTGGCCAAATCGAACCACCATGGACCACAATATCAAAACCACACCAGATCAATGAAATCTGATGAAATAAATCTACCGCCATACCTAATTCTGCTACAACCGTCAAACCCTCATGTGAACTTCCCTATAAGACAAATTTGGAGCCCTGCCAAGTCATAATTTATCTACCTACAGTAGAGGATCCAACTCATTTCCATTGAAGCCACACCTAACTCTCTAATAAATCTGATGCTATAATCACCTTTCTAAAACTAGATCTAAGTTCACATCCAAACCCTAACGGCCCCCCGACCCACTGACTATTTTGATGCTGAGCAAAGGGGATGCCACAGCTGAGCTATGTCGAGTACCCATAGACCTGTTTTCACCGTCTCCATTATCCAGATACTCGAAGAACTACCTCTTTTTTTAAGATTCACCAAATGTCTTTGGCCAATGCTATGAGCACACCCCCTCTATCAAGCTCTAATAGAAGAATTATGGTCGACCTTCTCCATTGCAAAGAAGACCCCCTCGCAGGCAGGGTTAAAACAATGATTAAAATAAATAACAATAATAGTAAATAAATTAATTAAAAATAATAATAATTAATAAAAATAATAAATAAATATTATAATTATATATTTTAATTATATTACAATATTAATTGTAATAATAATTAAAATAAATATTTATGAAATATATTTAATAATTTAAATAAATAATAATAATAATATATTTATATTAATACAAATAATTATTTTTAAATTAATTAGTTTACAATTATAATTGTTATATATTTATATTAATGTTAATAATTAATAATTTATTTTTTGTATTTTGAAAAAATTACCTAAGAATTGGTCCAGGTTCACAAAAAATAGGCAATTCCTTGGATGCAGGCATTTCTCGAGTCATATACAGGTGAAGCAAAACCCAAGACCATTTGATGTGTTCATAGGGTATGAACACCAAGCTAAGTAGGCATATGTCATCAGTGATAAACCTGTTAATTATGAAGGATAAAAATTCATGGTATATAACATTTTAACTTTCATATTCTTGAAATCGAAGGCAGACCTAGAGAGACTGGGATATTGAGAACCAAACATTGTGAGATTGAGATATAGAAAAACTGAGACAGAGTATCAGAATAGATTGTGATAGATAGAGAACTCTTCCCCCTTTTCTATTCTTTTGATAATTTGTTATTCAAATTGTTTTCATCATGTATTTTTAATGATTATTGGGTAATTTTTGTGCTCAAATATTTTCAATTGTATGTTTTTTTCTTTAAACTTCTTCAAAAATATCAATTTTCAAATTTTATAATTGATTGGGGAGATCAATTCGGGAATTCAAGAAATTGTTTCACGTTTCTTGAACTTTATTTAAATATTTTGAGATAATTAGTGAGATTTTTTCTAATTTCAATTTCTTTGAAACCATTTTCTTTTTCATGTTTCATGAAGTGGCGAACTCTGAAGATCCATAAATTTGTGTATTTATTCTCATGGAAAGGTAGATTAACCTAACCCTTTTACAAGATTTCAAATTCAACTATATGTTTTGGAAATATTAAATCTATGTAAACTAGTCTGTTAAAACTCATCTTGCATCTTTATTGATCATTATTTTACAATACCATTGTAAAACCATAAAAAGTCTTGTGGTTTTTATTATTTCATCATATAGAGTAAAAAACATAAGTTTAGAAATTAAAAAATATTTCCCCCTCTTTTCTATAGATTTCCAGCCGTCCTCCCACTATTATTCACCGAAAACAAATTCAGTATTAATTTACTCTCACTATTCCTCTCTAAATCCCTTTCTAGGTGTTACCAAGATCTTAAGAATATCCTCCCACACTTTTAAGGGTTCCAACTCAAGGTAAGAAACTATATCCTCTTTTTTTCATGTACTTTCTTTGTGTTATGCCCTTTATATTTCAAATTTCTTTGTTGAAATGTGTTTTTACACATCTTTTTAATATAATTTTGATTCCCTTGTATTTATAGACCACCATTAACACACATTAACCCCTCCCATACACCATTATATTCACTTGTTATGCACTAGAAATTATCTAACTCTTTTCTAGGAATAATATTTATATAGTGAGTACCCATTCCCATTTCCAATCAAGGTAATTCACCAAGTTATACATATACTTCACCGATTAGGTACTTCCATTTATGTAACCCTCACTTCATAATCATGGTGCTAAATATGATAAATATAGTTCTTATGTTGTATTTTCTATGTGGAACACAAATACATGTACATGATATAAATGTGATGGGTGGCTTAAGAATTATGTTATCCTCCAATGCATTGGGAAATGTTTTTATAACATGTTATTCTATGTATGGTTCAATAAAGGTTATATCCCAAAGATTTTGTTATGATGAATTGGTGGTTATCATGTACTTATGCTTATGATATATTTTTTATGTTGTTTCCAAATTCCAATATTTCCTTGATGTTATCATATTATATCATGTTTCAATGGTCATGTTTCTGATTCTCACCCATTTTATTTCACATTTTTATGCCTCTTGACTAACATGTATTAAATTAATCATGTTATCCTTTGATTAACCTCTTACATGGATTTATATATTATCCTTTTCTTATGTACATCCCCAAATTATCTAGTATATCATTAAAGAATTTATGGAATATAAGTTCATGTTTTTCTGTTTTTTAGTGATGTTTTTGTACACATATTTTAATTAAATGTGTTATGAAACTAATTTCCAAAAGACACTTGTCATAAATAATTTTTGAGATTGTATTATGAGTTTCATTATGTATTAAATCATAATATAAATTTTATGAAACATATGAGTTTTCATAGTTAGTATCAGATGAATGTCTTGTTATTTCTGAGGATTAAGATTAAAAAACTTTACGGAAATCCTTAGGTATAAGAATAACATATAAAAATATCCTTAAATTATAGTAAATTATTGAGTAAGTGATTTCCAAAATAAAAAATCCATGTTTGGATATTACAAGTTGAATTAGCTCAGACACATATATACCTCAGTGTAACGACAGTTGAAAGGGAACATCAGGAATTGATATGATCATCACCTGGTTCATAACAAAATTTCCTTACCACTCACTTGATATAACACTCCCAAGAAATATTATTTGGTAAATTAATAATCTTTATACAAACCATTATTAAGGGAATGATAATTCCCATAAAATTTTATGTTATGAAATATAAAATTCAAGACATAGATTGAAACCTAGAGATTCATAGGTTAAAGAATTTATGAAATTTAGGAGTCATCCCTTTAATGCTCATAGTTTACCTTTTATGTTATTGGTATGCTTAAAATTCTTATCCCTATTTTTTCCTTTATTTTTTTTCAATTATAGGAAATAAGAGGAACTAGGTCAACAAACAATGTAATGAGTGATGTAATGGATACCCAAATGAGATGCACAACCCAATGAGAGACTGATTTGAGAAATTCATGATAATAAATTCTCAATTAACTAATAATATGAATAGAAACATGAATCCAAATGAAAAAAAATCCCCCTATGAAAGGGAAAGATATAATTGAGACATTTTTGTGACAATATCCTTTGAATTTTAGTGGTTCTTTCAATCCATTAATATTGGAATAATGGACCAAAAATATTGAATGGATATTATCTACCATTAAATTAAAAGAGAAAGGGAAGGTAGTGTAATATTTTTATCATATATAAGGAGAATATTACCAATATATGACATTAATAAAAATAATTATGAAACCAAAGGATTATATTAAAGTGATGAAGTGGAAAGAATTCAGGAAAATGTTTTTCAATTAATATTTTCTAACTCTCTATGATAAAATGGCAAGGGAATTTATTATCCTCAAGAAAAATGATAATGAATCCATTGGGATGTATGAGGAGAGCTTCATAAAACATTCATGATATATATCTACATAGTATTTTTATACTTAGAGAATAAATTTCATAGATGAATATTCATTAAATTACACAAAAACATGCCTAAGGATCATAAAGTTATAGTGCCTTTGGAAACATGGGAATATAAAAAATTGGTTCATAAAAGATATAAATTGTTTTCTACTTATTTCCTCATAAATAGAACCATTTTTAGGCATGTCACACTTAATACCTATCATCATAACCTGGTGAAAATAAATATAAAAAGGAGTGAACTTAGATTCATAGCAAGGTAAATTAAGTGAAATACATAATCATAATGTGAGCATCAGGATATAAGAACATTAGTATAAGATATAAAAACTATACCCTACACATCAAAGATTATATTCTTGAGTCATGGAGTAAATATTAGTAGTTTAGGAGACATGAATCATGGATAAATAAAAGAACATGATACATGAAAGCATAATATTGATATAATACATGACATTGTGGTATAAACATAAGAATATAAAATCATTTATATAGTAGTAAAGGCTCGTTAACAAGGCTATCTTAGTGTAATGGGTTCACACCACAAACCATTATATTAGTCATGGTTCACTACCAACATTGTCATAGTAAAAAAAGTCCTTTAATGAAATAGGTTCACACCCCATTCTAGAACTATTTATCTCATGAGATTTCAATATTTAATCAATGAATTGGAGGGAAATGTATGTCCCACCCATCACATAATTTGAATCATACATATGTGTTCCACAAGATCATAAAACATTTATCATATCATAACCCGTTAAAAGAAACCAGATTCAAAAATATTTATTATATCATAACTTGAGGAAAGGAAATAGGTTTCATAAACATTTTTTCATCATAAATATAAACCATATAGAGAAATAATGAAGATTGTATCATCACATTATTTCTCAATTAATGATTAATCTACATCAAAGGATTCCATATTATATAGAAAATTATTTAGAAGTATAACTTGGAGATTTTTTTGATTAAAATATCCTTTTCACTTTGAAAATCAATTTTTATAAAATTAAACTTTTTTAAAACCCTTTTACTTGAAAACGACTTTAGAAATTTATAAAGGAAACTTTAAAGATCATTTAAAACATTTGTTGAGGGAAATATTATATCATACTAGAAAAACATTTTTTAAAAACATAAAAAATATTCAAAATCCCTTTTTATTAAAACGACCTTTGAAATTTATATTGTAATATTTAAAATATTTGGTGGTTATGATGGTGATAAATTTCATTCATGACGTACATGTTTAAACAATGATTCATTCACATTTCCGATAAAATACAAATAACCCTTATTTGGAGAATTTCATAAATATTTATTTTCAAACACATTGTAAAAAGTAAAACATGGGTAAAAATTTTGTTAATAATTCATTTAGTTAGTGATATTTTGTTGAAAACATTTTAAGAAAACATGGATATTAAAGGAAAAGGGTTTTAGAGTGAATATAGAAATAACGATGTTTTTTCTTAAAAACAAAATTTTGGTCCCTTAAGTACTCTAAGTGAAAAAAATGAAAGGAAAAAATTTATTCTTCATAAATTAAAAGAAGTGAAGAAATTATATTATTTTATTGAGACATATATCATAATATTTCATTATTGGAAGCGTAATCATCAAAAATCCTAATAAACTATGAAATTTTAACATAAAACCATTAAATTTTTTGTAAGATTTAATTTAAATCCCCATAGAAGAATAAAATTAAATTAGACATAGAATATAAAGAGAATAAATAAATTCATGATATCAACTATTGGGAAGAAACCCTTACATTAAGTCTCAAATTTCATCATAAGTTTTTTAATCGCCTTTTTAATAAAAATAGATTTATTATAAATATACTATAGAACCATAATTATATATATCATACCATATATGATTTACTTATGGCCTTTCATTTCCCATTTATTAACAATTTATTTTTAAAATCATGTTTTGGTTAATAACTGCTTTATTTTTCATTAATATTTTTATTTGGTATTTTAAATAAGTTTAATTTGATCATGGTTCCATAATATATATTTTTTTTCACATTATATAAATATAATATATATTTATTGTATTTATATTTAGTGTAATCCATAAAATTTAGGGATATAAAATAAAATGCACATTTATATAGATGATTGGCCATACGTACGTATGAATGTTGTATTCATTTTTCAAGGAATAAAAAAAATAAAGGTAAATAATTATTCAAACTTCTAGAATAATTTTAATGTTATATATATAATATATATTTATTAATTGTGTACTTACTTCTTTAGTGAGAAGCGTTGGTGAAAAATGAATAACATTGCCTTGTGATGCGGTAGTCCTCCATAACCACACACAACATTGTCATATCCTCAACAGAATGAAAATAAGAAGGTATAAAGGATATTATAATTTCATAAGTATAATAGTTCTAAAAATATCATATATATTATTTTAATATATCCATAATACCATCCAAGTAAAACTGAAATGAAAAACACATCACATCGATTCACAAGGCCGTAGTCCGTCATACACTCGAGCGACATTATAGATTTACAATGGGTTGGATGGTAAGTTGTTAGGTGAGATATTATAATTCTATAAGTATATTAATATCATTAATATCTTATATAAACATTAAATCAAACATTAAATCATGTAGTGAGAGCTGGTGATGGAAAATGAATAACATCGGTTGGTGAGGATGTAGTCCAACTTACATATGATTGATGGTTTCATTTCCCATTTGATGGAATGTGAGATAGATATAGGTTATTCAATTAAAAAAATAACATCTATGTTTATGGGAGATATTGGTGTTATTATATCAGTATATTTAAATAATATTTGAAGGAGTTATAGGAATAAATATAATGAAATTGCATGTTGAAGGATTATACCTCTTCTTCAGAGAACCTATTTAGGTTTACACCTAAAGCCTTCATAGGAGATATTTATAATAAAAAAAAGTCATATATTATTTGTGAAGAAAATTATGGAAGATATTTATTCTGGTATTTTCAGAACAAAATGCTTCTGGACATGTGAATATGAAAGAATAGTTAGGGGCATTTTATAAGATGGGGAGACGAAACACATTGTATTTTTTAAAAGAATAAAGTGCAACCATATTTTTCACGTGCCAAAAGGCTCAAAAATAGATTAAAATAAAACATTAGTGGTGATAAGGTTAATATATGTATAAATAATATGTTTTGTAATAGATTTAGGGTTACTTTATCCTTCACCTTTTATTTTAACCCTTCTGTAAACTTATTTTAACTTTAACCATGGAAATTATTTTTTACTGTTTTTACTATTAATTCTGAAAAAAATTTAAATTGAACTTATTATATAATATAAATAATTAATAATATAAATATAAAATATTTTTTCCTAATTCAATTCATATAAATGGCATGATTTAATTTAGAATTAGGCCCGCAGATGTGATGAAATATAGTTTTCCAAGGAGAAACTTTTCAAAAGTTTAAAATGTTAGTATATGAATATTCAATATAAAATTGATTTCAATGAAATAAATTGGAATAATAAAAATATAATTGAAATTAATTTACTTTTAAAATCATATAAAAATAAATTTTTTCTTGTAAATTCTTTGATTGAAATGGTAGTTTTCAATAAAAATCAATATTTTTCACCGTTCATTAAAAAAACTATATTTTTAGAAAATTATAAAAAATTAAATCCATGATAATTTTGACTGTATGAATTTAAAAAATAATTTTAATATTTCAAATATATTTTCTAATTTTTTCAAAAATTAATTTTAAAATAAATATACAAAATGTGACAAAAATATTTTTATATAAAAACACAGTTTTTAAGAGTAAAATTGGATTTATTCTTATCACACATATAGAAAAAAATTCAAATGTTAATTATTTTATTTAATATATATATATTCCATTAAAATCATTCAAAAAAATTTATTTTATTAATTTATTGAGATGAAATGCTTTTTTGTGTAGAATTTTTTTTAGAAAAACATATCCTTTATTTTTTAACTGGTTCTTATTTCTTTTTATAATTAATTGGTCACTAGAGAATTAATTTTATATAAATTTATAAACCATATATTTTAATAATTCTATTAATCCTATTTATATCCTTCATTACAATGGATAGAAGATAACTATCATATTAAGTAATAATATTTTAATTTTATGTTGTGTTTTATTAAAACTCAATGCTGCGTAAAGAACAAGCTATATATAAAACAAAATATAATAAGAAAAATTCATAAACTCTTATGGTGTTTCATTTTGACCCTCAGATAATTATTTTTCCCTTAATATTATATCACATTATTATCAAAAATGAGGACATTTCTTCCTTATTACATCCTATGGTTCCCACATAGATTCCTCAAGATGGTTATTTTAGAAGAAAACATTGACCATCTATGTGGTCTTATTTAATAGAAATTTATCTCTATGATCTAGAATCTCCATCGATTATCCCTTATGTAAAAGATCGTGATCCATTTGTATGAACTATGAGTTCAGTACATGTGATGGATCATGTATTTACTTAGGAGACATACTTTGGACACATCATGAACATGGGAGAGGTTTTGTTGAAGCATTAAACAATAAGATTTTATCCTGATACAATCAAAACTTTTAAAGGGATTGATATAAATAAGGATAAGTTTTTCCTTCATTCTTCCATGGATAAATTCTTAGAAACACCTTATCACCTATTTCAAATTCCATATCATGTTTATTATTATTAACATAACTTTTAAATCAAGTTTTTTCTTCCCTTATGTGCTACAGAATGGCTCTAACCTTCTCCACCATTACTTATGTCATATAATTTCCCAATATATTTCTTTCTCCAACTTCATTTGAGGACATTGGAGCTCAACAACTTTTTAATTTATGTCCTGGAATATTGATCTAGAGAGAAATATTATATAAAAGAAATGAAGTGAGTTGAATTTTTAATCTGATCTACTAGAACCCATATAACAGTGTCCCCTTTATGAATTTGGGGGAGTCTAATGAAAAAATCAATAGTAATGTATTCTCATTTCTATTACGGTATCGAAAGTTGTTTGAGCATACCCTTAATCATTTTTCTCTCATCCTTAACTTGGTGACCTACCAAACACTAATATACATACATAAAAATATATTAGTTCATGTTTTCCCACCATAAATACTCATTTGTATATACTAGTGGTAGGTGTTATAACATTTTCATCCTTTGGTCATGGGTTCAAGCCCCATGGTCTTACTGGATGCGACAGGTTGTCTCCCAACATGTGGGTTATACATTAAAAAAACTATATTAAAATAATTCCTATAAAATTCCCAAATTAAAATAACCCATAATAACCTGATAATTATATATATTATAAACTATAAAGTTTACTAATAACTTTAATCATATTTCAATAAAAGGCATTACTCCTCAAATATATTTTTCACTAAAACATATTCCAAACCAAAGTTTTGTATTTCCATAAATGCCTCTCAAAATATACCTTATTGTGATAAACACTTGTAACATAAAACCTAAAAAGTCTTGTCAAATACTTTGAACACATGATCAACTTTGAACTCCTAAATACATCATGGTATTCGTAACTCTTAAGTTAATCTTACTTGTGAAAATAAATTCTACCAAAATTTATACAATCCTTAGATATTTCATGATTCTTATAACCAAAATACTATTAGTAAAATAATTCTATAACATAATTAGTCTATCCAAATTCATAAATACATCACCCTTTTAATCCTTAAAAATGATCATATCTTATAAAGAGATATTTCCATTGGAAGTTTAGGTTCCTCCTTGAACTGATAGAATATAAGATTTGATTTATTATTCCAAAATCCCTATAGAGGGAGACAATAAATTCTAATAATCACATCAAATTTCAGTAAAGGATTAAAATTAATTATTTTATAGGCCTCACTCATAAAAACACATGAAATTCCCAACTAAGGATTGAAAGATAAGTTTCCCCAAATTATCATGATTCACTTCATCTATTGTGATTAAAGAATATTTATGGTTATCCCTTTGTGTTTATAGTTTATTGTGGATTATCAAACTCGTTATCCTTAGATTTGGTAATTGATATATATAATACCCAAACTCCTTGATCTTGAATCACTAGAGTGTGGTTGGTGCATTCTGTTGAGCTTTCTCTATATTTTCATTTGCAGCTAACTTATTCTTATAATTTAATCATTCCACTACCTGATGACCTTACTTTACAAACATAATGCATTTACCAATCCCCTTAAGAGAATTTCCTCTAGTTCCCTACCACAATTAAATCATGAAGGTAATATAATCTTCTTTACTTTATAGTTCTTAGTGTTTCCCTTGATCTCCCTCTTTAGTTTATTATCAAAACTGTGAGATTAATGTCTAACTTTAATCTCTATTTCCACATTATGGGCACATCAAACTATTTCCTCATAGTTAATAAATCCCCTTATGAATAACGCCATTTGTAGAATTCATTTTAATATATTGAGTAATTGATGAACATTACATTCATATTGGATAATAATGTTACAAGATTACATTGCAAGTCTTGTAAAATATTCCTCACATCCACCAACATATTCATCATCTTGATGGTTTAGATCAAGGAATTACATCTTCATTTTCATAAATAGAATACAAGGGAAGTAAATATTAAAATAATCCCACACCATTGAGTAAATTTCATCATGTTGCATTGTATTCTTGATGAGATTACACTATTGTTCCTCTTCCTTCCAAATGATATACTACCAAAATGAATTTTTCATTTTTTTGAATATTAGAGAATGAAATATATCTTTTTGTTATATTGATCCATTTCATAGAAACTAGAGGATAAAAATAACCACTAAAAATGATGGTAATTTCTTAATGCAGGACTCAACAAAACATTGTTCCCCACATTTCTCATTTGTAAGTTTATAATGATTCATAGATTAATAAATTTTTTATAATCATAGAAATGAGATTCTTTATTCTAACTCCCATAAAATTAGGTTTCTTAGGAGGGAAACCATTTCATTATCTATTACATTTATCATTAACTTGGTTTCTTTAGGTTCTATCTATTAGAAAAACCAAACACATTGCATATGATTAAAAATACTCATAGTGGGGAACCACATAATCATGAAGATTCACTTATATGATTTCAAAATCATGATGCCTTCTTTACAATCTATGAAACATTATGAATGACCTTTGTTTTACATGGAAATTATATAAATCATTTAGGATTGTTACATTGATTCTATTAATTTCCAATGCATATCTCCCAGGAGTGTAAAACCAAGTGGGTAATATGGCTTGTTATCATGTACCAAGTAATGAATAAGACAATTTCGATGAACCTTTTAATTGTTGTTATACTTAGGTACATATGTTATATAACCACATCCACAAGTAGTATCCAAAAATTATTTATTTCAAGGAAACCAGTCTCTCTATCATTCTAAAATATTCTTGGATATTTTTCTATATATAGAATTATCCTTATAAATATTCTTGTATCCATAGGGTTGTCACTAAGGTTTTCTCATCCTAATTTTTGAAGGATAACTAAGGATATCATATGATAACAATATTAATGACCCTCACTTTTCATATATTGATATTATATCTTATTATATGAATATTCATTACAATACACAAATAAAAACCTAAGGATCATAATGGTGTAGTTAATTTGGAAATATGGAAATCTAAGAAACATGTTCATAAGAGTTCTAAATCATCTCCCACTTAGTTACTCCTAACTATCACCATTATCATTCTTATCATATGTAATACCAATCATTATAAACTAGATAAATGAAATATAATAAAGGGTTACCATAGATTCTTAGTAAGGGTAAAAAAGGGATATATGTAAACATAAGGTGTCTATAAGGTTATGGGAATACGAGAATACCATTTGAAATCTATACCATTCATAAAAAATTCATCATATCCGAACCCATAAAAATAGATTGAATTAATAAAACATTCATCATTTTAGAACCCATGAAAATAAATGGGTTTCATGAATCATTTCATCATTATATAACCTGTGGAAAAGAAAAGTGGTTTATAAACATTTTTTCATCATAATTATTAACCATCTATGGAAGGAATTATTATGGTATCACAGGATTATATCACCAGTGAAGCTAAATTTGTATCAAAGGATTTAACCATATATTGAAAATGAATTTGAAATTTTAAATGGAATATTTCAATCATAAAATATAATTTCCATTTTAAAAAACAATTTTAAAACAAAAACCATATTAAAAATAATTTTATTTGAAATGAACATTGGAATCAAAAAATGGAATATTTAATGATCATTTAAAATATTTCTTGAGGAAAATATCCTATCAACATTGGAATTTCTTTTTAAAATAAATTATTTTAAAAATTCTTTTTCATTTAAAATATCCATTGAGACTTATAATATAACAGCTCGACCACAGAATCTTAGAGATGATGTATTATTTTATTACATCAGCATGATTACAAGGAATCAAATCTCAAAGGATTGTTCAGTTTAGTAGTCTTGGAAACCTAGATTACTTACATGATACCCATAATACATTAAGAAATAGTAAATATAACAATGATTCATAAAAAGAAAATTAACAATGTCCTTTAATACTTATTCAAAGGTTTCTTCTTCACAACTTGGGGAAATGAAACATAATAAGGGTGGGATCAAATTATTAGTAAGGGTAAGTAAAATAGAATCAATAATGAATCAATGAAAATAAATTAAAAAGGGAAAGGTGATTAACTAAAAACACTTTCCATTCTATAACTAGATAAGGAAAAATCAATATGCCATGGTAAGAAATTAAAACCCATTCCATTTAATCAATTAATTAAAAATTAAATGTATCCATAGATATGTTGTCACAAAATATCATGGATGAATAATAACTGAAATAAATGATATAAATGAATTCTTATTGGACTTCATGTCTGAGGAACATGATAACCTGTACCATCAAGACCTTTCACAAGATAGTTAAAACAATAGATAGAAACCCATTTACTTTGGCCAACTTATTTGTCTCATGAGAACCTATCGATGCACCAAGAAGTTATATAATTATCAAGATCCTCCCATAATTTCCTATCAAAATATTTACTCTTAATGAATAATTAAAAATAATATACCTTATCAAATATCTTTATGGAATAAAGAATATATAATTATCAATATTTCCCCAAAATAATCAAATAACTGTCAAATTAGACACTGTATGTAAAATGATATATGATTTAGGAAATACTAATATCAATTATTTAAGACTATGGATATTAAAGTAAATTTCCAATGAAAAATTATTGAAATAATGTTATTTTTTCAAGAGAAAGTTAACAATCACAAGAGGAAGTGAGATTTCAAAGACAATCATTAATAACATTTTTGAGGAGAATAATCTTTAAACATTCCAAAGTGTCCCATACCACATTGAAATATTTAAATCATAATCCTCATGAAGGTATAAAATTTAATGAAACTTATAATATAATGAGAATAATTAGATTCATGATATTATGTTTCAAGGGTATTATAAACACCATATAAATGAAACTAGGTTCATAACTACAAATAAGACTCAATGAAATGTAAACCGAGATGAAATCCATTACCTTATCCTTAATTTTTATTGTGTGGTATTTATAATACTATATAGTGATTTATAATATGTTACTAACTAATATAAGAACTATAATAATTTCAATAATATCATATATTAACTTCTTATAATATTTTATTACTCGTTTGCTAACACTCTTTCATTACTCAAACTATTTCGACTCTTAATTACCTAGTTTTCTAAAGTATGTTTTGACTTGTGATTTGTTTTTATTATTAATTATATAATTATTTAACTATCTAAATAATGTAAAAAATGAATTTATTATCATATATATTCTTTATATATGTAATTATAGTAGTTCATAATATTTGGAGATTATAAATTATGTGTAGAATCCATGGAGATGGTAATTCATATGTACACACGAACAATATATTCTTCTATCTGTTGTATTAAAAGAATGAAAAATAAATGATACATATATATATCATAATTACAGTATCATATATATGTTATATATGTTACATATATTTATTAAAACCATTTTTTATATGTTCCATGTATGTTATGAATGAGTCATATCACTTTGAGGGTCGGTAGTCCAGAGTTCCTCAAAAGAAATTATCGTATTTACACGAGATAAAAAGAATACATGTATATTCTAAATAAAAATTAATGAAGCATAAAGAAATTATAAATACCATATACAACATATATAAATATATTATCCATAACAATGTACACCATAATAGGTGGTAGAGGAAAAGTGAACAATCATTGTTTCTTGAGGCAGTAGTTCGCCGTACATAGAAACAGTATATTCATTACCCATTATAGGAAGGTTTGTGTAAGTTTAGGATGAAAACTTTACATAAAAAAATCCTAGTATATTTATTATAATGGGTTTTATATAATAATGTAATAAAGTTATTTCAGGGGGTGGATAATGTAAATGAAACTAGAGAGCTTGAGAGAAGATGTTACCTCTTAACAAGGTAACTTCTTCTGGGTTGTACAAAAGGATTCCTTGGAAGTATTTTTTCCAAAAGGGAGGATTCAAGTCGAAGGTTAGGGATTTTTAAATTCTACTAGGGAAGATACTTTCCGAACCTAAGTGGTTTGGGAGGTGCGAGGAATGAGGAGATGTGGTGGCCTTTAAAAGGGAGGAAAATGACTCACTTGGTATTTTTGAAAAGAAGTTAGGGGTACTCACATTTTACCAAAAAATGTCTCACAAATAAACCAAAATAAAAACTCTAAGGTTAATGGCATAATTATGGATAGAAAATGGGTGTTGGACAAGTGGATAGGTCATTTTTACCCTTAAGTTAAAGGTTAAATCCTTTATTAAGATTAATTTTACATTAATAATTGGAATTAATTTTAATTACTTTCACTAATATTTTTGGCAAAAAAATAGGTCTTATTAGACAATATAAATTATTACAATTAAAAACATGTAATCCATTTTTCCAAATTTCAATCAATGAAGTGGCAAAAATTAATTTAAAATTCATCCTGCTGGCGGGACGACATTGCAAGCTTTTAATGTAAAAACATCCAAAAGTTTGATATGTTTTTACATTTAACTTCAAAGTGAAATTGATTAAAATGACATAAATTGTATTAATTGAAAAAATATTAACAAATTATAAATTAAAACTAATTAAAAATATAATTTAACATTATAAATAAATCAGATGAAAAAGCAATTTTGAACTAAAACTCAGTATTTTTAATTATTCATTAAAAATTGAAATTTTTCAAAAAAATATAAAAAATTAACCATAACCTAATTTTTATGTTTTTATTCCCAATATTAGGTTTATATTAACATATAAAATCAATTAAAGTGTCAAGATTCATATTTAATATGGCTTCACTATTAAAAGGTGGAAAAATACCTTTATAAAAATATAGTATTTTGTATGTAATATTGTGTTTTATCTTATCTTATTTATATCTAAAGTATATTAGATGAGTGTAAAAATATTTATTTGGATATATAATATATAAATTTACTTTATAAACTCTCAAAAAGTGTTATAATTTAACTAACTATGAAAAACATGTTTAAATAATGCTTTATTTAAATTGGGCGTTGTGTGTATTACAAAGATATTAAAAAACTAAAAGAAAATATGGTATAGTATTGGGGTGATACATTCTTCCCTCCTATAAAAATATTATCCTTGAAATTTTTAGGGTTGTTACTTTAAAAAATATTTGGGTAGTTCTCCTTTATATAATCCTTTGGTTCTCATGTTTCTTTATCCATTTTGTGATTTCTCTAGAGAACTTTTACCAGATGAGTCATTCGATTCCTCAACACTTGCTCTCTGGAATCAAGAATTTATATGGGTTGTTTGAAATATGAAAGGTCAGGTTCCAAATAAATTTCATCAAAGGTGATCATGTGTGTTTTTTGAGTCATATATTTATTTTTTAGTGATATATGGAACACATTGTGAACACTTGAGAGATTTGGAGGCAATGCTAAATGATAAGAAATGACTCCAACCCTTTCAAGAAATTTAAAGTGTCTAATGTACATGGGAATAATTTTTTCCTTTATCACTAAACCTTATAACACTCTTCTATGTAGATACCTTTTTGAAAAAATGTTCTCCTACTTAAAATTCCAAATATTTCCTCTGGTTATCATCATTACTCTTTTTACTACTTTGCACCACTTTAATATGATCCTAAATAGACTTTACCTTTGTATTAGTTACATCAAAAAGTTCTAGTAATATGAGTTTCCTTTCACCAATAACATCCCAAAAAGTTGGAGTATGACATCTCTTTTCATATAATGCTTCATATGGCACTGTTAGGTTAAAATATATGAGATAACCATAAGAGGGGGGGGGGTGAATTGTGACTTTAAAAAATTCTTGAGAATCTTGAACGAAACTGATTATTTCCATTAACTCTATTAAATATGATTTAAGTAGCGACAATAAATAGAACAAAGTACACAAGGATATATAGTTGTTTGGGACACAAATATACCTTAGTCCATTCCACCAACCCTCTTCTCTATGAGCTTGGTGATTTTCAATAGTCAGTGCTCTTATCACAAGACTATCCACAACTGAGTGTAGGAAGTTGAAATGTTTACAAAGTAAGTCTTAAAAATAGAGCCTTCTGGTTCTCAAAACAAGAATCGTACAAACATAGATTAGATCAAGAAGTTGTTACTCCTTAAAAGAAAGGGTATTGTTTTAAAATGCTTCCAGCTCTTCTTCACAGTTTCAATAGCACACATCTAATAGTAGATAGATCACCATCTTCAGAATAGGATTTCATCAAGAAGGTACAATTTTGAAATGATACAGTTGCAATAGATCTTGAAATATTCTAAAAAATATAATTATACTTACAATAGATCTTCTATGTAGAATAAGTAAATCTTTAACGTTACTCTTATTCTGTAGAAAAAAGAGTCTGAATGTTTTCTTCGCGGTGGATCTGAAAAAGATCTTCTCCAGAAATGAATTTCTTAGATCTATGTATGTTATTATGTATGTATGTAGGATTTATATGTGTAAATAATATGCATAGATATATATAATAAAGACATGATCCTACTTCATAGATCTAGATCCACAAAGATCTCTTGAAATACCACGATAATTCAAATTTTAAAACAGAGCAGTCGTAACTTCCTTTAACAATAGGCAAGAATTCCTCCTCTTAAATCGATCAATTAAATAAAATAAAATTGGATTTAAATTAGTCAATGATGAGATTTAAAATATGTCTTTGAATCGAGCTTGAAATCAGCCTGATATTCCATAAAAGACCATTGCACAAAATCTCTGACAAGGTCGAAAATTCAAATCTCCAATGCTTTTTTTAATCCATGTCGAAAAAAAAATTCCACAATGGTTAATATCATTAGAGGGAGAGGTATCAATGTTTTTATCTAAAATTAACGGGGTTCTAAGGTTGGATCTATGGCTGATGCTAACCAAGGAAGAAGAAAATGAATCAGGGCATTGATGTGATGAAGATGATACTATTCACTATAGATTGTATGAAATTCTATTCAAATCCTAGATCATTGAAGAAGTCGCCATCAATTTCAGAATCCAACCATTTCCAAAGATCTTTGATTTTGATGAGCTACATCTAGTGGATTCGATTGAAGTTGACTATAAGTTTAGTTGAATGATATGAATGATTGTTGAAGAAAATTATTTCTGGAGACATGTTTTTGAATACTCTCCTAATCCAGATCTTACTGAGAATCGAAAACCTCATACTCAATATGGGGGCATATTGATGATTTGGAAAAACAATTCCAGATAAAAATCGGTCTGGAGATCTTGATCTCTTTAAGATTTATCAGGTGTGTTTCCTCTTGGTTGGAACGGATCAACAATAGTCGTCAATCTTCACCAATTCAGGATCGTTAAGAAAAATGAAGCCCACACATCTTCCTTCTAGGAAGGTTATCATTGTCTCCACCAGAGTATGGTCATGAGGTGAGGCTGAGGGAGAACAATAGGGCAGACAATTCACACAGGAGAGAGATGGAGAACTATATCTAGGATTTCATCGAGAAATAGTGGAAGCACCATGCCCAAGGAGCCGAGAAGCTAGTGATCAAACATGGGGTTATTTTCATAAGCTAATTAAACATCAAAACATAAGGCTGATAAAAAACATAAGGTTGATGATCCATAATTATTTGACTTTAGAACATAAGGTATATGATCCATACATTTTTTTTTAAAATTTAAGGTTCATTACAAAAGTAAGGTTGATGATCCACATGTTTTCTTCTCAAACGTAAGGTTCCATACTTACGTAGGTTTCTTCATCCATACTTTTTATCATAAGTCAAATGTAAGGTTCCATCCAAACATATGGTTCTTTTACCATACTTTTCTATCAATGTAAGGATGATTAACCATACGTGTTGGGCCTCCAACATCATATATAAAACAAATCCGTAGTTTATTCCTTGTGTTACATTCTTCAATGTACAGTATGAAAAATGTTTCTTGAATACACTAAAAATTCTTTCTGAACACTTTGAAAAATATTCTACACAAATAATAAGCTTTAAAATAATTCCAAAATTAGGAATATAAAGAATATTAATTTTCCGAAATACACATAAAGTAAAATCATTAGTAAAATAAACAAGGGTATTTGTGAGAATCAAAATCATCATAAAATATAGATTATTTTTGAGACAATCTAGGACCAACAATCTCCCCATTTTTTATGATCACAAAACCCATAAAATTATTTTTAAAAATTTAGAATTTTGCAAATGTATAAAATAAATTTTACTTTTCAAAAAATTATTTCAAAGTGAATTTCTCCCTTTAGAAAGAATACGTTTATCCATATTTCTCCATTACATATCTAAAAATAATAAAATTACATGTTTATTCATTTATCTAATTTTCTTCCCTTTTTAAATAGAATTTTCCTTCCAAAAAAAATCCATATCTCAAATAATTTTTCAAATCTATACTTCTTCTTAAGGAATTTTCAAAGAAAATAAATGTTATGTTTGTAAGATTTGGTGTCCTAGAACCAACTGGATGTACTTTGATTACGTGGATATTTAATGTATTTAAATATCAAACATCTTATTAAATATTGTTCATTGTTCTAAATGACTATGTTGTAATAATGTCCTAGAGTATTTGTTGCATTGATAAAGTCATGGCAGTTTCCCACTATAATGAGAACCTTGAAATGATATAACAATATTCTTAAATATAGTTCTATGGTTGGATGACATAATATGATGGGACACATAGCTTGAAGACCATCAGGCGTGAGTACTTGTAAGAAGATGATAATTCCTCTCATGAAGTTCACACTTGGTAATCTCCAAGATTGAAGATTATAAGAACAGACCCACCAGTAGGAATTCTGCATGTTTTGGTGTCATCAGATATTTCAATATGCAAGCATGTGTAATGATACTTACACTTTAATATTATCATTATTATGTGTCACAACTCACACATTTTAATTTACTATTGAAAACTATCACATAGACAGTTGGCGGGAAGTAGGGTACATTGAGTGCATCATGAGTGGAATGTTATTAATGGAGAAGTCAAGGAAATATTTGTCC
Organism: Viscum album; assembly: GCA_963277665.1. NCBI lineage: Eukaryota > Viridiplantae > Streptophyta > Magnoliopsida > Santalales > Viscaceae > Viscum > Viscum album. Next base: position 716,899,074 of record OY728128.1, on the reverse strand, counting down.
CTTCTTTTTATGGTAGTTGATATCTCGACCCTTTTATTGAAATAGAACCATCACGCAAAATTACATGGACATTATGTAAAAAAGAGTTTATTTCAGGTAGTCAAAGAATTATGTATCAAGCACAAAGGTTGATGACATTATCATGAAACCAGCTTGATGAGAAATTGAGACATAGAGATTATATTACACAATGAGTGTTCATATGTGGATATCGTTTTTGTGACTTTAAGTTCTTTCTCTTGGGTTCCTTGACTCGTTGCTAGACATTACTCTTGGAATTTAGGCAAGCCCGCCTAATGCTAATGAGAAAGAATCCTAGAGGGTCACACACTAAGTGTTTCTAGTGGATTCGATTAAATTATATTTGAATTTAATTAATAAATATTATTATCAAGAAAATTGAATAATTTTATTCAAGTTAAAATTATTGCATAAATTAAATATATATTTTTTCACCAGATTGTGGGTAAAATATATATATTTATTTTATTGAATATTTAATAAATATTTATTTACTTGTTTGTAAATAAAATATTTATTTAAGAGAATAAATTATTTATTTATTTTTTTGGGTGTTCAATAAATAGATGTGAAGTTCGAGAAGACTAAGTCTAGCCTAGAAGTAAAATAATTATTTGTAAGATGATAAATAATTATTTAATTAGTTGGCACAAATTAAAATAACACTTCTATTATTTTGTGACATGGAATTTTATTTATAATTCCGTTATGCTTAAGTTGGAGCACCATAAATAATGATGAAATATTATTATTAATAGGATGAGTTTTCTCTAAGGTTATGAATTTATTTAATTTCTGTTATACAATTAAAAATTATAACTAAATCCCCATGTTAATAAATATTCACATACGTCTATTGTGAGATGTACTAAACTGCACAACTGGAAAATTGATTATTGAGCTAAAAAATTTATCTCTAGAATCCTCTTCCCACCCCTCTAAAAAATCAGAGACATTATTCAAGGATGAAGAACAAGTGATCAATAATGACCGACACAAGACACTCGCTTCACCATGCTAGCACCCAGAGAATGAGTGGTGTCGATCGGAGGCCATTGGAACAAATGTGGATCACCACTAGAGAGATTCTAGTTTGGATCATCGCATGTGCAACGAGATAATCCAGAAGGGTCATTCCAGATGATCAAAATCATCAAAGAAGTGAATACCGAAGATCAATGTATTATTTTCTTTATGAAATTAATTATAAAAAAGATGCGAAAGATCATATCTGAAGGTTTCGGGCCTCTTCCTTGTTTATCTAAATCTTTGATTCTATTCCGTGGAGACTGGAGTTCATTGTTGTATTGATTTCAGAATAATCATTGATCATGGTAAAAATTAAAGTTGGGTGCCATCCCAACCACGCTTCCACTGCGCCCAAAACCTATTGTGTTTATCTAATTTTCTCCCCCTTTTTGTTATATCAAAAATAAATTATAGAATAAGGAATAAAACACATTTAATGTAGCACTGATCTGTAAGTAAATGTTATGATAAAATGTTTATTAATAATGGAATATAGATTTCTGGTAATTTAACATAGACATAAACAATATAAAAAACAAAACACATAAAATAAGAATCAATAATATTTAATTCATCGCATAGTGTATAGATACAAAATGATCAAGAATCAAGGTTTTTGGTTTAAGGGTTGGATAATGGATTTCTGAAATTCTGAAACATTTACTTCAATTATGCCAACCCCAACCTCAACATCTTCATTACTGCATCTCCCAAATTGATAACTAAATATATTACTTCCAAACTCACAAGAAGATCTTCGATTAGATTTACCTGAAAAAACTCATGCAGACTTTCCTCTTTTTCTATAAAAACATTCTGCTTCTCAGTAAATTTGTTGAGCAAGTCTCTCATAACTGGTTCACTAGAAGTTATTTTCTCAATAAGGTATTTTTAATTGTCCAACAAAACTGATAGAGGAGCACTGTTACATTACAAATATTACAGTTTTTCATTCATTTTTCTCATTATAGATGTAATGGATTGAAATCTCTTTACCAGATCAGGCAAAGTATCATATGTACTATCTTGATTTCCTTTGACAGACTCAAAATCTTGTCCCAAGTATTTTTTAACTCCACAAAGTCATTTTTTGAAACAAATTATAAATTCAGATTTCCAATTTCATTCAACATTTCCCTCTTGAATGCATCAAATTCCATTTTTGATACATTATTTTCTTTTAGATCTTCCAATTTCTGTCGTTCTTTTTTCATATCATTTTTCAGAAAATAATTTTTTTCTAGAACTTTGTTGAACTTCATAACTAGATATTCCAAATGATTTGATAGTGAATTAGATGCATCATGTTCTTGATTCATGGGTTGATCTACTAGTATCAAGGGTAAAGATTGAGCATCAGATTTCTCTTCATCATCCTTCTCTACTGCTTTTTCAACAGACTACTCTTTTGACTTTTCAATAGAAAAATATTCATTTAAAACTTCTGTTTGAACTCGAGACAAATTTTCTACTTTTGATTCACATTTTATAAGGCTTTTTTCTCCTCATGAGAAATATATTCTTGAATCAACCCTTCTTGCTGGTCATTTCCAATTTTATATACATACTAATCCACAATTTCCATCACTTGAGATTTTTCTTGACTTACATCTTCTATTCTAGGAAAAACTTATGCCTGAGGCATCACTTCTTCTTAAAGGGCTATTTATTCTTGAGGAAATACTCCTTCTTTCCTTTCCTCCTATACCTCTTTTCTAGCCTATTGAACAAGATCATTCAAAATTTTATAACCGATAGGTTCCACTAAACCTAGAATATTTTCATGAGAAGTTTCTTGTGAAACCTCTCTATTTCTTAACCTTAGAAGTCCTTTAATTACTTCATCTTTAGTTGCATCTTCAGCTATAAAATGTAATCCCTTGGAGGTTTTTGAAACCTCTCCAGTTCTGGATTCTATAAATCCTCCTTTATATTAAGCAACATGCTCCCCCTGAGCAGGGATATGGTCCTTGTCTGCTCCAACATGCACAATCTTCCCTTTGAATGTGCTCTAGAAAAATATGACCATCCTGAGGGTTCCGGCATTTAAGACATTATTGTGATGACATCTCACCCTTACATCAGTCAATCCGATCATGTCTTTTTTTAAACAAATGTTTTGAAATTATCTGTACATATAGATTAAAATTAATCCTTGCTTCAGGATGACAACAATAGTTCAAATATATTACTAGATATCTTTTGAAATTCAACTTAATTTCACTCAGAAATAGAAACATGACATACATGTTAGGGTATATAATTTTTTCCATTTCAACCATCTAGGATTCTATACCAGTATGAATGAACTTTACTAAAATTTTCTGGTCACCTTCCAAATCATTCATAAACATTTTCTTAATACCCGTTCATCCAAATAGAAAAGACGTAATATATTATGATTTTTGGTTCTTATCCCCTATTGATTTAAAGTTTTAATGAAAAACTACCTCATAAGGGAAGTTCAAAATCTTCTCAATCTCAACTGCAGAAATAGGGAAATCCTCATCCTTAATTTTGGCGATTATTGAATCTTCGATGTCTCCCAAGCTAAAATGAACAATTTTATAAAACTATCTCAATTATACCTCATATAATAATTTAGTTTAATTCTCATTGAAGGTCATATTGAGGACCAGAAATGAAATTCTTTCTTCAACAAGAGGTTCATATGGTAAATCCACTCCATATCGACCACTTTTCCTTGAGGGATTTTTCTTCCCATTGAGCATTGGCACTTGGCATTATTTTCCTCACCCTCCTCGACTCTCTTAGTCTTTTCCATTACTGTTGAACTATACTTGAAAACTTTTAGGATTTTAGGTTGAATGATTTCTAGGGTTTCTAAGGGAAAAATAGAGGTATACGAAATAGATTAAGGTTTATGTATTCGAAAGGGTTTGAGAAAAGAGTAGGTTTGGAATGTGAAGTGAGTTCTGACAGAACCTTGATTCTCATGTTATTACATGTGATAATCATTAAAAAAATAAAATAAACAAACCATATATAGCATATTAAGATTAATATAGAATAATAATAATAATAATAAATAAATCTATTTTATGTAAAATAAGAATAAAAATTAGTTTAATTGTTAAAGTTAACTCATTAAAGTTAATATATATTTAAAATTTAAAATAACAAAAATAGTAATAAAATAATCTTATAAATAATATTAAAATTAAATTTAAATAAAACTTATTTAAAATTAAATAAACCTAGACACCCCAGAATAAAATCAATACTTGAAGTGGGAAGTGGTTTAGTAAAACTATTAGCTGATTGATATTCAGTATTTACAAATTCTAAAAATATGTCTTTTTTAAGAACATGGTCTCTTAGAAAATGATGCCTTATATCAATATGCTTAGTTCTATAATGACTTATAGGATTTTTGGAAATATTTATAGCACTAGTATTATCACATAAAATAGGTGTACTATTAAAATTTAGTCCAAAGTACATAAGTATGTTTTTCATCCCCAAAACTTGTGCACACCAACTGCTTGCAGATACATATTCTGCATTGGCTATTGACGGAGCAACTAAGTTTTGTTTCTTACTAGACCATTACACTAAGGATTTTCCTAAAAAGTGAAAGGTTCTAAGGTACTTTTTCTATATAATCTATGACATCCAAAATCAGCATCTGAGTATGAAATTAAATTAAAATCATTAGTTTTTGGACAAAGAAGAGATTGAAAAACACTTCCTTTTAAATATATAAAAATTATTTTGACAATAGTAAGATTTGATTCTTTAGGATTTGATTGAAATATTGCACAAAGAAATAATGAATAGATAATGTCATGCCTGTTAGTAGTAAGATATAATAAACTACCAATCATACCATTATATAACTTGTTGTCCCCTAGTTTTCCATTTTCATCCAAATCATGTTTTATATTAGTACACCTAGAAGTTGTATATATCTTACTGTTTTAAAGTCCAAACATATTTAGTAAATTAATAATGTATTTTCTTTGATTAAGAATATTTCAAAAATATTTTTGATAAATTTGAAGTCCTAAAAATAAATTTATTTCTCCCATAATACTCATTTCAAAATTTTTCTGCATTAGATTTGAAAACACAGGATAAAGATTTTTATTAGTTGACCAAAAGATTACAGCATCAACATAAATTTGAACTAATAAAATATTAGAATTTATAGTTTTCTTGAAAAGTGTTAGATTTTCTATACCAACATCAAAAATCATTTTTCAAAATAAAAGAACTTAATCTTTCATACCAAGCTATAGGTGCTTATTTAAGGCCATAAAGAGATTTAGTAAGTTTAAAAATAGAATCTGGTTTTTGAGGATTTTTAAAACCATGTGGTTGTTCAACATAGACTTCCTCAATTAAATAACCATTTAAAAAGGTAGACTTAACATCCATCTGAAATAATTTGAAATTCATATGAGAAACATATTCTAAAAGGATTATAATGTAATCTAGTCTAGCTAAAGGGGAAAAGGTTTCATCATAATCTATACCTTCTTTCTGATTATCTCATTTAGCTACCAGTCTTTCTTTATTTATAGTTATAATCCCTCAATCAACATATTTATTTCTAAAGACCCATTTAGTTTCTAAAATAGGATAGTTTGTTGGCCTCTTAACTAATTCTCAAACTTCATTTATTTTGAATTGGGTTAGTTCTTCTTGTATTGATATCATCCAAATATCATCATTTAAGGATTATTATATAGACTTAGGTTCTAATTGGTATATAAAGGAAGAGAACTCAACTAGATTTCCTAAATTTCTTCTAGTTTTATTCCTATGTCTAGGTCTCCTATAATAGTTTCTATAGGATGATTCTTTAGGGTTCTAGACTATCTAGGTAAAACACTATTAGGTTTATCAGTTTCATGTTCTTAAGAATTGGACTGAATTTTTTTTATATAATTTTCAAAATCATATTTCAATTTCTCAAGTCTCATGTTATCATTAGAGTCATCTTCATCAATTTGATCATTTATTCTGACAAAAGGTTCAGATTCATTAAATTTCACATGAACTAATTCTTCAACAATCCATGACTTTTTATTAAAAACTCTATAGGCTTTGGAAGTAGCAGAATATCCTAAGAATATTGCATCTTAATATTTTGGATAAAACTTACCAACATTATCCTTGATGTTCAAGATATATAACTTTCATCAAAAAACTTTAAATTACTTTACTTTAGGTTTTCTATTATGCCAAAGTTCATAGGGCGTCTTTTTGAAAATTTGTCTAATTAAAACTCTATTGATTATGTATCAGGCTGTGCTTACAGCTTCTACCTAGAAATAGGTAGGAAGACTGTATTCATTTAGTATAGTCCTAGACATTTCCTAAATAGTTTTGTTTCTTCTTTCAACAGTTCCATTTTGTTGAGGTGTTCTTAGTGCAGAGAAGGTGTGTTCAATGCCCATATTTGAGAAAAAGGAATTAAATTATTGATTCTAAAATTCTCCAGTATGATCACTTCTTATTGAAATTATTTTAAAATCCTTTTCATTTTATAGAATTTTTTAAAAACATTCAAATATAGTAAAAGCTTCATTTTTATATTTTAGAAAATATATCCAAGTAAATTTCGAATAATAATCAACTAAAACATATACATATAATTTATTAGTCAAAATTTCTACACTTGATGGTACAAAAAAATCCATGTATATAAGTTCTAAATGTTTTGATGTAGATTTTTTTTAATATATTTAAAGAAAGATTTGTGTTGTTTTCCAATTTGACATGCATGAAAGAATCTGTCACTTTCAAACTTAAGACTAGTAAAATCAGAAACTAACAGTTTCTTAATAACTTATATAAAGAATAAATATTACAATGTCTAAGTATTCTATGTCAGATCCACGATTCATTTATCTTAAAAGTTAAACAATTCACTTTCTGTTTACACAAGGAATTTAGTTCCAAAGTATGGACATTTTTAGTTCTGGGTGCTCTAAATTTAAACAGTTTATCTTTAAATTTAGAACAATAATTGTCAGAAAAATCAACATGATATCCATCATCAAAGAGTTTATAGATACTTATTAGGTTATGTTTTAGTCTTTGTACATTTAGTAATTTGTTGATTGAGACTGTTTCTGTATCTCCAACAGTTCCGATACCCATAATTTTTCCGTTATCATTATCACCAAAGGTGACTAATCCACCATCCTTTTGTGTTAAATTTTTGAATTTGGATGAGTTTCCACTCATGTTCCTGGGGAAGCCACTATCCATGTACTATATTGCTTTTCTTCTTCTGTGAACTTTTTCTTGTAAAGATAGATTAAACAAGAGATTGTTTTGGTACCCATATTCTCTTGGGTCTAGTAGTATTAGATAACAGGGATCTAGGAACCTAGATTTATTTGTATTTCCATAACTCAGATCATTTGAATCAAATAAAATATTTGAAACAATTTTTTTTTAATTCCACTTATTTTGGGATTTCATAGATAACAGTTTTTGGTTATATGTCCTTTTTTTTCCACAGTAATTTCAAGTTACACTTTTTGAATTGGGAACAAAATAGTTTTTATATAGTTTAGGATTTTCATCTTTAATACCTATACCATATCTTTCCTTTTTAATAAAAGTTTTACCAAGAATTTATTTTAAAATATTTTCACCCTTTATAAAGAAGAGAGAATCAATTTTATAGGTTTTTAATTCATCTTGTGGTGTCTTAATCTGGTTTTCATGTTCTTCACTATTTGTGGTTGATGAGTTAAATTTATCAATTAACTCTTGGTGATGTTTTAGTGAAGTGTATCTTTATCCTAAAACCTCATTGTGAATATTATTTAGAGATTTATGCTTCTTTAATAGAGAATCATATCTTTATTATAGCATTTTACAATAGGCTGCAAGTTTTTCATTTGAACAACTAGAATCAGAATCATAATTGTAGGAGTAATAGGATTGTACATGATCATATTCATCCATAAATCACATGTTTTCTTTTAGGATAGATTATTCCTTTTCTAATTCATATTTAGATGAGTTGTTGTAGTATTCCAAAAGACTTCATGTAGATTTCATTTCTCTTTTATCCTTCTTCTCATATTTAGTATTTTTTAGAAATCTATTTTTCTTTCAACCTTTAAATAGAGGAATGTAAGGTCTTATATGACCCATTTTCTTTCACTCATATCATCTCAATTCCCTTAAGTATTTATTATCATTATTGAAAGACATTTTGAATCCTTTATTTTTCTTATACAACTTGCTGAATTTTCTGGCTAACTATGCCAGTTCTATTTTAGAATCAGATGAATTTAAATTTTCTTCTTTCTTGATTTCTTGTTTCATTTTTCTGATTTTATACTAATAAGTTACCTTTAAGTCATTATTGTCTTTTTTCACCAATAATTTAGGATCATCAGCTTCATATTGAATTTCTGATTCATACATCATCAGAGTTCCAATTGATTCTCTCATTGTTAAATCCTTAACTGCTGATGATTTTCTAATGAAAGCTGATATTCCATTCCATTTGGTAGGGAGTACTCTCAGAAATTTCAAGGCTTGATCTTCTTGTTTGATAAGATCACCTAAGACTGTTATATTGTTGAAAATTTTTGTAAGCCTTCCATTCATTTGGGTAATGCATTCTCTATAAGATATTCTAAAAGTATTGAATTTTAATTTTTCTTTTGCATACCTCATATATATTACATTTTCAGTTCCTTCATAAGAAATTACTATAGTCTACCACATCTCATATGTTGTTGGGATCTGCAAAACTCATTTGAATTCCTTTGGTCCAAGACCATAGATAATAACATTCATTGCTTTATAATTCATGTCGTATTTGGATTCTGTTGTAGCATCCCATGTTTCTGGTTTTTCAAGAATCTTGTAGGGATAAGTGATCTTTGAGTAGACTCTGAACCCAAGATTCTTCAAGTAGATAGTGATTCTTGATTTCCAGCATCCATAGTTTTCACCATTGAAATAAGGAGCACAAACCATTGACATTTATTCTCAATTATCATCCATTGATATCTCTTTTTATAGACCTTAATTCTTTTATCTTGTTATATCTTTCTCAAACTCTCACCTCTGATACCAATTTCTAGGTCCAAATATATGAGATAACCACAAAACGGGGGGGGGGGGGGGGGGGATGAATTGTGACTTTAAAAATTCTTTGAGAATATTGAATAGAAACGATTCTTTCCTTTAACTATGTTAAATATGATTTAAGCAGCGGAAATAAATAGAGCATATGAAACAAGGATATATAGTGGTTCAGGTACAAAAATCCCTTAGTCCACTCCACCAATTCTCTTCTCCATGATCTTGGTGATTTTCACTAGTCAGTCCTCTTATCACAGGACTATCCACAACTGAGTGCAGGCAGTTGACACCTTTACAAAGTAAGGCTTAAAAACAGAGCCTTCTGGTTCTCAAACCAAGAATTGTACAACAAAATATTATATTGAGAAGCTGGTACTCCTTAAAAGAAAAGGGTATTGTTTTAAAATGCTTCTGATATTTCTTCACAGTTGAAACAACACACATCTGACAGTAGATGGGTTGTATTCTTCAGAAAAAGATTTCTTCAAGAAGGAATAGTTCTAAAAAGATTCAGTTGAAATAGATCTTGAAATATTCCCAGAAAAAAAATCAGTATTATACTTACAATATATCTACTTTTTAGAACAAGTAAATCTTCAACATTTCTCTTCTTCTTTAGAAAATAGAGTCTGAACGTTTTCTTCGCAACAGATCTGAAAAAGATCTTCTCAAGAAATGAATTTCTTATATCGTTGTATGTTCGTTTGTATGTACATGGGATGTATATGTGTAAATAATATGCATATATATATATATATAATAAATTATGAGCTCTTACTTCATAAATCTATATCCACAAAGTTCGCCTGAATGACCGCAATAATTCAAATTTTAAAACAGAGCAGTCATAACTTCCTTTAATAATAGGCAAGAATTCATTCTCTTAAATTGATCATTTAAATCAAATAAAATCAGACATAAATTAGTCAAAGAAGATATTTAAAATATAGCTTTGAATCGAGCATGAATTCATCATGATATTCTATAAAATATCGTAAAAAAAATCTCTAATAAAGTCACAAATTTAAATCTCCAATGATTGAAGTAATCAAACGTAGGGTTCTTTTCATAAGCCAATAAAACATAAAAACGTAAGGTTGATCAAAAATGTAAGATTGATGATCCATAATTCTTTAACTTCAGAATGTAAGTTATATGATCCATACTTTTTTGTTCAGAACATAAGGTTCATTACAAAAGTATGGTTGATGATCCATATGTTTGCTTCTCAAATGTAAGGTTCCATACTTATGTAGGGTTCTTCATCCATACTTTTCTCATATGTCAAACATAAGGTTTCATCCAAACATAAGGTTCTTTTACCATAATTTTCTGTCAATGTAAGGTTGATTAACTATACATGCCAATCCTTTGAAATCAGATATAAAATGAACATAGAGTTTATTCCTTACATTATATTCTTCAATATACGATTTGAAAAATGTTTCCTGAACATGATAAAAAAGCTTTCTGAACACTTTGAAAAATATTCCACACAAATAACAAGCTTTAAAATAATTCTAAAATTAGGAATATAAAGAATATTAATTTCTTGAAATACACTTAAATTAAAATCGTTAGTAAAAAAGGGTATTTATGAGCATCAAAATCATGATAAAATATAGATTATTGTTGAGACAATCAATGCCCAAAATGAACTATTTTAATACTTTAATGGAAACTATTATTATAGGAAAATATACCAAATGTAAGTATTGATCCCACATACCTTGAATGTCGAGTTAGCATGACCTCAACATGTCTTCCATTGTTTTAATTGTTCTTTTAGACTGTCCATCAGTTTGAGGATGGTATGCAGTGATCAAATGAAGCTTAATGTCAAGATCATTATGAATACATTTCCATATTTTCAATGTAAATAGAGGTTATCAATCAGAAATAGTTGATATAGGTGCGCCATGAAGTCTTTCAACTTCATTAATATATAACCTTGTGAGGAACTCAAGAGGTAGGCCTTCTCTTATATCAAGGAAGTGTGTATATTTTTTTAGTCGATCAATGATAACCCATATTTCATCATTTCTTATAGGATTATTTGGTAGTCCTATGAAAAATGCTATAGTAATTTCATTCCATTTCCATATAGGAATAAGAATTGGTTACAGTACTCCTTTAGGATGTTGCCTCATAGCATTCACTTTCTAAAAAACAAAGCATCAGGATATATAATCAACAATTTACCACTTCATGTTATCCCACAAAAAATGATCCTTCAAGTCCTTATACATCTTTTTTACTTCCAGGTTGTATAGAGAAATTTGAGCTATGTGAATCATCCAATAATTCCCTTTATAGACCAGGTATAGATATAACACCTAGTCTCTTTCCAAATTTTATAACACCATGTTCACAAAAAAGTCTTCTAATTTTCCATCATTAAAAGATTACATTTCTTCTAAATTCATCATCATCAGTTAGAAAATTATTTATCCTCTCTAATAAATATGGTTTTTCAATAATTTGATAAATTATTGATGTCTCCCCTTCCTTAGAAATTACCATATTCATTTTTACTAGATCTATGAACATATGATCATTCTCAATCCTCATTTACATTAGAACTCTATGATCCTTCATAGTCAAAGCATTATATACCTTATTCACTTTCCCTAAGAGGTAGTTTATTGAGAAATAATAATCTATCAGTAGCTCGAGCCAACATGTTTGTCTCACGTTAATCTCATTCTGTGAGAAGATATATTTCTGGCTCTTATGACCCATTTATATCTCATATCTTTCTACATAGAGATATTGTCTCCATATTTTATAAGAAAATATTAAAGATACTAACTCTATATCATGGGTTGGATAGTTATTCTCATGATTCTTCAATTTCCTTGGTGCATAAGCAATAAATTTGTCATTTTTCATTAATACACAACCAATTCCCTCTTCAATGCATAACTATATATGAAAAACCAATCACTCCCAGATAGTAGTGTCAAAATCAGAGCATTGACTAATATTTTCATTATTTAATCAAATCATTCTTCTCATTCCTTTGTCTAGACAATCTTAACCCCTTTTATGGGTAATATTGGTTAATGGGTTTTCCAATCAAAAAAAATTCAGAAGGAATTGCTAATAGTAACCTTCAAAACCATTGAATCTACATACCTTGGTTATGTTTGTTAGAATATGACATTATATGACCACCTTTTTCATTTTAGGATCAATTTATATTCCATACTTGGAGGAAATATGACCAATAAAAAGGGACTTGTTGAAGAAAGAAACCACCCTTTTAAAATTTACCATATATCTCTTCCCTTCTAAGAGTATTAAGAATGATCCTCAAGTGACTCTCATGTTCCTCATAGCTTTTAGAATACACCAGAATATCATCAATGAATACTAAAAAATCATCAAGATATTCCATGAATAATTTTTTCATTATGTCAATAAAAAAAGAGGGTTAATTAGTTAACCCAAATAAAATTGCTGTAAAATCATAAGGTCTATACCTTGTCTAAAAAGTTTTCTTCGAAATATCTTCCTTCATCACTCGTAATTGGTTATACCTAGAATGAAGATCAATCATTGAAAAATATTGGGCTCTATGAAGTTGATTAAACAAGTCATCAATGCGAGGCAGAGGATACTTGTTCATTATTGTAATGGAATTGATTCCCTATAATCAACACAGTACCTCATGGATCCATCATTGTTTTTAACTAAGAGGACATTGGCTCTCCATGGTGAAACACTAGGGAAAATAAATCCCTTATTACCCAAATCATATAGTTTTTTCTTCTATGACACTAATTCCAAAGTGGCCATTTTATAGGGATTCTTTTATATTAGCCTCAAAGTAGGGATTAAATCAATAGAAAACTCAACTTTACCCTTAGTGGGATGTCAAGGTAATTATTTAGGAAATACATCAATGTATTCTTGTATGATATGTATATCCTCTATTTGAAGATTATATTCTTCTTCACTAGGTGTTTTATTCTCCTATTCTCCAAGTATTTCATTCAGTATATCTACTGAGGGTGGATCTAAATAAGAATTATGTGAGGAATCATATTCTTTAAAGATGAGGGATTCTACATGTTCCTTACAGATTGTAATTTCCTTCATCTTGCAATAAATATTTGCATCATATTTTGAGAACCAATCCATTTTGAGGATTATATAAAATTTAAAAATAGGTATGATTATATGTCCAACACACAAGGAATGTTTATGTGTTATAATGGGGACTAACTGACTCATCTTTGTTGTAATGAAACTTCCCTTATATTTTCTGACCGAAAACACTCTTATTAAATCAAAAGGGAAATGTATAATTTTCATGGAAAACTTGGTAGATATAAAAGAGCATGAAAGTACATAATCCTATAAATAATTGGATAAATTTTATTATAGGATTAATGCACCCACTACCACATCATTTGGTACTTCTACCTCCACTTTAGTGATCACATACACTTGTCCATCTCCCCTTGGACTCTTCTGTGTAATATTTCCTTAATGCTTAAGGAATTTTATTGCATATTTTCCTATATGTTCACAATTTTTGAATTGGAAATCATTTATCCACTTCTTCCCCTCTCATTCATGATCCTTTTGACCCCTAAATCTAGTTTTATAGAAAATATCCAATCCCTTCAAACACTCCCAAGGGTGATTTCTTCCATAGTTTTTACATGATGTAAATCGATCAAACTTCTTCTTCTTCTTTGATTCATTCCATTTTTCATAGTTATCTAATATACTCTTCTTGTATTTTTTTCCTTTGAATATATTGATTCTATAAAATTCCTTCTCCTTCTTGATGTTACATAAAACTATCTCTTCGCATGTATTTTTTTGGGAGATCAATGCCCCCAAGATACTTGGATTAAGACCTTGAAAAAATTAGTAAATATATCACTCGATGTTGCATATATAATCCATAGTATACCATGATAAAATTTTAAAGGTAACTTCATAATCTACAACAATCTCTTCTACCCATTTATTTAACATAAGAAACTTACTCTTTATCTCAATTTATTGATCATGAGGGAAGTATTTATTGAATAATGCCTCCTTAAATGTTCTCCATTCCCTGTGTTCAATTTCATATTCCTACCTTGTATTCTAGATTAGAGACCACCACTAATCAACATCACCTTAGATATAATAGACTTCAAGTGTAATCTTTTCCTTTTTGCTGCATTCCAAGGATATAAATATATTCTCCAGAGAATCAATCCATTGCTAATGTATATTTGGACTATTAGTCCCACTAAACGAAGGGGGATTATACCACATAAAGTAATCCAACATCAGAGATTCTCTCCAAATAATAGGATGATCCATTCGAGTAATGTTATTTGTCATACCTTGATTAATTTTCCATAATATTTCCATTATTTTCTCCATTCCAAAACCATATGTATTGGTTTCCTCAGCAGGGAAAACTCTACATTTTCCATGAGTATTAATACTATTCATCCTTCTAGGTGGCATTTCTAACAAAAATGGAATATACTATATCATATCATAAAATCATGAATTTCAAATATAGTATAACAATAAACATAAATTCATCTTAAATAAAAACATTGGTTATTTTAAGTTCATGTTTACATTTAAATCCTTCATAATGGTAGGTAAAGAAAATGTGAATTATCCTAAGCGTATCCCCATGGGAGTGTCAAACCAGGTGCATAGTAAGATCAATTTTCATGTACCAGGTCACCCTAATTCAGGCTTAGAACACCTTGTTGGAGTTGTTACCCCTAGGTAAAAATGTTCCAGAACCACATCCACTTATATTGTCCATACATGGATGTATTGCTAGGAAAAATGACATAATAACCACCTTACTAAAATTATAGGATGTTATTTTATACTTAATATCAATTTTTATATTAGGGTTGTTATCCTGAATCTATGTTTTCTAAATCTAGTTTCCCAGGTTTCTATTAAACTTCCTTTGATACCAACTGTAACGCCCCGACCCCAGAATCCCAGAACCAGTGAATTATTTTATTACATTGGCATGATTACAAGGAATAAAATCCAAAAGGACCATTTAGTTTAGTAGTCTTGGAAACCCATATTACATACATGATACCCACAATACATTGGGAAATAGGAAATACAATCATAATACATACAAAGAAAGTAAACTACATCCTTGAATGCTTATTCAAATATTTTTTTCTTCATAACCTTTGGAAAGGAAACACAATAAGGGTGAGCCCAAATGCTTAGTAAGGGTAAGTAAAGGAGAAAACATAATGAATCAATGAAAATAAATTAACATTGAAAGGTGATTAACTAAAAATACTTTATATTCAATAACTATATAAGGAAAAATCCATATAGAAAGTTAAGAAACTTAAACACATGTCATTTAATCAATGAACTAAAAATAAAATGTATCTATAGATATATCGATGAAAAATATCATGGATGAATAATAACTGAAATAAATGAAGGAATTTTTTTATTAATGTACTTCGTGTCTGAGGCACAAGAAAACCTATACTACCAAGACCATTCAGAATATGGCTAAAACTATGGATAGAAACCAGTTTAATTTAGCCAACTTATTTGTCTCATGAGAACCTATCGATGAATCGAGGATCTATATAAAGGTTGAGATCCTCCCTTAATTTATTTCCAATGAATTACTCATAAATGATAGTAAAAAATAATATGACTCATCAAATATCCATTTAGAATAAAGAATTTATAATTATTAATATTTCCCCAAATAATCAAATAACTTTCAAATTAGACACCACAAGTAAAATAATATACAGTCTAGGAAATACTAATATCCATTTTTCTTGTTAATATGGATAAACTATTAAATTTCCAATGAAAATTGATTAAAAAATTTTAGTTTTTCAAGAGAAATTAAACAATCAAAAAATAAGTGAGATTTCAAAGATAATCATTAAGAACTTTCTTGAGGAGAATACACTTTAAACATTCCAAAGTGTTCAAGACCACTTTGAAAATTTTAAATATTAATCTCGAATAAGGTATGAAATTAAATGAAACTTATAATATTATAAGAATAAGGAGATTCATGATATTATGTGTCAAGGTCAGTATACACACCATATAAAATAAACTAGGTGCATAACTACAAATCAGTCTCAATAGAATGTAAATTGAGGTGAAATTGCTTACCTTATCCTTAATTTTTGTTGTGTGGTATTTAGTATCCTATATAGTGGTTTAAAATATGTTAATAACTAATATAATAACTAAAATAATTTAAATAATATCATATATTACCTTATTATAATATTTTATGGCGCATTAGTTAATACTATTTCATTATTTTAAATATTTTGGGTTTTAATTTCCTAGTTTTCTTAAGTATGTTTTGACTTGTGATTTATTGTTCATATTAATTAGATAATTATTTAATCATATCCTAAATATAAACCATGAATTAATGATCATATATTTTTTTATATATGTATTTATTTTAGTCCATAATATTTGGAGATTATAAATGAAGTGAATCGTTCATAAAGAACGTAGGTTGTACGTACATATGAATGCTACATTCATTTATCTGTTGTATTAAAAGAATTAAAAATAAATTATAAATATGTATATTATATATAAAATATCATATATATGTTATATATTTTACATAGTTTTATTAAAACCATTATTTATAAATTTTATATATGGAATGAATGATTCATATCACTTTGAGGGGGCCATAGTCCACACTCCCTCAAACGAAATTATCGTATTTACACAAGATGGAAAGAATAAAGGTATATTATAAATAAAAACTATAGAAGAATAAAAACATTATAAATATCATATATAACTTATATAAAAATTGTTTCCATCATAATGGCTACCATGATAGGTGGTAATGGAAAATTGAACAATCATCATTTCGTGAGACAATAGTTCTCTATACACATAAGCATAATGTTCTTTACCCATTAGATGGAGGTGTGTAACTGAAGGTTGAACCCTTTAACTAAAAACATACTAGTATATTGATTATAATTTTTTTTATATAAAAATGGAATAAATATATTTTATGGGGTGTAGAATGGAAATGAAAATAGAGAGTTTGAGAGGATATGTTACCTCTTAATTAGGGAATTTCTTTTGGTTTGTACCAAAATGATTCTTTGGAAATATTTATACCCAAAGGGAGGATTAAAGGACTAGGGTAGTGATTTTGGGGATCTATATGGGAAGATCTTGGCTGAACCTAAGTGGTTTGATATGTGTGAGGAATGAGGAGAGGTGGTGGCCTTTTATAAGGGAGGAAAATGGCTCACTTGGTATTTTCGAAAAGAAGTTAGGTGTACCCACTTTTTACCTAGAAAAATTATTCACAAAATAAAAAAACTCAATATTTTAATTTTAGTCACATAATTATGGACAAAAAATTGGGTTTTAAAAAGTTTATTGGTTACTCGTCCCTTAATTTAAATGTTTAGTTCTTTATTAAGCTTATTTTTACCTTAATAATTGTAATTAATTTTAATTACATTCATTAATATTTTTGGTCAGAAAAGTTGGTATTATTAGAAATTATAAATTATACAGATTCTAAAGAAGGAATCCATATTTACAAATTACAATCATATAAGTGGAAAAAATTAATTTAGAATTCATCCCCTAGGTGGGCGACAATTCATGTTTTTAATGTAAAAACGACCAAAATTTTGATAAGTTTTAACATTAAATGTCAAAGTTAAATTGATTCCAATGACATAAATTGTATTAATTAAAAAAAATATTAACTAATTTAAATTTAAAACCAATTAAAAATATTATTTAATCTTATAAATAAATTATATGAAAAAGGTGTTTTAAACTAAAATTCAGAATTGTTAATTATTCATTAAAAAATAAAATGTGTTTGAAAAATAGAAAAAATTTATCCTAAAATAATTATTATGTTTTTATTTAAAATATTAAGTTTATTTATAAATATTAAGTATATTAATGTGTCAAAATTGATATTTAAAATGGGTTCACCATTAAAAAACGACAAACAGACCTTTATAAAAATATAGTATTTTATATGTAATATTATGTTTTTTCTTATATTATTCATATATAAAATCTATTATATGAGTTTAAAAATATGTGGTTTGATATATAATATATAAATTTACAACATAAACTCTCTAAAGGTGTTATAATTTAATTGATTATGCGAAACATGAGTAAATAATGTTTTTTTAAATTATGTGTTGTGTGTATTGTAAAGATATAAAAAAACTATAAAGGAAAATATAGTAAAGTATTATTGTTATACATATAAAGAAATATTTAAATAATTGGTTGGTCATTATGATGGGAAATTCTGTTCATTCCATACATGTTAAATCATAAATTCCTTTCACAAATTCATTAAAAGCCAAATATACCTTGTTTGGAAAACAAAATTATTTTTAATTTTAAAAAACATTATAAAAAAGTAAAACACGGTTAGTAATTTATTTACTTAAATATTTGGATAATGTTAAAAAAATTTAAAACTTTTTTATAAAACATGGATATGGAAGAAAAAGGGGTTTCGACCAAAGAGACAAATAAAGACGATTTTTCTTAAAAACAATATTTTGGACTCTTTATTCCTTTAAGAGAGAAAAATTAAAGGAAAATATTTATTATCCAAAAATAAACATATAATAATAAATGCCATTATTTTATTGATAGATATATCATATTATTTCATCATTGTAATCATAACAAAAATCAATACTAATTAACGATGAGATTGCAATATAAAACTCTTAGTAGTTGTTAATTTTGGATCATAGCCCCCATGAAAGAATAAAATTAAATGAAACTTTTAATATCATGAGAATAAATAAATTAATTATATAAAATTTTAATTTTTTATATATATTCCTCATAAATGAATACGTGTATAACATAACGTATTTCCCAAAGAAGATAATTTATTACAAAAATATCTAACCTCAGGTCTCGACTTCCTTCATACAAATATTAAAATCCTGTATAATACATATAGGTTTATGATAAATCTATTATACATACATAATTATATATATATATATATATTTATATCATATAATATATTATTTACTTATGAGCTTTTATTACCCTTTTATTAACAATTCCGTGTTAAAATCACATTTTTAGTAATAACTTTTTTTTCATGTATGTTTTGATTTTATATTTTCGGTCCTTTTACATCTATCATGGATCCATAATATCCATAATTTTATAAATAATATATATAATATATATTTTATATATATTTATTTATATAAATCTATAAATGTTATAGATATAAAATAAAATGCATCATTCATGAAGATGGTAGGCCGTACGTATTCATGAACGATGTTTCCATTTTTCAATAGATGAAAAAATAGAAAGGTAAATAATAATTCAATGATTAAAAATAATTATGATTTCATATATATAACATATATTTTTTAACATTATCATTATTAACTTCCTTTCAATGTGTTTGTGAAAAATTAATCACATCGCTTCACGAGGCAGTAGTCTGTCGTACACACGAGCGATGCTATTGTATCCCACATGAAATAGAAAGTAAGAAGGTATATGTGATTTTATAATTAAAAAGTATAATTATTTTATATATATAATAAATATTAAGTAAATATATTCATATTATTATACACATAAAATAGAAATGAAAAACATATCACATCGGTTTTAAAGAGGGTAGTTTTTCATAAACATGAGAAAAGTTATTATTTTTCAATGGGTTAGAAGGTAAGTAGGTAGGTATGATAATATAATTAAATAATTTCAATTATATAATAAATATATTTTATAAACAATAAATCCATCATTATATCATATCATGAGAGGTGGTTATGGAAAACAAGTAACATCTGTTTGTGAGGCTGTAGTCCACTGTAGATATGATCAACTGTTTAATTTCACATTGGTGGTAGAGGAGATGGATATAGGTTATTTAATTAAGACAATAAAATCTTAGTATATGATATATACTCTTTTTATTATATCTAAAAAGGTGAATAATAGGTGAAGGAGTTATGTAAATAAAAATAAAATGAAAATGAAAGTTTAAGGACTATGCTTATTCTTTAGAGAACCACTTCACGTTTACACCTAAAAGATTCTCAAGAGGGATTCCTAATAAAAAAATAGACAATAGTATATTTGGAGGTAATTTATACATTTATAAGGTATTTTTTGAACAAAATTGGGTTTTATGTGTGGATAAAAGAGGATATTGTTGGCCTTTTATAAGTTGGAGAGATGACTCCCATGAAATATTTGTAAAGAATAATGTGTACCCACATTTTTCACATTAAAAAAGGATCCAAAATGGTTCATTATAAAACAAATAGGGTTATAAGGTCGAAATAGTTTCATCCAATGGGTGTTTGAAAAGTTTTTAGTTCATT
Organism: Viscum album; assembly: GCA_963277665.1. NCBI lineage: Eukaryota > Viridiplantae > Streptophyta > Magnoliopsida > Santalales > Viscaceae > Viscum > Viscum album. The sequence continues at coordinate 716,878,534 of OY728128.1, read as the reverse complement.
ATACCCCTTAACTTTTTAGTCTAACCCACAAGTAAAGTTGTTTTAAACTTACCACAATAATTAATTCATATTATTTTTACTGTTCATTTTGAAAAACATTAACTATAAATTATTATATAATATTAATTATTCTAATTTAAAATTTGGAATATCTATTTAAAAATTCTATTCATAGAATTTGAAGAATTTTTTTGAAATTAAACCCACAAATGTGATGAAAAAAAAGTTTTACACTGGAAATTTTTAAAAGTTTAAATTGTTTTTATATCAAAATTAAACATAAAATTTATTCATGTGATATAAATTGGATTAATAAATATATAATTGAACTAATTTTACTTTTATGAAAATATAAAAATAATTTTTTTAAATAATTTAATGTAAAGGAAGATTTTTATAAAAACTAATATTTTTCATTATTCACTAAAATACTTATCTTTTTAGAAAATTATCAAAAATTCAATACCAAATAATTTATTTATTTTGATTTTAAAAGTTATTTATATTTCATAAAATAATTTTTTTTATAAAAGTTTTAGAATTGAATTTTAAAATAAGAGTGAAAAATGTGACAAAACATCTTTTTAGAAAAATATAGTTTTCAAGTATAAAATTGGATTTATTCATATCTGATGTCTACAAAACACATTATATGAATGTTAAAAATATGATTGAATATATAATATATATATTTTATTAAAATCATTTAAAATTTTTTATTTGTTTAATTCATTTAGGAAAAAAAATTGTGAAAAAATTAGCATTTGAGAAAAATATTTCCTTTATTTTTGGAACAATTTAAATTTTCTTTTATTATTAATTTGTCAAAAAAGAATTCATTTTATATGAATTTTTAAACCATATATTTTCATAATTTATTTAATCATTCCCATACCCTCTATTCAAATGGATATGCAATAACTATCATATTAAATAATAATATTTTATTATATGTCACTATTCGTTAATACTCAGTTTTTCTTGTAGCACAAGATTTAGAAGAAATAATAATTAATAAAAAAACTCATAAAACCTATGGTCCTTACAATACAAAAACTTATTTTTAATCTTCCATGAAATTAAATTTTAAATCTTTTTAAGTGGGCTAAATTAAAGTCTACAAAAATATTTAGTGAGTCCGGACTTTAAAGGCTATGAGGAAATTTTATGATATGACCTTAAAGATTAAATGGAAATAAATGAATCTCATGGGTATCATGGGTCTTCAGATAGGAAAAAGGTCATGGATTTTAATTCTAGAGTTGTGATGGAGAATTATCACGGGGGTAAGAAAGTTTAGAATTATACTTGCCACATAGTTGAGAAGAAGAATCCTAGAAATGTCTTGATGGGGGAAATGAAATACTTAAGCTACATGAAGGAAGGGAAAATATCTTGAAAATTTCAATGGGATAAACCTACTAATATGATGGTATAAAGTAATTTTCAATTCAACCATCATAATATTGTCCAATATTTAAATAAAAATTAATAAGTAAACTCTTTGAATCAATTATCTAATCCAAGGGATATCAATGATAACAAATGATAAGAATCTCCAAGGCCCAGAGATAAAGGGATCGCTTATTCCAACACAAATGTTGAGGTGGATTCTAAAAATTAAGTGGTGATATGTATTCTAGTTATTCATTAATGAATAGCGATCATACCATTTTATTCTGGTTCTATGGATTCATTCATGTCACACATGTTTTTTATAACTATTCAAACACCACCACAGAACATGGAATTATAGCTATCAAGGAAAATAAAAAATGGGTAAATTATTAAATCCCATACATGTAACTCCCCCTATCCATATTTTTAGGATTAACTTAAAAAAACATTTTCATACTCCCTTTAGTGAAATTCGATGCAATTCTGGGTAAGTATTAACATTACCTATATAAAACGAACATAAATTAGAAAGGGAAATAAACCACCCTCTATATCATGAGTCAAAATTTGATTCTATACAAGTATAAGGAGGAGGAAGAATCACTTTTGGTATCATAATCTTAATAATGGAAATTATTACCATAATAGAAAGAGTATCTAGAGAAAATTATTGAGACTATGAAAAATATCATCTTGATGACATTCCCCTTAGAAAGGAATTTACTGATGTGTTTCCTAAAGAATTTCTTGGTCTTTTACAAATCCATGAGATTTAGTTCCCAATCAATCTTTTACCTGATGATGTTCCAATAATAAAGTCTTCATATAGATTGTAAATAGTAGAAATTGAATATCTTAATAATAAACTATTTTAGAATCTAGATAAAGTGTTTATACACCAAATTGCTTCACCATGGGGTGTGTTGGTCCTATTATTTAAGAGGCAGGATGGGTCAATGCACCTCTACATTGATTGTCATGACCACAAAAAGATCATGATAAAGAACTAGTATCCTCAGTCCTGAATTTATTAATTGTTTGATCAACTATGTGGATACCATTACATCTCTAAGGTGGATGTTAGGTCAAGATATTATCAAGTAATGGTAGTGAAAGAGGATACCCCTGAGACCGATCTTTTGTACATGGTATGGGAACTATGAGTTCATAGTGATTTCATTTGGAATAAATAATTATCTATATATCTTCAGGGACATAATGAATAGAGTCTTTAGGGATTAACTTGATAAATCTATGGTAGTTCTTATAGATGATATTTATATCTAATCTAAAAGCAATGAGAAACATGGGGAGCATTTGAATTTTGTACTTAACACCTAATTATAGGTAATGATATATGTGTAGTATCGTAAATGCGATTTTTGGATAAAGAAAGTAAGATTATTATGAAATTTTATCACCAGAAAAGGGATATCCACGGTTCATTTTAAAATATAGGCAATTTAAGGATATCCCAGGCTAATATATATGATTAAGATCCATAGTTTCCTCAGATTAGGTGGGTACTATCATTTATTTTTGTGAAAATTATCATAATTATCAATCCCAAAAACCAAGATAACTCAAAACGAGGTGAAATTTGACTAGAATGATTAATTTGATGAAATATTTAAAGAGTTTACAAAAAGGATATTTAGTAAACCTATGCTCATATTACCATAAATGGTGAAGGATTTGTGATCAACAGCACTGTATCCAAAATGGATTGAGTTGGGTACTCATCTAATACGAAAAATTCATATTTATTATTCCTTGAAATTGAAGATCCATGAGTTTAAGAAACCAACACATGATCTATAATTTTCTATAATGATATTCACACTAATGATTTGGAGTTATTATATCTTGGAGAAGAAGTGTGAAATATATAAGGATTATAAAACATTAATTATATATTTCCAAAAAAGGAGCTCAATATTCACCAACAAAGGTGGTTATAGGTGATCAAGTATTGTGATAGTTCATTCCATTACAATCATGGGAAGGTGAATAAAGTGGAAGATTCTATGAGTAGAAAGGATCCTATAACCCTATCCATGATGAGAATTTAATGGGATATAATCTTTCTTGACATGGAAAGTATGTAAATATGAATAATATAAGTATCTTTATCCAAAATTTCTCAAATAATTATTCAACCATCAACTCCAAAGAGGTTTATGGAGGTCCAAAAATATGATGATGAACTAATGGAAAATGTAGCTATTATTATGGAGTTAAAATCTTTTAAATATCGAGTTATAATGATTAGAAGAAGAATACATGTCTAATAAAAAATAGAACTGAAGAGATAACATTTGGATGATGCACGTAGATCATCCTTGTCTATTCATCTAGGATTCACAAGGATGTATATAGATTTTAACTAAAACTTATGGTGTGATAACATCAAATGTTTGATCAAATAATTTTATTATCATTTCTTTTTATGCCAAAAACACAAGGCTTAATGATATAAGTTAAAGTTTATAATGAAAAAAATTCATATAGCTATATATAAATGGGAAACCATAACTAGGGATTTCATTATAGGAATTCCAAGGATATATAATGTAAATAATGTACTCTAGGTGGTAATAAATATCCTTACAAGGTCAACACATTTCATTTTTATTAAGTAATATTTATATATCTACCAACTTTCCAAGATATTCATAAGAAATGTGGTACAACATCATGGAGTTCCATTCTTGATTTTATTTGATCGAGATATGAGGTTTTCATCAAGGTTCGAGAAAATCCTCAATTAAGCACTATATACATAACTGATTTTTAGTACTACTTATCACCATCATGTGTATAGACTATCTAAGAAAACCATTAAAACTCTAGAAGATATGGTGAGATCATATTTAATGGATTTTAAATGATTTTGGGACCATAACTTTCCTCTATTATAGTACTTATATAAAAACAGTTACTATTATAACTTTCTAATGGAACATTATGAGGATCTATATGGGAATAGGTTTCTAAATGCAACATTATAGGATTAAGTTGGATAGTGGAAGAGGACGCGACATTATCTTATCTCGAAAAGGATCGGAAAGTTCCAAACCATACAATGTTATATGAAATCCAAGTAATGTTTATAGAATTTTTTTGGTGATAATAATCAACAAAACTAAGAGTTTTGGGTTAGAGAAAATGTGTTCCTTTTTGTTTCCCCATGTAATAAAGTCATGAGGTTTTGTAATAAGGGAAAGCTTAATATAAGATACATCACCCCCTTTGTGATCCTTGATCACATCAGAGTTTTGTCCAATTAAATTTTACTCCAACATAACCTATATCAAGTACATGATTTGTTACATGTATCCCACTTGAGGATGTATATTAAAAAGTCCACACATGTAATGAATCCATATGTTGTGCCCTTGGAAAATTATCTTATATACGAGGAGAATCTGGTGAAGATCCTAGATCATATAGATAAAGTTCCACAAAAGAAGACAAATCACTTGGAAAATGTGTTACTGTGGAACTAAAAGTTTGAGGATGAAACTTCCAAATTAGAAGACGTGATGAAAAAAAGTACACTCATCTATTATAGTGTATGAAATGAAAAAATTTTATGATGAAATTTCCGAATGGGAGAAGAATTTAATGACCCAAACATTCATAAATTAAATTCTATTTTGAATGAATAAATTCCTTATTAAGTATTTAAAACACATGCACTACATTGGTAAATTTTTACCAATTATTAATCATAGTTTTCCCAATTTAAAAATCCATTAATCATCTTAACCATTGATAATATAGTCATTATATAGTGACCTATATGATTAGTATATATTATGGTAAATGATAATGTCTAATTTTAACAGATAGAAAGAGCGATGGCCTCGATCGGTTAGATCGTATGCTATGAAAACCATTTAGCAGAGATTATAAGGGAGATAGAATCAGTGGGATTTTCCCTTGACCAATACCAAGATAAAATTCAACAATAAAAGCATTAATATATACATTTATATGAGATATTCAATTTTATAAAGATCACTAACCAAACTATGTTCACCAAAAAATTCTAAGAAATCCCCACCATCGCACAACATACCCTTAGGGCGTACGTTGGTGTAATATGAGCTTATAGATGTAGACCATGGTAATATGAATTTTAATATTTTCATTTTTAATAAATTAATGATTATATTTATCCCTTCTCATTATTATAATTTTATATTTCTTGATGAAAGTTAAATTTTGATATGATGAAATATATATTTTTTACTTTTGGAAAATATACGATCTTAATTAAAATAATATTTTTGATAAATTATAGTATTCTAAAAAAACTATTGTATTTATATAAAATTATTGTTTAATAATATTTATATTTAAATTATAATATGATTTAATGAAGTTCAATATAATCTTTATAAGGGTCAGAAAATAATAATTGTATTAAAAACCAATATTTCTCAATAACTGTTAATGTTGATTTGTAAGTGTAAATTCTAATATTTATTAAACTATTTTAATAAAATAAATATTATTTTTCAAATCAATATGTTAAAATTATCCAATGGTGTGTTTTTCATAAATTTTCAAGACAATGAAATTTTTGGGTAAATATTAAACACTATAAAAATATATAGAATGTATGAATGGATAATGATATCCAAAACCTATTGTAATATAAAGTATAAATGGAATCCTAGACCAAAAATACGTTTCCCCCTTTAAAATAATTTTTTAAGTTATTTAATTAATTTTATAAACCCTTTATGAATCCCCAAAAAACCATATATTATTTTATGTTTTTAAAATCAATTCTTTAAAAACATGACTCACTTCCACATAACTAAGAGTGTTATATTATGTTTTTTGGCCTTTATAAAATTAAAATATTTAATAACACTCATATTTTTTAGAAAAAATTTATACAATCATGGGATGGTTTTTTGTTTGTTTGTTTTTGGGTATTTTATTATATAAAGTACAAAACCAATGTTTAGAAATTAATATAGAATTCCACCTCTTTTCCATTAAATACCCATAAATTCTCCCACCCCTCATCAATAAAATCTCATTGATCATTAATTTACTCTCACTCTCACTCTCTAAATCCCTCTAAATGTTTTAAAAGTCACTTATAGATCTCCTCACACACTTTTAAAAGAACATTCTCAAGGAAAGTGATTCTCTCATGTTAATTTTATTTTAAGTACTTTATTTGTACAAAGTAAATTTTATTTAAAATTTTCCATGTTTAAAATTTTTTCATATACATTTAATATCCCCTTTATTCCCATTTAATTAGAGACAAAATTTTACTCTCATTCACCTCTCACATAATCCTTTATATACACCCATTATGCTATAAAATATTATCACATGATTTTTCATGCTAAATATTTTTATAGTAAATAAACATACCCATTTCAACTCAAGGGTATACACCTATTTTTAACCATCCTTAATTTATTAGATAATTTCACATATATAACATGAACTCATTAATCATTGGGTTAAATATGATTAAATACGTTCTTAAGTTGTATTATCAATGTGGAACAAAATTGCATGTACATGATATGAATGCCATGGTTGGGACATAAATTATATGTCCCTCCAATGCATTGGGTATTGATTTAATATCATGATATGACATATATGGTGCATGAGAGGTTATCCTATGAAAATTATGTTTTTATTTCCTGGCATTTATCCTTTAATTATTCTTATGATGTGATGTTTTAGGTTGTTTCCACAATCCTATTTTCCTTAATGTTATCATATTATATCATTATTGGATGATCATGTTTATAATTACCACCCCCTTTATGTAATCATGTTATGAATCTTATCTTATATGTATAAATTTCGTCATTTTATTCTTTGATTACTCCCTTACTGGGCTCTATAACTAACCATTTTCTTATAAACATCCCCTTATTATCCCATGCAGTGTTAAAGTATCAATCTGATATAAGGGCATGTTTTCAAGTTTTTAAATAATTTTATTATACCCATGTTTTATATTAATGTGCTATATACCTCATTTCACAAATACACTAGGCATCTTGATCTTCAAGGATTGTATTATGAGTATCATTATATAATAAAACATCAATTATGGTGTATCAATGATATTGGTTTTCATAAACTACTAGCTATTGAATTATAAATAAAATTACATGGTGATATCATTATTATATCCTAGGTACATAAATGTCCTTCAAGATTTGTGGGTTTATTATTAATTCAAGTCTTATAATCCTCCCTACAAATGAAATTTATGTGATTATAGAAATATTTGCTATCTCCTCATAGAATCCATATTAATCATTATAATCACGAAATCAAAATTCATATTTCACACCAACCTATGATCATATATGATTACATGGATGACTATGAGCACTCTTGTAAAACTAATTCTATTATAGAATTTATGATACCTTATCATGATTTAGGTTTATCTCAAACGAATGGAGAAAACATCAATATTAGGATTGACCTATTTTGAAGTAAGAAATGTATGGTTCATATCTTGGTAAGGTTAATTTATCAAAAAAAATTATATCTTGAGTATGTATATCTTTTAGAAAACCTTATAATGTTTCACTGGGTAGTGAGAATTATCATCTCAAGGAAGTAATTTATTTACGGGGGAGAATGTAACACCCGAATATTTTACTATATATATTTTTCTTTTAAAAAAATATAACGTGTTTGATAGCTTACATAATAGGCAAGACCAAACTGAAATTGATAGTGACATACCTTTATACTATAATGAAATTTTAGGTGAAACATAAATATGAGAGATATAATAACACAAAGCCTCAAGTAAATAAAATGATAATAATTTGAATTATTATAAAAAAATATTATAATTCCTTAAAATTTAATATTATTTTTAAAATAATGATTAATTTTTCAATTAAATTTTATGGTCATAAGATAATAAATTAATGATATATGAATATAATAATTAAATGTTAAAAAGGTATAATTTCCTTAGAACTATTTTTAATTAAATTTTTATTTCAGATAATAAATTAAATTTATCAATTTTACATTATGATTTTGATAATAATTGATATTTAAAACTAATATATTTACATTCTTTCATTTATAAATTGATATGAAATAATTTTATGAATAGTTAAACATGATATTTCTATATAAAAATTTTTTATTTCAATTTTATATTATTATATGCAATATAAATATAAAAATTTTATATTTGGAAATTTATAAGATGAACTTCATTGTTGGATTCATTATAACAATATTTTCTTAAGATGTATTTATGATATTTTTCTAAAAAGTTTCAGTTTTTAAGTGAGTAGTGAAAAATTATTTTCTCACAAATACTAAATATTTTTTTAAATAATAATAAAAAAAATTATGAAATATTTTTCCATATCGTATATATATTTAGTAAGTAAAATTATACATTTAATATATTATTTTTAATTTAGAAAACCTTTGTTTAAAATTTTGGAATTAAAGTAATATTTTATTCTAATAAAAATTATTTTGGATATTTTATTTTAATTAAACATTAAAATACTATAATTAGGTTTTGGGTTAATTTTAAAATCTAAATTTCACTCATTTGGATAACAATATGTAAATTAATTTCATAAAAATAAAAGACCTTGATAATGTTCTCCCTAATCCTAATTTTTACGTATAAAAATATACATTCCCTAAAAATTGTTTATACATGTTATGTGTTCTAATTTTAAATTTTTTTTAACACACCCTACGAAATTTTATTTTTTATTATTAATTTAATATTTGGAATCACTATATAAAAACATTATAATAAGCCCCATTTAATTTCTAGAAATAGAAAAATGACTTAGGTGAAAATTTAATTACCACTCCCAAAACCAAAATGGTAAAAATGAATTATCTATGAGAAAAATATATAATAACTTATTCATAAAATGTGTGTTAAATTTATAGTTTATATATTATTGACTTTATACATTACCCCACTCTATTATTGGATCATTTTGATCCTCGAATTATAACATTTCCTTTATCTTATTATAAAAATTCCACTCCCCTCAGTTATAAAATTTTCCTTATACATCCTTTTAAAGGAAATTATAATTTATAATTTTTAATGAACCACATCCCATTATACATCCAAGAGATCCTTATTCCATTATAGTAGCTTCTTGATCCATATAAAATCCCCAAGTCCTCTATTTCAAAAAAATTCCACTAAAGGAAAGCTCTAGATCTCATCATGTGTACTAATCATTCACTTTTCTATTTTATTTTATATCTTTATCTTAAAAATATTATATTTTCATTCATATATAATGTTATTTGTGTTTTTTATACTGAATGCTATTATATTTATGGAATAATCATTTTTAACCTTTCTTATTTCCAATTTGAAAATTTATAACTTCATTCATAAATATGTGTAGAATATTACATCCACAAAGAAAAGTGTTTTTTATAACCATCGTACATAGGTTGTTATTAAATAAAATTTAATGAATAAATATTATATTTATAATATATTCATAATTTTTAAAATATAATCCATTTTCATCTTTCCTCAAAACATGTGAAAAATGAAAATATCAATTATGTTATATGTGGACCACCAACTCCACAAAGTCACGCCTATTATTTTCCATATCTAAATTAATTGGATTGTAAAAAATGTGTATTTATTGAAATAAAATTTTAATTAAATAATTATTAATATTGTGGGGAAAAAAATAAAAACCATTTCTTATGTATCCCCTATTACAATCAAAATTAAAATGACATTATGGCGTACGTTCACACTACCACCTCTATGGAGCGACATAGTTTCATTTTCATCACCACCATACATGTATAGTTTTAAGAATGTAATTAATGAATAAATATGATATTTTTATGTAAATAATTTTTTTATAAAGGGTATTTTTTTAATTACCCCTTTAATTAAGATACCACTTTTATTGATAAAAGATTACAAAAACAAGATCATCAATGATTTCCTCTTTAGAAGTTATGACTAAAAATATCATGGTTAGAGCATAGGAATTTATTGATAATGATAAAACTGTATTCAATTATTTTTTTTAAACTAATATTATTAAATATATTTAAAATAAGAGGGATCAAAATTAATACTTTAAAGAATGTTCCAAATAATAAAAATCACTGACATTTAATAATGATAATTAATTATAATTAACTGATAAATATATAATAAATGATTATAATTGAATATTATGTAGGGAAATAGATATGATTTTTTTTATAAAATATCATATTAAAATGATTATATTTAATATAGAAGTAAATATAGATATTTGCTATTATAGAGAGTAAAAGGTAGGACGTTTTCCTGACTCAACATCCTTTTATAAGTCTTAATTATTACTATTTGACTATAGTTTTTAATGATCATTATATAACATTATATAATGATATCAAAATTACTTTCCGCTTTCTTTTAAGTGTAAATACCTTTATGGATTTATTTCTTTATAATTTTTGATGACGTGAAGAATAATTCCTATTCTCTCTAAATGAGTTCTTTTTCATCCACATCCCGTTTCACTCTTCTCGCTAATGTTCAACATTATTATTTTGAAATTAAAATATTTTTTGTGATGTTAAAAATAATATTTACCTATTATAAAAATGATAATTTATCACTCTTATTATGATATGGGTTTCAATAAATCTATTTTCAAAATTTGAAAAAATATTTTTCATTCATGTTATTATTTTTGTTTTTCACTACCCATGGAAAACATTTATGTATTTTTTAAAGGATTAATTTTTTATATTATGTATAAATTGGGTTTTTAAATAAGTTTATTATATTACATTTTATAGAATTATTTTTTTAAGTGATTCATAACTTCTTCTTTCAAAACAATGTTTGGAAATGTTTTCTAAATACTCTTCTACATTTTTATACCATTTCCACTTTAAAGGATCTAAATCCTATATAATTGTTTTATAAATCATATTATATACTACATAAATAAATTGAAATTTTGTGTGATTCATCATATTATATCAACCAATATATTTTTGATATCCAATAATGTGATGCCGCATAGAAATGATATGAAACCCATTTTCATTCCATGGGTTTTAATGATATATTGATTTATTGATATATATGTGATACATATTTATGGATGATGAAGGATTGGGTCTAATATCTCCTTTAAATTCATTATTTAATGTTTTATATATTTTTATATAAGAATTTATTACATGGACATGATCATGATATACTTTATTCACAAGGTTATTCATGGACATAGTCGTCTTATTCTTGATTCACAAGGTTGTGCATTGACATGACCCCATAATGTTTGGTTCAAAAGTTTGTTTGTGAAAATGACAATGTTAGGAATTTTCCACATGATGGTGTGTATACATGATTTTTTATATATTTTTTCACATAATGGTTCATAGATATGGTTGATTAAAACTTTTTTCTCATTATTGTGTGTGTAAATGATTGGGTTTGTCTTTAACCACAAGATTGTCCCTAGATGTGATTTATCTTAACATTATTCATACCATTATAATTTCATATTCTAATGATTATTTCATATTTTTTGACATATATCTACGATTATACTATATGGTTCATGTTTATTATCTCACAATATTATGTCTTGATACTTAATTTTTCAATTGAGATAAATTTTCCTAATATTATAAATTATAAAATATTATTATTGGTCCATGTTCTTTTTAATATGTTATTTATCTCATGATGATGTTTCAAATATTCTTAGTATTTAATCCTGGATTCCATGTTGACATATTTTTCCCATGCTGTATGTTTGATATAACAATTTTCTTATGATTCCAGTCCCCGAGTTATGAAGATGAGTGTAATTTATGAGGTGTATAGAAGGGGGTCTAGTGTTTTTATATTATAAGGATATGTTCACAGGTATCATAAAAATAATTTTCTTATATATATGATCCTAAAAAAATAAACCACCTATTAATTTGATTGCGTGATTATTTATGAGATGTAATGTCTTACATATGGAAATTATTTAAAATAAACCTATGTTTATCTTGGGTCATTTTAATTTTTTTCAAATAATATATTCAATTTATGTTCTTATAGCTTCAAAACTAGGAGTGTAGATCCAGGGAGCCTCATATAACCAATTATTTTAACAAAATATTATCTAAGACAAATCACAATATAATAATAAAGAGCCCAAACATAGCACCATATGAACTATAACAATTAAAAATACACATATTAAAAATATAATATAATTTATACACATTTTTAATTTTCATTATTTATTTATCACCTTTTCCTATATGGAGAAAATACTAAACCCATTGAAACATTATTATTCTTTTTAGGTTAAAGTGAGTAATTTTATGATCACTTTTATTGATAAGAAAAAGACTATCTTGAATCTCATGATATTCACCTACTAAAAAAATATTATCTCATCCATTAAAATAGAAAACTCTATCAACATGGATTCATATTTATCATAACATCCATGATCAACTATCCATTCCTTGAATATTTCTCCTGATGACAATATTAAATAAATAGAAATTATTAAAAAAGGATGAGAAATTGTTAACCTAAATTCAAAAGTGCTTCACAATTAATACAGAATATGTACTCAGGGGAGAAATGTGTATTTGTTAGACATTATAGTTCACATTAATCTTAGATCTGTCAGACTTATCCAATTGAATTTGAAAAATTACACTAAAGATGATAATACCAAAATATAAAATTGTTTTTCATCCATACATCAAAATTTAAATTTCATATTCTCAAAAGGTTAAAAAATCTATCCCTCTTGGGTAGAGTAAATTACATAGAAATTATGAGAAGTATATTTTTGAATAATAAAACAGAAAAAGAAAAAATGATATCATAAAATAAAATAAATTTACCATAAGTTACATAGAATATTAATGGTGTGATATTCTTCTTCTAAAAATAGTTCTATAAAATATATTTAAGCAAAATAATATCATACGTTAAATGAAACAAAAAAACAAAATAACTAAAATGTACTAAATATTTATCCAAATAAAAAATTAAATTCCCCTCAATAAGAAAATTTAACCAATAAAGAAAAACATTAAGAATATTAGTATTTACAAAGGAATATAATGGCATAAAATTATCAAAAAATAAAAAATGTTACTAGGTACCAAAAAATATAAATTCAATATCTAATATAAAATTACTTTATTTAATTATAAATCATTTATACAAAAAATGTGAAAGGTTTTGATCTAATTTTTTTAAAAAAAACTAACATTTGTACCCATATTTGTTTAGATACTTGATTTTAAAATGTAGTGATTTTATTTTAAATTAAAACATAATGATGTCTAAGAGATTAAACTGTATTCAAATAATAAATTCCCCTCTAATTTTATTTTATATAAAATTTTGTAAAAAATGTTTATTTTTAGGGAGTAAAATAATTTGATTGATATTTTTATCTTCTAGTGGTTTTACCACCACGTCCGAATGATTGTTTCATAGATTCTCTCAGCTTCCCATGATTTTTATCTGATTCTTTTCAACCAATAGTGAATTTTATAGGTATATTATTTTAAATATTAACATCAAACATCATATTTACATTCTCGATCACATCTTATGATTATTTGGATGAAACTTTCAATTATTTCAACTTAGTAATAAGCTTTACAACATCTTTCCTAGCCGCATTCAACTCATTTTATATTGACCTTGTATATTCCTATATTTCCCCCATTTTAAAATTTTTAATGTCCATATAAGATATAAAATTCTCTATCTTCATAGAATTGGGATTATTCACCTGAATTTTCACTTTACACATTTATGTAATCATCTTAAGATTCTCCTTTATGACATCGACTAATATATCTTCTATTTTAGTAAGTTTTGACTTATGTTAAACAACATAATTTTTAAGATCCAAGAAAACCTTATAACATGTAAGATAAGTATCCATACATTAAATGACATAATATTTATATTCATTATATTTTTGAGGAATTTTTTCCTCATATTCTAAATCAAATTAATATTATTATGAAAATGAAATTTTTGGTCTTGAAGATAAATATGAAAAAGATTTGGTTGTCACCTTTCCCATGAAACATTTTCCAATCAACAAATTATATTTTGGAACAACAATATAAAAGTAATTATTGCCAAGAATATTAACAATATCATCTGATAAACTATCAAATGAAGTACCTCATTTACTTTCACTCCAAGTATCTAAGGCCTTCAAAAATTTCTTTTGATTCCTCTCAGAATATTTCATTGAATCATTCCTTTAAATTTTATTTAATTTTCGAGATTCTGGTCAATTGTTTCTAGTCTTCCTATATTCATCATAAATATTATTTATAGAACCCTTATTATCAAACTTACCTTCTTTTATCTTTTTTTTGGTAATCAATATGAAAAATATGATTTTTGAACATTATTATTTATATATAAGGAATTTTACATTAAATATTTTCCATGTAAATATCATATGATGATTTATTAGTTTCTAGTGTTAATTATTTAGGCATTAAAATATTTCAACTTGAATTTAATTTTTTGAAATTTGATTAAAAACCAACACTATTTTTATTACATTTCTTCTCATTATACCTTTTTAATAAACCCTCATTATGAATGAGAGTTTCAATAAGTTCCTCTAAAATAAATTCTGTAATGTAATTAATATCAATCGTAACTATCTTCTTGGATTCTAATTCCTCAAGTAATATGTGGATAACTAATTCTATAAGCTCAAAACTGAAAAATATTTCTATCTAAGATATTTGACACTATTAACTATGTTCATTAACCTATGATTCATTTAAGCTACATATTCACAAGAATAAAATTCAAAAATATTGTAATTAGATATAATAATAGGTATTTTGGTTTACAAGGCCTTTAATAATATACCAAAGAATATACATTCTCTACTCCATGCTCAACACCAACCATATTAAAATAATGAAGATCTATTCTATAAAACACATTTTATCTTAGTATTTTGAAAACCATATTCTAATAATATAAAAGATATTAAAAGAATAATATTAGGCACATTCTCAAATATAGATACATTCATTGATACTATATGTTTTACAAAATTTTCTAATGAGGTAAACAAAAATTAGGGGTGGATTATAGTTTATAAACTACATAAATTTTTTAACCAACCTCATGTTTAATACAATAAGAAACAAGAAATTTTTATTAACCCATATTATCAGAATAGTAAAATATAAACTCTAGGGAAACATAAAAAATAATAATTTAAAAAACATCTAAAAAAATTAATATCATAATGGAAATAAAATGCAACACATAAAAGTTAATAAAAATCAGGTCATAAGCATTATATCCTAAAACTCAAAATAGATATTTTTGAAAATGTTAAAAGTTTACTATATTGTAAAATGAATATTAATAACCTGATATAGGGTAATATTATACCAGACAACAGAGTGTACTCAACTATTAAACTATCAGTTGGAATTTAGTATTCATATCTCTGGAATCCCTCGACATTAACATATTGAAATGTACTTTTTCCTATACATGTGGAATCCATCAAAATTAGCTTATCAAATGGTATCTTCATCTCCCTTAACTAAATACCTCAATCAACCTAACAAATAATAGCTCACTTTTAGACATCAGAACATCATAATCGTGAAGTATCAAACCATTCCAACTATTCCTCATAGAATCCCATAATAACTAAAGATCATAATTAATTAATTAATAGAATTAATAAATGTTATGAGATTTATAATGAATTATTTACTAGATAAAATCTCAGATAAAAAACATATAAATAAAATTTATAATGACCTGAAGCACTTGCACAAAAAAGAAATTCCAAAAAGTTTAAATTATAAAATGAAATACCTTTCTTAAAATTCCATAGCAACATACTTATTATCCTCAGGAATATTATCCTTTTTATATAAACAATTGTAACTAACTCCAACATTCAAATCACCTAATCTATGGGATCAGTTTCAATAGTATCCAAATATTTTAAATTATCTTTTGATGAAATCACCATAACTTCTAATCTTTTAAAGGAATCAATAAACACCACAAGATTTCTCAAACATCTGGTTAATTGAATCGGTCTAGAAAAATTCATTCTTG
Source organism: Viscum album (assembly GCA_963277665.1). NCBI lineage: Eukaryota > Viridiplantae > Streptophyta > Magnoliopsida > Santalales > Viscaceae > Viscum > Viscum album. The sequence goes on along the minus strand of OY728128.1, from coordinate 716,861,973 downwards.
GAATTTTATGTTAAATATTAACCATATAGAATTAATTTTACCAAATTTTCATCTTGAAAACAATAAAATACTTAAAAAATATCAATATAAATCATTATTTATTTATAGTGCATAGAAATTTTCATAACAACGATATGAAAGTATGATTTTATCTAATAGATAACACCAATTCTCTTTCACTGGATAGCTTATAATCATGTTTTTATCACACTCTATTATTTCACATGGGTTAGTTAAGCTATGATGAAATTATCAATGCTTTTCAAATTAATATTCCACAAAAATGTATGGTTTCCCATTATATTTCTATTGGGTCTAGAGTTATATAGTCATCTAATGCATTGGGTGATATCTCATGATATGAAATGAATTTGAATGGGGACTGATTATAATCCACCAAAAATAAATGGGACTGGGGAGTGAACCCATCCCATAAAGGAATATATCCATAATATCATTATGGTATTGGAAATGATCACTAATAGAATAATTTATTTTGCATGATTATGTTTTTGTATCACTCTTATTCTATATTGGTATGTTATGAAACCATCATATGTAATTTTTTCATGGAACTTGAATTATGATTCATGCAACGACACTCATATTACTCTTGTCTCATGTTATTCCAAATAATTATGTCATAAACCATGTTTTATGATACATGTTTTATTAGTTATTATTTCTTTATGTCATGTTCATACACATTATTTCTATTTTGATTCCCATATTTTCATATTATGCTCAGTTATGACCTATGATTATTATCTATTATTTCTACTCTTTCCATGTATTTAAGATCATCAATTTCCTATGTTTCAATTACCTTGGTGATAAATAAATTTGTTATGTGTGTTACGTATATAAAGTTATCATGTGTGATTAATATTTTTTGGAGATATTGAAAAATTATAATTAAATAAGTTGGTTATTTTTATGATCTAAAAAATACTAAACCACTTTATTATAAGGAGTTACTTGTTATGAGGCATCATGAATATTCATGTAAAATGATTTAATATATCTATATTATGTGGTTGGGTTATATTAGGACTTATTTTAATATATATTATAGAGAATCATATCTAAATTGGGTCAGTACAAACAATGGTTTTGATTTTGAACCACTATACTGATAGTCTTCCTCTAGAAAACTGAAGACCTACCATGCTCTCTAAACATGTTATTAGTTGTTTTTACCAAACCTATTTTCTTCCTAGAACCAATGCTATTTTTTGGGTATATCACATATTTAATTAATTGTGAATATTTTTCATTCTATGATATTCTCTAACTTTTTTCACTTGAATATTCAGTATTATTATCCACTTGAAACTTCTTTAAAGAGATACTAGATTCATTTTAATCACTTTTATAAAACTTTTTGTTTTTTAAAGGTCTCAGAATTATAATTCATGAAAATAAATCATGTAATTAGAGAGAATTAATCAATAAAAAAATTAATTACTTATCTACATTGGTTTGTTACTTCTCCATAGGCCCATAAAAAGTCAAATGAATTAGATTTAACTAGTGAGATGTTAGAATGTACACAAACTTGTATGAAGTGTTAAAAATATTCCATTTTTTTTATGTAGATCACATCTAATTTATTTTCTTTCTAGAATAGGTACATCATGAACATTATTTACATGGGAAATATTTCTCATATTCTTGTGTCCAATGTGTTAAAGTATTATATACCACAATTTATGTACCTCCTCTAATATTTTATAGCTTAAATGTTAAAAATCACCCATGTGTTTTTTCCTCATTTCAAAACTCTCTAATATATCATCCTCCTCATAAAACAATCATTCATTTGGAAAAACACTCTATTTCATATATCAAAAAGGTGAGACATATTTACTAAATTGTTTTCAACCCATCAACAATAAAAATATTCATCAACTTTATCTTATATTCTCTAATGATTTTTAAACCAACTCCTATTACATTGAGAATCCCATAATTTCAAAAGGTCATATATCAATCCTTATACTACATAACATCATTCTAGAGCGTTAAATATCCTCCCATATGTGAGGATATTACACTATAAAATATCCATGGACATTCCTTTTGGGACGCTTTGAGTTCCACTTTAGTAAACAATTCCTTATTATTTCATTTCTATTTATTATTATGATATTTTTTAGGATTAAAATTCAAAATCTGTTTCACTAAAAAAATAGAGAGATAATCTTCTTCTAAGTAACCAAGTTAGTCATATGTTCAAAAAAAATTCTCTAATGATTGAATGTGTTTTTCAATCTAAAGTCTATAAATCTATGACTATTTCTAATAGTTTCTTCTATAATTGGGTTGAATAACCCTCAAAATATGCCACCCATATCACATAGAATCATTCAAATAGTGGTTATTGAACTATCACCCCTTTAAATATTCCATAATCATAAAAAAATAGTTTTCATAACATGATACTTTACTTTAAAATAAATTTTTTCAAAAAGTTAATGACTATTGTGTATCCACTTATTAACCATAAAATTTTGATATTTTTTCTAAACCAATAGTATAGAAGACTATAAATATACAGAGACTCAGTTTTTGTCCCTATCAGACTTTGCAATATTCCTATGAATATTTCCAGTGCTAGGCGCGAACACGGCGTGCGATTTTGAGGCCCGGTGTGGCTAGAATAAATTTTATAAAAATATTAAGTATTTTTATAATATGCGTGAGGTGGGAAAGAGTTATCTCATAAAAAGTAGCTCAGAATTGGAATCTGAGGGCACGTTTACGTCCGGAACGTATCGTTTACCCTAGGCGGGGTGTAAATTTGCAGTCGCGGGCCTGCTGTGAGAAAAGTCACCAGGGGTGTTTTCGTAAATAAATGGAAAAGTTTATTTATGAGCGCCAGCTCGAATAACTTCTGAACGGAGTTTCAGATCAAAAATCCAAGTCTTCTGTTGCGTTCAGAATGGTGTATTTACCCTAGGGGTGACCTAATTTTCCCCGTGCCGAGAGGTCTAGACTGGGGTGATAATTTAATTAATTAAGTTAATTAAATGATTGATAAAAATTAATCAGAAACCTTATTCCCCCATCTCCCTCCTCCCACAGGCGAAGGCCCTCCCCTCCCTCTTCCTCTGATTCTTCAGCAAATAGAGATGTGGACGACTGTTTTCAGCACTGATCATCATCGGATCGAGCTCCAGGGCATCGCGAGCGTCGTTCTGCACTCGAAGCTTCAGTGATCCACCATCAGGTAGGTATTTTGAGTTTTGAAATCCCGGATCCCTATTGGTTTTGTTTTTCTGTGTTTTGAGCCTGCAGATGCATAGATATGGTCCCAGGGGGCGCACAAATGGATTTGGAAACGCGTTTGGACCCCCGGGGTGCTGCCGGCGGCCCTCAGAAGCTTCACCGGCGTGGCAGCGGCCCGCGACGACGGGCCGCGGTGAAGAAAATGGACCGGCACCCCTACAACGGTCCAGTCGTCAATCAACAGCAACCCAGCGAGGGGGGTCGGCCGTGCGCGCATTCCTATGCCGCATTGCACTATGCCTCACCACATTAGTGGGGTGAACCATCCGGAACGGCAGGCAGTGGTGGCGTTCAGGTCGGCCGGTGTGGACCGGCCGGTTCAGGCCGATCCGACCCTCTTCTGGTACACGGGGGTTATAAAACCCCCGTAACTTGCTCCCTGGAGGTCAGAATCACATTCTGTCTGCGGTGACGTGAACCTGGCGACGAGAAGAACCCTTTGGTGTGGGTTCATGGGTTTCAAAATTTGGGATCGTGGCCTGGGTTCTAGAAACGTCAAATAAAATAATGATATTTTATTATTATTCGTCTTCGACCAGTTGTATCTTCTACCCAGAGCGTCCGATTGACGTGCCATTAGTAGTGTTGAGACCCTGACGATATGGTAGGCGTTTCTTTATGGTTATTGGTTGTTCTGATTGAAAACAGGTTGTGGGACCCATGAGGCCGGGTTTTGACATTTTTAGAGAATCACAACTTTTCTACCGAGTGACCGTTTTGGACGAACAAGTAGTCAATCCCGTGTGTTTTTTCTGAGGGGAACACAATGGTTTGATCTTCTTGATGAGTTGTGGGATCGTAGTGTGGGCCCCACACGGGCTAGCTATGATGAATAGTGCCTTTTTCACCGGTTGTTCATTTCGAGTGAGTAAACAGCCTATCCTGCGTGTTTTTCTGCGTGGATCGTGATGGTGGCCTCGGTATCAGCCTTGGAGGTGTGTGATGTGGTGTTGTGGTGGGTCACTCAGGTTAGCGATGTTTGGACCAATAGTGGTTGGGGGTACTCCCTTTGTTCATTCCTACGAGGGTTCGCGCGACATCACAACCTTAATATAGGGTTGTGATCCTATCGATGGGATGTTTAATCTGTTAGAGTTGTGGCATCCCTCTGGTGGTCTTGGAGCAGGATTTTCTAGGATCGTTTCCCTAGATTGGGTTCTTGGTATCGCTGTGACTTCTTATCCCCAGGCGGCGATCCCCTATCTAGCAGGTTAACCCCGTAGGGTTTGTGGCATCATCGGGAATATGATCCCTTACGCAGTGGGCCATGCTCATTAGGGTTGTGGCATCATCAGGTATATTATCCCCTACTCAGCATGAGGATTATAGTAGGGTTGTAGTATTGTTGGTTATACGATCCCCTACTCAGCGCGTGGTTTCTGTAGGGTTGTGGCATCATCAGTTTGATCCCCTACAGCGCGAGATGTACCATATAGGGTTTCAGTATCTTCGTGATCGTCGTGACATGGGTGACGGTCCTCTATCTGAGTGACATGTTTCTATCGAGAGCCAGATCAGGTTGTGGTATCCCCCAGCATAACCTGAGAGTAATCCCCTATCTATGAGATCTACGAATGCCAGTTCGGGTTGTGGTATCCCCCAGTGGACCCTGGGAGTGATCACCTATCTGTGAGATCTTCGTATACTAGTGTGGGTTCTGGTATCCCCTACCGAACCCTATGATCCATCCCCTATCTGAAGAGTTTGGTGTTTATATTGTTTCAGCGAGGTTTCCTCAGTGATGATATCTGACAAGCGTGATCTCTCAGGCGAGCATCTGAGATTTTTTTGTGGGACCTGATGGAGTGTATCTCTCGGACGAGTGTCATCTGGGATGAAAGTGATCATGGAGTGTGATCTCCTGGTTGTGAACCATTGCTGGCGATGAGGTCGGTACCTCACACGGCTTGGTGCGTGAGCTGATTATATCTGGATGTTTTTGGTATACGTAAGAGCATATATCTGAGAAGATGTTCATGGTATATGTATGGGTGTATACCTGGGATGATGTTCGAGATATATGTTTGGGAATATACCTGAGCATATGTTCAAGGTGTATGTATGGGCATACACCTAGATTGAGCTGACTAGTTGTTTTTAGCCAAGGATGGTCACAAGATGGAGTTTCTCTCTCGTCTGGGTTTCCTCTGACTGGGATGAGCAGACTGTTGCCTTTTAGTTGCTCTCTTTTGTTTTGGGTTTTGGGGTTCCTACTGAGTATTGTTATACTCACCCCTTCACAGGATTTTCCCGCACATGTTTGTGTCTTGTGCAGACCACATGCCTTTTGATGGAGTCCCAGGAGGACTCGAAGCCGGCAGAGCAGAGTGAGCGGGACTGACTATGGAGTCTTACCAGAGATATGGTGAGGAGCTTTCCAGTGGTACTTTTGGCAGCATACCCCTTCTTCCGAGTAGGTTGGACACCTTTTTAGTTTTCTTTTGGTGGGCCCTGTTTTTCCATTTTTGTACTATTGTTTCACTCTGATTTGGCATAGTTGTATGCATGCATTTACTATTCAGTTTTATATATCTCTTCACTGTTGCATGGAGGAGTATGTGGGTGCGTGTGTACAGGTACCTTAGCCTAATTCCTCCCTTGTGTGTGATAGCCTACTTGGAACTAGTCACCAGCCCCTAACCTATTGGAGGCAGGCTTGGGGAGTCGCGGCTCGAGCCCCGTTGGGTCAGGTCGTGACAAAGTGGTATTAGAGGAGGTTCCACCTTTGGGATCTCAGAGCGCAGCTGGTCTAGCTATGAGTTTGGTTTGGGTTGTATAGTGGTAGTGTCCAGATCTTTCAAGTCCAGATTTCAGGCTAGGGTCTCTAGTGTTGGTGCGACGGACGATGTATCCATTCATTAGGCCTCTGATAACCTGCCTTTTGACTCAGGACATTTGAACACTAGTCATAGGGACGTAATGGTACATGAATCATACAGGACTAGGTTTTTGGGTTTCCCTTGTTCTTCTTAAGTTAGCTCTCTAGATATAATCTTTGAATATGGTGCGTCTTGATTATATTTCAGGATTTCTCCACAATGACAGCCATCGAGGGTTTCGCAGCGGGATTTTGGTGATGATCCGCTCCGTTTAGTGGCTATAGATGAGGGTGAAGGTTCTGAGGCTACACCTCCAGGTGGTCCACCAGTTGAGCCACCACCTGTTGAGAAGCTGGTTATGGAAGTAGTGTAGGATGAGGTTGTGCACAGGCTGAGTGCGCTGCACGAGTTCCAGAGGTAACGACCTCTGAGGTTCCGGGGTGATCCAGATCCTCAGGCAGCTGATGACTGGCTCAAAGCATTCACCTGAGTTTTCTGCCTTGTGAGGACACTCCCAGATCAGATGCTGGCCCTAACGAATATCCTTCTACATGGTTTGGACGAGCGATGGTGGAGTTTGGTGATGTAGTCCCATGATGAGGAGATGCTCACGTGGGTAGAGTTTGAGTGGCTCTTCAGGGAAGAGTTCTATCCTGTGACGCTGAGGTCAGTGTGGATTCATAAGCTTTTGTAGCTTCGACAGGAGGGCATGACTGTGTCGGAGTACTCAATGTGGTTTACAGACCTCTCGCGCTACTCCCTGGATATGGTTCGAGACACATTCTTTAGAGATCAGACCTTCAAACAGGGCCTATGCAGAGACATCCAGGAAGGTGTGGTTTCCTTGTGTCTACCGACCTATGATGGAGTGCTGGAGCGAGCCTTGGTGGTGGAGAGACTTCTAGCTGAGTAGATTCAGCCCGTCAGTGCTGGGAAAGTGGAAGCTGGGACGTTGGAAGCTGGTAACCAGTGGAATACACATGGGTCTAGGCGTGGCCGACATTTCAGGAAGTGACCCCAAGATGGAGGATCTGAGGCTCAGGGCTTGCGGGCCAGTTTTGGTAAGCCACAGGAGAGGCGATTCTACGCTTGTGACGATCGAGGAAATATTGATAGTGATTGTCCGACCCGTCGTGCTACTGAGAGGGAGCCGGTCGATATACCACCTTGGCAACGACAACGTCTCGAGTTTGGAGGTCCGCAGTGTGGCGGACGTGGCGATGGAGATGGTGCAGCAGTGGGAGGTGGTAGGCAGTATCAGATGCCACCACCACCACCCCCAGGTGGTCCATGCCGATCTCAGGGAGCTGGAGGGTGAGGGCGAGGACAGCTGCATGCCCTAGAGGATGTTGACCTAGAGGCTCCACAAATGGATAGAGGTTGTGTCCTTTATACTTTCTGCAGTAGTTTTGATAGACATGGTTTCGCAGTACTCTTCCCTTTCCATTGCTTGCTCGAGTTTTGTTAAGGGCCTTGGTAAGACCCTGTGTGGGTGTTGTTCGGTGTGCTTCGAATGCATGGGGAAGAGGGATCCTTCCCCCACAGAGACAAATTATTGTGACACTATCAAAACCATGCAGGCGAGTCAGTGCCGCCCAAAGTGGATAGTTTTGAGGTGTGGTGGATGAGTCTCTCTGACTTATGTGCTCGGGCATGGGTGTTTGTTGGCGAACTCGCTGGCGTGTGAGACCCAGTTGAGAGTCTAGTTGATTTCATTGTGTTTATAGATTTTCAGGGATGAAAATATCTAAGGTGGTGAGGATGTAGGGACATGGTTTTTGGCCCTGTCAGACTTTAGAATATTCCTACAAATATTTTCAGAGTTAGGCGCGAAGACGGTGTGCGATTCTGAGGCCCGGTGTGACCGGAATAAATTTTATAAAAATATTAAGTATTTTTATACTGTGCACGAGGTGAGAACCATTTATCTACTAAAAGGTAGCTTAGAACGGGAATCTAAGGGCACAGTTGCGTCCAGAGCCTACTGTTTACCCTAGGTAGGGTGTAAACTTTGCAGGTGTGGGCCTGCTGTGAGAAATGCCACCATGGGCGTTTTCGTAAATAAATGGAAAAATTTATTTATGAGCGTCATCTCAAATAACTTCTGAAAAGAGTCTTGGATAGAAAATCTGAATCCGTCGTTGCATTCAGAACGGCGCATTTACCCTAGAGGTGACCTAATTTTCCCTTACCGAGAGGTCTGGACTGGGGTGATAATTTAATTAATTAAGTTAATTAAATAATTGATAAAAATCAATTAGAAACCCTATCCCCCCATCTCCATCCTCCCACAGGCGATGACCCTCCCCTCCATATTCCTCCGATTATTCTCTAAATCGAGCCGCATATGACCTTTTTCACCACCTATCATCTGTGGATCGAGCTTCAGGGCGTCGCGGGCGTCGTTCTGCACCCGAAGCTTCGGAGATCCGTCAACAGGTAGGCGTTTTGAGTTTTGAAATCCTGAATCTCGATTAGTTTGATTTTTCTCTGTTTTGAGCCTACAGATGCATAGATCTGGTAGCAGGGGGTGCACAGATGGCTTTAGAAGCGCGTTTGTACCCCCAGTGGCCCTCAGAAGCCTCGCCAACACGACATCGGCGCGATGGTGGCCCGCGGTGAAGAAAAAGAACCGCCGCCCCTACGGCTGTCCGACCGTCAATCAACGGCGACCCCGCAAGGGGGGTCAGCCTTGCAAGCGCACACGCATTGCATTGCGTTGCACTGCGTCATGACATCGGGGTCCGCCTCCTACAGCAGCGGCCGGGTCGGCTGGCGGGGGCCGGCCCAGGCTGGCCAGACCAGCCGATTCAGGCCGGTCCGACCCTATTCTGGTACACGGGGGTTTTAAAACCCCCCATAACTTTCTCCCTGGAGATCCGAATTGCATGCCATTTGTAGTGACGTGACCCTAAAGATGAGACGAACCCTTAGGTGTGGGTTTGGGGGTTTCTAAGTTTGGGATCGTGGCCCGGGTTCTAGAAACGCCGAATAAAATAATGATATTTTATTATTATTCGACTTCGGGCCGTTGTATCTTCTACTCGGAGCATCCGATTGATGTGTCGTAAGTGGTGTTGAGACCCTGATGGTACGACAGAATTTTCTTGATGGTTTTCGTGTGTTTTCATGAAGAACAAGTTGTGGGCCCCATGAGGTCGGGTTTTGCAATTTTTAGAGAAACACAACTTTTCTGCCGGGTGTCCGTTTCGGACGAACGAGTAGTCGATCCTTTGTGTTTTTCTGAGGGGATCGCAATGGTGTGATCCAATTTATGTGTTTCTGGATTGTAGTGTGGTCCCCACATGGGCTAGCTACGATGAATAGTTCCTTTTTCACCGGTTGTCCGTTTCAGGCGAGTAATTTTCCTATCCTACATATTTTTCTGTGTGGATCGCGATGGTGGTCTTGATATCAGCTTTGGAGGTGCGCGGTGTGGAGTTGTGGTGGGTAGCTCATGTTAGCGACGTTTGGACCAAAAGTGGTTGAGGGTACTCCCTTGGTTCATTCCTACAAGGGTTCGCGTGATATCACAACCTTAGTATAGGTTTGTGATCCTCTCGATGGGATGTTTGATCTGTTAGAGTTGTGGCATCCCTCCAGTGGGCCTGGAGCAGGATCCTCTAGCATCGTTTCCCTAGATAGGGTTCTTGGTATTGCTGTGACCGCTTATCCACGGACGACGATCCCCTATCTAGTAGGTTAAACCCGTAGGGTTTGTGTCATCATCAGGAATATGATCCCCTATGCAGTGGGCCGTGCTCAAAAGGGTTATGGCATCACCGGGTATATGATCCCCTACTCAACATGAGGATTATAGTAGGGTTGCAGTATCGTTGGTTATAGGATCCCCTACTCACTGCATGGTTTCTGTAGGGTTGTGGCATCGTCAGTTTGATCCCCTAAAGCGTGACATATATCGGATAGGGTTTTGATATCGTCATGACCATCATGACATGGGTGAAAATACTCTATCTAAGTGACATGTTTCTGTCGAGCGCCATATCGGGTTGTAGTATCCCCCAGTAGAACCTGGGAGTGATCCCCTATCCGTGAGATCTAAGAATGCCAGATTGGGTTGTGGTATCCCCCAGTGGATCCTGGGAGTGATCTCTTATCTTTGAGATCCTCATATACTAGTGTGGGTTTTGGTATCCCCTAGAGGACCCTAGGAGAGATCCCCTATTCGAGGAGTTTGTTGTTTATGTTGTTTCAGCGAGGTTTCCTAAGTGACGATATCTAACGAGCGTGATCTCTCAGGTGAGCATCTGAGATGTTTGTGTGGGACCCTGACAAAGATAATATTTTCATAATTAATTATATGTTTTTAAATGATTTAATCCCTTCACATTAATCAATTTGATCTTATTTTCATCATTTCCTGATTTTTGGTGAGTTTTGAGCTTAAGTGTGAAAATTGGTTAATTCTGGACATTTAACAGTTTTCATTCACCTCTGTATTTTATGAATATCTCCTACAATATTCATCAAATTTAAATAATTCATTTTTTAGGATGTAATGGTTCATGGCCTACAAAATCTTCTTCTGGTCCAAGATCCAATTCGAGCTCCCACATGCCTTAAAAAATCGTTCAATGTGGACACATAATCTGGCCGACAGAGTGGACATTGCCACATTCAAAATGTCATATCTTGTGCTACCAAACATCAAATGAGATGATTCCACTTTTTTTAGAAATTTGACTCCATGAGTAAAATTCACACTAAAAACCATCGAGAAAGGAGTTAATTAAGGCCAACTTAGAATCAGTCAAAATGGGGTTGGTGGAAGTGTGTTTGGCGGCCAGTAAAACTCAGGTCTCATATTTCGGCCATAACTCATTACAAAAGGATCCATTTGATCTGATATTTTGAGGGTAGATGGAAAACACCATTACCAACATTCTATAAGAATGGACCTCTACCTCATTCGGCCAGGGGAGGGGAGAAATGAAGCTGATATTCTGGAAGATAGATTCTGAAGGAAAAAAATTATGTTCTTTCTTTTAAACTCTTTTCTTATTCTTATTTTTGTAATGAATTCATCTTCCTCATCATTATCAATTACCCTTAACATGGTGAGCTAAAAAAATGAGGTGATTGGGGAAGGGTAGGTTTTATATTTTTTCAATTCTTGAGTTCTTTTATTTTATTGAATAAAAACATTCTCTCTTCTGCGAAGTTGTTTTCAAATTTTAATAACAGTATTTATTATCTTATGAGATCATATTTGATTTTATAATCTGTTGTTATAATTGCTTTGATATATGATCATTTTTATCCATCCAATAGGTTCTGTTATATATTCTATAGAATAATATCAAGTCATAGTGGTGGAGTACTTAGCGATCGCTAGTATGTGTGGGTGGGGTGATGAACATTCCTGATTATTTGGGATAAACAATAACCAATTGGGAATTGCCTAAGTCAATTGGGGGTATTCAATCCAAATATATCACAAAATAAAAGGATTGTAGACCAAAATAGAATTTTTTTAAGGTCTATAATTATCATAACCACATGATCAGAGAAGCAAGTTGAATCAATTGAGGAATCTCACTTAAATAAACTAAGCAGAAAAGGATTGATTAAAATGGAACAAGGATAGAATTGAAATTAGAAAACCGACCCCAAATTGATCACCTTTATCATATAATAGTTTTAAATAACTTGTTTACCAGATTTTGCTTGAATATCTAACACAATTTCTTACTTTTGTTTCATTTCTCTCTTTGATTTTAAAACCAAACCATTAAAAAAACACCAAAATTTTTCTCTATTAAAAAAGTGACAAACTATTTTGTGTGCACTCCTCATCAGGAGACTACCTAGAGAGAACCACTAAAATATATATAGGAAATTTAAATATTTTTTTTGCCAGACCCACGACAGGCGTGCGTGAAACTTGGTGCCGTTTCCGGGGAGGAAGTGCCTCAAAACACAAAAAACTAAAAAAACTTTCTTGAATGACCCGTAGTTCAAATAACCCTTTAATTGAATTTGATCCTGAAATATGTCGTACAATAAACCAATTTAGAAAAAAAAAATTCAAAGAGAGTTTTAAGAAATAAACCTCAAAGATTCAAGTGATACTTTTAGTGATCACTCTGAACCTACAATAATGGCTGATAATCCCAATCAAACTCTGCGTGATCTTTTCACACCTCAATTTTCTAATCAAAATAACCAAGTCACTATACCTAACATAGAAAATTATTTTGAACTACGCATTACTATGATTCAAGTGCTACTAAAATTTCATGGTCTTAGAGGTGAAGACCCTAATCGTCACATCCAAGAGTTCACCTATGTCTACTCCAGCTTCAAACCCTGAGGAGTCTTAGAAGAGAAAGTAAAGTGGAGGGCATTCCCCTTATCACTTGAGGGAGCAACAAAATAATGGTTCTACAATCTCCAACTAGGGGAGATAAATGATTAAGAAGATCTCAAAAGAATCTTCTTGCATAGATTATTTCCTACATCCAAGAGTAAAAAAATAAAAAAATAAATTTCTATCATACATCAATCGACTAGAAAGACTTACTACGAATACTGGGAACATTTCAAGAAACTCTGTGCAAGATGCCCACACCAAGAAATGAAAGAGAACCAATTTCTTGTGTTCTTATACCAAATATTGCTCGACAATGATCACAATTTACTAGATGCTTGTAACGACCCAATGTTTCATTAATGGAAATCCCTCTTGATATAATTAAATGTCTCTTTATGTAAAATGTTTATATAAAATGCCAACTTCTTTGGTTTTATCTTAAAATTTTTGACCATTTATAATATAGCCGTTGAACAGTGATCACATGATTAGTATAAATATAGGGCTTTAACAAATCCAATTTACTCAGACAAAAGAAGCAATGACCTAATCCAGTAGAATTTATCCATACAAAGGCCATTTTTCAGAGCTCGGAAAAGAGGTGGCGTCTTTGGGCTTCACTCTTGACCAAGCCCAAGCTGAGACTCATCATGTCGAGCTCGAACATGACCGTCTATGGGAAAAGTGGAAGTTGATAGAAATTACCACTCGAGCGATGTTATTTGAGCCACCCCAAGAGTTTGTCACCATCGCACACCTTACCCTTAGGTCTTATGTAGCTGTTTTAAGGGGTTATGTAACAAATATCTAGTACTATGTTCATGTACATTATTTTTTGTATATAATAATGAATATACTTTCTTTTCATTATTGATACATTGTAAAGAGTTTTTAAAGTGCAAATAGTGTTTTTAGTTATTATTTAATTAAAAATTCTATTTTAATTAATTAAGGGATTTTTTAATTAAATAATTTTTTAATAAATTATTATTATTATTATAATTATTAAATTAATTTTATTATATATAAATGATCATATAATTTTATGAATGCAATTGTAATTTTTATTAACATTTGAAAGCCATTTTTGTCAAAACACGTGAATTTTCGATAAATGTTGGTTTTTATTTTAAAGTGAAAATTAACATATTAGAAAATTATTTAGATAAAATAAATGTTATTTCTGGAATCAGGACATCTAAATTATCCAACGGTGATTTTTTCATAATTTTCTGAGACAGTCAAATATTTGGGTAAAAATTAAATACTGTTTAAATATATAATGTGTTTTATGACATCATAATGACCCAATAGTGATGTAATAAAATACTATAAGCTTTATGTTCGGCCAATATATGTTTTAAAATTAAAATAATTTTATTTTGGGTTTGTTTGACTTACTTTTCAAAGCATTAATGGACCCTTCAAGACTTATTAAACACCTTGTCTTTTTAAATTGTTTTCCATGGGAGTGTGACTAACCTCCACATAAGAAACCCTATTATTTTAAGAATTTCGGACTTTGGCCTTATAAAATATTTTTTTCCTCTTCCCTTTTACAAAAACCATGGTAAAAAACCATGGTATGGTTTGTGGTTTGGATTAATTTAATATAAGGCGTCCCAAACCTAAATAATAAAGAATTACTTCACCTTTCCTATATAAACCCACCTAAGATCCCACTTACTCCTCACTAAAAGCCTTTGGAGTTCATCCAACCTCTTCCCTACAATCTCTATAATCCTCCCAAGGTGCCCAAAGCTCCCAAAAAGCCTCTCCCAATCCTCTCTCAAGCCTTTGGAGGCAAACTTCCAAGTAAGGGTTTTTTCTTCCTTTCTCATTTTTGTCCAACTTTCTTTAAGTTTTTTTGCCCTTTTAATTTCAATTATGAATGTTGGGGTATTGTTTCACACCTCCCACATACTTACCTCTTTATTTTTGAGTGATGGGATACCCCTTTCTCTCTCATTAAATGCCTCCCATGTACACCCGTTACTATGCCGAAATTTCGAAAGGAACTTCTCTCTCCTCATTTACATTCAAGAAATACTTTTGTATCATGAATCTAAATTCCATTAAAATTGTTGAGACATGTATCTATATGACCTCATTACTTTCCATTACATGTAAATATGATGAGGAACCCATTTCTCTCTCATCAACCATTTTTATGAATTCTTAAGTCACGCCGTTACGCTGCCGAAATCCCACCGATTTTCTAAACCAATGGCATTGTGTAGTGAATACCATGCCCATTTCTCCATCAAGGGTATTCACCTTTATGCAAATTTAATTATTGATTATAAAGTTTTATGTATTAATTCCACATTCCTTTATCATAGAATAAATTATTATGTTTATTGAATCCATGTTTTATGATCCATGTGGCACACTTATGCATTAAATGAAATGTTTAAGAATATTGCTCCCTTATAGCGCTTCAATGCATTGGGTAAAGTATAGTATCATGATACGTCATGTGAAATGAGTATTGACTCATGATAATTCAAGTGAAATGAGGGTTTACTCGGGCTTCATGTGCAATGAGGATTTACTCATGCTCCATGTGCAATGAGCCTTGGCTCATGCTAATTCCATGTTAAGTGTTTGTGCCACATTTCCATGTTATGATTATCATGATTTATCATGCCTTTATGTTCATGTTTCTCTTGTTCTCTATTGATATTACTATAGTCTAACATGTATTTTACTCCTCATGTATTCCATGTTTATTCCCTTATAGGGATTTATAGCTCACCCTTTTCTTATACATGTCCTCAGGTTATCCCATGTAATGCTAAGTACGAGGGAATGTAGTGGTCATGTAAAGAATGTTTTCAATAAAGATGTTTTATTTCATGTTTTAAGTTGTTATGTAATGATACTAAGCCCCAAAGACACTAGACCTCTCTATCTTTCATGTTGTATCAAGTGAATGGTTTATGTAATAAATCATGTTTAAGTTTGTAAAAAAAGCAGGGTTGTCATAGTTGGTATCAAAGGATAAGTTTAGTTATTTTGGGATTAGGATTAGAAAACCCTAGTAAAGCCTTAGATACAGGACTAAGTATAATAAAAAAATCCCTAAGTTTTGGTAAGTACTGAGTAAGTGGTTTATCAAACAGATACATCCATGTCCGGATACGACCAGGTAGAGGCGACTCTGGCACAGATGTATCCTAGGGGTAAAACCTGAAAACACTGCTTTGAGCTAGACTCAAACGGGAACTAGTGCACGAAAAAGGGCCTTGCTGCACTCTTGTTTACGACACTCCCAGGGGATATTTTTTGATAAATTAAAAAGCTTAGTATGAACCCTTATTAAGGGAATTTAGAAAAATTCCCCTAAGAATATATGTTATAAAGTAGATCATGAAAATCCTAGGTTGAATCCTATAGACTTAGGAGTTAAGGAAATAAATGTTTATTTTTTTAAGTCATAAAATTTTGTCTTTGGATTACCCTTTATGTGTTACCCCCTAACTTTCCTTTTATTCCAGAAAATGACCGGTAATAGGAGGACTCAGGCTAACAACCGTTGTGAAGATCAGTGTGATGACTGTACTAAGGAGATGCCCAATCCAACGAGAGCAGGAGTCGTGAACTTTGTCATGATTCTCTCTCAGCTAACTCAAGATTTGAATAGAAACACGGGTCAAGAGGAACGTTCAACCCCCCCTAAGAAATAACAAGTCGCTATCGAGAGCTTTATGAGATAAAGGCCTCCTACTTTTAGTGGATCATCCGATCCCACGATCGATGAACGATGGATCAACTCCATTGAAAAGATATTATCCACACTTTAATTTTCTGAACAAGAGAAGGTTCTCCTGGCGTCTTATCATATGGAGGGTGAAGCTGATCAATGGTGGAAGTTGATCAAAAATACAACACCTGAGAAGGAGATCGAGGCGTTGGAATGGAAGGATTTCCGGAAGATTTTTTTCGATAAATATTTTCCGCACACCCTCCAATTTAAGATGGAAAGGGACTTCCTTTCCCAAAAGAAAAAATATGAAGAATCTGTTTGAGCGTACGAGGAAAACTTCACATGGCTTGCACGATATGCTTCCATCTTTGTTGTTACCCCCAAATTCAAGGTTGACTGCTTATTTGGTGGGCTGAAGCCTAGCCTGCGGAAAGAATTAGCGATCCATGACTTCGACAACTATGAGGAAATTGTCCGATGTTCCCTCAAGGTCAAAATGGAGATCGGGGAATCACAGGGGTATCACGGGGACAAGAAGTTTAAGGTGGACTTCAATGCTGGAGGTCCGATGGATAAATCCAATGGTGCTATGAAGATCCATCACCCTACTTTCCAAAAGTACAGAAAGAAGCACCCTGGAAATTGCCTCAAGGGGACGAGGAAATGCTTTAGGTGTGGAAGAGAAGGGAACCTAGCTGTTAACTATCGGCAAGAAAGACCCACGACTACGACATAGGAGAGGAACGCTCCATTCGAACCTCAACGCATTGTTCATTGCTACAACTACAAAGAACCGGGGCATTTTTCAAATTAGTTCCCTAAACCAAGGGTTTTTGGAGGCAACCAACAACCTCCAAGATAGAAAGGAAGAGATTTTTCCATCACTTCTACTGAAGCGAACCCCGAAAACAAAGTGGTGACAGGTACGCTAGTTATTAATTCAAGAATAATGAACATACTTTTTGATTCAGGTTCTACGCATTCTTTTATATCTCGAAAGTTTAGTAGAACAATCCCAACACCACCACAAATAATGGAAGTGAAGATGTCGGTGAGTATGGAAAATGTGGAAATCATTTCATCCCATGAATATAAGTCCTCCCCTGTTATAATATATGGATTGAATTTCCTAGAGAACCTCTTCATACTCCCTCTAGTGGAATTTGATGCAATTATTGGCATGGATTGGCTTTCCCTATATAGAGCCAACATAAATTGTCGGGAGAGGGAAATCACACTCCATATGGAGAATCGACCCCCGATTCTTTACAACTGTAAGGAGGAAGATGAATATACTTTAGCTCCATCATCTCAAACATGGATATTACTGCCCTATGTGCACACATATCTAGCTCAGATGATTGAGTCCAAGGAAGAAACCATCCTTGAAGAAATTCCTATTGTGAGGGAAATTTCTGAAGTGTTTCCCGAGGAACTGTCTGGTCTTCCTCTTTGAAGAGAGGTTGAATTCTCAATTGAACTTATACCAGGAGAACTACCACTATCCAAGACTCCATATAGAATGGCTGTTGTGGAGCTTGAAGAGCTGAAGAAACAACTACAAGAGAATCTGGATAAACGGTTTATACGGCCAAGTGCTTCACCATGGGGTGCACCAGTCCTCTTCGTCAAGAAGAAGGACGGGTCAATGTGGCTTTGTATCGATTATCGTGAACTTAAAAAAATCACGATAAAGAACAAGTATACTCTACCACGGATTGATGAATTGTTTGATCAGCTGCATGGAGCACAATACTTCTCCAAGGTAGATTTGCGTTCGGGATATTATCAAGTAAGGGTGAAGACGGAAGATGTCCCCAAGACTGCTTTTTGTACAAGATACGGGCACTATGAATTCATAGTAATGCCTTTCGGACTCACTAATGCTCCAAAAATATTCATGGAATTGATGAATAGAGTCTTTAGAGATTACCTTGACAAATTTTTTGTAGTCTTTATAGATGATATTATAATATAATCCAAAACCAAGGAGGATCATGAGGAGCATTTAAGAACTGCACTAGAGACTTTGCGCAAGGAGAAGCTCTATTCAAAGTACATCAAGTGTGAGTTATGGTTGAAGGAGGTCTCATTCTTGGGCCATATCATCACAAGAAATGGGATATCTGTGGATCCTTCCAAAATAGATGCAATTGAGGGATGCCCAAGGCCAACATTGGTAACAGATATCCGTAGCTTCTTGGGGTTAGCTGGATATTATCGACGATTTGTGATAAATTTATCATGATTGTACAACCCTCTTACCAAGATAAATCGAAAGGGAGTAAAGTTTTCTTGGAGTTATGAATACTAAGAAGGCTTTAAGGAGTTGAAAAGGAGGCTTATCACTGCGGCCATGCTCACTTTACCCACAAGTGGGGAAATTTTTGTGGTATTCAGTGATTCTTCGAAGAAGGGCTTAGGTTGTGTGCTGATACAGAATGATAAAGTGATATACTATGCCTCATCGTAGTTGAAAATCCATGAGCATAAATATCTAACGCATGATCTGGAGTTGGCGGCGGTGATGTTTGCCTTGAAAATCTGGCAGCATTATCTCTATGGGGAGAAATGTGAGATATATACTGACCAAAAGAGTCTTAAATATTTATTCACACAAAAAGAGATTAATATACACTAGAGAATATGAATAGAGATCATCAAGGATTATGACTATTCAATACATTATCACCTTGGGAAAGCGAACAAGGTGGCATATTCCCTAAGTAGAAAGGACACATCGATTCTATCAATATGAAAATTGAGAGGGATCTAATTTTCTTAGACTTGATGAAGATGGACATGGGAGTCATAAAGAAGGGAACATCATCAATCCTTTCACAAATTATTGCTCAACCGTATCTTTTGGAAAGGTTAAAGGATGCTCAAAAGGATGATGTGGGAATTCAAGAAAAGGTGGAAGATATCAAAAAGGGGAAATCTTCAGAGTTTAATGTTAATGAAGAAGGAATTGTGCGATTTGGGAAAATGCTATGTGTTCCATCATGTCCGGAGCTGAAGAAGGAACTTTTGGATGATGCACATAGTTCAAATTTCTCTATTCACCCAGGGAGAACAAAGATGTATCAATATCTCCAAGAAAACTTTTGGTGGGATAATATGAAAAAGGAGATCGCTGAATATACATCAAAGTTCCTGGTGTGACAGCAAGTGAAGGAAGAGAGGCAGAAGTCTAAGGGGATGATGCAACCATTGCCCATACCAGAATGGAAATGGGAGAACATCACCATGGACTTTGTTACCGGACTTCCGAGGACATCCAAAGGCAAAAATGCAATCTGGGTTGTTGTGGATCTTCTTACAAAGACTGTACACTTCATTTATATTCATGAGGATTTATCATTGGATCAACTGGCATAGATATATATCAGGGATGTGGTAAGGCTACATGGAGTACCACTATCTATAGTTTCTGACCGAGATCCAAGATTCACCTCTAAGTTTTGGAAGAGACTTCAACATGCTCTCGATACTGAACTGAACTTCAGTACGACCTATCATCCTCAAACTGATGGCTAATCCGAGCGGACTATCCAAACACTTGAGGACATGTTGAGAGCATGCTGAATGGACTTTAAAAGAGTATGGTATCAACATCTTCCTATGGTTTAGTTCTCTTATAATAACAGTTTCCACTCGAGCATCCAAATAGCACCATATGAAGCCCTGTATGGGAAAAGGTGCAGAACACCGGCATGTTGGAATGAGGTCGGTGAACATAAGCTTCTTGGACCAGAAATGGTCAAGGAAATGGTGGATAAGGTGAAAACTATTCAACAACATATCAAGGCAGCCCAGAATCGACAGAAGAGGTATGCAGATAATCGTTGACAAGACCTTGAGTTTAAATTTAGAGACATGGTTTTTCTAGGCATTTCTCCATGGAAGAAGGTCATGAGGTTTGGAAAGAAAGGGAAGTTAAGTCCAAGGTACATCGACCCCTTCGAGATTCTTGATCGTGTCAGGGCTGTGGCCTATCGACTAGCACTTCCTCATACCATGACCAAAGTACATGATGTCTTTCATGTATCCCTTTTAAGGAAGTACATACCAGACCCTTCACATGTACTCTCTTATGAGGTGGTATAGTTGGAGGATGATATTTCTTATGAGGAGTAACCAGTGAAGATCTTAGATCGTAGAGAAAAAGTTCTACAAAATACGAAAATGCCCCTTATCAAGGTGTTGTGGTGAAATCAAAAGTTTGAAGAAGCAACTTGGGAATCGAAGGAAATGATGAAGCTGAGTTACCCATATCTGTTTTAGTGTGGGAAAAGGAAATTTCAAGGGTGAAATTTTTTAAGGGGGGAATATTGTAACGACCCAAAGTTTCATTAATGGAAATCCCTCTTGATATAATTAAATGTCTCTTTATGTAAAATGTTTATATAAAATGTCAACTTCTTTGGTTTTATGATAAGAATTTTGACCGTTGCTAACAGATTCGTTGAATAGTGATCACATGATTAGTATAAATATAGGGATTTAACAAATCCAATTTACTCAGAAAAAAGAAGTGATGGCCTCATCCTGTAGAATTGATCCATACGAAGCCCATTTGTCGGAGCTCGGAAAAGAGGTGGTGTCTTTGGGATTCTCTTTTGACCAAGCCCAAGCTGAGCTTCATCATGTCAAGCTCGAACATGACCATCTACAGGAAAAGTGTAAATTGATAGAAATT
Source organism: Viscum album (assembly GCA_963277665.1). Lineage (NCBI taxonomy): Eukaryota > Viridiplantae > Streptophyta > Magnoliopsida > Santalales > Viscaceae > Viscum > Viscum album. The sequence continues at coordinate 716,841,118 of OY728128.1, read as the reverse complement.
ACCACTCGAGCGATGTTATCTGAGCCACCCCAAGAGTCTGTCACCATCGCACACCTTACCCTTAGGTCTTATGCGGCTATTTTAAGGGGTTATGTAACAAATCTCTAGTACTATGTTCATGTACATTATTTTTTTTGTATATAATAATGAATATACTTTCTTGTCATTATTGATACATTGTAAATAGTTTTTAAAGTGAAAATAGTGTTTTTAGTTATTATTTAATTAAGAATTATATTTTATTAAATTAAGGGATTTTTGAATTAAATAATATTTTAATAAAATATTATTATTATTATTATTAAATTAATTTTATTATATATAAATGATCATATAATTTTAAGAATGCAATAGTAATTTTTATTAAGGTTTGAAAGCCATTTTTGTCAAAACACTTGAATTTTCGATAAATGTCAGTTTTTTTAAAAGTGAAACTTAACATATTTAAAAAATTATTTAGATAAAATAAATTTTATTTCTGGAATCAGGATGTAGAAATTATCCAACAGTAAATTTTTCATAATTTTCCGAGACACTCATATTTTTGGGTAAAAATTAAATACTTTTTAAATATATAATGTGTTTTATGACATCATAATGACCCAATAGTGATGTAATAAAATACTATAAACTTTATCTTCAGCCAATATATGTTTTAAAATTAAAATAATGTGATTTATGGTTTTTTGACTTACTTTTCAAAGCATTAATGGACCCTTCAAGACTTATTAAACACCTTGTCTTTTTAAATTGTTTTCCATGGGAGTGTGACTCACCTCCACATAAGCAACCCTAATATTTTAAGAAGTTATGACTTTGGCCTTATAAAATATTTTTTTCCTATTCCCTTTTCCAAAAACCATGGGAAAAAACTATGGGATGGTTTGTGGTTTGGATTAATTTAATATAAGGGGTCCCAAAACTAAATAATAAAGAATTCCTTCACCTTTCGTATATAAACCCACCCAAGATCCCACTTCCTCCTCACTAAAAGACTTTGGAGTTCGTCCAACCTCTGACATACTCTCTCTAGAATCCTCCCAAGGTTCCCAAAGCTCCCAATAAGCCTCTCTCAAGCCTCTGTCAATCCTTTGGATGCACATTTCCAAGTAAGGGTTTCTTCTTCCTTTCTCATTTTTGTCTAATTTTCATTAAGTTGTTTTTCCCTTTTAATTTCAATTATTAATGTTTGGGTATGGTTTCTCACCTCCCTCATACTGCTCTATTTATGTTTGAATGATGGGAGACCCCTTTCTCTCTCATTAAATTCCTCCCATGTACACCCGTTACTATGCTGAAATTTCCAAAGGAACTTCTCTCTCTTCATTTACATTCAAGCAATACTTTTGTATCATGAATCTAAATTCCATTAAAATTGTTGAGACAAGTATCTATATGACCTCATTATTATCCATTACATGTAAAGATGATGAGGAACCCCTTTCTATCTCATCAACCTTTTTGATGAATTCTTATGTCACGCCGTTACGCTGCCGAAATCGCACCGATTTTCTAAGCCAATGTCATTGTGTAGGGAATATCATGCCCATTTCTCCATCAAGGGTATTCACCTTTATGAAAATTTAATTATTGATTATAAAGTTTCATGTATTAATTCCACATTCCTTTATCATGGAATAAATGGTTATGTTTATTGAATCCATGTTTTATGATCCATGTGGCACACTTATGCATGAAATGAAATGTTTAAGAAGGGTGCACCCTTATATCCCTCCAATGCATTGGGTAAAGTATAGTATCATGATACATAATGTGCAATGAGTATTAACTCATGCTAATTTAAGTTCAACAAGGGTTTACTCGTGCTTCATGTGCACTGAGTATTTAATCATGCTCCATGTGCAATGAGTCTTGGCTCATGCAAATTCCATGTTAAGTGTTGTTGCCACATTTCCATGTTATGATTATCATGCTTTATCATGCCTTTATGTTCATGTTTCTCTTTTACTCTATTGATATAACTATTGTCTAACATGTATTTTACTTCTCATGTATTCCATGTTTATTACCTTACTGGGATTTATATATCACCCTTTTCTTATACATGTCCTCAGGTTATCCCATGGAATGCTAAGTACGAGGGAATGTAGTGGTCATGTAAAGGAATTTTTCAATAATGATGTTGTATTTCATGTTTTATGTTGTTATGTAATGATCCTAAGCCCCAAAGACACTATACCTCTCTATATTCCATGTTGTATCAAGTGAATGGTTTATGTAATAAATCATGTTTAAGTTTGTAATAAAAGCAGGGTTGTCATAACGCCTCATCTGGAGGAGGATTGATCGACAAGTCACCAGCAGATGTTAGAGGCCTGATTGAGAAGATTGTGTAAAACTCACACCAATTTGAAACTAGAGGATCAAGCACTAGAGGTATCCATGAGGTAAGAAATTCTGATTTATCCTCACCCTTACTTGAAGCAACACTTAAGGAAATGACTAGTGTGATGAGACAACTTGCTATGAACAAAGGGAAGGAAAAACAAGGCCCGAATCAGGTATGTGGTTTATGTTCATCTAGTTATCATTACACTGATCAATGTCTAGAAGTACAGGGAACTGAAAATTGTGAAACTGCCTATCAAGAAAAGAAAATCCAGTCAAATCAACCATGTCAACCCCAACAATGATATGGATTCCAATATAACTAGGATAAGCCTCTATTTCAAAATCATTACCAAAATAAACCTCCATTCCAACATCAGCAATACCATAATCCTCGACCATTCCAACAACCCTATAAATAGCCATAACAGCAGAAACCATATGAAAAAACTTCAAAAAGTTCTCATAGAAACCACGAAGAAATGGATATTGAAGATCTAAAGAAGACAGTGAAAAATTTAGATAATAAATTTGATAGACTTATGGATATTCTAACCCAAAATCAAGGAAAACTCCCGACACAATCAATTCCAAATCCCAAAGAAAGCGTGAGCGTCATTACAAAACGAAGTGGAAAAGTTCTAATGTCACCTGAAAAAAGTGAGGATGACGATTCTAAGAAACCTACTAAAGCACAACACATCCATCCAAAAGAAAGATACCAGAACAAAAAAGGAGAAAGAATAAAGTTTAGAAAGGAAAGGCCAGAAACACCTTTGAAAAATTAACAAAGGGAGAGGAAGGATATCCAATAACCATTACCATCTGCATTAGTTGAGTCAAATAAGGTTGAATAAGGGAGACTTCAAAAAGAAATTCAGGAAACTTTTTAGAAAGTTGAGATCAATATCCCACAACTATATGCAATCAAAAAAATCCCTAAGTATGCAAATTTTCTGAAGGAGATATGAATAAAAAAGGTGACTAGATGGAAATGAGATAATTAGCTTAGAAAGAAGTGTATCAGCACTAATCACACAAATGATACCAAAAAAATTTCAAGATCTAGGGACATTCTCTATTCCTTTCACTATTGGTTCTTTAAATTTTAATGACGCATTATGTGATCTAGGAGCTTCAATAAATGTTATGCCTCACTCAGTATTTTCATCCTTGTAGATCGGAGAACTAAAACCAACTCGAGTGGTGGTCCAATTAGCAAATAGATCCATCATTTTCCCAGCTGGAGTTATAGAAGATTTACTCGTAGGAGTAAGTGGATTGATCTTTCCAGCAGACTTTTATGTCCTTACTATGGAAGAAGATAGAGCTTTAGGCCACTTACCCATCATCCTAGGGAGAACCTTCCTTAAAACAGCAAAGACTATCATCAATGTCCATGAAGGAACACTCATAATGGAACTTGGAGATAGTACAATACACTTAAAAATTCTTGATGCAATGAAGCATCCTTCTAGTAATCACTCACTTTATGAGATCTCCCATGAATAAGGTATAGAACCAATTGAAGATTCAGGTATGCTTCTTGACTTCTTATCATTATGAGAACATTCTTTATTTGAAAATTCCAATTCCCAAGAACCTGAAACTCCTAATCTCATGTTAGAGGATGAGGTAAAATCTGATTTTTTTTTTATGATTTGTTAAATGAAAATGAGATGATACCGGAGATTCTAGCCTTAGGAATAGGAAACCTTAATTTAATTTCATCCCTTGAACAACCCCCATGTTTGGAACTTAAGACATTACCAAGTGATTTGAAGTACTCTTACCTAATGGAAGGAGAACAATTTCCAGTAATAATTTCTAATAACCTATCTCATTCACAAGAGGAAACTCTAATTTGACCTAATCAAAATAAATGTCCAAGCTATTGGATGGAGTTTAGGTGATATACCTAGAATCAATCCCAAATTCTGATCTCATAGAATATTTTTAAAAAGTGATTTCCGATCAGTTAGACAACCTTAGAGAAGACTTAATCCCATAATAATGGAGGTTTTTAAGAAAGAGATAGAGAAATTGCTAGTAGCTGACATCATTTTTCCAATCTATGATTCTCAATGGGTTAGCCCCATTCATATAGTCCCAAAGAAAACTGTCCTAAAAACTGTAAAAAATGAAAGAAATGAATTGATCCCAATGAGAGTACAAAATAGATGGAGAGTGTGTATAGATTACATGAAGTTAAATCAAGTTACCCAAAAATACCACTTCACCATTCCATTCATTGATAAAATGCTATAAAGGTTAGCTGGAAAAACCCATTACTATTTTTTAGATGGATTCTTAGGATACTTTCTGGTATTGATCGCACCAGAAGACCAGGAGAAGACAACATTAACCTGTCCATTTGGTACATTCACCTACAAAAGGATGCCTTTGGGGCTATGCAATGCCCCAGGTACATTTCAACGGTGTATGGTGAGTTTTTTCTTAGATCATATTGAGGACTTCTTGGAGGTATTTATTGATGATTTCATAGTTTTTGGTAATTCATTTGATCATTGATTAGAAAAACCTGGAAAACGTTTTGAAAACATGCATTCAAAAGAATATTGTCTTAAATTTTGAAAAATTTTATTTCATGGTTGAAAAGGGAATAGTTTTGGGGCACATAATTTTACAAAAAGGGATAGAGGTTTACAAATATAAAGTTGACGTAACAAATCCCTTGCCATATCCAACTTGTTTAAAACATGTTAGATCCTTTTTAGGACATGCTGGATTTTACAGAAGGTTCATCAAATATTTTAGTAAGATTTCTCTCCCTCTGTCAAGATTACTACTAAAATAAGATTACTTTAATATTGATTATTCATGTAGAAAGTCATTTGATGAACTAAATCAAAGTTTATCACACCTCCAATAATGAAACCACCCAACTGGGATTACCCTTTTGAGTTGCTTAGTGATGCATCCAACCAAGCAGTGGGAGCTGCTCTATCACAAAGAATTGAAAGAAAGCCTCAAGTCAAATCATATGCATCAAGGACCTTATATGCCACAAAAATAAATTACAAAACCACCGAAAAAGAGTTCCTTGCAGTTTTCTTTGCACTAGATAAATTCCGATCATATCTTCTTGAAACTAAAGTTATTGTTTTTTATGATCATGCAACACTCAGGTATTTAATTAAAAAGGAATATGAAAATCCAAGGCTAGTGAGATGGATGCTACTATTATAGGAGTTCAATTTGTAAATTAAAGATAAAAAGGGAAGTGAAAATCAGGTGGCTGATCATCTAAGTTGACTACCCCACACTGTTGAAGGAGAAACTCCAAACCAGAACCCACTTAATGATGAGCATCCTAGAGAACACTCTACATCATCAACAGTGAAGTTCCATGGTATTCCAATATAGTAAATTATCTGGTAACATCTCAATTCCCATCTCATTAAAATTCCCACCAAATTCTAAAGATGAAATCTGAATCTAGATATTATATCTGAGATGATCCATTTCTTTGGAAGATTTTCAATGAACAAGTAATAAGAAGAAGTTTGCCTAAAAGTGAAATTAATTCTGTCTTTGATTTTTGTCACACATTAGCTTGTGGAGACCACTTTGGACCTCAAAGGACAACAAGTAAGGTTTTATAATATGGACTTTATTGGCCCACCCTTTTTAAATATGCTCATGAATTTTGTAAAAGGTGTGAAAAATGTCATTTTTCTGGAAATATTTCAAAGAGAAAAGAAATGCCACAACAACCAATTAATTTTTCTGAAATATTTTAAGTTTGGGGAATATATTTTATGGGACCTTTCTCAATTTCATTTTGAAATTATTATATCTTGATTGTTGTTGATTATGTTTCCAAATGGGTGGAAGCAAAAGCCACTAGGGCTGACGATGCTAAAGCTGTTTGTGATTTTGTCAGGACTAACATATTTTGTATGTTTGGAGTGCCTAGAGAAATCATTAGCGATGAAGGGAATCACTTTTTAAATAAAGGAATGGAAGCATTTCTAAAGAAATATGGGGTGCATCATAAAACATCAACTCCCTATCATCCACAAACTAATGGTCAAGCTGAAGTATCCAATAGGGAAATAAAAGGAATTTTAGAAAAAACGGTTAATCCAAATAGGAATGATTGGAGCCAAAGGTTGGAAGACACATTATGGGATTACAGGATAGCCTATAAAACCCCTATTAAAATGAGTCCATATAGGTTGATGTGTGGGAAAAGCTGCCACCTACCTGTGGAATTGGAACATAAAGTATACTGGGCTGTGAGTAAGATAAATTTGGATCTTGAAAGTGCTGGGAAAGAGAGAAGATTACAATTGCAGGATCTATAAGAAATTAGAAGGGAAGATTTTGAAAACTCTAGGATTTATAAAGAGAGAACAAGAGTGGCTCATGAAAAGTTGATCAAACTGAAAAACTTCCATCCTGGAGACACGGTGCTGTTATTCAACTCAAGACTTAAGATGACGTCAGGTAAACTTCGTTCCAGATGAGAAAGTACATTTATAGTTACTCATGTATATCCTTTTGGTGTTTTGAAGATTATGAAGTATCAATAGAAGAATCGATTTACTATTAATGTGCATCGGTTGAATAAATTCCTTGGGACCATGCCATCAGAGCCAGTGGAGGAGATCATACTCCTCCAACTCGTTTATCAATAAACCCATCAGGTTGTACCTCTCCTTAACACTTTCTTTCTTGTTGTGATTTAATTTAAAATCTTCTTACATGTTTAAATCAATTTTAATTCATTGTAGACACAACATAATTTAAGAGTGGGGGAGGGAACCTTTGTAGTTTAGAAATATCAATTTTTTTTCTTCTTCTATTTTTCAAAAAATGTGTATTTTTCAAATTTTTGTGTGTTTTTAAAACTTTTGAGCTTAAATGATTATCATAACATATTTTGAAACCCATTTCAATTTGTGAAAAAATTTATCCCATGAAACTGAGCTTAAATTAATTCTGAAAATGACTTTGTTTCAAGTTCAAATATTTGGAAATTTCATGAAAAGTACTCTGATTTTTTTAATCCCATGCCACAATTCACTATAATTATATTTGAAATAACTTTCTTATGAGGCTTATGAACCTAATTTTCATATAATTTTCATTCACCACATTTCTTGAGAGAACCATACCATTCATGATTTAACAAGAATTTGATTTATTCCTATCAAGACATGAGGGTTTGAGGTACATGTGTTTTAAATGATTAAGGCGTTTCTTTGATATTAAAGACCCATTTTCAAAATAATCCTTTTTATAATGGCCCACCTTGTACATTTAATCCTTGTAGCCCTTATAATCCACGAATATCCTGTTAGGTTAGCCACATTACAAGCTAATTTTCCCTATCCAACCTACTCTTTAAGTGAAATTGCATAATCTAGTTTAACTTAAGTGTGGGGGAAGTTGTCTTGTACTGTGGTGCCTCATTTGGTGATACTTTTGGTGGAAAATAAAACATTGAATATATGTTCTTGTTTCGGAAAAAAATAATTCTGTTGAAAGTTGTTCCTTCTCTGGAGCTTTCATGTAAAAGAAGTTATGCCTTTTTGGAGCTTTTAATGAAAAAAAGAAAGTTGTCCCTATCACGAGCTTTCAAGAAAAATAATGTTTGAGATGACTGATACTTTTACTATTGAAATGATGAATGGTGTGTAATTTCACTGATTTTTCATACTGATGGAGTTGATTCACTAATAATTGGAGTGATGAGGAGACCGTGCTTGAGTAAAAATTAGAATAATGCAATTTTTCTTCAAAAAGAGCCAAGCACTCCTTATTCAGCCTCAAAATTTTTCACATCTAAATCCTACCATCCTGAAGCCACATAAAAACCTTGAAAAGTACTCACTATAAACATATGTCATTGACTCATATCGGGTGTAGATGTAGGAATTTATCAAGCCTATGGTGACCCTTGCATTAGTATTGGATGAGAAAGACATAGCTGAAAATTGATATTTGTGTGATGAGAAAAAAATTCATGTTAGGTCAGTGTTTTGTGTGCATGGGAGAATAAATGAAGAGGAAATTTATTTAATGAACTGAATTTAGAACTTGAAATAATTTTTTTTATGAGGCATGATATTTTTTGTTTCTTGGTGTTAAATTGTTAGATCTCATGGATATGTGTTTAAAATTTTCTTTGATTTAATATCGATGTTTACTTGTCCATGAGTCCAAGTGTTAATTGTGGGGGAATTGACAGAGATAATATTTTCATAATTAATTATTTGTTTTTAAATTATTTAATCCCTTCCCATTAATCAATTTGAGCTTATTTTCATCATTTCATGATTTTTGGTGAGTTTTGAGCTTAAGTGTGAAAATTGGTTAATTTTGGACATTTAACAGTTTTCATTCACCTCTGTATTTCATGAATATCTCATACAATAATCATAAAATTGAATAATTACTTTTTTGTATTATGTAATGGTTAATTTCATATAAAATCTTCTTCTATACCAAGATCCAATTCGAGCTCCCACATGCCTTAAAAAAGCGTTCAATGTGGACAGACAATCTGGCCAGCAGAGTAGACATTGCCTCATTCAAAAAGTCATATCTCGTGCTACCAAACATCAAATGATATTATTCCACTTTTTTTTTATAAATATGACTACATGAGGAACATTCACACTAAAAACCATTGAGAAATGATTTAATTAAAGCCGACTTTGAATCAATCAAAATGGGGTTAGTGGAATAGTGTTTGGCGGCCAGTAAAGGTCAGGTATTATATTTCGGCCATAACTCATTACACACATCTCCATTTGATCTTATATTTTTAGGGTAGATGTCCAACTCAATTACAAACATTCTATAAGAAGGGACCTTGGCCTAATTCGGCCAGGGAGGAGAGAACCAGAGCTGAAATTCTGGCAGACAGATTCTAAAGGAGAAAAATTTTGTTCTTTCTTTTAAACTATTTTCTTATTCTTATTTTTATTATGAATTCATCTTCCTCATCATTCTCAATTACCCTTACCATGGTGGGTGAAACATATTAGGTGATTGGGGAAGGGTATTTTTTCTATTTTTTCAATGCTTGAGTTCTTGTATTTTATTGAATAAAAACATTTTCTCTTCTGCGAAGTTGTTTTCAAATTCTAATAACAATATTTATTATCTTATGTGATTGTATTTGATTTTATAATATGTTGTTATAATTTCTTTGATATATGATCATTTTTATCCCTCCACTAGGTTTTGTTCTGTATTCTATAGAAAATATCAGGGCATAGTGGTGAAGTACTTAGCGATCTCTAGTATGTGTGGGAGGGGTGATGAACATTCCTGCTTATTTGGGATAAACAATACCCAATTGGGAGTTGCCTAAGTTAATTAGGGGTATTCAATACGACTATATCACACACTAAAAGAGTGTATAGAAAATTAGAATTTTTTTAAGGTCTATTATTATCATAACCACATGATCAGAGAAGTGATTTGAATCAATTGAGGAATCTCACTTAAATAAACTCAGCATAAAAGGATTGATTAAAATGGAATGAGGATAACATTAAAATTAGAAAACTGATCCCAACTTGATCACCTTTCTCATATAATAGTTTTAAATCACTTTTTTATATATTTTTCTTTAATATAAAACACAATTTCTTACTTTTGTTTCATTTCTATCTTTGATTTTAAAACCAAACAATTGCAAAAACACCAAAATATTTCTCTATTTAAAAAGTGACAAACTATTTTGTGTTCACTCCTCATCGGGAGACTACCTAGGGACAACCACTAAAATATATATAGGTAATTTAAATAAAATTGTTTTTCCACACCCATGATAGGCGTGAGTTAGACCCGATGGAGTGTATCTCTTGGATGAGTGTCATCTAGGATAATAGTGATCATTGAGTGTGCTCTCCTGGTTGTGAACTATTGTCGGTGATGAGGTTGGTACCTCATGCAGCTTAGTGCAAGAGCTGAGTATATCTGGATGTTTTTGGTATATGTTAGAGTGTATATCTGAGCGGATGTTCATGGTATATGTATGGGTGTATACCTGAGCATATGTTCAAGATATATGTTTGGGCGTATAAATGAGTGGATGTTCAAGGTGTATATATGGGCGTACACCTAGATTGAGCTGATTAGTTGTGTTTAGCCGAGGATGGTCATGAGATGAATTTTCTCTCTCATCTGGGTTCCCTCTGGCTGGGATGAGCAGACTGTTTCCTTTCAGTTTCTCTCTTTTGTTTTGGGATTTTGGGGTGCCTACTGAGTATTTTTATACTCACTCCTTCACGGGCTTTGCCTGCACATGTTTGTGTCTTGTGCAGACCACATGCCTTTCGACGGAGTCCTAGGAGGACCCAGAGCAGGCAGAGTTGAGTGAGAAGGACTGACCGTGGAGTCTTACCGGAGCTGTGCCGAGGAGCTTTCTGGTGGTGCTTTTGGCAGCGTACCCCTTCTTCCAAGCAGGTTGGACGCCTTTGTAGTTTTCTTTTGGTGGGCCATGTTTTTCCCTTTTTTTACTATTGTTTCACTCTGGTTTGGGATAGTTGTATGCATGAATTTACTATTTAGTTTTATATATATTTGCACTATTTCATGGAGGTGTATGTGGGTGCATGTGCACAGGTACCTTAGGCTAATGCCTCCATTGTGTGTGATAGCCTACTCGGTGCTAGTCTCCAGCCCCTGGCCTATTGGAGGCAGGCTTGGGGAGTCACGGCTCAAGCTCCATTGGGTCAGGTCATGATGAAATAATTCATTCATAATTATTTTATTAATTTATAATTATCTCATACCACCATCTGTAGAAAACATATCATTCATTTTAGCATTTCTTGAATTTAAATATTTGATGATTATTTTTATTTTAGAAAAACATGATGTTATATAATGGTTTCATTAATTAAACATTTTAAATCATATTTTTATTCAATATTTATCAACCTTCATATAAAATATTCAAAATTTTATATATTAAATTTATCACTTTATTCTCTACTTTCATCAATTTTCATTGAATAATTTCAAACTATTTTTCTAATTCTTTAACCTTCTCTTCGATTCCCATATATGATGTCATCTCTATAGTCCATAAATAATTTATTTTTCAATTTCAGATATATATATATATATATATAAATTAGATGAAAATGTTTCATTAATACATGATTTTTTTTCACATTTCTTTATATTCTTACCCAACTTCTCTATATTTGAAATCATTGAAAGGCATTCCTTATGTTCCTTCTTTACCATGAACTCAATTTTATTTTAATATTTTTTTCTATTATTTCCAGTCTCATAACTAGTATAACATTCCTAATTAGATTTTTGAAATAAAAAACTTTACCCCAACTTCATTTGAAATCCAAAATTCTTCTTTATTCTCACTTTTATCATATTATTTAAACATATATAAGAAATTTCTCATTTTGGAATTCGAAAATTTCATTTTTATCTATTTAAAAAACATTTCCTTATAAAATTTTAAATATTTAAACTTTGAGGAACTCCTTGGTTTCTTATCTATATCATTATAATGTTCTTTTTTATTTTAAACTCGGGTGGTCTTTCAAATGATTATTATCTCTACAATTGAATCAGTTACGTGGTACCTTTACATGATGAGTACATTTTCTTATTCTCCCACACCTTGAAATTAATGAATTATGTTTACAACTGTTCATTTCCACACCCTCTTCTTCAACATAATATTTTTCATCTCAAATAATTTCTCCCTTTATCTTATCCTATTTCAAATTATTAAATGATATTTCCTTATAAATAGTTATCTTATTCTTGAAATACCACTATATTATTAGTAAAAAAGTAATCAAAATTTGTGCAAGTCATTATTTGGAAGTATATCTAGATCACAGTCTTTGAGTGAAAAAAAATCACATGAAGTCTATAAAAAAAGATATGTTGTATATTTTTGAAAATCATAGAGTCTTTCTATATCAAACTAAAACCTTTGATGGTTCTAATAACATCCTTAAATTTATTAAAAAAATAATAGATTGTTGCATTATTATTCAACTTGAGAAATTTGTACTCCAATATCCCTATATATATTGAATTGATTTATTTTTCACATTAACTTTATAAAAATTTAACTTATCCCATTTTTTTTCAAAATCTAATTAACAGTGAGACTCCTTTTCTAAGAGAGGAAAAAATATTGTTATGAGCAGTAAAATAATTCTATAAATTCTTTATATCAACATCTATCAGCACAACACCATGAGACAGAGGTGTAATACTATTAGTATCACCATCTAATATATCTAGAGAAATTAAAAAAACACATGACATCATCTGATATTTATGAATAAAATATTATTTCTAATAAAAATTGGGAGTCCCCACGTTTAATTTTTTTTTAATTTAATCCATTTCCATCACTAAAATTTATAAATTGAAATATAAAACATCAAAGAACCAATATTGACACCAAAGACTGAAAAAACAATCATCTTAGAATGGAACTTGAGTTCCTTGATACCATTTGAAAACCTACTAATGAAAATAGTGATTATTGATTGAGATGGGTATGAATCAATGAATTTACATAATTTCATGTTTCTCCTTAAAAATTTTGGTATTTTAAACCACCATGACCAAAAGAAAAACTTTGGAAAAAAATTTCTGGATCTTTGGGATATAGATGATCGTTTTGAAATTATTGTATTAGAATTGAGAAGAAAAAACTACACCATAGAAACCACACCATATCATCACCTTCACTCAATAAAAACTTATCTCTTGGAACCAAACAACCAATGTGTAACTCACCCACACTTGAGGAACCATAATAATTATTATACATGCTTTGAAATTAGTCACACATATGTGCAAAAAACTTATGGTTTATTTTTTTAATAGAGAAATTAAAATTATAACTATAAATCTTAATTTTTTATAGTTACTCATGTTTTATCCCAAAAAACATAAATTTATTCATGCCCAATCTATTTATATTTTGGCCTTTCCAATGAACTTTTTACATAGCCTTTTGAGATTCATAAAGGATTCGTTATTGTTCTTAGAAACCTATGATTTCTTATTATTCACTCTACCAAAATCATTATCATTCGATGAATATTTCATGTTATGCATGAAATTCTTAAATAGATTTTGGAAAAATATATATAATTTAATTCAACCATAGAACACATTTAGTAATAAATTTTCTACTATGCACCATCATCTGAACATATCCACTTGAACACCTAGTTTCTTAATATTCTTTCTGGACCTTCCTATCCCTACTGGGCTTTCATAACTTCCATACTTCACCAAGTCTGATTCAAATGTTTTGGACTATCTTCTTCCTAACAAATAATCTTGGAATATGAATGGTGTTTAGAAAATCCTAAAATATCTCAGTTAAATATTCCTTTAAACGAATCAAGAAAACCAATAACACTATGGAAAGAAATTCACAAAAATTTAAACAACAATTATCAGTATCACTATTACCCTAATCAATTACCTATGTCCCATTTTGTAAAAATGTTACCTAAAAATTTATTTGACTAATAACTAGCTCAAAATTTCAGATTGATTATATCTTTTTCAAATATTTTATAGCTCATACACATTATTCTCATGTATCTTCTAGATGAAATAATGATTTATCTCAATGTGATTCATTCAATAATTAAAGGACTTGATTATTAGCCAAAAGAATTGCCCTCTTTATATCACAGTATAAAAACCACATTCCTAAAACCTTTAAAATTTTCCAATAAATAGCCAATTTATACAGGTTCCTTTTCTACATCTGTAAAATCAACATATTCAGTACCTATTGTGGACAGTGAAACAATGGGCTACAACCTTGAAATCTAGCTAATGATTTTTCCTATGATGGTAAAGTGAAAGAGATATGACCTTTAATTAAATTTTTTAGTCACATAGTTTCCTAACTTTTTATTCATTTAAATAATTAACAAACCCTTAATTATTAAAAAAATGAACTTAAGTAGTCATATTGTTTAAATAATATATATATATATATATATCCATTTTCTTGTTTAATTTTGTATTATTTTTTTATTTTTTCCCTATTTATATTTTATTTATGTTTTATTTAAAATTATTTTTTAATCTGAACATTATATTTTAAATTTCATTATTAACACTACCATTTTGAATTAATTTATTTAACTAAACTATTATTTTAATTTAATGGAAATTATTTTTGTATTTTAATATATTTTAACTTTAATATATAATAATCAATATTGAATTAATTATAAATTTTACTCTTTTTTAATTTTTTTATTTTAACTGATAATTTAACTTTTAAATTAATTAATTAATTACTTTGAATTTTAATTTTGGTTTTAATTAAAGTTTGGTTTATAAATTTTAGTGCTCTATTTTGGAATTTATTTAATTATTCAATTATTTTAAATTTATATTAATTAAAAAATTAATTTTAGTTTCTTTTTAAAAATTTATTAAATAATTAATTGAAAATGTTTTTATTATTTAATATTTTTAATTTTAATGTTTTAATATTTTAAATATTTTTATTTATTATTTAATTATTTTATGAAGCCTTCAATGGTGCTTCCGCCAAATTGAGTTGCCACCACAACTTGAGTCACTACTCTTCCATTTTACATCATCTTCTGCTAGAGCAGGGACTCACCCCTAGGGAATCACCAATGAAAACTCACCACTAGCCTCCCTGCCTTGGACAACTACTAGCCTCCATGTTCGATCCACCACAGGCCATTGAGTCATAGCCAAAATAAGTCACTTCTCCCCTACCTTTTCCAATCCAATGATCCACCACCACAATTATATTTAGACATCTCACCATTGGAAACCATTCACCTTCTGCTAGGTTTCTTATACTATCACCATCAGAATAGGGTTTTCATCCACTATCACAAACCAAGCTTCTTCCATAACCTGTTACCATTGAAGTCTTCATTAGAAACCACCACACATTGTCTTCTGCTGAGAGAGATGTGCCACCTCCATCATCGACCGAATTGAACCACCACATACCAATATGTAAAAACCACATGAGATCAACCACTTTTGACAAAATAAATATACTTCCATAACTATTTCAGCTACAAATTTCAAACCCTCACATGTGATTTTGCTGTATGTTGAACCCAAAGCCCCGTCAAGACTTCATCGATCTACCAGTCATGAAGGATCCAAATTGATGCCACCGAAGCCGTACATAGTTCTTTAAGAAATATAAATCCAATATCACCTTCCTTGAACTTGATTTGAGTTCACAGTCGAACCATAATGATCCCCCAAACCACAAACAATGTTGATGTAGAGAGAAAGGGATGTTGTAGCTGAGATTATAAGAGTAACACAGAACCATTGTCACCACCTCTATCGTCAGAAGAGTCACCATCCACCGCTACGAGCATGCCCCCTCTACCGAGCTCCAAGAGAAGAATCACAGTCCACCATCTACACTGTGAAGAACCTCCACCCCTTCACTGGTAAGGTTAAATAAATAAAATAAATAAATTATTATTATTATTATAACAATAAAATATTAACAATAATAATTAATAAAATTAATATAAAGATAATATTGTTTATATTTTAAAATATATAATTATTTTAATAAAAATAAAAAATTAAGTGAATATATTTTCTAATATAAATAAATAATAATAATAATATTTTTATATTAATACTAATAGGTTTATTAATGAATTATTTTTTAATTATAAATGTTATATATTTAAATTAATCTTAATAATTAATCATTTGTTGTTTTAATTTTTCAAAACTGACCTGGGAATTGGTCCAGGTTCACCAAAAAATAGAGAATGTTGTGGATGAAGGAATTGGTTGAGTCACGTATCAGTGAATAAAATCCCAAGATCATGACACATGTTCAGATTATATAAACACTGAGCTAATTCAGCATATGTCATGAGTGATAAACCCATAAATGGTGGAGGATAAAAATTTAGGGGATGTGACATTTCAACTTTCACATTATTGAAATTAGAGGCCACCCCAAAGTGGACTAGAGACCGAGAACCAGACATTGAGAGATTGAGATATAGGAAAACTGAGAGAGAGGAGCAGTGTAGATCATTATCAAAGGAGAACCCTTCTCCTTTATATTTTATTTCAATAACATGTCATTCAAATAATTTTATTCATATATTTTAATGATTCTTGGGTTATTTTTGTTCTTAGGGATTTTCAACTATTAGGTTTTATCTTTAAAATTATTCCCATATATCAAATTTCATTTTTTTAGAATTTATCGGTGACATCAATTCTGGAATTCATGATTTTTTTGTGCTTATTGAACATTATTTCAAACTTTGGAAACAATCAGCAAGATTTTTTCTGATTTAAATTTCTTCGAAACCATTTTCTTTTTGATATTTCTAGAAGTGGTGAACTCTAAGATCCCTCAATTTGTATGTTTTAATATCATAGTGAGAGAGATTAACCCAAACCTTTTTCAATATTCTTAATTTAGTTAAGTTATCTTGAATAATTAAACCCCTTTAACCCATTTTGTTAAAACCCCCAGTGCATCTTTCCTGACTAGTCTGTCAAAATATATATTTTCCATACCGATCATTTTGGATTCAACCTATTTTAATTAACATTTCTTCATATTATAGTTCTATAAAAAAATAATTTTTTCATCACCATTTCACTTTATTTAGAAAAAATATTTAATCATTGAAAAAAATGCACCCTTATTTTATAGTGGGTTTGTTTTAAATTTTTTTGTATACATCCTTCCTTTTGGTTTCATACCTTTCCACCAATATATAATTTCTAGTATGAGTATAAAAAAAATTAAACTAGGTATTTTTTATTATGAAAATTTCAAGATTTTGGTTATGTTTTTAGAGAAGGATTTTTGTGAAATTTATTTTAAGAAACAAAATCTTTTTCTAAAAGTTAATTTAAAATTTTCAAAATATAAAAAATCTGAAAACTGGTTGTTGATTGTTTTTGTTTCTGTTAAACCACTTATGTTACTATCTATGAACTAGCTACTACTGGTTGAGACGTATTTCAAATTTCTATTTGTTCTTTTATAATGTGTGTGTTTGATCTGATTGTCTTCAATAAATTCTTATGTTACTATTTCTTAAAAAATGGTGATAGGATTAAAAAAACACAGATGATCTTGAGGGTTGGAATCATAAAAGTGGACTATTTTGTTTTTGTTGTGTCCATTATGGACACACTACCTAGAATTTTCTCTATAATCAAACACAATATATTAATTAATTATTATAAAATCAACATTAATCTAATCCTAAACATACGTTCCTCACAAAATTTGATCCATTTTAAACAAAACTGGATGCTAGGTTGGACAAAAATCATGAAAGAGAGAATAAAAATTTTTTGGAAAAAAATAAATAGATTCAAAAGATAGAAATAATTTTTTTTAATGTTGTAAAAGTTAAAAGAACAAGTATAATTCAAAACAAGTGATGAAGAAATTGAGAGAGAATGAGAATTGGATAGTGAGGTTGAAATTGTGGAAGAGGAATCCACTATATTTAAAGAATCTGAAACTGATGAGAAAGAAGTTGAAAATATTTTAAACTCTTCAAATGATAATATAAAATTGAATAAATTTAAGGATACTCTAAATAAAAATGAGTGGTAGGAAGTTAATAAACAATTTAAAAATATTGAGATGGAATTCTCTTTTCTTTACATGATTCCTCAATTTTAAAATACATATTGTTTAAAGAGTTTTTAAAATGTGTTTGCTCAGGATGAGGGGAATATGAATAATGAGAACTTAAATGTAAAAGACTCTTCACCTAATGTTTCTATAATTGTGAGTAAATAACTAACCTTGATATTTTGTATATTTTTAAGGGAATATGAAAATTGAAAACTTTGATATCGATAATTTTGAAACTGTGGGATTTTTTTCTTTCTTCTTTTGAAATATTGAACCCAAAAATCTTTGAAATGAATTATAATGAAGAGGATGGGGGAATTATATTCGAAGAAAGTTTAACTGATGAGATTTAATTTCCATGTTCTCAAATTAATCATCTTTCCAAATATATTTTTATGAAAATGAAAAACTATATTGTCATACCATGGACAAATTGTTTAAATTTGAAAACTCTAGAGTATGAATTTCATGAAGATCAACTAAAAAATTATCTCCCTGAAACTAAACCGAGGCATCCAAAAAACATTACTTTTGAGAATGAACTTTTTTAATTTGAACATGAAGGAGAGGTTGAACACACATTTCATGATTTAAGCAAGGTGAATTTTTCAAAAACAGTTGTTGATGATTCTTTATTATTTAATGGGGAACTTTTTGAAGTGATTTATAATATAAAAAAACATTAATTTTTAAATAAACAAAAAATTACACTTCTTTTCTTGTATAAGTCTTTCTAAATTGATTTGGGTGGTGAATATCTTTGTGGGACTAAGATTAGATTGCAATAGGAACCCTTTACAAGTGTTAGTTTGGGAAATACACATGTCCCTCTTGAAAATACTCTTCATGAACCTATTATGGAGAAATAATCCACTAGGACACCTAATTTTGATCTTTTTGTGATTATGATTGAGTTAGAGAGCTTTGAATATAATGTCACACCTCTAGACGCACCTATTTAAACTCTTTCCCTTTATCAAAATTTGAAAATTTTCAAATCTAGGTTAATTATAGAAGTAGAAAACTAACCTGAAAAGAGTTATTATTATGATTCATTTTTTATTCATTAGCTTAAAATTTTCTAGGTAGAGATATAGGGAGTCAAATATTTTACACCTGAACCTAATTTTATTAAAACTATAAAGAAATTGAGTTTGGAAATGAAATATTTTCTCTACTAAGAGATATATTTGAGTAGAAACTATTTAATGAAGGGTGTTTTAAAGGGATATTTTTAGTATATAAGATAGTCAATAGTTTCTTTGGAAGTCAAGGTTCCCAAAAATTACATGGGTTCTATTAAAAACAAGCTTGAAAAAAATATTTTGGTTCAAGAATGAAAAAAAAACACCCACCACGTGACTATGATTAGTAAATAAGAAGATATTAAATTCAGTTCTTCTTGGGATTCAACCCATGGCCTTTCTATGTTTTTGTTTTTTTTCTTATTTAATTAAAAATAAAGTGATATATTTTATTTATCATTTTCTATCTATTTCTATTGAATTTTTTATCTTTTTATTCCTAGTAATTATTTCTTAAAGATGGTTGTTGTTGAGGTGTTTATATAAGAGTATAGTTCACTTTTATTCTCAATTCACAAGAATATTTATATTAAATCATCACTAGAAAAGAAATATCATCTAATTAGGGGAGTGGATTATTTTAATTTCTATGTTTTTCTCACAATATTTTTGGTTGTGTGGTTTCATGACGTTTAATTGGAAATGGTACTAGAATGTTTTTAAATTTACTCATTCTGTAAAATTAAGTGAGGGGGAAATAAAACCCTTGATTTTTTGTTTTAGTAAATATTATTATATGTGTTGGGTTTTTAGTCTATCATATTTATTTTCTTCAAAAAATCTAATTGAATTGAATATTCAAACATTCTTACACCCTTTAGACTTTGTACACAATGATTAGCATGTTACTGTTTTATAATTATTGAAAAGTACTTTTTTGTGCCTTAATAATAATTCATGAGTTTACTTAATCTGTTAAAAAATATATTATGGAAAAATATTGTTTAAACTTCATTGTGGCCCTTGAACATATCATTAAACTATTGAAATTAATTTTTTTGAGCTTCAAAAGTCAAAATATTTTTCTCTACCTTTTAATTCAAATTTTGGGACAAATTTGGGAATTAAGTGCGTGGGATAGTGTATTTACATGGTCTTTACTATGATTTAATATTTACCCATCCAATCCCTTTAAATTTTTTCAAAATTAGTGGTTCTCAAGGTTTCATCTTCACTTTAATAGGTCAAATTTTTTCATAATTTTGAAATATATAAGATCACTTTGGAAAGGATACATATTAATTACCAAATGAGTTTAATTAAGTAATTAATTTCCTTTCCTATAGAAATAATATCTTCATGGTAAGATTTTTGAGATAATGTTATACAACTATAATTAAATTGGAACTTTTTTATTTTATTTGACATATATGAATTTCATTTACATGGGATATGAAATGAAATACCTAATCTGGGTTAATCTTATTTCCTACCTTTATTCTTTTTTATTAAAGATAAAACTATTAGATGAGTTATTTATTTCTATTTTTTGGAACCTACTCATCTATTCATTTGTGTCTAAATTCGCTTAGTGATAATTATGTGTATCCTCACCGAGAGGTAAAGAGAAGATCAGAAGTATCACTTAAATTCCTATTGATGTTTGTTTAATTAAATTAAAAAAATATCAAAATCAACAATTCTATTATAATATTAATTAATATATCCCCAATTTTTTTTATTTTAAGAGGTCATTTAGACTTCTTTCATAAAAGTTTGCATTGCCGAAAATAATTTATCATTAATTAATTTTTTATGATATTTCAATTTTTCATCTTTAAGATTTATTTTTCCCCAATGAATTTGATTATTAATTTCTTGTAGATAACCAATGATTAAATATGGGTTAATTTTACATAGTTTCTAATTGACATGTTTATCCATATATTTTAATTATGTTTTTATTGATTCATTTAATTAATTAACCCATAATTGTTAAATAAATGAACTTAAGTAGTTATGTTGTTTAAATAATAAATTTATTATTTTTCATGTTTAATTTTGTATAATTTCTTTTAATTTTTTTTCTTATTATTTAGATGTTATTTATATATTATTTAAAATTAATTTTTAATCTAAAATTTATGTTTTGAATTTTACTAATGAAACTTATTGTAATTAAATATGTAACCAATTGGAATTTATTTAATTAACTGAACTATTATTTTAATTTAAAGTCACAGAGTTTTTTATTTTAATATATTTAAACATTAATTTATATAAGTCAACATGGATTTAATTGTAAATGTATCTTTTTATATTTAATATTTTATATTTTAAATAAAAAATTTAGTTTTAAATTAATTAATTAATTGATTTTCAATTTAATTTTGGATTTAAAAAAAATTAAGTTTTTAATTGTCATTTAATATTTTGGATTTTAATGTTTTAATATTTTTTAGTGTCTTATTTAATTAATAATTTTTCTATGTATCCTTTGGCACTGCTTCCACCAAATTGATCTGCCACCACAAATTGAGTCACCACTCATATGCGTTACATCTGCTTCTACAAGAGAAGGGACTCACCACCGGGGACTCATAGTCAGTGACTCATCTCTAGTCTCCAAACCACGACTCACCGTCAGTCACATAGTTCGACCCACCACTGGCCACTCAATCACCACCAAAATAAGACACTTCTCCCCTTCCTCCAGCAAGTCAACAAGCCACCACCATGGTTATCATGAGATGACTCGCCATTCTAAACCCTTCACCTTCCGCTACGTTTCTTCTATTCTCACTACCAAAACATGGGGTTTTCTTCCATTGTGAAAAATTCTGCTTCTTCTATCACCTGTTACCATTGAAGTCCTCATCTGTCACCAATACAGATTGTCTACCACAAGAGAAACAATTACACTAGCACTGTTGGCTGAATCAAACCACCACAGACCATAATATCGAAACCACAGTAGATCAAAAACTTCTAACCAAATAAATATACTGCCATACCTCCTTTCTTTGCAACAGTTGAACCCTCACATGTGCATCCCTATAATCTTAAACCAGAGACCTGCCGAGTCATGATTTCTCTACCTATTCCAGAGGAGCCAGATCAATGCCCCCAAAGCCAATCCTCGTTATTAGATAATTCTAAAACCATGGTCACCTTCCTTGAACTAGATCTTAGTTCACAGTCAAACCCTAACGATCCTCTGATCCAGCGACGATTTTGATACTAAGAAATGGGGATGCCGCAGTTGAGTTATACCGAGTACCCATATAACCATTCAAATAGCCTCCATTATCCAGATACTCATTGATTGACCATCGATTTGAAGGCACACAAAAGGTATTTGACCAATGCTGTAAGCATGCCCCCTCCATTGAGCTCTAAGAGAAGAATTATGGTCAACCTTCTCCCAAGAAAAGAATAATCCCCACCCTTGTTGGCAGTTTTAAAGTAGTAATAATAATAATAATAGTAAAAAAATAAATAAATATTATTTTTATTAAAAGTAATAAAAAATGATTATAATTATATATTTTAAAATATATTTTTTTAACTATAATAAAAATTAAATTAAATATTTATGAAATATCTTTAATAATTTAAATAGATAACAATAATAGTATTTTTATATTAATACCAATAACTTTTTTTAAGTTAATTATTTTACAAATATAATTGTTATATATTTATATTAATGTTAATAATTAATATTTTTTTTCCAAATCGACATGGGAATTGGTCAAGGTTCACAAAAAAATAGAGCATGCCATGGATGTAGGCATTGGTCGAGTCATGTATAGGTTAATAAAAACCCAAGACAGTATCATGTGTTTATAGGATATGAACACTAAGATAAGTTGGAATATATCATCAGTGAAAAACCAATCCACTATGGAGGATAAAAATTAAAGGGTTGTAACATTTGAAATTTCAAATTCTTGAAATCAAAGGCAAACTAGTAGAGACTCGGAGACCAAGAAACAAACATTTAGAGATCAAGATATAGGTAAATTGAGACATAGTAGTAGCATAGATTGTGATTGAGGGAGAAATATTTTCACTTCTATTATCTTTCGGACAATTTTTTATTCAATTTTTTAAAATCATTTCTTTGTAATTATTCTTGGTTAATTTTTGTGCTCTGAGATTTTCAACTACAAGTTTTTATATTTAAACGTCATCACAAATATCAATTTTTAATTTTTCTAATTGATCGACGAGATAAATTCTGGAATTCAAGAAATAATTTCACTCTTCATGAAATTTATTTGAAACATTATAGAAAATTGGTGAGATTTTTTCTGATTAAAATTTATTCGAAACTATTTTCTTTTTTATGTTTGTTAAAGTGGCGAAATCCAAGATTCATCAATTGGTTTATTTATTCTCATGAAGAGGGAGATTAACCAAACCCTTTTTCTAGATTCTGAATTCTATTATGTTTTCTAGAATTATTGAATCCATTTAATGTAGTTTTATAAAACTCCTTGTGCACCTTTATTGATAAGTATTTCACAATACCATGGGAAAACACATCAAAAGTATTTATGTTTTGGTTATTTATTCATATAGATTCTAAAACATAAGTTTAGAATTAATAAATAATTCCACCTCTTTTTCTATAAATAACCACCCATCCTCCCACTAATATTAACTAAAACCCCATTTTGTATTAATTTATTCTCACTCTTCCTCTCTAAATCCCTTCCTTTGTGTTCCCATGATCTTAAAGAGATCCTACCATGCTTTTAGGGGTGCCCACTCAAGGTAAGGGACTATGTCCTCTTATTTTTATTTTAGGTACTTTATTTGTGATAATATCTTTAGATTTCAAATTAAATTTATTATAATTCTTTTTTACATATACATTTACTATAATTATGATTCCCTTATATTGATATACCACTATTAACACAGATTCAACCTTCCCATAAAACATTATGTGCACTCGTTATGCTACATAAATTATCCAATTCTTTTTCATGAATAATATTTATATAGTGAGTACCCATTCCCATTTAAAATAAATGGAATTCACTAAGTTATACATATTCTTCATGGATTAGGTGCTTCCATTTATGTCATCTCTACTACTTAATCTTGTATCTAAAAGTGATAAATGGAGTTATTATGTTGTATGGTCAATGTGGAACACAAATTCATGTACATGATATGAATGTTATGGGTGTGATAGGAATTATATATTCGTCCAATGCACTAGATAATGTTTTTATCACAATTTATTCCATGTATGGTTCTATAGAGGTTTTATCCAATCCATTTTGTTATAATTAATTGGTTGTTAGTCTGTACATATACTTATGATGTCATTTTTTTTGTATTGCTTCCACATTACTACATTTCCTTGATGTTATCATATTATATCATGTTTCACTGATCATGTTTATGATTCTAACTCCTTTTATTTAAAACTTTTATACCTCTTGACTAAAATTTATTAAATTCATCATGTGATTCTTTGATTAATCCCATACTGGGCTTTATATCTCAGCCTTTTCTTATGTACATACCCCGGTTATCTAGTATACTAGTAAAGCATTGATGGAATATAAGATCATGTTTTTTAGTTTTTAAATAATGTTTTTGTACCCATGTTTCAATTCAATGTGGTATGAAACTAACTTTCTAAGGACACTAGTCTTAAATAATTTTTTTGATATTGTATTACGAGTGTCATTATGAAATAAATCATAACATAAATTTTATTAAACATATGAGTTTCTGTAATTGGTAAATTCTTGTTATTTTTGAGTATTAGGATTAGAAAACATTAGTGAAAGCCATATGTATATGACTAAACGTAGAAAAATATACTTAAATTATGGTAAATTTTCGATTAAGTGATTTCCAAACTACAAAATCCATTTTTGGATATTACAAGTTGAAGTTGATCAGACACATATATATTGAGGTGAAATGACTATAGAAAGGGAGCATTGGGTATTGACACAATCGCCGCCTAGTTCATAATAAAATTTACTTGTTACTCACTTGGTTTAATACTCCCAGGTGATATGATTTTTTAAATTCATAATATTTATACAAACCATTATGAAGGTAATTAAAATTCCAATAAAATTTTATGTTATGAAATAGGAAATCCAAGACATAGATTGAATCATATAGAATCATTGGTTAAATAATTTTTTAAATTTAGGATTTATCTTGTTAATGTTAAAAGTTTCATTTTTATGTGATTAGTATTCTTAAAATTATCACCCCTATTTTCCCTTCTTTTTCAAATATAGGAAATAAGAGGAACAAAAACAACAACAAATGCAATGAGTGATGTAATGGCTACCCAAATGAGATGTGAAGCCTAATTGGAGTATGATTCAAGAAATTAATGACAATACGTTCTCAAGTAACTAATGTTATGAACAAAAACATGAATCAAAATAGAAAACCAAAACCCTAAGAAAAAGAAATATGTAATTAAGACATTTATGTTAAAAAAGACTTTGAATTTTAGGGGTTCTTTCAATATATTAATCTTGGAATAATTGGTCAATTATATTGAATGGATATTCTCCATCATTCAATGTTCTGAACTTGAGAAGGTAGTGGTATATGTCTATCATATAGAAGGATAATCAGAGTAATGGATGACATTAATAATAATAAATATGAAGCCAAAGGATTATATTGAAGTGATGTAGTGGAATGAATTCTGAAAAATGTTTTTAAATTAAAATTTTCCTTTCACTCTCCATGATAAAATGGTGAAGGAATTCATTAGACTTAATAAAAAGGATGATGAATCCATTGGGATGTTTTATGAGATCCTCATAATAATTTCATGATATATATATCTACCCAGAATTTTCATACCCAGATATAAAGTTTTTTAGATTAATATTCTTTACATTACACAAACACACACCTAATGATCACAAAGTTATAGTACTTTTGGAAACTTTGTAATATAAACAATTGGTTAATTAAATATCTATATTGGCTTACACTTATTTACTTGTATCTAGAACCCTTAAAATACATATCACACATAATATATATCATCATAACCTAGGGAGAAGAAAAACATATGAAAGGGTGATATCATATTATAAGTAGGGGAAAGAAAGAGAAATACATAAACATACTATGATCATGAGGATATAATAACATGATGATAACATATGAAAACCATACCGTGCACATCAAATAATAAAATATTAAGTCATTGAATAAATATAGATAGTTCAAAAGATATGAATCATAGGGAAATAAAAGAACATGATACATGAAAGCATAACATTGACATAATATATGACATTGTGTCATACACATAAGAATATAAAATCATTTCCATAGTATTAAATAATTATTACCAAGACTATCATAGTGGAATGGGTTCACACACAAAACCATAACATTAGTCAAGGTTCACTCCCAACATTGTCATAGTGTAAAAAGTTTGTTAATGGACTAGGTTCACACCCCATTCATGTACTATTTATCTCATAATATTTAAATATTTACTCAATTAATTGCTAGGAGATATATGTCCAACCCATCACATAATGTGAATCATACATATGTGTTCCATAAGATTATAAAACATTCATCTTATCATAACCCATTAAAATAAATGGGATTCATAAAAAATCCATTATATACAAACCAATGGAATGGACATAGGTTTCATAAACATTTTTTCATCATAAATATAAACCATTCAAATAAATAATAAATATTTTATAATTGAATTATATCCCCATTAAAGCATAAGTTATATAAAAGGATGTCATATTAGATGGAAAAAGATTTTGAAATATAACTTGGAGAATTTTTTTGGGGAGAATATCCCTTCCACTTTGAAAATCGTTTTTTAAAAAATTAAAAAATTTCAAAACCCTTTTACATGAAAATGGCATTATAAAATTGTAAATAAAACTTCAAAGATCATTTAAAATGTTTCTTGATGACAATATACTGTCCAATTAGAATTAAAAAAAACATAAATTTTTTTAAAATAATTTTTTATTAAAATGAAATTTGAAACATAAAAAGGAATATTTAAAACATTTGGTGGTTGTGATGATATGAAATTATGTTCATGACATACAAATTTAATCAATGATTCTTTTCACATTTCTGGTAAAATTCAAATGGTCATTGTTTAGAAAATAAAACGAAGATTCCTTTTAAAACACATTAAAAAAAATCAAATCATGGGTAAAAATTTCATTAATAAATTATTTATTTAATGTTACTTCTTTTTGAAAACATTTTTTTATAACATGGATATGGAAGAAAAAAGGGGTTTTGATCGAATAGAGAAATAAAGATGATTTTCTCTTAAAAACAATATTTTGGTCCTTTAAATCCTATAAGAGAAAAAATGAAAGGGAAAAAATTATTATCTATAAATAACCACAAGTGAATAAAATATATGAGTTTCCTAAGAGATATATCATAACATTTCATCATTGGAAGAATAATCATAAACAATCCTAATAAACTATGATATTTTAACATAAAACCAGTGCAACTTTGGAAAGATTTAATTTTAACCCCCAAGAAAGAATAACATCAAATTAAACAAATAATATCATGAGAATAAATAAATTCATGATATCAAATATTAATGGGGATATATATACACATCATAAAATAAGATAGGTGCCTAATATCATTTATGTCATAAAGAAGATTAGTTGGAAAGGAAAACCATACCTTAAGTCTTAAATTTCATCATACATGTTTAAAACTTTATTATAATAAATAAATATTAATTATAAATCTATTGTAGAACCATAAATATATATATCATACCATATATAATTTACTTATGGACTTTTGTTTCCATTTTATTAATAATTCCATGTTAAAATCATGTTTTGGTCAGTAACTAATTTGTTTTTCCTTAATGTTTTGATTTGGTATTTTCAATAAATTTAATTAGATTGTGGTTCCATAATATTTAGAATATTAAACATGATATAAATATAATATTTATTTATTGTATATATACTTAGTGTAATCCATAAAAGTTAAGGATATAAAATGAAATTCATAGTTTATAAAGATGGTTGACCATACGTACACATGAACACTGTTTCCATTTTTTCAAAAATATAAAACAAAAGAAAGGTAACTAATGATTAAAATTTCAAGAATCCTTTTAAAGTTATATATATAACATATATTTATTAATTTTTTCTATAACCCTTCATTGAGAAGAATTAGTGAAAAAATGAATAACATTTCTTTGTGAGACGGTAGTCTGCCATACCCATAAGCAACGTTATCATATCCTGAAAAGAATTTAAAATAAGAAGGTATACAGAATATGATAATTTCATATGTATAATAGTTTTACAAATATCATATATATTAATTTAATATATCCCTATTACCATCGAAGTAAATCCAAAATGAAAAGCACATCACATCAGTTCACGAGGCTGTAGTCTATCGCACACTTGAGCAACATTTTTTTTAACAATTGGTTGGATGTTAAAAAGTTAGGCGAGATATTATAATTATATGAGTATAATAATATCATAAATATCTTATGAAAACATTAAATCAAACATTATATCATGTCATGAGAGTTAGTGATGGAAAATGAATAACATCAGTTGGCGAGGATGTCTTCCACCTTACATATGATCGATGGTTTCATTTCCCATTTAATGGAATATGAGACAGATATATATTATTCTTTTAAAAAATAAAATATCTATTTATGGGATATATTTCTATTATTATATCTCGATTTTAAGGATTTATAGTAATAACTATAATGAAAATGCATGTTTACGGATTATACCTCTTCTATAGAGATCCTCTTTAGGTTTACACCTAGAGCCTTCATAAGTGGGATTTATAATAAAACAAAGTCATCTATTATTTGGGAAGGAAATTTTTGATGAAATTTGGTCTGTTCTTGATATAACCAAATTTTTTTTGGATGTGTGAATAAAAGATAAGAGTTTGGGGCCTTTTATAAGTGGGGAGAGGGAACACATAGTATTTTTTAAAGGAATAAAGTGCACCCACTTTTTTCACATCAAAAAGGCTCCAAAATAGTTCATAATAAAACCTTAGTGGTGATAAGGTTAATATATGTCTAGAAAATGGGTTTTGGAAATATTTTATGTCAATTTATCCCTCACCTTTTTATTTTAACCATCTAGTAAACATGTTTTAACCTCAATTGTGGAAATTATGTTTCACTTTTTCTATAATTTATTTTTAATAAAAAATTAATTTGAACTTGTTATATAATATAAATAATTATTATTCCAAATATTAAATCAATGTTTCCAGATTACATTCATTGAGTTGACATGATTTAATTTAAAATTAGGTATGCATATGCGATGAAAAAGTGTTTTCCAAGGTTAAACATTTTAAAAGGTTAAAATGTTATTATATGAATATTTAATAGGAAATTGATTCCAATTTCATAAAATGGATTAATAAAAATATAATTGAACTAATTTTAATTTTAAAATCATATAAAAATGAAATTTATCCTTTTAAATTCTTTGATTAAAATGGGAGTTTTCAATAAAAATTAGTATTTTCTCTACTCATTGAAAAAATTATATTTTAAAAAAATTCTAAAAAATTAAATCCATGATAATTTTGAATTTATAAATTAAAAAATAATTTTAAATTTTCAAACAGATTTTATAAATTTTTAAAAAATTAATTTTAACATAATTGTACAAAATGCGACAAAACTACTTTTCAGAAAAATACCGTTTTTAGGAGTAAAATTAGATTTATTATTATCACACATAAAAAAATGGTGAATGTTACAAATTTTATTGAATACAATATATATATATATATCATTAAAATAATTCACTAAAAGTTATTTGATTAATTCAGTGAGGTAAAATTCTTTTGTTTGTAGACATTTTTTTTCATAAAAACATTTTCTTAATTTTTCAAACCTTTCTTATTTCCATTTATAATTAATTTTTATCTAGAGAATTTATTTTATATACATTTTTGAACCATATATTTTAATAATTATATTAATCATATTCATATCCTCCATTACAATGGATAAGAGATTACTATCATGTTAAATAATAATATTTTAATTATATTTTTTGTTTTGTTAAAACTCGGTGTTGTGTGTAACAGAAGCTATATATAAGATTAAATTTAATCATAAGAATTCATAAACTCTTTGTGTGTTTCATTTTAACCCCATAATATTATTTTTACCATGAAATTATATCGAATTATTATGAAAAATGAGGATACTTCTTCTTTATTACATCCTATGGTTCCCACGTGGCTTCCTCTAGATGGTTATTTCACAACAAGACATTGAACAACTGTGTGGTATTATTTCTTAGAAATTTCTCTCTATGGTCTAGAATCTCAATCGATTGATCATATTATGAAAGATATTTATCCTATTGTATGAACTCTGAGTTCAATTCATGTGATGGATTATATATTTAATTAAGAGAGATACATGGGATACATCCTGAACCTATGAGAGGTTTTGTGGGAGCATTAAACGATAAGCTTCTATCTCGATACAATTTATAATTTTGAAGGGAATGATATAACTAAGGCTTAGTTTTCACTTCATTATTCCGTGGATAATTTAACACCCAAATATTTTATAGTATGTTATCTTATTAAAGTAATTCAATAGCTTGCACTACAGGCAACACCGAGTTCGAACGCACCACAACTTACCAAACTAGCCGTTCAAAAAGCTGTTATGAATAGTGTTAACTGCATTTTGAATCATATATACTCTATATAATATTAACACTCATATTATGTGTTTCTTAGACATAATATAAGAACAAATTCAATTTTTTAGATAAAGGTAGTATTTTTCAAAAATGAAATTCTGCCACCTATTAATGGTGAATTTTTTTAAATGAAATATCTGACACTTTTATATTAAATTTGAAAATATAAAATTCTTATTTAGAATTGGGACATAAAAATTTAGTTTGGACAATTTTTTGGTACTTTTATGATAACTTTCATATTTTGATGAATAGTGAAAAATACAATATTTTAATTGAAAATATCTTTTTTAATAAAAATAATTTATAGTGTTAAATTGTGAATTTGAATGGTTTTGAAGTATAATTATATTATATTTTTATAATTTAATACAGTTTAGGTCATTATAAGTAATTTCACATTTAAATTTGACATAAACACATGTCAATCTTTTGATAGTTTTTACTTTTTAAAAAACCCGCTTTTTAATTTTGACAATGAGAATTAATTTTAAATTAATAAATGAAACTTATATGTTTTGAATTTTGTAAAATGGACTGAATTTTTGAATTTTTAATATCAAAATTATCTTAGGGTAAATTTTTGGTATTTTTCTAAAAACATTCAATTTTTGATGAATAGTGAAAAACACTACATTATTATTTTAAACCATCTTTTTATTCAAATAATTATTTATTTTATTTAAATTTATTTTAAGTAAAAATAGATATATAATACATATATATGTTCAATTTAATTCATTGGAGTCATTTTATAATAAAATTAGATGTATAAATTTTTATTGAACTTTTTAACCTCTTTTACCCACCATCTAGGCACGTTAGCAAATTTGCATAAAACTTAATTTTACGGCTTCTGTGAGTTGAATTTAAAAAATACGAGAGACACAGTTGAAATCATTAAATAAAATGTGATTCAATAAGATGAAAATAATTTTTGGTGAATAGTTACTTTTGACTTTTATTTAACATGGTTAAAAGTAATTAGAGTAATTAAGGGGAAATATGATATTATAATTAACCTAACACATGTCCTCATTATATTGGATAAGTGTAATTTGACCAAAAACAACCTTAGGAATAAAATTTGATCCTCTTTGGTCCAATTGGATTAGATTAGGACATTTATTATTATTTTATTTAAAGAAGAGTTAAAAGTGTTAAATTCAATGTTTAATAACTAAACCATTTTTTTAAAATACGGTTACACACAATATAAATTAGAATATAAATATTAATTAGAAAGATAAAAATATTTCTTACATAATGGTATTTTATTTATAATTTTTATAAATTAAATAATTTAATTTATTTATGACATAATGATAATGCAGTAATTACCTTATTAATGAAATATTAAAATAATTGATATTATAAATATCTAAATATATGTAAATTGAGAATTATTATGAATTCCAATAATTTTATAGGTTAATATGACATGTTAGGATTGATTAAATAAATTTTATTCGAAGTGATAAAGTTTTTATGGATTTCAAAAAAATCAAATACTAAATAGTTTCAAAATTGACATAATTGAGTTTTAAAACAAATACTATATTATTAATTGATATAATATTCCTAAAAATATAAGGTTTTTCCAAAGGAAATAGATAAATAATGAACATATTTGGGTTTTCTTGGAAGTTTATAGTAATTTTATTAACCATATATTATAAAAATACAAAGAGACATGGTAAATGTCAAACTATTTAACTATGAGTTAAATATATAAGATAAGGTTAATATGATGACCTAAACCTGTCTAAAACCTATTGGTCAAGATTTTTTCGACCCATCACCACCTTAGCCTCGAAATAATTCATTTTGGAGCCATTATAAACCGAAAATGATTTTATTATAAAATAATATTTCAAATTTTCCCTAAAGTGACCCTCACCTCTCTTATAAAAGGGTACTTCCCCTTATCTTAATTTCACACCTCCAAAGCCATTTGCTTCAGATAAACCCTACCTGAATATCCTCCCAACCTTCCTCACTTCATCCCAGAGGCCTTCTTTTGGTCAGAAATCCAACCTATGGATCCCTTTTGATAAAATCAAAAGGAAGAACCGGAAGAAGAGGTAAATATTTCATTACCTCTTTCAAGTTCTTTTCTTCTTCCACTTACTCTTTATTCATTGGTTCCATTCTAAAATAATAACTCCAGTATCTTCTATATAATTTTATGTTATTATAAAAATGGTACAACCATATTTATTATTCTTTCCATCACATGAATGAAAAAGTCACCATACATGCGTACGTACGGATTACCGTCTCCACGTCGTGGTGTAGTTTGTTATTCAAACACTTCATTATTTGGATTAGTATAATAATGAGTATAACTGATGTAAATAATAAAAATAACATGTAAATTATTATTTATATATGATATACCATCCAATTACATACTATTTCACCATCAATATAATGATATTTTCACTCGTGCGTACATACGGATTACCGTCTCCACGACGTGATGAGATTCATTCCCACATTCACCATTCAATGATGATTATAAAAATATATATTATTAATAAGTATGTAATATATGACATAATAATGCTACTGGAGAGAGATATATATATATATTTATGTTCTTACATATATCTTATTAACTTACTTCTGTTCAATATGATATGAAAATAGAAACAACATTTATACGTACGTATGACCTACTGTCTCTATAAATGGTGCCTTCCATTTCATATATCTATCCAATATAAATATTTATATTCTAAATATATATGATATATAAATAAAGTTTTATATTCTGGAAGTATTTAAATCATGATCTAAATGATACGATCAAAAATAACAAGTTAAAACACGTACGATAAAGAAAGTGATTATTGCTCAAAATGTTAATTTAACATGGAAACCATTATTAAATGGGTAGTATAAATCATAAATGAATCATGTATGATATAGTAAATATTAATATGGTTCTAGTATAATTTATTAACATACTATAGTCATTATAAAAGAGGTTAAATGTAGAGACCCGAAGCTTAACGTACATGGACATTACATTACTTTTGCGGAATACTTAGTACATAACAAAAACACACACACAAGGACCATAATAGTTTAGTGTCTTTGGAAACATGGAACGTAATCTTCTAATCGTGGTGAAAGATCTTCAACATCTCCCATAAAGATCTTCCCCTTTTTTTCTTACCTAAAACCTTTCTTTATATCATGGGGAAAAAAACATAAAAAGGGTGAGCTCAAATGCTCAGTAAGGGTAAGCATGGATAAAATAAAACATACCATATACATTTGAACTTAAAAACATGAACATAATGTTTAAACATCAAAATCTTGAGAAATGACATAAAACATGGAAGTATGTAAGGGATAGATCATAAAGAAACATTATGAATGATAAAATAGCATGGGAATAAAACATGTAATTGTGGCATCCATTAAGAACATGTAATGATTTCCATAGTAGCCAAGGCATTGCTGCCAAGACCATGTTAGTGGACAAAGTCCCTTTCTGAATCGAGTTCACTCCTCGTTCCAGTCCTGTAATACTGAACCGGATTAACTTACTGTTCCAGCCATGTATACCTCATGAGATATAAATCTTTACCCAATGCATTGGAGGGAGATATAGGTCCCACCCATCTCATAATGAAATCATTCTTTCATGTGCCACAAAATAAACATACATCATTCATAATAACCCAACGAACAAAATGGGTTTCATAAACGTCATCCCATCATCACATAATCCATATAAAAGTAATGGATATCATTTCATAATAATGAAAGTGAAACCATGTAAATCATAGAGACATTATGCTTGAAACATACACATATGAAATAATGTCATCTTAGATGAAAAAATGGTTTTGATAAAACATTTGAAATGAATTCTTGAGGATAATATCCTTTCTTCTTCAAAATCATTTTCTTTTCACAAAATGTCATGCAATTTTAAAAGAAAAAGATTTTGTTGAAAATAGTCAAGAAATATTTTGAAGTAATCTTCATGAAAATAAGGCTTTATAAAACCGTAAAAATCCATTCGTGCCGTATAAGTTAAAAAAACAATCTCCTCGTACTTTTGTCAGAAAAGTCAAAAAGTACCTCATATGGTAAACAAAAGAAAGATTCCTTCCATACGATGTGGTAAAAGTAATAAAAGGGTAAAAATGGCTTAAACATACATGTAAGTAAAGTAAAAATCTTATGAAAACATTTTGAGAGCATATGGACATGGATAATAAACATAACCCCCAGTAAATACTTACGAATAAACAATCTCGGATAAGAATGTGATTGGAATAATTATCCCTTACCTTAGGTCCGATATGCTTCGTACGTATCCGAACCTCCTGTATAATGATTTAAATAATGTTATTGACTTATTACAGAATCATATTAATTGTTATGATATCATATAGGGTTCACTTATGACTTTATATTACCCGTTCTTTTGTAAATTCCATGTTAAAGAGCATTTTGGGTAAAATTGTTTCATTTGTCGTCCGTGTTTTGACTTGTAATTATTCATATGATTACTTAGATCATGATTACTTACACCCAGAATGTAAAACATGATTTATATATAATATATATTCAGAATATACATATATATATAATAGACCGATAAATGGAAAGAAATACACCGTTCATGGAGACAGTAGGCCATATGTACGCATGAACGTTGTTTTCGTTTCCTCATTGAATTGAATGGAATTAATTGGATGAAGTATATATATATATATATACATAAATCAATTATCATTATTATGTCATATATTTCATGATTACTTATTATATATAATTTATAATCATTTAGGAATGGTTAATCATTGAGAATGAATCTCATCGCGTCGTGGAGACGGTATTCCGTACGTACGCACAAGTGATGATATCGTTCCCATGATCGTGGAATTTTATTGGAGTGTATGTATACTATTACAGAATCAATATCACTTTACAATAATCATATATAGTAATTATTTACACCATTATACCCATCCAAGTAAGGTGATGGGGGAAAATAGATTACACCACGTCGTGGAGACGGTATTCCGTACGTACGCACGCGCGGTGATTTCGTTTTCCGTAGGATGGATAGATGTTGAAATAGGGTTGTTTCATACTTATAATAACATATAATTATATTAGTGATACTGATGTTATTACTTCATAATGAAACAACTAAAGAAGATGAAGTTGAAGAAGAAATAATTTGGAAAGGATCGGTAATGGATATTACCTCTTTTTGACGCGCCTCTTATTAACCTCCTCTTAGGGCACTAGGGTTGGTCTTTGAAGAAGACCAGAACCTCTAGGATGATTATAGGGAAGTGGGGAAGTGAAATGGGCAGGGTTTGGCCGAGCTTGAAGGCTCAAATTGGTGTGAGGAGGAGAGGGAGGAGGTTCCCTTTTATAAGGGAGGAGAGGGGCACCTTTGGAATTCTTAAAAATATTAATTTATAATAAATGTAACCCCACTTAAAAACCTCCAAAAATGACTAATATTCAAATACTAGATAAGATAAGGTTGTAATATAATCAACCAATAGAATTTAGACATGTTAGGAATTTATTTTAAACATTATCAACTTGTTTTATCTTTATTTAATCAATTTAGTTTTATTTGTGGTAACAACATTCTAAATTTTAAATTATAACAAATAATTACTTATTTGTTGTGAATTGTCCATAATTGGATACGTAATAACTTTTTAGACCATATAAATATAAATTTATAATTTTTAAATATTTTTGTGATTTTTAAACAATTTTATAATATGTTATTTTTATAAAATAACAATAGTGTCAATTTTGACACTATTCATTTATTTTAATTTAAATAAAATAAATACAGAAGATATGTTCAAAATAAAAGCATTAATAGATTCATAAAATGTCATATGTATCTAGAAAATTAGTGGAGCACATAAAATAGTTCATATTATATTTATTTTATTATTTTTAAAACTATTTATTTGGTTTATCTCTTAATTAAATAATTACTACAACATTTTTGTATAATTATTTAATATACTTATTTGTTGCATAAAGATTAAAACTAAAATCCTATAATGAATATAAATATATTAAATTTTACAATAAAACTGTTACTCGAATTTATCATCTTAAAATCACAATATTAAAATTGTTATATTTATTAAATTATGAAGGTGACAACTTTGGCATTATTTAAAATAAAATAATATAAGTGTCATAATCACTTTTATAAGACTCCAAACGGTTATATATTAGTTCATTGGATGATTAAGTTGTATATATACACTACCAATAAGTTTTTGTCCGGTTTGTGGGCCTTTTAATGGGTATTATTATTTCAATAAAAACTATATTACTGATTTTTCACTTAATAAATAGTTTCTGCATCATTAATGTATCACCATTAATGACAATTATTTAATCCCTAAAAATTATAAATAAATTACCATGATGTAGATAATTTTATTAGATTTCTGGATACTATTCAAGTTCGAAGATTTATGATTTTTATCACTAAATTAAAATTATTATACTTATAAGATTTAAGAGAGTGACATGTTGTCACATTCTTTGGTTTTAATAATAATTAAATTATTTTCATGGTCAAAAGTCCATAAAATGAATCTAATCCGACCCTCAGGTTATATGGGTCTACTTTTATCAATCCAATAGAATTTTGGAATGTGTTAGGGTAATTTTATAATATTATATTTACCCTTAATTACCCGATTTACCTTTAACTGTGGTAAATAAAATTTACCGTAGTTACTATTCATAATTCCCAAAAATAAAAAGTAGCTTATTAAAATAATTTGGACCCACTGATTTCAAATATGGAATCCATTTTTCCAAATTCAATACACAGAAATTGCAGAAATTAAATTAAAATTAATCCCGTTGTCGAAAGAAAACGGGTTTTTTTTTAAAACATTGCAAAAGATTGAATTGATTTAACCTACGAATTTAATGTAAAATCAATGCTAATGACATAAATTATATTAAATGGTAAAAATATATTCTATTTATACTTTAAAACCATTAAATATTATAATTTAACCATATAAATTATTGCGATGAAAAAAGTTATTTTTAATTAAAATATAGCGTGTTTTTACTATTCATCAAAATATGAAAGTTACCAGAATAATATGAAAAATTTATCCAAAGTAAATTTTTATTTCTTGATTCCATATAAGAATTGTATTTTGTCAAATTGAACTTATAAACATGTCAAAAACTAGATTTAAAGTGGGTGAGCCATCAAAAGGCGGCAAAACTGCATTTTTTGAAAAATACTTATTTTACCCGAAATATTTATTTTGTTCTTATACCATGTTCTAGAAAATATGTAAGATGAATAATAATGTTATAAAATTAAAAATTTAGTTAACACTATTCATAACGGATAGTTCATAATAATAATAATATTATAATAATGTATCGTTGTTTAGTAAAACCCGGTATTACGTACAACACACACTATCGAGGAAGGTCGCAATTGCGTGTAATACAAGCCAAGTTAGGGTTGCGTGTTGTGCAAGAATCCTTCGTTGTTTCGTATAATAGAATCCAACCATATTTCATTTATACATTGAATATATATATATATATACTCAATGTTGCGTAGAATAACTATTATCAAAATTGTGTGTAACACGATCCAAGAATAGTGTTGCGTTTACTGTAAGCTAATACGGTGTTGCGTATAGTGCAAGGTAATCTTGGTGTAGCATACAACACAAGAAATTAATGAAATTAAATGAATATTTTTCATAAAATCTCGGGGTGTTACATTCTACCCCCCTTAAAATGAATTTCTCCCTCAAAATTCGTCGGGGTTATAAATGGTTTACTACTCGAAAGATTGTTTAATAGAAACCCACATCGTCAAAAGGAATACCAAAACATGGCTTTAAAAACTAAAGTATGAAATGTAACGGTTACCCAAATTAACTCATCACTGGGTTTCCACGTAGGAGAACATAGGTGAAAATATGGGTATGGAAGAAAAATATAACCATCAGGTTCTGATGAAGAGTGGTAGAGAACATG
This sequence comes from Viscum album, assembly GCA_963277665.1. NCBI lineage: Eukaryota > Viridiplantae > Streptophyta > Magnoliopsida > Santalales > Viscaceae > Viscum > Viscum album. The sequence continues at coordinate 716,802,257 of OY728128.1, read as the reverse complement.
GCTATGAAAAAGACAACAATCAAAAAGCTATAGATTTGTGATGATCTAAGGTACCATCTGATTCATCGGATATAAGGGAACTAGGACAACATTTTTGGTTTTCAAGATCATTTCCCTAAAGTTGATGAATTAAAAGAAATACTTACATGATTTTGGTACAATCTCACTGTTGTTCGTGAATTGAACAATCTCCACTTCATTCCTTAAAGAAATGAAGTTGAATTTGTTATTCGTGATGTGTTAGTAGATCATGTGGTAGAATTATGGGTCATTCCATCTCTTTAAAACAAAAGGTTAGAAAAATTTATAAGTCCATCTTATGGTTAGATTAATCGTATATGGTTCAAAAAATGAACTTATACTTCATATATCATACCGCTTAATAAAATAAAACTAGTTTCTACTAATCAGGGACTTCATGTAGGCTAGTGGTAGGCGATAAAGACCAGTTGCATTTCGGTTGTGGGTTTGATTCCCACAGCCTTGTCCGACGCGATGGGCTGTCGCCCATCCTGCAGGTTGTCCTTTTTATAAAACTATAACATCCCATCATCGAAAAAAAAGTTCTACCCTTAAACAATACTAACTTATGTCCAACATTATCCATTCCAATATTTAGGATTATATAAAATACTTCGGTCCAATCTCATATTATAGTGAAAATGATTACCAAAGAGTTCATACAACTAGCATGTTAATACCATCGTTGATCCCCATATATCATGAGATATGTCTTGTTGGTCACATTCCAAACATTCTAAGGCCTTAATCATGTATTCTCTTGAAAAAAAATGAATACCCATTGAATCTTAGTGAAAACATGAGTGCTGTCAAAAGTTAACTCTTTTCACATACCAAAACCTCGAACCATGATATAACTATATCCTTATATCAGTCATGAGCTCATGAATACTGTCAAACATTTCATTTTCTCGTTTTCCATTCATTATGCGCATATTATCTTTTTTTCCAGAAATATCTCAATCACTTTACATGGTTACCGGTACCATAAAATTATTGAAAACCACAATAGACCAATACATAAATATTCCGATATTCCACGATACTATATACAACAATATTTTGGAATCCCATTACATAAACACCTAATCATTCCACCACATCATTTTCATATTCAACATTGCAAATAGTGATCGCATGTGACTTCCCTTTGTCCTTTTCCTTAAGTGGTTGCTCATGTCGATCATCACCAACCCTTGGATTAGGGCATTTATTGCATAATTCCCCATTTCCTTACACTTGAAGCATTGAAGTGTTGGTGGTGCGTTCTCTGCAGTCTTTTCTTCATTCACATCATTAGCAACCCTTTTTCCATTACTTCGACACTCAGCTACTCGATGACCTTCTTTTCCACACTTAAAACATTTTCTAGTCTCTTTAAGACAATCTCCACCATGCTTCTTTCCACACTTTGAGAATAAAAAAACATTTATCTTATTTTCACCATTATTCTGAGATTTCCCCTTGAACTCCATCTTTCGTTTCTTGTCAAAACTATGAGATGGATAAGTAACACCAACTTCCATTTCTCCCTTGATAGCACAACGCACAATTTCTTCATAGCTACTGAAGTCTCTTATAGCTAATTCCCTTCGAAGATTTGGTTTTAAGCCACTGAAGAATCGATCAACTTTATTTTCAGGTTGGATGATAAAGCCAGATGCATACCTTGCAAGCCTTGTAAAATTCACTTCGTACACACCAAAAAATTCATCATCCTTTTGCTTTAGTTCAAGAAACTCCTTCTCCATCTTTGTTCGAAGAATACGATGGAAGTACTTATTGAAAAATATGTTCTTGAACTCGTCCCATTCCATGGACTAAATTTCATCTCTTGGCCTCGTATTCTTGATAAGATACCACCATTGATCAGCATCACCTTCCAAACGCTATACTACTAAGATGACTTTATCATGTTCAAAACATTGAAGAACTGAAAATATATTTTCAATAGTACTGATCCATTGTTCAGAAACAAGTGGTTCAGAAGACCCACTGAAAGAAGGTGGACGTTGCCTCATGAAGGACTCAATAGAATATTGTTCCCTTCTCTGCTCATTTGGAAGTCCATAATGATTCATAGATTGTGTAAGTATAGCAATAAGATTTTGCACTCCATATCCCATAACATTTGTTTGTTCAGGAGGAAAATCATCGCATTGTCCATTGCATTGATCAACACGGTTCCTTCGGGTTCCAGCCATCGTCTAAAATCCAAAATGAACAGTGTGAGAGGTAAAAATAATGCTAGAGAAAACAACATAATAAAGGGGGAGTACCTTCAATATCTAACATCTTAGGTTTAATTATAAGATCGTTAGCGCAATTCCAGAACTATAACCTATACTTATACTTAACCTTAGGGACATCCCTAGACATACCTTAGAAATATCTCTAGGGATCTCACTAAAGTTTTCGCATCCTAGTTTCCAAAGGTGAACTAAACCTTTCCTCTGATACCAACTGTAGAGACCCGAATCTTAACGTACATGGACATTACATTACTTTTGCGGAATACTTAGTACATAACAAAAACACACACATAAGGACCATAATAGGTTAGTGTCTTTGGAAACTTGGAATGTAATCTTCTAATCGTGGTGAAAGATCCTCAACATCTCCCATAAAGATCTTCCCCTTTTTTTTCTTACCTAAAACCTTTCTTTATTTCCTGGGAAAAAAGAAAACATAAAAAGGGTGAGCTCAAATGCTCAGTAAGGGTAAGAATGGATAAAATAAAACATACCACATACATTTGAACTTAAAAACATGAACATAATGTTTAAACATCAAAATCTTTAGAAATAACATAAAACATGGAAGTACGTAAGGGATAGATCATAAAGAAACATTAAGAATGATAAAATAGCATGGGAATAAAACATGTAATTGTGGCATCCATTAAGCACATGTAATGATTTACATAGTAGCCAAGGCATTGCTTCCAAGTCCATCTTAGTGGACAAAGTCCCTTTCTGAATCGAGTTCACTCCTCATTCCAGTCCTGTAATACTGAACCGGATTAACTTACCGTTCCAGCCATGTCTATCTCATGAGATATAAATCTTTACCCAATGCATTGGAGGGAGATATAGGTCCCACCCATCTCATAATGAAATCATTCTTTTGTGTGCCACAAAATAAACATACATCATTCATAATAACCCAACGAACAAAATGGGTTTCATAAACATCATCCCATCATCACATAATCCATATAAAAGTAATGGATATCATTTCATAATAATAAAAGTGAAACCATGTAAATCATAGAGACATTATACTTGAAACATACACATATGAAATAATGTCATCTTAGATGGAAAAATGGTTTTGATAAAACATTTGAAATGAATTCTTGAGGATAATATCCTTTCTTCTTCAAAATCATTTTCTTTTCACAAAATGTCATGCAATTTTAAAAGAAAAAGATTTTGTTGAAAATAGTCATGAAATATTTTGGAGGAAGCTTCATGAAAATAAGGCTTTATAAAACCTTAAAAATCCATTCATTCAGTATAATTTAAAAAAAAACAATCTCCTCGTACTTTTGTCAGAAAAGTCAAAAAGTACCTCATATGGTAAATAAAAGAAAGATTCATTCCATACGATGTGGTAAAAGTAATAAAAGGGTAAAAATGTCTTAAACGTACATGGAAGGAAAGTAAAATTTTTATGAAAACATTTTGAGAGCATATGGACATGGATAATAAACATAACCCCCAGTAAATACTTACGAATAAACAATATCGGATAAAAATGAGATTGGAATAATTATCCCTTACCTTAGGTCCGATATGCTTCGTACGTATCCAAAACTCCTGTATAATGATTTAAATAATGTTATTGACTTATTACAGAATCATATTAATTGTTATGATATCATATAGGGTTCATTTATGACTTTATATTTCCCGTTCTTTTGTAAATTCCATGTTAAAGAGCGTTTTGGGTAAAATCGTTTCATTTGTCGTCCGTGTTTTGACTTGTAATTATTCATATGATTGCATAGATCATGATTAATTACATCCATAACGTAAAACATGATTTATATATAATATATATTCAGAATATAAATATATAAAATAGATCGATAAATGGAAAGAAATACACCTTTCATGGAGATGGTAGGCCGTACGTACGCATGAACGTTGTTTTCGTTTCCTCATTGAATTGAATGGAATTAATTGGATGACATACATATATATATATATATATACATAGATCCAGTATCATTATTATGTCATATATTTTATGATTACTTATTATATATATTTTATACTCATTTATGAATGGTTAATCATTGAGAATGAATCTAATCGTGTTGTGAAGACGGTATTCCGTACGTACGCACGAGCGATGATATCGTTCCCATGATCGTGGAATTTTATTGGAGTGTATGTATACTATTAAATAATAAATATCACTTTAAAATAATCATATATAGTAATTATTTACACCATTATACCCATCCAAGTAAGTTGGTGGGGGAAAATAGATTACACCACGGCGTGGAGACGGTATTCCGTACGTACGCACGCGCGGTGATTTCATTTTCCATAGGATGGATAGATGTTGAAATAGGGTTGTTTCGTACTTATAATAACATTTCAGTATATGAGTGATACTGATGTTATTACTTCTTAATGAAACAACTAAATAAGATGAAGTTGAAGAAGAAATAATTTGGAAAGGATCGGTAATGGATGTTACCTCTTTTTGACGCGCCTCTTCTTAACCTCCTCTTAGGGCACTAGGGTTGGTCTTTCAAGAAGGCCAAAACCTCTAGGATGATTATAGGGAAGTGGGGAAGTTAAATGGGAAGTGTTTGGACAATCTTGAAGGCTAAAATTGGTGTGAGGGGGAGAGGGAGGAGGTTCCCTTTTATAAGGGAGGAGAGGGGAACCTTTGGAATTCTTAAAAATATTAATTTATAATAAATTTAACCCCACTTAAAAACCTCCAAAAATGACTCATATTCGAATATTAGATAAGATAAGGTTGTAATATAATCAACCAATAGAATTTAGACATGTTAGGAATTTATTTTAAACATTATCAACTTGATTTATCCTTATTTAATCAATTTAATTTTATTTGTGGTAATAATATTCTAAATTTTAAATTATAACAAATAATTACTTATTTGTTGTGAATTTTCCATAATTAGATACTTAATAACATTTTATACAATATAAATTTATAATTTATAATTTGTAAATATTTTTGTGATTTTTAAACAATTTTATAATATGTTATTTTTATAAAATAACAATAGTGTCAATTTTGACACTATTCATTTATTTGAATTTAAATAAAATAAATACAGAACATATGTTCAAACTAAAAGATTTAATAGATTAATAAATTTTCATATGTGTATAGAAAATTATTGGAGCACTTTAAATAATTCATATAATATTTATTCTATTATTTTTAAAACCATTTATTTGGTTTATCTCTTAATTAAATAATTACTACAACATTTTTGTATAATAATTTAATATACTTATTTGTTGTATAAAAATTAAAAATAAAATCCTATAATGAAGATAAATATATTACCTTTAACAATAAAACTTTTACTCGAATTTATCATCTTAAAATAACAATAGTTAAATTGTTATATTTACTAAATTACGAAGGTGACAACTTTGGCATCATTTAAAATAAAATAATATAAGTGTCATAATCACTTTTATAAGACTCCAAACGGTTATATATTAGTTCATTGGATGATTAAGGTGTATATATACACTAAAAATAAGTTTTGGTCAGGTTTGTGGGCCTTTTAATGGGTATTATTATTTCAATAAAATCTATATTACTGATTTTTCACTTAATAAATAATTTCTACATCATTAATGTATCACCATTAATTACAATTATTTAATCCCTAAAAATTCTAAATAAATTATCATGATGTAGATAATTTTATTATATTTCTGGAGACTATTCAAGTTTGAAGATTTATGATTTTTATCACTAAATTAAAATTATTATACTTATAAGATTTAAGAGAGTGACATGTTGTCACATTCTTTGGTTTTAATAATAATTAAATTATTTTCAAGGTCAAAAGTCCATAAAATGAACCTAATCCGACCCTTAGGTTATATGGGTCTACTTTTAGCAATCCAATAGAATTTTGGCATGTGTTAGGATAATTTTATAATATTATATTTACCCTTAATTACCCGATTTACATTTAACTATGGTAAATAAAATTTACCGTAGTTACTATTCATAATTCCAAAAAATAAAAAGTAGCTTATTAACATAATTTGGACCCACTGATTCCAAATATGGAATCCATTTTTCCAAATTCAATACACAAAAGTTGTAAAAATTAAATTAAAATTAATCTCGTTGTCGAAAGAAAACGGGTTTTTCTTTAAAACATTGCAAAAGATTGAATTGATTTAACCTACGAATTTAATGTAAAATCAATGCTAATGACATACATTATATTAAATGGTAAAAATATATTCTATTTATACTTTAAAACCATTCAATATTATAATTTAACCATATAAATTATTGCGATGAAAAAAGTTTTTCTTAATTTAAATATAGCGTGTTTTTACTATTCATCAAAATATGAAAGTTACCAAAATAATATGAAAAATTTATCCAAAGTAAATTTTTATTTCTTGATTCCAAAGAAAAATTTTATTTTGTCAAATTTAACTTATAAACATGTCAAAAACTAGATTTATAGTGGGTGCGCCATCAAAAGGCGGCAAAACTGCATTTTTTGAAAAATACTTATTTTACCCAAAAAATTTATTTTGTTCTTATACCATGTTATAGAAAATGTGTAAGATGAATAATAATGTTATAAAATTAAAAATTTAGTTAATACTATTCATAATGTCTAGTTCATAATAATAATAATATTATAATAATATATTGTTGTTTAGTAAAACCCAGTATTGCATACAACACACGCTATCGAGGAAGGTCGCGATTACGTGTAATGCAAGCCAAGTCAGGGTTGCGTGTTGTGCAAGAATCATTCATTGTTTCATATAACAGAATCCAACCATATTTCATTTATACACTGAATATATATATATATATATACTCAATGTTGCATAGAATAACTATTATCAAAATTGTGTGTAACACGATCCAAGAATAGTGTTGTGTATACTATAAGATAATACGATGTTGTGTATAGCACAAGGTAATCTTGGTGTAGCATACAACACAAGACATTAATGAAATTAAATGAATATTTTTCATAAAATCTCGGGGCGTTACATTAAACTTACCCTTGGCCAAAGGAAAGTGTAAGGTAAGGGTAAACTCTACAATCTCTTCATTATCCGAGGTTGTTTTGACGTGGGTATATAATGGGAACTCTTTATCATCTACATCCGTGTTTCATAAAAATATTTTAAAAAGGAATATTTTAAGGTTTTATTGAATGAAATATTTAACTAGATCATCATTTTAAATGGTTTAAATATTTATTCTTTTAAATCATTCTCATTAATCTCTATGTTTTCAAAATGGTTTTAAGGATTTATTTATATGGACCTGAATGTTTTTAAAATTTCAATTCATTTCAAAAAATTTAAAGTGGTATGGGAATATTTGATTCAAAAATGTCTTTAAATGTATTCTTTTTTAAATTGTGTGAATTTTTAATGTTTTCATGAAAAAAGGATATTTCTCTCAAAGAGTTTTAGAAATCATTTTCATCTATTTCAACATCCTTTGATGGATTTTAACCATGTTTGAAGTTGATTTATTATGATAAAAATCTTTCATATTGTATTGAAGTTTTTTTTGATATGTTTGACTGTGGATATGTTATTTTTATAACATTAATGGTTTAGGGATAAAGTATTTACATTTCGTATGAAAGTTTTAAAATGAATGTTTATGTTATGTTTAAACATTTTTATATGAGGAATGCATTGGACTTAGTAAGTGATGGGTGGATCCCGCTATAGATCCTCGATGCATCAGTAGGTCTCATGAGACAAACTAGTGTTTTGGCACAAGGCCTTGACAAAATCTTATTTTTAGTCTTGGTACAAGGCCTTGACTACGTAGTTATGAAGTCTGGCATTATGCATTGCATCATTATGAAATTTTCTATTGATATTACATGTGATTAAGTATATGCAATTATTTGATTATCTTTTCCATAATATGATGAAGTTTAAGTTTAAAAGGCTTGTGTTTTAGTCTTATACATTGAATTATATGTTTATGCTTATTTATGAAAGTTTACGCTATATTTTTATCCTTAATGAGCATCTAAGCTCACCACTTTCTTATGTTTTATTTTCCTAGGATTCCATGAAGTGTTTTGTGACCAATAAGCAGGGTTAAGCTAGGGGATTAATCATGTTATCAAAGGATCCTTTATGTGGTTTTTTATTTTCTAATGTGTAATGTAACGTTCATGTATGTAATCTATTTTCCATGACTCCTAAACTGAATGGTCTTTTGCGACTTGATTCTTTGTAATCATGTCAATGTATTAAAATAATGCACCGAATCTGGGTAACTGGGGTCAGGGTGTTATAGATAAATTCATTGAAAAACATTATCACCTACTTCAAATTACATATCATGTTAATTATTATCAATATAACCTTTCATCACATTTTTATTCCCTTATATGATGCATAATAGATTTAACATTCTCAAAAATTACATCTGTCATATTAGGTCCTAATATATTTCCTTATCCAACTTCATTTGAGGACATTGGATCTCTAAAATTTCTAAATTTCTATCATATAACGTTGATCCAAAGATAAATATTATATGATAGCAGTGAAGTTAAATGAGTTTGTCAGCCGATCAACCACAACCGATATACCATTATCCAATTTATAAAAATTTGGGAGTCTGAATTAAGAACTGATCGTGATGTTTTATCATTTCTATTATGGTATAAATAATGGTTTAAGAATCCCCATAATCATTTTTTCTCTCATACTTAACTTGGTTACCTACCAAAAACTAAGATATATACATAGAAATATCCTCTTTCAAGTTTTCCCACCATAAATACTCATTTGTATAGGCCATTTGTATGTGTTATACCATTAACATCCTTTGGTGATGGGTTCAAGCCCCATGACCTTTCCGGATCTGACTGGTTTTCACCTGAAATATGTGTTATACATAAAAAAACCATATTAAAATAATTCCTAAAACATTAACAAATTACAATAACCAATAATTAGATCATTATTATAGATATAATAAACTATAAAGGTTACTAATAACTTTAATGAAATCTCCATAAATTTAATTACTCCTCAAATCACTCTTTTACTAACACATATTCTAAACCAAATTCTTCTATTTCAATAAATGTCTCTCAAAATATCTTTAATATTTATAAACACTAGTAACATAAAACCTAAATGGTCTATCAAATTATTTTAACTTATGATCAACCTTAAACTGATAAATCCATTATGGTATCCATAACTCTTAAGTTAATCTTAAATGAGAAAATAAATTCTACCAAAATGTCTAAAATCCTTAGATGGTTCATGATTATTATAAAAAAATACCATTGATAATATACTTCTATATCATAATTCATGTATCCAAATACCTAAATAAAACACCCTTTTAATTGTTAAAAAATATCATTTCTCATAAAGAGACATTTCCATTGGAATCTTGGGTTTATCCTTGAACTGATAGAATATCAAATTTGATTTTATTATTCCAAAATCCATATAGAACGAGATAATCAATTATAATAATAAAAAAAATCACTAATGGATGAAAAATAATAATTTCTTAGACCTCATTAATAAAAAATAAAACATGAAATTTACAACAAAGAATTGAAAGATAAGTTTTCCGAAATTATCATGATTCACTTCATCCATTGTGATTGAAGAATGTTTATGATTATCCATTTTTATTTATAGGTTGTTGTGGATTACCATCCTAATTATCCTTGGATTAGGGAATTCATTTACATAATACCCAAACTCCTTTCTCTTGAAGCACTAGAGTGTGTTTGGTGCATTCTACGAAGATTTCTCTCTATTTTCATTATTAGATAATTTATTCATGTTATTTCATCATTCGACTTCCCAATGACCTTCATTTACACACATAAAGTATTTACCAATCCCCTTAAGACAATTTTCTCCATGTTTCTTACTACATGTCAAAGTTTATAGAAAGATCACCTTATTCTCTTTATGGTTCTTAGTGTTTCCCTTGATCTCTATCTTTCTTTCCTTATCAAAACCATGATATTAATGGGTAATTCCAATCTCCATATCAACATTAAGAGCAAATCCAACTATTTTGTCATATCTACTAATGTCCCTAATGTATAACACTATTTAGATAATTGGTTTTAATCCATTGAGTTATTTATGAACCTTACATTCATATTAGATGGTTATGTTATAATATTACCTTGCAAGTCTTGTAAAATATTCATCACATGTACCAAAATATTCGTCATCCTTTTGGTTTAGATTAAGGAATTACTTCTCCATTTTCATACGAAGAATATGATGAAAGTAAATATTGAAAAATTATCTCTTAATATAATCCCACTCTATTGAGTAAATTTCATTATGTTGCATCATATTCTTGATGAGAGTCTATGATTATTCCTTTTTTCCATACAAATGATATACAACCAAAATGAAATTTTCAATTTCTGAATGCTATATAATGAAATATATATTTTTTGTGTTAGTAATCCATTTCAAAGAAACTATAACATCAAAATAACCTTTAAAATATGGTGGAAATTTCATAATATATTAATCAACAACACATTGTTCCCTCATTTTCTCATTTGTAAGTTCTGAATGTTTCATAGATTGGAAAATTATTATAATCATAGAAATGTGATTCTACATTACAAATCTAATAACATTCAGTTTATTAGGAGGGAAATAATTTCATTACCTATTACATTCAACATTAAAATGGTTCCTTCAGGTTCCATCTATTAAGAAAACAAAACACATTGCATGTTATTGACAATACTTATAGTGGGAAACCACATAATCATAAATAATCACGTATATGATGTCTAAATCATGAAAAAATATTTATAATATATGAAACCTTATGAATAACATATGTTATACATTTTAATTATATAAACCATTTAGGATGGTTTACTTTGATTCTATGAATTTCCAAGGTATATCCTCTGGGAGTGTCAAACAAAGTGGGTAATAAGGCCCTTTGTCATGTACCAGGTAACACCTAAGACAATCACGATGAACTTTTTTGTAGTTATTATACCCACGTACATATGTTCTATAACCATATCCACATGTGGAATCCAAAAAAATATGTATTTAAATGAAACCACTATCTCTATCATTCTATAATGTTATATCATATTTTCCTATACATAGAATTATCCTTACTTGTATCCACATGAATATCACTAATGTTTTCTCATCCTAAATTTTTAAGGCTAACTAAGCATATCCTCTAATAAAAATATTAATGACCTAGGATTTTAATATATATAGATTATATCTTATTAGATGAATATTCATTACAATATACAAACAAACACCTATTACTGTATTGGTATAGTTCCTTTAGAAATATAGAAACATAAAAAACATTTTCATAAGAGATCTATATCATCTCCAACTTCATTCCTCACAACTATCACCATTATAATTCATATCAAATGTATATAAATAAACATAAAATAGATAACATAAATATAATAAAGGGTTATCATATCTACTTAGTAAAGGTAAAAAAGGGATATACATATACATAACATGACAACAAGTGTATGATAATATTAGAATAAAATTAGAAATCCATACCATTCATATAAATGATCAAAATATTGAGTCATGAAATAAATATTGGTAGTTCAAAAGATATGAATCATAAAGAAATAAAATTACATGATCCATGAGAGCTTAACATTTATATAAGAAATGGAATTATGGTATACACACAATTAAAAAAAATCATTTCCACAGTATTCAAGGCTCGTTGACAAAGATATCATGGTGGAATGGGTTCACTACCCAAACCATCTTAGTATTCATGGTTCACTACTGAGAATATCATAGTGTATAAAGTACCCTACTGGACTGGGATCACTACCCCTTCCAATCATATTAACATCCTGAGAAATCAATTCATACCCAATTCAATGGTAAGAGATATAGGTCCCCCCAATAACATAATAAAAATTATACATTTTTGTGCCACAAGATCATAAAACATTAATCATGTCAGAACCCATAAAAAGAAAAAACATTCATAAAACATTCAACATTTTATAACCCATGAATATAAATGGGTTTAATAAATAATTTCATCGTTATATAACCTTTGAAAACAAAACAGGGTTCATAAAGATTTTTTTCATCATAATTACTAACCATTCATGGAAATAATTATGATGGTATCACTGGATTATCTCACCATAAAAGTTAAATTTATGTCAAATTATTTCACCATAGATTGAAAATGAATTTGAAAGTTTTAATGGAATATTTATAGAAAAAATAAAATTTCCACTTTAGAAAAATCTTTTTAAAACATAAACCATATTAAAAATAATTTTTTTTGAAATGAACATAATAATTTTAAAATGGAATATTTAATGTTAATTTAAAAAATTACAAGAGGAAAATATCATATCCACTTTTAATTTTCTAAACATAAAAATTTATAAAAATAATTTTCATTGAAAATATTCTTTGAGACTTATAATGTAACGCCCCAACCCCAAAATTCTTGAAGTCGATGCATTGTTTTATTACATTGGAATGATTAGAAGGAATAAAATCCCAAAGGACCATTCAATTTAGTAGTCTTGGAAGAAAAAATTACATACATGATACCCATAATACATTGGAAAATAGTAAATAGAAGCATGACACGTAAAAAGAAAATAAACTACATCCTTGAATGTTTATTTATCAATTTATTGTTCATAAAATTATGAAAGGAAAAATAATAAGGGTGAGATAAAATGATTATTAAGGGTAATTAAATAGGAATAAATAATAAATCAATAAAAATAAATTAATATTGAAATGTGATTAACTAAAAGCGCATTCTATTCTATAAGTAGACAAGTAAAACTCAATTTCAAAAGGTAAGAAATGGAAACACATGCCATTTAATCAATGAATTGAAAATGAAATGTATCTGTAGATATGTCAGTGAAAAATATCAAGGATTAATAATAAATAAACTAAATGAGGTAAATTAATTCTTAATAGACTTCATCTCTGATGCATATGAAAACCAATACCATCAAGACCTTTAACAATATGGTTAAAAGTATGGATAAAAACCTATTTAATTTGGCCAAATTATTTATCTTATGAGAACCTATCAGTGTATTGAGAATCTATATAAAGTCTGTGATCCTCCAATAATTTCATATCCAAATCATTCCCCATAACTAATAATAGAAAATAATACTCCTTTTCAAATATCTTTATGGAATAAAGAATACAGAATTATCAATATTTCTCCCAAAATAATCAAATAACTGTCCAAGTAGACACTATATGTAAAATGATATATGGTATAAGAAATAATAATATCAATTGCTTGATAATATGAATATTAAATAAAAGTTTCAATGAAAAATGATTACAATAAAGTAATTTTTTCAAGATAATGTTAACAATCACAAAAGGAAGTGTCATTTCAAAGGTAATCACTAAGAACATTCTTGAGGGGAATAATATTTAAACATTCCAAAGTGTCCCATACCACTTTGAAAAATTTAAATCATAATACCGATGAAGTTACGAAATTAAGTGAAACTTATAATATCATGTGAATAATTAGATTCATGATATTATGATTAAAGGGTAGTATACACACGATATAAAATAAACTAGGTTCATAACTACAAATAAGTCTCAATGGAATGTAAATTGAGATGAAATACCTTACCTTATCCTTCCTTTTTGTTTTCTGGTATTTATACTCTTGTAAAGTGATTTAAAATTTGTTACTAACTAATTTAATAACTATAATAATCTAAATAATATAATATATTAACTTCCTATAATATTTTACAACCCATTTGTTAACAAACTTCCATTATTTTAACTATTTTGGGTGTTAATTGCCTGGTTTTATCAAGTATGTTTTGACTTGTGATTTGGTGTTGATATTAATTAGATCATGATTTAATAATATCTATAATTTAAACCATGAATTAATTATCATATATATTCTTTAGATATTTATTTATAGTATTTCATAATATTTGGATATTATAAATAAAGTGCACTGTTCATGGAGATGGCAGGTCATACACACGCATGAACACTACATTCATTTCTTTGTTGTATTAAAAAAATGAAAAATAAATGATACAAACATATATATATTATATTTAAATTACCATTTATAAATATTATATATGTTACATAAGTTTATTAAAACCATTCTATAAAAGTTCCATGTATGAAAAAATGAGCCACATCGCTTTGAGGTGGTGGTAGTCCACACTTTCTCAAACGAAATTATCATATTGACATGAGATGGAAAGAAAAAGATATTTTATAAACAAAAATTATATAAGAATAAAGAAATTATAAATATCATATATAATTATATAAATACATTTTTGATTATAATGGATACCATGATATATGGTAATATAAAAATGAACAATCATCGTTTCGTGAGGCAATAGATCACCGTACATAGAAACAATATGTTCTTTACCCATTAGATGGAGGTGTGTGTAATTTTAGGTCAAAAAAATTACAAAAAAATATCCTATTATATTTAGGTTACTGGTGTTATTATATAATAAAGTAATAAATATATTTTAGGGGTAGATAATGGAAATGAAACTATAGAGCTTGAGAAAAGATGTTACCTCTTAATCATGTAACTTCTTTTGTATTGTGCCAAAACGCTTCCTTGAAAGGATTTTTTCCCAATGATTGGATTCGAGGTAGAGGTTAGGGATTTTGGGAAGATATATATAAATATCTTGGATGAAACTAGGTGGTTTGAGAGGTGCGATTAATGGGTAGATGTGGTGCCCTTTTATAAGGGACAAAAAGGACTCACTTGGTATTTTTTGAAAAGAAGTTAGTTGTACCCATGTTTTTACCTAACAAAAGTCTTCAAAATGAAACCACATAAACTCAATTATGGAAGAATTATGGAATAATTATAGACATAAAATGGGTTTTAGATAAGTTTATAGGTCATTTGGGCCCTTAAGATAATGGTTTAGTCCTTTATTAAGTTTAATTTTACTTTAATAATTGTAATTAATTTTAATTAATTTCACTAATATTTTTGGTAAAAAAAAGTTGGTATTATTATACATTATAAATCATGATGATTTCAAATATGGAATCCATTTTTAAAAATTACAATCATATAAGTTAAAAAAATTAATTTAAAATTCATCCCTCAGGTGGGATGATAATGTGGGTTTTTAAAGTAAAAACATCCAAACGTTTGATAAGTTTTTACATTCAATTTCAAAGTGAAATTGATTTGAATGAATTATATTGAATTAATTGATAAAATTATTAAATAATTAAACTTTAAAACCAATAAAAAACATAATTTACCCTTATAAATAAATTAAATTAAATAGCCTTTTGGAACTAAGAATTCAGTATTTTTAACTTTTCATTAAAAAATGAAATGTTTTAGAAAAATATAAAAAATCCACCCTAACAAAAATTTTATGTTTCAATTTAAAATATTCAGTTTATTTCGGTATATTAAATCAATTAAAGTTTCAAAATTAATATTTAAAATGGGTTCTTTATTAAAAGTTGGAAAAACTACCTTTAGAAAAATATAGTATTTTATATGTAATATGTTGTTTGTTCTTATCTAAAAACTCTATGAAATATATTAGATGAGTTTCAAAATATTTTTTTGGATATATAATATATCAATTTACTATATAAAATATATAAAAGTGTTATAATTTAATTTACTATGCAAAACGTGACTGAATAATGTTTTGTTTAAATCAGGTGTTGTGTGTGTTGCAAAGATATAAAAAAAATATAAATGAAAATATGGTAAAGTCATGGGGTGATACATTCTTCAATCATAAAAAAATTTATTCCTAAAAATTTTAGGGTTATTACCTTAAAAAATTTGTGTGTATTTCTCCATCATATAATCCCCTAGTTCCTAGGATAGGTCTTCAATTTTGTGATTTCTCCAGAGAACTTTTACCAGATGAGTTGTTAGATTCCTTAACACTTTCTATCTGGTATCAAGAAACTAGATGTGTTCTTCACAATATGAAAGGTTAGGTTCCAACTCAATTTCATCAGATGTGATCACATGTGTTGGGTTAGGAATGTGCTTCCTTATAATATATAAATGGAATGCATCATGAGCCTTTGAGAGATTTGGTAGCAATGCTAAATGATTAGAAATGACTCCAACACTTTCAAGAATTTGGAATGGTCCAATGTGACTAAGACTCAGTTTCCATTTCGTACCAAACCTTATAACACCATTCCATGGGGATACATTTAGGAAAACATTGTCCCCACCTTGGAATTTCAAATCTTTCCTTCGGTTATCAGCATAACTCTTTTTCCTAATTTGAACCACTTTAATAGGATCCTAAATATAATTTACCTTTGTCTTCGTTTCATCAACAAGTTATGGGCATATAAGTTTCCTTTAACCAACTTCATCCCATCAAGTTGGAGTGAAACATTCCTTTCTATATAATGCTTCATATATTTCCATTTAAATACTTCGATGGAAACTATTATTATAGGACAACTATAAAAATATAAGTATTGATCCCACATACCTTGAATGTCAAGTGATCATGACCTAAACATGTATTCCATTGTTTGAATTGTTCTTTTAGACTATCCATCAGTTTAAGGATGGTACATAGTGCTCAAATGAAGCTCTATGTTGAGATCATTCTAAATACATTTCCATAATTTTGATGTAAAGTGAGGATATTGATTATATACAATTGATAAAGGTGTGACATGAAGTATTACAACTTCATTAATGTAGATCCTTAAGAGTTTCGCAAGAGGAAGGTCTTATTTCATAGTAAGGAAGTTTGCAGATTTGGTTAGTCAATCAATAATAACCCATATTGTATCATTCCTTCTAGGAGTCTTGGGAATTCCTATGAAGAAGTCCATAGTAATTTCATCCCATTTCCACATAATAATAAGAAGATGTTATGGGACTCCTTTTGGATGTTGTATCATAGATTTCACATGTTGAAAAACCAATCATCTAGATACACAATCCACAATTTACTACTTTATGTTTCCCCAACAAATTTTTTCCTTCATATCCCTATACAACTTTGTGCTTCCACGGTGTACAATGAAATTTGAGCTATGAAAATCATCCAAAAATTCCATTTTTAGATCATATATAGATGGAACACATCATCTCCTTCCAATTTTTTGAGAAACGTATTCACAAACAATGTCTTATAATTTTCCATCATTCAAATATTTCATTTTCTTTTGAATGTCCCCATCATCATTTTGAAAATTTTTTATCATCTCTAATAATGATGGGTTTTAAATCATTATATGAATGATTGATGTCCCCACTTCATTATAAATTCCCATTTCCATATTTATAACATCCATGAACATAAGAACCTTCCCAATCCTCATTTGGGTTACAAATCTATGATCCTTCTTACTCAAAGCATTCACAACCTTATTCTCTTACCTTGGGTTGTATTGTATTGAGAAATCATAATCTTTCTGTGGCTAGAGCCAATGCCTTTGTCTCATATTTATCTCTTTCTATTAGAATATGTATTTTAGGATATTATGATCCATGTATATCTCACATATTTCTCCATAAAGATAGTGTATCCATATTTTCAAAGAAAATATTACAATTACTAACTCAAGATAATGGGTTGGATAGTTATTCTCACGATTCTTCAATTGCTTTGATCCATAAGGAATAACATTGTCATTTTTCATTAAGACACAAACAAGTCCCTTATTCAATGAATCAATATATATGGAAAACCCCTCACTCCTAGATAGTTGAGTCAAAATCAAATAATTGAATAATATTCTCTTTAATTAATCAAAGGATTCTTCACATTCCTTTTCCCAGCAAAACATAACCCCTTTACATGTAAGATTGGTTAATGAGTTTCCAATCGGGAAAAATTATGAAGGAATTGCTGATAGTAACCTACCAAACCAATGAAACTACGTACCTCAGTTATGTTTGTTGGAGTATGCCATTCTTTTAATAACTTTATCATTGTAGTATCAATTGATATTCTATCCTTAGAGGCAATATGACCAAGAAAAGAGACTCTTTGAATCTAGAATTCACACTTGTAAAATTTCCCATATAGTTCTTTCTTCTTAAGAGTCTTAATAATGATCTGTAAGTTACTCTCATGTTCCTCATAGCTTTCAGAATGCACCATAATATAATCAATGAATACCACAAAAAATAATTAGGATATCATTTGAATACACTAATCATTATCTCCATAAAAACATATGGTTCATTATTCAATTCAAATGGAATTATTGTAAACCCGTAATTTCAATACCTCGTCTAAAAAAATGTCTTTGGAATGTCTTCCTTCATCACTTGTAATTGGTGACACATAGAATGAAGATCAATCTTTGAAAAATATTGGGCTCCATAATGTTGATCAAAAAAATCATCAATGTGTGGTAGATGATACTTTTTCTTAATTTTAATGGCATTGATTTCTCTATAATCAACACACAACCTCATTGATCCATCATTATTTGTAATAAAGAGGACAATTACTACCCATAACGAAACACTAGGGTGAATAAATCCTTTATTAAAAAAAATTCTATAGTTGTTTCTTCTATTCCAATAATTCAACATTGGCTATTCTATAGGGAGTCTTTGATATTATCCTCACTACAATGAATAGATCAAAAGAAAATTCAACTTCACACTCTGGGAGATGTATAAGTAATTCTTTAGGAAATACATCAATGTATTCTTGTATGATAAGTACATCCTTGAATTTTAAGATTAATTTCTTCTTGACTAGGTTTTGTTTTCAATTCTTCACCAAGTATTTTAATTAGTAGATCTACTGACGGTGGATCTAAATACTAATTAAGTGAGGAATCTTCTAATTTTATGATTAGGGATTCTATATCTTCCTCACAAATTGTAATTTCCTACCTCTATCAATAAATACTTGTATAATATTTTTGGGAACCAGTCCATAAGCAGAATTATATCAATGTCAACCAGAGGTATGATTATAATTTTAGCACAAAAATCATGTTCATGTGTCATAGTAGGGACTGAAAAAAAAATATTTCTTGCAACAGGAATTCCCTTAGGAGTTTTTACTGAAAACTCTCTTATTTAATAAAAAGTGAAATGTTTAATTTTAATAGAAAACTAGGTAGATATAAAATAGTAAGATGATCCATAATAAAATAATTCATTGTGTAAATTTCAAAATAGGTTTGATGTACCTACCACAAAGTCATTTGTTACTTATACCTCCACTATAGTGATAGGATACGTTTGGCCATCTCCCCTCGACCTCTTTTGTGGCTTATTTCCTTGACACTTAGAGAATTTTCTTACGTAGTGCCCAATCTCTTTATAATTTTATCAATGGACATAATTGGCCAAATTATTGCCCTTATATTCATGATCCTGGTGACCCCTAACTCCATATTCATAGAAAACACCCAGTCCCTTAAAAAGCATCATAATGTGATTTTTCCCACAGTTTTGAAATGACGGAAATAACTCATACTTCTTATTTTTATTTGATTCATTCCCTTTTTCATGGTTCTCAGATGACCTCTTCTTGTCTTGGTTTCCTTTGAATATATTGATGTTATAAAATTCTTTATCCATCTAGATGGAACATAAAACTATCTATTCGTATGAAGAAAAATTTTGGGAGACCAATTCCCTTCAGAGACTCAGCTTAAGACCTTCAAAGAAGTGGTCAACCTTTCACTCAATGTTGCGTATAGAATTCATAGAATACCTGGATAACCTTGTAATGATATCTTCAAAATTAACAACACTACCTTCATAATTTTTCTTTAAGCTAAGGAACATACTATTTATCTCAATTTTCTAATCACAAGGGAATTATTTATCGATGAATGTCTACTTAAAATTCATGGATTCCATGAGTTCAATTTCTTCCTCCTCTATTATATTCTAGACCACATACCACCACTTATCATCATTACCTTGGAGACAATAGACCACTTTTGTAACATTTTCTTTTTCAATACATTCTAAGGCCATAAATATCTTCTCTGGAGACATAATCCATTTCTCATCTAAAATTGGATCAGTAGTCCACCTAAATGATGGGGGATTCTTCGACATTAAGTGATACAATGTCAGGGATTCTCTCTATGGAATAAGATGCTCCATTCAGGAAGGGTTATTTTTCATAACCTAATTAAGTTTCCCTAATATTTCTATGATTTTACAGATTGAAATACCATCTATATTGGTTCCCTAAATGGGTAATTATATACATTTTCCAAGAGTATTAATACCATTAGTCCTTATAGGCACCATTTCTAACTAAAATGGCATATATTAGATTAGCTCAAAAAATCATAAATTTCAAATATAGTACAAGAATCAACATAAATTCATCGTAAATAATAACTTAGGTTACTTTGAGGGAATGTTTACATTTAAATTATTCATAATGGTAGGTAAAGATAATTCAAATTATCCTCAATGTATCTCCTGAGAGTGTCAAATTAGTTGCGCAATAAGGACCATTATCATGTACTAAGTTACCCTGAGTCAAGCTTGGAACACATTACTAGAGTTGTTACCCTTATTTACTTATGTTCCAGAACAATTTCCACTTGTAGTATCAATACAAGGATGTATTTCTTGGAATACCCACATAATCACTACCTTACAAAAATTCTAGGATGTTTCTGTATACTTATCCTAAATGACTATATTTGGGTTGTGCTCCCTAATCTATGTTTTCTAAATCCAGTTTCTAAGGTTTTTGTTAAACTTCATTTGATACCAACTATAATTCCCCAAACCCATAAGCCTGAAGCTATTACATTATTTTATTACATTGGAATGATTACAAGGAATCAAATCCCAAATGACCGTTCAGTTTAATAGTCTTGGAAATCTAGATTACATACATGATACCCATAATACATTGGGAAATAGGAAATAAAACCATGATTCATAAAAAGAGAATAAATTGTATCCTTTAATGCTTATTCAAATATTTATTCTTCATAACCTAGGGAAATGAAACATTATAAGGGTGAACTCAAATGACTAGTAAGGGTAAGTAAAATAGAATTAATAATGAATCAATGAAAATAAATTAACACGATAAGGTGATTAACTAAAAACGCTTTCCATTCTATAACTAGATAAGGAAAAATCAATATGGAAAGGTAAGAAACTGAAACACATGTAATTTAATCAATTAAATTAAAATGAAATGTATTCATAGATTTTTTGACAAAAAATATCATGCATCAATAATAAATGAACTAAATAAGGGAAATTATTTCTCAATGGACATCTTTTCTGAGGTACATGAAAACCTATACCATTATAAACTTTCACAATATGGTTAAAACAACAGATAGAAACCCATTTAGTTTTTCCAAATTATTTTTCTCATGAGAACCTGTCGATGCATATAGGAGCTATATAACTCCCTAGATCCTTCCATCATTGTCTATCCAAATCATTCCCCATAATGATTAGTCAAAAATAATACGCCTTATAAAATATTCTTATGGAATAAAGAAGTTAAGATTATCAATATTTCCACAAAATAATCTAATAACTGTCAGAGTATACATTGTATATAAAATAATATTCAGTTGAGGCAATATTAATATCCATTGTTTGATAATATGGATATTCAAGTACCAGGTACTAGAAAATATAAACGAAATGTCTCATATGAAATGAATTAATTTAATAATAAAACATGTTTGAAAAAATGTGAAAGGTTATAGTCCAATTTTATTAAAAAAACTACCATTGGTACCTATATTTGTTTAGATCCTTGATTTTAAAATATAGTGAGTTTATTTGAAATTAATACATAATTATTTCTAGAAGATTAAAATCTATTCCAAGAATAACTTCTCCATTAGTGTCCTCTTATATAAAATATTGTAAAAAAGTTTTATTTTCATGTAATAAAATAATTTGATTGATATTTTTATCTTTTAGTAGTTTTACTACCATGTCAGGATTCCTTTTTCAATGATTCTTGAATCTTCCAATGATTTTTGGACTCTTTTCCATCATTAGTTAATTTCATAGGTATCTTATTTAAAATATTAACATCATACATCATATTTACATTTTTGATCATATCTTATGATAATTTGGATGAAATATTAAAATATTTTAACTTAGCAATAAGCTATACAACATATTTTTTAGCCTCATTTAACTCATTTGATATTAAACTTGTCTATTCCTCTACTTCACCCAATTTATATTTGTCAATGTATATATAAGATATATAATTATCATTATTCATGGAATTGAGATTATTCTCTTGAATTTTTACTCCACTTCTTTCTGGTATCATCTTAATATTCTCATTTCTGACATTGAACAATATATCTCCTCTTTTAGTAAGTATATACTTCTCTTAAATAACTTAAATTTTAATATCCATGAACACCGTATAACATTTAAGATACATATAAATACATTAAACGACATCATATTGAGACTCATTATATGTTTGAGTAACTATTTCTTCAAATTCTTACTCAAAGTTATCAGATTATGAAAATGATTTTTTTGTCTCGAAGATATATCTAACAAAGATTTGGTGGTAACATTTCCCATCACTACCAAAAAACTGGGCATTCCCAGTTCCACCCTTTATCAGCACTAATGAAAAATCACTGATAAAGGGGGGGTACCTTTATCAGCGCTAGAAAAAGCACTGACAACGGGTACCTTTATCAGTGCTAAAAAAGCGCTTATAAAAGTACACCTTTCTCAGTGCTTTTTTTAGCGCTGATAAAGGTACCCCATTTAACATCTCTTTTTTTAAAAGTGCTGATAAAGGGTCTTCTTCCAAAAATAAAAAATTCAATAAAAAATATATATTAATATTTAAATATATAGATATAGTAATATTGATATAAATATAATGTATATTTTTTAAATATAATTTTAAATATATTTTAGATAAGTGTAAATATACAGTTACACTTAATATATAAGATATTTAGTGAAAATGGCTTATAAAAAAATTAAAAACATATTTTTAATTAATAATTTACTAATTATAATGAAGTAATAGTTATTTAATAACAATTTTAAGACTAAAAAAATTAAAAAAAATTAAAAAAGATCCAAAATATGTTGAAAACGCAACTCGAACTTCAAACTCCATAACTTTTGATCCGGGTGTCCGTTTGAGCTCTACCACATATCAAATCGAATCATGCGACGAGCTTTACATCACTCTGACTAGGGAGGAACACAGTAAAAGTTTTTTTGAGGCCAAAAAAATCCCAGAAGGCCTCCAAAACTGAGTTTTTAGTCGGGGTACCCATATTTTTTAACATTTTGTGGATTTTCAGCCTCGTTTAAAGGTGTATTATTGGCTTTTTTTGGTGGGGAATGAATTTATTCCAAGGCATTACATTCATATTGATATTATTTCTTTGAAATTTTATCATTTTTTATAATGAAATCCTATTTATAATCAAATATATAACAATATATACATATTTTTTATATATTCACACATAAAAATTAATTTTTTAAATAAATAATTAAACATATTTACATATAACATATTTACATATAACATATTTTAGATTTATCTAAATAATAACTAATATAAATTTTATTTAAAATACCAATATATCAATATTTATATACCTATATATTAATCTAACTATATATGTACCTATATAATGTGTGTGTGTCTATTTGTGTGTGTCTATATATTAACAAACTGATATATATATATATATATTCTAACATATGTATATTCATATATATTTATATATATATATGTAGAATTATACCTATAGAAACACACACACACATATATATATATATATATGTGTGTGTGTGTGTGTGTTGTATATATGTATTTATTTACACACAAAACAAAACATATTTTAAAATTGTATTGAAAAATAATCTTATAAATATGTATTAATATATGAATAAATATATGGATAAAAAAATATAAAAAATATATATAAATAAATATATATAACATAATATTAATATACGAATAAATATATAAATATATAAATATATACATATATAAATATAACTAACTATATATGTGTATATATATATATATTAATACAAGAATATAAATTTATATTAATACATGAATAAATATAACTAAATATATATATATACATATATATATCACTAGTTGGAGAACAAATCAAATTAGGGGAGTGGTAAAGAATTAGCGCGCATGGGGGGAGGTCTTGAGTTCGAAACTTGGTAGAGGCAGGAAGGGGCGTGCGCATGGGTGAATTTGGGGGGGATATAGCGCTGTTAAAGGGGTCTAAAAAGCGCTGATAAAACGTGGGGCATGGATAGGGTTTGCGGGTGAGTAGGTGGGGCGGGGTCATTGATAAATGGGGGGTTAAGCGCTGTTAAAATCCCCCCTTTGATTTACATATTTTTTTATTGGTTTTTTAATTTTGTTAATTTTTTTTAATTGTTTTAACTTTTATCAATGCTAAAAAAAGCGTTGATAAAGGACCATTTTATCAGCGCTTTTTTTAGCACTGATAAAAGGGGTCTTTATCAGCGCCTTTTGAAGTGCTGATAATGGGACCCCCCCCCCCCGTTTATCTTCTCCGACATTAAGAGTGATTTTTTAGCGCTGTTAAAGGCATTTTATAGCACTGTTAAAGGCCTTCAAACATTTCTTTTCATTCATCTCACAATATTTCATTGAATAATCCCTTTCACTTTTATTTAATTTTGTAGATTCTGGTAAATGGTTTATAGTTTTCCTATATTCATGATAAATTTTATTTATATAAACCTTTTTATCAAACTTATCTTTATTTATCATATGTTATTTATGATAATCAATATGGAAATTATGATTTTTCAATATTATTATTTATATATAATGAATTTTACTTTATGTTGGTTCCTTGTAACTATCATATAAAGATTTATTAGTTCATAGTTTTAATTAATATGGAATTGAAATATTTCCTCTTAAATTTAATGATCTAAAATTTGATTAAAAATAAACACTATCTTTATAAAATTTCTTTTGATTATATGTTTTTAATAGATACTCATTATGCATGAAATTTATATTAAGTTCATCTGAAATAAATTTAGTAAAATACTTTGTATCGACTATAACTATCCTCTTGGATTATAATTCCTAATGTAATATGTCAATAACTCTTTCCACAAGCTCATGAATAAAAAAATATTTCTCTCTAATGTATTTAAAACTGTTAACTATGCTCATTAACCTCTGCTTAATTTGAGTTGCATATTCACAAGAAGAAAATTGAAAAATCACATCGTTAGATATAATCATAGGTATTTTGGTTTAAAAGGCCTTAAATAATCTACCAAAGAAGATATTTTCTTTAATATAAGAACAACACAAACCATATTAAAATAATGAAGATCTATTCTATACAAAACAATTTATCTATATAATTTGAAAAGAAAATTCTAATAATATAATTGATATTGAAATAATAATATCAGACTCTTTCTCAAATATAGGTACATTATTTGATAACATATGTTTTCCCAAATATTCTATAGAGTTAAAAAAAATTAGGGGTGAATTTTATTTTATAAACTACTTAAAAAATTTAAACAACCTCATGTTTAATTAAATAGGAACCAAGAACTTTTTATTAACCCATATTATCAGATTAATAAAATATAAACTCTATAGAAACATAAAATTTCATAATTTCAAAAAAATACAAATAAATTAAGATCATAATGGATATAAAATGAATCACATAAGTGTTAAAAAAATCATGTCATAATAATTACAATACTAAAACTCTAAAGGTATATGATTGAAAATGTTAAACATTTACTCCAATGTAAAATGAATATTGATAGCCCGATCTAGTGTAATATTATAGAAAACACCAAAGTGTCCCCAACTATTAATCCATAAGGTGGAATTATGAATTCTTATCTCTATAATCCCTTGAATTTAACATATTGAAATACACTTTTTTATTCTACATGTGGAATCCATTCAATTTAGCTTATCAAAATTTATTTTTATCTCCCTTACCGAAAGACCTAAATTAACCTAATCAATGATATCTCACTTCCACACATCAGACCATAATGACCATGAAGTATAAAAACATTCCCACTCTTCATCACAGATTCCAATAATAACTTAGGATAATAAATAATGAATACAATAATAAATTTAGGATCTTTTTAATGAAATTTTTAATGGAAGAACTCTTTTATAAAACACATATAATGAAAATTTATAATGACAACAAGAACTTGATGAAACAACAAATTCACAAAAAATTAAAATAATAAAATGAAACACCTTTCTTAAAATTCCCTAACAACATACATATTATCCTTAGGAATATGATCATATTTATATAAAACATTGTAACCTACTCCAACATTAAAATTCCAAATTCTATGGGATCAATTTCAATACCGTAATAATATTTTACATTATCTTTTGATTAAATCACTATAACTTCTAATATTTAAAAGGAATCAATATACACCACAAGAATTCTCAAATATATAGTTAACTAAATTGCTCTTGAAAATTCAGTTCTTGGAATTTTCATGTTAAAGCTTAATTATATATAATTACTTTTACCTAATTTTCATCCTAAACATTATAAAATATTTAAAAAACATGAAGATAAATCATTATTTATTTATTTTCCACTATAATTTTCAAAACAAATCTGTGAAAACAAAATTTTATCTAATGGATACCATCAATCCTCTTTCATTGGATAACTTATGGCCATGTTTTCATGAAAATATATTATTTAACATGGATTAGTTAAGCTTATATGGAATAATAAATTATTTTCACATTAATATACCACCAAAATGTATGGTTTTATGTTATTTTTCTATTTGTTTTGGAGTTATATAGCCATCCAGTACATTAAGGGATACCTCATGATATGACATGAATTTTAATGGGGACTGATTCTAATCTTCCAAACATAAATAATATTGGGGAGTGAACCAAACCCACAATAAGAATCTATCCATAGTATCATGTTGGTCTTGAAAATGATCCTTAATAGAGTAATTCATTACACAATACTAATTTTTTGTCACACTCTTATTCCATATTGTAATTTTATGAAACCTTCCTATGTAATTTTTTTATAGAACATGAATTCTGATTCAGGTGCCAACACTCCTATAGCTCTTGTATTATGTTATTCTATAGCCTTATATCATAAATAATTTTTTATGATCCATGTTTTATTAGTTATTATTTCTTTATTCTAAGTTCATGTACATTATTTATATTCTAATTCCTATATTTTCATTTTATTCTTAGTTCTGATCAATGATTGTTATCTAATATGTTTTCCCTTTCAGTGTATTTAAGCTCACCCCTTTCCTATGATTCAATTCCCCAGGACATAAATAAATTTATTTTGTCTGTTCTCTCTTTAATGTTTTCATGTGTGAATAATATTTTTGGGATATATTAAATATTTTTTATTAAATAATTTGGTTGTTTTTTTGATCTCAAAACTTACATAACCTATTGGTTCTATGGAGTTATTTGTTATGATATGTAATGAATATTCATGTAAAATGATTTAATATATCTATATGATGTGGTTGGGTTGTATTAGGACTTATTTTAATATATATCATATAGAATAATATTTAAATTGGGTCATTAAAAACAATGTTTTTGATTTTGAACCATTGTACTGATAGACTACATCTAGAAAAAAAAGAACTACCATGCTCTCCAAATATTTTGTTATCCATTTCTACTAAACCTATTTTCTTCCTTGAACCAATGCTATTTTGTGCGGGTATATCACATATTTAATTCATTATAAATATTGTTCTTTATATGACATTTTCTAAATTTTTCACATTTATATTCAGTATTATTATTCATCTATAACTTCTTTAATGAGATACCAGATTCATTTTCTTCACTTTTATAAAACTTTTAATCATCTTCATGGTCTCAGACATATAATTTATGAAAATAATTCCTATAATTGGAGTGGATTCATCAATAAACGAAATAAATTATTTATCTACATTGGTTTATTATTTCTTCATAGGCTAATGAAAAGTTAAATGAATTAGATCCAACAGGTGAGATGTTAGAATTTCCACATTCTAGTATGAAGAGTTAAAATATCCCCTTTTTTATGTAGATCACATAAAATTTAATTTCTATCTAGAATAGGTACATCATGAACATTATTTACATGGGAAAAATTTCTCATATTCTTATGTCCAATGTGTCCAATTATTCTATGCCAAAATTTATTTTCATCCTTTAATATTCTACAGCCTAGATTTTCATAATCACCTAACTAAAGAAATATTCCATTTGTTTTTTCCTACTTTTTAAAACTGCCCCATCTCTCATCCTCCCCACAAAACATTCATACATTTGTAGAGCCCCTCTATTTCATATATCACAATACTGATACATATTTAATAAATTTTTTCAACCCACCAACAATAAAAGTATGCAACAAATTCATATTGTCTTCTCCAATGATTTTTAAACCAACTCCTCTTATATTAATCATCCAATAATTTTAAAAGGTCACATATCCATCATTATACTACATAACAACATTATAGAGCATTTAATATCCTCTCATATGTGAGGATTATCCACTATCAAATATACATGGAAATTTCTTTTTCTAATTCTTTGAGTGACACTTCAATAAAAAATTCTTTATAATTTAATTTCTCCTTCTTATAATGATATTTTTCTAGTATTATAATCAAAACTCAGATGCACTAATAAAATAGTGATACAATATTCTTCTATGTAACCATGTTGGTAATATATTCCAAAAAATTCCTTCAATTATTAATTGTGGATTCCAATCTATAGTCTATAATTGTATAATTATTTCTAATAGTTTCTTAAATAATTGGATTGAATCACCCTCAAACTCTTCCACCCATATCACATATAATCATTCAAATATTGGTAATTAAACTAGAATCACATCAAAATATTCCAAAATCCTCAAAAATAAAAATAGTATCTAAAACATGATTACTTTCCTTTTATTTTTTTATCAAAAAGTTAATGACTATTATAGTTTAACTTTTTTACCATAATATGTGGATTTTTATTCTAACCAATAGTATGGAATATTCCAAATAATTTATTCATTATTTTATTATTAATTTATAATAATTCCATACAACCATATGTAGAAAACATATGTTTCATTTTAACATTTCTTTAATTAAAATATTTCTAAAGATTGTTTTTCTTTTCTAAAAACATGGTGTTATAAAACTATTTCATTAATTCCACATTTTCAATCATCTTCTTATTCAATATTTTTCATCCTTTTTTTAAAATTTTAAAACTATTATATATGAAAATTTTAATTTTATTCTCTAATTTCATCAATTTTCCTTGAATATTTTCATTCCATTTCCCTTGTCTTTAGCCTTCTCTTCTATTTTCATATATAACTTCATATCTAAAGTGAGTAACTTATTTATCTTTTTAGTTTCATATATCATTATTGACAACTTTTAAAAAGAAAAATCTTCATTAATACTTGAAAATTTTCTAGATTTCTTTATATTCTTACCCAACTTATCTATATTTAAATCATTGAATGAAGTTACTTTTGTTCCTTATTTAACATTAACTCTATTTGAGTTGAATCATTATTTAAATTATTTCTAGTCTCATTCCTAGGGAAATATCCCTTATTGGAATTTTTAAATAAAAAATTTACCCCTAATTAATTTGAAATACAAAATTACTCTTTGTTATCATTGTTATCATATTCTTCAAAGATATAAAATAAATTTCTCTTTTTAGAATTTAGAATTTTCATTTTTAACTCTTTAAAAAACTTTTACATATAAAATTTTAAGGATTTCCACCTTCAAGAAGTCCTTGGTTTCTTATATATATCATAAAATGTTATTTTTTTATTTTAAACCTAGATGGTTTCATATTAAATGAATATTATCTCTACAATTGAATCATTTACATGGTAGATTTCCATGATGAATACCTTTTTCTATTCTCTCACACCTCGAAATGATTGAAATATGTTTCAAAAGTTTTATTTCCACACCCTCTTCTTCAAAAGAATATTTTTCATCTCCAAAACTTTCTCCAATTAAATTATATTATTTCAAATCATTAAATGATAGTTATTTTTAAATAGTAATCTTTTTCTTGAAATAACCCCATCCTTAGTAAAAAAGTAATCAAAATTTGTGAAAGTCACCCTTTGTAAGTGTGTTCGGATCATGGTATTTGAGTGCTAAAATTTTTACATAAAGTCTATAAAAAAGATATGTTATATATTTTTTAAAATAATAGAGTCTTTATATATCTAACTAAAACCATTAATGGTAGTTATAAAATCATTAAATTTATTGAAAAAATAATCCATTGTTGCATTATTATTCAACTTGAGGTATTTGTACTTCAATATTTATATATATATATAGACTGGATTTATTTTCACATTACCTTTATAGAAATTTAACTTATCTAATTTTTTTTCAGAATCTAATTAACAGTGATATAATCCTTTTCTAATAGATGAATTAATATTATTATGATTAATAAAATAATTATATAAATTTTTCTATCAATATATATCATCCCAACACCATCAACATGATGTGTAAGACCATTAGTATTAACCTCTAATATATACAGATTAATTCAAAAATACATGACATCATATGATCTTTCTAAATAGAATATTTATTACAATAAAAAGTGGGAATTCACACATTGTTAACTAAATTAATATAATCCATTTACACATCTAAAATTTATAAATTAAAACATCAAACCTCGAAGAACATATGTTGACCCAAAAGACTAAACAAACAACCATATTGAAATGGAACTTGAGTTCTTTGATACCAATTGAAAACAAACTGATGAAAATAGTGATTACTGATTGAGATTAGGATGAATCAATAAATTTACATAATTATATGTTTCTACTTAATAAAAGTTGGTATTTGAAACCACCATGATAAAAAGAATAAATTTTCAATTTTTTTGGAACATTTGGAAATATATGATCTTTCTGAACTTGATGTATTATAATTGAGA
This sequence comes from Viscum album, assembly GCA_963277665.1. NCBI lineage: Eukaryota > Viridiplantae > Streptophyta > Magnoliopsida > Santalales > Viscaceae > Viscum > Viscum album. Next base: position 716,770,894 of record OY728128.1, on the reverse strand, counting down.
AGAAAAAATGTAACCATAGACACCACACCAAATAAGCACCCTCACTTAATAAAAGCACAAATATTAGCACCAAACATCCAATGTGGAACTCACACACACTTGAGGAACCATAATAATTATTTTACATGTATTGGACTTTAGTCACACATATGTGGGAAAAAATGAAGGATTATTTTTATAATAGAGAAATAAAAAATACAACTATAATCCATTGTTTTTTTATAGTTACTCATGTTTTAACACACAAAAACACATTGAAGTTGTCCCACCCATTAAATTTATATTGTGGCCTTTCCAATGAACTTGTTACATAACCTTTTTAGATTCTTAATGGACTCGTTATTGGTCTTGTAAAGCTTAGATTTACAATTATTCACTCGACCATATTCATTATCATTAGACAAATATTTCATGTTATGCATGAAATTCGTCAATAGATTTTGGAAAACTCTAAATAATTGAATACAACCATAGATCACATTCAATAATGAATTTTCTTCTCCACATCATCATCTGAACATATCCACATAAACACCTAGTTTCATAATATTTCTTCTAGACCTACCTACCTCTACTGGAATTCCATAAACACTATACTCCCCCAAGTATAATACCAATGTTCTGGAATATCTTTTTTTGAAACATAATATTGGAGTATGAATGGGATTTTTAAAATACTAAAATATATCACCTAAATATTCCTTTAAATGAATCAATAAAACCTCTAACAGTTAGGAAAGAAATTCACACTAATTTTAACTCTAATTTTTAGTATCACTATTACATTTATCATTTACCCATGTACCATTATATAAAAATGATTCCTCCAATTTTTTTGACTAATAAATTGATTAATATTTCAGATTGATTATATAATTTTCAAATATTTTTTAGCTCCTACACATTATTCTCAGGTAGCTTCTAGATGAGATAATGATTTATCTCAATGTGATTCATCTGAGAATTAAAGCACTTGATTCTTAGCCAAATGAATTACCCTATTATTATTATAGACCAAAAACCAAAATATCTATGACCTTCAAAATTTTCCAGTAAATAGTCCATTTATATAGGCTCCATCTCTACATCTATAATAATAACATATTCAATACCTATTATGTACAGTGTAATAATGGTCTAGAACTTTGAAATCTAGCTGATGATTTTCCTTGTGAAGATAAACTCAAAGTGATGTGGCCTTTAATTGATTTTTTTATTCACAAATTTTAATTAATTTTATTTTGATTTAATTAATTAATTGAACCTTAATTATTAAAAAAATCAACCAAAGTAGTCATGTTTTATAAATGATAAATTTACCACTTCTCTTTTTTAATTTTGTCTTATATTCTAGTTTTATTTATATTTATATTTTCTTTATATTTTCTTTCAAATTATTTTTAATCAAAACATTATGAATTTTATTTAATTATTGAAACTTTTTGTAATTAATTATATAACCATTTTGAATTTATTTAATTTACTAAAAAATTATTTTAATGTAAAGTAACTTATTTTGGTATTTTAAAATATTTTAGATTTAATGTATAGTAGTCAATTGAGAATTATTTATAAATTTAACTTTTCTTTTAATATTTTTTATTTTAACTGATAATTTTTCTTTCAAATTAATCAATTAATTGCTTTGAATATTAATTTTGGTTTTAATAAATGTTATGTTTTTAATTTTTAGTGTTTTATTTTTAAATTTTATAATTATTCAATTGTTTTAAATTTTTATTAAATTAAATTTTAATTTTATTTATATTTAAATAATTAATTAAATAATTAATGTAAAATGTTTTTTTATTTAATATTTTTTATTTTAATGTTTTAATATTTTTTAACATTGTTATTTAATATTAAATTATTCTATGAAGCCTTTAGTGGTGATTCCTCCAAATTGATTTCCACCACAATTTGAGTCACTCCTCCTCTATTTTACTTATTCTTTTTCTACAACGGGGACTCACCACTAGGGAATGACTGTTGTCTACTCACCTCCATCCTCCCTGCCTTGGCCCACTACCAGCCTCCATGTTCGACCCACCACTATCCATTGAGTCACCTCCAGAATAAGTCACTACCCCCTACCTACGCCAAGCCAATGTTCCACCACCATAGTTCTCTTTAGATGCCTCGCCATTGGAAACCCTTTATTTTCTTCCAGGTTTTTTCTAATATCACCACTAGAATAGGGTTTTTCTTCCCCTATCACAAATATAGCTTCTTCCATCTCCTTCTACCGTTAAAGTTTTTATCTTCCACCACCACATATTGTATTCTATCGGGGCATCTATGCCATTACCACCGTCGACTGAATTGAACCACCACATACCAATATATCAAAACCACCCAGATTGGCCACTTTTGAAATAAATCAAGCTACCACCATACCTCCTTCGGCTACAACTGTCGAACCCTCATGAACTATTCCCCTGTAATCTGAACCTGAAGCCCTGTTGAGCCTTCATTACTGTACCTATCCCAGAGGATCCAATTTTATGCCACTAAAGACTTAGTTAGTTATTCAAGAAATATGATGCCAAGATCACCTTCCTGGAACATGATTTGAGTTCAAAGTCGAACCCTAACGACCCCCAAGGCTCTAATAATGTTGATGCTGAGTTAAGGGGATTCCACATATGAGCTAAAAATAGTACCAAAGACCCATTAGTGCCACCTCTATCATTCGAAGACTCGTCGACCACCGCTGAAAGCATGACCCCCTCCATGAAGCTCCAAGAGAAGAACCTTGATTGGCCTTCTACACTGGGAAGACCCCTCACAGGAAGCGTTAAAGAAATAAGAAAAATAAATAATAATAGTAATAATAATAAAAAAGTAATAATAATTAATAAAATTAATACATAAGGATAATAATTTAATATTTTAAAATATAAATTATTTTAATAATAATAAAATTTTAAATAAATATTTATGTAATTATATTTAATAATATAAATAAATAACAATAAGAATATTATTATATTAATACTAATAACTTTTTTAATTAATTATTTTGCTATTATAAATGTTATATTTTTAATTAATCTTAATAATTAATCATTTATTGTTTTTATTTTTCTGAACCCACATCAGAATTTTTCCTATTTCACCAAAAAAATAGAGCCGGTTGTGGATGAAGGCATTACTCAAGTCATGTATAGGTGAATCAAATCCCAATACCACAACATGTGTTTAGAGGATATAAATAATGAGATAATTCAATGTATGTCATCCATGATTAACCCATCAATGATGGAGGGAAAAAATTAAGGGGATGTGACATTTGAACTTTTACATATTTGAAATTGGAGGTAGTCCCAAAGTGGCTGGGAGACTGAGAACCAGAAATTGAGAGATAGAGATATGGGAAGACTGAGATAGAGGATTGGTGTATATCATGATCAAGGGAGAACTGTACTCCCTTATATTTTATTTTTGTAATCTATCATTTTTGGGTTTTTTTATTCCCAAGGATTTTCAACTGGTGAGTTTTTTCTTTAAAATTCTAAAAAATATATCAATTTTCACTTTTTAGAATTGATCGATGAGATCAATTATAGAATTCCGGATTTTTTTTGTTCTTTATAAGCATTATTTCAGACTTTGTAAACAATCAATGAGATTGTTTTTTATTTAATTTCTTCAAAAATATTTTCTTTTTAATTCTTCTATAAGGAATGAAATCCAATATCCCTTAATTTTTTTATTTTAATATCCTAGTGAGGGAGATTAACCAAACCATTTTTCAAGATTATGAATTAAATTAAGTTATTTTGAATGATTGATCCCATTTAACCCAATTTGTTAAATCTCCCCATTCACCTTTCATGATCATCCATTCAAAATATCTATTTTTTCTTGTTCATAATTTTTTATTCACCCTATTTAAATTATATTTTCTTCATATATTAGTTATATAAAAAATAATTGTATCATAATCAATTCACATCAGTTATAAAAAAATATTTAATGATTGAAAAAAATTTCACTTTTTGTTTATAGTGGGTTTGTTTTAAAAATTTGGTACACATCCTTCCCTTGTGTTTGATACCCTAATGCCACTATATAAGTTCTAGTAGCAGTTTAAAAATAATCAAACTATTCATGTTTTAATTATGAACAAGTCATGTTTTTGGTTCCATTTTTAGTGAAGGATTTTTATGACCAATTTTACAAAAACCAAATATTTTTAAAACAATTCATATAAAAATTTACAAAATATAAAATATCTGAAAACATATTGTTGATTGTTGTTTTTTATATTAAACCACTTGTCCAACTAAGATACTGTGAACTAGATACTACTTCTTGAGTTGAATTTCAAATTTCCACTAATTATTTATGAATGTGTGTGGTTGATATGATTAACTTATTTATGTTTTTATGCTATTATTTCTTAAAAATGTTGAGATATTTTAAAAACCACGAATGATCACGAGGGATGAAATTATACTAATGGACTATTTTATGTCTTTTGTGGCCATTATAAAGACGTTTCCTAGTATTTTTTTCAATATTCAACCATAATATATTAATTATTTAGAACTAAAACAACATTAATATATGCATGAACCTCAGTTCTGAAAAAAATTGATCAATTTTTAATGATATTGGATGCAAAGATGAACCAAAATCATGAGAGTGAAAATAAAAATTTCAAGGAAAAAAATAGCTTCAAATGTTATAAATCATTTTCTTATAGTTAAAAAATGGTAAAAAAAACAAGAAGATGTTGAAATAAGTGAAGAATAAATTAATGGAGAATGTGAAGTGGACATTGAGGTTGAAATTATGGAAGATAAATCCACTATATTTGATGAATCTGAAATAGGTAAGAAAAAATTGACAAATTTTACAACTCTTCAAATGATAGTATCAAATTGAATAAATTTAAGGAGAACATAAAGTAAAATGATTTAGAGGAAGTTAATAAACAACTTAATGATATTAAATATGAATGCCCCTTTCTTTACATGATTCATCAATACAAAAATACATATTGTATTATGAGTTTTGAAAATTTTATTTCTTAGGTTAAGGGGAATCTAAATAATGAGAACTTAAATTTAAAATAATATTCACCACATTTTTCTAAAATTGTGAGTGAAGAATTTGAAGTTGAGATTGCGGATATTTTTAAGGGAACAAAAAAATTTAAAACCAATATCTAGTTATTTTTTAAGCTATTGGAAAATTCATTCTTCCTTCTTTGGAAAGTTTTAATCCAACAATATTTGAAATTAAATATAATAAAGGGGTCAGGGGAATTTTATTCGAGTAAAGGATAAATAATGATAATTAATTTCCATGTTCTCATATTAATCATATTTTTAAAGATATTTATATGAAAATGGAAATCTATTTTTTCATACATGGTGACAATTTTATTAAATTTTAATACTCTAGAATCCAAATTTTTTAAAGCTAAACTAAAAAATTATCCCCCCATAAACTAAAAATAAACATCCAAAAAATGTTTTTTAGGAAGAATCTTTTTAATGTGGACATAATGGAGATGTCGAAAAAAAATTCATGATTTAAGCATAGTGATTTTTTTAGAATCATTTTTTGATTATTTTTTATTTTTGAATGGGGATATTTTGGAAGAGATTTATAATATTGTGAAACACGAGTTTTTAGATGAACAAAAATTAACTCTTTGTTTATTTTCTAAGCCTTACTCAATTGAGTTGGGTGTTGAATCTCCTTATGTGAATGAGAGTAGATTGAAAGAGGAACCCTTTTTGAGTGTTAATTTGGAAGCTGTAGTTTCCCCTCTTGAAAACCCTCTTCATGAACCAATTATGAAGAAATAATACACTAGGACCCTTAATTTTGATCTTGTTGTAATTGTGATTGAGTTAGAGATATTTGAATATAATGTCACACCTCTTAAATCACATAGTTCAACTCTTTCCCATCATAATTTTTTTTAAAAAACTAAATATAATTTTATTCAAGAAGGAGAAAACTAATCAGATAAGAGTGATCATTGTGATATTCATTTTGGGTTCACGAGCCTAAAAATTATTGGGTAGAGTTAGAGGGATTCAATTCTTTTACACCTAAACCTAATTTTCATGAAACTATGGAGAAATTGAGTTTGGGAAATGAAACTTCTGATCCACTTGGAGACATATTTGAGCAGTCACTAATTATTGAAGTGTGTTTTATAGGGATATTTTCAGTAGATTAGAGAGTTGATAGTATCTTTGGAACTATAGGTTCCTAAAAATTACTTCTTTTTTCTGTTAAAAAATGGGAAAAGCAATTGTGGTGGTTAAAAAATAAAAAACCACACCCACCAAGTGACTATGATTAGTCACTAGGAAGACATTAAATTCAGTACTTTATGGGAGTCAACCCACGATATTTTTGTGTTTTTTTGTTCTTATTTTATTAAGAATAAAGTTATACCTTTGATCTATCATTTGATCTCTATTTTTTCTATATTTATGATCTAGGTCTTCCTAGTAATTTGTTCTTAAAGATGGTTGCTTCTGAGGTGTTTATAGAAGAGAATAGTTCCTTTATATCCTCAAATCAAAAGTTGATTCAAGTTACATCATCACTAGAAGAGAAATATTATCTAATCACGAGAGTGATTTATTTTAATTTCTACAATTTCCCACCATATTTTCGGTGGTGTTGTTGCATGTTGGTTAGATGGAAATGGTACTTGAATGTGTTTAAATTTACTCATTGTGTGAAAGTAAGTGTTGGGGAATTAAACCCCTAGATTTTTTTTGTAAATATTCTTATCTATGCTGCGTGTTTAGTATACCATTTCTCTATTCTTCTAAAAATATAATTTAATCAAATATTCAAACATTCTTACACCCCTTTTCACTATGTACTCAATGATTATCATGCTACTATTTTATCATTATTAAAAATTACTTTTCTGTGCCTTAATAATAATGCATGAGTTTACTTAATATGTTAAAAAATATTTTATTGTGGAAAAACTATTGTTTGAAATTCATTGTGACCCTTGAACATATCATTAAACTATTGAAATTTTAAATTTTTTTGAGCTTTAAATGTAAAAAATGCTCTACCTTTGAATTCATCTATGGGGAAAAAGTTGGGTATTAAGTGCGGGGGATAGTGGATTTATATTAGATTTAATATGCTTTAATATTTACCCATAGAATCCCTTTAAAAATTTTAAAAATTGATTATTTTAAAGATTTTATCATCAATTTTAGTAGGTCAAAATTCTTCTTAATATCGAAAGATGTGAGACCACTCTAAAAAGGTTTCAACTTAATTACACATTGAGTTTACTTGAGTAATTATTTTCCTTTACTCTTGAAATCATATATTCGTGGTCATATTTTGAGAAAATGTTACAACTATCATTGGATTAGAACTTTTTTATTGAATCGGACTTATATGACTTTCATTTACTTAGGCTATGAGATGAAAAACCTAACCTGGGTTGAGCCTATTTCTTGAATTAATTCATTCTTTTTTATTTAAGCTAAATCAATTGGACGAGTTTATAATTTATCTTTTTTACTTCTCTTGCCTTCTCATCCATTCAGTTGTGTCCAAGATATTTTAGTCACTACTACAATATTGGGCTTTAAAGCCACCTGACACGGGTGATCGCCTATGGCGGTCACTAAGCTTGCATGGGGGGGGGGGGGGGTTCGACACCCCCCACCCCTCGCGAGCCATCCTCCCCTTTCCCTTGACCTCGCCGCCCACCCTCCCCTATCACCACCCTCCACCCTCCGCCCTCCCGCGTGCGCCCTCCCCCATCACCGTGTGCCCTCGCCACCCCCCTCCACCCTCCGCCCTCCACCCTCCACCCTCGTCTGCCTCTGCCCTCCGCCCGCCCTTCACCCTCTGACCTCCGGCTTTGCTCGCCCTCCGAACTCCCTCCTCCCTCCGACCATCCTCTGCCCTGCCCTCCGTCCCCTCTGGTGTCCCTCCTCCCTCTCGACTCCAGCCTCCAGCCTCCGCCCCATTTGGTCTCTAGCCCCTCTTCCCTCCGGACTCCGCCCACGGACCGCCGCCCCCTCAGCCCTCCCCCCACCCTAGACAGAACCCCCACCCCGGACAGCCCCCCGCACCCCGGACAGCCCCCCACCCCAGACATCCCCCCCCCCACACCCCGGAAAACCCCGCACCCCAGACATCCCCCCCCCACTGCCCATCCCCCGTCCCCTCACCACCGTCCACTCCAGCTCCCCGCTAGCCCCCATCCCCTCCCTTTCCACACCGCCGCTTCCTGAACCCCTCCCTCCCTGCACGATCGCTACTAGTCCCCTCGCCGCTGCCGCCTGTCCACTCTGGAACCCTGCTGTCCTTGGTCCCCTCCCTCATCGCCCCACCCTTGCTGCATCGTCGCCACCTCACCTCCTCCTCTCCTCCAGCTCCCCACCGCCACCTCCGCCCGTCCCATCCCTCACTGCACCACCTCTGGATCTTTCTCACCTTCGCTACCTCTCCTCTCCCTCGCAGCACCGCCTTCAGCTCCCCTACCTTCCAGGTTTGTAGCGCAATTATGTATGACATGGGCTTTCACTTACATTATTATTTTATCAATGGTTCACAAACAGGTTTTATTTTTTTAAGAACAATCCAATTTATCTTTTGGAAACTTTGGAAAGTCCCCTTACTAGTGTTTTCTAAGACTGTAGTCATGTTAGGGGAAGAGGCAGCAGATCCACATCATCCATCTGAGGCATCTACTTCTCAGGGTCGATGTATGTTTGAATTTCATTGTCTGTATTTTTTATGTAATTGATAAACACACACACACACATATATATATATATTTATAACATATGTCAAATTATATATAAAATTGTTTTCAACAGGATCGGACTCGATTGCTTCTTCCTCTCGCAAGAGAGGCCTTGGTCGTGGCATTTTATCATGGAATTCCGACATGATGTTTGATGTTTCCTTTGATGAGGTATTTCATCCTATGGGACTGAATTCCCCTGCATTTATTCGTTAGCTGGGTCATATCATACGTGACCCACATAGATTTACATTGACCACGCGTGACTGGGCTTCTATCCATTAAGACACATTAGATAATCTTTGGAGGGAGGTTCAGGTAAGAAGACCATTTTACTTTATTCCCTATGTATAAACAATACTAATATGTGTGATTTTTTTTCTTTAATAGCAAAATTCGAAAGTATTCCACAATGAGTTTTGGCCTGGGTGTATGAGAAAATGTCGTAAGATGTGGAAAGACTATAAAGTTAAAGTGAAGGGGGACCACTGGGTACCAAATATGGGTGCCCCATAAATTCTGGAAAAAGTCCCGAGAGGTGTCCTCCCGGCTCAGTGGCGTGATTTAGTTGCATATTGGTCTACTGAGGGTGTTTCAGTTTGTATATTTATTTTGGTATATATATTTTCAATAATGTGTGTTTTTTTTGAAATTTGAATGAATTGAATGTAGGAGGTGTCAGCACGCCATTTTGAGAATCGAGCGTTGCAGGGACCACCTAATAGGCTCGGGACTCATCACGTGTCTCAGATCCGACATGAGGTATTTATTATTGATTTTTTAATTTATTAATTAATATGGTTATGTGTTTATATTCTATTCATATACAGTTGTGGGAGAAAGGTGCACCGACTGATAAAATGTGTGTGTGGATGAGGACTCATGATCGTAATGATCCAAGGGTTGCATCATTGATAATAAGGGCTTGTACTTACCAATAATTAAATAAATCTATATATTAACATATATATATATTTATATATATTTAAATATTTCACAGGTTCATTTTGAAGCTGAGTTAGAACATCTGCCAGAGGACCAGCGACAGCTTCCCATGTGAAGGGATGAGATCTTTCATCGCATTATTGGTCTGGATGGGCATAGATATAGTTTGACCCATGGAACAGGGATTCCTCTTTCTATAGTGTCACACGATGTGGTTTTCGGTCCTGCTATTTCTCAGATGACACAATAGTTGTCAGATTTCGAGGCATGGTTGCGCGCTTTCAAGGAGGTAAATGCTCAATTGATTGCTGAGGTTAGAGCACTTCAGGAATATGTGCGTCCAGGTGATGGTGCAGGGGATCATATGATGCAGGTTTATACTATATTTATTTATTAAATTTATATTATTTTTTATGAAAATATTCATAATGTTTATTTTTTGTAGGCCCCTGGACCATCAGATGGAGGTAGCAGTCATGACCACGCATGACGCATCATATTCATGAGGTGTGTTTATGTTTTTACCGGTGGGGTTGTTATTGATGTTTAGGTTGGGTTTCTAGTGATATTTTTTGTGATTTGGAGGTATCATGTGTGTTTTGGCCTGATGTAATGTTTGTGTGCACAAATTGAGAAGTAACCATGAAACATATTAATGATTTGGATATTTTCTGTTCATTTAATTCTTTAATGTTTTAAATTGCATGTTCTGTAATAGTTTTGAAAAAACCATGTGATTCCTAATATAAACCATGAAAATTGTTTTTGATGACTGAGCTCAGGTTCACTATTTGTAGTCCCCGGACAGCCCCCCCCCCCCCCACACACCCTGGAAAACCCCCCCAGGGACAACATCCCCCACCCCAGAAAGACCCCCATACCCCGAACAACCCCACCCCCAGATAACACCCCCCACCCCAGACAGCCCCCCACCCCGAACACACCCCCCGCACGCCCGGACAACCCCCCCCCCCCCCACACCCCGAATAGACCGCCCCTCCCCTGGAAAACCCCCCCACCCCCAGACATCACCCCCACCCCGGACATACCCCCACCCCGAAAAGCCCCCCCCCCCCTCGCACCCCGAACGTGCGGTGCGCGCGGTACAACCGAATGTGTCTTTTTCAGTAGTTCGGCACGCTCTAAAAGGGCGCATTGGGTGATAAAAATCACCTGAACAACCTTTTAATGCCATGAAATCATATGAAAACAACCGTGGTGTGAATTGTGAAATGGTAGGGCAGACGACACGTCAATAAGAGGTGTCATTTGACCGCGGTGACCGGAGATGCATTTCTGGAGTCATAAAAGACACAAACGGCCTGTGACGGTCAAATTCAGAGAAAACGTGCTTTGAATGACCTGAAAACACATGGAAATAATAGGAATATTATTTGTGACATGTAGGAAGATACGACACATCCATCAGACGTGCGGTGTGCGCGGTACGACCGAATGTGTTGTTTTCAGCAGTTCAACACGCTCTAAAAGGGCGCATTGGGTGGCCAAAACCACCCAAATTACCTTGTAATTCCATGAAATCATACAAAAACAATAATGGTGTGAATTTTGAAATGTTCTGGCAGACGGCACGTCAATCGGAGGTGTCGTTTGACTACGGAGACTGGAAACACGTTTCTGGAGCCATAAAAGACCAAAACGGAGTGTCACGGTCGCATTCAAGGAAAACGTTCTCTTAATGACCGAAACCACATGAAACCAATATGAATATTATTTATGAAATTTAGGAGGGGAGGACACATCCATCAGATGTACGGTGCATGAGGTATGACCGAATGTGTCGTTTTCAGCAGTTCGATTCGCTCTAAAAGGGCGCGTTGGGTGGTCAAAACCACTCAAACAACCTCGGAATTCCATGAAATCATTTAACAACAACTGTGGTGTGAATTTTGAAATGGTCAGGCAGACGACATGTCAATCGGAGGTGTCGTTTGTCTGCGGTGACCGGAAATGCATTTCTGGAGTCATAAAAGACCAAAACGGCGTGTGACGGTCAAATTCAAAGGAAACGTGATCTGAATGACCTAAACCCACATAAAAAATATGAATGTTATTCATGACATGTTGGAGGAGACGACACGTCTATCGGAAGTGCGGTGCGCGTGGTACGACCGAATGTTTCATTTTCAGCAGTTCGATGCGCTCTAAAAGGGCGCGTTGGGTGATCAAAACCATCTGAACGACCTCAAAATGACATGAAATCATAAAAAAACAATTGTGGTGTGAATTTTGAAATGGTCAGGTAGACAAAACATCAATCAGAGGTTTCATTTGACCGCGGTGACTGGAAACGTGTTTTCGGAGTCATAAAAGACCAAAATGGCGTGCGACGGTCGAATTTAGATAAAACGTGCTTCGAATGACTTGAAACAACATGAAAAAATAGGAATATTATTTTTGACATGTAAGAGGAGGCAAAATGTCCATAAAACGTGTGTTGCGTGAGGAAAATATTCCTTTTTAGACAACAAAACACTTTCAAAAAATAAAGCAAAGACTCCAAAACAAGAAAAAAATCCTAAAATGAAAACATTTCTTAAATTGGGGGTTTTAAAATATTATAGAACCCCTGAGATATCAGAATTCATTTTATTATATATATATAATAACTGAATAAATATGTTAAATTTACATTTGTTTTTTCTAGTTGTTTTCTTTGTTGGTTTCTAAATCAGATGGTTGTAGATCGTTGAATCACGTCTTTCATTTATTATTTATGATGATCTTAATCTTTATGGTGTTTGGATTTTTTTTTCATTTTTTATGATTTATATGATATTTTTTTATTCTGTATCATGAAATTTTTTCAAAAAAAAAAAAAAATTTCCAGTTTAGTGACCACCTCAGGCCGTCGGTATAGGTTTCCTGCTAACCTCAAAAGCGACAGCTATTGGCAGCTATTGTAGGCCGGCATTTCCGCCGCCTTCAACGACCGCCAATGGCGGTCGCTGTAGGATGGCATTTCGGGCAGCTTTAGTGACCCCCATCGGCGGTCACCATATGCCTAATTTTTAGTAGTGAGTGATAATTATGTGTTTCTTCTCACCTATAGGTAAAGAGTAGTTTTTAAGTCTCATTTAAATTCATGTTTTTGTTTGTTTAGTTAAATTCATGATATTTCAAAATAAGTAAATCTATTATAATAGTAATTAATTTGGCACCAAATTTTATTTATTTTAAGAGGGCATTGAGACTTTTCTCTTAAAAGAGTTCATGGTTTAAAATAATTTTTCATTAACTATTTTTTATGGCATTTCAATTTTTCAATGTTGAGATTTCCTTTTCCCTAATGAATTTGATTATTAATTTCCTGAAGGGAATCAATGATTATATAAGGGTAATTTTATGTGGTCCTTAATCGACATGTTTTCCCATATACTTTAATTATTTGTTATGTATTTAATTAATTAATTAACCCTTAATTGTTAAATAAATGAACTTAAGTAATTCTGTTTTTTAAATAATAAATTTATTCATTTCCATGTTTAATTTCATATAATTTATTTTAATTTTTTTTTTCTTCTTTAAATTTTATTTTCATTTTATTTAAAAATATTTTTAATCTAAACATTATGGTTTTAATTTTATTATTGAAATTTGTAATTAAAAATTTATCAATTTTGAATTTATTTAATTAACTAAACTATTATTTTCATTTAAAGTCACAAGTTTTTATATTTTAATATATTTGAGCATTAATTTATAATAATCAATATGTATGTAATTATAAAAGTAACTCTTGTTTTTAATATTATTTATTTTAACTAAAAATTTGAGTTTCAATTTAGTTAATTAATTTTGTAGAATTTTAATTTTTGTTTTAATTAGAATTTAGTTTTTAATTTTTATTTAATATTTTTAACTTTTAACTTTTTAATATTTTTAACAATATTGTGTAATTTTAAATTTTTCTTTGTAGCCTTCAGTCGTGATTCTGCCAAATGAGTCTACTTCCATACCTCCTTCCACTGAAACTATCAAACCCTCATTCACACTTCCCTGTAAGCCAACACCGAAGCCCTGTCGAGTCGTCAATTCTCTTCCTACACTAGAGGATCTAGCTCAATGCCATCGAAGCCACTCCTATTTCTATAATAAATTTTAATCCAAGATCACCTTCCTAGAACCATATATGATTTCACAGTCGAACCCTAATGATCCCCCAAGCCACCGACGATTTTAATGTTGGGAAAAGGGGATGACGCGTCCGAGCTATGCCGAGTACCCACCAACCCGTTGTCACCGCCTCCACCATCCAGATACTCATTGAACGACCACTGATTTGAAGATGCACCAAAGGTCTCCAAACAACACTACAAGCACACCCCCTCTGTTGAGCTCCAAGATAATAATTGTGGTTAGCCTTCTACACTAAAAATAAACCCCCACATGGGCAGGTTTAAAGAAATAATTAAATTAAATAACAATAACAATAATAGTAAATATATTAATTAATAATAAAAATTATAAATAATGTTTATAATTATATATAATAAATATAAATATATTTTAATTATAATAACAATTAAAATATATATTTATGAAATATATTCTATAATTTAAATAAATAATAATAATATTTTTATATTAATACAAATAATAGTTTTTAAATTAATTATTTTACAATTTTAATTGTTATATATTTATATTAATGTTAATAATTAATAATTTATTGTTTTTATTCACAAAACCAACCTGGGAATCGGTCTAGGTTCATAAAAAAAACAAGTCATGCAATGGATGAAAGCACTTCTCGCATCACGTATAGGTGAATCAAAACCCAAGACTGCATCATGTGTTCGTTGGATATGAACACCGAGCTAAGTTGTTATATGTTTTCGGTGATAATCCTGTCAAATATGGAGGGTAAAAATTCAGGGGATGTAACATTCAAACTTTCACATTATTGAAACTGAAGGTAGACCACGACAGACTATGATACTGAGAACAAGTCATTGAGATATCAAGATATAGTATAATTGAGACCGAGTAGCAGTATCGATTGTTATTAATGGAGAAATATCCCCCCCTCTATTTTCGTTATATAATTTTTTATTCAAATTATTTTCATCATGTATTTTTAATGATTCTTGGGTAATTTTTGTGCTAATATATTTTCAACTGTATGGTTTTGACTTTAAATTTCTTCACAAATATCCATTTTCAAATGTAATAATTGACTCGAGAGATCAATTTTGGAATTCAAGAAATTTTTTTACACTTCTTAAACATTATTTCAAGAATTGAAGACAATTAGTGAGATTTTTTATAATTTATTTTTCTTTGAAACCATTTTATTTGTTATGTTTATTGAAGTGGTGAACTCCTAGATCCATCAATTTTTGTATTTATTCTCATGATAATGGATATTAACCAAGCCCTTATTCAAGATTACAAATTCAATTATGTTTTTGGTAATTATTAAATCAATTTATACCAGTCAATTAAAACTCCTTGTACACATTTCTTGATCATTATTTTACAATACCTTTGGAAAATCCATCAAAAGGATTGTGATTTTTATAATTTCTTCGTATAGAGTCCAAAACATAAGTTGAGAAACTAATAAATATTTCTACCTCTTTTTCTATAAATAAAAATCTATCCTTTAACTCTTATTCACTAAAAAACCATTCAATATTAATTTACTCTCACTCTTCCACTCTAAATCCATTCCAAGGTGTTCCCAAGATCTTAAGGACATCCTCTTACACTTTTAGGGGTGGCCACTCAAGGTAAGGTACTATGTCTTCTTCTATATATTTAATGTACTTTCTTTGTGATCATCCCTTTAGATTTCAAATTTCTTTATTTTAATGTGTTTTTACACATCCCATTAATATACTTATGATTCCATTGTATTGATAGACAACCATTAACACAAATTCACCACTCTTGTAAACATTTATATGCATCCATTAGGATACAAAAATTATACAATGCTTTTCCATGAATAATATTTTTTGTAGTGAGTACCCATTACCATTTCTACTCATGGGAATTCACCAAGTTATACATATACATAATTGATCAGGTACTTCCATTTATGTAACCCTTAATCCTTAATCATGGTGCTAAAAGTGATAAATATAGTTCTTATGTTGTACAGTCTTTCTAGAACACAAATGCATGTACATGATATTAATATGGTGGGTAGACTAGTAATTATATAGTTCTCTAATGAATTGGGTGATGCTTTTATCACATGTTATTCCATGTGTGGTTCTATAGAGGTTATCTCCCATACACTATGTTTTGATGAATTAGTGGTAATCATGGACTTATGCTTATGATATCATTTTTATGTGGTTTACACATTCCTATATTTACTTGATGTTATCATCTTATATCATGTTTTGGTGATCATGTTTCAGATTCTCACCCATTTTATTTCACCATTTTGTTCCTCTTGATGAACATGTATTACATTCATCATGTTATCCTTCGATTAATACCTTACTGAATTTTATATATCATCGTTTTCTTATGTACATCCCCCAATTATCCAATGTACTATAAAAGCATTGATGGAATATTATGTCATGTTTTGAAGTTTTTAAATACTATTTTTATACCCATGTTTCAATTAAATGTTCTATGAACCTAATTTTTTTAGGGAAATTAGTCTAAAATATTTTTGACATTATATTATGAGTATCATTAGGCAATAAATCATAACAAAATTTTTATTAAATATATGATTTTTCATAGTTAGTATCAGTGGAATGTCTTGTTATTTATACCGATTAGGATTAGAAAACATTATTAAAATCCTTAGGTAAAAGACTAAACATATAATATATCCTTAAATTATGGTAAATTACTGATTAAGTGATTTCAAAACTAAAAAATCCATGTCTGGATATTACAAGTTGAGTAGCTCAGACATATATGTACCAAGGTGTAATGACAATGAATATGGCATATTAGTCATTAACACGATCACCACATGGTTATTAATAAAAGTTCCTTTCTACTCACTTGGTTTAATACTCGCAAGTGACATTATTTGGTAAATTGGTATTCTTTATAAAAACATTATGAAGGGAATGAAAATTCTGATAAAATTTTATGTTATTAAATAGAAACTTTAAGAGATATATTGAAACCTAGAGATTAATAAGTTAAGGAATTTAAGAAATTCAGGAGTTATCCCTTTAATTTTTATAGTTTCCCATTTATGTGATTAGTATTCTTGAAATTCTCATCCATATTATTTCCTTTATTTTTTCAATTATAGTAAATAAGATGAAACAAGTCAACAACCAATTTAATGGGTGATGTAATGTATACCCAAATGATATTCACAACCCAATTAGAGAAAGATTCAAGAAATTCATGAAGATACATTCTAAAATAAACAATGTATAGAATAGAAACATTAATTAAAATGAAAACCCAAACCCCCTATAAAAGAGAAATATGTAATGTTGATATTTATATGACAATAACCTTTAACTTTCAGTGGTTCTTTCAATCCATTAATCTTGGAATAATGGATCAACAATATTGATCGGATATTATACATCATTAAATGTTCTGAGAAAGAGATGGCAGTGAAATATGTTTGTTATAAAGATTGATAATATAACTAATGGATTACATTAATAAAAATAAATATGAATCCAAAGGATTATATTGAAGTGATGTAGTGGAAAGAAATCAAGAATTTTTTTTCAATAAATATTTTCATTTCACCTTCCATGATAAAATGGTGAGAGAATTTTTTAGACTCAATAAAAAAGAATTATGAATCTATTAGGATGTATGAGATGAGATTTATATGAAATTCATGATATATATATATATATATATATCTAACTAATATTTTTATACCTAGATATTTAATTTTTTAGATGAATATTAATTACATTACACAAATACACACCTAAGGATCATAAAGTTATACTTCCTTTGGAAACTTGGTAATATAAATAATTTGTTCATAAAATATATACATTGTCTTCCACTTATTTCCCCATAACTATAACCCTTATTAAACATATCTCAGATAATTAATATAATAATAACCTTTAGAGAATAAACATAAGAAAGGGTGAGCCTAGATTCTCAGTAAGGGTAGGAAAGGGAAATATATAAACAAAACATGATCATGTGGATATAATAACATGTGTCTAACATATGAAAACTATACCCTTCACATCAAATATTACATTCTTGAGTGATGGAAAAATTATTGGTAGTTTATACGACATGAATCATAGGGAAATAAAATAACATTATCTATGAAATAATAATATTGAAATAATACATGACATTATGGACTTTTGTTACCAGATTATTAACAATTCCTTGTTAAAATGATGTTTTGATCAATAATTACTTTTTTTTCTATTAATGTTTTGATTTTGTATTTTTAGTCAATTTAATTTGATCAAGTTCCATAATCTCTAAAAAAAATTAAACATCATATAAATATAATATATATTTATTTTTTATATATATTTAGTGAATCTATAAAATTTTGGGCTAGAAAATGAAATACATAGTTTATGAAGACGAGAGACCAGATGTACGCATGAACGCTGTTTCCATTTTTCAGTAGATAAATCAAAAGAAAGGTAAATAATGTTACAACTTTAGAAATAATTTTATGTTATATATAACGTATATTTATTATATTTGTGGTTACTCCTTCAGTGAGAAGCATTAGTGAAAAATGAATAACATTTCTTTGCAAGGCAGTAGTCCTCCATACCCACGAGCAGTGTTATAATATCCTCAATAGAATTGAAAATAAGAAGGTATATGAGATATGATAATTTTAGATGTATTATAGTTTTAAAAATATAATATATATTAATTTAATATATCCCTATTATAATCCAAGTAAAACCGAAATGAAAAAAACATCACATCGGTTCATGAAGCGGTTGTTTTAAAATGGGTTGGACGGTAAGAAGTTAGGTGAGATATGATAATTCAATAAGTATAATAATATAATAAATATATTATATACTCATTAAATCAAAAATTATATCACTTCATGAGAGGTAGTGATGGAAAAATAATAACATCAGTTAGCGGGGATGTAGTTCACCTTACATATGATAGATGGTTTCCTTTCCAATTTGATGGAATACGAGATGGATATAGGTTATTCTATTAAAAAATAAAATCTAATTTTATTAGATATATTGGTGTTATTATATCATCATAGTTAACTAGTATTTGAATGAGTTAGAGGAATAAATATAATGAAAATGCATGTTTAAGGATTACACCTCTTCTTTTGAGAACCTCTTTAGGTTTACACCTAACACCTTTATAGGAGGGATTTATAATAAAACAAAGTTATATATTATTTAGGAAGGAAATTATGGAAGATATTTGGTTTGGTCTTCGAAGAACAAAATTTTTCTGGATGTGTGGATAGGATAGAAGAGTTGGGGGATCTTTATAATTGGGGGAGAGGGAACACATTGTATTTTTTATAAGAATAAAGTGTACCCATGTTTTTCACATGAAAAAAGGATAAAAAATAGTTCACAATCAAACCATAGTTTTTTATAAGGTTAATATATTTCCCTAAAAAGGGTTTTGGAAAATATTTTAGGTCATTTTATACCTCACCTTATTATTTTAACTCTTCTCTAAACTCGTTTAAACCTTAACCATGGAAATCAATTTTTACTGTTTTTATAATTCATTTTGAAAAAAATTAATTTGAATTTATTAAAGAATATAAATTATTATAATTACAAATATAAATCATTTTTATAAATTAAATTCATATAACTAGACAGATTTAATTTAAAATTAGACCCACATATGTAATGAAAAATACTTTTCTAAGGAGAAAAGTTTCAAAAGATTAAAATGTTATTATATGAATATTCAATACAAAATTCATTATAATGACCTAATTTGGATAAATAAATATATAATTGAACTAATTTTAATATTAAAATCATATAAAAAAATTATTTTGTAAATTCTTTGACTGAAATGGTAGTTTTCCATAAAAATCAGTATTTTTCACTATTCATTGAAAAAATTATATTTTTTTGAAATTTATCAATAAATAACTCCATAATAATTTTTAAATTATGAGTTAAAAAATTAATTTTTAATATTCAAATAGTGATTATAAATGTTTCAAAAATTCATTTTAAATTAATTGTACAAAATATGACAAAACTATGTTTTTAAAAAAATACAGTTTTAAGAGAAAAATTGGATATATTCCTTTCACACATCTAGAAAAATATAATATGAATTTTAAAAACATTATTTAATAATATATATATTTTAGTAATTTTTTCACCAAAAGTTAATTGTTTAATTTATTGAGGTAAAAAATTTTTTTTGTAGAAATTATATTTTTCTAGAAAAAAAATTATTTTTTATCAAATAGTTTTTATTTCCATTTATAATTAATTCGTCACCAGAGAATTCAATTTATATACATACATAAAAAATATATTTTAATAATTTTATTAATCATATAAATATCTTCCATTCCAATTATAGAGACCCCATCCTTTTCACATAACATTACATGATTTTAAGCATAATTATACATCATAGTACTAGCTAAGGATTGTAAAGTCTAGTGTCTTTGAAGACTAGGTACACAATGAAACATTATAATTTTTTTTAATTTAAACTCAATATTGAGCTCCTATATACCATTTTTATCATACATCTACATAGGATAACCTGTAGATAACATGAACAAAGGGATAAGCTAAAATCCCAATACGGGAATAACTATAAGAACAAAGCATTAACACATGGGATAAAAGGCATGACATGATGATAAAAAACATGTAACATATAGAATAATAACATATAAACATGGAGTCATGTGCAAATGGAGTCATAGTAATTTTTCAGCAACATAAAACACGACTTTAGTATTAGTCAAGGCTAACATACAAGATCATTTCACATAGAAGCATAAGCCGAAGATAACTAACAAGACCGTCGTATAAAACATATCATGAGACATAAATTTACCCAATGAGTTGAGGAACTATCTAGGAACACCCATATTAACTTTTCATGAATAATTTTTGCACATAAAGAATCATACATAATTAATCTAACATAATCATAAGGTTTACCCATGGAAATAATTGGGTTCCACAATCATGTCATAAATCATAACAAATGGTCGTATCATTAAAATTTCCATGAAAGGAAGGAACTAAAATATACATGGACATTCATAAGGGAATAAATGCATGTATCATGGTAATTGAGTTCAATTATAAGTGACCACATGTAATAAAATTATTCAGGAAATTTAGGTATACAAACATTTTTGAGCGGTTTTAAGGAAAATACAATAGAACCTTTAAAATAGAAAAGGGAAGAATCCTTTATAAAAATAAAAAAATTAACCAGAAAGGTTTTCACAATAAAAAGACATATTTTATAAATACAATGGTGGCTTAATACAGTAGGTATATTTCGGTCTAAATCGGGTAATAATTCAGGAAGTTCTCTCAAAACAGGTTTGCTTATCGAGTAATATTAAGGAGGGAATCACTTAAAAACATGTATATCCCTAAAAGAGAATTAGGTATGGAACATGAAACATGATTTTTTAGTATATACACAGTATTTAGAAGTTGTACATAAAAATAAAAGACAATTTTATTTGTTTAAAAAGAAAGATAGGGAAACCCAAAGGAATAAAGGCGGTTTGGGTGGAATCTGTTATGGAATATTGGCATGGTATCAGGTGTACTTAAGAGGGATTAATGAGGGAGAAAGGGATTTATCATCTTCTATACATCATGAGGAATGTATTGGGGAGGTGCATAATCATACGCCATCAGTAGTAATAACGCATAAAAGGGCATAACATAGATGATGATCTTGAATAAAAGTGAAATGGAGACTATCCCTTACCTTAAATCTGATGGTGATATTTGCTTGATCTTAATGACCTGAATAATAAAATTTAGTTAATTAATTAATAATTAAAAAACCTATTATGTATGTTAAATTTTTATTATAACCTTTTATATTTCATTTATGACCATTTATATTGGTTATGAGGTTCAATTTCATTGTTCGGGTCCGTTTTCTTACTTGGTTTTAATGACCAGCTCACTTATATTAATGTTCGGATAAACATGTAAGAGGAAGGTGGTTGTCAATAATTGAAGTTATATTTTATTATTGATCATTCATAATGTTACATGGTTGAAAATTTAATTTGGTTACTTGGAGTGAAGTTGAATCATTATATAAAACATTAATGATAAACAATTAAATTAATTCAACCATTTTCCTCATAATTAAATTGTTTTTCATTATTATTTTACATCAATTGTGAAAGAGGATTAAAGAAAAAAATATAATATAAAATACATATTTAATATTCTGGTTCAACCATAAAAATGGTTTCATGACCAGAATTGAATATGGTAACATAAATTGAAAACCAATCATCCTTGAAGGTAGTAAATTAACATATCTTAGATGGTGTCTTTACTACTAAAATAAAAGATGAGTGAAGGAGAGATGATAATAAATTATTACATTATCATGAAAAAATTACATTAAATATAAGGTACTAGAGTTTTCATAACATTTGGATGAGGAGATTTAAGGATATAAAAGTGAACAAAATAACTTGAAAAGAAAGTAAAATAATTGAAAAGAGGAATTTACCTGTCGAATCAATCTTCCTTGAGAGCCTCTTACGGGGAGAGGATTTGGTGTTTTTAGGAGACCAAGGATGTTGGAAGTGTGGAGGGATCTTAAGGAGAGATTTGGACAGAATATAGGTAAGGCATAAGTCTTGAGAGGAGTGAAGAGAAGAGGTAAGGAGGGGTGGTATTTATAGTGGAGGAGAGGAGGGGTTTCATAATATTATAATCATTAGTTTATTATTTTTCCATAAGACAAGGAATAGTGATGATTCTATGACCAAGAATTGTAATAAATTCATGGGATTTCTAGATTTGCGTGCTTACATCACTTATGATTTCAGGAATAGAGGATTTAAATTACAATGTATTTATACGGTAAATTAATGTATTATACTATAATAAAAAATTCAAGTATTTTAGAAAAATCCCAAAAAATCACCCTAACCATTTATCGATGTATAGAATCCGAAAATGAAATCTATTTTTCAAAAATAGTTTTCTAAATATGATTAATTTAATATTTAGTTAAAACCATAATTTACTTGAAAAACACATATTTAAAAAAATTTATTTTCTTATTCCTAGATATAGTTATATCGTACTTCCACTTGAATCTTATTTATATACTATCATAGGTAATATTACTATTAATTAGTGTATGTTACTATTCATAAGGGTAAAATTACTATTCATAGGTTTGTTACTATTCCAAAATAATTATATTGGTCATATTAGACTCCAAATAACTTACTGATCGCAACTGTGTATATAAAATTTTCAAAATTCAAATAACAGAAGTGACAAAATTATGTTTAATGGTCACATAGTACTTAGCAGTTTATTGTTTCATGATTTCATGTGATTATATGACATAAATATAAGAAGGAAATTTCCATTTAAAAACATTAGGTTGTTACATTATCACCCTTTATGAAATTTCTCTGTCAAAATTTCATTTTACATTCTAAGCCATAAATAGGTGCAAGTAATTTTCCTTCATTTCATCATCCTGTTCCCATGTTGCCTCTTTGTACCTATGATTCTTCCATAGTACCTTGACGAGGTGAGTAGTCTTGTAATGTAGAACTTTATCTCTATAATTAATATTTTCACTGGCTGCTCATTATAAGAAAGGTCATCCTATAACTATAACACCTATGAAGATAGTACATGTGAATGATTTGGTATGTACTTCCTTAAAAGGGATACATGGAAGACGTTATGTACTTTGGCCATGGTAGGTGGAATTTCTAGTCGATAGGCCACAACCCCGATACGATCAAGAATCTCAAAGGGGTCGATGTACCTAGGACTTAACTTCCCTTTATTCCCAAATTTCATGACATTCTTCTATGGAGATATGCAGAGAAATACCATGTCTCTAAATTTGAACTCAAGGTCTCACCGACGGTTGTCTACATAACTCTTTTTTCGACGTTGGGATGCCTCGAGGTGTTGCTGAATGGTTTTCACATTTTCCCCCATTTTTTCAACCATTTTATGTCCGAGCAGCTTATGCTCACTGACATCATCCCTACACACATGTGTTATGCACTATTTCCCATAAAGAGTTTCATATGGTTCCATTCAGATGCTCAAGTGGAAACTATTGGTGTAGGATAATTCAACCAGTGGAAGATATTGGTACCATCAACCTTTGAAGTCCTTAGAAAATGATCTCAACATATCTTCTAGTGTCTGAATAGTTTGCTCAGATTGACCATCAGTTTGAGGATGATAGGCCATATTGAAGTTTAGTTATGTACTTAGAGCGTGTTTGAGACTTTTCTAGAACTTTGAGGTGAATCTAGGATCATGATCAGATAAAATAAATAGTGGTACTCTGTGTAGCCTTACCAATTCTTTGATGTAAATCCATTCAAGTTGATCTAATAAGAAGTCCTTTATAATTGAGATAAACTGATATGTCTTCATAAGACGGTCCAGAATGACTCATATATCATTATTTCCTCTGGATGACCGTGAATTTCCAATGATAAAGTCCATGGTAATGTTTTACCACTTCCATGTTGGCATGGGTAGTAGTTGCATCATCTCCAAATACTTCTATCTTCCAGCCTTCACTTGTGGAAAAACTAGACACTATGATGTATACTCAGCAATATCCTTCTTTTAATTGTCCCACCAAATGTTCTCTTGGAGATCTGGATACATCTTTGTGCTCCCTAGGTGAACATAGAAGGCTGAGATATGTGCGACATTAAAAATATCATTATTTATCTCTAGATTAGATGGTACACATAATTATGAACCAAATATTACAACCCAGTCCTTTTCAATTTTGTAATTTGAGGATTTCCCATTTTTGATAGCCTCAACCCTTTTCTGAATTTCCACATCTCTTCTTTGATCATCATTTATTTTCCCCATGTGGGATGGTTGAGAAAACATTTAAGAAAGTATTGATGATGTTCTTACCTTAAGGATTCCCATGTCAATTATCTGAAAATATAAGAATATAAGATCCTTTTCAATTCTAATCTTTGATAATGATGCATGATCCTTTCTACTTAGAGAATCTGCCAACTTATTTGCCTTACTGAGATAGTAGTGGATTGAGAACTCATAATCCATGATGAGATCTATCCATATTTATTGGAGCATATTAATATTTTTCTATTTGAATATATATTTGAGACTCTTGTGATCGGTATATATCTCACACTCCTCCCCACAGAGATAATGCCACCAGATTTTCAACACAATGATCACAACCACCAACCCTATATCATGTGTGGGATAGTTTTGCTCATGAATTTCACTACCACAAAATGGGGCAAGGCCAGTGCCACACTTTTATCAGCGCTAACGAAAAAGAGCTAATAAAGGGGGGTAGCTTTATCAGCGCTAAAAAAGTACTGATAAATGTTACCTTTATCAGTGCTAAAAAACTGCTGATAAAAGTACCCCTTTATCAGTGCTTTTTTAGTGCTGATAAAGGTACCCCATTTAACATTGCTTTTTTTAGTGCTGTTAAAGGTAACCCCCTTTATCAGCACTTTTTCGTTAGCGCTGATAAAGGGGGGGTCTTTATCAGCACTTTTTTTAAAGCGCTGATAAAGGGTCTACTTCCAAAAAAATTGATTAAAAAAATATATTAATATATTAATATATATATATATAGTTATATTGATATAAATATAATATATATTTTTTAAATATAATTTTAAATATATGATATATATGTATAAATATGCAGTTACACATAATATATAATATATTGAGTGAAAATGGCTTATAAAAAAATTTAAACAAAAATTTAATTAATAATTTTCTAATTATTATGGAGTAACTGTCATTTAATAACAATTTGAAGACTAAAAAATAAAAAAATTAAAAAAAGATCCAAAATATTTTGAAAACGCAACTCGAAATTCAAACGGCTATAACTTTTGATCTGGGTGTCCGTTTGAGCTCTATCACATATCAAATCGATGCATGTGATGAGCTATACGTTGCTGTTACCAAGGGGATCCCAGTCAATGTTTTTTCGAGGCCAAAAAGGCCTAGAAGGCCTCCAAAACTAAGTTTTTAGTTAGGGTACCCCAATTTTTTAACATTTTGTGGATTTTTAGCCTTGTTTAAGGGGGTATTATTGGATTTTTTTGGTGGGGACTGAATTTATTCCATGGTATTACATTCATATTAATATTATATCTTTGAAATTTTATCATTTTTTATAATGCACCGCTATTTATAATCAAATATATAACAATATGTACATATTTTTTATATATTCACACATAAAAATTTAATTATAAATATAAATAATAAAATATATTTACATATAAAATATATTAGCTCTATCTAAATAATAAATAATATCCATTTTATTTAAAATACAAATATATTAATATTTATATACCGATATATTAATCTAACTATATATATATATTAATCTAATTATATATATATTAATATAACTACATATATATATATTAATATTACTATAAATATATATATTAATATCACTATAAATATATATATTAATATAACTATATATGTATATTAATATAACTATATATATATATATATTAATATAAATATATATTATTATACGAATAAATATAACTATATATATATAGATATATATTAATATAACTATATATATATTAATATAACTATATATATATATAATAATATAAATATATATATATATAAATATATATTACTATACAAATAAATATAACTAAATATATATATATATATCATGAAATGGAAAACAAATCAAAAAAGAGGAGTGGTAAGGGCTTAGGCGCGCAGGGGGGAGGTCTCGAGTTCAAAACCTGATGGTGGCAGGGGCGCGCGCGCATGGGGGAATATGGGAGCTAGTGCTGATAAAGGGTGGAGGGGGTGCATGGGGGTGCTGGAGGGGGGGGGGGGGAGAAAAGCCCTGTAAAAGGGGGGCTCAAGGGTTATAAAATCCCTCCCCCCGATTGGCAGGATTTTTTTAATTTTTTTAACTTTTATCAGCGCTTTTAAAAAAGCACTGATAAATGGGGTCCTTTATCAGCGCTAAAAAGAAAGCACTGATAAAGGACCCTTTTATCAGTGCTAAAACAAAGCGTTGATAAAGGACCCTTTTATCAGCGCTTTTTGGAGTGCTGATAAAGGGGACCTCCCCTTTATCTTCGCCGGTTTTAATAGCGCTTTTCTAGTGCTGATAAAAGGGGTTTTAGCGCTGATAAAAGGGGTATTTTTAGTAGTGTTTTTAGCTTCTTTGAGGTGTAGTCTATCACTTTATCATTTTTCATCATCACATAGCCTAATCCCTTCTTTGAAGCATCACAGTACACAACAAAGAGTTCTCCACTTGTTGGGTGTGTGAGTACTGGTGCAGATATAAGACTATTTTTCAACTCCTTAAAACAATATTCACATTCCTGGGTCCATAAAAACTTTAATCCATTTCTTGTTAAATTGGTTGTTGGGTTTGACAATCATGAAAATTTATTCACAAATTATTGATAATACCCAGCTAGACCGAAAAAGCTACGGATCTCTGTTACAGATATTGTCCTAGGCCACTCTTCAATTGCCTTTGTCTAGGAAATGTCAAAAAATATCCCTTTTCTAGTGACAACATTCCCCAAGAATGATACTTCCTCCATCCATAAATCACATTTACTATACTTTTCATATAGCTTATCCCTTTGCGATGTCTTTAGAACAGTATTCAAATGCTCCTTATATTCCTCATTTCTCCTAGAGTATATCTGAATATCATCAAAAAAGACTACCAAAAATTTGATGAGGTAGTCTCTAAAGAGTCTATTCATTAAATCCATAAAAATTTTAGGATAATTAGTGAGTCTGAAGGGTATCACTATGAACTCATAGTTTCTATAACTCCTTCAAAAAGTAGTCTTAGGAATATCTTCCTTCCTCACCTTTAATTGGTGATATCCCGACCGACGGTCCCCCGTAAAGAAATAAATATCCCCACAAAGCTGATCGAAAAATTCATATATCTGTGGAAGGGGATACTTTTTATTTATCATGATTTTATTGAGCTCATGATAATCAATGTAGAGGCAAATTAATCTATCCTTCTTCGTAATGAAGAGGACTGGCTCACCCCACGGTAAAGCACTCGGGCATATAAAATGCTTATCCAGATTCTCCTATAACTAATTCTTCAGATATTCTATCTCTATAGTGGAAATTCTATACGGTGAATTTGATATAGGTAGGGATCCAGGAAGAAGTTCAATTGGGAACTCAACCTCACGATCAAAAGAAAGACTAGGAAACACTTCTGGGACTACATCAGTGTAATCCCTCATGATGGGAATGTCTTAAAGAATGATTATCTCCTTTGTCTTAATAATTTAATATAGATATTATTTCTCATAAGGTAGTAATATCCACACTTGAGATGATGATTCTAAAGGATATCCATCTTCCTCCTTACACTTGTATAGAATTGGAGGATGCTTTGGGACATGAAGAGTGATTTCCGTTTCCCGACAGTTAATGTTGGATTTTTATGAAGATAGCCAATCTATGACCAATATAGCATCGAAATATTCTAAAGGAATTATAAAGAGATTTTCTTGGAGGCTGAGTCCACTAATGTTAACTGGGGAGTAGTTATAAACCATGGATGCAATAATTTCCCCATTCACTATTATCACAGATAAGTTATCCTCCAAATTTTGAGGTGGTGTTTGAATTGTTCAACTAAACATTCAAGATATGAAAGAATGTGTAGAACCAGAATCAAACAGTATGCTCAATATTATTGAATAAATAATTAGTGTACCTGTCGCCACATCATTGTCTGACTCCCCCCAACAATAGTTATAGCATAAGAACTTACTTTTTTCCTTGGTGGATGTTGTTTATTTCCTCTAAAAACCCTTGGCTTAGGGAAATTATTTTCATAATGCCCATGCTACTTGCATTTCTAACAATAAACCACTGGATGAGCGTTGATCTGAACCTTCCTTTCTTCTTCCGCGTTAGCTGGATTTTTCATATCCCTTTGGAAATTCTTGGACAGATGTCCCATATTTCCATATTGGAAGTAATTCCTAGTTCCCTTTAGACAATTCCTAGGTTGATTCTTGCCTCAACTTTTACTAGTGGGATATTTAGGTTTCATTCCATCATGGGATTTTTTAGTTGAACCACCCATGTTGTTATTAATTTTTTTTGCTTCTTGTCACCTAGCCCACGAGACCAATGAGAGTCTCCAATATCTATTTCATTCTTGAGGGCACAATGGAAAAAATCTTCATAACTTTTGATGTCTCGAATCACCATTTTTTTTCATAGACTTCGATTTATCCCGCTAAAGAAGAAACCTACCTTACTTTCAAGGTTAATAAAAAATATAGAGGTATACCTTGAAAGCCTTGTAAATTTTGCTTCATATGCCCCGATGGATTCATCTTCCTTCTGCTTGAGTCTGAGTAACTCACTTTATATCTTGAGTCATAGAGTTTGAAGAAAATATTTATTCAAAAACATATTTTTGAATTCCTCCCAATCCATGGAATCAATTTCCTCTTGGGACTTTGTATTCCTGATTTGTGTCCACCATTGATCAGCTTCACTATAAAAATGATAGACCACCAGCACAAATTTCCCTACTTTTGAGAACTGGAGGATGGAGAAAATCTATTCAATGGAGTTAGTCCACTATTCAGTGAGGAGGGGATTAAATGACCCGCTAAACATGGGAGGCCTTTTCCACATAAAGGATTCTACATCAACATGCTCTTTCCCTATAGGCGGTGGGTGTTCCACATGATTCATGTTATTATTCATAACTTGATCCAGCTGAGCAAGTACTGTCATGAAGTTTTGATCACCTGTTCCCATCATATTAGGCATATCATTAGGGAAATATTCACATTACCTATCATATTGATTGTTGGAACACATTCTTCTATTCCTAATCTCTAAAAATAACTAGACCATCCTATGATACCAAATATAGAATCCCTAGACTTTTCACATAAGATTACATGATTTTAAGCATACTTATACATTATAGTACACTCCAAGGATCATAAATTCTAGTGTCTTTGAAGACTAGGTACATAATAAAACATTATAATTTTTTTATTAAACTCTATAATGAGATCCTATATTCCATTGTGCTCATACATTTGCATAGGATAACCTAGGGATACCGTGAAAAAGGGTTGAGCTAAAAGACCAGTAAGGGAATAACCATAAGAACTAAGAATTATAACATAGGATAGAAGGCATAAAATGATGATAAAAAAATATGTAACATAATAATAACATATAAACATGTATTCATATGAACATGGATTCATAGTAATGTGGAAGCAACATAAAACATGACTTTAGTACGAGTCAAGGTTAACTACCAAGATCGTTTCACATAGTTTTACAAGCCAAGGATAACAACCAAGACCATCACACATAACATCTCATGAGACTTAACATTACCTAATGCATTGGGGTGCTATCTGGGTGAACCCATATTAACTTCTTAAAAATATGTTTTCCATATAGAGAATCATACATAATAAATCTTACATAATCATAAGGGTTACCCATGGAAATAATTGGGTTCCACAATCATGTCATAAAGCATAACAATTGGTAGTATCATAAAAGTTTCCATGAAATAAAGGAACTAAAATATACATGTAAATTCATTTGGAAAAATAGGAATTTATCATGGTAAGTGAGGTCAAGTATAAATGACCACATGTAATAAAAGTATTCATGACATTTTAGCATAAAAACATTTTTGAGTGGTTTTAAGGAAAATACTAAAGAGCCTTTAAAATATAAAAGGGAAGAATCCTTTATAAAAAATAATAATTGAACTAGAATGGTTTAAAAAAAATACTTACTTTATAAATACAATGGTGTCTTAAAATAGACTATAGAGGTCACTTTAAATAAGGTAATAATTCAGGAATTTTCCTGAAAACAGGTTTGCTTATCAAGTAGTATTGGGGAGGGAATCACTTAAAAACATGTATATCCTCGGAAGAGAATGAGGGATGGACCTTGAAACGTGATTTTGGAACATATAAACTGTATTTATAAGTTGAAAATAAAAATAAAAGAAAACTTAATTTGGGTAGAAATAAATATAGAGAAACCTGAAGGAATAAAGGTGGTTCGGGTGGAATCCCTTAGGGAATGTAAGAATGTTATCGGCTGTACTTAAGGGGGAATAATGAGAGGGAAAATGAATTATCATATTTTATAAATCATTAGGATAGTATGGGGGGGGTCTTAATCATACCCCATCACAAGGAATTACACATAAAATGTATTAACATAGATGACAATCTTGAATAAAAGTGAAATGGAGAGGATCCCTTACCTTAAATATGATGGCGATCTTTGCTTGAAATTAATGTACTAAATAACAAAATTATGTTAATTAATTAATAATTCCATAACATATTATATATTTAAAATATTTATTATAACAATTTTAAGATCATTTATAACTATTCTAATTGGTTATGAGTTTTAATTTCATTGTTTGGGTCTATTTGCTTACTTGGTTTTAATGATCTGTTCACTTATATTCCTGTTCAGATAAACATGTAAGATTAAGGTGGTTGTCCCAAATAGAAGTTATATTTTTTTATTGAACATACATAAGGTTATATGTTTTAAAATTTAATTGGGTTACTTTTAGTGAAGTTTAATCATTATATAAAACATTAATGATAAAATATTGAATTAATTTGGATATTTTACTCATAATTAACTTGTTTGACATTATTATTTTAAATCAAGTGTGCAGGAGGATTCCAGAATAAAATATAAGATAAAATAAATATTTAGTCTCGTTCAACCATAAAAATGGTTTCTTTACCATAATATAATATGGTAATTGAAATTGAAAACTCATCGTCCTTGAATGTGGCAAATTAACACATCTCGGATGGTGTCTTTACTACTAAAATAAACGAAGAGTGAAGGAGAGAATATTATAACTTATTCCATTATCATAACAACATTATAGTACATTTATGGTACTGGAGTTTTCATAACATTTGTATGAGGAGTATTAGGGATAGAAAAGTAAACAAAAGAACTGGAAAAGAAAGTAAAGAATTGAAAAGAGGAATTTACCTCTTGAATCAATCTTCATTGAGACCTCTTAAGGGGAAACAATTTGTTATTTCAGGAGACCAAGTGTTGTAATATGCAGGGAGGGAGTTTTAGGAGAGATTTGGAAAGAATATAGGAATGTCACAAGGCATGAGAGGAGTGAAGAGAAAAGGTAAGGAGGTGTGGTATTTATAGTCGAGGAGAGGAGGTTTTTCATAATATTATAATCATTAGTTTATTATTTTTCCCTAGGACAATAAATAGTGATGATTCCATGATCAACAATAGTAATAAATTAATGTGATTTCTATATTAGGGTGCTTACATCACTTATGATGTTAGGAATAGTGGATTTAAATTATAATGTATTTATATGGTAAATTAATGTATTTAACTATTCACCCAAAATTCAAGTATTTGAGAAAAATCACAAAAATTCACCATAACCATTTTTTGACATGTAGAATCCAAAAATGAAATCCATTTCTCAAAATTAATTGTTTAAATATGATTAATTTAATATTTATTTAAAATCATAATTTACTTGTAAAATATAGATTTTATAACATTTATTTTCTTATTCCCAGATATAGGTATATCTTACTTCCACATGAATCTTATTTATATACTATCATAGGTAATATTACTATTCATTAGGGTATTACAATATTCATAAGGGTAAAATTACTATTCATAAGGATATGTTATTATTCACAAAAAATCAGGTTGGTCAAATCAGAATCCAAAAAACTCACCGATCACAACTGTGTATGGAAGATTTTCAAAATTGAAATTATAAAAGTGACAAACTTATGTTTAAAGGTCACATAGAACTTAGTAGTTCATTGTTTTGTGATTTCATGTGATTATATGACATAGCCATAATAAAGAAATTTCTATAGAAAAACATTGGGTTGTTACACCAACGGATAGGATATAACTATCATATTAAATAATAGTATTTTAATTGTATGTAGTGTTTTGTTAAAACTCAGTGTTGCATATAGCACAAGCAATATATAAAATTAAAATTAATCAAAAAAATTCATAAATCCTCAGGGTGTTACTTTTTACCCCCATTAAATGACTTTACCTTGAAATTATTTCACATTATTATAAAAATATGAGGATGCTTATTCCTTATTAAATCATATGGTTCCCATGTAGCTTCCTCAAGATGGTTATTTCACCACAAAACATTGAATAGTTTTGTGGTAATATTTTATAGAAATTTAACTCTATAATCTAGAATCTCAATAAATTGTTCCTCATTTGAAATATATTGATCTAGTTGTATAAACTATGAGTTCAGTAATGTGATAGATTAGGCCCTTAATTCCTTAGTAGATATTACACAGAGGTTTTGAAATTCATATTTGGTTCCGGATTGAATTTGGTCTCCAAATCTTTTCTTGGGAACTAGGTGTGATAGGTCCGAATTTTTGGGACGTTCTTTGTGTCGTTTCTTATACTAGCTCTCCTCCTTTGGTTTCCCATTGAGTATTGGTGAAGATGGGTTTTTTGGGGTGGGTAGTCCCTACTGCATGGTTAGAACACATTTAGTGGTAACCATATACCCTCACCCAGGTAACAATGAGGAAGCTCCTAGGTGAGGTAGTAGCTACCACACTATTAATCATACCATGCAGGTGGGACATGAAGTTGATCTATTTCTTAGTAGTAGTGATTGCATGGTAGCCGCACATGTTGACAGACTATGAAGACTAACTGTGCGGCCTCTCCCGATTTTTAAAAACTTTTCTCTTCCCTCGATTTTTATACCCAAACACACCCTTACCTCCCCATTTGGATTTTTACACCCTATTCGCCACCTTCACTTTGCTTGGATCCTCTAGACCTCCATTTTTGGGTGTTTTTGGTGCAATTTATCCTCTGAATCATCAAGTAAGTCCTATCTCCCTTGGGTTCCCCCTCCTTTTTAGGGTTTTCTTCTGGTTTCTTGGGTTTCCCTCTCTCCCACAACCAAGGTTTTGATTCTTAGGGTTTAATCCTAAGTTTTTGGGTTTGATATCAATGTATTAGGTTGGATCTTGTCTCCCTTGAGAATGGTTTTGTTGAGATTGAGTTTTCTCACTAGATTCTAGAACTTCTTCAACGTGTGAGGTAGGATACATTTGGACCTCTTCTTCAATGTTAATATTTTGTTGATTGCTTGATTTTGAGACCCCTATTAATTATTAAATAGTTATGATTCATGCTTTGAATTCTTATTACATGTGAAATAAAATGTTTTTCTCAATCACTTTGTATGTGTGAAATGTATTTTGAGGGTTTTTTCACACTAAATGCTTGTTAAATTTCCCGATTGATTCTTCTAACTAGTTTGAAAATTTTAAAGGCCATAGTTTGGTTTTGTAAATTAGATTTTGATATTCAAATGGTGGTTAGTGTTTCCAACAATGGTTTTATAATTTGGTTTAATTTTGAAAATTGTTTGTGTGTGGGTGTTTATAAAGGGTTTTATACGGGAATGTGACTTGGGGACCATTTGGAATTTTTCTTAAAATGGTTTCATTTGGAAAACCCCTCTGGGAGTGAGTCTTGACTTATTGGTTGATAGTGGGATAGGAGTGTCCTTGGAATGGGAGCTCCCTTATGTAATAATTGTTTTAATGTTAGGACTACCCTTTGAGATGTACAAGGTGGTGCCGGTTTGTGTGATGTGTATGGTGGTATATATATATCTTGTTTTTTGGAATGTGTGCACACCCATTTGTGAAAATGTCCTGAGAACCTAGAATAACAAAGAGGAATTATGAGAACGTTTTCCACACTGGTAGTTCACACTCTGACCAGTGGCCCATAATAAATCGATATTTGGGTTTATTACTATGAGATTGGGCCCCTGAGTCTCTCCTGAGTTAAAGTGGCCAAGAATTTGGGCGTTTTGATTACATCGTGTGTTTAATGATACCAAGGATGGGTCACATGTATTAGAATGTTCTGGTTCTCTTTTGAGTTCCTAGGTATTCCCATGTTCCTTTGTTTCTAGGACCATTAGTATTATTTTCCTTATTGTGTGTAATCATTATCGTTGTTCTGGGTTTCAATGTTATTTTGGTATATTGTGAAAGTGCGGTTTGTTATAATGTTTTTAGGAAAGTTGTTTTGAAATAATATTTTTTTCCCTATTTTCCTTTAAAAATGAAAAATGAAATTTTACTGTAGGTTTCCTTTGCTCCTTCCTTATGAACATAACCTTCCTTAACTGAATGAACCTTGTTTTAAATTTTGAGGGAAATGAATTGTTATCGGGATTTTTTTTCTCTAAATGAAAGTATAGAAAATATATTTTTGTACATTGTAGTTCAAACCTACTAATCTATGTTTTTTTATTTAAAGAATGCAAAATGGGAATAGAATTATTAGGGAATACCTACTGAGTTATAATACTCTTGTCTATATTATTTTCTTATTTTTAGCTTCCGTTGAAGGTTTCAAATTTCGTTTAATTAACTTGGGGGATAGTGGGTTGTAGATTAGATAATGAACCTCAGGGTCACATGGAGATGTCTTGGGTTTCAGGTTCATTTTGGCTTCCTAGTATTGTTTTCTGTTTAGTTTGTTGTATCTTTTATTGTAATGTAAATGATGTAAGGTTGGAAAACCCATATTTAGTTTGGTTTTTTTTCTTCATTTGTTTATTTTGTTGGGATAAATCATTCACTTTGTCACTATTTATTCCCTTGGCTCTTGTACCTAGCCTGGGGGGATCAGTAACACCTCTCAGACCTTGCCATGAATCGGATTAGGTGACCAATTCTGGGTCGACCTGGGTTTTTTTGTAAAAAAATGTATCCGAAAAGGGTGGATATTTTGAGGACCTTACTTTTTAGGGCACCCATTGTTACTTGAAGATGTTAAGGTAGAAGGAGTATGATTTTCGGGCTCTAGGTGTAGTAATGGGAAGGACATCATGAACACTCGCTCATTCCGAACCTCGAGTTACCATGGGATGTCTTGGTGTGTTGGTGTCTTTTTGTTTTTGTGGATTTCATATTGTTGGGAAATTCAAATGGAGTTTGTAAAGTAGAATATGTGAGGTTGTATGTCCTTGAAATCCTTGTAGAGCTAGAGAATTACCGTAGTATAATGACCCACACTTTACATACATTGTTAATACTTCAAAATTGAAGCACTCTTATTACAACATATGACAAAACCACAAAGGACCGTATAGGTATAGTGTCTTTAGAAACTGGGGAAACATAAACAACTGGTTCATAAATCTTCTACAGTGTCTCCCATTTATTTCATCATATCTAGGGTCCCTTTTAGCATATTCTACTTAATATCCATCTTCCTGACCTGGGGAAAAGAAAACATAAAAGGGTGAGCTCAAATGCTCAGCAAGGGCAAATAAAGGAAATAAAAATCATATCATATCTTTATGAAAATCAAAACCTGCAAAAGAGATCATAATATCTTAACATGGAATAAATCATAGAAGTGAAAATGAGATCCCCATAATCATTACATAAAACTTGAATCTTTGTGGCATGCACACATAATCATGGAAAATCATTTCTTGTTAGTCATGACTCATTGCCAAGACTATCTTAGTGGACAAAGTCCCTTTCTGAACCGAGTTCACTCCTCGTTTCAGTCCTGTATCACTGAACCGAAATAACCTTCCGTTCTAGCCATGTCTATCTCATGAGATATAAAATCATTACCCAATGCATTGGAGGGAGATATAGGTCCCACCCATCTTATAATGAATCCTTTCTTATGTGTGCCACATAATCATAAAACATGCATCATCGCATAACACATGTAACAAAAATGGGATTTTTGAAACATCATGACATCATAAATCAATTCATATATGATAAAGGAATTCATAAACATAATTCCATCACAACATAGTCAAACCAATGTAAAAATATGGATATAAACAGAACCCTTTATTATCTTAGATGGAAAATAATTTTGATAAAACACTTGAATTGAATTCTTGAGGAAAATATCCTTTCTTCTTCAAAAACATTTTTCCTTTCATAACATGTCATACAACTTTAAAATAAAAGAAGTTGATTAAAAATAAACTTGAAAACTTGTAAAGGAAGCTTCTTTGAAGTAATGTTTTAAAAATCCATTCATGCCGTATAAGTTAAAAAAAACATTCTTCGTACTTTTGTCGGAAAAGTCAAAAAGTACCTCGTACGGAAAAACGACAAAAGATTCCTTTCATATTCTTTACTAAAAACTCACCTAAGGGTAAAATTGGATTTAAACTATTTCAAGTGGATGGAAACAATATTACATATTGAGGGAACATGGATGTGGATGATAAAATACACCCCAGTAAATACTTACGAATAAACAATCTCGGATAAAAATGAGATTGTGATATTTCCCTTACCTTAGGTCCGATTTGCTTTGTTCGTGTCCGAAGCTCCTGTATAATGGTTTAAATAATGTTATTGACTTATTCCAGAATCATACATATTGATATGAGATCATATATGGTCATATTATTAGCTTCTTGTTAGTAATATTTCATTGTTACTTGTTACTCGGGTCTTTATAACTTTTTGTTCTTATGCGTGTTTTGTCGAATAAATTCTTATTCTTATCTTTAGGTTATAGATAATTCATTTCCAGAATGGTATTAGTGTAGTATATACCATATTCATTCATTCAATTCATTTATACAATCATTATGAAATGAAGATCATGTAGAACGAGTCGCATCACATCGTGGAGACGGTATTCCGTACGTACGCACGAGTGATGATATCGTTCCTATGATCGTGGAATTGTATTGGAGTATATATATATATTATTTCAGTATCAATATTACTTAATAATAATCATATATAGTTACTCATTACACCATTATACCCATCCTTGTAAGGTGATGGTGGAAAATAGATTATACCACGGCGTGGAGACGGTATTCCGTACGTACGCACGCGCGGTGATTTCATTCTTCCGTAGGATGGATAGAAGGTGAATTAGGGTTGTTTCATATTTATAATAACATATCAGTATGTAAGTAATACTGATGTTATTACTTTATCATGAAACAACTAAAGAAGAAGAAGTTGAAGAAGAAAGAAATTGAAAAGATCGGTAATGGATATTACCTCTTCTTTGGAACGCCTTTTTGAATCCTCCACTTAAGGAACTAAGATTGGTCTTTGGAGAAGACCAGGACCTCTAGGATTATTCTAGGGAAGTGGAGAGGAGAAAATGGTAGGGGTTGGCCGAGCTTGAGTGCTCAATTTGGTGTGAGGAGGAGGGGGAGGAGGTGCCCTTTTATAAGGGAGGAGAGGGGCACCTTAGGAATATCTCAAAATATTATTTTATATTAAAGTCAAAATCGGTTTATAATGGTTCCAAAGGGTCTTATTTCGAAGCTAAAGTGGGGATGGGTCGAAATCCTATCAACCAATAGGATTTAGACAAGTTTAGGGTATTATTTTAACCTTATCAATTAGATTTAACTCTAAGTTAAATAATTTAACTTTTACCATGTCTTTTTGTTTTCTTTCACTATATGGTTAATACACTTACTATAACATGCCAAACGAACCCCAAATTGTTTATTATTAATATATATACTCTTATCTAAGTCATTTGGACGAACCTTAGATTTTTAGGAATAAAATAACAATTAATAATATAATATTTGATTTAAAAACTATTTTGTGTCAATTTTGACACTATTTGAGATATGATTTTTTTGAAAGTCATAACAGAATTATATGTTCGAACCAAGTTGATTAAATAAACAATAATATATCATAGTAACCTAGAAAATTAGTGTAGTTCATAAAAAGTCTTAAATCACATTTATTTTGGTGTTTATAACATCAATTATGTCAATATTCCATTAATAAGATAATTACTGCATCATCTTTGTGTCATAAATAAATTAACTTATTTGATGTCTAAAAATTACAAATAAAATACCATCATGTAGGAAATCTTTTTAGCTTTCTAATGAATATTTACAATTGAATTTATCTTATGTATAACCCAATATTAAAAATGATTTACTTATTAAACTTTGATTTTAACTATTTTAACCCTTCTTTAAATAAATTAATAATAAATGTCCTAATCTAATCCAAGTGGGCCAAAATGGTCATATTTTATTCCTAAGTTTGTTTTTGGTCGAATTACACTTGTCCAATAGAATTAGGACATGTGTTAGGGTAATATTAATATCATATTTACCCTTAGTTACCCTATTTACTATTAACCGCGGTAAAAATAGTAAAAAGTTACTATTCACCAAAAAATTATTTTCATCTCATTGAACCACATTTTAGTCCTTGATATTAACCGTGTCTCTCGGATTTTTGAAATTCCATTCACAGAAGCGGTAAAATTAAGTTTTATGCAAAATTCAGTTTTTAACCTACCACTTAGTGGTTTCACTATTCATCAAAAATTGAAAGTTTTCAGAAAAATACCAAAATTTCACCCTAGGCTAATTTCGATATTCTGATTCCAAAAATGAAGTCCATTTTGAAAAATAAAATTTATAAAATTTCAAAAAGTGGTTATTACTATTCATAACGGCTAGTTTTAATAGCATATTGTTGTTTAGTGAAACTCGGTATTGCGTACGACGCAAGCTATCGAGGAAGGTCGCGATTGCGTGTAAAGCAAGCCAAGAAAGTGTTGTGTAGAAAAAGATTCCTTTGATGATTTATATAACATAAAAGTCTCGGGTGTTACATTCTACCCCCCTTAAAAAGAATTTCACCCTCGAAATTCGTCACTTTGCAACAAACAAATGAGGATACTTCTCCCTCATCATATCCTCAAGCTCCCATGTAGCTTCTTCAAGTTGGTGGTTTCTCCATAAAACTTTCACCAAGCGAGTGGTCTTGTTTCGTAGGACTTTTTCGCTACAATCCAGAATCTCTATCGGCTGTTCTTCATAAGAAAGATCTTGCTCCAGCGGTACAACTTCTGAGCTGAGTACATGTGAAGGATCTGGTATGTACTTTCTCAGGAGAGATACATGGAACACATCGTGAACTTGAGAGAGATTCGGTGGAAGCGCCAATCGGTAAGCTACCTTCCCAACACGATCCAGTATTTCAAAAGGACCGATATATCTAGGGCTCAACTTCCCCTTCTTTCCAAATCTCATAACCCTCTTCCAGGGAGATATTCGTAAGAACACTTTATCACCCACTTCAAACTCTAGGTCTTTTCTTCGGTTGTCGGCATAACTTTTCTGTCGACTCTGAGCTGCTCTTATGTGTTGTTGAATAGATCTGACCTTTTCTGCCATTTCATCAACGAGATCAGGTCCTAATAGCTTTCTTTCCCCAACTTCATCCCAGCAAGTTGGAGTCCTGCATTTCTTTCCATAGAGAGCTTCATAAGGAGCCATTTGAATACTGGAGTGAAAGCTATTATTATAAGAAAATTCCACCAAAGGTAGGTGTTGATCCCAACCTCCTTTGAAATCCATAGAGCAAGCTCTCAACATATCTTCTAGGGTTTGAATTGTTCTCTCAGATTGACCGTCTGTCTGGGGATGATAAGCAGTGCTGAAACTCAACTCTGTATCCAGAGTATGCTGAAGACTTCGCCAGAACTTCGAGGTAAATCTCGGATCCCGATCAGATATAATAGAAAGTGGTACTCCATGCAATCTTACCACTTCCTTTATATATATCCTGGCAAGCTGATCTAGAGAGAAATCCTCTCTAATAGCAATGAAGTGTGCAGACTTTGTAAGACGATCAACTATGACCCAGATAGCATTATTGCCTTTGGATGTTTTAGGAAGTCCTGTGACAAAGTCCATAGTGATGTTTTCCCATTTCCATTCGGGTATGGGTAATGGTTGTAACATCCCCTTAGACTTCTGTCTCTCAGCTTTAACTTGTTGACAAACCAAACATCGAGAGACATATTCAGCAACATCTCTTTTCAAGCCATCCCACCAGAAGTACTCTTTCAGGTCCCTATACATCTTCGTGCTTCCAGGATGAATAGAGAATGAAGAACTATGATCCTCATCCAGCAGCTCTTTCTTTAATTCGGGGATGGGAGGAACACAAACCCGATTCCTGAACTTTATTATCCCATCACAATCAAGGTTGAATTCAGGAACATTTCTCACCTTCTTTTGTAACTCGACATCTTCTTTCTGTGCCTCTTTAATCTTCACATGTATAGATGGTTGAACATTCATTTGAGAAAGATAAGATTTTTCCCCTTCCATTATAATTCCAAGATCCATCCTTTGTAAATCCATAAATATTGGATCTTTTGTGATCCTCATCATGGATAAACTAGAATGGTCTTGTCGACTTAATGCATCTGCCACCTTGTTTGCTTTCCCAGGGTGGTAATGGATTGAGCAGTCATAATCCTTAATCAGCTCCAACCATCTTCTTTGGCGCATATTCAACTCCTTTTGTGTGAAAATATACTTTAAACTTTTATGATCAGTATAAATATCACACCTTTCACCATAAAGGTAATGCCTCCAAATCTTTAATGCAAAGATTACCGCAGCCAACTCCAAATCATGTGTTGGGTAATTTTGCTCATGGATTTTCAACTGTCGTGAGGCATAAGCTATCACCATATCATTTTTCATAAGAACACACCCCAATCCCTTCTTGGATGCATCACTGTAGATCACAAACCTTTCTCCACTACAAGGCAGTGTGAGCACAGGTGCACTGGATAACCTTCTTTTCAACTCCTTGAAATTCTCTTCACATTCCTCTGTCCAGACAAACTTAACTCCTTTCCGAGTCAACTTGGTGATTGGATTAGATAACCGTGAAAAATCTTTTACAAAACGTCGATAATATCCAGCCAAACCAAGAAAACTTCGGATCTCAGTTACTGTTGTTGGTCTTGACCATCTTTCGATAACCTCTGTTTTTGCTGGATCCACAGATATCCCCTCTTTTGAGATTATATGACCCAAAAATGCAACTTTTTGAAGCCAAAATTCACACTTGGTAAATTTGGCATAAAGCTTCTCTTTTCTCAGGGTCTTCAATATAATTCTCAAGTGATCTTCATGCTCTTCCTTGCTCTTTGAATAGACAAGAATATCGTCTATAAAGACTACCACAAATTGATCAAGATAGTCTCTAAAGACTCTATTCATTAGATCCATGAAGATAGCAGGGGCATTAGTAAGACCA
The DNA here is from genome assembly GCA_963277665.1 of Viscum album. NCBI lineage: Eukaryota > Viridiplantae > Streptophyta > Magnoliopsida > Santalales > Viscaceae > Viscum > Viscum album. The sequence goes on along the minus strand of OY728128.1, from coordinate 716,728,772 downwards.
AATGGCATCACTATAAATTCATAGTGTCCATACCTTGTACGGAAAGCCGTCTTTGGTATATCCTCCCTTTTGACCCTTAATTGATGATACCCTGAACGAAGATCAATCTTGGAAAAGTATTGAGCTCCGCGTAGTTGGTCAAATAAGTCATCAATGCGTGGGAGAGGATATTTGTTCTTGATAGTGATCTTGTTAAGTTCTCGATAATCAATGCAGAGTCTCATTGATCCATCTTTCTTCTTAACAAATAGAACAGGTGCTCCCCAAGGTGACGCACTAGGGCGTATGAATCCCTTATCAAGATTCTCTTGGAGTTGCTTCTTCAATTCCTGCAACTCAATTGGGGCCATTCTATAAGGTGTCTTTGAAATAGGCAAAGCACCCGGTACGAGTTCTATTGAAAACTCAACTTCACGATTTGGTGGAAGACCCGGCAATTCCTCCGGAAAGACATCATCAAACTCCCGTACAATGGGCATATTCTTAATCGTGAGTTTCTCACCAACCATTTGAGATAAATAACCTTCATTTAGTGGAATCAATACCCATAAGATGGAAGAAATTTCCACTGGAAGGTTATGTTCATCCTTGCATTGATAGACGATCGTAGGTTGATCCGGAATATGAAATGTGACTTCCCTTCTTTGGCAATTGATATGAGCTCCATGTAGAGAAATCCAATCCATGCCAAGAATCACATCAAATTCCACTAAAGGAAGGATCACAAGATTTGCAGGAATCACTTTCCCACAAACTTCGATCGGAGACGAATTATAAACTTCTGATGCGATTGATGTGCCATTAGGTGTTGTCACAGCTAACTCAACATCTAATTGTTGAGGTAATACGGTGATACCCTTAGAAAATTTTTCAGAAATAAAAGAGCGGGTGGATCCAGAATCAAATAAAACATTTGCTACTTTAGAGTGGATGGTAAGTGTACCTTTCACCACATCGTTATCGTACTCCACATCGCTGATAGAAATTGCATGTGACTTTCCATTGTCGTTAGCCTTAAGAGTTTGTTGACGTCGACCATCATCATCAACCCTTGGATTTGGGCATTGATTGGCAAAATGCCCCATCTCCTTGCACTTGAAACATTGAAGTGTAGCAGGTTCATTCTGTGTATCCCTTCCTTTGTTTGCATCATTAGACATCTTCTTCCCATTATCACGGCATTCAAATGCCCGATGACCTTCCTTTCCACATTTAAAACATTTACTTGTCCCTTTAAGACAACTCCCTCCATGTTTCTTTCCACACTTTGAGCATAAGGGAAAGTTCATCTTCTTTTCCGTGTGCTCTTTAGATTTTTCTTTGAATTCCATCTTCCTCTTCTTATCAAACCCATGTGACTGATGGGTTACTTCAATCTCCATCTCGACTTTGAGAGCACATCGAACGATTTCCTCGTAGCTATTGAAGTCCCTTATGGCTTAACGCCCTTCGAAGGCTTGGTTTTAAGCCACTAAAGAATCGATCGATCTTACTCTCAGGTTGGATAATAATACCAGAAGCGTACCTTGCAAGTCTTGTAAAATTTTCTTCATAGGTACTAACAGATTCATCATCCCTTTGCTTCAGTTCAAGGAACTATTTATCCATCTTTGTTCGGAGAATACGAGGGAAGTACTTATTGAAAAATAAGTTCTTGAACTCGTCCCATTCCATAGACTCAATTTCATCCCTTTGCCTCGTATTCTTAACAAGATTCCACCATTGATCCGCATCTCCTTCCAAGTGATACACTGCTAGGATGACTTTATCATGCTCAGAACATTGAAGAACTGAAAATATCTTTTCAGTAGTACTAATCCATTGTTCAGCAACTAATGGATCAGTAGACCCGCTGAAAGATGGTGGACGCTGCCTCATGAAGGATTCAACAGAATGTTGCTCCCTTCTTTGTTCGTTTGGAAATCCTGCATGATTCATAGCTTGAGAAAGTTGTGTGAGCATGGCTACAAGATTTTTCATTCCAGCTCCCATATCGTTTGGTTGCTCAGGGGGACAATCATTGCATTGCCCATCGCATTCCGCATTAACACGGTTCCTTCGGGTTCCAGCCATTGACTAAAACCAAGAAGAATAGTGTGAGCAACACTAATTATAATAGGAAACCACATAATTCAAGAATAAAATTTTCATGCTTATGGTCTTATCCTAGGTTATTCATGGCCATTTCTAAGATTGTGTTCTATGCTTAGACTTATTCTTAGGGTTCTTACTAAGGCTTTCACATCCTAGTTTCCAAAGGTTGACTATACCTTTCCTCTGATACCAACTATAAAGACCCACACTTTACATACATTGTTAATACTTCAAAATTGAAGCACTCTTATTACAACATATGACAAAACCACAAAGGACCGTATAGGTATAGTGTCTTTAGAAACTGGGGAAACATAAACAACTGGTTCATAAATCTTCTACAGTGTCTCCCATTTATTTCATCATATCTAGGGTCCCTTTTAGCATATTCTACTTAATATCCATCTTCCTGACCTGGGGAAAAGAAAACATAAAAGGGTGAGCTCAAATGCTCATCAAGGGCAAATAAAGGAAATAAAAATCATATCATATCTTTATGAAAATCAAAACCTGCAAAAGAGATCATAATATCTTAACATGGAATAAATCATAGAAGTGAAAATGAGATCCCCATAATCATAACATAAAACTTGAATCTTTGTGGCATGCACACATAATCATGGAAAATCATTTCTTGTTAGTCATGACTCATTGCCAAGACTATCTTAGTGGACAAAGTCCCTTTCTGAACCGAGTTCACTCCTCGTTTCAGTCCTGTATCACTGAACCGAAATAACCTTCCGTTCCAGCCATGTCTATCTCATGAGATATAAAATCATTACCCAATGCATTGGAGGGAGATATAGGTCCCACCCATCTTATAATGAATCCTTTCTTATGTGTGCCACATAATCATAAAACATGCATCATCGCATAACACATGTAACAAAAATGGGATTCTTGAAACATCATGACATCATAAATCAATTCATATATGATAAAGGAATTCATAAACATAATTCCATCACAACATAGTCAAACCAATGTAAAAATATGGATAGAAACAGAACCCTTTATTATCTTAGATGGAAAATAATTTTGATAAAACACTTGAATTGAATTCTTGAGGAAAATATCCTTTCTTCTTCAAAAACATTTTTCCTTTCATAACATGTCATACAACTTTAAAATAAAAGAAGTTGATTAAAAATAAACTTGAAAACTTGTAAAGGAAGCTTCTTTGAAGTAATGTTTTAAAAATCCATTCATGCCGTATAAGTTAAAAAAAACATTCTTCGTACTTTTGTCGGAAAAGTCAAAAAGTACCTCGTACGGAAAAACGACAAAAGATTCCTTTCATATTCTTTACTAAAAACTCACCTAAGGGTAAAATTGGATTTAAACTATTTCAAGTGGATGGAAACAATATTACATATTGAGGGAACATGGATGTGGATGATAAAATACACCCCAGTAAATACTTACGAATAAACAATCTCGGATAAAAATGAGATTGTGATATTTCCCTTACCTTAGGTCCGATTTGCTTTGTTCGTGTCCGAAGCTCCTGTATAATGGTTTAAATAATGTTATTGACTTATTCCAGAATCATACATATTGATATGAGATCATATATGGTCATATTATTAGCTTCCTGTTAGTAATATTTCATTGTTACTTGTTACTCGGGTCTTTATAACTTTTTGTTCTTATGCGTGTTTTGTCGAATAAATTCTTATTCTTATCTTTAGGTTATAGATAATTCATTTCCAGAATGGTATTAGTGTAGTATATACCATATTCATTCATTCAATTCATTTATACAATCATTATGAAATGAAGATCATGTAGAACGAGTCGCATCACATCGTGGAGACGGTATTCCGTACGTACGCACGAGTGATGATATCGTTCCTATGATCGTGGAATTGTATTGGAGTATATATATATATTATTTCAGTATCAATATTACTTAATAATAATCATATATAGTTACTCATTACACCATTATACCCATCCTTGTAAGGTGATGGTGGAAAATAGATTATACCACGGCGTGGAGACGGTATTCCGTACGTACGCACGCGCGGTGATTTCATTTTTCCGTAGGATGGATAGAAGGTGAATTAGGGTTGTTTCATATTTATAATAACATATCAGTATGTAAGTAATACTGATGTTATTACTTTATCATGAAACAACTAAAGAAGAAGAAGTTGAAGAAGAAAGAAATTGAAAAGATCGGTAATGGATATTACCTCTTCTTTGGAACGCCTTTTTGAATCCTCCACTTAAGGAACTAAGATTGGTCTTTGGAGAAGACCAGGACCTCTAGGATTATTCTAGGAAAGTGGAGAGGAGAAAATGGCAGGGGTTGGCCGAGCTTGAGTGCTCAATTTGGTGTGAGGAGGAGGGGGAGGAGGTGCCCTTTTATAAGGGAGGAGAGGGGCACCTTAGGAATATCTCAAAATATTATTTTATATTAAAGTCAAAATCGGTTTATAATGGTTCCAAAGGGTCTTATTTCGAAGCTAAAGTGGGGATGGGTCGAAAGCCTATCAACCAATAGGATTTAGACAAGTTTAGGGTATTATTTTAACCTTATCAATTAGATTTAACTCTAAGTTAAATAATTTAACTTTTACCATGTCTTTTTGTTTTCTTTCACTATATGGTTAATACACTTACTATAACATGCCAAAAGAACCCCAAATTGTTTATTATTAATATATATATCCTTATCTAAGTCATTTGGCCGAACCTTAGATTTTTAGGAATAAAATAACAATTAATAATATAATATTTGATTTAAAAACTATTTTGTGTCAATTTTGACACTATTTGAGATATGATTTTTTTGAAAGTCATAACAGAATTATATGTTCGAACCAAGTTGATTAAATCAACAATAATATATCATAGTAACCTAGAAAATTAGTTTAGTTCATAAAAAGTCTTAAATCACATTTATTTTGGTGTTTATAACATCAATTATGTCAATATTTCATTAATAAGATAATTACTGCATCATCTTTGTGTCATAAATAAATTAACTTATTTGATGTCTAAAAATTACAAATAAAATACCATCATGTAGGAAATCTTTTTAGATTTCTAATGAATATTTAAAATCGAATTTATCTTATGTATAACCCTATATTAAAAATGATTTACTTATTAAACTTTGATTTTAACTATTTTAACCCTTCTTTAAATAAATTAATAATAAATGTCCTAATCTAATCCAAGTGGGCCTAAATGGTCATATTTTATTCCTAAGTTTGTTTTTGGTCGAATTACACTTGTCCAATAGAATTAGGACATGTGTTAGGGTAATATTAATATCATATTTACCCTTAGTTACCCTATTTACTATTAACCGCGGTAAAAATAGTAAAAAGTTACTATTCACCAAAAAATTATTTTCATCTCATTGAACCACATTTTAGTCCTTGATATTAACCGTGTCTCTCGGATTTTTGAAATTCCATTCACAGAAGCGGTAAAATTAAGTTTTATGCAAAATTCAGTTTTTAACCTACCACTTAGTGGTTTCACTATTCATCAAAAATTGAAAGTTTTCAGAAAAATACCAAAATTTCACCCTAGGCTAATTTCGATATTATGAGTCCAAAAATGAAGTCCATTTTGAAAAATAAAATTTATAAAATTTCAAAAAGTGGTTATTACTATTCATAACGGCTAGTTTTAATAGCATATTGTTGTTTAGTGAAACTCGGTATTGCGTACGACGCAAGCTATCGAGGAAGGTCGCGATTGCGTGTAAAGCAAGCCAAGCAAGTGTTGTGTAGAAAAAGATTCCTTTGATAATTTATATAACATAAAAGTCTCGGGTGTTACACGTAGAGTACTCCTCTTGACGGTGGTGTGATTGACATATGGTCGCCAACCATATGGCCAAGTCAACCATCGACGCTAGTTTCCCTTTTGTGAATAATTTGGATTTTACTTAATTATAGAAACTATTTCGAAAATTTATCTTTTATAATTGTAAAAATATGAATTTAAAAAGGTAATATCTTGGTTTTGTCTAGTGGAAAATGGATTTTCATGACCTGTTTTAAGGATGGCATGGGAAATTGGGTTTTTGTGAAATGAATTTTTTGGGTAAAATGGAATTGGTTTAAAGGGATGTGATGAACTATTGAGAAACCTTTTGAATCAGAAAAATTGGTATTTAGAAATGGTTTTCAATTGTATGAGATTCATTGAAAATAAAGGTGCATATTCTGAATTTTTTTTGGTTGGGTGCTTAGTTAATTTTTGAGATGTTTTCTAAATCCTCAAATTGTGAATTTTTTTTGGAAGGGATGTGTGAGGTTTGTAAATGGGTTTTAAATTGAATGGTTGAAATTAATTTTCTAAAAAATTTTGTGAGTTTTGATTTGCATTTAGATTTTTTGGGGATAACTGTTTTTGAAAAGAGGATAGGCGAGTTTTGAAATGGAGATGTAGGTTGAATGCTTTACTTTGAAAGGTGGAAAAAGTTTTTTTAACCTTTGGTGTTTCCATGGGTGAAAAGGTGAATAGTTATATCTATGAAATTGGATGGGTTCCTAGTATGAAAAAATGATAGGTATGTGTGATACTCCATGTGGTTCCATCGGTTAGTGTGTAACCCAAAAATCATATTTTAATTCTAAAGGTGATTTCTTTTAAAGAAGTGGTGTGGTGTGTCTTCCTATGTTTTTTGAATGTTGGTTGTGAGGCATTTGAGCCTAAGGATTATTTTAAATCTATTAGTGTTTCTATTTTATATTCTGGTTGGTGGATTTTCTAAAATGTGTTCTAAAAAATCTCAGTGGTGGTTTCCTTTGTTTTTTGGAATTCATTTTAGGTATGTTTTGGCCAATGGACCAATTTGGTTGGGTTTGGGGTTTCTCTTCATTTTGTAGAGTGTTCCCCAATTAAGAATCAATGTGTGTTCGGAATATGGTCATGTGTGACCTCCCCATTTGCGAACCCTCTAGTTGATCAATGAAAGGATTCCAATCTAGGAATTTAGAACTTGAATCTACCTATTTCCTTTTTCGGTCTGAAGATGTTAGTGCTAGCCACTGTCGTAGAAAGGATATCTAGATCTTTAGTCGGTTTCTTCTAGCTAGGTTTTTTCTGGGCCACCAGGGTGGTGAGTTTGGTTGTAAGGGGCTGTTATAGCTATTTGTAGGAATCATGTGTTGGTTGGGACGTGGGTTAATATCCCACTCCCTATAATGTTTCCCTTAATTTCTATAGTATTGTTCAGTGGCATCTGTTAGTGTTGTGTTATCTTTTAAATGCAAAGGTGGATGTTGTGGAGCCTTTCCAGAACTTCTGTTTTGAAAGAAGTGTTTCTTTCCTTCAGGAAATATGAACTCTTCATTTCCAAATTAAAGTGTTTATCCTTATATCCTATCCCTTATTATTCCCAGTTCGAGGTGAAAATGACGATTCATGTGAATCCCTTATGACCCTATTACGGTAAAGTTCCATATTGAGGAAGAGTGAGTCATGGGGTGTGTTGGGGTCTTTTGGGTCGTCCGGGAATGTGTTGTGGTTTCTTGTGGGAACAGAAGTAGAAGTTTCAATCTAGGGGTTTCTAAAGCTTGACTACAAGGTAAGAGATGCTTCAAAAATCTGATCTCCAGTCATAGATCCCAGAGTGAGGCTAGTGCATAGTCAGGAGAACTCTAATAGTGTGAAATTCATTGGGTTAATCTCTATCCTTAGTGTGGATGATAGAGGAAGTTCAAGACTCTGGCGTAGTCGTTCTGGTTTTAATGGGTCCTTTCAATGGAAAATGGTGTGGTAACATCATTTACATGTTGTGACCCATTTGGGTGTACACCTTTTCCATCGATTATGGGTAGGTGTAGTTGTTTCTTCTTCTTAAAATTCTAGTGGTTATATCCCACTGAACGTGAATTACCCTTTTTATAGACCTCATGTCGCCCATCCATGTGAATTGAGTGTGGCTGGGTTGTGGTTATCTGGGGATGTGAAGTGTTGGTGTGTTTTCAGTTATGTTTTTCTTGGTCCATTAGTTGGGAACTTCCCTCCCCTCCACTTGTGGTGGATTTTTTATGGTTCTCATGGGAAGGTTATCGAGTCCTTTTAACATTGATAACTCTTATGGTGGGGAGACCCACTATGGGTCTCATTGAAAATTTTCAAAATGAAGCAGTGTGATCCTTTCTATTATGGTGGGGATTCCGTTTGGGCCTCCCCATGTCATTATCCTAGTTTATTATTTGTCTTCATCTCATGTGGTGGTTCGTTTCTAATATTTGGGAGTCCATTTGGGACTCCACATGTCTGTATTTTGGTTTCGTTCCTTGTATCGGTTTAGTGGAGAGTGGTTTTGTATGAAACAACTAAATTTTATTTTATTCCTTTGTGTGGTGGTTGGGTTGGATGTGTTTTCGGAAGTTGGGTTAGATGTGTTTCTGGTGGTTTTGTTAAGTATGGTTGTAAATGTATCCGGGGGAGGTGGTTTAAGATTGTTCATCTGTTTTGGGTGGATAGTTTGAGTTCCATTTGTTGATGTTTAGGGTGATTATGTTTTTAGGTTTTTTTGATTTTTGAAGGTTATATATCCTTTTAACCAATCAAATAGAGGTTTTTAAACTTTTGGGGTGGGTGGTACGTAGCGAGGAGCCCATGTGGGTCTCCCATATTCGTTCGGTTAACCTATTCTTTTTAGTAGTATTTTTGTAATATCTTCATTTTTTATTCATGAGGAACCAACCTAAGTTATAACGGAATGATTTTTCTACTTTTTTAAGCCTTAGGTTGGATTTATAGGGGTGTAAGGCATTATGGTGGGGAGAATTGTCACACCCGGGTTTTGAAATTCCTCTTTGTTTTTGGTTTGGGTTCGGTATCCAGATCTTTTCTTGCGAACCGAGTGTGACAGGTTTGAATTTTGGGGACGTTATTTCCTTCTATAATTTCCCTTTCTCTACTCCTTTTCTTTACCCTTGAATTTTGGTGAATATGGGTGTTTTTGGGGTGGGTAGGCCTGGGTGCACGGTTAGCGTATGATTAGTAGTAATCGTGCACCCTGGCCCTGATAACCATGTAGAAGCTCCTGTGTGACGTAGTAGCTCTCATATAGCTACCACACAGTTAGTCATACCATGTGGGTAGGCCGTGTAGTCAATCTATTTGTTTGATGTAGTGTTCTCATGGTATCCTCACGGTTTGATAGACCATAAATACTAACCATCCAACTTGTCTATATTTTTAAAAACATTTCTCTCTCCCCAATTTCTATACCCAAACACACCCTTATCTACCCCATTTGGGTTTGTTCTCCCTAGGGGAATCCTCCCCTTACCTTGGCTCCAACGGACCTCCATTTTTGGGCATTTTTGGTGTGATTTCTCCTCTAAATCATCAAGTAAGTCCTTTCTCCCTTGGTTTATCCCTCACTTTTTGGGTTTCTTTTGGTTTCTTGGGGTTAGCTTTCTCCCATGGCTAGGGTTCTGATTTTTAGTGTTGAATCCTAAATTTTTGGGTTTGATTTCAATATCATAGGTCAGATATTTTATCCCTTGGGTGCAGTTTAGGTATGATTTAGTTTTCACACCAGATTCAGGAAGTTCTCTGACGTTTGAGGTAGGATACCTTTTCACCTCTTATTTAAAGTTAATATTTCATTGATTGCTTGATTTTAACACCTCTATTAATTATTAAATATTGATTTTTCATGCTTTTAATGATTTTTCCAAGTTAAATTTTTTTTTATAATCTCTTTGTTTGTTTAAAATGGATTTGTTGGGTTTTTTCGCACCAAATGCTTGTTAAATTTCTCAGTTGGATTTTCAAACTGGTTTGTGGTTTTTAAAGGGAATAGTTTGTTTTTGTAAATCATAGTTTGATATTTAAATAGTGGTTGGAGTTTCCAATAATGGTTTTAAAAGTTATATTGATTTTGAAAATTGGTTGTGTGTGGTTTTTTAAAGGGTTTAATATTTGAAGGTGACTTGAGGCCCATTTGAAATTTTTCTTAAAATGGGTTCATTTAGAAAACCCCTTCAGAAGTGAGTATTTCCTTATTTGTTGATAGTTTTAATGGGACTGTCCTTGTTATGGGACCTCCCTTATGTAATAATTGTTTTATTGAAAGGACTACTCTTTGAGGTGTCTAGGGTGGTTCTAATTTATGTTATTTTTATGGTGTTATATATATAAAGCTTGATGTTTGTAATGTGTGGCACACCCCTTTGTAAACATATCAGGGGATCTTAGTATAATAAATAGGAATTCTGAGAACTTTTTCTGCAATGGTAGTTCACACGCTAATTAATAGCCCATAGTAGGTGGATATTTGGGTTTATTACTATTATATTGGGGCCCTCAGTATATCCTAAGTTAGGGTGGATAGGCTTTTGGACATTTTGATTTCACCATGTGTGGCATGCTACATAGGATGGGGTATCATGTATTAGTACGTTTTGGTTCTCCTCTGAGTTCTTAGGTATCCCCATGTCCCTCAGTTTCTATCACTGTAATTATTATTACCCTCATTGTGTGGAATCATTATCCTTTTTCTTGGTTTCAGTGTTCTTTTGGTAGATTGTGAAAGTGTGGTTTGTAATAAGGGTTTTAAGAAAGATGTTTTGAAAGAATATGTGTTTCCCCTATTTTCCCATAAACATGAAAATGAATGTTTCCTATGGGTTTTATTTTTCTTTCTCCCTTATGAACATAACCTTCCTTATATGAATGAGCATTGTTTTAAAATGTGAGGGTAATGAATTGTTATTTTGATTTGTTTTCTCTAAATGAAAGTATATAAAAACATATATTTCTATATTTTAGTTAAAATATGCTAACAAACGTTTCTTTATTTAAATAATTAACATTGAGAATAGAATTATTTGGGCAAACCTAATAATTTTTAATACTCACGCCTTTAGTATTTTATTATTTTTAGATTTTGTTGGTGGTTTTGGCTTCAGTTTGATCACCTTGGGCGATAGTGGGTTGTAGATTGGAGAGTGACCCTAGGGGTCACATGTATATTTCATGGGTGTTAGGTTCATTTTGGTTTCCTGGTATATTTTTCGGTTCATTTTGTTGTATCTTTTCTTGTAATGTAAATGATGTAATGTTTGAAAAAACATATTTATTTTGGTTTGTTCTTTTATTCCTTTTTCATCTTTTGTTTATTTTTTTGGGATAAACTATTCCCTTTGTCTCTATTTATTCCCTTGGAACTTTTAAATGGCCTAGGAGGATCAGGATTGCCTCTTAGGACTTGCCATGAATTGGCTTAGGTGATTGGTTCAGGGACGACTCGGGTTGGTTTGTGACAAAATGGTATTAGATCAGGTCGAATCTTTTTAGGACCTTGCTTTTTAGAGTGCCTATTATTACTTGGGAATGTAATGTTAGAAGGAGTAGGATTATCAGGATTGAGGTGTAGGAATGGGAAGGACTCCATGAACCCTCTCTCATTCTGAACCTCGGGTTACCATGGGAGGTCTGGGTGTGATGGTGTCTTTTGGTTTTTGTGGATTATTTGTTGTTAGGAAATGAACAAGGAGTTGGTAATGTGGCCTCTGTGAGATCGTAGGTCTTAGAAAGCCATGCGAAGCAGAGGAATTACCCTAGAATGCTCCTCATTATGGTGACATGATTTACAAATGGCCACCAACCATATGACCAAGTCACCCAACGATGATAGTTTCCATTTTATGTATTGTATGGATTTTTCATAATGATAGAAATTGTTTTGAAAGTTATATTTTGTTACTGTAAAAAGATGAATTTAAAATGGTAATGGTTATGTTTTGGCAAGTGGAAAATGGATTTTTAGGACTTGTTTTAAGGATGTATTGGGAAATTAGGTTTTTGTGAAATATTTTTTTTGGGGTGAAATATAAGTGGTTTAAGGGATGTGTTGAAGTACTTATAAATGTTTCTAATCATACAAATTGGTATTTAGAAATAGTTTTTTATGGGATTAGATGCATTGAAAATAAATTTTCTGATTCCAGAAATGGTTGTGGTTGGGCATTTAGGGGATTTTTGTGTGGTTTTCTAAATCCTCAAATTGAGTAAATTTTTTGGAAGGGATGTGTGAGGATTGGAAATGGGTTTTAAATTGAATGGTTGGAATTATTTTTTGAAAAGGTTTTCTGAGTTTTGAATTTGGTTTCAAATTTTTGTGGTTAACAGTTTTTGAAAAGAGGCATGGAGAGTTTTGAAATGGATTTGTGGGTTGAATGATTTTCATTGAAAGGTGGAAAAAGTTTTGTTTCAACCTTTGGTGTTTCAGTGGGTGACCAAGTGCATAGTTATCTATAGAAAAGTGGATTGGTTCCTGATAGGGAACAAGGATATTCATGTATGATACTCTATGGGGTTCCATCGGTGAGTGTTTAACCCAAAAATACTTTTTAATTTTTAAAGGGTATTTATATTAAAAAAGTAGTGTGGTGTGTATTCCTATGTTTTCAGAATATTGGTTTCTAGGTGTTTGTGACTAAGGATTCTTTCAGGTCTATTAGTGTTTCTAGTTTACATTCTTGTTGGTTGTTTTATGAAAAGTGTTTTTGAAAACCTTGGTGGTTGTTTCCTTTGTGTTTTGTTTTTCATTGGCGGTATGTTTTGGCCAATGGACCAATTTGGTTGGGTACTTGGTTTCTAATAATTGGATAGAGTACACCCCCATGAAGAATCAATTTTTGTTATGAATTTGGTCATGGGTGACCTCCCCAATGCTGAACCCCCTAGTAAATTAATGAAAGGATTCCCATCTTTGAATTTAGAACTCAAATCTACCTATTTCCTTTTTTAGTCTGAATCTATTAGTGCTGTCCACTTTCATAGAAATGATCTTTGGATATTTCGTTAGTTTCTCCTAGCTAGAGACATTTTGGGCCACCAAGGTAGTGAGTTTTGTTGTGAGGGGAACTTATAGAGATTTTTAGGAATCATGTGCTGATTAGGACTTGAGTTAAGATCTGTATCCCTATAATTTTTCCATCAGTAGAAATGTTCATGTTCAGTGGTGTGTGGAAGTGTTGTGTTTTATTTTAAATCCAATAGTGGATATTTTGAAGCCTTTCTATAACTTCTATTTTGACAGAAGTGCATCTTTCCTTCAGGATTTCCAAGATCCTCAGTTTTAGTTAAATGTGTTCCTCCTTATATCTTTTCTATAATTGTTCCTTGTTTGGGGTGAAAATGATTATCAATGTGCATATATTAAGTCCCTATAATGGTAAAGTTCCACATTGAGGAAGAGTGAGTATTGGGGTGTGTTGAGTCATCCTGGAATGTGGTGTGGTTTCTTGTGGAACTAGAAGGATAAGTTTCATTCGGGGGGTTTATAAAGCCAGAAAGTGAGGAAAGAGATGCTTCAACCATCAAAGATCCAGTGATAGGTCCCAGAGTGAGGCTGGTACATTATTAGGAGAACCCTAGTGGTTTGAATGGCCTCTGTTTAATCTATGTACTTAGTGGGGAAGATGGAAGTAGTTCGAGCCTCCGGTGTAGCTATTTTGGTTTTAATGATTCCGTTTATTAGAAAATGGCATGGGAAACTTCTTTATGCATTGTGACCCATTTGGGTGTACAAGTTTTTTCTAAGTTATGGGGAATTTTATTTATTTCGTCTTCTTAAAATTCCAGTGGTTATATCCCACCGAGTGTGAGTTACCTTTTTATGGACCTTGTGTGGCCCGTTTATGTGAATTGAGTGTGGATGGGATATGGTTATCCAGGGATGTATAGTGTTGGTCTATTGTCAGTTTTGGTTTTCTTGGTCTATTAGTTGGGACCTTCCCTCCCGTCCCCTTATGGTGGGGATTTTTGTGGTTCTCGAGGGAAGCTTCTCGAGTCTGTTTAACCTTGATAGCTTATATGGTGGGGAGACCCACTATGGGTAACATTGAAATTCATCACAATGAAGTGGTGTGATCCTATCTATTATGGTGGGGAGTCCGTTTGGGCCTCCCCATGTTGGTATCCTAGTTTAGTCTTTATCATCGCCTCATACGGTGGTTCCTTTTTAATGGTGGGTGTCTGTTTGGGCCTCCCCATGTCAGTATCTTGGTCCCATTCCTAGTATCGGTTTGGTGACAGATGTTTTCATATGAAACAATTAAACATTAAGTTATTCCTTTGATTAGATTTTGTGTTGGATATGTTTTCAACTATTTTGTTACGTAAAGCTATAAATGCATCTGAGAGAGGTGGTTTAAGCTTGTTCATCTGTTTTGGAAGGATAGTTTGGTTTCATATTATTGTTGTTTAGGGTGATTATATTTTGAAGTTGGATTTAAAATTGTGGAGGTTCTATATCCTATGAACTGATCAAGTGGAGGTGTTTAAACTTTTGGGGTGGGTGGCACTTAGTGAGGAGTCCATGTGGGTCTCCCACGTTCATTATTTTAGCCTTTTCTAGTTGGTAGTGTTTTTTAATATCTTCGTTTGTTATTCATGAAGAACCTATTTTATTTATAAAGGATTGGTGATATTTATTAAGGTTTAATCCTTAGGTTGGATTTATAGGGACAAGAAGCATTATGGTTTGGAGAATTTTCACACTTAGGTTTTGAAATTCATCTTTGGTTATGGTTCGGGTTTAGTCTATGGATCTTTTCTTGGGAACCAGGTGTGATGGGTCTGAATTTTCAGGACGTTATTTCCTTCTTTTCTTGTCCTATCTCTCCTCCATTGGTTTCCCATTGAGTTTTGTTGAAGATGGGTGTTTTTGGGTGGGTAGGACCTGGCACATGGTTAGCGTATGATTAGTAGTAACCGTGCACCTCGGACTTGGTAATTGTGCGGAAGCTCCTGGGTGAGGTAGTAACTACCACTTGGGTACCACACGGTTAGTCATACTATGTGGGTATTCCAACCAGTCGATCAATTGCTTGGCAGTTGCGATCACATGATATCTACACGATTTGACATATTATGAAGACTAACAATACGACATGTCCATATTTTTAAAAACATTTTTGTCTCCCTGATTTTTATACCCAAACACACTGTTACCTCCCCCATCCTGGTTCATCCATCCTAGGCTGCTCCTCCCCTTCCCTTGACTCCTCTAAACCTCCATATTTGGGCATTTATTGTGTTATGTCTCATCCGAATCATCATGTAAGTCCTCTCTCCCTTGGTTTCTCCCACCTTTTTAGGGTTTTCTTCCGATTTCTTGGTGTTCTATCACTCCCACGGCTAGGGTTACAATTTTTAAGATTGAATACTATATTTGTGGGTTTTATCTCAATGTATTAGGTCAAATATTTTCTGCCTTGGGTACAATTTAGGTGAGATTGAGCTTTTTCACTAAATTCCGGATGTTATTCGACGTTTGAGGTAGGATCCCTGTGTACATATTTTTTAAAGATAATATTGAAAGTATTGATTGATTTTCGCACCTCTAATAATTATTAAATAGTAATGTTTCATGATTTGAAGGATATTTCCCTATAAAATAATTTTTTTCTTAATTTCATTGTATGTGTGAAATTGATTTGGTGGTTTTTTACACCAAATGATTATTAAATTTATCAGTTGGCTATTTTAACAAGACTGCAATTTTAAAGGGTATAGTTTGGTTTTTTTTAAATGATAGTTTGATATTCAAATGGTGGTTTGTGTTTCCAACAATGGTTTTCTAATTTTTTTGATTTTGAAAATGGTTTGTGTGTGGTGGTTTATAAAGGGTTTGATATGTGAAAGCGACTTCAGTCCTATTTGTCATTTTTCTTAAAATGGTTTCATTTGGAAAACCCCTCCGAGAGTGATTCTTGCCTTTTCAATTGATTATGAGAAGGGGGTTTCCTTACTATGGGACCTTCATTGTATAATAATTATTTTAAGGCAAGGAATAATTTTTGAGTTGGTTGTAATGGTGTCAGTTTGAGTGATGTGTATGGTGGTGTGTGTGTATATATATATATACATGTGTGTGTTTTAGTTTGGAATGTGTGGCACACCCCTTTTTTAACATAGCATGGGAACCTTGCATAGAAAAGTGGAATTATGAGAATGTTTTCTACACTGGTAGTTTATGTGCTGACCAATGGCCCATAATAGGTTGATATTTGGGTTTATTGATATGGGATTGGGTCCCTCAGTTTGTCTTGAGTTAGGGTGGCCTGGAATTTGTACGTTTTGATTTCATCATGTGTGGAATGCTACCAGAGATGGGGTATCATGTATTAGTTTGTTCTGGTTCTCCTCTAAGTTCCTAGTTATTCCTGTGTTCTTCCATTTCTACCACTGTTAGTATCATTACCCTCATTCTGTGTAATCATAATTCTTATGCATGGTTTCAGTGTTCTTTTGGTTGATTTTTAAAGTGTGGTTTGTTATAAGGATTTTAGAAAATATGTTTTGAATGAATATGTGTTTTACCTATATTCCCTTAAACCTGAAAAATGAAAGTTTCCTAGTGGTTTCATTTTTCCTTCTCCCTTATGAACCTAACCACCCTTACATGAATGCGCCTTGTTTTAAAATAAGAGGGAAATGAATTGTGGTTGTTATTTGTTTTCTCTAAATGAAAGTATTGAAAACCCTATATTTGTAAATTGTAGTTAAAAATTGCTAGTCAATTTTTCTTTATTCAAAGAATGTGCATTGGGAATAGAATTATTTTGGAATACCTACTGAGTTTTAATACTCACACCTATAGTATTTTCTTGTTTTTAGCTTCTATTCTCAGTTCCATCTTTAGTTTTATCTCCTTGGAAGATAGTGGGTAGTATATTAGAGAATGACCCTCAGGGCCACATGGAGATGTCTTGGGTTTTAGGGTCAGTTTTCCTTCCTTGTATAGTTTAATATTCATTTTTTGTATCTTTTATTATAATTTAAATGATGTGCCATTTGAAAAACTGTATTTAGATTGGTTTTCTATTTTTTTATTTTTATTCCATTGTATATTTTGTTTGGAGAAACCATTCCCTTTGTCTATATTGATTCCCTTGGTGCTTGTCTCAAGCCTAGGAGGATTAGGAATGCCTATCAGGCCTTACCACGAATCAGATCAGGTAACCAGTTTAGGATTGACCGAGGTTGGTTTTTTACAGTAGAGATACTTAGGACACATCATTAAACTAGGAGTGTTTTTTTGGAGTATTAAATGATAAGCTTCCATCCTAATAGAATTGATAATTTTTAAGGGATTGATATACCTAATGATTAGTTTTCCCTTGATCCTTCCATGTAAAAGTTCATAGAAACACCTTATCACCTACTTCAAATTCCATATGATGTTGATTATTATAAACACAACTTTTGAATCATGTTTTTTCTACACTTATATGGTGTAAATGGTTTGAGCATCCCCTTAATCATTTTTATATCATCCTTAACATGGTGACCTACCAAACATTGAGATACCTAAATAGAAATATATCCTTCTTGTTTTCCCACCATAAATTATCCTTCATATAGGCTAGTAGTAGGTGTTATACCCTTGTTTTCATTTGTTCAAGGGTTCAAGCCCCACAACCTTACCAGTTTCACAAGTTGTCGCCCAACATGTGGGTTATACTCAAAAAAACTATAATAAAATAATTCCTAAAACATTCCAAAATTAAAATAACACATAATTACCTCATAATATAATATATGATAAACTATAATGGTTACTAATAACTTTAATCTTATTTCTAGGTAATGAATTATTCCTCAAATAAATCTTTTACTAAAACATATTCCAAACTAAAGGATTATATTTACATATATATATATATATATATATATATATATATATATCAAAATATCCTTATATTTGATAAACACTCATAACATAAAACCTCAAAAGTCATATCAAATAATTTTTACACACTATCAACCTTAAAATTCTAAATATATCGTGTTATACATTACTCTTAAGATAATATTACAAGATGAAAAAAATTCTACTAAAATTTATAAAATCCATTGATGTTTAATGATTCCTAAAACTAAAATACCTTTGGTAAAATACTTCTATAATATAATTCTTGTATCAAAATACATAAATAAATCACCCTTTTAATCCTTAAAAAAGATAATATATTATAAAGATTCATTTTTATTATAATCTTGGGTTCATCTGTGAACTGATAGAATATAAAATTTGATTTCAATTATTCTAGAATCCACATAGAGGGGGATAATCAATTCAAAGAATCACATTAATTTTCAATAAGGGTTGGAAAATAATAATTTCATGTGACTCATTTATAAAAAATCAAAAATGAAATTCCCAAATAATGATTGAAAGATAAGGTTTCAAAAATTATCACAATCCACTTCATATATTGTGAATGCAGAATCGTTATTATTATCCCTTTGTCATCATAGGTTGTTGTGGATTATAATCCACATTATCCATGGACTAGGGAATTGATTTATATAATACCCAAACTTCTTGCACTTAAATCACTAGAGTTTTGTTGGTGCATTCTGTGGATATTTATCTCAATTTTCATTAGTAGCTAACTTCTTCCCATCATTACATCATTATACTACATGATGACCTCAATTTACACACATAAATCATTTACAAATCCCCTTAAGAAAATTTCCTCCAAGATTCCTACCACACATCAAGCATGAAGTAATTATCATATTTTTCTCTTCATAATTCTATGTGCTTCCCTTGATCTCCATATTTCTTTTCTTATCAAAACCATATGATTAATGAGTAAATACAATATCTATTTCTATGTTAAGAGCACATAAAACTATTTCATCATAGCTACTGAAGTCCATTATGGGTAACATAGTTTGGAGAATTTTCTTTAATCTGTTGAGGAATTGATGATCCAAACATTCATATTGGATTACAATGTTAAAAGAGTACCATCAAAGTCTAGTAAAATATTCCTTACATGTACCAACTAATTCATCATCCTACGGGTTTAGCTCAAGGAATTACTTATCCATTTTCATACATAGAATAAGAGGGAATTAAATATTGAAAAATTATCTCTTAGAATCTTCCCACTCCATCGAGTAAATTTCTCCATATTTTATAATATTTTTGAGGAGCATCCCTGAATTATCCTCGTTTTCATCTCGATGACAAAAATTCAAAATGAATTTTCAAGTTATGAATTCTAGAGAACAAGATATATATTTTTAGTGGTACTAATCCATTTCATAGAAACTTTAGGATCAAAATAACCACTAAAATATGTTTGTAATTTCCTAACCAATGACTCGGCGACACATTGTTCTCTCATTTTCTCATTTTTTAGTTAAAAATTATTTATATGTTTAGAAATATTTGTGATCATAGTAATGATATTCTGCATTCCAAATCCCATAACATTCACTTTAATAGGAGGGGAATCATTTAATTAACTGTTAAATTAACATTAAAATGGTTCCTTCCTGTTTCAACTATTAAAAAAACAAAAGGAATTTCATGTTATTAACAATACTCATAGTGGGAAACTACATAATCATGAAATATCACTTATATGATGTCTAAATCATGACACCCTATTTACAATCTATGAAACGTTAGGTATAACCTATGTTATCCATGGTAATTATATAATTCATTTAGGATGGTTTACAATGATTCTATGAATGTACAAGGTATATCCCCAGGGATTGTCAAACTAAGTGGGTAAGAAGGCCCATTGTCTTGTACAAGGTAATTACTACGACAACCATGAAGAACTTTTTCATAGTTATTATACCTAGGTACATATGTTCTATAACCATATCTGCATGTAGTATCCAAAAAGAAGATGTATTGTGAGGAAACTAATATCTATATCATTCTATAATATTTTGAGATATTTTCTTATACATTGAATTGTCCATAGAATTATCCTTACATGCATCCCTAGGAATTTCCATAAGGTTTATTCATCCTAATTTTTAGAGCATAACTAAACATATCCTTTGATAACAACATTAATGACCCAATTTTTTCAAACTTATATATTATATCTTATTAGATGAATATTTTTTAAAATAAACAAAAAAACTAAGGATCATAATGGCATAGTTCCTTTGGAAATACCAAAACATAAAAAAATGTTTATTATAGTTCTACATCATCTCACACTTAGTCCCTCATAACTATCACCACTATTATTCATATCACATGTAATACCAATCATCATAAACTGTATAAATGAAATTTAATAAAGGGTTATCACATATGCTCAGTAATGTTAAACAAGAGATATACAAAAATATAACTTGACCATAAGGGTATGAGAATATGAGAACAGCATTTGAAATCCATACCCTTTATATCAATGATCAAAATATTAATTCAAGGAATAAATATTGGTAGTTCATAATATATGAATCATAAAGAAATAAAATAACACAGTCAATGAGAGTGTAACATCAACATAATACATGAAATTCTGGCATAACCATAATTACAGAAAAAGATTTCTATATTATTCAAGTCTTATTGACAATTCTATCATAGTGGAATGGGTTCACTCCTCAAACCATCTTAGTATCCATGGTTCAGTACCAAAAATATCATAGTGTACAAAGTCCCTTTCTAAACTAGTATCACTACCCCTAAAAATCATGTTTACATAATTAGAAATCAATTCATACCCTATGCAATGGCGGTATATATAGGTTCCACCGATAACATAATGAAAATTATATATATGTGTTCCACATGAACATAAAACATTCATCATATCAGATCCCATAAAAAGAAATCTAATTTATAAAACATTCATAATTTTATAACCCAAGAAAAGAAATAGATTTCATGAATCATTTAATCCTTATATAAATTTTGGAAAAGAAACAGGGTTTATAAACATTTTTTCATCATAATTATTAACCATCCATGGAATGACTTAAGATTCTATCACAAGTCTCAAATTACTTCATAAAAATTATAACATCCACTATAATAAATAGAGGTTTATTATAAATCTGTTATATAACAATAATTATATATATCATATATTATATTATTTACTTATGACCATTTATTACCTATTTTAGTAATAATTCATTATTAAAATAAAATTTTGGATAATAAATTCTTTATGTTTCATGTAATTATTGATTTTGTATTTTATATCTTTTTACATTGATCATGGTTCCATAATATAAACAATTTTATACCTGATATAAATATACTATATATTTAGTTTATATATGTATTTACATAAATCCATAAATTTTAGAGATATAAAATGAAACCCATCTTTCATGGGGACGGTAGGTCGTACGTATGAATGAACGATGTTTCCATTTTTTTAATAGAAAAAACAATTGAAATGTTAATAATAATTAAATGATAAAAAATCATTATTATTTCATATATATCACATATATTTATTAACCTTATCATTATTACCTTCCATTCAAATTTTTAGTGAAAAATGAATCGCATCACTTCATGAGGTGGTAGTTCTTTGTACACATGAGTGATGTTATCACATCCCCCATGAAATGAAAAGTGAGAAGGTATATATTATTTTATAATTTAAAATTTATAATTATTTTATAAATATCATAAATATTAATTAAATATATTCCTACTATTATCCACATAAAATAGAAACAGAAAAACATCACATCAGTTTTCGAGATGGTATCCTACTGTACATATGAGAAACATAATTTTTTTATAAGGGGTCAAATGGTAAGAATGTAGGTATGATATTATAATTAAATAAGTATGGATATATTATTAATATCTTATATAAACACTAAATCCATCATTATATCCTATCATAGGAGGTGGTAATGGAAAATGACTTACCTCTGTCTGTGAGGCTGTAGTCCACTGTAGATTTGATTGACTCTTTCATTTCCCATTAGTGGTAGAGGATATGGATTTAGGTTATGGAATTAAGATATTAATATATAGATAAATGATATATAATATTGTTATTATATCATAAAACTTAAATAATATTTTAAGGAGTTAGTGAAATAAATAAATGAAAATGAAAGTTTAAGGATTATGCGTCTTCTTTGGAGAACCACTTTATGTTTAATCCTAAAACCTTCATAGGAGAGATTAATAATAAAAAAAGGACAATAGTATATCTATAGGTAAGGGAGACATTATAGAATGTATTGTTTTAACCAAATTGGTTTTTATGTGTGGATATGAGTGGAGAGGGCTTGCCTTTTATAAGTGGGGGAGAGGACACCCATGGAATTGTGGTAAAAAATAATGGGTACCCAGATTTTTCACATTAAAAAGGATCCAAAATGGTTTATTATCAAACATGAATGGTCATAAGGTCAATATATGAGAATCCAATGGGGTTTTTGAAATATTTATTGTTTATTATATCCCTTACCTTTTTAGTTTAACCCACTGGTAATGCTGTTTTAAACTTACCATGGTAATTAATTTATATTATTTTTACTATTCATTTTTTAAAAAATTAATATTAAATTATTATATAACTTAAAGTATGCTAATTTAATATATGGAATCTGAATTTAAAAATTCTATTAACATAATTTGATGAATTTATTTTAAAATTAAACCCACATATGTGATGAAAATGAGGTTCTACAAACAGGAAATTTTCCAAAGTTTAAAATGTTTTTATATCAAAATTCAATATAAATTTTTTTACTGTGATAAAATTTTGATTAATAATTATAAAATTTAACAAATTTTACTTTTAAATAAATATAAATTTAAAAATTGTTTGGTAAAATCATTGAATGAAAATGTGGATTTTAATAAAAACAAGTATGTTTCACTATTCATTGAAAAAGTCATCTTTTTAGAAAATTCTTCAAAATTCAATATAAGATCATTTAAAAAAATTTACTTAAAAAATTAGTAATATTTCATAAAATAAATTTTCTAAAAGTTTCAGAATTTAATTTTAAAATAAGTGTGAAAAACGAGAGGAAACATCTTTTTATAAAAAATAGCTTTCAGGCATAAAATTGGATTTATTCATATATGATGTCTACAAAACACATTAGATAAATTTTAAAAATTTGATTGAATAATATATATATATATTTCATTAAAATAATTAAAATAATTATTTTTTAATTTATTTAGTAAAATATATTTTTTTTCAAAAAAATAGTGTTTGAGAAAAATATTTCCTTTAGTTTTGGAATAGTTAAAATTTTCAATTATAGTTAATTGGTCACAAAAGAATTTATTTTATATAATTTTTTAAACCATATATTTTTATAATTTAGGTAATTGTACACATACCCTCCATTCAAATGGAAAGATGATGACTATCATATTAACTAAGAACATTTTATAGTATGTCATATTTTGTTAGAAATTGGTATTGCATGTAGCATAATCTTTCAATGAAATAATATTTAAAAAAAATCATAAAACCATAGGGTGTTAAAATAGATCTCCTTCCATTTTTTCTTACATGAAATTAAATTTGACAGCTTCTTATGTGGTTTAAAGTCAAGTCTACAAAAATATTTATTGATTTGAGACTTTGAAGGTTATGAGGAAATTGTTTGATATATCCTCAAAGATAAAATAGAAAATTTTGAATCTCATGGGTCTCATGGGTCTTGCGATAAAGAGAAGGAAATATATTTTCATTCTAGATTTGTGATGGAGAATTAACATGGGGGTAAGATATTCTAGTATTATACTTGTCAATATTTTGATAAGAAGAATGCTTGAAATTACCTGAAGGGGACAAAGAAATGCTTAAGCTGTATGAAGGGAGGGAAACTATCTTGAAAATATCAATGGATGAAACCCACTAATTTTATGGGTTAAAGGAATGTTCTAGTAAACTGTAATACTATTTTCCAATGTTTCAATAACAATGAAGAAGGAAACTTTGTGAATCAATTCACTAATCCAAGGGTGGTCGATGATAACAGATGCCAGGAACCTCTGAGGCCCAGAGAGAAAGGTAGAAATTCTTCCATCACAACTATTGAAGTGGATACTAAAAATGAACTGGAGATATGAATTATAGTTAGTTATTCAAGGATATTGAGAATACTAGTCAATTTTTTTTCTACACATTCATTCATCTCACACATTTTTTTAGAACTATTAAAAAACAACCACAAATCATGGAATTAGTGCTCTCAATGAAAATAGAAAATGGGCATATTAAAGAATATAATGTATATAACTCCTCCCCTATCCATATTTTTAGTATGGACTTCATAAAAAACCTTTTCATACTCTCTTTAGTGAAGTTCTGTGCAATTATGGGCAAGGATTATCTTTTCTTATAGACAACTAACATAAAATTGCGAGGGAAAGAAACCAGCCTCTGTATCAAAAATAACCCTCTAATTTTATACAATATTAAGAAGGAAAAAGAATCAATTTCTATATCATAATCTCAATAATGGATACTATTACCTTAAAAGAAAGAGTACCTAGAGAAAATTATTGAGACAAATAAAAAGATCATCTTTATGACATGCCCATTGTAAATGAATTTTATGATGTATTTCTTGAAGAATTTCCTAGTCTTATACAAACCCATGAGATTTAGTTCCTAAACAATATTATACCTGAATATTTTCTAATACTAAAGAATCCATATATATTTGACATAGTTAAAATTAAAGAGAATAATTATAATCTACTGTAGACTCTAGATAAAGAGTTTACATACCCAATTACTTCACAATAGGGCATGATAGTCCTCTTCTATAAGAGGAAGGATGGGTCAATGCACCTCTAAATTAATTATAATGAACTCAAAAAGATCATGATGATGAACTAGTATCCTCATTGATGAATTCATGATTTTTTGATCTGTTATGAGGATCCTATTGCATCTCTAAGGTGGATACTGGGTCAAGATATTATTAATTAAAGGTGATGAAAGAGGATACCCTTGAGACTGAACTTTTGTACCTGGTATGGGAACTATGAGTTAATATTGATTCAATTTGGACTAAATAATTCAATATTTATCTTCATGGACATAATTAATAGAGTCTTTAGGGATTAACTTGATAAATTTTTGGTAGTCCTTAGAGATGATATTTGTGTCTACTATAAAAGCAAGGAAGAACTTGGGGATCATTAGAATATTGTACTGAACAACAAATGAGAGGAAAATATATATGTTCAGTATAGTAAATTTGAGTTTTGGATAGAGAAAGTAACATTATTATGAAATTTAATAACTAAAAAAGGGATATCCATGGATCCATTTAAAAATTAGGAAATTTAAGGACAATCCAGACTAATATCTATGATAAAGATTCATAGTTTACTCAGATTAGGTGGGTACAATCATTGATTTGTGAGAAAATTGTCATGATTATCAATCCTGGAAACCACGATAACTCAAAAGGGGGAAAATTTTGACTAGATTGATTAATTTGAGTAAATATTTAAATATTTAATGAAAATTATTTTCAGTAAATCTTTTCTAACTTTACCCACTAGTGGGGAAGGAGTTTTGATCTAAAACACTGAATCCTAAATGGATTGGGTTGTGTACTATTTAATGATTAAAAATTGATAGTGACTAATCCTTCCAATTTAATATCCATGGGTAGATGAACCCAACCCATAATCAATAATTTTCTATAGTGATCTTCACACTGATGATTTAGAGGTATTATCTCTTCGAGGAAAAGTGTGACATATATAAGGATCATAAAACAAAAAGTACATATTCACACAAATGGTTCTCAATATGCACCAGAATAGGTGGTTATAGGTAATCAAGGGTTGTGATAGTTTATTCCATTACCATAATGGGATGGAAAACAAAGTTTCAGATGCTTTGAGTAGAAATGATCTTGTAACCCAATCAATTATGAGGTTTGAATGGGATCTGATCTTTCATGACATGAAAATAATATAAATGGGAATAAAATAAGGATCTTTATCCAAAATTACTCAAATAATTATTTAACCATCATTTCTTAAGAGGTTCAAGGAGGCCTGAAAATATGATGATGATCTACCAAAAATGTTGTTTTTATTCTAGAGTTTAACTCTTTTAATGATAGAGTTATAATGTTTAGAACAAGAATATATGTCTCATAAAAACCGTAATAAAAGATATAACTTTTGTATTATGTACATAGTTTTTCCTTCTCTATTAACCCAGGAAGCACCAGGATGTATATAGATTTGAACCAAAACTTTGGGTGCGATAACATAAATAGATGATTGAGGAATTTGAATATCAATTCTTGGTATGCCAAAGAAACTAGGATGAATGATATATGTTAAATTTTATAATGAAACAAATTCCTATAGTGGTTCATAAATGGGAAACCATAACTATGGATTTCATAATAGGAGTCCCAAGGAAATATAATGCAAATAATGAAATATTGGTGGTAGTAAATCACCATACAAAGTAAACACATTTCATTTCTATTAAGTAATATTTATCTCTCTCAACTTGACAAGATATTCATAAGGGATGTGGTAAAACTTCATGGAGTGCCACAATCCATTATATCTGATCAAGATATAAGGATTTCCTCAAGGTTCAGGAAAATCCTCCATCAAGCACTTGATATATAATATATTATCAGTACTACATATCACCATCTAATGGATGGACAGTTAGAGAGATCCATTTAAACAATAAAATATATTTGGAGATCATATTTAATGGATTTTAAAGGAGTTGGGTTCATAAATTTCTACTATTAGAGTTCTTATATAACAATATCCACTATTATAACTTTCTAATGAATACTTATGAGGATTTATGTGGGAAGAGGTTTCTAAATCAATCATTATGGGATGAAGTTGGAGAGTAGAAGAGTGTGGGACATTTCCTTATCCAAAAGATGATAGAAAAATTCTAAACCATACAATATCATAGGAAATCAATGTAATATTGATAGAAAATTTATGTTGATAATCATAAAAAAACAAGGATTTTTGGGTCAGATATAAGGTGTTACTTTTTATATCCCCATGTAATAATTTCATGATGTTTGGATATAATAGAAATCTTATTATAAGATACATCACCCTTTGTCATTTTTGATTGTATCAGAGTAATGGACTATCGACTTTCACCCCAACATAACATATTTCAAGTACATGATGTATTCTATTTATCCCACTTGAGGATGTATTCCAGACCCCTACAGGTATTAAATTTAGTGTTTGTTCCCATGGAAAATAATATTTTATATGAAGAGAAACTATTGAAGATCTTAGGTCATAGAGATAAAGTTACACAAAAAAGATAACTCACCTAGAAAATGTGTTACAATGGAATTAAAAGCTTGAGTATGCAACTTAAAAATCAAAAGATGTGATGAAACTAAAGAACTCTCATATATTTTAGTGTATGAAATGAAAAATTTCGAGTCTAAAACTTATTAATGGGGAAGTAATTTAATAACCCAAATAGTTATTATATAAATTCCAAATCCAATTTTTAGAAATTAATAATGAATTCCCCTTATTTTCCATTAAACACCTATCCATCCTACCACCCCTCCTTAATCAAATATCCTTCGTCATTAAGTTACTCTCACTCACTCTCTATCTCTCTCTAAATACATCTTAAGGTTTTGAAAATATCTTATGAGATACTCCCATGATTTCAAAAGAACCCTCTCAATGAAAGGGACTCTCTCATATTATTATTATTTCATGTACTTTATTTGTACAAAGTCCATTTTATTTAAATATTTCCATGGTTAAATTTGTTTTCTCATATAAATTTACGATTCTTTTGATTTTTATTTAATTGGTGACCACTTTTTAGTTTCATTCACCCCTCCCATAAACCTTTATTTAGACCCGTTATGCTGTAAAAGTTATCCTATGATTTTTTATGCTAAATATTTTTATAGTAAATACACATAACCATTTAAAATCAGGGGCATTCAACAATTTTTATTCATACATAATTTACTAGTTAATTCCATGTATATAACACACACTATTTGATAGTTGGGTTAAATATTATTAAATTAATTCTTATTTTTTACAATATATGTGGTGAAAAAATGCATGTAAATGATATAAACATGATGTGTGGGATAGAAATTATATATCCCTCTAATTTATGGGGTAATGATTTCATCTCATGAGATAAAATGTATTTTGACTAAGAGGTTATCCTATTAAAATTATGTTTTTCTTTCCTGGAGGTTATACTTTACTTATTCTTACGATGTGACGTTTTATTTTTTTTCCATAATCATGTGTTCCCTTTATGTTATCATCTTATATCATTCATGGATAATCATGTTTATAATTAACAACCCTTTTATGTCACCATGTTATGAATCTTTTCTTACATGTATTAATTTCATCATGTTATTCTTTGATTACTCTTTTACTGGGCTCTATATCTAACCACTTTCTTATGAACACCCCCTTATTATCTCATGCAGTATTAAAGTATCAATGAAATATAAGGTCTTGTTTTTAAGTTTTTAAATAATTTTGTTGTGAAAATGTTTCATATTAATGTTCTATATACCTAATTTCACAAATACACTAGACCTTAGGATCTTATAGGATTGTATTATGAATATCATTATATAATAAGAATTAATTAAGGTGTATTAAGGGTATGGGTTATCAGAAACTACTAGATATTTAATTATAAATTAAACCACATGTTAATATCATTATTATATCTATGACAAATAATTTTCCTTAAATATGTTTTGGTTTATGATTCATTTAAGTATTATCATCCACCATATTAATGAATTTTATGTGATTCTAGAAATATTTTATATCTCTACACAAAATCTATGTTAATCATTGTAATAAGGAAATCATAATTCATATTTCAAACCAACCCATGATGATATATCATTTCATGGATAACTATTATGTTCCCACTTTACCTAAAAGTGGTTTTTTAATAAAATAAAATAAAAATGGATTGCATGGATGACTATGAACAATATAGTAAAAATAATTCTATTATAGGAGTTATGATAACTAATCATGATAGACGTTTAGCTCAAATGAAAAGAGAAAAAATAAATATTAAGATTGACCTATTTTGAAGTAATAAAGGTACAGTTCACATCTTGGTAATGTTAATATATCTCAAAAACATATATCTTGAGTTATGTATATCTTTTAGACAACCTTATAAAGATTCATTATATAGTGTGATTTATAATTTCAAGGAATAAATTTATTTATGGGGTGAATGTAACACCATAATATTTTAATATATATATATATATATATATCCTTTTAAAAAACATATTTTTTTGATAGATTACATCATAGAAACACCAAACTAAAATTTACCATGACATAACTTTATATAATAATGATATTTTAGGTGAAACATCAATATGATAAATATAATAACACAGAGTATCAAGTAAAGAAAAATATAATAATTTGACATATTATAAAAACAAATATATATTCCTTAAAATTTAATATTATTTTTTAAATAATGATTTATTTCTCAATTAAATTTTAGGGATAAAAGATTAAAAAATTAACGAATTTTGAATATAAAAATTAAATGTTAAAAAGGGATATTTTTCATAGAACTATTTTTAATTTAATATATATTTTAAAAAATAAATTAAATTTATCAATTTTACAATATGATTTTGATAATAATTGATATTTAAAACTATTATATTTACATTCTTTTAAATTTAAATTGATATGAAATAATTTTAGGAACACTTAAACATGATATTTATATATGTGAATTTTTTCTTTAAATTTTATATTATCAAGTGAAAAATAAATATAAATATTTTAGATTTTTTAATTTATAATCTGAAATTCATTTTTGGATTCAATATATCAATATTTAATTATGTTGGATTTATGATATTTTTCTGAAAGGTTTTATTTTTAGGTGAATACTGAACAATTATTTTCTCATAAATACAGATTATTTTATGAAATAGCTACGATATAATAAAAGAAATTGATTTTTTTCATGTAATATATTTATTTATTATGTAAAATCATATATTTGATATGTTATTATTAATTAATAAAACCTTTGTTTTAAATTTTGGAACTGAAGTAATATTTTGTTCCAATAAAAATTATTTTTGATGTTTTATTTTAATTAAATATTAAAATAGTATATTTCAATTTTTGATTAATTTTAAAATCTGAATTTCATTTATTTATATTATAGTAAGTTAACTAATTTCATAAAAAATAAATACATTGATAATTTTTTCCTAATCCTAATATTTATGCATAAAAATACACTTTCCCATAAATTGGTTCTTACATGTTATGTGTGAAAATATTAAAATTATTTTTAAACAACCTTAGAAATTTTGAGTTATATTATTGATTTTTTATTTGGAATCATTATTTTTAAACATTGTGACAAAGCCCATTTAATTTTTAGAAATATAAAAATGACTTAGGTAAAAATTTAATTACCACTTCCAAAACCAAAATGGTAAAAGCGAATTCTCTATGAGACAAATATATAATAAAATTTTCATAACATGTGTGTAAATGTATTTTTTAGGTATTATTTACCTTATAAGTTACCCCAGTCCATTATTGGATCATTTTGATCCCCAAATAGTAAATTTTACTTTATATTGTTATAAAAATTCCACTCCCCTCACTTATAAATGTTTCCTTCTACAAAATGTTAAATGAAATTATATATTAAAATTTATTTTGAATCAAATCCCATTTTACATCCCTAGGATCCATATACCATTTTGGTTGCTTCTTGATCCATGTAAAATCCCTTATTCCTCCATTTCCAAAAAAGTCCTCTAATGGAAAGATCTAGTTATCAACATGATTACTAACCAGTGTTTTCCATATATTATTTTCTATCTTTATCATAAAAATATAATATTATAATTCATATATAATTATATGACTATTTTATTTATATTTAATTTTATAATGTTGATGGAATAATCCTTTCCAACCTTTCACATTTCTAATTTTAAAATTGAGACCTTTATTCAAGCATATGCATAGAATACCGCCTTAATGAAGAAAAATGTTTTTTATAACCATCATACATAGTTTTTTGTGAAAAAAATTAATTAATAAATAGGATAATTATAATATATTCATAATTTTGAAAATATAATCAATTTCTATCTTTCCTATAAACATGTGAAAAATGAAAGTTCAATTGTGTTATATGCTGACCACCACCTGAACAAAACGACATCTATTGTTTTAAAAATCTAAATTAAATGGATTATAATTTTTTTTTTATTTATTGAACTAAAATGTTAATTAAATAATTATTAGTATTTGGGGAAAAAATATTAACCATTTCTTACGTATCCCTCATTATAATCAAAATGAAAATCACATCTTTTTGTATGCTCACACTACCGCCTATATGGAGCGACATTGTTTATTTTTCATCACCACCATACATGTATGGTTTTATGAACATAATTATTTAATAAATACAATATTATTATGTAAATAAATTTTTAGTTCTGTAAATGGTATTTTATTAATTACCTCTTTACTTATGATATCACTTTTTTTCATCAAAAATTACCAAAACAAGATCATCATTGATTTCCTCTTGACTCATCAAATCCTTTTTTTCATTTTCTGAATAATACACTTTATTTGTTAGTTGCAACCTCAAAAACTGTAATTTATTGATAATGATATAACATGTATTCAATTACTTATATAAACTAATAATTATGAACAAGCTATAAAATAAGAGGGATCAACATCAATACTTTAAAGAATGTTCCATACAATCAAAATCACTAACATCCAATAATGATAATAAACTATAAATAACTAATAAATTTTTAATTAATGATTATAATTGAATATTATGTAGGTAAATTGATATTTTTTTCCTAAAATATCTTATTAATATGATTATCTTTAATATGGAAGTGAATATAGCGCATTGTGGTTGTAGGGGGTAAAAGATAAGGGATTTTTCAGACTCAACTTCCTTTTATGAGTCTTCATTATTCCTCTTTTGCTATAGTTTTTCAAGATCATTTTATAACAATATATGGTGATATTATAATTACATTCCTTATTATTTTAAGGGGAACTACATTTATGGATTTATATCTTTATAAAGTTTGATGATGGGAAGAATAATTCTCATTATCTTCGAAGGAGCACATTTTCATCCATATCCCGATGCACACTTCTCACTAAATATAACAACCCATACTTTACATACATTGATATTTCTTTAGAATTGAAGCACACTTATTACAACATATAACAAAACCAGGAAAGGACCATATAGGTATAGTGTCTTTAGAAACTGGGAAACATAAACAACTGGTTCATAAATCATCTACACTGTCTCCCTTTTATTTTATCATATCTAGAGTCCCTTTTGGAATATCTTACTTAATATCCTTCTTCCTGACCTGGGGAAAAGAAAACATACAAAAGGGAGATCTCAAATTCTCAGTAAGGGTAAACAAAATAAATATCAATCAGATCATATTCATAATAACACAACATTTTGGAAATCTTAACCTGCAAAAGAGATCATAATTTCATAACATAGGATAAATCATAGTAGTGAAATGTAATCCCAATAATCATAATTTAAAACATGAAACTTTGTGGCATACACACATAATCATAGAGAATCATTTCTTAGTAGTCAAAATTCATTTCCAAGACTATCTTAGCAGACAAATTCCATTTTTGAACCGAGTTCACTCCTCCTTTAAGTCATGTTTCACTGAACCGGTTTAACCTACCGTTCCAAACATGTCTAATCTCATGAGATATAAATCTTTACCCAATTCATTGGAGGGAGATATAGGTCCCACCCATGTCATAATGAAACCATTCTTATGTTTTCCACAAGATCATAAATCATACATCATAGCATAACCCATGTAATAAAAATGGAATTCTTAAACATCATGCCATCATAAGATAAAAGGAAATCATAAAAATAATTCCATCATAACAAAATCAAATGAATGTAAAAATAGGGATAGAAACATAACCCTATATTATCTTAGATGTAAAATAATATTGATAAAACTCTTGAACTCCATTCTTGAGGAAAATATCCTTTCTACTTCAAAAACATTTTTCCTTTCTTAAAATTTCATACAATTTTAAACTAAAAGAAGTTGATTAAAAATAAACTTGAAAAATTGTAAAGTAAGATTCATGGAAATAATTTTCTAAAAATCCATTAAGGACGTATAAGATAAAAAAGAACATTCTTCTCGTACTTTGGCCAGAAAAGTCAAAAAGTACCTCGTACTAAAAACGACAAAAGATTCCTTTCATATCTTTTACTAAAAACTCACTGAAGGGTAAAATTGTATTTAAAAAATTGTAGGAGGATAGAAATAATATTATATATTGGGGAAACATGGATGTGGATGATAAATACACCCCAGTAAATACCAAAGTATAAACAATCTCGGATAAAAATGAGATTGTGAGATTTTCCATTACCTTAGGTCTGATTTGCTTAGTAAGTGTCCGAACCTCCTGTATAATGATTTAAATAATGTCATTGACTTATTCCAGAATCATACTCATTGTTATGATATCATATATTATCATAGTCTTAGCTTCATATTAGTAATATTTCATTGCTACTTGTTATTCGGGTGTTTATTACTTTTTGTTCTTATGCGTGTTTTGTCGAATAAATTCTTATTCTTATTTTTAGGTTATAGATAAATCATTTACAAAATGGTATTAGTGTAATATATATCATATTTATTCATTCAATTCATTTATATAATCATTATGAATGGAAGATCATGTTGAACGAGTTGCATCACATCGTGGAGACGGTAGGCCGTACGTATGCACGAGCGATGATATCGTTCTCATGATCGTGGAATTGTATTGAAGTGTATGTATACTATTTCAGAATCAATATAAATTTAAAATAATCATATATAGTTATTATTTACACCATTATACCCATCCAAGTATGGTGGTGGTGGAAAATAGATTACACCACGGCGTGGAGACGGTATTCCGTACGTACGCATGCACGGTGATTTCGTTTTCCGTAGGATGGATAGAACGTGAAATAGGGTTATTTAATACTTATAATAACATATCCGTATATGAGTGATACTTATTTTATTACTTCATAATGAAACAACTAATGAAGAAGAAGTATAAAAAGAAATAAAGTTGAAAGAATCGGTAATGAACATTACCTCTTCTTTGAAGCGCCTCCTCTTAACCTTCTCTTAGGGCACTAAAGATGGTCTTTGAAGAATACCAGGACCTCTAGGATATTTCTAGGGAAGTGGAGAAGAGAAATGTTTAGAGGTTTCCCGAGCTTGAAGTCTTAAAGTGGTGTGAGGAAGAGAGGGAGGAGGTGCCCTTTTATAAGAGAGGAGAGGGGCACCTTTGGAAAAATTAAAAATATTATTTTATTATAAAGTCATATTCGGTTTTTAATAGCTCCAAATTGATTTATTTCGAAGAAAAGGTGGGGATGGGTCGAAATCCTCTCGACTAATGGGTTTTAGACAAGTTTAGGTTACTATTTTATCCTTATCATTTAGATTTAACTCTAAGTTAAATAATTTAACTTTTACTGTGTCTTTTTGTTTTCTTACACTCTATGGTTAATAAACTTACTATAACAAGCCAAACGAACCCCAAGTTGTTTATTATTAACATATATAACCTTATATAAGTCATTTGGCCGAACCTTAGATTTTTAGGAATAAAATAACAATTAATAATATAATATTTGTTTTAAAAACTATTTTATGTCAATTTTGACACTATTTGGTAATTGATTTTTGTGAAAATCATATCAGGATGATTAGTTCGAAAAAAGTTAATTAAATCAATAATAACACGTCATTTTAAGCTATAAAATTATTTTAATTCATAATAAGTCTCAAATTACATTTATTTGGGTATTTATAACATCAATTATGTTAACATATCATTAATAAGATAATTACTGTATCATCATTGTGTCATAAATAAATTAAATTATTTAATGTATAAAAATTATAAATAAAATACAATTATGTAGGAAATATTTTTATCTTTCTAATGAATATTTATAGTCAAATTTATCTTATGTATAACTCTATATTAAAAATGAGTTACTTATTAAACTTTGATTTTAACTATTTTAACCCTTCTTTAAATAAATTAATAATAAATGTCCTAATCTAATCCAAGTGGACCTAAATGGTCATATTTTATTCCTAAGGTTGTTTTTTGTCGAATTACACTTATCAAATAGAATTAGGAAATGTGTTAGGGTAATAATAATATCATATTTACCCTTAATTACCCTATTTACTTTTAACCGTGGTAAATAAAAGTAAAATGTTACTATACACCAAAAATTATTTTCATCTCATTCAACCACATTTTAGTCCTTGATATTAACCGTGTCTCTCGGATTTTCAAAATTCCACACACAGAAGCAGTAAAATTATGTTTTATGTGAATTTCCAAATTATCCTAGGAGGCGGGTAAAAGATGGTGAAAAGTTCAATAAAATTTTTATATATCTGAAATTATTATAAAATGACTCCAATTAATTACATTGAACTTATATAGGTATTATATATCAATTTTGACCTAAAATAAATTTAAATAAAATAAATAATTGTTTAAATAAAATGTCGGTTTTTAAATAGTAACCCAGTGTTTTCACTATTCATCAAAAATTGATAGTTTTCATAATAATACCAAAATTTCACCCTAGGCTAATTTCGATATTAAGAATCCAAAAATGAAGTCCATTTTGAAAGATAAAATTTATAAAATTTCAAAAATTGGGTATTACTATTCATAATGGCTAGTTTTAATAATATTTTAATAGCATATCAGTGTTTAGTGAAACACAGTATTGCGTACAATGCAAGCTATCAAGGAAGGTCGCGATTGCGTGTAAAGAAAGACAAGATAGTGTTGTGTGTGGTGAAAGATTCCTTTGATGATGTATATAACCTAAAAAGAAAATATTTCTCATAAAAGTCTCGGGTGTTACATTCTACCCCCCTTAAAATGAATTTCTCCGTTGAAATTCATCACATTGTAACGAACATATGAGGATAAATCTCCCTCATAATATCCTCAAGCTCCCATGTAGCTTCTTCCAATTGGTGGTTCTTCCATAAAAATTTCACCAAGCGAGTGGTCTTGTTCCGTAGGACTTTTTCGCTACGATCCAAAATCTCTATCGGCTGTTCTTCATAAGAAAGATCTTGCTCCAACGGTACTACTTCTGAGCTGAGTACATGTGAAGGATCGGGTATGTACTTTCTCAGGAGAGATACATGGAACACATCATGAACATGAGAGAGATTCGGTGGAAGTGCCAATCGATAATCTCCCTTCCCAACACGATCTAGTATTTTGAAAGGACCGATATACCTAGGGATCAACTTTCCCTTCTTTCCAAATCTCATTACTCTCTTCCAAGGAGATATTCATAAGAACACTTTATCACCCACTACAAACTCTAGGTCTTTTCTTCAGTTATCGGCATAAATTTTTTGTCGACTCTGAGCTGCTCTTATGTGTTGTTGAATAGATCAGACCTTTTCTGCCATCTCATGAACAAGATCAGGTCCTAATAGCTTCCTTTCCCTAACTTCATCCCAGCAAGTTAGAGTTCGACATTTCTTTCCATAGAGAGCTTCATAAGGAGTCATCTAAATACTTGAGTGAAATCTATTATTATAAGAAAATTACACCAAAGGTAGGTATTGATCCCAACCACCTTTGAAATCCATAGAGAAATCTCTTAACATATATTCTAGAGTTTGAATTGTTCTCTTAGACTGACCGTCTGTCTGAGGATGATAAGAAGTGCTGAAACTCAACTCTGTATCTAGAGTATGCTGAAGACTTCGCCAAAAAATTGAGGTAAACCTCGAATGCTGATCAGATATAATGGAAAGTAGTACTCCATGAAATGTTACCACTTCCTTTACATATATCCTGGCAAGCTGATCCCGATAGAAATCCTCTCTAATAGAAATGAAGTGTGTAGACTTTGTAAGACGATCAACTATGACCCAAATAGCATTATTGCCTTTGGATGTTTTAGGAAGTCCGGTGACAAAGTCCATAGTGATGTTTTCCCATTTCCATTCGGGTATGGGTAATGGTTGTAACATCCCCTTAGACTTCTGTCTCTCATATTTAACTTCCTAACAAACCAAGCATCGAGAGACATATTCAGCAACATCTCTTTTCATGCCATCCCATCAGAAGTACTCTTTCAGGTCCCTATACATATTCGTGCTTCTAGGATGAATAGAGAATGAAGAACTATGAGACTCATCCAGCATCTCCTTCTTTAATTTGGGGATGGTAGGAACACAAACCCGATTCCTGAACTTTATTATCCCATCACAATCAAGGTTGAATTCAGGAACATTTCTCACCTTCTTTTGTAACTCTACATCTTCTTTTTGTGCCTCTTTAATCTTCACATGTATAGATGGTTGAACATTCATTTGATAAAGATAATATTTTTCCCCTTCCATTATAATTCCAAGATCCATCCTTTGTAAATCCATAAATATTGGATCTTTTGTGATCCTCATCATGGATAAGCTAGCATGGTCTTGTCGACTTAATGCATCTGCCACCTTGTTTGCTTTCCCAGGGTGGTAATGAATTGAGCAGTCGTAATCCTTAATCAACTCCAACCATCTTATTTGGTGCATATTCATCTCCTTTTGTTTGAAAATATACTTTAAACTTTTATGATCAGTATAAATATCACACCTTTCACCATAAAGATAATGCCTCCAAATATTTTGTGCAAATATTACCACAGCTAACTCCAAATCATGAGTTGGGTATTTTTTCTCATGGATTTTCAACTGTCGTTAAGCATAAGCTATCACCATATCTTTTTGCATGAGAACACACCCTAATCCCTTCTTGGATGCATCACTATAGATCACAAACCTTTCTACACTATAAGGAAGTGTGAGCACAGGTGCACTGGATAACCTTCTTTTCAACTCCTTGAAATTCTATTCACATTCCTCTGTCCAAACAAACTGAACTCCTTTCTGAGTCAACCTGGTGAGTGGATTAGATAATCGTGAAAAATATTTCACAAAACGTCGATAATATCCAGCCAAACCAAGAAAACTTCGGATCTCAGTTACTGTTGTTGGTTTTGACCATCTTTTGATAACCTCTTTTTTTGCTGGATCCACAGATATCCCCTCTTTCAAGATTATGTGACCCAAAAATGAAACTTTTTGAAGAAAAAATTCACACTTGGTAAATTTTGAATAAATATTATCATTTCTTAGGGTCTTCAATACAATTCTCAAGTGATCTTCATGTTCTTACTTTCACTTTTAATAGACAAGAATATCATCTATAAATACTACCACAAACTAATCAAGATAGTCTCTAAAGACTGTATTCATTAGATCTATGAAAATAGCGGGGGCATTAGTAAGACCAAATGGAATCACTATAAATTAATACTGTCCATACCTTGTACGGAAAGCCATCTTTGGTATATCCTCCATTTTGACCCTTAATTGATGATAGCCAGAATGAATATCAATCTTGGAAAAGTATTGAGCTCTGTGTAGTTGGTCAAATAAGTCATCAATGCGTGGAAGAGGATATTTCTTCTTGACAGTGATCTTGTTAAGTTCTCGATAATCAATATAGAGTATCATTGATCCATATTTCTTCTTAAAAAATAGAACAGGTGCTCTCCAAGGTGACACACTAGGGTGTATTAATCCCTTATCAAGATTCTCTTGGAGTTTCTTCTTCAATTCCTACAACCCAATTGGGTTCATTCTATAAGGTGTCTTTGAAATAGGCAAAGCACCCGGTACGAGTTCTATTGAAAACTCAACTTCACGATTTGGTGGAAAACTCGGAAATTCATCCGGAAATACATTATCAAACTCCCGTACAATGGGAATATTCTTAATCGTGAGTTTCTCACCAACCATTTGAGATAAATAACCTTCATTTAGTGGAATCAAGACCCATATGATGGAATAAATTTCCATTGGAAGGTTATGTTCATCCTTGCATCGATAGAAGATCATAGATTGATCTGGAATATGGAATGTGACTTCCATTCAATGGAAATTGATATGAGCTCCATATAAATAAAGCCAATCCATGCAAAGAATCACATAAAATTCCACTATAGGAAGGATCATAAGATTTGAAGGAATAACTTTCCCACAAAATTCAATTGGAGAAGAATTATAAACTTCTGATGCGACTGTTGTGTCATTAGGGGTTGTCACAGCTAACTCAACATCTAATTGTTGAGGCAATACGGCGATACCCTTAGAAAATTCTTCAGAAATAAAAGAGTG
Source organism: Viscum album (assembly GCA_963277665.1). NCBI lineage: Eukaryota > Viridiplantae > Streptophyta > Magnoliopsida > Santalales > Viscaceae > Viscum > Viscum album. The sequence continues at coordinate 716,689,532 of OY728128.1, read as the reverse complement.
GGTGGATCCAGAATCAAATAAAACATTTGCTACTTTAGAGTGGATGGTATGTGTACCTTTCACCACTTCATTATCATACTCCACATCACTGATAGAAATTTCATGTGACTTTCCTTTATCTTTAGCCTTAAGAGTTTTGTTGACATCGATCATCATAAAAAACCCTTGGATTAGGAAATTGATTAGCATAATACCCCATTTCCTTTCACTTGTAACATTGAAGTGTAGGGGGAGCACTCTGTGTAGCCTTTTCTTTGTTCACATCACTAGACATCTTCTTCCCATCATTGCAGCATTCAAATGCCCGATGAACTTCCTTTCCACATTTGAAACATTTACTTGTCCCTTTAAGGCAACTCCCTCCATGTTTCTTTCTACACTTTGAGCATAAGGAAAAACTCATCTTCTTTTCAGTGTGCTCATTATATTTTCCTTTGAATTCCATTTTCCTCTTCTTATCAAATGCATATGACTGATGGGTTACTCCAATCTCCATCCCAACCTTGAGAGAACATCGAAAAATTTCCTCATAGCTATTGAAGTCCCTTATGGCTAACGCCCTTCGAAGACTTGGTTTTAAGACACTAAAGAATCGATCGATCTTACTCTCAGGTTGGATAATAATACCAGAAGAGTACCTTGAAAGTCTTGTAAAATTTTCTTCATAGGTACCAACAGATTCATCATCCTTTTACTTTAGTTCATGAAACTCCTTCTCCATCTCTGTTCGGTGAATACGAGGGAAGTACTTATTGAAAAATAAGTTCTTGAACTCGTCCCATTCCATGGATTCAATTTCATCTCTTGGCCTCGTATTCTTGATAATATTCCACCATTGATCAGCTTCACTTCAAAAATATATACTGCTAAGATGAATTTATCATGTTCAGAACATTGAAGAATTGAAAATATCTTTTTAGTAGTACTGATCCATTGTTCAGCAACTAATGGATCAGTAAACCCACTGAATGAGGGTGGACGCTGCCTCATGAAGGATTCAACCGAATTTTTCTCCTTCCTTTGCTCGTTTGGAAGTACTGCATGATTCATAGCTTGAGAAAGTTGTGTGATAATGGCTACAGGATTTTGCATTCCAGCTCCCATAACGATTGGTTGCTCAGGGGGACAATCATTGTATTACCCGTCGCATTCCGCATTAACACAATCCTTCAGGTTCTAGCCATTGACTAAAACCAAGAGGAATAGTGTGAGCAATACTAATTATAATAGGAAAAGCACATAATCAAAAATAAAACTTTACACTTAAGGTCTTATATTAGGTTATTCATGGCCATTTCTAAAACACTAAGATTGTGTTCTATGATTAGATATATCCATAGGGTTCTTACTAAGGATTTCACATCCTAGTTTCCAAAGGTTGACAATACCTTTCCTCTGATACCAACTATAGCGGTCTGGAATTACTTCTAGTGGACTATAATTGATACCTATCAGGGCACTCCATGGGATGATACACCCCCTAGGTGGGATACACCACCATCCCTAGTGGCATCCATTTCCTCATGAATCCCTTGGGCGGAGATCCATGGTTCGTCCAACACTCACATGTGAGAGTTCCCAAGGATTGGATACATTCCTACCTCCTTTACCTATGATACCAACTATAACGACCCATACACTACAAACCTTGTTATTTCTTCAGAATTGAAGCACACTTATTACAACATATAACAAAACCAGGAAAGAACCATATAGGTATAGTGTATTTAGAAACTGGGAAACATAAGCAACTGGTTCATAAATCATCTACACTGTCTCCCTTTTATTTTATCATATCTAGAGTCCCTTTTGGAATATCTTACTTAATATCATTCTTCCTAACCTCGGGAAAAGAAAACATACAAAAGGGTGAGCTCAAATGGTCAGTAAGGGTAAACAAAATAAATATCAATCACATCATATTCATAATAACATAACATTTTGGAAATCTTAACCTGCAAAAGAGATCATAATTTCATAACATGGGATAAATCATAGTAGTGAAATGTAATCCCAATAATCATAATTTAAAACATGAAACTTTGTGGCATACAAACATAATCATCTATAATCATTTATTAGTAGTAAAGACTCATTTCCAAGACTATCTTAGCGGACAAAGTCCATTTCTGAACCGAGTTCACTCATTGTTTCAGTCCTATTTCACTGAACCGGTTTAACCTGTAATTCCAGACATGTCTAATCTCATGAGATATAAATATTTACCCAATGAATTGGAGAGAGATATAGGTCACACCCATCTCATAATGAAACCATTCTTGTGTGTGCCAAAAGATCATAAATCATACATCATAGCATAACCCATGTAATAAAAATGGGATTCTTAAACATCATGCCATCATAAGATAAAAGGACATCATAAAAATTATTCCATCATAACATAATCAAATCAATGTAAAAATAGGTATATAAATAGAACCCTATATTATCTTAGTTGGAAAATAATTTTGATAAAACACTTAAACTCCATTCTTGAGGAAAATATCCTTTCTACTTCAAAAATATTTTTCCTTTCTTAACATGTCATACAATTTTAAACTAAAAGAAGTTGATTAAAAATAAACTTGAAAACTTTTAAAGGAAGCTTCATGTAACTAATGTTCTAAAAATCCATTCACGCCGTATAAGTTAAAAAAGAACATTTTTCTTGTACTTTGGCCGGAAAAGTCAAAAAGTACCTCGTATGAAAAACGGAAAAATATTCCTTTCATATCATTTACTAAAAACTCACCGAAAGGTAAAATTGGATTTAAAAAATTGTAGGAGGATAGAAATAATATTACAAATTGAGGAAACATGGACGTGGATGATAAATACACTCCAGTAAATACCAAAGTATAAAAAAGCTCAGATAAAAATGAGATTGTGAGATTTTCCCTTACCTTAGGTCTGATTTGCTTCGTAAGTGTCCGAAACTCCTGTATAATGATTTAAATAATGTCATTAACTTATTCAAGAATCATACTCATTGTTATGATATCATATATGGTCATATTATTAGCTTCTTATTAGTAATATTTCATTGCTACTTGTTATTCAGGTGTTTATTACTTTTTGTTATTATGCGTGTTTTGTCGAATAAATTCGTATTCTTCGTTTTAGGTTATAGATACCTAATTTCAAGAATAGTATTAGTGTAATATATATCATATTTATTAATTCAATTTATTTATATAATCATTATGAATGGAAGATCATTTAGAATGAGTCGCATCACATCATGGAGACGGTAGGCCGTACGTAAGCACGGGCGCTGATATCGTTCTCATGATCATGGAATTGTTTTGAAGTGTATGTATACTATTTCAGAATCAATATAACTTTAAAATAATCATATATAGTTATTTTTTACACCATTATACCCATCCAAGTAAGGTGGTGGTGGAAAATAGATTACACCACGGCGTGGAGACGGTATTCCGCACGTACGCACGCGCGGTGATTTCGTTTTCCGTAGGATGGATAGAAGGTGAAATAGGGTTGTTTCATACTTATAATAACATATCATTATATGAGTGATACTTATGTTACTACTTCATAATGAAACAACTAAATAAGAATAATTAGAAGAAGAAATAAAGTTGAAAGAATCGGTAACGAACATTACCTCTTCTTTGAAGCGCCTCTTCTTAACCTTCTCTTAGGACACTAAATATGGTCTCTGAAGAATACCAGGACCTCTAGGATGTTTCTAGGGAAGTGGAGAAGATAAATTGGAAGAGTTTGGCCGAGCGTGATGGCTAAAAGTGGTGTGAGGAAGAGAGGGAGTAGGTGCCCTTTTATAAGGGAGGAGAGGGGCACCTTTGGAAAAACTAAAAATATTATTTTATTATAAAGTCATATTCGATTTTAATAGCTCCAAATTGATTTATTTAAAAGCTAAGGTGGGGATGGGTCGAAATACTCTCAAACAATGGGTTTTAGACAAGTTTAGGTTACTATTTTATCCTTATCATTTAGATTTAACTCTAAGTTAAATAATTTAACTTTTACCGTGTCTTTTTGTTTTCTTACACTATATGATTAATAAACTTACTATAACAAGCCAAACGAACCCCAAGTTGTTTAGAATTAATATATATAACCTTATATAAGTCATTTTTCCGAACCTTAGAATTTTAAGAATAAAATAACAATTAATAATATAATATTTTTTTAAAAAACTATTTTATGTCAATTTTGAAACTATTTGGTAATTGATTTTTGTGAAAATCATAACAGCATGGTTAGTTCAAAAAAAGTTAATTAAATCAAAACTAACATGTCATATTAACCTATAAATGGTCATATTTTATTCCTAATGTTGTTTTTTGTTGAATTACACTTATCCAATAGAATTATGACATGTTTTAGGGTAATAATAATATCATTTTTACCGTTAATTACCCTATTAACTTTTAACTGTGGTAAATAAAAGTAAAAAATTACTATTCACCAAAAATTATTTTAATCTCATTGAACCACATTTTAGTCCTTGATATTAACCAAGTCTCTCGGATTTTCGAAATTCCACTCATAGAAGCGGTAAAATTAAGTTTTTTGTGAATTTCCAAATTCTCCTAGGAGGTGGGTAAAAGACGGTGAAAAGTTCAATAAAATTTTTATATATCTAAAATTATTATAAAATGACTCCAATGAATTAAATTGAACTTATATAGGTATTATGTATCAATTTTGACCTGAAATAAATTTAAATAAAATAAATAATTGGTTAAATAGAAAGTCTGTTTTTTAATAGTAACCTAGTGTTTTCACTATTCATCAAAAATTGAAAGTTTTCAGAAAAATACCAAAATTTCACCCCAGGATAATTTCGATATTCCGAATCCAAAAATGAAGTCCATTTTGAAAGATAAAATTTATAAAATTTCAAAAAGTGGGTATTACTATTCATAATAGCTAGTTTTAATAATATTTTAATAGCATATCATTGTTTAGTGAAACTAGGTATTGCGTACAACACAAGCTATCGAGGAAGGTCGTGATTGTGTGTAAAGTAAGCCAAGCTAGTGTTGTGTGTAGTGAAATATTCCTTTGATGATGTATATAACATAAAAACAAAATATTTCTCATAAAAGTCTCAGGTGTTACCCTAAAGTTCACCAATATTATTTTGAAATTGAAATATGGTTCTTATGATGTTATTAATTCTATTTACCACTACTAATAATGATAATTTATCACTATTATTATGATATGGGTTTCAAAAAATCTATTTTCAAAATGTGAAAATGATTTTATTTTATGTTCTTATTTTTTTACACTACCCATGGAAAAAATTTAAGTATTAATAAAGGATTAATTTTTTGGATTATAATTTAAGTGGGTTTTTAAATATTTTTAGGACATTTCCTTTTATAAAATTATTCTTTAAGTGATTCATACCATTTTATTTAAAAAAATGTTTGGAAATGTTTTCTAAAGACTCTTCAACATTTCACTTCCATTTTCATCTTTAAAGGATATAAATCCAGTAGAGTTTTGTTTTATAAATCATCTTATATACTGCTTGATGAAATTAATTTTTTTTGTCATTCATCATATTGTGTCAACCGATTTATTTTTGATAACCCATAATGTGATACCATATGAAAATGACACGAACCCCATTTTCATTCCATGGGTTTTAATGATATGTTTATTGAGGGATATATATTTCATAAATACATATGGATGATGAAGGGTGGGGTCAAATATCTCCTTTAAATTCATTATTTAATGTTTTATATCTTTTTAGAAAATAATTTATTACTTTGAAATGATCATGATATACTTTATTCACAATGTTATTCATTGATATGGTCATGTTCTTATTTCACATGGTTGTGCCTAGAAATGATCTAGTTATGATTGGTTCACAATTTTATGTGTGAAAATGACCATGTTAAGAATTTTCCACATGATGATTTGTATATCTGATCTCCTAAATATTTTTTACATAATGATTCATAGATACGCTTGATTAAAACTTTTTTTCTCATTATTGTGTGTGTAAATTATTGTGTTTCACTTTATCCACCAGATTGTGTCTAGATATGAATTATATTAACATTTTTCACACCATTATAATTTCTTTTTCCTATTATTATTCCATATTTGTTTGACATTTGTCTATGATTATACTACATGGTTCATGTTTATTATCTCACAATATTATGTCAAGATACATATCTATTCACTTAAGATACAATTTTATGATATTATAATTTATATAAAAATATTATTGGTCTATGCCTTTTATATTAAATGATTTCTCTCATTCTAATGTTTCATATATTCTTAAAATCTAATCCTGGATGTGATTTTGACATATTTTCTCCATAATGTGTGTTTCATATCACCCTTTTCTTTTTATTCCATTCACCAAGTTATGAAGATGAGTGTAATTTATGATGTGTCTAGAAGGGGGTTGAGTATTGGCCTATTATAAGGAAATGTTCACAAGTATCATAAAAATAAGTATCTTATATTGATGATAAAAAAACTAAATCACATGTTAATTTGGTTGTGTGATTATTTATGATATGTAATGTTTTATATATGGGAATTATTTAAAATAATTGTATGTTTTTCTTTGGAAATTTGAATTGTTATCAAAGAATATGTTCAAGGTATATGTTTACAGCATCACACATAGAAGTGTGGGTCTAAAGAGCCTCAGATAACAACTTATTTTAACAAACTATTATCCAAGACACACCAACATGTTGAGTAAAAAGTATTATTTTTACTTCTATATTTTTTTTTGTTTTGTAAATCACAAACTCTCTTTTTATAAAATATTATATTGTTTGTCATACTTAATTTGAGATTTTTTTACATTTTATCATTACGATTTTTCATATGAATATAATAATAACCATTATGAAAATTGTAGAAAGGATTTATTCCATGATTATCATAATGATGTTGAATATGATAATTATCGTACTCACTAAATACGATTCACATTAAAGACACTCGAAAAAGTTTTCATCGTACACACTATCGAGAATTGTACTGATATTTAAATCATACTCACCATCATAACGAGAATCATCAGACATTTTCAAATTCATTTTATTATATCCAGAAATCATTGTAAAATTTAAAATCTTTAGATTAAAACTATTTTATGAATTATTTTTTGATATTAATTAAAAATTATGTTGTTGTTTCATTTTTAAGATGACCATTTCAGTGTCAGGCATCTAATTTCCTCCACATTTTTAGGAGAAATCCCAACTGTTTCAATCAAAGATGACCATTGGGACATTTTCCTATAAATACAAGGATATTTGATTAAACTCATAACTTTTTGATGAATTCGAGACACTTTGCAAGAGTTATGTCAAATTTCTTCTTTGTATGAATGAATTTGAAGAGTTCAAGTTGTGAACATCTCATTCTATTTATTTTTTACTTTCAAGAGTTTTTCTTTTCCAAGTGTGACACTGGTCATTGGCAATTACAATTGAGGGATTCTGTGGATAGGAAGATAGATATTATGATCTTTTATGGATTTAGGGATTTAGATACTTTGAAGACAGATGTACCAATCACCTTCTTGATCAAGGGCTTGTGGGGATAGTAAGACATAAGTTGATCATTGTATCGAGGGAATACCCTGGTGTCTGTAAGATAGAGTTTCATGAAATTATAAATCAACAAACCTCTATACAAGGTTATTGGATACCCTTCTATTGATGTTAAAATACTTGTATTCTCTTACTTGTATACATTTCCACTACTTTATAAGAGGAAGTGAATTATATTATATATTCATTTCATATTTTTTAATTTGTGATTACTATTTCTCTAATTATGATATTTTCAATTCTCAAAACAATTCAGTACAGTTTATGATTGAATTGTAATATAGTTTTACTATAATCAGCATAACAATTGTGATTGCAATATTTATCATGCTTATTATGATTAAATCATTTCCTTATTTATGAATATTATTAATTTCAAATATGACTTGTGGAATACTTATCATAACCTTCTAAATACGATATTATGTCCATCAGACCTATGGACCTGTCTGATTAATATTTATAATACATTAATAGGTTTTTTGAATTGAATTAGTTTAGTTATTTTAAACATAGTTTCATTAGGTATAAAAACAAAAAGTTTTTAAACCTAAAATTCACCCCCTCTTGTATGGTTCTGTCTACATATACATTTAGATTTAATTATTGGCATCAAAGAAGGTTTTTGCTTCTCATATATTTTCTTACATTAAATTTTCAAGTTAGTTAAAATTTGTTTATGAACTTTTTTTTATAAATATTTGTTACACTAACGTGTACTGTAGAAGAAAAATTTTGTATTGTTATAAAGATAATAGGAATTAATGTCTGTTCAATTTACAATATCAATCCTACAAGAATAATAATTTTTTATGGAAATGATTATGAATATTAGAGAGACATAATTAAGTCATTCATGATCAACATTGGAGTTGACAAATTTGTTATGCTGACTTGTGACTATAAAATTCCTGACAAGGAATTTAAAATTTTTAACAATCAAGAAAAGAAAGAGTATCAACTGAATTAAAAGGTATAAAATACTTAACTATGTTAAATGACAATAAATATATATATCCAGATTTCATCTTGTGAAGTATCCAACAATATTTTGAAGAAGATATAAATTACTCATTTTAGTACATCCAAATTTGTTGAAACTGGAAGAGCTATGTCAAAAGAGGATTATCATACTTTTGAATTTCCTTATGGAGAAACTGTTTCTATGGCACAATAAAGATTTAGGAAAATTTTTAATAGTTTAAAATCAATTGGATAAAAAGTACTATATGATGAAATAATAGTTGAAAAGATCATAGATATCATACCAAATTAATGGGAGTAAAAAAGGACAGTTGTTGATGATTCAAGAAAAGATATAAATGATAATCTTGATGAATTATTTGGAACTCTTCTTCAATATGAGGACAGATTGAAAAGAGATGCAAAAAATGAAAAGAAAAAGAATGGAAGAGTTTCTTTTAATTATAATTCAAATAAAAATAATTCCAAGACTTCAAATAAAGTTTTTAAGTCTATAAAGTCAAATAAATTTATAGTCAATCAGACTCAAGTGAATCAGAATATTCGAAAAACGAGTTATCTAATCTTGATCAAAGGATGAAAAAGATTGTTTGAATGAAAGATTTTCAGTATCGATATAAGAAAAGTAATAAGAATAAGAAGGATACTGTTGTTATGTGATATGAATGTAATAAAGATAGACACATTGGACCTGCTTGTCCAAATCTCAAAATATAGGATAGAAAGGAAAGAAATTTTGAATGGAATTGGAAAAATTATTATAATTCAAAAAGAGATACCATTTTAAAATGTATCAAGATGAAAGATCAACTTGCTGATATATTCACAAAACCATTTCCTTAAGATAGATTTGAATACATTAAACAAAATATAGGAATGGTCATTGTAAAGTAATCATTCATATCTACTTCTTGTTTAAACCATATCCTTATATTAAGTTACTCCTTTTCAATGGAGGAGTATATATGTATTATGTTTTAATTTCTTTTTATCTCTAATTCTTTTTTCGTATCTACCGATTTTATTTGTACCCAAATTGTTTTCATACCCATTAAATTTTTTCGTTCCCAAATTTTTTTCCATATCTAGTAAAATTTTCATACCTAGAATTTTTTTCATACCCAATAATTTCTTTTTATTTTATTAATACATAATTTTTTTTTTGTAATAACATTTTTTTCATACTCATTTTTTCTGTTCACTTTATATTTCTGTTAGAATCATTATAATATTTTTCTTACTCAGTTTTTTAATTATGAGAAATAATTAATTGATACCAATAAATCTATATTTAGTCTTAGAAAGGTATAATATCTTATCATAAATTTCCATTTTCAATTTTATTCTAATCGTTGGTAATTATTTTAAAAATTATAACAGATTCATCTTGATTATGATAAAGTTTTAAAAAAACAAAAACCAAACTCAAGAGTTTAAATTTTTTCAACCATTGGTTCTTTTTTTATCTAATCTGAACTATAGAAGTTCAACGGTCATATTCCATCACCTATATAAAGGGACCCCTCCAAGTCCGACATTGTATTTCTTATTCTACAAGTTGAAGCTATACTTACACTCATTAAGTTGTATATGATATTTGTTTCTTAGAGAATTTTATCATAACTATGTTGGAATCATCAACATCCTTTCCAAAATAAATGCCTCCAAATGATTTTAACAACCAATTTTTTTAGGGAAAGTTTCATCAATAATGAATTTTAGTATAAGTACAAATCATCTTTAAAAAGAATCATTCAGTTTCAAGGATGCAAGTAGGTCTGTGTAGAAGAACCTAATTCTTTTCAAGACCTAATTATTGTGGGTGAATTAAGGTATTTCTACAATACTATGAATTTTGAAAAATATTTGAATGATATATTTAATATATATGATATAGAAATTAGTGTATCTGAAAAAAAGTTATTCATTTATTTGGGGTTCCTTCTGAGGCGATGCATTTTTTTCTTCCCACTAGTTTCAAAAATTAAAAGAAACCTTTATTAAGATAAAATTAGAAGAATCACTTTTTTAATTCCATGAATGTAATGGGAAAAATCAAGTTTCCTAAGATAATCATTTGATATATCTTTGGATTAAAGGTTTTTTAATTCCCAAGAGAGGTGATAGAGAAACATTGAAGGTTTCAGGTGTTTCTATCCTTGATTATTAGGTGAATATGATAAAGATAGACTTGATGGGTTACATTTTTTAAAACCATAAAAAATATGAAGTCTACTATGATTAAATCACATCTAGTTATGTTTCCAACAATTCTGAACAGGTTCATTTTTGAATGTTTAAATATCTTTAATCAAGTAGTTAAGTCAGAACCGAGAAAATTTAGAGTTCCCTGGATTGGTGATGATATGATAAATAGATTAAAATTTCATTTGATCTAGAATCAAAGAAGTTTATTAAATATATTGATGGTAAAATTCTAAAAGAGATAGTTAGAGGCAGTCAGGGTATCCCAAATCAATCAGTGCTGATTGTTTCAGAAAAGAAAAAGAAAACAAAGGAAAATTATATTTCAAATCCAAAAAAGAAAATTGTTTACACTACTGAAACTGTTGCTAAGTGGAGAAAGGAGAAAAAATAAATTAAAGAGGGAGATCAGTAATTTCATCTGAACCCTGTAGAATCTTTATCCGAAAAGATCCGGACTGATGAAAATCTAAAAGAAGATGATAAGAAGAAGAATCAGAAAAAGGGAAAGAGAGTAAATGTTAATATTGAATTTTTTTGAAAGGTGTTGAAAAGGATAGTGCAGGGACTATATAAAAAAATTCATTTAATAAAAGGCTATCACTCCCTCTGTCCAAGACTAGGGAAAGAAAAATCAGAAAGAATTTGATGAATCAACAGCTCAATTTTTTTAGGAGACTTTTTCAAAAGATAAAAAAGATAAAAAGATGTGAGATATATATGAATATCTTGGTAAATATTTGGAAATATATTAAGAGTTAGATAAAGAATAAGAGCAAAAATATCAAAAGGAAGAAGATAGGAAAGAAAAATAATCTGATCAAGAAGAATAATCTGAAAAATTTTCAGTACGATCTTCCCAAGCCAAACCATCCTTAACCAGTAGTTGAATCAGAAAAGCAATCTTCACAGAGTTATCAAGCTTAAAAATTAATCCAAATATTAGATAAATATAAAGAGACAAGATCTAACGAAAATAGGAATCGGGATTCAGATACCGATGTTGATGAAAGTCATTCTGCAGATCTTCCTGCTTATGAGGAAGATACTAATTTAGGAAAAAAAATCTCTTTGAAAAATGATTATTACATTGTTCAAATAGTTAGAATAATTTAATGTATAATTCTATGTTTCCTGATGATATATGGGAGGATTTATATTTTTGTAGACAATAATAAAGTGACCATACTATATCATACTTTTAATAAAAATAGTTGTAAAACTTGAGGTTGATTTAAAGATTTTTAATTAAATCACCAAGGAACAGAGGAAGGCTTGTAATAAAGTTATGAAGTGGTATCATAAGTCAGAGGAAAGTATCAAGATGAATGTATACTCAGTTTAGGATATTAAAATTCTTTAGAAAGTTGTAACTATTTTATTCAAAAAGTTTACCATTTTATACTACTCCAAAATTGAAATCAGCCAGAGGGATAGATGAAAGTAAATCCAAAGATTTCGAAGACATTGAAAAGAAGATAGATGTTATTAAATCCAGGATTTTAATAATATGTTTTATAAATATGAGATAATTTATTTTAAAAACCAAATGTCTTGCTTACTGATAGGATTGACGTCCAAGAGAAGAAGAATAATTACTAGGAAACTCATATTCATTTTCTCCAAGAAAACGTTCTATATCAAGATGAAAAAATTCATACCCAAGACCAACTCTTTAAAGATCTGGAAGAGGTGTTTATATCACAGAAGGAATATCTTGAAAATTTGATGGAAGATAAGAAAGAGTTCAATAAAATGACAAGTGTTGTTTTTATATCTTTTGAAGTATGAGAAGGAAAAGGGAATGAAATGAATTATTTTGAACTCTTGTTCTATTTTTTGAAACTTTAATGAAATGATTTTATCATATATATACTTTTGATTGAACGTTTTCCATTTTTTAGGAAAGTTCCTTCATTAATTCTAGACGATGAAACTCTCTATTTCTTTGCCTTATTTATTCCTCTAACCCCTTTTAGGAAGTCAAGGACTTTCCCTATTCCTTTTTTTAAATCACAAAGGGGTAGAATGAGTTATATAGGGGGAGGATGTCTTTCATAGGGGGAGAAATTCATAAAAATGGGAGCATGAGAGAATGAAAATTAAAAAAATAATATTTTTAGTAAGGTGGTCCTTTTTTTATAATACGATCCTTAATGATTTTTTCGTCCTAAGGGGGAGGTTAGTCATATTCAAATCATATTTAAAACTGTTTTAAAACTCAAAGAGAGATAAGTATATGTGTTTAATTTTGAAAAAAATAAAATTTTCATAATAGTCTATTTCGTTCTAACTCATGGGTTGTGCTTTCTAAAAAGGGGGATATTGTTGAGTCAAAAGTCTTCTTTTGACTTTTGTATTCCTTTTTTTTTGAAATAAAAAAACTCTCTTTTTATAAAATCTTATATTGTTTATCATACTTACTTTGATAATTTTTCTTTAAATTTCATCATTATTATTTTTCATATGAATATAATTATAATGATACTCACAATTGTAGAAATTATTGATTCCATGATTATCGTAATGAGGCTCAATACAATAACAATCGTACTCACTGAATATGATTTACATCAAACACACTAGAAACCATTTTCATCATACAAACTATCCAGAATCATGCTGATATTTAAATAGTACTCACCATCATAACGAGAATCATTGGAATAATTCAAATTAATTTTATCATATCCAAAAATCTAAATAAAATTAAAAACCTTAAAATAAAAATGATTTCATGCATTCTGTTTCGATTTGAATTATAAAATGATGAATATGTTTTAGTTATAAGATAACCGTTTGAGTGCCAGGTGTCTAAGTCTTACCTCATTTTCATGAGAAAATACAACCGTTGGAATCAAAGATGACCGTTGGGACATTGGCCTATAAATACCTGGTCATTTGAATGATATCAAGACTTTTTGATAAATTTGAGAAATTTTGTAAGAGATCTTTCAAATTGTTTCTTCGTTAGAAATACTTTGAAGAGTTCATGTTTTTAATTTCTCATTTTACAACTTTATTACTTTCAAGTGTTTTGCTTTTCCTAGTGTGACATAGATCATTGAAGATTACGATCGAGGGATTTCAAGGATAAGAATATATTCATGACCATCTTTTATCAATCGAGGCCTTCTGAGACTAGGAAGACAAAGATTACAATCACCATCATGATCGAGGGCTTGTGGGGATAACAAGACAGAAGCCAATCATCATATAAAGGCCTTACCCATGTGTGGGTAAGAAAACTTTCTTGAAATTATAAATCAAGGGATCTCTATCCAGGGTTATTGGATACCCTTCTATTTGGGTTAAAAGAATTTTATTATTTTACTCTTATACATTTGCACTGATTTATAATAGAAATTTAATTGTATTATATATTCATCTTCTAATATTTAATTTTTGATTATGATTTCTGTAATTATGATATTTTCAATCACCAAAAACTATTGAGTACGCTTTACGATTGAATTTTTATATTTGCTTTACTCTAATACTCATAAACATTATGATTATGATCTTTGTCAAGATTATTATGATTAAATTGTTTCCTTATATGTGAATACAATTATTTTCAAATATAATATGTGTAATACTTTTCGTAACATAGAGATTGCGATACCCTATCAATCAGACATAGGGACCTGTTTGATTACTGTTTATAATATAATAAGAGGTTTTGTGATTTGAATTAGTTTTATTCTTTTATGTTATGATACTTTAGGGATAAAAATGGTTTTTTTAAATCTTCTATTAACCCACCTATTATATTGTGCAATCTGCATATATATTATGATCTAACTCACCATATAAGAATAAAGAGCCTAAACATAGCACTATATGAACTATATGTAGTTAAAATTACACCTATTAAAATTATAATATAATATATACAGAATTTTATTTTTTATTATTTATCTATTAGCATTTACTATATGGATAAAATCATGAACCTGTTGAAACACTATTCTTCTTTATAGGTGTAAATGAGTAATTTTATGATCTTTTTCCTTGATAAGAAAAATACTATCTTATACCATTGTCCTATCCAAATATCTTGAAATATCTGGATATTTTTGAGACATAAACAAAGCCACTCCATCCATATGTAAATTTATAAATCCTTCCAATTATTTCATTGATATAAGTAATTAAACTCAATATTTTAATAATATAATTTTTTAACACCATTAGATTCCATAAAGAGGGTTGAACTATAAAAATAACGACTAAAACATGACCTATAAAGATCATGAGAATCACATAATATAAAAATATTCTCACACCAATGAAAATGAAAAAAATATATCAAAATGGATTAATATTTATCATACCAACCATGATCAATTATCCTTTCTTTTAATATTTCATTAGATAATATCATTATAATATTAAAAAATATTAAAAAATATCATAAAAGGTCGCCCTAAATTCAAAAGTGCTTCACTATAAATATAGTATTTAAACTCAGGGGATATATCTATATTTATAGGATATCATAATATCCACTGATATTAGATCTGATAGAATCATCAAATTTTATTTTAAAAACACACTGAAGATGATAATAGAAAAATATCAAAAATATTTTTGTCCAAACACCAAAATTTAAAATTGAAATTTTAGAATGGTTAAAAAATCTATCCCTATTAGGTAGATTAAATTCCTTATAAATTATGAGAATTATATTTTGAAAAATGAATTAAAAAACACTAAAAATTATATTATAAAAAAATTCACGTAAGTTATTTAGAATATTAATAATGTGATCATCATCTTCTAAAAAGAGTTCTAGAAAATATATTTAAAAAAATTCATACCATCTGTTAAATGAATCAAAAAATAAAATAACTATAATTTACTAAAAATTTATCCAAATAAAAATAAACCCCCTCAATAGTATAATTTAAACAATAAAGAGAAACATTCAATATATTAGTATTTACGAAGGAATATAAAAGTTGAAAATTCTAATAAACTAATTTTTTTACCAGGCACCAAAAAATATAACTTTGATGTATAATATGAAATGAATTAATTTAATCAGAAGTTATTTATATGGAAATTTTAAATTTATCAGTATAATTTTATTAACAAAAAACCACCATTGGTACCCATATTTATTTAGATCCTTGATTTTAAAATGTAGTGATTTTATTTGAAATAAATACATAATGATTTCTCAAAGATTAAACTCTATTCAAATAATGAATTCCCATATAGTTTCCTATTATACAATACATTGTAAAAAAGTTTCTTTTTCATGGAATATAATAATTTGATCGATATTTTGATCTTTTAGTGGTTTTACTACAATGTCAGGATTACTTTTTCATAGATTCTCTCATCTTCCCCTTGCATTTTTTTAGATTCATTTCTACCATTAGTGAATTTCATAGGTATATTATCTAAACACTAAACATCAGACATCATATTTACATTATCAATCATATATTATGATAATTTGGATGAAACATTCAAATATTTCAAATTAGAAAAAAGCTCTGTTACATCATCCCTAACCTCATTCAACTCATTTGATATTACCCTTGTCTATTCCTATACTCTCCCCATTTTATATTATTCAATTTCCATATAAGATATATAATTATATTTATTCATGGAATTTAGATTATTCACATGAATTTTCACTATACATATTTATGGTATCATCTTAAGATTCTACTTGATGACATCAACCAATATATCATTTATATTAGTAAGTTTAGACTTCTGTTAAACAAAAAAAAATTAAGATCCAAGAAAACCTTATAAAATTTAAGTAAAATATCTATAAATTAAACAACATAATATTTAGTCTCATTATATGTTTGAGGAACTTTTTTCCAATATTCTAACTCAATGTCATTATATTACAAAAATGAAAATTTTGGTCTTGAAGTTAAATCTAAAAAATATTTGGTTGTCACCTTTACCATGAAACATTTTTCAATAAAAAAAATCATAATTTGGAACACTAATATGAAAATAAATATACCCCCATGTATCATTAATATCATTTGATAAACTATCAGATGAAGTTCCTCATCCACGTTCACTTAAAGTGTATAAGACCATCAAACATTTCTTTTAATTCCTCTTAGAATATTTCATTTAATCATTACTTTGAATTTTATTTAATTTTTTAGATTCTGGCCTATTTTTTCTAGGTTTCCTACATTCACTATCAATTTTATTTATATAACACTTATTATAAAAGTTGTCTTCTTTTATATATATTTTCTATCTAATAATCAATATAGAAGTTATTATTTTTTAACATTCTTATTTATATATAAGGAATTTTAATTTATAAAGGTTCCATGTAACTATCATATGAAGATTTATTAGTTTCTCGTTTTAATTAATTAGACATTAAAATATTTCTTATTGAATTTAATTTTCTGAAATTTGATGAAAAAGCAACACTATTTTTATAAAATTTCTTCTCATTAAACTTTTTTAATCAACACACATTATGCATTAATATTCCAATAACTTCATCTGAAATAAATTTAGTAACGTACTAAGTATCAAATATAACTATCCTCTTGGATTCCAATGCCTCAAGTAATATGTCGATAACTCTTTCCATTAGGTCATCAACTTAAAACTATTCCTCTAAAATATATTTAAAATTATTAACTATGTTTATTGATCATTGATTTATTTGAGCTACATATTCACAAGAAGAAAATTCAAAAATCTTGTCATTAGATATAATCATAGGTATTTTGGTTTACAAGGCCTTTAATAATCTACCAAAGATGATATTTTCTCTATTATAAGAACAACACCAACCATATTAAAACAATGCATATTTATTACATACAACACAGTTTGTCTAAAGAATTTGAAAACCGAATTCTGATGATCAAATAAATATAAAAAGAATCATATTAGGCTCAATATCAAATGTTGATACATTCTTTGATACCATATTTTTTACTAAATATTATAAGGAGGTAAAAAAATTAGGGGTGTATTTTAGTTTATAAATTAAATAATTTTTTTGTGAAATGTCTTGTTTAATATAATAGGAAACAAAAACTTCTTATTGAACCATATCATCAAATTAATAAAATATAAACTCCATGGAATCCTAAATTGTAAGAATTTTAAAAACATCTAAAATATTATGATCGTAATGGAAATAAAATGAAACGCATAAAATTTAAAAAAATCACATCATAAGAATTAAAATCCTAAAACTATAAATGGATATTATTGAAAATGATAAAAGTTTACTCCAATATAAAATGAATACTGATAACCTGATTTGGGGTAATATTATCCCAAACACCATAGTATCCTCAACTATTATCCCATAAGGTGGAATTATTTCTTCATATCTAAAGAAGACCTCAACTTTAACATTTTAAAATGTACTTTTTCTTCTACATGTGGAATCCATCAATGTTATATTATCAAAAGTTATCTCTCTCTACCTAAAAAACTAAATCAACCTAATCAATAATATCCCACTTCAAAACATATGAACATAACGATCATGAAGTATCAAACCATGTCCACTCTTCCTCACAAAATCCCATAATAACATAGAGTCATAAATAATGAATACAATAAAAAATGATATGATATTTAAAATTAAATATTTATTCGAGGAACTCCTATATAAAACACATATAAAGAAAATTTATAATGACCTTAAGCATTTGTAGAAATAAGAAATTAAAAAAATTAAATTGATAATATGAAAAACCTTCCTTAAAATTACCTAACAATATACTTATTATCCTCAATAATATGATCCTATTTATATACAAAATGGAAAATAACTCCAACAATTAAGTTCCTTATTCAATGGAATTAATTTCAACAGTATTTAAAGATTTTAAATTATCTTTCAATGAAATCCCCATAAATTCTAATATTTCAAAGGAATCAATAAACACCACCGGACTTCTCAGTTTTTTTAATTGAATGAATCTTGAAAATTTGATTCTTGGAATTTTCATGTTAAAGCATGATCATATAGTATTAATTTTATCTAATTTTCTTCTTACACCTTATAAACTATTTAAAAAACATCAAGATAAAGAATCATTTATTTACAGTGCATAGTAATTTTCAAAAACTATATGAAAATAGTATTTTATCAAATAGATACCATCAATTCTATTTCACTATATATCTTTTGGTCAAGTTTTCAAGAGAATATATTCATTCACTTGGGTTAGTTAAGCTACTGTGGAATTATAAATTCTTTTCACATTAATATACCACAAAAAATTTATGTTTTTCCTTTATTTGTATATTGGGTCTAGATTTATATATCCATATATTTTATAGGGTGATATCTCAGAATATGACATGAATTTTAATGGGGACTAATTCTAATCCACCAAACATAAATGGAATTGGGGAGTGAACCCAACCCACAATAGGTATTTATCCATGATATCATTTTGGTCTTATAAATGATCCCTAATAGTGGAATATTTTACACATTATTATGTTTGTGTCACACTATTATTCCATATTATTATGTTATGAATCCTTTATATGTAATTTTTTCATGAAACATGCATTCTGATTCATGCATCGACACTCCTATAGATCTTTTATTATGTTATTACATAGTCTTATGTCACAAATAATGTTTTATGATCCCTGTTTTATGAGTTATTATTTATTTATATCAAGTTAATGTACATTATTTATGTTATAATTCCCATTTTTTCATATTATTCTCAATTCTGATCTATGATTGTTATCTATTATGTTAATCCATTCTATGTATCTAAGCTCATCCCTTTATAATGTTTCAATTCCCTAGGTCATAAATAAATGTATTATGAGTGGTATATATATAAATTTATCATGTTTAAATAATATTTGTGGGAGATATTATATAATTCTTATTAAATAAGTTGGTTATTTATCTGATCTCTAAACATACTAAACCTATTAGTTCTAAGAAGTTATTTGTTAGGAGATGTCATGAATATTCTTGTAAAATGATTTAATATATATATATATATATATGTTTTGGTTGGTTTATCTTAGGAATTATTTTAATATATATCATATATAATAATATCTAAATTGGGTTATCACAAACAATGGTTTTGATTTTGAACCGCTGTACTGATATCCAACCTCTAGAAAAAGGAAGAACCACTATGCTCTCCAGACATGTTGTTAGTCTTTTCTACTAAACCATTTTTCTTCATTGAAACAATACTATTTTGGGGGGTATATAACATATTTACTTCATTATGAATATTTTTATTTCTATGACAGATTTTACACTTATATTTTCAGTATTTTTATCAATCTGTAACTTCTTCAAAGTGATACCACATTCATTTTCATCACTTTAATTAAACTATTAGACATATTCAAGGTCCCCGAATTATCATTCGTGAAAATAATTAATATAATTAGTGTGAAATAATAAATAAAATAAATAAATTACTTATCTATATTGGTTTATTACTTCTTCACAGGCCCATAAAAAAGTTAAATGAATTAAATCTAACTAGTGAGATTTTAGAATGTCCACATTCTTGTATGAAGAATTAAAAATATTCCTTTTTGTTGCGTAGATCATATCTGATTTAGTTTCTCTCTGAAATAGGTTTATCATGAAAATTATTTGAACAAGAGATATTTATCATATTCTTGTGTCCAATTTGTACAAGTATTCTATGCCATAATTTATTTTCCTCCTTTATTCTAAAGTAGCCTAAAATTTTAGAATCACCCAACTACTGAAAGATCCCATCTATTTTTTCCACATTTCAAAACTCCACCATAACTCATACTCCTCAAAAAACATTCATAAATTTTAAAAACTACTCTATTTCATATATCACAATGATGAGACATAACATTTTTTTCAAACCATTAATAAAAAAATATTCATCAACATCATATTGTCTTCTTGAGTGATTGTTAAACCAAATCCACTTATGTTGAGAATCCCGTAATTTAAAAAGGTTATATATCCATCCTTATACTACTTAAAATCATTCTAGAACATTAAATATCCTCCCATATGTGAGGATTATCCACTATCAAATATCCATGGACATTCATTTTGTGATGATTTGATTTCTACTTCAATAAAAGATTCTTTATCATTTCATTTATATTGATTATTATGATATTTTTCAGTATTACACTTCAAAATCTATTGCACTAATAACATAGTGATAAAATCATATTTTATGTAACCAAGTTGGTCATATACTCCAAAAAAAATTCTAATGATTGAATGTCGTTTCCAATATTCAGTTTATAATTATAAGATTATTTATTATATTTTTTTTCTATAATTGGGTTGAATCACCCTCAAAATTTACCACCCATATAACATTGAATCATTCCAATATTGGTAATTGATCCAACATCCCCTAAAAATAACATCAAATAAAATTTTTCAAAAAATTAATACTATTGTGATTCCAATTTTTTACCATAAAATTTTGATCATTTTTATAAACTAATAGTATGGGAGGATCCAAATAATTCATTCATAATTATATTATTCATTTCTCATTATTTCATACCAGCATCTGTAGAAAACATATCTTTTATTTTATAATTTCTTGAATTTAAATATTTTTTAAGACTGTTATTATTTACCAAAAACATGATGTTATACAATTTCTTCATTAATTAAAAATATTTTATCATCTTATTATTCATTATTTCTCAACCTTCTGGTAAAATATTCAAAATTTAATATATGAAATTTATCATTTTATTCTCTACATTAATCAATTTTTATTGAATAATTTCAAGATATTTTCCCTTTCCTTATCCTTCTAATACATTATCATATACAACTTCATCTCTATAGTGAGTAACTTATTTATTTTTTCAATTTTGTATATCAATAATGGAAAACTTGTTATATGAAAATGTTTCATTAATTCTTTTAAATTTTATATATTTCAATATATTCTTACCCAATTTCTCTATCTTTTAAATCATTTAAAATGAATTATTTATGTTTCTTCATTATCATGAACTCCATTTGAGTTTAATCATTGTTTCTTTTATTTCCAGTCTCATCTATTTCAAAATTTTCATTTTTATCTATTTAAAAAACATTTACTTTTAAAATTTTAAATATTTACACTTTGAGGAAATCCTTGGTTTCTTATCTATATCATTATAATGTTATTTTTTATTTAAAAAAAGGATAGTTTTCATTGAAATAACTATTATATCTATAGTTGAATAATTTATATGGTATCTTTATATGATGCATACCATTTTCTATTCTCCCACAGCTCGAAAAAAATGAAATATGATTCTAAAATTTCGTTTTCACACCCTCTTCTTCGACATAATATTTTTCATCATGAAAAGTGTATCCATTTAACATATCTTATTTCAAATTATTAAATGATAATTCCTTGAAAATTTTTATCTTCATCCCAAAATACCTCCCTCTCCATAGTAAAGAAAGTAATCAATATTTTTTCAATTCATCCTTTGGAAGTGTATCCAGATAGAAGTCTTTGAGTGCTGAAAATTTTACATAAAGTCTATAAAAATAGATATATTGTATATTTTGGAAAATTATAGAGTCTTTATATATATAAATAAAACCATTATAGTTTTAATATATTCAGTCACTATATTAATAAAATAATCTAGTGTTTCATTATTGATTAACTTGTGGTATTTTTACATCAATATCCCTATGTATATATCAACTTGCTTCATTTTCACATTACCTTTATAAAAATTAAAATTTCCCAAATTCAATTTTCTTTTCAAAATCTAGTTAACTGTGAGAGAATCATTTTCTAGGAGATGAAGATATATTATTATGAGAAATAAAATCATTCTATAAATTTCTTATACCAACATATATCATTAAAACACCATAAGCATAATGTGTAAGACCATTAATATCATCCTCCAATATATCCAAAGAAATTCAAAAATAACATGACATCATCTGATCTTTTAGAATAGAATATTTGGTATAGTAAAATGTGGGAATGTAATTATTTTTCACTATATTAATGTAATACATTTTCATCATTGAAATTTATAAATGTAAACATTAAACATCGAAGAACCTCTCTTGAAACAAAACACTAAATAGAAAATTATATTCGAAAGTAACTTGAGTTTTTTGGTACAATTTTAAAACCAGTTAAGGAAAATAGTGATTACTAATTGATATGGTGATGAATCAATAAAATTACATAATGTTATGTTTCTACTTAAAAATTTTGGGATTTGAAACCACCAATACCAAAAGTAAAACTTTGGAAAAAATATGGAACTTTTGGAAATAGATGATCTCTATGAACTCGATGTATTAGAACTGAGAAGAAAAAACTACACTATAGACACCACTCTAGATCATAACCCTCACTCAATAAAACACAACTCTTGGAACCAAAAATCCCATGTGTAACTCAAACACACTTGAGTATCCATAACAATTAATTTACATGGTTTGGACTTTAGTCACACGTCTGTGGGAAAAATTGATGGTTTATTTTTCGAATAGAGAAATAAAAATTACAACTATAGTTCATAATTTTTTATATTTACTGAGGTTTTATCACACAAACATACTTAGAATTTGTCCCACCAAATCTTTTTATATTGGGGAATTTCCAATGAACTTGTTACATGTCCTTTTGAGATTCATAATGGACCCATTGTTGGTCTTGGAAACCTTTCATTTCTCATTATTTACTATACCACAATCATTAAAATTTGATAAATATTTCATGTTATGCATGAAATTTTACATATCTTTTGGAAAAATAAAAATAATTTAATGAAACCATAGATCACATTCAATAATGAAATTTCTTCCGCACGCTATCATCTGAAAATAGGCACATGAACACCTAGTTTCATTATATTCATTTTGGTCCTTGCTACCTCTGCTGGACTTTTATAACTTCCATACTCCCCCAAGTCTAATACCAATGTTTTGGACTATTTTTAGGTACTATTGGTAAAATACCTAAAGGGGGGGTGAATTAGGGTATGGAAAATAAAATCTTTTCCCCTTCAGATATTGTTTCCTTTAAAAAAACTCAATTCTCTCTTCTCTCGTAGAAATATATGAACAGATATGAAATCATGAACATAGAACAATGATTCTTACTTGGTTCACCCTCATTGGATTACATTCAAGGAGCATACAATGATGATATTCTGATATACCAAATTAACTATGTATGACTACTAATATTGAGTACAATGTTTGGGATATACCTTTTTTGCCCAGGCTTACTTCCTTTAAAAGGTTTAGGGTCTACTCACTGCATTCCCAAAGGTCACTCCATATGCCTCTTTCTCTATCTCACTGTCAGTGGAAAGGGTCACCATCTTCCGCTTCCTGCGCTTAGTGCTCTTGAAAGAAATCCACATATAGTTTTTCGACATGTAGGTTAAACACAATTTATGGACATGTAGGTCCCTTCATTTTCATAAATTTCGGCATCTTCAATAATAGGATGATGCTCTGTTGAAGTTAATTTTTCACCTAAAGATGAATTCTACCTTCCTGAGTATTGATAGATACTGGAAAATACTTTTGAAAACAGATTTGAAGCTTTCAAAAGCCTCATATTGTAAATTGCGAACCACCTTCTCCTCCAACGTACTAAGTATGAGGTTTAGTATGCAGAACACCTCCTTAGCATACCACATCCACTTCCGTGAACCTCCCTTCATTCCTAGACCATCTCTTCCTTCTCTATCACATACCTCCTCAGCATACAGACTCTACGAACCTCTTCTAGGAATCACCCTTTTTCCATGAACTATTCTCTGTTCGGGGACTGCCTTAGCAAACTGCCTGCATACCACACCTTCTTCCACCTCATACCACTTTCTTTGTGGGATACTATTTCTTATAAAAACCTTCGAAGAAATTTCTTCCAGGCGAACCACTTCAGCTTTCATGGAATTCTCCCTCATTAATTTCCTTAAAACTTAGCCAAAATCCCAGACTAAAAAGGTGTTCTCTAATGATATTCGGTATCTCTTCTAATTGGTGGGATTAACGATTATTATATAGGCAATGCTATGCGTAAAATCCGTTCAACGAAGATTTACTAAATCTTCAATCTAGTATAGCCTCCACCTCATACTGATCCTACTTTCACCGTGAACCACACCCATTCTATGAACCATTTTTCCACAGTGGTACGCATACTGCATTTTCTCATATGTAGTCGATCTCTTATTCCAATGAAAATCCATTCGTGTATTACACTGCTTTCCACCACGAACCATTTTCAGTTCCACGAACTACTCTCATATAGCATTCCTACTGCCTAGTACGCGACCACCTACCCTTACCAGACATGGTAAGTGATCCATGTCCTGGGCTCCACATTTCTCTTTCTATTCCTATTCCATTCACCATTATTCACACCATTCATTCATATAATGAAATCCTTACATTTCCAAAAACGAATTCCCGATTTTGAGGCTAAAAAATTTGGAAAACACTCGAAAACTGTTCCACCTTAAAAACCTGTCTTCGGAAAACACCATCCATACTCATTCATAGTAATATGGATTTTTCAACAAACACAAAAACACCAAAAACATACCAAGATGAATCTTTGAGGGATTTTTTCTAATAGTCTCCCCCTTTGGGTTTGGTGACAACTCTTCTCATAACAGTTCTGTGCATTTTGATACCTCATTAAAACTCCTTCCATCTTTAACCACCATTCACTTCATGCGATTAATATAGAGATCAATGATTTACTCAACATATACTATAATCCCACATAATCCATGCTCCGCATGGGAAAAAAGATTAAAATTAAAATTTCATAAATGAATCACATCATTTCTGACACCATCTCTCGAAACCAAACTAATTTAATCACAAACCTCAGCTATCTTTATATGGAAACTTTGATCAAACACTTCTTGAATTTTCAGATTTAATGCCCCATATATATTATAGCCCATCCAAATAGCTTCAAATCATCTTCCACTTCACTTATCTTACTGCTCCACTTATTAGCTTCTCCCTGCGTCTTTTCGCCCCTAGAATAGTAACACTCTCTCGCCCTTTTTCATCAAACCTGAAGGGCACTTCAATGTTGTATGCAACAGGGTAAGGAACACATATCAACTTATTAGGGAAAAACACATCATACCTCGAGGATAGGGGGACCCACATCCACACTTTTTCAAGTGCGGGAAGTCAACTGGACTCCTACATCTAGTCGATACCACTCAAATGCTTCTTTGGGTAAAGCCTTTATCATAATGTATGCAACCTTTTGTTCTTTAGGAACATACTCCAACTTCACAATCCCTTGATCCACCTTCTATTTGATAAAATCATATTTTATTTCAATGTGATTTTCCATAAGTGATGGACTAGATTTTAAATAAGATTTATAGCACTTGAATTAACACAATGGATTCTAATTGGAGATTTCCCTTCAATTATGACATCTTAAAGCTGCCTCTTCATCTACAATAGATGTGTGTAGGCTTGAGTAGCTGTACGGAATTCAGCTTCTGTGGTGCTCAATGAAATGAAATATTTTTTCTTTCTTAAACATGAGATACACAGCCCTCTAAGATAAAAGGAACCTCCTAATGTTGATTTCATATCATCTGCTTAACCAGCCTAATCTGCATCTGTATATCCTAATAATTCTGGAAGAGATTTTTCATTATACATTAGGCCAAAATCCATTATGCCCTTGATATACTGAAGAATTATTTTTAATGAAATCATGTGGCTCTCCACGGAATTTCATTAAAACCTTACTGTTTGGAATGTGGAAAATACAATATCTGGCCTTGTCGCTGTTAGGTACAAAAGACATCCAATGATTTACCTATATTCTGTGGCATTAACTGCCATTCCTTCATCATCATGTGACAGGATCAATCGAGTAGAAACTAGAGTCATCATCACTTTGGAATTATCCATTCCAAACCTTCTCAAAACCTCTTTGGAATATTTAGATTGAGAAATAAATGTGACATTTCTTCCTTGTGTCATCTTTAATCCAAGGAAAAACATCATCTCATCAATCGTGAACATTTCGAACTCGATTTTCATGTATTCAGAAAACCGTTTGCATTGAGATTCTTCTAATACACAAAATATTATGTCATAGACATAAACTAGAACCATAATCCTTTGACTACTATCATTGTTGAAAAATATATTGTAATCAACACCACCACACAGAAAACCAAGCTTCTTTATAAACTGATCAAGCTTTGAATACTATTATTTTGGAGTTTTCTTCAAGCCATATAAAGTCTTATGAAGCCAAAAAACTTTTTTATCATATTCATGAATGAAAAAACCATTTGGTTTCTCAATGTAGACTACTTCTTATAGTACTACCTTCTGAAATGATGACTTGACATCCATCAGAAAAACATTAGGCTTTTGTTGCACAACTATGGACCAGAATAATCTAATTATCTCTAGCCTTGAAACAGGTGAAAATGTCTGATCAACATCAATACCCTTTATCTAAGAGTACCCTTTACACACCAGGCATGATTTTTTTCAAATAAAAAAGAATCTTCATTCATTTTGTTGCAAAAGATCCATTTTTTCCCTTTGACATTTTTGCCTTCTAGCCTCGAAACAATTTCCCATGTCTGATTCTTCTAAATTTGGTCAAGATCTTCATTCATTTCCTGAACCCAATTATCATCCCCAACTGATTAATCAAAGCATTTATTCTCAACTTGTGATAAGTATGATGCTTTCTGTAGATACATCATCCTTCTTTTCTTCACTAGTGATATCTAGTCACCAATTATGTTTTTCTTATCAATTTCATATCTTATCACTGGTCTCTGGGAAGAAACATATTTATTCTCATCATCTGATTTTTCATCTAAATTAACCTATGGAGTTGGAGTGTGTCTTAACCTACTCATATCTTCATCACTATCCTCCTGAGTCTGATCATGTATTTGATGAATTTCCTATTAATTCTCTATTATATTCACATCATGATTTTCAACTATCTTTTCTAGCCTCTTATTGAAGCATTTATACGCTTTCCTCTTCTTTTAGTATCCATGAAATATTCCATCAACTCCATGAGATTAAAAATTCCTATGTTTTTACTTATTGAGAATGAAATAATTACTTCAGAAAACTCAAAAGTATTTCAATGATGTCTTCTTTCCATACCATAGATCATAGGGAGTCTTCCCTTCCTTTAGAACAGTAAGCCTCTATTTTATGTGTTGAATACTTTCATCACCGCCTCTTTCCAAAACTTCTCTAGAAGGTCTTTATCAATGAGCATTTTTCTAACCATATTTTTCACAATTAGATTTCTTATCTCAACTACTCCATTATATTGTGTAGTTCTTACCAGTAAAACTTGATACCTTATTCCATGTTTCTCGAGATAATCCTCTACTTGGATATTTGTGAACATGGTTCCATTATCTATTCAAATTTTCAAGATTTTATAACTAATCATATTTTCACATTCTAGTTGATAGCTTGTAATGGAACTGAACACTTCAGATTTTTGGGTGATTATTGAAATTCATTCCATTCTTATATAGTCATTAATAAAAAGAACTTAATATCTCCCCCCATCTATATCCCTTGGAGAAATTGGCCCACACACATCAATATGCACTAAATCAAGAAATCTTGTTGACTTTATCTCCATTGGATTATATGCCTTCCAAATGATCTTTCTTTGTTGGAAGGCATCACATATATAAGTATGATCATGTGTTAATCTAGGGAGATTTCTAGAAGCATCACATTTTTCCAAATCTTCAAAGGACGCCTGGCTTATGTGGCATATATTCTTATTCCATAACTTTTTTTCTTCATCTTTGGACAGAAAACACATATCCTATTCTCCACTCATGAGGTAGATATTCCATTTTGTATGCTTTTATTGCAACAAAACAACTCCATTATTTTCTTTGATGACACATAATTTTTGGTAAACACTTATGGAATGTCTTAAGTCACACAATTGACTAACACTAATAAAGTTGTGACTAAACCCCTCAACAACCAAGACATATTTCCTCCAAACTTGGCTTTTCTTGAACCAATAATTTTAAATCCATCAATATTACCAAATCTTACAATACCTTCATTATGATACCTAATTCTAGTCACTAGATCCTTACTTCCCATCTTATGGGAAGTGAATCCACTATCAATGATCTATATCCCAATGTGATATGATTCCTTGAATACAATTTCTATATCCACTACCTACTCTTCCCTTTTCCTTTTGACCCAAGTATTTGACTTCATATCTGACATGTAATGATAATCTTGATATTTCTTAGTATATCCATATTCAACCTATAGAGATGAAATCTATTTTGAATTTTCATCTCTCATGAAGATACATTTAGCTCAATATTATTAACAAATTCAGTTTGCCTCAACACATTCCTTGACATTGTTGATGTGAAATATCTTTCTATATGTCTGAGTCCATTAAAACTAAAAAAACATCCATCAAATGATGACCTTGAATTTTGTGCTCTATAAAACCACCTCTGTTGGCCTTGTTCTCTTTGGTACCTATTTACTACGGAACATATATTTTGAGAGTGTCCAATCTTCCCACAACAATAGAATATTATGTGAGGTACATTCTTATATGGTAATGATTCACCAGTAGTTGTGCCTTTGGTTCTATGAAGATTTTGATTCTACTTTATATCCAAATAAATCTTCAATATTGTAGTGGGTGATTGTGGTCTGGCAAGAAAAATAATTGCTTTCTGTTTTAGATCAGGCCCCATACCAGTGTTATTATGCAGAATTGATTGTAGCTTCTATTCAGATGGACCACTCTACTCAAATATCATGTTATCTTTTCTAGTACGATATTCATTCCTAATGTCGAACCGAGATTTATCAGTTTCTCCAGATCTATAATTGTTCATCTCAGACAGAAGAATTCCTCTTCTAGTTGTTCGATACGTTTGATTTGATATTTTCTCACTCAAACAATAAATTCCTATTTCCTATTATTCAATTTTGATTTTGTACTCAAACCCCTTTTCTAATCTTTCTGGCATTGATGACCTCATCTTTTCAATTTCTATATTCATCTCAGAATTCTCTAATACCTACTACTATATAAATAGTTTGGCATCATGAACCACTTTGTCATCTTTCACTATTTTGGCTCTCAAAATATCTACCTCTTCAAGGGAAGCATCTAATTCATCCTGAAGATCAACTATTCCTTAAATTTATTCTTCTGTATTTTCACTTTCTTGAATTGTTAATGAATTTTTAACAACTTCCACAAAAGCATCTATTTTATGACCCTTGAAGTCCTCCAACTATTCTACCTCAAATTCTTTTGAACTTTCATAATCTTTTGAAAGCAGATTCATATTTTTCAAGAACTTTCTCCTAGTACTTCTCCTTTATTTCTCATTTAATGAATACTTATTTTTGGGAATTTCATAATTTTCTTCATTTTCATCATACAACATCTTAGGAGACATTAATTCAAAATGCCCAATTTTTTTGCATTGAAAGCATGCAAATGGAATTTTACCTTTGAACTTCCCTTTTCCCATTTGATGATTATATGAGAGAAATGTCCTAAAATCATCCATATTGTCATACTCAGGACTATATTAAATAGATATATTCTTTATGGACTTGAATACCAATTCCTTATACTTACCCTTTTATACTATATGATTATTATTATTTCTCATTTCATAAGCTAGAAGGGTACTGCGTAGGTTATCCAATGTCATCACTTTCAAGTCTTTGCCTGCCAACACTGAAACTTGCTGATTAAACGGCGATAGAAGTTTCCTCAATATATGTTTCACAATATTTATATCTTCAATGAATTCTACAAGATCCCCACATGTCTTAAAAATAATATTTACTATATTGAATAATTTATCACCAGTCTCATTGGGATTCATTCTAAGATCCTTATACTTGTTTCGTAGAACTTGCAGCTTTGCTTCTTAGACTTTTGTGTCACCCTCATAAATGTTCAAAAATTTTCCCACGTTTCATGTGATGTTTTACAGGAAATCACCTTAATATAAATTCCATTTTATAGGGATTCCACTAAAGCATTGATCCCTTTTTCATCAGCATCCAATTCTCTTATTTCAACTTCAGATAAAGAACCACTATTAATATCATCTAATATTCCACGCATAGTGGCTGTGAAGACATTCATCCCTACTGATAATAAGTAGTGCTAAATTTTATTCTTCCATAGATGAAAATTATTTCCATCAAATATCAAAATTATTTTATGATTGACCACATCAATTTCTTATTCTTGAGAGAAAAACAACAACTTTCAACCTTTCCCTCTAATACTAATTATTTGGTCCACTAGGTCCAATACCTTGAGATGGGGGGTGAATCAGGATATGCCATATTAAAACTTTTCCCCTCCAGAACTTATTTCATTGTAAAAAACTCAATTATATCTTCCTTTTATAGAAATATATAAACAGATATGAAATCATGCATAGAATATAGTGATTTATACTTGGTTCACCCTCACTGGGCTACTTCCAAGGAGCATACAACAACAATATGCTGATGTACCAAATTCACTAAGGATCACTATCAATAATGAGTACAATTTTTAGTCTAGATATTCAATTCCCAGGCTCATTGCCTTTATAAAGTTTAGGTTCTACTCACTGCATTCCCAAGGGTCACTCCCAATGCCTCTTTCTTTGGCTCACTATTGGTGGAAAGGGTCATCGTCTTCCTCTTACTGTACTCACTTCTCTTGAAAGAATCCACACATAGTTTATCAACTTATAGTTCAAACATAGTTTATGGACATGTAGGCTCCTTCATTTTCATGAATTCCTACATCCTCAACTATAGGTAGATTCTCTATTTATGTTCCTTTTTCACTCGCATATGAAGTTCACATTTCTCGAGTACTACTAGTTACCAGAAAATACTTTCGCAAACATATTTGAATATTTCAAAAGCATCCCAGTGTAAATTGTGAACCACATTCTTCTCCAGTGTATTGAGTATTGGGTTCGGTACATGGAACACCTCCATTACATTCTACTTTCACATCTGTGAACCTCTCTTTGTCTGTGGGTTTCCTCTTCCTTTGCTATCGCGTACTGCCTCTGCATACCGACTTCGCTAACCTCCTCTGCGAATCACCCTTTTCCGCAAACTATTCTTTATTCGTGAACTGCCTTCAAAAACCACTTGCATACCATGACTTCTTCTATCGTTTACTTCTTCTATTACAGTATACAATTTCCCTAAAAATATTTTAAGATATTTATTCCGTGCGAACCACTTCAGCTTTTGTGGAAATCTCCCTCACGTACTTCCTTAAAACTTTTCCAAAATCTCAGAGAAAAAATATATTCTCTAATGATATTCATTCTCTCCCCTAATTGGTGGGATTAGTTATCCTTATATAGGAAAAGATATCCATAAAATTAATTAATCCAAGATTTACTAAATCTTTAATCCATTATATCCTTCACCTCATACCGATCCTCCTACCACCGCGAACAGTACCCATTCTATAAACCATTTTTTCCATGCCAGTCTGCATATTTCCTTTTCCACACTGGTCTAAAACAACTTTTTTTTATTATTTATGGAATTTTTAGAATCCTAAAACATCTCACGTAAATATTACGTGAAATGAATCAACAAAACCACTAACACTTAGGAAAAAAATTCACACTAATTTCAACTAAAATTTTTAGTATCACTATTAGACCTATCTATTACCCATGTACCATTATGTAAAAATATTTCCTTGAAATTCATTTTACTAAGACCTTTCTCATAAATTTAGATTGATTATATCTTTTTCAAATCATTTGTATCTTATACACGCTATTCTCATGCAGCTTCTAGATGAAAAAATGATTTATATCAATGTGATTCATCTAAAAAATAAATAAATTGATTCTCAACCAAATGAATTACCCTCTTAATATCACATAACTAAAACCAACATTCCTAAAACATTCAAAATTTTACAATAAATAGTCCATTTATATAGGTTATTTCCCTACATCTATAACAAAAACATATTCAATACCTATAATGGATAGTGTAATAATGGGGAAAAACCATGAAACCTAGCTAATGATTTTTCCTATGTAGATAATCTCAAAGTGTTATAACTTTTAATTTCAGTGTCTAGTAACATATTTTAATTAATTTAATTAATTAATTTAATTAATTAATTTACCATTAATTATTAAAAAAAGATCTTAAGTGGTCATGTAGTTTATATAATAAATTTATCCCTTTTCTAATTCAATTTTGTATTATTTTTTTATTTTTTTACCTATTTATATTTTAATTAAATTTTATTTTAAATTAATTTTAAATCAATACATTATATTTTTAATTTTATTATTTACACTTTTTGTAATTAATTATATAACCATTTTGAATTAATTTAATTAACTTTATTATTATTTTAATTTAAATTCACTAATTTTGGTATTTTAATATATTTTAATATTAAAGTATAATAATCAATCTGGAATTAATTATAAATTGAACCATTTTTTAAATATTTTTTATATTAAATTATAATTTGACTATCAAATTAATTAATTAATTGGTTTTAATTTTACTTTTGGTCTTAATTAAGGTTTTATATATTATTTTTAGTGTTATATTTTTGAATTTATTTAATTATTCAATTGTTTTAAATTTCTATTAACTCAAATTTTAATATCAGTTTCATTTAAATAATTAATTAAGTAATTAATTGAATGTTTTTTTGATTATTTAATATTTTTAAATATAATATTTTAATATTGTTGACTTTGTTTTTTAATATTTATGTATTCTATGTTGGCTTCAACGGTGCTTCCATGAAATTGAGTTGCCACCAAAAATTTTGTCACCTCTCCTCTTTTTTACATATTCTTCCACTATAGTTGGGACACACCACTTGGGAATCACCACTGGTGACTCACCGCCAGCCTCTACGTTTGACCCACCACTAACAACTGAATCACCGCTATAATAAGTCACTACTCCCCTACCTATGCCAACCCAATAAGCCACTATCATAGATATCTTTAGACATCTCACCTTTGTAAACCCTTTACCCTTTTCCAGATTTTTTCTAAAATTTTTATCAGAATAGGGATTTTCTTCCACTATTATAAATTTAGCTTCTTCCATCACCTACTACCATTGAATTCCTCATCAGCCACCACTACAGATTATATTTTTCATGCAAAACTATCACACGGACACCATCGACCTAATTTATCAACCATAAACCAATATATCAAAACCTTAAAAAATTAACCATTTTGAAAACATAAAGCTAAAACTATAC
Source organism: Viscum album (assembly GCA_963277665.1). Taxonomy (NCBI): domain Eukaryota; kingdom Viridiplantae; phylum Streptophyta; class Magnoliopsida; order Santalales; family Viscaceae; genus Viscum; species Viscum album. The sequence goes on along the minus strand of OY728128.1, from coordinate 716,655,415 downwards.
CTCCTTATACTGAAATTGTCAAATACTCACGTGCACTTCCCCGGTAAGACAAGCGTGTAGCCCTGTTGATCCTTTATTTCTCTACTTATCCTGGAGAAGCCAAATCGATGTCACTGAAGTCACACTAGTTTTTTATGAAATATGAATCCAATCTCACCTTCCTCAATCCTGATTTGAGTTTGCAGTCAAACACTAATGATACTTAAAGCCACCAACAATGTTGATTTTTAGTGAAGGGGATGTCTCGATAAAGCTAAGAAGAGTACTATAGACCCATTACTTCCACCTCTATTATCTCGAGACTAGCTGACCACCACTAAGAGCATTCCCCCTCCACCGAGCTCTAACTGAAGAAAAGTGGTCAGCCATCTACCCAGTGGAGAACTTCTCCCCCACATACGTAGGGTTAAATAAATAAGAAAAATAAAATAAAATAAAAATAATAAAAATAATAAATAAAATTAATAAATTAAGATAATAATTTTATGTTTTTAAATATATTATTATTATAATAAAAATAGAAATTAAGATAAATATTTATGTAAATAAAACTTAATAATATAAATACGTAATAATAAGAATATTTTTTATTAATAATAATAGATTTTTTAATTAATTAATTTATAATTATAAATGTTATATATTTAAATTAATGTTAATAATTAATCATTTATTTTTTATTTTTTTGAACTAACCTGGGAATTTGTCCAAGTTCACCAAAAAAATCAAGAATGTTATTGATGATGACATTGCGTGAGACACATATTGGTAAAAAAAATCCTAGGACCAGAAAACATGTTCAGTGGAAATAATCACTAAGCTAATTCAACATATGTCATGGTAGATAAAACCATCAATGATGGGGGATAAAATTATAGGGGATGTAAAATTTGAACATTCACATTCTTGAATTAGAGGAAGGACCAAAGTGGACAGGAGACCCAGAACTAGACATTGAGATATTGAGATATAGACAGACTAAGACAAACGAGAAATGTAGAGCATGATCAAGGGATAAATCTTCTCCTTTATGTTTTATTTCAATAATATTTCTCTCAAATAGTGTAATTCCTATCATTATAATGACTCTTGGGTAATTTTTTTATTGGGATTTTCAACTACTGTGGTTTATGTTTAAACTTCATCACAAATATTAATTTTCAATTTTCAGAATTGATCATAGAGATCAATTCTGGATTACCTGAAATTTTTTTGTTCTACTTGAACATTATTTCAAACTTTTTAAACAATCATCAATATTGTTTCTTATTTAAATTTATTCAAAACCATTTTATTTTTTTATGTTTTTAGAAGTGGAAAACATGAATATCCCTCAATTTTTATGTTCTAATATCCTAGTGAGGTAGATTAACCAAACCCATTTTCAACATTCCTAATTAAATTAAGTTATTTTGAATGATTAAACCCATTTAACCCAGTTTGTTAAAACACCCCATGCATATTTATTTATTAGTCTTTCAAAATATCTATTTTTTATTGTTCATAATTTTTGATTAAACCTCTTTCAAATCATTTTTTTCATAGACTGGTTATATTATAAAAATTATTATCTCATCATCATTTCACTTTAGTCAAAACATATATTTAATAATTGAAAACATATTCCACCTACTATTTACTGTGGGTTTGTTTTCAAAAACATGGCACACATCCTTCCCTAGGGTTTGATACCCTACTCCACTATATAATTTCTAGTAAGAGTTTAAAAAAAATAAAACTAGCAATGTTATAATGATAAACATGTGATGTTTTTGGTTCCATTTATTGAGAAGTATTTGTGTGACCAATTATTCAAAAACAATATCCTTTTCAAAAAATTCATAATCAGAATTTTAAAATATAAAAATATATAAATTTCTTATTGTCTGTTTTTTTCTATTAAACTGCTAATCATACTAATTTACTGTGAACTGGAAACTACTACTTTTTCTGAATTAAAATTTTCTACATGTTAATTATGAATGTATGTGTTTGATCTAATTAACTCCTTTATGTTTTTTTGTTGTTGTTTCTTACAAAATTATGAGAGGATTAAAAAGACATGGATGATATTTAGGGCCCTAATCATACTAATGGATAGTTTTGTGTCTTTTGTGGGAATTATTGACACACTCCCTAGAAGCGTGTCTATAATAAACCATAATATATTAGTTTCTTAGAATAAAATCAACATAATTCAAAACTAAAACTAAGTTTTTAAAAAAAATTGATCATTTTTTAACGAAACCTGAAGCTAGGATGGGCCAAAATTAAGAAAGGGAAAATAAAACTTTTCAAGAACAAAATGAATAGATTAAAAATTTTGAAATCATTTTATTAGAGTTGAAAAATGTTAAAATAAGAGTAATAATTTGAAACAGGTAAAGAATAAATTGAGAGATATTGTCGAGTGGAGAGTGAGGTTGAAATTATAAAAGAGAAATCCACTATATTTGTAGAATCTAAAACTAATGAGAAAAAATTGTCAATATTTACAACTCTTAAAATAATAGTATCAAATTTAATATATTTAAGGGAACATTACAGAAAAATGAGTGGTAGGATGTTAACAAAAAATTCAACTATATTGTATAGTAATTCAACTTTCTTTACATGATTCCTCAATCTGAAAAGACTTATTGTTTTAGGAGTTTTAAAAATGTGATTACTCAGTTTGAGGGTAATACCAATAATGATAACTTAAATGTAAACGACTCTTTACCTTATTTTTTTTGAAATTGTGATTAATGAACCTAAACTTGAGAATGTGGATATTTTTTATAAGAATAAGAAAATAGAAAATCAAGATTTGGATATTTTTAAACTATTAGAAAATATTTTCTTCCTCCTTTTGAAAGATTGAACCCAACGATCATTAAAATGAAGTTTAACAAAGTGGTTGGGGGAATTTTCATTGAATTAAGTTTAATTGATGAGATTTCATTTTCACATTATCATGCTAATTATATTTCTTAAGATATGTTTATGAAAACGGATAACTATATTCTTATACTAAAGGAAAATTGTTTAAATTTAAAAACTATAGAATCTTAACTTCTTAGAGCACAAATAAAAAGTTGTCCAACTAAAATTAAAATACAATATCCAAAAAACGTTCATTTTGATAATGAAATTTTTTAATTGGAACATTACAGAGAGTTTGAACACACATTTCATGATTTAAGCAGCGTGATTTTTTTAGAAGAAGTTGTTGAAGTTTTTTTATTTATTGATTGGGAAATTTTGGAAGATAATTATAATATGGTGAAAAGTGAATTTTTAGATAAAAAAATTGTCATTTTCCACTTTTCTTATTCTTCCTCCATCAAGTTTATTGTTGAATCTCTTAGTGAGATTGAGAATAGATTGAAAGAGAAACCCTTTTTGAGTGTTAATTTTAAAACTATAAATGTACCTCTTGATAACCCTCTTCATGAACCTATTATTCATAAATCACCCACTAGGACCCCTAATTTTTATCTTTTTGTAATTTTGATTAAGTTAGAGTGATTTGAATATAATGTCACACCTCTAGAAGCACCAAGTTCAACCTTTTCCTTTCACTATTTTTTTTTAAAATTAAATCAATTTTTATTCTAGAAGTGGAAAACTAACCTGATAAGAGTGATCATTGTGATTTATTTTTAGTTTATGATCCTAAAAATTTCTGAGCAGAGTTTGACAGAGTCAATTATTTTACACCTGAAACTAATTATATTGAAACTAAAAATATATTGAGATTGGATAATGAAACATATACTCCATAGGGAGACATATTTGAGTATTCAATAATTAATGAAGGGTGTTTTCTAGGGATATTTTCAATTGATAAGTGAGTTTAAAGTTTCATTGGAACAGTATGTTCCTAAAAATTACATTTTTTCTATTAAAAAATGGTAAAAGAAAATGTGGTGGTTCCATAATGAAAAACAAAAACCCCTAAGTAAAGATGATTATTAACTTTGAGGTCATTAAATTCAGTTATTCATGGGAGTAAACCCAGGGTATTTTTGTGTTTTTTATTGTTTCACTAAAAATAAACAGCTACAGTTGATCTGTCATTTTCTCTCCATGTCTTCCCAATCATTTTTCTTAATTATGGTTATATATTAGGTGTTTATAGAAGATTATAGTTGAATTTTATTCTCTATTCATAAGAGGCTTCATGTTAGATCCTCATTGGAAGAGAAATATTATCTAATCAGGTGAGTGATTTATTTTAATTTATACATTTTTATCACCTTATTGTTGGTGGCATTGTTGAATGTTGGTTAGATGTAAATGGTTTTGGAATGTTTTTATATTTACTGATTATGTTAAATTATGTGTGGGGGAATTAAACCCATTGATTTTTTGTTTTATTAAATATTCTTATCAATTATGAGTTTTTAGTATTTCATTTTTCTATTCTTAAGAAAATCTAATCGAATCAAATATTAAAACATTATTACACCCTTTTTCAATGTGTTCTCAATGATTAACATGATACTATTTTATCATTATTTAAAACCACTTTTATGTGCCTTAATAATAATTCATGTGTTCTCATAATCTGTTAAAAATATTTTATTGTGGAAAAAATATTTTTTGAACTTCATTGTGACCCTTTAACATATCATTAAAATATTGAAATTGCGAATCTATTTTGAGCATTAAAAGTCAAAAAAAAATCTATACCTTTGAATTCCTATTTATGGGACAAAGTTGGGTAATAAATATGGAGGATAGTGTATTTATATAAGATTAACTATATTTTCATATTTACCCATCAAATATCTTTGATTTTTTTTAAAACAGGTTGTTTTATTGCCTTTATCTTCCCTTTTATAAGGAAAGGGCATCTCTTTCCTCGAAGCCCTTACAGGTACAGAGTCTTCCAAAGATCTTTCGATGAAGTCGACCAGAATTAAGAAAATGGATGATGGCGGCTTATGTGTGGAAGCAGATCCAATTGTTGTTCAACAACGTTCACATATCTATAAGTACTCAGTTATGGGCCGCGTTTCATACCTCAAAGGTAAACCCCTTGGTCCTATGATGATCTTAAAGTTATATTATCTTCTTGCTGGGATTTTGCTAAATGGAAACTCATTCCACTTGGAATGGGTTATTTTCATATGCTATTTTCTACACAAACCGAGCTTGATTTTTTCTGGAATATGGGAAACATTAATTTGAAGTCGGGTCTCTTAAGAATCTCTGAATATGACTTTGCTTTTAACCCCAACTCTCATAGGAAGAACACAACACAGGTTTGGGTAAGGTTCTTTAACCTCAATTGGTTTTTCTGGCACCCTTAGATTCTAAATGATATCTCTGTTTGTATAGGCACTCCCCTTAAGATATATCAGAGAACCTTGAATGGGGATTTAGGCCTCTATGATAGGGTGCTAATTGAAGTTAACCTGGAATCACAACCCACAAAATCTATCATCTTTACGGCCCAGGATTATAAAACAGTGGTGTGGATTTAATATGAAAGAATTCCTTCTTTTTGTGAACTCTTTAAGCTAGTTGGACATTCCATTCACCAGTGTAGGAGAGTACACAATCAACCTCCACAAACCAAAAATTTTGGATGGACTGAGGTTAGGAAAAATTGAAGAGAGAAAGAGGGTCCTACTGACAAACCATAAACAACCAAGAAGATGGAAGAAAAATGGGTTGTCAAAGACAATTCATTGGCATACTTGATTCTGATAAAGGAAAGGCTTGGGCTGATTTAGCTGAAGACCAAGATCTTGAATTGTTGACTCAAAACATTAAGAAGAAAATTGAGAAGGATGTTATTAACATCCTCTCCAATCCCTTGGATGACTTGGACCCTGTTCCCCCGCCCCCTTGATGGTCCTACTTTGGACTCATCATAACTCATTCATTCTGCCTCCAACAATGCTTTCAAAGATGCCCCAAGCATCTACTCTCATATTGACAAACCTTGTGCCTCTAATTCAGAGGACAATGAAAATTTTTTCACACACAACTCTTCATCTGGAAATATACTCATGCACCCTCCAAATCGTTCTAATATATATGATACTCATTCCTCATGGGAAAGTGCTAAGAATAACAAGACTACCAAGCCCATCTACATGGCTTCTCTCCTTTCCTCACCTATATATAAGGACAAGAAGCATGTTTCTGCTGTGTCACACACTGCACAACCTGACTCCAAACCTTCTGAAATCTCAGGACATGCTATCCTCAATTCTATCTCAGTACAGGTCCAGGTTTCTCATCCTAATGTCTTTAGGGATTCTTCTTGCAAGCAGTCCACTTCTACTCCTCATCTTCATTCTGATTCTAATATAGAGCACTACACACAACATAATAACATGTTTTCTGGAGCTGCAAAACCTTTTGTCTCCCAATTCTTCTCATGTACAAGACCAGGGACCTCAATCTGTTGTTCTCAAGAAGCAGTTTTCTTTTGTGTCACACATTGCACAATCTAATTCCAAACATACTAAGCTCCCTAGACCTATTCTTCCAAATTCTGTCTAGGTATAGGTCCAGGAATCTCATTCTACTGCCTATAGGGATTCTTCTTGCAAGCAATCCGCCTCTATTCCACCTCTTTATTCTGATACTGATGTAGAGCACTCCACACAATATAATCACATGTTTTCTGGAGCTGCAGAACCTTTTGTCCTCAATTCTACTCCTATACAAGACCAGGGACTCCAGTCTGATGCTCTCAAGGCACCTGAGAGCAAGCAACACCCTCATACTCTTCCTATACAATATGTTTCTAACATGCAGGGCAGAGATACAGCTGATGCTACTTTTACCATGCACTTAACACGGCAGGATAATCATGAAAATGCTGTGAAAGATCACTCATCTGGTATTTCCACTAGGTCTAAGACCACAACATCTAAAAAAAAGGGGGACAACCCCACCAAGAAATGGTCAAAATGAATATTCTGTTTTGGAATTGTCAAGGAATTGCTAATCGTGACACCTTCAACGTTCTTAAAAGATTCACCAATACTCACAATCCAAACCTTATTTCTATTACTGAACCTAAAATTAACTTTGACTCGTGCTCACATCAAGACCCTCTTGGATACTTTTTCCTAGGGGCGTGTAACAATGGAGCCCCTTCTAAATCTTTATGTCTCTTTGCTCATTCTTCATTGAAAAATGTTAACATATATAGTTATTCGAGTGAATCCATTACTTGTGACTACATCTTTGAGAACATACACATTTTCTCTACTTTTGTTTATGCTTATAACAGGTATCAATACCGGAGAGATCTTTGGAATGATCTCTCTAGTCTTAATGCCTTTATTTTCCATCCTTGTTATATTATTGGTGACTTCATTTCCATCCTAGCTTCGAGTGATAAAATTGGTCCTCCTTCTTCTCCTATTTCCACTAGGGAATTTAATGCCTGTATTGAAATGAACAACCTCACAGAGGTTAACCTCTTGGGTGATAAATTTACTTGGAATAAGAAGCACTATAATAGAAATGTATCCAGTAAATTAGATAGGGCCTTTGCTAATTCCCACTCCCTTGATAGTTGGGACAATATCTCTAGCATTACCCTTGCGAGAATCGCCTCTAACCATCATCCCATACTTCTTTTATTATCCTACAAAAAAGTAAATTGACAGCTCCGTTTAGATATAACACTTCTTGGTCTTCTGACCCTAAATGTATAAGCATCATAAAGAACACATGGAATAAAATTCATGGTCAGTTTCACCCATTTTCTTTCCCGATGAAGTTAAAAATGTTAAAGAAAATTCTTAAAAGTTAGTGCAAAGGAAAGGTTTATGAAATTGAAAATAACATCAACCTTCTTGAAACTGAACATAACCAACTTCATAATATCAATTCTTCTTCAAATATTGCTCAAGACTCTTAATTGGAAATCACCATTTCCTCTAAGCTAATTTCCTTACTCAACCTCAAGGATAATATTAAAAAACAAATCTTCAAAGCCAAATGGATTAATGATAAGGATAAGAATACTAAATTTGATAACGCTCTCCATAGGGTTAAGAAAGACTATATACCCCTAGCCTTTCTTAGAAATGGGGACAAAATTCTTGACATTGATGAAGGAATTTCCAATCACTTAGTCTCTTATTTTGAAAATATTCTCAATGGTGATAATATTGATAAAGACCTTAAACCTGACATCATTTCTACTCTTGTTTATGAGGAAGATAACACTTTTCTGAACAACATCCCTTTTGATCATGAAATCAAAGACACTATCTTCAGCCTTAATCCTAACAGTCCTCCTGGACCGGATGGTTTTAATAATGGATTCTATCAAAAACATTGGGATATTCTTCAAGAAGATGTTTGTCCTCTGGTTAAAGTCTTCTTCTCCAAAGGTATTATTCCACATGGCCTTAACTCCCAATTCCTTTTTCTCATTCCCAAAATGGAGAATGCTGATGTGATTCAGAACTTTAGACCCATTTCCCTTATCAATTATTTATTCAAAATCATCATGAAATTAATTTCCAATAGAATGAGTTCCATTTGTAGCAAAATAGTTTCTTGGAACCAATTTGGTTTCATAAAAGGAAAATCTATTCAAGACTGGATCTTTCTGGACTCTGATTCCACTAATCTTTTAAACAAAAAGAGTATAGGTGGAAGTGTTGCTATCAAAATTGATATTTCGAAGTCCTTTGATACCATTGATTGGAGCTTTATGTATAAAGTTATTTCACAATTCAGATTCAATAAAATTTTCATTAATAGAATCAAATCTTTATTCAACTTTGCTTACATATTATTCCTCATTAATGACTCTCCTAGATGTTATTTCAACTTCACTAAAGGAGTGAGGTAGTGTGACCCTCTCTCTGCTATTATATTTGCCATTTTGGAAGACTATCTGAGTAGGTTGATCTCCCGGGAGATTGATAAAGGAATCATAAAACCTATCTCGGCCTCCAGAAATTTAAAAGTTCCTTCGCATCTTCTTTATGCTGATGACATTATTCTCTTTACCCAGGGAGACAGAAGGAAAATTCTCAAACTTAAAGATATCTTGCTCCACTATCAGGAAGTCTCTGGTCAACACATCAACTGGAACAAATCTTCTTTCATTTTCAGTAAATACTTTCCTCTGGGATGAAAACTACCCATTTCTAACATCTTTGGCATAAAATAAGGCTCTCTTCCCTTTACCTACCTTGGTGTGCCTATATTTTGGGGTAGACCTAAAGTGGATTACTTCTCTCACATTGCAGACCATACGCTTAGGCACCATTCCTCTTGTAAGGGTAAGTCCCTTTCGATGGTCGGGATAATTTTCTTGGTGAAATATACAATTGTTTCTAAACTTGTTTATTCAATAATGATATATAAATGGCCAAAAAGTCTTTTAAAATGCATTAATGCTGCTATTAAAAATTTTGTTTGGACTGGTAGCACTACGGAGATGCAACTGGTGACTATCCCATAGACCACTTGTAGAAAAACCGTTGATAAAGGGGGGATTGGCATAAAAAATATCTCTAAGTTCAATGAGTCCCTTCAAGATAGACTTACGTGGAACACTATTCACAACACCTCATCCTAAATGAATTTCCTCAGATTTCGCTTCCTTGAAAATCTTAGAAACAATCATCTATACCCTCTTAAGTCCTCCATTTGTCCCTCCATCAAAAGTACTTTCATGTCTATTATGTCTAACTCTAGATGGATAAGCACTATGAAATCCAGCTTAAAATTTTGGTTTGATAATTAGAGTAGCGTTCCCCTGATCTCCTTGATAGATAACAACCAACCCCTCTCCATCTTCAGGATTCAATTGACTCGATCATTCATATTCATAACCTCGATCTCCCTGAGAATATTACTCAAATTGTTGATAATTATCATTTCATTAATATTAATAATTTACTTATTTTGGAACCTGCACACAATGGGATTCTTAACTCAAAAGGATATTATAATTTCCTTTTCAACAATGTTGACAATAATCACCCCTGGCTAGATAAATTCAACAACGCCTGGATAAAACCCTCAAGATTTACTTTAGTCTGGCAGATTTCCCATCAAAGAATCCCCATATATAACTACTTACAAACTTTCGGTATTACTATTTGTTCTAAATGTCGTATGTGAAATCAACATAGAGAGGATATTAATCATATCCTTCTCTCCTGTAACACAGAATCCACTCTCTGGAATTATATTCTTGACATTTTTGAGTGCATATGGCTTCATTTTGATACCATCAACATGCAGATTCAAAATTGCTTGGAGTTGTCTACATCTCATAAAATCAAAAACCTTTTGGTTTCGGTGGTTTCCGAACTTCTTCATATTATCTGGTATGGTAGAAATGAATTAATTTTCCACAATAATTCTTTTAAAATTAATGTAGGGAAAACGAGAATCCTCATGGCTATTCGCGACGCATCTTCTATCCAAAAAGCTCACTACAACAATTCTGTCCGTGACTTTGGGATCCATAGACGTGTTGGGGTGGAGGGGATCTACCCTTTCCCCCACTCTACTCTTGAAGTGTTTTGGGTTCCCCCCCCCCCCTCCAGGATGGATTAAAATAAATGTGGATGGAGCCTCCAAAGGCAACCCAGGACCAGCGGGTTCTGGTGAAGTCTTCAGAAATCACCTGGACTAGATTCTTGGATGCTTCTATGGCTCTTGCGGTTCCTCTACTACTTTGTAAGCTGAGATGACGTGCATTATACATGCCATCACCTTTTCCAGATTACACAGCTGGAACAATATATGGATTGATAGCGACTCTACTACAATCATTCAGGCCATCAGGAATGGTACACTTCACCTTGCTTGGCCTATTACTGCCCACTGGATGGACTGTTTGAATTATCTCATTGGGCTTAACTTCATCACCACTCATGCCTTCCGCGAAGCCGACAGGATCGTTGATGGGTTTTCCAATCTTGGAGTTACTCACGACTTACATTGGATGGATGATCTCCCTTCTGAATTAATCCCGTTTTATTCTCAGGATTTCAGCAAAATTCCTTACTTTAGACTTGTGTAACCCCCCATTTTTTATCAATAAAAATTTTCTACCTTTTGAAAAAAATAGAAAACCTAATCTTGGTTAAGCTTAATTACTACATTAATTTATTATTTTTTATTGAAGCTAAAAATATTAGATGATTTATTTATTTCTCTATTTATTTTTGTAACCTACTCATCTATTGATTTACATCTAAATTATTTTAGTGATAAATATGTGTGTTTTCTCACCCAAAGGTAAAGAAAAGTTTTTAAGTCTCACTTAAATTCATGCTGATTTTTTTATTTAACTTCAAAAAAATTCAAAAGAATTAATTCTAGTATAATATTAATTATTATTTAACCAAATTTTTTTTCTTTTAAGAAGGAATTTAGACGTTTTTCCTAAAAGTGTTCATGTTGGAAAATAATTTTCCATTAATTAATTTTTTATGGCATTTCAATTATTCAAATTTAAGATTTATTTTTTCCTAATGAATTTGATTATTAATTTCTTGAGGAAAATCAATGATTACATATGTGGTAATTTTATGTGGCCACAAATTAAATTTTTTAGCCATAAATTTTACTTTTTTTATTATTTATTTAATTAATTAATTTTCCCTTAATTGTTAAATAAATGCACTTAAGTAGTTATGTTGTTTAAATAATAAATTTCTTCCTTTTCATGTCTAATATTTAATAATTTATTTTAATTTTTCTTCTTCTTATTTATATATTCTTTATATTTTATTTTAAATTATTTTTTAATATAAAATTTATGTTTTACATTTTTTGATTAACACTTTTTTATAATTAAATATTTAAACATTATGAATTTATTTAATTAATTGAACTATTATTTTAATTTAAAGTCACATATTTTTGTATTTCAATATATTTGAAAATTAAATTATAATAATCTACATGGAATTAATTAAAAATGTAACTCTTGTTTATACCATCAAATTCCACACCTTTTAATCATTAAGCTCTCATCTTCTTTCTTGGAGAATAGAATCGTGGCTGCCCAAGGAGAAACACTAGGACCAATTAATCCCTTCCCAAACATAGGTAGTGGATCCCTCCAAGGATCTTTTGGATGATACTACAAACCATTTATTTTCACTATCCCTTAGGATAGGTTCTCTTCTTGGTAGCTCTTTTGGAGGACTAGGATCTCCAAAGGCCAATGTCCCAATAACTGGACTAGCTGGTAAATCAGGATTACTCCCATCATCAATGGATTTTTTTTTGCAATAAACAATTAATATGAGATTTACATCGATGATAAATGTTGTAACCAATGAAATTGAATCAAATATTAATTGATGGGAGAAAACCAAAACCAAAATGATGTAACTCTTGTTTTTACTATTTTTTGTTTTAACTAAAAAATCTAGTTTTAAATTAATTAATTAATTTCATTTCATTTTTAATTTTGGTTTTAATTAAAATTTAGTTTTTAATTCTAATTTAATATATTTAATTTTAATTATTAGTATTTTAAATTTTCATATATATTTTTAATTTTTTTGTGTATCCTTCAGTAGTGCTTCCACCAAATTTATTTTATGCCACAAATAGATTTACTACTCCTACTATTTACATCTACCTCTGGTAGAGAACAGAATCACCGCAAGAGAATCACTACTGGAAACTCATTATGGGTGAGTCTCTACTAGCCTCCCTACCTTAGCTCACTGCTAGCCACCCAATTCGACCCACCACTGGCCAGTCACTCACTTCTAGAATAAGACACTACTCTTCTGCCTTCATTAAGCCAACGAGCCACCACCACTGTTATCTTCAAATGACTATCCATTGGAAACCCTTCACCTTCCACCTAGTTTCTTCTACTGTCACCACCAGAACATGGGTTTGTTTCCACTATCACAAATTGGGCTTCTTATATCACATATTACTGCTAAATTCCTCATCTGTCCCCAACAAAGATTTTATACGACCAAAGAAACTATTCCTCTAGCACTGTTGGACGAATCAATCCACTATGGACTATAATATTAAAAGCACAATAGATCAAAAAATTCGGATCAAATCAATCAACCTCCATAACTCATTCCACTGAAACTCCCAAACCCACATGTGTGCTTCCCTATAAGCCAAAACTTATGCCATTCCGTGTTTTCCTTGCTCTCCCTTCACTAGGGGAGCCAGCTCAATGCCACCAAATCCAACCTAGTTCTCTAATAAATCTGAAGCCAAGATCACCTTCCTTGAACTAGAAATAAGATTACATTTAAACCCAAATGATCCCCCAAAACCAATGATTTTAATTTTGAGTGAAGGGGATTCCACAGGTGAGCTATACCAAGTACCCACAGACCCATTGTCACTGCCGTAATAATCCAAATACTCACTGGCCAATTACCGATTTAACGACTCACCAATGGTCTCCGACCAACGCTACGAGCATCTGCCTCCATCAAGCTCTAAGAGAATAATTGTGGTCATCCTTATCCCATGCAAAGATGACCCCCTCAAGGTAAGGGTTGAAGAAATAATAAAAAAATAAATTAATTAATAAATTAATAATAACAATTATTAATAGAAAGGATAAATAAAGATTATAATTATATATTTTAAAACATATTATTATTTTAATTATAATAACAATTAAAATAAAAATTTATGAAATATATTTAATAATTTAAATAAATAATAATACTTTTTTTATATTAGTATTAATAAAATTATTAAATTATTTATTTTATAGTTATAATTCTTAAATATTTATATTTATATTAAAAATTATCCATTTATGTTTTTTATTTTGTAAAACCGATTCGGGAGTTGGTTTAGGTTTACAAATCAAAAAATAGAGCATTCCATGGATACATGCACTACTCGAGTCAAATAAAAGTGAATCAAAACCCAAGACTGTGTTAATTGTTCGTAGGATATAAACATTGAGCTAAGTTGTCATATGTCGTCAATAATAAACCTGTCAACTATGGAGGATACAAATTCAAGGCATGTAATATTTGAGATTTCACATTCTCGAAGTTGATTAGATACCTAAATAGACTGGGAGGCCAGGAACCAAACGTAGAGAGATCATGATATAGGAAAATTGAGACAGAGTAGCATTATAGATTTTGATTGAGGGATAAATCTTCAACCTTATATTTTATTTTGATAATTTGTAATTCAAATTGTTTTCATCATGCATTTGTAATGATTATTGGGTAATTTTTTTGCTCAGATATCTTCAACTATAGGGGATTATCTTCAAACTTCTTCACTAATATAAATTTTAACTTTTTAGAAACTATTGGCGAGATCAATTAAAGAATTCAAAAAAAATCATGCTTCTTGATCATTATTTCAAGATTTGGAGACAATCAGTAAGATTTCTTCATATCAAAATTTCGTTGAAATGATTTTCTTTTTGATGTTTCTTTAAGTGGAGAACTCAAAGACCCATCAATTTGTGTATTTTCTCTCATGGAGAGGGAGATTAACCAACCCTATCCCCAGATTCCAAATTTAATTATGTTTTTTGGAATTATTAAATCCATTTAAACTAGTTTGTTAAAAATCCTTTTGTATCTTTCTTGATCAGAATTTCACAATATATAATATATATTTTTCATAATTTTTATTTCAACACATTTTAATTAACTTTTTTTGTATACACTAGTTCTATAAAAAATTATTTTCTCATAATTGTTTCCCTTTAGTTAAAAAATTTTAAAAATTGAAAAATAATTTCACACATTGTTTATAGTGGGTTTGTTTTTGAAAAATTGTCTCACATCCTTTCCTTGGGTTTGAAACACAATTCCCATTGTATTAGTTATACTTTGATTTTATATATAATTACATTAGGAATGTTTTAACGATTAATGTGTCACATATCATGTGGTACTCGTAAATACATCTATATATCCATTAATGTTGAAATTTGAAGACAATAATAATTGATCATATGTTTGTAAACAAAGGGACCATTCTTTTGATACATCCAAATATTAAAAAAAAATCAACATCAAAACAACCATATACTCTTTTCCTAGATTAATAATATACCGACTAAAAACTCAAACTTCATGTGAAATTTTTGAAACTGTACTACCCATTTCAAACATCATACATTCTTCAAGTGATGAAAATATTGAAATCTCCAAATATAGTGTTATTTTATGTTTTAGATTCCTTCAATTTGGATATCATTATATTACTAACTAATATGGTTAACAACAGTTCGCATCCACCCATTTTGATCCTTTATAGAATAACCTATATATACACCCCTTGAGTTAGAATTAATTTTATTGTCTTTTATACCCTCTTGATCTAAATCCATATATTTTCCTTAGATTAATAGACATACTTTAAATTAAACCCTTTGGGAAATCATCTTCTAAATCATCTATCTAATCCATGTCCAGAATTTCCAGAAGAATATCATCCATGTTCAATATAAAAATGAAAATAGTTCCATTTTTGAACACCATTTAATAAGAATAATGATCAAAATTACTTAGGAAGAACCCCTTTTCGATCATAAATACATAATAATTTCAGTTTTATTTCCTTGGTTCATTCTTGAAAACTTAAAGGCTATACTTATTCAAACACAATAGGGCATCACTAAATTTTTCTATAAAACATTTGGTTTCATTATATTTATTTACTCATCCAAATATCCATGATGAAATAATTTATTCATATCAATAAATTATAAATGAAAATTTCTAAAGTAACTAGAGTGAACCCCATATGATGGTTATATGTTCAAAACCAAGAGAAAATATTTATGACAAATAAATTTCATCCATGAGTTGATATTAATTAATAAAAATCATATATTTTTTTTCTATCATATGATTCATACTTTACATGATTTATACATATTTTCTACATAATTTTCCTCCCCTGTGGTAATTCCATTATTTATAAGGTTATGTTTCCATGAAATAAATCAAATTTTTTATTTCATAGATTACTCCCATTTCATGAATCAATGAGTCATTCAAATTCTTTTTATATTACAGTTTATCCAAATTAAACAAGAATCATGTGGTGTATGTTAAATTAAAACATCTAAACCTATCATCAAATACTATTAGACCGCCACAATTCAACTCATATATCCTCTCTTTCTTGAACAACTGATTTTGAAATTTTCACATTTTACAACTATACCTCAAGATTCAGTAGTTCTAAGGATCCCCAAAACAACTTCTATCCATAACATATCATTGATAATTTTCATGATTCATAAAATTTATAAGTTTTTAGAAATCATAGAACCTCTATTTAGATTAAAATTTGATATAATAATTTGACTATACCTTCTAAAATCATTCTTCCACCAAGTTAAAATATGTTCACAAGATCATAATATTGAAGAGAACATTTAGGTATCTAATTATTTTATTTGTAAAATTATCTAAAATAAAAAACCAAAAGTTTTCACCCCCATATACAATAAAGGAATATTATTGAGAGTTTTCTTTATATTTTTCTATATGCTTGGAATCAACTTATACGCATCTGATAGGTACAAAACCCTTTAAGTTAGATATATCCACAACACTTCTGGAATAGGATATTCAAAAATATTTTGATCTAATGTTGTGGATGGATATTATTTCATGAGACGGGTGGAATAATTGATTTCTTATACCCAAAACTCAATTGGAAACCCAATGTGAAAACATATGTTCTATGAAATTTTAGTCTGTGTCCAAACCGTCTACTCTACTACTATACCTCCTTATTGTTTTTAGGAAATTTATCTTCAAACCTAATTCATTTTCTTGAGTGGAACATCCATAATTACATCCCAAAACATTATCAATCACTAACAAATTTTAATCACTTAATATTATTTCTAATCACTTTCTCCACTATAAAACATTATATATAAAACACTATGAACAAAACTGATATGTGATTAATGAAATATACACATACATTCCTTTTCAAATCATTAATGATTGTAAAAAAGTATAATGACCCACCCTGAGAATAGAATGGATTGGGCCCCCAAAAATACTTAGGAATGAGATCAAAAAATTTAAGGCTTGTGTTTCTATTCACCTATGATTAAAGAAACATTTTTTCATTCCCACAACACAACTATCACAATCCATCTTTAACGAAAAATAGGAATCATATAGTAGACCTATTAGAAATATAATATTCTAAGGCCCTTATATGTGTTGAAAACCATGTAACCCTGGGAATATTGTTTAAAAATATTAAAACACTATGATTTTACATACCCACATTCATAATAGCTTCACTGTAATCTATATAACATCCTACCATTGTCTAAAATATTTTAATAGTTCCCAAACTAGAGAATTCACTACAAGTACCTCATGTGTGTATCTCTATATGATAGAGGATGCTGACTAGAAATTGGGCTCTTCGGACGTTTTTTCATAGAATATACCCCAATATCAAAATATAAAATAACATTGAAAATAAATAACTAGATATAATGCAAAATAATAATAAATTGAGTGAACAAAATAAAAATTTTAAAATAATAATAAACAAAAAGCACCAGATATATTGTCTTACAAACTCACTGGTCATCAACCAAGTGAACAACATTTAAAAATGAAAAAAATAATAAAATACATGTATAAGGGCCTCCACTAAATCTATGATCCTCACATCATACCAATCCCCACTCATTTCCAATCTATCTAGTTTGATCATACTTTATTGAGAATCTACTCAACCTAAACCGATGAATATTGAGAGTTGCAATGGTGCCCAAATTCCATGGCCTTCTAAGAAGGGTGAAAGCACAACTTAGTATAGAATCACCAATATAGCACTATATTAATCTATTAACTACATAATATGTTTTGATCATATGATTAGTAAAAGAGATAATGGATGTAATAGTATAAATATAAATAAATTTACCACTGTCGATACTCAGGTTCTATCTTAACACCCAAGAAAGACTATTCCTGATTAGGATAGTGTTGAAGTGTCTTTGAGCATGTCAGATAATCCAACAAAATGATATCAATCCCAACAACCATATAGTTCTAGGAATAAAGTTTGGATCCTTGGAATCATATGAATAAATCCATAAGTATCTCTAGTAAATGTCAATCCCTTGGAGATAATCCTATGAGATAAATATCCATCAAGCTATAAATAAATTCATATGAGGTAATATTAGATGACAAATAGTCATTAAGATCCATTATATTCCCTAAGATTTAATCCATGATGATCATGAATATCAAGAATCATTATTGACCCATACGTGGTTATTTTAGGAGGTGTAATAGAATGTTGGAGACATCATCAATCCATACGTGGTAATCTAGGGAGATCTCAAAATAATCAGTTTTCAAATCTTATTATTAAGTGGGTAACCCTTGAAAATCCATAATAATTATTCATAATCATTGATTCCAGTAGGGATGTCCTTAGGAAATAAAAATATAACACCATATACTCCTCTTATTCCCTAGGGGATGATCCTAGTAATTTCATAATAGTATCAAAAATCAAATTGATCTCGATGTTGTAATCCATGGTGATCACATAATCATCTTTCCTCATATTTGATTTCAAAGAGGAAATAATTGTCCATCACATTATATATTTCTAATGGTTGAATCCTAGGAGATATCATAGGTGTTTTAAAGTCATTAGGAATAAAGTTCAGATCTAAGGAAAACCTTAAATGTATACCATATATGTAAATATATATTGAAAGGTAGTATGTACTTATATTAATAACTCATATTACACAACCCATAAGTGTTAGTCATCCACCTAACTTTTTATGCATGGTATTTGTCAACCTCTTAAGTGCATGACATATAATTATCACCAAATCCATCTAAATCTCACATCATCAATTTGGGTCCCAAGGTGAAACTTTAAATCATTACAATTGACATCCTGTATACACCTTTATATGGTTCATTATCTAAATTGGGTACCCACTATGGTCATGTAGGTCTCATAATAACATGGAAACCCTTCTATCACATAAAAATATATTGAGTCAACACCCATTAATCTAATATTTCCACATCACATAGTATCATAATATTTATCTTATATTGTTTTTGGACTGCTAAGTAATCCATACACTCATTGGTCTCAAAATATTTCATAAAGACCATCTCACATCCGTAGTCATTATTTGGTCAGTCCTCATGCACCCAAAACATCAAATCCTAACCAAGGAACATGCACCTGTTTACTCATATCTCCAATGGGGAAGAACACTCTTCCATCCTCATATCATAATAAAAATATCTATAAGTCATCTTATGTGTCTACTAAGAAAAAATAGGGACACCATTTACCATCACATAAAATCCCTCTACTCAAAGGTCAATAAGAGAACTTATACTAAGGAACACATTGCTTATATAATTCAATTACACCCCTCAAGGGGCCTGTATATCAAAAGAATAAAAATCAGAGTCCATGCCCTAACCATCAGTAGATGAGGCAATCAACTAGTGGATAAGGGTATATCATGGACCTCAATACAGTTTTTAGTTCATAAATTTCATTTAATTTAAAAAATTATTCAATTATAAATTTAGATCCCTTGAAGGGGAGATGCCACATATATCACATGACATATGCATATAAATAAATTTAACTATCATAATGGGTGTTTATGAGGGACCGCCAACCACATTTATGATGATATTCACTTATGAAAGAATGCATGACCAACCTTACTAAGAAACTTCCAAACTCACATCAACATCTCAATCACATATTTCATGGTACAACGTCCAGTAATTAATTATAAAAAATTATAATTATTCATTCAACGCATTTTAAAAATCTATAATTAAATTATCAATTAAGTTAAAAATAAATAATGACTTGATAAATCACTGATCCATACCCTCTTTCTAAAACCTTGAGCCATTGGTGAATACCACTCATGATATGCACCAAAACCTAGGCCCTGACATCCAATTAATTATTTATGAAAATTTAAATCATCATTATAATTATCCCAAATATTCTAAATTCTAAAAAGAACATCAGGAAAATCCATCACCCTAATATGGATGCCAATCCCACAAGGAATGTCCTCAACATACTTCTAACATCATCTAGGGAAAATTACCAAACCTCTGGCACCAATTTTTTCTAGTTTAATTTAATTTAGGATAAACATTATGAAAAATTGATATGGAATTTCATCTTCACTAAAATAGTGATTTTTTTACATAAATCATGTTGAATAATCATATATCCAACACAAACAAAATACCCTTCGAAAAATAGTTGATCCCACCATGCTTTGGTGGAATCGTCACTGTAACACTAAACAAAAGTAACCAAAAATCTAAGGGATAAAATATAAGGAAGTGAAGATAGAAATAATAGGAGAAAAAAACAAGAATCATCATTAAATAACACCCAAAATCATACCCAATCAAATAGGGTTGATGGAGATATTAATGGGAGTAGAACTAACCTGAATTGGTCTCTCAGGAACCTATTCTTGAATGAAGAAGAAGGTGAATACCTAAATAAAAAATATGGTTTTGATCCCACTAAAAAAGAACCTTGGAAAAATTAATATAAGGAAAAAGGTTTCACAATTTGAACTATAATTTATGATTTAATATAATCATGTTTCATGATAAATTTAGAGTGTTATCTTTATGGTCACACTGTGAATGGGACACATCTTCTTTTTTCAGAATCCTAGACACGCCAAACCTATATTAAGTTCTCCACGAACACATAGAACACCATATAGGAAATTAATAACAGATAGAAACATTTAATGATGTGGTTGAATGGGTTTGGGGTATTTTGGGTGTTCCAAAAGACATCGGGATTGGTTTTGAGTGGCTGGTCTATTGAAAAAAAAGAGTTATAGGTCATTCATGGACTGAACATGAGGGTTACAAAATGGATGTATCATGCATATGGGTATTAAACCTACCAATAATATGGTTTATAAAATGTAACATTGTACATGTTTTTAATGGTTCATATGTGGTTTTTTGTTTCTAGTTACACCCATATTTATCCTAGGGTGTTCGCCGTTCTTCTTTAGTGGTTTAGGGGGTCAGGAGGTGCTATTTTAGGTAACCACAACTCTCCTCTTTTTCTAATTTAATCGTTCCTGGCCGGGGTGATTAAAAGTGATATTTTTTTGTTCTTGATGGCATATAATCTCTTTTTATCCATTTTCCACTTTATTCCATTTTATTCCATTGAATTTTATTCATTTTTTCAGGTTTTGGGGCCGATTCCACCTACAAAAGGTGTAATAAACTATTTTCAAAGGTAAATTTACATGTGGGGGGCCACCGGTTCCTCCAAAGTGATGTCCGAAAGTTTTTTTCCACTAATTTAATGATGTTACATCAATATATAATTTTTTCAACGTTTTTATCTTCAATTTTATTAAACTGGAAAATAGATTTGTATTCAATGTTATTAATTTTGACTAGGATAATGTTGGAAGTGTGTTTTAGGCCTTTCACATGGGATTGACCACAATTGTGATTTGACAAGGTGGAATGGTGAGTTATTTATCATTATTCATGTTTAGGTTAATTACAAAATTAATTTATATATTTAAAAAAAATTAAAGGGATGTCACGTATGAGATATGGGTGCATGCCGGTAGTGTACCACTCACATGGATTGAGGTTTTTTTAAAGGTTATGGACTAGAGAGTTATTAAATAGTTATTATTTTTTAATAAAATTTGTGAGTTAATTAATAATTTTTATAATGTGTTTAATAATTTATTATAATTTAATTATAATTAATTATTGGGTGTATTTCATTAAGATAGGTAATCAAGAAGTTGATGTGATCAAGGAAGGGTATTAGTGAGGATAAATGAGCATGCTTTCGGAAAAAAATGACATTATAAGTGTGGTAGGTGGTCCCTCACACATATCCCTTTATGGTATTTTCCTTCTTTATTTATACATGGAAGGTGATATGTATGGTCTTTCCATTAAGACTAATTGAATTATTAACATTATTAAATTTTCATTTTAAATAAAATTCCAAGATAGAAAACTATTCTACAGAATAGGATGGACCCTTGTACACTATCTTGATTACCTCTACTTCTAATGGATCGTGTATGAAATATGATTATGTTCCATGAGATGCATAAATCCATTGAGGGGTGTAATTAAATTGTGTAAGCATAATATTCCTTAGTATAAGTTTCATATTATCTTCTTTGTATAGGGATATGATGATATGGGAATGAATGGAGTTGGTAGACCTTAGTATACCCTTAAAATTCATGAGGTCAATTTCTACTATGATACAAGCATGGGAAGGTGTTTTTTCCTCTAATGACATCTGAGTTCATGGGTATATATACCTTGTATAGGATTGGATGGGTTGGGTGTGTGAGGAATGACCAAGTAATATCTTGGGATGAGAGATGAGAGATGTACCATATGTTTAGACTACTGAATGAATGGATTAAATTAGTCTTCAATTATGGAATAATGTGATTATTATGGATCCAATGGAAATAGCACACTATGAGTGATGAGTGTTGACCCGAGATATTTTTATTATATAGGGGAACCTAGATAAGGTTGTAATTTTTATAATTCTATGTATTGGATTATGGTGGGTACCCCGGTTTGATAATGATCTGATAAAGGTTGTGTATGGGAAGTAGATGATAGTGAATATGGGTGTCACCATATAACCCATGTTGATTATGTGTGCCATATATGATTTTTTTATTATCATATATAATTTTATTGAGTGTTTACTCATTATATTGCGGGATGGGTTGGAAGGATGGAAAACCCATTTATATTATGTTATATAAGTTGTTAATGGAGGAATGTACTTCCAATTGAGATTTATTTACAAAAATGGGATTTGTTGGGAATTATCCTTAGTTATACCCTTCATTATAGATGACAATTAAATTCTTGGGATAGCACCTAGGGTTCGAGCATGAGCCTGGTACCATTGGATATAAAGGATTAACTCCCTGGGGTTGGTAATGATTCCTTATGATTATGTAATCACTAAACAGTACCTCATATGGTTCATCATTATTTCTGATATAGCTATGTACTTCATATGGTCATCCTCCCGAAAATCATATGTCTACTTGATTCATCTATTTGACTTCCTAAGATCATCCACGAGCAATTAAAATAAATTCCTAATGATTTCGGATTTCTTATGGTTATCCCATTTACAATTAGTGATAAAACATGATGATTTTGGTATTACATACGATTATATAGTAGGGATCGATGATGTCCCTTGATGAAAAGCTTACCAATTCAGGGTAGAATGATTATGTGCATAGTGACTATACTTTCTTAAAATCCTTAAATCATTCCTTATATTCACCAATCCAAAATATTAAATCACATCTAAATTTTTCAGGAATACAAAACCAAAATACCTCCATAAGAATCACTATCCATCATATATCCTTACCCACTAGAGCATACAATGAGTATAGATATCATTTCTAGCCTATTATTTTACTATTTTAAGAAGTATTCACTTTCTTTAGATTAGAATAACTTTAATTCTTTCCATGATAACCTCGTTAGTGGGTTAGAAATTGTGAATAAGTTTTACAAAAAAATATTATTAGTACCCTATTAATTATAGTAAAACATTGATTTATTTTATGGATATATATATAATAATTTAATTAGTTACTTTATCTATGAGGGATCAAGATATCCCCTTTCTTATGAGAAAATTCCCCTAAGATTGTAATTATTTCTATCTAGAAATAAAATTTACCATACATTTCATAAAAATTCCCCATTTTTATAGTCTTTAGCACAATACTCAACATTTCATTAAGTTCTTCCTATTGTGACCCATAATTTTTATACATAGATATTAAAACATATTATATGATTCTTTGTTACATAATATAATGTTCCATGACATATTTATATATGTATAGTTCCATTGGAAACATTGATACAAAAACAACCTGTTCAATTAATATCTATATCTTCTTTGACTAAATTATTCACAACATGATCCCTTATTATACATATCAAACCCAAATACATCCTTAATATCCCGGTGGAGGTAGATATAAGAAAGGGTAAGATCATATGCTTTGTAAGAGTAATAAGGGGAGATATCAATGATCACATAAGCATGGCATGAGAATAAGGGTATGAAAATAGTCACATAAAATCATTTCCAGTATAGTCAAGGATCACTAAATATATTATTATAGTGGATTGGGTACACTCCCTATTATATCATATTATCCAAGGTTAACTCCCAAGACTATCATAGTGGACATATTCCCTTACTAAAATGGGTTCACTCCACTAGCTAGTCTTTTTTAGGACATGATATTTCCATAATTACCCAATTCATTGAATGACAATAAAATTATATTAAAACTCATCACCTAATGAAACTAATATAGATTTGTTCCATAAGATCATAAAAAATTTATCATGTCATAACCCATGTAAAATAAATTAGTTTTAAAAATATTTCATCATGGAATAACCCATGGAAAAGAAATTGGGTTTTTCAAACTTATCATCATGGAATAACTCATGGAAAAGAAAAAAGTTTCATAACCATTTCATCATGAAATTACCTGTGAAAAATAAATGAGTTTCATAAAAATTTCATCAATTCATAATAACATAACCCATTTAAAAGGAGTGAGTTTTGTAACATATTTTTATCATAATCATAAACTATCCATAGAAATAATATTATTGGTATCATTGTACGATATCCCTAGTAAAAGATATGTAACATCAAAGGATGTTATCTTAAATTAAAATTTCATTAAAATGTTAGATAGAATATTTCTTAAAGAAAATATCCTTAAATATTTTTTATAACTTCATTAAAGTATCAAAATTTCCAAAATAATATGTAATTTTTTTTATTTAAAACAAACATCTAAAATTGTTAACAAAGATTCAAAACATTGAGCAGTCATGAGGGTGTGAAATTCTATTCATCTAATATACATTAAAACAATGGTTCCTTTCTCATTTTGGTAAAATGAAAAAACTACATGGTTTGGAAAATGATAAGAATATTCCATTTAAACAAGTTTTTAAAACATAGAATATGTGTGAAAATGACATTAAAAAATCATTGTATTATAATAAATACATTCTATAAAACATTTTTATTAAATGTAGATATTAAAGAAAAAGTATTTTCAATCACTGAGAGAATCAAAATCATATTTATTTAAAAATATTCATCTATCCTAATGATTACATAACTATAGGACAATAAAAGGAAAAAAATTAATCTACATAAAAAAATGAGAATAAAATTCTGGAGAATTATTGAGAGTTAGATCAGTAAATTTGTTGATAAAATCATAACTATAAACAATTCTGTTAAACATTGAGAATGTAACATAAAATTCTTACTTCAAGTTTCATATTTCTTCATAAACATTCGAATATCCTATAAAATAGATATATATTTTTATAAGTGATTTATAGAACCCTATTAATATGTATCATACCATATATGAATTTATTATAACATCTTATAATCACTTTATTAATAATTACTCATTAAAATTTTTGTTCCGAGTGATAAATGTCATGTTTTCTATGCATGTTTCAGTTTGTCCATCCTAGTCATTATACATTCATTGCAGCTTCATCATCTTCAAAATTTTATCCATTTTATTAATAATATATATATTCAATATATATATATATATATCCATCCAAAAAAGTTATAGATTTAAAATGAATTACACCCTTAAGAGAAATAGTAGGTTGTACATACGTAAAAACAATGTTCCCATTTTTCAATGGATGAACTAAAGGAAATATAAATAATAATTAACCTTTATAAAATCATAATGATATCATAAATAAAATATATATTTATTAAATCCATCATTATAACCATTTACATAAAGTTGTCATGAAAAATTAATTACACTTCAATGTGGAGACAATAAGCCACACGTACACACGAATGATGTTTTCTCTTTCCATAGGATTGAATAAAGGGGTATAATGGTTATTATATCATCATAATAATAATTCTGTATATCGATGATATTTATTTCTTGTTTAATAGTAAAACATATTTATTAAGAACACTTTTTTTACTTAAACATTAAGCCTCAAAGGGATGGTCCTTTGGTAAGAAAAGATACTCTAGGATATAGTGAATGAAGATATTAAGGTAATATAGTAGGTTTTGGATGACCTTTAAGGACAAAAAAAGTGACTATGATATGATAGGTGGTTCCCTTTTTATAATTTATGGGAGGGGAAATCAAATAATTACAAAAAAATGATTAAAATACAACTGAGTCACTCTCATGAAATATGTTTCAAAATGGAAAATATTGAAGGTAAAAAATAATATTGTCTATATACCATCAACTAATTAAATTGAGACAGGTTTTGGGTCATTTTAATCCTTTTATATTTTATTAACATATTGGTTAACCAAATTTATCCTTAATCATGGTAACGACTTTTTTAATATAAATGCGTTTTATTTTTAATTTTAAGGTGAAAAATGAATCATAAATGGACAAGGTATGAAATTCTATACCATATATTTTCCACCCGATTCTATTTAAACATTTTAATAATTTTTATATAATTTAATAAAATATTATTTTTATATTATTTAGTTAATGTCATTTTTGATAATATTTATTTAATTTGTCTTTGAAAATAATTTAACAGTAAAAGAATTAAAATATAAACCATTCACACTTCCAAAATATGTTATATCTATATAAAAATTTCACGGAAAAAAATAATTCATCTAAATTTTGTAACATTACAATTTTTAAAAATCATTTATTTTATTTTTCTAAAAACTAAATAAATAGAGTATTAGTATTACAATAGAATTTAAGGCAATTATTGAATCACAAAAAATTTAAAATAAAATAAAATGATAAAGAAATTAAGTAATCATTAAAATAAATATTAAAAACATAACTTATCCAATTTTTGTCCTTATGTAAAAATATAAGAGATATTAAAGTCAAGAGAGTGACATTTTTCATTTAATCTTTCTTTAAATTAATATAAAGGTTATATTCAATAAAATATGGTACTAAGTGAAAATATATTTTATAATTAGAGTGAAATATCTCAAATAAACTAATATAATTTTATAAAAATGTGTTTGATAAATTTTAAAGCCATATTTTATATTTTTAATCACGTTTTAACTAATTTTCCCTAATTGATGTGATAATTTTTTTCCATTGTTACTATTCAAAATGTTAAAAAATAAAATGTGTAAATTTACCCAATTTTACCATCCTAATTCAAAATATGAAATCCATTTATCTTGATTCAATATTTATAGGTGTCAAAAATTCATTTTAAAATAATCTCCCAAAACGTGATAGACCTATTTTTTAGAAAAATTAATTTAAGTATAAAACTGGAATTATTCTTCTTATATTCCTAGGAAAAATATTTGATGAATGTTAAAACATTGGATTAAATTTTAATACAAAAATTTCATTTAAATCATTCACCTATAGTGATTATTTTATTTTATTAAGGAAAAAACATTTCATAAATAATAATAGTTTTTTGAAAAACATCACCTTTACTTTCTAAATAATTTTATTTCCACTTATAATTAACTTAGAATCAATGTATTCAATTTATTCATTAATAATCCATAAATTTTAAATAATTTTTTTAGTCTTATAAAATCCCACCAATCTAATGGATAGATGATAACTATCACATTAAATAATAATATCTCAACTATATATTGTGGTTCATTGAATCTTAGTGTTGTTTGTAAAGCAATATATAAAATAAATAAAATATATTTACGACATATTATTTGATAAAATATTTGAGTTTTGTAATCAAACCCCCCTAAAAATGAATTTCCCCCTAGAAATTTCATCACTTCGATATAAATATATGATGATATCTCTATTTCCTCACATCCTTTAGTCCCTAAGTAACTTCTTTAAATTTCTGATTCCTCTAGTGAACTTTAACAAAGTTATTAGTATTCTTATATAGAAATTTATCTCTAAAATACATGATTTATACAATATTTGTTTATTATAAATATCAATATATAATGGTAAAACCATCAATATCATTACATGTGATGAATTAAGTAATTTCTTAGAAGAGATACATGGAACAAATCATGAACTTCAGTGATATTTGGGGAAAACACAACCAAATATGCTACCATGAAACCCCAATCATTAATATTTATGGGTCCAATATAACCAAGTTATATATTTCCATTTTTTTGGAATCTCATTACATTTATCCATAGATAAATTAATGGAAACACCTTTTCTACAACTTCGAATTCTAGATTTCACTAACAATTAACACTATAAAATTTCTATTAAATCTGGTCTTCCTTGATATGCAGTTCAATGGATCTAACTATCTATTCCATTTAATCATCTATCTCATGTCCCAATATATTTATTTCTTTAATTTTATCCTAACATATTGTATTTGAACACTTATAACCCTAGAGGAATTCATAAGGATTCATATGATTGATCAAATAAAAGATATTGTTGTAAGAAAACTCTATTAGAGAAAGGTGTTGAATCCAATCACCACTAAAAACCATATAAAAAATCATAGTATATCCTCTAGGGTTTTAATGATACTCTAATACTAAAAAAATTATGAGGATGAAAACAAGTATTAAAATATAACTCTCTATCCAGAGCCTACTGAGTGTTTTTCCATAAATCTGTGTAAAACATGGATGCTGATTAGATACAATAGAATGTGATACACCATGTAACCTTTCCACTTCATTAATGTTTGTTATAGAAATATGATCAAGAGAAAAATCTTCTCAAATAGAAATTAATTATTATAAATTCATAAGTCCATTGAATAAAACTCAAATATCATTATATAATTTAGTCATTTTTAGGATTTTCAAAAAAATATGAGGTGATGTTTTCCAATTTCCATTTGGGTATGGGTAATGGTTATTAAATTTTCTTAGACATCTATGTTTTGGTCTTAACTTTTTGACATACCAACTATAGAGAATAATACTATTCAACATATACTTTTATGTTTTCCCACTTGAAAAATGCTTTCATATATCTATAAATCCTTTAAATTTGAGGATGAATAAAGAATGATGAATTTATTATTTATATAATATCTCATTCATAAAATTTAATATTGAAGGGAAACGCAACTTGTTCCCAAACCTTATCATTCCATCATAATCAAGGCTGATATCAGAAACATTTTTATCCATGTATTTTTGTTACACATCCCAATTTTTTCCTCATTAATCCTGAAATTGATATATAGTTGGACACTCATTTGATAAATATATGATTTATCCCCTTAATTCATAATTACCATTATATATGTTGAAAATATATGAATATTGGATTCTTCATATCCTAATCATGGAAAATATAGTATGATACTTTCAACTTAAACCAGTATCCACCTTGTTCATTTTATTTTCGTGGTAATGTATTGGAAAATAATAACCAATAATCAAATACAACCATCTTATCTAGAATATATTCATCTATTTTTTTCTAAATATATAATTTAAACTTTTATGGAATATATATATATATATCACACCTTTATAAATATAGATACTTATCTATATATTAGTTGAAAAAATTACCATAGCAAACTTGAAATCATGAGTTTGGGTTTTTTTCTCATCAACCTTAAATTAGAATGAGGAATAAGCTATAAACATATAATTCTTCATGAATACGCATCATAGTACCTTATTTGATGCATCACTATATATTAAAAACCTTTCTTTACTAGGGGACAATGCATGTATAGTTGTACTGACTAACCTTATCTTTAAGTCCATGAAAGTTTCTTCACATTCATTTGTCCTTTGGAACATGCCCCCCTCCACAGTTTTGTAGGGATTGGATTATATATTGAGGATAAAATATCCAAAAAGTGATTATAATATCCAAAAAATCCTTAATATAGATCTATGTCATAGTGGGATGGTTTCTTCTAATATTTAGGAACCTCTATCTTTGATGGATTCAAATATATTCCCTTAAATTTGATTATTTGAACCAAAAAACGAATCTTGTATATCAAAAATATACATTTTATAAATTTTTCATACAAATTATCCTTTATTAGGGAATCCAATTTAATCCCCAATTTATATGTAGGATATTCCAATCACATTGAATATATAATAATATCATTAATATTTCCTCCCACAAACTAGTAAAGGTAATATCTAAAGAATCAATTCATCAAATACAAGAAAGTAGTAGGGGAATCAAAATAAGAAAATGGAATCACTATAAATTAATAGTTTCTTTACCATTTATAGAATGATCTATTAGGTTTATCCTCTTTATTAAAACTCAATAGATGATATCCAGAATGAAGTCCAATCTTGGAAAAGTATTGAGCTCCATGAAGTTGATCAAACAAGTAATCAACACAGGGTAAATGATACTTGTTCATGAATTTTATCTTGTTAAGATTTTGATAGTAAATACAGAGTCTCATTGATCTATATTTATTCTTAATAAAATTAATAGGTTCATCCCAAGGTGAATTTTTTTTCCAAATGAATCCCTTAATTAGAATCATTTGGATTTTCATCTTCAATTCATGCAACTCATTCTAAACCATTTGATAAGGATTCATTGAAATAGGTGTAGCACCAAATATGAGTTATATTGAAAACTAAACTTAATGATTTAGTGTATTAATAATAAATTCATCCATAAAACATAAAAAAATTCTCATCGAGTAGGAATATCTTTGATGTTGAGTTTCTCCCTAGCCATCTGAGATAAATACTCATTTTGAATATGAATCAAGACCCAAAAAATGGAAATAATTTACATTTTATGTTCATATTTATCATCACACTAATATATGATAATAGTTAATTCTAAAATATGAAATATGAATTCCATTTCTTGAAAATTGATGTGGGATTTATGTAACGATAGCCAATAACCAACCAATATAACATCTAATTAATGAGAGAGAGATAATGATGAGAGTTTCATGAAGTGCATTCCCATAGTCACTAATCGTATAAGAATCATATACTTGAGATGCTCTCAATGTACCATTAGGGTTTTTCACTACTAATATAATATCTAATCATTCAGGATGTATTGTGAAACCCTTATCAAATTATTAATATATAAAATATTGGGAATATTCGAATCATATAAGAGGTTAGAAATTATAGAGTGGATGGTAAGTGTACCTTCCAGTATATCGGTATCATACATCATATCAGATATTATGACCACATGATATTTCCCTTTTCCTCTTGGACTAAGAGGTTTCTAATGTCGATCATCATCATTAACCATCATGTTTGAGCATTGGTTACCATAATTAACATACTCCATAAATTTGAAACACTAAGTAGTGGTGGGGAATTATATGAGGCATATTCTACATCATTATATTCCTTCTTATTCTTATAACTATGGTATTCATTTTCTTGATTACCATTATTTTCATACTTAAAACATTTACCAGTCCTTTTAAGATATTTTCTCCAATGTTTCCTTCTATATATCAAGCATAAAGGAAATTTCTTCTTCTTCTCTATATTGTATTTGGTATTTCCTTTGAAATATATACATATATATATATTCATATCAATACTCTAAGATTCAAGTTTAACTCTAATCACTATCTCCACCATTATTTCTCATCGAATTATTTCTTCATAATTATTGTTGTCTCTTTTGGGTAACACCCTTTAGAGACATGTTTTTTATCCAATGAATAATAGTTCAAACATACATTCAGTTTGGATTATAATATGAGAATAACATCATAAAATTCGAGTAAAACCTTCCTCGTAACTACCAATGGATTCATCATACTTCTATTTTATGTCAACGAATTCCTCTTCCATTTTCATATGAAGAGTATGAGAAAATATCTTATTAAAAATAAAAACTTTAAACTCATCTCACTTCATGGATTCAGTTTCATCCTATTTCATGGTGCTCTAAATAATAGTCAACCATTAATCTAATCCACATTATGAATGATAAAAAGTTAAACTAACTTTTTTATTCTACAAACATTGCAAAACACAAAATAACATTGTAATGGAACTGACTAATTTATTATCCTTCACTAAATAAGTGGACCCATTAAAAAAGGTTGATGATGCCATATGAAGTACTCAAAATAACACCATTAATTCCTTTTCTCATTTTAAAACCTAATATTATTCAAATATTGAGAATTATTCATAATAATAAAAATGATATGTTTCATTCCAACTCCCATAACATTTTTCTATTCTAAACAAAAATCATTTAATCGTCTACCAAATTCATCATTAACATTGCTCATTTGGTTTATTTCTTGTGATTATAACCAAAAATCAAATTTTCAATCTATAACACCTTATTTTTAGCCTGGGTCATCCATGATCACCATCAATTCAAATCATTCTAAATGGTTCATAATAAAAATTTGAGTTATCCAAGCATATCCCCCGGGAATTTCAAACTAGGTGCGCAGTAAGGAAAAGATCAACATGCACCATAATTATGGGTAATATGCATTAAAAAACCTATTTGAGATTATTAACCATTTATACATCTATTTGGAAAACAAATAAATTTGTACTATCACGGCATGGATGCACTTCTAGGAAAACCACACTCATTTATTTAAAATAACATTGGAAATCCACCTATATTTAGGATTATCCTAAGTGATCAGACTAAATTTAGGAAATCCTAATTTCCAAATAAACTAATGTTTCTCTAATACCAATTATATTGAACCATACTTTTCATACATAGATATTACATCTTATTATATGAATATCCATTACATAACTTAACGATCCACACAAAAATCACATAGTTATAGTTACTATGGAAATAAGGATACATAAAAAATTTTCTAAATTAAATCTAAATCATCTACCACAAAATTAATCACAACATTCACCCTTCTTATACATAAAATTCATAAAACTTTATTCATATCCCAGGTAAGGGAAACATAATAACGGTTTAGCTCAAATATATAGTAAGGTTAAAAAACGTAGATTTTAATGATCAAATAAGAATGATATAAGCATAAGAGATTGAGAAAAAGTCCTTAACATTTTAAAACCATACCCTTCATATCATATATCATAATATTGAGTGAATGCATAAAACACATTAGTTCATAAGCCATGAATAGTATAAGAAACAAAGAACACGATCTATGATATCATAATATTTGTATAATGTATATATTTTTTCATAAAAATAAGCAAGGAAAATTATTTCCTTTGTAACAAAGTCTCATTCCAAGGATATCATTGTGAATTAGGTTCACTCCCCATTACATCATATTAGTCATGGTTCACTATTGATACAATCATAGTGGATATAGTCCCTTACTAAATTTGGATAAATCCCCAATATAGTTCAATTTATCTCATGATATATACTTATTTACATAATGAATTTTTGGGTTATATAATTATTATCCCTCCCCATTCACAATTAAAATCATATAGATGTTTACCATAATATCATTAAATATTCATCATATCATAACCTTTAGAAAATAAATAAGTTTAAAAACATTTAATCATTCCATAAACCATGGAAATGAAATGGGTTTCATAATAATTACATCATGGAATAAATCATGGAAAATAAATGGGTTAAATAAACATTTCATCATGGAACAGACCATGGTAATGAAAATGTTTTCATAAACATTCCATCAATTCATCATACCATAAACCTTATAAAAGAAACAAGGTTCATAAAATATTTTCATCATAATAAAAAACCATATATATAAAAACTTAAAATAATATCATTGGATTATATCCTTAGTAAAGCATAAGTAACATCAATAGATTCTATCTTATATGAATTTTTTTTAAAGATCACTTGAAATATTTTAGGAGGAAAATATATTTTCACATTAAAAAAACTTAATTATAATATAAACTTTTTAAAATATTATGGGGAACATTTTCTATGGAAATAACATTGGATCCATGTTAAATAATATTCCAACCATTCATTTTTCATGATGGTGGGAAATTTTATTCATGGAATATATTTGAAAAAAACATTCCTTCTTAATTTTCAGTAAAAAGTTAAAAATAACTTATTTGGAAATGGAAGTAAGATTAAATTTAATAAATTATGTAAAATAGTAAATCATGGGAGAAATATAATTCAGAAAATAATTTAATAAAATTAAAATCAATCTTGATAACATTTTTAGAAAATATGGACATTTAAGAAAGAAATTTGACAGAAGAGAAAAATAATGTTAGATTTCCTTAAAAATTTTATTTTAGCCTCTTGAATTATTAAATTTTGGAAAAATAAATATGAAAATAAAATACCCTTAAATAAATATATTAGATAATTCTTTTGTGGAAGATCAATAAATTTCTTCATCAGAAATTAATCATAAGAAATCGCTGTAAATAATGAAATTATAACATAAAACTGTTACCTCAATTATCATATTTATTAGTACACCTTTTAGGAACTTATATAATAAAATATATGAATTATAAATGTATTATATCACCATAATAATATGTAATATACCATATATAATTTTCTTTTATCATTTTATCACTCGTTTATTAATAATTCTTTATTTAAGTCATTATTCTATGTGACAACTGGTTCATTTTTAATGCATTTTTTGATTTGGAAGTATTATTATTTATACATTTACATTATGTACATATTATTAATAATTTAAAAATGTTATTAATATTTTATATATTAATTATTTATATATTTGGAGTCATCCATAAAGGGTATGTATAGAAAATTAATTACAATGTTCATTGAAATGGTAAGTCATATATATGCTTGAATGCATATTTCATTTTTCAATAGATTGATAAAAATAAAGGTTAAGAATAATCCAAAAATAATTTATCATTATAATATAATAAATAACAAATTTATTTATTAAATTCATCATTATATTAATCCATGTAAAGTGGTGATGAAAAAATAATTACACTGCTACGTGGAGACAACAAACCGTAAGTACACAAACATGATGATTTCTCATTCCATAGGATGAGAAGAAGGTGGATAATGGATGTTCCATAATCACAATAACAATTAATTTTATTAAATATAATTATAAAATTATTCGAAACCATAGTTTTAGAAGTGGTTGAAGAAGAAATAAGATTGAAAATGCTCAGTTAAGAGTTAAACCTCTTATTTGAGAACCCTCTTTTTGATTACTCTTTAAGAATTGATGGGATGGTATTTTAAAATATCCATAAGATCTATGATTCATTAAATGTTTCTATAAATGAATTATGTAGGGTATTTTCATACTTAAAAGGACTAAAAGGTGTGAGGAAGAGAAGAGAAGAGGTTCCCTTTTATATGGGAGGGGAGGGTCAATCTAGGTATTGCAAAACATATTAAAATATAATTCAGTAATTCTCAAGAAAAATACTTCCAAATGTATATATATTTAAATAAAAAATTGATAAGGTCCAAATATCATCAAAAAATGAATTGTATACAGGTTTTTGTATCAATTTAATACTTATTCTTTTGATTAACTCATTGGTCAACCAATTTTGACCTTAATGATGGGAATACCATTTTAAATATTAAAGGGTCAAACTTTTTATTTTATGGTGAAAATAGTCTCAAAAATATCCATGGTATGATATTTTAGACCATATATTATTTCCTTTGTCATATTAAAATATTTTTACTAATATAATATTATTTAATAAAATAGTATTCTCATAAAACACCGTTAATGTTATTTTTGATGCAATTAAATTAAATTAACCTTAAAAAATATGACAATAAAAAAATTCAAATATAAACCATTAAAGCATCCCTATTATATTATATTTATCTAAAAAATTTATGGACCTCTATAATTCATCCAAAATATATTACCCATTATAATTTAAAATTATTTATTATTTTAATAATTGTATAAATATTGTTTCAGTGTTGGAAAATAATTTAACATAATTAATCAATTACTATGAAAAAATACCATGATAAAAAATGAATTCAAATTTTAAAAATTATTTAGAACATAACTTTTCATTTTTTATACTTATATAAAAATATTTGGGTTATTAAAGTCAAAAGAGTAACATTTTGTATTTATTCTTTTCTTAAATTAATTTAAAGGTCATGATCAAGAAATATGTCCCCATGGAACCATATATTCTATCCTTGGATGGAAATGGTTAATTCGACACATAAATAGGATAAAGGTTAGTTTTATAGAGATTTTAAAGAATTATCTGAATGTTTTTACCCCATTTTAGTCAATTAACCCTTACTATGGTGATAAAAATTTAATGTGGTTACTATTTATACAGATTAAAACACTAATAGAAATAAAGTATATACCAATGATTTCAAACTATTGGTATAGGAAGTAAAACTATTGGTATACTATATACCAACGGTTCTGCAAACCATTGGCTAGTAAGCCATTGCAAAAGCCCTATACCAATAGTTTTACTCTAACTGTTGGTATATGGCACTATAACCTTCAGTATGCCAATGGTTTTATAGAAGCAGTTGGTATATATTTATACCAACAGTTGATAAACCATTTGGATATATAGATTACATGTAGATTACCAACGGTTTCTAAACCGTTAGTATATAGTATTACCAATGTTTCCTTAAAACCGTTGGTAAAAATATTCTGGAAATATACTATACCAATGGTTATGAACCATTGAAATAGTGTATTACCAATGGTATATTCAAACCGTTGGTAAAACTATTCTCCAATACACTTTACCAATGGTATAAAAACATTGGCATTTTGTATTTCCAGAAACCATCACAACAACTAGCACAACAGCCACCCATCCCCTCCATTGCATACACCTGCAAACACACCTGCAAAAAAAAACTTAAAATAGAACAAAAAAAACTTGAAATAGCACATAAAAAACAATAGACTCTTCCAACCATGACATTTACCACAACATAGTTTTTCCCATTTCAATCTTCACATGACAACCACTCTTCCAACTAACCCATTTCTATTTTTTTGGTGAAGACGTCTCATAATGGTGAGAGGGTACTCACATTTCAGAGAGCCCATGATAGTCAGAGTTACATAAAACATTAATATAATTAACACATAATTCATTAGGTAATTATAGAAAGTATACACATACAACAAGTATACCCATAAACCATTAACACATAATTCATATGTTAATAAAATACATAAAAAATTCAATTTAGAATTCATGGGGTTGGGGGCTGTTCAAGGGTTTGGGGTGGTTGTCCAAGGGGGAAGGGGGTGTCCAGGGGCGGGGGTGTCTGGGGGGATGGGGGTGTCCAGGGGTGGGGGTGTCCAAGGGGTGGGGGGGTTTCCAGGGGGTGGGGTGGTGTCCAGGGAGGGTGTCCAATGGGTGGGGTGGTGTTTGGGGGGGGGTCCATGGGGTTGGGGGATATCCAAGGGGGGTAGGGTGGTGTCTAGGGGGTGGGGTGGTTTTCCATGGGGGTGGGGGTGTCCAGGGGTGGAGGGGGTGTACAGGTGGTGGGGTGTTTTCAAGGAGGGTGGGGGGGGGGGGTTTAGAGGGTGTCCAGGGGGTCGGGTGGTGTCTAGGGGGTTGTGGGGTTTTCCATGGGGTGGGGGTGTCCGGGGCTGGGGTGTCTACTGGGTATCCAGGGGGTGGACTGGTGTCCATGGGGGTGGGGGTGGTCCAGGGGGTTTGGGGGCTGTCCAAGGGGGTGGGTGGTGTCCAGTGGGTGGGGGTGGCTGTCCATGAGGGTGGGGTCGTCTAGGGGTTGGGGGTTGTCTAGGGGTCGGGGGGCTGTCCATGGGGGTGGCGGTGTCCAGGGGGATGGGGGCATCTAGGGGGTGGGGTGGTGTACAGGTGGGGTGGTGGCAGTCCAGGGGGTTGGGGGATATTCAAGGGGGGTGGGGGTGTCTATCCATGGGGGTGGGGGTCCAGGGGGTTGTCCAGGTGGTGGGGTGGTGTCTATAAGGGTTGTGGGCCATCTATGGGGTTGGGAATGTTTAGGGGGTAGGAGGTCTTTCCATGGGGGTGGGGGTGTCTAGGGGGTGGGGCAGTCCAGGGGGTTGGAGGGGCTATCCAAGGGGGTGGGGTCTGTCTGGGGCAGTGGGGGTTGTCCATGGGGGTGGGGGTGTCCAAGGGGGTGGGGGTGTCCAGGTGGTAGGGTGGTGTCTAAGAGGGGGGGTAGTAATGGTTTTAACTATAAGGCCCCAGCCTTAAACCTTACTTAATCTTGAGTTATTACAAGATTACACATTGAGGATCTTTTCTGGTTTAGAGTTTTAGAGAATTAGATCATAAAACTTGCATTACATTCCACATATAAACAAAGTGGTTACATAAAGATAGTATTCTTCATTCCCATCAATGGAAACACATTTAAAATAAAACATGGATTATTTCTTGACACATCCTTGACTCTATCATCTTATCATGTACCTTTCCCTTGACCTGTGAAAAACATTTCAAAAACATGGGATGAGTATAAAAACTCAGTATGGGTTATAAAAAAAACATGGAAAGGAAACATGAGTTCATATATAAATAAGAATGAAATCACACTTTACCCATAAAACATAGGCACTTTAACATACCTCATAAAAACATGAATAAATCATATAAATCATAATACGTAAAGGTAACTTGAGGCATTCATAACATTCTTACTGTTGGAATCACCTGTTTTGATAATCCCAAATCATGCTTAAACATTAATTATGATGTATTAAACCTTTGCATTAATCTCATTATTCTATGCTTAAACGTATTTTATTCTAAACAGTTCATATTCTTACTCTCATAACTTTACTGTAACAGCTTACATTAGCATTTACATAAGTTTGGTATTGTTAGCTAACAGTCAGAGTTTTATTTTCAAAGTCACAGTTACAGTTAACTGTCACCTTAAGTTACTATTGCAATAAGTTCACAGTTACAAGGTTACAGTCGAAGACTAATACAAGCTTACAGTTACGAGTCCACTGCTATCTATTGTCAAAGCTCACAGACGAAGGTCACAGCTACAAGACTTCTACTCAAGGTTTTCTCTGCTCAAGTTCACAGACGAACAAGTCTACAGTTGGAACAAGTTCACAGTCGAACAAGCCTACAGTCATAAGCCTACAGTCAAGATAGAAAGGCTACAGCTACATGGAGTAAAAGCTACTATTGCAAGCCTACAGACAGCAAGCCCTTTGTTGAAGTCAGCAGTCAGTTGGAAGTCCACAGTTGGAAGACCACAGTTGAAGTCAACAGTGACATCCATTCTCGACTCACTATTTTAATTTCTTTATTTCCTACATTTAATCTATCTAACGGTCATATCACACATTTTAATGTTTTGTCAAATATCTGATAAAGGTTTTCGGATGTCAGGAACCCGTACCTCGTACCTGCTGAAAAGAAATCTTTTCTGTCCCCTGATGGGAGATAAATACGAGAAGACTACATACCAGAAAGACAGGCGCGAACGTGTGAAGAATACAAACAACGAGAAGTGAACCAGAAAAGTGTGGTGCATCCAATATACCAAAAAACGACACAAGCACAAGAGGAACACAGAGAAGCTCATAGACAATCAAGCATACTCGAGGAATGTTCTGTGCATACAAGAAGAACTTCATCGACTACATTCTCACCACCTGTGAACCTGGAGCTTACGACACTCTGTTTCTCAACAGAAACAAGAAGAGGACTCAGACTTACTTCTAATCAAATTCAAAGGAGTCCACAGCTATACTGAAATCACCAGAACAATCTCTAAACTCTACATCTCTTGTTCTGTGGTTTATTACCATTCATTTCGAGCAGTGTGTGTTATCTGTTATATCTAACACACACACTGACTCCTGTACTTTCACTGGAGGATCTGTAAATCCTCAGCAAATCTTTTTGCATCCCATTTCCCACTGTGGATAGTGGTAGAGGTCTTGTGACCTGGACAGCTTGCTGCTGTTGTTTGTTTTCCCACGAAGAACTGTGGTAGAGGTCTTGTGACCTGGACAGTGTGTTCACTGTTTTTAACCCCGATCCAGGGTGTGGATCATTCTTATATAAAATTTTGAGAGGACTAAGTCTCGGCTTGAGACTGAACCTCTTGGTTAATTTTCTGTGCTTATAGTTATACTCTATATCCATACTATACATATTTATTTCATTTTCCGCTGCTATTACTTTGAAATATAATCTATCTTCAAAGCTACTTTGATAATTAAATTAGCAAGTGTTTATATTTGTTATAAATCAGTAAGTTAGCTTCAAAAGTTAATTTAATCATAAGATTAAGTTAACTGAGAATTAATCAATCTTTGAGAAACTAATTGAACCTTTATAATCTATATAAATTCACTACAGTTTAATTTTTTTTTGAAATTGGGGGATTTTGATAGAAATTGTTTTTAACAGAAATTTTAATTGGAACTCAATTCACCCCCCTCTTGAGTGTCCACTCCGACCAACATTTGGTATCAGAGGTTGTGTTTAGCTCTGTTATACTTGCTCAAAGTTTTATTTTAACTCTCTGTTTTTAAACTGTGATTGTAGTTTTATCTAAAAGATCTTAAATTTCTGTTAGTTCTAAATTTTATCTCTTTAAAATATTTTCTAGAATTTCCTTATGGATAATAGACTAGAAGGTGCTGCTACTAACAGGCCACCCTTCTTTAATGGTGTGAATTATGCCCAATGGAAGCTCAAAATGAAAATTCATTGGAAAGTATGGGTTTTGATATTTGGACTGCTATAGAGTCTCAATACAAGATTCCAGAAACTGAAAGAATAACTTGGGATGAACCTACTAAGGTAGCTTACAATAATAATTGTAAGGCTGTGAATGCTCTCTACTGTGCTCTAGGAGATGAGGAATTCAATAGAATTTCTGCATGTAAAACTGCTTTTGAAATCTGGGACACCTTAGCTGTTTCTCATGAAGGAACAACTAATGTCAAGGAAATGCGGTTAAATACTTATACTATCAAATATGATAACTTTAAGATGAAAGCTGATGAACCTATTTCTGATATGTATCTCAGGTTTAATGAGATAGTCAACACAATGAGCTCACTCGGGAAGATTGTTCCAGCAAAGGAGCAAATCATGAGATTATTGAGATGTCTGCCTGACAGATGGAGAGGCACATCCGTTTCAATTAGAGAATCCTATGATATTGGAACTTTGCCTGTCAAGGAGTTAATTGGTAAGCTGATGATGTACGAAGAAGAGCTAAAGGTGAATAAAGAGGAAGATGAGGAACCAAAACGAAAATCTGTAGCTTTTAAGTCTACTGCATCAAAGAGCAAAGACAAGGAGAAAGTGCATATACCAACTAAAAGCTCATCTAGTGAAGACTTAGATTCTGACAGTGATGCCGAGATGGCACAAATAGCAAGGAGATTCAAGAAGTTCTATAGGAAGAAGAAGTTCTTCAGAAAACCAAACTACAAGGGTAAATATGATAGACAAGGTAAGTGGAAGAAAGATTGGAAGAAAACTGATAAAGAAGAAGACATAGTTTGCTATGAATGTAAAAGGAAAGGACACATCAAAGCTGACTGTCCTAAGTTAAAATTCAAGAAGAAATATGAGTACAAGGACAAGAATTATAAGAAAGCTATGAAGGCCACCTGGAGTGCTTCAGAAGACAGCACAAGTGAATCAGAGTCCAGTTATTCTGAAAGAAATCGTGATAATATGTGTTTCATGACAAACACATCTGAGGTAACCTTAGACACTCCCACTTTAAACTCTTATTATTCTGAAGGTGAAGCAGAATCTGGTTCTGATTCTGAAAATATGTCTAAAGATGAATTGACTGAATACTGTAATATGCTGGAAGAAACGTGTAATGAACTAAAGGATAAATATAAGTCTTTAAAGAAACAGCATGCTCTTACTGCAAGTGTCAAGTCTGTACTTGATGTAGAAAAAGAGAAAAATGTACAATTATTAAAGGAGAATACAGAACTGAAACTATCTAATGAACAACTTAGAAAGGACTTAGAAACATTCACAAATGGAAAAGATACTCTAACCCAACTACTAGGAAAGCAAGTTGCACCTAAGTATGCTACTGGATTGGGATACCAACCTGGACAAAGACAGCTTACTAAAACCCGATTTATTTCCAAGTCTGAAAAAAATCCTGCTAGTTCCAGTTTTGGAAATTCATATGCCTCAACTGGTTATTTAAATAGTTGTCGATCAAATAAAGTATATCTCTCTAAATCTGTTGCATCTATTAATTGTATGGGACCCATAAGACAAATCTGGGTACCTAAATCCTTGATTGCTAACATATCTGGACCCAAGAAAATCTGGGTACCAAAGTCATTTCTTGTCTAATCTGTTTTGTAGGAAATTTGTTTGAAAAGCAATTACAAGAAGGTATGGTACTTAGACAGTGGATGTTCAAGACACATGTCTGGGGACTATTCGTGCTTCAAAAGCTTAATAAAGGTTGATGGAGGATATGTCACTTTTGGTGATAACTCAAAAGGAAAAATCATCGGCTTAGGCCAGATTGGTAACACTGACTCAGTATTAATTTCCAAAGTTTTATTTGTTGATGGACTTAAGTACAACCTGCTTAGCATTTCTCAATTGTGTGATGATGGCTTTAATGTCAAGTTTGAAAACAATTCTTG
Source organism: Viscum album (assembly GCA_963277665.1). Taxonomy (NCBI): domain Eukaryota; kingdom Viridiplantae; phylum Streptophyta; class Magnoliopsida; order Santalales; family Viscaceae; genus Viscum; species Viscum album. The sequence continues at coordinate 716,612,768 of OY728128.1, read as the reverse complement.
TGATGTTTATAATTCCAAAAATGCTTTAATATTTTCTGCCTTAAGAAATGAAAATGTTTATGCTGTTGACTTAAACACTTTAGCTAAACATAATGTTACTTGCTTAAATGCTTTTCATAAAGAGTCTTGGCTGTGGCATAGGAGATTAGGACACTGCAACATTCATTCACTTAGAAAACTCTCTAAGAAACACTTAGTTAGAGACTTACCTAAGCTTGAATTCCCAAATGACAAAGTGTGTAATCCCTGTCAAAAGGGAAAACAACACAAAGTCTCTTTTAAACCAAAGAAAGAAGTTTCAACTTCTCAACCACTTGAACTGGTTCACATGGATTTGTTTGGACCATCAAGAATTTCAAGTCTAAATGGGAAGCACTATGTTTATGTTCTTGTAGATGACTTTTCTAGATATACTTGGGTATACTTTCTAGCTCACAAAAGTGAAGCTTGCTCTTACTTTGTTAAATACTCTAAGTCTGTAGAAAATCTTAGTGGACTTAAGATTAAGACCTTGAGGAGTGATCATGGCCGTGAGTTTGAGAATCAAGAATTTGAATCTTACTGCTCACACAATGGCTATGCTCACAATTTTTCTGCTCCTAGGACACCTCAACAGAATGGTGTAGTGGAAAGAAGAAATCGAACCCTGCAAGAAATTGCTAGAACTATGCTTAATGAATATGACCTGCCTATTTACTTTTGGGCTGAAGCTGTTAATACAGATTGTTATGTCATTAATAGAGTCTTGATCAGACCTATTCTAAAGAAAACCCCTTATGAGTTGTGGAATAATAGGAAGCCTAAGGTTAATTACTTTAGAGTTTTTGGTTGCAAAGTCTTTATTCTGAATACTAAAGATAATCTTGATAAATTTTCTCCAAAAAGTGATGAAGGAATTTTCCTAGGTTACTCTATGTCTAGTAAAGCCTATAGAGTGTTCAATAAGAAAACCAAATGTGTGGAAGAATCTGTTCACATCAAGTTTGATGAGACTGATCCACATGAGTCTAAAACTTCTCTTGAAGATGTTGAAGAAGACTTATCTGTTCTAGACCTAAATGACAAATCTAAAGAACCTGCAATAAAAACATCCAGTTTTGGACTTTTTCCAGAATCTTCCTCTGTGGAACCCGAACCTATAGAGGAACCTGAAATCTCTAGTCCAACCTTTACCAAATCAACTAGGATTCTAAAGAATCATCCTTTAGATGCTGTTGTTGGTAATCTTGATAGAGGAACACAAACTAGAGCTTCTCTAAAAAATCAGGTTGAACATCAAGCTTTTCTTTCACAGCTTGAACCCAAAAATGTCAATGAGGCTATCAGTGATGAATTCTGGGTAATGGCTATGCAAGAAGAACTAAATCAGTTTGAAAGAAACAAAGTTTGGGAATTAGTGGAAAGACCTAAAGACACTCTTACCATAGGCACTAAATGGGTGTTTAGAAACAAAGTTGATGAGTTTGGTAACATAATCAGAAACAAAGCTAGGCTAGTTGCACAAGGGTATAGTCAGGAAGAAGGAATAGACTATGAGGAAACCTTTGCACCCGTGGCTAGACTAGAGGCCATTAGGATATTACTTGCTTATGCTGATCATCTGAATTTCAAACTATATCAAATGGATGTTAAAAGTGCTTTTCTAAATGGATATATAATTGAGGATGTATTTGTGGAACAACCTCCTGGTTTTACAAATCCCCATTTTTCTAATCATGTTTTTAAACTATCTAAAGCTTTATATGGTTTAAAGCAAGCTCCAAGAGCTTGGTATGATAGGCTCAGCTCTTTTCTTATTTCAAAAGGATTTACTAAAGGGATAGATGATCCTACTCTTTTTATTAAATGGATTTCTAAAGATGTATTAATAGTTCAAATTTATGTGGATGATATTATTTTTGGATCTTCAAAAAATTCTTTATGTGTTGATTTTTCAAAAATAATGCAAAATGAGTTTGAAATGAGTTTAATGGGAGAACTCAAATTTTTCCTTGGATTTCAGATCTTTCAAAATAAAAATGGTATTATTTTGAACCAAAGTAAATATATTAAAGATCTTCTAAAACGTTTTTCTTTGGATGGCACCAAAGGAAGTGACACACCTATGAGCACCACTTGCAAGTTGGACAGTGATGAAACTGGTGAACCAGTGGATCAAACCAATTACAGAGGTATGATAGGTAGTCTACTGTACCTTACTTCCAGTAGACCTGACATCATGTTCAGTGTATGCATGTGTGCTCGATTTCAAGCCAATCCAAAAGAATCTCATTTGACTGCTGTTAAAAGGATTTTCAAATATCTAAAACATACTCCCAATTTGGGATTATTTTATCCAAAAGGACCATCATTTGATTTATTAAGTTATTCTGATGCTGATTTTGCTGGCTGCAAGTTAGATAGAAAGAGCACCTCTGGAACATGTCACATTTTAGGCAAGTCACTAGTATCTTGGTGTAGTAAGAAGCAGAATTCTGTTGCATTATCTACTGCCGAAGCTGAGTATATAGCTGCTGGTAGCTATTGTGCACAAATCTTGTGGATGAAACACACTTTACTAGACTATGGATATCAATTCAAACATGTCTCTATAAGGTGTGACAATACAAGTGCTATTAACATTTCAAAAAATCCAGTATCTCATGCTAGGACAAAACATATTGATGTGAGACATCACTTTCTGAGGGATCATTATCAAAAAGGTGATATCACTCTTGAGTTCATTGGCACTGAACATCAGTTAGCTGATATTTTTACAAAGCCTTTGAATTCTGAGAGATTAAGTTACATCAAACATGAGTTAGGTATGATTAACTATAGCACAGTTGAAACCTCACAGTTGAAACCTCACAGTTGAAACCTCACAGTTGAAACCTCACAGTTGAAACCTCACAGTTGAAACCTCACAGTTGAAACCTCACAGTTGAAACCTCACAGTTGAAACCTCACAGTTGAAACCTCACAGTTGAATCCTCACAGTTGAAACCTCACAGTTGAAACCTCACAGTTGAAACCTCACAGTTGAAACCTCACAGTTGAAACCTCACAGTTGAAACCTCACACTTGAAACCTCACAGTTGAAACCTCACAGTTGAAACCTCACAGTTGAAACCTCACAGTTGAAACCTCACAGTTAGACCTCACAGTTGAAACCTCACAGTTAGACCTCACCGGTGTACCTCACTGTTACATCTCTCTGTAGGCTGTTTCGCTGTTTTATCTTATTTTATTTTTGCGGGAATTCGAACCGTTTCTTTTCTTTATTCTTTTATTTCTAAATCCCTAAATGATAAAATTGAGAACATCGAACATATCTCAATCCACTCATCTCGACCCTTGCTCTCTCAAGTCCTAAACCCTAAACCTTCAACCGAACCTCGAAACCTCATTCAGTTCCAATGGCCAGAACAAAGCGACCCCCGACTGTCAACGAAGATGCACCAATGCCAAAGAGGATTCAAGTCGAATCCAGTGGCACCGGGAACGCCTCGATAAGACCTGTTAATCCACATCTGACTAAGAGAGAAATAGTTGCTGAGAAGGAGCTAAGTGAAGAATGGATTTTATCGAGCAGATCATTAGTACTGGCAGTGCTTAATGATCAAGGATGGACCGAATGCTTCGCAAACAATAATGGACCATACTACCCGAAGCTGGTGAAGGAGTTCTATGAATATCTACAGTTCGAGGAAGAGGATGATCTGCATAGACTGGTATCCAGAGTAAACGGCAATGAAGTCAGTTTTTCATCAGTTGAATGGGCTGCTTGTTTAAGAGTTCCTCATGAGGGTATTTACAACTACTATTCTGGAGCGGCTCCTCCAAATAGTAGAATCTTTGATCATGAGACGGCTCTGGAAGAATTGACAGGCAATGGCACTGTAAGGAAGGTTATTGCTACTGAAATGAATGGAGAGGATAGGCTTCTGTTTAAGTTTATCCAGCATGTACTGAGTCCTAGAAGAGGAGATTTTGCAACTCTGAAGCATCAGGATATTTACTTGATGTACTTATTAAAACATGGAAGGAAGGTCAACCTTTGTAGGTTGCTGATGGCTCAGATGGAGGACATGATAAAGGCAAGCTCAAAGTCAAGTGCCTTGTTTTATGCTAAACTCATTTCGGTTATGTTGAAAGTGAAAGGTGCAGCTGGAAGTCAGGAAGAGTTGATAGTGGCAAAGAACAGTGTATGTATCTCGAAAGTAATCTGCAAATTCATGAAGATCAGTTGGAATCCCTGGAAGAAATCATGGGTGAATGATGAGGAGAGAATCTATGAGAATTTTAGCCCTTCTACTCATCCCTCTAGACCGAGAGATAGGAGAGATCCAGGCTTAAAGCCTGATGAGCCTGAACCTGTATACTCAGATGATGAACAGACTGCAGTAGTTGGTAACTCTGCAAGAGAGAACACCCCAATTGATGAAGGGAGTGATCCTGATACTACTCACAGTCCTGTCAGGACAGTGACGTTTGGAGCAGCAAGCCCTCCAAAAGAACTACCTAGTAGAGAGCCTGTTCTAAGAGACAGTGAGACTGAGACTACAGAAGAAGAAGAAGAATCTCAATATTTTGTCAAGGACACCTCTGATGAGGGTGATACAGTCGAAGCAGAAGAGGCTGAAGCTCTAAATGAAAATCAAGAAACTGTTGCAGAAGAACTTAGTATGAGCCCTCTGATAGGGTATACAGACAAGTCAGTGTCTGACCAGGAAGCAGGAGTGGTCTCTACTACTGTTGTCATGGAAGTGGTTGATGACCCAACAGAGAAGGAGACTAACCTCACTACTGAACCTACAGAGGAAGCAAGTATGGAACCTGCTAGAGCTACAGAAGAGAACCTAGAGTTACCCAGAGTTGAGCAGATAGTAGAAAGTGTTCAGGAAGGACCTCCAAGTGAGGGGGAGCGTATTGGTTCAGTCTCTGTACTGTATGATATAGAAGGATGGACCTAAGATCCAGGATACATGGTGTTAGGACTCAATTATGAGGATTCAGATGAGGAAAACCAACCACCAAGAAATCCAGTCATCCTACCTAACAGCTCTCCAGTGTTAGAAACTGAAAGATTGGCCACCAAGGAAGACCTTGAATCCTTAAAGAATGAAATGAAGGAGACCATCAGACAGTCTGTTGCTGAATTGAAAACCAGTCTTTTTGATGAGCTGAAAAATGTAGAACAATCCTTAGAACTATCTCTAGGATGTGTTGTGGGAAGTCCAATCAAAGAAGTGATGGATGAAATGAAAGTGTGCCACACCCAAATTGAAAGCTGGACTGGAGCAGTAGTTGCCCTCAGACAATCAGTTGCTTCTTTAACTGCCCTGAGCAGTTCTCAGACACGAGTGGCCAGTGAGATTCGATACATCAAAGAAGTGGTCAAGCAGTTTGTGGAAGTATTTGAGGCTTTCAAGAAATCAGTAAAAGAACACTTTAGCAATCAGGATGCTGTCATTCAGAAAGTGATTGGAAATCTGACTCAGTCTTTCAAGGAGACAGTGGCATTCTCAGTCAAGTCCCTTCCTTCATCTAGCTCTCCTGTGGACCTTGAGCAGTTTAGAAGCCTGCTCAGAGAAGAGCTTACTCAGGCCCGTGCAAATGACACATCGGACCTACAGATCCTTGCTACTACAAGAGAAGTCAGTGGCTTTGTTCGTGAGCACCTGCAGGCTGCTACTGCTTCTCAGGAGGCCATCAAAAGTAAAGTGGATTATTACTTTGATCGGATTTTCACCAAGCATCAGTTGAACAATCACTTCAAGCTTATGCTAGAAACTATGAAGCTGCCTCCTGTAACTCAAGCCTTCAAAGAACAAGTTAGCAAGCTACGAGAGTTGACCCCGGCTTTGGATAAATTCTTAGAAAACAAAGATGACTTCTTATCTGCCATGGACAGAGGAGGAAACATTATCATGGATTTCAGGAATCTGCTCCTACCTTTTCTTCATGTGGACTGCACACCTGTTATAGTTCCTCCTGCCCTACCTGTCTCCAACCCCAGTGGTTCTTCAGTAATGTCTCCTACTGATGCCCTCAGAAGCCTTAGACCACTGATACCTCGGCAAGCTACTCACTACCGGCCTTCAGGAGCCTCTGTTGCTGCCCCTCCAGACATTCCTGCTGCCATTCCTCAGCCTGTTGATCCTTCACCTCCTGCTCCATCTTCTTCCTCCAAAGGAAAAGATCCCTTACCTCCAGATGAAGAGGATTGAGTCTGTTTATGTTTTTTTATAGGGATCATGTATTCACATTTTGGGTCATGTATTGTACTCCTTATTAATACAATGTTTATCTTCTCTCTCTCTGTATTTCTTTTTGTTAATCACAAAGGGGGAGAAATAAAGCGAAATAGATAGGGGGAGAAATGGGGAGAAATAGGAAACTCAAGGGAGAAATGAACCTATACAGAGAGGAGAAATCCTTGCGGATTATACCTATTTTTTGTGCTCATATTGCTAATACTGTGTTTTGCACACTTCTCTCTGATACTTCTATATTTCGTACTGACATAATTTGTGATTATCAAAAAGGGGGAGATTGTTGGAATCACCTGTTTTGATAATCCCAAATCATGCTTAAACATTAATTATGATGTATTAAACCTTTGCATTAATCTCATTATTCTATGCTTAAACGTATTTTATTCTAAACAGTTCATATTCTTACTCTCATAACTTTACTGTAACAGCTTACATTAGCATTTACATAAGTTTGGTATTGTTAGCTAACAGTCAGAGTTTTATTTTCAAAGTCACAGTTACAGTTAACTGTCACCTTAAGTTACTGTTGCAATAAGTTCACAGTTACAAGGTTACAGTCGAAGACTAATACAAGCTTACAGTTACGAGTCCACTGCTATCTATTGTCAAAGCTCACAGACGAAGGTCACAGCTACAAGACTTCTGCTCAAGGTTTTCTCTGCTCAAGTTCACAGACGAACAAGTCTACAGTTGGAACAAGTTCACAGTCGAACAAGCCTACAGTCATAAGCCTACAGTCAAGATAGAAAGGCTACAGCTACATGGAGTAAAAGCTACTATTGCAAGCCTACAGACAGCAAGCCCTTTGTTGAAGTCAGCAGTCAGTTGGAAGTCCACAGTTGGAAGACCACAGTTGAAGTCAACAGTGACATACATTCTCGACTCACTATTTTAATTTCTTTATTTCCTACATTTAATCTATCTAACGGTCATATCACACATTTTAATGTTTTGTCAAATATCTGATAAAGGTTGTCGGATGTCAGGAACCCGTACCTCGTACCTGCTGAAAAGAAATCTTTTCTGTCCCCTGATGGGAGATAAATACGAGAAGACTACATACCAGAAAGACAGGCGCGAACGTGTGAAGAATACAAACAACGAGAAGTGAACCAGAAAAGTGTGGTGCATCCAATATACCAAAAAACAACACAAGCACAAGAGGAACACAGAGAAGCTCATAGACAGTCAAGCATACTCGAGGAATGTTCTGTGCATACAAGAAGAACTTCATCGACTACATTCTCACCACCTGTGAACCTGGAGCTTACGACACTCTGTTTCTCAACAGAAACAAGAAGAGGACTCAGACTTACTTCTAATCAAATTCAAAGGAGTCCACAGCTATACTGAAATCACCAGAACAATCTCTAAACTCTACATCTCTTGTTCTGTGGTTTATTACCATTCATTTCGAGCAGTGTGTGTTATCTGCTATATCTAACACACACACTGACTCCTGTACTTTCACTGGAGGATCTGTAAATCCTCAGCAAATCTTTTTGCATCCCATTTCCCACTGTGGATAGTGGTAGAGGTCTTGTGACCTGGACAACTTGCTGCTGTTGTTTGTTTTCCCACGAAGAACTGTGGTAGAGGTCTTGTGACCTGGACAGTGTGTTCACTGTTGTTAACCCCGATCCAGGGTGTGTATCATTCTTATATAAAATTTTGAGAGGACTAAGTCTCGGCTTGAGACTGAACCTCTTGGTTAATTTTCTGTGCTTATAGTTATACTCTATATCCATACTATACATATTTATTTCATTTTCCACTGCTATTACTTTGAAATATAATCTATCTTCAAAGCTACTTTGATAATTAAATTAGCAAGTGTTTATATTTGTTATAAATCAGTAAGTTAGCTTCAAAAGTTAATTTAATCATAAGATTAAGTTAACTGAGAATTAATCAATCTTTGAGAAACTAATTGAACCTTTATAATCTATATAAATTCACTACAGTTTAATTTGTTTTTGAAATTGGGGGATTTTGATAGAAATTGTTTTTAACAGAAATTTTAATTGGAACTCAATTCACCCCCCTCTTGAGTGTCCACTCTGACCAACACTTACGTAGGGAGTAACCCTCTTGGTTACGTTTGGAATACCCATCACAGTATATTCCCTAAAATCTCTTCGGAGAAACCTTAACGTTTCACTCCTTCGCGTTACCCAATGCATTGGAGAGCTATAACGGGCTCACCCGCCCTTAGTTTATCACGGAACCACCCGTCTTCATAATAATGCCCAAGAACCATAACATAATCATATCACATAAAACATGCATAAAGGAAACATAAAATTTCCACATTTCAATCACGAGATATCAATACAACACATTGATATAATAAAAACATTATGAAAACCATTTTCAATACCAAAGTAAAACATGGTATTTATTTTTCTTTAAAAAAAATAAGGTATGGCTTGTAGAGGAAGCCGAAACTCAAATAACGGTTACGACGGCGGAGAAGTCGTTGTCGCCGCATACGTACGAAAAAAACATTCCCTTTTGTCGTTTAGTAAATGCTTCGTATAAAAAAGATTCCTTTTGAATAAACGTAAAAGTCAAAGGGGTTTATACACCGTATAAAAGAAAGTTGTGTATAAAATAAAATATGCCTCAACGAAAGGAGATTGAGACGAAGTCCCATACCTCGTATCCGACTTGACCCGACCGTTCTTTAAACTCCTGAATAATAAACTTGAGTTAATCTCTACTTGCTTATGAATCTTTTTCAAGTTCATTATTCCTTTTATACCATGTTATGAACATCATGTAATCATTTAAGTTAATAATGTTCATTTTTTCGGTATTTGGTTCTTAAGTCAAAAATAGGCTTCTTACACTTACATGTTGTTAATTTGGTCAAAGGTTCATTATATCCAGAATGGTATTCATGATGTAGATATCATATATGTCATATAAATCCAGTACATACATTCATTTATAATATTACATCACATTAAGAGGTAAGAAATGAAATGCACCGTTCATGGAGACGGTAAGCCGTACGTACGCATGAACGCTACTTCCATTTCTATTTCATATTTTCTGGAATGGAATCATAATGATATAAGAGTATATTATAATTCCAGTATAATAACATATATAATATCATTAACTTTATCCTTTACACATCCCACATATGGTATTAACGAATCAAATCACTTTTAGGGGGCGGTAGTCCGCGCTTCCTAAAATGAAGATATCGTGTTTTACCCATAATGGAAACCATAAAGGTATGCCCAAAATGAAAAAACAGAAGCTTAAGGAAAACATAAACATATTATATATCATATATAAAAATAGTGACATCATAATGGCCACCTTTGAAGGTGTTTAATGAGTGTTGAACAATCATCGTTTCGGGAGACAGAATTTCGCCATCCACGGAAACCGTATGTTCTTTAACCATTTGATGTAGTTGTGTGAGAGTGTAGATCAAATAAATCGTATAACAACATCCTAGAATATTGAAGATACTGGTGTTGTTACAAAAGAAGTAAATAAAAAGAGTTTAGGGGGTTGGAGAAGCAAAATAAAACAAATGAACATGAGAGAATGAATTACCTTTAAAAAGTGTAACTCCTTTTGAGTTGAGCCTAAAGGCTTCCTTTGAAAGGCTTCTGCCCAAAGGGAATCCTCTAGGATGAGGAGAGGGATGTGGAGAGAGCAAATGGGCAGGGGTTGGCCGAGCCAATGGCTTGAAGAGTGTGTGAAATGAGGTAGAGGTGGGGGCCTTTTATAAGAGGAGAGGAGGGGCACTTTTGGAAAGTAAAGAAACATTACATTATTTGAAAATGTGTTTCGGTTTTAAAAGGTCCCACATTGATAGAATTCGTGGATAAGGTGATAAGGCATCGAACTCCATTCATCCAATTGGTTTTGGACATGTGTAGTTCATAGATTTTATATTATCTTTCCATTTTATTTAAATCGTCAAATAATGATGTCATCGCTGCATCATTATTATGTCATAAATAATTAAATTTATTTAATGTCTAAAAATTATAAAAAAATTACTATGATGTAGGAAATCTTTTTATCTTTCCATTGAATATTTATAATCAAAATTTGGACTTGTATAACCCCACTTAAAAATTGTTTTCGCAAAACATATTATGTTTGTGTCATTTTCACTTTAACATTAAATAAAAAGTAATTTATGTAATTTCCCAACAAAAGTGGATCCATGGGGTCCCCAAGTTAGGACATGGCTTGTCTTGGTCGGACATGACACAACCAATAAGGTTGGGACATGTGTCTAGGTCATTTTATATTATTAAAGCATTATTTATTCCTTAAACTACACTAATTACCACTAATCGCGATTAAAAACTTAATAAGTTACTATTCACCAAAAAATTATTTTAATCTCATTGAACCACATTTTACTTCTTAATGACAACCATGTATGTCGGATTTTCAAAATTCAATACACATTAGTGGTAAACTTTCATTTAACTGAAAAATCAGTTTGCTTGATTACCACTTAGTGGTTTCACTATTCATCAAAAATTGAAGTTTTTCAGAAAATTACCAAAAATTCACTCTAAGCTATATTTGATATTCCGAATTCAAAAATGAAGTCTATTTTACAAAATTCAAATCATATAAGTCACATTAATTAATTCAATAATTAATTCCCGCTGCCAGAGCAAAATAGCGTGTTTTTACAAAACAATAAGTATCAAAAGATTGACACCAGTTTAAGTCTAATTTCAAAGTGAAATTGATTCCAATGACCACCATTGGATAAAATGGTAAAAATATATTCTAATTTTACTTCAAAACCAATTCAAAACATAATCTAATCATATAAATAAATTAGATTAAAAAGTAGTTTTGATGTAAAATGCAGTATTTTTCACTATTCATTAAAAAAATGAACATTGTCAGAAAAATACCAAAAATTCACACAAGGTAAATTTTGATGTCCCAATCATAAAGGATAAGTTTATTTTGACAAACATAGTTTATAAAATTGTCAAAATATAGATTCAAAAATGGTTTTCCATCAAAAGGCACTAAAACAATCTTTTAAGAATATTAGTGTATTCCATGCATAAGATTGTATTTATTTTCATTTTAGGCCTCTAAAACACTATCTTTATCATTAATAGACATATATAAAAATATCTATTATTCATTACTTACTTGGGATGTTACATCCTTCCCCCCTTTAGAAAATTGCGTCCCCGCAATTTATTTACTTATCGAATAAATGGGGGTACTTATCCCTCATTGCATTTTCTGATTCCCATGTTGCCTCTTCAATCATGTGGTTTTTCCACAAAACTTTTACCTTCTTAATCACCTTATTCCGTAACACTTGCTCCCTGTGGTCAAGAATCTGGACCGGTTGTTCCTCATAAGATAGGTTCTCTTCCAGCTGAACTACCTCTGGACTCAAAACATGAGATGGATCTGGCATATACTTTCTCAACATCGAAACGTGAAAAACATTGTGTACCTGAGATAAACTCGGAGGTAAAGCCACTCGGTATGCAACTGATCCAACTCTCTCCAGAATTTCGTATGGTCCAATGAACCTTGGACTCAACTTTCCTTTCTTACCAAATCTCATCACACTTTTCCAAGGAGAAACCTTGAGAAAAACATGATCACCTACCTCGAAAGATAGATCCTTCCTCCGGTTATCCGCATAACTCTTCTGCCTGCTCTGAGCTGTTCTCATGTGTTTCTGAATCATCTGAACTTTTTCTGCCATCTCTTCTACCAATTCTGGTCCCATCAACTTTCTTTCACCCACTTCATCCCAGAAAGCTGGAGTTCGACACCGCTTCCCATATAATGCCTGAAATGGTGCCATCTGTATACTGGAATGAAAACTGTTATTATATGAAAACTCAACCAAAGAAAGATGTTGGTCCCAACTTCCCTGATAATCCATAGAACAAGCTCGCAGCATATCCTCCAATGTCTGAATTGTTCGTTCTGACTGCCCATCTGATTGAGGATGAAAAGCTGTACTAAAATTTAACTCAGTACCCAAAGACTTCTGAAGGCCTTTCCAAAAGTTAGAAGTAAACCTGGGATCACGATCTGATACAATGGAGAGAGGAACTCCATGTAACCTGACTATCTCTTTAAGATACAAACGGGAAAGTTGATCAAGAGAGAAAGTATCTCGTATAGCAAGGAAATGAGCATATTTGGTCAAGCGATCAACAATAACCCAGATTGCATTATTACCTCGAGATGTCTTCGGTAATCCAACAACAAAGTCCATGGATATATTATCCCATTTCCACTCTGGCACTGGTAAAGGCTGAAGCATCCCTTTCGGTAACTGCCGCTCAGCTTTAACCTGCTGACAAGTCAAACACTTCACAGTAAAATCAGCAATATCTCTTTTCATTCCATCCCACCAGTAATACTCCCGCAGATCTCTATACATCTTAGTACTGCCCGGATGAACTGAAAACGGAGAACTATGAGCTTCACATAACAACTCTCTCTTCAACTGTGAATCAGAAGGCACACACAATCTCTTCCCAAATCTCAAAACGCAATCACTATCAATGTTGAATTCAGGCAACTTACCTTTCTGAACCAGCTCTACCCTTTTCTGCAACTCACTGTCTTGCTTCTGTGCTTGCTTGATTCTATCTGATAGAGATGATCTCACTGATAACTGAAACAAAACAGAAGGACTTCCTGCACCAACAACTTCTATGCCAAAGTTCATCAAATCCTTAACCAAAGGATCACGTTCCAAACGCAACATTGTTAATGAAGCATTACTTTTTCGACTCAAAGCATCAGCCACTTTATTTGCTTTTCCCGGATGGTAATGAATTGTACAATCATAATCCTTGATTAATTCCAGCCATCTCCTTTGTCTCATGTTTAACTCTTTCTGAGTGAATATATACTTTAAACTTTTGTGATCGGTATATATTTCACACTTTACTCCATACAAATGATGCCTCCAAATTTTTAAAGCAAAAACAACAGCAGCTAATTCCAAATCATGTGTAGGGTAATTTACCTCATGAGTTTTCAACTGTCGTGAAGCATAAGCAATTACCTGATCATTCTGCATTAGGACGCAACCAAGTCCTTTCAATGAAGCATCAATGTATATAACAAACTCACCATTCCTGGAAGGTAGTGCCAAAACTGGAGCATTCACCAATCTTCTTTTCAATTCCTGAAAACAATCATCACATTCTTTTGTCCAGATAAACTTAACACCCTTCCGAGTTAGCTTAGTCATTGGACTAGATAACCGTGAAAAATTTCTAACAAACCTTCGGTAATAGCCCTCCAAACCAAGGAAGATACGAATCTTGGTTACATTTGTGGGTCTTGGCCATTCTTCCACAACTTTTGTTTTTGCAGGATCAACAGTTATTCCATCTTTAGAAACAATGTGACCAAGGAAAGATATTTGTTGCAACCAAAACTCACACTTGCTGAATTTCCCATACAATTTCTTTTCTTTTAAGGTTTGCAAGATAACCCTTAAATGTTTTTCATGCTCCTCTTTACTTTTAGAAAACACCAAAATATCATCAATGAAAACCACCACAAACTTATCCAAGAACTCATGGAAAATTCTATTCATTAAGTCCATGAATACTGCAGGTGCATTGGTTAGCCCAAAAGGCATTACTACAAATTCATAATGGCCATATCTCGTACGGAACGTGGTCTTCGGAATATCTGCCTCCTTTACCTTCAGCTGATGGTACCCCAATCTCAAGTCAATCTTTGAAAAAAACTGAGCTCCCTAGAGCTGATCAAACAAATCATCGATATGAGGCAAAGGATATTTGTTCTTAACAGTGATATTATTCAAGGCTCTATAATCAATGCAAAGTCTCATAGAACCATCTTTCTTTTTAACAAATAAAACAGGAGCACCCCATGGTGATGTGCTAGGTCTAATTAAACCTTTCTCTAATAAATCTTGCAATTGCTCCTTCAACTCTAAAAGTTCAATTTGTGCCATTCGATAAGGGGGTTTTGAAATTGGCTTAGCATCAGGAACTAAGTCAACAGTAAACTCAACTTCCCGATCTGGTATTATTCCAGGCAAGTCATCAGGAAAAACATCAGGATACTCATTTACCACTGGCACATCATTAATCTGAACAGTTCCTTTATTTTCAACGACGTGTGCAAGGTAACATTCATTTCCATCTTTTACAAGTTTCTCGGCCTCTTGATATGTTATCAAAAGTAAGGGTTCATTCTTGTAAACAAACTGAAAGTCTTTCTGAAAAGAAACTTCTTTAGCTCTACAGTCAATCTTAGCATGGTAAAAAAAGAGCCAATCCATACCCAGGATAACATCAAACTCTACTAGAGGTAGAACAATAAGGTTTGCAAGTAGGTTCTTTCCACAGATAAGGATAGGAAGATTCTTATAAATTCTTTTTGCCTCAACACTTCCCCCAGGTGTTTTTACCAAAAGTTCAGGAGTCATTTCTTGAGATGGTATTCCCATTTTACTAGAAAAGGTTTCAGAGATGAAAGAATGTGTAGACCCCGAATCAAACAACACACTGGCATAGTCTGAAAAAACAAACAAAGTACCTGATACGACTTCATTTGGTGGCCCGACATCTGCTGAAGTAGTTGCAAAGGATTTCACCACCCCTTTCTGCTTGTAGTCTAACTGCTTCCCATCACTCAAGCTCCTTGTCGGACACTCGTTTGCATAGTGACCCATCTCATTGCACTTATAACATTTCACTAACTGTAAATCAAATTTGTTCTTACCTTCACCTTGATCCTTTTCAGTGCAATCACGAGCCTTATGTCCCATCTTACCACATCGGTAGCACTTCCCAGAATTCAGAAGACATTCCCCAGCATGCCTTTTGCCACACTTATCACAAACTGGAAACTTAGTTCTCTTACCATCAGACTTCTTTGAAGAATTCTTACCTTTCTCCTGCCACCTCGGTCTCTTCTTCTGCTGGTTGTTATAGGACACTTGGTCATCGGCAAACTCCATTTCCACCTTCTCAGCACATCGAACAAGCTTTTCATAACTTTTAAACTCACGAGAAGCTAATGCCCTTCGATACTTTGGCTTTAATCCTGAGTAAAAACGATTGATTTTACTATCAAGGTCCCGGATAAAATTGGGAGCATACCTTGCCAATCGAGTGAACCTTTCTTCATAGGCAGCCACTGAGTCTTCCTCTTGCCTTAATTCCAAGAATTGCTTTTCCATCCAAAGTCGAACAGACTTAGGAAAACACTTCTCAAGAAACATACCTTTGAATTCATCCCAGTCAAGAGCATCAATCTCATCGGCATCCCTGATATTTTTAACCATAGACCACCACTGATCTGCTTCACCTTCCAGACGATAAATAGCAAGACTAACCTTTTGATTGTCTGAACACCCCATGACATCAAAAATCTTCTCCAGTGCTTTAATCCACCCTTCAGCTAGCACAGGGTCAGATGATCCTCTGAATGATGGGGGATGTTGCCTCATGAAATGTTCCACCACTGACATGTTCCTCTGCGGTTGATCTGGCTGATCTCGTGCATGGATAGCACCACCATTTATCGCCTGAGTCAACTGCGCCATTACTGCAACAAACTGTTCAGTTCCAATTCCGACCATTTCTGGATGCTGATTCGGAAGGTTATTTCCTTCTGTATGCCTTCCTAGCACAGCTTCCCTGTTTCCTCTGCGGAAAACCATTCTGAACAAACATGTCTTAGATGAAGCAACATGGTAATCTTTAAATGCTATATCATTTCGAAAAAGAAAAAAAATATTTTTGGATAATCATTTAATAGAATTCTAACTCCTAAAGTTATCTAAACCGACCTCTGATACCAACTATAAGGCCCCAGCCTTAAACCTTACTTAATCTTGAGTTATTACAAGATTACACATTGAGGATCTTTTCTGGTTTAGAGTTTTAGAGAATTAGATCATAAAACTTGCATTACATTCCACATATAAACAAAGTGGTTACATAAAGATAGTATTCCTCATTCCCATCAATGGAAACACATTTAAAATAAAACATGGATTATTTCTTGACACATCCTTGACTCTATCATCTTATCATTTACCTTTCCCTTGACCTGTGAAAAACATTTCAAAAACTTGGGATGAGCATAAAAACTCAGTATGGGTTATAAAAAAAACATGGAAAGGAAACATGAGTTCATATATAAATAAGAATGAAATCATACTTTACCCATAAAACATAGGCACTTTAACATACCTCATAAAAACATGAATAAATCATATAAATCATAATACGTAAAGGTAACTTGAGGCATTCATAACATTCTTACGTAGGGAGTAACCCTCTTGGTTACGTTTGGAATACCCATCACAGTATATTCCCTAAAATCTCTTCGGAGAAACCTTAACGTTTCACTCCTTCGTGTTACCCAATGCATTGGAGAGCTATAACGGGCTCACCCGCCCTTAGTTTATCACGGAACCACCCGTCTTCATAATAATGCCCAAGAACCATAACATAATCATATCACATAAAACATTCATAAAGGAAACATAAAATTTCCACATTTCAATCACGAGATATCAATACAACACATTGATATAATAAAAACATTATGAAAACCATTTTCAATACCAAAGTAAAACATGGTATTTATTTTTCTTTAAAAAAAAGAAGGTATGGCTTGTAGAGGAAGCCGAAACTCAAATAACGGTTACGACGGCGGAGAAGTCGTTGTCGCCGCATACGTACGAAAAAAACATTCCCTTTTGTCGTTTAGTAAACGCTTCGTATAAAAAAGATTCCTTTTGAATAAACGTAAAAGTCAAAGGGGTTTATACACCGTATAAAAGAAAGCTGTGTATAAAATAAAATATGCCTCAACGAAAGGAGATTGAGACGAAGTCCCATACCTCGTATCCGACTTGACCCGACCGTTCTTTAAACTCCTGAATAATAAACTTGAGTTAATCTCTACTTGCTTATGAATCTTTTTCAAGTTCATTATTCCTTTTATACCATGTTATGAACATCATGTAATCATTTAAGTTAATAATGTTCATTTTGTCGGTATTTGGTTCTTAAGTCAAAAATAGGCTTCTTACACTTACATGTTGTTAATTTGGTCAAAGGTTCATTATATCCAGAATGGTATTCATGATGTAGATATCATATATGTCATATATATCCAGTACATACATTCATTTATAATATTACATCACATTAAGAGGTAAGAAATGAAATGCACCGTTCATGGAGACGGTAAGCCGTACGTACGCATGAACGCTACTTCCATTTCTATTTCATATTTTCTGGAATGGAATCATAATGATATAAGAGTATATTATAATTCCAGTATAATAACATATATAATATCATTAACTTTATCCTTTACACATCCCACATATGGTATTAACGAATCAAATCACTTTTAGGGGGCGGTAGTCCGCGCTTCCTAAAATGAAGATATCGTGTTTTACCCATAATGGAAACCATAAAGGTATGCCCAAAATGAAAAAACAGAAGCTTAAGGAAAACATAAACATATTATATATCATATATAAAAATAGTGACATCATAATGGCCACCTTTGAAGGTGTTTAATGAGTGTTGAACAATCATCGTTTCGGGAGGCAGAATTTCGCCATCCACGGAAACCGTATGTTCTTTAACCATTTGATGTAGTTGTGTGAGAGTGTAGATCAAATAAATCTTATAACAACATCCTAGTATATTGAAGATACTGGTGTTGTTACAAAAGAAGTAAATAAAAAGAGTTTAGGGGGTTGGAGAAGCAAAATAAAACAAATGAACATGAGAGAATGAATTACCTTTAAAAAGTGTAACTCCTTTTGAGTTGAGCCTAAAGGCTTCCTTTGAAAGGATTCTGCCCAAAGGGAATCCTATAGGATGAGGAGAGGGATGTGGAGAGAGCAAATGGGCAGGGGTTGGCCGAGACAATGGCTTGAAGAGTGTGGGAAATGAGGTAGAGGTGGGGGCCTTTTATAAGAGGAGAGGAGGGGCACTTTTGGAAAGTAAAGAAACATTACATTATTTGAAAATGTGTTTCGGTTTTAAAAGGTCCCACATTGATAGAATTCGTGGATAAGGTGATAAGGCATCGAAATACATTCATCCAATTGGTTTTGGACATGTGTAGTTTATAGATTTTATATTATCTTTCCATTTTATTTAAATCGTCAAATAATGATGTCATCGCTGCATCATTATTATGTCATAAATAATTAAATTTATTTAATGTATAAAAATTATAAAAAAATTACTATGATGTAGGAAATCTTTTTAGATTTCCATTGAATATTTATAATCAAAATTTGGACTTGTATAACCCCACTTAAAAATTGTTTTCGCAAAACATATTATGTTTGTGTCATTTTCACTTTAACATTAAATAAAAAGTAATTTATGTCATTTCCCAACAAAAGTGGATCCATGGGGTCCCCAAGTTAGGACATGGCTTGTCTTGGTCGGCCATGACACAACCAATAAGGTTGGGACATGTGTATAGGTCATTTTATATTATTAAAGCATTATTTATTCCTTAAACTACACTAATTACCACTAATCGCGATTAAAAACTTAATAAGTTACTATTCACCAAAAAATTATTTTAATCTCATTGAACCACATTTTACTTATTAATGACAACCATGTATGTCGGATTTTCAAAATTCAATACACATTAGTGGTAAACTTTCATTTAACTGAAAAATCAGTTTGCTTGATTACCACTTAGTGGTTTCACTATTCATCAAAAATTGAAGTTTTTCAGAAAATTACCAAAAATTCACTCTAAGCTATATTTGATATTCCGAATTCAAAAATGAAGTCTATTTTACAAAATTAAAATCATATAAGTCACATTAATTAATTCAATAATTAATTCCCGCTGCCAGAGCAAAATAGCGTGTTTTTACAAAACAATAAGTATCAAAAGATTAACACCAGTTTAAGTCTAATTTCAAAGTGAAATTGATTCCAATGAACACCATTGGATAAAATGGTAAAAATACATTCTAATTTTACTTCAAAACCAATTCAAAACATAATCTAATCATATAAATAAATTAGATTAAAAAGTAGTTTTGATGTAAAATGCAGTATTTTTCACTATTCATTAAAAAATGAACATTGTCAGAAAAATACCAAAAATTCACACAAGGTAAATTTTGATGTCCCAATCATAAAGGATAAGTTTATTTTGACAAACATAGTTTATAAAATTGTCAAAATATAGATTCAAAAATGGTTTTCCATCAAAAGGCACTAAAACAATCTTTTAAGAATATTAGTGTATTCCATGCATAAGATTGTATTTATTTTCATTTTAGGCCTCTAAAACACTATCTTTATCATTAATAGACATAGATAAAAATATCTATTATTCATTACTTACTTGGGATGTTACATTAACGGAATGAATATCATGGATTTTATGATCATTGGTATTCTTAAAATGGTTTCGGAATATTGTTTATTTCAATAGTATGTGTTTCTTTAGGAGAAGATGAAAGCTTTTGGTGTGTGTGGTAGGAAGGGGGATTTGGATATTAGGAAAAAAATTGCATTTTTGTTGTGGGACAAAAATACTATATGATTTTTGAAATGGAACCGTAAAGGGGATTTTTATAAACCATTGGGGAGTTTTAAATAGAAAGAAGTCTTTATTATGTGATTTTGAAATGGTTTTAGGAATAATTATTTATTATGAATCTTGTGATTATGTGTCCCTTGTTTTAGAACATCATATTATTTTACTAAATGTTCTGTTTTTTATAATTCTTTAGAATGTTATCACTATAAATGAATCAAAATGTCCATAAGGGGATATCTCTGGTAGTTATTTTTGGGTCTTGGTCTCTACATAAAATCTTATGGAAGTGGAATAATCATGTTCTTCATAGATCATTTATTATAGATGGGAGTTTTTAAAATACCATCCACTATTTTTATTGATGATCAAGGATCCCAGGAGGAAACCAATTGGGTATTTATGATTAATGGGATATTCGAGTTGTTAGAAACCCTATAATCAATGGGGGTGGGGGCTGTCCAGGGTGTGGGGCTGTGCCGGGGGTAGGGTGTCTAGGGTGGTGGGCGGGGCTGTCTATAGTAGTGGGGGATTGTTTGATCGGGTAGGCGGTGTCCAGGGGGTGGGTGGGGTTTTCCAGGGGTTACGGGGTGTCCAGGGGTGGGTGGGTTGTCCATAGGGATGGTAGAGATTTACAGGGGGTAGGGTGTGTCTAGGGGGTGGGAGGGCTATCCACGGGGGGTAGGGGTGTCAAGGGGGGTGGGCAGGCTGTCCACGGGGGTGGGGGCGCTGTCCAAGGGGGTAGGGCTGTCTAGGGGGTGGGGGTTATCCACGGGGGTGGGGGTGTGTCCATGGGGGTGGTCGGGTCTAGAGGGTGGGGGTTTTCAGGGGGTTGGGGGAATTTCCAGGGGGTCGGGGGTTTCCAGGGGGTGGGGGTGTCTGGGGGTTTGGGGTGTCCGGGGGGTGGGGTGTCCAGGGGGATAGGCGGGTTGTCCACAGGGGTTGGGTCTATCTGGGTGGTACGATCTATACACGAGGGTGTGGGGCTATCCACGGGGGTGTGACTGAGATCTATGAGATTTAATTGGGATGTCATTCATGTTAATAGAAACAAATGATGGGTGTTAAAGATTATATTAGTAGGATTGGTGACTTCATAACATGATGGTATCATTTTTACTATTTGGAAAATGTTGGGGAATTGTATTCTGGTGGAGGGAATATGGGTTAGTGAATATCAATAGGTAGTTATTAGGAATTATATGATGTTTGGTAATGAGTTTGTAAGGATTTTCATCATCATGGCATGATGATTAAGGGTGTTTTTCTATATGAAGTTGTATGGATTCTTCGATATTTTTTTCATCGTAACATGAATTAAATTTAGGATTTCATTAGAAGGTGAATTATAGATAGAATCTCTATTCATTTAATATATGGATAGGTTGGATTATGAATATGGGATGTGCATATGGTAGTAGGTCCCCGGTCCAGGTTGATATATATGGATTTTTTCCTCCACTGGTCTCTGTATGAAATGATTCAAAAAGGCTCCCACCACCTTCCAATGATATATTCATTCTAGAAAAAAGTGTCTTGGGAAAAGGAATTCATCCTATATAATTGATGTCACTTTAAGATCATGTGATGCCTTACTCATTAATATGACTAGATAAGAACCAAAAACAAAGAGTCCTCATACCTAACTAAATCTCTAGAAGTGATGACCTCCCAATTCTTATTGGAGAACTATGAAAGTGATGAGTTACCACCTGCACACCATCCTCCCCACCTCACCCCCAGAAGTCTCCCCCTTCCCAACCCCCTCCCACCACCAACTACACAACCCCCCCCCCCCCACCTGCACCCCCACTTGCACAACCCCTCCCCCACCCCCACCTACACAGCACCCAACACTCACCTGTACACCCCCCCACCTCACCCCCCAACAGACTCCCACCTACCCAGCCCACCCCCAACCTGCACACTCCCCCCACCCAATTGCACAACCCCCCACGCCAGCCCCACCTGTACAACCCCCCCCCCCCCCCCCACCTCACTCCCAACAGACTCCCCCCACTACACACCCCCACCTTCACATCCCCCTTCACCCACTGCACATCCCCCCCACCACATGAACACCCCCACCTGCACACCCCTCCCCCCCCCACCCAATGCACCCCCACCACCTGCACTCCCCCACTTTTAATAAATTTGATTCACACAATCATGGTAGTTGAAATGTAAAACAAAAATAGAAAACAAATCGAATTTCAATTGTTGGATATAACATAATGCACAAACCTCAGGTTTAGGTCAAATAAAAATAGAAAACAAAAAAATAGATGCAAAACATTAATCCTAAGTTATGAATTACAGTTTTTAATTTTAGAACAAAAAAAGTTTCATATTAAATATGGATATGGTGGAATAATTTTCTGACCAAGAGAGATATTAGGTCTCATCTTTACTTCTACAATCGTGCGGATGGGGGATTGGGTCTGCTGGAAATTTAGGGGAAAACTTTCCCAATGGTTTTAAAAACTGTTGGGAAAGGTATGCTTTTCCAACGGTTTTAAAAAAACATTGGGAAAGCCTTCCTAAAACTAACATATCCCAACAGTTTTATCAAAATATTGGGTAAAAGTCCTCTAAAACTCATATATCCCAACGGTTTGAAAAAACTGTTGGGTAAAAGTCATCAAAAAATTACTATTCTAACAGTTTAGTGAAACTGTTGGGTAATGTCCTCTCCAAACCCCTATTCCAACAGTTTATGAAAACCATTGGAAAACATCCATTGGTATATCCTCTATTTACATTAGTGAAAATAAAAGGAAAAAAATTACATAATTTTATTATCATAATTAAAACTATCAAATTCATTTTTTAGTTTGTAATTTCTTTAAGTGGTAAAGTATAACTTTAAAATATATGTGCAAAAGGCGAGGAAAGTAAACTTTTAGAAAAATATATTGTTAAGAATAAAACTAGATTTATTCTTATCTGAGGCCTAGAAAAAATAATTGATTAATGTTAAATATTTTATTAAATATATAATTTCTAATTTTGATTTAAATAATTCTTTAATAGTTATTAAATTAATTTATTAAGATAAAAACTCATTACACATATAAAACATAGTTTTATGAAAAAAATCACTTTTAAATTAAATTGATTTATATTTTTAGTTATAATTAATTAATAACAAATTAATTAATTATATAAAATTATTAAACATAAATTGTTCATATTTAAGATATTTCTATTCATACCAACTAATCCAATGGCTATGTGATAACTGTCACATTATATAATAGTATTTTAATTTTTTTATTTATCTTTATTTTAAGTAAGAGATACATACAAAGATTTCTATCAAAGAAATTAAATTTATTTATTTAGAACTATTTAATAAAATATCAAGATGTTAAGATTCATTTCATTTAGATTATTTGATAACATAATCTATAAATTTTTCTAATTTTTGGCTTGACAATCTATAAAAACTCTATTGTTAAAATCCCCGATGATTGTTAGATCATGTTTCAGTCTGAATGGAATCACTATGAATTCATAGTGTCCTTATCTTGTATCTAGGTCCTTCATTATAATATCCACCTTCTTAAACTTCTATATATGATATCCCAGTCGATGATCCACATTTCAAAAATATATAGACCCAAAAAAATCAATTAATTCATCAATCAATAGTTTTGGATACATGTTCTTTATCATGATCTTTTTATTCTCAAGATAATAAATTCATAAATGTGCTAAACCATATTTTTTCTTAATAAGAGGAATAGGTACCACATACTAAATAAATGGGGTTAATAAATATCTTTTCAAGGTTCTCATATAAATGTTTCTTCAAATATTTAATTTCAATGGGTCCGATTTTATAGTGACACTTTAATTTGGGTAGAGCTTTGGGTATAATTTCTACTTTGAAATCAATATGACAATCAATAGGGAGATTAGAATACTCATTCAAGAATAAATCCAAATTTTCCCTTATAGTTTTATTATCATTAAGAATCGTACATTCCCTACCTCAATCATTTTTTCATAATAAGTTTTGTAATAATTAAATAATATTCACAATTGAGAATAATTTTCCAAAATATATCCATTATTAATATTTAATGAGTTTAAAAAAAAGAATGATTTGAGATATAAAAATTTATTTACAACCCTTGTATATTGATATTGTATTTATATATGGATAACCTATCCCTTCCTAGTATTGTATCAAATTATAAAAATGTAATATAAAACAATTTTATAATTGATTATGAAATAAATATTAATATAGTAAGTGTTATGTACATGGGATTCAATGATTTCACCACTTAATGTTTCCATGAATAACTCAAACTATATGATTTGAGAAGTTGTTTCAATATTATTACTAAACTTTAATGATGTGAATGAATGTGTAGATACATAATGAAATAAAAAATTGAATTTAATGAATGGAAAATAAGTGTACTTCTCTCCATTTAATTCTAGTTCTAATCATATGCTAAAAACAAAATGGTTTTGTTGAGTAATAAGTATTATAATCTTGATAAAATCAAATTTAGTTAACAAAATAATATGAAAATTATAATTAATATTTCTTTTCTCAAGACACCACATTTCGACCTATAAAAATTCCAATTTAACTTATGACTCTTTTAATTAAACATTGTTTTAATTATTTTTTTCTATTATACTTTTTAACCAAATACCTAAAATAATTAAACCTTTCTTTGATAAAAACTCGAATGAATGACTTCCCATAAACATTTTAGTAGATAATTTTAATCATAAATACCCATAATGTAAACGTATAAATCTTGAGTTCTAATTTCATTGGGAGATTGGAAAAATAATATATCTACTTAAAAATAAGCTACAAACTCTCTTATTTCTTTATCAATCTTAGGCTCATAGATTTCATGGAACTTCTATCATCATATGGGATATCCAAGGGACATACATATAATAATAGATTATGATATAATTATATGTGAGGTATTAAGTTAGATAATTATAAAGGTTAGATATGATAAGATTAAATAAACATAACATAAAATCATAAAATTTTAATATCACTAATAATATCAAGGAAACATAGAATAAGAGAGATGATTTTAGGGAAACATGGTAAACATGAGAATATTCAATGTGGAATAATAATAATTAATTTCATCAAAAAAATATTTTGTTGCTCACTTGGAAGATATCATAATAGTATGGATAAACCTAACTGCCTCATTCTAATGCATATCATTATTGACAATGTTTTAATGTAAAAACATAGGTAAACCTTCCATATCAATTAAGTCAAACCTTAAAAAATCCAGATGTGCATTCATGATATCCATGAGTTGGAGACGTTCATTGAGGGTATAAATAATACCAAATGTTGTAATACCCCCACACCCAAATAAATAAACTATATAATGGAATCCAACCAAGAATATTTCAAGAGATATTCATTAGTTGGATATTCATGCAAAGGGAATATGTAATTTCAAAATAAATCTCAAACAAATGTGTTATAAGAATAATGAATTAATATAAATAACCTAATTTAATTTTATAATGAGAAATAGAAATAAATTATACATGATGGTGTAATATAAATGATACCATAATGTTTGGACAATTTTAGTGGTTGGTACATATATATATTCCAAGATACTAAATAAAAAAATAAGATCACATGAACCATCTTCACATGAACTACGATCACCATCTACCCTCACATCACTAAAATGATAATAAAGGCATCATGGTATACCACCAAAGTACTTGGATACATTACTATTACATAAATTTGATAAGAAACTTTCTATATAAAATATAACGGTATATATAGGTTATATAAAATCTTTTAATATGATACTACAATTAATCTATTCGGCCCCTTTCATAACGAAAACCACTGGTAGTAGTTTTAAATTCAAATATAATGCTTGTTTTTATTTTTGAATTTCATAAATAGAAAATTAACATTTAATTTTTTTCATTAAATTATAACCCACATTAATATAAAAAAGGAAAGGTTCATGTAAACATTTTAATATAAATATACAAGATATGAAATATCAAGAAAGAAAAAGAAAAGGATTGAAATACTCTTTGAATATACCAGAACATGGGATTATAACCTCTAATATTAAAAATTAGTAAACTATGACCTTGTTAGTAGATAAATTATAGGTGTAAAATGAACCTAATAAGAGTAGACCCCAATATACCCTTAACCCCACTAGGGGGAAGCCATCCAGTGAGTGAAAATCATTACTAATGGAAGGAGTTAGAGAAAATTCGCAGTTCATAAAGAAATCATCAAAATTAACCATAAAAATACCCAAGGATTACATGTTAATATAATATAAAATATAATCTCAACTAATTACCATCAATATGAAAATCTCAATCATAACATCAACACACCAAGGTATTCACCTGACTGTAATATAAAAAACCTTTATCAAGTAAATATAAATTCCCTAGGAATTGGTTATACCAATAAGAACGGGTAGTTTTGAAATAGTGGTACTTTTATTATAGTTTCTTCTTTATAATTACACCTCTATGACTTGTTAAGATATTATACACTAAAAATTTAATTGCTACCTTACTCTATTTTCACATAGATGAAAGAAGAAAAACACACATATTGTTTTACAAGGTTTGATCCCAAAATGGGTGCCTAAATATTATTTTGATCATTTTTTGTTAGATTCATATATTTTATTCTTGAATGAATCATAAATTATATGTGGATTTAAATTTATCCCCATATACCCAAGAGTGTTTCCCAATTGAAAACATCACACTGATTAGACTAACTGTTGTCATTAAAATATTACCTCAGAACTAGGTGTGTAATATTACACGAGAGCTTGGTCTTCTTGAGAAACTCATGATGATGGTATTAATATCAATAATTAAAATTAATATAATCAAAACATTTTCACCTACTCATAAAAATAGACCTATAACATACAATTTAGAACATAAATCAGTTGACCTTAAACAAAGATTTCAGAAATATAATGATTTTTATCAATATTGGATCCCTAAATACACTGCATCCACATATTTTTCCTCACACTTATGAGATCTATGAATTCTTACCAAAAATACCACTATACATTATTCATAAACAATTTTATTTTTAAAAGTATCAATTTCCATCCTTTTTTTTTATTTTACATGCACATATCTCACTAAGAATTCTCAACAAACTATTTTTTATTTATGGAATATAATTTCTCATGGTATATATTAATTAATCATTGATTGTTCCCATAAAAAATCATAAAAAACCATTTCCACATTATCCTCCATATCAACATAAAAAACTTAGTGAACATGAAGTGACATCACCAGCCACTGTGTGAATCTTACCTATGGTATCTTCTTCATCACACATTTTTTAAAGAAAATATTATTGTGCCTTAATAATATAAAATTTTATAGAACCCCCAATAAGTAGTATTTATTTATAAACCCTTTTCACAGAGTGGCCTTATTATATATGTTAAAAATATCGTTTTTTCATTATCTAATAAATTTAATAAACAATACATTAATAGGTGATATTTTATTTCAAAAAAAACACAACAAAATCCATTTAACTTCTAGAAGTATCTTCAAAAAAAGTTTAAAACTAAAATATGTTCTAACTAAAAAAATCCAATATAATGTTTAATTTTGGGCATGTGTATGATTTTATATTTTACAATTTCTAAAAAAATGATCTATGAAAAAGAACTTATAATACTAACAAATTTTATATGTTTATTTCCTATGAAACATTTCCAATTTAGTTGCATCAAATTCTTTATTCTACTTCTACAATTACAAGTATATGAACCCAAGTATCTTATACATTGGAAAATATTTTTTACATATCTTCATTTATAACAAAGGATCAAATATTTTTTCATATATGAATCAAAATTCCATATGCATCACTAAATATATTTTACAACATATTCCTTTTCCAAATATTCACTTATGATGGAGATATTGTGTATACTAAATAATATCTTACATACCAATTGAAATATCACCCATTTAATGATTTTCAAACCCTCTTAAATTAATTTCATACAGATGAACACATGTATATTATATATATATAAAGAGGTAATATCAATCCTTTTCTAGTTTTGATATCAAACTATAAGTCCAAAACGTGTGCTAAACATCTTAGAACATGATCAATACTTCATCTGACTTCATCAATTTTATCAAAAACATTCTTAAGAGCATAAAATACAACCTTATATTCTTCTAATTATTTTCACTCAATATTAGAAACAAATATAACACTTTATGTAATTAATTAGTTTATTCAATCTCACTTTTTTGTTTTTTTTCAACAATAAAAATTCACACCAAAAGTCAAAAAATCAAAACTCTTATCAATAAGAAGTTTCTTGAAACCAAAAATATAGATAAATAAATTTTTGGTAGATAATTCCAACTGTCAGAGGGAATAAATATTTATAAAATTAACTTAAACTATCTTCTAATAAATACTAGTACTCACTAAAATTTTTTCCAATTATTTCTAAAAAAAGCATCAGATTTAAAAAAAATAATTGATAGAGGTGTATGACTTTATCTCAAAAGAGTTGGGGTTCAATTTTATCCCCATTTTATAATTGAATCCAAAGTACTGTATGGATGATTCCAACACATCCTAAAATTAGAGGGGAAATATATATATTAATTTCATCTATAAATCAGTAAACAAATAATTTGGTATTGATTTTGTAAACACGTATCTGATAGAGTCATTTTTCAAACATATTCCAACTTCACATCTATATTTTCCACTTTTACTTTGAGTAAAGCATATTTAATTTCAATTTTCTAAGATCTTGAATGTTAATAAATATTTTTTAATAGATTTATATTTCATTTATTTCCCCAATAAATCCTCAATGACTTTTCAACTTCTACATCGATATTTCTACTTGAACTTTAATCCAAATCAATTGAATTAATACATGAATTTCTACTCCATATTCAGACACCATAATGAAAAAAATATCTAAATTCTAATTATTACTATTCTAGTTCACATATGTTTCAAATAAAAAATTATTCAGTATATGATGATTTATTTTCATTGAAATAATCAACCCAACATTCCTTTGTGAAACTCATTGTATTTGGTTCTATATTGTCACTATATAATAGAGTATAGTTCAATATTCCCTCAATAAATTGAATTTTTACTAACCTTCTATCAAGTAGGACTCTTTTTAATAATTTGTATATTTTTAACAGAGTGTAAAAATCCATACTATGTCTAGTCATGATGATTATGGAAAAATTATAATTCAAATGATTCCCAAGAAGTAATTCTAATTTAATATAAATCTATTTTTAACTTTTATAAATCTAATTCTAACTAATTTAGAATTATATTCTTTTTATAATCATCCTTGTAAAATATCCTACAAAGTTCCCCAATATATTTTTCTTAGGATATGATGATTTATTCATATTTTTCCCTAATTGTCAATCCCAAAAGTATCTCATCTAACCCCACATTGAAGTCTCAAAAGTAATTTTCATTTGTTTTAAAAAATATTCATTGGAAATATTCTTCTCACATGAAAATTATACATCATCTAAATAACACGTGGAAGTTAGAGTACAAGAGGGAATCACATTCATATAAAAAATTATATAAACCTTCCCTTTTGTATGCATTATTTCTATTAAAGAACATTCCAATTTAGAATACCAAGCTATAGGGGCCAATTTTTATCCTTATAGAGCCTTAATAAACCATCATAACTTGTTAAATTAATTATAAATGATAGAAACATTTAGGTTTTTTATAAAAAAACTACTTATTGTATGTTTCCATTTAAAATGATAATCCCCAAATCTATCTAAAATCACTTATAATGTATATGAGATGTAATAGAAAGAAAAACTATAAATGATTAGAATCTTTGAATTAGTGAAAAATACTCTTCTAATACTATGAAATCAATTTTTAAATACCCTTTGAACACAAGTATGGATTTTTTACATGACACTCCATCCTTTCCATTAGGTTTATATTTTAATACCCACATGGTTCTTTCACAATGTTTCGTTAAGTTATAGGAACAAGATCCCATGTGGAATTTTTCAATATATGATGAAGCTTTTCATTAATAGATTCTATCCACTCATCTTATTAAATTTATTATGAAACTATTTTGTCCCAATCTCTGAAATGGGATATATGTTATTTTTAATCTGTAATCTTCTTATTATCTTAAGAAAATACTCAAAACTGCAAATAATATTTTATTATTCAATAAGTTTATTTTAAATATGTTTTTCAAGCTTCTAATCTCCAATAATATAACCTACAAACTAGTTTAATCTAAATCTAAATTAATAAAAACTAGTACCTTATTAACTTCTTCATCATTTTCTTTACAAGAAATCTACATTCTATTAACTTCAATGTCCCCAAAATAAGTTTCATTTTTTAAAACTATGTTGGGTTGATTTTCAAGGATAATGAGATGAAAATATTCTAACATTTCTTGAATCATATTATAATATCACATGTATCTTACTCCATAATATAACTTTCCCCAGAAAATCCCATTTTCATACTTTTCTACAAATTTTTCCATTTTTGTGTTTTTTATTGTAAAAAATCAAGGAATTATAAAAACATTTAAGCACTTAAGTATTGGATGAATTTTGTAATTAATTTAAAAATAGTTTCTATTTGTATTCAATATAAATAAGAATATTTTTTGTATATCTACAACAAAAAAATACTTCTCTAATCTATATAAATTTGAGTGTTTATTCTTATAAAAAATTATTTTAACAATTTTAACCAAACTGTAATTATATCCTTATATTTCCCTATTCAGCTGAGGATTTTAGGGATCACAAAATTTATTAATAATTAAATTATTTATAAGATTATTTTCAAAATAATTTCTAGTGAACTCCCTACTATTATCAGATATCATCTTTTTATATAGAATCCCAACTATCTCTCAACATATCTCTTGAAAATTTAGAATGTTTCTTCTGATTTAGAATTTTTCTTTATGAATATTAAATTGTGTATATTTTCTAAATGGTCAATGGATATGATAACATACATATAACATTTAGTTATCCCATGTCTCATAATACAACATAAGTTAGTATGAATTAGCTTAAGTTCCATACAGGATAGATCTGTAGTTTTTTGTGTTCTATGTGAAAAAAATCCCCTTATGAAAAGTTTCCAGAAATATAATTCCCTCTCTATTTAGTTTCTTTATATCTTGTAAGATATCATACATTGATAATGTAATCATATTTAAATTAAATAATAGTCAAGAATATAGTTTTAATACATTTATCATCCTTATTTTTCAAATAATACATACTTTTTTGGATCACCAACTTGGAAAAGATTTTAAAAAATCTTTTTTTCATCAGTGATGATAGTTAAATCCATTTAGTTTTAGATAAATTATTATTATTCCATTAAATTAACATCATTTACATTATCAAATTGTTGGATCACATTTAATATATTTTTTTAACTCCATGAAAAAATAATATATTTGGATTTCTGATTTTTTTGAATCCATTTCAGTAGTTCCAAATCATATGATTTTTTGAAAATTATCATCTCCAATATTCTTTTTTACATCTATAAATTTTTTTCAATTTTATTTTATAAATATTTTTTAAAATTTTTACATGTGAGGACCAAAATCTATAAAAAACCATGACTTAATTCTATATCATGATTTTAAAAAAACATCTATAATAAGAGACTTTAATTCCAACATTTTTTTATATATTACCATTCTTTTTTAAAATAGGAAGAATTACTAGGAATATTATCCATACACACTTTAGAAAGATGACCATTTTGGAAAACCATTCCATAAATTTCTTTCAATAATTTAAATTTATTTTGTTTATATTGACTTGATGAATTCTTTTAATAGAATGTTTTTTAAGAATATTGTCTAAAATTTTAAGAATTTATTCTACTTGATTCATTCAATTGATAAAGAAGTGATATATTATACATACATATATAGGATTGTTTTAACAAATACTCCATTTCCCCAATAATATCATTTAAATTTAGATCATACCTATTGATAAAATTATTATATAGAGAACTAATATTGCTGACTCTCAAAAAAATGGATATCTATTTTCTAATGGAGTAATATATTCATAAGAAAATTATTTCTTTCATTAAAGTTGGAAGGTATTTTTTTACCATATATTTCAGCGAAAACATTCCTAGATTTTCTATTACAAACTTCACTATTTGAAATAAATGATTTTATTTTTAATTTTAGTACATCTATAATTTACATATATTTTTAACATCACATTTTAGATAGTTTTTTAGATTTATATTTAACTCTCACTAGATTTCTAAAGTCCTCCATTTTCATTTTAGGAATTTTTCCATTGTAAGAAACTTTAATTTCATCCTATTTATCTCTTCTTATAGGGAAACATATCTTGTTTAACCAATAAATACCTAATAAATAACAATGGTTTCATATTATTACATTTACAATATTTTTTTAGTTTATATTTTTATAGAATTGCATAAAAACTACATAATAATGTGGAAATTTCATTACAGTATCCATTTTTACCACAAAAGAATTTATTTATAGTGAAACTATTTATTTTCTCATGGAATCTCCCATTTCTCAAACTCGGACTCTGTGAACATTTCACTCATCCTTAATCCATATGAAAAACATTTGAAAATGGTCCTGATAAAAAATCATATTAAGGGAGATAAATACAATTAAACCCATTATTCACTTTGTAAATGATAAAAATACGTTAGAATGTTTTACTATTTCATAAACAATAATTATCCCCAAATATCCATTCACTTTTCCATGAAAAAACAAAATTTCTTAATATATTTTATAAAATAGTTCAAATATATTCATAAAGGAAAAAATAATAATCATAGTGTATTCATGAAAAACTTAAAAACTCATGAAAAACATTCCTTAAAAACAATCCTTTCACATTTATTTAAAACTAGGAAATAACCATTTCTTAAAAACATTTCCTCACTTGCTTACTATTTAAAATGAAAATAATTCATTTCTAAATTCATATTCCTATATAATATAGGCACCTTGGGACATTATCCTTACATTCATCTTTACAAGAAAATTAAAAATAGAATCACTTTAATAGATAATTCTCAAATATCTTTGAAGTAACCTATCAGCACAAAACTCCATCATTTTACCAAATGCATTGGAGAGATATATCGTGCTCACCCATCATCTGAGATATATCTATCTCACCTTTCATTCATATAAGATATCTAAAAACCAAACAATGATTAAAAACCATATATATTATACCTTAATTATAAAAACCATTTGAATTGTGATTCATTTCAATAGGAAATAACACATTCAATTATCTGATAAAGATGAGAAAAAGTTTA
Organism: Viscum album; assembly: GCA_963277665.1. Taxonomy (NCBI): domain Eukaryota; kingdom Viridiplantae; phylum Streptophyta; class Magnoliopsida; order Santalales; family Viscaceae; genus Viscum; species Viscum album. The sequence goes on along the minus strand of OY728128.1, from coordinate 716,579,477 downwards.
TGTTTCCTAAGAAAAAATTTTAAAACTACAAAATTAATATAATTTCGAAAGACTAGTTTTAATTTAAAATTACTTTGGAAATATTTTTGAGGAATCTTTATAATGAATAATTTATATGGAGATGGTAAAATTCCATCTTGTTATATATTATAAAAAAATATTTATTTTTTACTTCAAAAAAAATATCAAAATGACCCGTATGGTAAGTGCTTAAAACACCCCTTCATAATCCTTTTAGAATATATGAAAAATATTTCAAAATTAAATTTTAGAAATATATGATTTGTAAATAATAATATTATTTTAACATTTTCAAGAACATGTTTATAGAAGAAAAATATTTTAAAGGATCTCTTTAAAATAATGATTTGAAGGAAAATCTCTTACCTTAAGCCATGTATAGCTTCATATATTTCATAACTCATGAATAATTTGATTATATTAGCTTTATAGTTTCATAATTAACAATTACATGTTTATTTCATTTTTATTATTCCTTCTATTTTTTTTATCACCATAACATATTTAGTTATTAAAATATTTAATATTACATTGGATGTTTTGGGTTCTTTCAGTTCATAAACCAACAAAAACATTGATGTGTTGACCATGGTCAAGTTAGTTAAGGTTATTTTACCTCTATAATTATAGAAATGTAATATTTAATATATTTATACATTATATACACTTATAAAATAAACCATGTAATTTAAGGGCCTAGATCCTTTTGGATCAACCAATTACATGTTTTCGAAGATCGAAGTGCAAATAGGATTCTCAGAAGATGATTGGAGAATTTTGATTAAGTAAAAGCTATAAAGAGGGGAATACACATCGTGTAATAGTGTTACATGACATGAAATCATGTTTCATGGGTTTTTCATAGTGTTAAAGTGGGATTCATAGTGTTAAATGTTTCGGGATTTGAAAAAAAATTAAAGCGTTGAGGAAACACATTATTCAGTGAAACTTGACCTTGAGAAATTACATGAAGTGAAAGGGGATTACATTTCCGGTAATTACCTTATGATTTATGTTTTAGGACATTCCAACTGCAAGGGGTTTTTCAAAACTACAGCTGCAGTGGCTCTCCCTTGACCCTAGAAAACCCGATGACCCTCTCTTTAGTATTTTGGGGATTCCTTTATCAAGGAATGATCCATTGCTCCTTTCTTCAATCTGTAGTGATCAGTCCTCAATATAAGGCATTATATACCTCCATTAATGAGGTTTTTTCGATATTTTTTCTTCCATTTGAATTTTTCATGTGATGGTTTATGATATCCATGTCACTAAAGAAGTCTTCTTGTTGGTTAGTTTGTGTGATTTTTCCGCAGTGTCCTCAGGTGGATGCAGTTGTTGTGGGAGAGGTGATCGTGGTCTGCTTCTTTGATCCATTCTCATGTGAATAATGTAAATGATCATTCGAGGTTGGATATTCAATGCTTCTCTATTTACTTATGTTCAATCATATAACAATCATGATTGAGCCCTTTGGATCACAATGAAATTGACATAATAATATATGAACCAGATTAAATAATTGGTATTGATCGCATAATGATGTTTTTGCTTTGTACTGTAATAAAAGTTTGCCTCTTGATTTTATTTATAGTGTCATATCTATGCCTTTTTTGTTTATCATATTGGTCTTGATGTAAATTGGTATAGAATGTAAAGCCATGCCTAATTAATATTTTGTTGTCTAAAAGATAAAATGGCGTGTTTAAATGAATCTGATTATTGTGGTTGTAATTTGATATTAATAAAATTAATTTGAGAATTCATGATTAATGGATTTGGTTGATGTACCTAAAGCATATCGATGCTTTTTGATACAAGATTAATGGTATTTAATATTAATTGTTGAATTAATTTGGTGATAGCTTTTGAAATATTATTGTTTAGTTTGCATGTAGATGGAACATATGAATAATGAATCAGTTAATTCAATATTGAATAAGAGATGATTGTGTGATATAGTTAATGAATTTATCAGGTATGATTTGACTTCTTTCTTGTAAAGGTCAAGTGCCTTGTGCTTTGGATCCATGGGAGATCATTGTGTGTAAAGGTTGGATGCCTTGTTTTGGTGCTGAGAGCCCATTTCTATTTGTTCTTTCAACTTGTGATGTTCTCTGGATATGAGACTTGTGGTTGTGGGTCCAAGTAGGCTCGAATGTGATGTGATACTGGGATGGGTAATCTTGTAGGGCTATCTTTGTATGTTGTGGTAGGGATTCCCAATGGTTTTGGAAGAAGTTGATTCCTAGAGTGGGGTGGTGGATCAGTTTATGCATGTGGGTGTCAGAGAGTACACCTAAGATGATGGAATGAGTTGAATCTTGGCTTACCCATTGATGTGAAAGTGGTTGATATTGAATCTTTTGTTTGTTTATCTGTTTTTCATTCCCCACTATTTTAGGTATATGTTCTTGCTTACCCTCCTTCCAAAATAGGTGAATATGTGAGGGGTATTCCACATGCTTTATGTGTTTAGCTTCTCGAGGATGGATGGGCCTATGCTCCTATTATAGGTGGAAAAGACTCTATGAGTAGTTCATCTACTCACCTTGTTGATACCCTTGTGTTTGGTAGATTATAATGATTTTATAGAATGCCTTTGAATATGGAATATGGTAATGTTGTTGAATAAATGAATAAATGATGTCTAATCCATGGGGTTAGAGCGTTCTAGGATTAAATACTGAGTTTTTGTTTCTAAGAAGTTAGGGACTCAGTTTGGTTATTCATGGAGGGAATATATCTTTGTTGGAAAGATAATGAAATGTAATGTGGAATTTTTTAATAGTGAATTAATGTCTAAAAAATTAATTAACATAAAGTGAAATTGATAAAAATGATAATGTAAGTTAATGTATCTCTTTAAATGGTTGTGTGATTATTGGATATTTGGTCTTAGTAGTGGAAGTTGGGAGTCCGAGAGACGTTATCTACAGTTGAGTGTAAGACTAGGTTATGCCAATAGTGTTCTTGTGAGCTATGTTAGATCATTTAATTTTTGTGTGTCTATATGCTAACCCACCTTTACAGTTAGGGAAAATGACACCTCGGGGATTCTGAGACCTGGGGGATTCAGCATCCTGATGGGAGGATGGATGGATAACTTCCCCATTTAGACCTGTTCACTTCTCTAGGTAGTTAATTGTGCTATTATGTAAGAGTTGGTGTCCTAGAACAAAATGTTTGTACTTTTATTACATGGATATTTAATTTATTTAAATATTAAAAAACTTATTACATATTTTTCATTGTTCTGCATGACTATGATGTAATAATGTCCTAGAGTATTAGTTGCATAGATATGGTCATGGATGTTCCCCACTATAATGAGAACCTTGAAATGATATAACAATATTCTTAAATATAGTTCTATAGTTGGATGACATACTATGAAGGGACACATATAATGCAGACCTTCAGGTGCGAGTACTCATAAGCATATGAGACTTCCTCTCATGAAGTTATCACTTGGTAATCTCTAAGATAGAAGATTATGAGAACATACCCTACAAGTAGGAATTCTGTATGTTTTGGTGTCATCAAATATATCTATCTATGAGCATGTGTAATGATCCTTAGACTTTATGATTATCATTAATACATTTCACAACTCATGCACTTTTATTTATTGACAAAAACTATCATGCAGACAGTTGGCAGGAAGTAGGGTACATTTGGTGCATCATGAGTGACCTGATATTAATGGATCAGTCAAGGAAGGATTTGTCCCTTCCATTTATGGAAGTTGATATCTCAGATCATTGATTTAAATAGAACTGTCATGCAAAATTCCATGGCCATGGTGTAATGACAAGTTTATTTCAGGTATTCAAAGAATGACATATCAAGCATAAAGGATGATGACATTATCATGAAACCTACTTGATGAGATATTGATACAACGTGATTATATTACATAGTGAGCATTCATATATAGATGTCATTGTTGCGACTTTACATTCTTCTTCTTGGGTGCCCTGACCCTTTCCTAGACATTACTCTTGGACATTAGGAAACCCCGCCTAATACCAATGAGAAGTAATCCTAGAGGACCACACAATAAGTGTTTTTTGTGGTCTCGGTTAAATTATATTTGAATTTAATAAATGAAATAAATATTATTATTAAAAACCTGGAATAATTTTATTCATGTTAAGATTATCACATAAATTAAAAAAATATATTTATTTATTTTATTGAACATTTAATAAATATTTATTTACCAGTTTTCAAAAAAAAATATAAGATAATAAATTATTTATTTATTTATTCTGTTTTTTAATAAATGGAATTGGAGTTCGAGCGGACCAAGGCCGATCCGATAGTAAAATAATTATTTTCAAGACTGTAAATAATTATTACTTGGCACAAGTTAAAATAATAATGACGCTTATATTATTTTGTGATGTGGAATTTTATTCATAATTCTGTTTTGCGCAAGTTGTCACACCATAAATAATGACGTGGTATTATTATTATGAGCATGGGATTTATCTAAGTTCATGAATGTATTTAATTTTTTTTATGAAATTAAATATTATAACTGAAGTTCCAAAAATATAAATAGACAAGTATGTCCATTATTCCTTGAAGAATACACCACACATTTTGTGAATTGATAATTGTTAAGCTAAACAATTTCTCTCTCAAATCCTCTTCCCACCCCTCTCAAGAACGAGAGACGTTCTTCAAGGCTGATGAACAAGCGATCAAGAACAACAGACACAAGACACTCGCTTCACTGCAATAGCACCTAGAGAACAAGTGGTGTCGATCAGAGGCCATCAGAGCATGTGTGGATCACCACTAGAGGGATTCTAGTTTTGACCCTCGCAAGCACAACGAGATAATCCAGAAGGGTCGTTTTGAATGATTGATATCATCAACAAAGAAAATAATGAAGATCCAGGTATTCTTTTCATTATGAAATTAATTAAATTATTTATAAACATAATTTTAAATATCCTCTCTAAAGGTTTAGAGCCTCTTACTTATTTATCTAAATCTCTGATTCTATTCTGTGATCCCAAAATAATCATTGATCATGGTAAAAATTAAATTTTGGTGTCGGCCCAAAAACACTTTTTCTATGACCTGAACCTACAATTTGTATCATAGGGAGGTTACCTCATAGTTTATAATTATTTAAATATTTAGTTGATGATTTACACATTTAATAAATTATTTGTTTCAATTCACATTAATAGTTCTGGAAATCAAAATCTCGAGATATGTTCCTCCTCTTTCATTTCTCGTTCTCCTTAGAGAAACGATCTTTTCTTTTAATTTTAATTAAAATAATATATATAATCTCATATGGAGGTGCTAAATATTCTTGGACATACAAAACCAGAACACACGACATGTATTTGGTAGTACACATCGGGTATTCAAGGTTAAATGCATCGTACCGGTTCACCAAACCAAGCCATGCATTGGAGTCTTTCTAAGTATTAAATGACTCTATGTGTTGACTAGGAATAGGTGGAATACCATTTCTAGATTACACACCATGTACTACACTAGACATGACCTGTAGTCCCTTCAGGTATGGGTTGGATAGTGTACCCCATACACGACTTTCCCAGATGGAAACAGTGTAACGCAGATACTACATGTCGTGTGGCCCACTAAACACACCATGTACTCTGAATATTTTTTATGTACATCTACATGTCATGTCCCTGGGCATGTACTTCAGATAGACGGTGAATGATAGTACACACCTTTTAGTTGGAACTACACGCTTTTAATTCATCCAAATTATGTAGATTTATTAAAATTTATTATTATATTATACAAACCATTGAGATATGTACCATAGTTCGGGTGTAAAGATGAGGCACAACACACGATAGGTGTTATATATTTGTGTTTAATTTAAAACTTTCATCATGCTCATTTATACTCATTGGGTAGTTATGAATGGAAATTCACCAGGTTTCCTCTAATGTACAAGTTACATACAAAGATAATTTTAAATGAATTTATTTTTTTAAAATTATGATGGATGAGAATCTCAAGGAATTTCAAAAAATGGTATAAGATAAAAGGATTGATTAATTAAGGATGATAATTAATTGATTCGATCACGATTTATCAAAAACAATAATGATTAAATAATTGAATGCTAGTTTTATTTATACATAAATGGCATTGAATGTATGGATGATCATGAGATAGACCAAGACCATTGTATGTGGATGGTTTCTTTAAATTAATTTTTTTATCCTGCGAGCCTTATCCTTATTAATATCTAGGGCCTACGTGCCCAAGGTTTATTTTATGTAAAACCCTTTTTTTACCCCTAACCTACATGTGAGTATAAAAAATGGCATATGTAATGGATGAAACTCCCAAGCTTGTAGAGGTGGTACAAGATGGAGTTGAGATGAAACCAATCCCATGAGATACAGAGGTGGAAAGCTGGAAAGCTGTAAACATGAATACAAAATGTTCAAGATGTTTCTCCCAAAGGTCACGGTTATTTCATCAACCGCTAGATAAACTAACCATTAGAAAAACTCATGATCAAGACTTTTATTTTATTTCTTTCATTTGCATGGTTTATCATTGTGGATGTGTTGTCACGATCACATAATCAATGCATTAAAAAAGAATGCAAGATGGAACTAAAATAAACCAAACTTATGTGTAAATATTATCAAGACATGGTTAATAACTTAAGTGTGTTCCACTTAATATTAACAAGTATGTGGTAATAATAACAAAAAATTAATGCATAAGAGATAAAAATCCATCAAATCAAATATTATGTCAGGTGAATCCTTTCGTTACTTTATAGCGGGAAAAACTCAACAAAACTATCTGTTTTACCAACCCTTGTTGGGATACATACATTTACATAGGAATACCTTATGAATGATTTCGGGTTTTCTTAAATATATTACATCAAAAGGAGTATCCCTTGCTTGACATGGTGTAGTATTAGAGGCAACAGTTGAGGAAATCTAAAAGGAATAATTTCAGAAATGGGGAGTCCAATAAATAGATCAAGAAGCTTCAAGCCTGTATTTGGAAAAGACCTACCTAGCTAAATGCCTTCAAATAGCTTGAGAAACCCTTGTTGGGGTTATGCGAAGGGTAATATGGATCCTTTCCACTAGATTTTCAGGACAACGAGACATTCTGGGTTCAATGGTGAGGGACATTGGGACCTAATAAAATAGTGGGAGACTTAATAAAAATTTATTATTTCTTATAAATGTAATCAAGAAAGTAAAAATGACCTTCTCTTTTAATTGTTGAATAAAAATGAAAATCTCATCAACCATACTATCCTTGTGATCAATTTTGGATAAATACAACATCCTCACCAGCAGTAACTTCCAGGAATGGTTTAGATGCCTTCTGGTTATCCTACACCATGAATAGAAGTCTTACATGCTGGAGTCAGCATTACCTGATCCTCCTTCCAAATAGGTGAGTGATGAGGATTTCCTGGTCTATGAGAAACATATAAATGATGTGGTTGACATTCAATGTTTGATGCTATCATCAATGAATAGTGATCTCAGGAAGTCTCATGAAAACATAGATGCTTATAGCATGCTTGAGAACCTCTGTGGTCTTTACTAGGAGAGAGAAAGATATGAAAGGTTTGAGGTCCCTAAGGCACTCTTTCAGAGTAAGTTTGGGGAAGGTTCCCTAGTTGGGCCTCATGTAGTCAATCTCATTGGATACATTGAGTGCCTGGAGGTTCCTGGGTTTAAACTCTCTAAAGAACTGAGAACTGATCTCATTCTCACATCACTCCATCAGAGCTTCTCTAACTTTGTGTTTAATTTCAATATAAACAACATTGAGAAGTCCCTATCTGATTTTTTATCCTCATTCGCTAAGTGGACAATGATATGAATCGTGAAAATCATTTCCTCTTTATGGTGAATAAGAAGAAAGGAAATGCGAAGAGATTTATGACCAAAGCTTCTTCAATTCCATCCAAGAAAAGGAGGGTCAAAGGGGAGGCAAAGGAACATGAGACTTTTTGTTTTGCATGTGGAAAGAAGGGCCATTGGAAGAGGAACTTCACCTTGTCTAAGAAGTAAGTAGAAGCTTTAGGTGAATTTTTTATCGAATTCAATCTATCGGTTTCAACAAATTTGGCATTAGATACAAATTTTGGTGCTCACATATGTATCTAAATACAATAACCAAGTAGATTTAGGAATATTCAATGAGGGGAGGTAGATCTATGAGAAGTCAACAGAGCCAGACTTGCTGTTGTAGCTGTTGGGGACTACCACCTCACGTGTCCAACTAAGATGATATTGGTTTCAATGGGTTTTTATTAGGTTCTTTCTATTACTAAAAACATTATTTACGTATATAGATTTGATAAATATGGTTTTGTTTTCAATTTCAGAAATGAATGTTTCTTCTTTTACAAAGATAGAATTTGTTTTGGTAGGTCCCATTAAAACAACAGTCCGTACATGCGGGATTACACAAACCAAGTAATGTCAATCAATAACAAAGATACTTTACATGACTCATTCCACTCCCAACTTTGGCATCACCGGCTGGGTCATATAAAGGAGAAATGCTTGAAAAAGTTACATCAAGATGGATATTTAGATTCTTTAGAACTAAAACAACTTGGCATATTCCATGCATGATTACAAGGGAAAATGACCAAATCCCCATTTAGTGGGAAATGTGAAAGGGATAAAGAACTTATTTAATTGGTTCATACCGAAGTGTGTGGACCATTTCCAGTTGAATCAAGGGGGGGGGGGATACTCATACTTCATTAATTTTACGGATGATTTTAATAGATATGGATATATCTACTTAATGAGGTATTGTTGGATTCTTTTGATAAGTTCAAAGCAAATAGGAATGAATTTGAGAACCAGCTTGCTAAGAATATTAAGAAAATCCACTCAGACCGAGGTGTAGAATATCTTAATCAAGACTTTATTGATTTCTTACGGGATTTTGAGATCATATCTCAAATCACTCCTCCTCACATACCCTAGTGTAATGGTGTGAGCGAAAGGATGAACTACACCCTGTTTTATATGGTGAGATCAATGATGGGTCATGTGAGTCTTCCATTATCCTTTGGGGATATGCATTAGATACAGTGGAACGCATACTAAAATATGTGCCAAATAAATCAATAAATGGTATTCTATATTATTTCAAGAGTTTAAATAAATCCATGTTATCGAATTTACATGTGTGGGGAAGTGATAAGTTTTTAAGGACTATTTTGGTGACAAACTTGCACCCTAAGGAACAAAGTGTACCTTTATAGGATACCCCAAGGAAAAGAAGGAGATATTACCTATAAAACCTCTCATATAAAAATGTTATAGTGGAAAGTCATTCCATATTCCTTGAGAGGGATCACATATCCAAAAGAGATAGTGGGCGCAAGATAGAATTCGATGAAGTTGAGGCTCAATGAATACAAGAGTTGGTACATGAGAAGATTCCACAAAGCCCCATGGAAGAAAGAACTCTTCCAAAGACATAAGAACTACGTTGGATTACAAGAGAGGATAGAGAACTAGAACGTTATGGTTTTCTAGTTTCCAAGGATGGTGACTCATTAATAGTTGATAATAATGATCATCTAACTTACAAGGAAGAAATAAGTGGCATAGATGTTGCCAAGTGGGAAAAATCCATGAATTCTGAAATGGATTCCATGTACCAAAACCAAGTTTTGATTTTGGTAGATCCTTCAGTTGATGTAAATTCTGTTGGTTGAAATTGGGTAATAAAGAACAAACCAGACATGGAAGGACATTCCAGTACCTGTAAGGCATGACTGGTTGAAAAAGGGTTCAAACAATGTCAAGACATTGACTACGACGAAACCTTTCCACTAGTTGCAATGCTGAAATACTTCAGAATTCAATTTTCCATTTTCCACTTATCATGACTATGAGATTTGAAAAATGGATATCAAAATAGCCTTCTGTAATGGGAACCTTTATTAAGATGTATGAATGACACAACCTGGAGGATTTATGAGTCCAAAGGATGCCAATAAGGTATGCAAGTTACAGAAATCCATTTATGGACTAAATAAAGTATCCAGGTCATGGAACATTAATTTTTATGAATCCATAACAAAATTTGGTTTTATTAAGAAGGAATGTGAGCTATGTGTCTACAAAAGGTTTAGTGGGAGTGCATTCGTTTTCATAATATTATATGTTGATGACATATTACTTATTGGAAATGAGATACTGGCCATACAGTATATTATGGCATGGTTGAATCAATGCTTCTCCAGGAAGGACTTGGATGAGGCATCATATATTCTGGGGATCAAGATCCATCATGATAGATCCAAAAGATTGTTGGGCCTAAGTCAAAGTACATAAATTGATAACATACGGAAGAGATTCATTATGGAACAATCCAAGAGGGGATTGTTTCGAGTATCACATGGAATTTATCTTTCTAGGAAAATGCATCCTCAGACACATGAGTAATGAATGACAATCGTAAGGAATCCATATGTATCAGTGATTGGTTTAGTCATTTATGACATGTTATGTACTAGGTTGGATGTCACCTATACATTAAGTGAGGTACAAAGATGTCAATATGACCCAGGTGACCACCATTGGATGGAAGTCCAGACTATATTAAAGTATGTGAGGTGTACTAAGGATATGTTCCTTGTTTATGGAGGAGATAAGGAACTAGTTATTAGAGGATATGAAGATTCTAGTTTCTAGACTGATCAAGATGATATGAAGTCGCAAATGGGATATATATTCTCTTTGAATGGATGTGCATTGGGATAGAAGATCTCAAAGAAGAGTGTGGTCTCATATTCAACAATAGAGTCTGAGTATATCACAACTTTTGAGGTAGATAAAGAAGAAGTTTGGATGTGAAGCTTTATTCAGGAGTTGGATGTGATACCTATAATTAAAGATCCCATCACACTGTACTATCATAATACTACAGCGGTGGCTCTCGCAAAAGATCCAAGGTAACATCAGTGGGCAAAGAACATACTTTAGAAGTATCATCTATTGAGGGACTATTCTTAGAGAGGTGAAGTTGTAGTGTGCAGTATTTCCATGGAAGACAATGTGGTGGACCCCTTGACTAAAACCTTATCTCTGTAGAAATATGATCACCATGCGAGGTCTAGTGGACTGAAAGTCATAGGCAGTTCACTCTAGTCTAAGTGAGAGTTTGTAAGAGTTGGTTTCCTAGAACAAACTGGTTTTAGTTTTATTACATGGATATAAAATTTATTTAAATATTAAACATCTTATTACATACTATTCATTGTTTTTCATGACTATGATTTAATAATGTTCTAGAGTATTTGCTGCATTGATAAGTTCATGGTCTTTTCCTGCTATGATGAGAACCTTAAACTGCTATAACAATATTCTTAAATAAAGTTTTATAGTTGGATGAAAAACTAATAAGGGACACATAGTAAGTAATCCATCAGGTGCAGGTACTCATAAGTGGATGAGACTTCCTCTCATAGAGTTCTCACTTGGTTATCTCAAAGACAGAAGATTATGAGAACATATCCTGCCAGTAGTAATTCTGAAAGTTTTTTTGTCATCAGATATTTCTATTTGTGTGTGTTTGTAATGTTCGTTAGACTTTGTGATTATCATTAATACGTTTCATGACTCGCGTGCTTTGATTTACTGATGAAAACCATCATGCAAACAGTTGGCGAGAAGCAGGGTACGTTGGTTGCGTCATGAGTGACACGATATTAATGGATAAGTCGAGGAAAGATTTGTCCCTTCCATTTATGGAAGTTGATATCTCGGGCCTTTGATTGAAATAAAACCATCACAAAAAATTCCATGTCCATGGTGTAATGAAGAGTTTATTTCAGGTAGTGAAAGAACAACGTGTCAAGAATAAAGGTTGAGGACACTATCATGAAACCTCCTTGATCAGATATTGATACAAAGGGATTATATTACATAGTGAGTGTTTATATGTGAATTTTTTTGTTGAGACAATACATTCTTTATCTTGGGTTCCTTGACCGTTGCTGGACAGTACATTTGGACTTCAGAAAAGCCCACTTAATGTCAACGAGAAATAATCCTAGAAGGCCACACACTAAGTGTTTTTAGTGGTCTCAGTTAAATTCTATTTAAATTTAATTAATGAAATAAATATTATTGTCAAGACCTTGGAATAATTTTATTCAAGATAATATAATCATATAAATAAAATAAAATATATTTATTCATTTTATTGAACACTTAATAAAGATTTATTTACTTGTTTGTAAATAAAATATTTATTTTAGAGAATAAATTATTTATTTTTTTATTCGTGTATTCAATAAATATAACTCATGTTCGAGTGGGCCATGACCAGTCTGGAAGTAAAATAATTATTTTCAAGAAGGTAAATAATTATTAGTTGGCACAAGTTAAAATAATAATGTCTCTACAATTATTTTATGATGTGGAATTTTATTAATAATTCCGTTTTTTGCAAGTTGGTGCACCATAAATAATGACACAATATTATTATTATGAGCATGGGTTTTCTCTAAGTTCATGAATGTATTTAATTGATGTTATGCAATTAAATATTTTAAATTAAGTTCCATGCATATAAATAGACAAGTACGTCAATTATGCCATGAAGAACACACTACACATTTGGTAAATTGAGAATTGTTGAGCTAAACAATTTCCCTCTCAAATTCGTCTATTATGCCATAAAGAACACACAAAATGTTTATTATGACCTAAAGAATGAGGGATGTTCTTCAAGGATAAAGAATAAGTGATCAAGAATGACCGACACAAGACACTCGCTTCACCACACTAGCACCTGGAGAACGAGTGGTGTCGATCAGAGGCCATCAGAGCACGTGTGGATCACCGCTAAAGTGATTCTTGTTTTGATCCTCACAAGCACAACAAGATAATACAAAAGGGTTATTTCAAATGATCTAAAACATCAACAAAGAAAATACCAATGATCCATCTATTCTTTTCATTATGAAATTAATTAAATTAATTATAAATATGATGTGAAAGATCCTCTCTGAAGGTTTCAAGCCTCTTCCTTCTTTATCTAAATCTTTGATTCTATTCTGTGGAGACTGGAGTTCATCGTCGTATTGATCCTATAACAATAATTGATCATTTTAAAAATTAAATTTGGGTGATGGACCAACCGCGGTTCCATTGTTCCCGGAACCTACATGTTATGCATGATAGTTAGTTTCCTCATATATGTGTGTAGAGGTGTGTAATGGATTTTGGTTATTTTACACATATATATTCTAGATATAGTTTCCTATGGAATAATATAGGTATATTGTGTATAGGTTGGGATGGATTGAGGATCATTACTTGATGTATGGGCTGTAATTACTTGAGGTATAGAACTTGATGTGTGATACAAGTTGTGTGGGATATGGTGGCTCCAAGAAACTACTTGGTTCCATATGGTTGTGTGGATGGTTTGTTGCTCTTCCTAGGTGTCTATGTGAAAGCCTTTATATTTAACTTGGTGCATGTTGTGGTGCTCACTCATGTGTTTTCAGGCGATCCTTTTTGGAGAGAGAAGATCAAGACTTGCGACGTTGGGGAAAAGTGGAAAACCATCAGGGAAGTGGTAGAGGGGTACCCTTGATATTTTTTATTATATTATATACTCTTGTATGCGATACATGGTGAGAGTATCCATGGTGAGGCTTTGAACTTACTATACCTATTTATGTTATGAATTCATTTCACTTATTTTTTAGTGTGCTTTAGCAGGATTTCCATACTTTTTCATGAGAGTATCTAGGGAGGATCTTACTTAGTATGCTATTATACTCACCCTACATTATATAGGTTGTTTTTCAAGTCACTTGGAGTAGGTTGGAGATCATGATGGTTACTACAAGCTTGGGGGTTGTTAATGAGTTTTTTGGTCTTTGTGGAAACATATGTTTTACTTTATTTTGGTACTTGAAATTTTCCCTTTATAGTTGTAGTAGTTCTTTCATGAAATTACATATGTGTAATTGGGTTTTATTTTACATTGTAGTTTGAGTTAGAGTTGGTTGGTGTTCGTTTCATCTCTCTCTTTCGCATGTGTTCTTTTAGAGGGTAACTCCTCTCATTAGTGTGTTTATTATACCCTCGGTGCTAGTCACCAACCCTGGGCCTACTAGAGGCAGGACTTGGGGGTCATTAACTCTCATCTCACATTTTCATCCCAGGATTTGTACACATTGTGGGGAGGGGGTCATGACAAATAAGGGGGTTATAAATCATTTACTACATCATTTCTTGGAGACATTAGTTCATATATATGTATGAACCACATTTTAATTTCTCTAATAGGTGGGAAAAAATAAATTAGCTAATATTTTACATTTACATAAAAATAATTTTTTTATAAATATCATATTATTTCTTATAATTATCATTATAACTATCATTTTAATGTGGAGATGAAAAATGAATCATATCACTTTGGAGTGGTTGTAGTCCACACGTAAGCACAAGAGAAGATATCATTTTCTAACAGATGGAAGGGAAAGAAGTTATGTAAAATATTATCTATAGAGAATATTAATTATCTCATAAATATCATATATATTCATTTTTTCATCATTATAACTAACCATATGAACCAGTGATGAAAAATGTAACACATATCTTTGTTCCGGTGGTAGTCCATACATATGCATGAGCATATGATACTATTTTAGAATATTTATGTGTATTTAAAATAAATTTGTTACTATTTAATAATGTTTTAATAATATTTTAAGGACTTATAAGAAGATATAAACTTGAAACAATTTGGTTAAGAATTATACCATCTCTGTGAATATCTCTCCTTAAATTACATCATATTCACTATTGGATTGACCTGTTGTGAATAAAAATACCTATAATATATGGCAATTGATGTTGGGGAGATGTTTAGGTTTTATAGGTTATTACTAGTAAAAAAATCTACGAGGAATACAGGATTTGAGGTGTCCTTTAATAAGTGAGTGGAGGGGCACACATGTAATTTTTTTAAAATTATAAATATTATAAATTGTTAATCATAGAAATGTGGCTCCAAATATGTCCATTTATTATTATATGGTGACAAGGGGTTAAGTGAAATCTTCCAATGTGTATTAATATGGAATATTGGGGCCTTATCACAATATTTTTACCTTAATTAAATAGATTTACCCTTCACTATGGTGATACATTTTTTTCTAGGACACTATTCATGGTGAACAAAAATAAAATTAAGCACATTAGTAAATTTGAGAAACCTGACTTAAAATATGAATCCAATTTTTGTAATTCAAATTTTATAATTAGAAAAAATAACTTTTAATATAATTGTGTTAAAAAAATGAAAAATAGATTTTTTAACTAGTTTTTTCGTATAAAATTAATATTGTTTATAAATAAAATATAATGATGATTCCTATATAATGATTTAATTTTTTAATAATATTGATATTATTATACTTTAAAACCAAATACAAAATATATTGTGGATTTTAAATTATTTGAATTAATGAAAATATACTATTTTGTAAAACAATTCACATTTCTCACTATTTACTCTAAAATCAACCTTTCTAGAAAAATCTAAAAAATTCACTTTAATAAAAAATTTATATAATGATTTCAAAAATGAATTAAATTTAATAAAATTTAATTTCTGAATTTTTTAAATTTATCTTTTAAATAAACCCATACAGTTCTTCAAAAATAATTAAGTTAAATAAATCTATTAGTTTATCGACTATTTTTTTATAAAATTATTTATAAAATTAAAATAATTAAGAATAATTAAAATAAATAAAAATAAATTATAATACTAATTCATTTATTTAATTAACTTTGTTTTCACATTATTCCCACCTAATGAAACTTTATTATCATAATTTTATTCATTAATTAACAAGTGATTATATTTTTCCAACATGGGTTTTTCTATTTCTCTTGTTTCTTCCTCAATGATGTGATTCTTCGAAAAATACTTTACCATGTTAATTAACTTATTTCATATAACCTTATCTCCAATGTCTAAAATATGACTTTCATTCTCTTCTTAGTAAATATTATTTTCCAACTGTACCACCTTAGAGCTCAAAAAAATGAGATGCATAATGTACGAATATCAATTGAAATGATACATGAGAAACATTATAAACCTGATAAAACATTAGAGTTTAGGTTACCTAGTAAGAAAATGATCCCAATTTATCTATAATTTAATAGTATTTAATGCATCGTGGGATTCTCATTCCTTTTTTTAGAAAATCACCTTAAACATTTCTAGGGATATATTTTAAGAAAGACATGATCTCCTACCTCCAATGAAATTTTTTTTCTTTCGTTATTTTCATAAATATTTGACATACTATGTGCTTACCTCATGCAGTACTAAATCATCATTACTTTTTTAGAAATATCTTATCCTAATTTTGGTCCCATCAATTTACTCTCATTGATTTTATCCAATCATTATGGATTCTAACACTCTTTACCATATAATTCCTAAAAGGGTGATATCTCTAAATAGGAATGAAAAATATAATTATAAGAAAAATCAACTAAAGATTAATGTTAATACCAACTTCCATAATAATCTACTGAGAAATATAAAATAATATCATCAAAATTATGAGTTTCAAATATAGATTATCCCTCAGAATGTGAATGAAAATTTTAGATGAAATTTAACTCATTACCTATTGAATTCTGAAGTCCATTCCAAAAAATTTATATAAACAATGGAAAATGATCAGATAAATAGATAGAGGTACTACTTGTAATATTACAATATTCTTAAGATAATGTCTTCAATTCTAATTCAAATTCACTATATCCTAAAAACGCATAAAATGAATATATTTAGAAAAAAATACTAATATCTCAGATCCCATTATTTCAATGACATTAATTTGGTAATACCACCATAAAATCTATATATATATTATACTATTTCCATCCAGGCATTGGAAAATTATGAATTTTCCTATTTTATAGTTATTTATTAATTTTAACCTATTGAGGAATCAAATATGTCATGGAAAAATCTGTAACATCCTTATTCATACCTTCCCCAAAAAAATAATCCAAAATGTCTCAATATTTCTTAGTACTGGACGGAATATCAGAAAATGGGGAGCTATGAGCTTCACACAACTATTACATCTTCATCTGGGAATCACTCAGAATAGAAAACCTCTTCTAAAATTTAATAAAATTTTATTTTTCCATATTATACTCTGTAATCATACCCTTTTTTTTACTAAATTTACTGGTTCATGAATATCATGATATTTTGTAATAGATTTATTAATTCTATCAAACAAATATGATTACACTAATACCAAAGTCAAAAGAGAACGGGTCTCAATAAAAAATATTTCCAAACATACATTTTTAAGTCATTAAATAATGGATTATGTTATGGAGGTGACATTGTTAATTATGTAATATCTTAGAATTAGGCTCTATGTAAATAGTCAATTTTATATACTATTTAGGTTTAACACCATGAAAATAATTAGGAAATGGATCTATATATATCCTTACCACTCCCACATAAAATATTTTAATAGTTCATCTCTTCTAAATAGTATATGCAAGATAAAATTCAATTACATCCTTTATCAAATCCATAACATCTTAAAATTTTATCAAATATATGAAATCCTTCTTATATACTAATTAAAAATTAATCTAAAAATTGAATATTAATTATTTATCTCTTTAATTTCACATATCAGTAAAAAGTGAATACCAATTCATACGCAAAGTAATATCAAACTATATAATGATAAAGATAATAAAATTTATAGAAAAAATCATTCTTGATATGATAACAATATGATTTATAAATTTTAGATTCCATTACACTGCATCTTGGAGTTTTTCATAAGATTTATGACTTTATTTCTTGAGATGTTATTTAAATTTATCTTGAAAAAATTCTTGATATAAAATAATGTGTGGATCATGAATCAAAAAAATACATTTCCATAGTCTGAAAAAATATGTAGTGTATTTTCATCACTTCATTATTAGGTCATGTATCTACTATAGTTGTATTAAAATACTTTTCTTTACATTTTTTCTCTAATATTGACTATTATTACCTTTATTAACTATCTTCATGCAAGAATTATCTTAATTTATTTACACTTTACTAATATAATATTTTTCTTCCTAATTTTCACATACATTCTAAAAAATTTCATTTATCTTTTATTTATAGTCATGATCATTGTATCAAGCCTTTCCAGATTGGTAACACTTCTTAGATCTCACAAGACATTCTATAAAATTATTATTTACACACATATCATAACATGATAATTTAATTTTCATAACTCTTTGATTCTTGGATGAAATATTCCAAATTCTTAGCCACCTAGATCACTTAATATCCGTATTGCTTTACATTTACACATACTCTATATTGTGTTTTTCATCACAACAAAAAATTTCCTAATAAATTCCAAAATAACGAGTAACCATATCCCTTCACAAAGTTATCTTAAATTGAGAGAAAAATTGATCAATATTAATATCATGGTATTAAAATAAATTAACTTCATATAATACCAATATAGTAAAATTAGCTTTATAGGTAGAAATAGAGTCCTCATCATTTTTAATCAACTCAATGAAATTCCATTCCTTTCTATGTAAAATATCATTTTCAATATACTTTTCATGAAATATATCATTAAATACCTTAAATTCCAAGTAATAAATTTATTCCTTCTCTTTAGTATTATTAATCCAATACCACCACTGATTGACTTCACCTTAAAAATGATAAATATCCAAGGTTACCATTTGATGTTATGAATAACCAAGAATGTAAAAATATATTCTCTAAAGAATTAATATATCTTTCTTCTTTCACTAGGTTTAAGGATCCACCAAAATCCATTGGGTGATATTTCATGAAATGTTATACTATTTATATGTTCCTCTAAGAAGAACTTAGTAAAAAAATTCATGGGTTTCGCCATTAATATCATGTATCAACTCAATCAACACTTTCAAAAAATAATATTTTCTAACATTCTGGGTTACTAGTTCAGAGGGACATTATATTCCTGATTCCTTTTAACATCAACTCCCATGTTTCCTCTATGAAAAATATTATAAATAGACGTGGATTAGATATATAAATACGAGGATATTGAAAATCTATCTCATGATAATATAACGATAAATTAGAGTCTCCTTCAATTTACATTTAGAATTATCCGAACCTCTAAAGTTATATAAACATTTCCTTTGATACAAAAAATAATGAACCCTGCCTTATTTATCCCATAAATTCATGATTTATAATAGGGGTATCACTTTCTTAAATTTCCATATTCCTTTATGTTTATATTATCAAATAATTAGGTAAAATATTACATTAAAACGTGGTTATTCCCACCTAGTATAAATTTTCCTATAAAAAGTTCATTGTAAATACAAACTTTCTTATTTCAAGCTAACCCTCAAATATAAAAATCTACCTTTATTAACATTTATACTCATCATTAAGCCTTGTGAAAATTATTTTAAAAAATAGGAATGAGAAAAATATTAGAATTTAAATAAATGAAATGAAACCTATTAGTCCATTTTTAAACCTAGAAAATTCATAATAATTCATTCCTTTTTTAACAGTATGAATTTGAAATAAATTATTTGTTTATCAACCCTAAAAAATTAATGGAATACTAGATTTCATAAAAAATTTAATATAAAATTAGAAAGGATAAAATCATAATCATAATGGGTTCTTAGAAAACATGAAAACTCATGAAATCCATTCCTTGGAAAATAAATCATTTTTTATTCTTTAAAAAAACTATTCATAAAATTTCTTCAAAAACATAAGCACATTATATTACAATTTTACATAAAAAAGTTTAACTTTATAGAACATTACATTCATATCATGATGGTACCCTTGTAATTTATACTTATATTAATCCTTATAAGAACACTTGTAATGTAATCACATAATCTGATAATTCCCCAATCTCTTAGGAAGAACCTATTACCAGTAACCTCCACCACTTTACTAAAGGTATTAAATAGTTGTATTAGGATCACCCATCATCGGAACTATATCGATCTCACAACTCATTCAAATAAAATGTATAAGAACTATATCATTAATAAAACATATATTAATTTCACATTAATAAGAAAAATCATTTTAATTGGCATAAAATACCATAATAAATAACCCTTTCATGTATCTCATAATGATGGGAAAAATTTTACACTTCCTTAGAAGATGTTTTTTCAACAAGAAAATATAAGAATATTGAGAGAAAGTATTTACTTCAGATTAATGGTTGAAATTTGTTGACCAAGAACAACTATAGAAACAAGAAAAAATAATTTATATGTATACATTAAAATTACGATTCATATTTTACATAGGTAAAACAAACCGCAAATGACATGTATTATAAATGTTTAAGATATTACCCTTTAATCCATTATAAAGGATTTAAAATTAGTATAAATTTATTTTAGAAATATTTTATTTAAAAATAAGAACATTTTTTGAATATTTTAAGGAATGCATACACATAGGATAATGATTTAGATGTAATACTTTAAAATAAGCGTTTAAATAAAATTACCTTACCTTCAGTCTCATCTAGAATTAGACAATATTAAAATCCTAAATAATAAAATTATATTAAATTTATAATTTCTTAATATCATTTATAATTTTCATTAATTATTATTATTCCTTTATTTTCATTTATTTCCTTGAGTTATTTCGTTACTAAAATTATTAAGCTTACAATGGACATTTTTGGGTTGTTCAATTTATGAACTCAAAACATCAGTGTATTGACCATGGTTATAGGGTTTTGGTTTTTTCACCTTAAGAATATTAAAAATTTTATATTTATCATATTTATACATCATATAAATTTTAAAAACCTACAATGTTAAAAGTTCATAAAAAATGAACCATGTAATTTCATATAGATAGAAGTCCATATGCACTAATGAACGACATTTTAATTTTTATAACATGGGGAAAATAAATAAATTAGATAATATATTAAGTTTAAATAATCATAATTATGTTATACATGTCATATTTATTGATTAGTTCCATACTTATAACAATAAATGTAAGGTGGAGGTGAGTTATGGAAATGTATTGGATGAAATAGACTACTTAAATGGTGTAAGGGAGGGAGGAGGTGAGGTCCCATTTTATAATTTAGGGGATTGTCTCCGTTGTAATTTTTATAAACTCATAAATATTATAAAGTCTTAACTATGAGAAAGTGTCTCCAAAACTCTCTAGTTTTTCAAATAAGCTGATGAGGTTATATTTCCAATCATACAATCATTATTTAAAATGGATATTTTTTTCCTTATCTTAAAGATATTTCCTTAATTAACATGATTAACCTTTTACCGTGGCGACACATTTTTACCATGGATTCTATTCATAATAACCAAAAAATGAAATTAACCTGATTATAAAATTTTAAAAACCTGGTTCCTAATATAGAATCTATTTTTCAAGATAAAATTTGTATAATTTTATGAAATTACTTTTAATATATGTTTTCAAAATTCAATTAATTTTTTTTAGAAAATTGGATTTTTTTGTATAAAAATGAACTTATAAAAATATTATAATAGTGATTAATATGGAATTATTTATACCATGTTTAACAAAATATAACTTATTTTTTATTAAAAAAATATAAATGGAATGATATTTTTAAATAAACATATTTAAATAGAGAATGTGGTTTTACAAAAAACAGAATTTTTCACTATTCCAACAAATATTAAACTTTTTAGAAAATTACCAAAAAATCAAATAAATCCAAAAAATTCATGGTGATTTAAAAAATTAATTCCATTTTATAAATTAAATTTCAATAATTTAGAAAATTATATTTTAAATAAAACCATTCATGGGAAACTAATTTAGGTAAATACAACTATTACTTTCTTAACTAATAATATTTAAATAATTAATTAGAAAACATTGAAAATTATGAATCCATAATATGAATACTTATAAATCATGGGATTGATTTAATCATAGAATTAAATTATTTTTAACACTTCTTCCTTTAGATCTATATGGGCACTAAGATCCTTCAATATTTTGTTTTACTCAACAACTTTTAATTTTATCATTTTAATATTTTAAATGTAACTATATTCCCTTTTGATGAATTCTTATATTCCATATTACATTTTTATACTATCTTTATTAAAAAATAATTGTACTTCAATTTAGTTTTCTTTTTAATACATTATTCATGTTCTTACTTCAATATATTCTTTTTATATTACTCTTCAAAAATTACTTCTTCGTTGATTAAGATTTCTTCTTATCTCTCAACATGAGACATTACTTTTTTGAATTTTAATATAGCAACTTCTTCTACTTGGCTCCATAAATAGGAGTAACCTTATTTTTTATTTCTCAAGAGACTTATAATTTTTCTTCTTGGAAACCATTACTTACTCTAATATATTTTTAGCTTATCTTGAGTTATTCATGCATTTCATTTTCTAAGGTTTTTCATCTTTCTCATCGTCCCCATACATATAACCTTTCATATTTATTTATTTATTTGAAAAATTTAAAATTTCACTACATTTGAATCAATTTAGATGAGGTTTTAATTTTTACAACAATTTAATTTTTTATATTTCAATATATAATATATATTTTTCTTATAGGCATCTATTTTCTTTATCATCTTTATATTCATAAAAATTTACATTTTCTTCATCCTTGAATTTTATTTTTTTCATTGATTCAAAAGTTATGTACAATTTTATGTTATTTTTTAATTCTATATTTATCACCTCATATGTTATAAGAATATTATGAAATTTAAAAGGGGTAGATACTATTTTTCATATAAAAAATATTGTAGGATCAATAAAGTCTTAAAAATTACATATCAGTTTTTTATCAATAGGGGTATCTTCTCCAATGTCTTGGGTTTGATAATTAGGTTGAAAACTACTATATTTTTGAACTTTTCAAATAGTGGCTATTTTATTTTATAATTCTATTATTATAACCTAATTATAAGAGTTTTATTAGATTTATATGATGATTTTGGGTTTGTATAGAGTCTTGGAGAGTTCCAAGAGTGTATTGGTTTGGTTTTAGAGCATTAGAGGCCAAATGTATTGTTTTAAAATTGATGTTCAGGGCTCACGATTTAGGGTAAACCGTGCATCCCCATACATATAACCATGTAACCCTATTTTATACAGAAGAACAGTTTGTGTAAACCGTGTGTGGGAGGTGCACGACCGTGAATGGGTGTTTGTAGTTGTCATAGAGGCTTCTGAATAGTTTGTAAATGGTTAAAGAAAACTATTTGTAAGGTTTCATGGGTACTTCCACTTATGAATTACCTCAACACTTTAGCTCGCATGTTTTTCACATGGTTTGGAAAACTGTAGGGTAAACAATGCGGTCTGTACAAGGTGTTTCTTAAGTTTTTATTTTTTCATTATTTTCTTCTTTATTATCCCATTATTCTTCCCTGTCACACACACAATTGGGGGAGTCCTCCTCCTCTTCTACTTCCTTATATCTATCCAACTCCTCCATTAGTGGTCTGATTTTAGATCCATCTGTTGCACTGGAGTCGTAGCTGTAAGTCTCTCCTCACTTTCCCTTCTAATATTATTTGTATTCTCCTCATGGAGAGATAAATATATTTGATCCATTTCTTCATATTTTATAGGAATTTGAAAAAAAACTCAGATCTATGTCAATCCTCTTTGAATTGGAGCTCAATATGGAATTTCCCTATGTCTGTGAGTCTAATGTAGGTGCTATATATCTTGTTTTGGGTTTTTGTGGATCTTTGGGTTGTGTGCTATTTATCATGCATTTGGTTATTTTGAGTGAGATGCATTTATATCTATTACTTCATATCAATTTCAATTTTAGACCCATGGGATTTCATTAGGAATTCCCAATGACTTTTTCACTTGAGAGAGGCTTGGTTAGAGTCCCCTCCTTAGGGAAGTTGGTCGGGGTGTGTCAATTTCACTAAATTTGATTTTTTAAATGATTTTATCTCATTACTCTAATATGAGGCATTCAAGACCTATATACTAAAGCTTTATGTTTATTTGATGATTTAATTTTATATTATTAAAATTAATTGTCTATTTATATTGAAATTGAGAGGTGAAATTCAATTTCATTAAATTTCTTTTTTATTGAAGTGAATTATTTATATTTAATTGCTTGTGATTTACCGGTAAGGCCCATGGGGTGGTGATAGGCTCATCCCGAGGTTGGGATGGCCTGGTCATTATGATTTACTGATGTAGATATCTAGTTGGGCTAGGCCCTAATTTTTTGAGTTGTATTAACCACAAGATGGGGTGTTG
The DNA here is from genome assembly GCA_963277665.1 of Viscum album. Lineage (NCBI taxonomy): Eukaryota > Viridiplantae > Streptophyta > Magnoliopsida > Santalales > Viscaceae > Viscum > Viscum album. The sequence goes on along the minus strand of OY728128.1, from coordinate 716,555,034 downwards.
TGAATGTCAGATTGAGTCGATTAGGCTATTAGGTTGGGAATTTCATGTGATATTAGGATAGAAAGGCCATCATATTTTAGAGACATGGTCATAGGGGAACAAGGTTCTGGTTTATGTGTATTATTGATTTTATTAGTGATTTTTTCTCAATATTTATGGCCAAAGCGCTGATATGAGTCATGTGAACACATGCTGACCTCATTGATGAGGTGGTTTTGAACACTCTTGTGGGTAGAGACCCCTGGTAGTGCATTTAAGGAAATGTTATGGGGGTGTTTTCCATATAAATCCACATGGAGGGAGAGGATACATAATTTGATATTGATGAGGCTATCAGTTAGGGGATGAGGGTCGTTGTATTGAGACGGTGGGCCTACATTAATTTGGGATAATGAATATTTTCATTCTCAAGATATTGATCCATGGGACGAAAATGACTTTTATTTTCATATAGGGATCATTGTGCCTCCAGTTGTCGGCCATGGGCCAACATGTGCTTTTGAGCATGGGTCTAAGAGACCAGTGTCTTATTTGGGTGTGCATTCAATATGTCGGTATTTATTGAGATATGAGGTGTTAGGAGAAACATGGTGTTGGGTAACTTGATTTGAAGTGGAACCTGAGGTTTCACCTGGGTCGTGATATGAGAGGTACCATGGGGCATGGGCCAACCCCTCCTTTTATTTAGACTTTTGGTGCTAGAAGACGCAGGTGACACCTCCTCGATGGATGTTGAGCACCATTAGAGTTTGTATTTATTTTAAATGCACTGATCTGATTTAGTTATTTATTATATCATGCCTACTTAAACACATATGGTAGGTACACACCATTTGGTGGTATCCAACTGAGAATTTTTCTCACAACATACCCGACCCCTTTAGGACGTGTGTAGAATTTATGAACTTATGTGCAGGTAAAGTATTAGCCTTAGGATTTGGATCTTAGAAACTACTTTCCTATAGATTGGAATGATACATTGAGGTCGTTCCTAGTTAGAGCTTATGTTTAGTTTCTTTTCTATATCATCAATTTATATATGTATGACTTGTACTAGCCAACCATTGGAGACCCTATTTTGTGTATTGACATGTACGACCTATTTCATATGCATGTTTGTTATGTTTAGTTACTACAAGTGGTGCTGGAATATTGATCTATTTATTTATCATCTGATGTAGTTGTTTATTTATTGCTTTTACTATTATTTTTTATTGAATGTTCTTCCTCTTTATGAGTCTATTTTGAGAATGCAAAGTCTTGTTTTTCCGCTGCATGTTATATATTATTACTCAGACTCATATTATATCATCAAAGAGGGTATATCCACCCCACTACACCTGTTTACTCACTCGCTACTAGTCGATAGCCTTTGTAATTTAGGGAGGTTCATTTAAGTCTATTTGATCACCTACCAGATAGCATCTCTTGGGTGTATCAATTGGGTCGAGATGCTATATCTTATATCTTTTCTCTATGACCTTAGATATAGCTAGCTATTTTATTTAATTTTGTGACATAACCATCAAAATTTTCATATTCATTCATACATAAATACCTAAATATTCTTCTCCATATTTTCAAATTTTGTTATTTTATTTTCACATTTCCATGAAGGATATTTTTCAACATTTACCAAATCATTGTTTTTTATAGCACCCATCATTTATTATAAACTTTTCTTGAAAATGAATAAATAATGGAATTTCCATATTTTCCTTCAACCTTCAAGTTCTTCTTGTTAAAAAAATACATTGGGCAATCCTTCTCAATTGGTAGAAATCCCATTGTAGATATATTTCGAACATCCAAGCCATATGAGAGATGACAGGTTATCATTAGGTTATTCAAGTAATGATTTTTTTCATTAAAGGTTGTAATTTCTTGGCTATATAATGAATTTGTATTATTTTATTCAATAATAATTAGATCCTATGGGGGAACCTGGGTATGCTTTGTGAGCTAACATGCATGTGTCATTAATTCTAAAAGAGTTATCAAATATAAAAATTTATAAAAGTCTTAAACAAAAAAATATTTCTGATATGAATATAGTGTATGTCATGTTCAAAGTATATACAATGAAATACTTTAGTAGAATTTAAGAAATTTAATTTGATTGAGGTTTCATATAATGATAATGAATGTATAAAATTTAGAAAAATACCAATGGGAGAAGATGTGTGAGGTCATGAAATTTTTAGATTTGTGTATTATTGAAGTGATACATTTAACTAATTAGCCATATTTTTTTGTCAGTGTCAAATCTTTTTGAAACATTGGTATTAGTATTCCCACATTAACACAAAAATACCTCATTTCATTTGCTTAATATAAAAAGGTTTATTAATAAATTAATTGAATTAATACTATATTTAAATATAATCATCCCAAATTACATAATGGCCATGTGTAATTTTGTATGATCAAATGATGTTTTAAATTGTATTTTCATATTAACATTTACAATTTTCATGAAATCAAAATGATAAATATTTAAAAAAGTATAGATGAATGTTGCATCCCAAACATGAACAATAAATTAATAAAAATACACTATTACTTGACCCCTTCCATTACATCACCTAGAATAAGGTAACTAACCCCCTTAGGCTTGTCCTGAGAGGTGTAAAAATAATATAAGACCCTAGTTGAATTGTAGAAACTTATTTAATGTATAAATCATTATATAGTGTAATTACAGGATCTGGGTTCTTATCCACTTCTATAGATGTGAAAATATAATTTTTATAGGTATAGCTACCCATAAGGGTTGGACATCGAGTCTAAAAATATATCTTCTATTAATTCAAGTGATAGATGGAGATCATTGGTCTAGCCGAATTAAAGTTCCCATGAAATCATAGAAGATCACATCTTTAAAAAGGGTTTTATGGTGGTTTTATGCTATGAAACGATCTTTCATGCAGGAATGTGTGGTTCCCTATTTAAAAAAATTCACTTAAAAATTCATTATGTTAAATTTTCATCATGATGTGATTCATTTCATAAATAGGAAAAAAGGAAAAAACATAAACTTAATATATCCTTTTAGGTGGTATGATATAATTTAAATAACTCCAATAAAATAGTGAATAAATTTTTATGATATAAAAAATGTTTAGAATAATATCTTCATTTATATATAGATTCATTCTTCCTAGGTCACAGTGGGATACTATGTGTCATAGCATTAAATCTACATAGATTCTTCTATTTATATTTTCTTATTTTGTTTTATCTAGATTAAATTCAAATGTTTCCCTAACATCACCTAAATAAATGAACGAATAAACATAGAAGAATAATTACTTTAATTAAATCATATATTAATTTTTTATTCAATAATATTTGGAATAAATATATAAATAACTCCAATTCCAATTGAATTTCTCTTGTAATGTGTTATATCATAGATTAATAGGGATTGAATTGGAGGTGATTATTTTATAATTTAATCTTTAGAAATAAAAAATGTGATATATTAGGATATTATCCAATCAAAATTAAAATAACAACTTCACATCAATAAAATCTAAATGAATACAATATAAGTAACATATAATTTTTCAGATGTCAAGCCTCAACGTTGGTACCTACTCCATGGTGGGATTGGTTTCAATCTGAGTCTCAAATGTTCCTCTATAATTAATCACCAATTATAATTGGATCAATATGTATCATCCTCTACCTATGAATGTTTACCATTGTATAAAACCCTAATTATTAGACTAACTCCCATAAGTATACATGTATTTTAAAATAGATTGAGTGAGATCAAAAGAAAGTTTTAGAACCATCAGTAAATTATAATAAAGATCTTACTCTCAAGCCTCTAAATAATGAAAATTATAAAGATTTTAACTATTTAAGTACCCTGAACAATGAAATCAATTGTTAAACATAGATAAATTCTCCTTCCTAAATACTAACAAAACATAAATGTTATAACTCTCAATTTCAAATCACCATATACTCAGGATCTAAATATTTACTTACACATATTTAAAAACTATCCAGTCCCATCCCCAATACCACTTGATATTAATAACTCATATTTTTCTCAATCACCAAATACTATTATTTATTTTTATATGATACAAAAAAATCTTACAAATGTTTTTCAAAAAATACTCATTGAACGAGGACATTTTATTTCTCAAGAACTCTATTATTCATCAGGGAAGGATTCCATAAAACATTCAAAAAAATTATTTTCACTATAAAATACATGTATACATTAATAAAATAATAAAATGTTATCAATTATATAGTCATAATTTGAATCTTACCATTTACGTCTTCTTCATCACACACTATGACTTGAAGTTTCCTTAGGGAGTTATAATCATACAATTCATAGAACCATCTTTCGTTGTTATTGATTTATCAACCTGATTCAGGGCATGTCATTCTTTTCCATGGTGTAAAAATAATTTCTTCATTATTAATATTCAATCAAAACTTGAACATTATCCAATTACATTTTAATTGAAAAGAATTATAGCATCATACCAATTAAATATTTGGAGAATCTTCCAAAATTTCATAATCTCAAAAAAATTAAACTAAAAAAACATACACATCTCAATGTAAATCAAGGACATGCTTATGTTTTTTTATAATTATAATTTATTAAGAATTACAGGTCATGTTTGTTTTCCCCTAAAACTTCATGTTTTAACAAGTTATAAAAAAAACTTATGTAGGTTTTGGAAAAATATAAATATGAAGAAAATTATCTTACGCAATTTATAAGACTCTTAACTTATCCAAATTTCTAACTGTGAGTTGAAAAATATGCTACATATGAATCCAAAATTTTTTCACAACTAATTATATTATACAAGTTTTTAATTTTTTTAATCATCACTTCCCATGTCGATATTAAATAATTTGAATAATATCTTATGTACTCATCATAAGGTATTCCATTTTTTGATTTTAGCACCCCATTTAATAAATTTCATAAATTTAATAAAAAATATATTTTGACTAAATATAGATTCATATATTTACATTATAATTTGATACTCAGACTAAAATTATTTAATTTTCTCTAATTATAAAAAGACATGTTCAATTATTCTGAAGGTTTCTTCAATAAACTTGAAAAAGATTTAGTATCTTTAAATACATCATCATTTACTTCAGATTATTCCCACTCTGATATCATTAAAAATAAAATACATCAATAATTCCATTAGGTTATTCATAAATAAAACACCAAAAAACACCTAAAAATGTAAAGAATCGTAAAAATATGAAATATAATTTCTTTAAATAATTCATGTTCTACATGCTCATTTGGAAATAAATTTGAATCAAACCAAGATTCATAAATAATTTATCAAACACATTTTTGTGCATGAATACATACCTTTATAATATAAATTTGGAGAAATTTGGAAATAATTTATTTTGTCAATAATAATTACAAGTAAATATGAATATAATTCATAAACCAATCATGTGGAATTATGTAAATAATATTATGATATATAAAATTTTATAAAAACTCCAAAACAAGAGGTATTGAAAATAATCAGTGGTTATCTATAGGAACCAACCTAAATACATTAAAAATAAATAACCCACATTAAATAATAATGGATTAGAGAAGGGGGGAACCTTCATAAATCCATGGTATCATAAATCGAAAGATTTATCTAACCCTATTCATAAACATGGTTTCCAAAACCTATAAGTGAAATATAATTATATGAACATGGAAGAATGTGTGAGGAGTAAAAAATTAAGATAAAGAGGAAAAATAACATGAAGGAATCACTTAAATCAATAGAGGGTAACCATGATGGTTAGGGGATAAGGGATTTTAAGTAAAAAGTTTAATGTGAGCTCATAGTGAGAAGGATTAGGTAAAATTATAGGAAACCAAATAAGGTAAAATTTGGAAAATTATGTTTGAATTTCTAAATCATCGCATGGTTTGGCCAAATGTTTTAGGAAACCATGCACCAATTGAAAAAAAATCAGGTCTTATTTTATGTAAAAGTTGTACAATTTAGTTGTATAGCTTAAAAAACAATGTATTAACTATATACATCCTATGGAAATAAAACCTCCCATAATACTTGTTCAGGATTCATGGTTATCACAAACTATGTATCCTTAAAAGTCCTTCAATTATTATTTCTTCTAATGTTAAACTCATGAAAATTCTAAAAGACAAGTAAAAAATAAATATCTAGAAATAAAATCATATAAGTGAAAGTGGGGATGTAATATTTATCCCCACCACACCACTTCCTACCCAAAAAAAGTATCAATTGTTCTAAAATAAAGAATATGTTACGAAACTACAATTTCATCAGAGTCTCACACTCCCATGTATTTTAGAAATCATTACAATGATTTCATAGCATAGGAAATAAAGAGTTTATTTAACCCACAACATATTGTTTTGATAATTAAAAATGGATACCAATTTCTCCAATAAATATTGAATTTTCTATGATTTAATGAAATGTTTTTTTTAAATTAGTTATATTTCTTTGATTTATTTCGTTTCATGAAAAAATGCTTTTAACAAACTACGAAAAAAAATTAATATTTTTATTTCACCATGAATATTATTACATAGCTGTTAGATTTTGAGGAACGAAAAAGAATATCCAAATTTTAAAAAATACGTTTAATGGTTTTATATAAACAAATCATATTGATATAAATAATACTTAAATTATATTAATGTCTTTATATTATTAGAAAAAATATTTTTTCCTCAACAAAAATGATTTGTACTATTTTTTGTGAAATAATAATAAAATTAATTTTTGAAAATTTTAGAAAATTTATTTTATAAAATTAAATTCATTTTTTTAATAAAAATGTAAAAATTAACTTTGGGTGTGTTTTAATTATTATTCTGAATATAATAATTTTTTTGATAAATAGTTAAAAATACTGGTTTTTTAAACACGCCAATTAGTTTAAAGAACATATAAGGATAAATTTTATTTTAAAATGTTTAAAAATGTATCATCACTAGAATTATAATATAATTAATAAAATATAGATCATTGGAATCAATGTAATATTAATGTTTTTATGAAAATTTTTTACGCATTCGAAGGATTTCTCTCTAGAAAAATAGCTTTTTAATCTCGTCATCGGGTTTAATTTTATATTATATTTTCCCCTTATGTAAATGGAATTTAGAAAATGGATTCAATATTTAGAATCATTATAATTAATTTCACATAAAAGTTTCTTTTTAAATTTTGGCCAAAATGAATAGTAAAAATTAATTATCGCGATTAAGGTTAAAATAGGTTCATTGAGGTGATAATCTAATAAGATTAGGGTTTAAATGGCCTAAAATATGACTAATTCATATTTCATCGCCATATAAAGACCTTTATTACCTTAGTATATATTTTTATGTGATTTTGGGATACATTTCTATGCAATTGACCTATATAATAATTTCTATAATGAAAAAGACATAATGTCATCCTCTTAATTTTAATTTCAATTATGTGTTTCAATAGTGATAAAATAAATATATGAATAAATATTGAATTTCATTTTTAAAATATATAATTTAAATTAATGTGGGTATTTTTTCACAAAAATTTAGTAATTATATATTTACATTAAAATTTTAAGATATGCCAACACAGTAACTATTTAATTAATAGAAAAATAAAATAAATGATACTGAACATATTAAAACTAATTTGAATAAATTATTATATACAATGAAATTTTTATATTTACATAAAATTATATATAGGTTTTAATGTTTTATTTTCAAATTCCACAATTTTCTTGATGTTTTTAAGTAAAATTTATTGCATAGTATCAAAATTGACTTTAATGTTATTTAATAATAATTAATATTTTATTAAATAATATAAAGTCCATAAAATTTATATAATATTCCATGTTGTTGATATATGATTAAAATAAATAAATACTCCATTTATGTACCACTATTACTTTTATAATAATTATATTGATCGGTAAATAGTGAAAACTTTGTGACCATGGTAATTTGAAAAATGGGGTTCTAGGTATTTCATGCGTTTTTATTGAAATTATTTTTTCACAAACATTAGTTTTTTATTTCATAAAATTTATTTCATATGTATAACCATTTGGTTTAAATTCTATAATAATTCTCATTTTCTATATATCCTTCAATGATATTACCATGAAAAGAATGGTAGTTACAATAGTGAAAACTAAAATGGAAAAAGTAAGGAAACAAAGAAGTTATGAAACAACATGTTCAAATCGTGTGTGTTTTTGAGGTGTAGGTAAACTATATAATACCTCAAATCCATTATTTATCAAATTTGGAGGGAATTTGGGTGAGATTTACTTCCCATTATTGAATACTGTTTAGTATTTACAAAAATTACACACCCCCACCATTATAAAATGCCACCTAATCCCTGCACATATTCACACCACTCAATCCCATTGGATCAATTAAACACTAAAATAATCCCTCATAAAAATAATCATCTATGCTCTATATCTTATATTCATCCAAAAATACTAACTCTATGGTCCTTAATAAGTTGTCCAATATTAGATTTTCTAATTCATGGTTATTGTCTTCACTAAAATAATTCTTTTTTATTCTTTCATTGACACCTTCATTCATCTTATATTAATTACAATTTAATGAGACAAGTGTTTGTAATATAGTTAGATGTTATTTTTTGTATGGAATAACAAGTATACATCTTCTCTTCCATAAAATGGTAATTGAAATTGGTGATCGTCTATAGGGAGGACATCCGCCTCATGAACCAATGTAGTTCATTTTCCATCACCAAGTCTCATGGCAAGATATAATAATGTATTTAACATATTTATATGATATTTTTGGAATAATTATAATTATTTAATTATAATATCACATATAACTTATGTCTTTATATTATGTAGGAATACAATAACATTTGTCATGTGTACGGTGGACTATCGCCTCACGAAGTAGTGTGTAAAGACCCGGAATTCCTATGGAATTTTTTTGATTAAATACATGGGAATTTTTTGAGTCCACGAAATTTGACAGTGCATGACTCCGAGGCCCAGTGTGCCCGGAATCAGTTTCTGAAGTTTTGTTTAGGTACGTCAGTAAACGTACGATTTGGTTTTTATAACTTTTGAACTGGTGCTTAGAATTGAAATCTGAGGGCACCGTTGAACTTGCAGCGTCGGTATTCGCTTTAGAAGACTTTCACTTCAACAGTAGTGGGTCGTGTTTAAAAGATAGTTTTTGGGTTTTCGTGGAAAATAATAAAATAAAGTGAGCTTCACTTTTTTTTATTTGAACCGCCATGTGGGTGTTTGGTGGTTAAAACCTCCTCATGGAAGTTGGAGGTGGGACCACCACACCTTAACCTCCCATGAAGGGTTATGGTGGTGGGTCCCACCAAAACCTAACCTCCCTATTAATGGGAGGAGTGTAAAACCTCTCAAATCTCTATCATTAATGAGGGAGAAACACTTGACCTCCCCTTCAATTAATTGGTTCCAACTCCTCTAATTAATTTGTGCCAACACTCATGAATTAATTAGGTGCAGCCAATTAAATTTTATTCACCAATTTGATTTTTGTGTCATCAACTAAATAATAGACAAACTCAATCAATTATTATTTTTTCTTGGAATTTCTCATTTGGTGCAGCTTGGGAAGAGAAGATCTTGGGAGAAAAGTTCTTCCAACGAAGAACACTCCACCGACAAAGAATGCTGACCTTCTTCGACTTCCTCCCTCGGATCCTACTGACGTGGGGCGTCTTCAACCGAACTACCCTCTGCATCTTCATCAACGAGCCAACGCAGCTCATGATTGGGAGTGCATGGCGGACACGACGAATGATGAACTCCTTCATCTTCTTCCTATGACTTCAACATCGATGACCGAAAATCAAATGTAGGGGGTTTATTATTTTATGTAACTTTCTTTTTATTTTTCTCTTCTTAAAATTGGAAAGGAATCATTGCCTGGTTGTAAAACAATTTTTGTTCATATTTCTTACTCTTTGATGAGACAAGTGTTACCACCCAAAACAAAGAGGGTGCGGGCCAAACCAACATGTCATGACCCCTCCGCCATTCTTGTTTGTGTTGTTTCTCGTCATGGAGACGAATTGGTGCTGAAGGCGATGAAGGCACATGAAAAGGTCGCGCTTCCTATGGACTCCGCGAACCGCGCCGTCCCCATGGTGTTCCGTTGCCCCGACTGATCCGGCTCCATGGGCCAAACCACCACCGACCTCCCACGCGCCCTGGCCAAACCCCGTCGGCCCGTGCCGGCCAGAGCCATGCTGAACCACGCCAGCCAGAACCATGCCGGCCTGGCCTCTCAGCCTCCCAAGACGCCTCTCAGCTCCTGGCTGCCTAGCCTCTCGAGCCGCGCCGGCCTCCCGACTGAACCGGCACCCTGGTCATACCAGCCTCCCAAACTAGCCAGAGGCCCCCCTTGGTTGTGCCCTCCGAGCCGAGCCGAGCCAGGCCACACCCTCACAACGCTCTGTGTTGAACTGGCCACGAGCCCGACCCGAACCGCACTCGCGGCCTGCTGGGCTGGGCCCAGAAGGTTGGGCCGAACCTAATAGTTTGGCTCGCCCAATGGGTCGGGCCAGACCCAACAGGTCAGACAAAATCAACCCAGACTGGGTCAGCCAAGACAGGGTTGGGTCGAGTCCATCTGACCAGGTCGGACCGGACCCAGGCCCACTACTGACCCCTTTACTTTCTTTTGGCCATATCTTTGGCACCAGACGTCTGTTTGACAAACCGTCAGTGGCGCTGGTTTTTTTCGAGCAGGATGATCCCTTTGAGTATACCCCATGGGAGTTCGGGGTAATGTTGAGATACAGTCATGTGTGATTGTGCACGAATTCAACCGGGCCCTCGGGACAAAAAGGCTAATAACTCACAGACCAGGCATCCAATTGACACTCCGTCTGTTGTCTTGAGACCCCTATGACGTGGAAGACCTTTGAGATACTTCTTCGTGGGACTTCAGGAAATTTTGAGCAAAAAACAGTAGATTGTGGAGAGGATCCTCCTGGAGATGAGTGAGCATAGAGTATTGACCTAGTAGCTGGCTGAAACCTGACGACTGCTAACCGATTCGACTCGGAGTGACTCGACTAGCCCAGTGGGGAGTGCCTTGGTGTCCTAGTAGACCCACAATGGGGAGCGCCTCTTTCTGAGTGCAGCAGACACACAATACTCGACAGGAGGAGTACCTCAACAGGCAACGTGGAGGAGCGCCTCTGTGTGACGCGGCAGAACCACGGTGGGGAGAGCCTCTGTTTGACGTGAAAGACCCACGATAATCGACAGGAGTACCTAAGTTGAACAAGGTTAGTGGGAAGCGCATTTGTGTGAGCATGACAGACCCACTGTACTTGATAGAGGAGGAGTTCTCCAGCAGCTGAGGTTTCGACAGTGTGACTGGGGATGTTACTTGATACTACCACTAGAATAAATTCCTGGTTAAGATGAGTCATTAACTTTTTATGTTTACCTCATGATTGAGATGGATTACTTAATAACTTAGGTATATGTATGGGAATATACCTAATTGGGGAAATCTGTTGATTTCATCCTTTTTGATTTATCCTTGTTGGATTTTGTGAGACCTTAAGGGTATCGAGGTCCCTACTGAGTATCATTATATTCACCCCCTTCATGGGATATGCCCACACCTCGTTGTGTTTGTTGCAGACGACGGACAATTCTGACTGAGGATCAGAGTAGCTGGTCTGGATGGTACCCAGAGGTGGACCTTACGACGAGTCGGTACACAGAGGAGACTGATGGACGTGGAGTGCTGAGGAGGCTATCTGTACCTACCCTTTAGGTAGGAATCCCTGGAGGAAGACCCAGTAGCTGCTTTACATTTCTTCAGTTGTACTTGTTTTTCACTTATACTTGTACCTTCCTGGTGGGCTTGTATTCCAACCCCTTTACTTTTAGTACACTTTGTTATATAGTTTTTACTTTGTGTTCTGTTTCCGACTTGTACTCTATTGTGTGCGTTTTCAAGTTTTAAAGGAAATAACTTCCCAGTTTAGGGATTTATGCCTTTGGTGCTAGTCGCCAGCCCCTGGCCTATGGAAGGCGGGCTTGGGGTAGTCATGGCTGGGTCCCTGGGGGACGGGTCATGACATAGTGTGATTATTAATCCACAAAGAAATTACATAGAAAGTAATACGGATAGTTTTAATTGAGATATGTGATATATATGACATAAAAATTATTTTATAAAGGTGATATATTATTTAACATTATTTTGTTTCATGTATTAAGAAAATGGAATCATCATTCATTCGTATGTACGACTTTTTGTCTCCAGGAAGAATGTATTTCATTTTCTGTCTCTAACTTTTAGGGATTACTCATAATACATATATATGGAATATATATATATATATCACGGTAATATTTTAGATATTTTTCAACCATGATTAATAAAAAAATTATTGAAAATAGAAAAAAAAACATAGAGGAAAATCAGTGTAGTTATTACCCGAAATTTGATTCTAACAAGAAATTTTTGATAAAAATTTAATAAAAGGTCATAAGTATATGAAATATGGTATGATAAATAAAATTATTTTCCATTAATATATTTTTAATAATCTTAGATTTATCATTGATGATTTTAAAATGTGCTTAAAGGTAGAAGAGAATTATGGTAAGAGATTTTGGTCTCAAATTTCCGTCTTTGGGATATAAGTATATTATGAAACTATGTTCTTCAATGAGGTGTAAATACAAAAACTTAAACATATTATATCATTAATATATGTATTTTAGTTATATTTAAAGTTTATTTTTATGTTTTTCTCTATTTTTTATTACATTTCAAAGGATACCAAAGTGGTAATGGATTTATCATACAATCTATTTTTTTATTGGGATTATTTATGATTAAGTTTTTGATGAAGAAAAAATATGATAAAACCATCAATAAAATAATGTATTTTATTATTCTATAGTTATTTCTATAGAATAAATTTTTTAAATTAATTTTTATCTATTAAACGATTATATATACTGAAGTATTATTTTCAAGAAAAAATATTATTATTTATTTCTTCAGAAGAAAAATAATTTTATTTTATATTCATGGTTTCTGTACATGTTATAAATTATGTTTTAACATTATCCAAATGATTTATTAAATTCATTCATAGTTATTTTTTATTTTTTAAATTGTTATTTAAAATTAATAATCTTTTTATTTTCTTAACAAGACTTATTTAGATTTTGAAACAAATGATAAAATGATCTTTAACTTGACCTGTATGACATGAATAAAATTTCCTATCCCCATGACCATTATATCCATTAAAAGTAAATTTATAAATACTAAATGATATTTTAAAAGAAAATTATTTACAAAATATATGAACTTATGACAATAAAAATTATATTTTCAAATAAAGGTTATTTTTATCATGAAATGATGCATGTGATTTTTCTTTCAAAACATTTTTCCATCAAGGATGAAATATTTAGATGTTAATCTTTTATACGGATATGATCCAATGATATAATTTAAATTATTTACATATATTTTTTATTTTTATGATATAATTTTTTGTATGAAACCCAGTTCATTTCAATGGGATATGTTATGATGGTTTTTTTATGAAACCAATTATTATTGATGGATTATTATATGATTAATGTTTTATGAAGAAATTTTTTTCATCGGTATGTATTTCATGAATTTTTTAGTATATTTTGTAAAACATATGTATTATTTTTATTAAGTGATGTGTGGGACCTATATCTCTCTACAATTAATTTCTTAATGTTTTATATCTCATGAAATAATAATGGGAAACAAATTGAAGAGCTTGTTGCATAATGGGAAATAGGCTGATCGGATTGATATTTAATGGGAAACATCACGATGGTCTTGGTAGAAAATGGAAAAGAGGTGATGAGGCTTAATCCATTATGTTGTATGGTCTTGGTATTTAACCATGACAAATGATATGTATTCAATCCATAAGTTGTTTCCCCTATTTTGTGTTGTACCCCACACTCTTTGATTTTCATGATCACAATCACTTTCATATATGTTTAACTTTGTTTTTAAGTGTTGTGGATGATAGGAAAAAGATTGCCAAAGGATTGGCCCAAGAATGGACAAGAAATGGACTGAAATTCAGTCCACCGGCCAACCGGTGTGATAGCACCGGCCAGCCGGTGGAACTGGCAGAGGGATTGCCCACTGCCAGGTTCCACCGGTCGACCGGTGGCTCTGTCACCGGTCGACCTGTGGCATCCATCCCAAATAGTGTTTGCTACTGTCTTGCCACCGGCCAGCCGGTGGATCCTCCACCGGTCAGCCGGTGGCACCTGCACAGAGTGGCAAGCTACTGTCTTGCCACCGGCCAGCCGGTGGCTCTGGCACCGGTCAACCGGTGGCCCCTGGACAAGAATCCTATGCCTTTTTCCACACACCGGCCAGCCGGTGGGACTGTACCGGCCAGCCGGTGGAGCCAGTCAAACTAGCCGTTGCAGTTTGACCAGGCTGGCCCACTTGGCTCCCAACGGCTCTTTTAGCCTCTCCAACGGCTCCGAAGCCTCCCCAAGGGTTCCATGCCTATAAATAAAGTACAAGGAAGCCCCGGACATCTACCGGAACTATACGGAATCCCACGGACATATTTTGCATCAATTGGCCAACCTCCGGCGACTTCCTCCAAGGGAACCCCAATAGCTCCAACAACTTCCACATCCAAGGAGCTCCTCCAGAGAAGCTTGGAAGCGGCCTTCAACATCTCCATCCAATCAAAGGCGCCCAAGGCTTCTCAAAATACGGTTTTTATTGTATATTTATTTTGAGCTTCATTTTGGGTTTGTGCCTACAAACCCCAAACTCTTTTCTCATCTCCCTTTCTTTGGGTTCTCACACCACCACTAAGGTGTGAAGAGGTTTCTTCAAGCCTTTCCTTTTAAAAGGCTTGTGTTTCAGTGAGCTAGCCTTCACCCGTTAAAAAGGCTAGTGGGTTCTTGCTATTCCATTAAAAGCAAGTGGGTTCTTGCTAAACCACAAAAAGCAAGCTGTAATAGGTCCTAGTGCTACCTCAAAGCCTAGTGGGTTTCTTGCTAAAACCATTGAAAAGCAAGCGGTAGGAATCTCTCAACGGTTGAGTTGGGAGCGGAGACGTAGGCCGGGTTTTGGCCGAACTCCGTTAACAATTTCTTGTGTGATTGCCTCTTTATTTCCGCTGCATTTTTAACTTTGATTTTTAATTTGTTAATCAATTTTTTAAAAAGGCAATTCACCCCCCCTCTTGCCATCTTTTCCTCGTGTTTCTTCCGACCCAACAATTGGTATCAGAGGGATAATTTGAGTAATACCCTAACCCGGTTTCAAATTCAAGATCCATTAAGATGGCATCAACCTCTTTCGCCCCCGAGGGCTACTCTTTGGGTCGGGCTCCATTTTTTGATGGGACCGACTATAATTATTGGAAAACCCGCATGACTACCTTTCTTAGAAGCATAGGATATCCCATTTATAAAATTTTCATGCAAGGCTATACTTTGTCTACCCCCGACGAATCCAAATGGACCCCCGCCGATATTAGAAACTTTGAGCTTGATGGCAAAGCCATGAATGCTCTACATTGCGGTCTAGACCGAAATGAATTCAATCGAGTGTCTACTTGCACCTCCTCACATGAAATTTGGAAACTTTTAGAAGTAACTCACGAGGGCACTAACAAAGTCAAAGACACTAGATTGGATATGTATAGGCAAGATTTTGAGTCATTTTCAATGCATCCAAATGAGTCTATTTCCGATATGTTTACTCGCTTTACTGACGTGTGCAATGGAAGGAAATCTCTTGGTGATGATGTTTCAGCCGAGACGATGGTCAAGAAGATCTTATGGGTCCTTCCGAGCTCATGGGCACCAAAGGTGACGGCGATCCAAGAAGCTAAGGACGTCAAAAATATGCCGGTAGAGGAGCTCATCGGATCTCTCATGACTTATGAGATCACGATGAGGAGGCAAGCTCAAAAGGAGGGCACACCAATCAAGACCCCAAAGAACATCGCCCTCAAGGTACAAAAAGAAGTAATCTCCTCCTCATCCTCATCTTCCTCATCTTCTTCATCTTCAAGCGGCGACTCGGAAATGGAGAATCTAGCCCGCCAAATGCACAAGTTTATGAAGAAGCACAAGAAGAAGAAATCTCGCAAGGCGCGAAAGCAAGAACCCACCGAAAAATCCGAGCCCAAGGTAAAATGCTACGGGTGCGGCGAAAAGGGCCATTACAAGCCCGATTGCCCACTCAACAAGAAACGGGCCAAGGAAAAAGGAAAGAAGAAGGTTCTCAAGGCGACATGGAGTGACACCTCCTCATTATCCTCCTCCTCCTCCTCGAGCGACCAAGGTACAAAATGCCTAATGGCATTCCATGAGGTAACATCTTCCGACTCCTCCTCTTGTTCTTCAAATTCTAATT
The DNA here is from genome assembly GCA_963277665.1 of Viscum album. Classification (NCBI taxonomy): domain Eukaryota; kingdom Viridiplantae; phylum Streptophyta; class Magnoliopsida; order Santalales; family Viscaceae; genus Viscum; species Viscum album. The sequence continues at coordinate 716,538,536 of OY728128.1, read as the reverse complement.
CTTTAAATCATTTATCATATGAAGAGCTCTCACACGCTAGAGACCAACTTGAAATTGGTTTTCACGAACTCTCTTCAAAATTTGTTTCTTTAAAAAAGAATTTCAAAAAGCTTTCCTCCGAAAAAGACCAACTTCTCAAAGAGAAGGAGGAACTCTCCCTAAAAATCCAAAATTTCCCAAATGTTGATTCTTTGGAATCAACCATCAAGGACCTTAGAGAATCCCTAGCCAAATTCACCCAAGGGGAACAAAATCTTTCAAAATTGCTTGGTTCCCAACGAATTTCTAGAACCACCCAAGGGCTAGGATATACCAATATAGCTTCCTTCTCCCATGCTCCAACTGTTTTTGTAAGGGGGAGCTCTTGTTATAAATTTTGTAACTATTGTAAAAAACCCGAGCACCTCATTTATGAGTGTAATTGCAAAAATGCCCGGTACGGCCAACCCAAATCCATTTTTTATTCGGACGAGTTTTTTAGGAGAAGACCCGCTATGAGACAAGTTTGGATTGAAAAATCCCTTCTTGAGAGTCTCTTCGGGCCAAAATTTATTTCCTCTCCCCAGTGATTTATTGTTTTTATTTAGGGGGAGTTAGGTTCTTTTAAGTCTTTTTTGTGAATTCAAAATTTTCCTTCAAAATTTTCATTCAAAGAATGGACAAGAAATGGACTGAAATTCAGTCCACCGGCCAACCGGTGTGATAGCACCGGCCAGCCGGTGGAACTGGCAGAGGGATTGCCCACTGCCAGGTTCCACCGGTCGACCGGTGGCTCTGTCACCGGTCGACCTGTGGCATCCAGCCCAAATAGTGTTTGCTACAGTCTTGCCACCGGCCAGCCGGTGGATCCTCCACCGGTCAGCCGGTGGCACCTACACAGAGTGGCAAGCTACTGTCTTGCCACCGGCCAGCCGGTGGCTCTGGCACCGGTCAACCGGTGGCCCCTGGACAAGAATCATATGCCTTTTTGCACACACCGGCCAGCTGGTGGGACTGTACCGGCCAGCCGGTGGAGCCAGTCAAACTAGCCGTTGCAGTTTGACCAGGCTGGCCCACTTGGCTCCCAACGGCTCTTTTAGCCTCTCCAACGGCTCCGAAGCCTCCCCAAGGGTTCCATGCCTATAAATAAAGTACAAGGAAGCCCCGGACATCTACCGGAACTATACGGAAGCCCACGGACATATTTTGCATCAATTGGCCAACCTCCGGCGACTTCCTCCAAGGGAACCCCAATAGCTCCAACAACTTCCACATCCAAGGAGCTCCTCCAAAGAAGCTTGGAAGCGGCCTTCAACATCTCCATCCAATCAAAGGCGCCCAAGGCTTCTCAAAATACGGTTTTTATTGTATATTTATTTTGAGCTTCATTTTGGGTTTGTGCCTACAAACCCCAAACTCTTTTCTCATCTCCCTTTCTTTGGGTTCTCACACCACCACTAAGGTGTGAAGAGGTTTCTTCAAGCCTTTCCTTTTAAAAGGCTTGTGTTTCAGTGAGCTAGCCTTCACCCGTTAAAAAGGCTAGTGGGTTCTTTCTATTCCATTAAAAGCAAGTGGGTTCTTGCTAAACCACAAAAAGCAAGCTGTAATAGGTCCTAGTGCTACCTCAAAGCCTAGTGGGTTTCTTGCTAAAACCATTGAAAAGCAAGCGGTAGGAATCTCTCAACGGTTGAGTTGGGAGCGGAGACGTAGGCCGGGTTTTGGCCGAACTCCGTTAACAATTTCTTGTGTGATTGCCTCTTTATTTCCGCTGCATTTTTAACTTTGATTTTTAATTTGTTAATCAATTTTTTAAAAAGGCAATTCACCCCCCCTCTTGCCATCTTTTCCTCGTGTTTCTTCCGACCCAACAATTGGTATCAGAGGGATAATTTGAGTAATACCCTAACCCGGTTTCAAATTCAAGATCCATTAAGATGGCATCAACCTCTTTCGCCCCCGAGGGCTACTCTTTGGGTCGGGCTCCATTTTTTGATGGGACCGACTATAATTATTGGAAAACCCGCATGACTACCTTTCTTAGAAGCATAGGATATCCCATTTATAAAATTGTCATGCAAGGCTATACTTTGTCTACCCCCGACGAATCCAAATGGACCCCCGCCGATATTAGAAACTTTGAGCTTGATGGCAAAGCCATGAATGCTCTACATTGCGGTCTAGACCGAAATGAATTCAATCGAGTGTCTACTTGCACCTCCTCACATGAAATTTGGAAACTTTTAGAAGTAACTCACGAGGGCACTAACAAAGTCAAAGACACTAGATTGGATATGTATAGGCAAGATTTTGAGTCATTTTCAATGCATCCAAATGAGTCTATTTCCGATATGTTTACTCGCTTTACTGACGTGTGCAATGGAAGGAAATCTCTTGGTGATGATGTTTCAGCCGAGACGATGGTCAAGAAGATCTTATGGGTCCTTCCGAGCTCATGGGCACCAAAGGTGACGGCGATCCAAGAAGCTAAGGACGTCAAAAATATGCCGGTAGAGGAGCTCATCGGATCTCTCATGACTTATGAGATCACGATGAGGAGGCAAGCTCAAAAGGAGGGCACACCAATCAAGACCCCAAAGAACATCGCCCTCAAGGTACAAAAAGAAGTAAGCTCCTCCTCATCCTCATCTTCCTCATCTTCTTCATCTTCAAGCGGCGACTCGGAAATGGAGAATCTAGCCCGCCAAATGCACAAGTTTATGAAGAAGCACAAGAAGAAGAAATCTCGCAAGGCGCGAAAGCAAGAACCCACCGAAAAATCCGAGCCCAAGGTAAAATGCTACGGGTGCGGCGAAAAGGGCCATTACAAGCCCGATTGCCCACTCAACAAGAAACGGGCCAAGGAAAAAGGAAAGAAGAAGGTTCTCAAGGCGACATGGAGTGACACCTCCTCATTATCCTCCTCCTCCTCCTCGAGCGACCAAGGTACAAAATGCCTAATGGCATTCCATGAGGTAAAATCTTCCGACTCCTCCTCTTGTTCTTCAAATTCTAATTCTTTAAATCATTTATCATATGAAGAGCTCTCACACGCTAGAGACCAACTTGAAATTGGTTTTCACGAACTCTCTTCAAAATTTGTTTCTTTAAAAAAGAATTTCAAAAAGCTTTCCTCCGAAAAAGACCAACTTCTCAAAGAGAAGGAGGAACTCTCCCTAAAAATCCAAAATTTCCCAAATGTTGATTCTTTGGAATCAACCATCAAGGACCTTAGAGAATCCCTAGCCAAATTCACCCAAGGGGAACAAAATCTTTCAAAATTGCTTGGTTCCCAACGAATTTCTAGAACCACCCAAGGGCTAGGATATACCAATATAGCTTCCTTCTCCCATGCTCCAACTGTTTTTGTAAGGGGGAGCTCTTGTTATAAATTTTGTAACTATTGTAAAAAACCCGAGCACCTCATTTATGAGTGTAATTGCAAAAATGCCCGGTACGGCCAACCCAAATCCATTTTTTATTCGGACGAGTTTTTTAGGAGAAGACCCGCTATGAGACAAGTTTGGATTGAAAAATCCCTTCTTGAGAGTCTCTTCGGGCCAAAATTTATTTCCTCTCCCCAGTGATTTATTGTTTTTATTTAGGGGGAGTTAGGTTCTTTTAAGTCTTTTTTGTGAATTCAAAATTTTCCTTCAAAATTTTCATTCAAAGAATGGACAAGAAATGGACTGAAATCAAGTCCACCGGCCAACCGGTGTGATAGCACCGGCCAGCCGGTGGAACTGGCAGAGGGATTGCCCACTGCCAGGTTCCACCGGTCGACCGGTTGCTCTGTCACCGGTCGACCTGTGGCATCCAGCCCAAATAGTGTTTGCTACAGTCTTGCCACCGGCCAGCCGGTGGATCCTCCACCGGTCAGCCGGTGGCACCTGCACAGAGTGGCAAGCTACTGTCTTGCCACCGGCCAGCCGGTGGCTCTGGCACCGGTCAACCGGTGGCCCCTGGACAAGAATCATATGCCTTTTTGCACACACCGGCCAGCCGGTGGGACTGTACCGGCCAGCCGGTGGAGCCAGTCAAACTAGCCGTTGCAGTTTGACCAGGCTGGCCCACTTGGCTCCCAACGGCTCTTTTAGCCTCTCCAACGGCTCCGAAGCCTCCCCAAGGGTTCCATGCCTATAAATAAAGTACAAGGAAGCCCCGGACATCTACCGGAACTATACGGAAGCCCACGGACATATTTTGCATCAATTGGCCAACCTCCGGCGACTTCCTCCAAGGGAACCCCAATAGCTCCAACAACTTCCACATCCAAGGAGCTCCTCCAAAGAAGCTTGGAAGCGGCCTTCAACATCTCCATCCAATCAAAGGCGCCCAAGGCTTCTCAAAATACGGTTTTTATTGTATATTTATTTTGAGCTTCATTTTGGGTTTGTGCCTACAAACCCCAAACTCTTTTCTCATCTCCCTTTCTTTGGGTTCTCACACCACCACTAAGGTGTGAAGAGGTTTCTTCAAGCCTTTCCTTTTAAAAGGCTTGTGTTTCGGTGAGCTAGCCTTTACCCGTTAAAAAGGCTAGTGGGTTCTTGCTATTCCATTAAAAGCAAGTGGGTTCTTGCTAAACCACAAAAAGCAAGCTGTAATAGGTCCTAGTGCTACCTCAAAGCCTAGTGGGTTTCTTGCTAAAACCATTGAAAAGCAAGCGGTAGGAATCTCTCAACGGTTGAGTTGGGAGCGGAGACGTAGGCCGGGTTTTGGCCGAACTCCGTTAACAATTTCTTGTGTGATTTACTCTTTATTTCCGCTGCATTTTTAACTTTGATTTTTAATTTGTTAATCAATTTTTTAAAAAGGCAATTCACCCCCCCTCTTGCCATCTTTTCCTCGTGTTTCTTCCGACCCAACATTTTGTAACATGATCTTATGGTTCATGACTTATGATGATTTCACACTCTTATTAATTATGACTATTGGAATGATAATTCTTTATTCCATGAATTAGGTATATAAACCATGATAGATAGGGAATTAATATTGTGAGTTATGTTCATTATATAATACACATATTATTTTCTTATTGTTTTATATGATCATAGAATGATATCTCCATTTTCAAATTTTAGTAAGCATCTAAAATCACATTTTCTTATATTTCTTTTCCTGAGGTTATAAAGAATGGTTTTAATTAGTATACAATGATGAATAGTAAAAAAATTGAATGCTCTTTGTGAGAGATGTTTATGTTCTTTCCATAAATAATAATATTGTGTACCTAGTCTCTAAATAATTTTTTTTGATATTTGGGAATATATTTGTGAAATAAATTGAATATTCACCAATAAAGATGTTGTATTTATGTATGAAATGTTTGAATCTTTATAGTTATAATCAGAGCAGGGTTTTTTTGAATGGTAAAACATTATTGATATCCCTTGAGATATTACTAATAATATTTATAGGGATATTTCTAGCTCTATTTCTAAGGAAAATTCAATGTATAGGAAAATATACCGAAATTTTAATGAAGGATTGAGGAAGTGAATTCCATGAAATTACATCCATGTTAAGATACTGCAAGTGGGTGTGGATAAAAAAAATTTACTACTAGGGGTGATATCCACAAAGATAACATTTAGTTAGACTCAATCGTCACCGAGTTCTTATAAATGTGTCTTACTACACACTTGGTTTGACACAGCTAGGGGATATGCTTTGGAAATTCACACTCTATTTATGAATCATCATAAAGTATTTATAAATATAATGACTATCAATGACCTAGGTTAAACCTAATTATAATTGCATTGAAAATATGTTTTCATGATTTATACGTAACATAAAATATTTTTTCGAGAATATGGGAAGAATCACTCAAGGTAAAGTCTCAGTGGAATGTGAAGATGTTTTCTGTTTAAAGTAGAGGGGTTCATAGTATGTACCTATTGATGAAAAATAAAATGTTTAGTTAATCAAATTGATTATTATAATAGTTTTACTAAGTAATAATCAACACCTGAAAGTTTTAAATGTGAATTTTTTGGGAATTATTAAAATCAATTTTGTAACGTGGAAATACCACGAAATGGATCATCAATGTGGCACAAGTAATAGTTTTTTTGTTGTTGATGAGGTGACTGAGAAAGATATTTGAAAAGAAGGGTATATTGGGGAATAAGTGGATGGAAACTAGTTAATGGAATTAGAATGATGTATAATTATTTAAGTGTTTAGGTATTGTAATTTATGAATTGTGATATTTATAAGACATTTTATCTAGAAGGTTTACATTAAGGAGTGCAAGAATAGGTTGAATAGCATTGATGACCTATAAAATGATTTAATTACATTATTATATTTTAAGTAAAATATAGGATTAAGGGGAAGATAACCCTTAATATGTTCCTAATGTTGAAATAATGATGTCGGGATAAAGAGGTGATTGATATAGATAAATTAAATTGGTTGGTATTTATTACCTTAGAACTAATTAATTATTTGTTGAAACAATGGGTTATGTTATCATTGATGGAGTTTAATTTATTTTTGTATTTAATTAAAATATTCAATAATCTATGGTTTTAGTTATGGAATAAAGAAAAATATATGCCATCATTGATATTTTCTAATAATTCTTATTACCATTTTTCAAGAGAATATTTAAAAAATTATTCACACATTTAATATGTATAAATTAACACCTACATTATGTTATTTGGGTGAGTATGTTATGTTTAAATTTAGATAACTTGATTATAAATTTATGAATTCGGAAGGGTTATAAGGTTAACCATTCATGTAATGTTTTAAGGTGAACATTGGGTGAGATTTAGAGATTAAAGTATTATTTCATCATATAAAGATTTATGAATATTTAATAACTAGTTCTATCCAGATTTCATTTTATTATAACCAAATAATGAAGGAATGAATTATCATTATTTACGCATCTTAGGATCCATTACTACTTCATAAATTAAAAATAGTTTTCATTCACTTCTTGGAAAGAGAGAGGAAGTGGAAATTGGTTAAAGCGTAATCAAAGGTTGAGATTGTGATTTTGAAATGCAGAGATATCAAGTTTTTTTATTATATTCTCTATAAAGTAATTAAAAATTACCTCAAATTTAGTAAAAATGATTTTGATACAAAATTTTTGTCTTAATAAATTCATTTCTATTGAATCAATGGTCTTTTAACAGATCACTGATTTATGGATTTGTGTTTTTTAATATTTTCTTAACAATGTTCTATATCACTCTCTATTAGTATTTGGGAATTATTTTTTATTTTATGTACATATTTCCACTTAATTCCAATTTTATCTATTTTGGGAACCTAGTTATGTTATAACCATTGAAAAAAAAATTCCTCTTTTCTAGAGGATGTTTTTTTGACCCTTTTTTAGTGTGTGGTTTCCACGAATGAATTTCAAATGTCGAACCATTTATTATCATGATAATGTTCAAATTAGAGGAAAATAAATTAATTTGGGGGGGGGGTTATAATGTATCCTATAAAGATTTTATGAATTATATTTTTATAGTAAATGTAAATTTTTCAATATCTTTCGTTACATGCAACACTGAGTTTTAACAAACCGTGACAAATAATTAATATTATTATTTAAATGTAATAGTTATTACTTAGTTTTTAAAACTGTTAGAATGAGTAGGAATACTTTTTTTCAAAAGGTAATACCAATGTTTTTATTTAAATATATCATTTTGATAAAAAGTACTTAATTTTTAGCAAAAGTCATATATGATTTGAAAAAAAAAATCATCTCAAAAAATTATTTTCATTTTATTCAAGATCAAATAACAAAATTAGTTTTTAAAATATTTATAAAATCTATTTTATAAAATTTACTTCACTTTTTGAATCATCATGTAAAAATTATATTATGGATATTTTTCGATATTTTTCTAAAATTATTAAATTTTTTATAAATAGTCGAAAATATGAGTTTTTAATTGAAAACTATAAATTCATTTAAATAAATTATGAGGTTATATTTTTATTTAACAAGGTTTAAAAAGAAAAATTAATGAAATTATATTATAATTTATCCAATATATTTCATTTTAAACAATTTCATATTGAATTTTGATATAAAATCATTTTAAACTTCTGAAACTTTTCTCTTTTGAAGACCACTTCTTCATCATGTGTTCCGATATAAAATTAAAATAAAATACTCCACCTATGAAAATGTAATTTAGAAAAATTTATTATATATTTTGAATCATTATAATTTATATTATATAATAGTTTAAACTTAATTTTTTCCGAAATTAATTGAATAAATCATTAAAAAATAATTACTCTAATTAAGGTTAAAGCGGGTTCACCAGGGGTTAAAAAATTATATAATTTTTTAAATGATATAAAAACTTTTTCCAATTCATATTTTAGGTCCATTTTAAACCCTTATTACCTTAGGATTTGATTATAAGTTCTTCTGGTGCAATGTTCCATGAAATTGACCAATATAAAAATTTAACTATAGAAAAAGACATAATGTCGCCCGGTTGTATTAAAATTTCAATTATGCGTCAATGTAGAGAAAAAATAAATATATGAAAGAGTATTTATGGTAAATTTTAGAATAATTAAATTACATTCCTCAGGGTTAATTTCTTAAAATTTTATTAATTTTATAATAACATTAAATGCTTAAGTAATACCAGCTCAATAATTTAATAATTAACAAAAATATAAAATAAATGATACTAAAAATATTAAAAGTAATATTAATTAATTATTTTATTACATGAATTTTTTATATAAATATAAAACATTATAAATTTTTGAAAATGATAGAGTTTAATTCTACCTTTTTTCTTGATGTTTTTTAATTAAAATTTTATGAATTGTGTCAAAAATAACATTAGTGTCATCCTATTATAAATAATATTTTATTAAATAATTTAAAATTATGAAAAATCAAATTTTCTTCCAAATTATTGGAGTATGTTTAAAAATTAGAACCATAGTCCATTTTTGGACCAATTATCATTTTATAAAATATATATTGATCCCTAAGTAGTAAAATATTTATTACCATGGTAATAGGTAAAATAAATTATTGCATGTTTCATGTGTTTGTGTTAAAATTAATTTTACACACATATGTTTTTTATTTTATAATTTTTTTAATATTTATAGAATATGGGTATAAATGATCCTGTAATTATTTTTTTTATCGTCTTAAATGATAAATTATCATGGTTAAAATGTTAATTTTTATATTGAAATCTAAAATGGTGAAATTTAGAAGTTGAGGAAAAATATGTTTAAAATATGTTTTTCTGGAGGGGGTTTTTACCATATCATTCCCTAAATCCATTATTTTAATTTTTTAGGGACTTGGGATCTGATTTACATCCCATTATTGAATAGTTTTGGGAATTTATTAAAATTCCACTCCCCCCTCATTATAAATGGCCACCTACTTCCCCCATTTCTTCCCACCTCTTAAGAACTTTGGATTTATTGACCCAATACTTATTTCCTTTGAAATATCCTTATACATTTTATACAGATTCCATTTATCCAAAAATAAAACCCCTTGGGTCCTTAATAAGAGATCCTAAAGGGGTTGTCTTAAGCTAATGTAATTCTCTTCACTAAACTCTTTCTTTTTAATTCCTATCTTACCACTTTTATTATTTTTATATTAATAAAAATATAATAACAACATTATCTACCATATACTGAGATATTATTATGTTTATTTCATATCCAATATCCACATCCACTTCCATCAAATATAAAACAAAACCATCAATCGTGTTTATGAAAGTCTACCACCTCTGAACTGGTGTAGATAGTTTTCCATCACTACCTATCACATATATATATAATGATGTATTTAACACATTTAAAAAATATTTATGACATAATTATAATTTTAAATACAATAAAAAATAAAAAATAATACTTTCTATTCCATTGGAATATGATAACATCACTCATGTTCACGAAGGACTACCACCTAACGAAGTGATGCGATTCTTTATTCACTTATGATTTAAATAGAAATTAAGAAGGATAGTATCAATGATACTATTTGATATATATTACATATAATTTTTTCTATAGGGTTAATATATTATTTACCATTATTTCATTTCATTCATTGAGAAAATTTAAATAGCATTCATGCGTACGTACGACCTACCATCTCCATGAACAATGTATTTCACTCTCTATATATAACATTAATGGATTAATCTAAATAAAGATATAATGAATATAAATGATATTTATAAAAAGGTAAAATTATAGATATGATGTAACCATGATGAATGTAAGCGTATCAAAAATACTAAATAAAATTATACATGAGAAAGATAATAGTTATTTCCCAAAATAGTATTTTAACAAGGAATTGTCAATAAATAAGAAATAAAAGGTCATAAGTAAATCATATATGGTATGATATATATAGGTATGTTTTTTATTATATTTATAATGTACATATATTTATTATATAGTTTTTTTAACATGTTTCAAAGAATTCAAGACTTAGGGTAAGGGATTTTTGTCTAAAAATGCCTTTTTTGGTATATAAGTTATGTTATGCAGTAATATTCCCTTATGAGGTGTATATACAACCCCTTTTATATGTTATATATTTAATATAATAATTCCCATGATATTTAGTGTTTCATTTGAAATTATACATTAATATCTCTTACCATTAAAAAGATACCAAAGTTGTGTGGGTGTTTTGTTAAAATCTCATTATTTATCAAGATTTTTTATAAATAAGTTTTTAATGATGAAATATTATGATCTAAAACTAAATAAAAACATTTATTTTACTATAATATATTTATTTATAGTTGATTCATATTTTCAATTCATTTTATTCTCTTAATGGATTAATGATACCAAAAGATTATTTTTAATAAAAAATTCATTATTTATATATTTGGTTGAAAACCGTTTTCTTCCATAACCATATATTCTAATCATTTTTTAAAAAATATATTATAATTCTACATATTATTTATTAGATACATTATCACCCATGTTTTATGTCACATCCCAGCCTATCTTTTATTTTATTTTATAATATTTTTTTACTTAAAAATTTTTGTTGTGGTCCGGGTTGAGTCCCGGACGAAATTTTTTTGAGTTATGTACAAAAAAAACGCGCATTTTTGAGCTGACGTCGCTGAGTGCCCAGGCGAAGCACGCTTTGGAGACCCCACGTGGCTTCGCCCAGGAAACGACACTATCCGTCGGCCTTTGAAAAAAAAAATTATAGTGAATCAATTTTGTATTTTATTGCGGTTACGGTTAATAATTTTAGTTATAATTAGGGTTATTATTATTATTATTATTATTATCATCATCATTATCATTTACTTTTTATTCTATTTTATTTTATCTTCTTCTTTATTATTATTATTATTATATTTTCTTTATTTTTTTCTCTTTACCTTCTTTTTCTTCTTATTTCCACGCGGCTGGCCCCACCCTTGGAACTGTCTGAATCCCACCGCGGCATGATTCTCCCTCAGCTCTCCCTCCTCCGCGGGCGGCCCCCTGGTTCGTTCCCTATCCACCGCGCCCCAGTGGATTACCACCCTCCCTGCTGGCCAGGTCCCATCACCTCCCTTGCAGATCGCCGACCTCCCTCCTCCTATGCGCAACCTGCAAGTGCGGTCCCTCTTCCCAGCGTCGCCGACCCCCGCGTCCTAGCAAGCTCGCGGCCCCCTACCCTGCCTGCTCTCCCCCTCCATTCATGGATATTTCCTGACTCGCCAAACCCTCGCGCTCCTATTCCTCCTGCTTCAGCCGCAGCCCTGCACGACACCTCCCCCTGCCCTGTAGAGCGTCTGTCCCACGCCCCTTCTGTTTCCCCAGCACGCCTACAGCCCTGGATCCCTCCTGCTCTGCATCCTGGACTACTCCTCACTCTAGCATGCTCCCTACTCAGCGTTCCCCAACCACCCTCTAACGTCATTCCCAGCCGCAGCCTCTCCAGTGCACTCCACGCCTTCAGTAGGTTTCCTGTCCGGCTCCACTACACATGACCCCTCTGCTCAGCGCAGCCGGCGCACGACCCCCCGTCTGAGCACCTCATCCTGAGCTCTTCCAGACTCTCCCCCTTGATGCATTTGCACCCTCTAGCGAACCCCATTTTGCTGAAACCCTCTCGCTGGCCTCACACACCAGGCATGTCCATCCGCTCCCCAGCACGGAGTCCCTCGGTGCGACCTCTTGCTAAGCACCCCTTTTTCCCAGCCAAACCGCGCCCTCGCCGATGCTTGTATAGCCTCGGAAATCTTTGGCTGAACCTCCTCTTATAGGTGACCCCACTGGCTAACCCCTCTCTAGATGACTAGCGCACACCTACCTCCGACAAGTGGGACTTCTTTCCGGCCACCGCATAGCTCCGACCAGCCTGTGCCCTCCAGTTGCGCGCATTTGACCTGTCGTGCACCCTCCGATGGGCCGCGCTTCCCATGACCCATCCCTACTTTATTCGTCCAGCAGTGGCGCAGTGCACCAATAACTTTACCCTTCGTTTCACTAGTCGTGGATCTCCTTTCGGCAACCGCACACTATATTATCAATTGGGCGCGCGAAGAACGCCTCCACCGAAGGTGAGCGGTTTGGGTTCACCCCTTTTCACCTGCTCCATTGTTGAGGTGGGTTTTTTGCTCTATTTATTCATTTGGATCATTTGAAGTCTGTATTTTTGGGTTTTAATTGTTTTTGTGATTGTTGCGGCGGGTTGGCAGGTAATTCAGTGAAATTGTGATCGTCAGCCTGTACGTGTTTGTGCGCCCGCTCGAGGTGTGTCACATCATCGTGCTTGGACTGTGATTCGAGGTAGGTCCCCCACTGCACTCGCCTTTAAATTTAAAATTTATTAATTTATTGATATTTTATTAATTTTAATAAATGGGAAATAATATTAGATAATTATTATTTAAATGGTTATTTGGTGTAAAAAAAGAGCCGTTTATTTTATACACGACACTTGAAACATTTTCTTAACAAGCAGACACCCAGTAGTGAAAGAATGCCCATTTGGCCTTTAAACATAATTCATTTAATTTTAAATGTAGTTTTGGTTTATTGATAAATGATTTATTTTGATGTGAAAACAAGTGTTTTGGTTCACTTGAGAAATGATAATTTTCCTTAAAATTGGTGAAGGCCCGTTTGGCACTTTAATAAAAAAAATTGGAAAACTCTATTTGGGATGACTCAGACGTGATATTTGGTGTACGTTGACTACATGATTTGTGTGTGATGTTTGTAATGCTTTATTGACTTTTCTGACTCACCCCTTTTCCGTTTATTATGTGTGTTGACATGAGGACCTGGCATAGTGAGTGAATCTTCTGAGAATGATTGTTGCACTAGCTTAGATTACACACTGGCTAGTGGCCCTATAGCAGGGGAATACTAAGTTATTACTGCTATGAGGATTGAACCCCTCAGTTAGGCCTTGTAGGTCTGTGCCGAGTGTTAGGGCATTATAACGTCATCGAGTTAGGGCATTCCTTCTCGATGAGTCACATGTATATTACATTCTGGATTGTTCACGATCTCCAAGGTTCGACCCATGTTTCCTTTAGTGTTTATTTGTATGTGGCGGACGACTGGGAGGTTTAGTTCGGTTTATAGACCCCACTTGCCACTTTTTCCATTAACCTTAGTGTGTGTTGTGGGTTATGTGTGGTTTCCCTTTTGGCTAAGAACTGAAATTTGGATTTCTAAATTTTTCGGAAAGATGTTTTCAAAATGTAATGCACCTTCTCCTTTCAAACATTAAAACATGTTTTTAAATTAAAAAGGGTAATGGACTGATACATGATTTATAAATGAAAGTGTATGTAGAAACTAATATTTTATATAATTTAGTACAAACCTGAAATTGATAAATTCTTTGTTTAAAGGTAGTGCATTGGAGATAGTTGTTGGGCATGCCTACTAAGTTTTAATAATAACACCTATAGTATTTTTTTCTTGTTTTTAGTGTTCCTGCAGGTTTTTGCTCGAGCTGGCTCGCTGTGGGCGAGAGTTGGTTGTGGACTGGTGAGCGACTCTCAGAGTCATGAGGAGTTTTGGTCAAGACCAGGTTAGTGTGTTTTGTTGGTCATTATTTCTTTTCAGGGTCTTTTATTTACTTTGTGTTGTTCTAATCTTCCACTGGTTTATTTATCTTTTCTGGGTTAAATCATTACCAATTGTCCTCTATTGATTCCATGGCACTTTTTGGCAGCCTGGGAGGATCGGGAACGCCTCTCGGGTCATGCCGCGGACAGGCTCGGGTGATCGGTTCAGGGTTGACCCGGGTTGGTTTGTGAAAAAATGGTATCATTGGAGGTTGGCTCCTAAGCAGACCTTGTTTTTCAGAGCGCCCATTGTTATTTGGGTTTGTCATGGTAGAAGGATTATAATTCTCAGGACTCGAGGTGTACAGACGAGAAGGATTTCATGAACCCTTGCTCATTCTGAACCTCGGGTTACCATGGGATGTTTGGGTTGTCGATATCTTTTGTTTCTTATGTTTTGTTTGGTATTGATAAATGAAATGAGAGTCAGGTGAGTGACCTCCATGAGATTGAATGGTCTGGAAATCCATGTGGAGTCGGGGACTTTACCGTAAAATACTCTCAGTGATAGTGGTGTGACTGGCGTATGGTCGCCAACCATATGGTCGAGTCACCCATCATCACTAGTTTCCCCCTAGTGAATCGTTTGGGATTTCCTTCATTATGAAAATAATTGTGAAAAGTGTTATTTTGGTATTTGAAATGACAATGACCATGTTTGACCCATCTTCTTGTTTTCTTGTTCCTTAGTGTTCGCCCCCTCACGAAGGTTCGATGGATGCCCAAGGTGCAACATTAGGTGGTGCATCCTTAGAAAATCATCCAGTTGATCAGTCCATGGACTACATCCTTGAGTTTTGGAAATTGAACCCTCCCCTCTTTTATGGGCAAGCAGATCCTCTTGAGTCGGAGGAGTGGATGTGGAAGATTGAAAGGAACTTCTGTTCTCTAGCGCCGCCTGAGTCATTAAAGGTGAAGTTTTCTACCTTTATGCTTGAAGGTCCAACCTAGAAATTGTGGAAGTCCGTGTATCGAAATAAACCTCGGAAAGATCTCACTTTGGAGTTCTTCAAGTCTTCATTCATCCAACAGCACTTCTCTGAATTGACAAGGTGAGGAAGAGGATGGAGTTGTGCGGTCTCCAGCAAGGTGTCAGATTGATGTTGGAATTATTTCGTTGTTTCCTCGACCTGGCTCCGTATGAACCGGGGTATGTTGGAAATGATCCCGTGAAAGCTCAGAATTTTTAGCTTGGATTATGTCCTGAGATGCAGTCGAAGGTGGTAGAGTTCAACGTGATCACTTTCCCTGATGTGGTGAGATAATATTTCCTTATCGAATCTAAGTTAGCAGAAGGACATGAGGTGATGAATCCTCCTCCGGCTTTGGGAAGCATTGAAAAAGATAGCGATAAGAATAATGGGATGTGACATGATCGTCATGGAACTGGTAGAGGAATCAAGAGGCCTTCAGACCTTTAGTCATCTTCCTCATACCACAATGCCTTGATCTGTCACCAGTGCGGTAAGCGGGGGCACAAGAGGTCGATGTGCCTGAATGCTCCAAGACCCTTCCACACCTGTGGGTGTCTGAGTCACATGAAGCAATTCTGTCAAGGTGTTTCCAAGAAGCGCGCTGAATCCAGACCTGACTCGTTGAAGGTCACCTCATCCCATCATCAGGAGTATGATGGTGTTTGGGGATCAGTTTGAGGTTTTCTCTTTGTAGTGTTTCTTGGATGTAGTAATCGTCACCTGTACCATTTTGTGGTGTTTCTTTTATTTTAGTTGTAAGAATAGTTATTGTTGAACCTCTCTGAAACATTTACTTTTAATAGAAGTGTGTTTGGTGAAATTATGGTTTGGGTGTCATGTTTGGGAATTTTTGGAATCCTGACTGTAAGGAAAGAGATGCTTCAATCATCGATGCTCCAGCCATAGGCCCCGGAGTGAAGCTGGAGCGTAGTCAGGTGAACCCCAACAGAGAAAAGGGCCTTGGTTTAACCTTTTTCCTTAATTTGTCATGATTTGTGTTCATTCGAGGGTGTGAAGTTGTACATGGGGAGACAAAGATAGTTTTTATTCTCTATCAGTTGGGCCCTTCCTATCCCTCCCCTACCCTTGTGCTGGGGTTTCTGGTCCGTGTGGAAAAGCTTTCAAGTATGGTTAATCTCGATTTTTCTTATGGTGGGGAGACCCACAGCGGGTCTCGCAAAGTTACACCTGAAATAATTTACATTTAGCCCAATCCTTATGGTGGGGAGTCCGTTTGGGCCTCCCCATGTCAATATCAAAGTTTCTTTTCATGTATCGTTGGGTGGTAGGTGGTCACGTGCGGAACCACCTAATCTTGAGTTCGTCCTCTCAAGTAAATGTTCAGATTGGAGTACACCCAACAGTTTTGTTGGACGAAGATTATAGAGATAAGTCTCGGAGGTGATTTAAGTTCCTTCGTTCCTTGGTTGAAACAGATGGTTTGGATTTTTCTTGGCGATGATTAAAGTGATATTGTTTTAAGGATGAGTTGTGCTTCATGGGTTTTCCGTGTCTGTTTGGATCGATCAACTAGAGGCACTTAAACTTTTGGGGGTGAGTGACACTTAAAGAGTTTCACCTTTGGGTCTTGATCTTGTTTTGGATTTATGAGGGTAGAAAGTGTTATGGTGGGGAGAATTGTCACACCCGACCTATCTTTTATTTTATTTTATAATTTTGTTTGACTTTTAAAATTTTTTTGGGGTCCGGGTTGAGTCCCGGATGAAAGAATTTTGAGTTATGTCAAAAAAATGTGTGTTTTTGAGTTTATGTCACTGAGCGCCCAGGTGGAACACGTTTTGGAGACCCTGCGCGACTTCGCCCAGGCAACGGCACTGTCTGTCGGCCTTTGAAAAAAAATTAATTGAATAAATTTTGTATTTTATTACGGTTATGGTTAATAATTTTAGTTATAATTAAGGTTATTATTATGATGATGATGATTATTATTATTATTCTCATCATTATCATTTACTTTTTATTCTATTTTATTTTATCTTCATATTTATTATTATTATTATTATTTCTTTCTTTTTTTACTCTTTCCCTTCTTTTTATTCTTATTTCCATGCGGCTTCCCCCACCCTTGGAACTCTCTAGATCCCACCGCGACACCCTTCTCCCTCGGCTCTCCCTCCTCCACGGGTGGCCCCCCTGGTTTGTTCCCCATCCACCGTGCCCCAGTGGAGTGCCACCCTCCCTGCTATCCAGGTCCCATCACCTCCCTTCCAGACTGCTAACCTCCCTCATCCTGTGTGCAACCTACAGGTGCGGTACCTCTTCTCAGTGCCACCGACCCCCGCGTCCTGGTAAGCTCGCGACCCTCTACCATGCCTGCTCTCCCCCTCGAGCCGTAGCTCTTTCCGGACTCACCAAACCCATGTTCCCCTATTCCTCCTACTTCAACCGCAACTCTGCACGACACCTCCCCCTACCCTGCAGAGCGTCTGTCCTGCACCCCTTCATTTCCCCATCCTGCCTGTAGCCCCAGATCCCACCTGCTCTGCATCCTGGCCTGCTCCCTACTCAATGTGCCCCAGCCACCCTCTGATGCCATGCCCAGCCGTATCCCCTCCTGCGCACTCCACGCCTCTAGTAGGTCTTTTTTCTGGCTCCCCTGCACACGACCCCTCTACTCAGCGCAGCTAGCGCACGACCCCCATCCAAGCACCTCTTCCTGTTCTCCTCCAACCGCTCCCCTTGATGTGTTCCCACCCTCTAGTGAACCCCATCCTGCTGAAACCCTCCCGCTGGCCTCACACACCAGGCATGGCCAGCCGCTCCCCAGCATGCAATCCCTCGGTGCGATCTCTTGTTGCGCACCCCTTTTTACCAGACAAGTCGCTCCCTCACTGATGCTTATCCGGCCACTGTGATATTCGGACGAACCTCCTCCGATCGGTGACCCCAATGGCTAGCCCCTCTCCAGAAGACCAGTGCACACCAACCTCTGACCTACGGGACTTCTTTTCAGCCACCGCGTAGCTCCGACCAGCTGGTGCCCTCTAGTTGCACGCCTTTGACCTGTCGTGCACCCTCCAACTAGTTGTGCTTCCCGCGCCTCGTCCCTACTTTATCCGTCCAGCAGTGGCGTCGTGCCCTGAAAACTTTACCCTTAGCTGCACTAGTCTTGGATCTCTTTTCGGCATCCACACACCATATTCTCAATTGGGAGCGCGAAGAACGCCGCCACTGAAGTCGAGTGGTTTGGGTTCACCCCATTTCGCCTTCTCTGTTGTTGAGGTGGGGATTTTTCACTATTTATTCATTTGGAACATTTGAAGTCTGTATTTCCAGGTTTTAATTGTTTTTTTGATTGTTTCGGTGGGTTGGTAGGTAATTCAGTGAAATTGCGATCGTCAGACTACATGTGCTTGTGTGCCCGCACGAGGTGTCTCGCGTCATCGTGCTTAGACTGTGGGTCGAGGTAGGTCCCCCACTGCACTCACCTTTAAATTTAAAATTTATTAATTTCTTGATATTTTATTAATTTTTATAAATGAAAAATAATATAAGATAATTAATTTTAAAATTGTTATTCGGTGTAAAAAAGAGTCGTTTATTTTATACACGACACTTGAAACATTTTCTTGACGAGCGGACACCCAGTAGTGAAAGAATGCATGTTTGGCCTTTAAATATAATTCATGGAATTTTAAATGTAGTTATGGTTTATTGATAAATTATTTATTTTGAAGTGCGAACAAGTGTTTTGGTTCACTTGAGAAATGATAATTTTCCTTAAAATTGGTGAAGGCCCGTTTCGCACTTTAATAAAATAAATTATTTTGGAAAACTCTATTTGGGGTGACTGAGATGTGATATTTGGTGTATGTTGACTGAATGATTTGTGTGTGATGTTTGTAATTCTTTATTGACTTTGCTGACTCACCCCTTTCCCATTTATTATGCGTGTTGACATGGGGACCTGGCATAGTGAGTGAATCTTCTGAGAACGATTGTTGCACTAGCTTAGATTACGCACTGGCTAGTGGCCCTATAGCAAGGGAATACCGAGTTATTGCTGCTATGAGGATTGGGCCCCTCAGTTAGAACATTTATGGATATGCCGAGCATTAGGTCGTTATGACGTCATAGAGTTAGGGCATGCCTTCAGGATGAGTTACATGTATAGTACATTCTGGATTGTTCATGATCTCCTAGGTTCGACCCATATTTCCTTTAGTGTTTATTTGTGTGTGGCTGATGATTGAGAGGTTTAGTTCGGTTGCTAGCCCCCGCGTTCCACTTTTTCCACTTCCTTTAGTGTGTGTTGTGGGTTAGGTGAGGTTTCCCTTTTGGCTAAGAACTGAAATTTGGATTTCTAAATTGTTCGGGAAGACATTTTCAAAATGTAATGCACCTTCTCCTTTCAAACATTAGAACTTGTTTTTTAATTAAAAAGGGCAATGAACTGATACTTGATTTAGAAATGAAAGTGTATGTTGAAAATAATATTTTATATAATTTATTTCAAACCTGAAATTGATAAATTCTTTATTTAAAGGTGGTGCATTGGGGATATTTGTTGGAAACGCCTATTAAGTTTTAATACTCACACCTATAATATTTTTTTTCTGTTTTTAGTGTTGTTGCAGGTTTGGCTCAAGCTTGCTCGTCATGGGTGAGAGTTGGTTTTGGACTGGTGAGCGACTCTTAGAGTCATGAGGAGTTTTGGTCAAGACTAAGTTAGTGTGTTTTGTTGGTAATTCATTATTTTCAGGGTCTTTTATTTACTTTGTGTTGTTATACTCTTCCGCTGCTTTATTTATTTTTACTGGGAGAAATCGTTCCCAATTGTCCTCTATTGATGCCCTGGATCTTGTCACCAGCCAGGGAGGATTGGGAACGCCTCTTGGGTAATGCCGCAGACCGGCTCGGATGATCGGTTCAGGGTCGACCCAGGTTGGTTCAGGACATTTTACTTTTTAATTTTTTTTAAATGGAATCCTCATTTTGTTTTCCTAACATGGCATGATTGGATTTTACATAAAATGACAAAGGAATCATTGTTTTAATGTGTGAAAAATTAAAGGAATATTTTACCTTTATAAACATTATTTATTTTAAGATTAATTCATATTTTTAATGGATATTTTCAAATAAAATTATTTCCCAAAAAATCAGAAATATCTACTATTAAAAAGGCAATTTTCAAAGAAGGGTTATTTTCCTCAAGAAACATTCCAAGTAATTTTTATTTAAAAATTATTTTCTATATAAAATGAACTAATTTTGATTCTAATTTATAATTATAGGGGATATAATCCAATGATAAAATATTTATTCTTTATTTGAATATTTTTTCCTGAAGCTGATATGATTATGAAACTTTTTTTTATTTTCCATTGGTTATTCTACGTTCAAATATTTCTTAAACCCCATTTATATTGAAGGATTCTAATAGGATAAATATTTATCTATGGGAAGTTTGGGTCTTAGAAATAATGGAATTGGGTTCCAAATCAAAATAATCCCATTAAATAATGAGGGAGGAATCCATATAGTACTTCTTCAATTGGAAATGATAGATACATAATTAATTGAAATCGTTTGGGATAGAAAAGCAATCATGTATGACAATTTACAATGATATTAAACTTTTTTTATTGGACTGACATACCATAGAATGGGATTACTATTTTCCTCTAATCAGTAGTGTTCTAATTGAGGATAGACATTGAAGAATTCCTGGTAACTAACTTTGAACAAAAAATTATGACTAAAATGACCATCATATTATTTTTAATAACATTGAACCATAAACAAACATATATGAATCAGTTTAAATTTAGTCATTAAATCCCGAATAATGATCAATCATATAAGATAAATCTCACTAAAAATAGACTATAAAAGAGGGGATTTATTTATTTTAGATAAAGCTTCAAAATGATCTATATTTTTAAGTTATTAAAAACTATTTTTATAATGGAACTAAATTAGTGATAAATTTTACTCCCGGAATCCTAAAAAAATCAATTATGAAAGGCCAAATCATATTCTTGATAATCAGATTCACCTACTCGATTTAGCCACATATTTTTGGGTGATAAGATGCAATCAATGTTATATGAGAAATCCTATATTCTAGTAGACTTATTCATAATCTATTAAATAGGTGTGGGTCAGGATTAGAAATGATAGATAGTGGAACCCTATGGTTATTTTTGATGTCATTTATGTATATATATCCAATCTATTCTATCTTTATACTCATATTTTTTAAAATATACTATATTGATATTATCAATTGATTATAAATCACCCATGTAAAATTATCCAAACTAGGAGATTGAGTAAAGGTAATAAAAAAATCCATGTAAATCGCATACCATTTACATATACTAATGAGAAATATATATTATACTCTTTTATGTTTTTGGTGCTCAAATTTAATATTTTAAAAGGTGTAGCAATGATACTTGAACTCTACAACCACTCACCTCATACCTTAGAATAAATATTTTTGGATGAGATCCAAAAATATTTGGGTGGTATTAGGGTGTGATGAATAGCTGTAATGATGACCTTATTTTATAGAATCCTACCTCAAGGACAAAGGAACCACCAAACATTTGATTAATCAAATACCACTACCTAGAGATCTTGAACAATCACCCAAGTTATCCCCACCCTTTGTAATTTTTGTGATTTATTTTTAATGTGAATTATATATTTTCATTTTATAAATAAAATCATTTAAAGTAGTTGCAGATCAAACTCTAACCTAAAATTATTGATCAATTTTCTCTTTCACATCCAAATGAAACTAAATGAAAAGTCATATCAAATTTCGTTATTCATTATTATTTTTCACTATTATGGTATGAAAATTTCACAAAAAAATAATATAGAACCATATTTAATTCACCCAAGTTATAATCTCGAGAAAAATTAAATATATTAAAATATTTCAAAAAATATATAATCTGAGATTCAATTCCTTTAAAAGAACATATTTTTAAATCTTTTATTTTTATAATACCTAGAAAACATCACCCATATGATATAGCGGAACTAATACTTCATTTTTTTCATCACTTCCACTAATTCTAGTTTATGAGTGCAATAATTTGTACCCTAAGGGTGTAATTAGCATGATCAATATTCTAAAACATTATCGTGTTTCATCAAAATACACCCATATCTCATACCTCATACACTTCAATACACCGTATATCCTTCATCATGATTGGGAAAAATAAATAAAGATACAAAAAAATTATCTTCACTTTTATCTCTTCAAATGATATATGAAACTTCTAATTCCATTCATAATTTTCTATATGTTAGGCTTTGACTATCATATAAAAATCTAATTCAGATAATTCCTAAATAAACATCCTATAATATCTAGCTAGTCCATGAAAAAATCAATTATAAAAAAATTATTTTGTATTTCCCAATACAACACCTCTTAAATATTCTTAGGATCTATAGAAACACCCCTTTCACAAATTACATAACCCTATAATCTCACTTACAAAATTCAACATTTTCACCAATAAAACATGTAATTTACCATGGAATTCTTCAATATTAGAAAGAAAACTTTTAAATGATACCCATCATCCCAATTTATAAATTAATTGGCAATGATATCACCTAATAACTCTATAAAAATGGTGTTGATTCATTAATGAATGATGTAATTTATCAATTCCATAAAGTCTATGAGATGATATATCAACCCTATGTCATAATAATATATTTATAATAACCAAAATGGAATTTAATAGTGGAATTATGGTTCGGTACATATTTTACTCTAAAATGATGGTATCCAAATATAAGTTAAATTTTATAAAATCACTTTTCTCTCCTTACATGATCAAGTAAATAATTAATCTAAGAAAATTTTTATTAATTATTTATAGTCTCCCAGTTGTGCTTTTGGTAATCATTAAAAATATTGAGAGTTTATTTGTCTTTACTTGTATTAAGGATTGGTTCCACTCATGGTAACAGACCTAGGAATGAAAAACAAATTTTATAATGCTTCTATAGATATAATTTCAATTCATTTATCATGATATGACCATATTAATATGATGTAAATGTAGTTGAATTTTAACATAAAATAAATATAATGGAGAATTAAAACTTCCCCCCTCTCTCTAGAAAAAATCCAATAAAATCCTAAGGAATCACTTCTAGACTCTAGTGTAAAATAACAGGAATTACATAACCTGAATTAATCTCAACAACATATAAGATAAGTCATGATATTTGGTATTAAATTTATTTAATATCTTTAATTATTGGATAAAAATATATTTATATATAATCCTTATCACTACAGAAAAAATTATAGTATCAATTAGGATAAATGAATAGAACCTTTCAATGATAAATATCACTATTATATTTAGATATGATCTTATAATACATGCTAAAAATGAGGCCAATGATATCCAGATCAAGGACTAGAAAAACATGTATCATCCCTACAACCCATAGCACTATAGGCCTATCCAAAGCTAATAAGATTTGACATATTCACCACATCCATTACCCCTTGTAGACTACCACAATATAAGTTGTAAATAAAATGATAATATTTTTTTACCTCAATTATGGTTCAAATCCCATCTCAAATCATTGATCATTGAAGTATTCTTCAATGAAAAGATCTGGAAAAAATAGAAATGATTTATAAAAATGGGTGGAATGTTTCATCAAGGATATATTCCTTTTCCATTGTTTAATTAAATCCTTGACACTTTCCATCTTTATGGTCATTGGGTAAAATTATTACCTTTACATTATCTTTTTAAATTCTCACTGGGTTATATATTTATATAGATTCTCTTTCAGTACTAAATTCTACACTTTAGAGTTATCACTTTCTAACGTATATTTGGAAATATTTACTTAAGAAGCCTCAAGTTTCTAAAAAAGGTAAAAAAATTCAATCAATTTTCTCCATCCATTCCTTTGGATCTTAATACTATTAGTCCACATAAAATGATATATGCTTCTTCTTAGTGAATCTGTGAGACTGATTCATCATTCCATCTTTGTCTCACTCACTTTTCTGATCTAGAGTTTGAATGGTTTGAATAATGGAATCGATAAGGGTATGATATATAGTAGGGTTGTCTTGTGGACAATTTTACCCTACCACCTCTACTATAATAACTATTGTATTTTTATGGGGAATCACCAATAAAACAAGGAACACTATGCCAATAAATATTCACCTCAATTAGAATAATATCAATAAACTAGAAGAATCCACTAAAATACTAATAAATAACATTCAATACTAGTCAAAGAGGTCTGAATAATAGGCATGGGTAAAAATATAAAAATCTAATTAGGACACAAATATTTATCTTATGATCACGTTATTTTTATGATCATGAGAAATCCATGAATATTACACTAGAGAGTATCTAGAGTGGGTTGTAGGGACGATACATGTTTTTCTAAAATGTCCCTTGTAACCATGAACCCTTGTTGTTTCCCCTGTTTTCACTCCTAAACATTGATTTTCCAAAAATAACTCATAGAATATTTTTAAACACATTTTAGAAATAAACCATAGAAAAATATATCTTATAAAATAAAGAAAAAATTCAAGAAAAAATTCTTGACAAACCATGGTAACTTGAGGATTAACCTGTGAGAGAGTTGGAAAAGCAGTCCCTTGTGCCTACCCCTCGAATAACATGATGAAACTATTAACATTTTATAATGTATTATCCATGTTCAACATACTATATCACCTGATCCATTATACCATAAGGCTCTAAGTACATTCCTAATCACTACAGGACACTAAGAATAATTATGGGTATCAAACATCCCAAATAGAATGATTTCAACTAAAAAACAAAAAGACATGAAAAATATGTCAAACAAGAATCTCATATAAGATATGCATATGTTCAATTTCAAAGAAAAGTGAATTAAAAATTTCAAATTAAAGCTATGAAAAACATGGTATAAGAACCAATGATAAAAATTATCATGCAATCATAATTTAACAATTAGAGAAAATTGAGATACATAAGGTAGTTAAATTAAAAATAGATCAAACTGAATAAAATTTTATAGTGCATGATAAAAGTATAACCTAAGATAAAAAATCAACTGATAGGAGATCCCAAGAACAATATCTTCAGGAACCATGATCAACACCCATTTTTAGATCAATAAAGAGACAAAAAAGGCAGTAGGGAATACCATAAATCAAAGTTAACCCTTTACTCCTGAAAGTATCATACAAAACCTGGTCTATATAAAGTCCGAAAACACTCAAAAGGTGTACATAGGGTGTGATAAATCACATTGTAGGATATCACCATGAATCAATATTACACTCTTCATAATAAAGACTATAATCCCAAAGTTAAACTAAAACAGCAAATAAATTATACCTTTTATCATTTTGAAAGTAAGAGAAACAAATGACCTTTCATTTTGTCCAGTAAATGAGATATTAGTTAAGAAATATTCAAAATAAAGGTTCATAAAAAAAATTATACATAAACACACATGATATTCTATTTAAAGTTATAAAATTAAATAAATATAAACAAATCAATATTATACCACAACCTAGGATTCCAATTGTGTGTCAAAGGGGTGTACATAGGGACTCTCTTTTGGAACACGTGTTGGATTATGCTAAACCTACATGAAACAAAACAAAATATACCCTCATCCTATTTATGATTTAAACACCTAATGAGAGTCCAATCATGTTTAGTCTTATGTGATTGGGAAAATCATAGCTCATGTAGTACTGATCAAAATTTCCCATAAAACTACCCATGGATGCCATGTAAAAATAATCCAAAAACAAATCTCAAATCATAACCAATAATAATAAAATATCTAACATCACAGGAAACTAACTAAATCATGTGTGTGAAAATAATTTCATCAATCTCTATAATAAAAACATTATACCAAATAAATAATTATATAATTCAAAATATTAAAAATCCATGAAATTTCATTTATATATATAATAATCCATTAAAAATTATATTTTAAAATACATTTTAACTAAATAATTACTAATAAATAATTTATCAAACACCTTGTGTGCTTGAAATATAGAATCTATTATATAAAATAGGAAAACCACTAAAATCACTCAATTTATCAATTGAAATTGTAAGGAATTATGAAGGTAATTCATAATATTACCATAAAAATTTACACAGATAAAATTAGAGTAAGGAATGTCTTCAAAACTAGAACCAAAATTCTGTGAAAAATAATGGGTGGTTATATAAACACACCTACATAAATCCATTGTAAGAAAATATATTTATTCAAATAATATAAGAATAGATAAAGATAGATTCTATGATAGTTTGAGAGTATTTTTTTCTTCTATTTCTGAATGTCTAAAAGAAGTATTCCTAGAGAAGTTTTGGAATTTTAAGTAGTGGTTAATAGAGATTTTATTTTTGGTAATATTAATAATAGAATAATAAATTTTCATGAGAGGATGTATTTTAGTTTTTTACATTATTCAATATATTGATTTGTTGAGTTTATATGATTATATAGTATACTAATAGTGGTAGTGATCAATTTGTGGTGATATGTGAATAGAGGATATAGTTGGAACCAATATAACTAGATGGATCATATTTAAATCATCAAAAAATAGTTGAGTGGGGATAGTTGTATGAATTAAAATATTCTCTTGTAGTCTTTTAATTCTCCTGGGTACTATCTTGGTATATATGGAAATAGTAACTCTGTGATATATATTTTTATCTTTTTCTTCCATAGAATTTTTTCAAAGTTTTCCATGGGGTAAGACATTATCTAATCTATATTAATCACTACATTTTTATTTTTGTGACTGTATGTGTGGTTTTTATTTATATTTTTTTCATCATTATGATTTTGGGGTTTATAAGGTGACCTTAAATACATGGATTGGGTATAAATAATCTTAGTTATGATAAACTATTTTTTTACATGTTTTCTATTTCAAAAATCCTATTGATGTTCCTTAAAATTTCATAATATGTGGAATAACAGTGTTGGAATAAGGTAGGGTTTGGATTAACTAGTTTTTTGAGTAAGATTTTGGAATATATAGGATAAAGGAAGAGGAATATCAATTCTAGAATTATATAGACTATCCATTCATATGAGCCTATCCAAATTAAATAAAATAATATTATTGGTAAAAACTAATCAAGAACCTACTGGCAGCGATTCAGATGATGCTTTCAAGAAACAGGGCCTCAAAAATATATACAAGTATAAAATTTAGGGGGGGGGGTACATTGACACTTCATATAATTATATTTTGATATTTACAATGTTATTATTTTATGCCCTTTAACATAACTGAAGAAATGCAATTTAAGATTTCAAATATTTTAAATGAAAATATTTATACTGATGTTGCTTATTTTATTATTCATTATATTCATTATATATCATATGAACTGATTATGTAGATAAATATTCATAAGTAATATATGGGTTATGAATCATAAATTGTTGTTTTTATAATCCAATAATTATAATTTCACATTGATTTAATTAATTATTTCTTAATCATAAATGTTATTATTATTATTTATAAATTTATTATCTATTTATTTTTATTCTTATTGTTTATTCTTATTCTAGATAGAATTTTTTCCAAAAATACTAAGTTTTTTATTTTATTTTGTCTAAGTAAAAAATTCATAAACTCGTACAATATTCTTTTACTGGTCTTACTAAATTTTTAAGTCATGTACATTTTCTCAAAGTCATATGTTTTTCATAAATTCATAAAAAAGGGGAATTAGTCTATGTATAAAGGCATACTCTCATTTAAAGTTATATGAAATAAGTTTTAAAAATATTATGGGAAATGAATTCAAATTCCACAGAGATTTATATGAGTAATGTAATATAATAATTAATTTCATAAGAAAATCTCAAAGTCATAAGTTTTTCTTGAATTTCATTTTCTCAAATATTTATAATGTCCCAGCCATATAAAGGTCACCCTATATGAGGTTTTCTCTTTAAACAATTACCACACAGAGATCGACATAAAATACAAATCCCAAGAAAAAAATTCATCACTTGAGCCTCAAAACACATCTAAAAACATATCCTTGATATATTCCATCTCTTAGAATCTAGATTAAAATATCAGTTCTCAAAAGCACCTTAGAACCAGAGAAAAAAATTCAAATCCCTCCAAAATTTTAGAGCCCTTAAATATGTGGGTCTATGCTCATACATTTAAATATTTTTGGAAATTTAAACTCTTTAATTCAGTATCATGCATTAAATACAAGGGAACAAGATCACATGTAATGAATTTAATATAACGAAGAGTTTTCAAAGAATAATAAATCTTGATTCCATGTAGTAAATTTCCACTATCTATAAAATACATGAAAAATAATCTTCCCTGATAAAATAGTCTAATCCTGCTAGACAAACTACTTCCTATTTAAATTATTATTATTTAATTTTGATGATTATCACCTTTTAGCTGATAAAAAGTGTTATATAATAAATCTTTAGTTATAAATTTGGTATTTTGTTTTACAAGGTAGATTATTGTTTAATTTAATAATTTTCAATATTTTAATACGTATACTCTTTTCAATCTCTATTATATCCTTTTCTATTTCATATTCCTTCCTTTTTTATTTTCTCTTCCCCATTATAGTGGAGAACCAACCCTTTCTAGTCAAGGGAAGTAATAATGATTTATTGAGTTTTAACATATTTAATTTTTTATAGTTACATTATACTAATAATTATGTATTAGTTAAATAGAGAGAATGTGTGGTCACATTACTATCCTAGTAACTATTTTCTTCTACTAATTCATCCATTTTACTCTACTTCATAATTATATTTTTTATAAAGTGGAGTATAATTGTGGTCATTATGTGAGAGATATTTTATTACATAAAAGGTTGGGACACAAGATAATTTCCATTAAAATAAAATTTCATATAGTGATAGTTCTTGATATCTAAATTTAATGGGATAATGATAATTAATTCATTTTAAAAGTACTATGATTGAAATCACTATAATCATTTAAGGATAGTAGTTTATCTTCTTATTAACGTCATTAAATTTTATATCTTCCTCTATTTATAATTATTTTCCATTCATCTATTAATTTATATTTATCACAATCAATCTATAAAACCCATCAATTATTTATTTTTATGTTTCTATCTTGTAGTATGTTTTACTAGTAAAAAGATAAAATTTATTTATGGAATTTCAAAGTGGCCTCCTCAAGATATTGACATACGGTACCCTACTAGGGTTGATTTAATATATAAAAACATGTAAAGGGATTCATGATTGATCCCCCAATAAAATGTTTTATAATTTACTAGGATATTAATCCCCTATTAAAACATTTCAAAAACAATAAAAAATTAAAATATAAAAAACGTTCAAAGATAGACATTCAATATCGTTATTCTTAAGCTTTTCTTAATAGATAATTTAATATGTATACCAAGTAAAATTTGGTATTATAATGATTTAATAAGTGAGAATGAAAATGTATATTATTGGATATCCATTAATTCTAATCAAATATCTATTTCTAGAATAACAATAAAAAATTAAGAAGATGGAAATCATGTTCAATATACTATTTTAGTTAAAGAACCTAAGTGGTCCAAGAAGGAACTACTTAGACATCTACTATCGAACCATTCTCATACCTTGCTATATGAGACAACTAAAGAGTATTTGTCAAATAATATACATGTAGGTGCTAAATAATGTTTGGA
The DNA here is from genome assembly GCA_963277665.1 of Viscum album. NCBI lineage: Eukaryota > Viridiplantae > Streptophyta > Magnoliopsida > Santalales > Viscaceae > Viscum > Viscum album. Next base: position 716,508,716 of record OY728128.1, on the reverse strand, counting down.
TATTTTTTGGGGTAACTTTTTTTAATATAAATAGACAAGTGATCCTTGTATCACTAATAATTAACAATCAGCACCATTCAACCAATATCTGGATTTAGAAGAAGATATGAAAAAAGTGGAGGTGTTTGAAGATATATTGGTGTATATTTCTAAACTAACACTAACTCTTATAAAGTAACTCTAAGAGGAATTAGACATTTAAGTGGAATTGATAGTTGGGACAGTATGGGGAGACAATCATTTATTGAACTCATTTAATCCAATTTCATTAAAATATTATTTTATATTACCTATCACTATATAGATTTTATATATTTGGAAAAAGAATGGATATCCTTTGAGGTAAATTATGAATAAAATTTTAAACCTAATAAGGAATATATAAATCTCTGTAAATCAATTAAAATTTTATTATAGAGAGAAAATAAATAGTTCCTTGTGGCTTCTAAAAAACATGTTTTAAGATATTCATCTAAAAGGGGAATATTTTTTTATTAACCTATCTTTATTTAATTATTTTAAAATTTAACACTTAACTCAATTCACCTTGGATAAAACTTTACATAAAATAGTATGTCAATAGGCCTTGATAATTGAAAATTTTATTCAGGTAGTGGAAAAAGAATTGGGCCCATAATTTCTTTTGGAACAACCATTAATGTTTTAATGGAATGACCCAAAATTTTATCAATGGAAATTATGTTCTTATAAATATGTAATATATTGTAAACCATAAAAAATAACCTTGAGAACACAATAAAAAATTTATAAATGATGAATGAATGAAATAATAGGTATTTCTAGAAATTTAAGAACCAATCTCGATGGAAAAGTGACTTCACCTTTGGAATAGTAACATAACCATTAGGAATAGTAAATTGACCAATAGAATAGTAACCTCATCTATGAATGTATAAATAAAATTTAGGCATCTTATAAATGATAATATGATATAATTATATCATGGTGTAAGTAAATAAATATTTTAAAATTTATTAATTATGTGATAGTATTTTTACAAAATATAAATATTTATTTATAATTTTATAACTAATATAAATATTTAAAATATTTTTTTTCATAAAATAGATTCATAAATAAACATTTTTTTTCTTTTTATTATAAGATAATTTTATGATACATTAATTAATTTATCAAAGTGTTATAAAATCAACTATAATTTTAAAATTAGTATTTTCTAAGAAAATGATGATTTTTATTAAAAATTAATTTTCTAATATTTATAAAATTATACTTATAGAGTGGAGTTAATTTTTTAATTTTACACATTAATAAATGGTGATGGTTAATTTTTGGTATTTTTCTAAATTACTTGAATTTTTTGTGAATAGTAAAATATAGCAATTTATGGTAAAAGCTAGAGACATGAATTTTTGAGTCATTGTTCATGTAAAGATATTGTAAGCCTAAAATATATAAATCTATATAATTTTTTAATATATTTAATTATAATGTTCAAACTATTCAATTTCTTGAGCCAAAATAATAAACTAATGAATAAAATCATTACAAAACACTCCCCTCATCCCCAATAAATGCCACCCCTCACCACCTCCTCTTCTCAAACCTCAAAATCCTTCAAACATGTCAAATTTATACCCAATAATATTCCCATGACCCTCCCCCATTTCTAGTATCCTTTGGTCCCAAAAAATACGAAATCTAATTTCTCTAAGGAGGTTCTCAAAGACTTGATGTTTAAGAGGTAAAATCTTATTTCTTTTCTTTTAATTTTTTCAATTTATTTTCGTTTCTTATTCTTTCCTCACATCCCATTAACCACTTGTTATGATAACTCTAGTATAGTATATATAATATTTTTTTATGTTAATGTACTAATCCATCATCAAACCCCTTCTTCACTCCCTTTTATTCTAAAAATGAAGACATCGTCTGTGATGTGTTGATTTACCCCCATCGTGGACAATGCACTTTCATTTTTCTATATCACCATAAATTATGGTCATAATACATTTATAATGGTTGATAGGTATTTTAGAATTTATTTTTTAACACTTTTAATGTTCTTGAAATTATATATCTATATATTATTAAATAATAAGATGAAACTAGTTTGCGATGATCGAAAAACTACTAAATTAATCTAAATGATTAGTGTTAACATTTTATCTATTGAATTAACCTAATACCATATAAAAATGATATATAAAATAATTTAATCTTTTTTTATGTTCATTAATAAATTATAATCTGAAAACTATAAAATCATCCTCATTTTACATGAACTTTCATACATGTATACAAGCGAATTGATTATGAAAATCAAGAAAACCAACACCCTGAATGATGAAATTTAACTCTATAAATCATTAAAATGGCCATAAATAAACTTAATTAAGTTATAATTAATAAAATACATGTATAATCGGTTCTATATTTAGTAATTAATGGGTCTAATTTTATTATCTAATATTTTTAAGCAAAGAATGTATTCAGACATAATATAAGGGTAATTGACGAACCCAAATACATTTCCGTAGGTTCTCCCTCTTTTAATCAATTTTAAGTATGGGTGTTCATTTAATATCATTTCATTTTTTCCTTCCCTTTTATTTTCTAGGATATACATGTTTCTGATCTAGTTTTATGACAAATACAAAGAGTTTTTTAAAATAAATCTTCTTTCTCAAAACAAATCATTTACTTCTCTTGACATTGTTTCATATTTAGTTAAGAATTATACCCAGAATTGTATTCCCTCTTTATTTTGGGAATTACAAAGTTTATTCATGAATGTGTTCTTTATTAAATGAAACTAATTCCCTTCCTTGGGTTATATTATGAAAAATATTTATATATATTCCATGGGGAATGCATGGTTATGTAAATGTTATGATGTGATAGGTGCACCCAAAATTATATAGCAATGCAACGCATTGGGTAAAGTGATGTATCTTATGAGATAATGCGAAACATGCATGAAAATCATGAAATATATGTTCACATTGATTATTTTATGATTACTCGCATATTTTATGCATGAGTATGATGGTGTATTTGTTCACAACTATGTGTGGTAGTACACCACTAAGACACGATGTTCCATTTCTATTAATTCCCATATTCTATGACTTTTTCTAATGATTTATATAATTATTATTATTATGATACTTTTCATATGTTATGATGATTATTATTATTCTCACACATGTTCCATGTCTCTTATTCTTCCTCTTACTCGGATTTTATCTCACCCCTTATTCTGATGTATATCTTTAGGTGAATATTTGTACTATGGAGAACATGAGGGCCAATAAGAATCCAGAAAAGAAGGAAATAAATAAATATTTATGTTTTATTATGTTCTTAATTTTTATAAGATATATAACCTTTGGATCCCGTTCTTGTAGTACAATTATATTTTTTAACTTTAAAATAATGTAATAGTCGTGTAAGAAAAAATGAAGGGTCACTGTAATTGGTATCAGTGCATGGTTTAGTAAATTTGGGAATTATGATTAGAGAACCTTAGTGAAAAACCTTAGTACGAGACTAAGTATATATAATCACCTAATAGTATTTTTCTTTTAAATTATAAACATAGGGATACCACACAATATTCCTTTAGAGTTAATTTCACATTTTAATAAATTCATTATTTATGAATTGTTTACTTATGTTTTTCTAAAACCTTTTTTATTTTATAAAATTGTGGGAACCAGGAGAAAATAAGATAATAACCCATGTGAGGGGAAATGTAGAAATTTCTTGAATGACATCCCCAATGACTAGGGAGGTGGAGTTTAAAATATCATAGTCATGATCACCCAACTATCTTAGTCCATGAAAAATAACATGAATAACGTTGAAAGAACTACTTCACCAAAGAGGAAGAATTTAACTATAGAGTCTTTTATATAGAAAAGACTTCTTAAATTTAGTGGATCTTACTATAAACTAGTCATGGAACAGTCAGTCAACTCAATGGAGATGATCCTTTCTATTCTTCACTATTCTTTGATGGATAAGGAGACTTTGTCCATTTATCATTTAGTTGTAGATTCCTATCAATGGTGTTAATTGATTAAGAACACCAAGCCAAAGGATGAAATTGAAGAGCTGGAGTGGGAAGTCATTAAAAAAATATTTATTAACAAGTATTTCCCTTGATCTCATTGAACAAATATAGAGAGATAATTCTTAAATCTCAATAAAAATGTAGGTGAATCTTTCATGGATTATAAAGCGACATTCCAAAAGTGTTTACAGTACACATCATTTTTTATCAACACTAATAGAAAAATTGATAAATTATTTAGGGACTTTGGGAGTTATAAAGAACTTGTTTGATGTGCTCTGAAAGTGAAGATGGATTTTGGAGAGTGATCCCATGTCTATAGTGATAAGAAAAGAAAGATTATGTTTCAAGCTATAGGATATAATCACAATGGTGGAAATAAAACTCAACCACTAACATGTAAATGAATGTGGGAAGAAGAATCATGGGAATTACCTCAATGGGATTGGGAAATACTTCAAGAGTGTGAGAGAAGGAAATCAAGATAATTAATGTTGAAGAGACATGAAGAAACTGGAAAATGTGGTAGAGGAAAGGAGAGCACCACACATGGTTTACTGCTTTAAATACAGGTAGAAAGGGAACTATGCAAGATAGTGCATTAAACCAAGAGTGCTCGAGGGTAATCAGCATCATCAGCCACCAAATCCAAAGGTTAAAGAGAATTATTATGCCATCACTACTATAGATTTGGACCTAAAAATGATGTGGTGACAAGTATTTGGTTATTCATTCAGGAAGGGTGAAAATTCAAATTGATTTTTTTCTATGAATTCTTGCATGTCTTGCAAGTTTAGTACAACTATTCAAGCACCACCTCAAAATATAAATGTTTAGTTATCTTTGAAAATAGGGAATGAGGTAATTATTACATCCAAATTATATAACTAATACTCGGTTAATATTTGGGGACTAAGCCTCTTATAAAATCTTTTCATACTTCCTTTCGGGGATTTTGATGCTATTTTGGGCATGGATTGAAAATCATTATACAAATCCAACATCAACTATAGGGAAATGGAGATCATTGTTCACATCTCAAGGCATCGTCAAATTTTGTTAAATTCTAAGGAGGAGGATGAATCTTCCCCAGAATAATTATATAAAGTGTGGATGTTATTGCCTTATTATCATGCATACCTAGCTCAAATGACTATGAAAAAGGAGATAATAATGCTTAAAGACATGCCAATGTGTTCCTTAAAGAATTGACTGGTCTTCCTATTGATTGAGATATTGAGTTCTCAATTGAAATTATTCATGTATCTCTACTAATATTTAAGTCACCAAATATAATGGACACTATTGATTTGAAGGAACTGAATAAGTAGTTGCAAGAAAATATAGACAAGGGTTTTATATTCCTGAGTGATTCACCATGGGGTGAACCAGTCCTCTTCATGAAGAAGAAGGATGGATCAATGCACATCTACATTTATTATTGTGTGTTCAAAAAAGTATTGATAATTAATATGTATCCCCTTCTATGGGTAGATGAATTCTTTAATCAACTACATGGTGAAAAATAATTCTCTAAGGTGTACCTTCGGTCTGGATATCACCAATTAAAGGTGCGTAAGGAAGATATTCACAAGACAATATTTCAAATGATGTATGGACTCTATGAGTTCATAGTGATTCCCTTCAGAATCAATAATGCTCAAGAAATATTCATTGACATAATTAGTAGAGACTTTAGAGATTACCACAATTTTTTTGGTAGTATATATTGATGATATTATGATATACACTAAGAGAATATGAAAACATGAGGAGAATTTGAATATGGTGCTAAAGAATTTTTGAATGGAGAAAATTTATTCAATGTATAGTAAATTTGAGTTATGAATGGAGGAAGTATCTTTCTTGGGGAAAGATATCATCAGCAAAGAAATATTTGCAGACCCTTCCAAGATAAAGGCAATAAGAGAGTGGCCTAAACCAAAATCTATAATGTAGATATATAGTTTCCTTGGTCTATCTGGGTATTACTATTGATTTGGGAATAACTTTTCAAAGATTTTAAAACCCACTAACCATGTTGAATCACAGTGGAGAAATGTTTTTTTGGACCAAAGAATGTGAAGACAGTTTCAAAGAGTTAAAAAATAGGCTTATAACTACAACAATACTCACACTTCCAATAAGTGGGGAACACTTTGTGATATAGAATGATTTTTCAAAGAAAGAATTAGGAATGTTTTGATGAAAAATGATAAATTTGTAGATTAAACCTCAAGGTAGTTTAAAATTCATGATAAAAACTATATCACACATGATCTAGAGTTAGAAGCAGGGCTCTTGATGATAAAAATATGGTGACATTATCTATATATGGAGAAGTGTGAAATATATACTGATTATAACGACCCATACTTTACATACATTTTTATTTCTTCAGAATTAAAGCACACTTATTACAATATATAAAAAAACCAGGAAAGGACCATATAAGTATAGTGTCTTTAGAAACTGGGAAACATAAACAACTGGTTCATAAATAATCTACACTGTCTCCCTTTTATTTTGTTATATCTAGAGTCCCTTTTGGCATATCTTACTTAATATCCTTCTTCCTGACCTGGGGAAAAGAAAACATACAAAAGGGTGAGCTCAAATTCTCAGTAAGGGTAAACAAAAGAACTATCAATCACATCATATTCATAATAACATAACATTTTGGAAATCTTAACCTGTAAAAGATATCATAATTTCATAACATGGGATAAATCATAGTAGTGAAATATAATCCCAAAAATCATAATTTAAAACATGAAAATTTTTGGTATACACACATAATCATAGAGAATCATTTCTTAGTAGTCAAGACTCATTTCCAAGACTATCTTAGCGAACAAAGTCCATTTCGGAACTGAGTTCACTCCTCGTTTCAGTCTTGTTTCACTGAACCGGTTTAACCTACCGTTGCAGACATATCTAATCTCATGAGATATAAATCTTTACCCAATTCATTGGAGTGAGATATAGGTACCACCCATCTAATAATGAAACCATTCTTATGTGTTCCACAAGATCATAAAACATACATCATAGCATAACCCATGTAATAAAAATGGGATTCTTAAACATCATGCCATCATAAGATAAAAGGACATCATAAAAAATAATTCCCTCATAACATAATCAAATCAATGTAAAAATAGGGATATAAACATAACCCTATATTATCTTATATGTAAAATAATTTTGATAAAACACTTGAACTCCATTCTTGAGGAAAATATCCTTTCTACTTCAAAAACATTTTTCCTTTATTAACATGTCATACAATTTTAAACTAAAAGAAGTTGATTAAAAACAAACATGAAAACTTTTAAAGGAATCATCATGGAAATAATGTTCTAAAAATCCATTCAGGTCGTATAAGTTAAAAAAGAACATTCTTCTAATACTTTGGCCGGAAAAGTCAAAAATTACCTCGTACGAAAAACAACAAAAGATTACATTCATAACTTTTAATAAAAACTCACTGAAGGGTAAAATTGGATTTAAAAAATTGTAGGAGGATAGAAATAATATTACATATTAAGGAAACATGGATGTGGATGATAAATACGCCCCATTAAATACCAAAGTATAAACAATCTCAGATAAAAATGAGATTGTGAGATTTTCCCTTACCTTAGGTCCGATTTGCTTCATAAGTGTCTGAACCTCCTTTATAATGATTTAAATAATGTCATTGACTTATTCCAGAATCATACTCATTGTTATTATATCATATATGGTCATATTCTTAGCTTCTTATTATTAATATTTCATTGCTACTTGTTATTCGGGTGTTTATTACTTTTTGTTCTTATGTGTGTTTTGTAGAATAAATTATTATTCTTCTTTTGAGGTTATAGATAACTCATTTACAGAATTTTATTAGTGTAATATATATCATATTTATTCATTCAATTAATTTATATAATCATTATTAATGGAAGATCATGTAGAACGAGTCGCATCACATCGTGGAGACGGTAGGTCGTACGTACGCACGAGCGATGATATCGTTCTCATGATCGTGGAATTGTATTGAAGTGTATGTATACTATTTAAGAATCAATTTCACTTTAAAATAATCATATATATTTATTCTTTACACCATTATACCCATACAAGTAAGGTGGTGGTGTAAAATAGATTACACCACGACGTGGAGACGGTATTCCGTACGTACGCACGCGTGGTGATTTCGTTTTCCATAGGATGGATAGAAGGTGAAATAGGGTTGTTTAATACTTATATTAAAATATCAGTATATGATTGATACTGATGTTATTACTTCATAATGAAACAACTAAAGAAGAAGAAGTAGAACAAGAAATAATGTTGAAAGAATCAGTAATGAACATTACCTCTTCTTTGAAGCGCCTCTTCTTAACCTTCTCTTAGGGCACTAAAGATGGTATTTGAACAAGACCAGGACCTCTAGGATGTTTATAGAGAAGTTTAGAAGAGAAATTTTCAGAGTTTGGCCGAGCTTGAAGGCTCAAAGTGGTGTGAGGAAGAGAGGGAGGAGGTGCCCTTTTATAAGGGAGGACAGGGGCACCTTTGGAAAAACTAAAAATATTATTTTATTATAAAGTCATATTCGGAATAGCTCCGAATTGATTTATTTCGAAGATAAGGTGGGGATGGGTAGAAATAATCTCAACCAATGGGTTTTAGACAATTTTAGGTTACTATTTTATCCTTATCATTTAGATTTAACTCTAAGTTAAATAATTTAACTTTTACCGTGTCTTTTTGTTTTCTTACACTATATGGTTAATAAACATACTATAACAAGCCAAACGAACCCCAAGTTGTTTATTATTAATCTATATGACCTTATCTAAGTCATTTGGCCAAACCTTAGATTTTTAGGAATAAAATAACAATTAATAATATAATATTTGTTTTAAAAACTATTTTATGTCAATTTTGACACTATTTGGTAATTGATTTTTGTGAAAATCATAAAAGCATGATTAGTTCGAATAAAGTTAATTAAATAAATAATAACATGTCATATTAACCTATAAAATCATTGTAATTCCTAAAAAGTCTCAAATTACATTTATTTGTGTATTTATAACATCAATTATGTTAATATTTCATTAATAAGATAATTACTGCATCATCATTGTGTCATAAATAAATAAAATTATTTAATGTTTAAAATTTATAAATAAAATACCATTATGTAGGAAATATTTTTATATTTCTAATGAATATTTATAGTTGAATTTATCTTATGTATAACCCTATATTAAAAATGATTTACTTATTAAACTTTAATTTTAACTATTTTAACCCTTCTTTAAATAAATTAATAATAAATGTCCTAATCTAATCCAAGTGGACCTAAATGGTCATATTTTATTCCTAATGTTGTTTTTTGTCAAATTAAACTTATCCAATAGAATTAGTACATGTGTTAGGGTAATAATAATATCATTTTTACCCTTAATTACCCTATTTACTTTTAACTGTGGTAAATAAAAGTAAAAAGTTACTATTCACCAAAAATTATTTTCATCTCATTCAACCACATTTTAGTCCTTGATATTAACCATGTCTCTCGGATGTTCGAAATTCCACTCACGGAAGTGGTAAAATTAAGTTTTATGTGAATTTCCAAATTCTCCTAGGAGGTAGGTAAAAGACGGTGAAAAGTTCAATAAAATTTTTATACATCTAAAATTATTATAAAATGACTCCAATGAATTACATTGAAATTATATAGGTATTATGTATCAATTTTTACCTAAAATAAATTTAAATAAAATAAATAATTGTTTAAATAAAAAGTCGGTTTTTAAATAGTAACCTAGTGTTTTCACTATTCATCAAAAATTGAAAGTTTTCAGAAAAATACCAAAATTTCACCCTAGGCTAATTTCGATATTTCGAATCCAAAAATGAAGTCCATTTTGAAAGATAAAATTTAAAAAATTTCAAAAAGTGGGTATTACTATTCATAACAGCTAGTTTTAATAATATTTTAATAGCATATCATTGTTTAGTGAAACTCGGAATTGCGTACAATGGAAGTTATCGAGGAATGTTGCGATTGCATGTAAAGCAAGAAAAGCTAGTGTTGTGTGTATTGAAAGATTCCTTTGATGATGTATATAACATAAAAACAAAATATTTCTCATAAAAGTATCAGGTGTTACATTCTACCCCCTTAAAATGAATTTCGCCTTCGAAATTCGTCACTTGGTAACAAACAGATGAGGATAACTCTACCTCATCATATCCTCAAGCTCCCATGTAGCTTCTTATAATTGGTGGTTCATCCATAAAACTTTCACCAAGAGAGTGGTCTTGATCCGTAGGACTTTTTCGCTACGATCCAGAATCTCTATCGGTTGTTCTTCATAAGAAAGATCTTGCTCCAACGGTACTTCTTATGAGCTGAGTACATGTGAAGGATCGTGTATGTACCTTCTCAGGAGAGATACATGGAACACATCATGAACTTGATAGAGATTCAGTGGAAGCGCCAATTGGTAAGCTACCTTCCCAACACGATCCAGTATTTCGAAAGGACCGATATACCTAGGGCTCAACTTTCCCTTCTTTCCAAATCTCATTACTCTCTTCCAAGGAGATATTCGTAAGAACACTTTATCACCCACTACAAACTCTAGGTCTTTTCTTTAGTTATTGGCATAAATTTTTTGTCGACTGTGAGCTACTCTTATGTGTTGTTGAATAGATCATACCTTTTCTGCCATCTTATCCACAAGATCAGGTCCTAATAGATTTATTTCCCCAACTTCATCCCAGCAAGTTGGAGTTCGGCATTTCTTTCCATAGAGAGCTTCATAAGGAGATATCTGAATATTTGAGTGAAAGCTATTATTATAATAAAATTACACCAAAGGTAGGTGTTGATCCCAACCACCTTTTAAATCCATAGAGCAAGCTCTTAACATATCTTCTAGAGTTTGAATTGTTCTCTCGGACAGACCGTCTGTCTGAGGATGATAAGCAGTGCTGAAACTCAACTCTGTATCTAGTGTATGCTGAAGACTTTGCCAGAACTTCTAGGTAAACCTCAGATCTCGATCATATATAATGGAAAGTGGTACTCCATTCAATCTTACCACTCCCTTAACATATATCCTGGAAAGATGATCCAGAGAGAAATCCTATCTAATAGCAATGAAGTGTGCAGACTTTGTAAGACGATCAACTATGACCCAGATATCATTATTGCCTTTGGATGTTTTAGGAAGTCCGGTGACAAAGTCCATAGTGATGTTTTCTCATTTCCATTCATCTATGGGTAATGGTTGTAACATCCCCTTAGACTTCTATCTCTCAACTTTAACTTGATGACAAACCAAGCATCAAGAGACATATTCAGCAACATCTCTTTTCATGCCATCCCACCATAATTACTCTTTCAGGCCCCTATACATCTTCGTGCTTCCAGGATTAATAGAGAATGAAGAACTATGAGCCTCATCCAGCAGCTCCTTTAATTCAGGGATGGGAGGAACACAAACCCAATTCCTGAAATTTATTATCCCATCACAATCAAGGTTGAATTCAGGAACATTTCTCACCTTCTTTTGTAACTCTACATCTTCTTTTTGTGCCTCTTTAATCATCACATGTATAGATGGTTGAACATTCATCTGAGAAAGATAAGATGTTTCCCCTTCCATTATAATTCCAAGATCCATCCTTTGTAAATCCATAAATATTGGATCTTTTGTGATCCTCATCATGGATAATCTAGCATGGTCTTGTCGACTTAATGCATCTACCACCTTGTTTGCTTTCCCAGGATGGTAATGAATTGAGAAGTCATAATCCTTAATCAACTCCAACCATCTTCTTTGGTGCATATTCAGCTCCTTTTGTGTGAAAATATACTTTAAACTTTTATGATCAGTATAAATATCACACCTTTCACCATAAAGATAATGCCTCCAAATCTTTAATGCAAAGATTACCGCAGCTAACTCCAAATCATGAGTTGGGTAATTTTGCTCATGGATTTTCAACTATCGTGAGGCATAAGCTATCACCATATAGTTTTTCATGAGAACACACCCCAATCCCTTCTTGGATGCATCACTATAGATCACAAACCTTTCTCCACTACAAGGAAGCGTGAGTACAGGTGCACTGGATAAACTTCTTTTCAACTCCTTGAAATTCTCTTCACATTCCTCTGTCCAAACAAACTTAACTCCTTTCCGAGTCAACTTGGTGAGTGGATTAGATAATCGTGAAAAATATTTCACAAAATTTCGATAATATCCATCAAAACCAAGAAAACTTTGGATCTCAGTTACTATTTTTGGTCTCGACCATCTTTCGATAACCTCTGTTTTTGTTGGATCCACAGATATCCACTCTTTTGAGATTATGTGACCCAAAAATGAAACTTTTTGACGCCAAAATTCACACTTGGTAAAATTGTCATAAAGATTCTCCTTTCTTAGCGTCTTTAATACAATTCTCAAGTGATCTTCATGTTCGTACATGATCTTTGTATAGACAAGAATACCGTCTATAAAGACTACCACAAACTGATCAAGATAGTCTCTAAAGACTCTATTCATCAGATCCATGAAGATAGCGGGGGCATTAGTAAGACCAAATGGCATCACTATAAATTCATAGTGTCCATACCTTGTACGGAAATCCGTCTTTGGTATATCCTCCCTTTTGACCCTTAATTTATGATACCCAGAACGAAGATCAATCTTGGAAAAGTATTGAACTCCGCGTAGTTGGTCAAATAAGTCATCAATGCATGGGAGAGGATATTTGTTCTTGATAGTGATCTTGTTAAGTTCTTGATAATCAATGCAGAGTCTCATTGATCCATCTTTCTTCTTAAAAAATAGAATAGGTGTTCCCCAAGGTGACGCACTAGGGCGTATGAATCCCTTATCAAGATTCTCTTGGAGTTGCTTCTTCAATTCCTACAACTCAATTAGGGCCATTCTATAAGGTGTCTTTGAAATAGGCAAAGCACCCGGTACGAGTTCTATTGAAAACTCAACTTCACGGGTTAGTGGAAGACCCGAAAATTCCTCTGGAAAGACATCATCAAACTCCCGTACAATGGGAATATTATTAATCATGAGTTTCTCACCAACCATTTGAGATAAATAACCTTCATTTAGTGGAATCAAGACCCATAAGATGGAATAAATTTCCACTGGAAGGTTATGTTCATCCTTGCATCGATAGACGATCATAGATTGATCTGGAATATGGAATGTGACTTCCCTTCTTTGGAAATTGATATGAGCTCCATATAAAGAAATCCAATCCATGCCAAGAATCACATCAAATTCCACAATAGGAAGGATCACAAGATTTGCAGGAAGCACTTTCCCACAAACTTCAATCGGAGAAGAATTATAAACTTTTGATGCGACTGTTGTGCCATTAGGGGTTGTCACAGCTAACTCAACATCGAATTGTTGAGGTAATATGGCGATACCCTTAGAAAATTCTTCTGAAATAAAAGAGTGGGTGGATCCAGAATCAAATAAAACATTTTCTACTTTAGAGTGGATGGTAAGTGTACCTTTCACCACTTCGTTATCATACTCCACATCGCTGATAGAAATTGCATGTGACTTTCCTTTATCATTAGCCTTAAGAGTTTGTTTATGTCGATCATCATCAACAACCCTTGGATTAGGGCATTGATTAGCATAATTACCCATTTCCTTGAACTTGTAACACTGAAGTGTAGGAGGTGCACTCTGTGTAGTCTTTTCTTTGTTCGCATCACTAGACATCTTCTTCCCATCTTTGTGGAATTAAAATGCCCGATGACCTTCCTTTCCACATTTGAAACATTTACTTGTCCCTCTAAGACAACTCCCTCCATGTTTCTTTCCACACTTTGAGCATAAGGGAAAACTCATCTTCTTTTTAGTGTGCTCTTTATATTTTCCTTTGAATTACATTTTCCTCTTCTTATCAAATGGATATGACAAATGGGTTAGTCCAATCTCCATCTCAACCTTGAGAGCACATCGAACAATTTCCTCGTAGCTATTGAAGTCCCTTATGGATAACTCCCTTCAAAGACTTTGTTTTAAGCCACTAAAGAATCGATTGATCTTACTCTCAGGTTGGATAATAATACCAGAAGCGTACCTTGAAAGTCTTGTAAAATTTGCTTCATAGGTACCAACAGATTCATCATCCTTTTTCTTTAGTTCAAGAAACTCCTTCTCTATCTTTTTTCGGATAATACGAGGGAAGTACTTATTGAAAAATAAGTTCTTGAACTCATCCCATTCCATGGACTCAATTTTATCTCTTGGCCTCATATTCTTGATAAGATTCCACCATTGATCAGATTCACCTTCCAAACAATATACTTCTAAGATGACTTTATCATGTTCAGAACATTGATGAACTGAAAATATCTTTTCAGTAGTACTGATCCATTTTTCAGCAACTAATGGATCAGTAGACCCACTGAATGAGGGTGGACGCTGCCTCATGAAGTATTCAACAGAATTTTTCTCCTTCCTTTGATCGTTTGGAAGTAATGCATGATTCATAGCTTGAGAAAGTTGTGTGAGCATGGCTATAATATTTTTCATTCTAGCTCCCATAATGTTTGGTTTCTCAGGGGGACAATCATTGCATTGCTCGTCGCATTCCGCATTAACACGGTTCCTTCAGGTTCCATCTATTGACTAAAACCAAGAAGAATAGTGTGATCAATACTAATTATAATAGGAAAACCACATAATCAAGAATAAAATTTCACACTTAAGGTCTTATCTTAGGTTATTCATGGAAATTTCTAAAACACTAAGATTGTGTTCTATGTTTAGATATATCCATACGGTTCTTACTAAGGCTTTCACATCCTAGTTTCAAAAGGTTGACTATACTTTTCCTCTGATACCAACTATAACGACCCATAATTTAACACACATTGTTATTTCTTTAGAATTGAAGCACACTTATTACAACATATAACAAAACCAGGAAAGGACCGTATAGGTATAGTGTCTTCAGAAACTGGGAAACATAAACAACTGGTTCATAAATCATCTACAGTGTCT
The DNA here is from genome assembly GCA_963277665.1 of Viscum album. Classification (NCBI taxonomy): domain Eukaryota; kingdom Viridiplantae; phylum Streptophyta; class Magnoliopsida; order Santalales; family Viscaceae; genus Viscum; species Viscum album. The sequence continues at coordinate 716,493,587 of OY728128.1, read as the reverse complement.
CCCTTTTATTTTATCATATCTAGAGTCCCTTTTGGAATATCATAATTAATATCGTTCTTCTTGACCTGGGGAAAAGAAAACATACAAAAGGGTGAGCTAAAATTCTCAGTAAGGGTAAACAAAAGAAATATCAATCACATAATATTCATAATAACATAAAATTTTGGAAATCTTAACCTGAAAAATATATCATAATTTCATAACATGGGATAAATCATAGTAGTGAAATTTAATCCCAATAATAATAATTTAAAACATGAAACTTTGTGTCATACACACACAATCATAGATAATCATTTCTTAGTATTCAATACTCATTTCCAAGACTATCTTAGCAGACAAAGTCCATTTCTGAACCGAGTTCACTCCTCGTTTCAGTCCTGTTTCACTAAACCGGTTTAACCTTCCATTCCAGCCATGTCTAATATCATGAGATATAAATATTTACCCAATGCATCGGAGGGAGGTATAGTTCCCACCCATCTCATAATGAAACCATTCTTATGTGTGCCACAAGATCATAAATCATACATCATAGCATAACCCATGTAATAAAAATGGGATTCTTAAACATCATGCCATCATAAGATAAAAGGAAATCATAAAAATAATTCCATCATAACATAATCAAATCAATGTAAAAATAGGTATATAAACAGAACCCTATATTATCTTAGATGAAAAATAATTTTGATAAAACACTTGAACTCCATTCTTGAGAAAAATATCCTTTCTACTTCAAAAACATTTTTCCTTTCTTAACATGTCATACAATTTTAAACTAAAAGAAGTTGATTAAAAATAAAATTGAAAACCTGTAAAGGAAGCTTCATGGAAATAATGTTCTAAAATTCCATTCAGGTCGTATAAGTTAAAAAAGAACATTCTTCTCGTACTTTGGCTGGAAAAGTCAAAAAGTACCTCGTACGAAAAAAGGACAAAAGATTCCTTTCATATCTTTTACTAAAAACTCACCGAAGGGTAAAATTATATTTAAACAATTGTATGAGGATAGAAATAATATTAAATATTGAGGAAACATGGATGTGGATGATAAATACATTCCAGTAAATACTAAAGTATAAACAATCTCGGATAGAAATGAGATTGTGAGATTTTCCCTTACCTTAGGTCCTATTTGCTTCGTAAGTGTCTTAGCCTCCTATATAATGATTTAAATAATGTCATTGACTTATTCCAGAATCATAGTAATTGTTATGATATCATATATGGTCATATTCTTAGCTTCTTATTAGTAATATTTCATTGCTACTTGTTATTCGGGTGTTTATTACTTTTTGTTCTTATGCGTGTTTTGTCGAATAAATTCTTATTCTTCCTTTTTGGTTATAGATACCTCATTTACAGAATGGTATTATTATAATATATATCATATTTATTCATTCAATTAATATATATAATCATTATTAATGTAATATCATGTATAACGAATCGCATCACATCGTGGAGACGGTAGGTCGTACGTACGCACGAACGATAATATCGTTCTCATGATCGTGGAATTGTATTGAAGTGTATGTATACTATTTCAGAATCAATATCACTTTACAATAATCATATATAGTTATTCTTTACACCATTATACCCATCCAATCAAGGTGGTGGTGGAAAATAGATTACACAACGGCATGGAGACGGTATTCCGTACGTACGCATGCGCGGTGATTTTGTTTTTTGTGGGATGGATAGAAGGTGAAATAGGGTTGTTTCATAATTATAATAACATATCATTATATGATTGATACTGATTTTATTACTTAATAATGAAACAACTAAATAAGAATAAGTAGAAGAAGAAATAAAGTTGAAAGAATCCGTAACAAACATTACCTCTTCTTTGAAGCGCCTCTTCTTAACCTTCTCTTAGGGAACTAAATATGGTCTTTGAAGAAGACCAGGAACTCTAGGATGTTTACAGGGAAGTGGAGAAGAGAAATTGACAGATATTGGAAGAGCTTTAAGGCTCAAAGTGGTTTGAGTAAGAGAGGGAGGAGGTGCCCTTTTATAAGGGAGGAGAGGGGCAACTTTGGAAAAAATAAAAATATTATTTTATTATAAAGTCATATTGGGTTTTTAATAGCTCCAAATTGATTTATTTAGAATATAAGGTGGTTATGGGTATAAATCCTATCAACCAATGGGTTTTATACATGTTTAGGTTAATATTTTATCCTTATCGTTTAGATTTAACTCTAAGTTAAATAATTTAACTTTTACCATGTCTTTTTGTTTTCTTACACTATATGCTTACTAAACTTACTATAACAAGACAAAAGAACCCCAAGTTTTTTATTATTAATATATATAACCTTATATAAGTCATTTGGCCGAACCTTATATTTTTAGGAATAAAATAACAATTAATAATATAATATTTGTTTTAAAAACTATTTTGTGATTCACCTTGATGTTCTAGAAAATACTCCAACATGCTCTAAACAATGAGATGAAATTTAGTACGACTTATGATCGTCAAACTGATGGCCAATTAAAGTATACTATTTAGAAATTGGAAGTCATTTTGAGATCATGTTCTACATACTTCAAAGGAGGATTAGACAAACATTTACCTATAGATGAGTTCTATTACAACAATTATTTCCACATGTGCATCCAAATGGCTCCATATAAATCCATTTATGTGAAGTAATGCATAACAGTGGTGTGATGTGAAGAATTTGAAGAATGTAAGCTACTAGGATCAAAAATCATTGAAGAATGGATGGAAAAGGTAAAAACCATTCAGCAACATATTAAGGAATAAAAAATTCAACAGAAGCGTGATGTAGACAATACTTGACAAGAACTATAGTTTAAAGCTGGAGACATAGTATTCCTTCATATATATTTAAGGAAGTGGGTCATGATGTTTGTGAATAAAGGAAAGTTATGTCCCAAGTACATCGACCGCATCAAGAATCTTGATCATGTTGTAGTTATGGCCTATCGACTAAAACATCCACCTACTATGTCTCAAGCACATGATGAATTCTATATATCCCTCTTGAGTAAATAAATTATAGATTCCTCACATGTACAAAATCCATAGGTGGTATGGTTGGAAAATTATCTCTCTGACAAGAAGAAATCAGTGAAGATATTTTATTATAGAGATAAAGTATTATGCAACAAGACTACTCACATGGTCATAGTAATATGGAGGAACTATAAGTAGGAATAGGAAACAGGGAATTTTGAGGAAACGATGAAGGATAAGCACACTCATATGTTTTCCCCATAGTATGTAAGACGTAATTTTGAGTGAAAAATTTCAAAATGAGGGAATAATTTAGTGACCCAAAAAAATTCAATGGAAATTCTCTTCTTATAATTATTTTTTACCTTATAAACAACCTAAAATAACATTGAGAACACAATAAAAAATTTATAAATGAATAATGGATAAAATAAGAATTATTTATAGAAAATAAAGAACCTATTCCAATGTAATAGTAATATGACCCTTGGAATAGTAACATGGCCATTAAGAATAGTAATTCAAACAATAGAATAGTAACATCATTTATGAAAGTATAAATAAAATTTAGGCATCTTATAAATGATAATATGATATAAATATATCATGGTATAAGTAAATAAATATTTTAAAAATAAGTAATTAAGTGTTGGTATCTTTATAAAATATAAATGTTTATTTATATTATTTTATTAAGATAATTATTTAAAATAAAATATATTCTCAAAAAATAGATTCAGGAATTAATATTTCTGTATTATGATTATAAAATAATTTTATGAGACCTTAATAAAATTTTAATGTGTTATAAAATCTGTTATAATTTTCACATAAGTATTTTCCATGTTAATGATGATTTTAATTAAAGATAAAATTTCTAATATTTATAGAATTATTTTTATAAAATAGAGATAATTTTTTAGTTATACATGTTGAAAAATCGTGAGCGTTATTTTTTTATATTTTTATGAAATACATGAATTTTTTTGAATAATAAAATATGATAATCTACGATAAAAGATTAATGAAAGAATTTTTGAGTCATTGTTGATGTAATGATGGTTTAAGACAAAATATCAAACTCTCCATAATTATTTAAATATATTTAGTGATAAGGTTCAAACTATTCACATTATTGAGCCAAAATAACAAACAAATGAATAAAATAATGAGAGACCACCCATCTCATATCCTATAAATACCACCTTTCACCACCACTTCTCCACACACCTCAAAAGCCTTGAATATTGTCTAATTTATACCCAATACTCTTCCCAAGACCCCCCTCCCCATGTCTAGGATACATTGTTCACAAAAAAAATCCATACTCCATTTACTTAAGGAGGTTCTCAAAGGGATGAAGTTCAAGAAGTAAAATCCTCTTTCTTTTCTTTAAATTTCATTTCAATTTATTTCTTTTCTTAATCTATACTCACATAACCTAATAAAAGTGGAATGATAACTATAGTATCTTATATATACTATAATTATGTTATGTTAATGGAATAATTCATCATCAAACCCCTTACCCTATCCCTTTTATTCTAAAAATGAAAACATCATCTGTGATTTGTCAATTTACTGTGATCATAGAAGATGTGAATTAATTTTCCTATACTACCCTAAAATATGTTCATAAAAAATTATAGAGGTTGATAAAGATTGAAAAAAATATTTTATAACTATTTTTATGTTCTGGATCCATCGCATATACATAATATGAAATAATTAAAGGAATATAGTTCATGATGATCAAAAAACCGAACAAATTAATCCAAATGATTATCATGAACATTTTATCTAATAATTCATCATCATACCATGAAAAATGATATATAATATAATTTAATCTTATTTATGTTCATTAATGACTTATAATCTCAATTATGTAGAATATTTCTCATTTCACACGAACTTAAACACATGTATACAAGAAAATTGACTATGAAAATCAAGAAAAGGAACACTCCCAAATGATGAAATTGGACTCCCTAACTTATAAAATATACCATAAATGAAGATAATTAAATTATAATAAATAAAATAAATGTATAATATGTTATATATTTAGGAATTATTGAATATAATTTGATTATATGAGATATTAATGTTAATAAATCTTTCAGACAAAAGGGAAGGGAGAATTCTAAAACCCAAATCTACTTCTATGGGTTCTACCAATTTTGACTCCATTTTCCGTATGGATGTTCCATTAATATCAATTATTTTTTCCTTACCTTTTATTTTCTAGGATATACAAGTTTCCAGTCTATTTTTATGATAAATTCCAAGATTTTCCTAAAAGAACTCTTCTTTCTTAAAACACATCATTTACTTCTCTTGATATTGTTTCCTCTTCACTCAAGATTTATACTATGAATTTAATTACCTATTTATTTAGGGAACTAAAAATATTTTTCATGATTGTATTATCTATGAAATTAAACCCATTCCCTTATAGGGGTAATTTTATGTTCAAGACTAATATATTTTTTATGTTTCATGCATGATTATATAAATGGTATGATGCGACGAGTGCACCCATAATTATATAGTGCTCCAATGCATTGTGTAAAGTGATGTATCTCATGAGATAATATGAAATATGCGTAAACATAATGATATATTTTAACACAATTATGACGTTATGATTATGTACATATTTTATAAATGTACATTATGTTAGCTTTGTTAACAACTATGTGTAGTAGTACACCACTAAGACATGAAGTTTCATTTTTATGCATTTCCACATTCCATGAAATTATATAATGATACCTCTCATGAATTTTATTATGATAAATATATTAAGTTATGATGAAGATTATTATACTCACCCATGTTTCATATCTATTATTCTCCATCTTAATAGGATTTTAGATCACCCCTTCTACTAATGTATATCCTCTAGTGAATACTTGTACTATGTAGAACACTGGGGGGGCAATATGAAGCTAAAGAAAAAGTAATTAAATAAATTTTTATGTTTTATTATGGTCATAATTTTCCCAATACACTATACCCTTGGATCATAGTTTTGTAGAACTATTATGATTTCTATATTTAAAATAATGTAACAGTCAAGTAAAAAAACAGGGTCACTATATTTACCATATAACTGATGGGAAGGATGAAATGTACATTTCCCATGGGATTATTTATAACATGTTCATGATTAATACCATTAGAAAAAAATTTATTAGATGGTTTTATTTTAAAAAAACTCATCTTCCCTCATGTTAGTGACAACCAAAGTATTTTTTTAAAAGGGGTAGTAAAAATGAGCTATAATTTGGGGTGGGGGTTTACCTAGGATAGCTCCTTTTAGCCTTCTAATTTACTTTCCTTTCAGCTATATTTCTTCCATTATAATAAACTTACAAAATTTTATAATTTTATTATAGGTTTTTACATACTATAGAAACTATATTCTTAACTTAATGATTCAACTGTCCAAATAAACTTTTGTTTTTTTCTTTTGACTATATACTTTAACCTTCCATATTAATTTAAATATTTATACCCTAAAATGAGGGATAGTTGTTGCTAATTTTTGGGGAGAGGTATTAGACCACTTTAAGACCTACACATTTTTTTGTTTTTTTTGTTTTGTTTTTTTTTGTTTTTTTTTTGTGTGTTCAGGATTCCTTATGCAAAACCGAATTCCAAAAAATATTCTGGTCTACTTTGTATTTTTTGGAAAAACTGATTGATTGAAATATTTAATGATTTAAATGATTTTATAAATGGAATTTATTTATTAATTTAAAATATGTTAGTTTAATGAACATTGATCAAATTTGAAACTCATGTTCATAATTTCTAATCAATGTTAAATATACCAAACCAAATTGGTTTATAATCATTTTTTACAAATTATGACATTTTAATTTTTCATGAGACTCTTAATTCATGTTATGAGAACTATAATTTTTATTTTTTATATTTTTCAAAGTTTTTAGGTTTATAAATTATGGATTGAATTATTCAGGAACCATTTTGAAAACCCATTTTACATTAAACAACTATATTGCACTTACCTTTACATATTACCCTTATTAATCAACTATAACACTTGAATGGTATTTTTATAAATACAAATTACAAGATAGTATACATTTACATCATAGAATTTTAAAAAATGTATTGATCATGTTCAAATTCATGTTTGCGGGAGGGTGGAATTTAATGGGTTATTTTTTATTTGAAGCAATTTCATTCTGGATAAAAGCATAAATCTTGGAAAACTTAAGATTTTTTTTACAAAATTAGAAAAGAGAGTTCATACAATTTTTTGAACTACCCATTAGAGTCAAGAGGTGATTGGAGTTTAATATTTTATATAAAAATGAGTGAATAAACCATTAATGAGATAAATCATGGAATCACACATTTTACTTCATTTTATATTCAAGCCTTATCATTCTTCCTTAAACAATTTCGCACTAAAAACCCACTGATCAAAAGGTAATGAATAACCCATGAAAATTCCACATAATAGACAAGTTTTTTCTGAATCCTTACAGTGAATATACTAGGAAATAAGCTATATTATAGAAATAATCCTTGTACATGAGAATGAGAAAAACTATAAATAAAATACCTTGAGTGAATAAATATATATTTACAAGGAGGTGGGTATAAACTACACATGGGGATTAATAGAATATTGAAATAATATTTATGAATTTTGAGGAATTATAGAGTTAAGATCAATGTATGAGGCATAATTTAACAAACTAGATCATTAAAATATATTTTAATTCATGATAATTTATGAAATAATGTAAATTTTACACTTTAAACTATAATTTTTTATTAGAAGTCTGTATTTATTTTGTATTTATTTATTATATTTAATTAATTTATAAAGAACTAGTGAGTAATACATTAATAAAAATAATTATTAGCCATTAATAAAAGAAATTATTCCATTTTTTCATTCAGAAATTTTTTCTTTAATTATATATTTTTACTCCTCCAGTTTTTATGAATTTATTTTATTTAAATACATTAAATTTCTGTAATAGGTTGTGTTACATGCTACAAAATGTTTTAACAAACCATGAAAAACTATAAATATTATTATTTAAATAATATCTTTATTACCCAGTAATGAAAAATAGGGGAATGAATATGAATTATTGAATTTAAAATATTAAGTATGATGATTTTATACAAATAAAAAAATTTAAAAAAAATTACATAATTTTCGATAAAGTCTTTACATGTTTCGAAATATTGTTTTCTCAAAAAAGTGTTTTTTTTTCATCTATGAGAAATAATAATTTTATTTTTAAGACTTTTAGAAAATAAATTTTAAAAAATAAACAACATATTTGAATTATTCATATCAAAATTAGTCTAGGGTTAATTTTTTGGATTTTTCAAAAAAATATAATTTTACGATGAATAGTAAAAACTAGAGGTTTTTATTGAAAAATACCTTTTCAATTAGAGAATTTATGAGGATCAATTTTGTTTTAAAATAGGTTTAAAAGAAAAATTATTTCAAATATATATTTATTAATTCAATTTATGAAATTGGAATCCATTTCATATTTAAATTTTATATTAAACTTTTTAAGCTTTTGAAAATATTCTCTTTGGAAAACTACTTTCTCATCACAACTACAAGTTTTATTTTTAATTAAAATTATCCACTTATGTGAATGGAATTTAGAAAATTTTATTTAATGTTATGAATAAATATAATTCATATAATCAGTTAATTTTAAATTAATTTTTAAAAAATTTAATATAAAAACAGTAAAATTCTTTTCTCATAGTAAATGTAAAAAATGGGTTAATTTTGGGGGGGGGGGGGTAAACTAAAAATATAAGGGTTAAAAGTGATCCATAACTTGTCAAACATCCATTATATATACATATACTGACCTTATATCATATATTATTGATAATGTACTGTTTTTTATATTTTTTCATTAGTAAAATGTGGGTTCACCTTTTTATTTTCAAAAATTACATGTGTGTCCCTCACCTAAGTTATAAAAGCAACCCCCTCTCCCCTCCTATCCAGTCATATAAACCCCATTATTTATGAATATATATACAAAAAATAACCTCATTAATTATATACTATCATTATATAGTCCATAATTTTATTATAAATCCTTAATGTGATGGTTTTTTGTGCAAATGCAGGGAGGCTACACAAAGAAGAGGTAACGTTCTTCAACTAGCAATTTTATTTTATTTATTCATACACTTCCATAGATTATTATTAAATAATTTTTATATAATAAAATAAGTATATTACATCTAATTATATATTTTTTATTTCTATTTAATCACCTACATCCACCTTCTCTTCCCTTAAATGTGAAATGATAATGTCGCTCATGTGTACGGTGGACTACATACTCACAAACTGATGTGACATGTTTTCCATCAAAACCTCTAATTTTAAGATATAATGATGGATATATTATATATATATATATGGTATTTTTAAAATAAATATATTTTTTAAAATACATTATCATATATACCTTTTTTACGTTTCATTCTATAAGGAATAAGATAACATCATTCGTTTGTACAACAAACAACTACCTTGCGAATCAATGTGGTCTGTTTTTCACTTACTTTTTAATGGAATGTAATAACGTATAAATATAATTAATATATGTGTTAGATATGAAATTTATATGATTATATAAATTTAATATATTATTTTCTTTTATTTTTTTCATCCATAGTGGAAATAGAAACAACGTTCATACATACTTTAGGTCAATCGTCACCATTAACAATGTAGTTATATTTCTATCTCAAATGATTACGGATTACAAGAACTCTATATATAATGATTATATATGATATTTATACAATTATTAACATTATATAGATTAAGGAACCATGAAAAGTTAAGAAGACCAAAAAATAAAAATAAAAGAATGCATGAAAAACACAAAAATTATTTCTTAAAAATTGAATTTAACATGTAATTGTTAATAAACAGGTAAAAAACGTTCATAATTTAATAATATATCCGATGATATATATATAATTATTGTTATTTAATAGATTTATAAGAAACTTATATTTAATTTTTAGGAGTTTTTAACATGTATGGAGGAATTTGACACTTACGGTACGATATTTTTGTCTCAATTATCTTTATTTGACACCTATGCTATGTTATGCACTTATCATCCATTATGATGTGTATATAAAGACCATTTTACAAGATATATAATGAATATAATTCTTTTAAATATATTTAATGTTTCATTTTATGATAATATTTAATGGTAAATATGATTTAAAAGATACCAAAGTTGTAAAGATTTATATTATAATCACATCAATTATGAGGGTTGTTTGTGATTATGATTATGATGATAAAATATTATGATCCATCTCCCAAGACACTCAAGTATATAATTATAATATATTTGTGTAATGATAATACATTTTTTATTTCATATTTTTCATTTTATGTACTCAATAGTATAAAATAAATTTTTAACAAAAAACATCTTTATTTCACTCTTCGGTTGAAAACCCTTTTTCTTCCAAAACTATGTTTTCATAAAATAATTGGAAAAATGTTTTTAAATTCATAAAAATTATTTATTAGATAATTTTTTACACTTTTTTTACTTTTTAGAAAAGTTTTTTAAAGTAATCTCCTTGTCATTTTCCAAAATTACGCCCATTGGGATTTTACTGAAAATGTGAAAAAAATGTTATAACATGTATGGTTTTAATAGAATTTCCCAACATCATGACTTTTTTCATTGAATATTACATTATATTTTATCATGTTTATTTTATAAGAAAATTATTTCTATAATATTTAATGATTTTCTAATTATAAAAAGGTGATATTTAAATAATGGATCTTTTTCTGAAGAAAAATTACAAGTGGTTTTTCATTAAAAAAAATTTTCCATATAATATGAAATAATTTTATGTTACTTAATATTTACTAGGGATATGATCCAATGTTAATATATTTATTCTTTATTTGGATGTCCTGTTTTTATTATATCGAGATGTTTATTAATCATATTTCACTTCCTCGGGTCATACCCTTATAAAATTCTTGTGAAACTCGCTTATTCTTCCATGTTTTATGCTTTGATAAAATGATGAAATGATTATGAAGCCTATTTATTTTATATATTTTATGTTATGATGAATATTTATGAAACTATTTTATTTTAATGCGTTTTGATATGATGAAATTCTAATGGTCTTATGGTATACATATCAATGATATTCATTATGTGATGGGAGGGACCTATATCTCCCTCATATGAATTGGTTAAATATTGATATATTATGAGATAAAGATTACTATAATGCGGAGTGAAACTAACTCAGTAGGGGAATATACCACTATTATAGTGTTAGGAATGATCCTTTACTACTATGATGGTCTGGGGATTAAACCAATTCTACTATTATATTCCAAACAATTAGTTTTAAGCTACTAAGGAAATGATTATATATACTTATGTGTATGCCACAATTCCATGTCTTATGAAATTTTTATGATATAATGATCAATTTATTTGATTTCCCTTTGATTAATTTCTTATGAACTACAAAAAATTATTCAAATAAATGATATTATGATATTTGATATGAATTTTATGTTTTAAAAATGTTATATTCATGTTCTCATGCCCTTATGACCATGTTATTTTTATGTATATCCCTTATTAACCCTTACTGCGAATTTGAGCTCTCCCTTTATTAGGTTTCACTTCCTAAGGTTATAAAGAAATTTATTATGGATTATTTTTATAATAAGGTTTATTTTTATGAAGATATATTTTGGATATTATGTAGTTCACCTATGAACCAACTATTTAGACTTCTATCTTTCCAATCTTACAATAAATTTATGATCTCAATCATGTGTTTCGATAGTGTAATGATTTTTCATCAAAAATTGATGTAATATATATGTGTGTGTGTGAGTCATAGGTCATTATATATAGTTTAGAAGGATATTATAATACAAACTTTGTAAACTAATATGGGAAAATTTTTGTGATAACCCTTATGATCAACATAAGTATAGGGTAGAATCCAAATCATTTAGTAATGAATATATTTTTTGGTTTACCAAGAAAAAAATAATTTCAATATACTAAAATAGAAATTAGTTCAATCAAAGATGTACCTAAGGGTAATAACTCTGAAAATGGAATGTTGTCCTTTACACTATCATTACGTAGTACATGAAAATGATCTATACAACACACCTGGTTTTATGTAACACCCCAAAATTATAAAGTAGGAACCTTATATTCGATAGCATGCATGGCACGTGAGACCAAGAATGCAAGAGGATATAATACCATGATAATTTAAAATATATTTACAATTTTAAATAGATTTATATATTTTTTATTTTCCAATTCACGCAACCCTGAGTTAGCGTGTGTTACACTCAAGAGATATCTTCTTCAATGGATTTCATTACAAGCAAGACTAAGTTTTATCGAACAATAATATATTTTAAAAATATTTTTATTTAATATAATAAGAAAAAAACTAACTGTTATGAATTATATTAACTAGCTTATTAAAATTATGTTTTTTATAAATATAAAATTAATTCATTGGTCACCAACTAATGGGAAATGAAAATAAGAACCAATAGGATATAAAAATAAATATTACGATTTATATGCTTCCAAAGGAGTTTCTTCTTAACAAACATAGTTAATTAAAATTAGTGATATTTTTTAATAAATAATATATATGTTATATATTAAATAAAATATTTTTTATATTCATCCATTATGTTCGATATTCATAAGATAAGAACAAACCCTATTTTATATATAAAAACCTATATTTTTATAATTGAAATTTTACTGCATTTTAATGGAGAGCCCATTTAAAATATGAATTTTGACACTTTAGTTTATTTAATATTTAAAAATAAAATTCATATTTTACATATAAAAATAATAATTAGGTCATGGGAAATTTTTGACATTTTTTGGAAACAAATCATTTTTTTAATGAATAGTAAAAAATATTGCATTTTAGTTCAAAACTTTGTTTTCATCATATTTTTTTATAAGGATAAATTATGTTTTATTTTTATTTTAAAGTTTAATTAGATATTATTTTTATCAATTTATCCAATTTATCTAATAATAATAAATTTCACTTTTAAATTAATTATAAAAACATATAAAATTTCTAGACATTTTTACTTTAAAAACTCATGTTGTCGTCCAGCTTACAGGGTGAATTTTAAATTAATTTCTTCCACTTATGTGATTAGAATTTATAAAAATAGATTTTATTTTTTAAATAATAATAATTTATAATTTATAAAGGGGTAAACATATTTCTGGACAAATAAATATTAGTGAATATAATTAAAATTAATTACAATTATTAAGGAAAAATTAAGCTTAATAAAGGACTAAACCTTTAACTTAAGGGCCCAAATGACCTATCCACTTTTCAAAAACCCGTTTTCAAGAAATATATCATCCATAAAACCTAAATTTTTTGAGTTTTTTTGGTTTGGTTTGACTTTTTTTAGGCAACACAATGTGTACACCAATCTTGTTTCAAAAAATTCTAAATGAGTCATTTTCTTTCCCAATAAAAGGAAACAACCACTCCCCATTTCTCACACCTCTCAAACAAATTATGTAATGAAAATATATTCCAATATAACTCACCTATACCATGAATCCTCCCATTCATTAGTAATTCTTCCATTTAAGCATTTTCATACAAACCTAAAGAAGTTTCCCAATTAAGAGGTTACATCTTCTCTCAAGCTCCCAAGTTTCATTTTGATTATCCACCCCCTCAAATATCTTTATCTCGTTATTATATAAAAACTACAGTATAATAAATATAGAAGAATGTTTTTATGTAATGGTTTTTACCTATGACTACATACACATCAATCTAAAGGGTTTCAAACATATTGTTTCTGTGTTCAGAGAACTACTTTCTCACGAAATGATGATTGTTGAATTTTTGTTTACCACGTATCAAGGTGTCCATTATGATGAAAACTATATATATATTTGATATAAATGATAATTTTTTATACTTATATAATCATTTTATTACACATGTAATTAATACATTCCATTTTGCGTTAATACGATAAAATCGTTTGAGGAAGTGTGGACTACCGCCCCTCCAAGCGATGTGATTCATTCACACCATACATGGAACTCATAGAGGATGTTTTTAATAAACCTATGTAACATATATAACATATATATATATATATATATGAAATCTTAATTATAAAATATATATGTGTCAGGACCCGTCCTCAGGGCACGTGCCGTGACTACCCCAAGACCGCCTCCCATAGGCCAGGGGCTGGCGACTAGCACCAAGGCATAAATACCGATAAAAAGGGGAATGCATTGCCTTTCTAAAATAAAAAACACCACATAGTAAGCAAGTAGAAGTAAAAACTAAGTAAAATTGGGTACAACAGTAGGTGGGGAAAATTAAGTGGGCCAGAATACAAACCCAAACTGAAAGTAAAGTACAACTGGAAAGAAAGTAAAGAAACTGAAAAGTAAAGCTGCAGCGTCGAGCCGTCCACTTGAAGTCCCACCTGAAGGGTGGGTACAAATAGTCTCCACAGCTCTACGGGTCCAGTCTTCTGCTCCGTGTACATCCCGCCCAGTGGTCCACCTCCAGGTACCGACTCGCTCCACAAGCCTCAGCCACGATCAACGTTGTCCGTCGTCTGCATCCAACACAACGTAGTGCGGGCATAGCCCATGCAGGGGTGAGTATACGCTACTCAGTGGCGACCCCGAGACCCCTGAAGGTCTCCGAGAATCCACAAAAGATAATCCACAAAGGAAAGATACAATCACGAAGTAACATCCAACACTACTTAGGTATATACCCATACATATACCAAAGTCATCAATTCCAGTTCAGCTCCAGCATCTGAACCCAAGTACAACCCAGTCAACACAGGAAAACGTAACTCGTTCCACATAGGAATTCACAACCCAATCCACACAGGAAAGAATAACATAATCCACACAGGATATCAAGTCAATCTTATCGAATATAAATATTGAAAGTCAAGACTCATCTCACATAGGTATACTTCTTCGTAAGACGATATAGATGATCAGATGTATCCATTGATTCATCTAAGCCATCAGACCCACACAGTATCGATAGGTACTAACCTCCGCAATAACCCACACAGGATCGATAGGTACTAACCCCCGCAATGACCCACACAAGATCTGACCCACACAGGATCGGTAGTACTGATCCACACAGGATCGCTGAGTGCTGTAGTCATCGCTGTCGAACCCACGGAGGATTCCCATGCAGTCTTTATCGTTGTCGCAGTCGCAGCCAGCTCTAGGGTTCCCGCACACAGCAAGCTCGTTTTGGGAGGGTCCGCTCCATGAGTCGAGGGGCTGATACATCAACTGACACGAAGTCCGGAGTTTATGTATCCCAAAATTCTGTATCATCAAAAGGAACTCAACGTGACAGACGGCGCGTCAATCGGACGCCCGGTCTGAGAGTTATTGGCTTTTTCGTCCGAGGGGCCCAATTAGTTTTTAAGACAAAACCAAACCGGCCGTACTCCAACTGAATCCATACCTCGAGCGAAGTAATCCAAAATGTCTGTCTCACTAAGAGGAATCCAACAAAGTTGATGGTACGTCAATCGGACATCCCGAGCTCAAGTTATAAGCGTTTCCGCTCCAAGGGCCCGGTTGGTTTCATTTTCGAACCAACCCGGATGTATCTAAAGTTCTCTGAAACCTTGAGTGTAATATACCTAAATTACCGTCTCGATTCAGGGATCAGATCATAGTTGACGGTGCATCGATCGGAGGTTCGTAGCCCAAGATACAGGGGTTTGACCAGAACTGTCCGGAAATAGGGGGTTCGGACCCGGTCCGACCCGCCCCGATACCCCACTGGGTTGACCCAAACCGGGTCCGGGTCTGGACCATTAGTGCACGGCCCGGCCCGGCTGGCGCGGCCCTACCTGGCCTAGACGCGGCCCGGCCTGGCGCGCTCGGCCTAGGCGCGGCCCGGCCTGGCGCGCTCGCCCTGGGCGCGGCCCGGCCTGGCGCGCTCAGCCTGGCCGGCGTGGCCAGACGCCTCGGCTGAAATGGCCGAGCGGAAGGGGGGGCGCGCTGCCCCCCTGTTTGTGTAACCGCGGCCCCCATGTGGGGGGATGCTCCTTCGTCCAGCCGGGGGTTACGACCCCCGGCCTTCTCGGTGACCGGTCGGCCGGTTGCTGCTGTCGCGGGACCGCCGTGGTCCCACCCTCCTGCTCTGGTAGCCAAAATCCGACCGCTGCTCCCCTGCTCCGTCACGGCCTTGGTCCGACCGGTGCGGTAGGACGGCGTCGCGCCCCTCCGTCGCGGACCCGCTCCGGCCGTAGCCTCTTCGAGGTTCTCCGGTGCAGCGCGACGGCGCTGCAGATTTGTTTTACTTCAACGGCGCGGTGCGACGGCGCCGCGCTTCTCTGCCCATTCTTTATTATTTCTGCATGGTGCAACGACACTAAGCTGCCTTTCTCATGCCGCAACAAATTCAAGCATCAAGGGGGGAGGAGAGTCGGCCGTGTTCGTGCGGTCCAAACTCCTCCTGTTATTGTGATAACAGGCGGTCCAATTTGAAAACGAAGAACGGCGATGGAAGTATTCACGAACAAAAACAATTAATCCCCTACCTCGATGAAATCGTTGAACGAAGGTTCGTCGCCGATTTGAACGTCGCGGAAGAAGGCATCGTGGAAGGATAGGGTCATTGGCATCGCGGTACACAGCGTCACGTTGTCTATCTCCGAGGAAGGTGTCTCTCACCGTTGTCCTTCGTCGGAGTTCGGCGTTCTTCGTCGGCGACGGTGCGTTCTTCGCGTTCTTCAAGGAGGAAGAACGTCCTTCAGAACTTAGAGCCTTCCTCTCTAAATCCTCTCGCACCACGAACTAACCTCTCACGAAATAAGACTTAGTATTATTTAATTAAAACACAAGCCAAAAATTCATTTGAAATTCAAAATAAGTCCAAGAATTAATTAAATTGAATAACCTACTCAATTAATTAATTAAGAGTTGACATTCATTTAAAAAGGGGGTGCGGGTGGGTTACATAATTAATAAGGGTTGAGGAAGTTGAATAGGTGGGGCTCGTGTGGGACCAACCTTACAAATATCCTACCTAGTGGAGTAGGATATAGTGGGTCCCACTCTAACCACTTAACTTAGGTTAAACTACTTTAAATAAAATTAAAATTGGTTGCACTATTTTATTTTATTCTTCACTTAACCAAAAATTTTAATTACCACACCCGAGAAAATGCAACTCCAGAAAAGGTGTTATTAAGAAATTACCGGCGTTGCGATTCCATTGGTGCCCTCAGAATTCAATTCTGAGCACCGGTCCAAAATTTAGGAAAACCTGCTCGTTCGTTCACTGAACGTACCCGAGCTAAACTTCGGAAAATTATTCCGGGCACACCGGGCCTCAGAATCAGGTTCCGTCAAAAACTATGTTCTTGTAAAATCCCAAAGAAAATTAAGAAAAAAAATCCCTTGAATTTTATGGTTCTTTACATTACTCCAACCTCATGGATTTACGTCCCCGTTAAGATACATCATAAACTAGGGAAACAAAAGTGGGTACTGAGCACGCATCTGAGCCTTCCGCTCCCAAGTGCTCTCCCGGAGGTTCCCGTGCTTCCATCTGATGCGCACTAGAGGAATAGACCATCCACGTAGGACCCACTCCAGTCGATCCTCGATCTCCACCGGGACCTCCGCAAAAGTCACCCCATCATCAATGTCCAGCTCCCCATGGTTGATGATAAGCATCAGGTCGTGCACGTATCTCCTCAGCTGAGATACGTGAAAGACGTCGTGCACCTGGTGCAACTGAGGTGGTAGAGCCATGCGATAAGCCACCTTGCCAATCCTTCTGAGGACCTGTAATGGTCCGATGAAGTGTGGAGACAACTTGCCGCCTCAGACAAATCTCTGTAATCCCCATCGAGAGGAGACCCGCAAGAAGACGTGGTCGCCATCCTCGAACTCTAGAGGCATCTGCATCCTGTCAGCATAAGACTTTTGCCGGCTCTGAGCTGTCCTCATCTGCTCCTGGATGACCTGGACCTTCACCGTCGTGGACTAGACCATCTACGGTCTCACAAGTGCTGACTCCCCAGGGTCTGTCCAGCACAGCGGTGATCTGCAAGGTCAGTCGTACAACGCCTCATATGGTGCCATCCCGTTGGTGGAGTGGTAACTGTTGTTGTACGCGAACTCCACCAAGGGTAGGTGGTCCTCCCAGCTGCGACCAAAGTCTAGGAAACATGCGCGGAGCATGTCCTCGAGAGTTTGAATGGTCCTCTCCGTCTGAACATCCGTCTGAGGGTGAAAGGCGGTGCTCAGACATAGCTGCATCCCGAATGCCTCCTGGAACCCCTTCCAAAGCCAGGAAGTAAAGAGAGCATCTCGATCGGAGACGATAGAAGATGGCACAACATGAAGTTGTACAATCTCCTGAATGTAGAGGCATCCCAAGATCTCCACTGATCCCTTCTCTCTGATGGGTATGAAGTGGGCCGACTTGGTGAGTCGATCGACAATCACCCAAATGGAGTTGTAACCTCTGGAAGTGTGTGGAAGTCCAGTCATGAAATCCATAGATGCCTCGTCCCACTTCCACTCCGGGACCTCTAAGGGCTGTACCAAGCCTGCTAGTACCTGGTGCTTTGCCTTCACCTGCTGGCAGGTGAGGCATCGAGAAACAGACTCTGCCACAGCCTTCTTCATACCCGGCCACCAGTGCTGTCATCTGAGGTCCTGGTACATCTTCGCCACTCCTGGATGTACCGCTAAAGGGGAGGTGTGAAACTTCCTCAGTACCTCCTCTTGTAAAGAAACTGGTACCATGGTACATCCTCTAAAAAGGATGACGTTCTCACCTCCCACAAAGAATCCATCAGGTGCATGTCCTGAGGATATATGTGCACACTGTGTCTCATATTCAATGTCCCCGCGTTGTGCCTCTCTAACCCGCTGCAGAAGTGGAGGAGTGACTATGAGTGACTATAGAAAGGTTGCTCCATCACTATCCACGAAGGATATCTGCAAACGGATAGCTTCTCTATCGCCTCCCCAAGTAGGTGAATGATAGGTGTGATGTTCAACCTCTGTCTCAGCTCCTGGAAGCCTTGCTGACATCTCTCTGACCACACGAAGGGTTTCCCCTTCTTCCTTAACATTCTGCAAAGCTACAAAGATTTCTCCTTTACTGAAAAGAGAAATCCGGTCCCATCCTCTGGATGAACCATGTTCCTTTCCTAATACTGTAAATCCCATCATGATCAGTTAAATCATGCCATGGATGACGTCGTAAGGTCTCGACGCTGCTACCAAGAGATCCAACTGTTACTCTCACCTCCAAGGTTGAGTCACACTGTCGGCATCAGTGTGTGGTCACTGGGTCTCTTCCAGTAGGAATCTCGTATGTGAGGGTCAAGTCAACAGTTTTTAACCGGAACCTCTTAGTATTAACATACAAAATACAAGAAATAAAACGTCACTATTGTAAGTGTCTTTTATTACTGAAACTCAATGTACAAGTACGCAAAGCAGCACAAACAACGAAGCTAGAGGCATTATGGGAAAAGGCCTCCATGCCTTGAGCTGGTCCCGCACTTGTACACCCGCTTCCGGAGCTCCATGATCATAAGCTTCAGCTGCCTGAAGTTGTTCTCTCCCCTGTGGTCGGGGTGGACCTCCTGGTGGTGGTGGTGGTAGAGCCTCAAAACGTCGTCCACCACCTGCCGCTCGACCAGCTCCTCGGCCTCGTCCAACTACTCCCTATGGGCCGCCACGGTTGAACCTCTTCCTCTGCCTGGGTGGTTCCTCAACCGTCTGCTGCCCCTCTGCATGGCGGGTCGGGCAGTCACGAGCCAAGTGGCCCTGCCCACCGCATGAATAGCACTATCTTCCACTCGTAAGACTGGTTCTGCTGCGTGTTCCCCGCACCTCCGAGCTAGTATCTTGTGGTCATTGGCCTGATGTCCTGGTCCGCTTGGACCTCTATGGCATCTGTCTACTGCCGGCTGCAGAATACTCAGCTACATTCCACCCTGCGGTAGGTCTCGCTACTGGTGTAGGCTGAGCAAGAAAGCTCTCAATGAGAAGTGCTCGCTCCAATACTCCTGCCTGCGTCGGAATGATGAGGTAGATCAGTGGTGCTCTGATCTCATGCCTCAATCCCTACTCGAAGGTCCAGGCCTGAAAGAATGGGTCTCGTACCATGTCTGACGAATAGCGTGATAGATCGGTAAATCTCGCCGAGTATTGGGCGACCGTCAAGCTGCCCTACCGCAGTTGTAGTAGCTCCTGGATATGCACCGCAGGGAGGGTTGCTGGGACGAACTCCAAGGGGAAGAGGCTCTCAAAGTCCATCCAAAGGAGTGATGCCTCGTCGTGCACCTGGAGCATCAAGCTCCACCATCTGCCTGTTGCCTCGTGCAGGAGGCTTGCTGCGAGGATCATCATAAGGTCAGCTTGTGTCCCCACTAACCTGAAAACTCGCACAACCGCCTCCAGCCAATCCTCGGCTACCTGAGGGTCCGTCTCCCCGCGGAACCTGGGCGGTCTCTGACGCTGAAACTTGTGCAGTGCACTAAGGCGACGTTCACTCTTAGTGGCTGGGGCTGGTAGAATCGGTGGCTCGGCGGGTAGTGGTACCGTCGGTGCCTCCGCAGTAATAGGGCCCTGCACTGAGGCCTCGTCGCTCGGTGGGCTGTCGTCATGTACAAAACTCGAAACCCTAGCTGGATGCCGTCGTGGGGCCATCCTGAAAAGAAATAGGTCTGGCACGGTTGATACAGTATACCTGGTGACCTGACAAAAATTAATCACAAAGAAAACTTGATTCACACATGCAATCAATGTCTTCGGGCACTAAGTCAGAAATCAGAAGTCAGGGTCCTGGTGTACGGATACGTCGACCGCCGCACCAACACTGGACTCCCTAGACTGATAACCACACTGAATACCCTAAAAACTATTTCATCACATAGAAGAGAGATCAGAGTCATGAGTTCTATGGTAGAACCGAACTCCTCTAAAACCAATTTGTCACGACCTGTCCTCGGGGCACATGTCGTGACTACCCCAAGCCCGCCTCCCATAGGCCAGGGGCTGGCGACTAGCACCAAGGAATAAATCTCGATAAAAAGGGGAAGGAATTTCATTTGTAAAGTAAACAAACACCACAGAGTAAGCAAGAAGAAGTAAACACTAAGTAAAACTGGGTACAACAGTAGGTGTGGAAAAGTAAGTGGGCCAGAATACAAACCCAAACTGAAAGTAAAGTACAACTGAAAAGAAAGTACAGCAACCGAAAAGTAAAGTCGCAACGTCAAGCCGTCCAAGGGAAGTCCCACCTTAAGGGTGGGTACAGATAGTCTCCACAGCTCTATGGGTTCAGTCGTCCGCTCTGTGTACGTCCCGCCCAGTGGTCCACCTCCAGGTATCGACTCGCTCCACAAGCCTCGGCCACGATCAGCGTTGTCTGTCGTCTGCATCCAACATAATGTAGTGCGGGCATAGCCCATGCAGGGGTGAGTATATGCTACTCAGTAGGGACCCCGAGACCCCCGAAGGTCTCCCAGAATCCACAAAAGATAATCCACAAAGGAAAGATACAATCACGAAGTAACATCCAACAATAATTAGATATATGCCCATAAAAATACCTAAGTCATCAATTCCAGTTCAGCTCCAACATCCGAGCCCAAGTACAACCCATTCCACACAGGAAAACGTCACCCATTCCACATAGGAATTCACAACCCAATCCACACATGAAAGCATAACGTAATCCACACAGTATATCAAGTCAATCTTATCGAAGATAAAGATTGAAATTCAAGACTCATCTCACACAGGTATACTTCTTCGTAAGATGATATAGATGATCATATGTATCCACTGATTCATCTAATCCATCGGACCCACACATGATCGATAGGTACTAACCCCTGAAATGACCCACACAGGATCAATAGGTACTAACCCCCGCAATGACCCACACAGGATCTGACCCACACATGATTGTTATGCGCTGGCCCACACAGGACCGCTGAGCATTGACCCACACAGGATCGGTAGCACTAATCCACACAGGATCGCTGAGTGTTGCAGTCTTCGCTGTCGAAGCCACGGAGGATTCCCATGCAGTCATCATCGTTGTTGCAGTCGCAACCAGCTCTAGGGTTCCCGCACACAGCAAGCTCGTTTTGAGAGGGTCCGCTCCACGAGCTGAGGGGATGATACATCAATTGACACGCAGTCCGAATTTGATGTATCCCAAAGCTCCGTATCATCAAAAGGAACTCAACGTGACAGACGGCGCGTCAATCGGACGCCCGATCTGAGAGTTATTGGTTTTTTCGTCCTAGGGGACCGGTTGGTTTTTAAGTCAAAACCAACCCGGACGTACTCCAACTGTGTCCATACCTTGAGCAGAGTAATCCAAAAGGTCCATCTCACTAAGAGGAATCCAAAAAAGTCGACGCTACGTCAATCGGACGTCTGGAGCTCAAGTTATAAGCGTTTCCGCTCTGAGGGTCCGGTTGGTTTCGTGTTCGAACCAACACGGCCATACACAAAGTTCTCTGAAACCATGAGTGTAATATACCGAATCGACCATCTCGATCCAAGGATCACATCGCAGCTGACTGTGCATCTATCGGAGGTCCGTAGACCAAGATGCAGGCGTTTGAACGGAATTGTCCGTAAATAGGGGGTTCGGGCCCGGTCCGACCCGGCCCGATACCCCCCTGGGTCGACCCGAACCGGGTCTGGGTCCGGCCCATTAGGGTGCGGCCCGGCCCGGCCTGGCGCGCTCGGCCTGGCCGGCGGGGCCAGGCAGCTCGGCAGATATGGTTGAGCGGAAGGGGGAGGGGGGTGCTGCCCCCTGTTGGTGTAACCGCGGCCCCCATGTGGGGGGCCGCTCCTTTGGACATCCGGGGGTATGACCCCCGGCCTTCTCGGTGACCGGTCAGCCGGTTGGTGCTGCCGTGGGACCGCGCGTGGTCCCGCCCTCCTGATCCAGCGGCCAGAAGCCGGTCGCCGCTCCCTGCTCCGTCGCGGCCTTGGTCCGACCGGCGCGGCGCGACGGCGCCGCTCCCCTCCGTCGCGGCCCCGCTCCAGCTGCGGCCTCTTAGAGGTTCTCCGGCGCGGCGCGACGGCGCCGCGGCTTTGTTCTACTTTAATAGTGTGGCGCGACGGTGTCGCGCTTCTCCGCCCATTCTTTATTATTTCCGCGCGGTGCAACGGCACTGCGCTGCCTTGCTCGTGCCGCAAAAAATTCAAGCATCAAGGGGGGAGGAGAGTCGGCCGTGTTCGTCCAGTCCGACCTCCTCCCATTATTGTGATAACAGGCGGTCCAATTTGAAAATGAAGAACGGCGACGGAAGTATTCACGAACAAAAACAATTAATCCCCTACCTCGATGAAATCGTTGAACGATGGTTCGTCGCGGATTTGAACATCTCGGAAGAAGGCATCGCAGAAGGAGAGGGTCGTTGGCATCATGGTACACAGTGTCGTGTCGTCGATCTCTGAGGAAGGCTTCTCTCACCATCGTCCTTCATCGGTGGTCGGCGTTCTTTGTCGGCGACAGTGTGTTCTTCACGTTCTTCAAGGAGGAAGAACGTCCTTCGTAACTTAGAGCCTTCCTCTCTAAATCCTCTCGCACCACGAACTAACCTCTCACGAAATAAGACATAGTCTTATTTAATTAACACACAAGCCAAAAAATCATTTGAAATTCATAATGAATCCAAGAATTAATCAAATTGAATAACCTACTCAATTAATTAATTAAGAGTTGACTTTCATTTAAAAAGGGGGTGTGGGTGGGTTACATAATTAATAGGGGTTGAGGAAGTTGAATAGATGGGGATCATGTGGGCCCCACCCCACAAATATCCTACCAAGTGGAGTAGGATATAGTGGGTCCCACTCCAACCACTTAACTTAGGTTAAACTACTTTAAATAAAAATAAAATTGTTTGGACCATTTTATTTTATTCTTTACTTAACCAAAAATTTTAATTACCACACCTGAGAAAACGCAACTCCAGAAAAGGTGTTCCTAAGAAATTACTGGTGCTGGGATTCCTTCGGTGCCCTCAGAATTCAATTCTAAGCACCGGTCCAAAAGTTAGGAAAACCCGCTCGTTCGTTCACTGAACGTACCCGAGCTAAACTTCAAAAAATTATTCCGGGCTCACCGGGCCTCAGAATCAGGTGCCGTCAGAAACTGTGTTCTTGTAAAATCTCAAGGAAAATTAAGAAAAAAAATTTCCCTTGAAGTTTACAGGTCTTTACAATATGTTTTTTAGTTTTCATTTTTTAATACAACAATAAAATGAAAGTAGCGTTCATACTAACATACAACCTACAGTCTACATGAATGATGAACTTCATTTCTAGTCTCTAAATATAATGGAACAATATAAATACATGTATACATGTCATGTATTACAATTAATTCATGGTTAAAATCTTGATATCATCAAATCATTATCCTATTAATGATAACAAATAAATAACAAGTTAAAACATAGTCGAACAAACTATGCAATTAACACACAAAATAGTGAAATTAATGAAAGTTGTTTACAAATGGGCAATGAAATATTATAAGAAGTTAATATTTGGTATTATAAACATGATTAATTTTATAGTATAAGTTAGTATCATATTTTAAGGCATGATAACAGATGATAAATGCCACACAACAAATAGATGGTTAAGGTAAGGGAATTTCGTCTCAATTTCTATTTCACTAAGGCTTATTTGTTATTATGCATGAATTCACTTTTATTTTGTGTATATAATACCTTTTTCTTTTTATATAATTAATTCCATGATTATCATATTATTATAACTTTCATTTAATCTCATATCTTTTTGGATATTATGATTCAAATGTTTCAAAGTTGTATGAGAATCTTTGAAATGTTTAATGATTGTTCTCCTCAAGATTGTTTTTAATGATTGACCTCGAAATATCATTTACCTTTGTGAATGTTAAACATATCTTGAAAATATAAATTTATTATAATAATATTAATTTTTAATATCCATATTTTCATATAATGTATATAAGTATATCCTAAACTATATACCATTTTACATACGGTTTTTACTTTGATAGTTATTTGATAATAATATATCTGTATTCATTATTCAAAATGGATATTTGATGAGGAATATTGTGTATTGATAAAACTGGTTACCCAATATGAGGAATGCTTTGGACATGTAATGAGGGGTGCAACCCATACTTTATATATATCCTTGATGCGTCAACAGGTTTTCATGAGACGATTAAGTTTTCCAAATTAAACGGGTTTCTACCTGTAGTTTAAACTATCCAGAGGATGGATCTTGAAATTGTAGGTACTCATGTGACTATGACATGACTTGTGAAAATTAAGCATTTTCTTTAGAGATATTTCAGTTATTATTCATCATTGATATTTTTCATCCATATATATATGGATTCATTTCATTTCTATTTGTTGATTAAATGGAATGTGTATTAGTTTCTTACCTTTCAATAATGAATTTTCATTATCTAGTTATTTTAATGGCTTGTGTTATTATTTATTTTCATTTCCATGTTAATTTAGTCATATTGATTCATTATTTCTTCTAAATTTCTTACCCTTAATTAGAATTTGAGATCACCCTTGTTAGGTTTCTTTCCCCATGTTTTGAAGAAGATAAATTTGAATAATCTTTCAAGGATGCAGTTTAGTTAAGATTATTATTTAAAATGATTTATTTTTTCCACAATGTATTGTGGGTATTATTTATGTTATCTATTTTTTCAAGAATGTTAAACAGATCAAACATCCAGGTTTTTATATTCCACATAATCATTCCAATGTAAAAAAATAATGCACCGGCTTTGGGCTTCTGGGGTTGGGGCATTATAGTTGGTATCAGAGAAATTTTAACACCATCCTTGGAAACTAGATTTTGAAAACAAAGTTTAGGGAGAAAAACTATAAGATAGAAAATGAGGATAAGCATACAAGAACATCCTATAATTTTGTTAAGGTAGTCATTATGTGATTATTCCTAGAAATACATCCATGCATGGATACTATAAGTGGACGTGGTTTTGGAATAGATGTACCTAGAAGTAATAACTTTGAGAAGGTGTTCTGGGCTTGACTCGAGGTAACCTGGGACATGAAAATAGGCCTTACTGGGCACTTAGTTTGACACTCCTAGGGGATACACATAGAATAGTTCAAATTTTATTTACCTACCATTATGAAGGATTTGAAATTAAATGTTACACTAATGTAACCAAAGTTTATGAATCTGGGATTAATGATGCATAATTTTATGTTATGTTCTATATCGTATTTTGAGTTATACAAAGTTAACAACTTTATGAGATAATACAGTGTATGATATTGTTTAGAAATAACTCCTAGAAGGAATAATGGTATCACTACTCATTGAAAATTTATCGATTACCCTACTAAGGAAATAAATACGGTTGGTACTGGATATGAGATAGTTATGGATATATTATGGAAGCTTAGTTAGGTTATGAAAAATTACCTTTCACAAATGAAGCGACCTATTCCATGGAGAGAATTTTTTATTCTGGATCGATTTATGTGTAGAAGGCCTCGTTGTTTAGTGGGACTACTAATCCAATTGTAGTTAAGTAATGGATTAAGTCTCTAGAGAATATATTTATGGACTTGGAATGATGTGGAAAGGAAAAGGTTACAATTGTGGTCTACTGTCTCCATGGTGACACTGACCAGTGGTGGTCTTTAATCCATAATATAAGGGAGGAATAAGAATTTTAACTCATGGAATGGATAAATTTTAAGGAGAAATTCATTGGTAAATACTTTCCTCATGATCAAAAAAATGAGATAAAGAGGAAGTTCCATGGATTAAAGAAAAGGAAAGAAGAGAGTATGCAGATTTTGAATCTTCCTTTACAAGGTTATCTAGGTATGATATGGATTATATATGCAACATAAAGTGCAGTATCAACCACTTTTTTGAAGGACATAACCCAAGTCTCCAAGGGGTTCTAGTGTATCAAAAACATTTATTCATACGATGAAATAGTTTATATGATATCAAGATAGATACATAATTTCAAAGTCCTATATATTTAAGGGAAACCAAGAGGAGAATATGTTTTTTGAACACCCCGAAAAGGGTAATGAGTCAAAGAAATCATAGGGAGATAAGTATTTTTCGAATATATGAGAATTGTGGAAGGAATCCCAATGGTAAAATTTTGAATGTATTGGGAGTTTTTATAAGGGTGGGGAAAAAGGTCACCAGGAGAAATAATTAAAAGGAATGAAGAAAAACATTTCTCTTCATTGTTTCAATAGTAAGGAGATGGGGCACTACACAAATGAATGCCCCAAACTTCAAAGAAAATATACCTCTTAAGATGATACGGGTACAAGGTCAAACATATTCTATTAACACAACCGAAGTGTAATGAGTAATGAACTTCTGTATTTGGACCTATGAAATATTTTGTAAAAGTAGTTTTTTTATGATTTTATCATCATAGGATTTATGAAATATGTAAGGATTGTACTGAAGTACATTTTCATTAAGTATTTGAGATCATATTTTGGATGGTATTAAGAAATATAATTAAGTATTTAGTTAAACTTTTTGGAAAACACCTGATTGACGGGAATGAAACTATTAATATGTTCCTAATGTTGAGATAATGATGAAGAAATGATTGCTTGGATAATTTTTGACTACCGTAATTAATTTTTAACAACTGTTCTATGATTTCAATGATGTATTTTACCAAAAAATGATTAAAGGAATATAACCAATAACTCATGTTTTACTTAAGGAATAAAGAATAATGCATGTTTCCAATGATGTCTTATGGTGATTCTAGTTATTACCATATTTTAAGAGGATACATGGATATGTTATTCACATTTTTGGAATGAAGAAATTCATAGATACTTAATACTGATTAAATTTTAATGATAAGTACGTTTTAGAAATTTAGTGCATCTCCTTCAGAAGTGATTGGATCATAATTTTTTGCAAAATTTAACCATTTATAAAATGGGTTAAGATGATCAATGGATGTGATTTTAGAGTTTAAGGTATTACTTTACCGTATGACACATCATGTTCTAATAGATTAAGTAAAAATAGTTCAAGGAATAGTAAAAGGAAAAGATTATGTTTACAGAAATGTATATTTAATTACATTCTTATAGAGTGAAATATTTAATTAATATTAATAAATGGATTTGGAATAAAAATGTTTCCATATTATCATCCTTTTTATGATATCAATAAAATTTATTCACACTAATGGTTTATGGTTTTTTGGTCAAAAAAATTCATCTCAGCGTGTTCTCTATCACTCTGTATAGTAACATGATTTTTGGACCATTTCTTCCATATCCATGTTTCCATTTCACACCTATGTTCTTCTATTAGGGATCCAAGTTATGTGATAGTGGTACTTTAATTTCTCTATTATTAAGAATATTTGATATTAACCCTTTTTATGATGTGGGTGTTTCAAAAATAGTTTATTTTCAATCCCTATATTATTGAGATAAAGAATAAATTTTGAGGACATAATTTAATTATGGTGGGGAGATTGTAACTCCCCAAAATTCTAAAGTAATAACCTTATATTTGATAACATCCATGACACAGGACACCAAGAGTATAAGAGGATATAATACAATTATAAATTAAAATATATTTTCTATTTTAAATATATTTTAAATTTTCAATTCACACAACTCCAAGTTAGGGTGAGTTACACTCAAGATCGACCTTTTTCGATGGCTTGGGTTACATGTAAGAATGAGATTTACCGGACAATAATATATAATTAAAATATTATTATTTAATATAATAAGTTATAAATTAGCTATTATGAATAATAATAACTAAATTATGAAAATATATGGTTTTTATAAATATAAAATGAATTCATTGGTTACCAACTAATGAGAAATGAAAATAAGAAACAATTGGATATAAAAAGAAATATTATTTTTTATATGATTCCAAAGGAGATTTGTATTAATAAATATATTTAATTAAAATTTGTGATATGTTTTAATTAAATATATTATATATATATTAAATAAAATATTTTTTATATTCATCCATTATGTTTGATTAACATAATATAAGAACAAACCCTGTTTTACACATAAAAACCTAAATTTTTATAAAGGTAATTTTACCACTTTTTAATGGAGAAAAAATTTTAAATATGAATTTTGAAACATTAATTGATTTAATATGTCAAAATAATATTAATATTTGAAAAAGAGAAATAATAATTAGGTTATGGTGATTTTTTATATTATTTGGAAACAAATCATTTTTTAATGAATAATTAAAAATACTGCATTTTAGTTCAAAAATGATTTTTTCATCTAATTTTTTATAAGGATAAAATATGATTAATTTCGGTTTTAAAGATTAATTATATAATATTTTTATCATTTAATTCAATTTATATTATTTGAATAAATTTCAATATGTAATTGACTATAAAAACATAGAAAATATTTGGGTGTTTTTACTTTAAAACCCCACATTGTCGTACTACTTAATGGATGAATTTTAAATTTATTTCTTCCACTTATATGATTGGAATTTGAAAAAATTGATTAAATATATGTAATAACAATAATTTACAATTTATAAGAAGTAAATAATTAGATTTTGACTAAAAATATTAGGGAATATAATAAAATTAATTACAATTATTAAGGAAAAAGTAAGCTTAACAAAGGACTAAATCATTAACTTAAGATACCAAATGAATTATCCAATTTTCCAAAAACACTTTACTCACCATATATCATCCATAAACATTCCATTATTGTTTTTTTATATTAATTTTGATTGGTAAGAACACGTGTACACCTTACTTGTTTCCAAAATTTCTAAGGGAATACTTTTCCTTACTTATAAAAGGTCACCAACTCTCCTCATTACTAGCACCTCTCAAACCACATAATTTCAAAAAATATAATCCCAGATATATTTCCCAAATCTCTCACTTCTACTTTGAAGCCTCTGTTTGGGTATAAATCCTTTCAAGGAATCCTTTTGCTACAAAGAAAAGGAAGTTACCCGATTAAGAGGTAACATATTATCTCAAGCTCTTTAGTTTCAATTCCATTGTCCACCCTATAAATATATTTATTTAAATATTATATAAATAAATTATAATAAATATACTAGTATTTTTTTATGAAATGTTTTCTACCTACACTTACAGACACTTCATCCCTTGGGTAACAAACATACTTTTTCTTTGTTTGGTGAACTACTACCTCACGAAATGATGATTGTTCAATTTCCTTTACCAGCTATCAATGTGGCCATTATGGTGAAAGATATATTTATATATGATATTAAAGATATTAATTATGTGTTTATACTTCAGTAATTATTTTATAAAACATACCATTAATAATTTCCATTTTGTTTTTATACGATAACATCATTTGAGGAAGTGTGCACTACCGCCCCTCAAAGGAATGTGATTCATTCCAACCATATATGGAATGCATAAAGGATGGTTTTAGTAATACTATGTAACATATATAACATAGATATGTTATTTTAATAAAAATATTCATAAGTATTATTTATTTTTCATTCTTTTAATACAACAATGAAATGAAAGTAGCATTCATGCGTACGTATGACCTACCGTATCCATGAATGGTGAACTTAATTTCTAATCTCCGAATATAATAGACTATTATAATTACATGTATACTGATTATATATGATAACTAATTCATGGTTTATATTATTTATATGATGAAACCATGATCTAATTAATGATAACAAACAAATAAAAATTTTAAACTTACTGGAGCAAACTAGGCAATTAACACCCGAAATAGAGAAATTGATTAAAATTATGAACAAATGGGTACTGAGACATTATAAGAAGTTAATATATGGTATTATAAACATTATTATGGTTTTGGTATAAGTTTATAACATATTTTGAACCACTATATAGGAGGATAGAGTCCATAGAAAAAAATTAAGGTTAAGGTAAGGGAATTTTGTCTCAATTTATATTTCACTGAGACTTATTTGTTATTATTCATGAATTTGACACCATCAGGGGATATAAATTGGTTAAATCACATTATAATTTTGAACCATAATCATGGATCTGAACATATTATGATCTTTTATGATCTAGGATAAATTTTATGTCTCATATATTTAAATGAAATTATTATATTTTTGATATCCTAAATGATTTTTCCTAATTATATGGTTTTCAAGTATGATTAGTGTTGCTCACACCATGATCATTGGTTTTAGATGATGGATAGAACATGAATAAATAATATAAATGGGGAATGTGATGGGAAATTAAATGATTTTTCTCCTAAGAAACAAAATTTTATTGGATATGGAATGAAAAATATAATTTCAATGCTCACACAAATTTCTTAGGTTATGAATCATACATGATTTATAAATGAGAAAACGTAGAAAAAAACACGTAGAGTCCTTCATGTGGAAATTTACACCTTCTTCCATTAGTAATTTTGATCAACTAGTTTTTAAGAAATATATTCACCATCCTTTAGTTTTTATAGTAGGAGAAGGATATTTTGGTGGTTTACCATTTGGAAAGTGAAGTAGATTATTAATTGACTCTTATCAAGAATAAAAATTAACATGATGAAATTGACTCCATTGATTTGGAAGAGTTTAGGAATATATTTTTAAATAAGTACTTTACTCATATTCTTTATATGAGGATGAAGAAGGAGTTTCTTGAGATAAACAAAAAGGATGATGAATATGTTGGTACCTATGAATTTTTTTACAAGACATTTGAGGAATGTTTCTAGAATTATTATCCAACTAAAAAGTAAATTTTTTCAATTATTCATCTCCCTAAAACTAAGTCTATAAAGAGTTTTATCCATAAGAGACTTCAGAATCTATAAATAGTTTCAATTATTTCACTATGTGTTATCAAGGTGGAAATAGAGGTTGGAGTTACATTTCAATATAATGGTTTTGATAAGAATATAGATATATAATTAAATAGAAAATATAAAAACCATGGAGACAAAAATATTTTATTTTCTTTATTCTCAAAGAGTTGGAAGAAACATATAAAAAAATTTCTTAAGGGGTACTGGTAAATTCTTTATTTGTGGGAAGGAATTTTATAGATAAATATACTACTCTAGTGATGATAAAAAGATAGTAAATGATTTTAATAGAGGTAAATCTCCATATAATTCTCCAT
Organism: Viscum album; assembly: GCA_963277665.1. Lineage (NCBI taxonomy): Eukaryota > Viridiplantae > Streptophyta > Magnoliopsida > Santalales > Viscaceae > Viscum > Viscum album. The sequence goes on along the minus strand of OY728128.1, from coordinate 716,461,198 downwards.
TCATACTCTATTTTATCAAATTTAAGGATTGTAGGCACTATTCTGACTAGATCCAAAATTCAATGGTTTATGAAAACGATAAAATTTAGTAACCTCTAATGATGAGGGATAAGAGGAATTTTCATGCGATCACTATTTTTAGTGAGGGGTGTGATAATGATGCAGTGAAAGGTATACTTACTATCAACTCTAGAACTACTAATTAATGATTTTAATCAGGATATACCCATTCTTTAACATCTGAAAAATTTTAAAATGGAATCATGATTCCTACAAATTTATTAGATGTCGAACTTATAGTGAAAACCCTTAGTGATACGATGATATCATCCAAATTATATGATTCTTGTTTGGTTCCCATTTTTTGGAATATGTTTCCTACAAAAATCAAAATTCCTCCTCTGGTTGAATTATATGTTATCATAGACATGGATTTAAATTATATACATAATTCCCAAATTAATTTCCATGTAAGAGAAGTCATGTTTGATATTCCAACTAACTAATGATCATTTATTAGTGAAATTATAAATATGAACTTACGATAAAAATCGCATCGATTATATGGGTTTTTGTTCCTACTCAATAGGGGATTTTAGTATAGTTGGTTTGGGAGAATATTTAAATTGATGATATATATATGTTGAGAGATTTTATTGATGTATTTCCAGAAATATTTTCAATCCTTCTACCAATATGCGAAGTTGAGTTCCCAATATAACTGATACCTAGTTCCATTCTTGTTTCAAAGACTCCATATAAAATAGCCTCAATTGAGTTTCATTATTGAAGAATAAACTCCTGGAGAATCCTAAAAAGGGATTTATTTATCCAAGTGTCTCACCTTTGGGTTCTCCAATTCAATTTTTCAAAATTAATGATGGATTGATGTGACTTTTATTTTATTATTGGGAGTTGTACAATATCAAAATCAAGGACAAGTATCCTATACCCATTATAAATGATGTGATTGATCAACTATGTAGAGCTCAATACCTTTCAAAAATATACCCTTGTTATAGATATTATCAATTTAGGGTCAATAAAGAATATATATCCAATACATGATTCTATATAAGGTGTATGAACTATGAATATATAGTGATTTCATTCGCTCTTACTAATTCCACCACTATCTTCAGGGATTTAGTGAATAGTGTCCATAGAGATTACATTGATCAATTTTTGGTAGACTTTATATATTATAATATAATATATTGAAATAGAAAGGAAGAGCATGAACAAAACATGAGGATTGTACTAAAGAATCGGGGAAAATATAAGTTCTATGAAAAAAACAAAGTGTGCATTTTGGAACCAAATGATTATTTTTTTGACATCTAATCTCATGAGAGGGTATATATGCGGATCTATAAAAGATAGATACTATAGAACATTGTCCCTAACTAACTATGGTGAATTAGATCTGATGTTTTCTTGGTTTGGTTTCACATTATTGAAAAATCACGACTATCTAATCCACTCAGCAAGTTAAGTCATAAGGGATACAAGGTTTTCTGGATAGATGAGAATGAGGAAAATTTCAAGGAACTAATGAGAATATAATTTATCACAACATTTCTTAAATTAACTTGTATTGGATAAGGTTTTTTAATATATAGTCACTACAATAAAACATGCCTTTAACAGCATTGATATCTATCAATGCCATCAAAAAACACCCATAATGGTGCCATCTATCTGTGCTATAAAAAGAAATAATAATGAAAACCATTTATGTGACCTTTATTTTATCATAGATAAACAATACCCATTATCATTGTTTTTAGCACTAATTATGGGTAACCTTTATATGTGCTTTTCTTTAACATTGATAAACGATACCTTTTATCAGCACCGATAAAGGGTACCATTTATTAAAACTTAATTTTTATCATAGATAGAGGGTGGACTTTATCATCACTTTTTTCACAAATAAATTTCATGAATAAATTGAAATAATTAGAGAGATAAATATTAAAAATGAGTAAATTTAAAAAAATATTAAAATTGTATTCATTAAATTATAATTGATAAAAATGAATAAATTCAATATCAATATATATAAATTATAAATACTATTAAATAGTATATATTAAATATATAGATATGTAAAATTGATAAAACTAAATAATTAAAAAAGGAAATTAAAAATGAGTAAAATAAGAAAAATATTAAATATTTTATTAATTAAATAATTATTGATAAAAAAGAATAAATTTTATCTATATATATATAGATTATAAATATTAATAAATAAAATTGTTTAAATATATATATAATAAATAAATTTTAATAATTTAATAAAAAAAATTAAAAATGATTTAATTATATCTATTAGAAAAAAAAATTAAAAATGAAAAAAAAATCCAAAATTATTAAAAAAATGTTAACAAAACAATTAATAAGAATAATTAGTAGGTTTAACAAACACACACTGAGAGATATATATATATATTAATTATAAATATTAATAAATACTATATATTAAATATAAATATATAAAATGAATAAAATGTAATAATTAAAATTAAATTAATTTCTTATTCATTTTTAATGGAGTTTATACATAATCATTCATTAATAAATTTAGTATATAAATATATTCACATATATATATATATAAATGTATATAATTTTTCTTAAAATATGATTTATACAATAAAAAAATTAATCTTTAAATTAAATAAGTCATATATTTAGTTATGAATGGTTTATAGTTAATAAATATTGTTAATTAAAAATAGAAACTAATTTCATTGAGTAATGGAAATAATTGAATATTGTTTGATTGTACAATTAAAAATATATCAAATATGTGTTACATTGATTTCACACACATATACACAATTAATGCATTTTTATATACAATGCACACACACAAATATTTACGTAATTATTGAAATATTATGTAGAACCACACACACATAATATATATATGTAATTATTTTCAAATTTTAGTATTCATTTTAGAATTTCATTATAACATGATACATTTAATATATTATGCCTTTAATCAGTAAATTTGATTTCCTTATTTTTAGTACCGTTACAGATAAGTATGGATTCAATTTTAATTTTTTTTTGGAATTTAATAATTTTATATTATTTATATATATATATATATATAGTATGTTTTAATATTTTAAATATATTTCAATTTTTATTTCAATATATATCCATTTTTTAATAATTATTATGTAATTAATTTCATGTTGCTTCGGTAGTGTCTCAATGTTGAAGGAGAGGGGTAAAACAACGTCGTTCTTTGGGAGGCGTGGGGTTCGAATCCTGGGAGTCTGCTCTTGGGAGAATTTCTCATTCCCTCAAGGTTCACTCATCTTATCAGGTCACCCGGTTTTCTAATTGGGTGGTTGAAAGGAGTCGTGACCCACCTAGTTTGGAGGGTTCAAAAAGTATACACAAGGGGATTCCCATTCCAAAGAAGTAAATAAAACTTATCAAATTTTTCAATATTTTGAAAGTGTACAGATTTTTAATTGTTCAATTTCACTCATTTTTAACATTCATCCATTTAATATTATATATTAAATATAATGTGAAAAAATATTTTTAAATATCTATAAATAAATATATTTATAAAGGTATATTTACTATATTTATAATTTTTTATAAATATAATTATAAATGAATAAATAATATTTTTAAAAAAAGTTATTCGTGTAGTAAAATAATAATTATATATATTCAAATAATTATAAAATTATAATAAATTTATTTGAATGATGAATATTTTTTACAGTATTTATATTTTATAAATTTATTATATATATATATATATAATGATATAAATTTATTAATTTATAAATATTTTTCTAAAATTATTTATTTAATTAAATAATTAATTATATATTAAAATAATTATAAATTTATAATAAATTTATTTAAACAATGAATATATTTACAACATTTATATTCATATTTACATATACATATTGTTATATATATAGTGATATAAATATATTTATAATAACAAAATTAAAATTAAAATATGTAAATAATGAACATATTTACTATATCTATATTTAGAAATATTTATTAAATATATATTATTAAATAAAAATATATAATGACATAAGTATTTTTATAGTTATAAATAATTAATTAAAAATATATATTTATAGATGCATATTTTACCTTATTTATAAAATTATATATTTATAATTATAAAAAAAATATAAATTTTTAATAATATATATATATATAAATAAAATTTTATGATTATATATTTAAATAACTAGAAAATGATAATAAATTAATATCAAAATATATAAATATATTTACAAATTTTTTAATAATATTTATAATTATAAATATTTTATCAGTGAAAATGTTTTAGCTCTGGAAAGGTTTCATTTTATCACTGCTTATTTTTAGCACTAATAAAGATAGAGCTTCATCAAAGCTAAAAAGCTCCCATAATGGGGCCTTTTATTAGTGCTTATTAATTTTTCACTAATAAAATATATCATTATCTTCTCTTTTTGGAAGCGATGCAAAAAGTGTCCCCAATCTATTTAAATAACCCTATCCTCTCACAAACAAGTCACGATATCCGAATATTTCCATGGAAGCCACATACTGTTGTCACTAATCCTCATCAAATCCATGCTCTAATCAAGGATTGAATCAAGTCTTGAACAAATCCAAGGCTCAAATGAATCAATGATCGAACAAATGCAAGATTTGGTGATATGTCTACATTCTCTTGGACGAATCAATGATTCAATCCAAGGTATGTTATGTTTTATCCTCCTCCTCATACATTGATTGCTTATTTGGAAATAACTTTTTGTATTTTTCTGTTCCATATATATTGTTATTAATTATCCATCATTGATTTCCCTTCTATAATGAATTTCTAACTGGGGTTTCTAAGATGTTGGGTTCTTATTGACCCTTTAAAGGAATTTTTTGATTCCTTGGAGTGTATTAAGACTTCCACACACTAATTTCTTTTATTATGGTATATGGATCCATTTACATTACATTAAACATGGAGCCATGAATTCTTGAATATAGAAAATCCATGTTTTTATATAAATTAAATTTTATTATAATTACACATGATGGGGTTATGGATTTATAACTGTTTTTCTTATGTTTTCTTAAAAATCAAAGGGGATTTTCTTAAGATTAAATGATTTGAACTTCCTTCCATGGAAATAATGCACACAAAGTGATGGTTTAAATTTCAAACATGGTTTTTATTGAATAAATTGAAATTGAATTCATGTAATGATTTCTTATAAATTATAATGAATTATGATTATGTTTTGATCAATGATTTATATTAATTAGAAAATGTTCTGATGTTTTTCTAGAGGGTTTTTATGCTATAAAAGAACATTTAAGTATTTTATCCTTTCATTGTTTTAAATGTTTTTTATGGATTTCAAATGGAATTTTTTATGCCTTTTATCATATTTTCAATTTAAATAATCTATGTTTTACCTTTTTACAAATTAGAATAGTTTTTTGTTATATACCCCCTTTAAATTAACCCATTATTTATTCATAAGTAAAAGTTGTTTGTTATTGTAATATGGTTTGATCAAGGTTCATTGATATCATTATATTGATTATGTTATTATGAAGGTATTTTTTCATTAAATTGTGTATGAATGTGAAAGTGGGTTTATGTTTGTTGAACTATTTAAATAATTATTTTTATTTTATTAAGATGGGTTATATTGTATTTTTCTCCTCTACTTACATGTCATGAGAAACCTTGGGATGCTTGTCGAAAGATCTAGTGATGAGTATTACACTATTGTATGATCACTCTTTGCATTAAATAGTTCATTTTATGTATTTTATCCCAATTTATCTATTAATTTCTTCAGCTATATGACTTCATATATATTTATGTTGGTCGGAGTGGACACTCAAGAAGGGGTTAATTGAGTTCCAATTAAAATTTCTATTAAAAAATTTAGGATTAAAATCCTCAAAATAAAAAAAACAGCCCAGTTAAATAAAGAAGTAGAGATATAAGTGATTTATTGTTCAACAGGTTTCTCAAGAGGTTGATTATTCCTCAGTTGAATCAGTGTGAATACAGATTCAACTTTTGAAAAAAAATTTACTAAATTAATCACATATACACCCTAACCAAAACTAACTATCAGAGTAATTATAAAACAGATTTCTATACTTGAAAATATAAGCAGCTGATAAATGTAAAACAGAGTACTTAAAGGATAAGCACAACAATTTAAACAAGAGGTTCAGTCTTAAGCCAAGACCTAATCCTCTCTACTTGGTGATCACCTGCCACCAAGAAATTTATATTAAAAATGATACACAGCCTGTATCAGGCTTTACAATAGTTTTCACAAACTGTCCAGGTTTTGAAACATCTACCACTGTTCTGTATGAGAAAATAAACTACCAACCCACACTAGGCTTCTTCCACAGTTATGCGTGGGAAATAAATGTAAAGAGAGTTTGGTATGGAGCTTTTTCATGATCCCCCCTATTCAAGCATAAGATACAGTGTGTGTAAAACAGGCACACTTCTCACAAATGTAAAATACTAAAAAAAGTAGAGATAAAGATATTAGGAAGAGTTTCAGAATGATCTATGTGTTGGTAGATCAGCTCTAGACTCCTTAAAATGAAGGAAATTATTTTCTAGTCCTTTTCTGCAAGTTGCCTCTAAAACAGAGTGTTGCGACTTCCAGGTTTAATCTTCCAGGTGTAAAGATGATCAACTTCTTGGGTTAGCATCTCTTGGTAGCACACCACCACCACTTTGAGTATGTTCTTCCAACAAATCATCATGGAGTTCCAGGATCTCCAGAAAAATGAGCGCTTGAGTGTTCTTATTCTAGTTACTTGAAATGTCGGGTACTGGGTGTATATCTCTTCTTTTCTTTATGTATCTATTTATATCCTTCTTCCAGTTCAGCTTTTTCTTATTTTATTCAGCAGACGCCGACAAGATGAATGATCCACCCATGTGCAGTCTTCCACGTACCTCGAACGGTTTCCGGATATACTTGCAAATATCATTAAATAATGTCAAGTGCATTAAATTGTCAAACATGACTGTTATGCGAATATTAAGAAAATTGGAAAAGTAAAGAATAGGTTATCATTATACTGGTAGCAGATTCATGTCACATGGTAGACTTCAATAGTAAGGTCTTCAATAGTGGACTTCATCAGTAGGCTCAATAGTAGAACTTCAATGGTAGGCTTCAGTCAGTAAGCTTCTAACAGTAGCTCTGTAACAGCAGACTACTTAAATAGTGACCTTTTCCAGTGGTAGACTATCTCAACAGTTAACTTCATCAAAGGTGGAGCTTGTCTATCAGTGTAATTCTACTAACGGTAGACTTGAACAACAGTGGACTTAATCAACAGCAGGAGTTGTCTAACGGTAGCCTTCTACTAACGATAGACATGTCCAGTGGTAGACTTGAACTTTTAAGCTCTTAATAGAAGACTTGAGAAAGAGTTTGACAATGGACTTCTAACATAAGCCTTGTCATAGTCGTGACCTATAACGGTGACTCTTTGTCTGTAGGATTTGATAAGAATATCAACAGTAGACTTGTAACAGTGACCTTGTACCGGTAGCTTTCAATAATGACTGTCAATCTTCAACAGTGACCTTTTAGCAACAGTGACCTAGAGTAACAGTGAGCTATAACGGTGACCTTGAATGGAAGGCTCTTACCAGCATCCTTTAATAGTGAACTTATACTTCAAGAAATGTAAACTGAACACTTGATTTAGAAAACCCATGAGATTGAAAAAATATAGATTTATCCAAGATAAAAATTATGAATATAGATTAAATAAGATTTCAAAATTACTAACACGTTATAATCATATAATTAAACATGATTTGGGATTATCAAAATAGGTGAGTCCAAAAATCTCCCCCTTTTTGATAATCACAAATTATGCCATTTAATATTAGGATAATTAGCATATCATCAAAGGTAAATTAATTTAAGAAGGAAGGTTTCACAGATAATCATACGATAGCCTGAAATCAAAGTATCACACAGAATTAGCATAAAACAGCCTTATTAGCATAGAATTATTTTTATCATATAATTTATCCCCCTTTGTGATCAGCAAAAAGAAACACAAAAGGAGATAATAGATAATTCTTGTATTAATGGAAATACATTACATGACCCAAAAAGAATACATGGTCCCTATCAAAAGACACAAACAAACTCAATCCATAGCAACCTCAGGCAAGTGTTCTTTCCCTTTAGAAGAAGAAGATGGAGGATGAGATGGTGGATTAGTAGGTTTGGGAATGGCTGCAGGAATGACTGGAGGGGCAGCAACAGAAGCTCATGTGGTCCTGTAGTGGGTAGCTCTCTGAGGTATCAGTGGAGTAAGGCTTCTAATGGCCTCAACAAGAGACATCATGGAAGAGACACTAGGTTTGGATGCAGGTAAGGAAGGAGGGACTATGATAGGGGTACAGTCCACATTGAGAAAGGGTAGGAGTAGGTTTCGGAAGTCCATAATAATGATTCATCCTCTTTCCATATCCAAGATAAAATCATCCTTGTTCTCCATAAATTTCTCTAAGGATGGATTCAACTAGCCCAGCCGAGTGACTTGTTAATTGAATACTCTAGTGACTAGTGGAATCTTGAGGTTTTCCATCAAAAGATTGAAATGAGCATCCATCTGATGCTTGGAGTAAGTCCTTTTATAATAATAATCAATTTGTTCCTTTATACTCTTTTGGTCCTGGGAAGCCTCTCTCATGAAGTCACTAACTACCTTATAAACATCGTTGGTAGTGGTGATAATTTGAGTCACATATTGATAGTCAGGTGAACTGACACCAGATTGCTTTGCTAACTCTTCACTGGCCACTTTCATGAATACTGACAAGTCTACAGGTGGTGCAGTGGAGGTTTAAGAAGAATTAGAGGCAACCAAAGGTGTTATATTGAAAGCAACAGTTTCCTTAAAAGACTTGGTCAACCCACTGATGAGGTTCATCACATCATCATCCTGGCCCTTCACATGAGCTTCCATGGATTCCTTAAAGATTTCAAACACAGAAACCATCTGTTCTACCACATTTCTGATATAGTGAATTTATTTTTCTGATTGGCCCCTAGAAGCCAGTAGAGCAGTCATGCTCACCACTGACTGTCTTAGAATTTTCACAGACTGAGACACATCCTTGAGTTGATTCTGGCATTGAGATACTTCTTGGTACAAATTGTCTTGAATGGAAGACTGAACTCTAGCCATTTCAGAGGCAATCAACTCTTGAATTAAGGACATTTCCTTTTCCGTTTTAGTGGCCCTATTGTCAAACATCTAGTGCAGATCTGTTTTTAGTGATTCTAGATCATCCTTAGTGACAAAGTTCTCAGGAAAGAAAACCACTGGAGGCACTGCAGCAGGTTCTGAAATAGTAGGAGTAGGGTGTCTTTTGTTTGGCATATCACAATCAGAATCGTCATAATCCAGCCCAAGTACCAAGTATTCAGGGTCTTCTGACCATTCTTCAATGTCATGAAGGACAGATACAGAACCTCTTTCAACAAGATGATCCCCCTCACTTAGATCTTTCTCCTGAGTAGTCTCGTCTACTGGATCTACTCTAGGAAATTCCACAACCACATCTTCAACTATAGAAGATTCAACCTCTGTCAGATCCATTGGTTCACTAGTGGGGTGAGTCACAACCTCCACTGATTCATCAATGACCTCTATTTCAATGGAAGTAGATTCCACTTCTTCTTCTTGGTCAGACACTATCCTGTCTGTATTACCTATCAGAGGGCTCAAACAGAGCTCCTCTTCTTCACTATCCTCGTCATCAGCTTCATCAAATACAGCCTCATTTTCTTCATCTTTATCACCATCATCCTTTTCCACATGATTAGAATGATCTGAATTAGTGGCCTCATCCTCTTCAGTGGTCTCCCTGGCAGTAGTCTGAGATGCTTCCTCTTCGCTGCTCTTAGTATCACTGTTCCTTAGAAAAGTATCTCTACTTGGCAGTTCTTTTGGAGGGTTAGGTGCTCCAAAATCTATTGTCCTTACAGGACTGGTAGGTAAATCAGGGTCACTCCCATCATTAATGGGGGTGTCTTCTCTTTCAGATTCCACAGATCCTTCAATTTCCTCTCCTCATCATCTGGATAAGCTGGTTCTGGCTCCTTAGGATTTAGTCCTAGATCTCTCTTGTCTTTTGGCCTGTATGGGTGAGTAGTATGTTCAAACTTTTCATACAATTTTCCTTTATCATTTACCCATGCCTTCTTCTAGGGATTCCAGCTAATTTTCATGTATTTGTAAATAACCTTAGATATACAAACAATGTTCATAGCCATTATCATCTCCTCTTTATTTTCACCCACACCCTTTACCTTTAGCATTACTGAGATTAGCTTGGCATGGAATAGGGCATTGGACTTTTAGATTGCCTTATTCATATCCTCAAATTGTTCCATCAGCAACCTAGATGGGTTAATATTCTCCCCATACTTCAGTGAGTAAATCAGGAATATGTACTGATACTTCAGCACTACAAAATCCCCTCTCCTGGGACTAATCACATGCTGAATGAACTTAAATAATAGCATGTCTTCTCCATTCATCTCAACTGCAATGATATTCCTCGATTTTCCATTCCCTGTCAGCTCTTCCAAAGCTTTTTCATACCCAAAAATCTCACTGTCTGGAGGAACCACTCCAGAAGAGTATTCATAAACTCCTTCATGAGGGACTCTCAAACAAGTAGCCCACTCAGCATACAAAAATCTGACTTCATTTCTATTGACTCAAAATACCAGTCTATTCACAAAATCTTCCTTCTCAAACTTGAGAAATTCATAAAATTCTTTCACCAGCTTTGGGTAGTACGGCCAATTGTTTTTGGAAAAGCATTCGGTCCATCCTTGGGCTTCTAGTACTTCCAGCACTAACGACTTACTCGACATCAACCATTCTTCCCTCAACTCATTCTCAACCATGATTTCTCTCTTTGTCAACTGCGGGCTGATAGGTCCCGTGGGGGTACTACTGGTGCCACTAGACCCGACTTGAGTCCTCTTTGGCCTTGGCTCATCCTCATTGACAGTAGGGGGTCGCTTGAGTCGTTCCATGGAGGTTCTAAGTGGTTTACAGGTTCAACGGAGAGTTAGGGTTTAGGGATTTCGAGAGCTAAGGTTCGATATTGAGGAAGAGAGTGGATTGAGACATGTTCGTAGATTTAGTTTAATCATTTAGGGATTAAAAAGTAAATAATATAGGAATAATGAATAAGAATAAAATGGTTCAGATTCTTGCAAAACTAAACAGTAAAGACAAATAGTGAGGTACCCAACAGTGAGGTTCCTAACAGTGAGGTTCAGGCGGTGAGGTTCAACGGTGAGTTTCAACGGTGAGGTGTAACAGTGAGGTTTCCTATACTAAAATTAATCATACCTAACTCATGTTTGATGTAATTAATCTCTCAGAATTCAAAGGCTTTGTGAATATATCATCCAATTGATGTTCAGTGCCAATGAATTCAAGAGTGATATCACCTTTTTTATAATGATCCCTCAAAAAGTGATGTCTCACATCAATATGCTTTTTCCTAGCATGAGATACTAGATTTTTGGAAATGTTAACAGCACTTTTATTGTCACAATTTATAGATACGTGTTTGAATTGGTATCCATAATCTATTAAAGTGTGTTTTATCCATAGAATTTGAGCACAAAAACCACCAGTAGCTATGTATTCAGCTTCGGCAGTAAATAATGCAACAGAATTCTATTTCTTACTACACCATGATACTAGTGACTTTCCCAAAATTTGACATGTCTCAGAGGTTCTTTTTCTATCTAACTTGCAACCGGAGAAATCAGCATCAGAATAACTCAACAAATCAAATGATTTTCCTTTTGGATAGAATAATCCTAAGTTGGGAGTATATTTGAGATATTTGAAAATCATTTTTACAGCAGTTAAATGAGAATCTTTTGGATAGGCTTGAAAGAGAAGAAACATACATACATTGAACATAATGTCAGGTCTGATAGCAGTAAGATAGAGTAGACTCCCTATCATACCTCCGTAGTTGGTTTGAGCCACTGGTTCTCCAGCTTCATCGGCATCCAACTTACAAGTGGTACTCATAGGTGTGTCACTACCTTTACTACCATCCAAGGAAAAACGTTTTAAAAGATCCTTAATATATTCATTTTGATTAAAAAAATATCATCTTTGTTTTGAAAGATCTAAAATCCAAGGAAAAATTTGAGTTCTCCCATTAAACTCATTTCAAACTCATTTTGCATCATTTTTGAAAAATAAATACATAAATAATTTTTAAAAGATCAAAAAATAATATCATCCACATAAATTTTTACTATCAAAACATCTTTGGAAATTCTTTTAACAAAAAGAGTAGGATTAGCTATCCCTTTGGTAAAACCTTTTGAAATACGAAAAGAGCTGAGCCTATCATACCATGATCTTGTAGCTTGTTTTAAACCATATAAAGCTTTAGAAAATTTAAAAACATGATTTGAAAAATGGGGATTTATAAAACCAAGGGTTTGTTCAAAAAACACATCCTCAATTATATAACCATTTAGAAAAGCACTTTTAACATCCATTTGATAAATTTTAAAGTTAAAATGAGATGCATAAGCAAGTAGTATCCTAATGGCTTCTAATCTAGCTATAGGTGAAAAGGTGTCCTCATAGTCTATTCCTTCTTCTTGACTATATCTTTATGCAACTAACCTAGCTTCATTTCTAACTATATTTCTAGACTCATCAACTTTGTTCCTAAACACCCATTTAGTACCTATGGTCAAAGTGTCCTTAGGTCTTTACATTAATTCCCAAACTTTGTTTCTTTCAAACTGATTTAATTCTTCTTGCACAGCCAATACCCAAAATTCATCATTTATAGCATCATTAATATTTTTGGGTTCAAGCTGTGAAAGAAAAGCTTGATGTTCAATCTGGTTTCTTAGAGAATCTCTTGTTTGTGTTCCTCTATTTAGATCACCTAAAACAACATCTAGAGGATGATTTACAAGAGTCATAATGCCTCTAAGAATGGTTGAACTAGATTCCTCATTGTTGTCTGTTGGTTCAGAATCAATAGGTGCAGATTCTGGAAAAATTCTGAAGCTAGACACTTTCACAGGGGATTCACTATCTCTATCATTAAGGTCCATAATTGACATATATTCCTCAAGATGTTCAAGAGAGGTTTTAGTCTCATGTGTATTAGTCTCATCGAATTTGACATGAACTGATTCTTCCACACATTTGGTTTTCTTATTGAACACTCTATAGGCTTTGCTTGAGATAGAGTAACCCCAGAAAATTCCTTCATAACTTTTGGGAGAAAATTTGTCAATATTGTCGTTAGTATTAAGAACAAAGACTTTGCAACCAAAAACCCTAAAGTAATTAACCTTAGTCTTTCTATTGTTTCAAATCTCATAAGGGGACTTCTTTAGAACAAGTCTAATTAAAACTCTATTGATGATATAACAAGTTGTATTTACAGCTTTAACCCAAAAATAGATCGGTAAATCATACTCATTGAGAATTGTTCTCGAAATTTCTTGAAGGGTCATATTCCTTCTCTCGACAACTCTATTTTGTTGAGGTGTTCTTGGAGCAGAGAAATTATGACTATAGTCATTGTATGAGCAAAAAGATTCAAACTCATGATTTTTAAATTCACGGTCATGATCACTTCTTAAGGTCTTAATTCTAACTCCACTAATATTTTCTAAAGACTTTGAATACTTAACAAAGTAGGAACATGCTCCACTTTTGTGAGCAAGGAAGTATACCCAAGTATACCTAGAAAATTCATCTACAATAACATAAAAATAGTGCTTTCCATTTAAACTTGAAACTCTTGATGGTCCAAAAAATCCATGTGAACCAAATCAAGTGGTTGAGAAGTTGAGACTTATTTCTTTGGTTTGAAAGAAACTTTGTGTTGTTTTCCCTTTTCACAGGGATTACAAACTTTGTAAAGTGAGAATTCTAATTTAGGTAAGTCTCTAACTAAACCTTTCTTAAATAACTTCCTAAGTGAGTGCACATTGCAGTGTTCTAACCTTATGTTCCATAACCAAGATTACTTGTGAAAATAATTTATACAAGAAACATTTTGTTTGGCCAAATAATTTAAATCTATAACATATACATTTTCATTTCTACATGCAGTGAAAACTAAATCATTCTTTGAATTAAAAACAATGCATGAATCATTTTCAAACATAACATTAAAGCCATCATCACATAACAGAGATATGCTAAGTAAATTGTACTTCAATCGATCAACAAAAAGTACTTTAGAAATTAATATTGTATTAGGGTTTCCAATCAGGCCTAAGCCGATGATTTTTCCTTTTGCATTATCACCAAAGGTGACATGCCCTCCATAAACTTTAATTAGACTCTTGAAGCATGAATAGTCTCTTGTCATTTGTCTTGAACATTCATTGTCCAAGTACCATAAGGTCTTATAGGAATTATTTAAAAAATTTCCCTACAAAACAGATCAAACATGGGGTAATTTTGGTACCTAGATCTTCTTGGGTCCAGAGAGGATAGCAAGTAAAACATTGGGAACCCAAATTTGCTTTATAGTTATTCTTGAATCAACCAACATATTTTGACACAAAAATACTTTGGTAGGTCCTTTAGAAATGTGTTTATCAAAAGATGTACCGGAACTAGAACTAGCAGTGAACTGTCCAGATTTTGGAACAAATTTGGTTTTGCTAATTTGTCTCTATCTGGGATGATATCCTAGACCAGTTGTATACTTTGGAGCAATCTGTTTTCCTAGAAACTGTGTCAAGGTATCCCTACCAGCAGTGAACTTCTCAAGATACTTTCTTAATTGTTAATTAAATAATTTTAACTCTGTATTTTCCTTTAGCAGCTTAGGAAATTTCTCTTTTTCAATATCTAGATTTGACTTGTAATTTGAATTTAAAGCATGTTGTCTTTTTGATGACTTATATTTGTCTGTGAGTTCACTAAAAGTATCCTCAAGAATTTTTCAATATTCAAATATTTCTTCTTTAGTCATATATTCATCAGTATGAGAGTCATTTTTATAATAAGTATTAGGCATAGGGGAATTAAGTGTTACCTCAGATGTCTCTGTCATAAAGCATAGATTTGCATATTTGTTCTGTTCTGAGTCTAAAGCATTAGATCTACTCGAGATGTCTTCTGAAACACTCGAAGTTTCTTTTATAGACTTTTTATAACCTTTTCCCTTTTCATCATATTTCTTCTTAAATTTCAACTTTGGGTAGTTAGCCTTTACATGACCTTTTCGTTTACATTCATAGCATACTATTTCACTTGAATTATCATTCCACTTCCTTTATTTCTTCCATTGTATTTTATGATCATACTTTCCTTTGAAGCTTTAATTCCTATAGAATTTATTCTTTCGGTAGAACCTTTTGAATATTCTGGAAAGTTGTGTCATCTCCTCATCACTGTCTAAATTTGACTCTTCACTTGTAGACCTTTCTACAGGTACTTGAACTTTTTCTTTGTCTTTTCTCTTTGAGGCAAAAGTTTTGAATGATACTGACTTCTTTCTTGGTTCTTCTTATATTTCTTGATTCACCTTATGATCTTTTTCATACATCATTAGTTTTCCAATTAGCTCCTTTACTGGTAGCTTGCTAATGTCCCATGATTCTCAGATAGACACAGAAGTTTCTCTCCATCTGTCAGGTAAGCATCTAAGCAACCTCATGATTTGATCCTTGATGTCCACTAGTTTCCCAAGAAGACTCATGGTATTTACTATCTCATTAAAATATAGATGCATTTCATAGATAGGTTCATCAGGATTCATCTTAAAATTATCATATTTAATAGTATAGGTATTTAATCTCATTTATTTAACATTGGTTGTTCCTTTATGAGACATAGCCAAGGTATCCCAAATTTCATAAGAAGTCTTACAGGCAGACATTCTATTGAATTATTCATCATCTAAAGCACAGTATAAGACCTTCATTTCTTTATAACTATTATAATAAGTAGCTTTAGTTACTTGAGACCATGTATCCCTAGAAGTAGCTGGTAATGCACGGTGTTCTTCAATTGTGTCCCAGATTTCAGGTCCTAAGCTTTCAAGATACATTTTTCATTTTCAATTTCCACTGACCGTAGTTATTTCCATTAAAGAAAGGTGGTCTGTTAGTAGCAGCACCCTCAACTCGGTTATCCATAGAAAATTAAAAGTTTAAAGAACTAAAAATTTAGATATGATAGAAATTCAAAGATCTTTAATATACAACTAAAATAACAGTTGAAAAGAAATTGAAAAGATTGAAAAACTAGTAAAATTAACCACCTCTGATCCCAAATGTTGGTCGGAGTGGACACTCAAGAGGGGGATGAATTGAGATCCAATTAAAATATCTATTAAAAATTTAGGATTAAAATCCCCAAAATAAAAAAAACAGCCCATTTAATTAAAGCAGTAGAGATATAAGTTATTTATTGTTCAACAGGTTTCTCAAGAGGTTTATTAGTCCTCAGTTAAATCATTTTGAATACTGATTCAACTTTTGAAACAAGTTTACTAAATTAATCACATATACACAGTAACCAAAACTAACTATCAGAGTAATTATAAAACAGATTTTTGTCCTTGAAAATTTAATAAGCGGATAAATGTAAAAAAGAGTACTTAAAGGATAAGCACAATAATTTAAATAAGAGGTTTAGTCTTAAGCTAAGACCTAATCCTCTCCACTTGGTGATCACCTTCCACCAAGCAGTTTATATTAAAAATGATACACAACATGTATCAGGCTTTACAACAGTTTTCACAAACTGTCCAGGTTTTTCAACCTCTACAACTATTCTGCGTGGGAAAATAAACTACCAAGACACACTAGGCTTATTCCACAGTTACGCATGGGAAACAAATGTAAAGAGAGTTTGGTACGGGGATTTTTCAGAATCCCCCCAGTTCAATAATAAGAGACAGTGTCTGTAAAACATACACACTGCCCACAAATGTAAAATACTAAACATAGTAGAGGTAAAGATATTATGAAGAGTTTCATAATTCTCTATGTGTTGGAAGATCATCTCTGGACTCCTTAAAATGAAGGAAATGAAGTTATGGTCCTTTTCTGCAAGTTTCCTCTAAAACAGAGTATCACAACTTCCAGATTCTAGCTTCCAGGTGTAAAGATGATCAAATTATTGGGTTATCAGTTCTTGGTAGCACACCACCCCCTTTTTGAGTATGTTATTCAAAAAGATCTTTGTGGAGTTCCAGGATATCCAGAAAAATGAGTGTTTGAGTGTTCTTCTTCTAGTTATTTAAAATTTCAGGTACTATGTGTATATCTCTTCTTTTCTTTATGTTTCTATTTATATCCTTCTTCTAGTTTAGCTTTTTCTTATTTTATTCAGCAGGGTCCGACAAGAGGAATGATCCACCCATGTGTGGTCTTCCTCGTACCTCATACGATTTCCTGATATGCCTGCAAATATCATTAAATAATGTCAGGTGCATTAAATTGTCAAACATGACCGTTATACGAATATTAAGAAAATTAGTAAAGTAAAGAATAAGTTATCATTAGACTAGTAGCAGATGCATGTCACATAGTAGACTTCAACAGTAAGCTCTTCAACAGCGGACTTCATCGGTAGGCTCAATAGTATATCTTCAATGGTAGGCTTCAATCAGTAAGCTTCTAATAGTATCTCTATAACAGCAGACTACTTCAACAATGACCTTTTCCAGTGGTAGACTGTCTCAACAGTTAACTTCATCAACGGTGTATCTTGTATATCAGCATACTTCTACTAACGGTTGACTTGAACAAAATTGTACTTAATTAACAGTAGGAGTTTTCTAACGGTAGCCTTCTACTTACGGTAGACATGTCCAGCGGTAGACTTGAACTGTGAAGCTCTTAACAGAAGACTTGAGAAAGATTCTGACAGTAGACTTCTAATAGAATCCTTGTCACATCCGTGACCTATAACGGTGACTCTTTTTCTGTAGGCTTTGATAACCATATCAATAGTAGACTTATAAAAGTGACCTTGTACCGGTAGCTTCCAACAGTGACTGTTGATCTTTAATAGTGACCTTTTAGCAACAGTGACCTAGAGTAACAGTGAGCTATAACGGTGACCTTGAACAGCAGGCTCTTACCAGCAGCCTTTAATAGTGAACTTATACTTAGAGAAATGTAAACTGAACACTTTATTTAGAAAATCCATGAGATTGAAAAAATATATATATATGCAAGATAAACATTATGAAGATAGATTAAAGAAGATTGAAAAATGACTAATACATTATAATAATAGAATTAAACATGATTTGGGATTATCAAAACAGGTGAGTCCAACAATTTAATTAATGGATCTTCAAGGTTCTTACATTACTTTATAAAAGAAATTATTATGGTGAAATTTTATAATAATTGTGTCACATGTATTGTCTAAAAATAGTATATTGAGACTTTACATTATACATGAAATTATAATATTTTTACATTATTGTTTCACTATCATAATTAATATAAATAAAAGGAAATGGATTATTATATAACATAAATTCCATTAATAATTTAAAGATTCATTTATTTTTCTGTGTCACAAGTTGTTAAGGTATTAAATTCTAACAATAATGTCGAATGTGACAAGCCTATTTTTTCCCACCAAAAAATTGACACAATCTCTAAGAGTAAATATCCGTCCAAATTGGGACTAATAATATCCAATGATGATATTTCAACATGAATTATTCCATACATAATATATTCAATATATTCAAAATATATTTAGATTGACATAAATTATAACCCCCACCATGTATTCTTACTTTAATAATTAGTATAGTATCTATTATTCTAATTTTATTCCTTTTAATTTAGGTGGATAAATACTTCATCATCTTGTTAATACTAGTTATTTTGTTTTAAAAAATAAACATGTCATTGATTTAGATACACATAATAACAAATTATTATTTTATACACGTTGTAAAAGTACACTTATCAACATTATTATGTAAAAATCCATTATATAAAATAATAGAATCATACTTCTAATGTTTTTAGGTGTTTATTTAAGACCATAAATATATTAAATTAATTTAGATATTTTTTTTACAATATATTTTTTTGATAACCTTCATATTATTCCATGTAAATTTATTTATTTAAATTTGCATTTAAAAATACATTTTGAACAACTGTTTAGTGGACACGAAAATGATTTATCGAATTTAAAATTCAAGTAATATCCTTATTACTGTAATTTGAAATAAATGAGTATACATATCAGAATAACCAATCCATTATTTTTTTTGAAACCATTTATTACTAATTTATCTTTAAAAACATGAATTTTATCATTGGATTCATACATGCTTCTAAATGCACATTTACGATAGATATTATTTGAATATTTTAGAAATTTGTGAAGATAAAAATAATATTTCTCATAATAGAATCTATTTCATCAGTAAATGATTCTTTCTAGAATGAAGCATATTTTGAAGACAATTATTATCTATTTTACCTGATATCATCATCTATGTTTATCACCATAGATTATTTTTTTCAGAATATTATTATGTTTATCTATATAAACAATAAAAATAAAGGATTTGAAATATACCAATACATGGTAAGGATGTTTATTCTTTATAGTTCATGTACTCCATTTAGGTTCAACTCAATAATAATTTTTATTATCTACCATTATATATTAACTAGATAAAACACTAGATCTATAGTTATTAGGAACATTTTTATTTTAATTATCTTTATAAAATTTATTCGTAAAAAAGCACACAACTCTAGATTAAAAAATGAAATTAGATTCAATATGCATTATTCGATATCATTTATTATTATTTTCTATAATATAAAACTTATTTAATTGTTTTAGTTTTATTTTTATTTATTTTTGGAAATTAAAGTCTAAAAATGATTATCAGACCATTATTTAAGATAAGAATGATTCGAATTCAACCACATCAACTTCATCTCCTGAATAGTTTCATTTTTTTTCTTGAGACTTAGGCCCCACCTCTTCTATGTTACTTGAACTACTCTAAGATGTAGTCATCCAAAAAGATACCCAGTGCCGTTTATGAGGTGACTACTACTCATAGTAGTTCATGCAATATAGGATCTTGTATAGAAGATATGGGGGATGAGTATCAAGCAACAAAATGAAATAATAAATGTCTTGGAGATAAAGTCAACGAGGTTGAAATTTTTCTATAATATTTTACTTTGGATGAATTTAGTGGATAACACCTACCATAGAAGAGTAATTATTTTCATAAATTGAATTACCCATTTCCTTCAAATCATACTAAAATTATTTCAAACAATCAAATGTTGGGTTCCCTTTATTAGAATTATTAATAACTTTAAAATTTGATAATGAATATCTTATGTGTATTTATTTATCTATTGTACAAAATGAATATTTTATAAACCTGATAGGATAGATATGAATAAAAAATTAATTCATCCTAATCATTCGATAAAAGAGTATGATTATGGAGTTAATGAGTTCATCATGATTGCAATAAATCATGTATACGACCCTACTCAAATACTTTTTCTATGTTTATATAGTTATTATTCAAGAAAAATTAGTCTATATTATTTGGAATAACATTTTATTTGTCATAAATAGATCAGGTCTATAAATGTTGGACTGAACATGGTTAAAAACATAATTTTCAAACTGATTGGGATGATACTATGGTTTATGGATCATTTGATATGAATACTAGTATAAATGATGATAGATATCACATGGAAGAAATGAAAATAGAAATTTAAGAAGTCCTTTATGATTAACCCAAGTTTTTTTAGAAGTTAAATAACTATACTAAGACACCATTTTATTCCGGTTGTACAAAATAGATAACATTTTTAGTTGTATTGAAGTTATATAATTTGAATGTTGATAGTGGATGGAGAGACATTGTCTTTACAAAACTACTTGGTCTTCAGAATGATATGATAGTAGATGGAAATGAATTCCCTATTGAATATATGTAACTAAATGAATGCTAATTTTAAAGGAACTTTTATCTAAAAAATACATGTTTTTTTCCAAATTATTGCAAATTGTTTTGCAAGGAACACGAATCACACATAAAAATTACTATGTCTAGAGAGGATCGATGTAAGAAAAATAAATCATTTCATTCAAAAGTTGTAGTTTAATTTCCTATCATTCGACGGTTAAGAATACAATATGGATGTTAGGAAACTACGAGACAATTGACCCAAATTAGAGATACAATAATTAAATATGGAAGCCTATATCATCCAACAAATTCTTCTTAGTGGAAGAAAATTGAATATGAGTATCATAAATTTGGATATAAGTTTATAACATTTTTCCTTCGACTATGTACATATGGAATAAATCATGTTCGTGTATAGAGAATTACTCATGGTACATGACCCATTATTTTTGTAAATTATGACTTTCCTCCATATTTATACATGAATCAATATATATTATGTTTTATAAGATTATATCTAGAATAAAGAAACCCCATAATGTTATTGATTCCTATTTGGATCCATTGATCAAATATATGAAATTGATCTATGATACATTTGTTATAGTGTATTATGCTCATAGAAGTGACGAATTCACATTGAGGTCCATGTTATATTGGATGATAAATGGATTTCCTACTTATAAAATTTTTTCAAGCTATATCATTAGAGGAATATTAGGGTGTCCCATTTTTGATGAATATATACACATAGTTTAGTTGAAACATTCATTAAAAAATGTTTTTTAGGACATCAGAAATTTTTACCTCAATACCATAAATACTAATCCTATAAGACATCATTTGATGGGAATACTGAACAAGGTACAACACTATCTCCATTAATGGGTGATAAACTATTCAATAAAGTAAAATATATTGACCATATTTTCCATAAATCATTTCTGAAAAACCATACATAATCTGGTTGTATAAAGAGATAAATTTTCATTAAATTACTAAAATGGAATTGTTTATAGGTCAAAAAAAATCTTAATGTAATTCATGTTGAAAATAAGTATTTCATAGTGTTATTGGAATATTACTAAATGACCTTGGAAAAACAAAAGATGAAATCAAGGCTATTTTGGACATGATTGGCATATAGATAAGGGAAGAGTTGACACCAGTGAAGGGTAAGATGAGAAATTTTATTCTTACAGTAGCTTACACTCTATCCATATAGGAAGAATTGAAATTTTTTATTTTCCTTAATTGAGTGAATTTTCCATAGGGGTATTTATAAAATATCAATAATATCGTGTCAATAACTTATTTGAAGTTATAGGTACTAAAATCACATGACTACCATGATTTTATGAAAGATTGGTTTCCTATTTCTTTTCATTTCATTATTTATAAAAATTTATGGAAAACACTAACTAGACTCTTCTTCATTGTCAAATATATATAAATTAAATTTATAGTACCGACTAAGTTTCCAGTCATGAATAAGGAGGTTCCAGTCATATTATGTGAATTAGAGATGTTCTTTACATCATCATTGTTTTTTATAATGGTCTAACTAATTATTCACTTGGTTTGAGATATTTAACTATGTAATCCTATAAATTATAGATGGGTGTACCCTATTGAATGGTATATGATGATTTTGGAAGGGTATGTCAAGAATGAAATTCATATAGAAGGTTGAATTCAAGAAAGATAAATTATAGAAGAAGATATTGAATTCTGTATCAATTACCTATAAGATGTTGACAGAATCAGTCTCCCAAAGACTTTTCACAATGGAAGCCTCATGGGTGAAGGTATTTTTGAAAGATATTTTGTTAAAAGTACCACTACAAAGTGAGAGAAATACCACCTTTACATTTTAGATAATGGTGAAGATTTTGATCCATATTTTGATGTCTATAATACAATTATTAGATATTTTAAAACATCAAGGGATGAATAATGGATATAAAATAAACATAATCAATAGTGTATAAGATGGTTTCGATATCAAATTTATATGAATTCATCTGAAAATATAAATTCAATTGTCAAAAACTTTGATGGATAGCTGTGGAACTGAATATAAATGATATATCTTACATTGGTTTTGTAATAAGTGGTTATAAGTTCTATATAAAAGAAAACGATGACTCCGGTATGATGAAAAATAGTGGAGTTATGGTTGTGGTGGAATCAATGCACATATCTTATTCCAAGTATTGATATCCAATTTATGAAAATATGTAATGCTTTTGCATTATCAAATAGATACATGAGTTGGATTAGACAACACTTCAAGTTCCTATTTTCTATTGATAATTGGTTGAAAATAGTAGAATAGTGAAAGTTGATAAATGGGATTCTTGAAGGTAAATTTAAGCATGTAAGGGGGAAAATAAGATCCATACCAAATGGAATCATAAGTAGTGTAAGTATTTTATGTCTTAAATCTAGTAAATGATAATTGGTGGATTATCCTGTAGGAGAATAAAAAACTGTAAGGTTAGTTGAAAATTCAATCAAGGATAACCCTTTAATTATGAGACAACTATCAATTAATGTTAGTCCCAATGTAAGAAATGTCTCATATGTAAGAGGGGGCCATAAAGAGGAGATTTAGATTCATAATAGAGGATAAAAATGTCGAAAATAATTAAAAATATTCAATGAGAAGGTAAATATGTTTTTAATATACTATGATTTTACTCATTATGTTATTTCTTCTCAATTGCATTAACATAATATAAATTAAATTATTGACTACTCATAAAAACAATGTCTATTATACATGATTATGTTACCAATCCCTTGGAAGAACATATTATAAATAAGAAAACCCATCAGAAATATGTAGAGGTAATGGTAGGATATACTTTCTCTATTTTAATAAAAAATTATATAATGAAACTTTGACTAAATTTTCATTATTGTATGCAGTGTTAGTTTATTTTCGAATATTTTGGTTCATATTTCATTCCTTTATTCATGAAAAATTCCATAGACTTCTTCTCCCTAAAAACCTTTTTACCCTTGTACTATTGGCCTTTATCACCATCCTTGAAGTTCCCTCCACTACCTTTATATTAAGAGAAACAGTTCTACCTATGCTCAATCACAGAGGAAATATTATTGTTTTCATAGTAAAATCAATATCCATAGAAGTAATTTATTATTTCATATTTATGTATTATTTATTTATTTTTATTATTAATCAAATAATTTTTTTCTTATATATGTTAATTCTTTTTTTCTTTTTGGGATGGTTTGTATGAATCTTCTCATGTTTGTGAGAGATCAGAGATTGAGGTTGCAACTAAGATAATCAAAACAAGAAAATAGGTCAAGAATGTATACAACCATCATGAAAAGGTGAACTAATACATATTATTTAATTAATTTTTTCATCATTTTATCTATTATGTTTAAGTTAATTTCCATATCATTTTTATGTAATACGTATTTAGTATTTTTCATATAACTTTTGTGAATTCATATTTTTATATAAAATGCCTGAAATAATCCATAAAATAGAGAGCATGTTCCTTTATGAGGTAAGAGGAACCCCATGTTTCTTAAAACATGAAGTTTTTTAGGGAGCATGGAGTTTCTCTTCCATAAAATTGGAACATGTTCTCTCTTTTCTTGATTTTTGTAGATAGTTAAAAGAAAAACAGATATCACATATTGAATCATCCAAACATCAATCCAATACATAGTATGCTTAGTATTACTCAAATTTTATTTTTTATTTTATAATTTAAATTTTAGTTCAAGACACGCATCGCATAATCAAAATCAATAAAACACATTAATATTGTTTTGATACTTTAGGAAAATAATCCATAATTAATTTCTGACACATTAAAATCATCTCCACCTTAATCCGTTGCATGGTGTGCCGAGTATGCCTCCAATTATGTCATCTTATAAATTGATGTTAATTTTATTAAAAAATATATGTGACATAATGAAAATGGAGAAAAAGCACTTGGATTTTGTCAATAATTTAGGAAAATGATTTATAAATAATTTTATTGATGTGTAGGAATTAGTCTCTTGTCCAACTAACACACGGTGTGATTGGTATGACTCAAAGTCCGTGTTTCCAATTTAAATTGCATTTTAGAAAAAAAACACAAGTGACATACTCAAAAACTAGGAAAATGGTTTTAGATTATTTTGATACTTTAAGGAAGCAGTCTATAATTCATTTTGGACGTGTAGGAATCTGATGCACAACAATCTGAAGTGTGGTGTGACCAGTATGATTCCAAGTATGTCTTTTTATTTTAAATTCACATTAATTTTACTAAAAAATACAAATATCATACTCAAAACCAAAAAAACGTATTCTGATTGGTTTGATACTTATGGAAACAATCCATATGTCATTTAGAATGTGTAGGAATCATCTGCACCTCAATCTATTATCGATGTGACTAGTATGATTCAAATTTTATGTTATTAGTTTAAAATTTAATTTTTTTTTTAAAAAGGGTCACCTACTAGAAAATGATCATACATGATTAGATTTTATTAATAACATATGAAAACGATTCATGATTCATTTTTGATGTGTAGGAATTAGTCTCACATTAATCCAATGGATGATATGGTATGCACAAAAGTGTGTGTTTCCACTTTAAAATGAAAATTTAGTAGAAACCCAAAGGGATATACTCAAAACCATGAAAAATCATTCAGATGGTTATGATACATTTTTAAAATGATACATAAGTCATTTTTAACATACAGTAATCAGATAGAACTCAATCAAATGCACGGTGTGATCGATATGACACCATGTGCATAGTTTTATTTAAAATTGACATTACTTTTAGCTAAAAAGAAAAAAAAAACATACTCAAAACCGAGAAAAAACATTCGAATTGTTTTTATTATTTAGTAAAATGACCCATAATTTATGTTTTACATATATGAATCATCTTCACCTCAATATGATACAAGACCTTCCTGGTATGACTCAAAGTGTCCATTATCAATTTAAAATTGACATTTTAGTTCTAAAAGTATCAGTCAGAAAAAACCAAAAAAGTCTCTTGGATTGTCTTTATAATTTATAAAAACAGTTCATAAGTCATATTTTAAGTGTATAAGTTAGCTTAACCTAAATCTAATATAGGATATTATTGGTGTAACTCAAAGTGTTCATTGTTAATTTAAAATTGAGATTTTAGGTTAAAAGGTGTCATTCACTGAAACCAATGAAAACACACTCACATTTTCTTGATGATTTAGTACAACGATTGATAAGTCATTTTTGACATGTTACCATCATTCTCACTTCAAAGTGACACATGATATCTCCAGTATGAATCCAAGTTAGTTTTTTCATTTTAAAATGACATTCTAGAAAATAACAAAAGTTTTATACTCTAAATAGATAAATCATATTCATATTGTCTTGATACTACTAGAAAAATATCCATATTTCATTTTAGACAAGTAGGAATCATACCCACATAAATTTGATCCACATTGTGACCGGTGTGACTCCAAGAGAATATTTTTATTTAAAATAGACACTAATTTTAGTAAAAAGACAATTAAAATACTCAAAATAATGAAAAATCATTCTGATTGTTTTTGATGATTTAGGGGGGAAAATCATATGTAATTTTGGACATGTAGGAATAAATCACACCTCAATTTGATACAAAAAGTTCCTGGTATGACTCAAAGTGATTGTTACCAATTTAAAATTAACGTTTTAGTTTAAAAAGTTCCACTCATTGAAAACTAAGAAAAAAAACTTGTATTTTCATGATAATTTAGTTAAATGATTCATATGTTATTTTTAACATTTAGGAATCAGTCTCACATAATACTGGCCCACAATGTGACCAGTATGACTCAATGAGTGTGTTTCTAGTTTAAAATGACATTTTAGTAAAAAACATAAGTGGGTTAATCAAAATTGATAAATGCATTAATATTTTTTTAATACATTATATAAAAAATACATATGTCATTTGGTACATGTAGTAATCATCCACACTTAAACATAACACAATGTGTAACAGTATGACCCTATGTGCGTATTTTTTTAACATTGAAATTAATTTTAGTAAAAAATAAAACTTTTATACTCAAAACCAATAAAACACATTTATATTTTTATGATACATTAGGAAAATTATTCAAATGTCAATTCTGATGCGTAGGAATCAACATTGCCTAAATTTGATATATGATGTTACAGATAGATCTCAAAGTGTATATTACTATTTTCAAATAGAAATTTATGTTCAAAAAGTGCCAATCATTAAAAACCAATCATACATGCTCTGATTCTCATGATGATTAGGAAAAAATATTACTATTTCATTTTTAACATTTAGTTTTAAGTATCACATCTAACTAAAACATGATGTGATAGTTATGACTCAATGTGCATGTTTCTATTTTAAAATGAAATTTTAGTAAAAAACACAATTGATGTACTCAAAACTAAGAAAACACATTCGGATAGTGTTTATAGATTAGGAAAATGATCAATACGTAATTTGGGATGTGTTGTAATTAACCACACACCAATGTGATACATGGTGTGACCAGTATGACTCTAAGTGCATATTTTCAATATAAAGTGTCAATTTAGTTTAAAATTTTCATTACATAACCAAAACTGAGAAACTGAGCCTATATTATTTTCTAATAATTATATTTGATATTACTTAATTAATTTCCTTATAATTTTTATCTTATAATTATTTAGTTACTTTTCACATAGAAGAGGTTTTATGACAAACAAGAAATGGTGTGATGTGCAAGAATCAACCAGAACTCAATCAGATACACAATGTTCTGGGTTTGACTTAATGTTTAGAATAAAATTAACACTTTATGTTTAATTTATAAATTTATATTATTATTAATTTAATAATTTTAAATATATATGAGAATTATATTTTTTGATAAGGTGTGGTTTTTCTTGTAATAACATGAGTTGGGGTCAGGAGAAAAAGACAAAAGAACATTGATGTTTATGAATTTATGTGATAACTTGTACTTGTTGATGTAATTGTGTATACCGATATTTTAAATGTATATAATAATGTTTTTTTATTGTATTTGTGTTTAAAAATTTATTTCATTTAAATTATGTATTTGTGCCTGATTTTTCTTCTTTCTAGTGCTAGTTTTGGAGTTGTAGTTTGCGGTTACAACACACTACAGTATTCCCCTTTACCAGTGCTAATAAATGTGCCCATAAATGCATCATTTTTCATCACTTATAAAATATATGATAAATTATTAATTTAAAAGGGTTTTTATTAGTGATGATAATGGGACCCTTTATCAATGCTAAATAAAATCACTTATAAATGAGGGAATTTATCGTTTATTTTTTAGTGCTGATAAAGGACCCTTTATCATCTCTTTTCTAGAATTAATAAAAGCCTATAGATTTTAATCATGATATGATAGTCAGTGATTTTTACCAATGATGAAGAAAAATTCTATCCCTGTTAGATTCTTTTTTTAGTTGTTAGTGATGCATCTAAGAAGGGATTATGATGCATTATTACACAGAATGAAATAGTTATAGATTCACTAGTACAAATATGACTTTTAGCGGCCACCAAAAGTTGTCGCTAAAGGTCTATAGAGGCCGCCTAGCATCTGCCAAATGGCGGCCGCTTTTGGTCTGTCATTGTTGCTATCAGTGACCACCATTTGGCAGACACTGAAGGCCAACAGGTATGACCAATAGCGGCCGCCATTTGGCGGCCGCTATAGCTGACCCGAACACAGGCTACAGCGGCCACCAAATGGTGGCCGCTTTAGCTTTTAATTTTTTTTAAAAAATATATAAAAAATACTATGAATACCACAAAAATATCATCATCATATTCCATGCTCTGCAACCCTCATCAAATATAACTACATATCAAAATTTAATAATAAAAATAGTACCAAATAAAACCTATAAACAAATAATTGAAACAAATTAATATATTTCAATTCAAACTTACTATAACAGATCGAAAGTATACGATTTTCAAAATATATTTATAATTTCGATTATCATTTTAAAAATATAAAATCATTAATTCTATGGTTCTAATTACAGTGTTCCCCCTCTGATTTCAGGTCAATCTGATGTCATGCGCTCTGAATTTGACAGTTTGAGGCCCGTTTATGGCACTAGAAGTGCGTTCTCGGACACCGCAGGCACACGGAACCTCCGATTGGCATGTATTTTTCTCAACCACTTCAAAATTCACTCACCCATTGTTGTCTTCCGATTTCAAGCCAATCTGACGTTGTTCGGTCGGTTTGGACCACCCCACGCGCCTTTCGGAAGCGCATCCAACACTTAAAAAGTGCATATTGAGCTGTTGCATGCAAACCGTATGTCCAATTGATGTGTTGTCTCCTCGTACACGTCAATAATAATAATTACAGTGTTTCCCTATTATTTCAGGTCAATCCGATGTCATACGCTCTAAATTTGACAGTTTGAGGCCCGTTTTGGCCGTTTATGGAACCAGAAGTGTGTTCTCGTTCAGCGTGGGAACACAGCACCTCCGATTGGCATGAAGTCTACCTGAACACTTCACAATTCACTCACCCATTGTTGTCGTCCGATTTCAGGCCAATCCGACGTCGTTCGGCCGGTTTGGACCACCCCACGCGCGTTTCGGAAGCGCACCCAACACTTAAAAAGCGCATATTGAGACGTTTCATGCAAACTGCACGTCCGATTGACATGAAGTCTCCTATTACATGTCAAGAATAAAAACTACAGTGTTTCCCCTATGATTTCAGGTCAATCTGATGTCGTACGCTCTGAATTTGACAGTTTGAGATCCGTTTTGGCCGTTTTTGGCACCAGAATTGCGTTCTCGGTCAGCGCGGGCAAACAGAACCTCCGATTGGTGTTCCGTCTGCCCGATCACTTCACAATTCACTCACCCATTATTGTAGTCTAATTTTAGTCCAATCCGACATCTTTCGGCCGGTTTGGACCACCCCACGCGCGTTTCGGAAGCGCGCTCAACACTTAAAAAGTGCATATTGAGCCATTGCGTGCAAACCGCACGTCTTATTGACATTCTATCTCCTCGTACATGTCAATAATAATAACTACAGTGTTACCCTGTGATGTAAGGTCAATATGATGTCGTACGCTCTAAATTTGACAGTTTGAGGTCCATTTTGGCCGTTTATGGCACCAGAATTGCGTTCTCGGTCAGCACGGGCACACGACACCTCCGATTGACATGCCGTCTACCTGACCACTTCACAATTCACTCACCCCTTGTTTTCGTCCGATTTCAGGCCAATCCGACGTCATTCGGCCGGTTCGGACCACCCCACGCGCCTTTCGGAAGTGCGTCCAACACTTAAAAAGTGCATATTGAGCTTTTGTGTGCAAACCGGACGTCCCATTGATGTTTTTTCTCCTCATACATGTCCAGAATAAAAATTAAACTGTTCCCCTATGATTTCAGGTCAATCTGATGTCGTACGCTCTGAATTTGACAGTTTGAGGCCCGTTTTGGCCGTTTAGGGCACCAGAAGTGTGTTCTCGGTCAGTGCGGGTGAACGGCACCTCTAATTGGCATTCCATCTGTACTACCACTTCATAATTCACTCACCTGTTGTTGTCGTTCAATATCAAGCCAATCCGACGTTGTTCGGTTGGATTGGACCACCCCACGCGCGTTTCGGAAGCGCGCCCAACACTTAAAAAATGCATATTGAGCCGTTGCGCGCAAACTGCACATCCGATTGACATGTTGTCTCTTCTTACACATCAAGAATAATAATTCAAGTGTCCCCCTGTGATTTCAGGTCAATCTGATGTCGTACACTCTGAATTTGACAGTTTGAGGTCCGTTTTGGTCGTTTATGGTACCAGAATTGTGTTCTCGGTCAGTGCGGGCACACGACACTTCCGATTGGTGTTCTGTCTGCCCGAACACTTCACAATTCACTCACCCGTTGTTGTCGTCCTATTTCAGGACAATCTGACATCGTTCGTCCGGTTTGGACCACCCCACACGCCTTTCGAAAGCGCCTCCAACACTTAAAAAGTGCATATTGAGCCGTTGCTGGAAAACCACATGTATAATTGATGTGTCGTCTCCTCGTACACATCAAGAATAATAATTACAGTCTTCCCATATGATTTCAGGTCAATCTGAGGTCGTATGCTCTAAATTTGAGAGTTTGAGGCACATTTTGGCCGTTTATGGCACTAGAAGTGTGTTCTCGGTCAGCGCAGGCACACGACACCTCCGATTGGTGTGCCGTCTGCCCGACCACTTCACAATTCACTCACCCGTTGTGGTCGTCCAATTTCAGGCCAATATGACGTTGTTCGGCCGATTTGGACCACCCCACACGCATTTCGGAAGCGCGCTCAACACTTAAAAAGTGCATATTGAGCAGTTGCATGCAAACCGCACGTCCGATTGGCGTGTCGTCTCCTAGTACACGTAATGAATAATAACTACAGTGTTTCCCCTATGATTTCAGGTCAATCTGATGTCGTACACTCTGAATTTGACAGTTTGAGGTCTGTTTTGGCCGTTTATGGCACCAGAATTGTGTTCTCGGTCAGCGCGGGCACACGGCAGCTCCGATCGGCATGTCGTCTACTCGACCACTTCAAAATTCACTCACCCGTTGTTTTTGTCCGATTTCAGGCCAATCCGACGTCGTTTGGCCAGTTTGGACCACCCCAAGAGCATTTTAGAAGGGCACCCAACACTTAAAAAGCCCATATTCAGCGATTACGTGCAAACCGCATGCTCGATTGACGTGTCGTCTCCTTGTACACATCAAGAATAATAACTACAGTGTTCCCCCTCTAATTTAAGGTCAATCCGATGTCGTACGCTCTGAATTTAACAGTTTGAAGTCTGTTTTGGCCATTTATGGCACCAGAATTGCGTTCTCGGTCAGCGCGGGCACACGGCACCTCCGATTGGCGTGTCGTCTGCCCGACCACTTCAAAATTCACTCACCTGTGGTTGTCGTCTGATTTCAGGCCAATATGATGTTGTTCGACTGGTTTGAACCACCCCACGCACCTTTTGGAAGCACGTTCAACACTTAAAAAGCGCATATTGAGTCGTTGCATGCAAACCGCATGTCCGATTGATGTGTCGTCTCCTCGTACACATCAAGAATAATAATTACAGTGTTCCCCTATGATTTCAGGTCAATCTGATGTCGTACGCTACGAATTTGATAGTTTGAGGCCTGTTTTGGCCGTTTATGGCACCAGAAGTGCGTTCTCGGTCAGCACAGGCACACGGCACCTCCGATTGGCGTGCCGTCTGCCCGAAAACTTCACAATTCACTCACCCGGTGTTTTTGTCCGATTTTAGGCCAATCTGACATCGTTTTTCCAGTCTGGACCACCCCACGCGCGTTTCGGAAGCGCGCCCAACACTTAAAAAGTGCATATTGAGCCGTTGCGTGCAAAATGCACATCCGATTGATGTGTAGTCTCCTCTTACATGTCAATAATAATAACTACAGAGTTCCCCCTGTGATTTCAGGTCAATCTGATGTTTTACGCTCTGAATTTGACAGTTTGAGTTCCGTTTTGGCCGTTTATGGCACCAGAATTGCGTTCTCGGTCAGCGTGGGCACACGGCACCTGCGATTGGCGTGTCGTCTACCCGATCACTTCACAATTCACTCACCCATTTTTGTCGTCTTATTTTAGTCCAATCTGACGTCGTTCGGCCGGTTTGGACCACCCCACGCGTGTCTCAGAAACGCGTCCAACACTTAAAAAGTGCATATTGAGCAGTTGCGTGAAAACCGCGTGTCTGATTGACGTTTCGTCTCATCATACACATCAATAATAATAACTACAGTGTTCCCCCTATGATTTAAGGTCAATTCGATGTTGTACGCTCTGAATTTGACAGTTTGAGGTCCGTTTTGGCCGTTTATGGCACCAGAATTGCGTTCTCGGTCAGCGCGGGCACACGGCACCTCCGATTGGCATGTCGTCTACCCGAACACTTCAAAATTCACTCACCCGTTGTTTTCGTCCTATTTCAGGCCAATCTGACGTCGTTCGGCCGGTTTGGACCACCTCGCGCGCCTTTCAGAAGCACGTCCAACACTTAAAAAGCGCATATTGAGCCGTTCCATGCAAACCACACATCCTATTGTTGTGTTGTCTCATTGTACACATCAAGAATAATAATTAAAGTGTTCCCCTATGATTTCAGGTCAATCCGATGTGGTACGCTCTGAATTTGACAGTTTGAGGCCCGTTTTAGCCATTTATGGCACCAGAAGTGCGTTCTCGGTCAGCACGAGCACACATCACCTCCGATTGGCATGCCGTCTACCCGACCACTTCACAATTCACTCAACCATTGTTGTCGTCCGATTTCAGGCCTATCTGACGTCGTTCGGCCGGTCTGGACCACCCCACGCGCGTTTAGGAAGCGCGCCCAACACTTAAAAAGTGCATATTGAGCCGTTGCACGCAAACCACACATCCGGTTGACATTCAGTCTCCTTTTACACGTCAAGAATAATAATTACAGTGTTCCCCCTGTGATTTCATGTCAATCTGATGTCGTACGCTCTGAATTTGACAGTTTGAGGACGTTTTGGCTGTTTATGGCACCAAAATTGTGTTCTCGGTCAGCGCGGGTACACGGCACCTCCGATTGGCGTGTTGTCTACCCGACCACTTCACAATTCACTCAACCATTATTTTCGTCCGATTTCAGGCCAATCCGACATCGTTCGGCCGGTTTGGACCACCCCACGCGCCTTTCGGAAGCGCGTCCAACACTTAAAAAGAGCATATTGAGTCGTGGCGTGCAAACCGCACGTCTGATTGATGTTTTGTCTCCTTGTACACATCAAGAATAATAATTACAGTGTTCTCCTATGATTTCAGGTCAATCTGATGTCGTACGCTCTGAATTTGACAATTTGAGGCCCGTTTTGGCCATTTATGGCACCAAAAGTGCATTCTCGGTCAGCGCGGGCACACGGATCATCTGATTGGCGTACCGTCTACCCGACCACTTCACAATTCACTCACCCATTGTTTTTGTCCGATTTCAAACCAATCCGATGTCGTTCGGCCGGTTTCGACCACCCCACGCGCATTTCGGAAGCGCGCCCAACACTTAAAAAGCGTATATTGAGCCGTTGCGCACAAACCGCACATCCGATTGACGTGTCATCTCCTCGTACACGCCAAGAATATTAACTACAGTGTTCCCCTATGATTTCAGGTCAATCCGATGTCATACGCTCTAAATTTGACAGTTTGAGGCCCGTTTTGGCCGTTTATGGCACCAGAATTGCGTTCTCGGTCAGCACGGGCACACGACACCTCTGATTGGAATTCCATCTGCCGAACACTTTAAAATTCACTCACCCGTTGTTATCGTCCGATTTCAGGCCAATCCAACATCGTTCGGCCGGTTTGAACCACCCCACGCGTGTTTCGGAAGCGCACCCAACACTTAAAAAGCACATATTGAGCCGTTGCGCGTAAACCGCACGTTCGATTGACGTGATGTCTCCTCGTACACATAAAGAATAATAACTATAGTGTTCCCCCTATGATTTTAGGTCAATCCGATGTCGTACGCTCTGAATTTGACAGTTTGAGATCCGTTTTGGCCGTTTGTGGCACCAGAATTGCTTTCTCAGTCAGCGCAGGTACCCAGCACCTCTGATTGGCATGCCGTCTGCCCGACCATTTCACAATTCACTCACATGTTGTTGTCTTCCGATTTCAGTTCAATCCGACGTCGTTCGGCCAGTTTGGACCACCCCACGGGCCTTTCGGAAGCGCGTCCAACACTTAAAAAAGAACATATTGAGCCGTTGCGTGCAAAATGCACATCCGATTGACATGTCGTATCCTCGTACACATCAAGAATAATAATTACAGTGTTCCCCTTTGATTTCAGTTCAATCCGATGTTGTACGCTCTGAATTTGACAGTTTGAGGCCCATTTTGGCCGTTTATGGCACCAGAAGTGCGCTCTCTGTCACCGCAGGCACAAGGCACCTCCGATTGGCGTGCCGTCTACCCGACCACTTCATAATTCACTCACCCATTGTTTTCGT
Organism: Viscum album; assembly: GCA_963277665.1. Classification (NCBI taxonomy): domain Eukaryota; kingdom Viridiplantae; phylum Streptophyta; class Magnoliopsida; order Santalales; family Viscaceae; genus Viscum; species Viscum album. The sequence continues at coordinate 716,426,025 of OY728128.1, read as the reverse complement.
CTGATTTCAGGCCAATCCGATTTTGTTCGGCCGGTTCGGACCACCCCACGCGCGTTTCGAAAGCGCACCCAACACTTAAAAAGCACATATTGAGCCGTTGCGCGTAAAATGCACATCCGATTGATGTGTCGTCTCCTCGTACACATCAAGAATAATAAATACAGTGTTCCCCCTATGATTTCAGGTCAATTTGATGTCATACGCTTTGAATTTGATAGTTTGAGTTCTGTTTTGGCCGTTTATGGCACCAGAATTGCGTTCTTGGTCAGCATGGGCACACGACACCTCCGATTGGTGTTCCGTCTGCCCGAAAACTTCAAAATTCACTCACCCATTGTTGTCGTCCGATTTCAGGCCAATACGACGTCGTTCGGCCGGTTTGGACCACCCCACGCACGTTTCGGAAGCGCGTCCAACACTTAAAAATCGCATATTGAGCCGTTGATCACAAACCACACGTCCTATTGATGTGTCATTTCCTCATACACGTCAATAATAATAACTAAAGTGTTCCCCCTCTGATTTCAGGTCAATATGATGTCGTACGCTCTGAATTTGACAGTTTGAGGCCCGTTTTGGCCGTTTATGGCATCAGAAGTGCGTTCTCGATCACCGCGGCACACGACACCTCCGATTGGTATTCCGTCTACCCGACCACTTCACAATTCACTCACCCATTGTTGTCGTCTGATTTCAGGCCAATACGACGTTGTTCGGCCGGTTTGGACCACCCCACCCGCCTTTCGGAAGTGCGTCCAACACTTAAAAAGCGCATATTGAGCCATTGCGTGCAAACCGCATGTCCGATTAACGTTATGTCTCCTCTTACACGTCAAGAATAATAATTATAGTGTCCCCCTCTGATTTCAGATCAATCCGATGTCATACGCTCTGAATTTGACTGTTTGAGGCCCGTTTTGGCCCTTTGTGGCACCAGAAGTGCGTTCTCGGTCACCGCGGGTACACAGCACCTCCGATTGGCATGCCGTCTGCCCGACCACTTCAGAATTCACTCAACCATTGTTTTTGTCCGATTTCAGGCCAATCCGACGTTGTTCGGCTGGTTTGGACCACCCCACGTGCCTTTCGGAAGCGCGCCCAACACTTAAAAATCGCCTATTGAGCCATTGCAGGAAAACTGCAAGTCCAATTAATGTTTCATCTCCTCGTACACATCAAGAATAATAATTACAGTGTTCCCCTATGATTTTAGGTCAATCCGATGTTATACGCTCTGAATTTGATAGTTTGAGGACCGTTTTGGCCGTTTGTGGCACCAGAAGTGCGTTCTCGGTCAGCGCCGGAACACGACACCTCCGATTGGCGTGCTGTCATCCTGACCACTTCACAATTCACTCACCCGTTGTTTTCATCCGATTTTAGGCCAATCCGACGTCGTTCGGCCGGTTTGGACCACCCCATGCGCGTTTCGAAAGCGCGCCCAACACTTAAAAAGCGCATAATGAGCCGTTGCGCACAAACCGCACATCCGATTGATGTTTCGTATCCTCTTACACATCAAGAATAATAATTATAGTGTTAACATGTGATTTCAGGTCAATACGATGTCGTACGATCTGAATATGATAGTTTGAGGTCTGTTTTGGCCATTTATGGCACCAGAATTGTGTTCTCGGTCAGCGCGGGCACACAGCACCTCCGATTGGCGTGACGTCTTCCCGACCACTTCACAATTCACACACTCGTTGTTTTCGTCTGATTTCATGCCAATCTGACGTCGTTCGGCCGGTTTGGACCACCCCACGCGCGTTTCGGAAGCACGCCCAACACTTAAAAAGCGCATATTGAGCCGTTGCGCGCAAACCGCGCATCCTATTGATATTTCGTCTCCTCTTACACGTCAAGAATAATAATTACAGTGTTCCTCCTATGATTTCAGGTCAATCCGATGTCGTACGCTCTGAATTTGACAGTTTGAGGCCCGTTTTGGCCGTTTATGGCACCAGAATTGCATTCTCGGTCAGCGCGGGCACACGACACCTCCGATTGGCATGCCATCTGTCCGACCACTTCACAATTCACTCACCCATTGTTTTCTTCCAATTTCAGGCCAATCTGATGTCGTTCGGCTGGTTTGGACCACCCCACGCGCGTTTTGGAAGCGCACCCAACACTTAAAAAGTGCATATTGAGCCGTTGTGTGCAAATCGCACGTCCGATTGACGCGTCGTCTCCTCATACACGCTAATAATAATAACTATAGTGTTCCCCCTATGATTTCAGGTCAATCCGATGTTGTACTCTCGGAATTTGACAGTTTGAGGCCTGTTTTGGCCGTTTATGGCACCAGAAGTGCGTTCTCAGTCACTGCGGGCACACGACACCTCCGATTGGCGTGCCGTCTGCCCGAACACTTCACAATTCACTCAACCATTGTTGTTGTCTGATTTCAAGACAATCCGATGTCGTTCGGCCAGTTTGAACCACCCCGCGCGTGTTTCAGAAGCGCGCTCAACACTTAAAAAGCGCATATTGAGCCTTTGTGCACAAACCACACGTCTGATTGACGTTTCGTCTCCTCATACATGTCCAGAATAATAATTACATTTAATCCTAGGAACCCTAGAAAGCTACAGATATCGAAAGAGTTCTTGGGCTTCTCCCAAGAAACAACTTCCTGAACTTTCTCTTCATCCACTGAAACACCTTCCTCTAAGATTATTTGACCCATTAACTATACCTAATCAATACAAAAGTGACATATATATAGTTTAGCATATAGTCGATTCTCAATAAGTGTAATCTGGATGATGTCAAGATATGGGTATGATCAAGTCAGTTTTGGAGTGCACAAAGATGTCATCCACAAATACTAGATAATTCATCCACACAAATGAAATTACCTCATGCATGGGGTTCATCCTCATCTGGATCGCCAATATCACTGTGATGTCCACCAGGACCCCTGCGTCTGCTGGAAGATGCACTATATCCTGATAAACATAAATTCATAATTCAATTACAATATAAATTAATGATTTGAAACAATTAGGGAAATATACACAGAACATTACAATCAATTAATTTAAAAAATTGAAAACATACATACCGACAACATCAGGTGAACCACTGCGACCACCCTATGACATGCCTACATTAAAAGAAATTATAGTTAAATCAAGCAATTTTTATACATATACAACTTATAAATATTTTTACAAACAATAACTGGGGATATAATTACAATTTTAAGTAATCATGAAATTCTATCGTATCTCCTTCAATTGTCTCTCTGGCCCATGGTATATCTTTATCTCGTACAGCTACTATTGTTTGGTTAAGTGTTTGATCAGGAAATGCGACAACGTCAGGTTCTTCTTGTACAATTAGAAAAACCCCTCTTCTAGACATTTTCACCACAACTTTCCAATCAGAATCAATGCCAACAAAGTAAACTTGTTCTGCCTGTGATGTTAGTATGAAGGGCTCACTGCTTACTCGGTCATCTTTATATAGCATAGTGTTCAAGTTTACTAATGTAAATTGGAAGTTATCAACTTTTGTTCCACGAACCGGATTGACCCAATCACACCTTAACAATATGTGTTTTAAACCACGACCATAAAAAACCTCAATAATATCTCTCAGCATTCCATAATAATAACCCGCATCAACAAAAGAACATCCAAAACACTATTTTGTGTGGCTCGGTTAATTTCAACATCACTAATACGAAATCGGAATCTGTTAGCATCGAAAGACTTATAGCGTCGAGCTGTAAAAAATGGATCATCATCTAGGTGGTTGAGTTCTTCGCTCACAGGATGGGTTAAATCACGTAACTTTTGAATCTGAAAATTTCACATATATAGTTTAATGGATAAAGGATTGTGAAAATACAACTAAGTTTCACTATAAAAATATTAAATCAATTATACGTACATGAGTCTTGAACCACTCATGAAATGTGTTGAAATGATGTTTTTGGATTTGATATTCAGTTTCATGGGGCCTTTCACATTTCAACTTAGCAATATGCATCCTAAATCACAACACAATATATGGTAAGCAATATAATAAATATTGAAACAAAATACACATCAACTATGAAACTTATTGTATCAATGGAAAAACTGATGGCGTGTTGAACAACACATATCGATGAGCTTGAACCCACTCAACATTCCGCATATCAAACGTTATTCCTTCTCCAATTGGACCCTTGTCATTCTAGGAGGGTTTATATATATTTGTTTCAACCTCATCAATATATGAAGCACAAAAATTAGTACACTCATCCATTAAATATCCCTTGGAAATTGAGGCTTCCGTACGATCTTTTTTGCACACATATCATTTCAATGTATTTAAGTATCGCTCTATTGGATACATCCACCTGAATTGTATGGGACTGCCAGCAGTGACTTCACCAGTTAAATGAACGTTCAAGTGAACCATGACATCAAAAAAAGATGGTGGAAATAGTTTTTCTAGGTGACATAGTGCAAGTACAATCTTATCCTGAAGCTTTTCCAAATCACTCATGCGATGATTCCTTGAACAGAGCTGTCTGAAAAAATTAGAAACTTCAATTAACGGCTCAATAACCTGGGTAGGTAAGCAATCACGAATTGCTATAGGAATTAACTGTTGAAGAAGAATATGATTATCGTGAATTTTCATCCCCTGTAATGTCATGCTCGTCATATTCACACGCTTGGAAATATTAGAGCAATAACCATCTGGCACCTTAACAGTCTTCAAAATTGATATAAATGTTTGTTTCTCTTTTTTACTCATTGTGTACTGTACAACAAAAATGTATGCACTATTTCCTTCACCCGGTTATAAATGTAATGGTTTTCTCAATCCCATTTCTTGAAAATCACGTCGAGCATTTGCATTATCCTTTGAGTTCCCCTTGACGCCTAAAATGGTGCACAGTATATTATCACATACATTTTTTTCAATGTGCATCACATCTAAATTATGTCTTAAAATATTATATTTCCAATAAAGAAATTCAAAAAAAATACTCTGTTTCTTCCAATTATGACTGTGCTGTCTATTTGTAGCAGGAATAGAAGACAATGCAGGAGCCAATAAATCATGAAAATCATACATTGTACGGATGTTTTCTTGATCAAGTTGTGCACAAATTTGAACCCCAAACAATATTTTTAATGATGGTTCATACTATCTATTCCCATCAAACAATACACGGTCTTTTCTGAACCTGTGCAATGGAGGAAGAAAGTGCATGTGAATAAGATATGCCCACTTTCTACAGTTCTTAATCCATATAGATTTCTTACTCTTATTACAACAAGGGAAAGAAAATTATCCTTTTGTACTCCAACCTAAAAAGTTAGCATACGCTGGGAAATCATTAATTGTCCATAACAAAGTGGCCCGAAGTCTAAACATTTCTTTAGCTGCCGAGTCAAAAGTCATTACACCATCGGCCCAAAATTCTTGCAGCTCATCAATCAAAGGTTGCATGTAAACATTTATTTTATCTTTAGGTCCTCTCGGTCCATCAATTAGAATTGACAGTAACAAAAATGGTTGCTTCATACATACCCATCGGGGAATGTTGTATGGAACCAACACCACTGGACACATACTATGTGTCGCACCAACCATGGACCTAAATGGGTTAAAACCAACTGCTGCCAAACCTAGTCGAATATTACGATCATCTCAGGAAAAGTCTCGGTGTCTTTGATCAAAATATTTCCATGCCAAAGAATCTACCGGGTGAGTTAATTTATCAACCTCTTTCTTTCTCTCTGAATTCCAAGTCATCAATTTAGAAATTTTAATTGACATGAAGAATCTCTTCAGTCTCGGTTTTAGTGGGAAATACTGCATATGTTTAGCAGAAACTTGTTTCCCTTGATTCAAGACTCTCCCAGGAAGAATCTGACTACCATGATTAATCTCATTGGTCTTCCACCTGGATGTATAGAAAACAGTACAATTATTTAATTGCATTGTCTTTTCTGAACAACATACAATTATTGCAACACGCATCAATTGTATCATATGTAAAACCAAGATCACCGGTCAACTTCCGAGCTTTATAGAATGACTCCGGAATCTTCACTCCGGCAGGGATTACTTTCTTCAACAATACCAACAACATGTCGAATGAGGTGTATGACCACTGGTTCAAAGCCTTCAGGTATAACAATTCAACGATGAACGACAGTTTACTAAATTTAGTGCATCCAGGATATAATTCAGTACACACATCGTCAAGAATTTCAAAGAATTTCAATGCTTCTCCATCTGCAGAAGAACAGGGATTACTCGATCCAAAGTCATCATTTACGACATTATTGTCTTTAGGTTGAAACTGGCGCATCATATCATTGAGCATTATGTTCATTGGATCAACTGTTCTCAAATCAACATTCATATGAATACTTTCCGAGTGATGACATGAAACATAATATTCTCCATGATGTGTCCATGTCTTATAGTTTTCGAAAAACTCATTCAAAAACAAATGTTCTCTAACACTATCTCATTTTAAGAGATATCTATTTGCACATTTTCTGCATGGACAACTATTCATATCTCTTGGAAATCTGTTGGTGAAATCCATAAATTGCTTAATACCCTCAAAATATTCAACCGAAAACCTATCTTGCATATCAATCCAGCTCTTATCCATATCTGTATTTAATAGAAATCAAAAGTGAAATGTATTATTTAAATTCTAAATAAACACATATAATTAAATTTAAAAACTAATGACTTCAAAGCTAAATTTGAAGGAGAAAAAACATTACCTACATAGGAATTGACCGCGGGTAACGGGGTGCGACTCAATTGCGGATTCATGACGGCGTAACGACTTGAAAACATGGGTTCGACAGCCGGAATCGAAAGCGGCGGAACCACTGGATGAAGCATGGGAGGGTTCTACATGGCGGGGCACGACGAACCGGAAGGGTCCAACAGAGGCAGGACGTGAGGACTCACCGGAGGGATGCAGTGGGGCCGAGAGGGGTTGAAGGGGGAAGGACTGTCCGAAGGTGCAGCGCAGGCTGTCGGGGTTACGGGTGGCGCAGCGCGGGGTTGGGGTAGGACTATCCGAAGGTGCAGCGTAGGCTGTCGGGGTCGCGGGTGGTGCAGCGCGGGGTTGCGGGTGGCGCAGGGGGTCGTTGGGGTTGCGGGTGGTGCAGCATGAGGTCGGGGTTGTCGGGGGTCTCTGGGGGTTGGGGTCGCCGGGGTCAGGTCGTCGTGGGTAGCTAGGGGTCGCTGGGGCTCACAGGGGCTCGCCGGGAGTCGGGGTCGCAGGGGTCACCGGGGGTCGGGGTGGGCGGGGGTGGGGTCGCGGTGGGCGGGGTCACCAGGGTCGGGGATGGTCGTCGGGGTCGGGGTCGCGGGGTCAGGGAGGGGTCGTTGGGGGCGGGGTCGCCAGGGTCGGGGTCGCAGGGTCGGGGGGCGGGGTCGGGGAGGGTAATTGGGGGGGGGGGGTCGGGAGGGGAAATGGGGTAAAATTAGGTATTATGTGCAGCGGCCGCTATTTGGCAGTCGCTGTTGATAGCATTAGCGGCCGCCAAATGGCGGCCTCTATAGGTCTCCCGCCCCCAAAAGTAAAAATTCTAGTAGTGATTATTCCTCACAAAAATTAATGTTTCATGATCAAAATTACCCAGATAATGATTTCTGGTTAACTGAGGTAAATTTTTCATGAAAAAATATATACATTATATTTTTTGAGAAATGTGTGAAATATTTATGCACGCTTATCTTAAGGAATTTAAAAATCATGTTTATTTTCCTAGGTCAATACATAGGCTAACCAGGTTTGTTTCACTTTTAGAGCTTCATAGTTGTTCCCCTACATATTCTAATTCACCTAAAATAATTATTTTTGTTGCTTTTATTATTATATGTATACAATAGAAAATTTTAGTGTGTTTTATTACATTATTAAATATTTAAATGACATGAAATATGAATATTTAGACTTATAGTAATAAGAAATACTAAACAGAATGTGATTGGGATGAAAAAACTTTTTCCTAAGTTTGGTTTGGGGTTCAATCACTATTCTCCTTTATTTTTTAAAATTTAGTTTGATAATCTAATCATGAAATATCTCGATTAATTAATATCCTATTATTTATAAATTTTAAAATATCTAATTCCTTAAGCCATACAAATTTCACCTCCTCCGGTAATCAGGGTTGATAACACACCTTGGCCAATGGTGTGCCATCTTCCTGGGCCCAGATCAAATGAATCTCATTTCAACCATTGATTGGGTCAACTCCATCATCTGAATAGCTAATCATTATAAGGGATGGAAAATAATTAAAATAAAATAAATAGAAATAAATTTGAGTTTCATGTCATGGGATACAATCATCACATCCATGTTACCACTCACATCTATCACAAACATAAAATAGAATTTAAGAAAGAATGCAAGAACACCATAACCTCCCATTGGCCGAGTCTGAAGTCATCCCCTCATTTTTAAGGGAAATATATCTCTTGGAGGATAGAAATAAGATAAAAATAATAACAATATAAATAAAAAGATAATAATATAAGATAGGTATAATAATTAAAAATAATAATAAAATATATTGAATAAAAAAATAATAATAAAAGATAATGATAAAGAGAAACATTTTTTAATAACATATAATAAATAGAAGAAAAATAAATAAATATAATATATATATATTGAATCTTAAATAAAGAGTGAATAATAAATAAAAATAAAAGGAAGAGGAAGAATATATGGAGGAGAATATGAAGAATAATACTTGATGTGTGGTGGAATAGTTAATAAAAATGGATGAATTATTTATAAAATATATATAAATTAAAATTACATTAAAAATAAAACTAAAATAAAAAGAATTAATATAAAACAACAAATGAACAATGCAACAGGAGGTTCGACCAATCCTAAGAAGCCTCTCTTCATGGTGGTTGGAACTGTTTTACAGCATGGGGTGAATCTCATTTTATAGGTTGGAAGAACTTCCTCAGACTCTCTTATAAGCCCCGAGTATTCAGGATTTAAAAATAAAAATAATAGGATATATCCCCCCTGATAATCATATGGGTTTATCCAAAATGGAAACATCCAAACATATTAAGTGTTGAAAAATAAGATCTTCCACTTATGGTGGGATATTCATAGATAGTCCTCAAGGATAACCTTGCATGGCAGCATGGAGGATGTTCCAACAATCAAGGTGAATCGTTCATTGAAATAAATGGTGGCTTATCAAATCATCCAACCTTCAAAATGGCCAGATAAATCTTTTGTGGATGTCATTTGAGGGTTTTGATGTGATCTATGGTGGAACGGGTATTCAGTGGTGGAAGTGGAACTCAAGACCAATATCTCAGGGGTCACCCATGACATATTATAGTGAGCTTCAGCAGTAGCTGGTGAGTACATTGTAGTGTAGGGCTGCTCAGATTGGTGGATCTAGGAGAAGCGTAGGTGTCTGTGTGAGGTGATGAAGAAATTTAAAAAATATGAACAATAACATTTCAACCATGTCCCGCATCTAAATGAATAGTGGGGGTGATGATTGTTTATAATAAAAATCATGGATTTGGTTGGCTAGACACCCACATAGGGGTGGGATCCTAGACACACACACACACACATACCTAAGCTGAGTCACACCACTCAGTCCACATAGGACTTAGGCCCCTCTATTCTCCTTGTGGTCTTACACACTGTACAATCAACTCTACCTTATCCATGATTGGTTGGTCACCCCCCTTGGGTAGTTTAGGTAACTTCAAGGCCTGAGGTTTAGGGATGGCCATCCTTGGCCTATTTTTTCATTAAAATACTGAAATAATATAAGAACATTTCAAACCAAATGATAATATCTAAAATTAAAATGAAATTTATAAATCCAAAAATCATCACAATTTTATTCACATAAATAAACATTAATTATTTATTTATAAAAAACCAATTTTGAATAAAACATTTAATTTTTTGGGTACTTAGATAAAAAATCCATTTAAAACCCTTGAAAATTGCTTAAAAATATCAATCCAGATTTATTGAATAAAATAACCCCCCACATATACCATTCTTATCCACAATAATTAAATATTAAAATTGAAAGTCAAATGGTAACAATGTTATTTAACATTTTACCTTCTAAAAAATGATGGGACTTATTCTTTCATCCATCCAAGCATATTAATTAATTATTATTGAACATTAAAAATCATGATCTACCTATCTACTGAATATTTTCACTCATAACTAATGATATTAATTCAAGTAGAGTTATGCTCATATCATGAATACATGGTCCTTATCCATAAACTTATAAAGGAACTAATTTATCCACATTGAAAATATATAAGAGAATAAAATCATGAGGAATTTTCAATCATGGTTCATATGACTCTGGGGATTAAGGTTGGTAGGAATTGTTGTTTGAAAATTAAGGCTCAAGGAAGAGGTTTACCCCTTAAGTATAAAGAATAATATCAAAAGTAAATGTGTAATGAAATTATCCCATTCATAGTAGCAACACCCACTTCCCTCCAAACTCAATGTAAGGTTATGATCAAAGAAAATCATATGAATGTTTTTTACACCTTAAAATTTTCTCAACTTTTATTATTTTTTCTCTAAGTACTTTTCAATTTTTTTTCAAATGGTATGTTTATAATGAATCTCACACACACTACCTAACTAGATATGAAAAAAAGAAATAGTCCAGTGCTGATGGTTTTTTATTCATCTAAGTAAAAACCCATTCTTATTTATTACATTTTTTAAGAAGGAAAAAATAGAATGTATGAAGTATGAATCCAATAAAATTTCATATTACCCACAGTAGAACCCCCAAAAATTTTCATTACAATTCATTTTATTTCTTCCACTGTGGATCCCTTCACCCTCACACATTGACTTAAAAAATATTAGGAAAATACTAAGAGTAGTGTAGGATTGGATTAAAAATTATTATAAGGTGGATCATCCCTATCAAGGTCATTCATGGTCTTTATGGGTTAAACATAGAATAATTTAAATGAGGTTTTCAAGGATAAGTTATTTTCAAAAAGATTCATCAATCATTTTTACTGTGGTTTTGTATAGTCATAGCTTGGACAGGTTAAAATTATTAATCTATCTGGTTGGATTCCCCCAGATCACTCAATAAATATGATCGAGATAAAATATGAAATACAGGGTCTAGAAATCCTCTTGGGAATGGGAATTTAGATTTGGGAAAATCACTCAATACAAGAATAATAACAAAAAACCAATTCAAAAGAATTTCACAAATTCAAATCATGATTTTTTTTAATAAAATTTCATTTACAATAATCAACCAATTCCCTTAAAACATGAGTCCTTATTTTAAAATCCATGATTCTCTTTAATCATTAAATTCTCCATTTACTCGTTCAATTTTAGTTAACTTTGAAACCTAATACAGGGAATCACAAAATTCTTAATAAATTCATGCCTACTATATATGTCATGTAAATCATAAATTTAAGTATGGGAATGAAATTTCTAGTTTAATGGACAAAACATGTTGTTGTAATAAACTATTGAGAGTTTAAAATATAAACATTAAAAGTGAAATCTATTTCCATTTAAGATTTACTCTTATTTCATAAGTTTTATCTTGGGGAAACCTTGTTCTATCATAAACCTACAAAATTAATTTAATCAATAAACAATAAGGATCATTTCATTTAGAAAAAAATGATAGAAGGAGTGTGGATTCATGATTGACTAATCCTAAGAATGAAACTGAAATAAAAATTCCTAGAAAATAGTTAAATGGATAAGTATTAGTATGATCCCACAAGTGGGCCCTTTCTTTTTACTACTTCCAAAGGAAAGTACCAGCTATTATCCAAAGTCTGATGGTGGGTGGATATTCTTATATTTGAAACCCCAAATGAGGATTTTTTTTCCATTTTTAAATCATCATTCTTGGTGATGAGTGGTCCATGGAAAGAGCATACTAGATCCATCCCATTCACAATTAAGTAAAACATGCATGGAGGGGGTAGGATGAACTATGGGTAATCCTCCTTTTTGGTTGCTATTTGTTCAACCTCATCCTTATTTCTTAGTTCATTCTCACATGTGGCAGCATGAATTGAATATTTAAAAGAAAAGTAAGTATGTAATTTGTTTTGAACAATATTTAAATTTGTATTAATAAGAATGAATTTTAACTTTTTATATGATCAGCCTATAGCTTTATTTCCTCATGCTCAGCAACTTGGATTTCTCTAATGGCTTCCTCAATAGCATGTTCAATAAATTCAGGGGGATACATGTGTTTCTATGGTGGTGCATGTATAATTTATTCATCTTCATATAAGAAATAACAACAATTGTATGAATCTGAAAATTCAATGAATTAGGAATTAATACTCAATTTAGATATAATATAATAAAATAAAATAGAGCTTGAGATAATATTAACTCCCTTAGTTGGATAATTTTCAATCTCTTCTTCAATAGTGAGTGCCTCTTGATTTTTTTTCTTAATAGATTGAAGTAGCTAGTTGGGATCCTTTATCTTTTATTAAAATTTCACCACATGGGTGGTTTCTTATTCCATTTCTAGAAATATATGAAAATTTTCTATATCTTATACTTTTTATGGTCTAGGGAGATCATGTTGTACATCATACGCATTCTATAAGTCATCCAAATATTTTTTATCTCCCACACTTATTTTTGCATCCAATTATTCTTCATTATGAATCCATTCTATCTTATCACAGTAATATTTGATCTAATATTTCATATGGTTGGGATATGGATAACAATAAAGCATGGAATCAAGTTATTGGATGTCCTAATAGAAAATATTAAACACCAGTGGCTCCACATTTAGTTCAGTTTCATTTTTTATGAGGTATTAATTAGAATATTTGGTAATCCAAACAGTTTTTCTCCCTAAATAATCTAGTTTGTCACATATATTTTTTACCCGATCATGTAAATTATTCTCAACAACATGTTCTTGGTATTTCACATATGGAATCTCATCAAAATAATTTTTGGAAACAAGGAACACTTGACAGTTTTCCTGTTCATTTCCTGATAAAATTATGGAAACTAATCCCAAAATTAATTTAACTCTTTTTCTAATACAACATCCACTAGTTCTTCTATGGTATCTTTTAGATAATATATGTTGTCCTTGAATTTCTCATATACAATTATTTGTCTTCTAGATTCCCTAATCTTTCAAGAAAAAATAGAAATTTCATCTTTTATAGACCAAGTTTCATCAACTATTGGTTCTTTCATATGTGAGTTTCTAGTCCATGAAGAATAATAATAATTTACATACATCCTAAAAAATTTATTATTTGTTAAATATATAAAAAAACTATCACCTATGAAAATCATAAGATAAAACAAACTACTTATTAGCTCCATAGAAATAGTGGTAGTTTTGATGCATGCATGTCATAGGGTGTGGAAAAAGAAAATTTATTTTCCTAATGCAACACAGAGGTTGACCATGGTCATATCAATTGAGAAGATTTATTGTTTTTTACCTACGTAAACTAATTTAAATAAAAAAAAATTATGAAAAAATATAAAATGTTTGGGTATTTTATTAGTTTCTAAAATATTAAAATGTCCATATATTTGAAAATATAAACATATAAAAACATGGAATTCTAAACAAAATGTAATTAAGAATAATGAACTTGGTCAGGTGTTTGGTTATGATTTTAATAATTATTCTCCTCTATTTCTATAAATTTATTTTTATTCTACAATCAGAAAATCTGATGGTGAAATACTATAATTTTATTTTGATATTGTGAAATCTAAAATTCCTTAAGAAATCTAAATTCCATGTCCTTTTAAATCAAGGTTTATGACACATCATGGTCGAGGGTGTGCCATCTTCCATGACCCGAGACTATAGAATTTTATTTCATCCAATTATTTTCTCAATTCCATTATGTTAAGATATAATAATTGGAAAAAGTGAAAATAATTAAAATAAAATAAATAGGAATAAATTTTAGTTGCATTTCATTGGGTACAATTGTCACACCTGTGAATGCCACTCATATCTATCACAAACATAAAATTAACATTAACAAAGAATTAACAAAACCCGTAACCTCCCTCTATCCAAGACTCATGTCACATAGAATTTTCAAAGATAAGAGATCATGTCGTGGATATAAATATGATAAGAAGAATAAGAGTAAAAATAAAAATTGGAGAATAGGAGAGAGATATAATAATTAAATTAAATAATAAAGCACCAAAAAAGGAGGATGAGAGAGAGAGAGAGATAGAAGAAAATATAATAAAAATAAAATAAATAATATAATATAATATCTAGACATAATTTTAAATTAAGTAAAGAAAAAATTGATAAAAATAAGAAGAATAAGAATAATAGAATGTGAATTAGAATAAGACGATTGGATGGGTGGTAGAACACATAATTAAAAATGAATAAATTATTTATAAAACCAATAAAAATAAAAAATAAATTTAAAATTAAACTGAATTTTAAAAAAATAAAATAAAACAAATAAGAAACAATGGAATAGGAGCATCTTCCGATCCTTGGAAGCCCCTCCTCATGGTGGTGGGAACTAGTTTGTAGCATGGGTGCTTATCATTTTATAGGAATCTAGAACTACCTTGAACTCTCTTCTAATCCTTGGGTCATTAGGTTTTAAAAATAAGAATAAGAGGAGATACTATCCCCCTAAGACTTCCATTGTCACCCAAACATATCGAGTGTTCAAAAATAATATGTTTCATAGATAGTGGGATGGGTGTCGATTATCGTGGAACATGGTCTTGGATGGAATCATGTTAGACATGGAAATGGTCTAAGTAGCTAGATTAGTGAATGCAGTGGTGGATTCTCAAATTATATGGATTTAAAAATGGCTAGATAAATCCTTCACTAAGTTTACCTAAGGTTATATATGGTATCCATGGTGGAGAGGGGAATTAGTGGTGGAAGTAGATCCTAAGACTGGGCTTTCGATGGTCACTCATGGAATCTTATAGAAAGTAGTAGTGGTAGCTGAGGAGTGAAGTGAGATGGAGGGAGGATGAGATTAGTGGATTTTGGTGGTGCATGGGTGTATGGGAGAGGAGGGGAGGGATTTAAAAAATTTAAACAATAACACTTCAACTGTGTCCCACATCAAAAATGGACAGTTAGAGTGGTAATGGTTTATAATCCAAATTGTATCTTCATATTTCTAGAATCCTACATTGGGGTGGGATCTTGGACACACACACACACACATACCTTGTCTGAGTTGCATTGCTTAGCCCGCATAGGCCTTTAGGACCTTTATACTCCCTGTGGGGTCACCCACTGAATATTAGTCTCTTACTCATCCATTCTTGGCCTTCTAACTCCATTTGGTAAGCAAGGTGGCTTCATGAGTTGAGGTTGGAGGTTGGCTATCTTTGACCAATTTTTTTTTGTTTAACTCTTAAAAAATATAGGAACATATCAAACCAAATGATAATCAATTAAATTCAAATGAAACTTATAAATCTGAAAAACATTACCAATTTATTCATTTAAATAAACATCAATTATTTATTTATAAAAAAAACTATTTTTAATATAACATTGAATTTCATGGGTATTTATATCAAAAATACATATGAAACCATTGAAAATTGTTTTAAAATATGCATCAAAATTGAGTGTGTAATATATGTATAGATCTAAATACTTTAAAGTATATATTTACAAATTAGGATTTGAATATACATGAGAAAAAGATGGTTAGAGATGAATAAATATTATGTCTACTAAATACATTACCACCATGGGAAGGTAAACTTGGTGGCCGATGATTTTAGTCAAAAGGATTAAGTTATCTTATCTATGATGACGATCACAAAGGATGCAATATTTCTAGATTTTCAAAGAATGGATTTGGAAATCCTGATGTAAGGGTTGAAATCCTATATTTCTTAATTGAATGTTTAACCATCTATCCATGTAAAGATTAAAGAGGTTTTTAAAGAATAAGTAGAGCTAGAAAATAAAGCTAGAAATTTTCCTGAGTTTAACCTTGATCATGGTGGAATAATATGGTTTATGAACCATTTATTTATTCTATCCATACCAGATATGAAGAATGAAATGTTAGTGGAAGCTCATATCTCTTCATCCTATATTCTCCTAAAAAAATAATGATTAATAAATATTTGAATGTGTATTTATGGTGAGAGGGAATGAAGAGAGATATCAAAGTGTTTTTATCTTGGTTCTTAGTATGTCATAATGTTAAGGATGATAGAAAAAAGTACAAGGGAATGTTATATCCATTATACATACTAGAATTTATATGGAAAAACATCACCAATAACTTTTTTCATCAGAATCCCCAAAAAAATATAAATTGAATTATTCTATATGGGTTGTAGTTGATCACCTTATAAATTCATTATGATTCATTACAATTATATATGGTTTATCTCTAGATCAGCTACCCTGATATACATTATAGAAGTGTTAAGGTTTTATGTATTACCATATTGAACTATATTTGATTGATATTTATGGTTTACCTTGATGTTCTGTAAAATTAATTAGTAATATCATGATATAGAGTTGATTTTAAGCACTACGTATCATCCTAATAGATGTGGAAAATCTTATATAACAATTAAAACCATATAGGATATGTTGATGTCTTTTTTTATAGATTTTATAGGTGTTTGGTATTAAAAACATCCCCTAGTTGAGTTTTCATATAATAGTATCTCTATCACAAGTATTAATATGGATACATATGAAGACCCATATAAAGATAAGTATAGAGACCCAATATTTTGGAATTAAGATAGATAAATAAAGCTATTGTAACCTAAGATAACTTATGAAATGGTAGAGAAGGTTAGATCCATTCAATAACACAAAATTGTGACACAAATTCGATTAAAATTTTATAAAGATAATTACCTATGTGATCTAGAATTTGAAGTTTGTGACTTATCATTTTAAAGAATTTCTCTATGGAATAATCTTCTGAGATTCAGGAAAAAAGGTAAATCGATACCGAGTTATATTAGTCCCTTTTAAATTATTGATCATATTATGATGGTAGCTTATAGGTTGGAACTTCCACCAAGCCTCTATCAAGACCACCATGTATTTCATGTATCTATCTTAAGGATGTATATACCAGATCCTTTACATGAATTTGACATGAAAATCATACTGTTAAATCATGATCATTCTTATGAGGATTAACTGATGGATATTTTGGATTTTAGGGAAAATTTTCTATGAAAAAAGACCACTCATTTGGTCAATGTTTTATGGAAAAACCACCACTTCGAGGAAGCTACTTAAGAACATGAGGATGTAATGAGGCATTAGTATCATCAGGTTTTTGTACCAAAGTGATGGAATTTAGAGGGATAATTTCATTTTAATGGGTTTATTACGTAACATCCATATTTTTTATAATTTTTTTTCAAATGAATTAAATTTCCTTGACAGCTTACATTACATGTAACACCTAGTTTTAACAAACCACGAAAACATATTAATATTATAATTTAAACACAACTATTATTTCCAAGGTATTAAACTTTGTGGAATGAAAAATAATAAAAAAAATTAAAAAATTAAAAAATTATGGTTTTATATAAATAAAAAAGATCAATAAAAAGTACTTATTTTCTGGTAAAGTCTTTATATGTTTTGAAAAATATTATTCACACAAAAAATGTTTTTTTATTTCATTTTGTGGACAATAATAAAATAATTTTTGAAACTATTAAAAATATAATTTTAAATAATTATATTTATTTTTTAAATAACAATATTAAAATTATCTGAGAGTAAATTTTTGATATTTTTCTGAAAAGATAATTTTTTTGATAAATGGTAAAAAATACTAAAATTATTGAAGACTACCTTTTCTTTATATAATCTATAAGTTTCATATTATTTTTAAATGGGTTTAAAAGTAAAAAATAGTTCAATTATATATATATATATATATTAATCCAATTTAGTTCATTTGAATCATCTTAATATTTAATTTTTCTATAAAAATGTTTTGAACTTTTGAACATTTTCTCCATGGAAAATAGTTTCTCTTCTTGACTGAGTGTTTAATAATAAATTAAAATTTTCCAATTTTATGAATGGTATTTTTAAAAAATTGATTAATTTTTTTAATTATAATAATTTATATTATCTAATAATTTTAACTTAAATTTTTACCATAATGAATAGTAATAAAATACCACAATTATGATAAAAATGGGTTTACCGGGGTTAAACTAAAAAGATAAGGGTTAAAAATGAACCAAAATACCCAAAACGTATTATATAGCCACATTTAGACCATATATATTCTATTATCTATAATTATAGATTTAGTTTTCTTTTTTCACAAGACAAATATTGGAACACCTTTTTCTATTAAAAAATTGCTACTATGTCACTCACCTCATTTATAAATAAACACCTTTACTTCAATTCACTTAACATATATAAAACCATTTAGATCAGAAAATACCTACAAAAATACATTCCTTAATTCACACATATCTTCCTAGAAACCGATTTTAATAATAAAACCTTCTTATGGACGTTTTTGGTGCAAACCTAAGGTGGTAACCTGAAGAAGTTGTATTGTTCTTCAACCCGCATTTTTATTTTATTTCTTACTTCACCTCATTATATTATTTTTAAAAAAATGATGATATTATATCCTCATAACATTAAATATTCTTAGATTTTTTTACTTTAAGTTAATGACCTACATACATCTCAACTTCCCTCAAATGGTAAATGATAATGTCACTCTTCTGTACGGAGGACTACTGCCTCGCAATCAAATGTGACAAGTTTTCCATCAACACATCTCACAATTGGGTATGATAATGGATATACTATGTGTATATATATATATTATTTGAAAAATAATAATAATTTTTGAAATATTTTATAATTTATACCTTCTTAAAATTTCATTCCATAGAGAATATGATAACATCATTCGTGTGTATGGAGGTGTATCACCTCATGAAGTGACGTGATATATCTTTCGCATAAATATTTGAAGGTAATAAAGGATAAATTTAATCAATATATGTGATATATATTACATATCTATGACTATTTAATGTTAATATAATATTTTCATTTCTTTTTATTCATTCTTCGAGGAAATGGAAACATCATTCATGCATACGTATGACCTACCATTTCCATGACTGGGGTATTTAATTTTAAATATATAACCTTTATGTATTCATTATAAATACATATAAATTGAATATATATTTTATTTTTATCTTTTTTAGCATTCTAGATACTATTTAACCATTATAAATGTAAGAGGAACAAAAATAACTAATAAATAAATAAATAAAAAACAAATAAATTATTTCCCAAATCATTACTTTAACATATAATTGATAATAAATAGTTGATAAAAGGTTATAATTAAAAAATATATGGAATGATATATATAATTAGGACAATATAGTAGATTTATAATAAATTTTTATTCATTATAGGGGATTTTTGAACATGTATGAACTGATTCAAGACATAAGGTTTGGGATTTTTGTCTCTATTTTCATTCTTTGAGACATATGTCATGTAATGCACCTATCTTCCTTTATGAGATGTATATAAATACCCTAAGACCAGTAATATCATGAATATACTTCTTTTTATGATATTTATTTTTTAATTTGATTTTAATCTTTAGTGGTACTTTTGGTTCAAAAGATACCAATGTGGTATTGATTTTATGTTACAATCTCACCAATAGTTGGTATTATTTGATATTATGATTCCAATGATGAAATATTATTATCCATATCTCAATAAACTGATGAATTTTCATATCCTATGGTTATTTCATGATAATACAGTTTTTCTCTACAATATCATCTCTTTAAGTTTATAAGTGACCAATATAATATTTTTCATAAAAATATTTTATCTCTCTTCAGATGAAATTACTTTTTATTCCAAAATAAAGTTTTATAAAAGTGTTTTTATCATTATAGATGCAGTTAACTAACTATATAATCTTGGATATGATTTATTATAATTATTAAATTGGCATTATTACAAGGAATAAAATCCAAAAAGAACAAGAGTTTAATAGTCTTAGTAAACCAGATACATACATGAGTCTTTTATTACAAAAGAATACAATAATTACAACATAATTTTTTTCTCATAAATAAATAACATTGATAATAGTAACATTATTCCATCAATAATATCCTAGAAAATATTTCTTATTATTCTTCGTGGATTCTTGGGGAAAGAAACAAAATAACGGTTATCTCAAATGCCATATAAGGGTAAAATATATAAAAAAACAATGAATCAATGTGAATAATAATTATTAAATGGTAAATAACTGAAATAACATTACATATAATCAATAAAATAAGAGGGAATTGCCTAAAAATATAGAAAGTCATGATATATAAAAAAATTCCATTAAAATAACAAGATAAGAAAAAATCTATAGGGAAAGGTAAGAAACTGAAAAAAAATATATATATATAATCAATGAACTAAAAATTAAATGTATCTATAGATGTGTCTATGTAAGATCTCATGGAATAATAATAAATTAAAATAAATGAAGGAAATTCTTTCTTAACGGACTTCATGTACAAGGAACATGAAAACCTATACCATAAAAACCTTTCACAAGAAGGTTTAAAACTACGAATATAAATATTTTTAATTGGCACAAATTATTTGCCTTATAAGAACCTATTAATTCATCGAGGATCTATATAATGTCTGAGATACTCCCATCATTACCAGTCCAAATCAATCCTCATATTAAAAATAAAATAAAATAAATAATATTCCTTATCAAATATCCATATTGAATAAAGAATACATAATTACCAATATTTCCCCAAATATTCAGATAACTATCAACATAGACACCATCTATTTACGGTTTAGGTAATAGTAATATCCATGAAAAATTAAATGGATAATTGGGTGGAAATACAAAATTCAATGATCATATGAGATTTAATAGTTCAAGTGGAATAACAAATAATTCAAGTAAGTTAATGTGAACACTATACTTCCCCAAATAAATAATAAAAAACCCAAAATAATAATAAAGATGGTATAAATTCAAAAAAACCCCATATAGAGTAAAATTAATGAGTTATTGTTGGTGATGAATAGAAATACTATAAGAATATCTTTTAGAATCATTTTTTGAGGAAAATATACTTATGTTTTGTATAACCTTTTAGAAAAAAATTTATTTAAAAGTAACTTTTGAAAAAAAAATATTTAAAAAAATTATATTTTAGACCTGAAAAATAAGCCTCTATGAAATTAAGAAAAGTAAATTGGTAATTATTATACGAGGTAAGAGAACATTCCTTTTTCATGGTTAATGGTTAGAAAAATGACTTGTTGGAAATGTGACATTTGATTCCTTTGAAAAAAATGGTAAAAGAAAAAAATAGTAAAAATTTCATTACTAAATCATTATTAAAACATTTTTTTAGAATTTTTAATAGAACATAGTTTTTAGAATAATATAGTTTCCAAAAAAAAGAGATAAACAATGTCAGGTTTTCTAAAAAACATTTTCTAAAACATTTTGAGTAAAAATAGTAGGAAAAGGGAAATAATACACGAAATGGGCATGAATAAATAGATGATAGAAAATTAAATTTTTTATTTAATAATGATCAAATAATTTCCTCAAATAGTAATACCATTATAATATAATTAAAATTATTCGTTGAGGAAAATAATCGTTAGACATCCCAAAGTGTACCATACCACTTCAAAACATTTTAAATCATAAACCTTAGGAGGGAATAATATTACATGGATGTTTTAAAATACCATGAATATAAAATTATTAAATATATAATATAATAAAATGGGTCTTATATACACAACACAAAATTTGTAAGTGGTGAACATGTCATTTATCTCATGGATGTAAAAAGGTGAGATGAGAATCCCTTACCTTGAGTTTTATTTTGGGAAAACGTCCTTTAAAATATTTTATAATAAAATTATGTTAATTTCCTAATTTATTTAGAATATTTTTCATTTTTATCATTGTTGGAACCAATTTGTGTATAAGTTTGTATTTGTTGTCAATAGTTGTCAATGCAGATCAAAATGAAGGAGATCATGAAATACTCCGATGAAGTAGAGGAGTGGTGATTCAGACGATTGTTGTACTGATCGGACGTTCAAAGAACATGTGTCAAAGTGAAATGAACGTTGGAAAAGAAAATTTCATGAAAACATTTGAAAAGAAAAGTTCATGAACAAGAAGATTCTCATTTTGACATTGACAAATTCATTTCAGAAGATGTTTAAGGTATTGCCAACAAAATACAAAGGGGGAGATTGTTGGAACCACTTTGTGTATAAGGTTGTATTTGTTGTCAATAGTTGTCAATGCAGATCAAAATGACGGAGATCATTAAATACTCCGATGAAGTAGAGGAGTGGTGATTCAGACGATTGTTGTACTGATCGGAAGTTCAAAGAACATGTGTCAAAGGTGATACATTGTTTACAACAATGCAGAATGTGAGGTATAATCCATCCAAGGATGATTAAAGCTGGATGGTGTTTTTGGATGCAGACCATGCAATTCCTCATTATTGCATGATAACAATGGGTTTTGATTAAGACCATGCAATTACTTCTGATTGCGTGAGAACCATGCTAGAGACTTCTTGATGGATTGAATCACATGGTTTGCATGAAGTTGAGCATGACGGTTGATGAAGGAGGAAATGTGCCAATGAGTTGACTTATGAAATGGCCATGAACATCACATTGTCATAGAATATTATGGTACTCAAAGATGTTCCTTCAAAGAATACATATCACAATTGTGGAGTTTGTGATAAAAGAAAAAGAGTTGCTGAAGGATACAGATCACCAAGAAGAAGTGTTGTTGAGGTGATCGTGCTTGTCGAAAAAGAAAAAAAACGACATACAAATTTGTTGACAAAGGAGATTCCATGGTGACATGTCGAGTTCAAGAGTTGTGTTCAATGATCTATGTTTGATTCATGAACATCGACAGAGGAATGGATGATCTGGAGGCGGTACAAAAAGAGCAGATACAAAGTGGCGCTGTTTTCCAGTGTTTTCCAAATTTCAGGGCCTCAAAATCAACAAATGAAGAATAGTGATTTTGGCAAAGGGACTTGAGCGCGATACTCTTGAAGGATAAAAGACTTGTGCACCATATGTTTTTGAGGATCAGAACATCAAAATTTGGCTAAGGAAATAAGGTCGCGCAAGTGTTGGTTGGGTCGCGCAAGTGAGTTGCGCGACAGAGGTTACCGGAGACAAGACTTGTGCGCCGATGGATGACTTGTGCGCCGCTACGCAGGGGGTCCAGTTTGCCTATAAATACTGGACCACCCCTCCTCATTTCTCACGGAGCTCAAGACTTTGAGATTGTTCGAGCTCTCTTCGTGCAGGTGGTTGAACCGCACAAGTGGTAGTTGGGTCGCGCAAGTAGAGGTTGCCCACCGACTGATGGTTGAGCGCCCCAAGTGATTTGGGAAAGGAAGGAAGTGAGTCGCGCAGGTTTGAAGTTCAAGAAGGCAGAGTCGCGCAGGTGCTTTGGAGACACTTGCGCGCCAGGTTATACTTGTGCGCCTAAGACTTGCGCGCCAGATGGAGACTTGCACGCCGGGCTTGAAAAGGAGATCCAAATATTGTTGAAGCACGCCCGCCTTTCTGGAGCTGCACAAGAGCTGAAATATTGCCTAATAATTCTGGTAAAGTGAGATTGAAGAAGAAATCTAAATGATGCATGGATGATCTCATGCATACATGGAGAACTGATTCTGACAATGTTGAGTAAGCTGAGATTCATTAAGTAAGCAATCACATCAGTGATTGTGATTCAGGAAAACGAAGACAAGGGGATCGAGTGCATGCAGTCATTGCACTAAAGAAGAAAGATTGAAATATAAAGATCATCAACTCTGAACCCTGATGCAAGCAAAGTCTCATTCTGAACAGGAGACAAAGAACATCAATGCACATTTATTGAAGAGACCTTCACGTCTATAAACTGAGTGGGACTTCACCAACGGCAGTGAGCTAGGGGGAGTCAATGGGAGTGACCCGAGGGATGCAGTGAGCTATCCCTGAACAATTGTAAAGGCAGTGAGCCTGGGACAGAGTGTCTGTACCCGAACCTTTGTAATCTGCAGCTGTGAAGCATAGTGGATTTAGGTACGACCGACAACCTGTCGGCGTATGCTCCTTGGACGTATCCCTTAGTGGTGAACCAAGTAAAAATAGCTGTGTCATCTCTCTGCATGTGAATGTTTAATTGATGATCATATCCATTATACAGGTTTAAGTAGTTCCTACCAACGTGGGAACAAGATCCACAACTAAAAGAAGAAAAAGTTGCCACCCTAATTCACCCCTCCCCTCTCAGGGTGACTCGGGGTCCTACAAGTGGTATCAGAGGGAAAGGTTAACGTATGTTGGATATTCTCCAGTAATTCTATTGAGAAGAGGATTTGAGTTTCTTCCCTAGAGTCAACAATGAAGAGCAGTCTTGATAATGACGCAGTCATTTCTGAGAAGAAATCTATATCCACAAAGACTTTGAAAAATAGGAAAAAGAAAGAGAAGAAGATGATGAAGAAGTCTCTCACATATAAAGAAGATGCAGTGTCTTGTTCTCCATGCCATTTCAAAAATGAAGAAATATCAGGAATGGAAAGTTTCGAGCAGGTGACTCATAATTCTTCCAGAGGAAAGGATGACACCCCCAATACACGCTTTCAAGAAAAACTAAAAACATATCTGCATGATATTCCAGAAGAAAGGGCTGTTATTATCTGTAGCCTATTTCAATCTATGCAGGTTGAGATCACTAGACTTGAAAGGGAAGTGGACAATATGGAGAAGGGGCTGGAAGGAAAAATTATGGAAAGTATGAAGCTCACCAAATAGGTGAAAGCCCTTGAAGAAAAAGGTGAAGTCAGCAATACTCTGGAAGAACGGATCCATGCACTTGAAGCTGAGCTGAAGAAGAGAAAAGATGTCAAGAATTTTTGTTTGGAAGAAACTTCCATTAAATTCCGGGAACTTGACTCTCTATTGAAAAACAAAGTTAAGATGCATGAAGATGAGGTTGAAAGGTTGAAGAAGACTTGTGAAGAGAATATGATCACGATTGAAGATCAGAAGATCATCCTCAATATTGTGGGTCAAAGATTAGAAGCTCAGTTGACCAAGATTGAGAACACACATATTGAGACTTCAAAAAAGAATGAAATGAGTGATGCTTGTACTCAATGTTCTTTGGAGGAGTCTAAATCTGAAATGCTTCCAACATTTGATAAGAAGATTATGACAACTCTTGATTATCCACATCAAGAATCGGTTGCTGCTGGTACTCAATGCTCACTAGAGGATTCTGTTGTCAAAAGACCTCCAACATGTGATAAGAAGATCATGACTTCACTCTTTGATCTATCACAAGCAACTGAGAAAGTGAAGGTACCGTCCAAACCATGTTGTACTCATATTTCTAAATACACTCCTACAATCAGTGCAGGTGGGAAGAAAATTTATAAACAAGTATGGATGAGGAAAGGTGAGAAGAATAAACCTACCACCATGGCTAGGGTGGATGGGAAGAAAAAAGAGGAAGTGGGTTCCTCAAATAGAGCACAAAAGATTAAGCAGATGGCCCAAAAACTTAATATAGAAGACACAAAGAAGAAAAGATTTGTGGGTCAATGTTGGTGCTGCAAAAGATTTGGGCACTGTGCACTGGATTGTCTTTATAATCCCTTACATGGAAAAGCACAGAGAATGCCTATATCAAAGAGAAGGAAGCCAGAGATAAAGAAGCAACATCAGCAGGTCCAGAAGCATCTGTTTACTGCAAAAAGATTTGGAATTCTTGATAACATCTGTGATGTATGCAACGGCAGCGGTCACAATGCAGGCACATGTCCATATCAACATGCTTTCACTATTGAAAAGAAAAGAAGACCACTGATTCCGTCAAAGAATGAAGCAGCTACCTTGGGGAGAAATCAGAAGAATGTTGTGAGCACACATTTCCCCAAGAAGATCTCAAGTAGGGAAGATGATAAGACCCAGGATTTTAGATCCATGAAATTGAAGGGTCATTCATCCAAAAGAAACACTAAGTGGGATGAATCTCGGATGAACCCATGTGGAAGAACTAAACCAGCTGCAAAAGTTCCAAATGACATATTGGTCATCTGGCCAGAAGATTTGAAAAGAATAAGGAAACTTGAAGATGAGAAGGCCAAGGCTGGTGACATAGGAAAAGGAAAACTTTCACATGATGAAGACACAATGCAGGAGAGATTGCAAACAAAGAGAAACACACGTGTCGAAGAAGTTCTGTGTGAGAGATTCAAGAAATCTGGTCACATTGCAAAAGGTTGCCGAACCTTAATACCAGAGCAAGAAGTAGTCCTTAAGAGGAGTAAGAATGTATCATTCATGATGGCTGCTAAGAAGAACAATTCTCCACACAAAGCAGAAGAGAATGTGAACAGATCCCTGCCACACCGACAGATGTCAGAATATATGTTCAAATGTACAGGCATGAAGACTGGAGTGAACAGAGGAACTTGGTTGAGAAAATAAACTCAACCAAGCACGTCTTCATGATGAATCAAGAAGGAACCACCTTATTCCCGTAATCATTTGTGTATTTTATTTGTGCTAATAATGCATGGAATTGAAGGTGAAGCATGCTCTCAGGGGGAGAACCTAAGAAGTAGTGAATGCTGTCAACTCTTGATAGCCAAGCTGAAGAAGTTTCCATCCTTAGTATATTCTTCAATTGATATTCAAAGAGTATGATGATGAAGGATCACTCTTGATGAAGATGATGAGGATTGTTTCCCTTAAGGGGGAGAAGAATGAAAAAGCTTCCATAATCACTGTTTCAATCAATATCAACTTCTGCTGGACTCAAAAGCAGTTACTCTGTGAATTTCTTAAAGAACACACCAATGGAGAAGGTATGTCATTTCTCAATCACTATCTCTTGGTTACTCAGAACAAAGATTATTTTACAAAGGGGGAGTAACTGATTTGATCAGTGACATAAAGAGAATGTAAGTTCCCCAAGGTCACTTATCCTCCCGATTGCACTTGAATGTTTTTGATCTATTTGCTGAAGTGAGTGCAGGAGTTTTAGGTTGATTATTCCCTATCATAGTTGATCTTATTCTACCTGGAATTAAAGTGGTAAACCCTTGAAGACAAGATACATGAGTTATCATCTCATGTTGGTATCATGATCTATGGATAATGGACAACCTTGTTGACTTAATCAAATCCTCTTGTTTTCTACATCGAGCATTGCTCAAGTAGACTTAGAGTGAAATGATTAATGAAATATTGCTTAAGTGTGGATTGATACCCTCCCTACCATGTGCTTTGTATTTCTTGTCAATAAGGGGGAGAGAAAGTGAAATGAACGTTTGAAAAGAAAAGTTCATAAAAACGTTTGAAAAGAAAAGTTCATGAATAAGAAGATTCTCATTTTGACATTGACAAATTCATTTCAGAAGATGTTTAAGGTATTGCCAACAAAATACAAAGGGGGAGATTGTTGGAACCACTTTGTGTATAAGTTTGTATTTGTTGTCAATAGTTGTCAATGTAGATCAAACTGAAGGAGATAATGAAATACTCCGATGAAGTAGAGGAGTGGTGATTCAGATGATTGTTGTATTGATCGGAAGTTCAAAGAACATGTGTCAAAGTGAAATGAACATTTCAAAAGAAAATTTCATGAAAACGTTTGAAAAGAAAAGTTCATGAATAAGAAGATTCTCATTTTGACATTGAAAAATTAATTTCATAAGATGTTTAAGGTATTGCCAACAAAATATAAAGGGGGAGATTGTTGGAACCACTTTGTGTATAAGGTTGTATTTGTTTCCAACAAAATACAAAGGGTGAGATTTTTGGAACCACTTTGTGTATAAGGTTGTATTTTTTGTCAATAGTTGTCAATGCAGATCAAAATGAAGGAGATCATGAAATACTCCGATGAAGTAGAGGAGTGGTGATTCAGACGATTGTTGTACTGATCGGAAGTTCAAAGAACATGTGTCAAAGTGAAATGAACGTTTGAAAATAAAAGTTCATGAAAACGTTTGAAAAGAAAAGTTCATGAATAAGAAGATTCTCATTTTGACATTGACAAATTCATTTCAGAAGATGTTTAAGGTATTTCCAACAAAATAAAAAGGGGGAGATTGTTGGAACCACTTTGTGTATAAGGTTGTATTTGTTGTCAATAGTTGTCAATGCAGATCAAAATGAAGAAGATCATGAAATAATCCGATGAAGTAGAGGAGTGGTGATTCAGACGATTGTTGTACTGATCGGAAGTTCAAAGAACATGTGTCAAAGGTGATACATTGTTTACAACAATGCAGAATGTGAGGTATAATCCATCCAAGGATGATTAAAGTAGGATGGTGTTTTTGGATGCAGACCATGCAATTCCTCATTATTGCATGAGAACAATGGGTTTTGATGAAGACCATGCAATTACTTCTGATTGCGTGAGAACCATGCTAGAGACTTCTTGATGGATTGAATCACATGGTTTGCATGAAGTTGAGCATGACGGTTGATGAAGGAGGCAATGTGCCAATGAGTTGACTTATGAAATGGCCATGCACATCACATTGTCATAGAAGATTATGGTACTCAAAGCTGTTCCTTCAAAAAATACATATCACAATTGTGGATTTTGTGATAAAAGCAAAAGAGTTGCTAAAGGATACAGATCACCAAGAAGAAGTGTTGTTGAGGTGATCGTGCTTGTCGACAAAGAAAACAAACGACATACAAACTTGTTGAAAAAGGAGATTCCATGGTGACATGTCGAGTTCAAGAGTTGTGGTCAACGATCTATGTTTGATTCATGAACATCGACAGAGGAATGGATGATCTGGAGGCGGTACAAAAAGAGCAGATACAAAGTGGTGCCGTTTTTCAGTGTTTGCCAAATTTCAGGGCCTCAAAATCAACAAATGAAGAATAGTGATTTTGGCAAAGGGACTTGCGTGCGATACTCTTGAAGGATAAAAGACTTGCGCGCCATATGTTTTTGAGGATCAGAACATCAAAATTTGGCTAAGGAAAGAAGGTCGTGAAAGTGTTGGTTGGGTCGCGCAAGTGAGGTGCGCGACAGAGGTTACTGGAGACAAGACTTGCGCGCCGATGGATGACTTGCGCGCCGCCGCGCAGGGGGTCCAGTTTGCCTATAAATACTGGACCACCCCTCCTCATTTCTCACGGAGCTCAAGACTTTGAGATTTTTTGAGTTCTCGTCGTGCAGGTGGTTGAACCACACAAGTGGTAGTTGGGTCGCGCAAGTAGAGGTTGCGCGCCGACTGATGGTTGAGCGCCCCAGGTGATTTGGGCAAGGAAGGAAGTGAGTCGCGCAGGTTTGAAGTTCAAGAAGGCAGAGTCGTGCAGGTGCTTTGGAGACACTTGCGCGCCAGGTTATACTTGCGCGCCTAAGACTTGCGCGCCAGATGGAGACTTGCGCGCCGGGCTTGAAAAGGAGATCCAAATTTTGTTGAAGCACGCCCGCCTTTGTGGAGCTGCACAAGAGCTGAAATATTGCCTGATACTTCTGGTGCAAAGTGAGATTGAAGAAGAAATCTAAATGATACATGCATGATCTCATGCATACATGGAGAACTGATTCTGACAAAGTCGAGTAAGCTGAGATTCATTAAGTAAGCAATCACATCAGTGATTGTGATTCAGGAAAACGAAGACAAGGGGATCGAGTGCATGCAGTCATTGCACTAAAGAAGAAAGATTGAAATATAAAGAGCATCAACTCTGAACCCTGATGCAAGAAAAGTATCATGCTGAACAGGAGACAAAGAACATCAATGCACATTTATTGAAGAGACCTTCACGTCTATAAACTAAGTGGGACTTCACCAACGACAGTGAGCCAGGGGGAGTCAACGGGAGTGACCCGAGGGATGCAGTGAGCTATCCCTGAACAATTTTAAAGGTAGTGTGCCTGGGACAGAGTGTCTGTACCCGAACCTTTGTAATCCGCAGCTGTGAAGAATAGTGGATTTAGGTACGACCGACAACCTGTCGGCGTATGCTCCTTGGACGTAGCCCTTAGTGGTGAACCAAGTAAAAATAGCTGTGTCATCTCTCTGCATGTGAATGTTTAATTTCTGATCATATCCATCATACAGGTTTAAGTAGTTCCTACCAACGTGGGAACAAGATCCACAACTAAAAGAAGAAAAAGTTTCCACCCTGATTCACCCCTCCCCTCTCAGGGTGTCCCGAGGTCCTACAATCATTACATTTATTTCACTTATTACAATGTTTCATTCAACTACTTGAACAATTATGTTAATGTTGGCTATTTTGACCAAATTTAATTTTTGTGTCAAAAAACAACTTTGGTAAGTCAACTATGGTTAAAGGAGTCATTATATAAAACCTAAATAATAATAATAATAATAAAATAATTATAATATTTATACATAAATTATATTTTTAAAAACAATTATTAAATATTATTATGAAAAATGAATCAATGTTTTGATCATAGAGAAGGTAGGTTGTACGTACGCATGAGTAACATTCTCATTTTCCAATGATCATTATGGAAAGAATGTACGTATCATTATATAATTCAATAATGATAATTATATCATAAATTATATGATATATAATCACATATATTTATTTATATAATTATTTTTATGTAAAAATAATCAAATCGTGTCGAGGAGTCGGTAGTCCACACGTCCATGAAAGATGTTATCACTTTTTATGTGTGAGAATGGGTAATGAAAAAAATTATATATATTATATTTATTGAAATTTAATTAAATAATTAATATATTATGGACTTTTTTATATCACATATGTTTAATTAAAACCATACTTTATACTTTATATTAATAGAGTGAACGAATCACATCGCTTGGAGGGGGTTGTAGTCCACACTTCCACAAATGATATTATCATTTTAAACAAATGGAATGTATAAATATGTCTATTTTAAAATAATTACATAACATTAATGACCTAATAAATATAATTTATAAAATATATAAACAAATTTTCTATCATAATGACCACCATTAGTTGTGGTAAAGTAATAATGAATAATCATCGTTTTGTGAGGCAGTAGTTCACCGTTCACATAAACATTATGTTTGTTACCCATTATATGGATGTGTGTGTAAGTGTTTATCTAGACCTTAGAATAATAAAAAAACTACTATATTTATGATACATGTCTTATTATATGAACATTTAAGAAGAATATTTTAGGTTGTGGGGAAGTAATTTAAAGATAATTGATTGTTGGAAAGTATTTCCTTATAAATCAGGTAACTCCAATTGGTTTAAACCAAAGGGAATCCTTGGAAGGATTTATGACAAATAACTGGATAATAGGTTGAGGGGAACGATTTTGGGAATTTATTTGGACATATATTTTCCTAACCTAGGTGGTTTTAGAGGTTTTAGTAATGGGGAGAAGTGGTGTCCTTTTATAGTTGAGGAGGAGTGTCACTCTTGTAATATTTTGACAAAAGAATTATTCCCATGTTTTTTCATATTGCATGTGGATCAAATAATGTACCCAATTCAATAAAATATAGTATTGGGCCTATATATATCCCTTAAATATCCCTTTGAAAAGTGTAAAGGTTGTTTTTGGCATTATGGTTTTCTTTTATTCCCTTATTACGCTTAATTTAACCTTAATCATTATAATTAATTTTAATCACTTTCAATAAGATTATTGGTCAAAAAAAATTAGACTTGTTAGAAATTGTAAATTATTCTTAATCAAAATATGGAATGCATTTTTCTAAATTAAAATCATATTATTCATGGAAATTAATTTAAAATTCAACCCATAGGGAGCACGATAATGTGGGTTTTTAATGTAAAAACGTCTAAATGTTTTCTACGTTTTTATAATCCATTTCAAATTGAAATTGATTGTAATGAAATAAATTTCATTAATTGATAAAAAATGATATATTTAAACATTAAAATGATTTAAAAGTATAATATATACTTAAAAATAAATTGGACCTAAAAGTAGTTTTGAACTAAAATTGAGTATTTTTTTACTATTCATTAAAATATGAAATGTTTCAGAAAAATATCAAAGATTCACCCTAACCTAATTATTATATTTCTTTTTCAAATATTAAGTTTATTTTTAAATATTAAATAAATTAAAGTTTATAAATTAATATTTAAAATTGGTTCTCCATTAAAAGGAAGTAAAATTATCTTTATAAAAATATTGGTTTTATGTGTAAAATAGAGTTTGTTCATATTTTATTCCATTCAAGCCTAATGGATGAATATAAAAAATATTTGATTAAATATATAACATGTATATTTCGTTAAAATTGTAAAATAATTATAAATAATTATTTCCATTAATATAAAACTCTTTTAGAAACATAAAAATAATAACATTTCTCTTTATATCCAATTGTTTCTTATTTTTGTTTCTCATTAATTTGTAACCAATGAATTTTTTTTATAGTTATATAAACCATAAATTCTCATAAGTTAGTTAATAGTATTCATAAAGGTTTGTTTATGTCCTATTATATTAAATAATAATATTTTAATAATATATAATTGTTCAATAAAACTCGGTCTTGTATGTAATGAAATCCATTGATGAAGGTCACTCTTGCATGTAACACATGATTACTCAGTGATTCATGAATTAAAATATATATAATTTATTTTAAATTGAATATATATTATAAATTATCTAGATATTATATTCCCTTATGCTCTTGGTGTCATGTGTCATACACGATATCGAATGCAAGTTCTTACTATAGAATTTAGAGCTGTTACATTCTCCCCAATGTAATTAAATTGCATCCTCACAATTTCCACATGATCTTGGTGATATATTGTTTGATACTTCCTTTTTTGAAATTCCACATCATGAGAAGGGTTCGTAAACATCCTATCAAAAAGAGAGAATGGTAAGTACAAGGGTTACATGATATAACATATAACTAGTTCTCAAAGTAGGAGAACATTAGTGGTAAGTAGATATACATAATTGGATAGAAAACATAAATATTTATAGGGGTAATTGAGTTCATCAATCACAAAAAATCGAGTTATCAATAGAAATTTTAGGGCCTCAAAGAAATAAATCTTTGGGGATTTAAGAGACTATCGGCTCAATAGAAATTAAGGTATTAGGAAAACATTTTGGTTTTAAGGTACTTTTCCTAATGTTGAGTAATTATTTTACTACCTTTGTATACATACTTTATAGATTTCAATAAATATAATTTAAACATTTGGTTTTTCTTCAATCTATTTTCAAATTCATTCAAAAATTTATGTTGATGCATGAAGCTAAAAAAATACGTTTCTAAATGATCTTAATGCCCATAAAAGTGTGACAAGTCCAACTATTTGTCTTCAAATATCTCCCAAAATCAATATGTTTAATATATTAATCTTTAATTCTAAAAAGTGATAAAACTAGTTCATTATTAACATTTATTCATCAAATTTATTGACTAAAAATAATGAAAAATGTACCAGGACATTACATAAGTCATTGGTTGGTGTGAAACCCTTGTCATCTTTCTATCATGGGTTAAAGACCTTCATCCTTGCTAGACTCGAATGGTTGTCACCCATCATTCAAGTTTCCCATTTCTAAAACCATCTTAATACACATTCCAAAATAAATCTAATGTAAATCCTTGATATTTAATCACTAAATAGGATATGAACTATGTCTTCCAATACATACTCAATGCATAACTATTTCAATCATTTATTTATTAAACGCATCCTTCTAGGATCTAGGGATTCTCCTTTGAAAGTGTTAATTGACTCAGGCAATGTCCAGGTTCCCCACATTTAAGGAAACAATTCCAAAATAGATCCTCAGGATTATTTTTATTTCTATTCATCATACTCTTCATTTTTCCTTTGGAGCCCTTTTCTTTATGTACTTATTTTCCACACATAAATTTTTTCCTTATTCCATTGAGACAATTTCTGGGGTGTCTCCTTACACACTTCACACAAGTTAGAAATCAAGCATTCTTTTCTTTATGGTATCCACCACTTGAGCTCTTAGAAACCTCTATCCTTCTCATGGATTCTCCCAACCCCGCCTATTTGCTCCATTCTTATTATTCTTCCATAGCTCCCCTGGTTCATTCCTCTAGATCTCCTTCGTGGCTGGACTGATATTGCTTTTCCTGTCGGCCCTACTTCTTCTTTTTTTCTTTAGAGAAGGTCTTCTGGTCTTTCCCTAGGTCTTCGCTACCGTGATTTAACCTCGAGTTCCACCATTCCTCTCCAAGTCATACCTGGAGCGATGGAATCTCTAAGGTTTTGTACTAGCAGCTTGGTGATCCTGGGTATTATAAGAATATTCTTCTTCTTCTCTATCTAGTTTCAGTCCCATATCTCCCTTCTCATTCTTGGTTTTTTATTCTCTTTCACATGATGTATTTTGGATGTTGGTTCTTTCTCTGTAGTTGGTCATCTAGTGGGGAGTATCAAGGCTAAGCTCTGTTGGTCTCTATTGTAATGACCCAAAATTTTAAATAAATCTTATTTCCTAATTTTGTGTGTTATTTTATTTTTTTTATACTCAACAAAACTGTTTCATTGGATAACATGAGTATAATTAAAATGAGACTATTGAGTTTTTACTACTATATGACCATTGGTCAATATGACCGCTGGAAACTAAACATTTTGATATTTTTCTCTAAATAAAAGTGATATTGGTTAATTAATATAGAAAGAAGATTTGATGGCCTCACCCAGTAGTCTTGGACCGATCGAAGCCCATATAACAGAACCGGGGAAGGATGTAGCACAAATGGGCTTTGCTCTGGACCAAACCCAAGACGAATCGTATGACGCTAGAAAGGAATCACCTTCACGAGAAGTTCAAACGGATAGAAATTACTACTCTTGCGATGTTGGCCGAGCCTCCCTCAGATTCTCTCACCTTAGCACACCTTACACTTAGGTCATATGCTGGTGTGATAAGGGGCTATGTAAGGAGACCATAACTGCCTTGTTTAATCCTTTGTTTTAAATAAAAATTTTGATTTCTTCTTATGATGAAGTTTATGAATTTTCAAATGTCCGGATAAATATAGTATGCATATGTTTTGTGAATTTTATAGAAAGGATATTTTAAAAAATGTTTATGTAAACCTTAAATAACTAAAAATGTGTAATGATTTTAAAAAAATGGTCTTCTATAATTATGTTCAGTACGAAATTTAGAGTCTAATAAGATCAACTTAATTTTTAATGAATAGTAAATTATGAATAGTGATTTTATGCTTAGGATTAGTAATGTGACCAAATGGACTAGTAATCTCATTTAAATAAAGCATTAATATAATCTAGGCACCTTGATTAAGTAATGTGATTCAATAAAATGGTTAAATAACGGTTTCATAAATTATTAGTCAAGTATTAGTTTTTTTGGGTGAATAGTTTTTTTTAATTAAAAATTTAACTAAAATTATTTATAAAATTATTTTTATAAAATGGATTTCATTTTTGAACTTAGAGCATTGATATTATGTTAAGGTAATTTTTGGGGATTTTTCTGAGAAATGAATTTTTGGTGAATAGTGTATTTATTTAAAAATTAAATTAAAAATATTTATAAAATTATTTTTATAAAATGGAGTTCATTTTTGAAATCAGAGCATCAATATTTGTTTAAGGTGAAATTTTGGGATTTTTCTGAGAAAGTTGAATTTTCAATGAATAGTGAAAATACAGTTTTAGGGTTTCTGTATGTTTAATGACATCATAACTATGTCATGGTGATTTCATGAGATATTTTATGGGTTGGCCGACCAAAGGTGATTAATTATTGTATGGGAGGACCCATGTGGCCAATACCATGGGAAAATACCATGGGCAAGCCCATGGTTTTTCCAAAACCACCAATGAGGTGTCCCTTGGCCATTAATGCCTTGTCCCCTCACTTTCCCTATAAATACCAAGCCATAATCTCATCCATTCGACTCCCAACTCTCCCCAACGAATATCTGGTCTCATTACCTCCCAAGGAGTCCTCCCAAGGTGCCCCCAAGCCCTCAAGGTCCCAACCTTTGAGTTTTAAGAGTTGTGTTTTAAGGTAAGGGATCCTACCGCTCTCTTTCTTTTCAAGTAATCTCTTTTATGTCATTTATTTTATGCTCCATGTTATTATGTTGGAGGATGTTCTTATATATTCATCTTACTGCCTTTTTCATGTTCATATGATGAGATACCCCCTCTTTCTCTCATCAATTCGTTTTAAGAATGTTTAAGTGGCGCCGTTAGGCTGCCGAATTTTTAAGGGATTCTTTCACCCTTCTCATTTTTCAAAGTTCTACTTTCATGTCAAGTCATTAAAGTTCCTTTTTAATTATGTTGGGGTATGGTATCTATATCTATCATACTGAAATATTATGTTCATATGATGAGGGACCCTATTTGATCTTTTCAATTCATTTTTGCTAAAGTTTAAGTGACATCGTTAGGCTGCTGAATTTTCATAAGAGAAATCTAATTTTTGTCTTCCATCCATGTTTTTCATTTCAAATGGTATGTCCTTAAAATTTCATTACCATGTTCATATATTCTTCATATTAGGGTTCTCAACTATTTTATGGGTCATTTATGATTGTTTGACCCATGTCCCCTCTCTTTTCAATGTTTTCTAAAACCTCGTAACATAGCCGTTATGCTGCAGAATTTCCGTCTCAAAATGTCTCTCTCTTTTTCTAAAGTTCTTTTATTTTATTAAGTGAACACTAAAAGATCTTTCTTCTAAAGGGGTATTCACATATATACCAAAATGTTCTATTTTAAATTCTGGTATTTACATACATGAGACCCACCTTCCTTTTCTGTGGGTTTTAAAGTGACATAAAGATCATGTCTTTAAAGCAGTTTTAAAACATTATGATTATGAAATGAAACCCATTTCTTTTATGATATATGGGTTATTTATGAAATGATTAATGATGATATATGTGACTCACATGATAAAAAAGGAAAATTTAAGGGTGCACCCAGATAGCGCTCCAATGCATTGGGTAAAGACTTAATCTCTAGAGATGACCATTTAGACTGATACCTTGGTGACTAACCTTCATAATTTTTATTGAAACCGTTGGGATTGAACTTGGTGAAACGGAAATTATTGTCTTTGTAAAATGTTGTAGCCACATATTAAATTTATGAAAACGTTATTTTTATTATGATATGCCTCATGATTTCTTTCTCATGCCTTAAAGTTATTTTCATGACCTTATTGAAGTATCTCAAGTTCACATGTAAAATGTTTCTCTTGTTTCCCTTACTGGGCCTTCTGCTCACCCTTTCTTTTGATGTATGTCCCCAGGTTATGAGATTCAGTAATGAACCTAGTATGAACATAAGAAGAAGCCTTTAAAGTGTTTAAGAAGAATGTTTTTTTATGTATTAAGTTCCTGGTTTCCAAGACACTAAACATTAAAGATCCTCGGTTTTGTAAAATGTAATGAAAAGTTATGTTATAAAATGGTGGGATAATATAGTTGGTATCAAAGTATGGTTTAGTTATTTTTCGAAATTAGGATATGAAAATTTTAGGAAGAATCCTATAAAAATGTTTAAATATAGGAAATCTTCCTGGAATTTTGGTGAGTATTGAGTAAGGGGTTGCCAAGAAAATACATCCCTCTCTGGATACGAGCAGGTAGAGGTGGTTCTGGCACAGATGTACATAGGGGTAAAACCTGAAAAAACCGCTTTGGAGTAGACTTGAACGGGAACTAGTACACGAAAACGGGCCTTGAGACACTCTTGGTTATGACACTCCTGGGGGATATGCTTTGGTAAATTCATAAGCTTGGTATGAACCATTATTAAAGGAACAAAGATAAAATAAAATAAATATTTACATAAGAATATATGATCATGGATAACCTATATTGGAACCTATGGGATCACAAGTTAGGATATACTATTCTTCTATAAGTTATCCTTCTATGCTTTAAGTTCATTTTCATGATTATTGGTGAAGTATTTAAGCCCCTAATTGTACTTTCATTTCTTAGTTAATGGAGGGAAATGGAATAACATGTCCCAACAACCAATGTGATAGGAAATGTGATGATTACCATATTAATATGATAGAGATGATTTGGGGATTAAATGATTATTATTATTTTGGAAGACGTTCACTATTTTGGGAACCCTAGTTGATCGAGGTAAATAGATTACTACAGTATTTTCTTTGAGGAGTAAAGGTTGAATTATATTTTGAAGAATCGATGAATTTAAGATGAACTTATGGTATTATAGGTTACTTATGGAAATGATTGACCTATCTTGGGGAAAATATTTTTAGGTTAGTTACTTTTTTTATAAGATGTTAGGAGTGGTTGATGTTGTTTGGAGATTAACGATAATGTTTATCTTGGAAGACTATGTTATCAATTCCTTCTTGTATTTGGGTTTCAATCTTAGTTTCGGTTATTTTGAGGAATTTTAAAGATAGTTATTTACGGAATAGTCTATGATGAACTCTGGGTAGTACCGTGGAACTTTGAAGATTTAAAAGTAGTTTCCCTTCCTATGGGATTATTTCTTTTTGAAGAGTTGTTTTATCTTACCCATTCTGTTTTTGGGATAAATGTTTAATGATAGATAGTTTTTCTTTTGTGGAATACATGATTCTCTAGAAGATTATTCTTGTGCTTTTGATGAGACCAAGTGTTTTTGAATGCTCATCGTTTGGAGAAAAGATTAGTTTTGGTAGAAACTTGTTAAAGGATTAAACTCTACTTGAAGGTAGGTATATTTCCTTATGTTTTTATTCTGTGTAGTAAATGAATTCCTCAAAACTATGAAAAGGAACATAAAACAAAAAAATGTTGTATGTTAATGTTTCCTACTAGGAAATCAAATACTGTTTGACCCATCATAAGTTTGTGATTTTCTTGTTGTTAACTTTCTCCTAATCATGTTTTCTATCACTCTCCCTTAGAACGTGACCCTTTGTTTTTTCCTCCATGTCCATATTTTCTTACATGGAATCCTAGTATGGGTTAACTCGGGTGACATTTTAACTTCCCTTTCTTTCTTTTAAAGTAATAGTTTTACTGACTCCTTTTCTGGTGTGGTACTTTCAATGAAATTTCAAAACTCAGTTTTAAAAATTGGGAGGACGCAATTTCTTAAGGGGGGAAGATTGTAACGACCGAAAATTTTGAATAAATCGTGTTTCCTAATTTTGTGTGTTATTTTATTTTATTTTTATACTCAACAAAACTATTTCATTGGATAACATGAGCATAATTAAAATGATGTTGTTGGTTTTTGACTCTTATATGACCACTGGTCAATATAACCGCTGGAAACTAAACATTTTGATATTTGTCTCTAAATACAAGTGATCTTGGTTAATTAATATGGAAAGAAGATTTGATGGCCTCACCCAGTAGTCTTGGACCGATCGAAGACCATCTAACAGAACTTGGGAAGGAGTTAGCACCAATGGGCTTTGCTCTGGACCAAACCCAAGCCGAACTTCGTCGTATGAAGCTAGAACGGAATCGCCTTCACGAGAAGTTGAAACTGATAGAAATTACTACTCGTGCGATGTTGGTCGACCTCCCTCGGATTCTCTCACCTTAGCACACCTTACACTTAGGTCATATGCTGGTGTGATAAGGGGCTATGTAAGGAGACCATAACTACCTTGTGTAATCCTTTGTTTTAAATAAAAAAAATTATTTCTTCTTATGATGAAGTTTATGAATTTTCAAATGTCCGGAAAAATATAGTATGCATATTTTTGGTGAATTTTAGAGAAAGGATATTTTAAAAAATGTTTATGTACACCTTAAATAATTAAAAATGAGTAATGATTTTCAAAAAATGGTCTTCTACAATTATTTTCAGAATGAAATTTAGAGTCTAATAAGATCAACTTAATTTTTGATGAATAGTAAATTATGAATAGCGATTTTATGCTTAGGATTAGTAATGTGAACAAATGGATTAGTAATCTCACTTAAATAAAGCATTAATATAATCTAGGCACCTTGATTAAGTAATGTGATTCAATAAAATGGTTAAATAACAGTTTCATAAATTATTAGTCAAGTATTAGTTTTTTCGGGTGAATAGTGTTTTTTAATTAAAAATTTAATTAAAAATATTTAGAAAATTATTTTTATAAAATGGATTTCATTTTTGAACTCAGAGCATTGATATTATGTTAAGGTAATTTTTGGGGATTT
This sequence comes from Viscum album, assembly GCA_963277665.1. Classification (NCBI taxonomy): domain Eukaryota; kingdom Viridiplantae; phylum Streptophyta; class Magnoliopsida; order Santalales; family Viscaceae; genus Viscum; species Viscum album. The sequence continues at coordinate 716,385,647 of OY728128.1, read as the reverse complement.
TTTCTGAGAAAAATGAATTTTTGGTGAATAGTGTATTTATTTAAAAATTAAATTAAAAATATTTGGAAAATTATTTTTATAAAATGGAGTTCATTTTTGAAATCAGAGCATCGATATTTGGTTAAGGTGAAATTTTTGGATTTTTCTGAGAAATTTGAATTTTCGATGAATAGTGAAAATACAATTTTAGGGTTTCGGTATGTTTAATGACATCATAACTATGTCATGATGATGTCATGAGATATTTTATGGGTTGGCCGACCGAAGGTGATGAATTATTATATGGGAGGACCCATGTGGCCAATACCATGGGCAAATACCATGGGAAAGCCCATGGTTTTGCCAAAACCACCAATGAGGTGCCCCTTGGCCATTAATGCCTTGTCCCCTAACATTCCCTATAAATACCAAGTCATATTCTCATCCATTTGACTCCCAACTCTCCCCCAATGAATCTATGGTCTCATTACCTCCCAAGGAGTCCTCCCAAGGTTCCCCCAAGACCTCAAGGTCCCAACCTTTGAGTTTTAAGAGTTACGTTTTAAGGTAAGGGATCTGACCTCTCTCTTTGTTTTCAAGTAATCTCTTTTATGTCATTTCTTTTATGCTCCATGTTCTTATGTTGGAGGACGTTCTAATATATTCATCTTAATTCCCCTTTCATGTTCATATGATTAGATACCCCCTCTTGCTCTCATCAATTCGTTTTAAGAATTTTTTAAGTGGCGTCGTTAGGCTGCCGAATTTTTAAGGGATTCTTTCACCCTTCTCATTTTTCAAAGTTCTACTTTCATGTCAAGTATTTCAAGTTCCTTTTTAATTATGTTGGGGTATGATCTCTATATCTATCATACTGAACTCTTATGTTCATATGATGAGGGACCCTATTTGATCTTTTCAATTCATTTTTGTTGAAGTCTAAGTGACGCCATTAGGCTGCTGAATTTTCACAAGAGAAATCTAATTTTTGTCTTCCTTCCATGTTTTTCATTTCAAATGGTATGTCCATAAAATTTCATTACCATGTTCATATATTCTTCATATTCGGTCCCTCTACTGTTTTATGGGTCATTTATTATTTTTTGACCCATGTCCCCTCTCTTTTCAATGTTTTCTAAAACCTCGTAACATAGCCGTTATGCTGCAGAATTTTCGTCTCAAAATGTCTCTCTCTTTTTCTAAAGTTCTTTTATTTTATTAAGTTAATACTCAAAGCTATTTCTTCTAAAGGTTTATTCACATATATACCAAAATTTTCTATTTTATAATCTGGTATTTACATTCATGAGACCCACCTTCCTTTTCTGTGGGTTTTAAAGTGACATAAAGATCATGTCTTTAAAGCAGTTTTAAAACGTTATGATTATGAAATGAAACCCATTTCTTTTATGCTATATGGGTTGTTTATGAAATTATTTATGATGATATATGTGGCTCTCATGATAACAAATGAAAATTTAGGGGTGCGCCCTTATAGCGCTCCAATGCACTGGGTAAAGACTTAATCTCTAGAGATGACTTTTTAGACTGATACCTTGGTGAATAAGCTAGGTAATTTTTAATGACACCTAGGGGATGGACCTTGGTGAAACGAAATGATTTTCAATATTAAATTTTGTAGCCACATCTTCAAGTTATGAAAAGTTTTATTTTTATTATGTTATATCTCATGATTTATTTCTCATGCCTTAAAGTTCTTCTCATGACCTTATTGAAGTATCTCAAGTTCACATGTAAAATGTTTCTCTTGTTTCCCTTACTGGGCCTTATGCTCACCCTTTCTTTTGATGTATGTCCCTAGGGTATGAGATACAGTAATGAACCTAGGATGAACATAAGGATAATCCTTTCAAGTGTTTAAGAAGAATGTTTTCTTTATGTATTAAGTTCCTGGTTTCCAAGACACTAAACCTTAAAGATCCTCGGTTTTGTAAAATGTAATGAAAAGTTATGTTATAAAAAGGTGGGATGTTATAGTTGGTATGAAAGGGTGGTTTAGTTATTTGTGGAAATTAGGATATGTAAACTTTAGGAAGAATCCTATAGAAAAGTTTAAATATATGAAATATTTCTAGAATTTTGGTGAGTATTGAGTAAGGGGTTGCCAAGCAAATACATCCCTGTCTGGATACGAGCAGGTAGAGGTGGCTCTGGCACAGATGTACATAGGGGTAAAACCCAAAAACACCGCTTTGAGCTAGAATCGAACGGGAACTGGTACACGACAACGGTCCTTGATTCACTCTTGGTTATGACACTCCCGGGGGATATGCTTTGGTAAATTCATAAGCTTAGTATGAACCATTATTAAAGGAACAAAGATAAGATAAAATAAAGATTCACATAAGAATATATGATCATGGATAACCTATATTGGATCCTAGGGGATCGCAAGTTTGGATATACTTTTCTTCTACAAGTTATCCTTTTATGTTTTAAGTTCCTTTTCATGATTATTGGCTAAGTATTTAATCCCCTAATTGTACTTTCTTTTCTTAGTTACTGGCGGGAAATGGAAGAACATGTCCCAACAACCAATGTGATAGGAAATGTGATAATTACCATATTAATATGACAGAGATGATTCGGGGATTAAAAGATGATTATTATTTTCGAAGATGTTCACTATTTTGAGAACCCTATTTGATCGAGGTAAATAGATTACTACGGTATTTTATTTGAGGAGTAAAGGTTGAATTATATTTTGAAGAATCATTGAATTTAAGGTGAACTTATGGTATTATAGGCTACTTATGGAAATGATTGACGTATCTTGGGGAAAATATGTTTAGGTTAGTTACTTTTGTTATAAGATGTTAGGAGTGGTTGATGTTGTTTGGACATAAATGACAAAGTTTATCTTGGAAGACTATGTTATCAAGTCTTTCTTGCATTTGGGTTTCAATCTTAGTTTGGGTTATTTTGAGTAATTTTAAGGACAGTTTTTTATGGAATATTCTATGATGAACTCTGGGTAGTACCGTGGAACTTTGAAGATTTAAAAGTAGTTTCCCTTCCTATGGGATTCTTTCTTTTTGAAGAGTTGTTTTATCTTACCCTTTCTGTTTTTGGGATAGATGTTGAAAGATATATAGTTTTTCTTTTGTTGAATACGTGATTCTCTAGAATATTATTCTTGTGTTTTTGATGAGACCAAGTGTTTTTGAATTCTCATCGTTTGGAGAAAAGATTAGTTTTGGTAGAAACTTTTTAAAGGATTAAACTCTACATGAAGGTAGGTATATTTCCTTATGTTTTTATTCTTTGTTCTAAATGAATTCCTCAAAATTATGAAAAGGAACATAAAACAAAAAAACGTTGTATGTTAATGTTTCCTACTAGGAAATAAAATACTATTTTATCCATCATAAGTTTGTGATTTTCTTGTCATTAACTTTCTCTAAATCATGTTTTCTATCACTCTCCCATAGAACGTGACCCTTTGTTTTTTCCTCCATGTCCATGTTTTCCTACATGGGATCCTAGTATGGGTTAACTCGGGTGACATTTTAACTTCCCTTTCTTTCTTTTAAAGTAATAGTTTTACTCACTCCTTTTCCGGTGTGGGACTTTCAATGAAATTTTAAAACCCAGTTTTAGAAATTGCGAGGACGTAATTTCTTAAGGGGGGAATATTGTAACAATAGGAAATTTTGAATAAATCGTATTTCCTAATTTTGTGTGTTATTTTATTTTTTTTATACTCAACAAAATTGTTTCATTGGATAACATGAGTATAATTAAAATGAGACTGTTGGGTTTTGACTGTTATATAACCATTGTTCAATATAACCGCTGGAAACTAAACATTTCGATATTTGTCTCTAAATACAAGTGATCTTGGTTAATTAATATAAAAATAAGATTTGATGGCCTCACCCAGTAGTCTTGGACCAATCGAACCCCATCTAACAGAACATGAGAAGGAGGTAGCACCAATGGGATTTTCTCTGGACCAAACCCAAGCTGAACTTCCTCGTATGAAGCTAAAGCGGAATCTCCTTTGCGAGAAGTTCAAACTGATAGAAATTTCTACTCGTGCGATGTTGGTCGAGCCTCCCTCAGATTCTCTCACCATAGCACACCTTACACTTAGGTCATATGCTGGTGTAATAAGGGGCTATGTAAGTAGACCGTAACTGCCTTGTGTATTCCTTTGTTTAAATAAAAATTTTGATTTCTTCTTATGATGAAGTTTATGAATTTTCAAATGTCCGGATAAATATAGTATGCATATTTTTGGTGAATTTTAGAGAAAGGATATTTTAAAAAATATTTATGTAAACCTTGAATAATTAAAAACGTGAAATGATTTTCAAAAAATGGTCTTCTACAATTATGTTCAGTAAGAAATTTAGAGTCTAATAAGATCAACTTAATTTTTGATGAATAGTAAATTATGAATAGTGATTTTATGCTTAGGATTAGTAATGTGAACAAATGGATTAGTAATCTCACTTAAATAAAGCATTAATATAATCTAGGCACCTTGATTAAGTAATGCGATTCAATAAAATGGTTAAATAACTGTTTCAAAAATTATTAGTCAAGTATTAGTTTTTTTGGGTGAATAATGTTTTTTTAATTAAAATTTTAATTAAAAATATTTAGAAAATTATTTTTATAAAATGGATTTCATTTTTGAACTCAGAGCATTGATATTATGTTAAGGTAATTTTTGGGGATTTTTCTCAGAAAAATGAATTTTCAGTGAATAGTGTATTTATTTGAAAATTAAATTAAAATTATTTTGAAAATTATTTTTATAAAATTGAGTTCATTTTTGAAATCAGAGCATCGATATTTGGTTGAGGTGAAATTTTGGGATTTTTCTGAGAAAGTTGAATTTTCAATGAATATTGAAAATACAGTTTTAGGGTTTCGGTATGTTTAATGACATCAAGACTATGTCATGATGATGTCATGAGATATTTTATGGGTTGGCCGACCAAAGTTGATGAATTATTGTATGGTAGGACCCATTTGGCCAATAACATGGGCAAATACCATGGGCAAGCCCATGGTTTTTCCAAAACCACCAATGAGGTGTCCCTTGGCCATTAATGCATTGTCCCCTCACTTTCCCTATAAATACCAAGCCATCCTCTCATCCATTCGACTCTCAACTCTCCCCAACGAATCTCTTGTCTCATTACCTCCCAAGTATTCGTCCCAAGGTGCCCCCAAGCCCTCAAGGTCCCAACCTTTGAGTTTTAAGAGTTCCGTTTTAAGGTAAGGGATCTGACCTCTCTCTTTCTTTTCAAGTAATCTCTTTTATGTCATTTCTTTTATGATCCATGTTTTATGTTGGAGGATGTTCTTATATATTCATCTTACGGCCCTTTTCATGTTCATATAATTAGATACCCCCTCTTTCTCTCATCAATTCGTTTTAATAATGTTTAAGTGGCGCCGTTAGGCTGCCGAAATTTTAAGGGATTCTTTCACCCTTCTCATTTTTCAAAGTTCTATTTTCAGGTCAAGTCTTTCAAGTTATTTTTTAATTATATTTGGGTATGATCTATATATCTATCATAATGAGCTCTTATGTTTATATGATTAGGGACCCTATTTGATCTTTTTAATTCATTTTTGTTGAAGTTTAAGTGACGTCATTAGACTGTCGAATTTCTATAAGAGAAATATAATTTTTGTCTTCCTTCCATGTTTTTCATTTCAAATGGTATGTCCTTAAAATTTCATTACCATGTTCATATATTCTTAATATTTGGTCCCTCTACTTTTTTATGGGTCATTTATGATTGTTTGACCCATGTCCCCTCTCTTTTCAATGTTTTCTAAAACCTTGTAACATAGCTGCTATGCTGCAGACTTTCTGTCTCAAAATGTCTCTCTCTTTTTCGAAAGTTATTTTATTTTATTAAGTGAATACTAAAAGCTCTTTCTTCTAAAGTGGTATTCACATATATACCAAAATGTTCTATTTTAAATTCTGGTATTTTCATACATGATACCCACCTTCTTTTTCTATGGGTTTTAAAGTGACATAAAGATCATGTCTTTAAAGCGGTTTTAAAACGTTATGATTATGAAACGAAACCCATTTCTTTTATGTTATATGGGTTGTTTATGAAATGATGGATGATGATATATGTGGCTCAAATGATAACAATGGAAAATTTAAGGGTGCGCCCTGATAGCGCTCCAATGCATTGGGTAAGGACTTAATCTCTAGAGATGACCATTTAGACTGATACCTTGGTGAATAACCTTGGTAATTTTTATTTACACCTTGGGGATGGACCTTGGTGAAACGGAAATGATTGTCTTTGTGAAATGTTGTAGCCACATCTTAAAGTAATGAAAAACTTTATTTTTATTATGATATGCCTCATGATTTCTTTCTCATGCCTTAAAGTTCTTTTCATGACCTTATTGAAGTATCTCAAGTTCACATGTAAAATGTTTCTCTTGTTTCCCTTACTAGGCCTTCTTCTCACTCTTTCTTTTGATGTATGTCCCCAGGTTATGAGATGCAGTAATGAACCTAGGATTAACATAAGGAGAATACTTTCAAGTGTTTAAGAAGAATTTTTTTTTTATGTATTAAGTTCCTAGTTTCCAAGACACTAAACCTTAAATATCCTCGGTTTTGTAAAATGTAATGAAAAGTTATGTTATAAAAAGGTGGGATGCTATAGTTGGTATCAAAGGATGGTTTAGTTATTTGTGGAAATTATGATATGAAAACTTTAGGAAGAAGCCTATAGAAAAGTTTAAATATAGGAAATATTCTTGGAATTTTGGTGAGTATTGAGTTAGGGGTTGCCAAGAAAATACATCCCTATCTGGATACGAGCAGGTAGAGGTGGCTCTGTTACAGATGTACATAGGGGTAAAACCCAAAAACACCACTTTGAACTAGACTCGAATGGGAACTGGTACATGACAACGGGCCTTGCTGCACTCTTGGTTACAACAGTCCCGGGGGATATGCTTTGGTAAATTCATAAGCTTAGTATGAACCATTATTAAAGGAACAAAGATAAAATAAAATAAAGATTCACATAAGAATATATGATCACGGATAACTTATATTGGAACCTAGGGGATCACAAGTTAGGATATACTTTTTCTTCTACAAGTTATCCTTCTACGCTTTAAGTTCCTTTTCATGATTATTGGCTAAGTATTTAAGCCCCTGATTGTACTCTATTTTCTTAGTTAATGGAGGGAAATGGAAGAACATGTCCCAAAAACCAATGTGATAGGAAATTTGATGATAACCATATTAATATGACAGAGATGATTCAGGGATTGAAAGATGATTATTATTTTGTAAGACGTTCACTATTTTGGGAACCCTATTTGATCGAGGTAAATAGATTACTACAGTATTTTATTTGAGGAGTAAAGGTTGAATTATATTTTTGAATAATCAATTAATTTAAGGTGAATTTATGGTATTATAGGTTACTTATGTAAATTATTGACGTATCTTGGGGGAAAATATGTTTAGGTTAGTTACTTTTGTTATAAGATGTTAGGAGTGGTTGATGTTGTTTGGAGATGAACGATAAAGTTTATCTTGGAAGACTATGTTATCAAGTCCTTCTTGTATTTGGGTTTCAATCTTAGTTTGGGTTATTTTGAGGAATTTTAAGGATAGTTATTTACGGAATACTCTATGATGAACTCTGGGTAGTACCGTGGAACTTTGAAGATTTAAAAGTAGTTTCCCTTCCTATGGGATTATTTATTTTTGAAGAGTTGTTTTATCTTACCCTTTCTGTTTTTGGGATAAATGTTTAAAGATAGATAGTTTTTCTTTTGTGGAATACGTGATTCTATATAAGATTATTCTTATGCTTTTGATGAGACCATGGGTTTTTGAATGCTCATCGTTTGGAGAAAAGATTAGTTTTGGTAGAAACTTATTAAAGGATTAAACTCTACTTGAAGGTAGGTATATTTCCTTATGCTTTTATTCTTTGTAGTAAATGAATTTCTCAAAACTATGAAAAGGAACATAAAACAAAAAACATTGTATGTTAACTTTTCCAAATAAGAAATAAAATACCGTTTGACCCATCATAAGTTTGTGATTTTCTTGTTGTTAAATTTCTCCTAATCATGTTTTCTATCACTCTCCCTTAGAACGTGGCCCTTTGTTTTTTCCTCCATTTCCATTTTTTCCTACATGGAATCCTAGTATGGGTTAACTCGGGTGACATTTTAACTTCCCTTTCTTTCTTTTAAAGTAATAGTTTTACTGACTCCTTTTCTGGTGTGGGACTTTCGATGAAATTTCAAAACCCAGTTTTAAAAATTGCGAGGACGCAATTTCTTAAGGGGGGAAGATTGTAACGACTGGAAATTTTGAATAAATCTTGTTTCCTAATTTTGTGTGTTGTTTTATTTTTTTTATACTCAACAAAACTGTTTCACTGGATAACATGAGTATAATTAAAAGGAGATTGTTGGGTTTTGACTGTTATATGACCATTGGTCAATATAACTGCTGGAAACTAAACATTTCGATATTTGTCTCTAAATACAAGTGATCTTGGTTAATTAATATAGAAAGAATATTTGATGTCCTCACCCATTAGTCTTGGACCGATCGAAGCCTATCTAACAGAATTTGGGAAGGAGGTAGCACCAATGAGCTTTTCTCTGGACCAAACCCAAGCCGAACATCATCATATGAAGCTAGAATTGAATCACCTTCACGAGAAGTTCAAACTGATAGAAATTACTACTCGTGCGATGTTGGTCGAGCCTCCCTCAGATTCTCTCACCTTATCACACCTTACACTTAGGTCATATGCTGGTGTGATAAGGGGATATGTAAGGAGACCGTAACTGCCTTGTGTAATCCTTTGTTTTAAATAAAAATTGTGATTTCTTCTTATGATGAAGTTTATGAATTTTCAAATGTCCGGATAAATATAGTATGCATATTTTTGGTGAATTTTAGAGAAAGGATATTTTAAAAAATGTTTATGTAGACCTTAAATAATTAAAAATGTGTAATGATTTTCAAAAAATGGTCTTCTACAATTATGTTCAGTACGAAATTTAGAGTCTAATAATATCAACTTAATTTTTGATGAATAGTAAATTATGAATAGTGATTTTATGCTTAGGATTAGTAATGTGACCAAATGGATTAGTAATCTCACTTAAATAAAGCATTAATATAATCTAGGCACCTTGATTAATTAACGTGATTCAATAAAATGGTTAAATAACGGTTTCATAAATTATTAGTCAAGTATTAGTTTTTTCGGGTGAATAGTTTTTTTTTTAATTAAAAATTTAATTAAAAATATTTAGAAAATTATTTTTATAAACTGGATTTCATTTTTGAACTCAGAGTATTGATATTATGTTAAGGTAATTTCTGGTGATTTTTCTGAGAAAAATGAATTTTCAGTGAATAGTTTATTTATTCAAAAATTAAATTAAAAATATTTAGAAAATTATTTTTATAAAATGGAGTTCATTTTTGAAATCAGAGTATCGATATTTGGTTAAGGTGAAATTTTGGGATTTTTCTGAGAAAGTTGAATTTTCGATGAATAGTGAAAATACAGTTTTAGGGTTTCGGTATGTTTAATGACATCATAACTATGTCATGATGATGTCATGAGATATTTTATGGGTTGTCCAACCAAAGGTGATGAATTATTGTATGGGAGGACCCATGTGGCCAATACCATGGGCAAATACCATGGGCAAGCCCATGGTTTTGCCAAAACCACCAATGAGGTGTCCCTTGGCCATTAATGCCTTGTCCCCTCACTTTCCCTATAAATACAAAGCCATCCTCTCATCTATTCGACTCTTAACTCTCTCCAATGAATCTCTGGTCTAATTACCTCCCAAGTAGTCCTCCCAAGGTTCCCCCAGGCCCTAAAGGTCCCAACCTTTGAGTTTTAAGAGTTACGTTTTAAGGTAAGAGATCCGACCTCTCTCTTTCTTTTCAAGTAATCTCTTTTATATCATTTCTTTTATGATCCATGTTCTTATTTTGGATTATGTTCTTCTATATTCATCTTACTGCCCTTTTCATGTTCGTATGATGAGATACCCCCTCTTGATCTCATCAATTCGTTTTAAGAATCTTTTTGTGGCACCGTTAGGCTGCCGAATTTTTAAGGGATTCTTTCACCCTTCTCATTTTTCAAAGTTCTACTTCCATGTCAAGTCTTTCAAGTTCCTTTTTAATTATTTTGGGGTATGATATCTATATCTATAATACTTAACTCTTATGTTCATATTATTAGGGACCCTATTTGATCTTTTCAATTCATTTTTGTTGAAGTTTAAGTGACGTTGTTAGGCTGCCGAATTTTCATAAGAGAAATCTAATTTTTGTCTTCCATCCATGTTTTTAATTTCAAATGGTATGTCCTTAAAATTTCATTACCATGTTCATATATTCTTCATATTTGGTCCCTCTACTATTTTATGGGTCATTTATGATTGTTTGACCCATGTCCCCTCTCTTTTCAATGTTTTCTAAAACCTCGTAACACAGCCGTTATGCTGGAGAATTTCCGCCTCAAAATGTATCTATCTTTTTCTAAAGTTCTTTTATTTTATTAAGTGAAAACTCAAAGCTCTTTATTCTAAAGGGGTATTCACATATATACCAAAATGTTCTATTTTAAATTCTGGGATTTACATACATTAGACCCACCTTCCTTTTCTGTGTGTTTTAAAGTGACATAAAGATCATATCTTTAAAGCAGTTTTAAAACGTTATGATTATGAAATGAAACCCATTTATTTTATGTTATATGGGTTGTTTATGAAATTATTGATGATGATATATGTTTCTCACATGATAAAAAATGAAAATTTAAGGGTGCGCCCTGATAGCGCTCCAATGCAATGGGTAAAGACTTAATCTCTAGAGATGACCATTTAGACTGATACCTTGGTGAATAACCTTGGTAATTTTTATTGACACCTAGGGGATGGACCTTGGTGAAACGGAAATGATTGTCTTTGTAAAATGTTGTAGCCACATCTTAAAGTTATGAAAAACGTTATTTTTATTATGATATGCCTCATGATTTCTTTCTTATGCCTTAAAGTTCTTTTCATGACCTTATTGAAGTATCTCAAGTTCACATGTAAAATGTTTCTCTTGTTTCCCTTACTGGGCCTTCTGCTCACCCTTTCTTTTGATGTATGTCCCCAGGTTATGAGATGCAGTAATGAACCTATGATTAACATAAGGATAATCCTTTAAAGTGTTTAAGAAGAATGTTTTTTTATGTATTAAGTTCCTGGTTTCCAAGACACTAAACCTTAAAGATCATCGGTTTTGTAAAATGTAATGAAATGTTATGTTATAAAAAGGCGGGATGCTATATCCATCCTAATAACTTCGGTTATATTGTTCTAAGTATCCACTTCCATTTCTGTGGCAGTTGTGTGATGTGTCCTTCCAGGCACATGGGGATGTGCATTTGGGCAGCCGATGGCTTATGGTGTCTTATATTCGTCGACTCTAGGATTTTTTAGTGATGGATTCTGGGATGTCTTTCCTTGGCCAGCACCATTTCTCTAGCATTCAAGTCCTCTTTTTTCAATGTTTTTCAAGGTTGATGTGGTTCTGCTTTTTGTTTCTTCATCGTTGAACTCTATGTTAGTGTTGATGGACTCTGGTGGAGGCTTGTCGATGGTCTGATTTGCTGTGTTATTGGTGCTTCTGTGTGATTTTCACACGACTCAAGGTGGAACTTTGATCAATATAGATGATAGAGGATTCCACATGGTTTGATTATTGGTTAGATGTTTTTCGAATTTTTAATTTGAAACTTTGGTTGATGGCGCTCTTTTTTGGATTCTGGATGGACTATGATATTTGTTTTATCTAGTAGGTATTTTTTTACTATTCACACTTTCCCATTTAAAATTGTTATTTTAAAATGAAAAAATATGGATTGGCTGGTCGACGTTAATGTGAATCCTTTAGTTTCCAACCATCGACTAAAACCAGAAAGAATATTATGATAAACAATAGTCATAGTGAGAAAAGCTTATATTTTTCTATAAGATATCTAAATCATGACAGCTTATTTTAAAATCTAAAACACATTAGGTTTAGCCTTGATTATTCATAGTCATTACCCATTCAAAATATTCATAATGGTTTGTAAAGAAAAATTTGATTATCCTATGTAAATCCCTCCGGAGTGTTAAACAAGGTGGATAGTAGGGCCCGTTGTCATGTACCTGGTTACCCGAAGCCTTGATCAGAACTCATCATCAGAGTTATTATTTCTATGTACATCTATTCCAAAACCAAGTCCACTTTTATTATTCGAACATGGTTGTATTTCTAGGAACACCCACATAATCTCTACCGTACCAAAATTATATGATGTTATTCTATACTTATCCTAAAATTCTACCTTAGGGTTATGTTATCTAACTTATGTTTTCTTAAATATTGTTCCCAAGGTTGTAACTAAACATCCATTGATTCCAAATATAGTGACCAGGCCCCATAAGCTTGAATATGGTGTATTCTACTAATTACATTAGTATTCTTACAAGAAATTAAATCCCAAAGGAATAAGAGTATAATATTATTAGTAAACCAGATAGACGCATGATAATTTTATTAACAAAGAATACACTAATAACAACATGATTTTTTTCTAAATAAATAACTTATAGAATAATAACTTTATTCCATCTAGCACATCTTTGCACATCTTTCTTAGTATGATTCCTGGATTCATAAGAAAATAAACATAATAATGGCCAGCTCAAATGATTAGAGGAAAAAATATAGTGAAATCAAAAATGAATCCGTGAGAATAATAATTATGACATAGTAAATAGCTGAATTCACATTCCATATAATTATTAAAGTGGGAGGTAAGTGCATAAACAATATGTAATAAATGAAAATACATACCATCAAAATAACCTGATAATGAAAAATTAGTATAGAAAGTTAAGAAACTAAAACACATGAAATTTAATCAATGAAATAAAAATAAAATGTATCCATATATATGTCAATGAAATATCTCATGGAGGAATAATAACTAAAACTAAATTAAAGTAAGGCTTTCTTAATGGACGTCATGTCTAAGGCACATGAAATCTTATACAGTCAAGGCCTTTCACAAGGTAGTTTAAAATTATGGATAGAAACCCATTTAATTTTCACAAATTATTTCTCTAATGAGAACCAATAAATGCATCAAAGAGATATATAATGTTCGAGATCCACCCTTCATTATCGGTCTAAATCATTACTCATATGAAATAATGAAAATAAATAATATCCCATATCAAATATCCATGTTGAATAAAAAATATAGAATTAATAATATTTACCCAAAAATCTAATCCCTGTTAAAGTAGACATCATATATAAAATGGTATGTGGTTTAGGAAACAGTAATATACCTAAAAAATGATATGGATAATTATGGATAAATTCAGTGTTCAATGAATATAGGAGATAAAATATTTCAAGGGGAATAACAAATGATTCAAGGAAGTAAATTTGAATACAATCCTTAGTCTAATAAATAATAAACCATCCAGAGGAAGAATAAGGATTGTATCAAAACAACAAATCCCAAGTGGAGTAAAAATAAAGGGTTGTTGTTTTTGATGAATTGTAATACTATAAAAATATATTTTAAAAGCATTATTGATGAAAATATCCTTTTTTTATAGAACCATTTGAATAACTTGTCATTGTTAATCTCTTTTGAAAATATATTCTCTAAAAATTATCCATTTATACATGCAATGTAATCTTGAATTAAATTACTGTGAGTAAATCTATACCTGTCTCATGAGTTAAAAGAACATTCCTTTTGCATGAATAATGTTTAGAAAAATGAATTATTTGGAAAGATACAGGAAGATTCCATTTAAAACACTGGTAAAAAAATATGGTAATTATTTTATTTCTGAATCATTTTAATTTTTTTTTAAACATTAAAATAAAACATTGTTTTTATAAGAAAATTGTTTCTCCTATTAAAGAGATAAATAAAGTCATGATTTCTGATAAACACTTCTTAAAAAAATTTAGTTCCAAAGAGTGAAAAAATGGTACTAGTAATTTAAAATTGTTATAAATAACCATATGTGATAAATTGAAAGTTTTCATTGAAAATATTTTCATATAATTTACTCAAATGTAAATACCATTTAAATTTTATTAATTTAGTTATTATGGAAAATAATATTTAAACATTCCAAAGTTTCTCGTACCACATTAGAACATTTGAAATCATAAACCTCATGAAGAAATAATATTAATTGTTTTTTTTTAAATACCATTAATTAAAAAAGGATTAATTATATAATATAAAATAATGGGAAGTAGATACAACACACAAAACATGTAAGTGGTAAACCTTACATTTATCTCAAGGGTGTAAAAAGGTGAGATGAAAATCCCTTACCTTGAGTTTACTTTTATGTGAAAATACTTTAAATTCATTTATAATGAACTTATGTTAATTTTCAAATTAATTTGTATCCCTTTTAATGTTTATAATTACTTTAATTTCACTAAGTATGATGTTTTGTACAACTACTTAAACAATTAATTTTACATCAGTAGTTTTGATTAAATTCTATTTTTGTGTCAAAAACGAGTCTGGTGGGTCAACTATGGAAAAAGGGGTCATTATATAAAATCTAAATAATAATAATCATGAAATAATAATCATATTTATACAACAATTTTACTTTATAAAATTATTAAATGTGGTCATGAAAATTTAATCTACGTTATGATCATGAAGACAGAAGGTCGTACAAATGCATGAGTAACGTTCTCATTTTTCAATGATCGTTATGGAAAAAAGGTCAGTAGACATATATAATTATAGAATTATAATTATATCATAAATAAAATTTTTTATAATCATATATTATTATATATACAATTTTTCTGATGTAAATGGAATAACATCGTGTCGAGGAGGCGATGGTCTACAACTCCACGAATGACGTTATCACTTTTTTTAGTGTGTGAAAGGATAATTAATAAAATGATATAAATTATATTTACATAATGGTAATTATGTAATTAATATAATATAAAGTTTTTTATGTCAACTATTATTATTAAAACCATCCATTATATGTTCCATGTATAGTTTGAACGAATCACATCACATTGAGGGGGCAGTAGTCCACATTTCCACAAATGATATTATTGTTTTTACACAAAATGGAATTTATAAAGATATGTTTTATAAAAGAACTAAATAAGATTTTGAAAAAAAATAAATATCATATATAACATATAAAAAATATATTTTCCATAATAATGACCACCATTATAGGGGGTAGTGTAATAATGAACAATCATCATTTCATGAGGCGGTAGTTCACTGTTCACAAAAACAGTACATTCGTTACCCATTAGATAGATGTGGGTGTAAGTTTCAAACTAAAATATAGAATAAAAAACCATAATATATTTGGGATAAATTTTTTATTATAATAATATGCAGGACGAATATTTTTTTTAATAGAGATGTAATTTAAATAAAAGTGATCATTGGAAAGCATTACTTTGAAAATCAGGTAACTACTTTTGGTTTATAATAAAAATCTTCCATGGAAGGATTTATTCCAAAAGGGAGGATTCAAGGTCTAGGGTAGGGATTTGGGGAATTTTTTTTCATATATTGGACTAGTATATGTGCTTTGAGAGGTTTGAGTAATGGAGAGAAATGGTCACCTTTTATTGTGGAGGAGGAGTGTCACTCTTGTAATATTTTGACAAAGGAATTATTCCCATGTTTTTCATGTAAAAATTCAATAAAATAATAGAAAAAATTAGATCTAATAGAGGATAGGGTCAATATGTGTCCAAAAATAGGCCTTGTACAAGTTCATAGTTTGTTTGCGGATTTATGTTCACATTTTAGTCCATTATTAATCTTAATTTAACCTTAATCATTGTAATTAATTTAAATAATTTTCACTATTACTTTTTATCATTTTTTTGGATATTTTTAAACATTATAAATTATGATTATTAAAAATATGGAAAAAAAATTCCTAATTCAAAACATATAAGTGGTATAAATTAATTTAAAATCCATCCCATAGGCAGGATGATAATGCAGGGTTTTAAAGTAAAAATGTCTAAAAATTTTCTATATTTTTATAATCAATTTTAAAGTGAAATTTATTTCAATGGACTAAATTTTATTAATTGAAAAAATTAGGATCAAATTAATATTTTAAACCAATTAAATTTATAATTTCTCATTATAAATATATTATATTAAAAAGAAATTTTGAAAAAAAATTCAGTATTTTTAACTATTCATTAAAAAAATGAAATGTTTCAAACAAATATAAAAAATTTACCATAAAATATTTAATATATTTATATTTAAAATATTGTTTTTACATATTAAATCAATTATACTGAATAATTTAGGATTTAAAATGGGTTCTCTATTAAAAGTCAATAAAATTGACTTTATAAAAATATAGGTTCTTATATGTAGAAGAGTGTTTCTTCTCAACTTATGTATATCAAACTAAATGGTTGAATATAAAAAATATTTTATTTAATATAAAAAATATATATTTAATTAAAATAATTCAATAATTTTAGTTAATTATTCTCATTAAGACAAAACGCATTCAGAAGCATAAAATTAATAATATTTATTTTTATATCCAATCAGTTCTTATTTTCGTTTAACATTAACTGGTGTAAGGTCAAGTACCCTGGTTTCCCGGAGTCATTACTAAAATATTCTGTGTAATTTTTTTTGAAAAAGAAACTAAATATTTAAAAAACAAACTACATAATAGAGGATCTTTTAACAGCCCAGGTTTTGGAGAAAAAGAAATTCGATATTACATTTAGATACAAAAGTACAAAATTTAGTTAACATTAAAAAAAGTAACATTAGAGAAATGCTTCCATATTAGAAATTCATCGTAGAAATTACACTAAACCTATATGAATAATTTAAATACATATGCTGAGGAAAAAATTCCTAGTAAGGGGTTTTATAACCAAATAATTACGAAATAATTTTCTCTTAAAACATTTCATTAAAAGGCATTCTTTAAATAACGTGGTTAACATTTCTCAAAACATGTCATCATAATTATCTTGAGAGATTCTAAAAATGACTTTTAGGATATATTCTCAAAACCGCTAAACTTATTTAAGGGTTATAAACAAAAATTCATTATAAAAATATACTGTCACTTGAACAGAAAGGAATGAAATTCCACCTACAAGTACGATAATGATCATACTTAATTATGTAGGACATGAAAGGTCTATAGATATATTTTTTCACGTGAAATGTTACTTGTTTGGATTTTCACATAGAACGACATAAAAATAAATATATTCAACCCATTAAATGATAGATAAGTTCTTAACCTTTGTTTCTGGATTGGAAGTTAACAATTATCCGTTCTTAATAAATGATAGAAATAAGTATAAAACATTATTCCATATGCACATGAAAATGTATAACAGATTAATATATGTTCATTAGAGAATTATCATTATCTAGGGATATTATAATTGTTGAATAATCACATGGATTTCACTTACTTGAATAATTATGAGGGAATTCATAATGTAGGACATTCCTCATATGTCTAATAAAATGTGTCTTTAAATCGAAGTGTCCCATACCACATTGATTTATTTAAATCTTAAACATAGGTGAAATAAATTCATCAAACAATCCAAAGTGTCCCATGCCATATTGAAAAGTTTATTTCTTAATCCATATGTTATCATAAAACAAGATTCATTTAATACTTAAATTAATTGTCTTTTTTTGTCAGCCACCAAAAAAATGAATAATGAAACAAATGCATATTTAATCAAGAATGCATATAATTTTTTGTCTTTGATAAATAAATAGGCTTCACACATAAACTGGTAAGGTTTGTCTCATGAATTTTGTTAAACCAATTATACAAAAAATAAATAGTTTTCTCAAATGAAATGATAACTCAGTTCATAATTTCACAGAAAATGATAAGTTTATCCCATGAAAATTGAGAAAAACAAAGTGTCTATAGGGTTTTAAATTCACTAGACAGTACACAACATTATAATTCTTAAATAGACGAGAAGGACTAACTAAGATTATGTTGTTTTCACTTAAATACATATATATGAGTATATGTATATATATAACTATATATATATATGAACCATTATATATATTTATATAACAACTTTGAAAACCAATATAATTTTAAAATAAACATATGTATTTAGGAATATAGTTCATGGAAAGAGAACCCTTAACAAAATTATAAATACAAACATTGAAAATATTGGGTTATATATGTGTCTATATATGTATGTATATACACACATGTAATTATTTTAAAAAAACATTCTTTCTTGATAATCAAAATCATACCCCATAAATTATTAAATTTTGGGAAAGGAAAGACACTTACAACAAGAAAACGTAGTAATCAATGAAATTCAAGGTAGCAATATATGGTTTTACATGAATATATATACATATAAAAAACATTATATATATATATATATATATATACATTTGAAAAATCAAATGAGAATATTAAAATTCCCTTACTTGATTCTGATTAGAAGTGGGCTGAGAGTTCCTAAAACCAAGAGAGAGAGAGAGAGAGAGAGACTTGGTGGAGAGAAATTTTGGGTATCCTTTTGGGTGAAAAGTGGGGGGTTTTTTGTAAAAAAAAGTTTTAAATTATTGATTTTAAAATACCAAATTCTGTGAAAAAAACTGTTAATTAGCATAATTCAAATACATAATAGGGTTAATTGACAACCTAAAATTATAAAAAATGAAATGAGGAGGAGGATCTGATTCATGGTCTGTGATGTTCATTTTAAAAATAACACCACTTTTGGAAAATAAAATGAGGGCTGAGACTAAGGGAAATACATCAAGAATCATCATGAGAAAGTGGAGAGGGTCCAGTGGCTATAAGATTGGATGGGGACTAGTGTGGCTCTACGAGGAAGAAGAGGAGATAATAAATGGATAACTCAGATTAATTTGGGTCCGATCTAATGGTTATGTTTAACCATAAAAAATGTTAATAGGGGAGACTTTGAGTTGAGGAAACAGACAACCCAAATTGATTTGTGAATCCAATAAGATGAACTAAACTAATTTAGATCATTTTAAGATGGTGGATAGATGAGATTAGACCACAATTTTGATCGAATGGTTGTGGTGGATCCATGAGTATTAAAAAGGTTGAGCAGTCCAGATCTAACGTAGTCAGATTAGATGGTCCATGAAAACACATGGAAATAAACCGCAGTGTTTCGGTTCGAATGATGTACTGGTGTGGATAGATGGGATCTCATGTGGTGAGATCGGACAGCTCAGATCACATACTATGGAAAATTCTACATCCCACATAAAACCCAACTGGTTTTCAGACTACCATATAATGCTCAATGTGTGGTACCATCTCTTGATGACACAAGTACACACACAGAAGTCCATACACATGGGACTCCACCCACGAGTTCTTATCACACTCGATTCTTGTGCCTGTCTAGGCCCTATACACAATCCTGTGCACATCTTGCCTCTACTATGATCACTAGATTTCACCCGCCTGCCCGAGCCTCCATGGGAATGGGAATATGCCTCCTTGCTGGGGTTTACAGGGTCTCCAATTATAGTTTTTGTGTCCCATTTTCCTATGGGATGGTACCCATTTGTTTATACAATTTTAAAATAATAATATGATTTAAAAAAAATGATTGGAAAACAATTAACCAATCTTTACAAAACGCATTATTGTATAAAAAATATATCTTTAAAACTATACCATTTTAATTTGAAATAATTTTCATACTAAAACACATAAATTACTAATATTTAATATCCAATTTTTATATTTTATAAAATAAAAACATTAAATAAATACCCTTAATGAAAACCCTTAATTTCATTAAACCAAAAAATTTATTTTTAAGAAAAACATTTAAATCATTTAACACTTAAAATACCCAACAACCATAAAAAATAAATGGTCATTGAAAACCCCATAAGTATCTTATAGAGTCCATTTTAAGCCATTTAAATACTCATTCATGATATTCAAAGGATCATGAACATTTATTATTTTAATAGGATAGTTCTCTATAGTCCTTTGACTCTGTTTTTTTTGTTCTTATAACTATTCCATTTTTTGTTTTTGTATATTCAGGGGACGAATGTTACTTAGTCACTCTTACTGTGATGATGGGTGGTCTTATGTTTATTCTTTTAGGTCTTGTGATGTGTTTTACTGAGTATTTTTAAACCCTTGTATTAATGTAATAGTTCAATGTTTGAATAAAATGTTTCCCTTTCCCTTTTTCATATTTGAAATAAAACACACCAATTTGAATTAAAGAAAGAATAATAATGATAATAACTAAAATTATTGTTATTACATTTATAATTATGTTAGGGGCATTACAATAACCCCCCCCCCCCCCACCCCAACAAAATTGTTCCCTCGTAATTCTATTGTACTCATACACTTCCACCAGCACCAACCTTCTGACATCATCCCCGATGTCCCTATAAAATATTTTTAATTATTATAAATAATTAACAAAATTTTAATGAAAAATATTTAATTTATACCTTCAATAGGTCCACCACCATTGGTTACTTTCTTGGTAAGTTCTCCTGATCAGGTTGATCGACAATACATTTTTAAATTCTTCAAAATCATTTGCCCAAATACACTTTGGGAAGTTAGGGTTGAAATCATGCAGACCACATCAGGTCCTCGAGAGAGTGGACATGGAGGTGTAATGTTCAGAGATATTGGAGTGAACATGGTTCTAATAGACTGTTTGGACACCTTTTTTTCTAAAAACTAGATATTATAACGTCTTTCATACGTAATAAAGATCACAACTTGAAAGAGATAGGTTACATGGGGGTCACCCACCTCTATAGCTTCTCATAACTTTTCTAATGCCAGATAAGTCCCAAACAGGGTGAAACATAGGAAAATAACCTCATAGTACTTTCCTTTATGCGTATAAAATGCATTTTGTGCATGCGAAATAAATTAGTATACATGACTCGGTCCTTGGTGGAGTTAGAGGACATTTGGGTTGTTTGATACCCGATAAAGGCGTATTCATTGAAAACGTTGGTTTGAAAATGTTTGGTAAGAATCTGAACATGATTTGTCTATTGTAGTCTCACGAAAAATAGTAGGAAGTGACAAGATGTTAGTTGGTGAACCATCACCTTCCATCTGAAAATTTATGAAAAAAAATATTTAAAGAACCATACTTAAATTAGTAGTTCTATTATTATTTTCCAAAGTTCACTAGGTAATTCCTATAATACCAACTGTAAGGACCTAGACCCCAGTTTCTCAGAGTCAGTACTAAAATATATTGTGTAATTTTTTTTGAAAAATAAACTAAATATTTACACAACATACTACATAACATATGATCTTTTACCATCCTAGGTTTTAGATAATTATAAATTCAGTATTACATTCAAACATAAAAGTAAAAAAATTCATTAACATTAACCAAAGTAACATCAGAGAAACATTCCACATTATAAATTCATCATAACAATTCTACTGAACCTATAACAATAATTTAATACAAAGTTTGAGAAAAAATTCCCAGTAAGGGGTTTTAAAACTAAAAATTTAATAAATTTTTTTATTTTAAATTTTTTTTTGAAATACAATCTTTAAATAATGAGGTTAACATTTCTCATAGCATGCGTCATCATTTTCTTGAGAGATTTTGAAAATGTATTTTAGGATAAAATTAGGTTCAAAATTACTAAACATATTTAGGGGTTACAAACAAAAATTCATTAGAAAAATATTCTCTCCCTTGAATAGAAAGTCATAAAATTCCACCTACAAGTAAGATAGTGACCGTAATTAATTATGATGGTCATGCAAGGTGTACGAATACTATTTTGCACATAAAATTTTACTTTTTTATTTTCACAGAGAAAAACATAAAAATACATATATGAAAACCATGAAATGATAGATAAGTTCTTAACCTTTGTTTATGGATTGGAATTGAACATTTAACCCTTCTTAATAAATGATATACATAAGTATAAAACATTATTCAGTGCGCACTGAGAAATGTATAACTTATTAATAAATTTTCATAATAGAATTATCGTTTGACATGGATATTATACTAGTTGAATAATCACATGGAATTTCAATTTCTAGAATAATTATGATGGAATACATAATATAGGAAATTATAAACATTCTGTCAAGGCCTGGTGCCAAGACAATACATAACCTTTATGTGAAGGCCTCATGCCAAGATGTAGTTCATGTCATGAGACCTACCAATGCATCGAGATGCTATAGAGGGCCTCACCTATCACATAAATAGTCTTATGCAATCCTCATATATCTAATAAAATATGTATTTAAATAAAATTTTTTGATACCAATTTGATTTATTTGAATCTTAAACATAGGTGAAATAAAATCATTAAACAGTCCAAAGTGTCACATACCACCTTGAAAATTATACTTCTTAATCCATATATTTTCATAAAAAGATTCATTTAATACCTAAATTAATGGTTTTGTTTGTATGTCATCAAAAAAAATAATAATGAAATAAATTCCCATTTAATAAAAAATGCATATAATGTTTTGTCTTCGATAAATAAATAGGTTTTTCTTGTGAAATGGAATGGTTTGTCTCATATAGTTGAGTAAAAAAATTATACAATGGATAAATAGGTTTATCACATGAAATGATAACTCATTTCATAATTTCACAAAAAAATGATAAGTTTATCCCATGAAAATTGAGAAAAACAAAGTGTATATAGGGTTTTAAATTCAGTAGACAACCCACATCATTATAATTTTTAAATATTTGATATGTACTAACTAAACATAAGTGGTTTGTATTTAAATAAATAAATATATGTATATATATATAACATTATATATAAACACACTTATATATGTTTATATAACAAATTTGAGAACCATGATAATTTCAAAATAAACATCGGTATTTACAAATATGGTTCAAGGAAATAAAACCCTTAACTATATTATAAATATAAGCACTGAAAATATTGGGTTATATAGGTGTGTGTATATATGTATGTATTTACATGAATGTAATTATTTTTAAAAAGACATCCTTTCTTGATAATCAAAACCCTACTTTTGAAATTATTAGATTTTATGAATGGAAGGACACTTAAAATAAGAAGATGTACTCATAAATGAAATTCAGGTTGGAAAATATGGTTTTACATGAATATATATACATATATATAACTATATATATATACATATGGAAAGCCAATTGAAAATCATAAAATTCTCTTACTTGATTCTGATTATAAGTGGGCTGAGAGTTCCTAGAACTGAAAGAGAGAGAGAGAGAGAGAGAGAGACTTGGTAGAGTGAAATTTCAGGTAGCCATTTGGGTACAATGTGAAGTTTTAAAAAAAACAAAGTTTTATATTACTGATCCAAAATGAATAAATCCAATAAAAAAGTGTTAATTAGAAAAAATGAAACACACAACAAGGTTAATTAGCACCCTAAAATTATAAAAAATGAAACTAGGAGGAGGATTCAAGTCATGGATTATGATGTTGAGTTTAAACATAACACCACTTTTAGAAAATAAAAAAAGGGTCAAGACTAATGGAAACATATCAAGAATCATCATGAGAAGGAGGAGATAGAGAGGGGCTAGAGGCTACAAGATTATATGGGGACTGGTGTGAATTCACAAGGAAGAAGAAGAGAGAATAAATTGATGGCTCAGATTAATTATGGTTTGATCCCAGGGTTAAGACTAACATTAAAAAAAATTAAACAAGGGAGACATGTAGTAGAGGAAACAGATGGTCCATATCGATCTCAAAATATGATTAGATGGCCTGAACTGATCTAAAATATTTTAAAATGGTGGACATACAATATTAGAATGCGGATTTGATCTAACTATTGCAGTAGAACCATGAGTTTTAAAAATTATGAGCAGTCCAAATCTGATGAGGTCAGATCAGATGGTCTGTAAAAACACGATGTGATAATACACGATGATGGGGTTCAAAATTTGTACTTGTGTGGATGGTTGGGATCTCATGTGGCGATATCAAATGACTTAGATCGTGTACTATAGAATATTATGCATCCCACATCGGAATCGAATTGGTTTTGGGACCTCCATATAAGGCTCTGTGTGTGGTGTCATCCCTCAATGACACAACCACACACACCAGAGTCCTTACACACAAGACTCCACTTCTGGTCACTTAGCCCACTCTCTACTCGCCCCTGGACAGGCCCTATACACAGGCATGTGCGTGGCTTGTCTCCACTATGCATGCCTGAGTTCACCTTCCTACTCGAGCCTCCCAAGGCGCGGGTAGATGTCTCCTCAGTGGGGTTGACTGGGTCCCCCAACATAGTTGAGGTTTCCCCTTATCCTAGGGATGACACCCATTTTATTTATAAAATTTTAATATTAAAATTTGATTTTATAAAAAAAAATTACAGAAAAACAATTAACCAATCTTTACAATACATGTTATTGTTTTAAAAAACGCATCTATCTTTAGAACCATTCCATTTGAAATTGAAATAATTTTCATACTAAAACACATCAATTAATAATGTTTAATACTCTTGTTTTATATTTTAAAAAATCCAAACATAAAATAATAACCCATAACTAAAAAGCTTAATTTCATTTAACCAAAAATGTTATTTAAAAAAACATTTAAAGAAATTAACACTTAAAATACCCAACATCATTATGAAATCAACGGTCACTTGAAATCCCCAACAGAAACTTTTAATGGTCATTTTAAGCCGTATAAATACTTGTTCAAGGTACTCAAAGGATCATAAACAATTCTTCTTTTTAGAGGATGGTTCCCTACATTTCATTGACTCTATGTATTATTTATATTCTTCTCACTATTTTTTTTGGTGGATTAAAGGGATTAAGGTTACTAAATCGGTCTTATTGTGATGTCGGGAGGTCTTCTATTTATTCCTCTAGGTCTTTCGATGAGTTTTCTTGAGTAGTTGTAATCCCTTGTATCAATGTAATATTTCAGAGTTTGAATAAAATGTTTCTATTTATCTTTATCTTATTTCAAATAAAACACACCAATCTTCATTAAAGTAGGAATAATAATGATATTAACTAAAATTATTGTTATTACATTTATAATTAAGTTTGGGGCATTACAATTGGTAACCAGTGAATTAATTCTATATTTATAGAAAGTGTAAATTTTCATAAGTTATTTAATACAATTCATAATGGATAGTTTATATATTATTTTATTAAATAATAATATTATAATAATATATAATCGATTGAAAAAACTTGCTTTTACGTGTAGTACAATCCATCAAAGAAGGTCTCTCTTCCATGTAACACATTCTAACTGAGTGTTGAATTCATTAAAATATATAGAATCTATTTTAAATAGTAAATATATTATAAAGTATCTGAATATTATATTCCCTTAAATTCTTGGTGTTGTGTGTAATACATGCTATCAAATACAAGGTACTTATTGTAGAATTTTGGGGTTTTACACTAGAAATAAAATTTTAAAGACATTTTTACCCATTTTTGAATTTCAAAAAAATGTTTTCAATGGAATATACATTTCATTTCCCCAGCAAGGCCAGTTTGGATTTGGCCAATAATTTGAAAGAGTATTTGTTTTAGCATGAATGAAATGATACAAATTTTATTAATTCATGACCATTATTTTCATTAAAGAAAACTTTTTATGTTTTAAAGGTTATTTTAAAATAAAATTTTTTCTAAAAAAATTTATGAATTTTAAATTTTAAAAAGGTGATTTCTATAAAAATGATATATTCCTCAATAAATGTTCACAATTATTTTTCTTTCAATCTAATTTTATATCTAAGATGAAATTATTTGTTATTACGTAAACTTTACTGGGGATATGATCCAATGACACCATATTTATTCATTCTCTAGATGGTGTATGTTTATGATGAAAAGATATGTATGAAACTGATTTCTCATCTACTGGTTATACATTGAAAAAATGCTTACGAATCCTGATTCTTTTTTCATGGTATATGTTTTGAAGAAATGATGAAATTATTATAAAATATATTTGTTTTCCATAAGTTATGTTATCATGAAGGTTTATGAACCCATTTCTTTTAATTTTTTATGATATGATGAATTTTTTATGATTATGTAAAACATATATGTATGATTTTAATTATATGATGGGTGGGACCTATATCTCCTTCCATTAAATTGGGTGAAGATTGATATCTCATTAGATAAATAGGACTGTAAAGGGGAGTGAACCCAATTCAGTAAGATACTTTATCCACTAAGATAGTCTTGGGAGTGAACCTTGAATACTATGATGGTTTGAGGAGTGAACCTATTTCACTATGATAGTCTTATCAATGATCCTTAAATTACTAAGTAAATTATTTTCTATGCATATGTGTATGACACAATTCCATGTTTTATGACATTGTTATTCTCTTATGGGTCATGCTTTTTCATTTAATTATGATTCATGTCTTATGAACTACACCTATTTGTTACACAGCCCATTATTATGATATTTTGTATGTAGGGTGTGGTTTTTAAATGTTATGCTTATCTTATCATACCATTTTACTAATTTTATGTTTATATATCTCCCTTTTTTACCATTAATAGGTATTTAAGCTAACCCTTTCATATGTTTCTTATCCCCAGGTTATGTAAGAATGTATTTTGTATAAATTGAATATGAATGGTACTTTTTATTAAGAACTATGTGGGAGATGATTTAGTACATATATGAACTAGTTGTTTATGTTTCCAATTTTCAAAAGGCACTGTACCATTATGATCATTAGGAATTTGTTTTTTTAATTTAATGAATGTACATAAAACATTATGTAATATCTATGAATGAAAATACTAGGTATTTATAAAAATAAATGGTTTCATTTGGATAAATTTTCATCATAAATGATTTTATTCTCTGTATTATGTTTTATCCCTTAAATTTATTCATATTTTTTCATATATCGTGTCATGACGTGACACAATCTGGGGATCAAGTCACAACAACCCCAAGCTCACCTCCATAGGCTTGGGGTTGGTGACCAGTGCCAATGGAATTACTAATATAGGGAGGCCTTTTCTTAAGTACCTGTATGCACACACACAACCAATTAAATGAAAAAGTGAAGAGGGAAAGAGTAAAAGATGCAACAGTACTATAAAGTAAACTAAGAATGCATGAACCTCATGACAATAAAAAAGTAAGGTAGTGTAAACTAAAATGTAAAGGGTCTAAAATAAATTCCCAACCAGATATATGTCCCTACCTGAAAAAAACTGGAAATGTAAATAGCTTAGAGCATGTATCTCATGAATCCCAAGATACGACCACCATACAAGGTTCAATAACCAAAAATCTCTAAACTCCCTTAAAGTCACAGTTGACCTTTCCATCATCTACATAAGACATGACATGTGTGAGAAAATACCATGTTGGGGTGATTATATTCATAGCCAGTAGGACATCCCTAAAGGTGAAGGCATGGGGGAGAATTAATAGTAAAAATATAAAAATAAAGATAGTATATAGCACAAGGTACAACTAAAGAGATGAGATTAACCCAAAATAAGAGTAAAAGTAAGCACATAAAAACAAAAGGGGATAAAAATTGTGAGTAGATGAACTTCTGTAGAATATTTTCCACCTATAGTAGGAGAGTATGCTCATCTAACTATGAAGAGATAAACACTGAAAGCATGTGACATAACCCATATGTCTTCACCTCTCTTGGAATAAGAGTCACCAAATATAAGGTTTGGATAAAAAATAAGGATATATATATATGTGTGTGTGATCAGTCTAAGAAACCCAAATGAGAGAGTAATTGGATCTCTATCTCATAGCTCATCCCATGAACCAGAGTAACCAATAGTTCCAAAAGTACATCATTGATTCCTAGAATCTCACACGTCTTACAAAAAACCATCCATGTCAATATATTCCACGTAACTTTTCTTCACAATCAAGGAGCACAATATCTGGGTTGAAGGCTCATACCCTGGTACAATAGGAGGCTTCATCTCAAATGGTCATGGACCCATTCCCAGCCTAGTTGGACGGTACACCTTTAATCATCAAGTACTCGTGCCCTTATATTGTAGGAGGGATCCATATGGAATGTGAGGACCCATGCCAAGCACAAATATATGGTATAAATATAATCATTGAGGAACTATGGACCGATAACATATGAGGGTTCCACTATAAGTCATCAAGGCCCCACGCCCTACCCTACAGTAGGGTGCCACTAGGAAGGAAGACTCTTCCAATCTCGCATGATCACAGATGTCATCAGGTGTTTCCTCAAAAGAGTGTTGTGCCTGGAACTTCACACGTCATATCTCCAAAGCCACAATTAATGGAACTATCACATTCTACATGGAAAAAAACTCAGTATAGGATACTTGTGAGCCAATATTTGAGTTCCAATGAAGGATAGATAGACAACTGAAAAATCCTAAAAAAAGAACTAGGGGTACATGGTGTGTGGTCTTGCTCCACCACCTGGCCTTGTCTCTAGCCAACACACAACTCCACCACATGTTGAAGTACATTCCATACAGGTGGACTAAATTTCATGTCTAGGGTAACTGGGACTAGGGTCATTTCCTACTTATTGTATCCATGTACTGGACCTCAAGTTTATGTATCAGAGTACACATCCATTTCCCTAGCCATGTACCTCTGCACAGTTTCCTAACTGTGTGATATATCGCACAATTTTTCCAAACATAGAAGGGATTCACAACATGCATAACGGTTACACATGGTGTTATCCTTATGTTTTTAAAACCATAGCTATCATCATTGAGTGAACTAAGCATTGTGTGTTCTTCCTTGAACATAGCGTGTAGTTGAGTTTCCACCAGAAATCCCAGATCCAATTTTGTTCCTTGAATCTATCAAAACCACTTCATATCCCATTCAATATATGACCAAAAATGGTATATCTTCTAAGAAATCGTGGTTTTGATCTGCTTCTCTTTGGAAAATGACATTCGTTGCTCGTTGGGGTTTCACTATTCATTTCTTATGCACCCTATATTTCCACCATCAAAGATATGGATATAAATCATCAAATATATCATCCTTTAAGCATTAAAATCTTATATATGTTCTTTTTCATCAATATACTATGAATCTGGGGGTCTAATCGGGCTCAGTACCACCCATCAATTATAGAACTGGGACCGCAGGGTCCAATTAGTGAAGAATACGAAGCAACAAGGGAGAATATCACCAAACAATAGGTTTAATGATCGATGCCAAGTGTTATTTGAAAATATGTCAACAATGGGGAAACTATGGTTATATAAATAAATCAATAACCAATTTAAAACTAGTACATTGGATCATGCTCAATCCACAATTGGCACATACCTAAGAACAAGGGTGGATCGGCTCTATAAATTAATCAAAAGGGCCTAAAAACCCTAAATGATGAGTTAGACCTCAATTATGGATCATTTGTGGATAAATAATTCACCATTCAATGATCTAGAGATTATGATGTGTTTACTATGTACTAATCTTCTCTGATTTGGAGTTTTGTAATCATTTGATGTGATCCACCAATGGAGGAGGGATGAAGGGATCTTGATTTCTCCCCAGGTTTATGCGGATAACCCTGGAGAAATATTCCTAGAGATACTCTTATATAGTTATGAATTATTCTTAAAACAAACTAATTAATTAATTTAACATTTAATTAACTCGTTAAATGCTCCTCCAATGAGAGAGGGTTCAAAACCCCTTGTGTTGACCCTTTTTGTGTCACACCTAGGTTAAACACTGCATTCCAAACTCAATCATGGTCTCAAATTTTTTATCTGACCTATTGTTTATGAGTTATATCATTTTATTTGAGGTATCATGCACATGAAATATTAAATATATTCAATATTATTATAAAATTAATTTCAGGCACACTATACCATGGAATCACACGTTGTCTCAGCGCCTATCTTTGAAAATATATATGGAAATATTTTAAAGTCTTACAAGTAAAAGCATGGCACTCTACACCATTCCATACTTTAATTATTTCATCCCTACAAATCAAAAACTATGTAAAAAATTCTGGATACAGAGCTCACACTTGGTTCTCCCTATCCCTGGAACTATCCTACGAGTTTTTGTGATTCCATAATAAATGAACCAAGGGGTGGTCCATCCATGAAGGGTCCCCTCTTGTCAATCCTCATTCTCCCCTGGGTGCTCCCCAAAGGTGGATCTATCCTCGATGTCTAACTCTCACCAGTTTATGGCGTGTGTAGGGTCATGCATGTATTTCTTGAGTTGTGACACATGGAAGACATCATGTACTTGCTCCAACTATGGGGGAGGGAAAGGTGGTAAGAAACCTTGTCAACCCTATACATGATCTCAAACAGCCTGATGAACCTTAAGAATAACATACCTCTCTAAAAAATGACCACAATCCTCATCATGGGTACTCTCTTAGAAAAATATTATATACCTACTCAACCACCAAATCTCTATAATAGCGATATTTGTAAGATTTCTTCATGCTATGGTTTGTCCTCGACCACTCATGGATAACCTAGAATTTATACATCATCACCCGCACAATATTTGGGCCTATAAGAGTTTAATTTTCAATATTTTCTCTACACAAGAGTGTCCTACAGGGTCTCCCATACAGGGCCTCAAAAGGATTCATTGTAATAGAAGAGTGGTAACTATTACTGTATGAAAATTCTATCAAGTGTAGGTGATCCTACCAACTCTATAAAATTAATTTCACCCAATCCCTTAGAATATAATCTAACACATGGGTAGTGCACTCAGACTTCCCATCAGTTTGAGGGTGAATGGTGGTACTCATCCGCATCTAGGTCTTGAATTCATTGGACATGATCTCTACAATCTTGGCATAAACTGAACATTGAAATCTAAGAAAATCATAAAGGGAACCCTGTGAAGTAGAAGGATCTCATGTATGTAAAACTACCCTAGAATCTCCACTGAAATATACTCCCAGATAGTAAGTAAATTTATAGACATCATGATTTTGTCAAGTATCTCCCAGATGGGATCATGTATCTTTGTTTTACATAGAATCCCTCTGACAAAGATCAAGGATATCTCATCCAATTTCCACTCTAGGATATTAAGTGGATGCAAAAAATTTGTTAGAACATGGTGCTCAACCTTCACCTGCTGATATGTTAGGAACCAAGAGATTAAATTAGTTATGCTTCATCTCATACCGGACCACAAAAAACTCCACTATATATATTCACCACAACAGGGTGTACAACTAGGGGAGAAGTGTGGAACTCTCACACCACCTACTCCTGCATTGTGAATGGAACCATTGTTCACCCTTAGAACAAGATGAAATGATTCCATCCTTCAAAGAATCTATATCATGAGTTTCCTATGAATATATTTTCATGTAAGACCTCACAATAGAAATCTCCCAACTGAGACTCTCTCACAAGGTCTTGGATAAATGTGTCAACACCATTGACTACCAAAATGTTTTACCCTCCAACTCCACTAAGGTTAGTAGTATGGAAGCAAACTACTCCAAAGCTACATGCACTAAGAGATCCTGATACTTTCTATTAGGGGAATATTCTAGTACTTTTCCCTTCCCAATAATTATAATATCTCTAATTCCTAGTTCTACATGAACTCCAACAAAAAATGATTTATTAGGTTCATGTATCACTGTGTGAAGACTTACATGATACTTTTCTAGTCTGAGTAAACCACAAAGTGCTCCCCCAGAAGATAATACCACTACATCCTAAATAAAAAGACTACTGCTGCCAGCTCTATGATGTGAGTTGTGTAGTTCTTTTCATCAAGTCTCAACTACCTTGACTCGTATGTGATAACTACATGCTACTTCAT
Organism: Viscum album; assembly: GCA_963277665.1. Taxonomy (NCBI): domain Eukaryota; kingdom Viridiplantae; phylum Streptophyta; class Magnoliopsida; order Santalales; family Viscaceae; genus Viscum; species Viscum album. The sequence continues at coordinate 716,353,641 of OY728128.1, read as the reverse complement.
CTATACACAGCCAATCCCAACTCCTAGGGTAACACAATACACTATGACCTTCACACCACTATGTGTCAGTCTCAACAATGCAACACTCATTATCCTCAGCCTCAACTCTTCAAAGGCCCTCTGGCACTACTCAGAATAGGTAAATTGATCCCTTTTTATCTCATGATTGTCAAAGGGGATGTGATTCTAGAAAATTCTTCCATAATACTCTTATATTACCCTACCAAGATAAGAGATCTTTGTGGCTCCAACAAGCTCTTAGGTGGATCCCTAGGAATAATTGTCTCTATCTTCGATGAATCCATGGATAAGTCATGCTCAAAAATAACTTTCCCAAGAATGTGTTCCTCGTGAATCCAGAACTGGAACTTTGAGAGCTTTTGGTAATGTTTGTTCTCTCAAATCAAGTCTAGGACTATCCATAAGTGCAATGCATGATCATCTTTTGATATAGAGTACATGAGTATGTCATTGATGAAGACAACAAAAAAATGGTCCAATTATGTCTGGAGGAAAAATTTCATCAAATCCATAATCATGGTGGAGAAATTAATCACACCAAAGAGTGTCAGTAGGAACTCATAGTGTGTGTAGTGACATTCGAATTCCATCATTGGAATATCACCCTCACAAACCCTCAAATGGTGGTATTCAGACCTTGGATTGATCTTTGAGATTCATCTTGCACCTTACAACTAGTCAAATAGGTCTTCAATCCTTATAAAGATATAATTTTTCTTTATCATTTTCTAGTTCATGTGACGATAATCCATGAAAAGTTGTAATCTCCCATCTGCCTTTTTCACAAACAATACTGAAGCTGCCTAGGGGGACACAATGGGTCTGATGAAACCTTTATCTAGAAGGTATTCCAACTCCAATTTTAGATCTCAAATCTCAGTAAGGGCCATATGATACAACAAAAAAGTTATTATAGCAGTCCTAGGATGAAATTCAATGATAAAATCCTTCTCCAACCTTTGAGGTCATCCAAGAACGTCCTTAGGGAAGAATTTCATATAATCTTCCAAAACCACAGGAACCAATATGACTGAATAGAATTCCGAACCAAGTGATATACTAACCAAATTAACGGTGACAGTCTGAATCCTCCTACTTTTAGAACCCACTTTCCTTTCTAGGAGATATATCTCGACAGAATAGGATAATATCGTCCCATTAGTGTGTGTGAATCTAATTTTTTTTGTGGTGACATTCATTCTATGTTTGGACCATGGAAATCCAATACATACCCGAGATGATGTCATAGGTTTCCATCATGATATCAAATGTTCCCATGTGAACCTTTCTACACAAAGTGATAGATCAGACTACCGACAAATAAATGACACAGAAGAAGCAATCCTTGTAGGAACCTTAAGATGAAGATGATGGGATAGCACCTCAACTGGGTAATCTAGCTCTCACACTAGGACTATAGAGATAAATGAATTACTAGAAACTAGTTCTACTAATATTTATAAAATATTATAAAACACATAGATTGCTCCCCTTATAATATTGTGATCTGCAGGGTCATAGACATCCAAAGCTGGCAACTGTCCACAGCCCTGGCCGCCAGCTCACTCATCCTGACGTGGGACACTTGGTGGTGGTGGTGGAAGGATATCATAGCGGCATCCACCACCCATATCTCCTCCAACTCCTATGCTATCTTTGCATCCCATGGGACCACCCTATTCTCTTCTAGGAGATCCCTAGTCGTGACACTGCCTTGGATGTGGTGGTCCATCAGCTATCTGCTTGTGCTACTCAGCACTTCAAGTTGGGTTGTCTCACACCATGTGACCTCACATATCACAAGTAAATAATATCCACTCTACAAGATTACCTAGAACTATACACTTCCCCTGTAAACATTCATGATCCTGATCACATGATAATCTCATGCGATGAGATCCTAGTACCTGGAATCTACTAGCTACTATAGAAAACCCAGCTCTGTGGCACCCACTGCTAGTTCCATTTGTCTACCATACCTATAACAAAAATCTATCTATCATCAGTGCATGATCCAACACCCTGACATAGTTGGGGATTTACAAAGGTACCACACTGGCATGAATCTCTCTATAGAGTCCCTACTCAAACTTATGTGCTCAGATGAAGCCATCCCAGATCATGTCATGGGAGTAAAGTGTAAAGTCCGTGAACCTTATTTAAAACTCATCCACTGTAATCCCACCCTTCTAAATCTTCATTATCTCTTGGATCTAGACTAAGTGAAATAAGTATGGGTTTTAATCCTTATTGAATAGTCATTGGAAGTCGGTACATGAGACTGTCAACTCATCGTTCATATGTGTAACAAGGCTCTAGTAGTGCCCAACTCATATGTGGAAAATGCTATATTCTAGTGCAAAAAACTAATCCATCATGGTACAAATAAGCCTACAGAAGAAAACTACTAACTCTAGACAATCCTTTATTTCCAGAGGATTTGGCTTCCCGTGGAACCTCAGTGGCCTCTAACGCTAGAACTCGTGGAGTGTGGTAATCTTGTGAGCATTCTATTCCTACTCTATTTAGATGATATACATATCGAAAGGGGAAGGTTATTATACCTTCCCACATAGAGGAAGGGGGTCATGGGATAGACCCTAAACTGAGGCCTCATTTCTCTTTGGATCGTCATCACATACCGAAGCTAGTATCCTGGATGGCTGTCATTGTGGATGAATCTTGAGATATTATCAAGACATACCATGGTCATATTAGCATATATAAATTAATCAATAACAAAAATGGTGACAAGAATCAAGAAATAAAGTTAAAGATGCAATCCCATATAATTCATGTACCATTGATCCTAAGAAAAAATGTATCGACATGATGAGTCGATAAGAAGGTAGTCATGGTCCTAGTGAATGGATGCATCGGCCACCACACCATCACTAGAATCCCTAGCTTGAGAGAAACACTCCAAAAACATCTGAACCATTTCCTAAAACCCAACCAAAAATATTGTAAGGGGCCTAGTCCAAGAAATGCACCAAGGATCAAACCACCTCTGATACCATTCATTCATGACCCAAACCAACACAAGGATTGAGTTGAAACTTGCTCAAGCCTACCTCCATAGGCTATGGTCTAGTGACTAGTGCTAATGGTATGACTAATATGGAGAGGCATTTACCTAATTACTTTTACACACACATACATCCAACTAATTGAAAATGTATAGATGTAATGTGTAAAAGATGCATCATTTCTATCAATGATACCAAGTCTTTATGAATCACTTGATAGTAAAAAATGATGGTAGTGTAAACTAAAAAGAAAAGGTAAAAAATACATGCCCAAGTAGAAATAAATCCCAATAATAAAAAATAGAGAAGTAAAAAACCTGGGAGCACCCATATCCTGAATCCTGATATATGACCACCATACGTGGTCCAAGAACCTAGTATCCCTAAAATCATCGTTAGTCATGGTAGACCTATACATCATCTTCATAAGACATGACATGTGTGGGAAATTACCATGAAACAGTGATTGTATACATACCCATTAGGGAACCACAAAAAATAAATAAGGTGGGGTGGAGCATTAATATATACAATTGGAAAAAGAAGATGATAGATAGAATATGGTAGAGTCAAAGAGAGTAGATCAACCCAAAAAGATGGTGAATCTAAGATATACCAAACATAAGTGGATAAACATGGTTAGTAACTGAAATACCCATCAAGTGTTCAACACCAATAGTAGGATAGTAGTCTCAAACAACAACGATAAGCTAAATAAAGAAAGAACATTGAATACCCAATTCATATTTCCTATCCTAGAAGGAGAGTAACCAAATCCAAGGTGTGGATACATAATAAGTATTAACACACACACACATATGTATATATATTCTTAGTCAAAGAAACCCAAATGAGATAGTAAGGGGAGTTCTATATGATAGCTCAACCCAAGAAAAAGAGTATCTAATAGTACCAAAATACCATCAATAATGCCCAACACCCCGCATGTTTTCCCTGTCTAAAACAGCCATGTCAAGACAAGACTCATCACTATGTCACATAGTCTAGGGGTATAATATCTAGGTAGATGACCCATAACCTGGTACAATAGGATATTTTTAATCTGATGGATGAGGAACCATGCCCATCCCAGATGGAAGATGCCACTGTAATCATCAAAGACCCATTGACATGATACCACAGGTGGGTTCCACCTAAAAGGTTGAGGACTGATGCCCAACCCAGCTGGAGGGTGCCACTTTAATCATAGAGGGACAGTGTCCTGATACCATAGGATGGTTCCACTATGAAGGTCGAAGACACATTCAATCCCGGTCGGAGGGTGTCACTCTAATTCATCGAGAACCCATTCCCTTCCCCCCAGAAGAGGGTTCCACTTAAAAGGTTGAGGAACCATGCCCATTCTAGCTGGAGGGTTCCAATATAAGTTATCGAGGACCCATTCCTTGACCCAAAAGAAGGTTACACATGGATAAGATCCAATAGTGATCTCTCCAGATCACTGTTGTCGTTGGACGTCACCTCAAAAAATATATGATCCTATAAAATTCCACATTATATCTATAAAACACAACCAAGGGCACCATTGTATTCTATATCGAAAAAACACTTGTTATGGTCTACTTGCGAGCAAGAATGTGAGTTTTAACCAAGGATATTTGAAAAATTGATTTTTTTATCAAAAATAAACTAGGGGTAGACGGCATGTGAGGGCACCCACACAACATGTGGTCCCATTCCACTACCTAGTAATGTCCCTAGACAACACATAGATCCACCCCATATTACATTACACACTGTGTAGGTGGACTACATGACATGTATAGTTTTACTGGGACAGGGGTCGTATTCTACTCCCTGTGTCCATGTACCAAACCCCATGTCCATGTACTGGAGTTCACAATTATATACCTGGTTGTTTACTTAAACATGATTTCCTACTGATGTGATCTATCAAATGGTTTGTCCAACAATGGAAGGGATATACATCATGTAGAAGGGTTACATTCCATGTCATACTTAGGAATATGAAACCCTAGCTGCAGCCGCTACCATATAGGGTGATAAATGACATGAGTTGTTCCTTGAACATGGTGTGTAGTTGGGTTTTCACTAGAGATGATAGATCAAACCCTTCACCTAGAATCTATCCAACCCACTTCAAATATAATGTGATTTATTTTTGAAAATGGTGGATCTACCCAAAAATCATAGTTTTGTGCCATCATTTTCTGGAAAACAGACTCTCGTGCTCATCGGGTTTTCGTCATTCATTCTGCATGCACCTGAGATTTCCACCACTGAAGATATAATATCAAATCATAAAACCGATCATCCTTTAACTATAATTATCATATATCTATGCTCATTCATTAATATTCTATGAATATGTGTGTTCGATCTGGCTTTGTACCACCTAGTAATTGTCGAATCAGGACTACGGGGGTCCAATCGGTAAAGAAAACGATGTAGTGACGGAAATAAGAACAAAACCAAAGTCTTCTGGATTGATGCCAAGAATTCTTGGCTAATCGATTGAGAACGGTGATACCAAGGTTTGATAGACAAATAAATATTAAATTTAAAACTGGTACATTGGCTCATGATCAATCCAAAATTGGTGCAGACCCAAGAATAAGGGTGGATCAGAACAATCATTTAATAAAAAGGGCATAAAAACACAAAATTTTGAGTCTCTCATAAATTATGGATCATTAGTTGATTAATAATTCACCTTAAAATTATAAAGAGATGTCACCACATTCACTACCTCCTGATCTACTCTGATTCGGTGTTTCATCGTCCCCTGACGTGATCCGCAAATAGAAGAGGAAGGAAGATTGTTGGATTTATCCTAGGGTTTATGAAGATAACCCTAGAAAAATATACCTAGAAATACTCTTATAGAGTTATCCATTGAGATTAAAACAAACTAACTGATTAATTTAACTATTTATTAACACATTAAATGCATCACCAATAAACTATGGGTTTGAACATCCCACAATGATCCATTTTATTCCATGCTTAGGGTAAAAACTATGCTACAGACTCAACCATGGGCCCAGATTTATGATTTGATCTACCCTTTCAGATTTATAAATATTTCTTTTAGGTATCATGTGTGAACAGTAGAAAATATATTTAATATTTTTATGAAATTAATTTTGGGAACTACGGGCCTCTAAATAACACGTCATCTCAGCACCTAACTCTAGAATATATATATATATATATATATATATATATCATAGTATAACATGGAAAAAACAATGACCATTCAAATTTAAGGAGTTTGGGAGAACTGTTATAGAAATTATTTCTATCTAAACATACTATCAAAATTTGATAAATAGAATGTCCACTTATTTTTTACTATCTTAAAAGAAGAATATTGGAAATTTTTCTTCTGTGGACATTCTACCATATATATATTTCCCATTCATCGTTATTATTTAATAATATTACATTATTTTAGAAAGGATTTCTGAACAAATAATTTATGGAAATATTTCCATTTAGGAGGATTCATTGAGTCTTGATACATTAACATTGCATGTGACATTTTCCAGGATAATGATCGAGCTAGATATTAATAAATATGGATGAAATGATAAAAAAAAGTCATATACCATCTTTTTAGAGTTTATTTCAATCCATGTACTGAAAATAAAATCATAAATGAATTACCTTGGTGGGACCCATCCAGTGAGATCCATATCTTTGTTGAATTCATGGTCACTTACCAACCCTAAAAATGTGGATCCATGTTTCATTAATTTAATGATAAAATGTATATATGTTATTTTTTAATTCAAGAAAAATAAAAATATGATTGAAATTGTTTTTAACGAAATGCACCAATGTATAATTGAAAGGGAAAAACTGGAATTCCCATTAAATTTTCATATTTAGGATCTATTTTCAAATTTTGATAAAATAATACATTAAAACAGAATGTGGGAGATAATAAAATTTGAGATTATATTTTATAAAAAAATGGGTTACAAAATGGCATTCAAATATATATATATGTGTGTGTGTGTGTGTGTGTGTGTGTGTTTATGCGTAGTCTAAATATATATAGACTCAAAAATGGTATTTATATATATATATACATATGTATATATATATGTATATAGAATTGGTTAATATATATATATATAAACATTAAAACATTTATATATATTCTAAATATGTTTAAATATATTTCTTATATATGTAATATATATGCTGTAACAACCCCAAAATGTATTTCATTTAAATTAATATTATTCTTTTATTCTATGTAATATATAATAATAGAAGATAAATACTATACTAAACCAACACTTTTAAATGATAATATAAATTAATTGAGTGATAAATAATTTTTTTTAAAATTTAAATAATTATTTGTTTCTATAAAAACTAATAATTTTTTATAAATAAGGAATTTTAATTTTAAGTTAAAATTTGAATGTCAGGAAAATTAATTTGATAAAAAAATATGAATTATGGAATCATCAAATTAAAATTAACATGGGATGATTTTTTTGTAATGATAATTTTAAGGGTAAAAAGAAAACATACCGTTTTTATGAAATATCGTAACACTTATTATATAATCATGATGTGATCATTATTTCAAATTTTGTAATCATTATTCATGATCAAAATTTTTTAAAAAAAATAACATAAAATTAATTTTTGGATTAATGTATTTTATGACCTTAACCATCCTTGAAAACATTAATATCCAACATAAAAATGTTTGAATTAATGCAAAAAAAATTGGTTTTGTTTAATGGAAAAATAAAAATTATTTAAACCCCTAACAACACCCCTCCTCGTGTATAAATACCCACAAATTTCCCCATTACCGGACACCAAATTTTATTTTTTTTCTCATCATATACCTCCCAATCCATCTCTTAAATTTCTACATATTTAACTTTCATCAATTTTTTAGTTCTGAATTTTCTTCTCTATAATAAGAATCTCAATAGAGGTTAGGGTTTCCTCAATCTTTCTCTTTATTTTCATGTTCATTACTTTCATTATGTATTATTTTTCAATTAATTTTTCATTTAATACCAAGCTTCTTATTCCACGGTATTATCTTTCATATGAAATGTTTTAAATGGAATTTTGTTTATCCTCTATCATTGTATCCTTTTATTACACCATTAATATACCAAAGTAAGGGTTTCCTCAAATTTTTTCCTTTCCTTTTTGATTTTGTTACCATTTTTAGGTGTTCTACTTAAATTTCAATTTTGAATACTATCATGATTTTTATTCCCAGTTATTATCTTTTATTTGATATGCTATAAATATAATTTTATTTATTCTCTCTCATTATATCCTTTGTCTAGTCATAATAATACTCATAATATCTTGATTCCATAAAACCATCCAATAATTTTAGTGAAGTAATGTGTGTGTGGTTTTCCATGAAAAAAAAACCTCTATCTGGATACTTCAAGTGTATGTGGCTCTAACATAGTTTTACCTATCTATAATAACCCCGAAAATAGAGCATTAGAATTTTACTCAATCATCACCTAATACATGAGAATACACCTTTCCACAAACCTATTTGGATACTCTCAGGGGATATACTTTAGATAATTCAGTGTTCTTTACAAAACCATTACGAAGGATTTATTTTCCATTACATTGGTTAACTGCCTTTGAAAATATATGTATCCAACTTTGTATACACCTTGAAACCTTTTTTCTTAAGAACACCAAATTTTAAAAATACCTTATCATTAACTTGTTAAATGTATTTACTTATATGTTTTTAAATCCATATATATTACACATGTTATTTTACCTAGATATCTTTATTGATCATTTGATATAGGAAAAATATTTTCATTCCCTATACTCCTTTTCTCTATCTGGTATGCCTCAATTAGAAATTATGTTAAGTGTTTCATTCTTTAAATGGGGAAAATAAATTTGTACCATATGTTTATTTCTTTTGTATGGGAAAATATTATGATATATGACTTTTTGAATAATGTTTCTAAGTATTTATGTTATTTAATAGCAAAACAATATTCCATGTAATCTTTTGTTATGTCATATAAATCGTTAGAATTTTTTGTGATATATGGGGATTGAAATAATATATCCCCCAGTATACTGGTTGGTCACATGAGAAAACTATTATAGGGTAATGGGAGAATCCTTTCCCTTTATATAAGATGACTTGGAATAAGGCATTGATGGAACTAAGATAGGGTAAATAGATAATCCTAACCCTTTATGTAAGATGTCTTAGAACAAGGCCTTGATGGTATATTTAATATATATGGAATTAAGTATTCCCATAAAAAAATTCATTTATTATTATCCAAGATTTTTTTATTGTTACGTTAACCTTGATTTATTTAAACTCCCGGTTTCATTTGATATATCATAACTCAATTTATGTATTTATATGAAAAAAATATTTATAATTGCTTCTATTGCATGATACCATCTTACTAAGCATATGATAACACCCTTTAGTATTTTTTTTACTTTTCCCTAGTAAACCATTAAGAATAATATGTTTGACAAAGGGGTACAAGGTAAATAATAATTTTTTCAGGTTTTTAGATGATGTACTTATATTTTTCAATGTAATCTAAAACTCTATTTTGTATCTAGTTTTGGTGAGGCTATTAAACTATTGTATCATCTATATTTACACCATTGTAATATAATAGCCACCATCTTCAGGGTACTAAATTTTTTGTTTTGATAGTTTATATCAATGGATAGTTTAATATAAACCTTAGGAACTAGGTTTAAAATAAAATTTCTAAAAAACATAAACCATGGGAGAAACCCTTAAGAAATTATAAAAATATTTTTATAAATTCAAATTATAGTGTTTTATTTTCACTAATTGAATATATACCATTGCCTAGAAATGGAACATAATGGAATTAAAATCGTGTCAATACTCAAAATAAATGTAGGGAATTCACTCCAGATAATGTCAATGAATCTGGTTTTAAATCAGAGTAGATTATAAATATATTATTTCATTTAACCCTAGTTATGAATAATTACTTTTCTCTCCTAGTATAACCTATTACTCTATATCAAGGTTTATAAGTGTTGGAATACTTCATGCGAGAACAACCTCATTCCTTATGTTGGACCAAAAATTCATTTGTCGCTAAACAATGGGTAAATGACCTAGAGAAAGTATTAATTTATTTTTTATTTGATAATAATGAACGTTTTAGAAAACTTTATAGATTATGATATTGATTATAAATTAATAATTATGAATTTTCTTTTGTTGTTTTTAGATATTATAGATTAAATAGATTCCAAACATTAAGTTTATATAGATCTTAGAGAAACCATATGATCTTAGTATAGAATTCTATGAAACTTATACATTTTTAAAGTCTAATATTTAAGAATCAACTGAGGATTTTTATTAAAAAAAATTATATTAGATAATTAAAATTTCTAGGTTGTAATTTAATAAGATGTGGAGAATGTGACAACCCATATCTTTAAAATATATTTTAATGTTTTTCAATCGGTAAATAATGTAAATTTTAAAAAAAAACTATGTTATTCATTTTACAATTTTATATTTGATTTTATATTTATTTTATTAAAAAATAAGCAATTATTTAATAACCTATTAGTATTACCTAAATAAAATAAATTCTTATCCATTAATAAAACATTTAATTCAAATTTATCCTCATAAATATCACACTTTTTTATAATTAAATTACTGAATATGGATATGTTTTCTTTAGGAATGTTGATTCCCCACACCATCTTTTTTCACTAATATTCCATATTATTTTCCAATTTATTGATGATGTTATAGAAAAATCAATATATAGAATAATTATATCCTGATAGACTCTCCAGATTTAATGTACCAAATATCCATGATCTTTTACATACCTAAATAGAATAATATTAGAATATGGCCTTATGTGGACATTTATAAGTACGTATTTTTTACTAAAAAAAATTAATCCTCTTACATAATGTTTTGTTGGATTTATGGTCAAATCATTGATGAAATTTTTTCCAACCTAGAAGATTCATTGAATCTGGATAAATTGAATTCACATATGATTATAACCATGATAAATATCAAACTAGTTTTTATTCTATTAGGATGAAGTAATTCAAATAAATTAATCTAATATCATTCAAAATTTCTGGCCAATCCAAGAATGATGAAAAATATTATGACTGAATTACTATGGTGGGACACATCCAGTTAGTCCCATATTAGTATTGACTTCATGCTCACTCATCTCCCCTAAAAATGTGTATACATAATTGATTCTCTAAATGAAAAATATAGATATATTAGGTTATAATCCATACAAAAATTGAAACATGAAAAAATAAAATTTTAAAAGATGAATATTAAAGTTTAATTGAATGGAAAAAACTAGAATTCACAGGCAATTTTACAATTCATGTTGTAATTACCAATTTTGATAAAATAATTCATTAAAATTCTAGGTGATAGATAATAAATTTTTTGAATATATTTATAAAAAATGAGTTAAAATAGTATTTATATATATAAATACGTTTTTATTCACAGTATATTTAGACAAACCCATACAACAAGTATGTATATATATCAGTATAAATGTGTATATATATATATAGAATTGGTTTATATATATATATATATATATATATATATATATTGAAACATATATATAGTTTATATATATGTTAAAATATATTTTTTATACATGTAATATATAAATGTTGTAATAAAGTAGAAATTTATTTCTTATAAATTTATATTATTTTTTCTCAAAGTAATTTTTTATTATATAATATAAATAAAATAATACTATATCAATTTTATATGATAATATAAATTAATTAATCCCTAATTGATTTTTATAATGCTTAAAAAAATTTATTTCATAAAAACTGCTATTTTTTAAAAAATAAGGATATTTATTTAAATGTTAAAATTCTCATATTTAAATAATTAATATGATAGAATAAATATAATTTATGGAAATTGAAAATCAAAATTAACATCTAAAGATATTTTATAATATTGGATTTTGGGGTGAAAATGAAAAATATAGTTTTTATAAAATACTAAAACTCTTATGATATAATAATAATATGATCATGATTTCTAATTTAGTGGTCATTATTATTGAACAAATTTATTTAAGAAATAAAATTAAATTAAAATTTTTATTGATGTATTTGAAGACTTCAACCTTCACTAACAGCATTATTTTTTATCCAAAACATTGTAATTATTTCCATCCATAATTGGTTGGCCTTAAAGGAAAAATAATCATTAATTAAAAATTTAACACCACCCCTCCTCATGTGTAAATACCCACCCCATTTTCCCATTATCCAACATCTATTTTGATGTTCTCTCATCATATACCCCCTAAGGAGTCTCTTCCATTGATCCCTCTTCATTTTTTAAGATTTTTGTTTGTCCGAATATTTGTATCTAACCTAAGAATCTCAAGAGAAGTAAGGGTTTCCACAATATTTATCTTTACATTTCATGTTCTTAACTGTCATTATATTTTACTTTTAAATTACATTCACATACACTAAAATTATAATTTTTCAATATTATTACCTTTCATTGGATATGTTTTAAATGTGATTTTATTTATCCCCTCTCGTAATATCCTTTTTCTAAGCTATTACTTTGTTGAAGTAAGGGTTTTCTTGATATTTCTCTTTCTCTTACATGTTTATTAGATTTTCTATATTTTCAGTTTAAATTATGATTTTTTATAAAAATATTATTTTTTTAATGGTTTTATCTTCCATTTTATTTGTTCTAAAATAATTTTTAATTATTCCCTCTCATTCTATAGTTTCTCAAGTCTTTATAATACTCAAAATATCCTAAAGCCATAAAACCATCCAAAAATATTGTGAAGTAATTTCTTTGTGGTTTTCTTATACATTAAATCCTTTTATAGTTACTAAATTTGGATGTGGCTCTAGAATAGTTTTACCTAGGTTCATAACACTGACAGGTTCTCATTTTTTTTGAAGAAATTTTCACCTAATGCACGAAAATGGGAGTTGTTCCACACATATTTGGGAACTCCTAGCATGATTTACTCTGGGTAATTTACATAATCTATTGAAATAAGTTTTGAAGTATTTATTTATCATTTAATTGGTCTTATACCTTTAGAAATACATTTATCTGACCACCTTGATTCCAGGAATCTTTCGTTCTTATGAACACCTAATGAAGAAAATCCCATATCCATCACTTATTAAGGGTGATTATTTGAATGTTATGAAATCATTTTTTATTTCATACAGTATTTAACCTCAATATACTTATTGATTATTTGATTGGGGAATATATTTTCATATTATACGATCCTTTATTCTATATAATAATCCACGTTGTATAATTATGATAAGTTCTTCATTCATTGATTGTGGAAAATAATTTTGTACCATATAATTATTTCTTCTATATGAGAAAATCTTGTAAGATATTCCTCATTGAGAAATTGTTAAAAGTATTTATATTGTCCATTCCTTCTTCATTATTCCATGTAATCTTTTATTATGTGATGGAATGGATTTTAATTTTATTTGACTAGTGGGGCCTAGATTTATATAGCCTCTGGTGCACTAGTATTTCTCAGGGGAAAACTAAGATAGGGTAATAGGATAATCCTTAAAATTTAAGTAAATGTCTTGGAATGAGGCCTTGGTGAAACTAAGATAGGTAATGGGAGAATCCTTACCCTTTAGTAAAGATGTCTTAGGAAAAGGCCTTGATAATATATTTAATATATTTAACATTATATATTCCCATCACTCTTTGTTCCATTTTATTATCCTAGAATTTCTTCACTGTTATATTTTACATAGATTCAATTATACTCCCAATTTAATTTTATATGGGATAACATAGATTATTTTTTCTTTTCATAAGGTCTTATTTATTATTTCTTTCATTTTAAACTTCCCCCTTATATAACATATTAGGGAAACCCTTTATGTTGTTTTACTTTTCCTCAATAAACAAAGAAGCTTGGTATATATGATAAAAGGGGTGCAAAGAGAATAATAATGTTTTCATGTTTTTAGATGATGTATTTTTATATTTCAATGTAATATAAAACCATAATTTTTATATGGTTTTCTTGAGGCTATAAATCATTTGGATCCTCTTTATTTTTAAGATTTTTAAAAAATAGCCACTGAAGCCACAAGACTGGATTTTGGGTTAGTACATATAATATTTTCCATTAAGTGATAATTAAGAGTTCCTTCCACTTTTCCATGATAAATTTGATTTGACCCTAATGTTAGATGATTAACCAAGAGTGAAATGTTTAAGTGCTGGAGATTCATAGAGCTCAACATTGGATTTTTTTTTTAAAATTAAATGATTTCATTTATGTCATTCTATAATTTTATGGGTAATTATATCAAAATTATATTATTGGAATCTTTTTAGATTTAATGTATTTATTTCTAAAATCTTTATTTTTAATTATTTTATTTATTTATGGAAATATTTGAATAAATTTAACACTAAATATTCTTTTCCATAAATTTTAAGAATGTTTTCAAATTAGTGTATCTTATGAATTTTTATAGAAGAAATAACAAGATTCTTAAAATGTAAGAGATTACTAAGATGTATAGTGAAATAAAAATCAAGGATCATATCTTCATGTGATACATAAAATTATTTTATGATACATAATATATTTTCATTTATTCGAACTATTTTTTTTGAAAAGCTCTATGATGAAAACTAAATTGTAGGATGAGCGATATACTCATATGTTTCATAACATTATTTTCATAATTTTCTAGAAAAGAGAGTAGAAATTTAACAATTATGTGATTGCATAATATATTTGTGGATATAGAAAACTTTTTTTCCATACATAAGATATTTTTCCACTCAAAGAGAAATTTTACCTCCTATGTTATATTTTTTGATTACCCATAAGATATGAAGTGTTTAATATCCCATGTAATTCATAATATATTTTTTGATATGTAATATTTTTGAAGAAAAATAGATATTATTATTATTTTCATGGTGATTCTAAGTTGTTATATATAATATACTTTCAAGATGTATAATATGATGTATAAGTATTTATACATAGTGGAATTCAACCAAAGGTTCCCACATAAGAATTTATAGTTTGGTGAGGATGATGAATCCTTTCAACGTGAAGGATTTGATCATATTTTGATGATAAATGAAGAAGAATATATAAATTCCATGAAAAATGTATATTTTTCATGGGGAATTAAATGAGTCGAGTAGCCAAATAATTAAGAACTACATCATGACTAGTACCCATTTAAAGACATAGCATAATTAATAATATTGATGAATAAATTCATGAATCACATAAATTTTATTCATTAAAATAATTTCATTTAAACTAATTTATTTAATATAGGGGAAAAAGATCATGTGGGGGGAGTTGAAAATCATGAAGTGTTTTTAATGAATAATAAATCTCTCTACCACACTGGAACTTTATACTATCCATCTGATTCATATAAAGGAATATTTTCTATATATCTTGATAAATCCTTCATGAGAGACTATACCATATTTAAATTATTCTCTTTTCGTTTTTATGATTCTTGACATTTGGATGATAAAAAGTAACATATATTGAATCCCTAGTTAGCAACTTGGTCTTCCACCTTGAAATGTATATAAAGGTTTACTATAATAATTTTATATATTCTCATATAGATATTTTTTAATAATCTTCTACCCTTTTCTATTTCATATATCCTCCTCTCTAATTTTATCACATCTATATTGATGAATAATTATCCCATTATATTTAAGGGTGGAATAAATATTCTTTGAGTTTTCTAAAATATTATTTTTTTTACATTACAATGTTCTGATACATTTTTAGTGGTTAAATGGATAACATGGGTTATATCCTTATTTTACTCATAAATTTATTCTTTAAATTTATCCATTTTTCTATCCTTAGTCATTGTAATATTTTTTATTACAGAGAATCATTGTAGTGATTACATGAGTGTGATTTTCCAACATGTAGGGGTTTCAATATTGGATAATAACCATTAGAAAATGTGGGAGTAGAGTGAGTAGTTTTGATCTTTATATTTAGTGGGATAATGAGAATTAATTAATTTATAATGAACTAAGATTGGGGTAACTATGAACTCCTAAGGAAAATATCTTGTCTTGTTAAGAAAACATTCTATTTTTCATCATGGTGTTTGATTTTTTTTTCTAGTATTTTGGGGTTACCACTCATCCCTAAAGTGGTTTATTCAGAAAATAGAAAAAGGTTTTAGAGTCATTATATTTTTCATATTTTTTTCTTAATTTAAATTCATATATTTATTAATATTTATCAAATGAATTTCTTAAATCCACAATTGTTAAGGTTTATGTTTTCATATTATTTTATATTGTAATAATAAATAGTGAAATGAATCGAAAATGTTTGTAACTGGACTCCTCTAAATATAGATCAAGGGTAAAAAACTATGGTTTATTTATACTATAAAAACATAGAAACGGATTCATGAAAGATAAATTTATGGGATAGACCTTGGGACTGATTTTACACTCAAAATAATTATGATAAGATAGGAAAAATCACATTATCATCCCATATATCCAAAATAAATTATATAAAAAATAAAAAAAAACCATAAAAGTGTAATCAAAATCATGATAACAAGGTTTAGATGAAAAATATTCCAAGCCAACAATACAGTACCCAGTGTAACCCATAGGTACATATCTATGTGACCATATGATACCACCATCCCAACCCATCAGAATGGAAACACAAACTAAGGGAGGAATTCTATACATTTTACACTTCCATTTACCTATATCAAATAGAACCAAAGCAACACATGACTAAATAAAAATATTGGGTGTGAGAACTATGTCTCAATAAGATGCCACTAGAAAACTATACAATAGCTATTGTCTTGAATTAATTATTTTTTGTATAAAACATACATATAAAATAAATAAATCATTTAATTTTCATATTAAATAATATTTTGGTATTATTTTAAAAAACATATCATATAAAAATAAAAAAATAAATATTAAATAACATTTATCCATCAGGTAGAAGTAGGTGAATGAATTTTTTTTCAACGAATCAATATCTATATAATGTGGTAAATATCCATTTAAAATGAACATTCTTATAATATAACCTTAAATAACCAAAGATATAATCACAAAAAAACAGGGTAAACAACTCATATGAATAATAAACACTCGTCAGCAGAAGTGAAATATAATGTTGGGGAACCTAAGTCCCCCAAGAAGGCTAGCCACTTGTAATCTATGGAATCAGGGGCACATCCCCTATTAAAATAAAACTCTTCTAGGTCATGCATATGCCAAATTTTTTACCAAAACCCAATTTTTTTCTGATATTCTATTATAATACTGTTACATTCAAGAAACCAAAATTCATGTTTCATAAAAAAATTCCAATGAAAAGATATTTCAATTATATGTAAATATTTTCATAAAACATATTCTATAGTGATTCCAAACAACTTTCATGCTTGAAAATCCATTTCCATTTCAAAGACACCTTTGATTCATTTATCAAAACAAATCATTTATATAAACATGATTTTCAATAAAAATCCATCTACAAAAAACTACTATATGAATCAAATAACAAATTCACCTCTCATGTATTTAAAATCATCAATTTCATAAATAAATATCAAATGAAAATTAAAACAACACAAGGAATTTCAAAGGATTGACCATATCAAAGACACACATACCTCATGAGTAAATAAATCCCTATTTCTATCAAAATCATTGATATAAACAAAGTAGATCTAGTCCATACAATCCTAAATCTAAATGTTGAATTCCTAGTATGTGTAGAAAAACCTAAAACTACTGCTATATGGAATAAAAGTACACAAAACCCAATCTTTTAATTATAAATATGAAATCTAACTTAAAGGGAGGAGATTAATAGATTTAATAAAAGGATACTGAATCAAGAGTAATTTAAAAAACCTCCATAATGGTCCCATATGGGTGAAGTAATCATCCATGGATGATCAAGAAATAAAAGGGCATTTAAAATTGAAAAACCTTCCACCACTATGATCCGGTGCTACCCACCACAATGTGGTGGTGTCAACTAAGAGATTGATCGTGGTCACCAGTCAAACCCTTTGCCTAAAGACCATACTATTTTGGTTTTTCCATTGGTTTAGCCATTCCCATAGTGAGGCCTATATTCTAAGATGAATAGGGTAACCACCAATACACTCCACCCTTGTACATTCCCAACCTCAGCTATTTTGGTCCTAGCCTGTTTCCATAGAAACCACTTTAACACACCATAAACACCACTATAGACATGATACTTTCCATTTTAGACCAAAAATTCCCAAATACTAATTTTCTAACCATAGTAAAACTATAACTCCCCCAAAACCAAAAAAATAAAAGAGATTCACCATACCAAATTTCCCAGGTCATGGTATGGCAATTATCCCCACTATAAAAAAAATTTCTCCCAAAAAAGCTTCAAGATCACATAATGAAAAAGATAAAAGGACATTATTATTAACATAATTCCCCCACATTCACATTTCCAGGGGTATACCTACCAAACTACCCTCTCACTCTAACCAATGGTTTATTATTTCCACACAACACCTTACTATGTTGGTCCACTATCTGAATAGGCCTTTCAATCACTAAGCTGGCGAGTTCAATATTAATATCCCCACACTCAATCACACAGAAAAATATAGAAGACACTTATTTAGTTAGGAAATGTGTAACACATCACATATATAATTCAAATGAGTAGGTAATTCATATCAATAATATACCTTTTAATGCCACTCTAAAATATAAAATGGGATGTCATAAAAATGTGGTAACTTACCATGCCTCCCCAAACATCAATTTCCTATACTAGGTGAAACTCTTATGAAAACTTGATAACCTATCTCAAATTCCACCAAATGAAAATTCTGATTAGAATATTATTTTTGGTGACACTATGCTATATCTAACATATTCTGGAACAAATGCATAGTATTCATTATCTCTTGAAAACTACTCATTCTATCCATGGATAATTCTCTATCCTCTACCCTACAAAGAGTTAATACAGAATGCTTCCAATAGAATTCCTTAAAATTTGTTTTCATTATTGAATCCTAATAAATATTATTATATGAAAACCCTTCTAATGTAAAATGTTTCTCTCATGAACTACTAAAGTAATTAACACATTCTAGAAGCATGTATTCAAGAATATAGATGGATGGCTCAAAAAATCCATCGATCTAGAAACGATATGTTGTACTCAACATTATTAGAGAACCCATCAGTGTATAAAATCCAAATTTAGGATGTGACCTAAGGTCCCATAGATGAAACAATATCCAATGGAAAAACATAGAGCCTCATAGTCTTCTGCACAAATAAGTTCCCAAGGTCCTCTACCTTCATTGACTCTGTGATTGTTATAAAATGTGTATATTTTATATGTATATAAACAATCACCCACATCAAATCCTTACTAATGGGAGTCTAAGGACTCCCTCTCATCCCACTTCCATTTTGGAATGGGTAAATATTTCATCAAACCAGTAATCCTCTAATGTTCTACCATATTTTTCTTACATGTAAGGCATTGAGGCACAATGTTCGTAATCGATCACCTCATTCTTGGCCACCATTATAGTCATATCAAATCATATAACATCTTGGAATCTCCACAGTGTACAAAACAATTTGGTTTTTTTCTCTTATACATAAATTAAAATTAAAATTCTATCAAAGGAACCATTCAACCTTAGAAGTGAGAAATCACATCGAGAGACCGAGACCACTTACTCGAGGTCCCCAAATTATGATGATTCCTCATAAGGCACTAATACTCCATATCCTCATCATAAACAAGTTGAATGTGATTATATATAGATGGAATATCTAGTGTGTAGGATAAGAATACATGTCTATTAGTGCTCCCTTCAACCATGTAAATCACAACAAACAAGCTCAAAAAGTACCACACTTCCATTGATTTATTTACTGGTTGAGTCAAAAATTACCTACTCAAAGTATATGAGATTAATTTTCCTTTTCATGGGGTGTATAAAATATCAAAACAAATAATTAATAATTAACTCTACCAAAAATATTTATCTGATTTTCATATTTTTCTAAGTAAAGATATTATATAGTCTCTTATGGTCTAAATGCACTATAAATTGATCCATTAAAAGGTATAGGTTCCATGTATTATGAGTGTCAATCATTTTTTAAAACTTAATTTCATTAATGGAGCATATTTACACATTTGAATTTAATTTCAAATATCCATTAGATAACATATATATCCCCTGTACGAGAACATAACCCAAATGTACACCTATGGTGTCCTAGTAAATATCATATCCCAAAATCGAATATGGAAGATTTAAGATGGGAGAAAATGTAAATATCACATTCAACTCCTCAAAATATTACTATAATTGATTTATCAAAATAAAATTCACACCCTTATTGGTTAAATCTAACATAAGAGATTCCATATTAGATATGCCTCAAAAAAATCACCTCTAATGGACAACTAATATGAAGAAAATCTAGATCTTGAATATATTTTGGGGCTTCCCTGATGAAAAAACAACCAAAATATTCTTAGGATCCACTGAGAAACCTTTTGAAATTACATGGCCTGGAAATTTCACATCTTGAATCCAAAACTAACATTTTCATAGAATCTCATACATATAATATTATTTTAAGATTCTAATTATTATTTTCAAATTCTCAGCATGATCCTTCTCCAATATAGAAGAACCAAGATATCAAAAACAAACAAAAACCAAAAAATCCAAAAATTGGTGGATTATTTTATTCATCAGTGTCATAAACATAATAAGAGAGTTAGTGAGACCAATAAATAGAACAAATACACATAATTCCCATTCCTTCTCTGAAACATCATCTTATGAATATCTTTCTCTTCGGCCCTTAGCTAATGATACACTGATATCAGATCTATTATTAAAAACCAAGGTAAACCACTAAGATGACTGAAAAGGTGATATGTTCTATTAATGAGATATTTATTCTTAATTATCACCATTTTTAGTTTTTCGTAATCAATGCATGTTTTTCAACTCCCATTAACATTATTTGTAAAGAGAACCAATGATTCCCAAGGTTAAATACTAGGGTGAATAAATACATTTTCCTCATTTCTCATAAGTTGAATAATTAAATATTACAAGTCAAATACTTCCATATGATTCATAGTTAAAGATATAAGCCTCCTCCATGAATGAAATTATATAGAAACCATGACTTCCCTCTGAGTTGGAAGCTTGGTGAAATTGTATAGAAAAACCTTGGGATACTACCTTATAACTGAGGAAGAGGGATAATAATAAGAGCTTCAAAAAAATCAAGAAACATATCTAACAACTGGCATGAGATCATATCATCAATAAGGGCAAGGATAATTTCTCTCCCTAGTCTAGGATACCCCTTACCATAAAATATATGAGTGAATCCATTAAAATAATTAAACTAGTCCCAGAAATGGTAGGAGTTGATTTTATAATTATTGATAACCATCCAATCTATGCCAATGATGATAAAAAAATATCAAGATCTAGATCTAGAAAATATCGCACTATATTGTGGTCAATGGTCATCATCCAACACCTAAGATAGTGAAACCCATACTTCTAATTCATTCCCAAAGGAGTGAAAGTGTCATCCTGAAATGGATAATCTCTTAATAAAAACTATATAAATAAATAATATTGGGTAAGATAAATTAAATATCTTTACTAGTATCAAACAAATCCATAACCGTAGAAAATGGAATAAACACCATACATCTAATTGTATTCAATATATCCTCTGGCTTCTCTAGTATAAATTTTAGATTATAGATATGTCCAGCCTCATCATGCCCATTCTTTATAAAATTATCATCACCCATGGAATAGGGTATAAATAAAAAACAATTTGTTTTGTCAAATATAAACTAAGAGACCTTGGTAAAGGTGGATCAAGATCTATTACCCTAGGATTCCCTCTAATAGTAATATTGATGATCATCAAACTTCCCATATGTATGTCACAACATAGTTGTAGCAATTTAATCTCGATTAAGGTTCACTTATAAGGACCCGGCCTTAAACCTTACTTAATATTGAATTAAATGAATAATTCACATTGAGGATCTTTTCAGGTTTAGAGTTTTAGATAATTAGAACATAACTATTACATCTCAAAAGATTACAAAGTAGACACTTCTACTAAGTTTCCATAGAATAAAAAAACTCTTAAAAAGAAACATGTCTAGTTCCATGTTTTATATAGCATGACATTCCCTTGATCCCATCCATGACCCTATTCCACATTAAGTCCTGTGAAAAACATTTCAAAGAAACTTGGGGTGAGCATAAAAAGCTCATTAAGGGACAAAAAAAGAATAAAAAACTATTAGTTTATCAAAACAAAAAGTAAACCATGTATACTTTATCAAAGTAATACTTTTCACCTTTATGAAGTAGTAAAAACTCTTCACTGAATAAAAGATCATTACTTACCCTTTTGTAACCAAAAGATTACCATAAAACCCATATAAAGAACACATAACATATAAAGGTAACTTGGGACATAAACATACATAAGTGGAATAACCATACGGTCGACTTCCACACATAACACTTAATGGAATAGCCATTCATCCAACTTCCATACATACTTAATGGAATATCCATACGGCCGACTTCCATACCCAATGCATTGGAGGTTATAACGTAACCACCCGTCCTGGTATTCACGGCACCACTTGTCATATGGTTTATCACGTAACCACCCATAAAATGTCCAAGTACCATCATTACACATAAAATATAAAAAATATAAACATTTCAATAAAAAAATTTCATTTTCAACCACAATAAGTAATTCCTAGATATTGAATTAATCAATCCATTTTCAAAACCCATTTAAAAGAGATTTTTGAATCAAAGTGTCACATACCACTTTGAAGCTTTTAGTGGAATTATAATTTTAAAACATTAATGTCCATATAAATAAATACTGAAAACCATTTTTAAAACATGGACATTAAATATAAAGATTTAGAATAATAAATCTTTAAAACATTTAAAATGATATTTTTGTTAAAGAGTTTTTAACAAAATGAGAGACTCTTGAATACAAATAATAGCGGAATAACATTTAATCCGAACTTTATAATACCATGAAAATAAAGGGATTCATGATATAATATTTCAAAGGACAGTATACACACCATATAAGAGTGAATTGGTTCATAACAACAATGAAGTCTCAAAAGAAATGTAAAATGAGATGAAATCCATTATAAAGAAGGTATCCTTAAATTAAGGATAAATCAATCTCATAATTATGTGTGACAAATATAAATACACCCAATATAAGTGGATATTAAGTGTAAAACAATAAAAGGTTATTCACACATATTCAAAGGATTACATATTCAATAACTACATGTTGAACCCAAAGAAATCTAAATTGGGTTAAGAAGTTCACTTGGTAAAATTCGATAGCCTAACGGCATCACATAAAATTTTACAAAAAGGGTTGATGAGAGAGATAAAGGGGATCTCATCACTTGGAAATAAAATTTACATAAATAAGGATATAGAAGAACATATCTCAACATAATAGTATGTGAATTAAAAGACATAACAAAATAAGTCTTTTAAAAAGAGGAGGGTGAAAGGTTCCCTTACCGACATGGGTATCTTTCGAAACATACACCCCGTGAAAGAAGGACAATACAACATTGATGTAAATATTCATAAATGAAAGTATATTACACAATGAGTAAAATAATGGGCAGTACATACACCACTCAAATGAATTTTTGGAAAATGTAGCATAAATCTCACGAGAATAAAAGTGAGATGAAAAATCCCTTACGAAAACTCGGCAGCCTAACGGCGCCACTTAAAAATTACAAAAATGGATTTATGAGATCAAATAGGGTATCTCATCATATTAACATAAAGTTTATAGAAATAGGAATATAAATTAACATCCCCCAACATAAAAAATAGGTTCTTAAAAGAAGTTACATAAAGGAGAGTACTTAAAAATAAAGAGAGAGGTTAGATCTCTTACGAAAATTCGGCAGCCTAACGGCGTCACTCAAAACTTCCAAAATGGATTGATGGGAGAGAATAGGGTCTCCCATCATATGAAAATAAAAATTACAGTAAGAGTAATATAAAATAACATCCCAATAACAAGAAATATTATCTTTAAAAGGAATTACATAAAAGATCGTACTTAAAAAGAAAGAGAGGAGTATGATCCCTTACCTCAGGTCTGACTTGACTCGATCATTCTTTAACGTCCTGAATAATAAACTTGAGTTAATTTCAATTTTCTTAAGAACCTTTTTCAAGTTCATTATTCATTTTATATCAATTATTTCCATGTTATAAACATTATGTAACCATTTAAGTTAATAATGTTTGTTTTTTCAATATTTGGTTCTTAAGTCGAAAGTGGACTTCTTACAATTACATGTTGTTCGTGTGGTCAAAGGTTCTTTATATCCAGAATGACATTCCTGATTTGGATATAATATATATCATATATATCCAGCATATACATGTATTTATAATATTACATAATCATTTAGAGGTAAGAAATGAAATGCACCGTTCATGGAGACGGTAAGTCGTACGTACGCATGAACGCTACTTTCATTTCTTTGTCATATTAATGGAATTAAAACTAAATGATAGGTATGTATATTTTTAATTCCAGAATTATATTCATCATTTATATGTATCATTCATTATATATATCCATTATATACATGTACTTTTAATAGTACATTACATTTGGGGATAAGAAATGAAATGCACCGTTCATGGAGACGGTAAGCCGTACGTACGCATGAACGCTACTTTCATTTCTATCTCATACTTTAATGGAAAAAAATAATAATGATATAGAGGTATATTATAATTCCAGTATAAATTCATATATAATAACTTTAAATCCATCCTTTATACGTCCCACATATGGCATTAACGAATCACATCACTTTGAGGGGGCGGTAGTCCGCACTTCCTTAAATGAAGATATCGCGTTTACCCATAATGGAAACCATAAAGGTATACCAAAAATGAAAAATATAGAAGCTTAAGGAAAACATAAACATATTATATATCATATATAAATATAGTTTCATCTTAATGGCCACCTTTGAAGGTGTTAAAAGAATGTTGAACAATCATCGTTTCGGGAGGCAGAAATTCGTCATCCACGGAAACAGTATGTTCTTTAACCATTAGATATAGGTGTGTGTAAGTGTATCTCGAATAATTATTATAACAAAATCCTAGTATATTTATGATACTGGAGGTGTTACAAAATAAATTAATAAAAAGAGTTTAGGGGGTTGGAGAGGCAAAATAAAACAAAAGGACTCAAGTGAAGACATTACCTTAAAATCGGGTAACTCCCTTTGGTTTGAGCTAAAAGGCTTCCTTGGGAAGACTTATGCCCAAAGTGAGGCTTCAAGGAGTAATAGAGGGAAGTGGAGAGACAAAATTGGCAGGGTTTGGCCGAGCCAAAGGCTTTGTAAATGTGGGTAAAGAGGTAGAGGTGGGGGACTTTTATAAGAGGAGAGGAGGGGCACTCTTGTAAAGTTACAAAATGTTACTTTATATTCAAAAGCTTTTCATATTTTAAAGGTCCCATATTGATGTATTTCTAGGATAAGGTGATAAGGGTTCGAAATCCACTCATCCAATAGGTTTTGTACATGTGTAGGTCTTAGATATTACATTATCTTTCCATTTTATTTAAATCGTTAAATAATGAGGTCATCGCTGCATCATCATGATGTCATAAATAATTTAATTTATTTAATGTCTAAAAATTATAAAAAAAATACTATTATGTAGGAAATATTTTTATCTTTCCAATTAATATTTATAGTCAAAAATATTATTTGTATAACCCCATGTAAAAAAATTTTTAGTAAAACATTTCATGTTTGTCTCATTTTTACTTTAACTTTAAATAAAAAGATATTAATGTCATTTTCCAACCAGTGGCTTCATGGGGTCCCCAAGTTGACCCATGGGTTGTATTGGTCGTACATGACACATAAAATGAGGTTATGACATGTTTCAAGTTCATTTCATATTATTAAAACATTATTTTTACCTTAAACTACACTAATTACCTCTAATCGTGATTAAAAACTTAATAAGTTACTATTCACCAAAAAATTATTTTAATCTCATTGAACCAAATTTTACTTATTAATGAAAACCATGTATATCAGATTTTTTAAATTCAAAACATAGAAGTGGTAATATTTCATTTAAACGAAAAATCAGTTTTTATAAGTACCACTTAGTGGTTTCACTATTCATCAAAAATTGAAGTTTTTCAGAAAAATCCCAAAAATTCACCCTAAGCTATATTTGATATTCCGAATTCAAAAATGAAGTATATTTTACAAAATTCAAAACATATAAGTCACATTAATTAATTTAATAATTAATTTCCGCGGTCAGAGCAAATAGCGTGTTTTTATAAAACAATAAGTATCAAAAGATTGACACTAGTTTAAGTCTGATTTCAAAGTGAAATTAATTCCAATGACCACTATTGGATTTAATGGTAAAAATATATTCTAATTTAACTTTAAAACCAATTCAAAATATAATCTAATCATATAAATAAATTAGATTAAAAAGAGGTTTTCAATTAAAATACAACATTTTACACTATTCATTAAAAAAATGAACTTTATCGGAAAGATACCAAAAATTTACACAAAGTAAATTTTGATGTCCCGATTCTAAAGAAGAGTTTTATTTGGTCCAATAGAATGTATAAGAGTAAACAAAACTATATTTAATGACGGTTTGCCATCAAAAGGTGATAATTGAACCTTTAGTGAAAACTAGGGCATATACGCCTAAAATTGAATTCTTTCCATATTTTAAGCCTTTATCTTTTATTGGATAAATTTAAAAACATTTAAAAACATATATAATCATATTTTAGTTATTTTTATCCATTCCTGCCAATACAACGGCTACATGTTAACTACCATTTAAAATAATATTATTTTATTATTAGAGTGCAATGTAAGATTCCCAAGAAACTCGTTGTTGCGTGTTGGGTACGCCATCGAGCATAACGTCCCCTTTAAAGTCATATTAATATTTTATTCCAAAATATGGATAAATATGAAAATGTCATATTCTTTATTTACCTAGGTTGTTACATCCTTCCCCCCTTTTGGGAATTGCGTCCTCGCAATTTTTAAAATTGAGCTTGGAAACATCCTTGAAAGTCCCACATCGGAACAAGAGTCGGTAAAACAATCACTTTAAAATAAAGGAAGATAAGTACAGAGGTCACCCGAGTTAACCCATATGTAGAAAAACATGGACATGGAAGAAAAAGCAAAGGGTCATGTTCTTGAGGGAGAGTGATAGTAAACATTTCTAGGAGAAAGTTAACCATAAGAAAATCACAAACTTGTGATGGGTTAAACGGTATTTGATTCCCCAGTAGGAAAAGTTAATAGACAATATTTTTGTTTTAATTTACTTTTTATTGAGGAATTTATTCCTAAGTAAACATAATCACTTATCATGTTGACTTTCAACTTTTACTAGATTCCTTAATCAAACTCATATTTTTTTCCAAAAGACGAGTATTTAGGGAGACTTGTTCGCATTAAGAGTACTATAATCAACTTCTAGAGAATCACCTAATCCGCCAAAGAGAACTATATACTTCCCATTTCTTTAGGCTTTAACCAAAACCAAAACCAAAAGGTTAGTACAAGGTCAGATAATCCAGAAAAGGATAACCCTTTAAAAAGAAAATCTATGCTTAATCTCCAAAATTTGTCCAACAAAACCCAAAGTTCAACGAGGACCATCTGATAAACAATTCGTCCATAAAATTCTTCAAAGTAAACCAATCTAAGATTGAAACCCAAATATTTTAAGGATTTAGTCACATAGTCTTCTAAGTTAAATCGTAACATTTATCTCCAAACAACATCAGTTTCTCCTAAAGTCTCGTATTGAAAAGTAATTAACCTAATCACATATCCTCCATGATAGGTTAATCATTTTCATAAATAACCCAAAATCAACTTAATCTTAATTCATAAAATCATATAACTAAAAATAATCAGTCAAACTAACCAGGGACTTCACGTAGTCCAGTGGTAGGCGATAAATACCAGTCACACTTTGGTTGTGGGTTCGATTCCCGCAACTTTGTCCGACGCGACGGGTTGTCACACGGTCTGTGTGTTGTCCTTTTCCAAAACTACATATTTCTTAAAACATTCCCCAAAAACGAGATAAAATCTTCAAAAATAACCATAATGTAATTTAACCTCAATTTTATCTCATGACTTTCACTTTCCATCATTACATATAGTAACCCATAATTACCTCGAAAGTAAGGATCATATAAACTATAATGGTTACCCTTATAATTATTACCTGAACTTCCACATCGATTGGTCATCTCGTACATGATGCGTTACAGATCATACCAAGGTTCAAGCGGTTGATCATAACTCCTTGATAGTTGGTTTAGAACAACCACGATTTTCCTCATTGAATCCTCCATTTTATCTAGTATCTTAATCAGAGAACCACCACAGTTTCCTTCAAACCGGTTTTCTCTTTAGTGCCTGCTAGATCCATCCATTCACTAAAAACAGAAATGTCAGTGTGAGTATATCAACAAAACCATCATGTACTAATGAGTAAGATAAACACTAATATATACTTACTCGTTCACTTTATCTAAAACTAGGACTCTTTCTGAAATCCTAACCATTATGGTAATGTCACTTATGCTTAAAGAATACCCTAACCTCTAAAGTTATCTAAACCGACCTTTGATACCAACTATAAGGCCCCGGCCTTAAACCTTACTTAATATTGAATTAAATGAATAATTCACATTGAGGATATTTTCAGGTTTAGAGTTTTAAGTAATTAGAACATAACTATTACATCTCAAAAGATTACAAAGTAGACACTTCTACTAAGTTTCCATAGAATAAAAAAACTCTTAAAAAGAAACATGTCTAGTTCCATGTTTTATATAGCATGACATTCCCTTGATCCCATCCTTGACCCTATTCCACATTAACTCCTGTGAAAAACATTTCAAAGAAACTTAGGGTGAGCATAAAAAGCTCAATAAGGGATACACAAAGAATAAAAAATTGTTAGTTTACCAAAACAAAAATTAAACCATGTATACTTTATCAAAGTAATACTTTTCACCTTTATGAAGTAGTAAAAACTCTTCACTGAATAAAAGATCATTACTTACCCTTTTGTAACCAAAAGATTACCATAAAACCCATATAAAGAACACATAACATATAAAGGTAACTTGGGACATAAACATACTTAAGTGGAATAACCATATGATCGACTTCCACACATAACACTTAATGGAATAGCCATTCGGCCAACTTCCATACATGCTTAATGGAATATCCATACGGCCGACTTTCATACCCAAGGCATTGGAGGTTATAACGTAACCACTCATCCTGGTATTCACGGCACCACCCGTCATATGGTTTATCACGTAACCACCCTTAAAATGTCCAAGTACCATCATTACACATAAAATATATAAAATATAAACATTTCAATAACAACATTTCATTTTCAATCACAATAAGTAATTCCCATATATTGAATTAATCAATCCATTTTCAAAAACCATTTAAAAGAGATTTTTGAATCAAAGTGTCTCATACCACTTTGAAGCTTTTAGTGGAATTATAATTTTAAAACATTAATGTCCATATAAATAAATACTGAATAACATTTTGAAAACATGGACATTAAAGATAAAGATTTAGAATAATAAATCTTTAAAACATTTAAAACAATATTTTTGTTAAAGAGTTTTTAACAAAATGAGAGAATCTTGAATACAAATAATAGCGGAATAACATTTAATCTGAACTTTATAATATCATGAGAATAAAGGGATTCATGATATAATATGTCAAAGGACATTATACACACCATATAATAGTGAATTTTTGCATAACAACAATGAAGTCTCAAAAAAAATGTAAAATGAGATGAAATCCATTATAAAGAAGGTATCCTTAAATTAAGGATAAATCAATCCCATAATTATGTGTGACAAATATAAATACATCCAATATAAGTGAATATTAAGTGTAAAAAAATCAAAGGTTATTCACACATATTCAAAGGATGAAATATTCAATAACTACATGTTTAACCCAAAGAAATCGAAATTGAGTTAAGAAGTTCACTTGGTAAAATTCGACAGCCTAACGGCGTCACATAAAATTTTACAAAAAGTGTTGATGAGAGAGATAAAGGGAATCTCATCACTTGGACATAAAATTTAAATAAATAAGGATATAGAAGAACATATCCCAACATAATAGTATGTGAATTAAAAGACATAACAAAAGAAGTCTTTTAAAAAGAGGAGGGTGAAAAGTTCCCTTACCGACATGGGTATCTTTCGAAACATACACCCCGTGAAAGAAGGACAATAAAACATTGATGTAAATACTCATAAATGAAAGTATATTACACAATGAGTAAAATAATGGGCAGTACATACACCACTCATAGGAATTTGTGGCAAATGTAGCATAAATCTCACGGGAATAAAAGTGAGATGAAAAATCTCTTACGAAAACTCGGCAGCCTAACGGCGCCACTTAAAAATTCCAAAATTGGATTTATGAGATCAAAGAGGGTATCTCATCATATTAACATAAATTTTAAAGAAATAGGAATATAAAAGAACATCCCCCAACATAAAAAATAGGTTCTTAAAAGAAGTGTCATAAAGGAGAGTACTTAAAAAGAAAGAGAGAGGTTAGATCTCTTACGAAAAATCGGCAGCCTAACGGTGCCACTCAAAAGTTCCAAAATGGATTTATGGGAGAGAATAGGGTATCTCATCATATGAACATAAAAATTACAGTAAGAGTAATATAAAATAACATCCCAATAACAAGAAAGATGATCTTTAAAAGGAATGACATAAAATAGCGTACTTAAAAAGAAAGAGAGGAGTAGGATCCCTTACCTCGGGTCCGACTTGACTCGATCGTTCTTTAACGTCCTGAATAATAAACTTGAGTTAATTTATATTTGATTAAGAACCTTTTTCAAGTTCATTATTCCTTTTATATCACTTATTTCCATGTTATAAACATTATGTAACCATTTAAGTTAATAATGTTTGTTTTGTCAATATTTGGTTCTTAAGTCGAAAGTGGACTTCTTACAATTACATGTTGTTCGTGTGGTCAAAGGTTCTTTATATCCAGAATGACATTCCTGATTTGTATAGAATATATATCATATATATCCAGCATATAAATGTATTTATAATATTACATAATCATTTAGAGGTAAGAAATGAAATGCACCGTTCATGGAGACGGTAAGTCGTACGTACACATGAACGCTACTTTCATTTCTTTGTCATATTAATGGAATTAAAACTAAATGAGAGGTATGTATATTTTAATTAAAGAATTATATTCATCATTTATATGTATTATTCATTATATATATCCATTATATACATGTAATTTTAATAGTACATTACATTTGGGGATAAGAAATGAAATGTACCGTTCATGGAGACGGTAAGCCGTACGTACGCATGAACGCTACTTTCATTTCTATCTCATACTTTAATGGAAAGAAATAATAATGATATAGAGTTATATTATAATTCTAGTATAATATCATATATAATAACTTTAAATCTATCCTTTATACGTCCCACATATGGCATTAACGAATCACATCACTTTGAGGGGGCGGTAGTCCGCACTTCCTTAAATGAAGATATCGCGTTTACCCATAATGGAAACCATAAAGGTATGCCCAAAATGAAAAATACAGATGCTTAACGAAAACATAAACATATTATATATCATATATAAATATAGTTTCATCTTAATGGCCACCTTTTAAGGTGTTAAAAGAATGTTGAACAATCATCGTTTCGGGAAGCAGAAATTCGCCATCCATGGAAACAGTATGTTCTTTAACCATTAGATGTAGGTGTGTGTAAGTGTAGCTCTAATAATTCTTATAACAACATCCTAGTATATTTATTATACTGTATTTGTTACAAAATAAATGAATAAAAAGAGTTTAGGGGTTGGAGAGGAAAAATAAAACAAAAGGACTCAAGTGAAGACATTACCTTAAAATCGGGTAACTCCCTTTGGTTTGAGCTAAAAGGCTTCCTTGGGAAGACTTATTCCCAAAGTGAGGCTTCAAGGAGTAAGATAGGGAAGTGGAGAGAGAAAATGGGTAGGGTTTGGCTGAGCCAAAGTCTTTTGAAGTGTGGGTAAAGAGGTAGAGGTGGGGGCCTTTTATAAGAGGAGAGGAGGGGCACTCTTGTAAAGTTACAAAATGTTACTTTATTTTCAAAAGAGTTTCGGATTTTAAAGGTCCCATATTGATTTATTTAAAGGATAAGGTGATAAGGGTTCTAAATCCAATCATCCAATAGGTTTTGGACATGTGTAGGTCTTAGATATTACATTATCTTTTCATTTTATTTAAATCGTTAAATAATGAGGTCATCGTTGCATCATCATGATGTCATAAATAATTTAATTTATTTAATGTCTAAAAATTATAAAAAAAATACTATGATGTAGGAAATATTTTTCTCTTTCCAATTAATATTTATAGTCAAAAATATGATTTTTATAAACCCATGTAGAAATTGTTTTAGTAAAACATTTCATGTTTGTCTCATTTTTACTTTAACTTTAAATAAAAAGATATTAATGTCATTTTCCAACCAAAGTGGCTTCATGGGGTCCCAAGTTGACCCATGGGTTTTCTGGGTCCGCCATGACACATCCAATGAGGTTAGGACATGTTTCAAGTTCATTTCATATTATTAAAACATTATTTTTACCTTAAACTACACTAATTACCTCTAATCGCGATTAAAAACTTAATAAGTTACTATTCACCAAAAAAATTATTTTAATATCATTGAACCACATTTTACTTCTTAATGACAACCATGTATGTTGGATTTTTGAAATTCAAAACACAGAAGTGGTAATATTTCATTTAAACAAAAAATCAGTTTTTATAAATACCACTTAGTGGTTTAACTATTCATCAAAAATTGATGTTTTTCAGAAAAATCCCAAAAATTCACCCTAAGCTATATTTGATATTCCGAATTCAAAAATGAAGTCTATTTTACAAAATTCAAAACATATAAGTCACATTAATTAATTTAATAATTAATTCCCTCGGTCAGAGCAAATAGCGTTTTTTTATGAAACAATAAGTATCAAAAGATTGACACTAGTTTAAGTCTGATTTCAAAGTGAAATTAATTCCAACGACCACTATTGGATTTAATGGTAAAAATATATTCTAATTTCACTATAAAACAAATTCAAAAGATAATCTAACCATATAAATAAATTATATTAAAAAGAGGTTTTGAATTAAAATACAACATTTTACACTATTCATTAAAAAAAGAACTTTATCAGAAAGATACCAAAAATTTACACAAAGTAAATTTTGATGTCCCGATTATAAAGAAGAGTTTTTTTTGGTCCAATAGAATGTATAAGAGTGAAAAAAACTATATTTAATGACAGTTTTCCATCAAAATGCGATAAGTGAACCTTTAATGAAAACTAGGGCATATACACCTAAAATTGAATTCTTTTCCTATTTTAAGCCTTTATCTTTTATTGGATAAATGTAAAAACATTTAAGAACATATATAATCATATTTTAGTTATTTCTATCCATTCCTGCCAATACAAAGGCTACATGTTAACTACCATTTAAAATAATATTATTTTATTATTAGAGTGCAACGTAAGATTCCCAAGAAACTCGTTGTTGCGTGTTGGGTACGCCATCGAGCATAGTGTCCCCTTTAAAGTCATATTAGTATTTTATTCAAAAATATGGATAAATATGAAAATTTCATATTATTTATTTACCTGGGGTGTTACAACACTGTTCTCCCAAACTAGAAACAGACTACCTATTTATTCCATGAAATCTACTCTACACTCAGTCCACCACCTCAATGCTAGTCACCTCACTTCTTTTTTCCAAAAAAATGAACTTTGAAAACAACTTACTATTACTAATGCGCTGAGGATTCTATTCTTCCCAGATTTTTAAACCTCAGCAATAACTTCCATTCCCATAACCTTTAACAATGTGAGTAGACACACAATTATTTGAATATAAAAAATATGAACCATAAATCCTATCAAAAACCTTCGCTCATTGAGATTGTCATTATAAAAAAGATATGGAGAAAAGTGCACCAAATTAGAAAAAATTGCAGCATATTCTATGGAATAACTATATCCATACTCTAAGGTAAACAATTATAGATTCTTCTCCACACATAGTATTGGATGATAAAAAAAATTAATGAATGATTAAAGTGTTCCAGGTGGGATC
This sequence comes from Viscum album, assembly GCA_963277665.1. Classification (NCBI taxonomy): domain Eukaryota; kingdom Viridiplantae; phylum Streptophyta; class Magnoliopsida; order Santalales; family Viscaceae; genus Viscum; species Viscum album. Next base: position 716,319,019 of record OY728128.1, on the reverse strand, counting down.
TTCACGAAACATAGCTTCCACACTAGATTCCCTTGACACATTCCCGATCCCTTAGGAATATAAGTGGAAAACCACTATTGAATTATTCTCGAGGCCTTAAATTTTTTAAAAATACTATCAATCCATTCAATAAATTTTTATGGATTCATGGGTATTTTTTCACAATGAATGATCAATGGATGTTGCTTAATGAATTTTATAGCATGTTTAACCTCCCATTATTGTTTAACATTAGGTATCTAAACCATTAACTGGATCATTCAGACTATAGTTTGTACCAATACTAATTTTTTAAAATTATCCATCTATGGTACTTCCTTCACATCTTCCACTAGAGTACATAGTGATTTCCTTTTCTGAAGTTCCATCTTTAATGAAACAATGAGAATGAAAACCCTCAGGAAAAAAAATTGAATAATTTTTCATAACCTTAATCATAGTGAAATAAATACCAAAGGATAAACATATAGACAAGGATGCTTGGAAACCCTGGACTTCCCCTGGTAACTCGAGGTTTTCTATGAAAGTGAGTTGGCTAGGCACACTCCAACACTACCGCTCAAGATCTAATTAGCATTTCTTTAGTTTATCAATAACCCTCAAACACAAAAGGATGATAAAAAGCATGAAAATAAGATTAAATGATTTCCTAACATTTAGATACCAAATTATAATAGACCAAACTGGATCATCCCATAAAGTAACCTGAATTGGTCCACCATAATTCCTTAAGAACATTATAAATTTTCACTAGCTAGTGAAATGAAATAGGGTATCATACAACAAAACATGGGAATTATTTCCCCTTCAAAAGTCATGTGATATGAAAGGAACAATCTGAGTATCACCATATATCTCTAAACTATATCACATGTCAAGGAAAACCAAACCCTAAAATTAACATCCAAAAACTAGATAACACGGTCCAAATGAACAAACTATATGACCAAAAAAATATAAAATAAAGCAACCCATGGATCCATATCCATGTGACCATATGTCTCTACCATCCCAACCCATAAAAAGTGAAACAAAAACTATGAGTATAATTAAATACATGAATATATTCCATTTACTAGTATCCTAAAAACCAAGGCTACAAAAACCCAATGGGAAAATTTGGGTTTGAGAAATCAAGATTAGTACAATATCACCTATAATAAAAATTATTTATATCCACATGCATATATTAAATATCATATAAAAAAGATTTATAAAACAGATGAATAATTTATTTTCCATAAAAAATCAACACTTGTTTTTCCTTTAAAAAACACTACATATTTAAATAAACAATGAAATTTGAGATAACATTTATCAATGATTCGTAATAAATTAAAAAACATGATTTATGCATCATAATCCATATAAATTGGGAAATAATCATATAAAATGAAAATTCATGTAATGTATCCTTAATGCACTAGGGTATAAATATAAAAAAAGGGTGCACAAAACTCAGATGAACAAGAAACACAAGCCATGATAAGTGAACTATAATGACCAAGAGCCTTGGTCCCTCCGAAAGGATACCCACTAGAAATCCATGTAATCATGGGAACCTCCCATATAGATAGCTAACTTTATCAAGGAACACATATGTCTAATTTTTTCCTATACCTTATAGTTTTACTGATGTTATATTTCAATAAGATTACATTCAAGAAACCAAATTCGTGTTTCCTAAAACATTTTTCAAGGTAACTCCATTTCAAATCTAGGACCACATTTTTATAAAACATTTTTATATGATTCCATAAAATTTCCATTAATGAAATATCCATTTCCATTTTAAATCAAACATTCATGTATTTCACATAACATATCATGTGTTTTAAAATATATTAATAGAAACCCATTTTAGAAAACACTTACATGGACATCAAAGATCAAATTAAACTCTTATATATTTTAGATCATCAATTTCATAAATAAAAACCAGTATGAATTCATAATAACACCAGGAATTACAAGGGGTATATGATAGGATAGAGATTCCAACCTAAAGAAAAATAGAATAAAAAATTTTTTCATTCTAAACCAGTGGTGAAAAATAATTAGATATATTCCACACAAGAAAATATATACAAAGATAATCCCTAAGAATAGGAAAGACCCCCAATGAAAATGTTAGGTGGAAAAAGATATCCCAAAACCTCTTCCTATAATGCTAAATCTAGAATCCGAGATAAAGGGAGGATATTAATTGATCAAATTGAAAGAAAGAAGTTAGGAGATATTTCCAAACCCTCCATAAAGATCATACATGGATGAAGTAACCATCCCGAGAATATCATGAGATGAAAAGGTTAATTTCAAATTCAGAAACCCCCACTACCATGCCCTGGTGCTTCCCAAAATGATTTTTTAGCCATACCCAGAAGACTGACATTGTGCACCAGCTATAAAATGTCTCCAAATCCCAATGTGTTTTGGCCTATAAATGGGATCTACCATAACCATGGTGGGTCATTTAGGTCGTGGCACATAGGGTGATCACTAAAAATCCACCCTTATCCAAAAACAACATTGAAAATTTTGGTCCTTGAAATTTCCCATACGAAACACATCGGCACACCAAAACCACCAAAAAGGTCATGGTCTGTGCTATTTTCCACCAAAATATTCAAAAACATAATTTTAGACAATATTTCTCTTCAAAATTCCCAGAAACCAGAAAAAAATACAAGTTCTTTGGACATGCTTCCATGTATTGGGGTGTGACGACAGTGACCTCATCCATATAAAACTCATTATACTACAAAATTTCAAATTACCAACACACATATCATAATTAATTAATTACTTACATAATATATTAATTTGAAACATCAATAGTTACCATTATTATCCCACCATTAATTATCTAAAACCATTTAATCCATTACAAGATTCATTTCATTCCACCACATTATAAGAAAAAATGAAATATTAACACAACCCTAACAACAAAACAACCTTTCATCACATAGAATTCCACATATCCCATGCCAACAATAACTAATAAAACTAAATAACCAATTTATTTATATATATATATATATATCCATAATGTTATTCACAACAAACCATCAATCACTTCCACATCAAAATCACACCATATCTTCCCAACATACCATAAAACCATTGAAAAAACCTTTTATCACATCAAGGATAACCTCATATACGTCAATAAGAAATAACAACCACAAAATAAAACTAAATTATTTCTCTTAAATTTAAACATCCTAAAATATACATCATAATTTTATATTAAAACATTGACACTTTAATTATGAGTTCTCAAACAAATAACTCAATCCCAAAATTAATAAATTAACACATTGAAAAAATTTATTCCAATAATTTAATATAAGAAAACAATATATATATATATATATACTTTCAGAAAAAAATACAAAATAATATTAATATTAAACAATCAACCAATAAAAATAAATATCAAATAATCATATAAAACATTTTTAAATTATCCCTTACATTCAATTCCTTTTTTCCAAAATAATTTTCTTGATTGTGTTTCCATCCCCCCATATAAAACAAAATCATGATACTTATATAATTTTTAATTAAATAATGAGAATTCATGAAACCTATAACTCAACTATACATTCAAAAATCAACTCATGTGATGAAAAATGAACTATAGTAAAAAAACCACCCAATTTATAAGGATAAAACCCAAGGATTATGCTTAGGCATTACCCATAAAAAGAAACATATAACACCAATAAAAACAATAAAAATACTATAAAACTCTATAAAAATAAAGAAAGTGAGTGAAATAAGAATAATAAAAGTAAAATTATCCATTTATATAATAGTGTAGAAATCATGATGTTGAGGGACAAATCCAATCAATTGATGGATATATATCTTTAAATTCTCACCATTATTAACAAAGCAGTCAAAGGAATTTAAAATATTTTAGAACAAGTAATATGGAATTTTTAATTAATATAATGACCAGAAATTTAAATAATCACAACATGGTGGGTCATAATTATGCTTTATTGAGGATAAATCGAATGCACCTCCAAAAATAATGATGTGATGTCCTATTATTTCCTGAATAATTAAGAGGTCAAAACTATTTTAAAATCATTCATTTAATGAAGTCCATGTTGAAACCTAGGTGGTTATGTTTTAATAATCATTCCTTAGAAAAAAAATTAAGCAATCCCTAAACTACTAAACAACCACCCATAGAAACATGGAATAAACTAATGTGTAATAAAAGGCACCATGGGGAAATATTGGCAAAATAGAGAGAACGAGGAAACCACTATCCCATCCCTTAACTCTATAGTGGCTATAACCATGCCACAATCCCAGTCTTGTAAGATTAATCATGAGTTCAAATGAAATTAATACCAAGGACCCCATGTGACATCTACTCATCATATGGTAAACTTAAAACACATCAAGACCACCACATTTTGAACCAAAAAATTATGTAATAACAAACTAAGTGGAAAATTATCCAATAATCTCAAGGGATCCTTCATGCTAAAATCAATACCAATGATGAAACATGAAGACTACTCTCTTAATGTAGTTAAGCACCAAACTCTCATGCACCATGCCTCACACCACAATAGTGGAACAACATTGAAACCCAATGATTCCTGGAAAGACACCAAAAAATAATAGAAAAATATTCTCCTTTAGCCATATAATCAAGGAACGATTCCTCACACCAGAATAGTAGAACCATGTTGAATCCGACTACTCTGTGGCATGAAAAACCAAAACTATATAAAAATACTCCCTTAACCATATCTTGCCGGAAAAATTAACAAGACCCTATCATAATACATACCATGAAGTTAACAATCTATCTAGAACTCTAGATTATTTCTATAAATATCATCTTAATGCCTCTTACACTAGAAAGACTCAATATAACTAGATAATAAGGTTTGGGTCTCTATATATTTGGCTATACCATAGAGTTTGATATGGATGTACCATAAATAATGGTACATGATATCATACCCCTTTCTATCTGTCATATTGTATAAAATATATATATTATTAAGAAATATGAATCATAATATATGATTCATGTAATAATCAATAGAAACACGTCATTGTTTTAATACATATTATCCATCAAAAAATAATAGTATATATGATAAATTATGATACATGAAACAGAATACTAAAATAATATTTGACATATTTTACTTATATGAAATATTAAAATTAATTATGAACACTGATATATTATATGGTTTTAATATGAAACAACATTAATAAAATTAAAAGTGTAGTAAAAGAACATGTATATAAAAATACCAGGAATATAAAATCATTATCCTTACGGTTTTATATATAGACCATAACCCCAACTAAAAAAAATTAAAGAAGGAAAATAATTCAAAATATAATATATATGTTTTGATATAGGTGAACGAATAAGATGAATAAATTTTAGATAAACACGTAAGGATATATATAGGAATTTAATATGGTCATTTCACTTATAAAAAATGTATGTATAGTAATTATAAATATATTCATAATGTATATATAAATCCAATTTGTATATAATTTCCAATAATTAATTAAAATAAATATAATTCATAAAACTCATGTAATTATTAATTTATACGAAGAACTTCTAAGAATACAAAATGTTCAAAAATACTTTTTATATAAAAAATTCATTCAATTTTATCTTTTCACTTAAGAGCTGTGTTTCTAAATTTTTTTAATATGAATTGGATATAATAAAAACCACTATGGTCTTATCATGTTAAAATTATCCTAATTTCAATTATTGGGATTTCCTTAAAATCATTTCTTTCTGGGTGAAAAGGGAAAATTGATTTTTTTTACAAAAAATCCCTTTTATGAAATCATCATAATATAGGAAATAAATGGATATCTAAGATTTTTTTAGAATATATATATATATATATATATATATAATAAGTAAAATAAAACATTTAAAAATATTATGTCAAATTTATAAACTTATTTGTGACATTTTAGAAACTATGTTATGTTGGATTCAAATAAAAGAACTATATTTTATTATTTTATTAATTAGGAAAATAAAATGACACATTATGCTTTACAACTATTTTAAAGACACATTACTCTCCATTATTTATTCATAAACAAATAAATTCATGGGAATCAAAACTATACATTACTAGTGTAAAATCATTTTTATTCTCACAAAGAATTTTTTTCTAAAATCTATTTTTCCTTGTGTTATATGTATTTATATTAATTTTGATTTTTATCACCTCTATAAATTTAATCTTTGTAAATGGATAACATAATTTTAATCATCATATTAAAATTATTTAATAAAATTAAATTTTATTTTTAGTCTTAAAATTTTGTTACCGCAGTAACTGTTAGTCACCGTAGTATGGGTTAAAATGGTCAAGTAAGGGATTATACTATGGAATAAGGAATAAAATAACACTATATGTGGACTAAATTTGATTATATAATAGTATTTAGAACCTAACATAAACAAAATTTAAAAATGATACCATTTAGTGCCACTATTCCATGAAAATGTAAACATTATTTCATGTTAAGTGTATTTACAAGAGTTTCACCCCACAAACTTATAATGGGCTCATCCTCTTCTCACTTATCCACATAATTTTATCACATTATCTCAACCAATACCTATTAAAATTCCCATTTTTTCTTTTGATAACATCTCGTGTGCCTTGTTTTGGTATTGGGGTTACCTCCCATGTAACCTCCTTTGAGAAAAGGATAAACTCCAGTCTACCCTCTTTTGGGATTAGGATAACCTCCACTATACTCTCTTTTGGGTTGGAAAAAATATCCCATGTACCATTTGATCTCATAGAACATTAGTCATTATACAATTAATTATAGATAGGTATAGGTCACACCCTTCACATAATCCATACATTTTTGTTCCATAAGATCATTAAGTATTCATCATATCATAACCCATCAAATGGAAATGTGTTTCATAAAATTTTCATTATAGCATAACCCATAGGAAAGAAAGAGTTTTCATGAAAAATCATCATAATAATAAATAATCTAAAGAAATAATAAGGTTAGTTCCATTAGATCATATCCCTAGTAAATATTAAGTAAAATTAATGGATTTAATTTCAGATGGAAATTTATATTTAAAGATCACTTGGATCATTTCTTGTGAAAAATAACCTTTCCACTTTGTAAACAATTATTGAAAATCTAAAAATTTCCAAATATTAAAAAAAAATCATTGAAACTAAACTTGGATAATTTTAATATAATCTTTAAATCATTGAGATTAAATAAAATTTGAAAATACCATTCCTGTATCACTTGTTAAATGGAATATTACATTCACATTTTTTGTGAAAATTCAAAAGATCCATGTTTAGAAAATGACATGAATATTACTTTAAAATCATTTTTTAAAAATTCATTCATTATTAAAAAAATCTTTTACAATTCATTGGATAATTGTAAAATATTTCTTAAGAAGTTTTTTTAAATGGACATGCAAGAAAGTATATTTTTTACCAAAGAAAAACATATATTTGATTTTTATTAAAAATATTATTTTAGTCTATCATATGATTAAATAAAGTAAAATGAAAAGGAAACATGTATTCCCTAGAAATAAATATAGGATAATAAAATAATATATATTCTTTAGATATATATAATAACATTTCATAATTAGAAGAATACTCATAAATAATATTGATCAACAGTTAGAATGTAACATAAAACATTTACTACTTTGATAATAGTGTAATTGTAAGCCCTGTAAATGAAATAATATTTTATAGATATGTTAATCAGAATAATTTTAATGTGAAACATTTGAATAGAAATTAATGTGAATAATATACACAATAAAAAGAAATAATTGGTGAATATGTAGTTGTTTTACATAAATAAAGGTGAGATGAAAATCCACTTGCCTCAAGTATCAACCTTTGTCATAAACATTTAAACCAACTATATAATAATAATGTGTTTATTTTAAATCCATTAAATAACCATAATAATATATATAATACCATATATTATTTAATAATTTCTTTTTATTACATTTTTATAAACAGTTTCCTTTCTGAAATCATGTTTTTGGTAATATAAGCGTTATTCTCCCATATGTTTTTGTATGATATTTTTGGTAATTTTACATTGAACATCTTTATATAACATATATAATTTTATTCATTATATAAATATAATATATATATTTTTATACATTTTTTTATATTAAAACAAATAAATTAGATATGTAAAATTAATTACATTGTTCATAGAGATTGTAAACCATACGTACGCTTGAACACTGTTTCCATTGTCTCGATGGAAGTAATGAAATAAATGTAAATGTTAATTCAACTTTATAAAATATTTTTAATATTATAAGTATTAAATATATTATTTAAATATACCCTCATTACCATCCCTGTCAAAATAAAATGAAAAACACATCACTTCACTTTGTAGAGGTGGTAGTCTACACGTACTCATGCACGACGTTATCGTTTTACAAAAGATGGGAATGTAAGAAAGTAGATATTATATTATAATTTAAAAATTATAATTATATTATAATTATATTTTAAATATTTTAAATACATTTTTATATCAATAATTTATATTTGGTGATGGAAAATGAGTTACAACGGTTTGCGAGGAACTATTCTGATGTACACACGATTAACAGTTTCATATCCCATTTGGTAGAATATGTGATGAATAATGGTTATTATATTAACATGATGACATATCAGTATATATTATATATTTAAGTAATAATATTATACTATTTTAATGATATTTTAAGGGTTTGGATGAAAAAATAAAATTTAAAAGCTAGTTTAAGAATGATAGATCTTCTTAGGAAAATCTCCTCAGGTGAGAACCAAACTCCTTCTTAGGAGGGTTTCCAAATAACAATAATTCATATAAGAGTTATGGATATAGTTAACTAATATATTTTGGTAGGGTGTGTATGAACCAAGAAAATTAAAGAGTTTTAATATAATAGGATAAGTGGTACCCTTTTATAATTAGGGAAAAGGACACACATCGATTTTTTAAAATAAATTATTATAACATAGTTTTACACATTCCAAAAATCTCAAAAATGAATAATTATCAAATAATAGATGTGATAAAGTATACATATATCCATAAATTAGGATTTTAATAAGTTTTTAGGTCATTTTAACCCTTATAGGTTTAGTTTAAACTCCTAGTAAACTCATTTTAACTTTAACCACAATAATTAATATTTAATGTCTTTATTACTAATTATAACTTATAATTATATCCACCATATTATATAATATTAATTATTATGATTCAAAATAATTTATCCTTTTTTTCAAATTCAATTCACTTAACGTGAAAATTTTAATTTAAAATTAAACTCATATAGGTGACAAAAAACAGTTTCCGAAAGGAAATGATTTCAAAAGTATAAAAAGATTTAATATAAAAAATAAATTTAAATTGATTATAATTAACTAAATTATATTAATTATGATATTTTTTTAATTTTACTATTAAAAATATATTTAAATATAATTTAACTGTTAAATTCAATAAAAGAAAATGTAGTTTTTAATAAATATAATCATTTTTCACTATTAATTAAAAAATTAATTAATTTTTTGAAAAATCCCAAAAAATCGCCATAAGATAATTTTAAAAATTTAATTCCAAAAAAATATGTTTATTTAGTCAAATAAATTTAAAAAAAATTCAAAAAATTAAATTTTTTATTTTTTCACAAAAATCAATTAAATCTTTATTTTGAGAAAAAAATGTATTTTTCATGCATATACAGACTTTAACAAAAAATAACTACTTATTTATAAATATTTTTGATTTTTCTAAACCATTGATAGTTTTTTTTTGAAAATGTGGTAATTACTATTCATTCCACCACATTTAATGGTTAGTATATAATGGCTATGGCTAAAAAATAATAATAATAATATATCATAGTTCATTAAAACTCAGTGTTGCATGAAGTGCATGCTATCGATGAAATTAAATTTATTTGAAGAAATAAATATTTCAAAAAACCTCATAGTATTAAATTTTAACACCGTTAAAATTAATTCTCTATAAGAGTTATGTTACTATGATACAAAAAAACAAAGGAAGCCTATACCTCATTATATCCTCCGGATCCCACATAGCTTCTTCAAGTTAGTGGCTTCACCATAAAACATTTACTAGGTGAGTGGTCTTGTTTTGTAGAACTTTATATCTATGATCAAGAATATTTATACATGTCTCTACATATTGAATATCATAATCCATTGTAATTACCTCTTAGTTTAGTACAAGTAAAGGATTATGTATTTACTTCCTTTGGGGAGATACATGGAACACATCATGGACTTGAGAGAGGTCTGGGGGGAGTGCCATGTAATAAGAAACAGTCCCTGCTCGATCAAGAATCTAAAAATATAAATATAACATGGGATCAAATTTCATATTTTTATAATTCTCATAACTTTTTTCCCTAGAGAATTTTTTAAAAAACATTCTCACAAAATCCAAAATTCTGATCACGCAATTGATTTTTAGTATAAATTTTTTATCAACTCTAATCTTACATTATGTGTAATTGAATGTCTCTAAAATTCTCTTACATTTCCTCAGTTAGCTCATGTACCAATATATTTCTTTATCCAACTTCATCCCAACACATTTTATTCCTACACTACTTTCAATATAGGGATTCATAAGGATCCATTTGTATTCTAGCATTAAGGAAATTGTTATAAGAAAAAACTATTGGAGGAAGGTGTTGAACCCAAAAACAATTGAAATATAGAGAAAAAGACTTCAATATATCTTATAGGGTTTTACTTTTTCTCTCACATTGATCATATTTATAAGGATTATATAAATTATTTTCATTTAACTCTTTGTCAAAATCCAGTTATAGACTTATCCATAACTTTGAGGTAATCTTTGGATCCTGATTAGATATAATAGAATGTGGTACTGTATAAAACATTTCCACTTATTTAATGTATAGATGGGAAAGATATTCCTGATATAAATATCCTATAAAATCGATAAAATGTTATAACTTATTAAGTTAATTGACTACAATCAACATATAATTATGAATTTTAGATGATTTTTTGAGTCTAGAGAGAAAACTCGTGTTAGTTCTTTCCCATTTCTATTCTGGTATGGGTAGTAGTTGTAACATCTCCTTATAATTTTGTCTCTCATCCTTAACCTTCTATAATACCAAGTAATAAGATAAATATTCTGAAATATCTCCCTTTAATCCATATACCAAAAATATATATTCATACCTCTATATTTCATTACAGTTCCAAGATGGATAGAGAATGAAACAAATTTGAGATTCCTCTAACAACACATTCTTCCAATATGGTATTGAAAAAACACATACATGGTTCCAGAACCTTATCATTTTATATTAGTCAAACACAAATATAAGAACATTCTTCACTATATTCTATAGATATAGATCTTCCTTTAGCGCCTCTTTAAGCTTCTCTTGGATATATAGTTGAATGAATATTTTAGAAAGATAATTCCCCCCCCTTCCATCAATACTTCCATAACCATCCTTTGAAAATCCAAAAATATTGGTTCTCTTTTTGTCCTCATCATAAAAAATATTTAATGATTCTTTTGACTCAAAGCATCGACCACCTTGTTTTCTTTCCTATGATGGTAAATTATTAAGAATTTAAAACCTTTAATTAGATCAATCGATCTTCTCTACCACATATTAAACTCTTTTTCTGGAAATATATACTTTAAACTCTTATGATTAGTATATATATATATCAAACCTTTCTCTATATAGAGAATTACTCAAAATTTGTAATGAAAACATTACTATAGCTAACCCCAAATCACGAATTGGGTAATTTTTATCATGAACCATAAATTATCATGAGGCATAAGTTGTCACCATTTTATTTAGCATGAGGATACATATAAGTACCTACTTTTACACACCACTATATATCATAAAACCTTCTCCACTATAGTGTAATATAAGAATATGCAAACTAAATAATCTCCTCTTCAATTCGTTGAAATTTCCCTCACATTTATCTATCTAGATAAACATTATTCCCTTTCATGTTAAGATTTCGAGAGGATTATATTGACATGATAAATTCTCTACAACCCATCAATAATTTCCCATCAACCCAAGACATATTTTGATCTCATTCACAGTGGTTGTACTAGGCCACCATTAAATTACTTCTATATTCAATGGATCAATAGATATAACCTATCTATATATTATATGACCCAAAAATGAAAACTTTTATAGAAACAAAATCACACTTTATAAATTTCAGACATAGATTATCATTAATTATGGTCTTAATTATAATTCTCAAGTGATATTCATGATCTTTCTTACTCTTTGAAAATATAATAATTTAATTTATAGAGACTAATACAAATTGATCAAGGTAATAGGTAAAGACATTATTCAATAAATCCATGATGATAACAAGGGAATTAGTAAGTCCATATGGAATAAATAAAAATTCATAGTGTATATACCTCTTATAGAATGTCATCTTTGTTATATCCTCCTTATTAACCCTAAATTGATGATATGTAGAATAAAGGTCAATATTTTAAAATTATTGAGCTTGATGAAGTTGATCAATCATGTCATCGTTATGGGGTAAAGGATACCTATTATTTATTTTTAACTTATTCAATACTCGGTAATCAATGCAGAGTCGCATCGATTCATATTTCTTATTAACAAAAAGAACGGTTTCACCCCATGGTGATACACTTGGATGAATTAATCCCTTGTTAAGATTACACAATAGTTTCTTCTTCAAATATATTAACTCAATAAAGGGTATTCTATATGTATTCATTGAAATAGGCATAGCTCCAGGTATGAGTTCTACTGAAAACTCAACTTCATGATTTGGAAAAAGATTGGGAAAATATTCTAGAATGATATCAGGAAACTCCCCCACAATTGTTTTATTATCGATATTTGTTTCTCACCAACCATCTCATATAAACACCCATTTTTAATGAAAATAAATAACCATTAATTGTTTGAAATTTCCATCATATGTTCAAAATTCTTTCCACACTAGTAGACGATCATAGTTTGGTTGGAATATCAAATGTGGATTTCAATAATTGGTCATTGATGTAGAATTTATGTAGTGAAATCCAATCCATTCCAAGGATAACATAAAATTCAACCATAGGGAGAATAAAAATATTTTTTGGAAGTGCATTCCAACAAACTTTAGTTAGAGAAGAATCTTATACATGACATGTGATCATTGTACCATTTAGGGTTTTCACTTCAAATTCAAAATCTAATCATTGGGGAAGAATTTTGATACCCTTAGAGAATTATATATACATAATAGTGGGTAAAAAAAATTATAAATTTTAATTTAAAAAGTGTATGATAATTGTTCCTTTCACCATGTTTTTATCATACCCTCATTAGAAATAGTGATTGCATGATATTTCCCTCGGTATCTCAGCTTAAGAGGTTACTAACGTTGATCATCACCATTAATGTAATGACCCATAATTTTATAAATGAAAATTACCTTATAATAATTATTTAAAATAGTATAAATCACATAAAATCACATCTGTAACACAATAATTTTTTTTTAAATGAATAATTAATGAAATAAGAGTTATTTCTATAAATTAAGAAACCTGAACCAATGGAATAGTAACTTGATTGTTAGAACAGTAATGTATCCATTAGGAATTGTAATATAGAAAATAGAATATTGAATTCAACTATTTAATTATAATTAAAATTTAGGTATCTTATTAATTAAAATATGATATATTTATATCTTGGTATAAGTAATTTTTTTAAAATGTTAAATTATGTTTTGGTGTTTTTGTGAAATGTAATTGATTATTTACAATTTTATTATTAATATAATAGTTTATAAGAAAATTAATTTTCATAAAATATATTAATAAATTATTATTCTTGTCTTATGATGATATTATAATGTAATAAGACCTTAATTAATTTTCAAAAGAGTCATAAAATCAGTTATAATTTTTAAAATCGTTATTTTTCAAATAAATGGTTATTTTAATTAAAAATTAACTTTATCGTATTTATAAAATTAATTTCATAAAATTGATTCCATTTTTAAAACCTACATATTTAGAAATTGTTAGGATTTCTCTTTGGGATTTTTCTAAAATAGTTAGACTTTTTGGTGAATTGTGAAATATAGTAATTTATGTTATTTAACATCATATGTAAATAAATTAATTTTTGAGAAATTTTTGAGTAATAGATGATGATTTTGGATATTATTTAGAACTCACATGATCTATTTACTATAAATTATAACTAGAATCAACACTATTTATAGCATTGATCTAGAATAATAAAAAAATGAATAAAATAATCAAAAACATCCCTCACCGCCCACTATAAATACCACATCTCACCACCTATTCTCCTCACACTTTCTAAGATACTGAGAATTATTTTATTTTTACCAAATTACTCTAATAAAACTCTTCCCTGTGTTTTTTTCTTGATGGTCTCAACATAAGACCATTTCCATGTGCCATGAAGAGGTTCTCAAGGAGACAACACTCAGGAGGTAAAACCCTCCCTCTTTCTCTTTTAATTCCTTTTATTTTTCATATCCTTCCATCACCTAAAAAATAAAAAGTAACACAATAACTTTATTATCATACATATACTATAATCTTATTATGTTAATTGGATATCCATCATCTAAACTCTTCTCAATATTTTTATCTTAAAAAAGAAAACATTGTCTGTGATGTGTCGGTTAACCACCTTCGTGGACGATGATTTTTTGTTTCCTATTAACGACTTCAAGTACAATAATAAAAAAAATTGGATAAATAATATTAAAATATTTTTATTAAAACTTATTTTATTTTCTAGAACAAATATATGAAAATAATATTAAATAATAAAACAAAACTGGTTAATGATAATCGAAAATTCAACAAAATAAACTATAATTCATAATTAACATTTTATCTAATGAATAATTATAAAATATGAAAACAAAATGATATATTGGACCACTTAAAATTATATAGGTTCAAAAATATTATATATTTTTACTAATGGGGTTTTTCTTTCATTTGAATAGAGCTCCAATAATTAAACTCAAGGGAACCAGTCATAAAATCATGAAACAAACGCTATGAGAATAATGAAATTGAATCTTACAATACATAAAAAATGCCAGAAATGAACTTAGTAAAATTATAATAATTCCAATACATTTATAAGAGGTTCTAAATTAGTTAATTAATGTAATTAATTTGATTATACATTATATTAATTACAAGTGCAGAATAGTTTCAGAAATAAGGTAATGGATTCTCCCTAAACCTTCATTTTTTCCTTCAGGTTACACTATATCTCTTTAATCCAAATTAATTCTTAATAATTATTATTTAATCCTTATAAATTATGTTTTTATGTTCCAAAAATATGTACCTATCTCAATTCATCTTTCATTTATGGGTAAATACATGTTTTATAAGGTTACTTTCTTAATTCCTCCTGATAAACAAGCTCGGTTAAAGGGAACTTCCCAAATTCTTACCCTTTATCAAGTATCATCGATAATATATTTTAATCCTACATTATTTTCATATAATCACTCATTTTTTCATGGAATAAAATCTTATTTACTTTTTGGTTTTATGAAAAAAACAATTCCTAGTCTTCTTTAAAGACTCCTTTATATTTTTCCATAAAACAACACTAAAGTGGATAATTTATAATGTTTCTTAAACTCTCATTTACATGATTTGACTTCATTTTGACATAAATTATCATGATATATGCCTATTTTCCCTTATTAATGTGCATTTATTATTTAAATCAATTATTTCATGGACACTATTATGATACACCCATTTTTTATGCCTTATGACATGATTAATATACCCATCTCTTTCTATGGGTACACCCTATGTTTATTCCTAATGTTTGATTCTTCATGTGGCACACATATACATGAAAATGTTATGTCGGGAGATTTCATGTTTCACTCAAACTAATTGGGAATTTTTAGTCTCATGAGACGTCATGTTGGGATAGGTAATAAACCTAATTACTTTTTGGAACATTGTCTACTATGTGATATAGTCTTGGTAGTTTTCCTTGAATCATGTTTATATCATGTTTTATGTTTCTAAAAATTTATTATGATTCCATGATTATAAGATCTCATGATCTACAAATTATTATTCCTTATGTTTATTCATTTTTCATTCTTCTCTATGTCATCTTGTTATGCCTTCTAACCCTTATGTTATGATTTATTCCCATGTTTACTCCCTTACTAGGATTTTTAGATCATCACTTTGTTCATGTATTCCCTAGGATAACCTATTTATATGTAATATTTGAAAAGAATTTAAGAGATAAATATAGAGATTAAATAAAATATGTTTTTATTTTGTTTTCATGCTTTATAATTATGTACTTAGTCTCCCAAAAACACTAAGCTTTGTGGTCCTTGGTTTGTATTTGATGGTCAATTATAATTAAAATCATATAATAATATCTGTAAATGTATATGGTTACTATAATTGGTATCAAAGGAACGTCTAGTTATTTTTGGGTATTAGGATTATACAACTTTAATAAGAACCCTAGGAATAATTCTAACATCATGTATACCCTATATTGAAACTTAGGGAATCACATGTTATTATATAATTCCCATTTATATATTTATCCTTCTATGTTCAAAATTTCATTTTTCTATGACTATTAGGTAAGTATTTATTCCCCTAATTGTGATTTATTATTCATAGTAAATGGTGGTAAATATGATAACTCTTTACAATAATCAATGTGATGGGAAATTTGATTATTGCCCCAATTAAATTACAAATTTGATGGGAATGGGAGCTCAAAAATTCATGACATTACTAGAACAAATTACATAAGTTATGAAAAATAAATTTAATTTTGTGGAATTCCAACCTTATCATAAGAAAGAAAAAGTTTTGTTTTAATCCTTTATGTGACAAATTACTCCAAAATTTAGTGAATATTATGATCCCATTATCGTAGAATAATGGATTAAATTCATTGAGAAGGTATTATATGTCCTTCAATTCTCATAAAAAGTGAAAGTCATAATGGAGGTATATCATACGTATGGGGAAGCTAATTAGTGGTGGAAACTGATCAAAAAAAGGTATAAGGAGGAAATTTATTCCAGGGATTGGGATGCATCCAAGAAAATATTGTTCAATAAAATATAAAATATTAAACATGGGATATAAAAAAATTATAAAAAACTTCCTTAACATGATTTATTTAAAACTAAATTAACATGCTCAAAATACTCCTTCAAACATAATATTTCAAGTGATAACATGGGTAAATACATAATAAAAGGGTGATATATAAATTAAAATAAGGGAATAAAGATTTAATTAGTGATACATGTTATTCAATAGGCATATTAATGATTAATGAAATTAACATGAATAATATGAAATGATGTAGCATGATAATCATAACATGGGTAATGTGGTGACAACTTAAAATACTTAATCAAAAATATAGTTCAAGCCTAAACCGCCAATAACTCCTGGTGGAAAAATTAACATAAAGTAATTAGGTACACCCTTATCCCAACATAACATATCATTGTACTAATAATTACCCAATTCATTGGAGATCTATCTGGGTGTGCTGATTATAATCATTTCCTTCTCTTGCTTAAGTGTGCCACATATATAATACAACAAGGATTCATTCAACATCATAATTTATTCCATAATACAGGAATTTGGAATAAATAAATTTATCTCCCCAATAAATATTTATATTTTCATAAAGGTGAATTTCCTTGATATATAAATGGGAATGGTATTCACTACCCAAATATTTGGGAATGGAAAACCACAGTGAAATTTTGGTAGCATAACGACGTCAGTTAAAAATTCATAAAAATGTTTGATCAAAGAGAAATGGATATTTCATTATTTGGAAATAAAATACTAATTAATAGGTATATGTAAATTCATATAACAACATTATAAATTTAAA
The DNA here is from genome assembly GCA_963277665.1 of Viscum album. NCBI lineage: Eukaryota > Viridiplantae > Streptophyta > Magnoliopsida > Santalales > Viscaceae > Viscum > Viscum album. Next base: position 716,300,922 of record OY728128.1, on the reverse strand, counting down.
AATATAAGTAATAAAGTATTAAAGAAACATGAATAGGGAAAAGAGTCCTTATGAAATTTCGGCATGGTAACAAATGAATAAAAATGGTAATGGGAGGATTAATGAGAGATAAGGGAATATATATTCATTTATAAATAAAATAATTAGTAATGGGAATATGGAATATAATATCCCATCATAGGAAAATGAAAAGTAAAATATATAATATAAAAGGAGTATTTGATAAAATATGAGAGTGGAAGATGAGGTTCTTTTACTTGAGTGTGTGACTCCAAAAGCTTGGCAGGGGATTCTTAGAAGCATGGGGGTGCCTTGGGAGGACTATATGAAGTGAAGGTAAGGGTTTTTACATGCTCCATGAATTTTTAGTGAAGATAAATGAGATATTGGGTGGGTTTATATAGAAAATGTTGGTGATTTCTTTATTATTTAGGTTTTGGACACTACATTATAAAATATCCAAAACCACAAACCTTACCATGTTTTATAACATGGTTTCTACCAAATGGGATTGGTTTACGTTATTTTATAAGTACAAGGGTAGAACTTATAAAAATATTAACATTGTTGATGTGGTGGTGAATCACACTCTTAAAGTAATGATTTTAAAATCATAAAATATATTATTAGTCTTAGAGGATTCCTAATAGATTTAAAAAATAAATAAAATAAACTTAAAATAAAATTATTTAAAAGGGAAAATATTTATTTGATCATTTATCCCGTTTATATTACTTATTAAATAACTTTTGGGTCATTGTGATGTCATAAAATGGAATTTATATTTATACGGTATTTAATTTTTACATGAAAATTTGATTGTCTCATAAAATTATGAAAAATTAAATTTTGGATAATTTAGACGTCTTGATTCCAAAAAAAATATTCATTTTATTTGAATAATTTTTTAAACATGTGAATTTTGACTTTTAAAATAAAAAACTGACATTTATTTAAAATGACAGGTTTTTCGACAATAACATTTCATTGAACCCTTATCAAAATTACATTAGACATCATAAAAATTATATGATAATTTAAATATAATAAAAAATATTTTATTAAAATATTTTATTAAAATATTATTTATTTCAAAAAAACTATTAATTCATTAAAATTGATTCCTCAATTGAATTTAAATATTAAACAAAATACTATTTTTTTATTGAGTCAAAACCAAAAACATTTATAAATTAACAGTAATAGGATGAAAATATATTCAATATTATATTAAAAATAATATACATTCACATATTGCTAATTCCTTATTACATATCAATTTAATAAACCAGAAAACACCATAAGGGTAAGGTGCATGATGTTCAGACTTTCATAGAGTTGTTTGGAGAACATGGTTTGCATCATGATCTTAATGAGCTTGAACTTATTCCAAAAATGGGTTTTTCATGCTTATGTTGTTTGATCTCAGCTTGGGATGGGTCTAGGAAAAATCCCAAAATTGAAATCTCACTCAGATTCTTTGATAAATGTGCATAATAAGGTACAATCCTACATTTTTAGGTCATCACTTCCTTTGTCTGTGTTAATTGTATTTGTTAAAACCTAATATTTATAATAATCTAGTGACACTGTTAAGTGAAAATATTATAAATGGTAAAGATACTTAACATTCATTAAAATACAATTGGATATAATAGAATAAAATAATTTCATATTTTTTCTATAACAATATTATATAATAATACTTTTAATTGAAAAGAGAAAAAAAAATTAAAAAAAATTCGGTCATTAAAATCTTCCCCCTTTATATATTACACCCTAAAATTTTTATTTTCCAATAATAAAAAAGATGTGGTTTACTTTTCTTCACCACTTTCTCTGGTTCCCATGTTACTTATTCAAACTTTTGGTTTCTCCATAACACTTTGATGAGGTGAATTGGATTATTTCAAAAAAGAATTAATCCACAATCTAATATCTTCACCGGATACTCCTCATAGGAAAGTTAATTATCTAAGGGTACCATCTCTGGATTGAGTACATGTGAGGATTCTGGTATGTAATTTCATAGGAGGGATACATGGAATACATAATGTACTTGAGATAGTTTTTTTGGGACTTCTTGTTCATATTACACCACTCTTTTGAGATCTATGATATCAAAATGGTTGATGTACCTTTGACTAAGATTTCCTTTATTCCAAAATTACATTACTTTATTTGATAGAGATATGCATAAGAATTCCATGCCTCTAATATAAAATTCATGGTATTGTCAATGATTGTCAGTATAGAAATTTTTTTACTCTTAGTATCCATGATGTGTTGTTGAATGGTCTTATCCTTCCCTGCTATTCTTTTGACCATTTTAGGACCTATATTTTTTGGTTCCCAAACATCATCCCAACATGTCAGTGTTCTAAACCTCTTCCCATAAAAGCCTTTATAGGGATCCATTTGGATGCTCAAGTGGGAATTTTTGTTGTAATAGAACACGACCAAAGGAATATGTTAGTCCCATCCACCTTTGAAGTCAATAGAACATTATCATAACATGTCTTCCAATGTCTAAATATTCTACTTATATTGACCATCTATTTGAGGATGATAGATCGTACTAAAGCTCAACTCAGTGTTTAGATAATTTTAGATACTTTTCTGTACTTTGGAAGTGAATCATGAATCTCAATCAGTTATAATTGGTAGTGGAAGTCCAGGAAGCTTTATAACTTCTATGATGTAAATCCATTTATTTTGATCCAGTGAGAAATCATATTGAATCATAATGAAGTGTGCAATCATTATAATAGGATCCATAGTAATCCAAATAAAATTCATTCCTTTGGATATCTTCAGAGGTCTAATGAAAAATTCCATGGTGATGTTTCCCATTTTCATATTGGTATGGGTAATGGTAACATCATCACCTTATACTTATACCTTTCAGCCTTCACTTGATGACATATCAGGAACTTTGATGTATATTCAACGATGTCCTTCACGTTGTCCCAAAAAGTGGTATCATAGAGATCTCAATACATATTTTTGTTTCCTATGTGAATTGAGACACTTGAACTAATAATTTCATCCATTATTTTCTTCATTAACTCCGGATATTATGGAACACAAATTCATGATGCAAATATCACAATTCCTTCTCTATTAGCACTCAAATCCAAGGATTTCACTTTTCATATAGTTTTCCCTTTCTTCTGAATTCCTATTTCATTTTTTAAGAATCATTTAACCTTTACAAAAGAAAATTTTGTGTAATAAGTTGTCAAAGTATTGGTGATGGTCCTTTCTTTATGATTTCCATTTCCATCCTATTCAAATACAAGAAGATAATATCCTTATGAAATATCATCAATGATATAATTTTTAGTTCCCTTCTACTTAGAGAATCTTTAACCTTATTTTCTTTACTTGTATGGTAGTGGATTGAGAATTCATAATCCTTGATGAGATATGACAATCATCATTGGTGTGTATTATGATATTTCTATGTGAATATATATTTGAGGATCTTGCGATCAGTATATATATCACACTTCTTCTCATAGATATAATTTCACCAGATTTTCAATGCAAAGATCACAACTACCAACTCCAAATCATGTGTGGGATAGTTTTTCTCATGAATTTTCAACTACCTTGTATCATAGGCCATTAATTTTTCATTAATCATTAACAGTGATCTTTATACCTTCTTCTAGGTATTGTTGAATATTATAAAAATTTCACCACCTATGGGTAGTGTGATCACAAGGGCTGTGATAAACCTTATTTTCAACTCCTTGATGATTTCATCACATTAACAATTCTAAGAAAAATTGAATCCCTTCATAGTCATCTTGGTAAGAGGGTTTGAAAATCTTGGTAAATTTCTCAAAAATTGGGGATGATATCTAGCTAACCCAAGGGAACTAGAGATATAATTCAGGTATGTTAGCCTCATTCATCCTTCAGTTTCTTTTTTCTTTGATGGATCCAACGTTATCCAAATTTTTGTGATGATATTCCCTATTAATGAGACTTCCTTCAACCATAACTCACACTTTTTGTACTTTTTATAAATATTATCCTTTCGAAAAGTGTTTTGAAGAGTTCTCATATACTTCTCGTGCTCCTCCTTGGGTTTGGAGTATATTATAATACCATCAAATAATAATTACACAAATTTTTCAAAGTAATATCTATATATTATTTTCATAAAGTCCATGAAGATTTATAGAGTATTAGTGAGTCTGAATGGAATTACTGTGAACTCGTAGTACCCATAACTTGTATGAAAATTAGTCAGGGGTATATCCTCATTCTTCACTATAAATTTGTAAAATCATGACTATATATCCTCCTTATAGAAGTATTGTGATGCACATAGTTGATCTAAAAAGTCAAAAATACATGTAAAATGGAACTTTTTATTTATATTGATCTTGTTGAGCTCACGATAATCAATGCAAAGGTTCATTAGACAATTCAATTTCTTGATGAAGAGGACTGGTTCACCCCATGGTGAATCACTTTGAAGTATGAACCCCTTGTCTAGATTTTCCTAAGGTTGTTTCCTCAACTCATCAATTTACATAGTATCCAACCTATATGGAGTCTTGGATATTAGAAACGGTCCATGTATAATTTTGGTTTAGAATTAGACCTCTCAACTAGGAGGAAGACCAAATAATTCATTGATAAACACATCAGTCTGTTCCCTCACAGTAGGCATGTATTCAAGGATGATCCTTTATTTATACCCAATCATTAGATCCAGATATAGTTTTTGATAGGGAAATAATAATAATGGTTGATATGATGGTGTTAAAAAACTTTCAACCTCCTCCTTGTACTTGTACAAAATCGTGGTTTCATTCAAAATATGAAGTGTGATTTCCTTCTTAGAGTAATTTATGTTTTCTATATACAGGGAAAGACAATCCATTCCCATAATTGCATCAAATTCCACAAAAGGGAGTATGTGAAGGTTTTTCCGGATGTTTATCCCACAAACATTAATAGGGAAGGAGTAATATAGTTGGGATGCAATAATTTCCCCATTTTCTGTTTTCACCAACAGATCTACTTCCATGATTTTTGGTGGTGTTTTAATAATTTAACTAAAATTTTGTGAAATGAAGGAATTCATAAAACCATAATAAAGAAATTATATTTTCTATTCTTTAATGAATAAATAGAATACCTGTCTCTGCATTCTTGTTGGGATTTACTTTAGCGGTTGTGATGGAAAAATCTCACCCTTACTGCCATAGAGGTTGATGGCTACCACCAAAATCCCTCGTATTAGGGCTCAATTTTGCAATGTTTCCTGGTTTCTTATAGTTTTACCAGTGAAAAATTTATTGAGGGTTGACTAGAGCATTTATTACCTCCATCACATTAGCGAGTTTCTCCTATTAGTAATTATTAGCAAGGTTTCCTTCCTTCCGTAAAATAAATATTTTTTTCCTTTTAGTCAATTTATTGGGTACTTCTTCCCACACCTTTGACAAGTGGGAGGTTGAAATTTTTTGACACCATTAGATATATCTTTAGGGACTCCATAATTAAACTCCAGTTTCTACTTTTTATTACCATGATAGCCTCGAGATTCAGCAATTTTGATTTCAACTTTGAGGTCACATCAGACAATTTCCTCATAACTATCAAAGTCATGGTTGACCAATTATTTTTTTATACTATGTTTTATCCCACCAAATAAGTATACAACCATGCATTTGGGTATAATGAAAAAATTGAATCTATATCATGCAAGTCATGTGAATTTTTCCTTGCACTCCCCAATATATTCATCTTATTTTATCATGATTTCAATGAAACCCCATTCTATTTTAAAATGGAGAGTGAGAGGAAAATATGTTTTGAATTTTTTCTGGAATTCCTTCCACTCAATATCTTCAATATCTTCATCAATCATTATATTTTCATCAATGTAAACCACTTATCAGCTTTTCAATCCATATGATAAATACCTAGTAGAAACTTATCTTATTTGGAACACAGAAGGATGGAGAAGATCTTCTAAATAGAGTTGATCCATTTTTAAAGGATTATTCTATCTGATGATACATTGAATGTATGAGGCCTTTGTTTCATAAAGCTCCCAATTGAATCTTATTCTCTCGTAGGGGGGTTGAGAGATCCTATTTACCTATGTTTATATTCATAACTAGAGTTAGCTGAGAGAGTATTATGACAAGGTTTTTGATTAGGAATCCCATCACATTGGGTATGTAATTGGGGCATTCATAACATTTCCCTTCACATTGGTTGTTAAACTATTTACAACTATATATGACCATTGACTATAACAAATGGAAAATTAATAATGAGTATATTAAATTATTAACGTATATAGGGTAATCCAATGAAAATAAAGTGATGACTTATAAATTAAATTTATTTCCTTAACTTATGAATTTATAAGATTCAATTTTAATTATCCATGATATCTTACCTAACATATATTCTTATGGGAATTTTTTATTCCCTTAATAATGGTTCATAATATGGTTATTGATTTACTAATGCATATCCCTAGGAGTGTCAAACTAGGTACGTATTAAAGCATGTTTTCATGTACCTTGTTACCCCAAGTCGAGCTCGAAACACCTTGATGGAGTTGTTACTCCTAGGTACATCTATTCCAGAACCACATCCACTTGTAGTATCAATATAAGGCTTTATTTTCATAATAAACCACTTAAACTATACTAAACCAAATTTAGATATGTTTTATTATACTTAGTCTAATATCTAAGGCTTTATCTAGAGTTTTCTAATACTAATACCCAAAATAACTAGTCTGAATGGCCAGAAGGCCTTCTTTGTTTATTGATTTTTGATAACACCCCTTTCAAAGGAATAGTTGGAACCCTTACATGGATCATAGGCTTAGAGATTACATGACCCATAGGTCTTATAAAATATACACAATATACATGGAACTACTCCTGCCCAGCATCATCATCATGATATCAGCTCTCCACCTTCGCATGGATTTTTCGGCTACGCTTCTCGTGCATGGACATGCTAGTCCCAATGGAAATTCCATAACCTCTATTTCTAAAAAATATTCTTAGCTTCTGCTTTGGAGAATGCACCTACTCTGAATCATCATCTGGTGTCTTCTCCTTGTAGAGTTTGTCTGATTATTTAAGCATAATTTAAGGAGGCCTGAAGGCCTTAAGGTGGCCTGAAAGCCTTACTAGACCAAAGGATGTGGATGGCCTAAAGGAAATAAAGGACCCTAGGCCCAAACCGGTGGCCTGAAATCCCAAACCGATGAATGGTTTCATCTGTAATAGTACCGAACATTGTCTGCTATAGTGTCTGCTTCATTACCTACTATAGTAACATGGAAATTATGTCTCCGCCTAGTTTTTCACTTGGGTATATTGAATGAACTTGCCAAGTCCTCACCAACTAGACTGAGGCTCTTGTGCAATACCCAAAATAACTGAACTATTAATTTAATACCAATTATAATAACCCTTATCTTTATTACACATTAATAATTGATTTATTACATAAAATTATACTTAATAAAACCCAAAAGATTGATAAGTATAGTGTATTTGTGAATTAGGAAAAAAATCTTGAAAACGGGGATACAACAACATTCTTAAAAACATCCTTAACATGCCTTATTGAACACTTCTTTAATATGCTCATAATACTCCTCCGAACATAAAAATACATTAGATAACCTAGAAATATAAATAATAAAGGTGGGAGCTATAAATCCTAGTAAGGGAAAAAATGGAAATATGTGATACATGTTAGAAAATAGGAATATAAATGTGGAATAAAATGAGCATGAATTAAAAGTTATGATATCACATGATGATCATAACATGGTAAATTTGTCAACATCTTAAAACACTGAATCATAAACATAGTTCAAGGCTAAACTGCCAAGAATTCATGGTGAAAAAATTCTCATAAAGGAGTTAGTCACACCCCTATCCCAATATGATGTATCATGATACTAATAATTACCCAATGCATTGGAGGGCTATCTCGTTGCACCCATCATAATCATTTCATTCTCATTCATAAGTGTGCAACATAGATCATACAAAATGGATTCATTCAAAATTATAATTTATTCCATAGTCATGGAATATTTTATACATAATTTTAATTCCAAAATATATAATTATACCTTTATAAATTTGAATACCATTGATAAAATAATCGGCATAGTATTCACTACACAAATATTTTGGCTTAGAAAATCATGGTGAAATTTTGGCAGCATAACAGTGTTACTTAAAAATTCATAAAAATTGTTTATGATAGAGAAAGGGGTATCTAATTATTTTTACTTAAAATTAGATTTGATAGGGACATGAAAAATCATATTCCAACATTAAATATTTTAAAATTGAAGGCATAAGGAAATTAAGATTCATGAATATGGAAAACAATCCTTATTAACTTTTTTCATTGTAATGGGTGTATATAAAGGATCATGGTAGGATTAATGGTAATTAAAGGAATATATAATAATTTATAAATCAAATGGGTAGTAAGTGTAATATGGAATATCATGTCGCATTATAGTAAAATGAAAATTAAAATACATAATATAAAATGAGTTCTTGGTAAAAGAGGAGTGGGAGATGAGGTTTCCTTGAGTGTGTGACTCCAATGGCTTGCCAGGGGCTTCATAAAAGTTTACATGAACCTTCGGACACTGTATGGGATTTATGGATTTTTTTTGACATTCTCCAAGGTTTTTTAGTTATGAGAAATGTGATCATGGGTGGGTTTATATAGGAATGGAGGGTTATTTCTTTATTATTTAGGTTTTAGACTTTACATAATAAAATATCCAAAAAAACAAACCATACCAAGGTTTTTGCACATGGTTTTTTTCCAAATGGTAGTGGTTAACATTATTTTATAAGTCCAAGGTAATAACTTATTAAAATATTACCATTGATCAGGTGGAGGTGAGTCACAATATTAAATAAATGGTTTTATATTCTTAAAATATATTATAAGTATTGGAGGATTCCAAATCACCTTAAAAAATAAATAAAATAAACCTAAAATAACATTATTTTAAATATAAAACATATATTTGGTCATCAATACCATTTATAGCACTTATTATAACATGTTTTTTTCATTTTGATTTCATAAAACACAAAGTATATTTATAAGTTATTTAATTGTTACATAAAAATTCGACTGTCTTAGAAAACTATGAGAAATTCAGAATTATATAGTTTTGAAATCCTCATTCCCAAAATAATATTACTTTTATATAAATAATTTTATAAATATTGGAATTTTCACTTTTAAAATATAAACTGACATTTATTTAAAATAATGGGTTTTTTTACAATAACATTTTTTATCCCTTATAAAAATTACATTTGACTTGATAAAAATTATATGATCATTTATATTTGATAAGTTTTTTTAATAATAATATTTTATTTAAATATTATTTTTCCCAAATATATCCAATAATTCGGAAAAAAATATTCCTTAATTGAATTTTAATATTAACCATAAATACTATTTGTGTTTTATTGAGTTGAAATAAAAATCATTTATAAAGTAGTAATAATATAAAGAAAATATATTCATTATTCAATAGAAAATAATATAAATACTCATATTTGTAAGTCCTTATTACATATCCATTTGATACACTAGAAAACACCCTAAGGGTAATGTGCGCAACGGTGGGACTTTCATGGGGTGGTTTGGCGAACATAGTTGGGGAAATGATATCGATGAGCTTGAACTTCAATAATAATGGGTTTAAATAATTCTTAAGTTGTTTAATCTCATCTTGGAATTGGTTTAGGGAAATTTCTAGAAATTCTATCTCCCTCAGGTTCTTTGAAAAATGGGCTTCATAAGGTATGATCCTACTCATTGAGGCTATCACTTCCTTTGTCTATTTCAATTTGATTTGTTAAAACCTTATATTTATACTAATCATGTGATCACTATTAAATGACTATATTATCAATGGTAATGATACTTAATGGTAATTAAAATCCAATTGGATATAACAAAGAAAAATAAGTTCATGTGTTTTCTATAACCATTTTATATAATAAGACATTAAATTAAATCAAAAGGGGGATTTAATTTATAATAGTTCGGGTCGTTGAATATTGATTCTCCTCTTTATCCAAGAACTTTATATTTATTATGCATTTGGATTTCCAACTGTTATTGTTTGGTTTTGTTTTTACACATCCATATTATTGTACTTATTGTTTCTAATTGAAGATAGAACCATTTGACTCTCATAAAACCCTTTTATTAATCTTTATGTAACCTTGTTATGCTGCCAAAACTATCCTACACTTTACCATGCCAAACATTTCTATAGTGAATAACCAACCCCATTTACAATAAATGGTATACACATATATGTTATTATCCTACATTTATTAGGGACATCCATGTATGTTATCCAAAATCTGTAATCATTGGATTAAATTTCATAAAATAAGATCCTCTTTTGAATAATCTTGGTGGCACACTGATGCATGTACATAATTTGAATGTTAAGGGTGGTCCTAGAATTATATATCCTTCCAATGCATTGGGTAATTTTTTTATCTCGTGATTTTTCATGTATGATTCAATGGAGATTATCCTAAGAACACTATATTATGATTTTTTTGTTGTTTCCCATGACGTATTCTTATGATGACATGTTTTATCTTGATTTTAAATTCTAATATTTACATTATTGTAACATAATATTTCATTCTCCAATGATCATTTTTATGATGTTGATTCTATTTATGATACATTGATATATGTATTGACTATTAATATAGATTTCGTATTGTTTTTCATTGAGTATTCCCTTACTGAGATTTATATCTCACCCATTTCTTATTCACATCTCTATGTTATCCCATAGTGTTTTAGCATTTTAGTGAAATTTAAGGGAATGTTATGGAGTTTTATATTTTGTCTTTTTTTTCTATTCCAATTTGTTATGATATGTACCTAATTACCCAAATACACTTTTCCTAATTATCTTATATTGTTATATTAATTGTATCTGTATGTAATAAATTATTATATAAAGTGTATTAAAAATATAGGTTTCCATATTATATATCTTGGGATGGTGGATCTGGAAGATAACAATAACCATGATTTGGATCAGGGGTTACCCTAGAGATATGAAAAATAGCCACTACGACTAGAATCATGCAATCACTTCCATTTTTTCATCGACTGAGGGTGTGACTGATGAAATTGTTCCCTAAACAAATCAGAAATTGTTTCCTAGAATATCTCACCAGGAAAATTGTGACTTGAACCACCACGATGAGGTGAAAACCATATTATCGATGAAGAAGCACACGGAAATACAATAGTGGCCAATATATTTCTATCTCATATTCCTACTCGCATAAAAAATTTCTATTATATTCCATTAGTAAGTTCAGGAAGGAAAATTTTTTCACCCCCATGCACGAAGAACATTAGTGTATCCTGAGGAAAAAAGTGGATATGTGTGGGTTCTTATTACAGTATCAATCAAAGATGTATTATAACATATCTAGGTGATATAAAATGATTATCATAATATAATATCTCAACAACTTCTAAAATTCTAAAATATTATAGCAACGATAGATTAGATTCACTAGCATATTCTAAAAATCACATGAGATTATGAAAATATACCAATTCCAAACACTAGGGAATTGTATAAGAATGATCATCATGATTATATAGCCTCTCAATGGAAATTTTATATATTCACTCCTTCCTAATAGGATTATCGGAATATTTCAATAAATATTTAGTCTAGGGGTTGGCTCATACTCACACTCCAAATGGGGAGCATCAGAATATTTTGAAAACCGTCACATTATGGGGGTATATTCCTACTAAATAATGAGGACATAACCCAATGCTACAACAAGGACAACATGCATTAAATCTTGGTCTTAAGGTAACCATCAGTATACTCTAATGTAACATAATGTATAGTCTCATATTCATGCCTAATACCATAGAACCTATCAACCAACTCTATCAATGGAACCTAATTAATCTAATCATAATATAATCAATAATTTCATAACACTGCCTTGAGAATAGAATCCAAAAGGATATCTCACCAATACAATACAATAAACTAAAATGAATGTCATATTATTAAATTGTTTAGTGATGATACTATCAAGGCTCTAAAATTCCTATCTATAGTGGCCTGAAAATCTTCCCACTCCCCACTATAAAGCACGATTAGCCCCGGATGTAGAGGTCCTAAACTTGATACTCTGATCAGTGGTTCTAGAGGCCCTCCCCAAAACTCAAACTATGAAGGTCTCCAATGTGACCACATAAGGATTTTTTATGACTCATCTTCTCATGGTGATATCCATGATGTAACACCCCAATATTATGTGGTATGTTTCCCTTTGAAAATGCAATAGCTTGCATTGTACGCAACATCGAGATTCCAACACATCCCGACCAATCAAACTAGCCATTATGAATAGTAATATAGACTTTTTAAATTTTATCAATTTTATCTTTGAAAATAGAATTCATTTTTGGGTTTGGAATATTGAAATTAGCTTAGGGTGAATTTTTTGTATTTTTCTGAAAACATTCAGTTTTTTAGGAATAGTGAAAAATACTAAATTTTAATTAAAAACAACTTTTTTAATAAAAATAATTTATAGTTCTAACTTATATTATTGAGTGGGTTTTAAGTATAATTAGATTATATTATTACCATTAAATTCAATTCTGTTCATTGGACATAATTTCACATTTAAACTGGACATAAGAAAGTGTCAATCTTTTGATAGTTATTATTTCTTAAAAACATGCTTTTTGTTTTGACAACAAGAACTAATTTTAAATTAATTACTTCCACTTCTGTGTTTTGAATTTAGAAAAATGGATTCCATATTTATAATCAGGAGTTCCAAATTATGTAAATAGTTAACTTTTATTTTTATACATTTTGAATAATTACTTCGGTAAATATTGTTTACTAAGGTTAAAGGGTAAATCCGGTAAGTAAAGGTAAAAAATAATATTATAATAATATTAAATTACCCTAAAACATGTCTTAACCCTATTGGATGATACATTTCCGACCATGGGTATCCTTTGGTCGATTTGTGGACACCATGGAGCCACTTGTAAGTGATAATGACACTTTATATTAATTATGTTAAAGTAAATACAAAAATGACATAAGCATATATCTTTTAGTAAAACAAATTTTACATAGGGTTATATATGTTATATATTCAACTATAAATATTCATTATAAGGATAAATATATTTCCTAAATAATTATATTTTATTTATAATTTTTTGACATTGTATAATTTAATTTATTTATGACACAATGATGATGTAATATTTTCCTTATTAATGAAAGAATCAAATAAATGGTATTATAGATGTTAAAATAAATATAATTTGAAAGTTTTGATGTCATAAACGAATTTTCATGGTTAGTTTGACATGTTATAATTGATTAAATGAATTTTTTTTGAAGTAATAATGCTTTTATGAATTTAACAAAAACAAAATAGCAAATAGTGTCAAAATTGACATAAAAGAGTTTTAAAAAAATATATTATTAATTGATATTCTATTCCTAAAAATATAAGGTTCAGTCAAAGGTCTTAAATAATATTATATATGTCATTAATTAACTACTTCAGGTTCTCTTGAAAGTTTATAGTAAGATTATTAACCATATAATATAAAAATTCAAAGAGACATGGTAAATGTCAAACTAATTTACTAAGAGTTAAATCTAAAAGATAAAGTTAATATAGCGACACAAACCCATCTAAAACCTATTGTTTGAGTGTTTTTTGACCAATAACCACCTTATCCTTTAAATAATTCATTTTTTAGCCATTATAAACAGAAAATTATTTTATTATAAAATAATATTTCAATCTTTTCCTAAGGTGCCCCTCACCCCTATTATAAAAGTGTACTTCCCCTTATCTCAAATTCACACCTTAAAAGCCATTTGGATCAGCCAACCCCTACCCAAATATCCTCCCAAATTTCCTACCTTAATCCTAGAGGCCTTCCTTTATCCGGAAATCCAACCTAAGGATCCCTTTTGATCAAATCAAAAGGAAGAACCCGAAGAACAGGTAAATATTTCATCACCTCTTTCATGTTCCTTTATTCTTCCACTTCCTCTTTCTTTGTTGTTTCCATTATAAAATAATAACTCCAATATCTTCTAAATAATTTGATGTTATTTTAAATATGGTACAACCATATTCATTGTTCTATCCATCCTTTGAATGACATGTCACCATACGTGCGTACGTACGACTTACTGTCTCCACGTCGTGGTGTAGTTGTTATTAAATACATTATTATTTGGATGGGTATAATATTGATGTATAATTGATGTAAATAATAAATTTAACATGATAATAATTCATTATATATGATATAACATCTAATTATATATTATTTTAATATCAAAAAAATTAAATTCTCGCTTGTGCGTATGTACGGATTAATGTCTCCATGAACACGATTAGATTCATTCACCATCCTATCCATTCAAGTCTAATTTTCATTTGATGATTAAAAATAATGTATAAAGACTTAATATCATTATGAATATTAATAAAATTCATCCTATCCATAATAAATATTACTTACATAACAAAGCATATAAAGGAAAATGAATCAGTTAACACCCAAAATGACGATAATACTAAAATATTATTAACAAAGCAATATTAGAAGATCATACATAATATCATATTAATGTATATAGTTCTTGAATAATTTAATAACAGTTATTTCACCATTATATAGGAGGTTAAAATACCCTCAACCACGGAAAAGTACAAGTTAAGGGTTAATTCAACAATCTCTTTATTATCCAACGATGTTTTTATGTAAGTATCTATTGGGACCTCTTTATCATCCACATCCAGGTTTCTTAAAAATGTATTTCAAAACATTTTTACTATTTAATAGACAATGATTTAAAGTCATTTATACCTTCATTTGAACTTATATTTTTTGAAAGTAATCTTTCAGTCGTTTTCCAAACAAGGTACTTTATGACCTTTTCGACAAAATTAAGGTGAGAATTTTTTTTAACTTATACAGCGGGTGAAATTATTCTCTGCCATTATAAAATCATCAAAGCTTCCCTCACAATATTATTAGAATATTTTCAAAATAAGTGTTTTCTTTTACAATTATGTAACTTTAAATGATTTCAAAAAAATAAAGAGATATTTCTCTCAAATAGTTTTGATTTCATCTATGTCAACATCCTTTGATAGATTTTATACTTGATTGAAGTTGATTCATTATGATACAAATCTTCCATATTGTATTGAAGGTTTTGTGATATGTTTGACTGTGGATGTGTTATTTTTATACCATTCATGGTTTATGGTTAAAGTATTGACATTTCTTATGCTATTTTTAATAAGAAGGTTTATGTTATATTTCAACCTTTTCATATGAGGAATGTATTGGACTTATTAAGTGATGGGTGGAGCCCGCTATAGCTCCTCAATGCATCAATAGGACTCATGAGACAAATAGACATGGAATTGGCAGAGGCCTTTTCCAATTTGATATATGATTTTGGCCGAGGCCTTAATCATTTTTAGACGTCTTGGATGAGGCCTTGATAAAATGTTTCAGAATGTCTGGCATTATACATTTCATCATTATGAAAATAATATTGATGGTTAATGTGGTCATTCAACTAGTAGAATACACATGATTATGTTTTATTGTGGAATTATTTATTCATCTCATATTCCTGCCATAAATGTGTTCATATTTATTATTGTTAAAGGCATGTGGTTTCAATTATTCACTTTACTTAATGTTTATGTTATCTTCTGTAATATTTCTTACCCTTATACTGAGTGTTTGAGATCACCACTTTCTTATGTTTCATATTCCCAGGATATGAATAAGTTAGTTATGAGTGACTTTCAAGCATAATATATGAGGTTTGGATGTTTCTAATGGAATAAATTCGTGTTGTATTTACTTTCAAGTTGTAAAGTTGAACTTATGTATGAATCTTGTTTCCAATAATACTAAACTGATCGGTCTTTCGAGACATGATTTCCTTGTGATCATGATAGTGTTATGTAATAATTCACCAACTCTGGGTAACTAGGGTCGTGGCGTTACAGTTGGTATCAGAAGAAGTTTAGTACAAACCTTGGAAACTATATTTAGATAAACTCTGATTAGAGCACACAGCCCTAAGATAGACTTTGAAGATTAGTATAGAATAACTTCCTAGAATTTTGGTACTGTAGAGATTTTAGGATTTTTCCAATCTGTACATCCCTATCTGTATATGAGTAGGTAGAGGCGGCTCTGGAAAAGATTTACCTAGGGGTAAAACCCATAAACACCGCTTTGAGCTAGACTCGAACGAGAATTGGTGAATGAAAACGGGCCTTACTGCACTCTTGGTTACGAAACTTCTGGGGGATATGGTTAGGATAATTCTCATTTTCTTTACAAACCATTATGAAGGGTTTATGACTATATACTTCCTCAAATAAAACATTTTTATGATTAGGGATTATATCCGTAAACTGTTCAATTTATGTTAAGTGTTTTACAAATTTGGATTTATATATTACGATTCATTGTAACATCCCAGGTAAATAAAGAATAAGACATTTTCATATTTATTAATATTTTTAAATTAAATATTAATTTTACATTAATTGGGTTTCTATGTTCGATAGCGTACCTGATATGAAACAACAGAGTTCTTTGAAATCTTACGTTGCACACTAATAATATAATAATATTATTTTAAATGGTTGTTAACGCCTAGATGTTGTATTGGCGGGAATGAATATAAATAACCAAAATATTATTATATATGTTTTTTAAATGTTTTTACATTTATCTAATAAGTTTTAGAGGCCTCAAATGCGAATGAATCGAATTTTAAGCATAAATACTCTAATATTCACTAAAAGGTTGATTTATCGCCTTTTGATGGCGAACCCTCTTTAAATATAGTTTTGGTCACTCTTATACATTATATTAGACCAAATAAAATTCTTATTTATAATTGGGACAACAAAATTTACTTTGTGTATGTTTTTGTTATTTTTCCGATAAAGTTCATTTTTTAAATGAATAGTGAAAAATGATGTATTTTAATTCAAAACCTCATTTTTAATCTAATTTATTTATATGGTTAGATTATCTTTTTAATTGATTTAAAGTGTAATTATAATATATTTTACTATTTAATCAAATGGTGGTCATTGGAATTAATTTCACTTTGAAATTGGACTTAAACAACTATCAATCTTTTGATAGATGTTGTTTCTTAAAAACACACAATTTGTTTTGACAACGAGAATTAATTATAAAATTCATTAATGGAAATTATATTTTTTAAATTTTGTAAAATAGAAATAATTTTTGAATTAAGATTATCAAATATATCTTAGGGTTAATTTTTGGTATTTTTCTAAAAAACTTCAATTTTTTATGAATAGTGAAACCACTAAGTGGTAGTTAAAAAAACTGTTTTTTCGTTTAAATGAAATTTTACCGCTTATGTGAATTGAATTTCAAAAACCTGACATAAATGGTTGTCATTATTAAGTAAAATTTGGTTCAATGGGATGAAAATAATTTTCAGTGGATAGTAACTTTTCACTTTTTTAACCGCGATTAAAGATAATTAGTGTAATTTAAGGTAAAAATAATGTTATAATAATATGAAATTACCTTTACACCTGTCCTACCCTTATTTTGTGAGTCTTGGACGACCAAGAAAAACCATGGATCAATTTTGGGACCCCATTTAGCCACTTGGGTAAGATAATGACATTAATACCTTTTTATTTAAAGTAAAAATAAAAATGTCACAAACATGTAATGTTTTACTAAAACAGCTTTTACATGGGGTTATATAATTGATATTTTTGACTATAAATATTCATTATAAAGATAAAAATATTACCTAAATAATGATAACTTTTTTATAATTTTTATATATCAAATAAATAAAATTATTTATGACACAATGATGATGTAGTGTTCACATCATTATTGAATAATTTGAATAAATAAAAGGATAAAGTTAAAATAATATCCAAAACTTGTAAAATTATTATTTGATGATTTTATTTCAAACATGGGACACATTATATTCTACTTTAATGATCTTTGGACCTTTATAAACATAAAATCATTATATAATAAAATAATATTTTCAAGCGTTCCAAAAGAGCCCCTCCTCTCCCTTATAAAAAGACCCCACTTCATACCCATTTCACACACTTCTCAAGCCCTTTGGCTCGTCCAAACTCTACTAAAATAAGCTCCCAATATCCTTCTCTTAATCATAGAAGCATTAACTTAGGCGTAAAGCACTTCAAGAAACCCTTTTGGTTCAATCCAAGGGGAGTTACCCGATTTAAAGGTAACATCTTCTCTTATGTTATTTTGTTTTATTTTGCTTCTCCAACCCCATAAACTCTTTTTATTCATTTATTTTGTAACAACACCAGTATCATAAATATACTAGTATGTTTTTATGGGAATTATTTGAGCTACAATTATACACACCTCCATATAATGGGTGAAGAACATACTGTTTCTGTGGACGATGAACTACTACCTCATAAAACGATGATTGTTCAATTATCTCCTACCGCCTCTCATGGTGGACATTAAGATTTAACTATATTTATATATGATATATATTATGTTTATGTTTTACTTATTATTCTGTATTTCTCATTTATTTTATACCATTATGGTTTCCATAATGGGTAAACGCGATATTTTCATTTTAGGAAGTGCGGACTATCGCCCCCTCAAAGTGATTTGAATCGTTAATTCCATATGTGGTAAATATAAAGGATGGAATTAATAATATTATATATGATATTATTATTGAATTATAATGTACCTCTATATCATAATTTTTTCATTCCATTAAATTCAAAATAGAAATGAAAGTAGCGTTCATGCGTACGTACGGTTTACCGTCTCCATGAACGGTGCATTTCATTTCTTACCTTCAAATGTTATGTACTTTTATAAATACATATTATACTTTATATATATGATATATATGATATCTAAATCATGAATATAATTCTTGAGATAATGGATATTTTACCACATGAACAACTTGTAATTATAAGAAGTTTATTTTTGACTCAAGTACCAAATATCGACAAAACGACCGTTATTAACTTAAATGATTACATAATGTTAATAACATAGTAATAAGTGATATAAAATGGATAATAAGCATGAAAAATGTTATTAATCAAGTAGAAATTAACTTTAGTTTATTATTCAGGAGATTAAAGAACGATCGAGTCAAGTCAGACACGAGGTAAGGGACATCGTCTCAATCTCCTTTCATTGAGGTATATTTTGTTTTAATACAAGAATTTATTTTATAAGCTTTATAAAAACCTTTTAATTTTCATTTCATTCAGAGGAAATCATTTTCTATGAATCATTTTACTAAATGAAAAAAAAGGAATGTTTCTTTTAACATAAGCGCTGACACCGACCTTTTCCGTCGCCGCAAGTATTATTTGATCTTTGGATTTCTCAACAAGATGTAATGTTTTTAAAAGAAAATAAATACCATATAATCTTTTATTTATTTTGGTATTGAAAATGGTTTTTATAATGGATTTGTTATGTCAATATATTTAAGTGATATATTGTGATTTAAATTTTGAATTTTTTTCTTTCCTTTATATTTGTTTTATGTCTTATGATTTTATAATTTTACTTGGACATTTGATGGGTGGTTATGTGATATACCAAATTATGAGTGGTACCATGAATACCAGGATAGGTGGTTACGTTATAACCTCCAATGCATTGGGTATGGAAGTCAGACGTATGGCTATTCTATTTAGCGGCATGTATGGAAGTCGACCATATGGTTATTCCATTTAAGTATGTTTATGTTCCAAGTTACCTTTATATGTTATGTGTTCTTTATATGGGTTTTATGGTGATATTTTGGTTACAAAAGGGTAAGCAATGATATTTTATTCAGTAAAGAGTATTTACTACTTTATATAGGTGAAAATTATTACTTATTATTAGGTATTCATGGTTTACTTGTTATTTTGAAAAACTAACAGTTTCCTTCTTTGTGTATTCCTTACTGAGCTTTTTATGCTCATCCCAAGTTTTTGAAATGTTTTTCACAGGACATAAAGTGGAATAGGGTCAAGGATGGGATCAAGGAAAGTCATGCTGTCTAAAACATGGAACTGCACATGACTTTTTTTTCAAGATTTTTTATTTTATGAAAAAAATGGAAAATGGGTAGAAGTGTCTACTTTGTAACTTTTAAGATGTAATAGTTATGGAATAATTCTCTAAAACTCTAAACCTGAAAAGATCCTCAATGTGAATTATTCATTTAATTCAAGATTAAGTAATGTTTTAAGGCTGGGTCCTTATAGTTGGTATCAGAGGTCGGTTTAGACAACTTTAGGAGTTAGAATATTGTTAAATTCATGTCCATAAATTAATTTATGGTATGATTGAAATGATATAGAATTTAAATATTACCATGTTGATTTGCCTAAGATATTTATGTGTTTAGAATGGTTTTTTGTATAGGAAACATGGCTTCTATATTGGGACAACATCAGGAGGAAAATGACCTTCCAAATCAGCAACCTGAGACGGTCCGAATCGGAACTGAAAAGTTTGTTGCAGTGATGGCATAGTTGACTCAGGCTATAAATGGTGGTGGTATCCATATATAGGATTAGCCAGATCAACCATAGAGGAACGTGTCTATAGTGGAGCATTTTATGAGGCAACATCCCCCATCATTCAGAGGATCATCTAACCCTGTGCTAGTATAAGGTTGGATTAAAGCACAGGAGAAGATTTTTGATGTCATGGGGTGTTCATAAAATCAAACGGTTAGTCTTGCTGTTTACCATTTTGAAGGTGAAGCTGATCAGTGGTGGTCGATGGTGAAAAATATCAGGGATATTGAGGAGATTGATGATCTTTATTGGGATGAATTCAAAGGTATGTTTCTTGAGAAATATTTTCCTTAGGTGGTTTATCTTAGGATGGAAAAACAATTCCTAGAATTAAGGCAGGAGGATGACTTAGTGTCTGCTTATGAAGCAAAGTTCACTTGACTGGCAAGGTATGCTCCAAATTTCATATGAGATCTTGATAGTAAAATCAACAGTTTTTACTCAGGGTTAAAGCCAAATAATCGTAGGTCTTTAGCTTCTCACGTGTTCAAAAGTTATGAAAAACTTTTTCAATGTGCGAAGAAGGTGGAAATGGAGTTTGCCGATGATCAGGTGTTCTTTGAAAAACAACATAATAAGAGGTCCAGTTGGCAAGAAAAGGGAAAGAATTCATCAAAGAAGCCTGGAGGTAAGAAAAAAAAATATCCAACCTGTGAGAAGTGTGGTAAAATGCATCCGGGAGAATGTTTATCCAAGTCTGGAAAGTGATTTCGGTGTGGTAAGTATGGTCATATTGATCGTAACTGTAAAAACGATGGTCAAGCAGGCAATGAATAGCCCGTGGTACGATGTTTTAAGTGTAATGAAATGGGTCATTATGCAAATGGGTTTCTAACGAAGAACTCAACTAAGGGAAAGTATCCAAACTACAAGCATAAAGGGGTGGTGAAATCCTTTGAAACTACTTCAGCAGATGTTGGACCATCGAATTAAGTAGTATCAGGTATAGTGTTTATTTGTTCAGATTATACCAATGCATTGTTTGATTCAGGGTCTACACATTCTTTCATTTCTGAGAATTTTTCTAGTAAATTGGCAATTCCATATCAAGATATGTATCCTAAACTTATGGTAAAAACACTAGAGGAAACGTTGAGACAAAAAGAAATTATAAGAACCTTCCTATCCTTATGTGTGGAAAGAATCGACCAGCAAACCTTATTGTTTTGCCTCTAGTAGAGTTTAATGTCATTTTGGGCATGGATTAGCTTTCTGATTATCATGCTAAGATTGAATGCAGAGCTAAAGAGGTTTCTTTTTAGAAATATTTTCAGTTTGTGTATAAGAATGAACCCTTACTTTTGATAACAAATCAGGAAGCTGAGAATCTAATAAACGATGGAAATGAATGTTACCTTGCACATATTTTTGAAAACAAAGGAACTGTTTAGATTAATGATGTGTCAGTGGTAAATGAGAATCTTGATGTTTTTTCTGATGAGTTTCCTGGTATTATACATGATCGGGAAGTCGAATTTACTGTTTACTTAGTTCCTGATTCTAATCCAATTTCAAAACCCCCTTATCGAATTGCTCAAGTTGAACTTTTAGAGTTAAAGAAGCAATTGTAGGAGTTATTAGATAAAGGTTTCATTCAACCTAGCACATCACTATGGGGTGCTCCTATCTTGTTTGTTAAAAAGAAAGATGGTTCAATGAAACTTTGCATTGACTATAGAGCATTGAATAACATCACTATTAAGAACAAGTATTCTTTGCCTCATATCGATGATTTTTTTGATCAGCTCCAGGGAGCTCAGTATTTTTCAAAGATTGACTTGAGGTCGGGGTACCATAAGTTGAAATTAAAAGAAGTAGACATTCTGAAGACCACGTTTCGTACTATATATGGCCATTATGAATTTGTAGTTATGCCTTTTGGGTTAACCAATGCACCTACTGTATTCATGGATCTAATGAATAGAATTTTCCATGAGTTCTTGGATAAGATTGTGATTGTGTTCATTAATGATATTTTGGTTTATTCCAAAAGTAAATAGGAACATGAAATTAATTTAAGGGTAATCTTACAAACCTTAAAAGAAAAGAAACTTTATGGAAAATTCAGGAAGTGTGAGTTTTGGTTACAACAAATTTCTTTCCTTGGTCACATTGTTTCAAAAAATGGCATAACTATTGATCCTGCTAAAACAAAAGTTGTTGAAGAATGGACAAGACCCACAAATACAACCAAGATCTATAGTTTTCTTGGTTTTTCAGGTTATTACTGGAGGTTTGTTGAAACGTTTTCACGGTTATCTAGTCAAATGACTAAGTTAACTCGAAAAGGTGTTAAGTTCATTTGGACCAAAGAATGTGACGATTGCTTTCAGAAATTGAAAAGAAGATTGGTGAATGCTCCAGTTTTGGAACTACCTCCCAGAAATGGTGAGTTTGTTATCTACAGTGATGCTTCATTGAAAGGACTTGGTTGTGTCCTTATGAAAAATGGTCAGGTAATTGCTTATGATTCACATCAGTTGAAAACTCATGAGTTAAATTACCCTACACATGATTTGGAATTAGCTTCTGTTGTTTTTTCTTTAAAAATTTTGAGGTGTCATTTGTATGGAGTAAAGTGTGAAATATATACCAATCAAAAAAGTTTAAAGTATATATTCACTCATAAAGAATTAAACATGAGACAGAGGAGATGGCTGGAATTAATCATTGATTACGATTGTACAATTCATTACCATCTAGGAAAAGAAAATAAAGTGGATGATGATTTGAGTCGAAAAAGTAATGCTTCATTATCCATGCTACGTTTGGAATGAGATCCATTGGTTTTTGATTTTATGAACTTTGGATTAGAAGTTGTTGGTGCAGGAATTTCTTCTGTTTTGTTTCAGGTGTCAGTGAGATCATCTCTATCAAACAAAATTAAGCAAGCGTAGAAGAAAGACAGTGAGTTGCAGAAAAAGGTAGAGCTGGTTTAGAAGGGTAAGTTTCCTGAATTTACCATTGATAATGATTGTTTTTTGAGGTTTGGGAAGAGATTATGTGTGCCTTGTGATTCACAGTTGAAGAATAAGTTGTAATGTGAGGCTCATAGTTCCCCGTTTTCAGTTTATCTTGGCAGTACTAAGATGTACAGAGATCTGCGGGAGTATTTCTGGTGGGATGGAATGAAAAGAGATATTGCTGATTTTACTGTGAAGTGTTTGACTTGTCAGCAGGTTAAAGCAGAGCGGCAGTTACCGAAAGGGATGCTTCAGTCTTTACTGGTTCCAGAGTGAAAATGGGAAAATATATCAATGGACTTTGTTGTGGGATTACCAAAGACATATCGAGGTAACAATGCAATCTGGGTTATTATTGATTGATTGACTAAATCTATTCATTTCCTTCCTATTCAAGATAAATTCTCTCTAGATCAACTTTCTCAGTTGTATGTTAAAGATATAGTCAAGTTACATAGAGTTTCTCTCTCCATTGTATCTGATCGTGATCTGAGATTTACTTCTAAATTTTTCAAAGGCCTTCATAAGTCATTGGGTACTAAATTAAATTTTAGTACAGCTTTTCATCCGCAATCAGATGGGCAGTCAGAACGAAAAATTCAGATCTTGGAGGATATTTTATGTGTTTGCATGATGGATTACCAGGGAAGTTGGGACCAAAATCTTTCTTTGGTTGAATTTTTTTATAATAATCATTTTCATTCCAGTATAAAGATGGCTCCATTTGAGGCATTATATGGTAAACGGTGTCAAGCTACAGCTTTTTGGGATGAAGTATGGGAAAGGAAGCTGATGGGACCAGAATTGGTAGAAGAGGTGGTAGAAAAGGTTTAATTGATTCAGAAGCACATGAGAATAGCTCAGAGTCAGCAGAAAATTTATGCGGATAACCAGAGTAAGGATCTTTCTTTTGAGGTAGGTGATCATGTTTTTCTCAAAGTTTCTCCATGGAAAAGTGAGATGCATTTTGGTAAGAAAGGAAAGCAGAGCACGAGGTTCATTAGACCTTATTAAATCCTGTATAAAGTTGGATCAGTTGTATACAGAGTGTAATTAACTCCAAGTTTGTCCCAGTTACAAAATGTTTTTCATGTTTCAATGTTGAGAAAGTATATTCCAGATACATCTCATGTTTTGAGCCCAGATGTAGTTCAGTTGGAAGAAAATATCCCTTATGAGGAACAACCAGTCCAGATTCTTGACCGTAGAGAGCAAGTGTTGCAGAATAAGGTAATTCATCAGGTGGAGGTTTTGTGAAAAAACCATATGGTTGAAGAGGCAACGTGGGAATCTGAAAATGCTATGAGGGATAAATAGCCCCATTTATTTTATAAGTGAATAAAATTACGAGGAAGAAAGTCCCAAAAGGGGGAAAAGATGTAACATCCCACGTAAATAAAGTATAAGACATTTTCATATTTATTAATATTTTTTAATTAAATATTAATTTTACTTTAATGGGGTTGCTATGTTCGATGTTGTACCCGATATTAAACAACAGATTTCTTTGAAATCTTACGTTGCACACTAATAATATAATAATATTATTTTAAATAATAGTTAACGCCAAGACATTTTATTGGAGTGAATGAATATAAATAACTAAAATATGATTATATATGTTTGTTAAATGTTTTTACATTTATCCAATAAATGTTAGAGGCCTAAAATGCGAATGAATCCAATTTTAAGCATAAATACAATAATATTCACTAAAAGGTCGATTTATCGCCTTTTGATGATGAACCCTCTTTAAATATATTTTTGGTCACTCTTATATGTTCTATTGGACCAAATAAAATTCTTATTAAGAATCGGGATATCAAAATTTACTTTGTGTACGTTTTTTTTATTTTTCCGATAAAGTTCATTTTTTAAATGAATAGTAAAAAATGTTGTATTTTAATTCAAAACCTCATTTTTAATATAATTTATTTATATGGTTAGATTATATTTTTAATTGGTTTAAAGTGTAATTATAATATATTTTTACCATTTAATCCAATGGTGGTCATTGGAATTAATTTCACTTTGAAATTGGACTTAAACAAGTGTCAATCTTTTGATAGATATTTTTTCTTAAAAACACGATATTTGTTTTGATAACGGGAATTAATTATAAAATTCATTAATTCAACTTATATGTTTTGAATTTTTTAAAATAGACATAATTTTTGAATTTGAAATATCAAATATAGCTTAGGGTGAATTTTTAGTATTTTTCTAAAAAACATCAATTTTTGATAAATAGTGAAACCACTAAGTGGTGGTCAAAAAAACCGTTTTTTTCATTTAAATGAAATTTTACCACTTCTGTGAATTGAATTTCAAAAATCCGACATACATGGTTGTCATTAGTAAGTAAAATTTTGTTCAATGGGATGAAAATTGTCACATACATAGCTTATTTTAAATGTATTTTTATTTTAATTTCCATTAATGTTTTGTTTTGGGGGGTTTCCAAAGTTTTTATGGAGAATAGGTGAGTTTTCATGAATTGGGCCAAACCGTGAGCCCAATTCCTGATTTAAAAATAAATTTTGTTTCTTTTATAACTTATTCATTTTTTAATATTTTTCACTCATTCCAACTCCTAAATGTCCTCCCCTGATATATTAACACCAAAATTAAAATTTGGAGCCTTTGGAAATCCATAACCAAGGTGTATATGGGTTTTTATTTAAGGGATTGGGCATGCCCGAAAGCCCAATTCCAGTTTTAAAAATAACATTTGATTAATTAATAACTTATTCATTTTTTAGGGGTTTTTGGTGATTCAAAGCCCCAAACACGCCCCTTGCACCCATCCGCGCATCCAATATCCTCCCACCCTCTTTGCAGCTCATTTTCATCGCAGTTTAGGTCGAAACTTTTGAAGAACTAAAATTTCTGGAAGATTTATAAAGGTAATTTGTTTCCTTCATAACTCCTTCGATTCTTACTCTTTTTCCCCCATTCAAATTCCTAAATGATCTACTGATCCTTGTTCGAACCTCCCTTGAAGGTTTGAGTATTTTTTAAATCACCTACTGGTTTTTTGGGGGGATATTTCTACAAGATATTTTAAGTGAGTTGTTCTCCTCCTTTCTTCTTTCAATTTGTTTAGGGTTACATCCAATTTACTTAGGGTTTCTTCCATTATCATTGAGGTTAATAATGTACAGGAAGTAGGGTTTACAAATTAGGGTTTTATCTTGTGTTTCATGGTCTGGAATTCTGGTTTTAGGTCTGGTTTACCTTCCTTGATGTGCGGCGGTGGTGCGTTTGAGTTTTCGCACAAAGGATTCAAGGGTTTCCTTGGTTTTGGTAGGTGATTCCATTTTGTATGAAATATTTGTGAATTGTCTACTGTTTTTATGGTATTTTAATTCTTATTCAATTTTATTATTTCTGAAAAATATAGTTTTAGTGGTGTTTGTATTTAAAATTAATCCTAAAGGCCAATTTCATGTGAAATTGGGACTTTTTCATAGAAATGTTTTATTAGTTTAATTGGGGCTACCTTATAAGTAACTAGTTGATTTTATTGAACTATAATATGGATATAAATAATTTTTTTAATGGTTTTCCCTTGTGTTTTTTGCTGAAAAATCTGGTTTTAATGGTGTCTGTGAACCACATGAAATTCTAAGAGTTGTGTTGTGAAAAAATGGAGACTTTGCAATGATGTCGTTTCTTGAACCATATGGGGTTGCCCTAAAAATGATTTTGTGTTTTTACTGAAATGTAGTAGGATTCCCTTTATGTTTTGGAAACTTAAATATGTGCACATAGTATGCATGTAAGGTTTATAAGGAGTTTTGTGTCCGAAACACTACGAGATTTTGAGGAATTGTTTTATGAAAAATCTAAGTGTTTTTTTGCGTGTTTTAAATGGTATAAAATGTGATAGCTACTGTATTGGTTGTTCTTGAACAATAATGGTGTTTTATATGAAAATTTATTTATGTTGCATGCTGAAATTGATTGAGCACAAAAGGGGAAGCCCGGGTACCTAGGTGGGGCGGATTTGTACTAGTACAGCTAGTGGACCGGATGGGTTTTGTCCCTGTTTCACTTAGCATTTGGATAATGAAAACTCTAACTAAACTATGTGGATGATTATTGGGGACCACTAGGTTATGGGTATGTTCCCTACTAGTGGCTCGTGCATGATAAAGGATTTTTCTATGGTTACTTTACACCGAGGTACGAGGTACATAGGGCCCAAGACAACCTAGTGCCTAGGGGTGTTCCCAATGTTGTTGCTCATTGGATTTGTAGTATTTACCCATGTCTTAGGGTGTGTTTGGAAGTAAATTATAGTATCTAACATTTCTATTTTAATGTGTTAATATTCTGAAAATTTTGGATTGAAAACTATTTTCAATTAGAGGTTTCATTTCTTGAAATTTTAACACTGCTTTTCCTTGTGTTTGAAAACTACTTGCTTTTTCACATTGTATTTCTTACTCTTTGGAATAATTGGGTGGTATCCTACTGGTATTAGTCTCACACCCTACTTACACCCCTTGGGTGTAATTAGACTTGGTTATGTTTTATTCAGGTAAAGGAAAGGCTAAGGGTTATGGCGGTTCATGGTGTTAGTTCACATCCTTGGTGCGGAGTTGTGGAGATAGCTTGGGGGCGATGACCCCTAGTCATGTGGAGTCCTTGGGGCTGTCTTGATGCTATAATTATTTTTATGTGGACCACTTGTATTATCTTTAAACCAATGTACTGAGTTCTGGTTTTTACTTGAGTCTTTTTTGGCTCAAAAATTTCAGATTTATATTATGGATTGTTTTTAATGTTTTATGCTTTCATACTCGGGTAAATCGTTCTCAAACCTAAATTAATGATACCCAGGCACTTGTGCCTGCCCGTGGGGATAGGGAACGCCCTTTGGGTCATGTCACGGGCTGGGTTTGGTGCTGGTTTTGGCGGTGACAAGATTCGGTTCGTGACAAAAATAATTTTTGGTGAATAGTAACTTTTGACTTTTATTAACCGCGATTAAAGGTAATTAGTGTAATTTAAGGTAAAAATAATGTTGTAATGATATAAAATTACCTTTACACATGTCATACCCTTATTTGATGAGTCTTGGCCGACCAAGAAAAACCATGGGTCAATTTTGGGACCCCATGGAGCCACTTGGGTAAGATAATGACATTAATACCTTTTTATTTAAAGTAAAAAATAAAAATGTCACAAACATTTATTGTTTTACAAAAACAATTTTTACATGGGGTTATATAATTGATATTTTTTACTATAAATATTCATTATAAATATAATAAGATTTCCTAAATTATGGTAATTTTTTTATAATTTTTATACATCAAATAAATAAAATTATTTATGGCACAATGATCATGCACTGTTTACGTCATTATTAAATAATTTAAATAAATAAGAAGATAAAGTTTAAAAAGATATCCAACACTTGTCCAATTCTTATTGGATGATTTTATTTCGAACATGGGCCACCTTATCTTCGACTTTAATGATTTTTGGATCTTTAGAAACCAAAAATCATTATATAATAAAATAATTTTTTCAAGCTTTTCAAAAGATCCCCTCCTCTCCCTTATAAAAAGACCCCACTTCCTACCCATTTCACACACTTATCAATCCCTTTTGCTCGTCCAAACTCTACTTAAATAATCTCAAAATATCCCTATCTTCATCATAGAAGCCTTACCTTAGGCAAAAATCACTTCAAGAAACCCTTTTGGTTCAAACTAAGGGGAGTTACCCGATTTAAAGGTAACGTCTTCTCTTATGTTCTTTTGTTTTATTTTGCTTCTCCAACCCCCTAAAATATTTTTATTCCTTTATTTTGTAACAACACAAATATATTAAATATAATAAGATGTTTTTATAAGAATTATTCGAGATACACTTACTCACACCTCCATCTAATGGGTGAAGAACATACTTTTTCTGTGGACGGCGAACTACTGCCTCTTGAAATGATGATTGTTCAATTATATTCTACCGCCTATCATGGTGGCCATTAAGATATAAATGTATTTATATATGATATATATTATGTTTATTTTTTCCTTATGCTTCTTTATTTCTAATATATGTCATACCTTTATGGTTTCCATAATGAGTAAATGCGATAATTTCATTTGTGCGGACTATCGCCCCCTCAAAGTGATTTGAATCGTTAATGCCATATGTGGGATGTATACAGGATGGAGTTAATAATATTTTATATGATATTATAATGGAATTGTAATGTTTCTCTATATCATAATGTTTTCATTTCATTAAATGCGAAATAGAAATGAAAGTAGCGTTCATGCGTACGTACGATTTACCGTCTCCATGAACGGTGCATTTCATTTCTTACCTTCAAATGTTATGTACTATTATAAATAGATATTACACTGGAGATATATATGATATATATGATATCTACATCATGAATATTATTCTGGAGATAAAGGATATTTTACCACATGAACAACTTGTAATTATAAGAAGTTTATTTTTGACTCAAGTACTAAATATCGAAAAAACAACTATTATTAACTTAAATGATTACATAATGTTCATAACATGGTAATAAGTGATATAAAAGGGATAATGAACTTGAAAAATGTTCTTAAGCAAGTATAAATTAACTTTGGTTTATTATTCAAGAGATTAAAGAACGATCGATTCAAATCAGACACGAGGTAAGGGACTTCGTCTCAATCTCCTTTCATTGAGACATATTTTGTTTTAATACAAGACTTTCTTTTATACACAGTATAAACACATTTGAATTTTCATTTCATTCAAAGGGAATCTTTTTCTATGAAGCATTTTACTAAATGATAAAAAATGAATGTTTCTTTTAACATAAGCGATGACAACTACCTTTTCCACCGCCGCGAGTATTATTTGATCTTTGGTGTCCTCAACAAGCCGTAATGCTTTTAAAAGAAAATAAATACCAGATATTCTTTTATGTATTTTGGTATTGAAAATGGTTTTGATAATGGATTTGTTATGTCAATATATTTAAGTGATATGTTTTGATTGAAATGTGGAAATTTTTTCTTTCCTTTATATTTGTTTTATGTGTTATGATTTTATAATGGTACTTGGACATTTGATGGGTGGTTACGTGATAAACCAAATAACGGGTGGTGCAATGAATACCGGGATGGGTTGTTATGTTATAACCTCTAATGCATTGGGTATGGAAGTCGGTTGTATGGCTATTCCATTTAGTGACATGTGTGGAATTCGACCATATGGTTATTCCATTTAAGTATGTTTATGTTCCAAGTTACCTTTATATGTTATGTGTTCTTTATATGGGATTTATGGTGATCTTTTGGTTAGAAAAGTGTAAGCAATGATATTTTATTCAATGGATATTAGTTACTACTTCATATAGGTGAAAATTATTACTTATGATTAGGTATTCATGGTTTAATTGTTGTTTTGAAAAACTAATAGTTTCCTTTTTTGTGTATTCCTTACTGAGATTTTTATGCTCATCCCATGTTTTTGAAATGTTTTTCACAGGACAAAAAGTGGAATTGGGTCAAGGATGGGATCAAGGAAAGTCATGTTGTCTAAAACATGGAACTGCACATGAATTTTTTTCCCAGAGTTTTTATTTTATGAAAAAAAATAAAACTCATTAGAAGTGTCTACTTTGTAACTTTTGAGATGTAATAGTTATGGCCTAATTCTCTAAAACTCTAAACCTGAAAAGATCCTCAATGTTAAATATTCATTTAATTCAAGATTAAGTAATGTTTTAAGGCTAGGTCCTTATATTCATAAACTAATATAGTGTATTCCATTTTTTAAAAATGGATCCTAGTGGAAGGAATGGAAACTGTATCAATGCACAAACTCCATGTAGATATTTCCCTCCTGATCAAGATAATTATAGTGGAGCTGGTGATACAACTGGTGCTGATTAGATTATCACTATACTAGGACAACTCACACAGGTTATGAATAATAACCTTACTCATATGGATCACCATGATCCACAACACAGAGGATCAATGTTAGATCGCTTCATAAGGCAACAACCACCAACATTCAATGAGGGTAAAAATCCATTAGTTGCTGAGCAATGGATAAATTCCTTAGATAAAATATTCCATGCATTGTGGAGTGGCGAAAGGGAAAAAGTTTTCATGGAAGTTTACCGCCTCACTGGAGATGCTGATCAATGGTGGTCATTGATTCAAAACACAAAGGAAGATGATGAAGTATAAAATATGGAATGGAGGGAGTATAAAGATATTTTCATAGAAAAATACTTTCCTCATTACCATCGAGCGGATATGGAAAGAAAATTTCTGAGTCTGAGGAAAAAGGAGGATGAGAATGTCACAAAGTATGAAGATAACATTACAAGGTTAGCAAGGAATGCTGCATATTATATACATAACCCAAGAAGTAAGATTGACCGTTTCTTTTATGGGTTAAAACCATTTCTCCATCGAGAATTAGTATCACAATCCTTCTCATCATATGAAGATATTGTCTCGTGTGCTATCAAGACAGAAAAGGAATTCTCTAAGTCTTATGACTTTAAAGAAAAGAAAGAGAAGAATAGATATGTTGAACACTCTGGGAAAGGAAATAAAGAAAACAGGGAAGAAGGGAAGAATTGAATTTCCATCCAGGGATAATTGTGGAAGGAAGCACCCTGGTGCCTGTCTAAAAGGAAAAAGAGTATGCTACAAATGTGGACAGAAAGGCCATCTTGATGGTGATTTTAAGGGAAAGAAAGACGATACCAATGTTCAATGCTAAAATTGCAGGGAGATGGGACATTATGCAAATGAATGTCCTAAGCATCAGGGAAACTTACCTCAGAAAAGACCAAGGGATCAAGGCCAAGATTATGCGATCACTACTCCTAAGTTTGAAGCCCAGAAAGACATGGTTACAGGTAATTTAATGGTTTCCTCAAGTTTAGACAATGCTTTATTTGATTCTGGATCATCACATTGTTTTATATCTTCCCAGTTTTCTTAGAAAATTATATATTTCCAATTTGATTTAACAAGGGAGATGTCAGTCAAAACTCATAAGGGAAGTGTCATTAATACAAAGTTTTGTGAATCAGTTCCCATTAGGGCATATAAATGTTCTTTATATGTTGATCTCATCATCATACCCATGATTGGATTTGATATAATCCTCAGTATGGATTGGTTTTCAGACCATGATGAAAAAATTTATTATAAGAAGAATGAGGTTATGATTTTTGATTATGATGATAAGGAACACCTTATCTTTAGAGCAGAAACATCACCACCTCATTCTTATATAGATCCACTCCCAGTAGCTCAACTAAATTCAATTATTGGAGAGGAAGAAAATGAAATAATTGTGGGTGAGGAATAGAATGTTCAAATAGAGAATGTACCTATTGTGCAAGAATATGTTGATGTTTTTCTAGAATATTTACCTGGACATCCTATAGAATGAGAAATTGAGTTTTCCATTGATTTAATTCCTAGTTCAAGGCCCATATCGAAGACCCCTTATAGAATGTCCACTGTGGAATTAGTGTAACTAAAGAAACAACTTGAGGAATTGAGTAATAAGGTATTTATTCACCCTATTGTTTCTCCTTGGGGAGCCCGTGTTATTTTTTTTAAGAAGAAAGATGGATCTATGAGGTTTTGCATTGACTATAGGGAGATCAATGCTATAACAATAAAGAACAACTATCCCCTACCTCGCATTGATGATTTATTCGACCAACATCATGGAGAAAAATATTTTTCAAAGATTGAACTTTGATCTGGATATCGTCAGTTGTGTGTGAAGAAGGAAGACATTCTGAAAACAGCATTTCGAACTAGGTACGAGCATTAGGAGTTTACAGTAATGCCTTTTGGGAAAACATATGCACCCTCTGTTTTCATGGATCTAATGAACAGAGTTTTCAAGGAATATCTTGATGATTTTGTAGTAGTATTTATTTATGATATTCTGGTATACTCTAAAAGCTATGAAGATCATGAAAATCACTTGCGCACCATTCTAAAAACCCTAGAAGAAATGAATTATACAGGAAGTTTAGAAAGTGTGAATTTTGGCATCAGGAGATTTATTTTCTTAGCCATATTGTCTCTAAGGATAGAATCTCTGTTGACCCTTCTGAGACAAAGGAAATCCAAGAATATCCAACACCTACCAGTATAACTGAGGTACGCAGTTTTATTGGTCTATCAGGTTATTATTGACGTTTCTTCCAGAATTTTTCCCAATTGGCTAACCCATTAACAAATCTCACATGTAAACAGTTTAAATTTGATTGGAAAAAAGAGTGTGAAGAATTTTTCGAAGAACTGAAGAGAAGATTAGTCAATTCTCATATCTTGACTCTACCATTGGGGAATGATGGGTTTGTTATTTATAGTGATTCCTCAAAGGAAGGACTTGGTTGTGTCCTTATACTGAATGATAGAGTTATTTCCTATGCATCATGACAGCTGAAAATTCATGATCAAAACTATCCTACTAATGATATTTAGTTAGAAACTGTAATATTTTCTTTGAATATTTGAAGACACTATCTCTATGGTGAAAAATGTGAGATTTATACTGATCACAAGAGTTTGAAGTATATTTTCTCTCAAAAGGAACTCAACATGAGGCAAAGGAGATGGCTTGAACTACTCAAGAATTATGATTGCACAATACACTACCACCCAGGAAAGGCAAATAAGGTGGCCGATGCTTTGAGCAGAAAGGATCATGGAGTTTTGAACAATATAGGAGTTGAAAGGGATCCTATTTTCATGGATCTAGTAAAGATGGATATGGGAATAACCATTGAAGTTAAAACATAAATTCTTTTTCAAATGGTTTTCAAACCATCTTTACTAGCAAGGATAAAAAGTTCTTAGGCTGATGATGAGGAATTTAAAATGAAGATTAAATCTATAAACGATGGTAGATTGATCAAATTCGTATAAGATGGGATTTTGAAATTTGGGAAGATACTTTTTATTCCCGATATGCCTGGTCTAAAAAGGGAATTTTTATATGATGCTCATAGCTCCAATTTCTCTATACACCATGGGAGCACCAAGATGTATAGAGATTTGAAGGAACATTTTTTGTGGGAAAACATGAACAGGGATATTGCTGATTTTGTGTCAAGATGTATGGTTTGTCAACAAGTGAAATCTGGAAGGAAACATCCTGTAGGAGTAATGTAACCTCTTCCCATACCTGAGTAGAAATGGGATAATATTACGATGGATTTTGTCATGGGACTACCAAAGACTTCTAGAAGGAACGATGCAATATGGGACATTGTTGATCGTCTTACCAAGTCATCACATTTTCTTGCTATAAGAGAAGATTTACCACTTGAATGTTTAGCAAGGCTGTATATTAATGAATTTTTAAGACTTCATGTAGTACCCCTATCGATTGTTTCTGATCATGATCCACATTTTACATCAAGATTCTGGAAAATTCTTTCAAAATCCCTAGATACTGAACTTTGTTTGAGCACTTCCTACCACCCTAAAACTGGTGGAAAATCAGAACGGGCTATTCAAACTTTAGAATACATGTTGATATCTTTCTCTCTTTACTTTCAAGGTATGCGGGATCAATATTTACCTCTAATATATTTTCCTATAACAATATCTTCCATTCAAGTATTCAGATGGAACCATATGACGCTTTATATGGAAATAGATTTTGTACACCAACTTGTTGGGATAATGTTAGTGAAAGAAAACTCATAGGCCCAGAACTTGTTGAGGAAACAATGGAAAAGGTGAAGGTAATCCAAACCCACATGAAAGCATCTCAAAGTAGGCAGAAAAGCTATGCTAATAACTGAAGGTAGAATTTCAGGTAGGAGATCATGTTTTCTTGAAGTTATCTCCATGGAAGAGTATTATACGGTTTGTAAATAAGGGTTAATTGAGTCCCAATTACATTGTACCTTTTGAAATTCTAGAACTAATTGGGGTTGTAGCTTACCGTTTGACAATGCCGCTAAGTCTCTCTAAAGTTCATGATGTGTTCCACGTATCACTATTGAGAAAATACATGCCTGACTGATTAGCCACTAAATGAGGCTAATATTTATTGTTAATATATATAATATTCATGTTCTTTATTATTAATAAACACCATTTTAGTGAATTTTACACTTTGAACATCATTTCACATTATGATTGTAATACCTTCTTAAAATGCACTATTATGTGGTATATTTGTTAACATCATTTGAAGTAACCAATGATTCATCTTATTTTAAGAAATCTAATTATACATATTTTAATTTTATATTTTGGGAAATTGATAAAAACTTAAATATGAACGTGTTTGATTCAGGGATCAATGGAGATTTCATGGAAGAAGATGGGGATATTTTGTGATGAAAGGAAACAATTCTGAAGAAGTCAGATTGGACACCAGCCCACTGATGAGACTGTGGGACCCACATTATGAACCCAATGAAGACCAAGTTTTGTGGGAGGCTATAAGACATATATAGTAACAAATAAAGCTTCATGATCCAATACTAATTATGCCTCCATGGTGTTCATTTAGGTGGCCCAAGTAAGAGATAAAATTCTTGGCCAGAATCTGCGGCCCAGAAAAATAGCCCACCATTTAAATCATATCTCAAAACCCATAACTCCTTTTGGACTGATATTTTACAATATGTTAGGTGACATAAGTAGATTAATTTAAGTCTTCTATGACCCACCCAAATTCTGTACTCTATAAGGACTAACAAGAGCGTCTTTTCGGTGGAAGCAAGCTGGCTGCCACCTCGGGTCAAGGGTGGAAAAGTCTCATCTCCCTTACTTTCCACCACCCTAGTCCTACCATACTCAAGTGGGATATTTTTTACTATTGGAGGATCGACCCAAGCCTCCCTAAATTACTATTTAAGTTAGTTTTGGTGAAGGAGTTATTCATCTTTGTTTCTTTGTTCAATTGTAATGTTATGCTGCGATTTTGTTGTCTCAAGTGTTTCTTTCACTTGTAAGTTGTTCAATTCACTTTAGTTTCTTAATAAAAGTTCTTATTTTCCTATTATTCTATTATTCTTCATATCAATTTGATACCGTTGGTTCAAGGTGTGAATTTATTCACACTAAACCTTATGAAATTATTCACACAGCGGTGGAGTGATCATTTTCTTTTTATTGTTTTCTTTACTTCTTCAATTCCTCCCTCATGAGTCTACGTCCCGCTTCCATTGAAACCATAGCATCAATGGAGGGATAACCCACTTATGGTTTGATCCAAGGGAGTATCAAGGGGATGGATTGGATGTTATTTATCACTTCATTAATGTATAATCACTTCTTTAATTGTGATTTTTATTTGATGATTTTTAAACTCCATCATCCTTGTTGAATTTAAGGTCACACGCTTCATGTGATAATACGAACATTTACCATGAAGTGCTCAAAACTTTGATCCTTCAAGTGTATAGGTGATTAGTATTAAAGGGTGTAGTAATTAAACCAGTGAGTGATGATGTTTTTTTATCTTCTTAAATGAACCCATCTCAAATATAAGAAATTGAAATCATTGAAAAGGAAATACGTCCAATCCACCCCAAGTGATAACCTAGGATCAACTCATTCTTTTAAATTGAATTCACTTAAATATGTTAGATATCCTTTAAAACTATATTAAATCAACCCAATTTGGCCACTTTATAGCCAAAAATAGTCTATAGAATGTACGTGTCTATAGGTTTCTTCTTAGGTCTCTGAGGATTCGATAACCCAAGCTAAAATATAAGGACCGTTCTACCTTCATCTCTTGGGTAAATTTGAGCGAGAATAAAATTTTGGCCTCATTTAAGGGGACCCAATTAAGTCATATAAACACCCATTATATTCTCCCCCATTTCTTCTTTTCTCATCCAAATTCTCTTATCTTGTCCCTTTCTCATTTTTTTTCTTTTGGCGCATGTCCGCCTACACCTGCGATCAATCAAACCGTCTAGTTAGGGTGGATAGTCCTGGGGTTGGGGAGTCAAGTACACTAAGGGAACTCTTTACATTAGATCCTAATCTTACTAATACTCTAGAGTCCAAAATTGATCCTATTTCAATGGAAGGTCTTCAATGAAACCAACTCATAAACCCAGGTGGGAACCAAAATGGAAACCCAAATGAGGTAGCCCCAAACTTGGGAAATGAAATTGATCAAACCATGAATGAATACCTCACACCTTCCTAGACCAATTCCCCCTCATGAATTAGACACAATTCCCTAGGATATTCCAACTACATATTTAAACCCCATTTCCTAAACCACCTTCCCACATTCCATGGAATGGAGTCCGAGATGCCCTACCTTCACATTAAGGAGTTCAATGACATCGTAGAAACCATGTGTCCCCCACATCAACTAGAATCAGCTAAGATGAGGCTATTTCCTTTTTCTTTAAAGGATTGATATAAAAATTGGCTAAACAATTTGAGACCATAATCTATAAATTCTTGGGACCAACTACAAAGATAATTCTACAAAAATACTTTCCCCACCACAAAACAATTCCACTTAAAAAGAGTATCCAAAACTTTTTTGAAAAAGAGGGAGAGTAATTCTATGAAATATGGGAGAGGTTCAAAGACACTCTAAACATGGTTCCACACCATGGTTTTTCTATTCCTGAACAAGTGAGAATTTTCTATGAAGGGTTGGGTCTAGGGAACAAACAATTCATTGACATGATGTGTAATGGAACCTTTAAAAACAAATCCCCAAATGACGCTTACGAGTATCTAGAAAGCCTTTCTGAACAAAACCAAACATGGGGAACTTCACCTTATTTTGAAAATCCACAAAGATCTACTGGAATTAATACACTTATAGAATAGGAAATCCTTGGGGAAAAACTCATAGCACTCTCTAGGAAGGTTGAAGAAATAGACCTTAGGAAAGTCCATGAAATCCAAACTATAGACCCTATTTGCACAATTTGTGACAAACGTGACTATAAGACAGACAACTGCCCAACCATTCCATCCATCAAGGATGTTATTTTAGGAGGACCCCCAGCGGAAGTAAATGCCTTGAACTTTCAAAAGCCTCAATACCAAATCAACTTCAAACCAAGGTATAATGACCACCCAGGCTTCCGCTGGAAAGATAACCAACAACCTAGCCAACCACAGGGAAAAAATCCTTACCCCCATCAGAACTACCAAACCCATAACCAGTTCCAAATCCAACCTATCCAATACCAATAGCCACCGGTCCATTTTCAACAAACTATCCCACCTTCAAAATATCCCCCTGGGATAAACCAATCTTCTCAAGAACCAAACCAAACTGTTCCACAAAGCCTACTAGAACAACTGTGCAAACAAATGGAAAGGATGAACTCGGAAGTCTCTTCCCTTAAACAAGAACTTCAAACCATCTAAACTGGAAAGGCACCCATGCCTACTCAGGCGGTGCCATCTTCAACTTCAAGGGGAGAGTCAAGTTGTACTCAAACAACTCATGAACAACTAAAGGTTGTGACTGTTGTAAGAAATGGGAAATCAATTGAGAAACCTCAACAACTAATTCAAAACTCATCCGAAGATTCAAACTTAGATGAAAATTCAAATGAACCACAAGATCAAACTGAGGAAACTGATAACATTGTCAAGGAAACAACTCTTCAACAAAAAACCCCACAACCTGCACCATTTCCTCAATGCATGAGGGGGAAACCCAAGCATGAACTGAGTGAAACATCGAGGGAAATATTCTCACAAGTCAAGTTGAACATTCCCCTTCTCGATGCAATCCAAACCATACCTGCCTAATCAAAGTACCTTAAGGACTTGTGCACTTTTAAAAGAAAATTTTCACATAAAAACCAAGTTATTTTGGCTGCTAATGTGAGTCCCACCATTCAAGGGACCATTCCTCCAAAGTTGAAAGACCTGGGTTTCCCTTACATCAATGTTG
Source organism: Viscum album (assembly GCA_963277665.1). Taxonomy (NCBI): domain Eukaryota; kingdom Viridiplantae; phylum Streptophyta; class Magnoliopsida; order Santalales; family Viscaceae; genus Viscum; species Viscum album. The sequence continues at coordinate 716,261,237 of OY728128.1, read as the reverse complement.
AACTAGGAGATAGCAAAGTTTTCAAGGCCTTGTGTGACCTAGGTGCTAGTGTCAGTCTCATCCCATATGATTTGTACTTCTAGTTAGGCCTAGAAGAGCTCCAACCCACATCTATCACACTTCAACTTGCTGATCGTAACATTAGGGTTCCAAAGGGGATTTTAAAGGAAGTTCTGGTAAAGGTTGAAAACTTCATCTACCATGCTGACTTCATTGTCCTTGATAACAATTCAAACTTAGGAAATAAGGAACAAACCCCAATCATCATTGGTCGTCCCTTCCTTGCAATAATCAACTCTGTTATCCAAGTCCAAAATGGGAATATGAACATCACCTTTGGGAACATAAGTCTAGACTTGAACATCTATAATGAAAGCTCACAAGTAGGGGATGACGAGGACATTCATGAAGTCAACATGATAGGAAGAATTGATAATGAATCCATGGAACATCGAGGAATATTTTATGAATGTTTAAGCCAGGATGAGATTGATTTCCTTTATTCATATGAAGGAAGTTTATCTACTTGGATTGAATCATTTTCAAATTGCTCTTATGATGAAGTCTTAGGTCCAACAATCAGTGAAACCTTCCAAGAAACCACTTTCATGGAGACCACTCCAAATTCCTTCCCTAAATCTGATTAAGCCAATATAGTAGCTGAAACTTCTACATGTGGGGAATCAATCTTATCTGAAACTCTAAAAAAATAAATTGAACTTGATCCAATGTCCCAGTATTCTGCTAAAATTCCAAACCAAACTGATCTTGAATTGAAGGAACTTCCCGCTACACTCAAGTATGCTTTCCTAGGGGACAATCAAACACATCCTATTGTCATTTATTCTTCTCTTGAAGACAATCATGAGAGGATGCTTCTAGATGTCCTTAAAAAACCTAAGAAATCCATTGGTTGGACCCTGTCTGATATTCCCGGGATTAGCCCACTTATTGGGACTCATAGGATTGTTCTGGAATCTGATTCAAAGCCATGTCTTCAACCTCAACGACGACTCAATCCTAATCTCATGGAGGTAGTAAGAAAAGAACTTCTGAAATTGTTAAAAGCCGGTATCATATATCCCATAGCTGAGAGTGAATGGGTGAGCCCAATCCAAGTGGTTCCAAAAAAGGCTGGAATCACAGTGATAACCAATGAGGATGGAGAGATTCTTCCAACAAGGGTGAGTGGTGGATGGAGGGTTTGCATTGACTATAGGAAGATAAACTCATTCACCAAGAAGGACTATTTCCCCTTCCCATTCATTGACCAAGTCCTTGAGAGAGTGGCAGGACATGCCTTCTACTGTTTCTTAGATGGGTACTCAGGGTATAATCAAATTGAGGTCTCCCTAGAGGATCAAGGGAAGACTAAATTCACATGTCCATTCAGAACCATTGCCTTCAAACACATGCCCTTTGGTTTATGCGATGCTCCTGGAACCTTCCAGTGGTGCATGATGGGAATCTTCTCAGACATGGTAGGGGATTTTCTAGAGGTCTTCATGGATGACTTCTCTGTGTTTGGGGATACATTTGAGGGATGTCTGCAGAATGTGGAGAGAGTCTTGTCAAGATGTGAAGAAACAAATCTGGTCCTAAACTGGGAAAAATTCCATTTCATGGTTAAAGACGGACTAGTTCTAGGACATCTAGTCTCAGGTAGGGGGATTGAAGTTGATAAATACAAGGTTGAAATCATTCATCACCTTCCATCACCCAAAACTATCAAGGAAGTGAGGTCTTTGTTAGGATATTCTGGTTTCTATAGAAGATTCATCAAGGAATTTAGTTCAATCTCCTGCCCCCTTTGTGCCCTGTTAGTAAAGGATGCTCCATTTGTTTGGACAGAAAGCTGTGAGGGATCATTCTCAACCCTCAAATCCTCTCTCACCTCTCCTCCTATTATGAAATCTCCAAATTGGAACCTTCCTTTTGAACTTATGTGTGATTACATTGACTTTTTTGTAGGAGCTGTGTTAGGACAACGTTGTGATAAAACTCCTTATTTAATTTCTTATGCAGAAAAATCCTTAAATGATGCCCAAATAAACTACACCACTACTGAAAAGGAGTTACTTGTTATTGTGTTTGATTTATAGAAGTTTAGGTCCTACCTTTTAGGATCCCCCATCACTGTGTTCACTGACCATTTTGCACTAAAATACCTCTTCCAAAAACAAGATGCTAAGGCTAGACTGATTAGGTGGGTCCTTCTCTTACAAGAATTTGACCTCACAATCAAGGATAAAAAGGGTGTTGAAAATGTTGTATATGATCACCTCTCTAGGATGGAATTCAAATACAACTCAAATCACCTTTCTGTGTCTAATTCATTTCCTGATGAACACCTATACTTTGTGAGTGACTGCCCTTGGTATGCTGACATAACCAACTTCTTAGTTAGATGAGTAATTCCAAAATTCTTAGGGACTCAAGCTCGAAGGAAATTCCTTTTTGATGTTAGGAAATATGTGTTTGATGATCCATACCTCTATAAGTTCTGCCCTGACTAAGTCATTAGGAGGTGTGTCCCAGAATCTGAACAAGAGTCGATCCTTAAATTTTTTCATAGTGAGGCATGTGGAGGTCACTTTTCCTCTATGAAAACATCTGCTAAGATTCTTCAATGTGGTCTTTTCTAGACCACCCTCTCAAGGGAATCATACACATTTTTTTCAAATCTACCCTAGGTGTCAATAAGTATGGTCCATCACAAAAAGGAATCAAATTCCACTCACTCCCATCCTTGTAGTTGAAATCTTTGACTGCTGGGGAATCGATTTCATGGGTCCCTTCCCAAACTCTAGGGGATACCTCTACATACTTTTAGCTATTTATTATGTATCAAAATGGGTTGAAGCCATTCCCACCAAGTCTAATGACCATCATGTTGTGATACGATTTCTGAAAGACCACATATTTTCTCGATTTGGAATTCCTATGGCCATAATCAGTGATCGAGGAACCCATTTCTGCAACCATCCATTCCCTGCACTCATGTCTAAGTATGGTATTTCTCACAAGGTTTCCACTGCATACCATCCTCAAACCAATGGTCAAGCTGAGTTAGAAAATAGGGAGATTAAGAATATTCTTGAGAAAACTGTCAATCCTTCTAGAAAAGATTGCTCTGAGAAACTCTTGGATGCTCTTTGGGCATATCGTACAACATTCAAAACCATCCTAGGAATGTCACCATATAGGTTGGTTTATGGAAAAGCATGCCATTTACCGGTTGAAATTGAGCATAAGGACTTTTGGGAAATTAAGAAAATGGATTATGACCTCTCATTGGCCGGAACAAAAAGGAAGTTAGATCTAAATGAATTGGAGGAACTAAGGATGGAGGCTTATAAAAATTCAAGGATCAATAAAGCCAGAGTTCAAGCCTACCAATCTAGAAATATCAAGGTCAAACATTTTGAACCGGGAAAACTTGTGCTCTTGTATAGTTCAAAACTTCATTTACACCCGATAAAGTTAAGGTCTAGATGGTCAGGTCCTTTCATAGTGCATCATGTGTACCCCCATGGGGCAGTAGAGATTCAAGACCCCACAAGTGGTTACATTTTTAAGGTCAATGGTAAAAGGTTAAAATCATTCATTGAATCATTCAATAAATAGGAAATAGAGGTTGAGTTAACTGAGACAACCTATGAACCAGGAAAAAATTGATAGATTTAGGATTCATGTCAGGCTAATGACGTTAAACAAAGCGCTGCATGGGAGACAACCCATGGTTTCCAAGTTTCTAATCATTTTGTTGTTTTAATCAAATTTATATTTTAAATAGGATTAATGAATCATTTTGATATTTAAAAATAAAAAAATAGACTGTTGACCTATTCTTCTATTATGAGTATGGATGGGTATGAAAGGGGAGCACCATATTCATCCGTGTCACATGGTGTGATCCTTGAGTAATACCTTACCCAAAAATTTAAAAAGAAGACAATGTATCATCAGTTCATTTTATTTTTATGTGTTTGTAGGTTAAAATAAAAAAAAATATAATAATAATAATAAAATTAAAAGGACACATCGTAGGTCGTGGGGAAAACCCCGTCACAACCGGCGAAGCCGCAGGGATTCGAACCTGGGACCGAAGGGAGACAGGGGCGCGAGCTTACCACTGACCTACATAATTTTGTGATTCCTTATTCTATAATTTATATATATACTCATATTTTACTTTCTTTATTATATAAATATATATATATATATTGTTTTATTTGTTTTTTTCCTCTCTTTTTTTTCCTTTTTTTACTAGGGAACTCTGCAAATGACATGGATATCAAAGGACTAAATTGAAGCAGCAAAAACTTCAACTTCAACCACCAGGTGACTTCATTCCATGATCCTCATATTTCAATTTCCTTTTTGAAATTACCTTACCTGCCCCTACTCCTTCTAAATTTTCATTTATTTAAACACTGGGGACAGTGTTATTTTAAGTTGGGGGGGAGATGAAATAACAAAAATTGCCTTTGTGAAAAAAATGATTTGAAAAAAAATTGTAAATGGGAGGAAAAATTCCTTTAACTTTGAACATGGTAATACACATTGCACACTTTGAAACTGAATATCAAATAATTTAGCATGCCCTGATCCTGATTTTAATCCTTGTATAATTTCATGAGTATAGATTTTGGAAAGTGTGGCTGTCCAATGTGATATTTCATCATTTATATTTTCATCCAAATAAAAAAAAATCACAATGCATGTCCTTTGGATAGTGGGGTATTAGTTTGAGTTCATGGGGTCCCCCAAATAAATAGAATAGGTTTGGTGATCATTTTAGTTTTAATATGAGTATTCAAAAAAAATAAAAAAAATAATAATAAATTTGTGCGTAGAGCAATGAAATGACCTAATGTGTGGCTTTCGACACTTGGGGATCGTGCAATACCACAAAACTGGGCAAGGCCAGTGCCACCCCTTTATCAGCGCTAACGAAAAAGCGCTGATAAAGGGGGGGCCTTTATCAGCAGTGCTGATAAAAGTACCCCTTTATCATCGCTTTTTTAGCGCTGATAATGGCCCCCCTTTATCAGCTCTTTTTTTAGCGCTGATAAAGGGACCCCCTTTATCAGCGCTTGTTTAGTAGCGCTGATAAAGGGGGGGCCTTTATCAGCGCTTTTTTTAAAAGCGCTGATAGAGGGTCGACTTCAAAAAAAATTTAAAAAATATATTAATATATAAATATAGTTATATAGTCATATTGATATAAATATAATATATAATTTTTAAATATATTTTAGATAAGTATAAATGTACATTTACACTTAATATACTTAATATATAAGATATTTAGTGAAAATGGATTCTTAAAAAATTAAAAAAAAATATTTTTAATTAATAATTTGATAATTATTATGGAGTAATAGTCATTTAATAACACTTTGAAGAATAAAAATATTAAAAATATTAAAAAAAGATCCAAAATATGTTGAAAACGCAACTCAAACATCAAACGGCCATAAATTTTGATCCGTGTGTCCGTTTGATCTCTACCACATATAAAATTGAATCCTGAAACGAGATCTACATCACTATGACCCGGGGGGTCCATAGTCAAGAGTTTTTCGAGGCCAAAAGAGTCCCATAAGGCCTTCAAAACTGAGTTTTTAGTCGGGGTACCCATATTTTTTAACATTTTGTGGATTTTCAGCCTCGTTTAAGGGGGTATTATTGGATTTTTTTGGTGGGGAATGAATTTATTCCAAGGTATTACATTCATATTGATATTATGTCTTTGAAATTTTATCCTTTTTTATAACGCACTGCTATTTATAATCAAATATATAACTATATGTATATATTTTTTATATATTCACACCTAAAAATTAAATTTTTTTAAATAAATAATTCAACATATTTACATATAAAATATACTAGCTTTATCTAAATAATAACTAATATCCATTTTATTTAAAATACCAACATATGAATATTTATATAACTACTATATATTAATATAACTATATATATATTAATATAACTATATATATATATATTAATATAAATATATATTACTATAGGAATAAATATAACGAAATATATATATATAAATAAATAGATATATCATGAATAAGAGAAAAAATCAATATAGGGTAGTGAAAAAGGCTTTAGGTGCGCATGGGGGAGGTCTCGAGATCAAATTCGGGTGGAGGCAAGGGCGCGTGCGCAAGGGTGATTTAAAGGGGGCTAGCGCTGATAAAGGGTGTAAGCGGTGCGAGCGGGCGCTGGATGTACGGGAAATCACTGATAAAGGTGGGATCAAGCGCTGTAAAAAGCCCCCCCCCCCCCCACCACGAGCATGGAAGTATTTTTTATTTTTTTATTTTTTTTATTTTTATCAGCGCTAAAAAAAGTGTTGATAAAAGGGGTCTTTTATCAGCGCTAAAAAGAAAGTGCTGATAAAAGACCCTTTTATCAGCGCTTCGTTTTAGTGCTGATAAAAGACCCCTTTTATCAGCGCTTTTTTAGCGCTGATAAATGGGACCCCCCTTTTATCTTCACTGGCATTTTTAGCACTTTTTCTAGCGCTGTTAATGGCCATTTTTAGCACTGATAAAAGTCATATTTGTAGTAGTGGTGACTCCATAGTTTCCTGGCCCAAAGTTAGAAATTTTATCTCTATTTTTGGTAATTTGAATTTTTTTTTGACTGAGTTAACTCGAGATGTTTTCTGAGTATGTGGGCTTCACCTGGTGCACTAAGGTCTTTGATCCTGGGAGTCATCGGCAAAGTCTCGCTACAGGGGTTGACTCTTTTGAGTGCAATTTCAATTACCATGGAAAAATTTCCAAAAAAACAAAAAACAAAAAACAAAAAAAAATACAATAACAAAAATTGAATACTCATATTAATATTGAAATATGACTCCACCTAGAGCTTCCTTCATTTCCCCCTTGAATAAAGATGAACCCCCATGTCTATTGTGATGCACAACACATCCTCATACTTAATTGATATTGGATGAAATATGGCAATGAATTTGAACAAAGGAATGGGCTTGGGATTGGGATCTGCTTATGAAAATATCTTGTATTAAAATATTTTTATGGGTTTCATGGTTTTTTGGTATAAGGTTTTCTGGTGATCATTGTGTATTAAAATGTTTTTGGAAAAGGGAATTCGAATTTCATATTGTTGAGATATATTTTTCTCGGGACTAGCAAAACTCAAGTTGGGGGGTGTGATTAGACACTAAATGAGGATAATATTCATTGTTAATATATATAATATTCATGTTATTTATTATTCATAAACACAATTTTAGTTCATTTTACACTTTGAACATCATTTCACATTATGATTGTAATGCCTTCTTAAAATGCACTATTATGTGGTACATTTTTTAACATCATTTGAAGTACCCAATGATTCATATGATTTTAAGGAATATAATTATAAATATTTTAATTTGATATTTTGGGAAATTGATATACACTTAAATATTAACATGTTTGATTCAAGGATCAATGGAGAATTCATGGAAGAATATGGGGATATTTTGTGATGAAAGGAAACAATTCTGGAGAAGTCAGATTGGACACCAGCCCACTGATGAGACTGTGGGACCCACATTACGAACCCAATGAAGCCTAAATTTGGTGGGAGGCTAGAAGAGATATATATTAACAAATCACTCTACAGGATACAATGCTAATTATGCCTCCATGGTGTTCATTTAGGTGTCCCAATTTAGAGATAAAATTATGGGCCAGAATCTGCGTCCCAGAAAAACATCCTATCAATTAAACCATATCTCTAAAACCACTACTACGTTTGGGCTGATATTTTATAGGCTGTTAGGGAACATCAGGATATTAATTAAAGTCTTCTATGGCCCACCAAAATTAGGCCATATATAAGGACTTACAAGCGCGTCTATTCGGTGGAAGCAAGCTGGATGCCACCTCAGGTCAATGGTGGAAAAGTCTCCTCTCCCTTACTTTCCACCACCCTAGGCCTACCATACTAAAGTGGGATCTTTTGTATTGTTGTATACTCGACCCAAGGCTCCCAAAATTCCTATTTAAGGAAGTGGTGGTGAAGTAGTTTTTAATCTTTGGTGCTTTGTTCAATTGTAATGTTATGCTGCGATTTTGTTGTCTCAAGTTTGTCTTTCACTTGTAAGTTGTTCAATTCACTTTAGTTTCTTAATATAAGTTCTTCTATTACTCTTATTTTGTTGTTCTTAATATAAATTTGATGCCGTTGGTTGAAGGTGTGAATTTATTCACACTAAACCTTGTGAAATTATTCACACAACGGTGGAGTGATCATTTTCTTTTTATTGTTTTCTTTACTTCTTCAATTCCTCCCTCATGAGTCTACTTCCCGCTTCCATTGAAACCATAGAATCAATGGAGGGTTAACCCACTTATGGGTTGATCCAAGGGAGTAGAAAATATCTGTATTGGATGTTATTTATCACCTCATTAATGTATAATCACTTCTTTAATTGAGATTTTTATTTGATGATTTTTAAACTTCATCGTCCTTGTTGAATTTAAGGTCACACACTTCATGTGCTAATACGAACCTTTAACTTGAAGTGCTCAAAACTTTGATCTTTCAAGTGTATAGGTGATTAGTATTAAAGGGTGTAGTCATTAAACCAGTAATTTATGATGTTGTTTTATCTTCTTAAATGAACCCATCTCAAATATAAGAAATTGAAATCATTGAAAAGGAAATACGTCCAATCCACCCCAAGTGATAACCTAGGATCAACTCATTCTTTTAAATTCAATTCACTTAAATCTGTTAGCTATACTTTAAAACCATCTTAAATCAACCCAAGTTGGACACTTCATATCCAAAAACAGTCCATATAATGTATGTGTTTATAGGTTTCTTCTTAGGTATCTAAGGATTTGATAACCCAAGCTAAACTACAAGGACCGTTCTACCTTCATCTCTTGGGTAAATTTGAGTGAGAATCACTGACCCAATACATGTACTCACCTATGAAGAATTAGAACTAAAACCCTATCTATCATATGGAGAAGATCCTATCAATATTCTTGATAAAAGAGAACAATTGATGAGAAAACAGACGACTTGTATGGTAAATGTTCTATGGAGAAACCATAAAAAGGAAGAGGCAACGTGGGATCCTGAGGAACTTATGATGAAGAACCACCAAAATATTTTTATGCAGTAATATTTTAGAAATTTTGAGGACAAAATTATTTGAAGGTGGGGAGATTGTAACACCCCAATCTTCCGTGGTACGTTTCCCTTTGAAAAATAAAATAGCTTTCGTTGTACACAACTTCGAGATTCTAACACATCGCGACCAATCAAACTAGCCATTACGAATAGTAAAACCCACTTTTTTAAATTTTATCAATTTTATCTTTCAAAATGGAATTCATTTTTGGGTTTGGAATATTGAAACTATCTTAGGGTTAATTTTTTGTATTTTTCTGAAAACACTTAGTTTTTAATGAATAGTGAAAAATAATAATTTTAATTAAAAACAAATTTTTTTTAATAAAAATAATTTATAGTGATAAATTATATTATTGAGTGGTTTTAAGTATAATTAGATTATATTTTTACCATTTAATACAATTTTGGTCATTGGACGTAATTTCACATTTAAACTGGGCATAAATAAGCGCCAATCTTTTGATAGTTATTATTTCTTAAAAACACACCTTTTATTTTGACAATGAGAATTAATTTTAAACTAATTTATGCCACTTATGTGTTTTGAATTTAGAAAAATGGATTCCATATTTAGAATCAGGAGGTCCAAATTTTTTAAATAGGTAAATTTTATTTTTAGACATTTTGAATAATGACTTCGGTAAATATTTCTTACCATGGTTAAAGGGTAAATCCAGTAAATAAGGGTAAAAAATAATATTATAATAATATTAAATTACTCTAACACCTGTCCTAGCCCTATTGGATGATACATTTCTAACCATGGGAATCCTTTGGTCGATTTTGGGACCCCATGGAGCCACTTCTAAGTGGTAATGACACTTTATATTAATTAAGTTAAAGTAAATACAAAAATGACATAACCATATATCTTTTAGTAAAACATTTTTTAAATAGGGTTATATATGTTTTCTCTTTGACTATAAATATTAATTATAAATATAAAAATATTTAATACATAATGGTATTTTATTTATAATTTTTATACATTGTATAATTTAATTTATTTATGATATAATGATGATGCAGTATTTTCCTTATTAATGAAAGAATCAAATAAATGGTATTATAGTTGTTAAAATAAATATAATTTGAAATTTTTGATGCCATCCAAGAATTTTCTAGGTTAATGTGAAGTTTAGGATTTATTTAATGATTTTTTTTAAAGTAATAATGCAGTAAGGAATTTAACAAAAACAAAATAGCAAATAGTGTCAAAATTGACATAAAATAGTTTTTAAAACAAATATTATATTATTAATTGATATTCTATTCCTAAAAATATAAGTTTTGGCCAAAGGTCTTAAATATTATTATATATTTAATTAATTAACCACTTGAGGTTCTCTTGGAAGTTTATAGTAAGTTTATTAACCATATAATATAAAAATACAAAGAAACATGGTAAATGTCTAACTAATTAAGTAAGAGTTAAATCTAAAAGATAAAGTTAATATAGTGACCCAAACCTGTATAAAACATATTGGTTGAGTTGTTTTCGACCCATCCCCACATTATAATTTAAATAATTCATTTTAGATTCATTATAAACCGAAAATTATTTTATTATAAAATAATATTTCAATCTTTTCCTAAGGTGCCCCTCACCCCTCTTATAAAAGGGCACTTCCCCTTCTCTCAAATACACACCTTCAGAGTGATTTTTCTAGGCCAAACCTGGCCCAAATATCCTCCCAAATGTCCTTCATTAATCCTAGGGGCCTTCATTTAGTCAAAAATCCATCCTAAGGATCCCTTTTGATCAAATAAAAAGGAAGAACACGAAGAAGAGGTAAATATTTCATCACCTCTTTCAAGTTCCTTTCTTCTTCCACTTCCTCTTTATTTGTTGTTTCCATTATAAAATAATTAATCCAGTATCTTATATATACTATAATTTTATTATAAATATGGTACAACCATATTCATTATTCTATCCATCCTTTTCATGACATGTCACCATATGTGCGTACGTATGGATTATCGTCTCCACGTCGTGGTGTAGTTGTTATTCAATACATTATTATTTGGATGGGTATGATAATGATGTATAATTGATCTAAATAAAAAATATAACATGATAATGATTCTTTATATATTATATATCATCCAATTATATATTATTTTAATATCAAAAGAATTAAATTGTCGCTCCTACGTACGTATGGATTACCGTCTCCACGAACACGATGAGATTCATTCCCCATCGTATCCATTCAAGACTAATTTTCATTTTATGATTAAAAATAATGTTTAAAGTCTTAATATCATTATTAATATTAATAATACACATCCTATCCATAATAAACATTACTTACATAACAAATCATATAAAGGAAAACAAATCATTTAACACCCGAAACGACGATAATACTAAAATATTATTAACAAAGCAATATTAGAAGATCATATATGATATATTATTAATGTATATAGTTATTTTATAATTTAATAACAATTATTTCTCCATTATACATGAGTTTAACCTACCATCGACCAAGTAAAAGTATAAGTTAAGGGTTAATTCTACAATCTCTTTATTATCTGAGGTTGTTTTTTCATAAATATCTACTGGGACCTCTTTATCATCCACATCCATGTTTCTTAAAAATGTATTTAAAAACATTTTTATTATTTAATAGGCAATGAGTTAAAGTAATTTATACCCTTATTTTAACTTATATGTTTTGAAAGTAATCTTTCAGTCATTTTCCAAAAAAGGTACTTTACGAACTTTTCGACAAAATTAAGGTAAGAATGTTTTTTTAACTTATACGGTGGGTGCGGTTATTCTCCGCCGTTATAAAATTGTCAAAGATTCCCTTAGAAGCTTATAAAAATATTTTAAAAATAAATGTTTTCTTTTATAATTATGTAACTTTAAATAATTTCAAAAAAAGGAAGAGATATTTCTCTCAAATAGTTTTGATTTCATCTATGTCAAAATCCTTTGATGGATTTTATACTTGTTTGAAGTCAATTCATTATGATACAAATCTTCCTTATTGTATTCATGGTTTTGCGATATTTTTAACTGTGGATGTGTTATTTTTATACCGTTCATGGTTTTTGGTTAAAGTATTGACATTTTTTATGCTAGTTTTAATACGAATGTTTATGTTATATTTCAACCTTTTCATATGAGGAATGTGTTGGACTTAATAAGTTACGGGCGGAGCCCCCTATATCTCCTCGATGCATCGGTAGGTCTCATGAGGCAACTAGACATGGAATTTTATGAGGCCTTTACCTATTTTATATATTGTTTTGGTCGAGACCTTAATCATTTTTAGACGTCTTGGCCGAGGCCTTGACAAAATGTTTCAGAATGTCAGGCATTATACATTCCATCATTATGAAAAATAATATTGATGGTTCATGTGGTCATTCGACTGGTAGAATACCCATGATTATGTTTTATTATGGCATTATTTACTCAACTCATATTATTTCCATAAAAGTATTCATGTTTATTATTGGTAAAGGCATGTGGTTTCAATTATTCACCATGCTTAATGTTTATGTTATCTTACACTGTATTGCTTACCCTTACTAAGCTTTTGAGCTCACCCCTTTATTATGTTTCATTTTCCCAGGATATGAAGAAGTTAGTTATGAGTGACTTGCAGGCATAATCTATGAGGCTTGGATGTTTCTAAAGGAATAAATTTATGTTGTATTTCTTTTCAATTTGTAAAGTTGAACTTATGTATGAATCGTGTTTCCAATAATACTAAGTTGATCAGTCTTTCAAGACATGATTTCCTTGTGATCATTCTAATGTTATGTAATAATGCACCAACTCTGAGTAACTAGGGTCAGGGCATTACACATGACAATTATCACCACAAAAATAAGTTAAAAAGGAAATAATTCCCTCATATATAATCACACTAATTTTTTAATATACAGTTCCTCCAGAAAGTAACATTCCCCCCAGAAGAAAAGTTCCCCCACACTCATAGAATCTACACAAAGAGGACCTTTATATAGGGAGTCACCTAACATATCAAGGTTTATCAATCCCATGAAATAAATAAACACTCATTGAACACTGCTTCCATCACTAAAAGGAACCCCCCATTGTCTAATAAAGAACATGAAAAACAACTATAATGGTTAGATCAGGTGGGATATTTTTTTCTAGGAAATAATGAATATGGAATGGATATGTGGAATGAATTGGTCAATGAAATCCTCCAAAATTTTTTCCCTCCCATAACCAAATCCTATTATCTCATTCTAGAAATGTTTTAGTGAGAATTTTTTCCTTTATATGATAAAACATGTGCGTGACTCTCCATTAATAAAATTATTTGAATCTCTCTTATCCAGAATATGAAGACCATATACAGGTTCTGTAAATGTTTTTTTATCAGATAGACATTGCTATATTCTCTGTAGCTCATAACCCGATGTCATAAAAGAACTGTGACATTTTGAGGCATGCATGTATCCATATTTTAGAAACACTTAGAGAAATAATCACAAATTCCTCATAGGAAATATGTATCTACGAATGGGGTAAATATGGATCATTACACTTCACTATGTTCTCAGGATAGTATATCCCCCAAAATATGGAACCCTACAATATCATTATCATAGGAGAAGTCATGGGGCCTATCAACATGCATTCTAGTTGTTCAATCCAAAAAAACCACATGCCTATAAGGTGAAAAATAAATATAACTAAAGATAATGGGCCATTGGAAGGCCTTGAAATAGGTCGCCCATATGGTTAAGAAAGTATCTAAAATAATAATAACCGAACCCCAATCCACTCTAAAACTATTAATGGCTAGGATATCAGACCATGAGTTGGTATTGCACATGGATCATGTTCAAGTGAAAGAGTACCAAATCAGGAATATTTCATTTGTAGACGCTATTATCTCTATCTGGGATCAAGATCAACCCATATGTATACAAATTGTTTTCCACTTCCTCCACCCCCAGGGTAATAAAATAATTCTCTAGTCTATAAGATACTAGTTACAACTCTATTTCAACACAATCCTATAGGGAAAGAGTAATTTTAACCAATGTCACTACCCTTAGAATTATAAAAATTTTAAATGGTTTAGGAATAACTTGTGTTTGACCCACATAAATTTCAACGCTCATGGTTGGGTAAATTATTTTCATCACCTCCTAAAAAATCTCTCTTTTCCAGGTCAGATAGTGATTGCTAATTGTGGGTCCCATATATTTTCTACTACCACACAACATGACCCTATTATTCAGGGCATGTTTGATGAGGATTTCTCGAGAGTCCCTCAGGATCCCCCTTTATAGGTCAAACCTAAGGTAATATCCTGAATATAAGATCAGGCCTTATAGGGTTCACAAAATAAAATAGTCCCTTAAAAAGGGGGTTCAATGGGAAAACCATAGTATACCCTTTGAGGAGGATACTATAAATGAAGATATGCTACATTAGATAGATGATGATGAAGTTTTTACTATTCCCAGATATTCCACAATTATCATGATCACTATTAATCAGGTATATGAAACAAATCAATAAAATGACAGTAAAAAATGAAATCGAGAAATAATCTCTCAAGACATGGGTTGTACTAAAAAAATAGTTTTAGGGAATGTGTTCCAAAAAATTAAAAAGTAACCATAGAATATAGAGCCTATAAATATGGAGTTTATTATTACTTTGAACCAGTCTAAAAAGATATCAGTAAATTAATTGTTGCATCCCACCCACCACTAAGAGAGATTTAAATCCTCTCAGTGGAAGAAACGTTGGACCAATATATGGATGAGATATTTAATCTTAGATGTATCAATGAATAATTACTTAGTGGAAATATTACCATTGTGTATAACCATAAAGAAGAAGTAAATAATTCTATTCCCACTCATCAGAAGGGGTTATCCTACCTATAGGAATATAATCAAAGCATGAGGTGGGATCTGGATTGAAATATAATTTCTATTTTATTGAATGAATTGAGGAAGATTTTAATTTCCATCCATTAGAGGGGTAACATTAATAATATCAAGATAGAAATATTGACCCATTGTGAACTATCACTCAGTAGTTGGAGGATTCCATATGATCATGTTAGGCATCACTCATTACTATCAATTAGGGGATGAATCATACAATGTTTCCCCTAGAACTCCTCAAAACATTTTATTCACTTGTCTCTAAAATTAAGTACATGGAAGGGAAGTATTCCCCAGTGAAGCCTAAATGGAAGCCATATCCCATAAGGGTAGATGTTACTCACCCTCCACAGGAATTTAAGAATCATATTTTTTCAATCATAAATGGAATGTGAGATATGGAGAAGGATCTCGCACATTTGGTGTCTCGATGTGGCCCCATGATTAGCGAGAAGGTGGGAAATAAAAGGAAGTTTTTTTCAAACCCAAGGGAGAAGATATTATAACTTTTTTTAGAAAACCACTTTTAAGAACTACTGATAATACTGATCTAGTTGAAATACTAGGGTGGGATTTGGGATTTTTCTGAAACATCACAATGTCACGTGGAAACTATTTAGTGAAGCAGCTCTAAATATCATCATGTACCCAAATCACATGGAAAATGGTCTGTTAAGAAATAAATGATAAATATTACACTCAGACCTATTCCAGTGTCTTTTAAAAAAACCATGAAAACTCTACATCAGCTAACACCTCCTTCTATGTGATAGAAACAAAAAACACCTACATATTGAGGAAAATAATGATCAAGGACACTCATGATATGAAAATTGAAAAAAAATCCTTTTGGAAATAATATTTTCATAGTTACATTCTATCACCCATGGAAAATAATATCCTCAAGCTACTTGAGCCCAAGAGACCCGATGAAGTCATCCTCAATGATCATATTAGATATTGCACATTTTATCAAAGGATAAGATCCATTATCTCATACTATTTCATATTCAAGACAATATAATAGAAAATGGTCAATTTCATATAGGTGATGTTATAAAATCTCTAGTGTAATTGGCCCACGATTCTATCATCCAATTAGAGGAAGAATGTGATTGAAAAGATGTCTCAACGAGATGTAAGTGAATGTTTGATAACTATATAACCTAAAATACTATTAATTAGGCTCGTGAATTTATCATGGAACAAATATATCAACCAATTGTGGTCCCAGATCCTGTTATATTATTTTAATGGATTTCATTGATAATATCCTCTATATCCATATATAACCAAAAGAAACTGAATTTTTTCATCTAACCAATGCACCTATTATGATGATTATATCTTCCATGTAAACAAAAAAATTTATAAAACATTCTAGATAGAATGAAAATGAATCAAGAAAAATAATATTTTTAAATTTCATCATTGGTGTGGCTGACTACATCCTTGTTGAGTTCGAGATGATCCAAGACACATATTATCTACTAGAAATCAATCAACAATCACAAGTGGGTAATTTAGGTATCATCCTAAAACCAGGATGGCTAGGTATAAACCATATTAAAAATTATACTAGTATCCATCAAGTGTTAGTTATAATGGAATCCCACTAGTGTTGTTTATATTGAAATCCCACTAGTGTTAAAAAAACACCAACATAATGATAAATATCACAAAAATTCAAGATTCCACTACAGCACAAAAACTGATCATCCTCTTTGATCCACTAAAGTAAACTGATTTTTCACCTTTTCACTCCAAATGAATGTCTTTTATTACCATCGAATGTAATCAACAACACTATGTGAAAGTCAGTTCAATATACTCTTCTGAATAATCAGAATATATCACTTCCACTTCAGCTCACTAAAATATCATAATGAACAACTGAAGATCCGGTAATTCACTACAAGTTGTATTCATTCTCTCTTTACTGAATGATATCACTTCAACCTAAAAAAATATAGTTCTGTAATAATCACATCAATGTGATTAGTGGATGTAATTTTAAAAACTATTTTTATACATTCTATGTACAATAACAAATGAACAACTCTCTCTGTATTTTTTATTTATTCTTTATGAAATTACATTGTACTACACTTTAAGGAAAATCTTATACATTGTATCACATAATTCTTTACTTTTTAAATGGTATAAGTGCACATAAACAATATTAATGAATTGTATCAATTCATGTAATCACTTCGATTGAACAAGAACAATATCCATAATTTTCGTAGAACATTGAACACTATTGTTTGATTAATAGTTTCACTCTTCATCATTCATGTAAATTATCATATACATGATTCTTTTATGATTGTCAAATACTCAAAAACTCCGAAATATTTTTCTTATTGCAACACTATTATTGAACATGTATAAAATATATTCACTACTCATATAATATAGTATGTTATATATATATATATATATATTATTCATGAAATTAAACTTAATTTGTTACCATCTATGCATAACAATATAAGTTTAAATATACTTCATAAAGAAATAGATATCCTGAAACTCCCCTATATCTTCACGTATGGTATTTTACATAGATACTTTGTTAAATGATTGAAGAACTGTGTATGTGATACATTATTATCTCATATATTGGTAGCATTCATAGAAACATCATGAAACCCAAGTGTATTCCATGATCATAAATGAGTTTTGGAAATTAACATACGTTAAGTAGTTTCTAGGGATTAGAAAACATCATCACAAACAAAAATAAAATTATTTTCAAATACATAGCTACCTTGTGTAATTGTTTCAACTCTCTAGGATTTCTCTCATGATGTGGAGTGACTATTTTTCAAATGGAATGTATGGTGGGTACTTATATATTGGTCTCCACCACCCAATCTCGTGCGCACTAACATATCATGCACCAACATGCTCAAATGAGTGCACATCTAGAGCTTGTGCATTTCAGGACTATGATAAATGACCATCATCAATTTGAAAAACAAATAAAATTTACGCTTTCCAAGTTTAGACATTGTTCGAATCATAAAAACAATGTATTATGATACTTCGATATTTTTTGGAACTTAATTTTTCCAAATGGAAAAAAAGATCAGGGGGCTTTATACATTACCACATAAAGTCTCGATGCATGTAGAAAACCCTCTGAAGGTCTAAGTTGAAGAAGGCATAGATGGTTTGATCCAATATCCAGGATAAAATGAATTATCTAGACATGGTTTTTATTGAATTCCTTAAATAGAATAAGAATAGTTCCCAAATCCTTCCATCCCATATAAATCTGCACATCTATCTGGATACACTGAATAAGTATCATTGTTTCAACACTACTTCAAGAAATCTATAGGGTCATCACCTAGACACACTGTACACATGTTACAAGTGGCAGGCCATACCCACTTTCCCCCCATGTTCACTATCACATTGAATTTGATCTCCATGCATGCTCAATGTCTCATTCTCCACCACTTCCCGTGTACTCAGTGATATAGATCCCCCCATGTGGTTGAGCTCTCCTCTCACACATCCATGACTGTGATGGTTGATTTTATCATGGGTAGTTAGCATATTCTTCAAAAAATACCAACAAATTTACTTAGTTAAAACTATATAAATGTCATCATATGACATCCATTCCACAAAATAACCCATTAGTCATCATTTAAACTAATGAACTAGACCATCATAATATGATATTTCTCCACATATTTATTTCTAAAGATTAATGATGATTAATATTAATCATCATAATATATTTTTCAAATTCTATAAACAATGTTCATCTTTCTACTTAAATTTGGCACATGTTTTGGGCATTAAAAACAGCTCTGAAATCATCACATTTAGTGTGGATGTTTAAAGAAACACTTCAAATAAAATCATATTTTCTAACTTATGAATAATTCTCAATAATAATTAAATGGAAGAAATGTCATTCATTAATCACTATCACATTGAAATTTTTTCATACAAATATATTTACAACAAAACCAACTCAATTATTACTACAACTATTTGGGTTTAACAATATCACCCTTTAGATTTGTTATCAATTCCCATTTCACTTCAAATATAATTTTCTTTATTTTCCCCCTTATTGAATTTGAAAACAATGATATTAGTATTGGAAATAATTCAACACATCTCATTATGTAACAACTAAAATTTTATTCTTCTCTCCTTCAATCTCTACATTTCATAAGATATTCTACTTAAGAGAAATTCAAATTGATATACTTGAGATAAGGATAACATCCCTTTTATTAAATCATTGATTCATCAATTAATCAACTCTAATCCTACATGGAAAAACCTAATATAGAAAATAAGAGTGATTATTCTAGAATAAATAGTTTCCAATAAATATTTATTATAACGCGAGGCCAACATTGACACCTTCTTTTAGTGGATATTCAAAAAAAATAACTAATATCCTACATTCACATTGTAAAACAGGTTAAAAACATTCAAGTTCAAAAATTTACTTCCCCTTCAGCAATCAATTTCACTTGTTTCATCAAATAATATATTTATCCCATTCTGATTCATAGTTTTTTCATATAGATAAAGGATAACATACCACTTTAATTTCAAGCTTTAATTTCATGGATTTGAAATCATAACATAAATCTTTTTATAAACATAAAATATTCATGTAATACCAGTATAGATATTCAAAAATTGTATTTTTTTATATTTTCTCCCCCTAGATGGATGAGCATCATCTATCTTCTTCATCATGGTGGGCTTTCTTCCAGTTTAAACTCCAAGAAATTTTTTAATACTAATTAAAATAATAACTCCCATGATGTATAAATTAATGGATTGTGTATAATTATTTCATAGAAATCATATTATCATGACTCCCCCAAAAATATATGTCTCACCTACAATTCCATTTATAGAAGAAGAAAAACACAAAATATGCAATGGAATAAGGTGGTTATTCAATATTTTATTTTAGTTGTTGAAGTGATGCTATGATTTTTCTCTCATCCTAGAAACTCCTTTCAATTTAGCTAAGGATTTTTAAATACTCTTCATGATTTATCCTTCTTTATGTTTCCAAATTTTATCATTTCAGGGAAGTATGTACTTCCTAGTTTCATTAGTGTTAATATTTTATGGAATGGTATTCTTCGCATTAGTAATAAATTCACATTCATTCTTTGGTTCGTGATCCAACTTCTTAAAATTACAACTACTATATACATATGACAAAAAACAATTTGGTACATGCTAAGTATAATTCTTGGGTGTATAATATTTCTTCATAGTACAATTTCTAGAACAAGTAGACACTAGTGTTTTACCTTTATTCTTATATAGTCCATTTTTAGGAAACCATGTCATGTGGTTGTTTGTAATATGCATAGACATTCTGCATCATCCACAAATATTTCAAGAAATCATAGGGTCATCATTTTTAGATAATCTCTAATGAAATTAAAAAAAATCATCTTAAATTTATTGCATCAAATCACCCTATTTATTTTTTCTGAAATTAATTTATTTTCTTCTTTAGATTTCCTCCACTCTCAGTATTGTTTATAAAGTATTTGAAAAATTCCATGATATAACTTCTTATTCCATAGTAGAAGAACCATTTTTTTATTATGACATTCATTTAATCATTCTTTTGGAGTGTAGTTTGCTTCTCTATTTTCTTAACTCTCTTTATCTACTTACACCCCATGGAAGAATATTCCACTTTTGTTCTTTTCCTCTACATTTGATGTGGTATTTTCATGATATCATTGTATGAATAGTGCATATATGGTACATACAAGCACACATAATAACTATGAAAATATCCATATCAAAAATCATAGGATACTTAAAGACACTCAAATCTATTCTTCATAGAAAAATCTTTTTCATCTGTGAATTACTATACATTTCTATAGGATTTCTATTAACATCGGATATGTTTCCCCTTAACACCAAACTTTTCTAATTATCATGCATTGAAAAATTATGCAAATAGACAATGAACTGTTCTTTTTATTCTTTATCCAATATGAATTTATCATCCTTATATTTTATTTTCAACTGAGAGTTCTTAACACTCATGGTGGATTGATGAGATTCTTTAAGTGTGTGAATCATCTCAGTACGGACCTTCTTAGTTACTAATTTTTCACATAGATTTCATCAAAAATATTTTTCAACATAGAAGAGATGTTCATTGAAAAGTGATACATTTTTATCATTTGCTTCAATATGATATGTGGGAAGTTTTCATACTTGAAGATTCATTATCAATGCTTTATCCATATCCACATCTTCCTCTTCTAGTAGTGAAATTTCATTATATAGTCTCTTGATAAAATAAAATATATAAGTGAAAACCTTGGTAGGAACATTGTTTAAAAAAGTATTTGGATTCCTAATAAAAATCAAGGGGTTTTACAATAAAATATTATTTATACATGTTTGAAATAGAATCATCAAATGGGTCATTATCAACTGATTTAAAAATTAATACTGGTTGACTACCAAAATGAGTACATTCAGTTTCTGGTGTAACCACTTTCTTCATCAAAGTATTTATTAGCTTTATTGCCACTTTCATTGGTATATTATTCATGTTTTTTTAATAAACCTTATTGTTGGTGCTGACATAGATTGTAACTGAATTTCTAATATAAGGAGACTATATTACATCTTCCAATTCAAATTTACACTTCATATATGTCTGATATAAACAACTAGGACAATATGGAATATTCAATCCAAGGATGAACCTTTCCTCTGATACCAATTGGAGTTCATAGTGGATCATATAGTTACATTGAGTGGGTTTGAACCAGTGTCAACATGTTTTTCTGATTTCTTTTCATTCAGTTTTACCACTATTAAATTTGAACCACTTCACTTGTTATGATGAATATGCATTTATTGTAAACAAACACAATTATATCACATGCAAGATATAAACTAAATGAAACACACCACATAGTATATTTACATGGCTTGAACAAGATATGGGTGATTATGTTCTTATTATATTTGGGATGATCCTAGAAAAAAATCTAAACTAGAAATCAATCAACAATTATGATTCATTCATTCAGGTATCATCCTAAACCAATTATGTGTAGGTATTAATCACTTCCTAAATTATACTAGTATACCACCAATGTTCTTTATACGGGAACCCCAAAAGTGTCATTTATACTGGAATCCAACTAGTTTTCACAAACAAAACACCAACATAATGATAAATATCACATGAAGATTAATATTCAGATTCAACACTTAACTAATATTCCTCTTAGAGCCACTAAGATAAAATGATCATATACATTCCCATATAATCAAAAAGTCTTTGAATAGCACTGAATGTAATCTAGAATATTATATGCAAGTTGACTCAATATATTCATCTGAACAAGTAGATGATGACACTTACACATTATCTCACTATAATATCATAATGAACAACCAAGGATTCAAAAAATTTATGCAGGTTTTCTTCCTCCTCACTTTACTAAAATATATCACTTTAGATCAAACAAATATTTTGTTTTCATCCTCACATGAAAATTCTAAATTCCTATAATTCTTCACAATATTTTTATATCTTCTTTGTGAAATAACAAATGGAATACTCTCTATTTATTTTCTCTATATTATTTATGCAAGTTCAATGTAATATACCTTCATGAAACCCATATGCATTGTATGTTCTTCATCATTATATGTGATATGATACGTGTTCATGTAAACTTTATGCAAGAACTATCTAACTTCTTGTAATCACTCTCACTTAACAAGAAGAATATCAAAAATATTCTCACAATAATTAACATTGTAGTTTGATTAATAGTTTTACTCTACCTCATGCATGCACATTACCATAATCATGATTCTTTTTTTTCATATACTCAATAACTCAACAGTATTTTTATTATTGCAACACTACCATTGAGAATGTATAAAATGCACACTCTACTCACATAATACATTGTGTTGTATTTATTATTCTACATGAAATTAAACAGAATTTTATATCATCTTCACATAACAATATGTGTAACTATAGTATGTGAAGCTATGAAGCTCCCAGAAAACTATTGTATCTTTATGTAAAAGGTATTTTATATGTATGATCTATAAAATAATTGAAAAAATGTGTAAGTGGTATAGTATAATACTCCATTATAGTTACATGAATAGAATCAATATGAAACCCATGTGTATTCTTTGATAAAAAATAATTTTTTAGAACATCACATACATTATGTAGTTGCGAAGCCATGGAAAGTATCACAAAAATACATGGAAACTACTTCATGAATATATATATATCTTGAGTCTCTATTTTAACTATCTCATATTGGTCTCTTGATGCACAATGTATGTTTTGAAAATGAATATCATATTGGTGTTGGGACCGTACATGTAGAAGAAGCCTCGAAAAAATGGGATTTTAAATATTTGCCACTAATGATCAACATGACTATGCATCATCAGTCAATCTCTTACTAGTATAAGCCCATGGATCATCATAATAATAATTTAACCACAATAATAAACTGAACTAGTGACTGGTTTGATTCGAATCCATGCTCGATGTCTTCTCATCATTGGTGACCACTAGTAAAGGATCTCAAGATAAATCCTTCTAGAACATTCACACATGCTTAAAATCCATTGGGAACATCAATCGATATAGTTCGGTTTCTAGCCTGGAGTTTCGAATATTCCTTCGATGTTCTGATGATCACTACTACTCTATTACATCGATTAATGAAGAAGAAATATAGTTGATCACCTAGAACTATTGCATCTCTCTCTACGAATCAAGAGAGGTAAGAGAGAGAATCTCTACCATTTGAGAACTGAATAGTCATAGTGATGGTCTCTGTCTTCTCTAGGTATAGTTAATTAATAAATATCTAAAATCTATGTCGGATACCTGAATATTTATTTTTGTTAAATAAATGATATATAATGATTGTTGTACTAAGTCATAAATATCATTTTTTATCACTTTATTGTAATATAAGAAATATATTATGTGATAAAACCCAATCCATCACCTTAACTCATTATTCCGGTAAATATTAAATGAACCATGAATATTTTAAACTATTATTCATTCAAATAATATAAATATTTCATAATAAAGAAATTCAGTAACAATTATTCTTAACTTGAATAATATTAATTGATTTGTTCCTTTGGTGATCTCATATCCTTGGAAAAAACCCTAACCCAAGTGGTGGGTCCCACCATGTCCAAAATTCCAATTCACTATAATAGGGAGGACTATCGAATACGCTATGGTGTGTGACCCTCTACGCCCTTATCTTGATAGCAGTGAATACTATTCATATACCAAGAGTGGGATCTGAAAAACTGTCATGGCCTCTAAATATATAAGGATAGTTATAGCAATAAAAACCAACCTATGAACACACATTTTGTAATATAATCTCTTTATATTTAGATATATCATAAACTAGGACCCACACCTGTGTCATCATCTATTTCTTGGTTTACTATTTTTTTATCTAACTAGATAGATTTACCATGGACTACCATGGCCATGGATTTATAAAGGTACTACCATCTTGATTAACCATGGTTGAGATATTTTACTTTCTTATATTGTAAGAAACATATCCATTCTTTACCATTCAACCAATTTCATATCAACTGTGTTGCACTAAACATAAGCTACATCGCCACGATCTCATTATGATATTTTTTGACATGCATCAAAGTACAAGATCAAATGTCACACACTATTAATGATCTCATGTTAGAAGACTAATACACATGTATGTAGTGAGGAATAACCAATGACATAAGAAACATGGGGTGTTCCTATTGGTGGGCATGTCCCCATAATATCACTACAAGATATCAGAAAGTGATAACTTCATGAGAATAAGTCTCAATGATTATGAGCCCCCAACAGTAGATAGTCAAACATATACTATGTCTAATCAGTAATATGTATCCAGACTATATGACATATATTTAAGTTTAGTGTCATAGTATCTCAAGGTTTTCAATATAGCTTCAGATATGCTATACCATTTTGATATGAAAATTAATCTATGGAAATTACCATTATATAGTGGATTCAAAAATATCTTAACAATAATGGTAAGTTTACATCATGTATATCTAATTATACACATGATATGGTAATCAAAAGTATTTTATAGTTGGTTCTAGAGCACCCACTATATCAGCACTACAACTTTCACTAGATCCAACTTTCTAACAAACATTGTTATCTCTCACATGATAAGTATCATGTTACTGTTGAGTAACAAATTTTTATTCTAGGTATTCCACATTTCCACCACATGGATATTCTTTTATATGAGAACTCTTCTACCTGAGTAAAACTTTTCAATATATTATATCCCCAAGTATATTAATCTATTTTTCTTCTATCATAACCTAACTTCCTAGCTAATATAAATATCATAATTTAAATTAGGATAATACTTTACGTAATTGGTGTGATTCCAAGAACTGGAAAAAAATCATTGCATTTAATTACATCTTAGCTTCCTCAAAAGATGCATCACACTCGATATTTTTAGGTATGGCTACCACTGGTGTATATGAGCTTGTCTCACTCATCACCTTAGCCTAACTATGACCAAAGATCACTTAGATCTTTGGAAGAATATTTTTTGTTCCTTAAAAACTAATATCCATTCTTATACACATACCATGTACATATATTTTGTTATAGTTCAAGTGAAATCAGATTATTCCGACTACTTCCCTTCTAGTTCTCCTGAATACAACTGATATTTTTCTACTAAAAATTATATTCTTGAAATATATGTTCTTTTACATATCAGGGAATAAGTGATTGATCCATTTCATAAGTGTGTGGATTTCAACTCACCAAGTTAATATCCTCCCATGTCCCATACATGTCGACCAGAAAAGATTTATGCCATGTGTTGTTGATAATGATTCTCTCTTGAATTTCAGTATCTTGTATTTTTCAATACCATGTCTCTATATGTACGATTGACAAGGTCCAAGGAACCATTCGATCTACCTCATTAGATCTTCTTCTCTATAAATTATGTTCCTAATTTAAGTAAATCACTGGATAATTACTTCAATCCTTAGTTTGAACTAACAATAAGACCTTCTTTTCATATATGATCGAACATAATTCACTTTAAAAACATTGGTACTCCCACTAACCTCTAGTATACACATGGAAATTATTCATTCCAAATTAATTATCTAATACCTTATTTCATAATTTATCCGAAACTAAATTCCAGTAACTTTCAACGCTTATTATCATTTTATAATATCGCCATATGATTCTATTTGCATCGTAAAGACACCTTCCACAAAAGGTGATATGGACATATAAATCACAATAAAATGATCCTAGAAATTAGTTATTAAATGTAAAATTATAATGTATTTCGGTAGAATGACTTACTATAACCAATATAGCCTTATTGGTACCACTCTTGTACCATCCACGTATCATCTCACTTGAATAGCCACCATAATATTAAAATTTTAATCCCCTTTTCACATTGACACATGAAATCCTCTATTTAATTTTAACTGATCTTGTCAATATTAGCTAATTTCAAAATATTTTTTACTTATAGGAATTATTATTATTCATAAGGAATAATTTATCACCAGAAATGGTGAATATAAAAACCATCACAATAGTTTTAACCCTCCTATGCAGTATGTGTGTTTGGAGCATTCCTATTCCACAGGACTTGCGTAACTCGTTCCTATGAAAACTATGTGTGCATCTTTGGAATTGACTAAAGACAAGTTAATTTGGATCCCACTGTCTCTAATAGATATGTTAAACCTAATATTGAAATATAGTCCATCACTTAGCTGCCACTTTTATATCTTAGGGATTTATGTAATATCCTAATAAATCGTTATGATAGTCTGTTCCCAATGCAAGTTTGTTTATGTCCTAAGAAACTCTTTTCATAAAAATTTCCTTATACAATAATGGATTTTAATCATACTATAACTCACAGGTTATTGATTTTTTATTAAAGTTTCCATATGGTTATGGGATATCACCATTATTTTCGAAGAACATCATGAAATATAATGGATGTTTCTACTAGTTACAACATCAATACTCTTTATATCACAACTTTGATGTATAAAATGTGCATTTAGTAATTACTCCATCTATCATTTTCATGATCAATGTTTACATGTATGACTTCACCATTGATCCTCCTCATTAACATCAATGTTGTGATGTAGATAAGGTAATGTGTGTTTAGGAATTACTCCACGCTATATTATATTGATCAATGATTTCATGGTCAATATATTTTTTGAAATACCAGCCCAAAGAAACTTATATCTTTAGAAAATGAATATATCATACTACAATTTCATATTTCTTAATTACATAAAGGAATATTGTGAATTATATTTACCTGTAGCTTACCGTTGGAATAGTTCATGCTCACTTATTGAACTAATTCCAAAATCCTTGTGGAAAACCTTTATTTTTAAAGGTTCCTTTATCCAAAACAAAATGTATTCATCAATAGTATCTAATGTTGGTTGTGTTGGATGATTCTAAATACCATACTTGGTATATCTTGTACGTCTAATTTTAGTTTTTATTGAAAAATATTTATCTTTCCACAACTAGGTAAATACATCTTACATTTTATATTTATCAAGTATTGCCTTTGATTAATGTACCACCAATTTTTTTTTGAGAATTAAACACCTGAAGAAACATTCATTTTGAAACCTAGAATCATGTGTCCTTGTTTTCAAAGCATACCTAAGAAAAATGTTTTTGGTTGTACATTATAATAGTTCTACAATAATTATTAACTTGGAAATACAGAATTCATGTACTTCTCACCATTGACTTACGAACCACCATTTCTAATCCACTTGGAGAATACACCTTATATCTAGTAATATTTTTATACATATTTGGCTATAGTATTTCGATACACATACGTGAAAATAGTATTGTATATAATCCTCAATATGTAAGATGGAAGCATTACATTAATGTGATGAATATGCCTAAATAAGAAGCGATAACTTACTTCTTTAATTCGGTTTTCTGAAATAAATCGTCCATAGATTTGTTTTCATGATTTTAAATGAATATATCCTTCAATCAATACATATTTTCATTGAAGTACATCGTTAAAGTGCCTTTGGTGCGCCACTTTCCATTAGTATTTTCTTTTTTTCTTTCAATTTTTTCACAATAATTAAAGATTAATCAATCTTTTATATTCTTATTTACCAGGAGAACCATACCTAAAAATGTAATGAAGTGTTTACTCAATATTTTTTGTTTTGTAACCTAAAATAATAATTGATTTAATGAGTGTGAATTTTATGATAAAAGGATCCATTAGAAGATTGTGACATATCTTTCAATTTACACATGTCCAAAGTAGTGATCAACGTATTCATATCCTACTTCACTTTCTCCTATATTACATATCGTAGATGAGACTTCATGTTATATAACCCACTTCTTGATGTAGTGACCATAACTATCATTGGGCGTTGATGATATCATAATGAAATAACCATCATATTATTTATACACGATTCTCATGTTGGAAATTTTACACCCTCACTTCCTGAGGTGGATTAACTAGTATAGATGACTACTGGCACCTTTGAATTTCCCATACCATAGTATTATGCGTAGGTGCATATACTACACAAAAAAACTCATGGTAGTGTTGGCATTTAATTTTTTTATTAATTATCGCAATATTACTTTCAGTACATCATTTTATTTTCTGCAAAAATAAAATTCTAGAAGATTAGTACTTTTTATCTTGATTACCATTTTAGACATTTTGATTAATTAACTAAATCATTAAATGTCTCTAACTATTTTACCGTATTCTAGGAACCCTCTGTTCTTGAATCAGAATACTATATCGTTTAATTATTCTAGTGGACAGGATATCTGATCCTCCAGGTGTAGTCTACAAGTTTTTTATACACCATTACTTGGAGGATTAAAGGTTTGTGTTTGGATGAAAAACAACATTAACACATGGTTCCTTAATCTGTTGAGTAATGTCCCAACATTAAAAATAATAAAATTATTTACTCAAATATTTCCTATAAAATGATATTTAGTTAGATTTGGATAATCTTTACTTCCAATTTAGTTATGTCAACCCACCAATCTCAAAAGAACACCCTGGTAGTAAGAATAACCCTCACCTATGGCTGACCGAGCCCCCTGAACACCTAGTTTTGTCTAAATTTCAAAGATGGAAGTCGATTATGACATAACATTTCTTTAAAGGTTTTATTATTTTTAAATGATAAAAGAAATCATTTTCTATTTCATATGCATGTTCTATGTGATTTCACTCACAACTGACTATGTAGTAAATAGAAAAATATCAATCACATCATTTTATTTTATTTTATCTAATCATACGTTTTTATTATTTTATGTGATCACACATAAACTAGACATTCACAAAATCATAAACCATGAAAAAAAATAACGACATGATCATGAGCTGATACGAATGGTTGATCAATTGAGTGAATAGTGGATCAACCTAGACTCCATGGTCAATACCTTGAGACATGTCCCTTTTGACTAAAATTATAGTGGCTTCTCGTCCAATGTGTAAAACTTCAATTTGATTCCTTATCATAACTCAGCATAATGTGCCTCACTGCTTGTCTTTGTCACTATACATCAACACACTCTCACAGGAGAGGGTGTCTCGGGAGTATGAAATACAACTGAGAAAGTGGACACCTAGACCCTTATATATATAATGCCACAGACGACACATAGATCGTCATTTATTAAAATAATTATTTCAAACCATTCTTTACAATAATTAAATAAATTAATTAAAATATGCACCGAACATGCATTGGTCGGTATAAGGCTCTTGATTTGTCAATATGCATTAAATTTCTGTATTTAAAATAAATGTAGAATTAAAATAAGACATGTAATAAAATATACTTGAGGGTGTTTTTTGACTTAAAATACAGAATAATTTTAATTCAATATTTATGTCATTTGGCCCCAAAATTAATTAATTTAATTTTTAAACCCACAATAAAATTAATTTATTAATTTAATGTAACACCAAAATTAATTTAATTTTATCCCTAAGAATTAATTTCTAAAACCAAAAATTAATATTTCATTAATTTAACATAAAACAAAAAATAAATAAATTTTTTATTTATTTAGAAAATACCGGGCCCTGCAAAACCACAGGTGGGGCATGTGCGTGTCGGATCGAACTCGCACAAGCCCATTCGGAGCCGTGCAGACCTTGTGGAGTTGGGACATCCCACATGAAAAAACCAGATAGGATTTGGACTGATCACCGGTACCAACTCTGTCTAAGACCGCAATGGTGCACTACTGCCCAGGATATGTCCCTCGCCAACGACAGGAGTCAACCGGACAACGTCGGCGGTAGACTGGGAAGCAGGGCGGCGTCCCTGCGGTGCCCTCAAGTTGGCGTAATGGGGTTGGATGGTGCTGGAAGATGTGGGGAACGATGGATAGTGCCGGCCTATCAAGATCCATGATTTGTGGAGGAGGATTTTGGCCTGGATAAAGCAGGCAAGGGATGTGGTGGTCCTTCGATGGCTTGTGGAAGCCGAGGCTCGTGGCTATAGGATGCGCAAGGGTCATCGGTGAGATGGTAGTGGCCTGGACTCCTGGAGGTCTATCGGTCCTCAGGCCAGAGCAACTCCGACGGTTTGGATGCGACACACAGTGGAGCGCGGCCGGAGGGAGGGGCCACCAGATGGTTGGCCTTAGTCGAGCGGGTTGTCGGCCTGAGGAGTAGGTGTGTGGTGATGGTGCTCTTCCAAGGAGGTTCACCACGGTGGGGCTCTCAGGGTTCGCCCGGTGGTGGTTGGTCAGATAGCTCAAGGACGACGGCTCAAGGACGGAGTTGGGGACCACCCAAGACCCTCTCGGCTGAAAACCCCATCCTTTGGAAGATTCACCACTTTTTTATTTCATTAAATTTTTAAATGGCTCAAATTTGAACTGAAAGGATACAACCAACTGCTCAAAAAACAAATCAACTTCCCTTTTAATTTTTTTGCTGATATGTGAACCCCCCTTTTCTATTATGGGTTTTTTACATCTATTTTTTCCCTAAAAGCCTATTTTATAGGTTATATAAAAATTTAATTCTAATTCCAAATATTTATGGAATAATCCCCACTGGATGGATCTTCGGGTTCTGGCCACCAGAAATCCAGAATGTGGTCAAATTCGTCAGGAACTACCTTCATGTTACGATAACATATATTTATTCTTAGAATTTTAAAACCTCGTACACTACTACAAAAACGGTCTATACCAGTGCTCAAAACGGGCTTTAACAGCGCTGTAAAGCTCAGCGCTAATATAGGGGGGTCCCTTTTATCAGCGCTCCGAAAAGCGCTGATAAATGTCCTTTTTATGAGCGCTAAAAAAAAGCGCTGATAAAGGTCAAAAAAAATATTAAATAATGCGGGGGAGTACTTTTATCAACGCTTGACACCCCCTTTATCAGCGCTAGGAGGTCTCATGCGCGCTGCCCTTCCCGCACATCCTCATACGCGCGCACCCTCTTCACTTCCACCCGAACTCGAACCCGCAACCTCCCCCCTTTCGCGGCTGTACCTTTACCACTAAGTCATTTCATTTTGTTCTCTATTTAATGATATATTGATATATATATAGTTATATTTATTCATATATTGATATAGATTCATATTAATATAAATATATTTATTCATATATTAGTATATATATATTCATTCGTTTATTAATATATTTATATATATATATTTAGTTATAATTTTTTATACGTATATTTATTTGTATATTAATATATACTTATAAGATTAGTTTTAAATACATTTATGAAAAAATATGTTTTTATGTGTGTTTATAAATAAATAAATAAATAAATAAATACATACATATATATATACAACACACAGACACACACAGACACAGACACATATATATTTACGAATAAATACATATATATGTGTATTTGAAAATCTATAGAATGTTAAAACGACCATAACTTATAAGACTAGTTTTAAATACATTTATGAAAAAAATATGTTTTTAATGTGTGTTTATAAGTAAATAAATAAATAAATAAATGCATATGTACATATATACAACACACAGACACACACACACACACATGCACATATATATTTATGAATAAATAAATATATATGTGTATTTGAAAATCCATATAATGTTAAAACAACCATAACTTATAATCTAGAATCTTGTTTGAACACCACAACTAGTCAAATCGAAGAAAATGAAACAATCTTCGATATGATATGTGGTACAGGCCTAACAGACATCCAAATCAGAAGTTATACTTGTTTGAATGTTAACAAATTGGGGTATCCCGACTAAAAACTCAATTTTGGAGGCTTTTTGGGCCTTTTTTGGACTCGAAAATTGTGACTGAGGCTTTGCCTGGGTCACTAGCACGTAGAGCTCGTCGCAGGCTTCGATTTCATATGATGTAGAGCTTAAACGGACTCCCAGATCAAAAGTTATGGTCGTTTGAAGTTTGAGTTACATTTTCAACTTATTTTAGATCTTTTATTAATTATTTTGATTTTTTGTGTCTTCAAATTGTTATTAAATTATTTTCAATCGATAATAATTAGCAAATTATTAATTAATAATATTTTTTTTAAATATTTTAATGTCATTTTCACTAAATTTCTTATATATTAAATGTAACAGTCTATTTATACGTATCTAAAACATATTTAAAAAATATATATTATATTCATATCAATATAAATATACTTATATAACAATATATTTTTTTCCATGACTTTTTTTTGAAACTTAAAATTTATCAGCACTACGGAAAAGCACTGATAAATCACCCCTTTATCAGCGCTACTAAAAGAAGCGCTGATAAAGGAGTCCCCCTTAACAGTGCTAAAAAAAGTGATGATAAAGGGGACCTTTATCAGCGCTTTTTTTTAGCGCTGATAAAAGCTCCCCTTTGTCATTTCTTTTTTTTAGCACTGATAAAGACCGCCTTTATCAGTGCTTTTTTTAGCGCTGATAAAAGGGTAGCGCTTCTCTTGCCCATTTTTGTTGTAGTGGTATGATTTATATCAATGCATACTAAAAACATTAGATGAGAGAAAATTGGTCATCCAGTTTCAGATTGTAAATCTGTCTACGACATTGTGACCATAACGAATCCCTCTTTCAAATTTAAAGAAAATTTTAAAAAAAATTGCCTTAAAATCACCACTTGTCACTCTCATAACAATTGTTGGGACTGAGTATGCAGCGGAACCCCGAAAACATGGGGTTTTTAAAAAATTTCCACCGACAGTCAAATTACTACATCCTCGTTGATGCATCTGTGCCTGATATAAGTCCGTGGATCATCTCTTGAATAATTTTAGCACAAAAATGAAATGAAGAAGTACCTAGTTCAATCTGAAGCCGCGCTCGACGCTAGCTCGACACCGGTAATCACTACTCAAAGTATCTTAAGTGAAATCCGTCTAGATCATCCACTCGCTCTTAGAGAGCCTGTGTGACTATTGATCGTCACAGTTCAAGTGCTTGTGTGGAGTTACGAAGATGCCTTCGACGTCCCGACAATCATCGTTGCTCGATCTGTGAAGAACTATGATCGAGTTCCTGGAACCAGAGCTTCAATCTCTAGGAATCGAGAGAGAGAAGAGAGAGAAGCTCTCACCATTTGTGTAGTGAACATTAATCAAGATGACCTCCCTCTTCTCTATATATAGTGAATTAATAAATATATGAAATATACCCCTGATACCAGATTATTTATTTGTCACTAAATAATAGATATATATAAAGACCACTATACTGAGTCATAAATATAATTTATATTTTTTATCAAATTCTTGAAGTATAATAATTATATTATGTGATAAAACTCGATCCATTAACTCAACTGGTCGTTCCCAAAAATATTAAATGAACCCTTAATATATTAAACTAATATTCATCTAAATAACACATACATCATAATAAATAAATTCTATTCCAATTATTCTTAACCCAAATAATTTGAATTTTTTTATTCTTTTGGTTATGGTATATCCTTGGACATAACCCGAACCCATGTTGTGTGGCCAACCATGTCTAAAATTACTATTCATCAAAATAGGGAAGACTATCAAATAAGCTATGGTGTGTGCTCCTCTATGACCTTATCTAAATAGCATTTAATACCATTCACAGACCAAGAGCGTGATCTAGCAACCCATCATAGCCCCAAAAGAGATAAGCATATCCATAGGAACAAAAACCAACCAACGAACATACACTGTGTAATGTAATTTCTTTTCCTCTTTATATATCATAAAATTGGATGCATTCCCATGTCATAGTCCTTTTTTTCTTTATTATTTTCTGATCTAACTGGTTGGATTTACCTTAGACTACCCTAGTCAAGGATTTTCAAGGTATAACCTTCCTAATCAACTAGGCTTGGGATATTTTACTTCCTTATATTTGAAGTGATAAATTCTGTCTTAACAATTCAACTAATTTCATACCACCAATGACTCACTCAACACAAGCTACATCTCCATGATTTCGTTATCTTTATTTTTTCCTTGAATCAAAGTAAGTGATAAAATGGCGCACACTGGTAATGGTTTGAAGTTTGGAGACAAAAACACATGTCCGTAGATATGAACAATTAATGACGCCCAAAACACGTGGTGTTCCTATCAGAGGTTATTTCATCTTGATCTTACAAATATATATCACCTCGTGTGAGCTTCATAATAATATGTTTCAATGCTTATGTTCTCCCAACACCTGATAGTCAAATATCTACCGTGTCTAGTCAGTATTATGTATCTAGACCATACAAACTATATCAAAGATTAATGTCATAGTATCATGATATTTTGATTACTATCTGGGATCTACTATATCCTTTGATAGGATAATTAATCTATGGACATTACTGTTAAATAGTGGATGCAAAAATATCTACACTAAAATGGTAAGGTTACATCATGTATATCTAATTGTACACATGATATGGTAATCCAAATTTCTGCATAGTTGGGTCTTTGTCACCCACTATATCAACCTTTGGGTATTTATATAAAATCCTCCACCACCCCAACTCTTGTACACTAAATTATCATACAAATTTTTAGTCACCTACGTGCACTTCTACAATTTTTTGTTTCACGACTATGAGAAATCACCATCGTTGCTTCGCAAAAAAAAACATAATTTGCACTATCTTTGTTTGGACATCATTTTAATCATGTAAATAAAGTTCCATGTTACATATATCATGTTTGGAACATAAAGTTTGTGAAATGGAATATAGAATCTTGGTTTTGTCTTTGGATGTTGCGGCATGAAGTCCCTATGCTTGTAGAAAACCCTTTAGAGGTCGTGGTTAATGACTATGCCCCCAAATTGATCGAATTGCCCAGATAAAATGTGTCAGATTGACATATCTTTTTTATGTATGTTTTTAAGTGGTGGATAAATTGGTCTAACAATTTTCTATCCCACATCGGTCTCAAAAAAGTCATGGATGAACTTAATAAGTCTCGGTGCTTCATCGCTGCTTCGAAACAACATAGAGGTTTCCACCTAGACATACTGTACACATGTTACATGGGGTGGGCTTCACCCTACATCCCCCATGCATGCTATTGTGCACAATTCGATCTACATGCATTCTCACTATCCCATGCTCCACTGTTACCTTCATGCTCGATGAGCTACAACCCTCCCTGATTGAGGAATCCTCCCACACATGCGAGGCCGATATGGTTTCTTTTCTTTTGGTTAGTTGGTATAATTATTAATAAAGTCATAATATAATTTATTAACTAAAACTACCTAAATTTCACCATATAAATTGAATTCCATAAAATAACCCCTAAGTCATCAATTAAAATAATGAAATCAACCATCAAATATATACTCTTTCTCCACATCTTCATTTTACGAGACTAATGATGATTAACAATCATCATAAATATATATTTTTAAAATTCTATAAACAATGGAAATCTTCCTAATGAAATATGATACATGTTTTGGACATTACAAATAGCTCTGTAATCATCACATTTAATGTTGCATTATTTAAAGAAAATCTTCAAGTCAAAAGATCCTTCCTAACTTATGAAAAATTATCAAGAGTCATTTAATAGCGTTAAATCCATACTTCAATCACTGCCTCATTGAATTTTCATCATCCAATCATATTGAAAAAAATAAATCCCAATTATTAATTCAATAAATTTGGGTTATTCAGTTTCCAACTCTAAGTTCATGGTTATTGGAGAGGGAATAACATATATTTTTTTACATGGAGGACCTTGGCATCATAGACATGTGATGGTGCCATCATATTACCAATGTTGATTAAATTATTTCATCAATGGAAAGGTTTGAGTTCTATGTGTTGTGGAAACCCCCTTTGAATCCTAGTATTCCTAGTCATTTGAGGTAGTATTCTACAAAAGAAATGGAAAGAAATTGACAACAAGAAGAGATAATTAGGATACCAGTCATAATGGTTTAAGAACCACCCCTATAAACACTTGGATCATGATTAGTAATTATTATGTATTTCATATTACTATGATATTGGCAACATATCCAACCCAAAAGAGTCACTATAGTTTTCATGAGTCATTTCCCAATGTCAATATAATAACAGATACTCAATTTGAACCAATCTTGTCAAGTGGTAGTCAAGACACACATAGGGAGATTAATGACACATGTAGAAATTCCCTCAAAAAATATTTCTCCATATCAACTATTGAAATCTAAGGAGACCACCAATTCACAATCTATAGTAAATATGTTCCCCACATCACTAGAAAAAATCCAAAATTCTCTATGGTGTCTCTTAATTTTGATAATTTCAATGATTCTTCTACCACTAAAGATAGTATAGAAGATATATAGTTGATATCACTGGAGTTCTCCAGATCATGGTACCCATGAACTTGTATTCCCTATCCCTAAGAATGAATCCCCATCATTCACATTGAATAGTGATGTCCCATACTATCTAATAGTCCTTATAAAATTTCAGTCTACATTGAAATTGAAGTAGTACAACATGACCATAGAGATGACCCTCCAATGTTTAAGGAACACATCTCTTCCACCATCGTTTATCTCAAACAAGTAAATTTGGGTTTCAAATTGGACCTATGACCCACATTGATTAGTTTTTCTATTCCTATAGAAGTGTAGGATAAGTAAATTATTTGTCTTGAAGTATAAATACTACACATTCACCTATAATTATACATAAATATCATGAATTTATTCCAAAGTGGCCATAAGTCCCGTAAGAATGACCAAGGATCATTGTGGTCACAATCCGCTAGCTAAGAGAGTGATTATAACTCATGATAAAATGGTTTAATGTGAAGTTTATAATATTATCAAATATGATTTCATTCGAGCAGTGAAATACCCATAATAGTTCACTAACACCATCTACACTTAGAAAAAGAAAGGGAATATGTAGAAGAAACCCATTCTATAGCACCACGATATTTATTCTTCTACTAGGTTATATCCTTAGGTTTGCAGAATGTCAGAGACACCTATTGATGCACTATGCATCACATATTCAATAATATTTTGGAAAAAATAGAATAATTCTATGTTGATGATCTAGTGGTTATGTCTCAGCTACACTATGATCATTTCTCTGACCATCAATAATATTTAGGAAATTGTGGCATCATATCTTGAAAATGAACACTCTGAAGTGTGATTTCATATTAATATCAGAAAAAATCATTGGTTTTGTGTTATGATACCATGAAACCAAGGTTAACCAAAATAATCCTAGAGAAATACACACAATACTGCCTCCTCAAAACCATTAATAATTAATGTGGTTTTAGGTATGACTTTCTAACATATGGAATTTCATATCCAATCTGGCTAGAAAATGCCTCATCTTCATGATGTTAGTAATTAAGGTATTCAATTATAGATTGGATTAAAAATAAAAACAATAATTCAAAACCCTAAAGTGATATATGTTACACCCACTAGTCTAAATACCTCTTGTAAAAGGGAATCCACTCAACCTATATGTGGTTGCTATGGAGAGATCACATAGAACCCTTATTACATAGAAGAATTATACAGGGATGGAAAATAGTATCTACTATCTTAGTAGAACATTTTTTGATATTGGTACTTGATATTCTAATATAGAGAATAACTTATTTTAAATAATTTTTGTGTTGAAAAAGATAAGGAATTACTTGTATCATCGAGAAGTTTTCCATGTCTCTCTTATCAGTCCACTCAAGTACGTCCTCAATCACACTTTTATTACCATGTTTTTAGCCCTGTTCATGATTATGTTTCAATCGTAATACATCTAATTTGTATCATATATGGAAATAAACTTGTAGATGATAGTTCATTACCTCATAGATGATCCTTACCTAGAGAGCATCATGGTAAAAACAAAGTTTCAAAATGAATAAGTTTTCAATTACCATGACACTACCCAAATATGAGACATGTATTTTTATGGTTCCTCTCGAATTCAAATATTTAAAAGAATGAAAAACCTGGAGATCGATTAGTATTTCTTAGGTAATATCTTTATCTCCCCAAAAAAGGTAATTCTACCTTGTTATTTTATAATATCTGAAGGATAAAACAACAACAAGGGATAATAATAATCTCTTTTCATGAGCTTATAATTATACCTACTACTAAAGATAATCTATTTGAATTGTAAGGTATATTTAGTAGTATTAATTAGGAAGATCCTTGGTCAGTACACCATTAATAAAGATGTTTTCCCCCTCTCTTAAACTACATGAGGGGGATAAAAGATGAATTCCCTTTTGAGCTAATATTTAATGACATCATCTACTAATATAATTTCCATTTTTATGTTCTATATAATGCATCCATATCCATGTAAAACCCTAAACATGATGATATTTTCTTCCACAATACATAATTTAGGATAGTCATCAAAGTCATTGTCTATGACTTGGGGAAAATCAATATGATTATAGATACCTTGAGGATTAATGATCCTACATCCTTATCAACTAATATTGTTACTAGAGAGATGATCCTAGTAGTATAAAACTTCCAAAATAGGATCCTTCCATAAAAATAAGACAAAAAAATAATAGATTCGATGTAGGGAATAGAACATTAATATTTGACATGGATCGAAAAATTTTTGATTCCTTTATAAATAGTGTTTGGATGAAGTACACTACAGATGTATTGAAAATGGAGAGACCCTCAATGTATAATAGGAAATATATATGGGCTAATATATCGCGAATCAGTTAAGAACTGGGATCACCCATCAAATTAGGACACCTGGTTATCTCTAGACAACGATGATAAAATAATTCTTGGAATTCAATAGGAAATATAATGCCTATCAACAAATACTCATGGCCATTTATCATATAGTGAATGGCTGTAATGGGTCAATATCCCCCTGCCACAGATTTGTCATTTAAGTATATACTTACATCCACTGGCTTTTTCTCAAAATGGATCGAGGATATATCCCTTAAGTAAATTAGAAAAAAAATATCATCAATATCATAAAGTCTAACACCATAACTAGATTTGGTTTCCCACATATAATATTAAAGATCAATAGAACCAACATCTATTTTTTTTAAAAGTCTATATTATAATTATAACATCATGTCCTATAATTTATCTCATAAACACTTAGTGGAAAATGAAACAATATTGTCTTACGAGAAGACTATATCAAATTTACTCATAAAGATAGTGGATATAGACATGAATTTATGGCTAGGAAAACTGTTTCATGCCATCGGGTCTTATTTTACCACAACCTACACAACCAAAAAAAATTCAATATTTTATTTTCTATGGAAAAGAAGATGTTATACCCAAAAAAGTTCAATTTCCCATACTATGAATTGATATTTGTGGTCATAACACATATGATGAAAAATAAAAAAAGTGGCTTGATGAGTTAGAATGACTTGATAAGGATAAGCTACATACTCTACATAATCAAAAGGTCCACCATTATCGAATGACATGATCCTTCAATAAGAAAGTCATTATCATGTCATTCCTTCATGGATAGCTTATATTGGTTCTCATAACACCGATGATATAAGTGAAGAATACAATTAATCTATAATAATATAAGGATGGGCCTTAGGTCATACACAATTTATATTCTAATAAAACATACTCTTTTTCCATTATGGATAGAGAATTCATCACTCCCACAAAAAAAGTGAGGTTTTGTTAATAAATTCTATAGAAAATTCTTATATTGGTTCCAAGACCAAGTGGAAATACATAAAAATACATATCACCCATGTCCTTAAGATATGATATTAAAATGCATGGTCATTGTCCTCGTTTCATGATTTAAAAATACAAAATGAAATCCCAACCATAAGACATTAAAATGCGAGGCGTGGTTTGTTATCTCACAAACATAAACTATATGATATATAGGTCCTTGTAATATGACCTCAAAATACACCATAGACATTTCTAAGAATTGTAAGCCTAAATTAAGTGGCCCTATAATTCCATTCTATATGACTCAAAACTCTTCAGAGTGACCCATTCCCTATGTCATATTTCCACCTACAAAAGATCTCAATCCATGTAGAAGGATTTGTCACATAATATTCATGTGCCTCAGAGAATCAATTCCCCATATTTCATTCATATGTGTTAGATATATTCAATGGATCTTTCTGTACATGAAATACATGTGGATTCACTCTTGTATTAATAGTATACATAGTGAACCTTGATCAATTTCCCTGGGCCCAATTGAAAATAAAAAAAATCCCCCATTCCCTAGTATATTAATTAGATCATTACAAGGGATATTTTCTTCATGGAATATGTGTGGATCAATTCTTATCCTTATAAGATATGTAGTTATTCCATAACCCTCCATCTTGGGTCTAGCCACAAATTCCATTAATCAAAATTTCCTCTCTAACGACACACAATCTCAATATATTAATGGAACATATGAAAACTATGTGTGTATTGATTCCTATTACATTACACTATATAGTGATGCCCATATATTCTATATTTGGGCCAACCATAATTTCCATGCCAAAATTCTCTCCCTCTACATAATAGCCATGTCTATAAAGGGGTTTTTTTTTACAATTACAACATGTTAATAGGTAAATTTATCTATAAGATTATTTGGGATGTCAGGACCATTTTATGAGAGTCTTGACCATAATTTCATAAAATAAACCCTTTCACCATAGTGTTCTCCCCATTCTGGCGACATTTAAATTTTCTTGATAGAACAACACTAAGTTAAAACACAGCTTTATTCATGAGCATAAAAATCTAATATATGCTATAGAGTCTTAATATAATATACCATCTCTAATGTATGAGTCTGATCAACATAGAATTATTCTCTTCCCCATGCAAGAGCCTAGTATTAATAATGAACAAAATAATAACATTGTAAAGACTAATTCATGTTATCATAGAATAATTAGTGATTCATAAAAAATATATTCAAGGCCCAACCATAAATTCTATCAACTAAAATTCCAACCTCTCTTATTCATAGGTTCATACAACCAATATTAATTTAGGAACCTGCATTGTGGAAGAGAAGAGATTAAAAATTACCTCATTCTTGCATTGGTCTCATACCCATGGACCTATGTTATAATAAAATATACCTTGATCTAGTTATTAAATTTTAATACCCTTTCAAAAAACATAAACATATTTGAAATCTAATTCCCTTTTGGATGATGTTAATTTACATGACATGTAAGTCCATTTGGAATGAAGTAAAGTTATTTGACATCAGAGTCCCTTTTACATGATGTTAAACTACAGAAAATTTTCATTATTTCATAACATTAGGTAGAATATAGCATCAACCATTATCATTCCACATGAAAGGACTACATAGTTCATTGCATCTCTGTCATATAACATCACTCATTATGAAAGAACCACAATATGTTGTTTTTATCATACACATACTCCATTAAAAAATAGTGTATTTTTGGCCTTGGAAATACTAATTTGGATATTGTGTCATTATTTCCCTTTTCTTTAGTCCACATCTCCACCTCTATTGTAGCATTCAACATTTTTCTCTCTACCAGATAAATTATCATGTGGTGATCCTCGATGTCCTTCTTAGAAATGGAAAAATTTGGGGAAGATCATCTTGTTCCTGATGAAGTCGATTAGTCATGGATTTTTCTTTTGTAAGATAATGTTGTGACATCAATACTATAGCTAAATAATGAGAGGATTCCTAGATAGAAGTTACCACAATAGTTGCATAATATGTTGATGATTCAACAATAGAAAGATTCAAAACAAACTATAGATCATGATCCTATGGTTAGATGAAATGTTTTTTCACATCTTAAATGTATCAATATTCAAACATTCCATTCCACATCATGGTGAAAATCTTGGAGAGTTTGGGAGGATTTTTGGGTAGTTCATCTAGAGGAGTATTAGAAATGAGTTTGTGGATTCTTTTTCACATATATCTATAGATAATAGGGCATTCATATAGTACCCCTAAATTATAATAAGATTATCTCTTTAATAGTAGGATGTCATTCTATACCATATTGGAAAGATAGATCCTAGATTCAGTACACCATGATGGGACTTTCACAGAATCATCTTTTGTACCCACTGTAAATCATCATTGGAGAACTAAAAAAGATGTATCCCCAATTTATTAAATTGAAATTAGATATATCCAAGTTAGATACACAAAAAAAATATATAATATAAATGAAAATATAAGAAAATTAAGGGTTTTGAACTATCACCATTTGATAAAGAGACAGTAACCTCATTCACTTCCACTACCTCACTAAAAGAAACAAAAAAGATTACTTCCTACCAAAATACATCTTCTAATCGATCCACTAGTTCAAAAGAAACCATGGAAATTTTTCCATAGTTGATATATCCTTCCATGTTTGTTAAGAAAAATGTTATTCATCATGATATGAAAGATAGATTTCAATTTCATGTGAATTGTACCTTCAAGTAATGACACATCAAATCTAGTATGTTATTCCATGGAGTAGCCAATTTGGACATTAATGTCTATCATGTTGGATACCATATTTTAAGGAAATGGGATGATAGAAAAGTTTTATGAATTAAATTATAGTGCCTAAGTTTCCTAAAATTTATTTAAATCCACTTTCATAGGTTCTTCTACCACTTCTGTAGTCCCCACTTCCATTTCTATTGGCACCACTGCCACTACTGTAGATGAATCTTACACTTCTATATGCACTAATTCTACTTTTTTAGGTGCCTCTACCACTTTCTTGGGTTCCACTACCACTTTTATAGGCACCACATCTATATTGTATCCTCTTTAGTTAGATAATTTATAGAGGTATGTATTTTATGCAGCTATATTACCTTGACTGACCCCTGAATAATTTAATGAGTTAGCACTAAGCTAATAAAATTGATTAAATGAAAATAAAATGAAATAATTTAATACATATATTCACTTGTATTCCTTGAGAAAATTTGTACCACTAACATACCCATTAACTCCACTTTCTGAATCCCTCTAGTGATATTTCATTTCATGGGATATTTGGCCATGATACTGTAGATCTTAAAGTATCCGCAAAAAATGCCTTCATCTACTCAGAAATTTTGAGTAATCCCTTATCCCTAAGTATACTATTTTAATCAACATTTGTATCATGAAATGTGACTCCATCAAAAAATTGTGGAGAATGAATTGATATCATCTCCTCCATGATATGCTATAATAGTAAAATGGAATCATTAATTTTCAATATAGATAACATATAGTATAGTTCTAGTTTATCCTTACCTCATATAGAGCGCAATGATTAGTTTTTTCATCTTTTTTGGAACCTATATGGATCTTGAGAATCACTTTTTTCTATAATGACTAATGAAACCTACCAATGAAATAGTGTAAGAAAACTTTGATATCTCAAAAATGTGTATCCACTCCCTCGGGATGGTCTAACAAAGATATGATTTTGGGATAATATATAAATCTAAAACCTATCAGATTCTTCTCCCTATTTTACTGGTATGCATAAACCTCCTTGGAATATAACCCACATCTCTAGGAATTTCCCACATTAAAATACTAAGGATATGTTACTTTATTAGGAATGAACATCATAAGAGTCACTCATGGTTTTGGAAGAACCCTTATCAGTATAGGAATAAAAATTCCACGTTTATCATGTTTCCTTAGAAAAAAATAAAGTGTAGTTTTTGGACCCATTACCCCACTAGGTATATTTTACACCTTGGGTATCTGGGAAATAGACTTACATGTTTATATGGACTCCCTTTATTCATCGGTTTTGGCCACTGATATCTTTGTAGATTGAACCATGAGAATTGACTACATCCCATCAGGATATGATCATATCCAAAACAGGGAATATTCATCCAAAATATGGTATTATCATAGAATGGGGGAAATAAAAATCTAAATCATGTCTATTACCATGTGATAATATTCCAAAACTATAGATAAACCATAAGCTATATTTGTTATTTCTTGTTTTATAGGGGATTAGGATGTGACTTTGGAATACAATAGAATTTTCATCTAAATTGGAATGGAGCGTATCCTTCACA
Organism: Viscum album; assembly: GCA_963277665.1. NCBI lineage: Eukaryota > Viridiplantae > Streptophyta > Magnoliopsida > Santalales > Viscaceae > Viscum > Viscum album. The sequence continues at coordinate 716,216,395 of OY728128.1, read as the reverse complement.
GATTAGTTTTCCATCAATTCACATAACTAACACAAAATCCTATAAAGATATCAAATATAACCATTATTTATTAGGATGGATATCATTTTCTATAATTTTTTTACTCAACTATTGGTATGGTATGAAAGAAAACATTTCAAAATTGGTTATAATAGCTTTGAAATCATTTCCATTAAATTAAGGAGGTATAACCCCACCTAAATTGGAAATTTAGGGTTGAGATCTTGCATTTGGTATCTCATGACTAGTAAACAATGGATATCCTCCGATGTGCACTCAGATCTAACCTCAAAGGACTTAGAAGGGACATATTATCCTGAGAAGATCCTTTCCCCAATATTTATGTTCAAGAATAAAATATATCTTGTACAGTACTAGTACCACTAGGGTAACACACCTTTATATGGTCATCTCGGCTTCTGTTATCAATGTACACACTCTTACTCAAGTCTTTTATGCCTTCCCTAGGAGACTGTACACCCAAATGAATTTCAAAAGAAATTCAACCAAATTATTGAGTTTAAAAACACCCAAAATAACTCCAAAGAAATCAGAGGTATAATTTTATTCCTATAAAATTATATAGTACCATCCAAAGATATTATGCGAGTCATGGGAAGGAAAATTCCATGGATATTTCTAATCGATCCCATTACCAATAATATTGATAAAACATTCACCCCAAATGTTGAATAAGATACCTCTCTTTGAGATTAGTTCTTTCATTAAGAGACCCTAAGACATCATGAGTAATTCCCTTTGATAATAGAGGATGTTTTTCTTAGTTATTCCAAAAAAGTGTTATGGGAATTAACTCAACATACAAATCTCTTAAAATTAGTTATCCACTATAACACCCCAAGATTTTGAAAATAAATTTATTATTGAATGCATGAAACACTAAGTCTCTAAAAACACTACTTTTCTATAACCTTTCCTATAAACATAATTTTTCCACCTCACTTATTTGAATTTCAGAAAACTAACATGCACAGTTGCATTCAGTAAGATATTTAGAGTCTCATAAGACCAACTTACATTTTTGGTGAATTGTAAATTGGCCCTTATGAATAGTAACATACCCTTAAGAATATTAATATGACCCTTATGAATATTTACCAAGACCATGAAAGTATAAATAAAATTCAGATGCCTTATACAAAAATAGAATATTTCAATAATTAATAATTATCAGTTAGTATTTTTTTGATTAATAAATATTTAATTACAATTTTAAATTAATAAATTAATAAAATTATTTTTCAAAACAATTTTTCTAAAATAAATATTTTCCTGTCCTATGATTTTAGGATAATTTTATGAGATCTTAGTTAATTTTTAAATGTATTATAAAATCAGTTTTAAAATTAAAATCAATATTTTTCATGTAAATAATGATTTTAATTAAAAATTAAATTTCACAAATTTATAAAATTATTTTGATAAAATGGTATTCATTTTTGGATTATACAAGTCAAAAATTGGTTATTGTTAATTTTTTTTATTTTTCTAAAATACATCAATTTTAGGTGAATAGTAAAATACAATAATTTATGATAATACTAAATAATTGATTTATATAGTCATAGGTGATGTAATGATATTTTAAGAAAACTTGGTTAGAAATCACATGTAAATATTACTATTCTTGATTTTGGAATCCTTTTTGACACATGATATTAATTTATAAATCAAAACGAGTTCGTTTTGATAAAAAACCGCAAATTAACCCAAAATATTTTCATAACAGTTTTACATAATGATTCATCTTCACTCCAAAGAAAATATGTTTTTTATAACCATGTAATCTTCTAGTTTTTCAATACTAAAATAAAAATTTTATTTTGGACCACCATTCTAATTATAATTGTTTATCCATACATGAATATAAGTAAACCGATCATGGAAACCAAGGAAGAAAATGCTCCCAAACAATGTAATTGAATTTATTAACCCATAAAAAGGAAATTAATGAACCTAATAAGGTTATAATAAATAAAATACATGTATAGGATGTTCTATAATCATTAATTTATGAACCTAAATTTTATTATTTAGGTTTTTCAGATCAAGTGAGGAACACCATTGGACTTAAGGTAATAATTTTCTTACATGAACATCCATTTACTTTTAGGTTACTCTTTGTCTCTCTTTATCCTAATTAATTTATTGACTATTATTATTTACTAGTCATAAATTCTGTGTTAATTTTATATGTATGTGTACAACCCATAATCCTGCTTTATTTCATGTCAGTTACGTGTTTTAAAAGGAAATTTCAGAATTCATTCTGAAATACAAGCCTGATTCAAGGGAATTTTCCAAATTCTTACCTATTTTAAGGGCACTCTCTAGTCTATTTTTAGAAAACATTATTTTTATAAAATCAATAATTTTATTATGAAAATAATATCTTACTTCACTTTTGGTTTTAAATAATGGATTTTCCAAAAGAACTGTTCTTTTCAATGTAAAAGTGTATTTTTCTCAAGAATTACACAATGATTTTATAAGAGTATCTTAATCTGTTTCAACACTCCTGTTGATTATTATGTATTATTGGGATTAATATTTCATTATATTATTTACCATCTTTAATTTAATGGTTTATAATTAGTTTGACTATGGATGTTCCATTTTAAAACCATTCACCAATTTACTCTGAATGGTTAGTGTTTATGCTTAATACGGGGGTAAAGTTATTTACATTTCATCTGTTAGTTTTAGTATGAATGTACATGTTGTTTATGTTTATCCCCATTCATATGAGGAATTAATTATAATTATTATGTAATGGGTGGGGCGCGCTATAGCCCCTCGATGCATTGGTAGGTCTCATTAGACAAATAGATATGGACTTGGCCGAGGTGTTGCCCATTTTTAGATATGTTTTTGGCTGAGGCCTTTATCATTTTTAGATGTCTTGGCTAAATCCTTGACAATATGTTTTAGAATGTCTGGAATATGAATTTCCCTCATTATGAAGCTATAGATTCATAGTTCATGAGGTTATTCGACTAATAGAATACCCATGATTATGTCTTATAATGGAAATATGTACTCAGCTCATATTCCTACCATATTATGTTAACATTTATTTTTAAAGTTATGTGTTTCCAATTATTCACCATGCCTAATTTTTATGTTATCTTAAAAAATAAATTTTACCCTTACTGAGCATCTGAGCTCACCCCTTCTTATGTTTCATTTTTCCTAGGACATGAAGAGGTATATTATGATTGAATTGTAGGGACAATCATAGATCAGTGGATGTTCCCAACAAAACTTATATATTTTTTCTCATTTCATGTTGTAATGTTGAACTTATGTATGTATATTGTTTCCAAATCTATTAAACTAACATGTCCTACGAAATTCATATTTCATTTTTATATTCCAATGCAATAAAATAAGGCACCTTCTCTAGGAAACTGGGGTCGAGTCTTTATAGTTGATATCAAAGAAAGTTTAGTAGAAAAATGGTAATCTATATTTTTAAAACATAGATTAGGGAACAAACCCCTAAGATAGTATTTGAGGATAAATATAAAATAATATCCTATAATTTTGTTAAGGAATAGATTATGTGGATCTTTCTAGAAAATACATCCTTGTCAAGATACTACAAGTGGACGTGGTTCTAGAAAAGATGTACCTAGGAGTGAAAAGTCTAATAAGGAGTTTCAAGATTGACCTGGGGTATCCTGGTACACGACAATGGGCCTTACTACGCACCTGGTTTGACACTCCCAGGGGATATTCTTAAGATAATTTAAAATTTAATTACAATATATTATGAAGGATTTAAATGGAAAATATTCCTTAAAGAAATAAGGTTTATGATTATGGGATTATTCATGCATAGAATTTCAATTTTTGTTACGTATTATGTATAAGTTGGGATAATACATTATGATTAATAACCTAATCTAGTTTATTCCATTATTTAGAAACGGTGCCTAGTGGAAGGAATGGAAACCGTGTGAATGTGCGTATCCAATGTAGGGATTTACCTCCTGTGCAAGATAATGATGATGGATCTGGAGCTGTGACAAGTGTGGAGAAAGTTATAACTATACTAGGAAAACTTTCCCAGGTTATGAATAATAACCGTACCCGTATGGAACATCTGGATCCACAATGTGAAGAATCTATGTTAGATCTATTTATATGACCACATCCTCCATCATTTAGTTGAACTACAAACCCATTTGTAGTAGATCATTGGATAAATTCCTTAGAGAAGATATTTCTCTCCTTGGGAAGTAACAAAAGGGAGAAAGTTTTCATGGGAGTTTATCATCTATCGAGAGATACTGATCAATGGTGGTTACTAATTCAAAACACAAAGGAATATGAATAGATAGAAAACATGAAATGGAGTGGATTTAATGAACTTTTCTTAGATAAATACTTTCCTCCTGAACAATGAGCGGATATGGAATGGTAGTTTTTTAATTTTAGGCAAAAGGAATATGACAATGTTACAAAGTATGAAGCATAATTCACAAGGATAACAAGGCATTCTATGGACTATATACATAATCCAAGTATCATAATTGATTGATTATTTTATGGCCTAAAACCATTCCTCTGGTGGGTGTTGGTCTTCCAAACATTCTCATCACATGAAGATATACTATCTTGTTCTATCAAGATAGAAAATGAGTAATCTAAGTCTTATGACTTTAAAGGAAAGAAAGAGAATAAGAGGTATACTGAAAACTCTAGAAAAGGAAACAATTAAATGGGGAAGAAGGGAAAAGTTGACTTTCCACCTTGTGATAATTGTGTAAGGAAACACCCTAGTGCCTACTTAAAAGGAAAAGTGGTGTGCTATGAGTATAGACAGAAAGGCCATCATGATGGTGTTTTCATGGGGAAGAACGAATCTATTAGTGTTCAAAACTATAGTTATAGGGATATGGGATACTATGCTAATGATTTTCCAAATCATCAAGGAAATGTTCCTCAGAAAATGCAAAGGTAATAGGGATAAGATTATGTGATCAAAACTATTTATAGTGAAGTTCCTAATAACATGGTGGCATTTACATTAATCATTTCCTCAAAAATAGACCATGATTTATTTGATTATATATCATTACATTCTTTTATATCTTCTGAGTTTTCCCAAAAAATTAGATATCTCCAATTTGATTTAATAAGGGAGTTTTATGTAAAAAATCTTAAGGGAAGTATAATTATAACAAAGTTGTGTCAAGATGTCCCCATTATGGCATATAAACATGCTTTATCTGCTGATTTTATTATCATAACCATGATTTATTTTGATATAATCCTCAATATGGATTGGATTTCAAACCATGATGTGAAAATTTATTACAAGAAGAAGGATGTTACAATTTTTGAGGACAATATGGAATCCATTATCTTTAGAGTAGAAACATAACCATCAGATTCTCATCTAGATCCACCCCAAAATCTCTACTGAATTCAAATATTGGGAAGGAAGGGAATTAAATAACTATGGGTGAGGAAAAGAATGTTCAAATATAGGATGTACCTATTGTGAAATAATTTGTTGATGTGTTTCCAGAGGATTTAACTAGACATCCTCCAGAGCAGGAAATTGAGTTTTCCATTAACATAATTCATGATTCAAGGCCCATATCAAAGACCCCTTATAGAATGTCCATAGTGGAATTAGTGTAACTGAAGAAACAATAAGATTAATTGAGTGATAAATTATTTATTCTCCCTTGTGTTTCTCTATTGGGAACCCTATTCTTTTCATTACGAATAAAGATGGATCTATGTGGTTTTTCATTGACTACATGGAGATCAATGCTATAATAATAAAGAAAAAGTATCCCCTACATTTCATTAATGATTTATTTGATCAACTTCATAAATCCAAATATTTTTCAAAGATTGATCTTTGATCTGGACATCATCATTTGCATGTGAGTAAGGAGGATATTCCAAAGACATCATTTCAAACTAGGTATGGGCATTATGAGTTTACTATAATGCCTTTTGGACTGACTAATAAACCCTATGTTTTCAAGGATCTAATGAATTGAGTTTTCTAGGAATATCTTGATAAATTATTGGTGGTATTTATTGATGATATATTGTTATAATAAAAAAGAAACAAAGTTCATGAAAATAAATTGTGCACTATTTTTAAGACTTCTAGATGAAAATAATTATATGGGGAGTTTAGAAAGTGTGAATTTTGGCATCAATTAGTTTCCTTTCTTGGAAACATTGTCTCTAAGGATATAATATCTATTAATAATGTGAAGAGAAAGGCTATACAGGAAAGGCCTACTCTAATAAACATAACTAGTGTACACAGTTTTATTGGTTTAGTAGGTTATTATCAGCATTTCATTCAGATCTTCTCCCATTTATCCAACCCAATGACCAAGATTCTTTGTAAAGGGGTTAAGTTCATATGGAAAGAAGAATTTGAGGATAGTTTCGAAGAATTGAAAAAGAGATTAGTTAACGTACCGATCCTAACTCTACCATCGGGGAATGATGGGTTTGTGATCTATAGTGAAGCATTAAAGAAAGAACTTGGTTGTGTTCTTATGAAGAATGACATAGTTATTGCCTATGCGTCAAGGGAGTTAAAAAATCATGAACAAAATAATCCTACTCATGATATGAAGTTATAAAATATAATCTTTTCTATGATGATAGGGAGACATTATCTCTATGGTGAAAAATGTGAGATATATACATATCATAAGAGTATAAAATAAATATTCTCATAGAAAGAAGTCAACATGAGGCAAAGGTGATGGCTCAAACTACTCAAGGATTATGATTTTTCTATACACTACCACCCAAGAAAGGAAAATAAGGTAGCTGGTGCGTTAAGAAATAAGGATCATGGTGTTCTCAAAAAAATGAGGATTGATAAATATCCTTTGTATATAGATCTAGTGATGATGGATATATAAATTATCAGATAATGTGAAAAATCACTAATTTTTGAAATGGTTTCCAAACCATATTTATTAGAAATAATTAATCCTTCAAATCCTGATAAGGATAATCTTCAAAAGAAAATTAATGTTCTAAAAGATGGGAAGTTAGCTAACTTCATGTGTGAAGATGGAATTATGAAATTTTGAAAGAGGTAATGACTTTCCTTTATACCCATGCTAAAAAGGGAGTAATTGGATGATTCTCATAGCTCAAATTTATCCATACACTATGGTAGCACTAAAATGTATAGATATTTGAAAGAACATTTCTTGTGGGATAACATGAAGAGGGAAAATGCTGATTATGTATCAAGATGTTTAGTCTGTCAACAAGTGAAGGTTGAACGACAACATCCTATAGGATTCATGAAACCTCTACCTATTCCAAAATGGAAATGAGATGACATCACCATGGATTTTTTTACTAGATTACCCAAAACTCTGAGAAAGAATGATGCAATATGGGTAATTGTTGACCGACTTACAAAATCTACACATTTCCTCACTATAAGGGATGATTTTCCACTGGAGAACCTAACATGACTCTATATCAATGTTGTTTTAAGACTTATGGAGACCTCTATCAATTTTTTCTAATTTTGATCTATGATTTACATCGAAATTCTGGAAAATTCATAAAAAATCATTGGATATTGAGATTCCATTGAGTACTTCTTATCACCCACAAACTAATAGATAATTAGAAAGGATTATCCAAAATTTAGAGGACATGTTAAGATCAAGTTCACTTGACTTTCAAGGTATGGGGGATCAATATTTACCTTTAGTGGAGTTTTCTTATAATAAGAGTTTTCATTCAAGTATTCAAATTTCACCATATGAAGCATTGTACAGAAATAGATTTAGTACACCAACTTGTTGGTATGAGGTTGAATAAAGGAAGATTGTGGACCTATAGCTTGTGGAGGAAACAATAGAGAAGGTAAAGACTATTCAAGGCCATATTAAAGCATCTCAAAGTAGACAAAAAATCTATGTAGATAATTAAAGTAAGGATTTGAAATTTGATGTGGGAGATCATTTTTTAAAGTATCTCTATGGGAGGGTTTTATAAGATTTGGGAAGAAATGGAAATTGAGCCATAAGTACATATGCCCTTTGGAAATTCTTGAATGAATTAGAGCTATATCATATCATTTGGATATACCACCTAGCCTGTTTAAAGTACATAATTTGTTCCATGTCTCATTACTGAGAATGTACATGCCAGACCCAATGCATGTCCTCACTTCTGAAGGTATAGAATTGGAACCTCAACTATCTTACATTGAATAGAATATCCAGATTCTGGACCCAGAAGAACAAGTCTTGAGGAATCAGATGACTCAACTGGTAAATATACTTAGTAAAAATCACAAAATTGAAGAGGAAACATGGGAGCCTGAGGAGGTTATAATGATGAACTACCCAAATATTTTTGTGAGTTAACATTATGGTAATTTCGAGGAAGAATTTTTTGTAAGGAAGGGATAATGTAACACCAAAAGATTTTGAAAATTAATTTAATATTGAATGCATGTAACATTGAGTCTCTACAAAACACCACTTTTTATAACCTATAATGTAAACATAATTTTCCACCTTTGTGATTTGAATTTCAAAAAACTGTCATACATGATTGTGTTCAGTTATGTATTTAGATTCTGATAAGACCAGCTTATATTTTTGTGAATAGTAACATGACCCTTATGAATAGTAACGTACCCTTAAGAATATTATTATGACCCTTTTGAATAGTAACCACACCCATGAAAGTATAAATAAAATTTATACACCTTATAAATAAAATAGAGTATTATAGAAATTATAAATTATGGGTTGCTATTTTCGTGAGTAATAAATTTTTAATTAAAATTTTAAATTAATAAATTAATAATATTAATTTTCATTAAACTTATTCCTAAATAATTATTTTTTTCCAATGATTTTAGGACAATTTTATGAGACCCCAGTTAATTTTGGAATGTATTATAAAATCAGTTTTCAATTTAAAATATGTAGTTTTCAAGTAAATAGTGATGAGAATTAAAAATTAAATTTCACATGTTAAGAAAATTGTTTTGTAAAATGGAATTCATTTTTTGATTATACACATTGAAAATTGTTTTTGTGAAGTTTTGGGGTTTTTCTAAAATACTTCAATTTTAGGTGAATAGTAAAATACGATAATTTACGATAAATACTAAATACCTGATTTATTGATTCATAGGTGATGTCAGGATGATGTAATACCACTTGGTTCAAACTCACATGAAAATATTACAATTGTTGGTCACAATAATCAATACTATTGGTTGTGTTTGGAAAAATAATAAAATAATGAGTATAATAATGGGAAAACCCTCATCTCCTCCACTAACCCCCCCACTCCCTCTTCTATTCCCTCCTCTAAATCCATGTTATTTATCAAACTTCTACTCAAATATCTTACCAATATCCCACCCATGTCCAGAAGACCTTTCTCTCAGAGAAATACCTAAACCTCTCCCCTAAAGAGGCTCGCAAAGAAGATTACTTCATCAAGTTAATTCCCGTTTTCATGTCTTTTATTTCAAGTTCCTTTAATTTATTTTTCTTTCCTCACCTACTTTCATCAAAATGTTGTGATGAATCCACTAACATACATGTAATATAATTTTACTATGATAATGGAATAATTCTTTATCATGTCACATTTCCCCTTCTTTTATACTAGAAATGAAAACACCATCTGAGATGTGTTAATTTATCACAGTCAAGGACGACGAGTTTTCAATTTTTATTATCGTCTTAAATTATTGTCATAAATCTATTTTTATGGTTGAACCAGACCATAATATATGTATTATAAGTTATTTAAGGTTATTAAATCCTTTTTTACACATTATATTAATTTATAAATCCAAATGAGTATGTTGTGATCAAAAAATCGCCAATTAACCCAAATAATTATCATTAAAGTTTAATATAATGATTAATATTCACTCGAGATAACCAAACAAATTTTATAAATTTTTAATATTCTATTTTTTAATAATAACATAAAACTTCTATTATAGACAACCATTCTCATTCTACATGTTTATCCATACATTAATATAAGCAAAACGATCATGGAAACTGGGGAAAAAATACTCCAAAACAATGAAATTGAATCTTATAACCCATAAAAAGGTATTCAATGAACCTAATATGGTTATACTAATTCAGTTACATGTATATGTGGTTCTTTAATCCTTAAATTATGAACCTAAATTTGGTTAGTCAGGTCATTTAGATCAAGTGAGGAACACCTTCAGACTTAAGGTAATGGTTTTCCTACCTGAACCTCCATTTTCTTTCAGGTTACTCTTTGTCTCTCTTTATCCCAATTAATTTCTTAAATATTCATATATTATACTCATAAATTCTATTTTAATTTTATATTTATGTCTAAAAATTGGAATCCTTATTTCATTCATAGGAGTTACATGTTTGAAAAGGAACTATATAAATTCTTTCAGAATTACTTATTCGATTCATCGGAATTTCCCATATACTTACATATTTTAAAGGGTACTTTATAATCTATTTTTAGTAACCATTTTTTTTCTAAAATCATACATCTTATTACGAAAATACTTTCCCACTTCACTTCTGGTTTTGTGAATAGTATTTTCCAAAAGAACTCTTATTTTCAAAGTAAAAGAGTATTTATCTCAAGATTTACTCAATGATTTTATAACAGTATCTTCATCTATTTAAACACTCTTGTTGATTCTTATGTATTACTAGGATTTATCCTTTATGATATCATCTACCATATTTAATTTAATGTATTATTATTAGTTTGACTTTGGATGTGCTGTCTAAAAACCATTCACCAATTTACTCTGAATGGTTGGGGATTATGCTTATTGCTTGGGGGAAGTTGTTTACATTCCGTATGTTAGTTTCAATATAAATGTATATGTTTTGTATATTTACCACATTTGTATGAGTAATAAATTGGAATTATTATGTGATGGGTGGGGCCTACAATAGCCCCTCGATTCATCAGTAGGTCTAACGAGACAAATAGATATGGACTTGGGTGAGGCCTTGCTCATTTTTAGATATGGTTTTGTCTAAGGCATTAATCATTTTTAGTTGTCTTGGGTGAGGCCTTGAAGGTATATTTTAGAATTTCCGACATATGAATTTCCATAATTATGAAGCTATAAATTCATATTTCATGAGGTTATTCGACTAATATAATACCCATGATTATGTTTTATTATGGAAATATTTACTCAACTCAAATTTCTTCCATATTATGTTCAAGTTTATTTTTAATGGTATGTATTTTAAATTATTCACCATACCAAATGATTATGTTATATTCTGCTATAATGTTTACCCTTTTTGAGCATCAAATATCACCCTTTCTTAGGTTTTATTTTTCACAGGACATGAAGTGGTATATTCTGATTGACTTGCAAAGATAATCTTAGAGTGGTGGATGTTCCAAACAGAAATTATATATTGTTTTTATTTTCATGTTCTAATGTTGAACTTATGTATTTATATTTTTTCCAAATCTACCAAACTACCCAGTCCTTTGGGATGCTTATTCCCAATTTATATTCTAATATAATAAAATAAGGCACCAACTCTGGGCAACTGGGGTTGGGTCCTTACATCCAAAAATCATATGCATGTCCTAGATAGTTATACTAGCCTATTTTTCTATCATGTGAATGGTGTTTTTGTTCTATCTCCAACAACTAAATAGTTATGAGAAGATTTTATGGTTATGATGGTAGAAATACTATAAAACCTAGACTTTCATAAAAACCCCACATCTAAAATCTCCATCCCAAATTATGTATAGGTTTTGTGCACCAAGAAAGGATAGCCTCAATCCATATTTAATGAGAGTCCAGAGAAGAATCCCCATTTATAAATAAATCCAAATTTATTACCAATTTTTCAATTATTAATGATTTATGTTTAATTTTGAGTGTCTATGTTAAATTCATGTCTTATTTGTTATATATCTAATGGGTGATACCCAATGATGTGACCTTCTGATTAATCTCCCCAGATAAAGTTACCCGTAATAAGAATCTATTCTCGAAGCATCTCTTTATGATAATTAATCCATCTTTATGTCAAGTTTTTAGTTCATGATACTTGGATTAGTTTATCATCCATTAGAACAAACCTTTAACTTTTTTACCTCTTCAACACTAGATAGTCCCACATGACCACCCCTATCATGTACAAAAATAACATATTGTGTGGGTAATAAGAGCACCATTTGATGTGTTAATGATATCGACCATCACATTCCTCCTTAAAGTGGTGGTATAAAAAAATATTTTTGATTTAACTCCCCTATAATTAAACATGAAATAAAAAAGGTAGTCCACTATTTCCCAAATCACAGAGATGAAAAAAATAGTTCAAAATTTAAAAAATAAAAGCTCCCCATGATGTCGACCATAAGAAGTAGGAGGCCGACCATCTGAACCGTGAGGTCGACCATGTGTACCATGAGGTGGAAATTTTGATACTTGAGCTTAAATGTAAAGACATAATCAATATAAATGATCCACATGTCTAAAATAAGATTCTTTGAATTCCTCATTGGTCGAATAAGGTTAACCTTTTGAAAGGAACCTCATGGAATAACTCACCTAATACATGATTAGATCATGAGTTTATGAGAAGGGAAATTCTCATAATGCAAATTCATCAATTTCCAAAGTTTAAATCAATGAATATTAGGAATGATATGGTGTTATGGTTCAGTATTTATAGTTATGAACATTAGTGTACAACATAAAAACATTATAGGATTTCCAAATTCTTCAAAATTATCTTATTATCATTACAAACATGCCTAATTTTAAGGGGGAACTTGTTGATCCTGCAAACATGAACTGAATTCCATTATGGCCCAAATATCAAGGGAGTGGGATGAATGATTGAGTTAATAGAAATATTATAGAAAATATTTATTTTCCTCTTTAAATCCTCGATCTGTCCACAAAGTATGTTCCATGAAACTGCCATGTGGGGAAACCCATCGCATGGCCCCAAGAGCCAACTACATGTCTTTGAGGTGAAATCGACCTCACAACTTCTATATGGAGATAACATTGTTAACCTGAAGGGAAATTAAACTAAAAAATTGGGATAGATCCTACCTCATGATCCCAAGGTGGAACCAACCTTGTGGGTTTGAGATGAAACAAACCACATGGCTTTGTAGAGGGATCTGACAACGTTGCAACAGATACCCTCCTAATTCAGGAAACCCACAAACATAAGATTTTAATAAAAACCCCTTCTTAAAGAAAAAAAGATGATTGAGGAGAAAGATATTGGAGGAGTGGTGAATAAATTTAGGGGTTATCCTATATTTATAAAAATTCCCTATCATCGGGTCATAAGAAAGGAAATAAGATAGTATAAGGGAAATACCGACCCTGCATGGGAAAATGCAACATTTTTTGAGGTCAATTAAAACATTTTTTGTGTAGACCCAACCACATAATAGGCATCTCAACCACGTAGAGGAATTATCAACCAAATATAGATCTGGTCAGACACATGGTGGGATAGTAAAACATTCTTAGTTTAACAAAACTATTGAGTATGAACTCTATCCTTGTGAAGGTTAGGCCAATTACATGGTTGGAAACCCCACCATGCTGTAGGTAGGTTTACCATGGGTAGATCAATTCCTACCTCACACAGCCCATTTTTGACCCAAAAAAAAAATCTATGAACTCCCTATACATAGAAGATCCCTCTAACATAAAAAATAGATCGCCTATTCCTGAAATTTCTTTGCAGTGGTACACATGAAATTTCATTTTACACTGTCAGTTAGAATAATTAAAAGGACCCTTTCAACTTCACCTCACTGGGATTAAACCTTCATAAGGAATATTTTATGAACTCTTCCAAAATAATTATACATGCATAGTATGAGCACTCACACCAGTGTATTACCCTTTCAAAATAGAATTAAATCGATTAAAGGTGTTTTGGATTCATTTTTGTAGATAAATAGAACCCTCATTGGAACAAAAATCTTAGATTATCATGGAAAAGGGGATATTTTTTTGGGATAATTCTGATGTAGTATCTTATAAATAATTTGTGTATTTCTTCTCCAAAACATGAGTCAAGCTAGAGAAGGAATACCACATAGTGTAATCCCCTAGTCTTTCTTATTAGATGTCATACTCCTCTATCCTTTATATATTTTTACCTATTCCATTCCAAAAAAGGCATGTAGATGAAAGGATGGGTTTTTGATTTGTCCATGAGACACAAGAGGTCCCTATTGACGAATTCATTAAAAATTAAACAAAAATTAACTAATGAGGGGAAAATATCATCAGCAACCTCATTATGTAAGAACCATTTAAACCATGTGTCACTCCCGCATGAAACATGTTCAATAATCAATTATCTCTTTTTTCCTACAATAAGAATGAATCATTTGATCTTAGAGGTATGGGATGATCATTCTAGTATAATCAATAAAATGAATCTTTGAGCCTCCTCCTTAGGCACAAGGCCCATTACAAAACTAATTATGGGCCTCCTTCCTTATGTGTAATCCCCAAAAACCACATTCTCTTCTACATAAAGGTCTATATTTATAATGAAGATTTCTATTGAAGCCTCATTGGTGTATGCACTGTTTAATTATTTATTATCATATATTTCCTGAAACATGAATCCATACAACATGACATTAAATTGTGTTGCATATATACTAGTTTCATGACATTAAACATCATGATAATATAATTCTTAAATGACATTAAACATCATGGTATGGCCTTATCCTATGAATTTAAATTTCTCATTCCAACCATGTGGGGATTTATTTCATTTAAGATATGATATATATCACACCACTCTAAGGTTGAAATAAGACATCATTAATATTATATATAACCCCATCATTCCATATCCATGATAGAATGGACACCTCAACTAGAGGGGTATATCCCTATCAAGTTCCCCATCACATCACCCTTATCATGTTATATTCTTGTTTGGGACTATCCACATAGTTATACATACCTTGTGATATCAACCAATCGCCCTTTTTCTATAATTCCTTTAAACTCAAAAAAGGTCCACTTTTGTGTAACTACCACACAAACCACTACTAAGAATATTTAACTAGTCTTCCTTGCAGAACAATGATAAAATTAGAATATATGTTCTTATCATGTGACCTTAATGGGTATGAAATTCACGATTAAGTGGCACCAAAATACATGGGTTAAAATTACTTTTACAAGGTAAAATGGGATTCACCTTTAGGGGTGAAATCCCGTCACCATAAACATCCAACACTTATCAAGAGGTCTCTAAGCACTAGATCTCCCTATTGCGTGTCTTTAAAACATAATGACCTATAGAACATCATTACACAATAATAATTAGATGAAAATGGATAACCTATGATACATAGAGATGTAGCAATTGATGGATATTAATTGATACATGTAGGTGACCACATTAATGAATATTTATTATATTTATCAGAATACACATCAACAAATGAAAACCAGAGATAAATTGAATGATGGTAACAATTCATAAACTAGTATTTGTAACAAAATTTAAGCTATAAGAAAGTACTATGGTAGGCAATAATTCCTCCCAAAATGGTGTGATAATACCTATATCTAATCCTCTTGGCAAAAAGAACATCCTAAGAGTTATTGTTATGTAATTACAATGATTTTTGACCCTTTTCAAATTAGGTCCACAAAGATATATCTTTTCAGGGGTGTGGGTGTCATTGGGTGTCTCTAGTTCCAAAAATAAACCCAGTTGGAAACCATCCAAAGAAATAACAGTGACACAATAAAGAGATTTTTTAACCACATTCATCAACTCTCAATAATGTGTCAGTCCATCACATCTATAGTTGAAGCAAACATTATAAAATTTATTCACCACTATAAGGATTAAAATGGTTAAAAATGGTGTTAATTTAAGGGATAAGGCTTCAAATATCACTAAAACATGTCTAAATTTTATTGGATGGGTTTATGTTGACAAAAAATTATTCAATATCCAAAAAACATGAAACTTGGTTCCATATTCCCATGAAAATGACTTTATATTATTTTAAGGATATGAGTATTTACAAGAGTTCCATTCCCCACACAAAAAAAAATACCCCTTATATTCAAACTTATCTTCCCACTTTTATCACATTATACCCAACCAACCCAACCAAAATACCTCCAAAACACCCTTATCTATATCCTTGATATTCTAGTCTCAATAAAATACTTTCCTAATAAGTATAAAGGAGAAATCCAAGAAGGATTACAAAAAATTTGGTAATCGTTATAACTGAATTCATTCAAGTTTCTTTATTCTTTCATTTTATCCAAATTTTCTTTAACCATATTAAAAGAAACAAAAAAAATCATCATATTACTAAAATATTAGTATGTTGATAAAATAACCATTATCTACTTTGTTACATCTTTTTAGATAATGAAAACATCACTCGTGCGTACATTAGGACAACCAACTCCATTGATGGTGAATTTAATTTTTCATCAACTCCTTACATAGATAGTTAAAAAATATGTATTTAATGAATATATTTGATATTTATGGAATAATTATAATTCAGAAAATATAAACCATTTATAAGTTTTTTCCCTACCATTCATTAGAAAATAAAAACATCATATGTATATACATGTAGACTATCACCTCTATGAACAATGTATGGAATTTTACATCCCATCCATAAATGGATAGTTATATAAATTGATTTAATGAATAAAAATGATATTTTCTAAAATATTAAAATTCTATAAAGAAAAAGATTCCATTATAATAGTAAAATTAATAATAAATCATATTTTTAAAATTTAACCTCATAAAATGACTCTACCAAGTTAAGTTTTTTAATTTTAATTTTTTTATAGAATATTGGGATAAAAAAATGTGCTATGGAAATGATAAATAAAAAATATTTCTAAAATTATTTAGATAATGAAACTTTTAAATTTTTTTTTAACCTTGGTGAACATTTCAATGTAATTTTAAAAAATGTAAATAAAAATTACACAATAAATTAATGATGTAAAATAATAATTGAACAACAAAAATAATATATAAATGAAAAATATTGTTAATAAAATATTTAATAAATTTAATTTTATTAATCATGGTTTTAGAATGTGTTTTTCCTTGTAGGAATCCATGTTAGGGTTTCTCTTCTCAAAATTCCTTCTTCGGGACATGATTTCAATTACAAACCTATTTAAATTTAATGGGGCTATGATCACTTTTTTAAATATTATGTCATGATAAAATTTTAATCATGATTATTAAAGTTCCATTTAAAGTTTTTATTCTTGTTTTATAAAATCTTCAATGGTTTATTTTACACTCAAAATTTTATTGAGATTGTTTCTATATCAATCATGATTTGGATAATTCTATGTTATTTATCTCATAAACCTCATATATTTTATTATCCTTTGGTTATTTATATTTTTTCTAGTATTCTTTCCATTTTCCCACTTGTTTTTACTCAAAAACACCAAAATAATATGTATGATAAAAAATAAACTTGTTTCTCCTTTTCGGTCTAGAATTTTTTTATTCATATCCATGTTCATTATTTTTCATCAAAAACATTATTTTATAAACATAAATGATTGATAAAGGTAATTTTATAATAATTTAGAAATTATTTAAAATTTTTAAAAGAAATATTTTTATCATTTCCATATAATTCATTCTTCACTTTCTATACAATAGTATTCAAAGATTCTCTTTGTAAACATATTCTACATGAAGATGTTTTATTTCCATAATTATCATTATTCAATATTTAGATTCATTTATATGTTTTTATAATGTTAAAATGTATTATCTATTACCATTATTCTAAAATAATAAAAATAAAAGGATATTGTTTTCTTTAATGTTTAAAAGGTATTTCATTCAACTTATATATATTTTTATCTTTCACTTCAAATTCAATTACTTAAGCATTGTTTATTTTTAAGATTTAATTATTGAATGTTTTTTAGAATTATGTTAAGAAAAAATTATTAACATATCATGAAAATCAATTTTCTATGTGATTTATAATTTCATTTTTAGAAATGTTACAATATCTTCAAGGAAATTTACTTATAAAGATTCAATTCAATTTTTCACTCTATATTCAAAAAAAATTCCTTAACTAAAAAACCTTATATTATAATGAATTAATGGTATATTTTCAATTCATATTTTTTTATATTTTATACCATAATTGGTGAGAAAGGATTATACTCAGTTCACTAACTTACTTTTAATTATGTTCCTCATCACTCTTCATATCACATATTGATGTCATTTCTCTCAATCAT
Organism: Viscum album; assembly: GCA_963277665.1. Taxonomy (NCBI): domain Eukaryota; kingdom Viridiplantae; phylum Streptophyta; class Magnoliopsida; order Santalales; family Viscaceae; genus Viscum; species Viscum album. The sequence goes on along the minus strand of OY728128.1, from coordinate 716,198,034 downwards.
GTCCATGTTTGTTATTATTATGTATATTATATAAAAAATTTATAATATTTAATTCAATGTATACCCAATATTCAATATGATGTGAATACCTTCTCATACATTAATCATGTTAGATGGCATTTAACAAGAAATATAGGTTATTGATTTTATTTGAAAGTATTTACAATTTTTATATTGATTAAATACAAATATTGGTTGATTAATAATTAATTTAGATTATGTATTGTATTTCTTACTCATTATATTAATATGATGAATTAATTATACTTATAAAGTGATGAGTGGGGCATGATATTAGATATACCATTGATTCATTAGTAGGAATATTGAGATAAAATATAATGGGTATTTATTGTATATATGTCCAGTTATTTATGATGACATAGTTGAGACCTTGGAAATATACATGATGTTCTGAATAAGGAATTAAAGGTAATATTATGAATTGAAAAAATTATGAATTCCATCATTATGAAATAATTTATGGTTTTTATTTTCATCAAATTTGTTTCATTGTTACCCAAGGAAATAATTCATTATCATGTCATAAGTTAATTAGAATGTTTTATTATTACTTACTCTTTATATATTGGTAACACATTGTTTATTATATAATAGATTCTACTATATTATTTACCTTACTAAAAATTGAGATCACCATTATTATGTTTTCATTTCATTAGGTTATGAAGATGATTAACATGTATAATATTTCTAGAAGGGTATAATGTATATAAAATTATTTGGGAGATGTTAAAGACTTATTATGGAATAATAAAACTAAGGTATAGTGAAAAAATGTCTATTATGGGAGAAAGATATCATCTTTTTTTTGTAAAAGATTTTCCTAACTCTGTAAAAGTTAAAACCTAAATGGGTGAGGTTATATTGGTTACTTAATAATTTATTTTTATGTGGTAATTATTGATGGTTAATATTTTCTCTTTTGAGTTGGCATCAAATCCATTATGTAAATATTGTGTTTTTGACACTAGATTTGGGATTACATGCCTGGGGAATTATACCGATGACTAATAATAAAACTTAATTTTAAATAGTTAATGTTTGAATCTCTTCCACATTTTTCATCATTGTTGTTAAACATTTCAAAAGATGAAATGTATGGGAGGGTTGGATGGTTTAAGGAGTTATAATCATTTTAAATTAATGCATTACTCCAATGTTTTGCAACATTAAAGTAAATACCTCAATAATCAACAATGTCATAAGGGCCTCTATAAAGAATATTTTCCCACTGAGATAGTTTTTTCAGCTTTCCCAAGGTTCATAATGATTTTACCCTTATCCTGAAGCTTTTTTTCTCCACCTCCCTTTTCTATAGATATGTAATAGTATACAATAAGAGTTATAGTGAATTCATCCCATGTGTTCAGTGGTTTAGATAATACCCTTGGATACACCATAGAAGATAAATTTTTCCTAATCATTTTTTGAATGGATTATTCCCCAAAATTGGTTGATTAAGTCACCTTTTTATTATCCATAGTGTTGAAAAAGTGTTGTTTCATTCCTAAATACCAATCAGTATGTAACAGGGCATCTCATTCTATTTTTATCTGGGTTTTTTTCTACAACTTAATGAGGGTGATAGGTGATTGGGAAGTCAGGGTAGTTTAATGGGGGAACCAACTTCCTATTAATTTTAATTTATTCTTATTTTTTTTAATTGAGGTCATAGTTTTCTCAGTGATGGAATATTGACCTTACTAGCAATCAAAAGCCTTTAGAATATGATGCCTCACACCTAAGGTCAATTGAAATTTTTTAATGGGTTTCAGTTTAGTTATTTTTGGTCAATTCATTATAGAATAGTATCAGATAATTTGGGTTTTCTGGAATTTTAACTTTAAATGATAGGATAGTATCATAATTTAGTTGTAACATATACATTGACTTGTTTAAACAATTTATAGTGGAATATCAAGTTCCTTAGGAATGTTTGGGAAGATTTAGGATAGAATAGATTGTTCCCATGTTATCTTTATATATATTTTGATTTTATCAACTCTTTAAACCCAATTATGGGAGTGAAATTTGTCTCACACATCATAGTAGGCATGTTAGATCATAAAATATGCATACAATTGTTATTAATTAAATAAATTATCAATATATATATATATATAAACAAAATATGATAAGGGTTAGATATTTTTCAAATATCAATAATAAATAATTTATATTTTATCAATTGTCTATTTCTGTCACATAAAATGAACAGAATAGATGATGTTGTATATATATATTAGTTGGATACTACACGAAGTGGAAATATAGTGTGATATAGTTGATGTTATGATTATACTAACATAATTATTATATTATATTTTATTGTTAAATATTTCCACCTATAATAATATTGTATTGATATAAATGAATAATTAATGCCATATTGTATGAGTGTTTATAAATTATAATTATTTCAGAATGTGTGATTTTAGAAAAAAGGGTTGCATGATTTTGATTTTTTTTTGAAATTGTGAAAATTATTTTTGAAGAATTCTGATATAGTTTCATATTATATTATATCTAGATTATTTTTATGATTTCTTTAAGAGTGGTATGACTAATATTGATGTCTACTAGTTATGTGAGATGTTTTATATCCACACTCTTCAGTTGGGTGAACAAATAAATTTTTTATAAAGTATATTTAATATCAAGTGAAACAGTAGATGATTATATTTCACAATAATTAATCATTTCATCTCATTGAGATATCACATTTATATAGCCTAAGGGTTTATCTTATTTATATATTTGAAACCTAAAAAAATTACATTAAAATACTGTGAACATTTATTCATAATCGTATTACACCACACACCCTTCAAGACATCTCTTATGTTATAATTAACTTCATAACCTGGAGAATAGAAAAAAAATAAGGGGTGAGATCAAATTCAAAGAAAGTTAAAAAAATATCAATGATTCATAAGGGGTTAGATGATAACTATATGAGAAACTTGATAATGGGAGAAAGTATGATTAAAAATCACATGGAAAAATATGATTTGACTATAATTGTGGAAAAAGGCACATGTAATCTAAAATGAAAAAACATATAACCTGGTTTAAGATAAAATAAATGTGAGAAAAAAAACATGATCTGTGAAGAATAATATAAGAATGTGGAATAATAGTGTGGTAATACCGTATTCATAGGAAAACATTACAAAATTAAACATTAATTAAAATATTACTTCCCCCAACAAAGTGGACTAGGAATAATGATCCTACATCCCATAACATAGTGGACACAAAATAATTATCCTTCCCCCATAACATATTAGATTAGGAATCACAATCCTACCTCTAATGAAAAATTTCACCAAGAATCATGATCCTACCTCTTATAATATAAAGGGCCATGAATCACAATCCTACCTCCCATTGTGATTCACGTATCACAAATCATGTCTTGATATTATCTATTGAGATATAGAACCTTAACCAATGAATTTTAGATCTATATTAGATCCCACCAATCAAAAAATAATAATTGATACACATTTGTTCCACATAAAATCAAACATATATCAAATTATGAATAACCCATGGAAGGGAAATGAGTTTTGTAAAAGTTATGATTAGTATCATAAAGTATTGACATCAAGAATTTGATGAGATGATACCAAAACTCAATAACTAAAAAAGGAGTATTTTATAAGGGATCTTAGAGGGTGATTTACAAAATATAACTCCAAATGAGATAGATCTATTATAGACAAAGAAGAAAATAGAATCAAAACCAAGAAAAAAGAGTTTTTCAAAAACATTTCTTGACGTCATCATAAAGAGACGATGTTATGATACACTAAAAAAAACATTTTCAAGAATCTAACATGTAAACCTTCATAAAAAACAATTTTAAAGAAATCAAAATAATATAACCCTAAATGGAAATAATTTTAAAATAAAAAAATTTCGATTGGATGGTAACAGATATCAAAATTAATTGAAATGTATTTTAAATATTTTTTTTAAAAAATTATTTAAACCCACATTATTAAAAGGCAAATAAATCATAATTTTGAAAATATGTACAGAAAAGTATAAAAATCATAATAGATAATAAAAATTTTGGTTTTAAAATAAGTAATTGAATTATTTTCAAAATGAAAGAATATGGACATAGAATAAAAGAAGGTATTAGATAGTATTTAAATTATTTTTATAAGTATTATACTTTTATAAAATAATAACTTAGTAAAAAAGAATAAATTATTATTAAAATGTAAATTTCTCCTAAAAGGAATAATAAATACAATATAATTTCATTATGGGTTTGAAAAAAATAGTGTTTCAATTCTATAGTCAATTTAGAATGATTATGACTCAAAGATAAGATTTAAGTGAGGAAAACCCAAAAAATTATACTCTTGACATCTAGAAAATCACTATAATCTACTAAATAATAAACATATACACCAAAATAACTTATTTCAAAAACTTATTCATATCTATTTTTTTTAATATTTCATTCATTGAATTTTGAGTCCCATTCATTGTTTTTTTTAGAAAAAACTAAATATTTTTCATGTCTCATGGGTTCCACACATTTAGTAGAATCCATGTGGAAACCATGCATGTGTGGAAGTAGTTTTAAGAGATTTTTTTTTATAGTTATAAATTTTTTTACCCAACCATGTGGGAAATATATTTCTTTTACCCCGGCCTATCCAATATGGATCACATGATTTTTTCATGTATTTCCAAGTTGTACATCCAAACATCATGAATTGTCCATGTTAATTTAAATTTGAATTTAACTATATATACCTATATGATTTTAACCCCATAAACCCATCCTCCTTGTTCCCATTCAAATACCACAACCTGTTCACCTCTCCAACTTCATTTCCCCCTCCCCATTGATCATTATATGGTTTTTATTCAGTCTTAGTAGTTTATTTCTTAAGGTATACCTATATAAACCTCTTCCTCCCATGTTTCAATCCTCTTAATTCTTAATTATTTCCCTATAATGGTTTTGGATACTTATTGGTTAAAGATGTTCTAAATTTATTGTGTCTTGTAAAACCATTGCAAAATTGAGACTTAAAAATAGTAAATGATACTATTGATGTCGATAAGATGTATCTTCCTTTTTGGAAGAATTTTGAACTAGAACTCCCCATTTAAGAAAAGTTTTCCTAGAGTAGTGATCCTGATGGGTCACCTCTTGGGAAGTGTCTTAAGGCCTGTGTGAGAGAGGAATAGAGACACCAAAAAAACATGTATTGGCCTGTGTGGACTATTAATAGTCAGATAAGTGTCCTGATGGGTAATAGTCTATGGTGTACTGTGAATGAAACGAATGTATTATAGTAGACCCATGGGGTCAGCTAGACAAGTTCATGGCCTAGAGATGTCGGGTTAGAAAAAATGGTATCCTAACTTACACCCAAACTAATGTTCCTAAGTACCGATATTGATTGAATTTTGGGATCCATAATGATGGAATTTTTCATTAATAGGGTGGTGGGTGTAATACCCCTAGAAAAGTGTGACATAAAAAAAACAAAATGACACTACCATTTTCAAAAAGGCGAACCATTATTTTTAGGATCCAACCTAATTAAAACTATGGATTTAAGCATTCTTTTTCTTGAGTCATGATTAAGATTGGTGACATCCTAGGAAATTTAATAGGGTGTTTGTGGGTGATGATAAAACAATCTTAAAGAAAATATGTTATCCTATAGGGATAGTCATTAATAAAAAAAGTAACTTGGTGGTTAATATCCTATTAAAATATAGGATTAAAACTAAGGTATTAAAGAATACCCACGCGGTCAGTTGACAAGGTACATGGCCTGAGGAAGTTATATCATGATCAGTTTTATTCTTATTTTATTGTTCTTCTTGTTCTTCTTGGGTTCTTCATGCCTTCTTGAGGTGATTCGGCACCATGACCTATAAAAGTTATAATAATAAGGAAGTCTTATTCATTATTGATCCATTACACTTATATCCATGAATTATTATGTTTTCAAGAATATTTTTGAAATATTATATGGGATATACTAGTTATGTTTACCATTTATTACTAAAATAATTTGGTTTTAACCTTGGATTTCATTATATTCAAAAGGAGTTTCCATTTAATTTAAAATAAAAAATCAATTTTTAAATTAGAAGAACATAAAGTGTTTTATTAAATTCTCATATGAATATTTTCATTATGTTTCCTTATTTAAGGATGTGTTCAGATTTAATATTTTATTTTACTAAGGTTTTACTTTTAAAATGAATGATTTTCTCAGTTCTTCAAATGGTGTTTTGAGTTTACCTTGTTTTATTTAGACGTCAATAATGGTTATTTAATTCTTTTTATTAATTGGTGTTTTTATAAATTGACTTCTTAAATGATACACTAAAGGCACAGTTGACACTTTTTGAGATGATATTTCTTCATATAGCAACACCCATACTGTGAACCCATTATAATATATTATTCTTTATTGATCATTATAATATGAAAAGGTGTTGTTTATTGAGAGTGTACCAAAGTTGAGATGAGGTTTAATTGTTATTATTTAGCACCAATTCATGTAATAACTGTCTGGAATTTTTATTTTTTCTCACCTCACTTGATTTGTATCATTTTAAAAATAGGTATCTAATTAGAGGATATGGATGAGTGTTTCACTAAAAAAGATTAAACACTATTTAGTGACATAGGAATGAGTATGTTTTACTAAGGTTTACCTACAAGTGATAACATGATGTAATATATGTTTGGGTAATGTTAAGATCACATAGGGTCAATGGATATGAGAATAGGATCTTGGTCAGCTGAGTCTTTTGTCAATTCAAGTTAAATTTTCATGATTTTTAAAAAATTCTTATTTGTTTCCAATGAATCTACCAGAGGATTTACACTACATACTTTTACTATAAATGAATATCCTCAATTGGATGAGTGGATCCATTAATGTTATTATGTTAACATTATTCATCTTTATATGTTGGTTCCCACTATGTGTGTTTTACCTCGTATGTCTTGGTTTATAACATTAAATTAGTTTGAAAAGTGTTTCTATGAAAAAACTTGAAGGAAGAAAAATATTTTGGTTCTATTATCATAAAAAAGGAAACCCTCTATATTTAATGTATTATTATTTTTTAGAAATGGAATAATCCAACCCTTCGTAAGGATAAGTCTTTCAAACGGGTAATATCAATTATTTCAAATGAAATGGTTTTAAAAGGAGTTATCATTTTGTACAGTTTTGATAAAAGAAAATATATTATATTCATATTATTATTTCCAAACTAGTATAAAAATGAATTTTTGATTAAAGATTATAAATTGGGTTTTGGGTATGATTCTTACAATGTCTTTGTGATCATTCCTATCATATTACAATTTCTGCCAATTTTCTTGATAAATGTCCTTGTTTCATATTGATTTTCATTTTGGCACAATGGTGAAAAGAGGTAAGGGTGATTCAATTGATTCACAGATATGGGATGTTAATGATTATTTTATTTTAGTTTGAAATTTTATTAATATTTTATTCCAATCTGTTTTAGCACTTATATTCTAGATTAGTATTTGGATTCAAGTTGGTACTGTGTTACTGACAAGGTTTTATATATATCATGTTCCCCTGATTCATTGTATTTTATCTATTTATTGTTTATGAGTTGTGGTCTATGTTATGAACTATTTTTCTATGGTCATTTTTTTGTATTAATATTTTTGAATGGAATCACAAATTATGGAATGGTCATTTTTGTCTTTTACGTGGATGTCCCCTCTTTGTAATAGTTTTATACAAAGAAAGTTTTCACATTGTTTTATATATGATTTTCAGGTATTAGTTTCAGGCTTGTGGGGATCAAGAGCACCCTTATATCCAAGTGGAGAGCTAGTTTGGGTGATTATTTGGGTCAAATATGGTCATTTAATTATAGATTATTGTTTCTACTCATTAATTATAATAATTATTTATATACTAACTAGTTTATTATTGTTTATTTTCATCATAATAAATTAGTAGCCTTGATGGATTCAAGATAGCTTCCTAATATGGATGTTGATCCTCTAACATTGATAAATTGATCATAATTATTATATTATTTAATGTGATAGGATAGATGTACTAGGAATATTTTTAAAACTCTTAATTCATTCCATGATATTTTTATCCATGATTTGTGAAAATGAAATTTGGTGACAATCTTGTTTTGGTAATTTTTAATGAATGGATGGTGGTATCATAAAAATGAGAAAAAATTAGTATTACCCTTCATAAACAAAAAAAATAATTATTTATTTTTTATAAAATATTATACTTTTTATTGAGTTTCCATAACCATCCATGTTAATAAATTTGTAACATTATTCATATAAGTAGTTATACTCACCCAAATAAGAACATGAGATAACCAATGGCTAAGTATGAACATGATTTCATTATAATATATTATTTACAAAACTAAATGATATTATTTAGATTTTATATAATAGAAAAATAATAATTGATAATAGGTAAATGAAAAATATAGGATAAGAATATATTATTTATGAAGAAGAAATTATTTCCCTCTTAGTATGTATGTTTTTAGGGGTTAAATTTACAAACATCACTTAATATTATTATTATTATTAATTTAACGTAAATTATATATTTACATCATATTAATAATTTCATAAATGTAATATTTAATCATTACATCAATTTTCATAAGTATCCATGAAATACCATGATTCATCAAGGATAAAAATGTTCATGGAGGTGGTAGTTCGCACGTAACACGAGTAATGATTTCATTTTTTGAATAGATGGGAGGAAGAATTGTAAATTTTATTCAACAAAAATAATTAAAATTAATTATATTAATGATAAAAATTTAATTATATTATTACTTTTAGAATATGATTTTAGGAGTATGGATCATAAATATGAAGAAGAAAGGGATATTAAGTGGATAATTCACATATTCAGGACTTGAATATTCTCCTCAAAGACCTCTTAGAAATAGAGTTCTTGGGACACTTTCTTATAACCAAAGGATATTAAAAGTGTAATAATCTTACTTTAGAGGTATAATGGGTTGGATTTAAAGAAGAAATAAAAGGTTATGATTGGATATAAGCGAGTATATGTTAGATCCTCTATTAGTAAAAAAATAAGGAATTTTCCTTGGAAATGAAATCTAGGTTAGGGATAAATATGGAATCACATGACAGTTTGTCGAGTTATGTGGGTAAATATTAGTGAAAAATGTGTTTATGAATTCCAAACTTAACAAAGATATTATAAAATGTCTAAGTGTCACCTTAAATTTTCAAAATCAAATCTGCATTAAGTAACCTCTTTTTAACCTTATTAACCTGGATTATGTATTTACCATGGAAATTATTCTAATCTTGAAAATATAAGATTACCCTTATTTTCAAATTTTTACACGACAATTACAAATTTTAACTCAATTCAATCAAATAATATTTCTATATATTTAATAAAATTAAATACTAAATTCAAAAAATTCTATAGAAAAAAATAGTTTTTGCAGAAAATGACTTTTTATACATTAAGGGTTTTTTAATTACTTCTTATCAATTAATAATTAAATTAAGGTTAATATATTTTTTAATATGTTTAAACATCATATTATATTCATGAAAAATATATCAATTTAATTTATTTACAAATTACATAATATTTATAATTCCCTGAATAATAATTTTTTAACACGGTAAGTGGTTTTTACTTTGGAAACATATTTTTAGGTCAAAAATGAAAATTAACATATTAAAAAATTGGATATTTTGGTCAAAAATATTTTAATTGTAACACCCTGAGATTTTTTGAGAAATATTTTTTTATGTATTATGTTATACGCAACACCAAAGGAAACTTTCACTACACGCAACACTGGCTTGACTTGTGTTACACGCAAGAGAAACCTTCCTCGATAGCTTGCGTTGTACGCAATACCGAGTTTCACTAAACAATGTTATGTTATTAAAATATTATATAAAATAGACTTTATAAATATTATTAACAAAATTTTAAATTTTATATAACATTATAATTCATATTACATATGATATGAGAAAAAAATTAATTTTTCAGATAAAAGAATTTGTTTTTTTTAAAAATGCAGTTTTTCCGCCTTTTGATGACGCACCCATTTTAAATCTAATTTTTGAAAAGTTTATGATTTAAATTTTAAAAAATAAAGTTCTTCTTTTGAATTAGGATATAAAAATTCACATTGGATAAATATTTGATACTTTTCTGATAACTATCATATTTTTATGAATAGTAAAATACGCTAAATTTTTCTTAAAAAACAACTTTTTTCATCAAGATAATTTATATGGTTAAATTATGGAATTTAATGGTTTTAAAGTAAAAATAGAATATATTTTTACTATTTAGTATAATTTATGTCATTATTATTAATTTTACATTGAATTCATAGGTATAAACATTTCAATCTTTTGCAATGTTTTAAATTTTAAAACCCATTTTCTCAAAAAAAGGATTAATTTTCAAATTAATTTCTGAAACTTTTATGTATTGAATTCGGAAAAATAGATTCCATATTTGGAATGAGTAGGTCCAAATTATGTTAATAGGATAATTTTTATTTCTGGGCATTATAAATAGTAACTACGTCAAATTTTATTTACCACAGTTAAAGGTAAATCAGGCAATTAAGGGTAAAAATAATATTATAAAATTATGCTAAAACCTGAAAAAATTATATTGGATGAATATAAATCGACCCATATCACCAAAGGGTCACAATAGATTCATTTCATGGACTTTTGACCATGAAAATGATGTAATTATTTTTAAAACCAAAGAAAGTGACAACATGTCACTCTCTTATATATTATAAGTGTAATAATTTTAATTTGGTAATAAACTTCATAAAACATCGAATATAAATAGTCTCCAAAAATCCAATAAAAGTATATATATCATGTAAATTTAATTATAATTTTTAGGGATTAAATAATTATCATTAATGATGACACAATAGTGATGTATAAATTATTTTATTGATTGAAATATCAAATAAATGGTTTTAAAAATATAAATATAAATATTATATGAACTGTTTAATGTGATATACGAATTCTATATATAAATATGAAATGTTATTAATCTATTAAATATTTTTTTTGAATATATTCTCTATGTGGATTTTATTTAAATTCAAATAATTGAATAGTGTCAAAATTGACACTATTGTTATTTTATAAAAATAACGTATTATTAAATTGTTTAAAAATCACAAAAATATTTAAAAATTATAAATTGAAATTTATATGGTCGGAAATTTCATAAAGTATCCAATTATGGACAATTCAGAACACATAAGTAATTATTTATAACAATTAAAAATTTAGAATATTATTACCACAACTAAATTTAAATAGATTACATAAGGATAAATCAAGTTGATAATATTTAAAATAAATTTCCAACATGTCTAAATTTTATTAGATGAGGATATTACAACCCTATATCATATCATCTTCAAATCTGAGTCATTTTGGATGTTTTTATGTGGGGTTTGGGTTTATTATAAATTAATATTTTAGAGGTTTCCAAAAGTGCCCCTCTCCTCTCTTATAAAAGGGAACCTCCTCCCTCTCCTCTTCAAAACATTTTGAGCATTATAGCTCGGCCAAAACCTATAAAGTTTTCTTATACAATTCCATAGAAACATACTAGAGGTCCTGGTCTTATTCAAAGACCAACTTTAGTGCCCTAAGAGGAGGTTTATAAGAGGTGCATCAAAGAAGAGGTAATATCCTTTACCGATTCTTTCAAATTTATTTCTTCTTATACTTCTTCTTCTTTATTTGTTTCATTATAAAGTAATAACATAAGTATCACTCATATAATTATATGTTATTATAAATATTAAACAACCCCATTTCACCTTCTATTCATCCTACGGAAAACAAAATCACTGTGCGTGCGTACGTACGGAATACGGTCTCTACACCGTGGTGTAATATGTTTTCCACCACCAGCTTACTTGGATGGGTATAATGGCACAAAGATTAACTATATATTTTTATTATAACATAATATTTATTCTGAGATATTCTATCATCCACTCCAATACCATTCAATAATTATGGGAATGATATCATCGCTCGTGCGTATGTATAGCTTACCGTCTCCACGGTGCGATGAGATTCGTTCTACATGATCTTCATTAAACCATGATTATATAAATGAATTGAATGAATAAATCTGATATATATTATACTAATACCATTATTTAAATGATATAACTATAACCTAAAGAGAGGAATATGAACTTATCTGACAAAACATACGTATGAAAATAAAACAGTTAATACCGAAACAACGAGTAACAGTGAAATGTTACTAACAAACGGATGAAAATATGATCATAAATTTTATCATAAAAATAATTATTATTATTTAATAGATCTGTAACATTATTAAAATCATTATATAGGAGGTTTGGATACACACAAAGCATATCAGACCTAAGTTAAAGGATAATTATTCCAATCTCGTTCTTAACCGAGACTGTTTATTCGTAAGTATTTACTGGGGTTAAATTTATCATCCATGTCCATGTTTTCTGAAAATGTTTTTATATATGTTTAAAGTAAGTTCTACCCATTTTTGAATTTTACTACACGGTATGTAAGGAATATTTCTTTTGTATACTATATGAGGAACTTTTTGTCTTTTCCGGCAAAAGTATGAGGAGAATGTTTTTTTAACTTATACGGCATGAACTAATTTTTACGGTTTCATAATGCCTTATTTCCATGAAACTTCCTATGCAAGATTTCATGATTATTTAAAAAAAAATCATTTATTTTTAAATTTTATGTCATTTTGAGAAAAGAAAATGATTTTCAAGAAGAAAGGATATTTTCCTCACGAACTGAGTTCAAGTGTTTTATCAAAATTATTTTACATATAAGATGATATAGGGTTAGGTTTATATCCCTATTATTACATTGATTTGATTATGTTATGATGGAATTATTTTTATGAATTTCTTTATCTTATATGGACTGTTATGATGGCATGATGTTTAAGAATCCCATTTTTATTACATGGGTTATGTTATGATCTATGATTTATGATTTTGTGGCACACATAAGAATGGTTTCATTATGAGATGGGTGGGACCTATATATCCCTTCAATGAATTGGGTAATGATTTATATCTCATGAGATAGACAAGGCTGGAATGTCATGTTAATCCAGTTCAGTGATATAGGACTGGAACAAGGAGTGAACTCGGTTCAGTAATGGACTTTGTCTGCTATGATGGTCTTGGCAATGAGTCTTGACTGATATGAAATGATTTTATAGGATTACGTGTGTATGACATAAAGTTTCATGTCTTATGTTATGATTATTGGGATTACATTTCACTACTATGACTTATCCCATGTCATGATATTATGATCTCTTTTATAGGATACGATTTTCAAAATGTTATGTTCTTATGAATATGATATGATTGATATTTATTTTGTTTGACCTTACTGAGAATTTGAGCTCAACCTTTGTATGTTTTCTTTTCCCCAGGTCAGGAAGAAGGGTATTAAGTAGGATATGTCAAAATGGACTCTAGATATGATGAAATAAACGAGAGACAATGTAGATGATTTATGAACCAGTTGTTTATATTTCCCAATTTCCAAAGTCACTATACCTATACGGTCCTATCATGGTTTTGTTATATGTTGTAATAAATATGATTCAATTTTGAAGTAATAACAATGTTTGTAAGTTATGGGTCATTAAAGTAATCATGTTATTAGACTAAATTTATATATTTTTTAAAAATTTATTTTTATATAAGTAAAAAAATATTTTATAAATCAAAGGTATTTTTAAAGGACCAAAAGAATTTATTCATATTCCTTACTAAGTGAAAATATTTATATATAAAATAATTTACATAGTTATATATATTCAAAATTATTAAATAGTGATTAATTTGTTTAGGAATACAAAAAATATAAAATTTATAATTCTTTGAAAAAAATCTTTTTCTCGTTTGATGATTTTATTCTTAATTAACTAAGATTGATTAGGTATTTAATAATAATTAAATTTTATAAAAACATTGATGTTAAATATAACCCTTTTTATTATTGAAAATTATATTTTATGTAAATTATTACATTTTAAAATAATTTTAATAATTAGAAGATAAATATTATTAATAATTACTAGATTATATCATCATAAATTATACTTACAAATCCCATGAAAACATTTTCATAAGATCTAAGGGTTGGATAAATAATGGTGGAGGTTGTTGGTGGTGATTAATTTGGTATGGATATCATTGCTAATTTCATGAAAATTAACATCTTCTATAAAATATTTTTGTCAACCCACAGTTTCGAGAGTCCGTCTTGGGCTTGATCTTGGGAAACCCCTATTAATTATACCTCACATACAAGCATAGAAATATGAGTTCTATAAAGAAGATTTATATTATTCATTTCCATTTCATTACATTATATATATATATATTCAATAATGTGTTACTTATGTTTTTTCCACCAATTTAATGGTTATGATCCACCAGTCATACAATCCAAACAGTTATATAAGTCGAACAACATATAATGATAATATTTTATTACTATAAATAACATGAAATCATTTATCCTATTCTAATATCTTTTAATATCTCTATTACATTTAAAATCATTTTCCAAATTTATATAATTTCAATCGAGGTGATGATCTTCATAGTAAACCATGAAGAAAAAATATTTTATAGTCTTGGAAATTTTATATACTATTGATTTTATTCCTCTTGTAATTTTTATAATGATGTTTCAAAATTCATTCCCATACTATATTAATATTTAACATTCATTGTAACATTTAATAAAATGTATATTTTTTTGGTGTTTTGTGTGAAAAAAATATTTAAAGTAGTACTTATTTAAGGTAAATTACTGTTAAAATCTATCAGTGTTACATTCTTCCCCCTTAAATAAGTTTTATCATCATAATTTTAATTATATATCAATAATGACAAAAAATAATGGTATTCATAAGATGAAGTGACTCAAGATATAATTTCTAATGAGATACACACCTCACTATCTTCAGTAAAACTTTGAAGCACATCACTTACCTCATAATAGATGTATCCCAAAAAAGATTTATCATAACCTCTAAACTAAACGTCCCCTATGACTAGGTATCATGACCCATATAATGGTATTATTTTTTCTAGAGAGTTTATAGTCAATATTTCACTGATTCATGATCATATTTTTAATATTAATATGATATTTGATTTCCCTATTTCTGTAGTTAACATGTATTCTATGTGAACATAGTAGATCCATTATGAAAATATCATCTAATTATTATAAAAAAGAATAATTTTATTTTCATAAATAAAATTCCCAAAAAAAATCAACTTAGGATACAATATCCATTAAACTATAAGTATTCTTTTATAATTAAATATTAATTCATTAGGATGGGGATTTGATACCATTACAAAATCCAAGATAAAATGGAGTGTCTAGAACCAGAATCCAATAACACATCCAAAAATTTGGATTGGAGGATATGTATACCTTATTCTTCATGATCAACGTCAATGATAGTGCATGCATAGGATCTTCCACATTGAATTGGTCTTGGGGGGTGTTTATGTTTATTATACTCTTTATCCCTTATTTTAGAGAAACATATTTCCTAATTACAAACTACTTGAATTAAAAACAATGAATTATTAGTGGTACTATGAAATAACCTTATTTTTTCCCATCAGCTTAAGAAAATTCATCATTTTTCCCTTAGAAGTTAACTGTATGGTCTCCTCCTTTACAATAGAAAAAACATATTGAATACCTTTGAGAAATTTCCTTGGGTTCTTCTTCCATTATTATTAACATGTAAGAAAAATAAATTATATTTCCTATATAGTATTTATCACTTTAACTTCAATGAAACTAAATTTTTACCTTATTTGGTGTAATTTTAAATTTAACTAGGTTTAAATATTTACTGATAACTCAAGATATATAGTTATACATAGCCATAATATTCTTCACTATAAATCTAATCTCATTCTAATTTTAATTATGATTATCACAAAATTATATATGGAATCCATTATTAACTTTGTTCCTTAAAGAATTATCCATAACATTAAATAGGGAAAATTTTATGGATAAGAATACATAAATTAATAAATGTGTAAAATGAAAAATATAAAAACATAGAAGGGGTAAATCATATGAGACATGAATAACCTAAATTGTGTGTCTATGGGTTTTAATCTTGGTAATCTATAATCATATTCCTATTAGTTTTTCTATAATAAATAGTTATATATTACTACATAAAATTCCATTTAAATCCTTCATAATGGTTTATCAATAGTATGCTAATCAGAAAAATAAAATCCCATGGGATTTTCAAACTAGGTTTCTAGTTATCTAATTTAATTTTACACTGAATGAAGATCAATTAAATCTCAACCAAACTTTTTTAGGTTTATTACCCTAATGTGCATCTAAGCCAGAGCATTCCTCCAATTTTTGTGTGACCAAATAAGGATTCTATTTCTAGGAAACCACCAATTCCATAATGTAAAAAATATTATGATGTTTTCTAATAATTAGGATTTTCTGTGGGGTTATCATGAATTTTTTCTAGTCCCAACCCAAAAAAATAGTGAAACCTCCTTCTGATACCAACACAGGTGTCTGAGACCCATGCTCCTATGTCCAGTGCTAAAACCACATTCTTTACAAAATTTATTTGATACTGGTGAGGAAAAGAAAAGTAAAATCACAAATATTTAACATGAAACTAATAATTAATATATATATATATATATTACCTAAAAACAAATTATTTTACAATACTTTGAACATCTCTCAAAAATCACATCACACTAGGCCCCATTTTAGAGATATAAAAACTTATACTGATCTTCATAACCAAGGGAATGGAAAAAATAAGATTGGGTGAGCTCAAATTCTCAGTAATGAAAAAACTTATCAATGACCCATAAGTGGTTAGAGTATAAGTATATAAGATATATGAGAATCAAATAAAATTTTAACTGAAAACAATAGAGAACAGTATGAGTTGACCACAAGTCTAGATAAGAGGACATGTAGTCTCAAATGATAAAACATATACCATGGAATAACTATGATAAAATGTTAGACAATAAACATGATCCATGGAGAATAACAGAATCTTGTGAAATTCCATAAAATACATAAATTTCATGAAAATGTGCCATAAGTGTGTGGTAGAAACATAATCATAGGAGAACATTACATTGTGAATCCAAAATCCTAATCCTGTCTCCCATAACATATTGGATATGGAATCATGATCCTCCCTCTAATAACATAGTTTATGAAAAATCACGATCCTTCCTCCAATAACAAATTTAGTCATGATTTTCCATCTTTACTACCATAACATAGTGTATCATGAACCATTATCCTCTCCACTATTACATACTGAATTAGGAATAATGATTCATCCTCTTATAACATAGTGTATCTTGAATAATAATCTAACACACCATTTGGAATTGAGTATCATAACATAAACCCCATTATTATATCAGTAGATATAATAATGAACTGCACTTTTCATACATTTACATTTCATTATTTTTTTGTAATACTTAACGCATTACATAGAAAAACCCCAAAGAATTAGTTTAGTGACTTTGTAAACTAGGAAAAAAAATTTTTAGTTTGATGTATGATCTTAAATGTTTCCCCAAAAGATCTTCCCCGTTAGTACCCTTACCTAAAATCGTTCCTTATAACCAGGGTAAAATAAAATATAAAAAATGGGTGATCTCAGATGCTCAGTAAGGGTAAACAAGGGAGGTGGGTATGCATAAACATGAGCATAAGTGTATGAGAATGTGATCATAATATTATAAGATCATACCCTACATATAAAATATCATAAACATAAATCATAGAATTAATATTGTAATTTCATAAGATATGAATCACAACAGAACCAATATCATATTGCAAGAAATCTAAACATGGAATAAGACATGAAATATTTGGAAAACACATAAACAGGTAATATCATTCCCTATAATTCAAGGAACACTGTAAAATCTTAATAAATAACTTTTCTAGGACTACACCTAACATGTGGGATACACCACCATCCCCAGTCACATTCATTCCCTTATACGAGATCAAGTTTCCCCATCTTTCAATACTGGATTGGGTTTCCCCATTTTCCATTGTGGATCAAGCCCTTAGACTTGAATTCCATCATTATTGTAAGAGATATAAATCTTTCCCCAATGCATTGGAGAGGTATATAGTTTCCACCCATCACATAATGAAAACATTCATATGTTTTGCACAAGAACATAAATCATTCAATATATTAGAACCCATGGAAAGAATTTGGTTTCATAAACATCATAAAATCATAAAATTACCATAGAAAAGAAATGGGTTTCATAAATATCATTCCATCATAAAAATAAACTATTCAGTGAAATTATAAGAATATAATCCTTGAATAATAACCTCAATAAATCATAAGTAACATCAAATAATGTTATCATATATATAAATTGGTTTTGAAAGATCATTTTCAATAATTCTTGAGGAAGATATCCTACCCTTTTAAAAAATGATTTCAAATAAGAAAATATTTAGAAAATATTTTTCCTTGAAAAAAACCATGAAAAATTATAAGGAAGGTTTGAAATAAATTTTATACACTCTTTAAATCTATTTTTCTTGAAAATTTAGAAAATATATGTTGACCTCACCTATTTTGATAATCACAATTATGCTTTCATATAATTTGATAATCTCAATCTAATGTTTTTATATATATCAATTCTTTCAATCTGTGCTCAAGATGATAATAATATTAAAATAATCCATGAGATAGTTTAATATTTGTTTATCCATGATTATATAAGTTCTGAAGTAATTCTAACCCACTCGGATATGTTGTGTATGAAACAGATAAGTATTTAGTCACTGATCTGCGTTTAAGATATCGGTACTCAGTCTACCGATAGACTTAGTCTACCGATAGATAGAGTCACTGATACACTAAGGTCACCGATATGTACAGAGCTACCGACAGACAACCATAGATACTGATACAGAACATACCAGAGCTACCGATAGACATAAGTCTACCGATAGAGCTAGTTCACGGATAGTTACTAATACAAGTATAGTCACCGATATATCAAGATACCGATGAAGAGACAACTACCGATGAAGAGACATCTAAAGATAACAAGAGCTACCGATAAAACTAAAGTCACTGGTATATGAGCTACCAATGCAAGTTCAAAAGAGCTACCGATGGAAGGTTCTACGATACAAAGTACACCATGCACGTCGACCAATAGAACACTACTAATTATTTACCAACCAGTCAAACCCTATATATTTATTTATTTAGCTAACAGTTACATTTGATTGTTTTAATGCAGTTAATGTTATTTAATGATTTCTGTTGCATGTCAGGGAACCGTACCTAGTACCCATGAAAAAGGCGATTATTCTTTTCTGTCGGAGCTGAAACCTAAAGTGATGGAATAGAAAAAACTTATATATAGTGACATATAAATAGATGTATATGACTCTCCTCTAAATCACAAAGGAGATACACGAAGGGTAAAAGAGAAAGAGCTGAACAAGCATTCAAATGTGGAGCATTTTGTCTTATGTCTACATCCATACTCCAAGAATCTTGGACATACATGAAGAAACATATTCTAGAAGAGAACACAAGTTGCACCTTGAGTGAAGAGCTACAACAAACATTTCATGCACTCAGGCTGCTAAGCTGGACCAAGAATCAAAGAAAAAATCGACACTCTGTTTTCTAAGAAAAACTAGAGAAGGACTCAGAAGCTTTTCTGATAAACCAAATGAGTCCAGAGCTATACTTCTAATCACTAAATCATTTATAAACTCAATCATACTTCTCTTAGTGATTCTTTCTTTACATCTTGAGCAGTGTGTGTATCCTGTTTACTTTACAACACACAATGTCTCCTGTACTAAACTAGAGGATTCTTAAATCCTCACTTAAACCCCATAACTCTTTTTTTTCCCACTGTGGATTGTGGTAGATGTCGAGTAAGACCTGAACAGCCTGTGAGCTGTTGTTTTTTTTCCCACGAAGAACTGTGGTATAGGTCTTTGTACCTGAACAGTAGTGTACTGTTTTTTACCTCTGATCCAGGGTGTGGATCAATTTCTATAAATTGTTGAGAGGACTAAGTCTCGGCTTGAGACTGAACCTCTTGGTTAACTTTGCTGTGCTTTTATTTTAAGTCTATAAGTATTATATAAATATATATTCCACTGCTTCTTAATTTGAAATACAAAATTATTCTAAAGCTACTTTTATAGTTAAATTAGCAAGTGTTTATACTTATTTTAAACCAGTAAGTTAGTTTCAAAAGTTAATTTAATATTCAAATTATGTTAACTTAGACCTAATCAATCTTTGAGAAACTAATTGAACCTTTACACTCTGTATAGATTCACTATAGTTTAACTTTGTTTTTAAATTGGTGGATTTTAAAAGAAATATTTTTAATAGAAATTTTAATTGGAACTCAATTCACCCCCCTCTTGAGTATCCACTCCGACCAACATTTGGTATCAGAGGGTTATTTTTTTTAAATACTCTTTTTTTCAACTGTGATTTTAGTTGCATTTAAAGATCTTAAATTTCTGTTAGTTCTAAATTTTTATCTCTTTAAAACTATTTTCTAAAATCTAGTTATGGATAATAGACTAGTGGGTGATGATACTAACCAGCCACCTTTCTTTAATGGCACAAACTATGCCCAGTGGAAACTAAAAATAAAAATTCATTTAGAAAGTATGAGTTTTTCTATTTGGACTGCTATAGAGTCTCAATATAAAATTCTAGAGACTGAAAGAACAACATGGGATGAATCTAAAAAGACTGCTTACAATAATAATTGTAAAGCTATGAATGCCCTGTACTGTGATCTAGGAGATGAAGAGTTTAATAGAATTTCTGCTTGTAAAACTGACTTTGAAATTTGGGATACTTTGGGTGTTTCTCATGAAGGAACAATCAATGTTAAAGAAATGAGATTTAATACTTATACTATTAAAAATGAAAATTTTAAAATGAAAACTGATGAACCTATTTCTGATATGTATCTCAGGTTTAATGAGATAGTCAATACAACGAGTTCACTTGGTAAAATTGTTCCAGCAAAGGAACAAATTATGAGGATACTGAGATGTCTGTCAGAACGATGGAGAGGCACATCTGTTTCAATCATAGAATCATGTGACATTGTTTCTCTACCTATCAAAGAACTCATCGGTAAGCTTATGATGTATGAGGAAGAACTCATGGTGAATAAAGAGGAAGAGGATGAACCAAAAAAGAAATCAGTGGCTTTCAAAACTACTGCTTCAAAGAACAAAGACAAAGAAAAAGCTCAAATACAGACTGACAGTTCAAAAAGTGAAAGCTCAGACTCTGATAGTGATGCTGAGATGGCTCAAATAGCCAGGAGATTCAAGAATTTTTATAGGTAGAAGAAATTATTCAGGAAATCTAACTACAAAGGAAAGTATGACAACAAGGGACACTGGAAGAAGGATTGGAAGAAAGCTGACAAGAATGATGAAATAGTCTGATATGAATGTAAAAGGAAAAGACACATCAAGGCTGATTTTCCAAAGTTAAAAGTCAAAAAGAAATATTATTATAAGGACAATAAGTACAAGAAAGCTATGAAGGCTACCTAGAGTGTATCTGAAGACAGAACAAGTGAATCTAAAGTTTCTGATTCTGAGAAGAATCATGCCAACATGTGTTTCATGACCAACACATCTGAGGTAACCTTAGATACTCCTGTTTTAAATTCTTATTATTCTGATGATGATGCAGAATATGATTCTGATTCAGAAAACATGACTAGTGAGGAATTATTTGAATACTGAAATATGTTGGAAGAGACATGCAATGAACTTAAGGATAAATACAAATCATTAAAGAAACAACATTCCCTCACTACTACTGTTAAAACCGAGCTTACTATTGAAAAAGATAAGAATTCTCAACTATTAAAGGAAAATACAGAACTGAAAATGTCAAATGAGCAACTTAGAAAAGACTTAGAGATGTTTACAAATGGAAAAACTGCACTTACTCAAATTTTAGGTAAACAGGTTACACCTAAATACACTACTGGTTTGGGATATCAACTTGGACAGAGACAGTTCACTAAAAATCGATTTATTCCTAAGTCTAGACAAAATTATGCTTATTCTAGTTCTGGAAATTCACATGCTTTAACCAGTTATTCATATGGTTATAGGTCAAATACAGTTTTTCTTTCAAAATATATTGATTCTATAAATTATATGAGACCCATAAAACAAATATGGGTGCCTAAAGTTTTGCTTGATAACCTTTCTGGACCCAAGAAGATCCAGGTACCAAAATCATTTTCTATCTAAATCTGTTTTGTAGGAAACATGCTTAAAGAGTTCTCACAAGAAGGTATGGTACTTGGACAGTGGATGTTCAAGACATATTTCTGGAGATTATTCATGCTTCAAAAGTTTAATAAAGGTTGATGGAGGACATGTCACCTTTGGTGATAATTCTAAAGGAAAGATCATCGGCCTAGGTCAAATTGGTAACACTGATTCAGTTTTAATCTCTAAAGTTTTATTTGTTGATGGACTTAAGTATAACCTGTTAAGTATTTCTCAATTATGTGATGATGGATTTAATGTAAAGTTTTTAAACTATTCTTGGAATGTTTTTAATTCTAAAAATGTTTTAGTATTTTCTGCTTTAAGAAATGAAAATGTTTATGCAGTTGATTTAAATTATTTAGCTAAGAAAAATGTTACTTGTTTAAATGCTTTTCATAAAGATTATTCTCTTTGGAAGAGATGATTAGGACACTGCAACATCTATTCACTTAGAAAACTAACTAGAAAGAACTTATTTAGAGACCTACCAAAACTTGAATTCCCAAATGAAAAAGTGTGCAATCCCTGTCAAAAGGGAAAGCAGCATAAAGTTTCTTTTAAATCAAAGAAAGAAGTTTCAACTTCTCAACCTCTCAAGTTGGTTCACGTGGACTTGTTTGGACCATCAAGAGTTTCTAGTTTAAGTGGGAAGCACTATGTCTATGATCTAGTAGATGAATTTCCTAGATATACTTGGGTATACTTCTTAGCTCACAAAAGTGAAGCATGTTCTTACTTTATTAAATACTCCCAATCTGTAGAAAATCCTAGTGGACTTAAGATTAAAACTCTAAGAAGTGATCATGGCTGTGAGTTTGAAAATCATGAATTTGAATCTTATTACTCACACAATAAATATAGTCATAAATTTTCTACTCCTAGAACACCTCAGCAGAATGGTGTAGTAGAAAGAAGAAATAGAACCCTGCAAGAAATTGATAGAACTATGCTTAATGAATATGAACTGCCTATTTACTTTTGGGATGAAGCTATCAATACAGCTTGTTACATTATTAATAGAGTCTTAATTAGACCAGTTCTTAAGAAGACCCCTTATGAGTTGTGGAATAATAGAAAACCTAAAGTTAGTTACTTTAGAGTCTTTGGCTGCAGAGTTTTCATTCTTAATACAGAGGATAATCTGGACAATTTTTCTTCTAAAAGTGATGAAGGAATTTTTCTTGGTTATTCCTTAACTAGAAAAGCCTATAGAGTCTTTAATAAGAGAACCAAATGTGTGGAAGAATATATTCACATCAAGTTTTATAAAACTGATCCACATGAACTTAAAACCTCTCTTGAAAATCTTGAAGAAGATTTATCTGTTCTGGACCTTAATGACAAATCTAAAGAACCTGCTATAAAGACAACCAGTTCTAGACTTATTCCAAAATCTGTTCCTAATGAACCCGAACCTAGAGAATAACCTGAAATTTCTAGTCCTACCTTTACTAGATCAACAAGGATTCTAAAGAATCATCCTTTGGATGCTCTTGTTGGTAATCTTGATAGAGGGACACAGACTAGAGCTTCTCTAAGAAATCAGGTTGAACATCAAGACTTTCTTTCACAGCTAGAGCCTAAAAATATCAATGATGCTATCAATGATGAATTTTGGGTAATGGATATGCAAGAAGAGTTAAATCAATTTGAAAGAAACAAAGTCTGTGAATTAGTTGACAGACCTAAGGAAACTTTAACAATAAGCACAAAATGGGTGTTTAGAAACAAAGTTGATGAATCTGAAAACATAGTTAGAAACAAAGCTAGACTAGTTGCACAAGGATATAGTCAAGAAGAAGGAATAGAATATGAGGAAACTTTTTCACCTGTAGCCAAATTAGAAGCCATTAGGATCTTACTTGCATATGCTAATCATCTGAATTTCAAGTTATATCAAATGGATGTCAAAAGTGCTTTTCTAAATGGTTTTATTATCGA
Organism: Viscum album; assembly: GCA_963277665.1. Classification (NCBI taxonomy): domain Eukaryota; kingdom Viridiplantae; phylum Streptophyta; class Magnoliopsida; order Santalales; family Viscaceae; genus Viscum; species Viscum album. The sequence goes on along the minus strand of OY728128.1, from coordinate 716,173,520 downwards.
AGATATTTTTGTTGAACAAACTCCTGGATTTACTAATCCTCATTTTCCAAATCAAGTTTTTAAACTTTCTAAAGTTTTATATGGTTTAAAACAGGCTCCAAGAGCTTGGTATGATAGACTTAGTAATTTTCTTATTTCAAAAGGTTTTACTAAAGGGATTGCTGATCCAACTCTCTTTATTAAAAGAATTTCTAAAGATGTTTTAATAGTTCAAATCTATGTTGATGATATTATTTTTGGATCTTCTAAACATTCTTTATGTACTGATTTTTCAAAGAGTATGCAAAATGAATTTGAAATGAGTTTAATGGGAGAACTTAAATATTTTCTTGGATTTCAAGTGTTTCAAAATGAAAATGTTATTTTCTTGAATAAATGTAAATATATAAAGGATATTTTAAAACGTTTTGGTTTGGATAATATTAAGGAAAGTGAAACTCCTATGAGTACTGTTTGTAAATTGGATGCAGATGAAACTGGGAAATCAGTGGATCAAACCAATTATAGAGGTATGATTGGAAGCTTACTTTACCTTACTGCTAGTTGACCAGATATTATGTTTAGTGTGTGTATGTGTGAAAGATTTCAAGTTAACCTGAAATAATATCATTTACTTGCTGTTAAAATAATTTTTAAATATCTTAAGCACACTGTAAACTTTTGTTTGTTTTACCCAAAAGGACAAATCTTTGAGTTAATGAGTTATTCAAAAGCTGACTTCGCTGGTTGCAAGTTGGATAGAAAGAGGACTTTAGGAACATGTCATTTATTAGGAAAGTCCTTAGTATCTTGGTGTAGTAAGAAGAAGAATTTTGTAGCATTATCCACTGCCGAAGCAGAGTACATATCTGCTGGTAGTTCCTGTTCACAAATTCTGTGGATGAAACACACTCTTTTGTACTACGGATATGACTTTAGGCACGTGACAATCAACTTTGACAATACTAGTACAATAAATATCTCGAAGAACCCTGTGTCTCACTCTAGGACCAAACACATTGATGTAAGGCACCATTTCTTGAGAGATCATTACCAAAAGGGTGATATTACTCTTGAGTTTATAGGCACTGAACATCAATTAGTCGACATTTTCACTAAACCTTTGAGTTCGGATAGTTTAAGTTACATTAGACACGAGTTAGGAATGTTTAATCTCAATCAGTAACTAACCTCACTGATGTAACCTCACCGATGTAACCTCACTGATGTAACCTCACCGATGTAACCTCACCGATGTAACATCACCGATGTAACCTCACCGATGTAACCTCACCGATGTAACCTCACTGATGTAACCTCACCGATGTAACCTCACTGATGTAACCTCACCGATGTAACCTCACCGATAGAAATTCTCACCGATGTGCGTGCTATTTTAAAACTTATGTCTGCCGCCAGAATCTAAATCGTTTACTTTATTTAATTTTGTTTATTTATTTTATAATTCCAAAATGATAAAACTAAAGTCCGAGCTACTTCAAAATCCACGAGTCTCAAACATTAACTCTCAATCCTTAGCTCCCGAATCCTTAGAGAACCCTAAATTCTGCAAACCAATGATGGAAAAAACCAAACTTCCTACTGTCAGAAATGACTCTATTGAGCCGAAAGTAAAGAAGCAAAGGACCGAGCAAGATGCAAGTGGTAGTGGAAGTGTTTCTAGAACTAGGTCGGGGAGACGACCAGTGAATCCTCATCTGCAAAATCGAGTTATTGTGATTGAAAAGGAACTGTGTGTAGAATGGATGATGCCTAGCAAGTCCTTAGTGCCCGAAGTTCTTGAAGATCAAAAATGGGTAGAGTGTTTTTCTAATAACAAGGGTCCTTAATTTCAAAAATTAGTGAAACAGTTTTACGACTTTGTAACCTTTGAAGAATCGGAGAATGAAAACCGAGTTACTTCTTTTGTAAATGGAAAGGAGATGTCGTTCTCATCTGTTGAATGGGTTGAGTACTTGAAAGTTCCACATGAAGGAGTATCTGGATATGTTGTGAGATCCATGCCACCTACCAGTGACATTTTTGATTATGAGACTGTTTTGGAAGAGCTAACTAGTGATGGAAGTCAAAGACAAGTAGTTGCTGCAGAGATGGATGGAGAGAATAGATTTCTGTTAAAATTTTTTCAACATGTCTTGATACCGAGGAGAGGAGACTTTTACAATTTGAGATATCAAGATATCTATCTCCTACACCTCTTAAGACATTGTGTAAAGTCTAATTTATGCTGATTTCCGATGCTCCAGATGGAAGATATGTTAAGACCGAAATCAAAGACAAATGCCCTATTCTTTGCTAAATTAGTCTCTGTGATGGTTAAGGTGAAAGGGGTTGCTGAGTCTCAAGATGAGATAGTGGTAGTGATGAATAACTTCTATATCACAACCACAGTTTGTAAGTACATGAAAATAAATTGGAACCCTTGGAGAGAAGAATGGGTCAATGATGACCAGAGAATGTATCACAAGTTTAATCATGTGACTCATCCTTCAAGACCAAAGGATATGAGAGATCCAGGTCTAGGACCTGATAAAGAGGAGGCAGAATACAATGATGATTCAGAAGAGTAAGAGTCCTCTGCTGATGAAGGAGGAGACCCTGACTTGCCTCCTAGCCCAGCTCCTGAAAATATAGTTCAACATATACCAGATAAAGAAGAAGCTGTTGAAGTGGCTGCTGTAGAAAATGAAGAAGATGTTCATGAGAGTGAAACATCTATGACAGCTGATTTGAGCCTGAGTCCAGTGATTGGAAAATCTTTAGTACCTACTGAGGAAGCAAATGAAGTTGAAATACTCTTACCTAATCCAGAAGACCCTCCTGCTGCTACAGTAATGGAATTGATAGTGGAAGATTCTCCTCAGGATGAAAGACCTGCTGAAGATGCTACTGTGAATGATGTTGAGAATGCTGTTATTCTAATTTAGGATGCACCCATTGAGGGGGAGCATCGATCTAAGTTTGGAAGTGTCATAGTGGATGTTGGTTTTAATGATTGGGCAGAAGACCCTGGTTTTATAGTCTATGGTTTAGACTATTCAGATTCAGATAATGAGGCATCTCACAATAGAAATAAAATTTTTTATGGTGTTGAGACCGAATTGCTACCTGAAGATGTGGTCAGAATGCATGACCTGGATACTTTAAAGAAAAAGATTAAGGAAAGTTTTGTGGAAGAGGTAAAGAAAATGGAAGTTTCTATGGTATCTTCAATTCAATCAGTTATGACTGATGCTGTGGTCAGTTTAGCCTCTGAAAGAGCATCTGCAACAGTTTCACCTGCTGATTTGGTTACCAAGGCAGATATGGATATCTTAAGGGATGAGCTAAAAGAATCTTTTTGTGCCTTAGTTTCTGAGATGAAGAAAAGTTTTTCTGAAGAAATGGTTATGCTGGAAAGATCTTTTGAACTATCTCTTGCCTGCAATTTATCAACTTTTATGGGCGAAATAGTTGAAGAAGTTAAATAATGTCAGGCTCAAGTTTCTAGACTTAAAACATATCTTGAAGCTTTAAAGGAATATGTTGTTTCTTTAGACTCTTACATGAGCTCAAAATCCAAAGCAGATAAGGACTTGGCTTATGTGAAGAGTGTTGTAAGTCAGATGGTTTCAGTATTTGAAGGTTTCAAAACTTCTATGAAAGATCATATTAAAGACCAGGAATCCGATGTTCAAAATCTTATCAGTGGTTTGACCAAAATCTTCAAAGAGACTATATCTTTCTCTGTTGGTTCTCTAGCATCTAAACCTTTGATGGACTTGAATCAAATTTGAACTATGATGAAATAGGAGCTTGGTTCTGCCTCAACCAGTGGCTCTATGGACTCATCTGAACTGAGCCTAGTTGTTCTCTCTACCAGAGATTCAGCCAAAGAAATTATGAAGATAGTCCAAGACTACATGAGAGAAGCCTCTAACTCTCAAAAGGAATTGAAAGAAAATGTGGACTCCTATTTCTCCAAAATTTACACAAAGACCCAAATGACCCGTCATTTTATGCTTCTGATTGAGAATATAAAACTGCCTCCTGTTAATCAAGACTTTAGAGAACAAGTTAGCAAGCTAAGAGAACTGAATCCAGCTTTGGACAAGTTTATGGAGAATAAGGATGACTTCATGCCCGCAATGGAGAGAGGGGGATGAATCATTATGGATTTCAGGAATCTTTTGCTGCCCTTTCTTCATGTTGATGCCCGGCCCACAATTGTCCCTCCTGCTTTTCCTGCCTCTGCCTCCACTACTTCTCCAATTCAGATGACTTCTATTCAATCCATTCGAAACCTCACACCTATGATCACACAAAGGACTCCTCAATACAGTCCATGCACAGTGTCAGTTTCTCAGCCTCCTATGGTCCTTTCAGGAATTCCTAAGCCTTCACCAGAATCCTCACCACCTGCATCCTCTTCTGACCCCAAGGGAAAATCTCATATTGAGAATGCGGATTGATCCAGTAGCTGGACTATTTGATAGGAATCCTATGTATTTTGTTTTATGTCTTTGTACCTATTTTTCACATTTATTAAAAGTGATTTTCTTCTATTCCTATTATTTCACTTCTTTTTATTATTTCCCACTTTTTGATTATCATAAAGGGGGAGAAATATTTTACATGAGGGGCGAAATAATCTCTAAGTATCAAAAGAGGGAGAGATATTAATGAAAGGAGGAGTAATTTTATACCATACTCTAATGTTCTCTGATATCACTAATTTTTACCTTTGATATCATGGTTTTTTCTCTTATCTATGATAGAGTATGTTTTATACCATACTATTTTCTCTAAGAAAATTGAGCTAAATTATATATCCTCTAATTTTTTTTGACAATCTCATAAGTTGTGATTATCAAAAAGGGGGAGATTGTTGACCTCACCTGTTTTGATAATCCCAATTATGCTTTCATATAATTTGATAATCTAAATATAATGTTTTTATATATATTAATTATTTCAATCTGTGCACAAGATGATAATAATATTAAAATAATCCATGAGATAGTTTAATCTTTGTTTATCCATGTTTATATAAGTTCTGAAGTAATTCTAACCCACTCGGATATGTTGTGTATGAAACAGATAAGTATTTAGTCACTGATCTGTGTTTAAGCTACCAGTACGCATTCTACCGATATACTTAGTCTACCAATAGACAGAGTCACCGATACACTAAGGTCACCGATATGTACAGAGCTACCGACAGACAACCAGAGCTACTGATACAGAACAGACCAGAGCTACCGATAGAAAAAATTCTACCGATAGAGCCAGTTTACAGATAGTTACTGATAGAAGTATAGTCACCGATATATCGAGCTACCAATGAAGTGACAACTACCGATGAAGAGACAGATACCGATAACAAGAGCTACCGATAGAACTAAATTCACTGGTATATGAGCTACTGATGCAAGTTCAAAAGAGCTACTGATGGAAGTTTCTGTGATACAAAGTCCACCGTGCACGTCGACCAATATAACGATACTAATGCTTTAACAACTAGTCAAACCCTATATATTTATTTATTTAGCTAACGGTAACATTTGATTGTTTTAATGTAGTTAATGTTATTTAATGATTTCTGTTGCATGTCAGGGAACCGTACCTAGTACCCATGCAAAAGGCGATTTTTCTTTTTTGCTAGAGCTGAAACCTAAAGTGATAAAAAAGAAAACAATTATATATAGTGACAGAGAAATAGATTCATATGAATCTCCTCGAAAGCACAAAGATACACGAAGGGTAAAAGAGAAAGAGCTGAACAAGCATTCAAATGTGGAGCATTTTGTCTTCTGTCTACATCCATACTCCAAGAATCTTGGATATACACGAAGAAACATATTCTAGAGGAGAACAAAAGTTGTATCTTGAGTGAAGAGCTACAACAAACATTTAATGCACTCAGGCTGCTAAGCTGGACCAAGAATCAAAGAAAAAATCGACACTCTGTTTTCTGAGAAAAACCAGAGGACTCAGAAGGTTTTCTGATAAACCAAACGAGTCCAGAGCTGCACTACTAATCACTAAAGCATTTCTAAACTCAATCATACTTCTCTTAGTGATTCTTTCTTTACATTTTGAGCAGTGTGTGTATCCTGTTTACTTTACAACACACACTGTCTCCTGTGCTAAACTAGAGGATTCTTAAATCTTCACTTAAACTCTATAACTCTTTTGTTCCCCACTGTGGATTGTGGGAGAGGTCGAGTAAGACCTGAACAACCTGTGAGCTGTTGTTTGTTTTTACCATGAAGAACTGTGGTAGAGGTATTTGTACCTAGACAGAAGTGTACTGTTGTTTACCTCCGATCCAGGGTGTGGATCAATTTATATAAATTGTTGAGAGGACTAAGTCTCAGCTTGAGACTGAACCTCTTGGTTAACTTTGCTGCGCTTTTATTTTAAGTCTATAAGTATTACATATATATATTCCGCTTCTTATTACTTTGAAATACAAAACTATTTTAAAGCTACTTTGATAGTTAAATTAGCAAGTGTTTATACTTATTGTAAACCAATAAGTTAGTTTCAAAAGTTAATTTAATATTCAAATTAAGTTAACTGAGACCTAATCAATCTTTGAGAAACTAATTGAACCTTTACACTATGTATAGATTCCCTACAGTTTAACTTTGTTTTTAAATTGGGGGATTTTAAGAGAAATATTTTTAACAGAAATTTTAATTGGAACTCAATTCACCCCCCTCTTGAGTATCCACTCCGACCAACAATATCATTTAAAACACCATTCAAACATTTTTAGAAGAAAACTGTTTTGAAGGAACAAAATTTTTTGACTAAAAAGAGAATAAAATTACATAAAACTTATAATATCATTAAAAGAAATAAATTCAGGATATATCATGTCAAAGGGTAGTATATAGAACTCTTTAATGAATATAGGCGTAAAATATAACATGTGTCTCAAAGAAGGTAAATTGAGACAAAATAACCTTATCGATTTGATAAAATTTTAAATATAAATCTCATGAAAGATAGATCATCAAATGGATATGAACCTACCCATAATGTTTCAGAATAATAATCATAAAATACATTCATGTGTAATTTATACACCACATAGAAGAAACAATTTGTGTATAAGGCATGTGTCCCACAAAAATAAAAGGCAGACAAAAATCCCTTACCTTATGTATTGACTATCTTTGTATTCATTAAACACTCCTATATAATAAATATAAGTTTATTATAAATATATTAAATAAATATATTCAATTACATAATAATATACATGATTTACTTTGGAATGTCTACTACCTATTTGTTATCTATTCCAGGTTAATGTTACGTTTCAGGTAATATCCATTTGTTTTGACTTTTTATTCTTGATCCTCTTACTTAGATCATGATTTAAAAAATTAAAAAATGTAAAAAATAATATAAATATCATATATATATAGCATATAAATATTTATAATAAACTTTTAATAAAAAAAATATTAAATGGAAGTCATCGTTCATAGAGACGGTGGGTCGAACAAAGGCATGAATGCTGTATTCATTTAATTATCATTTTGGAAGAAAGAAACTAAATGAAATATATATGTATATATATATATACAAATTACAGTACAATTATTATTTCATATATATCATAAAATATTACTAAACCCATTCTTAATTCATTCCATGTAGAGTGTGAATTAATCACATCGCTTTGAGGAGAAGGTATTCCACACATCCACAAAAGAAGTTTCCATATTTACACAAAATTGAAATGATGAAGGTATGTGTTATATAATAATTCCAAAAGCATAAATACATAATAAATTTCATATATATATAAGATAAAAATAGAGTTTACATTATAATTCCCAACCATGAGAGGTTGTAAAGTAAACATGAACAACATCATTTCATGGCACGATAGTTCACCATATACAAGAATGGCATGTTTGTTACCCATTAGAAACATGTGTGTGTGAGTGTAGTTATAAAATATAATATAAAAACATCATAGTTTATTTATAATACTGATTTTATTATATAAACATGAAATATAACTAATTTAATGTGTTTAAGGAAGAAATAATACAAAAATATTCGTTGATGAACATCACCTCTTCTTTAGGTATCTTCTTTTTATTTGAACAAAAGGACTAATTTGGTTGGAATTTTAACCAAAATAAGACTTTTGGGAAGAATATAGTTATCTATGAGTTAATTTAGAAATATTTTTTCTGAACAAATAAGGTTATGAGGTGTGAAGAGAATAGAAGGATTGGTTCCCTTTTCTAAGAGGGGGGGGGGTACTTTTGGAATTTCTCAAAAAATTAATTTATAATAAAATAAATATCACTCCAAATACCTCCAAAATTAAATTTATTAGAATAAAAAGGTATAATATGGTTTTAATCTACCAACTAATATATTTTAGACAATTTTTTATGTAATTTTAAACATTATCATTTTGATTAACCATTAGTTAATCCATTTTAATTTGAACTATAGTAACAATGTTTTTAATATTAAGAGGATATACTTTTTTACAAATAAAGTATTAATTTGACCATAAATTTAAAATTTAAGATATTTCATACCATATATCATTCTATTGTCCTTATTTAATAACTTTTTCAATTTTAAATAATTTTATAAAATATTATTTTCATAAAATATCATAAGTGTAAATTTTGACAGTATTCATAACATTAACTTTAATAAAATCAATCCAAAAGGTTCACATAAAAGAAATTCAATAGAGAAACTCATAATATGTCATATTCCCCAATAAAATTCTCGAATCTTATTAATTAAGTCAATTTATATGAACTTTATTATTTCTAATATCATTTAATTGATTGTTTTATTAATTGAATAATTACCACATCATCATTTTATAATTATTTATGACAATTGTTTCTTCACAAAAAATTAAGAATAAATTTTTATAATATACATAAAAATTTTATCATTAATAATAAAATATATATTCAATCATAACTTCAATTTATCCCCATATTAAGAACATTATATATATTAAAAGTAAGAGTGTGACATTTTGTCACTCCCTTTGAGTTTAATAATATTTAAGTCATTTTCCTAGAATAGTGTCCATTAAATTATTTAACATTGATCATTATGTTTTTAGGTTAGAATTAGCTTCATATAATTACATTTGGTTAAGTGTTAGGGTAGTTTTCAAATATTTATAATATTATTTCCACCCTTGATTGCCTGATTTATCCTTAACTGTGATAATAAAAATTACTAAAGATAATATTCATATTGTCCAAAAATAAAAAGGGTCCTATTTAATAAATTTGTACATTATTTTTAAAAATATGAAATATTTTTTTAATAACTGAAAACAAATAAATTGGTAAAATTAATTTAAAATTAATCCAGTTGATGGGATGAGAAAACATGCTCTTAATCTAAAAACTTCTAAAATATTGACATGTTTTTATATCCAAATTCAATGTGAATGGATTCCAATTACCTAAATCTTACTAAATGATAAAAAAATTATATAATTATATTTTTTTTAAAAAAATAAATAATTAAACTCTATAAATTATTTAAATGAAAAAGTTATATTCAAATAAAATTTAGCATTTTCACTATTAATAAAAAAATGAAACTTATCAAAAAAATACCAAAAATCCAACAAAAGTAAATTTTGATATCCTGTTTAAAAATAAGAAGTTTATTTTTTCATATAAAAATTCTTGAAGTTTCAAAAATTATATTTAAATTTGTTTCTCTATTAAAATTCTGTAAAATTACCCTTTTAAAAAATATATGTTTTTATGCATAAAATTTGATTTGTTCTTATCTAATGCCTATAAAATATATTATATGAATATCAAACATATTTTATTGAATATATAAAATATATAATTCATTTATATCATTGAAAAATTTTAATTAATTTAATTTATTATTACCAAACAACTTTGGGAAAATAAAAATAAAACAATTTCCTTTAAAATCAATTGGTATATATTTTAATTTTTAATTAATTAGTAACTATTGATTTCATTTTATAAACCTTATATTTTATTAAGTTATATAATATTATTCACAATAGCTAATTTAACTTCTAGGTTATATCTTATTATATAAAATAATAATATATTAATAATATATTATTGTTCGGTAAAACTCAGTATTGCGTGGACCACAATCTATTAAAAGAACCCGACATTGTGTATAACACAATACAAGCATACTATTTTGTATACTAAAAACCAATCCATGTGTTGCGTGAAGCGTAATATCCACTTGGTGTTGCATATAATGCATTCCAAACATAGTTTTTTTATTTAAAAAGGATATATCTAGTATTTTATGAACTGAAAAATATCGAAAATATTAAATTAATTAGAAATAAAATATTTCCCAAAATATCAGGGTGTTACATTTTAACACCTTAAAATAAATTTTACCCTCAAAATTCATCTATGTTATCAAATATTTAATACTTGAAAGTTTCTTTCATAGAAACACATCCTAAAAATGAACACTTAAACATCATTTTAGAAAGGGAAGTTAGAAATATAATGGTTACCCAATGTAACTCATAACCAGTTTTCCACATAGGAGAATATATATGAAAAGTGAAAAAATTGACATATAAGAGAAAACTAACTATCATGTTCTGATTGAAAGTGATAGTGAACATAGTTATAAAAAAAGTTAACAATCACAAATACATAACCAAAAGAGGATTGGAAAAGGTCATTAATATCATTAAAAATGATGATAACAGGACAAATTTTATTTCAATACGAATTTCACAATGTTGAATAATTCTATTGAACATATATACTTACTTGATTTTTGGAGAGACTCACCCATTGTTGTGCCTTGATAAATTCCCACTCCATATTTTGTTCCATTTAATGATGGTGCATTTTTCATTCTTGAAGCATCAGTAGATCCTATGATCCATAAATATAATTAGAGGTCATTCCATCTATCATTATAATAACAAAAAGGTTAGCACAATTTATCTAAAATGCATAAATCCCCCTATGGAGATATAACACTTTAATATCTAAAAATATCATCTGAAGTTTAACTTAAACCATTCTACAAATGGTTAACCTAATAACACATCAAAAAGATGAATGTCCAAAACAAGAAAATTAAGTGAAATCAATCATATTATCATTCAACCTCTATATATCAAAAGGTAGTTCTAGGTTTTCACATTCGAAACATGTGAATACCATTATCAATTATTCTCTTAAGATGTAGTTATAACCTAAATTACCATAAACCATTATTGAAAAGATGCATGTTTCATTATTCTAACGTTTATTCGATATATTAATTAAGTCCAAAAAGATTTAAACTTAATCTAAGATATCACAAACCACTTATAAAAAAATCCTTAATTAGTTCCAATGAATCAATATGATCCAATTCACTTATTAATATCAAACATATCTTTATCCAAGTACAGTTATCTCAACATCATGCACATATTCAGGGGTATCCTTACCTTAGTCATGTTTTTTCTAAAAAATATCACTTTATAACCTCAAAAAAGTTTCATGGTTACCAGTACCATTCAATATATTCTCTTAAATCCATATGGAAAAACTATGGTGGACTAATACATAGATATTTCATTATTCCATAATACCATAAAATTACTTCTACAACATTAATCCTAAATTCCATTACATAAATACTAAATCATTCTACTACTTCGATGTCATACTATATATCACTAATAATTATTTCATGATATTTCCCTTTAGATTTAAGAGGTTAATAATGTCAATCATCATTGTTAACCATTTTATTTGGGAATTGATTAGTACAATTCCCATTTTACTTATATTTTATAAATTTAAGTGTAGGGTGTTCACTCTATGTAGCCTTATTTCTGTTTTAATCACTAGATAACTTCTTCCCAATAATTTTCCTTTCTCTTTCCAAATGAACTACCATTCCACACTTGAAGAATTTACCAGTCCCCTTAATAAGCTCTCTTCCATTATTCTTCCCACACTATGAACCAAAAGGAAAACTCATATTCTTCTCTCCATGGTTTTTCTATTTTCCATTAAACTCTATCTTCCATTACTTTTTAAAACCATGAGATTGATACCTAACTCCAACCTCCATTTCCTCCTTGATGGAACCTCAGATGATTTCTTCATAACTACTAAAGTCCCTTTTGGACAACACCCTTAGAAAACATTGTTTTAAGCCACTAAAAAATCAATCAACCTTACTTTCATGTTTGATGATAATGGCTGAAGAATACCTCAAAAGCATTGACAAATTTTATTCAAAGGTTTCAATAGATTCATCATTTTTTTATTTAAATCAATTAATTACTTTTTCATTTTAATATGATGAATATTGGGGAAAGTAATTATTGAATAATAAGTAATTGAACTCGTCCCATTCCATAGAGTAAATTTTATCATGTTGACTAATATTCTTAATAATATTGCACTACATATTTGCATCACCTTCCAAATGGTAGAAAACCAAAATGAATTTCTCATGTGCTGGACATTGGAGAACCAAAAATATATTTTAAGTGGTACCTATCCATTACTCAACCAATAACAGATTAGATGAAGCAATGAAAGAAGGTGGACCCAACCTCATGAAGGAATCAACTGAATGTTTTCCCCTCCTTTACTAATTTTGTAGTCAAGCATGATTCATTTATAGATAAATTCACGTGAATATAAAAATAATAATCTTCATTACTTCCACCATAACATTTTGTTTCCCAAGAATAAATTCATTTCATTTCCCATCGCATCCACTATTGACACGATTACTTCGAGTTCTATCCATTGACTGAAAACATAAATCATAGTGTGAGAAAAACTAATATAGAGGTAGAAAAAAATAATCAAGTAAAATTACTTTAAAAAATTGAATATATGACATCATAGGTTTAATTCAAGTTTTTTTCATGTTTATTATGAAAACTCGAGGATTATAACCTATATTTAGACTTATCCTTAGATACATCCCTATATATAGACATAGAAATATCCCCAGGGATATCACTAACATTTTCTTATATAATTTTCCAAATGTTGACTGAACCTTTTCCTAATAACAACTATAACAACCCTCACTTTTCATATAATAACATTTCATCTTTTTTGTGGAATATTTAACACATTACAAAAATATATTCCCAAAGACAATATTAGTTTAGTGCCTTTGGAATCTTAGGAAACAAACTTATAGTCCGGGGAAATATCTTGAATGTTTCCCCCAAATATATTCCCCTTTAGAACCCCTATATAAAACCATTCTTTATAACCTGTTCAAAATAAAATATAAGAAAAATGGTGATCTCATATGATTATTAAGGGTAAACAAGGGAGATAGATAATAATAAACATGAGAATAAGGGTTTTAGAATGTGATAAGAAAATTTGAATATCATTCCCTTCTTTTCAAATATCATAAAAATGAATCATGTAGTAAATATTGTAATTTCATTAGACATGCATCATAATGGGATTAAGAGAATAAGCCAAGAAATAATAACATGGAATGAGAGATGAAATTTATGGCAGATACATTAATATGTAATATAATTATATATAAGTCAAGGAACATTTTGAAAACATAATAGGGAACAACATGGGGACTACACGTATTGTTCGAGACACACCACCATCCCCAATGACACTCCTTTCCTTGTAAGGGATTGTGTTTCGCATCTTCCCATAGTGGATCAGGTTTCCCTATCTAACATAGTGGCTCAAGCTCATCAACTTGAATTATAACATTTTCTCATGTGATATGAATATTTAAATAATAAAATTAAGGGAGATATAGGTCCCACACATCACATATTGAAGACCTTACACGTGTGTGCCACAATTACATAACTCATTCATCATATTAAAACCGATGGATTGAAATGGGTTTCATAAACATCATTCAATCCTAACATCACCCATGGAACAAAAATTGGTTTCATAAATATCATTCCATCATAATAATAAAATATTTATATAAATAATAAGAATATAATCCTTGAATCAAAACCACGAAAAACAATAAGTAACATTAGATAATTTTATCATATATAGAAAATTGTTTTGAAAGATCATTTGTAATAATTCTTAATGATAATATCCGTTCCACGTTGAAAAATATTTTTTAAATCATAATATATATAGAAAATATTTTACATCAAAAACAATAATGAAAACATATAATAAATCTTTTAAAACCATATTAAAAATCCTTGAAATTTTTTTCCATAAAAATGCATAAAATATCATTTAAAACACCATTAAAACACTTTTAGAACACATTTTTTGAAGGAACTGAGATTTATGAGAAAAAATAGAATAACATTACATTAAAGATATAATATCTTGAAAAGAAGGATATTCATGAAAAAACACGCCAAAGGTCTGTATATACTCCTTATAAAAGAATATAGGTGCATAATAAAACATATTCCTCGAAGAAAGAAAATTTAGACAAAATTAACTTATCGATTTGATAACTTTTGAGATGTGAACCCCATGAAAGTGATATCTTAAAATGGATATGAACATACCCATAAATTTTAATAATAATAATCCTAAAAAAATCATAGGAATTATATACACCACCCAAAATAAATGGCTAGTGTATAAGGAATGTCTCCTACTGAAATAAAAGTGAGACAAAAATATCCTTCCTTTTGCCTTGAATATATTATTATTCATTCAAAACTCCTATATAATAAATATAATTTTATTATAAATCAATAATTGAACCATACTAAATTTCATCATGCCATATATGATCTACTTTGGACATTATATTACTCAATTATTAACCATTCCATTTTAGTGCTACGTTTCTGGTAAATCTTATTGTTTGGAATTTTTATTCTTGATCCTATTAATTAGATCATGATATAAATATTTATAAAATTTAAATAATGATATAAATATCATATATATTTATTATATAAATATTTTTAATAAACTATAAACAATACAAATATGAAATGGAATTCACCATTCATGGAGACGGTAGGCCGTACGTATACAAGAATGTTGTTTCCGTTTAGTATTCATTTTGAATGAAATAAATTAAATGAAATATATGCATATATATAATAATTAAAATATCAATATTATGTAATATATATCCAAAAATGTTAATAAACTCAACCTTAATACATTTCATGTTTACAATGAGCGAATCACATCACTTTCAGGCGGTGGTAGTCCACACATCCACAAATGAAGTTATCGTATTTACAAAAAATGGTATGCATGAGGTTAGGTTTTAAAAAATAATTAAATAAAAATAAATAAACATTAAATAATATATATATCATATAAAAATAGATTTTCTATCATAATTCCCAACCATGAGTGGTGGTTAATGAAAAACGAACAACATTGTTTCGTGACACGATAGTTCACTGTTCAAACGAATG
This sequence comes from Viscum album, assembly GCA_963277665.1. Taxonomy (NCBI): domain Eukaryota; kingdom Viridiplantae; phylum Streptophyta; class Magnoliopsida; order Santalales; family Viscaceae; genus Viscum; species Viscum album. The sequence continues at coordinate 716,158,108 of OY728128.1, read as the reverse complement.
GCATATACGCTACCCATTAGATGTAAGTGTGTGAGAGTGTATGTAGAACCCTTAATATAATAAAATACCAGTATATTTATTATATTGGGGTTATTATATAAACATTAAATAAAAATAATTGAAGGTTTTATTAAATAAATAAAACAAAAATGTTTGTTGATGAACGTTACCGCTTCTTTGGGTATCTTCTTCTTATTTTTTAAAAAATGACTCATTTGGAAGGATTTATTAATAAAGAAAGGATTATAGATTGAATTTATGAATTTTAGGATGATATTTAGATAGAGTTTTTCTGAAATATATAGGTTCTGAAGTGTGAAGTGCAGATAAGGAGAGGTTCCCTTTTATAAGAGAGGGGAGAGATAGTTTTTGAATTTCTCCAAATATTAATTTATAATAAAATAAATATCAATCCAAATACCTCAAAAATTTAATTTAAATGATTAAAATATATTTAATGGTTTTAATATAATCATAAAATATATTTTAGGTATGTTTTTATTTTATTTTAACCCTTATCCTTTGATTAACCCTTAGTTAATCTATTTTAAATTTAACCGTGGTAAAAAAGTTTTTAATATTATGATGATTCAATTTTTAAATATAAAGTGTAAATTGGAAAATAAATGTCCAATTTTTTAAATTATACACCAAATTTACACCCATTTTTATTATTTATTATTTTTATTATTTTAAGCAAATCTTATTAAATATTATTTTCATAAAATATCATAATTGTCAATTTTGACACTATACATAACATTGACTTTAAGAAAATCAATGCAGAAAACATACGCAGAAGAAATATAATTAACACAACCAAAACATGTAATATTATCCCATTAAATTATTGGATAACATAAATATGTCAAATTATATATATTTTAATATTTATAAAATCATCTAATTGATTATTTCATTAATTAAATAATTAATCCGTTATCATTTTGTAATTATTTATGATAATTATTTATTCCCTAAAAACTAAAAATAAAATTTAATTATTTATATAAACATTTTATATTTCAAATTAATTTATATATTTCAAAATATCTTATACTTAACCTCATATTAAAAATATTTTACATATTAAAAGTAAAAGTATGACATTTTGTCACTCCCTTTTATTTTAGTAATATTTCAGTTATTTCCTTGAAAAAGTTTCTATTAAATTGTTTGGTTTCTATTATTATGTGTTAAGGGTTGAATTAAATTTATATAATAATTTTTTTTAAATCTTTAATCTATTTTTATAATATTGATAATATCATTTCAACCCTTAATTACCCGATTTACCATTAATAGTGGTAATAAAAATTACCAAAGTTACTATTCATATTGTTCAAAAATAAAAGGGACCTATTTAATAAATTTTCACCTTATAATTAAAAATATAAAATAAAAATTTCATTCTTCAAAAAATATAAATTTATAAAATTAATTTAAAATTAATCTCATTGACAGAGTGAGAAAACATGTTCTTAAGGTGAAATGTTTGAAATATTGACATGTTTTTGTATCCACATTCAATGTGAAATTGATTCCAATGGCCAAAATTAGGTTAAATGATTATAATTTAATCTAATTATGCATAAAAACAATAAATATATATAATTAAACACTACAATATGTTTTTAAGATACTTTTTTTTTTCAAAAATATTCAGTATTTTTTAGTAATCATCAAAACATAAAACTTATGATAAAAACACAAAAAATTAAACAGATATAAATTTTTATATCCCACTTCCTAAGAATAAGTTTTTTTAGACATATGAAAAATCTAAAAGTGTCAAAATTTAGATATAAAATTGGTTCCCCATTAATAGGTGGTAAAATTACCCTTAAGAAAAATATATGGTTTTATGCATGAAATTGGGTTTGCTTTTATCTTATGCCTATAAAATATTTTGGATGAATAAAATAATAATTTATTGAATATAAAATATATATATTTAATTAATATCATTCCTTAATTGTAATTAATTTCATTTATTATGACAATATGACTTTTAGAGCCTAGAAAAACTATTTTCTTTATAATCTATTAGTATATATTTTCATTTATAATTAATTAATAACCAATGATTTCATACTGGAAACCTTATATTTTAATAATTTAGTTAATATTATTCATAACTTCTAATTTACCATCTATTTTAGATCTTATTATATTAAATAATAATATTTTAATAATATACTATTAGTCAATAAAAAATAGTATTGTGTGTATTGAAAGCTATCAAAAGAACTCAATTTTTTGAGTAGCACAAACCAAGTATAGTGTTGTGTATACTTAAAGCTGATTATAGTGTTTCATATAGCTCAATATCAAATTGGTGTTTCATATAACGCATTCCAAACATAGTGTTTTTCATAAAACAAAATCTATATTCAGTATTGTGTGAAATGAAAAATATTGAAAATATTAAATTAATTAAATAAATATATTTCACAAAATCTCTAGGTGTTACAGATAAAAAAACATAACCAACTCATTAAATGATGATATAATATTCTACCCATTAAAAAGTGACAAATAATACAAAATTTTTTCACTTAAAATCAATATTATATCATATCATAAAGAACCCATGGATAGAAAATGGGATTCAAAAATATTTCCAAAAGGTATTACATAATAGTGACATGATTAATTAGATAACGTGATAACAAAAACAAATTACATATAAGTAGTAATTAATAGGTGATTGTATTTTGTGATTCATGAAACATAACTAAAATAAAGAGAGATATTTTGGATATAAAGAGGAAAATGAAAGTGAAAACATGAAAATGAGTCTTTTAAAAACATTTATTAACATTAAATTAAAGAAATTATGTTATGATCCATTTTAAAAACAATTTTCAAGAAGTTAACATGATAAACATTTGAAAAAAAAACTTAAAATAAAATCATGAAAACGTAACCTTGAAATAAAAGAACAGTTAAATCAAGAAATAAGTATTGGAAGATAACAGATATGATTGGTAAAATAAATCCTTTTTAATATTTCAAAATATTTTCTTTGAAACCCACACCATTATAAGAGTAACAAAGCTTCCTTTTGAATTATTTTTAAAGAAAATCAAGGAAAAAACATGAGATAATATATATTTCTGGTTTTATATAATAAAGGAAAACATTTATGAAAACAGAAATATGCATATAGAAAAAAGTGTTATTTGAAAGGATTGTAATTATTTTTGACAATGTAATATTTTTATGAAGAATAAATAAATTAAAAAAGAATAATTTAGTGTGAAAATGTAAATTCTCTATAAAATAATTATGAAGTATAGTATCATATCATCATGGGATATAATAAAACAATTATGAAATTTTGTTGAAAAAGTGTAATGATTTTTACTCAAGGAGAAGATTTGAATTGTGAAAAAAGATTACCTTTACTATCGACTTCCATATAAATGATTTATCCTTTTGTGTAATAAACATATCCTTATTTAGATTATAAAATACCTATGTTTCAAGAGATTTGAATATTTTTTATGGAAATATTAATTTAATCATATGGGTTGGGGACATGAGTCATGTAATGAGGTGAATACATTGTCAATTACCCAATATTGGAGATTTAAATTATTTTTCATATAAACAATATAGAATTGTTTATATTTGGTAAAATGGGATTTTGGTAAATTAAATTTCAAATGAGATCAAATACACACTATGGTGTGTTCATGTAGACAATGGCATTAGAGGAAAGTCAGTTTCTTCATATAGGGAAGTTGAAATTTCATGATTTGAATATATATGTTTGGATGTGTAAGTGATGAGTCCCTAGTTACATAGTTGTAGGTTGGATTTGGATGAAAATATAGGGCTTATTTTCCTTTAAAAGTTTTAAAAAATTAATAAATAATAGAAAGAAAATTAATCATAAAAATTATTAGATTAGAGATCATTTAAAATAATGAAATTTTAATTAATATAATTGGTGTTATCATTATTTTATCAACTGATAATAGTGTAATAAAAGTAAATGTTTCACAATTCAATTGAGTAAGGGAACAAAAATAAAAATGGACTAATCAAATAAATTCAAAACATTCATATCATATCCAAAATGATATAATAATGGAATATAAATGTAATTTTATTGAATTATTTAGAATATAAAAAATATTATGTAATTTAAAATGAGAGAAAATAAATTTGATAATGGTTTTCATTGTTAGTTCAGAGTGAGCCCCTACTTCTCCCCCCCTTGCATTGAGAAGTTAATATATTAACCCATTTATTTTATTGGGGATAAATAAACCAATTTCACCATTATTGTTTGTTGGTTTTATTAAGAAAATCATAATCCAATCCTTCAATGGTATTAAGCACCAATCAATGAAGATCCCTCACTTTTACAAATGTGAGAACTAATACCCCATTCATTTAAAATATTGTATAATGAAAATCATTACTGATTATGGTATGAATAATATTTATTTTCTTAGAGAAAACCCATTACAAATCCAATCCCTTATCTCTGAATAAGGATGGAACAATTTGAGAGTACATGTTGAGAGGTAATGTAGAAGAGAGACTAAGAGAATAACAAGGAAATTGGATCCTGAGATGTCTCTTTAATATTAGAAATTCAACATCAGAACAACAAGTTATTTGAGATAATATAAGATTATCACAACTATAGGCATTGTTTCCTTATCATACAAGACACTAAGGACCTATATTTATAGCCTCTAAATCTTCAAGGAATTTTTGGAATATGAAAACCACATTAAAAACCAAAAATGGGAGACTAAATGATACAAGATCTACTAAATATTTATTTTTTAACTTGTTTCTTGGTGAGTATCACTATAAACCCTAAGGCCTTTGTGTATCCCAGGTGCTTCTTCATTCTTGTCACAAGATAGAAAATAGCTATCCACCAATTGGTCGATGGACATCCTACAAGTTCGACCTTATGCCCACATGGAACATATTATCTGGTTGCCTACACTGGAAAGTTAGTGCATCATATAATTCTCTAATATTAAAAAAGGACATTCAATATTCTTCCAAAATATTCTATTTTTCCTCCACATTCATTTAATGAATTCATTACATCCACTATGACTACAACCAGAATATTAATGATCCTCAAATTTCTATTTGGTTCCAAAAAATATCATAACTGATAATCACTTAACTTAAACCATTATATTCAATGATTAGTATTTTTATCATGAAAACATTAAAAGTGGGAGAGAGAGGTACAAAAATCTACCACATTTTTTTATCATAAACAAATAAAAAGATATATCAAGTGTATATTATGATTTAAACATATAAGAAGATATTTAAGATACATTTAACAATTTATAGTCTGTTTGAAATTTTAAAAACATCACTCTCTATACATTATCACTTTCTTCCTCTATACACTGTACTTTTCAACTCATTTGTGATTATAAGAACATGAGATTTTGAACAAGGTATAGATTCTTTTATGTTTGTTTCAACTGATTTATTATGGCCTAATATAAATACCCTATGAAGTATTAGTAGTATCAAGGGTGTTTGGGGATTGTTTGGATTCCAGAGTCAAACTTTTTGGAAAGAAAATACATGTTTCACAATTAGTTGAAGTCATTAGAGGCAGGTCGCATGGTTACTAAAAACCGTGCGAGGCTGGAAAGTGGGGTCCTACAGGCTTCATGGTTTGAGGAAATCATGGTATTTGAGGTGATATACTAGGTGAGGAACCTACAATTTTTTGTAGAGATGAATCACACTGTTTACACATGGTTTGGAAATATATATAAATAACCATGTGGGGTGCCCCTTATTATAGAAAAGGGTTCATAATTTGTGCATGGTTTGTCCAACCTTGTGGCCAAACAACACAACCCACTATTTTAGGTAAAATTAAAAAATTGATTTTAGAAATCATTTTAAACATAAATCTATTTTAAAATTATGTTGCATTGGACAGAAACTATGCAAGAGGATCCCTTTGAAATCCAAATCTAGGATTTTCCACTATTACTCTATCTGATCTCATATTGAAACAATGGTCATCTTGTTGGATTTTCAATAGTGAGCAATAAAATACTTTTGTGTCATTAATCATTCTTATTGGTATCGGTTTCATAATTTAGGTGAAAGCTAATTTTCACTAATTGTAGTTTCTTCATCTTTTATTCATTTTTCTTTTGATCTGAGTTGTATCAATAGTTAATACAGGACAAACACTATGATATTGACCTACGATAGGTGGTATATATGTTTACCAATTGGTTTAGTTATTTATATATATAGTTTATGTTATTCCTCCCACCTTACTTTACTGTACAACCCTGAATTTTAATTAAATTTACTATAATAGAACAAGTTTGGGATACCCATTAGTCCCCTTAAATTAGTTGGAGGTTGTTTCCCCAACCATGTCCACCCATGGGGTGTTGGACTTTTCCATTTACTATTTTTAAACCACCCAAGGTGTGTGTTTTTAAGATTTCCTAGTTACATGAAACCCATATTAAAATTAAATTATTTGAATTTATTGTTAGGATATGTTTTTCCTCCCTTACCCTACATTAACATGATATGAATTGTTTAAATTGATCAGCTAAATTCTATGTTTTTATTAAATGAGTGGGTATAATTATTGATTGACTTTTAATGTAAATTGTTATATGTGTAGGTATACTATATTTAGGAAGTTAAAAATGGATCAAATGATGAATGATTCCACTAGATTCCTTCGATGTCACTCATTGAGATTTGAATGTGGTAGTTGAAACCTTGGATATAGATTTCTTTTTAGGTCTTGATTATGTGGGATTCCTTGGGCCATTATAACCTTGGATTTTGTTTGTCTTGGACTCATTATGAACATGGTTAGTAGAAATTCACCTTGGACCCCAACTCAACCATAACTGATTTTCCATTGAGATTATCTCAGTACTCGACAAGGATGCCTTCAACTTCTACACATTGGATAGAGACAATTGTGATCTTACACTTCGATTATATAGCACAATTGTGCTGAATTTGATAATATTTATTGAAAATCTTGGTCATCGTTGTTCTAACACTTCTGGTAGTATGGTGTGTCCATTGATGTTTGATATATATATTATACAGAAAGGTCATGATTAACATGACATATATGGATGTACACAAAGGTTGTGTTTCTTAATTATTCATTGTTTATAGCTACCTTGTTATATGAGCTTGACACTTGTTTTCTAGGGAGCCTTGAGAGGCTATTCAGTATCATGGGTTTCATTGTATACATGCCATGGGATTTTTACATTCATATTTTTTACCAATTGAACTTTTCACCTTGTATTAGCATGTTATATTTCCCAACCAGAATTATTTATAGACATTTGGGTGGTTACCTACTAGGATTGAACTGCACACCTTGTTTGGGATAAAATTGGGCACCCATATATGCTTTATAAATGTAGGCAGGGACTGGGGAAAGATCCCTCAATTCGACAGGTTATTTTGTTCTATACATAAGAGTAGGGAAGAATGGGGCCGAGATGAGGCTCGTGATGCTATCCTAAGATAGTGATTTTTGTATTTTCAGTATTTTTATACATGAATTGTATTTTACTATTCTGTACCTATTTTGGATGCTTTGTAGAGACATGTATCATCATCTTTATATATATGATATTATATTTTTTAGCATTATTATATATTCAAAAATTGGTTATTTATCTACTTTCAGATTCATGTATATACTTATACTATTAACTATTATTGATATTCCACTATATTACATTCTGGTAATGGGTATATAGTCTCCCTATAGACAAAAAAATCCATAAATGCTAGTCAGAAACCTTTATCATTCAGGGAGATGTGCTTGAGGCCATGTGGCCAATTGGGATCAGGGCACTGTTGAGTGGCATCTAGGTCTGAGATGTTACTAAGTAGTCTTAAAGAATTTTTCTTTTCTAATTTTCTATACTATTTAGAGATTAAAGTAAGACAATTATGAAGGTTATTTAATTTGGCAATGATTTGTGTTTGTCCATAGCTATGACACATGTAGGAAAAATCCAAATTTCCTAGAATAGAAATTGATGTTTTGGGATTTTGACTATTACAGTTGATTTGATTCCACCATTGGGTGATACAATTGAATTATGATGTAATCATCGATATGGTTATGAATTAAATTTTGTTTCAACATAAGGATATGAGGGTATTCCATCTCATGCATAATTTTATGAACAAGTTATAAATAAAATTCCATGAATTATTCTATACCATATAGGATGCATTGCTTATTTTCATGATTTTGTGGTAGGTTTCATGATAAATATATATAATGTTGTGATGTAATTTTGTGTAGTGAATTGGAAATCATGGTTGGTACATGGAGTGACTTTAATAATCCGAGCCATTTTTTCCTGATTTGGCTACAATAGACACCCTTCCCAGCTAATTGTGGCACATTGAATCACGGACCATGAATCACATGGATTAGAACTTGTTATGGTGTGAATCAAGTGGATTCCATATTTCAGTTCATGTATAGTATGGGCCCTTATGTAATGAAAGTGATTCACCATTTTTTCACCCATTTAAAATGAATATGAAAATGGGATGTAAATTGAAATGATAGATAGGGAACTCGGCTAAGACCCATCATTTTATTGGGAAAGTAACATATCTCTAATGACTTTCGTAACTATTTCTTTTTAAATTCCTATATTTATATAAAGGATATGTAGTATTCCCTATTTATTGGAAGGTTTCGATCTACCCTACACTTTTGAGCTGTGAACATTGATATATTTCTTTTCTAAGGCTTGCATTCAGAATTGTATAAGAATTACACCATTAATAACTCTAGTTATACACCAGGAGGGTGGTGATTACCACTCACTAGAGGAAGTGGACCATATGATACTAATGGAACCTCCTTTAGTGAGATATTTGGTACTATAAATTGTTATGAAAACATGTTACATGGAATATTTCTCCAAGGGGTTTTATCACTTCATGTAGATTTTTCAAGGTTCATTGTAACCTACCTTATCAATGACTTAGCTAACATGTGTGTTCTAGTAGAAACATCCTACCACGTTTTAGTGGACTGAGGTCCATATGCATCTATGTTGTGGCTTGATATTACATTATTTATCTTCGAGCATATAGATACACCACCAGAGAGTAGATTGAATATCACGACGTATATGATATATGGAAGAGAAAAGTGGTAGTGAAATATTATGAATCGGACTGACAAGTTAAAAGATATAGTTTTGGATGATTTCCAAACTAGGTTATATTACTACTTCTACCTCGAGTCTATGAGGGTCGAGATGGCTAGTCATTTCTTGCATCTAGAAAAGGGAGTGATGACTGTTATGGATTTCCCTATATGATTTACAGTGTTACAACTTTTTTAATTGACATATCATGCTAACGAGTAATCAAGGGCATTCCTCTTTGAAGAAGGTCTATGACATGCCATTAGATCACATATCAACATGTTTATATTGAACTTTATTACTAAAAATGTGAACCATGCACTAATTATAGAGTAGAACCTGAGGGAAACTAGGGGAATTGAGCAATGTAGCCTCTAAAACTAGTGGTTCAGTGTATTTTAGAAGTAAGATCAATTTTGAGGCTTCCCATGAGATGAGTACTTGTTAGAGAATGTGTACTAGTAGCTTGGTTTTCTGCCATCAGTGTGGCAGAAAGGGTCACAAGAATAATTAGTGCGATCATGACCCATTAAAGTGTCAATCTTGCTTTAGGATTGGATATGTGTAGTGTTTTTGTTGGACCTTCACCAAAGTAGTGAGTGAAAGGTGGTCATCTCTGACACTAGTTTTGGGAGAAGGGTTCTCATCTCCAAGTCGGATAGGGAGATGGAGTAGTACTGACCAATCAGGTCGAGGGTGTGGTGGTTGTGGCCAAGGCATCTTGCCACCAATTACATAGAAAGAGTAGAATGTGCCTACTCCATACAAGGAGGTTGTATCACAAGGTTATGGTTCAAGCCAGATCTATTCTGTACAGCCTACCCCTAAGGAGTAGGATGCTCTAACATATAAGATGAGAGGTATGATCTTAGTAGACTCAACTCTTGTGTCTTCTCTTTTGGATATAGGTGAATCACATAGTTTCATATATTTACCTATGGTTGATAGACTTGGTCTCATTATACTATTTTTGGAGGGATTACTGATATTAGATACTCCGATGGAGATCATAATGGAGAGGGTATATCATTGCACGGAGTTCCACCTTGAGGTTGGGGAGTGTCAATCCATCTGGAAATTGTAAGTCCTCAAGATGAATACGATTTATGTCATAATCATGATAGACTAGATAGTATCTTATCAAGCTTATGTTGAATACTATCATTTTAGGGTGACATTAACATCACTATAGGGTTTAGTTTATACTCAAAAGAGTGTATCATATGTCCAAGAGAGTTGATATAGACCACAACATTGTGGGTTGTGCCAGATGACAACATAGATTGCAAGTCTGTATATTGATGACCAGGGAGAATGTCGGGGAGACTTTCTTTTAGTGTTTAATCAATTCAAGGTGTATTTCTAGATAACTTTTCTAGTTTACCTCATATGAGAGAGGTGGGTTTTTCCATTAAGCTAGTTCTAAGAGTTACATTATCTTAAGAGGTAGATAGATGATTTGAAGTCAATGAGGTTTATTCGACCTAGTACATCTCCTTGGCATTCGCTGGTCCATTTTGAAAAACATCAGATGGAACCCCAAGGCTATGCATGTATTATCTAAAATTAAACCACTAGACAATTAGGAATAAGTATACCTTGCCAAAGATATATGATCTATTTGATCACCTTTTCAGATCTTGAGTGTTCTAAAAATTTGATTTTAGGTTGAGATATTACCCGGTACATGTTCAACCTATAGACATACCTCATAAAACCTTTCGCAGTTGGTATGGTCTATAAGAGAGTTTGGTAATGTCATTTTGTCTCATGAATATGCTAGAGGTTTTCACAGTGTTGATGAATCATGTTTTCCATCCTTATCAAGATTCATTTGTGGGGGTTTTCATGGACGATATATTGGTGTATTATCATAATCAACACAACCATTCCAAATAACTTGAGATCATTTTGGATACTCTGAGAGAGAATTTTTTATTTGATTAGCACACAAAGCTGTACTTTTTGATGGATAAGATTCACTTCAAGGGTCACATTATCTTAGAAAAAAGAGTATCAGTATAACCAAAAAAGGTGAGAGATGTAGTTTCTTAGGAACATCCCAAGAACATATTTAACATATGGAGTTTCTTGGGGATGGATAGATATTACAGAAGTTTCATACTGGACTTCTCATGTTCAGCAGTGCCATTGATGATCTTGACTATGATGGGTGTGAAATTTGTATAGATAGATACCTGTGAGACAAAAGTTCAGTAGCTAAAAAAGAGATTAACTTTAGCATCAGTATTGATATTACCAAAATAGGCCAGGAGGTATAATATGTATTGAAATGCGTCAGGTATCAGGATTGGAGCTGTGCCAATCTAGGGAGATAGATTCATGGAATATAGGTCTTGGAAAATTAGATCACATGAGAGGAACTACCTTCCACATCGTGTCAAGTTAGTTGTAGATGTTCACACTTTGCGTTGTTAGAAAAATTACCTATTGGGTGATATTTTTGTGGTGTACACAAACCACACAAGCCTAAAGTACATATTTTCTCAATGTGACCTGAATATAAGGTAGTGAAGTTGGGTTAAATACCTGCAGTATTTTGACTTAGAGCTTACCTATATGCCTCAGAAATGAAATATATTATCCAAATAAATAAGATGGAGGACTCAAATTTAGTTAGTTTCGGAGGACAATAATGAGTGGAATCTTATGGCTTTGTTCTATGATATTAAATTGGAGGGTTAGGAAAGTCTGAGGTAAAAATTTCTTTCATCTTTAGCTATGAACTTTACCTTATTGGATAGAGTGTGGATGAGGCAACTATCAGATTTAGACGGACTAGTTGTATTGGGGAGTCTGGCAGGTGAGGACCCACCTCCAGGTTGAACCATAGGCGAGGATGAGATCCTACATATACACATTCACATTTGGGTTCTAGTATACATACATAAGGACATGATTTTGGAGTTTTATCCCTTAGTTTGGGATGTGAATCAAGGTTTCATCATGATTTTTAGTGACTTATGTTATCGGTACTGGTGGTCGAGGATGAAACGAGAGGTAGATGGTTATGTTATGAGATGTTCCACCAGTCAGTAGGTGAAGGCAGAAAATCATTAACCAAATAAAATTTTATAGAAGTTACATATTCTTGAGTGGAAATTTGATGATTTCATGGGGGATTTTGTGATTGGTTTACTAAGGTCACATTGAGGTAGTGATATTGTGCAGGTTGTTGTTGATAGGATCATGAAATATCTCTGAGTTCAGTAAGTTCCCCTAGTATGCGTGCTATGGAAGCATTCCTATTTACAAGATGAGACTTGAGAGAAGGAGGCTGACATACATCCTTAGTGGATTGAGTTGTTCTCAAATGAATCTTTACCACCCTTTAGAATGAAATTTTGCGGCGAATTACTTTAATGGGGGAAGTTTTTTAGAACCTGAGTTTTCTTACAATGTAAAAATTCTTGTGTTTTCTATTTAAATGATTAATTATGAACTAATGTGAATAACCTTTGACATCATTGAGGTATTTTTTGTGTTTGGGCCTTAATTGCAGGCTGGAGCACAAATTTTTGGAAGTAAAGGTCAAGTCACATGATTATTATAAATCATGCAGAGCAGGCCACATAGTTACTAAAAACCATGCAAGGATGGACTGTGGGGTTTTACAGGACACATGGTTTTCAAAACTCGTGCGATTTGTTGGAAATTCCTGTATAAGGTACCTATAATTTTTTGAATATCTGATTCAAATGTTTTCCAAATGGTTTGGAAAAATATGCACACCAGCCATGTGGGGTGAGACTTCCTATATCAAAGGGTACATGGTTAGCACACTATTTGGTTAACCATGTGGCCAAACTTTGCAGACTAGTATTTTGGTTAAAATTAAAAAAAATTACTTAAAAACATTTTAAACCTAAATCTATTTTCACTTTATTATTAATTGGATATAACCTATATAATAATCTAACTTTGACATCCAAATCTATGATTTTCCACCGTTCTTATATCTGATCTTGAATTTGAGTGTCAATTGTCTCATTGGATCTTCCTTAGTCAATACTCAATTTTGTTTATTTCATTTCTCGATCTTTTTGGTATCAGATATGATATTTAGGTTCAATAAAATTTGACATAATTTCATGTTCTTCATCTATTATTCATTTTTATTCTAATCTGTGTTGAATAAATAGATGATACTGAATGAGAACTCTATTACTGACCTATAGTAGGTGGTATATACCTTTTCAATTTTGTTTAGTTCTTTATATAGCTATTACTAATAGTGTCTCATTCTATAATTTTTGGCATGGCCCCGAATATATATTGAGTAATTTAATTAAGTGCAACGAAACATGTTTGGAATTCCCATTAGTTCCCTTGAATTAGTTGGCATTTGTTTCCCTATCCAAGTCCATCGATTGGGTGGACTGTTTTTCCTGCCAACTGTTGAATCCCCAAGGGGTGTGATTTTAATATTTTCTAGTTACATGAATACTATATTGAAATAAAATTAATTGAATTGATTGTTGAAAGATTTTTTTTGTATCTATTTCTATTAGTTAACATGATATTCCATTTTTGAATATATTAACTAGTTTATAGGGTTTTGTAAAAGGAGTGGGTATACTTATTGATTGAATGTTAATGTATATAGTTATATGAGCGGGTAGAGTGATGGTATAAATTGAAAAATGGATGGAATGATGAATAATTCTATTACATGACTTGGATGTTACTCCTTGGGTATTGATTGCTGCAGTGGATTCCTTTGATAGAGATTTATCATTGGGTTTTGATTCCATGGGATGTCTTGGGTATTGATACCCCATGGATCCGGATTGTCTTGGGCTCATAATGGAAATGGTCAGTTGAAATAATCCTTGGTCCCTAAATCAAGACAAACAAAGTTTCTATTGAGATACTCTTGGGACTCGAGGAGGATTCCTTGGTCTTCTACACCATGGATCAAGCCCTCTAGGGTCTGACACATTGATTATATGGCACGACCGTGGTGAATGTGACATGATAGGTTTAATGCCTCATTCATGGTTATTCTTAAAATTCTAGTTGTACAGAGTGGATGTAGATGTTTGATATATTTATTATACGAAAAGGTCATGGTTGACATGATATGCATGGATATACAAAAAGGCCTTAATAGATATTTATTCATTATTTATAGCTTCCTGGTTATAGGATCTTGGAACTTGTTATATAGGGAGCCTTGAGAGGCAATTCAGTATCACTGGTTTCATAGTATACACACCAATGAATTTTTACTTCCATACTTCTTGATTATTTTACTTTTCACTATGATTAACTTGTTATATTGCACAACCAAGATTTTTTATAGACCTTTGGGTGGTTTCCTAAATGGATTGTATCTCACACCCTATTTAGGCCACCATTGGGTACACAAATAGAAATTATGGATGAATGTGAGGACTAGGGAAATTACCCACAATTCAATGAATGATTGTGTGAAATATATATGACCCGGGGAGCAAGAGACCGAGCTGAGGCTCCTGATTCTATCAGAGGATAGTGTTTTTTTATCTTTTTGGTATTTTGATAAATGAATTGTATTGTATTACTATGTACCTATTTTGGATACTTTGTTGTGAATTGTTTTATGATATTTATAAATATGATATTGATTATTATCATTATTATATATTACTATATTGTTTATTTATCTATTGGTTGATTCTTCTATTTGCATCCTATATTGACTGTTATTGATATTCCGTTGTGTTGCACTTTGGTAATGAAGGAATAGTCTCCCAATGAACCCAAACTAGGACCTAGATACTAGTTGACATCCTCTAGAATTTAGGTACATAAAGTTCAGTCCATGTGAAAAAACCGGGCTTCAGGCACAATTGAGTGGCATCCGGGTCTTGGGACGATATGGTGATTATCAAAAAAAAATATACAGTAAGGGAAGAAAAATTCAACAATAAATCAAGGAAATTAAAATTACTTTAATGAGAAACCTAAAAAAGGATAAGATTTAAACTCATAAATTAAAATAAATCTAAATAAAATATGGACCTATATATTTTTTAAAATAAATACCATGATCTAATTCATAAGAGTTGAAAATCAAAAGAGAAAAATATAAAATCAAAATATTTTAAAAAATAAATTTTAAAAATAAATTTCTCCCCATTAAATAAAAAACAAATGAGAGGGGATAATGATATATTAATTAAGATAAAAATAAAAATAGAAAATAAAAATAACACACAAAAAATATTTGTCCTTGTTTTTCAAGGCAGATCTATGAAAACTTCCTCAGGAAGAGATAACATAGGTTTCCAAAAAAAAAATACATTTTAAAAAGAAAAAATAGTAATATTAAGAGAAAATATATCAAACATTCAAAGAGTTTAGAAAACATGAAAATACATCATACGATCTTTTAATAAGTTCTCGTAGAAAACCACTATATGATATTAGTCAAAGTTCTTTTTGGAACCCAAATTTTGGGATTGGAAATGTAAGCTAAAAGAGAATTTTATACCCATTATTTATTATAAAATGAATTTATATTATAAAAATGGGAATAAATATGGATACATATTAATCTCCCATATCAGGAATTTTTACAATCTCACTCATAAGTAAGATGAAAATAATTATGACCAAAATTAGAAAATTTTATTAGGGACATCCCTTTAGAAAAGTGATTTTATTCAAAAAAATACTAGAATTTCAACAACCAATTAAAGAATTAATTTCAAAAAATTATGAACTACCAAAGTATTATCTATATATTGATCAATATGGGTGAGTTCTTAAAATTGATAAATTAGTTCATCATAAAAATTCACCAGATCGTCCAGTTTACTAGAAGGAAAAAATGAAGAGAATTTATGAGAAGATAGTACAGAAGAACAAGAAAGAAGGCTACTAACCTCATCACTAACCTTGAGATATTCTATAATGAATTTATAACCTCCATTACCTAAGGATGTTATTTGAAGAGATATGTCACTAGCCCACAAGTTTGAGAATTTAAGGATATTATTAAAAATATTATTTTATTATATATATTTTATGTAGATGGGAAATTCTGGGCTAATATGTCACATCTTGTTTCATTCATGATATGTAACATCCATATCATCATTTTATATTTATTTTTTTCTGGATGAATGGATTTTTTTTTCATTTTTTCTATATTTAATTACTTTTTCAACCTTTTTATATGAGTATCACTTTTGGTTGATTCATTGTTATAAATACCATTGAATGTAACTATTATTTTAGTTTTTTTACCTACCTTTACATATTTATCTTATTTTTTAGAAATAAACATCATGGTTTTCTCATAGGTTATGAGAAATTAGATATTATCTTCAACCAAGATTTTATTTATATATTTTTCTTCTTGGATATTTATCTTAACAGGTTCCCAATTAATATTTTATACCCATGGATTCATTTTCACTAAATTTTATGTACACAAATGATCACCAATAGACTTCTAACCATTAAGAATAGCAATAAAACAAATAAACACCATAATAACAGATTTATTTTTACGTATAAAAAATCTATCAAAGTCTTATTTAAACATTTCAAACCTAATATATTTAAATTTATTTGTTCCTTAATTTATGAAATCTATGAATTTTAATATTTCACGTGTAGTTTTTTAAGAAGAAATGAGATTGAATTATTCTTAATCAAGTCCTAAATGATGAGATTTCAGGGATTTTACATTAATCTCATAAGATTCACTATAAAGAGGATTTAATTTATCTTTTTTTTATTTTATATATATTTATTCATGTATAATAATTTTTTATATTGGATAAAAAAAAATAATAATAGAGGAAGACATTCCATTTGATTAAGATCATTAATTTATATTGGGCAAAAATCCCTCAAGGCATCATTGAAGCATTTTTGAGGTGATTGTGTTTGTTGACAAAGTGGACATCTGTGTTGTGATTGTTGACCAAGAAAACCATGACGTAAAATTTTATTGACAAAGAGGATTTCATGGTGACATGTTGAGTTCAAGGGATATGGTTAATGATCCATGTTTTACTCAAGAATTTCGACAAAGGAATGGATGATAGGGAGGTGGTACAAAAAGAGAAGATACAAGGTGGCGCCGTTTTGCAGTGTTTGCCAAATTTTTGGGCCTGAAAATCGACAAATGAAGAAAAGTGGTTATTGGAAAAGGGACTTGCACTCCATATACTTGAAGGAGAGGAAACTTGAGCGCCTAATGTTTTTCAAGATCATGACATAAAAATATGGAAAGGGGATAAGGGGAACCCAAGTTTTAGGGTTGGGCGCGCAAGTGACTTGCGTGGCAGAGACTTGCGTTCCAAAACTTGCGCGCCGAGGGTAGACTTATGTGCCGTTGTGCAGGGTTTCCAAATTTTTATAAATATAGGTCGACCCCTCTTCATTCGGTACGAGTTCAACACTTAGATAAAATCAGAGCTCCCATCGTGCAGGTGTGGTGGTCGTGCAAGTGGTGGAGGGTCGCGCAAGTAGAAGTTGCGTGCCAATTGTTTGTTGCGCGCCCAAGGTGGTTTGGGAAAGAAAGGAAGTCACACAAGTTTTGAGTTGAAGAATAAGGCGTCACGCAAGTGGTTTGGTGACACTTGCGTTCCAGATTTTGAATAAGTGCAACAATTGATGGTTGCACGCCAATATTGGTTTGGGCATAAAAGGGTGTGAGTCGCGCAAGTTTGGAGTTGCAGAAGCTTGTGTCGTGCAAGTGGTTGAGGTGGACTTGCGCGCCAGTTGTAACTTGCATGCCGAGACTTGAACGCTGTCTTAGAGAAGGGTTCCATGTAATTTTGATTCACAGTAGTGATTCAGGGCTGTGTGAAAGTTGAAAGATTTCCCGATACCTTCGGTGCAAAGTGAGATCCATCTAAGGGTGAAAGTTGGACTTCAAAAGAGAATCTACACAATGAAGAGGATGAATTCATTAGTGATAATTAAGAGAACTACAGGTCTATAAACTGTGAGTGGATCCTTTCCAGAGCAGTGAGAAAAGGAAGAGGATGAAGGTGATCCTCTCCACCGGAAGTGAGCTAGAGATAGAGAAACAGGGTGTGACCCTTGGAAAAGAAGTGAGATGAACCTAAACCTTGTAAAGGCAGTGATCCTAGGCACAAAAGTGATCTAGACATAACCTTGTAAACAAAAGCGTGCTTTAGTGGATTTGGTACAACGGAACATCGCCGTTGTATGCTCCTTGGATGTATCCCAGTGAGGGTAAACCATGTAAAAATCTCTATGTCTGCCTGCTTACTTCCCTACATTGCATTTAAAGCATCATCATAAGATAAAGAAGAAAATAAGTGGTCATAATAAACACACAAGTGAAAAAAAAGTGACCCTTGTAATAAAGAGGTCAAGATCCAGTGGGGTAGGAAGAATTTTGAAAAATAATATCCATACCCTAATTCTCCCACCCTCTCAGGGTATATAGGCCCCTATTGGTCCTAACAATTTGTACCATTAAAAATGGAGAGTGTGCTAAATAATTCCATTAGAGTGAACCTTGGGAATAAGAAGTAAAATACTTATAAAAGAATATATATAAAATTGAAATAGTTTTATTTATTTGGGAAAAAATAATGTTTTGAAAAAAAAATATTTTATAAAATACATTAAGTTCTAATTTGATGCTGAATGCATGTTGGAGTAGGATGGAAATATGGGGGTGAATTAAATTTTAAAATTAAAAGAAAAAATAATAATAACATGAGTAATCATAGAAAAAACTAAAATATTAAAGATCATTTTAATCAAAGCATTCTAAATTTATTAATGTATTTTATATATTTATTTGATCGAGTAAACAAAGCATAATAATGTTAATGGAGTAACAATTAATTTTTTTGTGTATCAAAAATAAAAAAGTCTTAATAAAATTAATCAATAACATTAATAACATAAGATTCTTGATAAAATAAAGGAATATAGATGTAATTTGATTAAATTTTCATGAATATAGAAATTGATGTCAAAAGTAAAATGAGAGATGAGATATTTGATAAAGGTGTTTGGAAATAAATCAGTGTGAGCCATATGTCTCTACTCCTTAGGTTGAGAGGTTTTTATATTACTCCCATGATTTTAACAAATATCATAAAACCAATTATTTCAATGTTTTTTTAGCAATTGTAGCAGGAATAATATCCTTACATCAGTTTGAACATAAGGATAATGTGATCATTGTGAACCTCTTTTTGTAACCAATGATTTCATAATATTGTCTGAAGAAAGAGGTTAGAAAGGATAATGATCATTTATATTTCTTGGGTAAATATGAATTAAGGATTATATGATATTATACACACTAAACCAAAATATAAGATTTCTCTAAGATCAATTAAATTAAGGAGTCTACTCTGACACTTGAATAACTATTATGAGATAATAATAATTCCCTCTTGGAAGATAGAAAAATGCTTTTTGGAAGATAATTTTAACAAGTGGGATGCTAGTAAACAGTTGGGGGTTGTTTATATAATCCCTATAGACCAAAATATTTGGTGGATTTCTTAACATGATTTTTAAAAGATAGATTACACTTATACTAAGTGTTTTATAAGGGAGAAACTAAGGATCTAAACATGACCTAAATTTGGAAAGGATTAGGATTTGATGGATGCAACTTCTAAATCCATATTTTCTTTTACTGTTAACATATTCTCTTAAAAAAGAAATTTTTAGAAACAAATAATGTTTATATTACGATCTTAATCATTTAAAATGGTTGATTAAAATATAATAATTCATCCAATGAGAAGGGATCACTAATTCACCTCCTCCACTTCTCAATGGTCCCACTAAACCTAGGAATTATAATACATATCTAATTTTGAGTGTCTTGGGTTTTTAAAAGAACATAATACTAATAATGAATACTATTAAACAAATTAACACACTAACAATTTAAATAAAAACCATAAGTCACATGTGATCACCCATTCCCATTTTAGATTCATATTATAGGGTTCATCATATTTATTTAATTACATTTTTATTCAATAATTTTTCATGAATTTGACCCTTCCATACGACGATGAGAACTTACCCATCCATAACCAAATAAATAGAAAAATAATATGAAAGGACCCTTAAATGAATTAAAAACATTTTAGTCAATAAATTTATTCAAAAATTTATAAGATTTGTTTAGGAATATACTACCTCACCTAAGGATTTCGTTCTTGCTGCACAATCAAGGAGAAGAAAAAGATGTCCATATGACCCGAACCATGTTAGGGGAACCTTGATCAACCCAAAAAATTGATTTTACCAATAAAAACTAAATATAAAATATTTTACACCAACAATATACTAAATAAACCAAGAGGGAAATAATAAAAATAAATAAATAAAATATACATTGGATCCTATATAAGGAATCATTAAAATAAATGGATTATGGTTGATAAAGGACATTCAAAGGTATAAAAAAAGCACACTTAATCTCTCAAAAGAATGTGAGAGAAAATAGAAAAATAAAAATAGTATGGGGAGATAAAGAATTCATACATGGGATTACAAACACTACACCTTGGAGTGATATTACATCATTACACCAAGATGGGGATATGTCCAACTATACAGTTAAACTCCCATAGCATATCCCACATACCTATCCCATCGTAATCTTGGTCAAATTTACCAATATGATATGAACAAGGAAGGGTAATTTCATTAATGTTGAACTATTGTGGGATAATACCCATGGAAGAACCATCAACACTTTACCTCTATATCCTTACACCATGATAGAGAAAGATACAACAGACCCAACATGCTATAGAATCCTTTGAATTATGCCTCTAAAATTCACTCCATGTCATAAAACTAAAAATCCATACATTTGATATATTTAAAACATCACAAAATCCTAACACACATCTCAATATGAACCGAACCCTCATGTCAAAACCAAGAAATTGATAAATGGAATTTTTAATTTTCAACAAAATCCTTTTAATTATTATCTCTTAGAATAAAAGGTTGCATAATATATCAAAATACTATGAAAAATAATACATTACAAAACCATCAACGTCACACTATGACCTATCAATTTCAAAATCATCCTTTGTGTAGTCAGGTATCTCGCACTATGAACCAAAAGAGCTACACCATAACTTTTATCTCCAAGATAAAATATCAACTCAACCTCTACCAATATTCCTCAAATCTCATCCCATAACCCCCAAATCCTTTAAAATGAAAATGTACAGGGATTAAAATGTTCGATAAATCACATTAGGTACCTATACAATTATTATCATCCAAAATATTCAAAATTAAACTTCAGAAATAAAACTGTAACAACTAGCCAAATACTCCACTAGGAGAAACCACTCAAACAGAATAATCACACTAGTCACACCATTAATGAAAAGGGTAAACCACAACACTAAATATATCTTGGAAAGTAAAACCCCCCATAAATCCTCACCAACATAGGAGATATCTCTAAAATAAATACCTCCCAATTTACATATCCCAAAAATAGATCCAACCACCATAAATCACAAATGACTACCCAATAGTTACTTCTTTGACATCGATTACATTTAAAGATAGATTACTTATGAAAAAAGTCCTTTACCAATTTAAAAAATTATAAAAATTATATCAATAATTTTATTAGAAAAAAATAAATCTAAATTTTAAATCTCAATCAATAAAAACTTAAACATAGTTTTCAAAAATACCATACGGTTTTAGTGAAAGGAGAAATTCCATCGTAGGACATCTCAAAATATAAATCTCTGAAGAAGGCAGAGAAATTTAATTTATATCTATGTATTAATACTAATGGTTCAAAAAAATTTATTAGAAACATGTAAAATATCTAAACTTATAACACCATGATCTACTCAACCCCTGGGTTCTCACCCACACTTGATCTCAAGAATATTTCCTCACTCACTTATTTTTATAACCTTGAGTCCATTAACTCAAAGAATTAGTTTCAACCTTCCCAATAACATGGTAGGATCATTCAATGAGATAATCCTATACAGATAACCCCCCCTCTATGATCACTACTAGATTTATCACTACTTCCCAAGATTTTATTGAAAAGGTACAACAAATCAATGATTCACCAGTATAAAAACTAGAAATATTACACATATCCTCTCCCATAGGGAAGAAATGTAGAAAACAACAAATAAAAATAATAAAATGGTTCCCAAATTATCTAAAACATTTATCACAATACATAAAATCATGTTTCTCTTTAATATTATCATAGATCTTTGATCAAGAAAAGAAACCCTTCTTGAATAATTCAATAAATTCCTTATATAACATCTCTTATTGGATTCCACAATTGAACTCTCATGATCTCTAATCATATTATGAAACAAACCAATATCCAACTCTATTAAAAATTGATCCATGTTATTTTTTAACCCAAAGGAATCCTCAAATTATTTAACTCAATCTTCATCATTGGGATTGAACGCCCCACTAAGGATCTTCAGTAAATCCATCCACATAATTTTAAAAATTGATCTGTACCAATTGTCTCCTTTACCCCATCCTTGAAAAACATATAGATGGTGTTTATATGGTATATCATTTTATAAAATATAAAAATATTTCCTTATAATCTACACATTAAATTTATATAGGAAAAACATTTCACTGAAAAACACATTGATCTTTATAATACTTGTCCCAACCAACTCACCCATAAAACACATAACAAAACCACATCCCTACTTCCCTTAAATGATGAAATCACACAACTATTATCACATAACCCATATACACTCTTGATATTATTGGCTAACCAAATTCAACATCCAAAAATGATAACTATTTGAATCACCCCACAATAGACATAAATCAATTTCCTTCCCCCAAATGAAAAAATTCCACTCCAATTTTACAAACAGATAATTTGATCCATTATTCCAACCAGAAAACTGATAATTCACCATTTCCATAGAAACAACCACAAATTATCATTCCTTACAAGAAAACTAATCATAGAATATGTAGCAGAGCACAAGACAATAGCTATACTAGACCCAAAAATTCATAATCAAGACCACAAAACCCACAACAAAGGAAACACATCCAATCATAAAAAACATTGAAAAAAAATTAACTACCCAATATTCTATCTTTTTATAAAAAATAAGTGTGTTCAACCCAAAAATCATCACCAAATAAAGGGTTTCCAAAAAACTTTCATTACAAACATTAAATATACAAACCTTATTGTAATGTGACATTATTAATTCAATAATAGAAATAGTATATAAAACCAATATAATGAAATGTCAATAAAATTGATCAATTCACATAATATTTAATAAATCAACATAGAAATTATAGAAATAAACTCAATTAGGTGAAAAATTCACACTAACCACCCATCAAATTAACTTATTTTTGTTTTAGGAAATAGGTTGTTAGAAAATATATGAACACCTAGAGGAAAAAATTCACATAAAAATAAAATGTTATGCATGATTATAAAAATATATAATATATATATATATTACCGTTGTATTTCACATGATCATTAAAATTTAAAAACACTAAATGTAACAAATAATTTATAATTCAATTTATAACACAAAAATATTTTACTATACCAAAAATTTACCCATGCTTGATAAGGGGAAGCATCAAGTTCATTCATAACTCAAGATTTAACATGGTATCTCTGAATATCCATATCATCTTCTAAGAATTTTATAAAATTATTTCCAAAACCCAGTATTGAAAAAATTTCATAACACATACATATAATATATCATGATGGAATGTTAAAAAATGGTATAAAAACTCACATGAAAATTAAAATACTACTCATCGTGGATATAAAAGAATCACTTTAGTGTAAAAACAAGAAACATATTAAGGGTGTATTTTTTTAAATGTGATATTAAAAATTAGAAATCATATACACTAATAACACTTTAAAGGTATCATGCATTTTAGTGAGGTGTTTTTGGTATAGTACTTATCAAGAGAGTGTTAGTGTTGTGGCTCATCCAGTTTCATAATGGTGTGGGTAGAGATATTATTTTTTTGAGAGGTATCTCTGAGGGGAGTGTTTAACTAGATATTAATGTTTTATTCTTAATAATTTTTTGAATATCAGGGTTGAGGATCATTTAAGATCTATCAAATGTGACATACCAAACATTTTCAACCTCTTATATTGAATTTTGATAGAGGTGATGGTGATGAGAGGATATTGGAGGAAGAGAGTTAGTGGATGGTCATAGATTTCATCATTGAGACAAAAGATATGGTCTAGATATTTATGTCACTTTGTGAGAGACATAACTATAGAAGAGGATGATTATGAATGTAATGATCCACTGTTCAACATTGATGGTCATGGCACGTAGTTTTTTCCATGTATTTTGTTAAATTATAAAACCTTACATTCTAGGAGATAATCCATACAAAGATATTATTAACCTTAAAAATACCATTTATCAATTAATATTTTGTGACATGATGGTTTTTTCATGGTGTTTTGTGTCTTAGGATTGGGTGATGTTTTACATAGAGTATCTCTATGTATTGATACTTTCTTAACATGAATTGAATCTTAGTGGATGAATTTTAATTTTCCACCAGTCATTTGGGTGTGGAACATCATCCTCTATCATGGAATAAAGATATAGAGCTCAATTTTCATGGTTATTAATAGGGTGTCATCCCACCAGTTTCATTTAATCATGATAAGAAAATTCCTTTTTCAAATCATATTTGGAATGTTGGATGAGATTAAGAGGTGTTAAGTATGTGGGATACAATGTGATTTTAATATGGTTGTTAGAGATAACCCTATCAAGGTATGATGATGTAATGTAACTCAACGGAATTTTTTTCCATCCTAGGTATAAATTCAATATATCCTTATAATATTGTTGTTTAACTATTATTTCTCTCAATGTATTTAAACCTTATGTTTTTCTGGATACCATTTAGTATTATTTTTCACACTAAACACTTTGTTTTTAGATATTCCTTGTTCGATATCCAAATTGTGTTTCATTATTTTCTTTTTCTAGGTTCTCTCCTTATTCCTCCAATATATTAAGGGTTTACATAAGGTTATATTTAGTTTTTAATGTGAAATTAAATGTTTTTTGATTATCATGGTTCTACTAACATGGTTTGGGACTTATAAAAATATTCTTATTCTCCTTACTTATGTAGCAGGTGCCAATGCTTTGGTTGAGCTAAGTGATTTCAAAAATCATATTCTAAATTTTGAAATATATTTCTTGACTACACTATTGTGAATTAATCTAGGTGTCCTATATTATTATTATTTTATGTTTTTGGGAATGGATACATGAGTTCTCATGTTTGTGGGGAAGGGGAAATTTTAAGGAAAACTCTTTCTAAAATAATGTAATTAAATAAATATGATAAACAATGTAATATATATTTGAAAGGGTAAGGGGTGAAAACATTAAATTTAGGGGTTTTAATTTTTATTTATAGTGACTTAATTTTTAACTATTATTCAATTATCAAATTATCTTGTTAAAAACCCATAATAGAATCATAATTTGAAAAATATTATAATCCTGAGGTTTAGTGAGATCACTAAGAGATGGAGGAGGTGAATCAGCGAACATTATTATTTTTATGAGTTATTATGATTTAATAAACCATTGTGACCAGTTAATATCTTAATACACTCATTATTTATATCTAAAATTTTATCATTTACAATATAATGTTAATATTAAATGCACATTAGGGTTTATAGGGTTCATCCTTCAAATCCTACTCCTTTCCAGGTTAAGGTCAAGTTCATATTCCTATTTTATCTATTATAAAACACTATATACAAGTGTAATATATCTCCAAAAAAACCTTGTTGTAAATCACCCAAGATTACAAGTCTCTAGATCTTATATTAACTACATCCCGACTGATTCTTCACACTAGAATACCTCCAGTTAAAATTATCACCCAAAGATCTGGTGGTTGTCTCCAGAGAGGGACTCTTTATTGTCTCCCAATAGTTTATCAACGATCCTCTTAAACTTCTCATTTGAATAGGTCATTTAATAGTCTTATCCTTTGGTTTAGTGTTCCTACATGCTTATTCTCCTTCAAACCTATGCATCTTGGTCTTCTAAATGATCACTAGCATTTCTCACCTTTGTCTCTAGATAATATTTTGATTTTAGATAATAGAGGAAGAGGTTCATGCTTCTCAAATTATCCACATGTTTATCCAAAGGGAAGTATGGGTTTCATGATACAACCACAAAAAACCAAGGGAATTATTGGTTAAATGATCTCTTTTTTAAATTAGGGAAGTAATATAAAAACCACTCAACCCAAGGAGAGGAGGCATAGGGATCACATAGTGCTATTTCCAAACTCCTTTATGAAATATCTCATCTATCCTTTTACTTTCCACATTGATTCCTATATCCAAGACACGTTAATCAAATTACATCAATAACTAATTATTATATCATCATTCTTATGCTATAAATGTTATTGATTAATTTTATTAAGAAATTTTTATTTTTTATACTCTTAATTAATTAAATTTTTATACCTTAACATTATTATTCTTAAATATATCACATGAATAAATAATTTAATATTTATATATTTTAATAAACATTTAATATTAAATTTTTTCAATACATACTCTTGTTATTATTCATTTAGTTCTTTTAATTTTAAAATGGAATCCACCCCCACCATTTCCCATCCTACTACAATATATATTTGGTATAAAATAATATCTTTATGTTTTTCTTAAAATATTTTAAATGAAAATATAAGTTTTATTTCAAATTATTAAACCTATTTCAAATATCTATACTTTTTAAGGCTTCAACTTCTTATTCCCATGTTTCCATCAATGTAAATTCATTGGCATGTGATCCTTTTCTAATGGAATAAATTACCCTTTTAAAAAAATATCATGTATATTAATCTAATTATTATTCATTATTATTTATAAAAAATCATTATTAATAAATTCAAATATACAAAAGTATTCAAAGTAAAATGGACACCCTATGATATTACAGTTTTGATAATAACGGAAAATCCATGAAATCTAATTATTTTGGGCATGATAAAATAAAATTAAATCATGTTTCTTCTTAAGAAACATCCCATGAATTAGATAGATTTGTTTAAGTCACACATAAAGAGATGAATAACATAAAATATATTAGATTGGATATATTTATATATGAGACTCTGAATTGTTTTCTATTCATCCAAATAAATCTATTTCTTAGATGTTTATACATTCTATTGAAAATTTTATTGGTCAAAAGTCTATTAGTGATTATTTTTCTTCAAAAACCTTTGGGAAAAATATTTTATTGGTTCAATCTAATAATTGGATACCTAAAGAGGTGTTGATCTAAAACATATAAATTAAAAAAATGGTGTTCAATGAGCACATTATATTTCCCATGAAATATGTGATAACCATGAAGTGTTAATATGAAAAAGAATCTAAAGAAGTAAAGGTAGGAAACAAATCCAAAAGAATAGCTTATTTAAAAGTTATTGAAAATAATGAATTATTTGAAAGTGATAAAAAAAATTAACAATTTACCAAGTAATTGAATACATGAAAATCGGAAAAATAAGTCCTTTCATTCTGATAAAAATAAATATCTAATTAGAGACACAGGTTCTACGTGGTATCATTTCAACTACCGAAAACATATTAGGACAAATAGTAACATCTACAAAAATAAGATAAAAAATAATAATAATGGTAATAAAGTCCTTAATGTATCAACCTAGAGTGCTAGTGATGTCTCCCTTGACTCAACCTCCCTAAAAAACTCATGTGATTAATTCTTCATGGGACATATCAAGGTATGTTATGAGGAAAGTTCTCATATATCTTAATATTCCTCATCATCCTCTCATCCATACTCTTCATCCTTACCATCTAGTTAACTGAATGACCATGCTAATTATTTTTATGAACTCATTTATTAATAAAATAATATATTGTAAACTAGATGAATACCTTATCCTAAAACACATCAATATAGATTCTAAACTCACATATGTCTATGGGTTCCATATGGTGAGGATCCTTTTAAATTATAGAGGCATATGGTTATAAATATATCCCAAACTCAAATTTTTTTTTATGGGGGTAGATTCAAAACCTCATCCAAGAAGAAATCAATAAACTCCTAATAAATATGGGATCTCTATCATCAGGGTCTCCACTGAAGACTCCCCCAACTGAGATAGAAGAGGTTTCACACACCGCATGACCATCAGATAGTTCCACTCATCAATAAACACTGCTTGTTGTCCCTACACATTGGAAAAAATTACTCTTCTATGAAAATAGTGGAAAAATTCATACACATAGTACATATAATCTATGCCAAGGAAGATTTTTTATTACATCATTTTTAATAAAAATAACCTCCCAACTAACTAATGTTTCATCACAATTAATCGATATCCCTGAAGAAAATAAAAAAATTATTTCTATCCTCTAACAAGCATAGATAACACCAAGGGTATCAAAAACATGTCTCACTATAATACTAATTTTTAGACTAGATCCTGTGATGAAAAGGTGAAAAATATCTAAAATAAAAAAAATCATGCACTAAGGTAAATGATAAACCGATCATACCATGAAGAAACTTGAGTCCCTATAGCACATGAACCACCATAGTATGCCAAAGACTTTGTATAACTACTATTTAATTGTACTAATGAACTCAATATCCACACTATATCTAAGGACCCTAAGGATGAGGACCATCATGGGGGTGGAATCTACCAACTCTATCTCCTCTTGGTTGATAAAAAAACACTAGTAACCTATATTACTACTGTGGATGGAGTGATACCTAATCTACCAAAATAAACTGATCTCATTGAGTGTTTATGCATTGATCCTGATGGTGAACATAACCCCTAAAAGTATATAACATAATATAAATCCCCTAGTAGACCTATAGGAACCACTAGACCTAGAAAATTTTAAAAATACTATTGTTTCTAAATTCCTTCTTGATGAGAACCTCAGATGACCTAACAACAACGTTCCTCTACCTGAAGCTCTTCTCTTCAAGAAGATTTATTGACCCCAATCTCTAGGCACTCCTCCGCATGATCATATTTGATCAATTATTTCTAATTTCTTCTATAATAGTATATAAATAGGATTTGTAAAATGGGTGGATACATATTTTATTATTGGATGCAGTGCCTTCTCATGAAAATTTTCTCCAAACTCCTCATATAGAAAGATATCGAGAGCAAAAGATAAGACATCATTAAACCTATTACTAAGTTCTTGAATGATCATGAATCCCTAATAATGGGGGATTAAATCATGACTCGGCACTACCATCATTATCAATGATAGAAACTCCATACTAGACTCCATAATAAAGTTATCCCAAGAAACATCATCCAAAATCCACTCTCCAAGGTACATTTTCTATTATTTTCACACTGGTATCCATATCTAACTAATTACCAAATAAACCTAGTACTCATATCAAACCCAAATCATATGAAAGGAAATCTCAAGATCCGCCACCAAATGGTTCATCTCAAGATCCAAGCAACTCTCCTTATACTTTTTGAGACAATATCGTCAGAAATCATACAACACCATCCTCTTTGTCTCATGAACATTTTTCATATCAAGCCTTCTATGATTGATTGAGACTATAAATCAAACCCATTCCTATAAAATTTCACCTAAATTATTACCTATATTAATATCTATAAAAATACAATGGAAGGAATCAAAATCCTAGAAGTCATGAATTTATTTAGATTAATAAATTTAATTCCATTTAATTATCGATGAACATCATTTAATAAAAAATAAAAACAACAATAATGGATGTATAAATCCTAGGACTCCACCATAAAATCATAATTATATCACCCAAGATATTCAGTATTTTTAAGGTCTTCACATAGAATCATATGTTTGAAAACCAATGTATTTATTACTCATTAATTTCTAATTTATTACATAAGAATACACA
The DNA here is from genome assembly GCA_963277665.1 of Viscum album. NCBI lineage: Eukaryota > Viridiplantae > Streptophyta > Magnoliopsida > Santalales > Viscaceae > Viscum > Viscum album. The sequence goes on along the minus strand of OY728128.1, from coordinate 716,127,885 downwards.
CATTACATCCTAGAATATAAATAAGTTTATTATATTTGTGGAATTAAGTAAATTAGAAAACAAATTAAAAGTAGGTGGTATAATGAAATTATTGAAAACTTCTTTCATATTCTCATTATCTTCCATTTTACATAATACTTAATGGGATAACCTGGGGACAAACATAAGAAAATGGTGAGCAATAAATTTTAATAAGGGAATAAACCAAGAATAAAATGAAGAAATTATTTCATTTTTGAAAATAAGAATTTCAATGGGACATAAAAGGGGTGAGAATAAAAAACATGAACAAAGATTCAAGATATTTCATGATAAAAAAGGAAACATGGGAAATTGGAAACACCTTTAAATATGGAATCATACAAATAGGTCAAGGCTATCCACCAAGACATCATAAAATTGTGGAAAATGTCTCATAAGGAATTATGTTCACTCCCTAATCCCATACATGACATCTCATGAGACTAAAGTATTACTCAATGTAATGGATCCCTATATAATTTTTGGTGAACCAGTTGCATTAATATCATGCACATGTATAAGTGTACCACATAGATCATTAAACATAAGTATGTCTCTAAACTATTTTAACTTTGAAATAAAGAAGTGTAGGTTAAATACATGTAATTCCAAAATAAATGAAGGAAAATTTCATCTAGTTGAATACTCTTGAATGGAAATAGAGGTGGATATTCTTGATGTATGTGTTAGGGATGAAAAACATAGTGAAATTTCAGTAGAAAAACGGAAGTACATAAATATTCATAAAAATGTTTTAATTAGATAGAAAGGGGTATATCATCATTTTTATATCCAAATTTAATTTATAGGGATATGTAAAAGTAAATCCCAAAATTAATAATTGAAAATAAAAATTCATTACATAAATAATGTTCCTGGATAAAGAGGTGAAAGTGATGATCCCTTACCAAATATTGACATAGTAATGTCCTAGGTAAATGAAATAATGATAGGGTATAAATGATATCTAATTGTTAGGAAATATATTTTAAAATATATGGATATTTATAATTTCATGAAAACAAAACCAAGTGATATTCAAACAGCTAAATACAAAGAAGGTTCTTGAATGGAAAATAAGGGGGGGAGGTCCCTCCACTTGAGAGGGTGATTCCAAATGATTTGTAGGATCATGTTGACTGTATGGGGAACCAAAATAGAACTATATAGAGGGTATAAAAGTTTAAGTAAATTCTACATATCTTGTAAGTGAATTGGAATAGAATATTTGGAATTTTTATATTGAAAAATAGAGGAAGTGTTTTTTATTATTTACCTATCTTAGGTTCTGGACTCAACACAATAAAATAATAAAAACCATAATCCTTCCAATGGTTTCTATAATGGTTTATTTAAAATAAGATTGGATTTAATTATTATATATTTAAAATTTATGAACTCATTAAAATATTACCCTTGGCGATGTGGATGCGTGTCATGTTCATAAAGGAATGATTTTAAATGCATAAAATATAATATAGATTTTGGAGGATTCATAAAGGATTTATAAAATTAATAAAATCTCATAAGAATAAAATAATTGTAAAGGGGAAACATATAATTAGTAATTTATACAATTTATAACATTTATTACACCACTTTTTGTTTATTATGAATTCATAATATACAGTGAATATTTATACCGTATTTAATTTTTTCCCAAAAATTCGTCTATCTCAGAAAATTAAAAAATATTCAATATTAGATAAATTCAAATAGGTGAATACATTAATAATAATTATTTTATCAAAATAATTTTTTAAATATGTTAATTTCCACTTTCAAAACAAAAATTGACATTTAATGAAAAATTCTAGGTTTTTAACAATAACAGTTTTCGAACCCTTATAAAAATTATTTTTGACTTCATAAAATTATATTAAAAACTAAAATTAATAAATAATATTTAATAATAATATTTTTTAAAAATAAAATTTATTTTTAAAAAATGAATTCATTAAAATGAACGCCTTAAATGAAATTGCATATTTCCCAAAAATAAAATTTTTGTTTTATCGTATCAAAATAAATAAAATTAAACTAACAATAATAAAAAGTGAATATAACCATTATTACATTAAAAATAATATATATATATATATTAATTTTATTAATTTATTGATACATATGCCCTTATTACACTAGTAAACACCATAAGGGTAAGTTACATAATGACTAGATTTTCATGGGGTGGTTCATCAAACTTCATTTGGGTCATGATCTCGATGATCTTGAACTTATACAATAAATGGGTTTTCTCATTCTTTAGTTATTGGATATTCTCTTGGTTTTTGTCAAGGAAAAAATCCAATTTATGCTATCTCTATCATAAACTCTAATAAATGTGCTTCATATGTTGTGACCCTACTGGTTGAGGACATTGCTACTTCATTTTAATTGGATAACCCTATATTTATACAATGCATATGATCAATGATCAAAATATAGTTTATAATTATTTAGGATTCTTAAAGGTATTTAAAATTTAATAATAAACCAAGAAGTGCATTTGTTTTGTATAACTCCAAAATGTAATTTAATTTTATTACAATAGGAGTTTTATTTATTTAAGTTTGGGTCGTTACAATATAAAGAGTCCAATTTATTTGGTGAAGATGAAATTGTTTTCAATTTCATTGGAATAAGAAAAATTCAATGAGTGTTAATGTGACTATTTCAGAGATTGTGTGAAGTGTCAAATGCATATATTATTGGTTATTTGATTTTTACACAAATGGATAAAACCTTGATAGGGATTTAAGTTTAGGTAATTATGGTTGAATTTAAAAAGAAATAAAAAGATAAATATATTGATGAAGTGAGGGTTTGAGTATGTTTTCTTTCAATTGGGACTATTTTGTTTTTCAGAAGGCTCAAGTTGGTCATTACTTAAAAAAAATATGGTAAGTACATTGGAGATGACCCTAATCCAACTGAACCCCTACCATATGTGAGACACTAAAGGATCAAACATAGCCAAGGGGATATATCTTGCACCAATAATGTGGCATAATGGGTAAAGGAGAGTTCCCAGCAGACTACATGCATGGGAAAGAGCCACAAAGCGGAGTGGCACATCGGCAGAGGCAACACCCAGAATGGGGTCATGCCAAGTGGACGAGGAGAGCGGGGCTGATAAAAATTTATCAAGAATAGATGTCATATATTTTACTATATGGTATCATCCATGAGAGAATTGTTTTGATGTGGGAATTCCAAAATGAGGGTTACATTAGCTGTGATCACTCGATATTAACATATGGGCATCTGATTATTTTTGTGGGCTCCATAACTGTTCAATCATCTCAGTGGCATTGGATTCCATCTGAGCTCATCTTCTCCAGTAATCCACTAAGAATATTTTGTAAAGTTGGATCACTATGTCCACGTCTTCCAAAGCTCACTTCAGGTTATGGAATCATCGTTTCATCATTATGAAATTCTGAGGATGACAGATATATGATGAAATTCTATTTCCATCATAAATAGAAGTTCAAAATGTGTATTTGAAGCATGAAGATATTCTTTTTTCATTCAGTGATGGTGATGGTTCATGAAACTTGAAGGCAACATCTTAGTGAATCTAGAAGGTTCTATTACAACATAATTTGTCTATAAATACCTTAATAAATATCATTCTACTAGTGTTTCATATCTCTCAACTGAGATCTCATCACATATATATGGTAAGGGTAGAGAGATAAACATAGCACATTACTTGTTCTATATCTATGATCCAAGGAGGTATCATGAATTATATTTCGACATATGTCATCTTATAAAGATGATGAATGATTGAGGTTCCTCAAATTTTTTGTTTCAAGAATCATGAGAAGCATCAAGGTTCCATGGAGAACTATGGACCAAATATATTTTGAGTTTCCAAGAACTTGTTTTGTGATGAATATATAAGAACCTTGAAGGAGATAAAAGTGTTGGAACTATCCTAGTTTGTGAAGTAAAAAATTATTCCCACAAAGAATTATTTTTTGTGAAGGATAATGGTGAACCCATGAAGGAGTTTAGTTTTCATGGACAATGTTTTTCATAGTTTAAGAAGATATAATATTTGTTGTTATGTGAATAAAAACATTAGAATATCAGTCCTACATGTTCATTAATGTGATGAATATGATATTTATACGTAATATTATTTCCTTTCATAAAGGGTGATACGAGATTTGGTATTTTGGTTTCTCATTTGACCGACACAAAAATATAGTGACTTTCGTGCATCAAGTTTATATTCATTTTGTTTTTTGAAATTTAAGGAAGAATGTTTTGAGATATATGCACGGTTGTGAACACATTCAAACAGTGTCTTGTGAAGAGTAATTTGCACAAGTGCCTGATGTAGTGAGTTCCATGAATGATGTTCTTATAGGTAATTTGAGAAATATTTTTACAAGTTAACAGAGAGTATAAAAACATGAAAAGTATTTGTGTAAGGGTATAAAGTAAAAAGGTAAACATTCACATGCACAATTTATTTTTGTAAAAGAGAGTGTGCATGAGAGGTGAATAAGGAAGTGTATATTTTATTTGGAAATATACAATTAATATGGGTGTTTACATGAACATTAATTTATTCAAGTACAAAATGCGAAGGTCATGCAGTGAATTAGATACATGGATTATGTTTGAAGAAGTTCACATGAACTGTACATTGCATAATTAGTCTGAAGTGTTTTGAGATTGAATCCGGGACATTTTTACTATCAATGTTTTAAAATGTTTATATATTTATGTTTTTAGTGTTAATTGAGGTTTGGTATTCAATATAAGAAAGAATTATAGCACAAGTAGTTCTGTACTGAGGTAGCATATTTTATTTAATGATTAGTTATTATTAAAGCAAGTCCATCATCAAAGCAAAGGAATATGAAATAGTACAAAAGATAGTTTGATCCAGGAATATCATAGAGGAGGATCTTTAATTAATAATTCTATATATGGGTTAGATATTCTAGGAAGAAAAAGGATCTTGTGACTGGGGGTATAACAAGTTGCTAAAGTGGCTCTAGAGATCAGGGGTCTTACCAGTCGAATGGTTGGGGTGTCTAACCAACTGATACAAAAGAGTTCGATTTCTGGTGGAATAACCAGAATCAATTGGAGCATCGATTATTGGAGTGTATAAAAATTTTATTCCTAAACTATTGTAATTTTTAAAAACATTATAGTGGAGAATCTATATTGGATGGTCTAACCAACATGATAAGGATTTAGGTATTTGTACCGAACCTTGTTAAAAATACTATGGGTTGAGTTTCATTTATGATTCACTCATCCTAATAGGTGAAAAAGGTATAAAATAAAAGGTGATAAATAATTTCGTAAAATAGGTCACACCTGGTTCACCCCTCTCCCTCAGTGTGACAGGACAATCCTTTGACACTTCAATTTGTATCCGAGCATAGGCCAACTCTGATTGGATCTATTATATTTTCCAGTTGTTTTTATCTAAATCATATGAATTAAATATTTGACATTGAAGACATAAAATAAAATTTTCATATGTAAAATCTGATCTCAACTCATGATATTAGTATTGTTGAAGTTCAAGTCAAAACTAAAAAAACAGGGAAACAAGAGTGACAAACAAGCTGATGTTTTTTTCAAAGATAAATGAAAACCAACTTCAAGATAAAGAGAATATGAGTGTCCATTTTTTAGTAAAATTAGTTGGTTATAATGTTTTTGAATTAATTTCAATATGTGATGTTGATATATTCAATTCAGAAATTAGTGAGCATATTTATAATGTTCCCAAAGAAGTCGTCACATGTAGGACTAGATATTTCAATGAACTTCGGGATGAAAAATTACATCTAGAAGAATAGGAAAATGTTATGGAAGATGCATTGACTAAAAATGAAAGTACAACCAAAACTCTCACTAATCCTGTGAATAAAAAGGAAAAAAAATTAATCATCTCAAATAAAGATATGTTCGAGATATTGATGAATAGTAAATTAATGTTTTTGAGAAATATGTTTGTGAAATTGTTTTTACATAGTTTGTCCATGCACTTGAAAAGATTAATAATACTTCTATTAATGTCAAAGATGATAAACTTAATGAACAATATAAAAGAATAAAGAAGATTTAATACTTGTTATTATTTACAAATCAGATTCAAGAAGATGATATTCAGAAGATGAATATTCAGTGCGAAGAAAGCATGAAAATGTTTTTGATGAGAAGATAGCTCTCAAATTAAAGTGTCTTGGTCTATAAGTGAAACTGGGAAATATGAAAGAGACACATGCTGAGATTTCCCAAGTTCCTAAGAAAATATTTATTATCAAAGATTTATCTGATAAGTGTCCTATTTTTTAAAATATTGAGTCTAGTGTATAATAATAGATTGGTTTTATTTAAAGATATATCTACTGATAGATCATTTAAGAAGGTAACCCTTTTTCATGATAAATATGTGTGTACTAATGTTGTTTTGTTGACTAATATAGATTAAATATTTATATATAGACAAACATGGGTGAGAAAAAATACTAAGGATTCCACAACATATTCAAAAATTGATGTAAATAAGTGTGTAAATTCTTTTTCCCCAAAGAAATAATAGAAGAATAAATGTGATACATTTAAGTAAAAAAATGATAAAGATAGTCAGAATTTGTTACAGAAAATGCATTCATGATTTGTTGGCTATTATGGTGCTATTTAAATTTTTTTCATCAATTAATTAATTTTTGGAATAATATATCATTGTTTAAGAATTATATATTACCTTCATATAGGGGGAGAAAAGATAAAAATAAACGGAAACCTTAAAAATAGAATCAGATTTCATAGAAAGAGAATATTTTTATCTAGAACATATATGATTACTTTGAAACATTTTATGAATATTACAACTGAAATGGTCATTGTTATGATTATTGATTCTATGTACCAATCATGCAAAAATTATATGTTTATGTGAATATAAGACCACAAAAAAAATGAAGTAGGTAAGTAGTGAATGTAACAGGTCGATATTGGGACGTAAACAAAAGAAGGAATTTGTTAAACTAACAAATCCCAATAATTTTGTGAAGAATTATTAGAATAGTGTCTCGTCAAAGAAAGTATTATTTTTTTATAGCGGGAAAGGTCACAACATGGATCATAATCAATTTTATATTAACATTCATACTAAAGTAGGAAATCTAGAATCAAGGAAATAATCAATAGATTAGGGAAATAAAACGATTGATTTTCTAAATTGAATATTTGATAAAGAATATGAAAAAATTCCTAAAAGGAAATTATTCATGATTAAAGGGAAAGAATCTATGATATGTAGTGTTGGAAAAAATAATCATATACACAAATTGAAGGCAGAGCATGCTCTTAAATAATGTTTGACCATATAGTCAAAACTATTGGAAGAGGTAAGAAAGATGGATAATGTAGAGAAAAATGAAACTTCTTTGCTAGAAAATATGAAGAAACCTATTTCATATAAGAAGATTTTTGGGTTGAGAAGTGAATATCCTCCCTATTTCTCAAACTAATGATCATTGAAGGGTCACATTATTTATATATATATATATTGTGTTTGTTTTTTCATGAATGGAATTTAAGGCGACACAAATATTCAAGGGGAGATTAGAATTTAAAAATATGTGAACATCTCATAGCTAAAATATGTCTATCATGGAATACTTTTGGCATCATGATGTATCCTTAAAACATTTCAAATAATCTCAGAATATTCATGGAATCTATTCTTGATGAAATTAAATCACTATAAAGAAATATTGTGTGCATCTCTTGAGGGGGATCAAAAACCATCAACCATTATATATTTATATCTTAGTCAATATCTTATGAGTACGAAAAGTTCAGGTGAGGTATGAATATTATATTTCTAAAATTCAAGTTTCAAGAAATTTAATCTTTTCTTCATTGATATATGTTGATTACATCACCTATTTTCATGATAAGGAAATTATCAAAAGGAAGATATTTAATAATTGGTGAAAAAAAGGGAAATACATTTTTGCATAAGAATTTTTTAACTTGTTTGATGATATGTATGTAGTATATTTGTTTGAAATCTATTGAAAAATTCCTTAATAGAAGTTTCAGTGATTAGTGTCACATGATGGATGTTTAATGACAGTATTTATGTTTAATTTGAAACTCTTTTTTTTATATAGAGCATTACTCCCATAGACTTGGAGATGATTACTTTTATCTCTTTTATATGATAGTAGGGATTCCATCCTTCTCAAAAGCAAATTAGACAATATATGTCATAAGGGAAGAGGATATTATTTGAATCTAAATTTTGGAAATTATAATTCCTTCCAATACATTTATTTCTATATTTATTCCCAATAAGGGGGAGAAGATATAATTGAATTCAAAATATTGGGTACTAAAAAAAATAAAAAGTGTGAGATTGAAGTGGCCAAGTAATTTTGTGAAGTTGAAATTGTTTTCAATTTCATTAAAATATGAAAAGGTCATTGAGTATTAGTGTGATTATTTTAGAGTTTTATGAAGTTCCAAAGGCATATGTTAATGGTTATTTGAGTTTGACACAAATGTCTACAAAATTCGTAGGGAATGGAGTTTTGGGATTTTTGGTTGAATGCCAAAAGAAATGAAAAGGAAATTTTTTTGAAGAATTGTGGGTTTGAGTATGTTGGAATTCACATGGAACTATTTTTTTGAGAAGGCTCAAGTTGGTCCTTAATTTAAAAAAATATCTAGTACACATGAGAGGACCCTAAGACAACTCAACCCCTTCCTTATACGAGACCTTGAAGGGTCAACCATGACTAAGTTGAGAAATCAAGGACCAAGAATAAAAAATAATGGGTGGAGGAGGGCACCCACAAGATAAAATATGAAGAGGAGGCCCACCATATATAGAAACACGGTTGTGGAGGTGGTGCTTGGAAATGGAAATTTCCAAGGAGAAGAGGTGAGTGGGACTAGTAACCATTCTAGTGAACGAATGTCACACCTTGTAATATAAGGTAGCAATTGGGAGAGAGGAATTTTGATGTTGGAATTCCAAAATATAGTTTACTATATATATAATCACTCGATCATAACATATGTTCGTCTAAATTTTTATGAGCTCTGCAACCATTTGATCATCTCAGCGGTATTGGATCCCATTTGAGCTTTCCATCTCCAGCAATCCCCTGAGAATATTTTGTACAACAGGATCTCTGTGGCCACCTCTTTTAAAGTTCGATCCAATTTCTTTAATAATAATTTCATCCTTGTAGAAATACAAGGATGATTGAAATGTGATGCAACTCCATTTTCTTAATAAATTGAATTTCAAACCGTGGTTTTGAAGTAAGGAGAAAATGTTTTTTATTTCGGTGATGGTGATGGTTTGATGAACATAAAGGTAGTATCTTAGTGATTGTCAATGGTTTTGTGACAATATAATTTTACTATAAATACCTTGATTAAGCTCATTATGTAGCTATTTATAATCTCTCATCCGAGAGCTCATCGCGCATCTATGAGAAGGGTAGAGAGATAAACAGATCACTTTACATGTTCTCTATATAAAAACCAAGTAGGTACCATGCATTCAAGTTACGCATATGTAGTCAAATAAAGACGATGAATGTTTGAGTTTCTACAAATATATTTTGAAAAGAATCATGTGAAGCATCAAGGTTATAGGAAGAATTGTGTAACGCATATATTTTGAGATTACATGAACTTGTTTTTTATAGGCATGGAAGAACTACGAATGAGATAGATTCCCTATAAACTATCCTAGTGTGCGAAGTAAAACAGAAATACCACAAATCATTTTGTTCTTTCAAGGATAATGGTGAACCGGTAAAGGAGGAGAGTTTCTGTGGACCATGTTTTTCATAGATGAAGAAGATATCATGTTTTCTATTATGTGAATAAAATTTTTAGTATAGCATTCATGTAATATATTAATGAGATGAATGTGAGATTCTTACATGAGATGATTTCTTTTCATAAAGAATGATACATGAGGTAGTCTTATGGATTCTCATTTGATCTACACAAAAATATTTTGACATGTGTGCATCAAGGTTATATTCATTTTGGTTTGTGTGCATTAATGAAAAAGTTTTTGAAACATATGCATGTTAGTGTACACATTCACACCATGCATTGTGAAGAGTAATGCACACAATTTCATGATGCATCGAGTGTCATGAATGTTGTACTTACACATTATTTGAGAAAATTTTGTGCATTTTAATAGGGTGTATGAAAACATGAAAGTGTGTTTGTGAGAAGGGTTTGAACAAAAAAGGGAAGTAGTGAAATGCATATTTATTTGTGAAAAAGATAGTTTGAATGAAAGGTAAAGAATAAATATTATATTTTATTAGGAAATATACAACTAATAATGGTGTTTTCATGCACATTAATTAATTCATGTATAAAATGATAAGTCCATGCAACAAAATAAATACATCCATGATGTTTGAAGATGTGAAAAAGCAATTTCCATTGCATATTCAGTGTGTAGTGTTTTCAGACAGAAGCTAAGATAGTTTAAATATCTCTTTTCAAAAGGTTTCTATATTTGGGTTTTCAATGTTAAGTGAGTTCAGGTCTTCAAAAAAACATATAATTCTGGATTGAGCAGTTTTGTACTAAGGCAATTTATTTTATATAGTGATCAGATATTATTTTAGAAAGTCTAGCATCAGTGAAATGGAACTATAAATAGTACAAGATCCAATTTGATCTAGAAATATTATAGAGGGGGATCTTCAATTGATCATCCTATCTGCGGTTCAGATTTCTATGAAGAAAAAGGAGCATGTGACATGGGGTCTAATTAGTTTCTGAAGAGGCTCAAAAGACTGTGGTGTCTAACCAGTCGAAAGGTTTTGTGTATCTAACCAACAGAGGTATAAGACTTGGATTGTAATGGGGTATAACTAGAATCAACTAGAGGATCTATTACTAGAGTGTATAACTAGTATCTTCTTAACCCATTGTAATTGTTAAAAAGATTATAGTGGAGAATCCATGTTGGGGGGTCTAACCAACATGGAAAGAATGTATGTCCTAGTACCAAACCTTGTAAAAAATATTGTGTGTTCTCTTCTATTTACAATAATAATTTAATGAATTATTCACTCACATTACCAGGTGATAGAGGTTTGAATTATATGGTGTAAAAAATTAGAAAAATAGGTCACACCAGATCCCACCCCCACCCCCCTCATTGTGATGGCATGATCCTTGGACACATCACAATATTCCCCCCACATGAAATTTCACCCTTGAAATTTTAATTTCATATAATAAAAAGGATGAGTGTAATTCTATTTCACCAACTCCTATGGTCCCCACATCACATATTTGAACTTTTGGTTTCCCTATAGCACTTTGACTAGGTGCATTGTCTTATTTTGTAGAAACTTTTCTCCCCAATCAATGATATTCACTAGTTTCTCCTCATATGAAAGATCATTATCCAATTTTACAACCTTTAGATTCAACACATATAAGGGGTCTGATATGTATTTAATCAATATGGATAGATGCAACACATCATGTACTTTCGATAAGATTTGTGGGAGCACTAGTCGATAAGCCAACACTCAAATTCCATCGTGAATTTGAAAGGGTCTAATTTATCTTGGAATAATATTTACCTTCTTCCAATATCTCATGTCTTTTTTATTTAGATATATGTGGGTGAATACATTATCTATAACCTCAAACTCCTAGTCTCCCTGATGATAGTCGTCATAGATCATCTTTAAAACCTAAGCAGACCTGATGTGCTACTGAATAGTCTTGAAATTTTCCACCATTTCCACAATAATTTTAGGACCCAATAGTTTTCTTTTACCCAATTCATCACATCATGAAGGTTTTCTAAACCTATTTCCATAAATAGATTCATAGGGGTCCATTTGGTTGCTTAAGTGGAAACTATTATTGTGGGAGAACTCGACCAGAAGAAGATATTGATCCCATCCAATATAGAAGTCTAATAAGAATGATCTCAAATGTCCTTATATGTATGGATAGCCCATTTAGATTGGCCATTTGTTTTAGGGTGATAACCTATGATAAAGTTCAACTCAATATTTAGAGCATATTGGATATTCTTCAATAACTCTAAGGTAAATCATGGATCTCAATCAGGTATAATTGATAATGGTATTCAATGTAGCCTCAATACCACTCAAATATATATCGTCACAAGTTAATCATGAGATAAGTCCTCTCGGAATGTAATAAATAAACTAGTATTTATAACATGATCCAACAAAACCCATATAAATTTTTTCCACATTATTTCTTTGGAACACTTAGGACTAATTATATGGTTATGTTTTAACATTTTTATATAGGTATGGATAATGGTTGTATCATCCCATTGTATTTTTTCCTTTCAGACTTCAATTTATAATAAACATTTCACATTGATGTAAATTCTCCGATCTCCTTCTTCATATTATCTCACCAATAATGCTCTCAAAGATCTGGATACATCTTTGTGCTCCTGATATGGATGGATAAGGTCAAGCTATGTGAATCATCAAACATCTCAATCATTAATATCATAATTGATTGAACACATAGTCATAATTAAAATATTACAACTCCTTCATTAATTTTGAACTTTACTGATTTCCCTTTTCTTATTGCTTCAACCTTCTTATGAATTTCCACATTGTCTTTTATTATTATCCTTTATATTCTATAGAAGGGATGTTTGAATAATAATTTATGAAAGGATTTATGATCCACCATCCTTTATGATTCTTATATCCATCCTTTTCAAGTATTAAAAGATCTAATCATTATAAATTATCATTAATGATGAAAATAAATCATCCTTTATACCATGTCATTTTCCTTCCTAGGATGCTAGTGGATTGATCAGTCATAGTCTGGAATAATCTCTAACCATATTCAATAGCACATATTCAACTCTTTCATTATGAATATATACTTGAGCCTCTTATTATCCATATATATTTCTAACTTCATCCGCAATGGGTAATGCCTCCATATTTTTAATATAATTATTTATTCATCCTTCTCCAGATAATGGGTTGTGTAGTTTTATTCATGAAATTTAAATCCCCTTAAGGAATAGGCTATCAATTTACGTCTACATTAGTACACAACCCTAGAACTTCTTTGAATAATTATTTTATACCACTAAAATTTCCCCACATGTGGGTAGTGTAATTATAGGTATAGGGATAAGACTCTTTTTAAATCTTTGAAGCTCTCTTCACATTCATTAGTCCACACAAACATGACTCCTGTCCAACTTATCTTGGTTAGAGGGTTTGAAAATCATGAATAAATTTTTACAAATAATCAATAACACTCTTCCATTCCAAGTAAACTACATATATTTGTTACCAATGATGGCCTACACCATCCTTCAATAGCTTATATCATTGAAGGGTCCATAACTATCCCATTTCTTATGATAAAAAATATTAAGAATGATAATTCATTCAACCATAAATCCCATTTTATATAATTTTCATAAATATTATTATTTTTTAAGATCATTAGAAAAGTTCTCAGATTCTCCTCATACTCCTCCCTACATTTCAAGTATATTATAATATCATCTATAAAAACTGCCACAAATTTGACAAGGTAATCTATAAAGTCACTATTAATCATTTATATGAAGATTACTAGTGAATTAATGACATTGAATGGAATTAATATGAACTCATTATGCCTATACCTTTTATAAAAATTAGTCTTGGGGAAATCCTCATTCTTCACCATTACTTTATAATACCGTGATATAAGATAAACCATAGAGAAGTATTGCTCTCTATAAAACAAATCAAACAAGTTTTAAATCTATAAAGGAGGATATTTATTATTTATCATGATCTTTTTTTGATTTGGATAATCAATGAAAATAAACATAGACCCATACTTATTCTTGAAATAGAGGACTGGGGAATCCCTCAGTGAATTACTTGGTCGTATAAACCCTTTTTCCAGATTCTTCAATAGTTTATTCTTTATCTCCTCAAATTAAAAAAAAAACCATTCTATGTGGAGTCTTGGATTTGGCAATAGCCAAGGTGTATGTTCAATTGAAAATTATACCTCTATGCTATGAAAAAGACCATGAAATTATTCAGGAAACACATCGTCATATTACCTCATAATGAGGATGTCTTTGAGGATGATATTTTCCTTAGACACAATAATTTGAGCTTGATATGCTTTCTAGCAGGGTAATAATATACATGATTGAGATGTTGGTGCTATAGATGATTCAACATCCTCCTTGCACTAGTACTGAATCAAAGAACAATTCATTATACAGAGAGTGATTTACTTATCATGGAAATTTATTTTGTCTCTATGTATGGAAATCCAATCCATATCCATAATTTAATCAAATTACATAAGAGGGAGTATCACAAGGTTCTCTATGAGTTTTAGCCCAAAAATTTTGATAGGGAAGGATTATATACTTGGGATGAAATAATTTCCCTATTTCTATTTTCACTATCATATATATGTCCATTTTCTATTGCAGTGTTTGTATAGTTCTACTAATAATTCTTGATACAAAAGATTTTGTAGAATAAGAATCAAAACTTCCATTCACTATTCTTGAATGAATAACATTAATATCTGTTACCACTTCATTTGTGGGACCCACCTCCATTGTAGTGATAGAATAGTATCACCCTTGCTACCATGGATGTTATTGGAATTGATTTTCTCTAACCTTCCTTAGCTTTGTGAATTGGTTGGAAAAGTTCCCATGTTCCTTGTAGTTGAAACGATGAACAATATGATGAGTGCTAAATAAGATTTCCATTACACCATCAAATTTTTGGGTTTTAAATGTCATCAATCTATGTCTAGGTACACTCCCTTCCCAAACATAAATAATTTCCTCATACCATTTTGGAACTTTTAGAGGTGCTCCTTCCCACACTTTTGAAAAGTGGGATTTTTGAATTTCATACCACAATTATATTTCTCCATCACTCTTCCATATTTAAAGTCAAATTTACAGTTATTATCTCCTTGATACCCTTGAAATTTTTTGGTCTCTATTTCATCTTTGAGGGAACATCAGACAATTACCTCATAGATACCAAAGTTCTCAATTCCAGGGTTATTTTTAGACTTGGATTTATCCTTCTAAAGAAGTGGTCAACAATACATTCAGGGGGTGATGACAAAGTTGGTTGAATATCATAAAATTATTTTGTTTTTTTTCCTTATACTCACTTATGGATTCTAAATATTTTTTCTTGAGGGAATGGAAATCCCTTTCCACTTTGAGTTAGAGAGTGAAAGGAAAATATTTTTAAAAATCATTTTTCATTCTTCTTTCCACCCCATCACATTGATATCTTACTTAGGATTCATATTCTATATTAATTTCCACTACTAATCAAATTATCCCTCCATACAGTAAACAACTACTATGACCTTGTATTTCTTTGAACATTAAAGGACCAGGATGATATTCTCAATGGAGGAGATCCATTATTCTAGAATTAAGGGATCAGATAATCCTTTGAAAGTTTTAGTCCATTTTTGCATAAATGTATAAATTAATGTGTGTTATTTTAATGGGGGGGGGGGGGGGTTGGGTCTTCCTACTGATTGAGGTTTCTATACAGACCATAGATCAACTGAGAAAGTGTTGTTATAAGGTTTTTAATTCCTTCTCTCTTTGGTTTTTGCATCACATTTTTGCAATCATCACCTTACCCTTAACATTGGTAGTTTACTCGGTTCCTCCTATTTATGGCCATTGGCTAGAATAAAGGAAAAATTATGGATGATTATTTTTACACTATTAACCACAAAAAGGGAAACTAGTAACATTAACAGGATAGATTATAAATGACATTTATTTCATTAACATTTGAATTTATTAGATTTAATCTACACTATTCCTAATCTATTCCTTAACAAAGTCACTTATGATCATTGTTTTCCATTACTAATCGTTCATAATGAGATTTTGAGTTTACCAAAGTATATTCTTATGGAGTGTAAAAATAGTTTTACAACAATCCTTGTTTTCATGCATGAGTTCCTGATAAAGTTTAGCTCTATATAGTATTTTAAGGGTTTTTACCCCTAAGAACATCTGTTATTGAGCCACATCCACTTGTAGTATCTATGAAGGAATGTATTTTCTTGGAATCCACTTACTCTATACATGACCAAAACTAATGGATTTTTTCTTATGTTTAGTCTTATCCTTATGGATTTTTATAGATTTCTCTAATCCTAATCCCAAAAATAAAAATTCTTTTACCTGATACAAAAATATGACAACCCTTATCTTTATTACATGAAAATTCATGATTTAATACAGAATAATACACATAATAAAGCATAGAACATCAATAATTTTAGTGTATTTGGTTAATTAGGTACATTACACCAAAACATAAAAATATGTGGTATATGGGAATTTTTCAAAACTTTCATAACATGATCATAATATTCAATCGTATGTAAAACTGATTGGGATAACCTAGGGTCATATTTAAGAAAGGGGTGAGCTATAAATACAAGTAATAAACAAATCCTAATATGAATAATTTTTTTAACATTATACAATAAGAATTTAAATGGGACATAAAAGGGGTGAGAATAATAAACTTTAAAAAATAGGGATGATGTAACATGATAACATAATGGAATCATGGGAATGTGGAAACAAAATTATACATGAAATTATAAAAATTTGTCTCAGCTAACTACCAAGACATAAAAACACGGTGTAAAGAGTACCATAATAAATTTAGTTCACCCCATAATCTCATACATTATGTCTCATGATAGAAAAACATTAACCAATTCATTATATCACTGTATAAATTTTGGGATCACACACAGCTTTCATATCATGAACATGTATAAGTGTTCCACATATATCATACAATATAAGGATGTGTTTCATCACTTTTTACCCCATGATCCAGGATGTGGGTTAATAAAATGGAATTACCCAGTCAATTAAGGATATTTATATCTATGTGAATACCCTTGAGTATAAATGGTGGTGAATATTCATTATCCAAGGGTTTGGCATGAAAAATTGTTGTGAAATTTTGATAGCATAACAGAATTACTTAATGATACATAAAAATGGATTAATGGGAGTGAAATAGGTATCTCATAATTTGGATATCAAGAGTTAAGTAATATGGATATTTAAAATCATGTCTGAAAATTATGAATTGGAAAAAAATGAACTATATAAATAAGGTTCTTGAATAAAGAGGAGAAATAAAGGATCCCTTACTAAATTTTAGAATTTTAACGGCTTAGGTAAATGATATAATGATAGGGGATAAATGATATATAATTATTAGGAAATAAATTTTACAGTAGAGATATCAATATAAAGTCATTAAAACACAATCAATTTAATTTAAAAAGGTTAAATACAATGAATTTGATTGAATGGAAAACAGTATAGAGATAGAATGATAGAGAGAGTGAGAGAGAGAGTACCCTTACCTTGAGAGGGTGATTCCAAAATCATGGGAGGATCTTATTGAAATATTGGTGGAACCTTGAGAAGAATCTAGAGGAGAGAGGGAACTGTAATTACATGTTCTATATTTTTTTTATTAAATAGGAATGGGAGCATGGGTGGAATTTTATAGGAAAATAAATGGGGTTCTTTTTTATTTTCCCAACATAGTTTTTGGATTCAATATAATAAAACAATGAAAACCAAAAGCATTACAGAAGTTTTTTTACATATTTTCTAAACAATATGAGTTTTTTTCATTATTTTATAACTCCATGATTCTAAATCATTAAAATATTACCCATGGTGATGTGGATGTGAGTCATGTTAATAAAGAAATGATTTTAAAACCTAAAAATATAATATATATATTTTTAGGATTCATAATGGATTTATAAAATTAAAAAAATAACAAAAAACACATTAAATTAAAGATAGAATATATATTTGTTCATAGACACCCTTTATAGAATTTATTTAATCACTTATGTGTCATTATGATTGTAATACCCTAAAATTTTAATGTAAGAACCTTGTATTCTATAGCGTGTGTACATGCATCACCTAGAATGTAAGGGAAGAAAATTTTATGAGAATTTATATTATATTTATAAATAAAAAATAATTTATAGCTTCAAATGAATGAAATATTGTGTTATACTCCATCACACAGAACAAAGACCTTCTTCAACATCTTGTGTTATAAGAAAGACTGAGTTTTAACCAAACCATAATATATTATTAAAATATTGTAATAATAATACTTAACCTAGCCATTAAATTATCAATTATGAATAGTGTTAACAAAATTATGAAAATATACTGTTTAAATAAATATAAAACAAATTAATAGGTTACCAAATAATTAGAAATGAAAATATTACCCAATTGAATATAAAGAAAATATTTTTTGTTTTATGTGCACAAAGTTGATTTTTATTAATAAATTAAATTAATTACAATTTTTGAATGTTATTAATGAAATATATTATATATATTTAATAAAATATTTTTTATAATCATCAAATAGATTTGATAGAAATATGATAAGAATAAACTTAATATTACACATAAAAACCTATATTTTTATTAAGGCACTTTGACTGCCTTTTAAAGGAGAACCCATTTTAAATTTGAATTTTGAAACATTAATTTATTTAATATATCAAAATAAATAGAATATTTGAAATAAAAAAATAAAAATTATGTTAGGGTGAAGTTTTGGTATTTTCAGTGAAGTTTAATTTTTTATAAAAAAAGTGAAAAATATTGAATTTTAGTTCAAAAATACTTTTTTATCTAATTTATTTATAAGGAAAAATAATAATTTTAGTTGGTTTTAAAGTTTAATTAGATTATATTTTTATTGGATAATAAAATTTATTTCATTCTAATCAATTCCACTTTGAAATTGACTATAAAAACATAGTATACTTTAAGACGTTTTTACTTTAAAGCCCCGAATTATCATCCCACCCATAGAATAACTTTTAAATTAATTTATGCCACTTATATGATTTGAATTTGTAAAATTGGATTCCATATTTTCAGTAATAAAAATTTATAATGTCTAATAACTTCAACTTAATTTTTGACCAAAAATATTAGTGAAGGAAATTCAAAATAGTTACAATGATTAAGGTTAAATTTATCCTAATAAGAGACTAAAGCATAACCTTAAGGCCTAAATCAACCTGTACACTTTTACAAAACCTATTATATGGACATAATTTGACCATAACATCCATTTTATATTATTTTTACCATAATTTATCCACATTAAATAAAAAATACATGGGTGGGTTTCATTTTTATTAAAATATTACAAGATATTCCACTCCTCATCCATTATAAAAGGTCTCCTTCACTTCCACTTCCTCACACCTCTCAAGACACTTTTGCTTAACCAAAATCTTAAAATATGACTCAAAAACATACCTACCTTCATAATTGATTAATTCCTTTGGGAATAAATCAATCCAAGGATTTATTTGGGTTTAAACCAAAAGAAGTTACCCAATTTAGAGGTAACACCCTCCCTCAAACTCCCCTCTTTTATTTCTTTTCTCCACTCTCTCAAATCTTCTTATTCCATATTTACATAAAAACTCTAGTATCCTAAATATAATAGGTTATTATTCTATGAGTTCTACCTAGACATATGCAAAACTCGATCTAATGGGTAACGAACATAATGTTTACGTGTATGTAGACTACCGCCTCCCAAAACACTGATCGTTTGATTTTCCATTACCGCATCTCAGAGTGGCCATGATGATGAAGACTACTATTATATATGATATATATGATATTTATAATATATATACACTTCTTTAATTCTTTTATATAATATATCTTTATTCGTTTCATTTTGGGAAAAAATGATAACGTTGTTTGTGGAAGTTTGGACAACCATCCCCTTCAAAGTGATGTGATTCGTTCAAAATATACAGGGCACATATAAAGGGTGGTTTTAATTAAAAAATTTTGACCTAAAAACATATATATGATATTACTGACATAATAATATTTCTGGAAATATAATTTAACATATATATATATATGTGTATTATTTTCTTTATCACCCACTCACACACATAAAAAGTGATAATATCGTTGGTGGACGTGTGTACTACTACCTCCTTGACACAATGTGATTTATTTTACATAAAATAATTCCATATATAATTATATATGATTAAATAATATGTTATTTTTGACATAATTATCAATATTTATGTATGTAATGATACTTAACATCTTTCTATAATTATCATTGAAAATGGGAACATTACTCATGCGTACATCTGGTCTACCGTCTCTATAATTGTCACCTCAGTTCATTTTTCATATCTATATTCAATTATTGATTTTAAAATAATAATTTATATATAAATATTATAAATATTTCATGTTTATTATTATGTATATGTCGCATAATGACCCCTTTGACCATAGTTGACCAATAATAGTGGTTTTAAAACGTAAATTGAATTTAGTCAAAACACACGATGTAAACATGATTATTTAATTAGTTGTATAAAAAATTGTAATAATAGAAATTAAAGTAATGATAAAAATTAAAAAAATTTAATAAATTATAATGTTAACATAATTTTATTATATAATAAGTTAATGGATGTTCACCTGAAAGGAAACTCAAGGCAAGGGATTCTTGAATCTTTTTCATTCCCTAAGGCAAACTTAATTGTTGTGCACTTAATTTCTTATTTGTGGTGTGAATAATGAAAAATAGACATATAATATCAGGAATTATATTATATTCATATTATTTAAATGTTTTATTTAAGTATTATTACATTTGGGTTATCCAATTAATTTGTTACAACATTTGTAAGGATTTCCTTCCCACTTTTTACATCTGTGAGATAGATGTCATAGTCACCACTTACATATTTTTTGTGGTGCACCTATTTCCCGTTATGTTATATTATTTCATGAATTCCTTTATATTCATTATATTTAGATGTTTCATTTTATGATTTTCAATTTTGGATCTTTCAAATCATATGTAAGGGATTTCGTCTCCATTTCATTTCTTTGAGGTATATTGTATAGTTATGCACCTAGTTTTTTTATATGGTGTATATATTTGCATTAAAATTTTATATCATGAATTTCCTTACTATCAAAACTCTCATTAAATTTTACTCCTTCATGAGTTTATGATTTAAAATTTATTAATGTGTTATGGGAAACTTTTGGATTTTTAATGATTATTTTCCTAAAGATTAGTTCAAATGATTTTTCAGTGGAATTTCCATTCGAGGAAATTATATGAACATTTTTTAATAAAACCTTTAATTATCCTCGAGTTATTAATGACCATTATCATGTATTAGTGCCATTTCTCCACTATTTTTTACTGAAAGTGTTTAAAACAATGTTTTTATGAAAACCTGACCTTTTTTCTCTCACTTTAGTGAGAGAACTTATTTTCTTCTAAAACCAATGTTTTATTAAAATGTTTTCAAAAAAAAACTTTGGTAAAGAAATATATATATATATTTTATTTTACCTATGTTTTAAAAGGAATATTTTGGTCACCTTCCTGACAAGGTATATTTCAAACGTTTTAACCTTACAAAATAAATATTCTTTTTACCTCGCACAACATATATAGATTTATCCACCATTGTTTCTTCGAATCCTCCTTTTCAAGTTTAAAAGGTTTAATTTTAAAAGAAAATGTTTTTAGAAGGTATTTTTAATGAAAAATATTTTCAAAAGGTTTTTCAAAAACAAAGGTTATTTTTCACAAAAATATTTTAAA
This sequence comes from Viscum album, assembly GCA_963277665.1. Lineage (NCBI taxonomy): Eukaryota > Viridiplantae > Streptophyta > Magnoliopsida > Santalales > Viscaceae > Viscum > Viscum album. The sequence continues at coordinate 716,106,052 of OY728128.1, read as the reverse complement.
ATAGTAATACTTTTATTTCACCAAAAAAACAACCCTCTATTTTTCCCCACTTGGGATTTGTTGTGTTGATACCATCCTTATTCCTCATCTTGATGGTTTATTATTAATTTGTCCAAGGATAGTATTCAAATTAACTTCCTTGATTTACTATTTAGTCTGATCTAAATATTTAATATCGTATGATCATCAAACATTGAATTCCCCCTAACTATCTATTTCATTTTTCATGAATGTTAATATTTCCTAAACCGTATACCATTTTACATACAACGCCTACTTTGATAGTTATTTGATTAATTGGGGAATTATTTATAAATATATATTTCTCATTCAACAAGGTTATTTGATAAGACATATTATTTATTGTGATTATTTGTTATGATGAATGATTTGCACTAGCAATGATGGGTAGAAGCCAGACTTTTTATAACCCCTTGATGTATCGACAAGATCTCATGAGACAAATAAGTTGCGCAAATTAAATGCAGGATGGATCTATAATGTTAAACTAATTATAGGATAGATCTAGAATGTATAGGTCCTCATGTTCCTTTTACATGGAATCCATTAATAAAGTAATTCCTTCATATTTAGTTTCAGTTATTATTCATCCATTAAATTTTTCATCAACATATCTACAGATACATATTATTTCAGTTCATTATTAAATAGCATGTGTTTCTATTTATTAAATTTACATAGTGATTTTTCCATATCTAGTTATTTGAATGGCATGTATTTTCAGTTATTACCCTACCATATTGTTTATTCAGTTACTCATCAGTTTTTTGGTTACATGGTATATGAATTTTTTTAATTACCATTCCATAATTATTACTCTCGTTGATTCATTATTGATTCCATTTTATTTTGTCCTCATATAGAATTTTATCTCACCCTTATTATGATTATTTCCCTAGGAATCCAAGAAGTCTAAAATGAATCTTATGAACAGATATGATAGATGGATTAGAGTTATCCTCAAAGTTGTTGTTTTAGAAAGAAAAAATATATCTTCTAATTACTGTTTTATTTTTTAATTTAATACTCATTTATGTATCTATTTTTAGAAGAGTAATAAAATTAGTAGTCATTCAAGTATTTATTTATTGTAATAATTCCAATTTCATTGATATAAGACCTCAAATCTAGGCTATCTAGGTTCGGGTTTCTGTAGTTAGTATTATAGGAAGTTTTGTAGAAACCAAAGGAACAAGATTAAGGAAAATAGAAACTAGAAACTAGATAACAAACCCCTAAGGTATAATATGAGGAATAGTACAGATGAAAACCCTAGAATTTTGGTAAAGTATGTATTATGTGGGTCTTTATAGAAATACATCCCTTTCTAGATACTATAAGTGGATGTGGTTCTGGAACAGATGCACCTAGGAGTAACAACTCTGACAAGGTGTTTCGGGCCTCACTCAGGGTAACTTGGTACATGAAAACGAGCCTTACTATGCATATGATTTGACAATCCTAGGTGATATGTTTATAATAACTCAAATTTTCCTTACAAACCATTATGAATAATTTCAATAGATAATGAAAATTAATGGCATAGGTTAAACCTAAGGAGTTTTAGATTGAAGATAAAGAGTCATGAGTTCAGAATCCTATAAATGATATTAGGTTTAAACCTTAGAATAAGGAAGGACCTATTTTTATGATGTATTTTTGGATTCAATAATTAAATTTAAAAAGTATTCTACCAATGGTATTTTTTCAATAAGAATCATGAAACGTCTATGGACAACTCTCAATTTTAATAGCATATGTTTTTGTAGAAAAATGTTATTTAAGGAATAATGTATTTACATTTTATTGTAATAAATTCACTGATATTAATAACCTTTAGGGTTCACATGACCAGTAATGACATCAAAATAATATTCAAATAAGATTATGAAACTTTGAAATAAAATTGGTTGTACTAAAAACCTTAGTTAAAATAATATTTAGTAATTAACCAAATTTCAAGGATATACAATATATTTATTTTGGAATTATATTAATTTTTATTTAGAAAAGGACAACCATTAAGACAGGTGACAACCAATCATGTCCGGCAAGGCCACGAGGCTCTAACCCATGACCGAAGGACAATAAGTGTTTCACTCCAACCACTGACCTATGTGATGTCTTGGTTTATGTTCAATTATTTAAACAATTTGAAAAATAAAGATTAATTATGAACCAATTGTGTTAGTTTTTAGGTTTAGAGATTAAAATATTAACCATATTTATTATGGAGAATAGTTATAGAAAAATAGTTATAATTGTAACTCTTTTATAGTCCTTATGATATTTTAAAAGTTTTTTTAGTGATTCAGGAATAAAAAAATTCTTTTTATATTTTCAGGATTAAAAGGATGAATTAGAATTTGATAAAAGAACAACAAAAAGTTAGGATTGTTCATATTAAATTGAAACCAATCAAGTAAGAAAAATACATTACATTCTTGGTCAGTAAAATAATTACTCAATATTAGGAAAATGATCACAAAAATATATTTTCCTAATGCCTTAATTTCTATTGAACCGATGGTCTACTAAATCATTACGGATTTATGGAATTGATGCCCTAAAATTTCATTGATAAATCAATTTTTATTATTTATGACCTCAATCACTCCATATAAATATTTATTTTTTTCATCAAAGTATGTATCTCTACTTTCCACTAATGTTATCTTACTTAGAGACCTAGTGACATGGTAGTCCATAAAACCTTTTCACATTACATTCCCACTTTTCTAGTAGAAGTTTTATGAACTTTTATTATGATATGGGATTTCAATGTAAAATATATCAAGTAATCTATTACCATGATTGATTTTGAATTGTGAGGACACGATTTAATTAAGGTGGGGATAATGTAACACCTTGAAATTCCTAAGTTAGAACCTTGTCTTTGATAGCATGCATGACATGCATCACCCATCCCATAAGGTAATATTATTTCATAAAAATTTAAAATATATTTATAAATTCAATATAAATTATATATTTCAATTCAAGTGATACTAAGTTATCTTGCATCACTCACAATAATGACCTTCTTTGATATCTTGCGTTATACACATGATCAGGTATTATCAAAACAATAATATATTATTAAAATATTATTATAATAATACTTATCCTAGATGTTAATTTAGCAGTTATTAATATTATTAATTAAAATATTAAAATATATGGTTGAAAAAATATAAAATTAATTAATATGATACCAAATAATTAGAAATTAAAATATAACATATTTGAAAAGAAAGTAAATATTATCATTTTTATGCTAAAAAAAGTTTTTTGAATTAATAAATAAATCTAATTACAATTAGTTAATGATATTAATGAAATAAAAATTTTATATATTAAATAAAATATATTTTTTACAATCATCCAATATATTTTATAGACAGAGTATAAGAATAAACTCAATATTACAAATAAAAATCGAAATTTTTATTAAGGTACATTTACAGCCTTTTAATAGAAAATCGATTTTAAATCATAATTTTGAAAATTTAATTGATTTTATATATAAATATAAACCTAATATTTTATATAAAATCAAAAATACTATTTTAGGGTGATGTTTTTTAATTTTTATCTTAAGTTTCATTTTTTATCGAAAAAGCGAAAAATACTTAATTTTAGTTCAAAACTATTTTTTTCATCTAATTTATTATCAAGGTTAAATTATAATTATAATTTATTTTAAAGTTAAATTAGATTAAATTTTTATCAATTAATCTAATTTTATTTATTGGAATCAATTTGTCTTTGAAATTAACTATAAAAACATAGCAAACTTTTGGAGGTTTTTATATTAAAACCCTGCATTATCTTCCCGACAATGAGATTAATTTTAAATTAATTTTTGCCACTTTTGTGATTGTAATTTAGAAAAATTTATTCCATATTTAGAATAATAATAATTTATAATGTATAATACAACCAACTTATTGTTTGACAAAAAAATTATTGAAGGTAATTAAATTTTATTACAATCATTAAGGTTAAATTAAACCTAATAAGAGACTAAACCATAATCTTAAGGCTTAAATCGACCAATAAACATAACCAAGACCTATTTTATAGAAATATTTATACCCTATTATCACTTGTCTCCACTTTGGACCATAATTTATCCACATTCAATAAACAATACATGGGTGGGGTTTCTTTATTTTAAAATATTACAAGAGAGTCCACCCCTTCTTCATTATAAAAGGCCTCCTTCACTTCCACTTCCCCACAACTCTCAAGGTAGATTGGCTCAACCAAACTCTGAAAAAATGACTCTCCAAAATACCTACCTTCCTCATCAAATCCTTTTTTGGTGAGGGAAATAAATTCAAGGAAGTATTTTAGTGAAAACTAAGAGATGTTACCCGATTTAGATGTAACACCCTCCCCCAAACAACTATCTTTTATTTCTTTTCTCCAATACCTAAACTCATATTAGTCAATATTTATATAAAAAAACCAATATCCAAAATATGATAATATATTTTTATGATAATAATTCTATCTACACTTACACACACCTCCAGATAATGGGTAACAGACATAATGTTTACGTGTAGGCAGACTACCACCTTTCTAAATGACGATTGTTCCATTTTCCATTACCGCCTATCATAGTGGCCATTATGATGGAAATAATTATTATATATGATATTTATAATATCTTAATACTTATTTAATTTTTTTGTAACACATACCTCTATACATTTCACTTTTTTTAAAAATGATAACGTCGTTTGTGGAAGTGCGGACTACCGCCCCACAAAGCGATGTGATTCATTCATAGTATTCATTAAACTTATAAAATATGTTTTTAATGAAAAAAATGTGTGATAAAAAACATCTAAATTATATTAATGAAATAATTATATTTTTAGAAATAAAATTTATATATGTATATCATTTTATTTATTACCTGCTAACACACTTAGAAAGTGATAACATCGTTTGTGGACGTGTGGACTATCGCCTCCTCAACCCGATGTGATTCATTTTACATAAAAGAATTATATATATAAGTATATATGATTAAATAATATTTTATTTATGAATTTATGAAAATTATGGAAGAATATAATGATATATTATTTCAATAATGATCATTGAAAAATGGTAACGTTACTCATGTGTACGTATGGTCTACTGTCTCTATGATTTTAACATTGGTTCATTTTTCATAACCATTTTAAATGATTGATTTTAAAATTATAATTGATGTATAAATATTATAATTATTTAATTTTTCTTATTCTATGGATGTTATATAATGACTATTTTTACGATAGTAGGCCAAGAATAGTTATTTTTACACATAAACTGAATTTAGTAAAAACACTTGATAAAAACATAATTGTTTAAGTAGTTATTCAAAACATTGTAATAAGTGAAATAAAAGTAATGATAAAAAAAATATCATGAATAAAGAATAAAATTAACATAAGTTTATTATATAGTAAGTTAATGGGCGTTCACTAGAAATAAATCTCATGGTAAGGGATTCTTGTCTCATTTTCATTCTGGGAGGAATACATAATTTTTGTGCACCTAATTTATTATATATTGTGTACATACTACCACATTTACATGTAATATCATGAATTGTATTATATTAATGGTATTTAAATGTTTTATTTATGAATTATTACCTTTGGGTTTTCCAATTCATTTGTTACTACATTGGTAAGGATTTCTATATCACTTTTTACATTTATGATATAGATGTAATATTCACCACCTAATTCATTTGTGTGGTGTAAATTCTCCCCATTTTAATATATTATTTCATGAATTAAATCATATTCTTGGTATTTAGATATATCATTTTATTATTATCACTTTTTTATCTTTTGATTCATATGTAACGAATTTCATCTCGATTTCATTTCATAGAGGGATATTGTATAGTTATATTCTTAGTTTATTTTATATAGTGAATACATTTACATTGAAATTTTATATCATGAATCTAATAACTCTTATAACTCTCATTAAAATTTTCTCCTTCATGATTCTATGATCTAAAATGTTTCAAAGTGGCATGGGACACTTTGGGATACTTAATGATTATTTACCTATGACTAATCCAAATGAATTTTCAATGGTATTTTTATTCAAGGAAATTATAAAACCATTGTTAAATAAACCCTTTCATTTTCCTATGGTTATTCATGACCATTTTCAATTATTAGTACCATTTCTCCAATATTTGGTACACAAAGTGTTTTATATTTTTTTAAGAATCCCGACTTTATTTATCTCTTTAGTCGGAGAACCTATTTTCTTTTAAAAAAAATATTTTATTAAATTGTATTAAAAAATAATAATTTGGTAAAGAAATTTATACCTTTTTACCTATATTTTAAAAGGAATCTTCTTGTCTTTTTCCTGAAAAGGTATATTTCAAACCTTTTTACCGTACAAAAGGAATATTATTTTTACCACATATGACATGTATATATTTATCCATCATCATTTCTTTGAAGAATCCTTTTCAAGTATAAAAGGTTTATTTATTAATGAAAATTATATTAAAAGGTATTTTCAACAGAAAATATTTTCCAAAGGTTTTTTAAATGTAAATAATATTTTCCTCATGAATAATTTAAAATCGTTTTTATTTTATTTCGTCAAAGAAAACGACCCTCTATTTTACCCCACATAGGATTTTTTTTATTAATACCATCCTTATTATTACTCTGGATGGTTTATTATTAATTTGGTCAAGGATAGTATTAAAATTAACTTCCTTGATTTTATTTTTATCCCAATTGAAGTATTTAAGATCGTATGATCATCAAAAATTAAATTTCCCCAAATTATCCATTTCATTTTCATGGATATTACTATTTACTAAATCGTATACCATTTTACATATGGTGCCTACATTGACTATTATTTGATTAATTGGGGAATTATATATAAATCCTTATTTCACATTCAACATGTTTTTTGATAAGGTATATTATTTATTCATATTATTCAATATGAGGAATGCCTTGGAGTTGAAAAGATGGGTGGAGCCCAGAATTTATATGGATCCTTGATGCATCAATAGGGTCTCACGAGACAAGTAAGTTGATAAAGTTAAATGAAGGATGGATCTGTAGTTTTGAATTTTATGGAGGATAGATCTTGATAGTATAGGTTCTCATGTGCCTTATACATGATGTCCGTTAAGAAATAACTTCCTTTATATTTAGTTTTAGTTATTAATTTTCCATGAGATTTTGCATTGACATATCTATAGATACATCTTATTTTAGTTCATTGATTAAATGGAATGTGTTTCGGTTTCTTACTTTTCCATAGATATTTTTTCCTTATATAGTGAATTTAATGTCATGTATTTTCAGTTGATACCATTCCATATTATTTATTCATCTCCTTCTCAGTTTTTTGTTTACATGGTATATTTGTTCAGTTATTTAACATTCCATAATTATTAATCTCATTCATTCATTATTGCTTCCATTTTACTTTTTTCTTACTAGGAATTTAAGCTCACCATTATTATGTTTCTTTCCCCAAGAATCCAAGAAATATACTATGAAAGATATAAAAGGACACTCTAGATTTATTAGAGTTATCCTCAATGTTTTTTTAGAACGAAAAAAATATGTTTTAATTAGTTTATTATTTTGTAATGTAATACTTCTTTATATATAAGATTTTCTAAGACTCCTAAACTAATTGGTCCTTTATGGATTGATTTCAAACACCGGCTCCGAGCTATCTAGGGTCAGCTCACTACAACGATTTCATAATACACACAATATATTTGTAATGTATTTAATTTTTACCCTGAAATTCTACTTTCTCAAATAATTAAGAAAATTTCACAATTAAAAAATTTCAATGTGATGATTCTAAAAATAATATTTATTTTATCATAATAATTTTCTACATTTGTTAATTTTAACATTTAATACAAGAATATACATTTATAAGGAATTGTTGGGTTTTTGGAAAATGACAGTTTTCAAACCCTTATGAAAATTAGTTTTGACTTGATAAAATTATATTATAAACATTAATTAATAAATATTATTTAATAATAATAATTTTTTAAAATATCATTTAATGAAAAAAATAAATAATTCATCAAATTTAATGTCTTAATTGAAATTAAATTTTACCAAAAAATACAATTTTTATTTTACAATATCAAAGTCAAAATTATTTATAAATTAAAAAAATAAGTAAAATTTACCATTAATCAATTTAAAATAAAATATAAATATTCATTTAATTAGGTTCTTGATACATACCCCATTATTAAAATAGAAAACACCCTAAGGATAAGGTGGATGATAATGATATTTTCCTGGGATGGTTCGACGTACATGGTTTGGGTCATGATCTTTATGATATTGAACTTATCCAATAAATGATTTCACTCATTCTATTGTTATTGGATCTTAGATTGGGCTTGGTCAAGGTAAAATAACAATAATTATATATCCCTTGGAATATCTAATAAATGGGATTCATAGGGTATGATCCTGATGGTTGAGGCCAATACTTCTTTTCTCATTGTCAATTAGTTAACTAAACATTAATAATAATAATATAATATAAGTTTAGTGGATATTTAATCAACTGTTATGATTCTTAAGGGTCTTTTATATTTAATAATAATCATGAGAATTTCATCTGCCTTTTAAAACCATAATAGCAGATTTAATTAAATCATAAAGGAAACATTATTTTAAAAAGTTCAAGACATTTCAATAGGGAGGTCCTCAATACATGGTTAATGTCTGGTCTCCATTTATACATCACACATTAAGTTCAACTAACATTATCTCTCACCTATTCCCATGTAATCCTTACTAGTTCCTAACACAAAACTCCATCATATATTATAACCAAATTCTTTGATACCACTCTATCATGACCCCAATATCCCTATATTTGTACCCTTATGGTGTTGGTAGTGAAGGTATGGCCTCAAAGTCTAGCCTTTAGTATTCCATGGCTTGATAATTAACAATGATAGTTTAGAACACTCAAATGGGAGGAATTTCCATTTTTATATAAAAATTATTGAGAGAAAACATGAAAAACCATAAAAAATAATAATATAAAATAAAATAATCCAAAACTATCCCACATGTGTAATTCAATCCATAAAAATAAGGTTTCAATAGTAAATACCAAAATGAAAACTACTCTAGTGACTCCACCTCATCTCTAATCTCTAATAAAGTAATGCCAAGACCAGTCCCTTTTACCATCATAGAAATTCAAGAAAAAGTTTATAAACATAGGGTGAGCCTAACATGTATAATTAGTATGATCATACCATGGTATCCCACATAAATATGAAAAACTAGTAGAAATATATGGGTAAAAAAAACCAAAGAACCAAAAAGAACCTAGATAGGTTATATATCTATCCTAAACTCATCATGGCTCACTAACGAAGTAGTGCATGAATATAGTAATATAATATCAAGAAAAAAATTATTATTTGTACCCCACATCCACTTCCCCACTAATTTAAATCTCTTATACCATAATTTAAAACTTCATGTGAACTAATACCTTCAATGTTATATCATCACCATGTATCCAACCATCATTAATGTGTTTTAGGTCATAACCAAACATACCACAACATCATGTAAGTCCCAACATCATGTGTTGGAATAAATATCATAACGAACAAAAATTATTCCACTACCTAATCATCAGAAATCCAACCACAACATCACAACCAATGTAGTAGGGTATCATGAACAATAATTAAATCAGCCTCATTCCCTTCTCTTTCCACACATTACCCCCACTACATATCACAATATCTCATCATCAATCATCACTACCAACTATTTTTTAATCATGATCTAGGATCCAATAACAACTATGTCATTTTCGATTACTATTTTATAAGTAACAATGCAGAAAGGGGATGTGATCAACCATTTATTCCTCGCTATCTAGATGTTTGAAAAAAACCACTCCCACAACATCTGGATATTAGTATATTATACTTGACTTGAGGGGGTGCATATAGAAATAAAATTAAATTACAAGAATATATATATATATATATAGAATGTACTAAAGCCTAAGCTAAATTATATGCATCAATAATTCATCACCTTCTCCTTATAATAAACACTATATTAATGTTATATCATGTTTCCACTAATGAGATAAAACCAATCCAGAGAACAACCTCAAACACCCCACATTTTCTTTTCATTAAATTACATATTCAACCCATTTTAATATTATTATATTTCTAGAAAAAATTCTTAAATTTATACACATAACTTCATATTTAGTGATAACCCTTTATAGGAATCATTTTCATTTAATTCTCAATTAAGTCCGAATAATTCATGATTATTCAATTAACCAAATAATTTTTAATATAGTAATTTCCACCCCACATTATTAAATTCAACCAATAAAAATTTTCTTCCACTACTCCCACAATTCTACAATAAGGAATCACACTACAACCCACCATATTACCATAGAAACCCTATTTGTACCAGCACACTTTTGCTACCTAAAATGCATCCTACATCTTCATAGGTCACCACCCTCATCATTAAAACCCCCAAAAATAACATAATCCTAAATCTAACAATAAAATCACCATTAAAAAACACCAATATATATATAAACCATAACATTTAGCCAAATTCATAAACTGAGGTAATTTACATTAAATCTTATTCTACTGCATAGGTATTTTTACATAGTTATAGATATATATAGGAAACCAATTCTTATTTGAATGTAAATATTAAGCCTTCAACGAATGGTTGGTTTAAAAAATAAAAAAGGGTTATTAATACGCATGAGGGGATTACAATTCATGATATCAAAAACTTGCATATCATAATAGAGTATTTGTTTCAAGAGAAAACAATCAATAGTAATAAGGAAACTGATAAATATTGGTGGTGTCTCCCTTTTCCTTTAAATTAAATTTAATCCTGGTCATTATCGTCATTATATAATTCATACAACCCACCCACTAGAAAATAAAATCTTGAAAAATTAATGGATTTGGGAAAGAAGAAATAACGTGGATCACCAACTTGGAATAGAAAAAATAACAATACAACATTGAAAACATAGGAAATATAGGTGGTGTTCCTAGGTCTAGATTCCTACATGTTGATCTCTAATATTAGAAAAATAACTCATAAGATTCCAATCGTAATGTATGAAGCCACTAGGTTTAAAAAGATTAAATTTAAAATATTATGGAAGAGGATCTCTAAATTTTTATAAATAATAGATATCTCCCAAAAATAAGTGGTCCAAAAATCTAATTAATTCTTCACTAATTGATTCCATTTAATTCACTCAAAAATAATCATTCAAACCCCATTAAAAGAGATTAATGTTAAGGTAATCATAGGTAAAAATTAATTCAAATGAAGTAGTTTTGAAAATATTTATTTAATCCATTATTTTATCTTTTTTTCTTTAAATCATTTTCCCATCATTCTATAAAAAATTGGGTATATTGAAAAATTATATATTTTTTAAACTATTGGATCAACCGTGTGAAGGGATTGACCATGAGAAGGAGTTGATAGTGATAATTGATTAATCATGATAATTTATGGACCATGAGAATAAACTATTAACCATAAAAAGGAAAAAATCGTCTTTGAGAACAAATTTTGAACAATGAGAACAAACTATCAACCATGAAAAATAATAGATTATCCATGAGAAAAAACTAATTTACCATGATAAAAAATACCAATCATGAGAGTAAACTATCAACCATGTAAGTGGATAGATTGGTCATGAAAATAATTGAATAATATTAAGAATAAAATAACTATAGTGTGACAGAATGGATCAATCATGAGAATAAACTGGTCGACCATGAGAGAAAGCATCTGATCATTTGAAGGAACAAATAAACCCTAAGAAAAAACCAATGAACCCTAAAAAAATATTAGATTTAACAAAAAATTAATTTACTATGAGAAAAAATTGATCAACCATGATTATGGACTATTAAATGTGATAGAAAAATGGACAACTATGAGAAAAAAAATCTACCATCTAAGAAAACATAGAAATTTTAGATTCAAGACAACTAAAAATATCACCCTTGAAACCTCCTTCCCTCATAACTTGTTAAAAGCACCATTCTTCATGTCAAACTTAGCGTGAGGAATGATTGTTTAAATAACTACATACAACTTGATTCTCATTTATTTTGAGATACATAGGGACACCTAGATCTCCAATATTGGGCCCAGTCGTGATAAAACCCCCCCGATATTTCTTGTATAAGAATCAAATCTGCATAGGAAATGTTTTAAGAATTATGTATGACTTTATCCTTTCCCCATTAAGACATATAGTGACACTTGGGTGTTATCCCTTAACCTAGTTACAATAAGTCTTTTCCATTCACATCAGGTTCACCATTTTTTGTTTCATAGTTCCTTGAAACATGTGTTCTAGTTTAAAGAATCACTATTACGAATTGGTTTCCATTGGATTTATTTATGGAATCAGAAACATCCAATAGTTCTTTATCCAAATGGGACCTACATTCCAAAGGCAGGCATTCGTTAAGTTTAAACTTTATGATACTTAATAATGTGCACTGGTCGAGGGTATGTGAGGTCAGACTCATCACAACCTTTTAGGGGAAATTATTGTCTACTTTGGGACTCTCTTTGTAATATTTAAGATATTTTAATGAATCCTTATTAATTCACCAATTATATCATAAGTATCACTTGGAATTTACAATCACTTATTAACATGTGTAAAATTTAGAATCATCAGTATGCATTCAAGTTTCTTTATCATTGGAAAAACCTATATGTATTTGAGGTTTTCCATTACTGGTATCCTCTAATATACCAATTAGAGATTCTTTTAATCATCATTGTGATGATATTGGTTTTTAAGCCACTCAGTGGGGGCACTTTAGAATTTATTTTCATCTAAGGAGATGAAGGTTTGTTTTGATCTTGGGATTGTGCCTGTAAAAAGGGCTACCTACATATCCTTGTGAAAGGACTCAGAACCCTCATTGTTCAATTTCACTTAATAAGACACATCATAACTTTTAAGGTCATGTGATAAGGAACTCTAAACGAAAGGTGCTTGTTCAGAACATAGTGTGGGAATTATAATGAAGCTACCCAAAGGATCTTTGGAAAGGATATAGGTTTCTAAGTAGGATTAGAACCTTTTGGGAATATGGACCAAGTAGAACAGGGTTGAATTTGAAGTGTTAGGTTTGAACCTCTAGGTGGCTTCCTATGTATCCCATATTAATGGGAATCAAATCCCATGTAGTTCGATAATTCTCATAGGACGGTATGGTCCTCTGAGAGAGATGAGTTTAGGATTACCTTCTAAAAAGGATGCCTTGATGATTTAAAGATAGAATTAAATGATCCACCATCCTGGAAAGCTAGGGTGATTCTTGAACTGCTACAACCGAAATTCATGCAACTGCTCTTCTGATTTTGTGGATTTTGGTTCGGACATTAGCTGGGTGCATCATCCAACAATCACTCAAATTATCTGTTTTAGAAGATCGCTATGATATTTCATACATTTTCATCATGTAACACCTGACATCCTCTAAACGGGATGCATGATCAACATTCTTAGATGCTTGATGTAAAAGTATCTCAACAAATTCTTTTCTTTGGGTATAATTATGATAAGAACTGGTTGAGGAAAGTTCTTGAGCGTACATTGGATTACATACAAAACCAATTGATTGGGGCAGGCCATGGGAAATAACATTGCATGGGACCACTTTTGGAAGAACTTTCTGATTTTGGAGTACAGTGAAATGAAATGCTCTATATGCACCCCATCCTCTAATGTGAACACTAGATGGGGAATCAAAAATTAATTGGTGTATCCTCTTTAAAGCATTGAGACATTAATGTTGAAGGGGTCTCTATTGTTTTTCAACCCTTGGATGTTGGGAAACTGAGAGAGATTCCAAGTCAATTTGGCATTTTTAACCCTTATATTACATTTACATGATTTTGATATTCATCTTATGCTAAGTATTTGGTTTTAAAATAAAGAAGAGTTTTCCATAAGTTGAGATTAATGTCTTGAATGCAATATTCTATTATCAATTCTAGAATATCATACAGAGAATTTTCCAAAGGCCAGAACTTGACTGGTATTTCTCCTTTAGCTAATTTTTTCCTCATGTTTAACACATCTTCTTTATCTTTCACAAGAGGTTTCTTCACTTGATTTGACCAGAGTGGATGCCCTGTATTAGAAGATAAAAGACCTAAAGGAGGTTCGGGGAATGACTATTCCCTTAAGATGTCTTCTGGTTGAGAAAGTGTTTCACCTATCAATTACAAGGCATCAAACATGATTGGCCTTGTGTTTTCAAGTGTCTCGAGATAGGAGGGCTTTCTCGTCACTAAATTTTCAATTATAGAATCATTTTGACATTGTGAAATACTACTAAAGATAAGAATTTCGTTGTGAATGCCATCATAGAAAGGATCTCTATGGTGGATTACAACAAGGGATAAATTTTCTTGCTTCTTGGTCTTCTGGCCACACGGAGGGTTGTCATGGCTCTCATCCAGATATAAACACTCTGGATTGACCAAATTTTCATGAATCATGCCTTCATGATGAAGTGCCCAATTAGAATCTTCATAATTACAACTACCACTCCAAAAATTTAGTAATGAGAAGGTAGGATCTTGAGATGCAATAGATAAATGACTGAGGTCTTTAGGAAATCTAGCATTAAGACGTGCTAAATCACAACTTGACTCTTGATGTTCCAATGGTGTTTTCCAAGACTTTTTTGGATGTTATCTTATAATTAGTTGGGTCCACCTGCTGGGAGAAGTGGTTATAATGGGTAGGTGTATGTGCCTTCCTTGGAGTAGTTACCAGAATAGAAAAATTAACTCCAATTGGAAAGGGTGTATGATGCCGATCCTGTTGTTTATATGATATGGGGGAATATTCCCCATGACCCTCCGGGACTGGAATAGAGGTGTGTATCTGCTCTGGGATGGCATGCCGATGTGTCATCCCATGTGTGGGGACAAATTTATATGTATTTACCCTTTATATTGCTGATGTAGTTGTTAAAATATCCTAGCATACTTATAGAATATGGGAAGGGATATGCGTCTGCCCTTTCACCATTGATAAGATGTGTTTAGTGACTTCAGTGGACAGAATAGGAATATACGTCCATTCCTTATCTGTAGTAGGTGTATGTGCCTTCTCCTTTCCACCTTCTCCTATCAATGGATATTGACAGTACTCACGCATGGGGGGAGAGAGTTGGGTCTGCCCCAAATTTGTCATTAGAGCTTTCCGACTGACTTCTCCAGGTGCTACCAAATGAGACTGTTGGTAGGCTTGATGAGAATTGGTAGGTGTATGTGCCTAATAGCTATTTTACAGAAAGTATGGCTAGTAGAATTCCTTCCATACTAGCAGACGAGAATGTTGACATAATTCGTGATTGTAAATAGGTGTATGTTCCTGCTTACCAGTTTCTACCATATTAGATTGTTGGGCCTCTTTAAATGAAGTTAGACGAGCCTACTAACTGGTTGATAACTTGTGAGTAGGTGTATGTGCCTGTTCATGATACTCCACCAGGTTTATCTGGTAGGATTGGTGATTTTCTGTAAGACAAGTCTACTGAGCAACAAAATTTGGACGGATAGGTGTATGTGCCCGCTCGTTGTTTTCCATCAAGTTTGGTCGATGGACTTCTACGGAAGTGGCAGAGGTAAGAACCTCCTCCCTGTTGACCAGATGTTGTCCCTAGCGGTTCGTCTTGTGTGCCTAAGTCCGAGAGACCTAGGCCGAACATCATGAGGCCACACCCCCATCATGTTGGGGGTTCACTACCGCATGATTCTGCTGGTGGCGATTGCTGATGGGAGTCCTCAAGAATGACTCTTGCATTCTTGAATTGAGGCCTAGAGTGACCTCTTGATCCCCCTCCCGGTAGTATGGGAGGGGATGGTTGTTGTGTTCTGGGGATAAGGACCCAAAATGGCTGGAGACAGTGGTTGGAACCATATTATTCTTGATCATTGGTCATCATTGGATAGATGATCAAGGATTGTTGTTGACCAGGAGGGTCTGTCGAGTAGCCTCCAAAGTTAGTATTGTACTATGGTGGTGATATTCCTTCACCAGCACATTAGAGACCCAACATTGAAGATACCGGTTTAGTGATAACGTCCATCCCATGAATGGAGACCTAGCTTGAGTATCGGTCGGGAAGTTTACAGATGTCGTCTTTGAGAAAATGAATCTTTAGATTGAAGGGAATTATGTGGAAAACTGAGAACAACGACAAACTCTATTAAAGAAACATCATTCCAAATGGATACATGTGTGATTAATTCCCTTGTATGGCCTTCCTTTTTCAATTTATAGGGGTGTAACAGGTGGATAGCATTGTTAACTAGGTTAAGGATTCACATCGGGTTCACCATTTTTTGTTTCTTAGTTCGTTGAAACATGTGTTCTAGTTTAAAGAATCACTATTTCCAGGCGATTTCCATTGGATTTATTTATGGAACAAGAAACTTCCAACTGTTATTTATCTAAAGGGGACCTACTTTCCAAAGGCAATCATGTGTTAGGTTTAACCTTTACGATACTTAAGAACATGGATTGGTCAAGAGGATGGGAGGTCGCACTCATCACACCCTTTTGGGGGAAATTATGGTCTACTCTGGGACTCCCTTTTTAATATTTAAGATATTTTCAGGAATCCTTACTAATTAACCAAGTATATCATAAGTATCCCTTATAATTTAAAATCACTTATTAACATGTGTAAAATTTAGAATATTCAGTATGCATTAATGGTTCTTCATCAATGGAAACACCTGTATGTATTCGAGGTTTTCCATTAATGGTATCCTCTAATATACCAATTAGAGATTATTTGAATCATCATTGCAATGATACTAGTTTTTAAGCCACTCAGTGGGGAACTTTGGAATTTATTGTCATCCATGGAAACAAAGGATTGTTTTGATCCTAGGATCATGACAATAAAATGGGAGACCTATGTATCCTTGTGAAATGAATCAGAACCCTCGTATTTTTGTGTCGCTTAAAATGAAACATCATACCTTTTAAGGTCATGTGATAAGGACCTCTAAACAAAAGGTTCTTAGTCAAAACTTAGTGTGGGACTTATGCTGAAGCAGTCCAAAGGTTCTTTGGAAAGGATATAAGTTTCCAAGTATGATCAAACCCTATTGGGAATATGGACCAAGGAGAACATGGTAGATTTATAAGTGTTACGTTTTAACCTCAAGGAGGCTTCCTACGTATCCCATATTAATGGGAATCAAATCCCACATAGTTCAATAAATCTCATTGGAGAGTATGGTCCTCTAAGAGAGATAAGTTTGGGATTACTTCCTAAAAAGGATTCCTTGATGATTTAAGGATTGAATTTGGGGCTTATTACCAAAGGAGGATGCCCAAATTTGGGGAATTAGGGTTGGATTCCGGAGGAGGATATCCAGTGATCTTGGGCCCTAAAAGAGCTTCCTACATATCCTGGTTTGAACAGGAATCAAAGTTCTTGTAGTTCTTTACAATGAGTGTTTGTGCACATGTTGTAATCACCACATATATCTAAGCCCATGTGAGTCATGATCGGTGTAAAAAACAAGAGGATGTGAATGATTTAACAATAACATATCACACTTTTCCTCCTCCGCTAATGGAAGTGGGTGAGGTGACGAGCCTTCCCTATGTTCTATTTACATTGGAAAAGGGTCCAATGTATGGGAATTCTAGTGATTAGGGAGTTGTGTGATATAGAATCTCCATAAAATTAGATTGTGGATGTGGTTGTGAGACTCCATGAGGTATCAAATAAGGCTTGGTCCTTCTTAGACAAAACTAGTTATGAGTCTGTGGGGTAAGAAAATCTAGGCACAAATCTTTTGTAATTTCCCACAAGTCCATGGAAGTAATGAACCTCTTACATGTTCTTGGGTAATTCCCAAAAAACAAATTCCTCAATATTTTATTGGCCAACATGCACACCATTTTGAAACACCATATATCTAAGTAAATGCACCTCCCAAGTCCAAAAACATTACATTGACATCATTCCATTGATTTCATGTCATTGAATAACCTGTAAGAATACTCTAAGATGCTCAACATGATCCTATTATGACCTTTTGTGTATGAGGACATCATCGATGAACATGACTATGAGATAGTGTATGAAATCACATAATATAAGGTTCATTTACCCAATAAACACAACTGGTGTGTTCTTGAAATTGAGCAATGTGACCTCATACTAAAATTTTCAATATCTTCATCGGATGTTTTTCATCTAGATATTTTTCTACTTCACCCTCATTTAGTGATATACAAATGGCATATCCATCTATGAAAACCAAATGGCCCCCATTTTCTAGTCGAATAGGTCATCTATTCTCTAAAGTGGTTTTACTTCTTGATCATCACACGATTCAACTTACGATATTCAACAGACAATCTTATACTACCATATTCCTTCTTCATGAACAACACTAGATCAACCTGTGGAAATACACAAGATTATAAAAGTCCCTTATACTACATTTCATCGATTTTGAGTTTCAAATCACATAGATCCTTGGGTTCTTAATGATAAATATACATTGAAATTAGAGAGGAACTCAGATGTAACCATATCCCAAACTCAACATCTCATTGAGGGTGTAGTGTCACAACTTCATTTGGTAAGAAATAAAGTAACTCCTAAACAACTCTAGGGATCTTCACCACTTGGGTTTCCAACAACAACACCATCAACTATTCTATAAGAGCATCCACATGCAGACCAATCATCTAATAGTTATACTTGCCAATGAACACTAGTAGCTGACCATTGACATTGAAAAACATGAATCTAATCTAGAAATAGTTAACAAATACATCCACATAGTACAACTAATCCATGAAAATAATCTTATCATATCGTTTCATATGAAACAAAAATTAAAATACCCACTAATTTATGTTTCCAACAAATCTTACTTCTGGAACACATCAAACAAGCATGTATTACCACCAACTGTTATAGATAACACTAGATTCCCTAAAAAACACTCTTCCTATAGTCCTAACATGAAATCATGAGCCAATACATAAAAGCAGTATGAAATTTATCATAAAAAAATAATAGAATAAGTTTTCTGATAAACTAATCATACTTCAAACAACCCCCAGTCCCTTTAGCACTAGAACTTCTATAATATAAACATGCCCACATTAAACTCCTCTACCTAATTACTAATGACCTCCATAGCCACAATTTTTCTAGAACCATGAGGAAGAGGACCATCGTGGGGATGACCTATACTAGTTTTATCTCCTCTTGAATAATGAAAAAAATTTAAGGGTCCTCTATTTTTGTTGGGCTAGATAGGGACCTGTCCACCCATAATAAACTGACCACCTTGGGAATTCGAGCAATGAACCTGATAGTGACCATAACCACTATTGGTATATCACAAAAATAGAAATACCCTGATAGACACTTAGGAACCACTATCCATGAAATGAATGAAGCATACTATTATAATCAACTCCATTATAATCATAACCTCAACTACCCTGACGTCTAAAATCCTCTAATAAATGATATACTCTTTAGGAAGTCATATTGACCTCCCTATTGAAGAACTCCTCTCAGCAAGTGTATCCAAATGATTACTTCTATGTTCTTTTTCATCAACATATACATAATAAGTCTAAATGGGTTTACTACATAACTGATCACTAGAAGTAGTTCCTCCTTAATACATCATGATCTATACTTCTCCTCAAGAAATTAATCGGGGGGAAAAATAGGAGCCCCTTATACCTAATCCCAATATCTCACATGCCTAGGCTTCTCTACTATAGGGATAAAAACTCCAACCACATTATATTTTTATATTTTATAATAGTAACTATAGATTTAACTCCTTCTAAAATTCATTTTATGTAAAATTATTGTCTTTCTTCTTTCAAAGGTATATTGTCAACTAATGGTGCACTAATCCCCGCATTAGACTAAAAACGAAAAAAACCATATACAAAAAATAGACATGAATCAAAATAAATTCAATATCATCCTCCTACACCCAATGTTATATATCAAAATTTTATCGTCTCCCATTATAATTCTCCAGACATGGATGATAGAAAATCATGAAAAACCCTATGCTAAATCCCATCCTACTTTTTTAAATCGGCCCTCTAATTATTGAATAAGTCAGACTATAGAACCCCTATCTCCAGAAGTGTAAATATACGATGAGGAGAATATGTACTTGGAAAGACATAGTTGAAGGAATCCTAAACCTAGTTTCATGGAAATTTATTTTATTAATTAATTAAATTCATTTTAATTATAGAAATACTACATAAAATCACAAATAAAATCAAGAGTGATTAATTTACCTCTAATAGGTCTCTACCCCACAACCAGAATATCTCAGATAGGGTTTTTAGTAAGACTATGAACCTAGTGTTGGGTCAAAAGAGACCGAAAACACATTTTTTTAGTCAACATACCTCTCTACATCACTAACTTTGTTTGACCAACATGGTTTCCTTACCATTCCCTTGCAAGAATCACTAGTGCCTGATGCCAAAATCCATCCAATCTCAAAACCAAAATCATTATTACCATTATATCATGATACTAAACCCCTTACTTTTATGAGTAGCACTGAGGGTGTATAAAATTAAAATGTGATACATTTATATAATAATAATAAAAATATTGATAGGAAATATGAAGAACCACTAAAAATCCATCACATAACATAAATGAAACCAAACCATCCTACATGTGTATGTCACGAAATATAAATAAAGTATATAATGTGTATACAAAGAAGAATACCAAGGAATTGAATACATAGAAGATATCATCTCCAAGATATAATTCCCATCTCGGTTCATGTAACCCTTAGGTAAACATAAAAAATATTCCATATATGTTGGGTGAGAATAACGTATATACTTAGAAGTATCACACCAAAGATCTCCCAGGAAAATGTGAAAAGTGAATACTAATTCACCAATGAAGAAACAAAAAACTAATGAATACCTAGATAGGTCATCTATCCATACGTAACTAACCAAGGATCAACCACAAAATAATTAAATAAATCAGTAGGATAATATTAAGTAAACATCTACAGAGGAACCCACATAAATTTCCCCAATGGGTTTATACACACACACCCAAAAATCAAGAATCATGTACCCCCAAACCATTCTTGGAAATATCATCACCATGTATCAAATGGAATATGATGGAGGTTGGGTTAGAAACCTACCTACCCCAGCCTACCACAAGGCACAACATCTTGCATTGGCATTAATATCGTCCTGCACATCTCTTCTTCCATTGTTGCATCATCGTACATCCAACCACAACATCACAATCAAGGTAGTAGTGTATCATTAATGTGAATAACATCAACCTTGTTCCCTCATCCTACCATGAATGAACCCACTACTTGTCAAAACCTCCCATCACCAAGAATCTCCACCAAGAGTTTCATGATCAAGAGTTTGGAACTACCACCAAATGTATAATTTCCTGGTACAATTTTTTCAGGAAGAGTGGGTTAGTGAGAAAAGTTATCCATTCATCTCTCATAGTATTCACATTTTAAAAAACACCCACTAGAAAATAAGGGTGGTGGTACATGGTACTTGATTCTAGTGGGGTTAATATAAAAATAAAATACAAACATAGACAAAATAGAAGCTCAACTAAATGTTTTCACATCAATACTTCATCACCTTCTCCTTGTCATAAAAACCATACTAAATATAGGACATGAAGCCAACAACTAGATGAAAATCATCCATATAAAAACTTAAAATGTCCCATAACTAAATTAATTTTAATTAAAGATTGAAACCCTTTCCAGATTATTACATTAGTATCCACTATTCATAAGTAAATCTACTTCACACCATATTTTGTGAGAAAATATTATAAATAACATTTTCATTTAATCCTCATTTATAAATATCCATTTTATGATTATTCAATTTATAAATTCATTTGACATAATGGAATATATAAACTATAATATTAAATTTTATTACAATACTACTAGGTTACTATAATTAAGAATGAAAAAAAATTATATCTTATTATCACATAAATAATATATCTACCACCATGCTTCCACTACCCAAAACATATCCCACTTTTGACCTTGTAAAAAATGTATCGTATAATCCCCACAAAGACAAAAAAAATAAAGATCCATCAATAAAAAACCTATAGTACAAAATAAAATATTTTTAACCAACATAATTTAATAGAGTTCATTTATAGGGGTTTTTAACATTAAACCCTCTTCTCATGCCTAGGTATTTTTTTAACATTTCAATATTTACACAAGAAACTACATCATATCATAATATAAATATTAAGACCATTATAAATGGTGATTTAAAAACAAGTCATGAAACTTTTATCCATCTACAATGGGGATTTACAATTAATAACATCCATAACATTCATATCATAATAGGTTATGTATTTCATGAGAACAAAT
This sequence comes from Viscum album, assembly GCA_963277665.1. Lineage (NCBI taxonomy): Eukaryota > Viridiplantae > Streptophyta > Magnoliopsida > Santalales > Viscaceae > Viscum > Viscum album. Next base: position 716,083,430 of record OY728128.1, on the reverse strand, counting down.
TCTATAGTAAGAAGGAAATAGATAAATTCATGTGATTTATCCCCTTCCTTATAAATTCATTTTATTTTAGTTCATTATTTCTTTTAGTTAATCTATTCCTACCACCCCAAGGAAAAAATCATTATAATTTTATAGATGAAATAAACAAGGTAGAAAAATTATCCCCTACCTAAAAAATAAATATAAATCCCATTGGAATGAAAATATAGGATATATAGGTGACGTTCCTAGGTTTGGATTCCAACATAGTGATATGGAATGATAGAAAAATAAAATTTAAGACTCCAACAGAAAGGTTTATAATTTATTGGTTTTAGAGGAATAAATCAAAAATATCATTGAGGATCTCCCAATTTCAAAAAATAAAAAGGATCACATAAAGATAATTGGTCCAGATCAATAATTATTTCCTTATTAATTGATTAACTTTATTTAAATTGGAAATAATCCTTCAAAACCCATATAAACCCTTAAACATTAAGGGATTCATATTTGAAATTTAATATTCACTAAACAAGTTTGAAAATGTTTATTTAAGCCTTTATTTAAACTTTTTATATTAAAATAACTTTTCAATCATTCAGGAATAATTTGGGTATTTTAAAAAAATTCAAATTTTCAAATCTTTTAGATTGAATATGAAAATATATTGATGATGAGAAGGTATTTACCATGAAAAAAAATCAAACATGAAAGAAAACTATCAACCATACAAAGGAATCGGTCAATTATGGGAATAAAATATCGATCATGAGATCAAACTATTGATCATGTGTTGGAAAACAATTACCATGAGAATAATTTGATCGACTATGAGAACAAAATGAAAACCCTAAGAACAACAAAATGACCCTATGATGGAATAAACTGACCATAATAATAAACATATTGTTCATGAGAAAAACTATTAAACTTGAAAAGAAACTGATCGACTATGAGAACAAACATATCAATTGGGCAAACTAATAATCGACCTTGTGGAGGAATGGATCAATCATGGGAAAATTCTAATTAACCTTAAGAAAAAAAACTATCTACCATAAAAAAAATATCAAACATGAATAAAAATCAATTGATCATGATAAAAAACTATAAACCATGAGAATAAAATAAAATACTATGATAAGAAACTAAAAACGGATAGAAAAACATATGAATTATCCAGGGAAGAATACACAAGTCAATACCTTGAAAACTCTGACCATTAGAAAAAAAATAAATGGTTCTAGGATATTTTTTGAATTACCATAGGTGAGTCCCTTCATATATTATGAAGAACATTCCTACAATCCATATTCCCTGAATGAGAGGTGTTCCTTTGGAGCAGTATGAAAAACTATAGGAGAGCCTTATTGGACCTAAAAGTGGATATAGATCAAAATCAAGGGAAACCATATATGTTGATTAAGGTGAAGGATTCTTAGGAAGAGCTCAAGAACGATTAAGATTATGTTATCATGTGTTGAGTATGTTGACAGGGTATGATAAACATATATAAGGCATATATGATAGTAGTAATGATACCAATAACATTTGGGTGGGACACATTAGAATGAGATTTGATCATTCACTAGAGAAAATATGATCTAAGAGGTTGGTTAGATTATGGTCATATAGGTTTGACTAAAACCGGGCAAATGGTTTTTCAAAACACAAAATAAACCATATGGTCATACCTATTTTTTATTAAACCTAGATCAATGGGATGTGAATTTTATATCCTAAATATAAGACCAAGAAGAGAGTTTCAATTTAATGAAATGTTTCTAAGAAAAAAGTAAGAGGTTCTATATATAGTGAGGGAAGCCAAGGAAACAACCAACCTATAGAGACTCCATTTTTTCATGTAACACTTTGGAATATATCAAAGAATGATTTTTGATCTAGGAGTGGAGACAACATGTGATTTTGAGGCTCGATGTTCCTAGAATTAATTTTATAAAAATATTAAATATAATTTATATCACACAAGCACAAGTTTTCAGGAAAAATTAGATAACTCTTAAAAACTGTCTCATATAAAAAATATATGAACATGGTTTAATCATTAATGAAAGGTTTACTCTAGAAATGACCTAATGTTGATCGTCAGAGGGAATCAGGATAAAGAGGTAGTTTCTTAGTGTGTGGACCAAATTAATTAATTAATTAATTAATAAATTACATAATCAAATTACCTAAAGAATAATCCTCCATAAATAGATTTTCATCAAAAATCTCCAGGGTTACAAGTATAACCATGGGATTATTTAGAGGATAATTCAACATTATACATTGGTGGATTGAAATTAGATGATGATGAGCCTCTAGATCATGGCGAATTGAGGTGCATAAAATGGATTAACTTCTCTCTATCATTGGAATTTGTGCTCTTCATCATTAAATGATAGAATGTCGAGGAATGACTCATCATTTTTAGATTATTCCCATTATAATTAAAATATTTATCATTATAAATTCCTTATATTTGATATATGTAAAATTGAGCCTTTTAATGTTCTTATGTATTGTTTTTTAATTGATTATGAAATTAATCCTTGTTGTGACATTCTTCCTCACACATTCAATTCATGATCTAGTTCATTGTCCAAGAATGATTGGTCGACAATTGTTTCACCCTTTTTCATGTTATTTTATACAAATAGTTCTTTTCATTCACCATCGATGTCCCATGGGGCCACAATTGAACATTTATGGGTGAGTATGAGTGCAATCGACCCCCCAGATTCATGTAGGATTCACATACGATGAATGAACTGATTAATAAGGGATGTATTTGGATAGATTGATGGATGAAGGTGATTATTCCATGGTATGGGAATCTGGGTAGGAAATAGGTGATGGATGAAGATGTGGAAACACATGGAGGGTTTGTACAGGTGAGCTGGATTCTTTTTTCCAACCAACTGATGGATATAAACAATGGTCAGAGGCAATTACCACTGATTTCAAGAGGTTATATAGTGGGATTATATGTGGAAGGCATGGATCTAGGATATTCCAATAAGATATATATCTCTATGTAAAAATTTACTACATGGTATCTAGGCTAATAAACACATGTCATGGAGCACCCTAGCTGCGGAAACCAGTGTTTCTGGGTGATTTAAATATCAAACATAGTGTGGGACCCCTCACTATGTGTGACTCATTAATGGAGACCTAATTTCTACTCCAGGATTACACCAACATGGGCACATCAAGGAATATGTAATGTACTAGCACATGTCTAGGGTACATAAACATTACCATAGGGACACAAACACGACTAGGGTACAAGGCCATGACTTGAGAGACACAGGAATGGCCAATAGGACACATATTAGTCTTGGGTAGATAAGGAATTCATTTTAGTCCCCTTAAATGACATTTAGTGCTACATGGATAGCGATCCATGTACTGGAAAGGATAGATATAGTTTGTGATGTAGTACCACATGTCATGTGGGTCCGCTAACATGCTATGTGCCTTCATTTTTTAGGAATCTTCTACCTCTCATGTCTCCTTTGTTTTGAATCGTATTTTGGCCAGTGAGCAAACTGTGGTAAGTGTTTTTTCACTTAGATTTTGATGGTGTAATTAATGTTGTATTTTGAGATAAAATGTGATATTTTAAAATTTTGGTGCTTATTTAGGCATTATTGGACAATAGAAGTGATTAGACATTATCACCAGAGTGAAACCCTTCTAAGGAGTCAGGGCATGGGTCCTTTATCCGACTTTAGAGTAGAACCCTCCTACTGGAACATGGCATAGTTACTATATCCATATTTAGAGTGGAACCCTCTTGTAGTTTCTTGGTATGGGACCTCTATCTATATACCATTATATTGAAACACTCCCATAGAGTCAGAGTGTGAGTCATCTACCATTAGAGTGGAACCCTCCAGCAGATTCAGGGAATAAGTCCTCAACCATTAGAGTGGAACCCTTTTATTATGTCAGGGTATGGTTCCCCTACCATTAGAGTGGAAACTACCTACATAGAAATGATATGGGTCCTATACCATTAGATTGGAACCCTCTAATAGATTCAATGTATATGTCTTCTACTATCTGAGTTGAACCCTCCTATCATATCAAGGCACGGTTCCTTTATCCGTCTACTGAGTGGAACACTCCTATTATTTTTGGGCATGGGTCTTATTCCTATTGATTATGTAAACCATGACTGTGTGTCACAATAGAGAGGTATGGATAATCTTGGATTATTCTTTGAACAGATGTGAGAGATGTAGGGAATCCTTGGTAGACCTCTTGGAACTAATGGAAAAATCTTTTCTTGGGAAAGGTTGTGAGATTGAAATCCCCTTTCTCTCTCTTCTGATTTATTTTTTGAGCATATATCCCTATTGATTTTTTATTTATTCTATCATTATATGGGTTGATTTTTTCTCTTACTACTCCCCCTTCAGAATTCAGGGCATTTTACTGTGTATGTATATATAAGAGACCCCAAGACCCGCGCTTCTGGATCCTACACAAAAATGATTTAATTTTTTTTATAAATAGTAGCTCAAAAATATATATTCATTTACATATTAGGATCTTTTCTATTATATTATTTAGAGGAAAGGGACCACTATTACATATTATTAGAGTTTGAAATAATAAATAAAAAGGCAGCTATTTGAGTTTTCTTGTGCTAAATCCTTATCAAAGTTAATCTCCTTAAATCATCTAAATTATCAGGATAATATTTTATAAAAGATAGTGTGATCATAATTTCTTAGTAAGTGGTTTATTTGAAAATCAAGTGATAAAAATTTTGAAAATATATTTTGAAAACAATTTTTGAAAATAAATTTTGAAAATAAATTAGAAAATACATTTCAAAATTATCGTTTGAAATTAATTTTGGAAATAATTTGAAAATCTATATCATTGGAAACCACGTTTTGAGTCCCTTTGAAAATACCCATTATTTTTTAAAAGAATATTTGAAAATATCTTTGGAAATACTTACACATTTGAAAATATTATAATAACATTGAAAATAATAATTCATTTGAAAACATTTAAATGTCTTTAAAGATACACGATTAATTTGAAAACATTAAAATGCCTTTGAAAATACTTAATTTTTTAAAATGATTTATGATAATCCAATGATTTTTCAGAAAATATTAATCAAGCATTATAAAAACCCATGAGGAAACTTCAAACATTGAAGGATATTTGAGCCTACCCACTTTCCTTTGGGATGGTTTCACTCCCCAATTCCATTTCATGTTTACAAAGTCTAGGTGAAATTTTTTTAAATACATTTTGAACTTCCCTTACATATATATAATTTTTTCACTTGAGTTTTTTACTTTAGAAAAAAATGAACATAGAAATACATATACACAATTATATTTATATAAACTCATTTAATATGAACTTATCTATAGAAATAACCTATTTAATTTCTTATAACCATAACACATGGAAAATAACCTTTTCAATCACGCATGTAATGTAAACATAGGTATGATTAACATCTTGTATTAAAATTTCACTCATAAACTCATAAAAATACATTTTTATTGAAATGGAACATAAAATGATAAACATCATCCTTTAAAATTCATCCTTGATTAGATAATAATATTACCATTTACTTAATTTGAAATTTTATTCTTTGATTCAAAAAATAATGGTTTAAATATATGAACCAATCACATAAAATAATAAAAATTATAAATTATTGTTGACATAAAATAATATATATATATATATAATTTTTATTTCTTAAAATAATCATACTCAAGAACAATTATATAAAAAACATAAAATTATAATAAGTACCATTTTTAAATCAAACATTTTATCCTTGCATAATTTTAAAATATCAAATTGAGTGTTATCATGATTTGAAATGAACTTATTATTATTTCAAATCATGCAATAATAGATAAATGTGTGTGTATATATATATATATTGTGTGTGTGTGTATGTATGTATATATATTTACACATACACATACACCATATGTATAAAAACCCTTATAACTTTGAGAATAATTTTATTTAGTACATAAAATAGAAAGGGTCCTTAAAATACAAGATTAAAAGTATCACTTGACATGAATTTAAATCTTAAAAATGTTAACTTAGAGAATTTGAAAACAATACATGCATATGATTAAAAAATGAAAATAATTAATATATATATATATGTACATATACACATGAAGAATATACATTTAGAATTGGAATATATATATGTATATATATATATAGTATAGTCAGACCTCATTGAAATTGGAAACCAAATTGAGGGGATTCTGCCCTATTGGTGAGTTGAAACTAGTGGAAATGGAGGGAGATAGAGGAGGAGGGTTTCAGCTTGGTTATTCCCATGAGAGAATGGGGGTTTCCCTATGATAGAAAATTGATATATATTTTCATGTTTATATAGTCTTGAGCTATAAATTCTAGGATAATCTTGGATACTCACTAAATGGTATTAAAGTATCCCTACACCTAAGAGACCTCAATCAAGGGTTAAAAAAACAACTTATTTTATTTTGAAACAGAAAACCTAATTTCCACATTGTTAAATATTTGTTTTTTAAACAATCCTTTTAAGATTACTCATGAAACTGGAGTAGCTACTAGATATGAACATAGGACGAACACATTTAATTGGTTGATCCAAATATCTTTCTTCCTTTTTATTTATTTGGAAAATAAATAGTGGAGTAGGTTATTTTTCATAGGTCAATCAAGATATTGTTTCTATGTGGTGAATGAGGATCGAAGTGATTCCTTCGATGGTGATGAAGGATTATTAGGCGTGGCTTTCATGAGAATGATTCAATGAATAATGGAGGGATAGAGGAACAAGATAACTTGGAGAAGAATAAAAAATGAGGAGGATGATCGGACGATGCTTGTGAGTTCATCCAAAAACCATCATATAACTAAAGTTTTAAATAGTGAATAGTGTACACAAAATAGCATCTCACATTGAAATGTAAAGTTGTCCTCAACTTCTATATATGAAATTATGTTAGTAAATCTGGACAGAATTTGTAACATTGTTACCTTTTGAGGGCCTTATATATGATCCCATGAAGGATTTGGCCTAACCTATTCACAAATCAGGCCACAATATCATGGGTGAACTCTTCCCAAACTATGCTCCCTACCTCCGAGCTATGTGGCCAAGGCTAGTTCCCATTGGTGGTTGGGTAATCATTGTGTTCTCCCACAATGTGGTTTATCTGGCTAGGATTCTTGGCTTGGATGTGAAAAAAAATTCTAAAAAGAAATTCTAAATTATAACTTAATAAGAAAAATTAACATCGTTTAAATTATCATCTTTTTATATTTTTTATTACATTTCATCTATAACCTATTATTTTAAAAATCCTTTCTTATGACAAATTTTAAAACTAAATTGACCACTTAGTTTATGTTTTAACAATCTATTTTATAAATGTTCATCGCTTAAATATTAACATAATTAATTAATATGAAACTTATTAATTATTAATTTCTAATAAAATTTAATATTGTTTAAGTTTTAAACAAGTATAATATATAATTGTTAATACATCAATTTATTCCAATATTAAAATTATACTATTTAAAAATTTACTCATAATTTAAATAAAAAATAGTATATTCAATTCAATAATAAAGCATAATTTTAACTAAAATAATCATATATTTTAACTTACATTATGAAGATACATATATTCAATGAATATACCTACATTTGATAAAACAAAATACTATTTACCTTATCATAGAATTTTAATGATTTGAATATATCATGATTAAAATTTATGCTCATTAAAGAAAATAACTTAATTTCCAGAACATTAAAACATTTCTACGATGTTTAAAATAATAAACAATATAAAATAATAAATATATTGATATAGTTGTATTTTCCTTAATATAATAAAGAAAATATTTTATCCTAATTTATAAGAAAAATATAAATAAATATCTATGTTTATATAAAATTATACTTTAATTTATATTAACTATAAATCAAATCATTTGATGAACATTTATTAAAATCATAAATTCCTCATATGTTACAATATACTCACCCCTACAAGGGATTTTCCCACATGTGTCACATCTTATAAAGATGAAAGATAGGTTAGCAGTGATTATAGAGAAATATATGGATACCCTGGTACATTTGATTACATATGGTGATTGTGGATTAGAGATCTGGAGCAAAGCTCTCTCAGAATTTACTTTTATAATTTTTTTAGGGTTGGATATCTTTCTAGTTGGGTGTGTATTTTCCCTCTTTTCCCTTTCTAGTCTATATTTTCATACTATGGTATTCCCTAGAGGTTTTTCATGCATGGTTTATTCTCGAGATGTTTCATATTTTATTACTATTTCACTACACTTGCATGGAGACCGTTGGGTGCGTGCTTATAGGGGAATTAGGAATATGCCTCCCATATTGGTTATTTGTTTTTATATTTGTCTCTAGAACCAAGAATTTTCAGGTGGGATTGGGGTAGTTATAGATTGAACCCCATTAGGTCAAGTCAAGAAAGATAGGTATCAGAGGTGGTTCATTCCTTGGGACGGTGTATAGATTTTTTCACTTATAATGATTTGGTTGGGAATTATGGAAGCAACTTTAAAGTGTCTCAATTGAGGATTTCAGTCTAGGTAACTTAGTGATAGTGAAACAAGTGACATATCCATACATCAAGACTCTACCAACCATCTTTTAGACTTTTTATACAGAGACATTGGGTATGGGGAACTTTGGAACTTTCATTATATAGGATTAAGTCTTTTGACTATCTTTATTGAGGTAGAACCCCGTCTATATATATATATATATGTGAACATACGAATTTCGTATGTCTTGAATAACTTTTCAATATTCCTCTTTGATGACTTCCATCTAGGTTACAATTCATGGAACATGGTGGTGATCATATTAGTAATAAGGAATCAGTTTAGGGTCCATCACAAGAGATCCTTCCTCCAGATAGATAGAAAGAAGCACCTCCACCGATTGAGCATTAGATCATACAAGTTGATATGCCTAAAAATTCATGTAGTATTAGTGCACTCCTTGAGTTCCAACACCAGTGGTCATAGATGTTCTATAATGATACAGAACCCCAGGCTGTGGAGGATTAGCCAAAGTATGTGATCTAGGTTTTCTAGATTATTCATACATCGAATGATCAGGTGGTGGAACTTATAGCCACGCACTCATGGTAAAAATTTCAACACTCTCATGAGACAAATTTGTGTTGATTCTAAAAAAATTCATGATGATTCTACACTCTCATGGGAAAAATTTCAATATTTTTTGTGCATACAACTTCTCCTCATACTTGTGCTCAGTTCGGATTCAGAAGCTTCTAGAGATGTAATATGATGGGATGAAATTTTTTGACTAATAATAAATGTTTGCTGACCACACAAAATACTTCCTCGACATGATTCAATATGTTTACTTCTGGCCATGAATGTTTGACTAAGGACTCTTTTGTGACATTTGTGCTAGTGTGGTAACCCTATGTATTTCCACTTATTCTAGAGTGTTGGAAAAGATGACAGAGATAGAGAGATTCCTATCAGAGGGGATCCATGCTGCTATAGTTGGTAGTGGGGCGTCATGGGGCTGGGTCATTTATAGTTGCTTATAGGTTCTGTTTGGTAGGGTCTCAGGTTAAAAGATATTTTTAGGTATAAACTCAAACACATGGTCGTATAAAACAAGGACCACGTATGGGACCAAGGGAAACCAGAGAGGGGTTTGTTTATTCATGTTATGGGTGAGGTTAAATGGAACATGATTTCCATACCCAACATGCTAATGAGGGTAATGAAATAGTGGATGGACTTCCATAGTATAGGAAGCACCCTGATCAAAGATCTCGCTGATGAGGGCATGGGGGCCCCTGGGGAGGTAGAGCATTAAGTGAAGTAGGTGGGAAACCAAGAGGTGATATGTTTGGTGAATGAATTTATGAGATCATTTCAAAACCACCACTAGGCATCCCATTTGATGATCAGAGAGCAAGATTTTAGGTCCATGTAAAACTACAGGTTTTGGACGCCTATGACCTGGTGGCTCACGAGATGACGAGAGGCACAAATTTTGTTTCTTATAATCCTTCTTCAATTCTATTAAACATAGGTGGAGATTATTCATTTTTCAATTTAATCCTGATATTAGAGATTGATCTCTCAATTGTGATTTTATCCCATTAGCTTTTCCTTAAGGTTCATACGGGGAATGATTTTTTGTTATGTTTTATCTATTGGTAGTGAAAGCTCTGCTTTAGTGGAGAGAGTTTCTTGTGGGAACATTTAAAAATCGTGATGAGACATTATGATGTTATATTGGGTATGGATTTTATGTCCATAATCTAAGAACAGATTCAATATCACCATAGATGATTCAGACTCATTCTCACTGACGGGATGAGATTCTCCCTTGTAGGTGATAGAGATTTCAAGGCATGATGAGTAAATGTCACAAGCACGAGGCTAAAACCCATCACCCATAAGTTGGTGAGTGTACCCATTAGTGAATCAATATATTTAGTTATCAAGATTCCTTTTATTATAGATGATTTTAGAGATGTTTTCAACGAGGATGTTTTGGGACTAACTCTGAGGCAGGACAAGGAGTTTTTAATCGACTTACATCCGTGTATCACTCCTATATCACCTCTAAAATATTGGATGTCCCCATCCAAGATTTTAGTGAAATGGTTGTAGTTGGAGGACCTTTGGGAGATGGTTTTGGAAATCAAATATTGTTTATGAAAAATGCAGATGGGAGCTTGTAGATTTATGTGGATTATCATCACCTAAATTAGGCCACAAGAAAGAAAAAGTACCCATTTACTTGGATTGATGACCTATTTGACCAATTACAAGGCACATGATGGTTCTAAAATATTGATCTTTGGTATAGATACCACCATTTCATTGTTCGTGAGGATTATATTCAGAATCTTTCACTATGATGTCTCTATGGACTCTATGAGATCCTATTGTCAGATATACTAATTCCCCCTATATGTTTATGGCTATGATGAACTGGATCATCCTGTTGTATATAGAACATTTTTTTTCATCTAAATTTATGAAATAATCATATACTCTACATTATAGTAGGAGCATGTAGATCACCTTAGGATGGTCCAAGATTATCTTTAGGAACAACACCTTTATGTTATGTTCTCAAAGTTCCAGATCATGATTCATGAGGTTCATTTTATGATGCATGTAATTTCTAGGAATGTATTAGTAATGAACATGTTGAATATCAATGGAGTTCCTGCTTAGTATCCTCCCAAGCCCATGTCATAGGTGCATCATTTTCATAGATTTTTGGGGTAATACAAGAGTTTTGTGGTAGATTTATCAAGGATTGAATCCCAATTGACCACTCTAAAATATAAAGGGAACATATTTACCTAGATTGAGTAGTACCATAGATCCTTTGAGGATTTTACACTGAGTCTGAAGATTGACCTAGTGTTGAGACTATTAGAGGAGGTTATATAGTATATAGTATATTCTGATACATCTGGAGCTGGTATCAGCTACATGTGGATGAAAATATAGGAAGTTATCACATATGGGTAAAGTTAGTTGAGTCCCCATGAGCATAACTACATGAATCATGACTTGGATCTCTTAGTGGTAGTATTTTTTCTAAGTATGTAGAGATAAAATCTTTGGGGATGCTATTTTGTTGTTTACATAAACCATTAGAGTCACATGCATGTCTTAAGGAAGAGATATATGAACTTGAGATAGAGGTGCTAGATATAATTCCTATTGTATCATCACTTTGGGATAGTCTATACCCCTAGGAAGGTCAATATTGTGGTAGATTCAATTAGAAAGATTTCCCTAGGTCGTTCGGTGCAGGAGGAAAGAGAGTAGTTGCCTTCCTTGTAGATTACCCTAGTTGAGGAGGAGGGTCTAACTTTTCTTTAGTTGATGGAGTTAACTCTTCCACTTCTCTATCATGTGAGAGATTCCCAACTAGGAAACATATATTGTGTGGTCTTACATTACCAAATATCCTTAGTAGATTCACCGAATATATTTTGTAAAGGAACGAATCACGTTATTCTTTTCCAGGGATGGATGGTGGTCTCAATCACGATGCAGAAGGATGTAATGAGAGAGCTTCACACATCTCTTTTTGGTTGTAAACCCTTTTTTAGGGAAGAAGTATGATGAAATTTAGTTTTAGTTTTGGTGGACTGGAATGATTTGTAGAATGAAAGATTTTGTCTCTTGATGCCTCGCATGTATGTAGGTAAAGATTGAGCACCAGGTTCAGGTAGGTTTTTTGTAGACTCCTGAGACCACAAAGTGAAAATTGGATGGAATATCCATATACTTTCTAACAGGTAAAACATTGATTGTGAGAGCCCATGACCTAATATGGGTGATATTTTACTAATTCATGAATTCAAAACACTTCCTTTCTATCAAGGAGTAGTGTTCGATAGAGAGTTTGAGGTAATTGTATATATGTGAGATAGTCTTCCTTCATGGGGTTACCTCAATGAAGATCTCTGATTCGGATGAATGGTTTACATCATTTTTGTGTAGAGGCCTTCAAGAGGCATTAAAAACCCCAATGAGGATGTGTATATCCTTGCACCCCCAGACATATGGTCAGATAGGGCACACTATCTGGGTATAGGATGATATGTTTAGGGCTTGTGTGTTAGAAATTGGAACAATATGGGGGGACCACTTTACCATGATGTGGATTTCTTATAATAATAGATAACACCCCAATACCATCATGGCACCTTTCTAGGCCCTGTACGAGAAGACCATGTAGGTCTCCCTAAGTATGGACATAGATTGGTGAGGAATCCAATGTTGGTCCAGATATATTTCAGACATTGATCAAGAAGATATATGCTTTCCATTAGAGGATTAGGATAGCTCACAGCAGGAAAAAATCTTATGCAGATCGATGTTCTAGAACCTTGTAATTCAAGCAAGGATGCCATATTTTTTTAGAGTCTCCTCGTGATGAGGATTCTAGAGATTCAAACATGGTGGGAAACTATCTTCATGTTTCATCAAGCTATTCAAGAACTCCGAGAGGGTTATTGACGTTTTCTACCACCTCTCCTCACCCACACAATTGAAGTAGGTTCACATAATATTACATGTATCATGCCTAATGAGATAAAAGAATTTTACGCAGGCACATTCTTAACTCGAGTGAGCTAGACATCGAGGATGGATCCACATTCACAGAGAACCTAGTGGTGATAAAGGATCGGTATGATAAGAAACCTTGTGGATAGACTGTTCCCATGGTTAATATACTGTGTCCGTATGGGATAATCCAAGAGATCTCCATGGATTGGGAGAGCTAGACGAGAGGACAGTATCCCAATCTTTTTGTTTAGATTTTTTATTTTAAAGGATGATAATCATATATGAGGGAATAATATATCGACATTTTTTCTCCTTAAAATACTTTTAAATATATCGAGAAATATTTTTAGAGAAATATGCTAAGACTGTAAACAATTTCAATGCCTGATGTTCTGGGAATTAATTTTATAAAAATATAAAATATATTTTACATCACAATGGCCCAATTTTTCAGAAAAAATGGGATAACTCTTAAATATTCTCTCATATAAAAAAACTAATAATACCTTTTAATCTAAAATGTGAGTTTTTCCTTATGAATGAACTAAATTTTATCGTCATAGGGAATTCAGATAAATCATATGTTGGTTGGTGCATTAATAAAATTAATTAACAAATTATTTAATTCACTCATTAAATGGCCTAAAGAAGATTCCACAAAAATGAACTATTATAGAAATTTTTCAATATTATCTACATAAAATTGGTAACTTTAAAAGGATAATTTTACCTTACTCATTAGAATATTGAGATGAAAAAATATGATCCTCCATATCCATGTAAATCAAGGTGCAATGAAAACAATAACTTCTCTCCATCATTGGAATTTTCACAATTTATCATCAAACAATCCAATATCAAAGTAAGACACCGAATTTTTTATTCTACACATTACAATTAAAATATTTAACATGATCAATTTTTTATCATTGATATGTATTAAATTTAGAATTTCCATGCACCAGTGTATTAGTTTTCAATTTAATATTAAATTAATACTCGTTGTTCCATGTTTCTTCACCAAAACTATTCTTGATCTAGTTCACTGTCCAAGAATTATTTGAAAATTTTTATTTCACCCTTGTTCTTGTGATTTTATACTAATAACTATTTTTGTTCTTCTTCTATGGCCTATAGGTCCATGGTTTTACATTGTTGGGTGGGTAAAGTCACAATCAGAAACCTAGATTCATGGAAGATTAACATTCGATGAATGAAATGAAGAATCAGGTTTTTATTGGGATAGATGGATGGATTTTTGTGATATCATAATGGATTAGTAGTCCAGTGAGGAAATGGGTGGAACCCAGAGACGTGGAGATGCCTAGTAGGTTCGTACGGGTGAGTCAAATTGTGTTTTCTAGCCAATGGATGGATATAAGTGATAGAAAAATGTGATTACCGCTAATTTTAGGGGGTAAAACATTGGGATTCGTGGTAGTGGGTGAAAATATAAGACATGAAAATAATATATTACTTTCTAATAAAAACTAGACTACATGGTGTGTGGGAAAATGAGCACAAATTGTATAGACCTATGGATATGGAAGTTAGGGTTTTCCGGTGAGTTATATATCAAACACCATGTGGAACCCTCTTACACAATGTGACACAATGCTAGAAACTCGATGTGTACTCTGGGAGTACATGGACATAGGAAGATCCAAGAACATGCTGTATACCAGCATATGGCGAGGGTTCATGGACATGGACTGAGGGAAACATGCACGATCAGGGTACATGAACACAGTCAGGCATACATAGCCACATCAAGAAGGACAAATCCTAGCCCCAGGTGGCTGAGGCACTCTTTGTAGTCTCCTTACACGCCATCTTGGGATACATCTATAGTGAGTCTTGTACTGGTGAGGACTTGACCATGAAGCAAGGTAAGACCACACGTTATGTGGGTCGCCTTACACGCTATGTACCTTCTTTCTTTAGAAATATTCTACCCATCATATCTCTTTTATTTTGACTCAAATTTTGGCTCATGAGTAGCCTATCCTATATTTTTCCATGTATATCACGATGGTAGAATTTGTGCTATATTTTTAGATAATATGCTATATGTTAAAATTATGATGCTTTATTAGGTGGTTCTTGATGAAGGTAGTGATCATATGGGATTATAAGAGTGAAACCCTCCTTCTAAGTCAAGGCATGGGTATTATACTCATATTATGAGTGGAATACTCATATTGGTTCAATTAATGGGTCCCCTAACCATATTCATAGTGGTACCCTCTTATTGTTTCATGGAATGGGTCTTCAACCACTAGAGTGGAAGATTCCTATGGATTCATGGCATGAGTCTTGTACCATTAGAGTGAAACCCTCCCACGAGGTCACGTTATTTTACTCTACCATTAGAGTAGTACCCCAATGCAGATTCATGGTATGGGACCTCTACCATTAGAGTGGAACCCTCCTATGGATTCATGGTATGGGTCCTTTACCATCCAAGTGGAACCCTCCTGTCATATAAGGGTATATTAACTCTATAAATTTACCGATATGAACCCTCATATTTGTTCAGGGAATGGATCATCTACCTAGAGATTATATACCCTCAATGGTGTGGAAATTTGGAGAGGGGTGGATCAGTAATGATGTTTCTTTTGAAATATGTGTGAGATGTTGGTAAATGTTGACGGGTCTCTTGGAAGTGATGTCAGATTCTTTTCTTAAGTTAGGCTATGATTTAGATATCCCCTTTCTATCTCTTTTGGGTTTATTTTATGAAGATATTTCCCTATTGATTTTTTTTTCATTTATCTCTTGATTTGGGTAGATATTTTTACATATATGGAGTCTCTTACTACTCTACCTTCAGCTTTTGGTGTTTCCTAGTGGGTATGTATATACTCACCCCTTCATGAGTTTTTATCACATGTGTCATGTGTTATATAGATGACGGAAATATTGGTGGTGATTATATAAGATCATAGGGATACCTATGTGTATTTGAACATGTACGGTGGTTATGGAATGAAGATCTAAAGTTGACCTTTCTCAGCATTTACTTTTACAGTTTAGTTTGGTTGGGACAAATTTCTGGTTATGCATCTATTTTTCTCCATTTTTATTTTTAGTTTATGTTTTCACACTCTTATATTCACTAGCGGTTTTACATACATGATTTATTCCCTTGATTTTGAATATTTTATTATTATTAATCTATACTTATTCATAGATATGGTTGGGTGCACACATACATGTACATTAGGCAAAGGCCTCCTGTACTATTTATGTTTTTTAGAACTTGTCATCATCCCCTAGCCCTTAGAGGTGGTCTTAGTATAGGTGATTCTAGAGACCTGTTGACTCTGGTCTTGAAAAAAATGAATGGGAAATATCAATGATACACATATACCCTTATTAGTGGTGATCATCATTTAAGATCAGGATTCTCAAACCATGTGGCTATTGGAATTTAAAGTCTTATATATTTGAACATGAAGATGTTAACATTTTTTATGTAGGATAGACCAATCTCTTTCATTTTTTTGGTCATGAAAATATGAATAGAGTCTTAAAAGTTTTACTTTATGTGGTTAGATGAAGGGGATTAAGGTAGTATACTTGGTAAAAGGGTGTTTGTGAGAAAATTGACATGAGTTAAAGGCCCAAAGAAGAGAAGTATGACCTTGAAGATGAGTTCATAGAGTTTTAAATTTGATTATTAAAAAAGTACCTATTTTTATAGATTTTTCCCATGCATAGGTGAAGTGGGGTAAAGTGAATGGGTTCTCCAGTATATAATTAAAGCAAACCTAATGTGAATGGTGGTAGAATATCCTCACCTAAAAAACATTATAAAATTTCTCAAACATATATCTAAATCATATGAGGTGGAAGAAGAATAATTCCAGAACTGAGAAAAGGTAGTGAATTTTATCCCAACATGGTTCTAGAAGGCGATAAATACAAATAATAACTACACATATGGTTTTTTCCAATCGAGCGAGGAAGAAAGTATCATGAAATTTTAATTCATGAAATAGGGATGACAGTAGGTTGTTAAACATCATAAAAAATGGATGTTGAACATATAGTTTATCATCATATGGTGAGTAAGAATATGAGACAATATCATTCATGTTAATGAAGAAAATGATCCAAACACACTAACCCCATAAGTGTCATTCTTTTTATGATAAATAAGGGAAAATGGAGGGTTATCATTTCACATTAGTGTTCCATAAATATGATTATTTCGGTCAAAATGTTGCATGAACCACCAAGAGAACCCTAGAATATGGGGTAACTACTTTAGAAGGATTATAGAAGAACAATCCACCCTATAAACATACCAAAAGGTATTAAATGTGAACTCCAAGGGTTTTAAGACCCATCATGATCATTGGATATTGTATAATGGTAAATATCTCCCTATATAATAAGAATTCCAATGGAAATGTAGATAAGATAAGGATAAAAATTGAATATTTTTTAAAACATTGGATTCAATTGACATATTTTCGTAAATAAAGAAAAATAAATTATGGTGGACTATTGACCATGACATTGCATCATAGGGCCTGCCAGGATCTTACCAAGAATCCACTAAGACATTTTCCCTAGACAGTAGGTATTCCTATAGAGTCTTGTTCCATCATCTTTGGGGAGTATGGTTGGAAAAGAAAGGATTATGGATAAATTCAAACTATAGGGGAAAAAATTTAAAGAAGAAAGAAAAATTATCCAGGAAATACCCGACCAACTTAAGGCTAGACTCACATGCATTGGGAACATTGATGAAGTTAACCAGGATCAATGGTGTGCCAATATGATAAAATACAAAAGAAAATGGTTTAACTATACTTTGGGGAGGTCTATGTTTCTCCATGATGATGTAGATTTTAAGGTCATCTACTTTGGATCAAGGGGTGGTAATAATTTTAGGATTTGGATCTTTGTCCAATGGAGAAGATGGTCAATATGCTATCAATGGAAGATAAAAAATTTAATAAATTGGATGAATGGGTATCGATACCAAATCCCAAATGGGAAAAAAACATATAGGTTAAGGTTATAAAGCTTTGAATAAAAGGAAAAAACCATTTTCATATCTTGAGAAAAAAATATATGTGAATTGAAAATTATGGTGCTAGTATAAATAGTTTATTAGGGGGGGTTAATGCAGTTTAAAGTCATGGTTCTTAGAAAAAAGGTGTAGTTTTCTATACATAAAAGGAGAGGAAACACCTAATGTGAAATGATGCCCAAATTTAATTATAATCAAACCTCAAATGTGTTTATATAGTTTATGTTAATGATTCTTGGATCATATGGGCATTCCATTTATGGCTATGTAGCCAAGACCAATACCAGGAATTTTAAGATTACATGAAAATGGTTATTTCTGTTAAATTTAATATATATAGAAAGTTTGGAGAGAAGAAAATGAGTTTTCACTAAATATTTCTTAAACCAGTGGGTTAAGTGAGAATTACCAGGCATCTACTAAGGTAAGAAAATAATCCTCACAAGATTTGCACCTATTTCCATTTGTGATATAACATTTAACTGAGCCATAAAAGTGTATAATCGATGATTAGAGATATGGATTTCAATTTTTTCTATCATCATGGGGTTTTTCCTAAAAAAATATGACTCTTTCTTGGGGTAGATTAGAGCCTTACTAGTCACACTATTATCGGTTAGGATCTAAATTTGAATAGATTTAACCTTCATATTGCTGTGGTTTAATGTTATAGATCATAAACCATTTAATGAAATTATTTTTAATTCAAGGATCTTGGAATAAGGGTGTGGTATCCCATATATGAAGTGGGATTAGACCAAATATTTTTGAATTGGAAATCTCATGCATAGATCTGAACAAACCTCAAACAAAAATGCATATAGTTTAAGTATGTGATGTGTGGACCATATTGCTACAAGATTTTAATGTCACATATCATTAACTAATTCCATTTGGGGTGTAACACCACTTGATGTGTAAGAGAGAATGGATACATGAAGAGGAAGTTTCGAGTATTGATTCAAGGTGGGAGAAATGGGATACATATGGATGCGCCTAAGTTGGGAAACCCATGAATCACTACATATACCATAGAATAATAGTCAATCCACATGTAACTCTAGAGGGTGGTGTGGTAGGATACCGACACCAAAATTGGAAAATAATACAACACATATTGGACTTACATACAGAGTATGGGTTATAGAATAATGGGTGGTTTAGTTAAAATGATTGTGATCTCATAGTTGTTGAGTTCCATAGTCAAATAGAATTTCTATTTTACTCTTAATGCATCATAATGGCTTACTAGGGTAGTATATTAAGGATAATGGATTGGGTGTCTCAATATCTTAGAATATATGTATCTTTATTTTGTATTGTATTCTTGATTTTGAAAATTTCAAGAGTTGATGATTGTTTTTTTCTCTCCTAGATTTATTGAATTTAAAATAGATGAAATAGAATTAAAACACAAAAATATGTGAAAGGGGTTGAATTTAGGTTCAAACACAAAGATTCTTCATCATTATTTGGTTCAAATCTGACAATGGTGTCTATTTCATTCTTACATTTCTCTCCTCTATCTAATTTGTGGTTCTAAACATACCCAAGAGAGATCTACCCTAATACATCGAATTCCACCTCCTTCACAACAAAGAGTCGATTAACTCACTTGATTGAGGAAATCAATGTCTCAACACCCACCTTCATAGTATGATGTTCATCCCTCAATCTATAGTTCTCCACAGGTATGAAATATGAACCTATAGATGGAGGTAGACACGATTTGATGAATTTGGGAATGAAGTAGCTCATCTGGAAGAGAAGATGAATATAATATATCTACATCTTTCCATTTTTCTTTAATATCAAGGTTGAACCACAAAAAAATTATAGAAAAGAGTTCCTTTGTGATTTCCCCAATTAACATAGCCCTTAAGATATTTCTCCATTAATTGGAGTTCAAAAGATCACATTATAGTGAGGAGAATGGGGAAGAAAGAAAAAAGAAATAGGAGGAAGAGAATAATACAACACAATTAACAAAACAGAGCAGAATAAGTATTAACATGATGAAGGAACTTACATAAAGAAAGATATATCAAAAGAAAACCACATTTGAGGTTTGAATATTACAAATGGTTTAAAATCTCAAGGAATAAAATTATTTTAATTGATGACATTGCTCTCTCTTATTCAGTTTTGAAGTGAGCTTTTCAGATGGATGTCATGTGTTCAACTCCAATGGTGGTGATTAATTCTATAAGGAGAACCACTTCTAAAGATTTTGAGGGTTATGTAATTAAGTAGGTTAAAGCACAATATAAATTTTTCAATGATCAAAATGTTATAATTTTGATTTGTATTCCAGTGAGCCTTTTGAAGTGGGAATGGAAGTTAGTGGAATAAGTTGGTAGACTGGCCTTGGGCCCATGATATCAGGGGCATGGCGGTGACTAGTTCTATGAGTGTTTTGGGGAATTAGTGGTTTAGATTCATCCATGGAGATGTGGACATATTCCTAAATTGAGGAAGGAAGTAGAGATCATGCATTTTGAAATAGGGTAATGCTTTGATTGAGGTGAAACTTCTCTGATCTCCATAGGCGAGGGAAGTGTTTTGTGGTTTGGGAGTCTCATCTAGAATGGTCTCCTAGAAAACTGGGTGTGGGAACATGGTCACAAGGATGACTGTGAGAGGGGTGTAGATATGGAAAGTTAAGTTATTGTGGAATAATAGACAATTTATGATGGACCTAATGGTCATCATAGGGACCGTGAGACAGAGGTGGAAATGGCGGCATAGTAAGAAATCCCCGGTCATTATACTAACCATGGAGATGTTTTTCAACATGTTGCATGGTAAGTAATACCTCAAGGTAGGCTGATGGGGTGATCATGAATGAGTTACAAATTTGGAATAAATATATCGATATGCATGGCCATTTTATGCCTTTGAATTTTTTCGACTTTCATTTAACCAAAATAAATACAATTTCAGTGTAGAATTGTTCCAATTAAATCTTAGTTCATTTCAACATTTTTAAAAAAATTTATTTCAAAATGATTTTAATTTATGGGTTTTCATTTAAATTCAAAAGAAAATTTTGAAATAGTTAATAATCAAAATTTTATTCCATTTAATTAAATAATTACAGATTTAAAATTTAAAATTTTAATTTCACAACTCAAGAATTAATCACCATTTTAACGGTATTTCTTTTTCAAATTATCCTAAAAATGAATATATCAGTGAAAAAAATATTTAGATCCATTTGACATTTATGTCCAAATTTCACAAAGTCACCATAAAATAATTAATTACCCAGTAGTTGAATTAGAAGTGTTGATATTTTTAATTAATAATAGATAAAAATATTCAATTTTTCAACTCATGTCACTCCCCCACACAGTAACTATTACACTTATAGGATATATTTTCATTCAATTTCAATTTAATCCAAATGTAAAATAATGTCACCCTACATATATCAAAATTTTACATACAGAATTGAAGAAAAAAATATATTCATAACAATTTGGAAATGTCTTGCTTCATATGTGATTCAAACCACTCTTTCACTTAAACTCAATCAAAGCTCAATTTAAGAGTAGATCGAATTATATTACTGAGGAACCATAATTAAAAAAATACACTTATATTTTTTCATTTTTCCTTGGATTCTTCAAAGCAAAGATTGATTTCCCACTTTATTCAAACAACTCAAATGAATTTGTTATAATTAAATTTTACCCATCATGGGTTCAATATTAATATCACCAAAATGAATTAATTTTTAATAAGATATGTTTTTTATATTTTTTGAAATTTTCATATCCATTTATGTGAATAAAACTATGAAAAATAACTTATTAATTTTTTTGAAGGGATACCCACACACACTATTTCATTTACTTTGAGATCCATTTTGGGTTCCCAATTTCCCATTATAATTCAAGGATCAAAGGAATTATACCATTTTCAATTGAGTTGGATATCTAAGGTGTTATCTCTTAAAAAGGTCAAGTTACCTCAGATTAAGTTCAAAATTACAATGATTTTATGTTATAAAATTAATTCTACAAAACCCTTTTCACTCACACTCCATCTCCTAGTTCTAAGACCAAACTTCAATAAAGTCAGTGATTGACTCAATCGACAATCACTTAAGTCATATAGTTTTAGAAACAATACATTATTTAACCTCTACAATGATATTTTCAAACTAGTGATGATATTAATGAAGTCCAATAATTTTTTTTAAAAAAAATAGAAAATAATAAAAAAAAAATTAGTGTACATAACTATATTTATAAAATAAAATTTTAATACAGAAAAATAGAAACCTACAGAAACTATTTACATATTCCTAATTTTTTAAAATTTTTATTTTGTTTTTTAGTTATAGATATTATATTTTAAACATAAAAGGTATTTAAAAATAGAACGCCTTTTTTATTTACCTACATATTTACTAACAACATAATAGAAACTATGATTTTTTATTTACATATTCTAAAACAATATACAATAATAATTTAAAACTACTATAATATAGGTTTTATCTTCTCCCAAACACTTGTTCATGTAAATTTATATTTAGGTTCCAGAAAATATACATAAAAAATAGCGATTTTTTCACGACCCCTCACTATAATGATACCCCTCATGGAATTATAATGAATAAAGGGAGATAGTGACCCCCTAATTCCCATATCTAGTAGGCCTTAGGTTGGTAAATGGAACCAAGGGTGTACAAATCTCACAATATGCGAGGAATTACCCTTTATAGGGAAATACTATTGGAAGATAAGATGAATCATCAATAAATACAACTATAAGACATAATATAAATAAAGAAAAAAAATCCCACATGAATGTGTAAAATAGACCTAATACAAAAAAGTCTCCAAAACAAACGCCAAAAGTAAAGGTAGGAAACGACATAGAAACAATCAAGATCTGGTCTATTATGGTATAGCACAGTCTGTGAAATCCTCCCAGAAACCTAGAAATAGTTTTATATATGATGGGTGAGAATACATGTATACTCAGTTGGAAATCCAAAATCTACCATGAACATGTTGAAGAGGCATACTAGTTCACCTGTGAGAAAAGAACAGAACCAAACAACACCTAAGCAAGTATACTAACCACCCAACCTCACCAAGTTACTCTTAAAAAGTAACACAATTCAAGTAATATAATATAAATAAAATCAATGATAGGGTACCCTACAGCACATTCCTACTAATTAGCCACTATCACACCCCAATGAAAAAATTCCTTCCACTCCCACCTCTTCCAAATATGCCACGTCACATCCCACTCGCACACACCAAGACCTCACAAAACAACCCCCTCACATACCAGAAAATCACAACACATCCCACCTACACACACATGGTCCTCACAACACATTATGCTTGCACAAGCCTGGGCCTCACAACACTTCCTTCCCACACACACCTATGCCTCACATCACATCACATCTCATCTGGAAGAAACTCGGGAAAGAACATCACAACTCATACTGAAGGAACCTAGAAAAAAAACCACATCAATCGCAAACATTTGGGCTACCACATCTCACCACATCCTGCCCAAATAAACATGGGTCGTCATCACCTAGAAGTGGGAGCAGGGAAGTGCGGGTGGCCATCCATCCATCCTCCCAACATGATACTGGGAAATACACCCTCCCCCAAGATAATGGGGGTGTTCGGAACATAGTTCCAAACTAGTGTGGCGCGCTTATAGAAATCCAAAGGAAAATACAAGTGTATACATATATGATACAAAACACACAAGACCAATCTATGGGTTCTCCGTCAAAAAATCCATCTCAGAAGACCATCAATTTTACTACCGCCCCTAAATGCACAACACCACACAAAAATCCAAAAAACACATTTCATATTTCCATCCAATTTCATGTAACCACTTTCATTCCATTAACCAAGCCATCCCAATCCATTCCATGCCTTAATAATCAATTAATTATTTATTCCATCATTACTAGGTAATCTAGAACAAAACAATAACATCCTCACAACCCTAAAATTATGGCCAATCAACCCAAATATCACCCACATCCCATTGAAATCAGAAAACACTATCCCACAAGCACGACCACACATAAAAACATATCAATAACCATTTTTTATAGATTTAAAAAAGAGATTTTATCACATTTAACTTTAATTTAGGGCTGTTATCACAAAAATCAAAATCCAAGGGAACCCATTTTTATTATCCAACTATACGTGGGTATTCAATTTACATTTTTAGGGTGATACCAAACAATCGGTACCAAAAAAACAATCATAGAACACATATCAAGTGCAAACAGATCCCCCAAGGCCATAATTATTTGCAGGGAATCAAGCCGAAACAATCAAAATATCACATATAATATAAAAGATATAAAAACATGCAAATAAAACCCTATTTACATGTTTCAATAAAATTAAACAATTATTGATTTTTTGTTAAACAGGAATAACCATAATCCATAGGTAAAAAAAATAAAATCCTTCCCACATGATGAATAGTAAAGAGAAATGAAAGAAATCATACCTCAAGGGAGATTTCTAATTGATACACACTGTAGGGAAAAGAAGAATGATTACAGACCACAATTGTTCCATAAATACTATAGATCAGCCCATACTGCACCATGGATCCATAAAAACACAATAAAATGCACCCCCCCAAATGAAAGAAATACCACCATAGTAGATCCCTAGGAGAAGAATGGAAGGAAAGAGAAGATAAAGAGAAGATAACTCACCAAATATGAACCACGAATTTCCAAAAAACATCTACCGAGATCAACAGATTGAAGAGGGACGAATAAGGGCTTATAAGACACTCCAGGGAACCTAGGGTTCTCCCAAAATAAGAGGAGAAAAGAAAATGTGACTGAATGAATGAAGGTTTGGTCAAAAATAATTTTAAAATGCACATGATTGGGGTATTACACGACTTGTAAACCCCTTTCACGTCATGTAATACCCAAGGTATGGTTTTTACTGAAAAACATGTCACCTATTAATTTTATATTATTTTTCTAACCCTGAAATATTACACATCATGAAACCCTATTTCATGAAATTTAAAATGTTTACACATCCTGAAACACTATAAAAAATCCAAGAAACTGACTTTCACATCATTCAATCCACTTACAAGATGTGTAATCTCCCTTCTTCTAGCATTTGGAAACAAAACCTCTCCATACTCCCTCCAAGCCTCCTCCAAACACTTCCAATGACCAAAAATAGCAATGTACGTGACTGATAAGGTACAAATCATTGCCTCAAAAACCTTTCAAAATATTCTCGACCTCGAGAATCCAAAACCAAGATTAGTGGAAAATAGAGCCCAAACAACCACCCCACAAGTTACCTCTCAAGGATCTCGTCATACCTCAAACACTACCACCAGCTAAACACACCAAACAAAATGAACACAACCACAATCCACATAATCTCACGCAAAAACACTTCCACATGACTAATACACAATCATATCAACCTCCATGTATCCCAAACCAAAAACTTTTACAACCAAAGATCTAAACTATCTCTAACACAAGAATCATATAATTCTGTATTTCATGTTAAGATAATATCAGTTCTGGGGGGAACTAACTCACATGCATGGGTTTAGTCACATCAAAATTAATGTGTCTCAATTAGGAATATGGTTCTCCCCATTACATATGTTATTAATTTATCAAAAACCACACAATTCATAACCATAAACTTAGAAAACATCTCATTTAATAAAACAAAAATGTTATAAACATCACATTTCAAAGAAAAACAAAGTAAAAAACTCAAATAAACTTTGGGGACTGGGCACATATCTATGTTTCTCACTACTGAGTACTCTCCTCCTATATACCATGCCTCCACAACACATGATCCAATGTAATGGTATGTCCGTTCAAAACCTTCTACCGATGATCTTGGATCTCCACTGGTCACTACACAAACACCACATCATCCTCTATATCCAACTCCCAACATTCAATAACATGGGAGTCATCATGTAGATACCTACAAATCTAATAGGAATGGATGACATCATGGATCCTCTCCAACTGTGGTGGAAACACCTACTGATACACCACCTAAACAACTCACCCCAATACCTCAATGGGTATAACAAACATGTGAGAAATATTAATCCCCTTGTCAAACCTCCACTAACCATGTTGAGGGGAAACCTTAAAGAAAATGAAGTCCCAAACCTATAACTCCATGGTCCTACTTTTGCAATCTCCATACAACTTTTTCTAGTCCTGTGTTTCTTTCACTATCTCACAAACAAGCTAAACCTTTTCTTTCATGATCTGCACCACATCGGGACCAAGAATGACTATCTCACAAACCTCTCTATAGAACAATAGAGACCGATATGGTCTTCCGTACAATGTCTTAAATGTAGAAATTCAAATCAAATAGTGATAGATATTATTATAAGAAAACTCTTCTAAGGACAGGTGTCATACCCATTTTACACTAGATTCCAAGATGTGTTCCCACAACTTATCCTCTAATGTATGGATAATTTGTCCTGTTTTCCAATATGTTTGAGGATGGAAAGAAGTTCTAAGTCATAACTAGGTGCCAAAAGAATGTTCCATTCCCCTCCATACATGCGAGGTAAACCACATGTCCAGATCTAAGAAAATCGACCTCAAAAATCCAGGAAACTGCATCACCTCATCCACATACCTCTTAGCCAAGGCATCCACTATGCCTGATTCCTTAATCACTAAGAAGTGGAAATATTTCATAAACTAATCCATCATCACCCAGATAACATCATAACCTCCTTGAGATATGGGTATCACTATGATGAAATCCATTGAGAAACCATCCTCTTTACACATGGGAATATCCAAAGGCTGTAATAAACCCCCAGGAACATGATGCTTGGACTTTACCTACAAGAAAACCAAGCACTTTGCCACCACTTGTTTCATATCAGGACACCAAAACTAAATCTTTTATCCATGGTACTTATTAGAAACTCTTGGATGCACTTCCAAGGGTGAGATATGAAATTTAATAATATTTATTCTACTTATTTCTATCAGAACAAAACAAATTTCAATGAAACAACATCTAGTTCTGTCCATCCTCTAACCACCCCTCCAGAGCATCACCATGGATAACACGATCACACAAAACCTCCACTAAGGAGTCCCCCAATTAAGACAAATCCACCTACTGCATTAGAGAAGTCCATAACATCCCCTGAAACAAACATCCTTTACCACCATCCACTTGTGCACCTAATTGATATACTATTAACTCCTACATCGACTTCAAATCATTCACATGTTTTTCCAAAAAACCTCCTTTTGAAACTATCTTCTGAAGCATTGAACATGACATTTCCTGTTTCTGATGTGTAGGAAATCTAAAAAACACAGTCTTGAAGAATCTCCATCCACATCTACTATCATAGATTTAGGTTATTATGGGAACAACAATAGCTCAAACTCTTCTGATCTATGAAGAACACAAAGTGATCCTTAATGAGGTAATGCTGCCATAACATTAGCATGAAAAACACTACTGCCAACTCTAGGTCATGTGTGGTATAGTTAAATTTGTGGGGAGATAACTTTCTAGATTTGTAATAGATAATTTCCCATTGTTTCAATAGCATAGATCCCAAACTCAGATGGTATGTTTCACAAAACAACTCAAACATCACCCCATCCTCAGGCAACCAGAGCACTAGTTCACTAACCAACATCCTCTTTAGGTATCTGAATGCTACCTAGAACTGATCACTCCACATAAAATCTTGGTCTTTTCTAGTCAAATTGGTCAATGGGGCTGCAACTTGAGATAAATCAGGTTCCAATATCTGATAATTACCATTGAGACCAAGAAAAATACGAACCTATGCCACGTTCTTACCTACTTACCAAGAAAAAAATACTTCAAAATTCTACGAGGATTCTACAACACAATATTGAGAAACCATATTCCAAAGGAAATGAACCTATCATGTCCAAAACATACACTTGGGAAAATTTCCATAGAGCTGGTGTTGTTGATTAACCTACATGATAGTAATGAGAAGCTCAACATGATCCTTATCTAAATTCAAGTATATTAAGATATTTTTGATGAATATGATGATGAAACGATCTAGAAAATAATGGAACATGGATTTCATCAGCCCCATGAACATATTTGGTGCGTTCGTAACACCAAATGGCATGACTATAAACTCAAAGTGCCCATACCAACATCTGAAGGATGTTTTTGGGATATCACCCTTCTTCACCCACAAATGGTTACATCCAGACCATAGATCGATCTAGGAAAACCAAATGGACCCCCCAGGGTGGTTGAAAAGACCGCCTATGCTTAGAAGATGATAATAGTTATTTATTTTCACCATATTCAACCTCTGGTAGTCTATCCACAACCTCAAGGCGCCACCCTGCTTCATTTACAACAACACTGGAGCACAAGATAGTGACACACTGTGCTGAATAAAAGCCTTAGGTGTTTGATCATCTATATTAATTATTAATTCATGCCACTCAGAAGGTTTCATCCAATAAGGATTTATCAAAATCAGAGAAGCATTAGGCTGAAATTCTATCCCAAACTCAACATCACTTCGAGTAGGTTGCATCACAACCTCCTTGGGAAAACATTTAGAAACCCCCTAATGACCCTAGGAACTAGGACCATTTCAGCATCCACTAATTCCAAAAAAGTATCATCCAAAAAATAAATAAGGGACTCCACATGCCACCTGCCCACCTGAAAACCCCCACTTTATAATGAAAACCACTGGTTGAACGTCCCCATCCAAAAACATGACCATCATCTGGAAGTAGTCAATAAAAACACATACTAAATAAAACAATTCAGTTCCAATGATGACATAACATGGATGAATCTATAGTAATTAGATATCCCCATGGGACACATGTTGTACCATCATTAGTTTATACCCACGACACATATCAAACACACTTGTCTGTCCTCCAATAGGTGTACTCAACACCAGGGGCACGAGAAGCCTCTCTATGCCCATTCCTAGAGAATGGGATTGAGTGGGTAAAACAAAGGAGTGTGAATATATTGAATCAAACAAATAAAAATAAATGTTACTAATAAAACTGATCATACCTATAATGATCTATGGCCCTGCTGGAACTGCTACCACCACATCATGCAACTAACCATGTCCAGATCCTCTACCTCTCTACCAACAACCACATCCATGACCATACATGGGTCAAGGTCCCTAAGCATGGGTGGATTCCTGAGTTCATCCTCTACCTACTCCATATCCCCTTGATGGAGAAAAGGATTACTTTCTCGACTGAAAAAACTGTGAAATTGGAAATTGATGCTCATAATGACACAGAGCCTTTCCACCTCCACCAAAACAGGCTCAAGAAGGCAATGGGCACTGATTCAAAATATTTATGTGAACCCCATAGAAGAAATACATCGTCCCAAAGCCCACAATAAAGGAACAAATACTTTATGAAATAGAAGGCCGAAAAGGAAGCTATGGAGGTCAAACCCCTGCCGGTCCAAATCTCAATGTTCCTGGTGTAAGAGATATTTCACTGACAACTCTACCTCTTGAAGAAATTTATTATCTCTACTCTATTGTTAGACCTCCTCATGAGTAAATCCACTCAATCACCTCATCCTTCTTTTGAACCTCCAAATACATCAGTAACTTAAAAGTAGGAAGTGCATACTGGATAGAAGGTTGGAGTGCCTCCTCAAGATGTCTTGCACGAGACTCCTCTTTTGAAAAAAGGATTGGGGAAAAGTGCAGAAGGTCCTTGAGCTTGATCCCAACCTCCCAAACTAACATACTACCATACTAAAGGAATATTATCTATTTCCTCTTTTCAAACATCATGATATACGAAAGGAACTCCCCCCAAAACTCTCTATGAAATTCAACCCAAAAACATTTCTTCCTCCTTATGATCTGCTAGATATAGTATCCACCATTGACGTGAAGCTCCCCACTTCTGACTAATTTCCAAAGGGACCCTATACTCTATTGGGGCCTGAATCAGAATAAAGGCTATATGCAGATCCTCTAGAAAACCTTTTTTCTCTACATTAGAAATACTACCCTCTTACTTTCACCAAGCCTGCCACTATAAATAACACAATGCACTCTTCCAATAATCATCCTTCTCTGCTTGATCAACCTTATAAAAATCAACCAGACCATCAAGCTGAATCTCTACTGCCTCATCCACACCTATAAGATAACTAGGAGCTATACCATGAAAATAAAATAATGATTTCCTAAGCCTGAGTAGTATAAAATGTTAAAAATATTTATTTTAATTCATTTTACTCACTTTATTAATTTAAACCTTCATCAAACAACCCAATTCAAAAAATAATGAAATCATTATGACCCCTTTATGTCTCATAGGTCTGTACCCTACATGTATTTCCATATTACTTTGTCATTAAATAATCTCAGACTACATGCACTAGATCATAGGGGGCCCTAAAATCCCTTTTTTCTAGCTGGTCTCTATAGCCCATGTCAAACACCAAGGTCAACTAAAACTGTTTCCATACCATCCCTTGAAATCCTCATGGTTACTAACTCCAAACTCCATCCTATCTCTAAACCACCATCTCTAATACCACTCTATCACTACCCCATATAACCAAAGATACCCCTCTTTGGCTGGAAATGAAGAAAGGGAGATAATGACTACCGAGTGCTACCTCTAGTAGGCCCCGAGTTAGTGACTAGCACCAAGGGTTTTCAAATCTCGTAATATAGGAGGTATTACCCTTTATAAGGAAACATGATTAGTAAATAAGATGAATCTTCCTTAATGAAACACCAATAAATAATATAAATAAATCAAAAACAACCCCACATGAATGTGTAAAATAAATCTGATACAAACACAAAAGTCTCTAAGGTAATAACTAAAATTAAAGTTAGGTAGTGACACAACATCTATTAATATCAAAGCTAGTAAGGTCCAGCAGAGTCCGTGAAATCCTCCTGGAAACTTAAAAAAAGTTGTATATACACTGGGTGATTATACATGTATACTCAATTGGAACCTAAAGTCTCCCATGAAAATATGAAAGAGGCATACTAATACACTTATTAGAAAACAATAGAACCAAACAACACCTAAGAATGTATACTGGATATAACGACCCATACTTTACATACATTTTTATTACTTCAGAATTGAAGCACACTTATTACAACATATAACAAAACCAAGAAAGGACCGTATAGGTATAGTGTCTTTAGAAACTGGGAAACATAAACAACTGGTTCATAAAGCATCTACTTTTCCTCCCATTTATTTCATCATATCTAGTGTCCCTTTTTGGCATATTCTACTTAATAACCTTCTTCCTGACCTAGGGAAATAAAACATACAAAAGGGTGAGCTCAAATGCTCAGTGAGGGTAAACAAAAGAAATATCAATCACATCATATACATAAGCACATAACTTTTGGAAATCTTAACCTGCAAAAGAGATCATAATTTCATAACATGGGATAAATCATAGTAGTGAAATGTAATCCCAATAATCATAACTTAAAACATGAAACTTTTTGGAATACACACATAATCATAGAGAATCATTTATTATTAGTCAAGACTCATTTCCAAGACTATCTTAGTGGACAAAGTCCATTTCTGAACCGAGTTACCCTCGTTTCAGTACTGCTTCACTGAACCGGTATAACCTACCATTCCATCCATGTCTATCTCATGAGATATAAAATCTTTACCCAATGCATTGGAGTGAGATATAGGTCCCACCCATCTCATAATGATACCATTTTTATGTGTGCCACAAAATCATAAACCATACATCATAGCATAACCCATGTAATAAAAATGGGATTCTTAAACAACATGACATCATAAAACAATTCATATAAGACAAAGGAATTCATAAAAATATTTCCATCACAACATAATCAAATCCATGTAATAATAGGGATAGAAACAGAACCCTATATTATCTTAGATGGAAAATAATTTTGATAAAACTCTAGAACTCCATTCTTGAGGAAAATATCCTTTCTACTTCAAAAAAATTTTTCCTTTCTTAACATGTCATACAATTTTAATCTAAAAGAAGTTTATTAAAAATAATCTTGAAAACTTATAAAGGAATATTCTTGGAAATAATGTTTTAAAAATTCATCCATGCCGTATAAGTTAAAAAAAAATTCTTCCCGTACTTTTGTCGGAAAAGTCAAAAAGTACCTCGTACAAAAAACGACAAAAGATTCCTTTAATATCTTTTACTAAAAACTCACCGAAGGGTAAAATTGGATTTAAAAAATTGTAGGTGGATGGAAATAATATTACATATTGAGGAAACATGGATGTGGATGATAAAATACACTCCAGTAAATACCAAAGTATAAACAATCTTGGATAAAAATGATATTGTGATATTTCCCTTACCTTAGGTCCGTTTTGCTTTGTAAGTGTCCGAACCTCCTCTATAATGATTTAAATAATGTTATTGACTTATTCCAGAATTATACTTATTTTTATGATATCTTAGCTTCTTAGTAGTAATATTTCATTGCTACTTGTTATAACTTTTTGTTCTTATGCGTGTTTTGTCGAATAAATTCTTATTCTTATCTTTAGGTTATAGATACCTCATTTCCAGAATGGTATTAGTGTAATATATATCATATTCATTCATTCAATTCATTTATATAATCATTATGAAATGAATATCATGTAGAACGAGTCGCATCACATCGTGGAGACGGTATTCCGTACGTACGCACGAGTGATGATATCATTCCTATGATCGTGGAATTGTATTGGAGTGTATGTATAATATTTCAGAATCAGTATCACTTTATAATTGTCATATATAGTCATTATTTACACCATTATACCCATCCAAGTAAGGTGGTGGTGGAAAATAGATTACACCACGGCGTGGAGACGATATTCCGTACGTACGCACGCGCGGTGATTTCTTTTTCCGTAGGATGGATAGATGGTGAAATAGGGTTGTTTCATACTTATAATAACATATCGGTATATGAGTGATACTGATGTTATTACTTCATAATGAAACAACTAAATAAGAAGAAGTGGAAGAAGAA
Organism: Viscum album; assembly: GCA_963277665.1. Taxonomy (NCBI): domain Eukaryota; kingdom Viridiplantae; phylum Streptophyta; class Magnoliopsida; order Santalales; family Viscaceae; genus Viscum; species Viscum album. The sequence goes on along the minus strand of OY728128.1, from coordinate 716,050,123 downwards.
ATAAAGATGAAAGAATCGGTAACGGACATTACCTCTTCTTTGAAGTGCTTCTTTGAGACCTTCTTTTAGGGCACTAAAATTGGTCTTTGAAGAAGAACAGGACCTCTGGGATGTCTCTATGGAAGTGGAGAGGAGGAATTGGCAGTGTTTGGCCGAGCTTGAAGGCTCAAAGTGGTGTGAGGAAGAGGGGGAGGAGGTGCCCTTTTATAAGGGAGGAGAGGGGCTCCTTTGGAAAAACAAAAAATATTATTTTATTATAAAGTCTTGTTCGGTTTTAAATAGATCAAAATTGATTTATTTCGAAGCTAAGGTGGGGATGGGTATAAATCCTGTAATCCAATAGAATTTAGACAAGTTTAGGTTCCTATTTTAACCTTATCATTTAGATTTAACATTAAGTTAAATAATTTTACTTTTACCATGTCTTCTTGTGTTCTTATACTATAAGGTTAATAAACTTACTATAAGCAGACAAAAGAACCCTAAGTTGTTTATTATTAATATATATAACCTTATATAAGTCATTTGGCCGAACTTTAGATTTTTAGGAATAAAATAACAATTACTAATATAATATTTGTTTTAAAAACTATTTTATGTCAATTTTGACACTATTTAGTAATTGATTTTTGTGAAAATCATAACAGAATTATTAGTTCGAACCAAGTTAATTAAATCAATAATAACATGTCATATTAACCTATAAAATTAGTGGAATTCATAAAAAGTCTCAAATTACATTTATTTTGGTGTTTATAACATTAATTATGTCAATATTTCATTAATAAGATAATTACTGCATCATCTTTGTGTCATAAAAAAATTAAATTATTTAATGTCTAAAAATTACAAATAAAATACCATTATGTAGGAAATATTTTTATCTTTCTAATTAATATTTATAGTCTAATTTATCTTATGTATAACCCTATATTAAAAATTATTTACTTATTAAACTTTGATTTTAACTATTTTAACCCTTCTTTAAATAAATTAATAATAAATGTCCTAATCTAATCCAAGTGGGCCTAAATGGTCATATTTTATTCCTAAGGTTGTTTTTGGTCGAATTACACTTGTCCAATAGAATTAGGACATGTGTTAGGGTAATAATAATATAATTTTTACACTTAATTACCCTATTTACTTTTAACCGTGGTAAAAAAAAGTAAAAAGTTACTATTCACCAAAAAATTATTTTCATCTCATTGAACCACATTTTACTTACTGACATCAACCGTGTCTCTCGGATTTTTGAAATTCCACTCACAGAAGCGATAAAATTAAGTTTTATGAAAAATTCAGTTTTTTTAACTACCACTTAGTGGTTTCACTATTCATCAAAAATTGAAAGTTTTCAGAAAAATACCAAAATTTCACCCTAGGATAATTTCGATATTCCGAATCCAAAAATGAAGTCCATTTTGAAAAATAAAATTTATAAAATTTCAAAAAGTGGTTATTACTATTCATAACGGCTAGTTTTAATAATATTTTATTAGCATATCATTGTTTAGTGAAACTCGGTATTGCGTACGACGCAAGCTATCGAGGAAGGTCGCGATTTCGTGTAAAGCAAGCCAAGCAAGTGTTGTTTGTAGAAAAATATTCCTTTAATGATTTATATAACATAGAAGTCTTGGGTGTTACACTGACCACCCAACTTCACCAAAGAATTCTCACTAAGTAATGCAAGTTAATTAATGTAATGTAAATATCATTGATTATATGGTACCCCAAACCACTTTCCCACCGATAAGAAACTCTCAAACACCAATGAATAATGTTGTGGCACGCCCACCTCTTCCAAATATACCACCTAACTTCTTTCCTGCACACACCTGGCCCTCACAACACATCCTAACCACACACACCTAGGCCTCACAACACATCACATCTCATCTTGAAGACACCACATAAATTATATCGCAACTCATCCCAAAGGCTCCTTGGAAATGAACTACCTCACCTGCAAACACTTGGGATACCGCATATCACTATATCATACACGAAGAAACTTGGGCCATCAAAGCATAGATGAGGGAGTAGGGAAGAGTGTGTGTGGCTAACTATCCATCCACACGTTCGGATGTTGGGAAATACATCACCCCCCATGATAATGGGGTGTTTGGCACAAAGTTCTCAAATAGGGTGGGGAACCTATAGAAATCACAAGGAAAATACAAGATTATACATATATGATATGAAACACTCAAGCCCAACATAAGGGTTCTTAGACATACAAACCATCTCACAACACTATCGCTTTTTCGTTACACCTCTAAATGAACAAAACCACACATCAATCCACAAAACCCATTTCAAATTCCAAAAAAAAAATCATCTAATAATTTATATTACATTAACCAAATCAACCCAAGAAATTCTAAGGTTTAATAATCAATTGTTTATTCATTCCATTACAACTTGAGAATCTAGCACAAAACAACTACATCCTTGCCACCCCAAAAGCACATCTAAACAACCCACAAATCATCAAACACCCCCATTAGAACCACACATCAACATCCTACAAGAACGACCACACATCACAACATATCAATATTCATTAAGTACATATTTACAAAGTGGATTTTATCACATTAAACATTAATTTTGGGGTGTTATTACATATATCAAAATCCTTGGGAAACTATTTTTATTATCAAAAAATACATGGTTATTCAATTTCAATTTTTAGGGATATACCATAAAATCACAACCAAAAAAACAATAACATAACACATATCTAGCACAAAACAATCCCCCAACAGCCACAATTTTTACTGGGGAATCCATCCTAAACAATCACAATATCACACATAATATCAAATATGTAAAAACATGCAAATCCAACCCCATTTACGCATTTAAACTCAATTAATCAGTTATTTATCTTTGATTAAGCAAGAAAAACTACAATCTAAAAGTAAAATAAATATAAAACCCCTCCCTAATGATGTAAATAAAGAGAAATGAAGGAAATCCTACTTCAAGGGAGATTTCCAATTGCTACGTACCACATGGAAAATAATAATTCTCGCAAACCACAACCACACCATGAAAACTATAGATCAACCTATACTACACGAAGGATCCTTCAAAACACATCCCAATTCACCCCAAACCAATGAAACACCACCATAGTATATCCTAGGAGAATAACTAATGAAAATGAATCATAAGGAGAAGAGATATCACCATTGATCAACCGTGGATCACCAACAAACATCCATCAGGATCAAAGGGTCAAAGAGAGATAAAGAAGGGATTGAAGGAAACTTCGGGATGCATATGGTTCCCCCAGAACTAGAGGAAAAAAGGGAGAAAGGCCAAATGAATGAGGGTTCAGTGGAAAAATAATTTTAAAATGGATCATCATTGGGGTATTACATGATTTGTAATCCCCTTAGATGTCTTTTAATACCTGGGGTTTGGTTTTCTAGGAAAAATGCGTCGCCTCTTCATTTTATTTTATTTTTGTAACCCAAAAATATTACATGTCATGAAAACCTCTTTCATGGAATGTAAATTTTTTACACATTGTGAAATACTATATAAAATATATGAACCTGACTTTCAAATTCTGTAAGCCACTTACACGATACGTAATCTCCCTCCTTCTATCCTTTGGTAACCGATCATCCCCATTATCCCTTAGAACCTCCTCTGAACACTTCTAATGACCGAAACCTGTAAAGTAATGGATTGGGAAGGAATAGATCATTAAAGATTAAATATTGAGAAAAGATAGATATATCCTAATGTTTATTGTCTGGATGGTACATGGTAAGATCTACCTAGGTGCTCAGTGGATAGTGGAGCTAGCCACCATTGTTTTGTCCACTTAACTAAGAAATGTAGAAATATAGGATTGAACTTTATAATTTTTTTATTAAAAAGTAATGTAAATAAAATGAAAAATAAAGAGAAAATAGGGGAGCCTTGGGAACCCACTAGAGGTTTTGTATTTAAATTTCCTATAACTGGATAGTTGGTGGTCAACCCCTATCCACAGAGTTTTGGGGTTTTATCATGGAAACCACCACATCCTTTTTCATCCATATCTCAACTCTAACTCTTACTAGAGGCCCCATTGTACATATTTATTAAGGTCCACCCCTTAATTAGTTTTATTTCCTTAGTATGGTGTGAGAGGAAGGATCAAGTATGGGGTATCCTCAGTATTTGACATAACTTTTGTGGCCTCATTCACTTCTAGTGGTATTATCAGTAATTACTTATAAAAAGAAACTTATACTTATATATCCTCATGGGAATTAATTGGGATATTCTTCTTTTAAATTTTCCTCCTAATTTATTTTTATGGTGATTTCAAGTTGGGTATTAATCTTCATTTATGGGTACTAGTAATGCAACTTAATTTTCAAGATTAATACACAAAAATCCAAAATAAATATCAAATTGCAAGATGTCTGAGTGAAAAGAGTAAGAATAAAATTATTCCACCTACAATGAATGCTCTAAAATTACAAAATACATATCATAAATATAATTGGTGTTATATTGAAATTTATTTTAATAAAAATTAAAAGAATAGGGGTCAATAATGGGTTCATCCTCCCCAAGTTGTTCAACCGGTATCTCTTGTCTCTCATGAGTATCATGGGTGTCATATTAGGATTGTGTAATATTGAAGGATCCATAATTATTTCTACCATAAGGATATATTCTATATGAGATTTTAGGTTTCATTACATGGTCCTCATCTACTCTCCTTTAGGTAATAGTTATATAAATTATATCAATATTTGTTCTAATTTGTCCATCATTTCATTAAAGTGTTCAACAATAATTCCATTAATTGTTTTCTTGTGTAATTAAGGGGATTTTGTATTAAAAAAACTTAATGATGATTCATTTTTGAAAACAAATTAGTTGAAAGAAAAATAATAATTAAAAAGTTAAAAATAGTATTGAAAACCTGACCTTACTGCTTAGAAATAGAACCATGTTGATCGTGTGGTTGTCACATGCCACAGTCAAACGAAATTTATATTTTACTTCTAATGAAACCTAATAGTTGGAAATGGTCATATATCATGGAGAAATGGTTGGGAGTGTCACTATCATAGCACTTATGTATCTTATTTTTGTTTTTTTTCTTAATTTTGAAAGTATCTAGAGTTGATGATTGGTTTTTGTTTGGTTTTTTATTTAACAAATTTATGAAAAATGGTACAAAAGTAAAACACAACAATGGGTGAAAGGGGTGGGATCTAGTGTCAAACACATTAATTATTCATCATTATGTGGTTATTATCTATTAATAGTGCCAATATGATTATCTCATTTCTCCACTCTATCTAATTTGTGGTTCTTAACATAAACAATAGAAATATCCCCTGATACATCCAGTTCCACCTTTTTTATAATGAAGAGATAATGAACATGGTCGTTCAAGGATGTGGAAACTCATCATGAATAGAAAATGAATATCATATGTCTACTTATTTCCATTTTTATACTTCATCAAGGATGAAGCCAAAATAAATAAATAATAGGGTGCTTATGTGATCTCCCTCAAGGACCTATCCCTCGGGTTAGTTATCCATGACATCAAGTTTAAGAGATCATGCAACATCATGGAGAATAATGAAGAATATAAATAAATATGGGTGAATATAATAACACAAAATAATAAAAAATATATGGAATAATTAGTATTAACATGTAGAAGAAGATTACATAAAGAAAGCTATAGAGAAATAAACCCCAAGTCTAAATTAGTAAATGTTGAATGGTTTTAATAGGTGTAGAGAAAAAATATTTATAATAAAATTCCTTTATAACATCGTATTTAGTGTCATGGTGAGATTCTTAAATGGATGCCTCATGTTTAGCTCTGATTTTTGTGATTAATTCTTTTAAGAGTCACTCTTCCCAATATATTCAGGGTGATGAAATTAAGTACACCACAACATAGTGGCTATGCTTGAAATGGTATACTTTTGATTTGGATTTCACAGGGACCTGCTATGTTTTCTTAGATGTTAGTCTAAAAAGTGGAATGATCTAGCTTGGGCCCGTGATGTCACAGGAATGGTGGTGGCTAGTTATGGGACAGTATCAAGGCTTTAATGGTTCAACATAATCCATAGGGTTGTGATCTTCTCCCTCAATGTTTTTTAGCATTAGAGATATTTCTTTTTACAATATAGTAAATCTTCTATGGTGATGCGACTCCTATATCATTAATAGGAAAGGGTGGTGTTAAGTGGTTCAGGAGTCTTATATAGAATGGGTTCTTGGAAAAGTGGGTGTGGGATAATGGCCACTAGGATGACAATGAGAGGGGTGGGGGTTTATTAAGGGAACTGATCATGGAATGATAGAAAGTTGGTGAGGGAACTCATGATATGTATAGAGAAAATGGGATGGGGGTTGAAATGGGGAAACATTAAGCTTTACATGGTATGTATATTGACTTTTTTGGTGGTTTTTTTAAGGTTTTGTGGTAGGTAATGCCTCATGGTTGGTAGATGGGAAGATCGTGAATGACATCTACGATATGAATATAGACCATGGGAAGCACAATTAGTTCATGGTTTTACATTTGATTGAAATGAATTTAAACAAAACACACATCATTTTAGTGCAAAATTGTATGAATTAAATAACAATTAATTTAAAAATTAATTTTAAACAACTTTTTTAAAAATTATTTTAATATATGGATTTTCATTTAAGTTCAAAATAAAATATAGAAAGAATTAATACTTAAATATTTAATAAATTTTTGAAATTAATTCAAGAATGAATATTTAAAATTTTAATTTTAGTGACTAAAAGTTAATTTATATTTTAATGGTATGTTTTTTTCAAATTTTGCAAAAAACTGAATATATCAATAAAAAACAACATTTGGATACATTTAGCATTTATGTCCAAAATTAATAATGTCACTATAAATGAATGAATTATCCATCATTTGAATTAAATGTAGGGGTATTTTCAATGAATATAGATACAAATATTGAAAGTTCTATCTCACGTTTGATAGGAAAAAAGATGATGGGAATCAGTTGAAGTCACATCACCAAAAGCAATGGCCAAGTGGGTATAGAACACATTGATAGGTCTAGAATGGGGAATCCATTTGTTAATGCACATTTTATAAGGTGTTAATTATTCCACACATAGTTCTATATGGTGTTTTTGTAGGGTATAATACCAAAATGGGGTATCCTCTTAGGTGAGGATCAAAAAAATATTGTAGTTTAAGGTCATATGATAAGTAATTTGGCATGAAGTTTAACATCATGTGACAATGACATTGAACATGTAGTTTAATGGAATTTTGTGAGGAAAATAAATAGTTTATAAAAAAATTATGATCATATAAATTTAACCACATGGGAAGAGGTAGTCTGTATTGAAAATGGAAAGAGGACGAAATTGGATAAGGGCTTCAAGACTAATGCTAATGTCGACAACCTCGGGAAATATGGTTCATAGTTTAAGGTCGTAGAAATTGGTTGGAATGTGAGAAAATATATAATGAAACAAATAAAGGTAATTTATAATGTCAATTAGAGATCCCAAAGAAATAATAAATAGTCTTAGAGGAAAAATAATACAGTTTACGGTCATGGTGCATGGATTTATATTGAAAGGAGATCAAGTTTAATGGTCTTAGACCTCCTTCATCTGAGCATGGAATAAACTAAATAAACACTAGGATGAAGGAAACCCAACAAGAAAATATATATACCATGAAAAGTTTAAGGTGATTTGGAGCTTATAGTTAGTCCTAAGATATGAGATCCATGTGTCACTATTTATCTCATAGAGTTAGAATAAAGACAATTTTAGTTAAAGGAGGGGGTGTTGTAGGAGATTGACACCAAGATGAGTGTATCACGTAATGAAAGAATCATGGATATAAAATAGTTTAAAGCCATTTAATGGATATGGTGTGATTTATTTTATCATCATGTAGAAATTACTTTGAACATAACATTTAATTTCATGATGTAAGGATGACTTAAAAGATTTTATGGTCATATTGATATAACCAAGAGGTGAGATGGTATGAGTAGCATAAAACAGGAAACAAAGCCCAATGTGAACTTAAATCTTCGTTTTAAATATAAAACCTTGAAAGGGATTCATAAAGTTTGATGCCATGATGTTTGGACCGTAATGGGGTGAGGTAATTTTTAAAAAATGAAACATAATGTAAACATGATGTGAGTACAGTACCAAGGATCCTGATGCAACACAATCATCATCATAAGGATATGAAAACCATTTAAGGTAATAATACATGGACCTATGGTGACTCTATAATTTATGGTCACACTGCATGAATAGGGTAGAACTAACATTTTATGGTTATGTTTAATGGATTGATGGAGATGAGATGTTCTGATTTTTGTGGAGAAAATCCAATTTAAATAGTTTCCCTAGGAGCCTATAATTATTTATGCTAGTATAGGTAATCCCATAATGAAGAGGGATGATGATTTTAAGGTCATGATTCTTGGACCAAAGTGGGGTGTTTGAGACTAAGGTTACAAAACTAGGACCAGGGGATATTTTATTCTGTTTATAATCATATAACTAGGACTTGGGGTGAGGTAGTCTATACAATATGAAGTGTGCTGAAAAAAAATATTAATGGGTATTCAACACTGACATAGATAACCTAATAAGGGGAAATTAATAGTTTATGGTCATTATATTTGAACTAAAGGTAAGGTAACATAAAAAACACTAGAAAATAGAAAAAAATGATGTGAATTGGAAATACAAAATTCTAATATAGACATCCTTATGAAGGAAAAATTAGGTCTATATAGTTTAATGTCATTTTTCTAGGACTATAAAGGGTCTCTTATCATTAACACAGCATGACTCGATCTTGTTAGGAGGTGACCAACTAAAACTACAAATATAATATGAGTCATGATAAAATAGGAAATAAGAAGTGGAATAATATTACCTAAATCGAATGAGGTAACAAAAAAGGGCGTAACTGGTGGGATTATAATTATATGTTGACTATTGGAATAAAATTGAAAAATTAGAAGTTAGTTAGTGTAATGCCTTACAAGAATTATTTTTTTTCTGATATACATAAATGTATGAGCAGAATAACATCGAGGGAATTAAATTCCCCCAAGGAAAAGGTATGTGTAGGAATGTAATCTTGAATTTCAGGATCTGGATCACAAAGTGGAGTGAATTTTTTTTGAGGATTACTATCAACCATGTTTTAGATTCTTGTTCTACTACCAAACCATCGATAATGGGGACATAAAAATTTGGGTCGATCGCTAACCATTTATTTGAAACATGAGACTTATCATGTTTTTACCAAAAGTACTTTGTGTGGTTTACCCAATATGGGATGTGGGAATTTGGATAATTTTGTCCTCACCATAGGGAAAACCATTCATACATGGATGATAATATGAATCCAACTAAGAAATACCCAATGTGTTCATATAAATTGAATAGGATGTTTGGGTAGACATTAAAACTATATGTTCCACACTAATGTGCATTGAACACAAAACGAATGGTATTTGTACAAGTGATGGTAAAACTCATCTTTAGAGAGTAGTGTTATCTCAGTGTCAAATGATAATAAGGAACCCGATGGAAGGGTATTGATCATCTAGAAAAATGAGAAGATGATAAAATTCCAATTGGTAATTATTGGTCGGGTCCAAAGAAAAGATATAGGCATTTATATGTGTCCTACTAAAGGGGAATAGAGTCATATATAGTTCTTAGAATGGTTAAGTTGGGGGCTAGCACCAAAATAGGGGTTATCCTCTTAGGTGATTTTGATGTTCCCGTTCTATAGTTTGAGTACCAAAAATAAAGATCTTTATTATGTAGTTTAAATTCATATAGCTTAGACCAAAGTTTGTGTAATTTAATTTCATTAAAACAGGATGTTGAAAAAATATTTTATCATTGTATGATTATAAAATTATTTATTTATTTTAGGTTTATACAACAAGGACCCATTCTAACCAGTTTAAAATCGTTTAGAATGAATATATTCTATACAATTCACTTCCTTTATGAATTTTTATTAGACAAGTAGTTTTAAATTATATGGTGTGGAAGATGTGATATGAAATATCAACCTAAAAATATGTGATATTAGAAATTATGTTTAACATCATACTATATGGATGGTATATAGGATGTTGGATATATAGTCATACAGTGAGGATAGTGTGATATTCAGTTTAGCATCATGCAACTATGATATAGCTTGAGAAGTTTAACTTCATGAAAGATTGAATCCTTCTATAAAGTTAAAAGTGTTATATAATAAACATAGTGATAAACATGTTAAAGTATTCAATATACATCCTGAGAAACATTTTATTTGTGTGAGGTGTGATATTATCCTTATCCATGGTCATCAATGAGTATGCACCGTTAGAGTAAACCTTGTTGATGGTGAACAAGGCCTCCAATTTTGGATATGTATTTGGGGATTTACATCTAGGTATCATTGGAAGTTTTAAATCTATTACCATGTTTCCATGGATGAAACATAAATGGTGAACCATCTAGTTTAATGATTGATCCAAAAAAATTTAATGGACCTTCAGGTAGTGCAGTGTTTAGAGCATGTTATTTTTGAGGGATTTTAGTTCAAAAATATAATCACTAGATCATTTTTTGGATTCTAACTGATAATATATGGTTTCTGAAATTGATGGTAGATTATCATTAATAGTAATTAATTCCACTATTCCATATACCAAAGAGTAAGTTGCCACCTGGGTGAAAGTTTGGGCTATCACCTTATATGCCCACATGGACTATGAGATCCTCCCAACTAGATGTTTCTATTATGGTGACTTGACTTCTATAATATGTTATAGGGTTTCTTATTGAATTCCTACATATGTTTATTTTGTAATTTTTTACTAAGATAAGTATGTTTGGAAAAGAATTTATAGTTTTTGTATAACTTCTTATCTTGGTGGATCAAAATTTATAACCATTATCTACAAAAAATTTTCAATGAATCCAAAACCTATGGATGATATGTAATTTCCCAAACCCAATCATTGATTTGGTCTTCACCTCTTTAAGGGTAATATCCTTACACAAATTAAAAAATAAGTTAATGGTAGTAAGGATGAATTTGAATTTTTGGTTTGTTAGTGGGGGTAGGTCCTATGACATCCAGTCCCGATATATAAAAAGGCTACAATTATTTAGTTGAATAGATAATATATAGTGGTTGATGCACAAATTTTTCAAAAATCTTTCATGCATTTCACTTCTTCTAGAATTCAAAGTATTCATAAACCATAGTTAGAAAATTTATCCCATTTTTCGGATCTTATTGGAGAGCATTTGTCCTGACTGGCGAGCCTCTCATGACTTGGATGAATACTCTTAAAAAACCTATAGGATATCATGTTATTTTATAAAATGGAGATTTATTCCAAAAAATATTACATGATAGAGGAAATTATCTATGTTTTATTCATCATACATGATGAAATATAATGAATATTATAAAATTTTCTCCATCTCGGCATGGTTAGATTATAGAGATCCACTATATATTTACTCAATTAAAGGATTCATCCACTCAAATAATTATTCGATAATTGGAGAATGTTAGGGAACCTATCCAAGAAGATCTAGAAGAATGTTTGTTCACAAATGAGCTCTCTAAATTGGGGGAAATACGGTGGATCACAGTCTGATATGCCACATGGATGACCAATTATTATTGATCTGACTCAATAAGAGAAGTGTAAAATATTTTCAAGGATTTTTCTCGATCATTATAAGGTATTTTTACATGAGTCACCTTTGAATAATATGGAAATTGGGCCATCATCCCATTTTTATTCTCTGGAAAGGGGAAAAATATTATTTTTTTATAGTTTAGTAGCCATTAATTTTATTGATAACCATCAGAGAGTCACCTTTAATGTTAATTAGAATATCCTCAATCTCATGGGATAGATCAAGACTAGTTATAAGGTGGAATATGTATGGTTTGATGGTGTAATAGTGTGTTATGAAGAAAAATATGAGGCTAACCATGTTCATCACTGTGTAATTGAGCATTCTCTTATTAATGATTTGGGGGCACCATTGAAGTGCGTGTTAGAGAATAGTTTTTCTTTGTGAATGGAATTAATAAACCTATGTTTAAAATCAACATATGATGGAAAATACTTAGAGTTAATTTGTATGGATAGAAATTATTTAATGCATTACACCTGATAGATTTTCAAGGGATAAACTTGATGTTGAACTACTTAAGAGTCATTTTCCACTATGATAATAATATATTCAATATATAATGGTCGAAGATGTACATTATCATTTTAGTGTATAATTTTATTCAAATAAAATTCTTCTATATGTTTTGACATAGCTTATTGAGTAGGAAGACCAAGGCATGGAATTACTTCTTGATAAGAGAATATCTGGTCTTGGTGTCATGTAGCATGTGAATGAGATAAAATATAGTTTTCTCTTTTCATTCATTTTTTCTGAGCTAAGAGGGAACCTAGAGACTATTTATGGGTGGTAATGTAAATAACAGAACGTTTCCAATGTAAGTACAACTTTATAACTATAGTATAAAACAAATACTATTTTGATGTCATCAAATGTGTTCTAGAATTTATTATCCCACTAATAAGTGGGGAAATTACTCATCATCATGGAAAAGGGATACCATTTGTTCCATATTAAAAAAGACATTATATAAGGCTAGGTTGCCTTAGAAGACTCAAAAATATCATAGATTATGTGTGGGTGTAATTCTAATAATGGAATTACTCTTCTTTGGTTTAATATCAACTCCTTTATATCTAAAAATTGAATCCAAGAAACCTTATAAAAGTAACCCAAATGTACACATCAAGAGGTTCATTTTAATGTGAAAAGAGAACATATTTCAAATAAATTTCTCATGAACATCGAGGTAGTCTAGGAATTGGTGTGATTTTACAACCAAGTCATCTATATAACACTCGTCCATCCTTTTTAGGAGAGTCTTGAAGATACTATGCATGGAACACTAATAGGTATCTCCAATTTTCATCAAATATTAGGGAATAACTCAGTAAAAGTAGGTTCTTAGAGATGCTCTGAATATAGTAGCTTCTTCATATTTGGTATACATTTTGATTTGATTGTACCTGAATATTCATCCATGAATTAAAGGTCAAGAATGATAGAAATTTAATCAATTATAAACTCTATGAATGGTATTGGATTTGAGGTACCAAAATTAATTAAAAAATTATAGGGAATTATTGGTCAAACACTTTGAGTAAGGTAATTTAATTATATTAATATATTTAATCATCTTCTCAACATTACCCTCAACAATTTTTCCATGGAAGAGATACATCTTTCAAGGTGGTTTTATGAATCCATAATGGAAAATGGTATTTCCATGAAGGTGGATAGAAACATGAGGATCAAGGCCTCATATCTCTTTATAGTTCCATGAAAATTAATCATAGTTATTTTTTAGGATTGAAATGTATTATTGATACTCATTAGAAAACATAAATGCATTGATCAGTGTTGTTATTAGATATTACTCAGTTCCAAGGATCTTCTATTTCAAATCAATGACAGTGGTGGATACTCCATCTTTAAAGGTAGGAGGATAGTCATCTAGGTTCTCTCCATCAGAATCATGATGACCAAAGAGATGAGATGACTCCATAGCTAGAGAAGACTCTGATCTGGAATCAGATTCTTGTGTCATGGTAGAATATTCTAAAATATACTGATGTCCTTTTTTATTTTTAGACATTATATAAATAGAGTTTTTAGCTCTAATTGAATCATTCGTTAGAGAATGAGGTCCACTATTGATATAGAAACAACATGGATTAGTCAACCACCAATACTTCAATCTGACTCCCTAAAAAATAAGGTGGAGGTGTCAATTTCTTTGTAGAGGTTAAATCATTCAATATAAGATTGAGAGATCCCCACATATCAAGGGAACCTACCCTTCATTGGATAAAGAGGTGATTTGAGAGAACTCCTTCTTCTTTGTAATCAAGAAATGACACCCAAATTTTAGAGTTGTTTCTTTGAAAAAGTAGATAGGCATAATGAAACGGTTCCTCAAGTCTTACCAAGGAACTTATCGAGAAACTGTAATGTCATAGATAGAATTGAAACACTACAAAAAATATGCATTTAAAAATGATTAAATTATCCATTTTCTGCACAAAAATTAGAATTAGTCATCAGAGCATGATTAAAATCCCTAAAATTTTATCAGTACTAGAAAAACAATGATAATTTCAAACTATATCCACACTATAAAAATCACTAATAAAGGGTCCTTTCATCAGTTATTTTTTATAGTGTTCATAAATGGGAATACTTCAGTTTGATTTTAAATTTTACAACACACTACAACATTAAAAAATAGAAAAAATAGGCCATAAATAACAAATTCCAATGAAATAAAATTTAAAAAACAAATACAGGAAAAAAGCTATATTATAGACATTTTAAACATTTATTTACACAATTACATGAGTTAGTAAACATTATCACATACATTCAAAAACACAAATGGTCTTATATCATTAGCCCCCAACCCATGGTATTATTGTTGCTGAAAAAACCATCCCATATCAAGAAAAATAATGAACCTATATATGAAAACCTTTTTTTTGTTAGTAATACTAAAAAGAAATAAATTAAACAGAATGTTTCAATTTTAAAATAAACTTTGAGTCATACAAGGAAAATTATGTATTATATTGAGTTGTGGATGATTATTTCTTATCATTCCATTTCTGGTATATATTCAACAATTATCCATATGAAAACTAACTAAATAAATATATGATAAAAATTATAATGAAATTTATTAATTAATAGAAGAAAAGATTATGAGAAAACAGTCTAAGCTATTTTGATCGATTTTGGTGATGTAATGTGTGCTTTGAAATAAAATGGAACTTATAAATTGAAAACATGATCATTTAGTCACATCGACCACATCGTTCATTAGATTGACTTTTGATCAATTTATAAATGTTAAAAATGAAAAATCGACCATTTTAATAAATTATTAAAACAATCCAGATGTTTTTTCTTTCTTTTGAGTATATCACATGTGTATTCTACAAAAATATCATTTTAAACTGGAAACACACAATTTGAGTCATACTGGTCATATCCTATGTTGATTTTAGGTGATACTAATTTATAAACACTAAAAATGACCTATGAATCATTTTTCGAAATTATCTAGAAAATCCTAGCATGTCTACTTGGGTTTTAATGAGTGACAGAGATATTAAACTGAATTGTAAATTTTAAACTAATAATGGATAATTTGAGGTATACGAGGCACACCATGTATCAGTTTGTGGTGTGGATGATTCCTACACATTTCAAATGAACTGTTGATCATTTTCCAAAAATATAAAAATAATACGAATGCATTTTCTTAGTTTTGATCACATCACTTGTCATTTTAAAGAAAATTAATGTCAATTTTAAATAAACATATACACATTAAATAATACTGGTCACACCATGCATCATATTTTGGTTATGCTGATTCCCACATGTTAAAATTGACTTTTGGATCATTTTCCTAATGTATAAAAACAATAAAAAATTTGCGTCCATATTTTTTATTATGTCACATGTATTTTTTTCTAAAATATAATTTTAAACTAAAAACATGTTGTTTGACTCATATCAGTCACACAATGTTTCAGTTTTAGGTGATACTTATTTGGAAGCACCCGAAATTACATATGATACGTTTTCCTAAATAATAGATACAATCCGTGTGTGTTTTCTCAGTTTCTAATGTGTTTCACACTTTTTAAACTAAAATTTCCTTTTAAAACTAATAATAGACACTTTGATTTATACTGGGAACACCGTACATTGTATTAAGGTGAATCATTCTATTTTTTCTTTGATCATTCCAAATTCATGATACTCATAATCAATTTTATCCCACTAAGGATAATCAGCTAGATGATGTAGGTCCCCATCGTTATTTATTGAATCTGGATTCCATGTTAATTTCCTTGTGGTTTAATAACATTTATATTGTCTTTTAAAATGTGGAATTATTGGAAAGTACCGTACTTCTTTTTAAAAACATGACACTTATTTATTTTATTAATCCACAACCCACTTATGGAATTTAATGAGCAATTCCTGGAACTTACAAAATAATATGAAATCATTTGTACAATAATGTATTTTTTTAGAGATTATGTCAGTGAAGGTAGAATTAATTTAGCATTACATGTTTGATAAGGAAAATTATTTTCTTTTGGTATCATACCATTCAAAAGACCTTGTAGTTATGTAAATCTCGTGTCTCTCTATCTTCTATCATCTTTCAAATTATATAACTTGAATACAACTGAAAATGGTGTGTATTTAGTACAATTGGTATACAATGGTCTCTTGGCAAAGCTATTTATCTTGTCAAACAACTTTGGACAATCATGAAGGTCATCTTTAATTTCCATTATCATTTCTTCCATGTGATCACCATCATCATTTCCATTAGTATTCATATAAAATGATCCATAAACCATATTATCATCCTAATTGGTGTGAACATTCAATTTTTCCCCATGTTAAGTCCAAATTTTGTAGCTATGATATATTCTATGACAAATATAATTTTCACTCATCTCTCCTAAAAATAAAATTCTAGAATAAAAAATTTTAACCATGGAGATAGGATATGAGAAGGGTCATATTCATTCTCTATTACAAACATGATGAACTCCATACATCCATCTTCATACTCATTTTATATAGGATTTTTATGCATCCATTTTCAATTCATATCCATCCTATTAGTTTTATAAAATATTAATTTTGTATAAAAAATAAATAAATACACATAAGAGATTCATTAACAAAGGTGAAAGTTAGAGATAATTATAATAAGGGGGACCCAACATTTTATTTGTAAAAATAATTTTAGCATTATTTGAAGGAAATTGTTAATTGAATTTAAGAAAATAATTAATCCACTATGGTAGGTGTTAACCTATGAATTTACCCAAAATGATCATTACTACATGGTATGAGAAGACTACTAATCACATTAGTTCAATAAACATCGGTGTATATTCAGAAGAGATGGGGTTGAGTCTCAAGAAATAAAATTAAATAATAACTCTTTCGTAGATAAAGCTAATTATGATGGAAGTTGTCTCCATAAATCAAAATGATCCCAGGCTGGGAGTTTGAAAAGCACTAGAATACATTTTTAGTATTTTCCTAAATAAAAAATGAGAGATTGAGACTCAAAATGTACACATGAAAAACAAAACTAACATCTTATAGAAAACAAAAAGCTATCGATAAGTCTGATTAAAATGAAAGCGTGGTGAAAATTTCATAGGATGAGGTTTCTTGCCTCAAGTTAACCCACGATGGGCCAGATTTGGAAAAAATTCATGAATTATATTAAGAATTGTAAAAATCACATTACATGAGTATGGTTTAAAAAAAATATTGTTTGAAAATAAATTTTCAATGACTTAAGGTTTTGTATTTTTTAAAGTGAATTTAAAATTAATTTTTTCAAAAAGTTATTGAATTATAATAACAAACAACTGAAAAATATATTAACTAAAAGAAATGGATAATAATCCATCTAGAAATTGTTTAGATTATATTTTTTATAATGGTTGATTGAAAAAATATGTGATTTTAAATAAATTAATTTGTACATTATCGGACTATACCTCTTAGAAGGGTTCCCGTTAGACATGGATGTGGAGTGGTGGATATTTCTTAAGTGGTCCTCATTTGGTGAGGACTATAATGCATACAGTGAAGTAAATTAATAGGGAAGATAATTGAGATAATTCATAAGATGTAGATAGATAATTATAGATTCTAAGGAAGAATCCAATAATAATTATAGGTGACACAAGTCCTCATCGAGACAAATAATGGTTAGAAATGATGACTAATATTCTTGAAATTCTACAAACAATAGATGTTTTATAGTCCATAAAATGAAAATTTATATTCTAATTATTAGAAAAGATTATTTTATTAAGTGAAATAATCAAATTTATTATTAATATGGAAGATCTATATTTTTCACTAAATTAATTCATTAATACATTTTTGTGACAGTGATATGTTAATACAGGGAGTGGTGGTCCAATTATTCAATACATTGGTTTCATCTTATATATATATTCAGACACTAATGTGGTATTTTTTATAGATGTTATCTTTATTTATTGAATAAAAAAATTATTATGAGAGATATATATAAGACGCTTTAAAAATTTTGGGTGAGAATAAGTTTTACACAATATTATCTAAATATACCTTTTTGATTCTGTATGGGAGGTTTCAAAGAAATGTTGTTTCAGATAAAGAATTTTTTTATAGATATTGAGAAGGTGAAAGATATGATGTCTTGGGAGAATCACAAGAATGTATTTTAAATATAATTATTTTTTTAGATTGACAGTTTATTACTAGACATTTTTATGGGATCCTTGAGGATAGATTCATCAATGAAAACATTTAATTAGAAAGGATTAAAATTTTATTAGAATATGAAGTTCCAAGAGGTATTTTAAGAATCATATAAGAGACATACTTTAGTTTCAATTTTTATTTTCCCTAATCTAGGATATTCTTATTTATTTCCCTTTAACACATATGTTTTGATCATTTTATTTCATTAGATGTAAGGAATAAATAATATGGTATTTGGGTTTAGGTTACTTAGAACGCATGAGAATAATAGTCCATTATACAACCCAAAATTTTCTACGGTTTTCACTTCTTTGAAATTTTGGTATATTTTTTAAGATATTTTTATTGTATATAGATCATGATAGTTTGAAGTATATTTCTACACTACCTAATCTTTTCCTTATACGATTATGTTGGGGAAATTTTTATTAAACTATTTATTTTGAGTTTTTTTATATACTAAGGGGAGGAAATCTGGTGGAAAATATGTTGTGTATAAAAGCAATATCTAAATTTGTGGAGGAATATAGTGAGAAATTGTCGTAAATGTGATTATTTCTAGACATTGGCATAAAGGTTAGGGAAATAAGGGATGTTCTATTGTCTCGATAATTAATTTCATGTACCTAATTTCATATCAATAGAAATAAAAATTATTATCTGGTTGATGAATGTAGAAGGTTGAAAAATTTCTTATATAATGTGAAATGTATGGATAAATGGCATTTTGTAACTGATCCAATCATTTATTTTAGAGTATAGATAAAACTACTAGTGTATCCAATACATTATCTTCATCTTGGAAGTTCATTTTGGAGCTACCATGATTTATCATAATATCAAATTATAAATTTGGTTGTTTTAAATAAATAATTATATTGTTGAATTAATTTATTTATTAACACTTGATTAGTAATTGGTCTCTAATAGGCATGAATTAAGGATAAAAATATCATTGAAATTATCCACAAATCATTTGTGATGTTATTCATAAAGACCACAAAAGACACCCATGGTACAAACTACTCTTTCGCAAAGGGACTAGACATACTGGGATAGAATGAAATTATTTTTTACATAGAATGCTAAAGAAATATTTTTATTACACTTTTGGAATTTTAAGAATAAAAAATTAAATTAATCAGTGAAGTTACTATGGGTTAAAATTATATTTTTTGTGATTTTTTTTATGTAAAAGAATTTCAATGTTTGTTAAAGAAGAATGATGTTGAATCTGGAAATCATTGGACATAGAATACAGTAATTTTCCTATGTTGGAAAAGGAATGTGGAAGTGGTGGATGCTTGGTTAGAGTACCTTCATCCCATAACTATCTTTTATAATAATTTCAATTGGAAATATAATTAAAACACCAATAAAGATCACATTTTAAAATGTAAAATGTACTATATAAAATAGATTATAATCCGGATTAAAAATACTCACTAATAACTCAATATAAATATAGAATCTACCAACATCAATGTAGATTTAGTGTTTTAAACCATCCATATAAACACAAAATCTACCAAAATTTGGGAATAACCTTTGTCCCTTGTCCAAAATAAGTAAACTACTGGACTCGTGTTAAGATTATTTATCAAAAAGAAATTTTGAAATCACTGTTCAAATCTGCCATCAAATACGAGACAAATTATATTAAACAATTTCATGAAAAACACATCAATTATTCATTTGGTTCATAAAATCATTCTAATACATTTTATTATTTCAAATTTAAATCCTTTTTACAATACATCACAATATCATTCTTTCATAATGAAATTGATTTATCGAAAAAAAAACCATTAAATTAGTTTCACAAATAACCTTTTCATAAATTCTGATAGACCTTTACCATTAAAAAATATATTTTCATGAGAAAATAATGAGTCCTAAAAAATTATTCAAAAAACTATTTTCATCGATGAATTTTAAAATCATGAACACCCAAAACATCATCAATCTCAAATAAAGTATTAATTTATATAAAATCATAAGAACAAACAACAAATAGATCCTCTAATTTTATAAGAAAAGATCAAATTCACCTATTAGTTTTCAAAATTAAAAGGATTCAATAAAATAAAGTCCCTATTTAGATTTTTCATCAACACATAACATAATATTCATAATATTCATTTAACATATTCAATAAAAATGACCAAAATTGAAATTATAATATATTTGGTATAGATTTGTTTTGTTTTTTTATACTCAAACAAAACCTTAGGCATGGAGAGAGTTTGCATTCTACTAAGTGGAACAATACTCATTCCATATAGCAAGGAACATGTACCATATATAAAGGATCTCTCAAGCCACAACTCATTGCACATGGAAAGAAAAGAAGATGGGAATAAACTAATTACCGAACTAAAATTAGTATGGAAGTAACCAAAACCATTTTCAAGGGGCTCGTTGAAGTTGAATGATGGGGTTTTAATCATCCAGTCTTGTGAAGTCAATAAGATTCAAACGAGAAGGTGTAGAACTATAAAATTGGAACCCACGATAGCACCGATCCAAGAAAACACTCTACTAATGCACACCGTGGAAACTAACAAAAGAAAGGAATGGGTGAGGAGGGAAACAAAATGAAATACCTTATATTTAATGATTGGTTGGTCTGAGAAAAAGAAGAGGGGGAGATACAATAGCAGTGGAGTTTTGTGAGGGTTAAGGAGGTGTGGATGAAATTAGTTATATTTGGGTTCTTTTATATAGAAAGGGGAAGGTTTTATCAGTGTTTCCAAAAAACACTGATAAAGATACCTTTTATCAGCGCTAAAATAATAATATGTGATAAAAGATATCTTTATCAGTGCTAAATAATTGCTAACAAAAGTTATTATTAGCAACGCTAAAAATTTAGTGCTAATAAATGGTTGATAATTATAATTATAAATAATTATATTTTAACATATACTTATAAATATTTTTATATGGTTATAAATATTTTTATATCATTTTATATATTTATATATTTATATATATCTAATATATATATTAAAAAAATTCATTATTAAATATATATATTATAAATTTATAATTATTTAAATGTATAATTATTTATTTATAATTATATAAAAAAAATTCTAAAAAAATTATATTCATTTATATATAATTTTAAATATATAATCTTATAAACATAATATTTATACTTTTATAGATGTATTTGTAAATATATTTATAATTATTAATTTATAATTAAAAATATATTTATATTATTGTATATATTTATATCATTATATATATTTATTTATTTAATTAATAAATAAATATAAAAATAAATATAAATTTAGTAATTATTTTCATTATTTAAATATAGTTATTATAATATTATAATTAAAAATATATCTAAATAATTATATATATTTATATAATTATAATAATACACACACACACATATATATAATAAATAAAAATAAAAATAAAAATAAAAATAAATATTAGTATAGTGAAGATAATAATTATTTAAATATTATAATTCTATAATTATTTAATTTTATAATTATTTATTTATAATTATATAAATACATTTTAGGAAAAAAATATTTATAATTTATAATAGTATATATATTTATATAAGTATATATATATAATAAAATTAAATATATTTAAATATAAACATAAATATAATTATATATTTAATTATAGTAAATATATTAATTTTTTAAATATATTTATTATTGTTTTATAATTATTTTAATATATAATTATTTATTTATAATTATATTAATATTTTTTTTAAAAAATATTTATTTATTTATAATTTAAAATATAAAATTTTGTTAATATACAAAATATATAGTTATAAATATAATAATTTTTAAATATTTATTTAAAAATATATTTTTGACATTATTAACTAATATATATTCTTAAATGCATGCGTTGTAAAAATTAATGAAATTGAATAATTAATAATGAATACAATTTAATAATATTGAAAAAATTTATAAGTTTTACTAATTAAACATAAATTATTAAAAAAGTTAAATATATATTGAAGTGAAGATGAATACATATTAAATATATTAAAGCATATAAAATTAATATATATAATAAATATTATAAAATGTTTAACTTCCAAAAAATATAAAAAATTAAAAATTTTAAAAATGAATAAATAATACTTAACAATACTATTATTAAAAAATAAAATAAAATATACTGATTAAAAACATAATATATTAAATGTATCATGTTATTAATAAAATTATAAAATAAATATTAAAATTTTTATAAATTATATAAATATTAGGTGTACGTGTCTCCATATAAGATTTCATTAATTACATAAATATTTGAATTTGTGTGTTGTATATAAATATGAATTAATTGAATATATGTATTTATGAAATCAATATAACACACATTTGATATTCTTTAAATAGAAAAATCCAACGAAATAAAATTAAATTCCATTACAAGATACTGTTTTTCAGTATTTTTAATTAGTATTAATTTTTAATTATAAACTATTCATTAATAAATATATGACTTATTTAATTTAATCATAATTATTTTATGTTATATAAATCATATTTTAAGAAATATATAATATATTGATATACATATACATACATAGAAATACAAATAATATTTTTCTATACTAAATGTATTAATGAATAATTATGTATAAAAACCCTTAAAAATTAATAGGAAATAAATATTTATTTAATTATTATATTTTATTCATTTTCAATACTTATATTTAATATATATTATTTATCACTATTTATAATTAATATGAATATATATCTTAAATTTATTCATTTTATTAACAACTATTTCATTTATAAATTTTTTAATAATTTTATAATTTATGAATTTTTTATTTTTTATTTAATGCAATTTATTAATTTTTTTCTTTAATTATTACAATTTATTAAATTTTTAGATATATATTTTCAAAATACTATCTATTAATATTAATAATATATATATATATATTAAATTTATTTATTTTTATTAAAAAGTATTTAATTAATAAAAAAATTCATATTTTTTTTAAATTTACTCATTTTTAATTTTTTAATTTTATTATTTCAATTGTTCATTTTACATATCTATATTTAATATAAACAATTTTTTAGTAATTATAATATATAAATATATATATTTTCTATTAATAATTTTATAATTTTTAATTTTTTTAAAATTTTTCTATTTCATTCACTTTTAATTTTTATTTGTTTAATTATTTCAACTTTTTAATATTTTTAATACTCTATTTTTTGTTATTAAAAAAACTAGGGACTTTTCCAAGGCATGAGGGGAGCATAGAGTGGGCCTCATATGGTGTAGGCCAATGTGTTTGAGGGTGGGCTTCATCTCATGTGGGACCATGTGTATAACGGCAGGCCAAAGCCCAATAGAGAGTACATTGGGCCTTATCCTGCATGAGCCCATGATGGGGCCCATATGGAATTTTGTGCAACATGTATACAAGAACTCATCCCCACAACAGGCTTCTGAGCTTATGATGTGGTGGAGTAATTAATAAAGGAGAGGCATAACCTATAGAATTCTGATATGGGACTGGTGTGGAGATCAAGACCTTTATCATTTCTAAAAATTTTACTAATAAAGGCTACCCTTTATTAACGCTAAAAATATAGTACTGACAAGGGATCCATTTTTCAACGCTAAAAAGAGTGATGATAAAAGCATCATTTATAAGAGCCTTTCACTAGCGATGATAAAGGCTAGCATTGTATATTGCATATTTTTTAGTAGTGAAATGATCAAGATCTTCAAGATTGGGCTACTTTCCCTCCCTCTCGTGATACAAAACATATATGTAGTGGTCTTCCCATTAGTTAAAATTATTGGAACCATAATTAATCACCCCCACATAACCATTGAGGGAGTATTTGACAAACTACAAATATTACAAGGGTTTGACTACATGCAAGTGGATTTAAGGCCTTCCTTGTAAGACGTTGAAAGAAGTGTCTTGAAATACAACCATGAAATCATTATTCGATACCAAATAATAATATTGAAACCCTAGCCAAATATTCACAAATTAATTTTACTCACACTTTTCATATCCTTGTATATTCAGGTTAGATGGGTTTAAATCAGCCTCGATGTTGCCAATATTATTAGGCATCAAAGTTAGCAGAATATTGATCTTAGATCCATTGTCCCCCAAACACCATTGGACCTCTATGCCATTGATCTTGACTAAACTGTAGATATCATAGATGTTTTAGATTATCAATCCCTTATCATCTATAGAAGATTTGATTTTTCTCTGATAGTCCTCTTTCTCCCCCCCATGGAAGGGTCAACCTCAGTCGCAAATACTTTAGTCTGAAACTGTACATGGATCTTTAATGTCACGATGGAGGTACTTTTAAAGTTCATTCAACAGGAAAATATCATCATTGTGCTTGATCTAGGATAGAATTATACAAAGTTTCTTGAGAACATTGTATTTTTAGGCTAGAGTCAGGTGTTTCTCCAAATATATCACAACATGATAGGAAGCATTGAGGGTCTAGCTAGATGAGGTAATGGTTCCAGACAATTATTTGATGAATTTTTATTATAGTTGTATAGCTATATATATAATTTTATAATAATAGATATTTAAAATAGTTAACTAATTGGATGGTCTATGGAGATGAACTAGAGGATTCTTCCAAGGGAGGAGTCTCTTGTGGTGCTTTTAACAATGCTTATCTTCTAATATCATCAACATAGAAAACATTTACAAGAATATCTCCCCTAGAATTGTAATTTCTAGAGATACATTTTCACTTTCACTAAGGAAGTTTACTAGAGGCTAGGAAAATTGATTGACACGACTCATCCTATATCTCAATATAGTTGTCCACTAACCTAATTTCATTATCAAAGGCATACTCATGCTCTTTATTAGAGTAGTCCTCCAGGATTGGATGGGTCATGGTACTTCTTTCAAATACATGGGAAATGATGTATATGGTGGTTCTTGTTTTCTTATGTACATAAAATGGATTTGATTTTCCATTAACTGATGGGACTAGCTCTTTTGATATTTGGAGAGATGAGAAGATGACAGTGACACTGGATGAGAGAATATGACCATTAAGGTAACCAATTAGTATATAATTGAATGAAAGATCATTTTGGATTGAATGATCAACATTTAGGAAATCAAATCATTGATAATTTTATATCCACTATCATAGAATGACTATTATACCATGACCTTCCATAAACAAGACCTTCTATTTTTATGAAAATCATTTCTTAATGGAGTTTCCAAGGTACCTATAGTAGAGGAAGTAGTTGGGATGGTACTTTAACTGAACCTACTAGGGATCCATGATCTCTAAAATTTTCAGAAAATTATTCTCCAAAGAATGGTTGAAAATCCAAAGACATGGTTTTCCCTAAACTATTAGACCTTATTCTTATACTCTGTGAAAGATATTCTTTGAGCATTCTCAGGATAAAGGGTCTTGGAAACATTATTAGCACAATCCTTTTATAATGGGGCCTGTTCTGAAGGGGTTCCTAAAACCAAAGTAGGAAAGGGATTAATTTTATATAACAATAACTATTTCTACTCTATTAGTCCATCAATATAGTGTAAGATGATGTAATGGGTGAGACTAATTATTTAATATACTATAAGGAATTGTTGAGTTGATGAGTTCTCTCGGCGAAATCATGGAATTCATCTAGGTACTTTAGAGAGATGAGGTTTGGAACATTCTCATCCTAGATGTTCTCTATTCACATACCCAATAATGTTTCTTGACAAATATAGTTATCTATGAAATATGTTGATCCCTTATATTAAGAAATTATGTTGGTGGAAAATTCACTGCCCTACAACTTGTTTTTGGAGTGTTTAGGGACACTAATACTGTTCAAGGTGCAGATAAACTAATAGAGGAAATTTAATCAAATATACTCTCATTTAGTGATGGATTCAAAAGATGTATGGCTATATGAAATGAAGGAAGGGACTTATAACTCCTAGAAAAAACATAGGATCTTAGGTGCCTCATGTTTCACTATATTCCCAAGAATTAGGTCACATCAAAAGAAGAAATTTGTTATGTTTTTCTCCGGTTATCCTATGTTGTAGAAGGAGTTGAATCTTAGGTTTCCAAAATATTATGGTTGAGGAGTATGATCCATCCATGCCATAATTTTTTTTCCTTTCACGCTTTACAGTTTCTTTTTGGGTGTCCACATATTTGAAATGAACAGTGATATTAGTCATCACATAATTTTGAGGGTGTTGGCATGCATCTTACACCATACAAGTGGGATGGAATTTTATTTGGTGAGACCATGGTCTAATATTTTAAAATAAAGTTTATCTACTAGGGAAGGGGTCAAGGGGAACACAGGAAATGTATCGGGTGATTGTAGCCACTAGCTTTTATCATTTTTGGATGAGTATAGCTACATAACTTAGCCTTGGTGGATTTGAAAATGATTACCTATTGTTTGGGATTCAAAGAAATCATTACTAGATCATCTTGATAATCCCCTCACTTTATATGATACCGTACAAGGAGTTTAGAATTGTGCTATAAATAACCCTCATGATACAAAAGAAGAGCAGTAATATTAGAATATGATTTCGTTACCTCTGTAGTCTTAGAAACATTGAATGATTCAAGTAATCCCTTGAATTTTTTAGGGTTCCAGTGGTTTATAGGATGTTCTTACATGGGAATTATAAGGACAATAGCCTTCCTATGACGATGGGTATGAACATCAGTTTAAAGGTTCTCATACAAAGAGAAGAGAATAAATCTTGGTATCTTCTTTAATTACCAATGTCCTGTTAGGAACACCAGAAGATTCAAGTACCCCCTTTCCTTTTTTAAAGGTTCTAGTGGGTAGTGAGGAGTGCCTTAATGGAACTACAAAGTTCTATAACCTACCTATGTTGATGGGTATGAACATCGGTCCAATGGTTCTCATGAAACTATTAAACTTCATGACGAGGATCACCATCCAAATATACATAATCATTGGTAACTCACCCCATCCCATCAAAGAGATTAATGATGATTATATACACCAAGGTAGTGTTTAATGAAAAAAATTTCCTAGAATTATTGGAGGATTCAACTTGAGTGAATTATCATCTTCATAATAAGGTGTTGGGACTATGTTGGACAGAGAAGTTGATTGTTTTATTTTTTTTGTAAAAAACGGGATAAATCAATTAACTTTGTAAAGTCCTTGGAAAATAAGATAATGATTTACTGATTTGTATCTCATAAATATCATAAGTTGGTTGGAGAACTTGTGATGCAAGCCTTATGAAGGAAAGGGGAGAAATGATGTTGCCAATAATATTCATTTTTTATTGGAAATAATGAAGTTTCTGGAAGACAAGGAAGGTAGATTACTTTCCTTAAAAAATATGATGATTCTAAAGATGATTGATCAATGGATAGATATAACTATAGTAGAGGTCATGATGAAAGTAGAAGAATGGTTTTGGAATGGAATAGAGTAAACCATGAAAAAAGAATGGATGATCTGGAGGCAGTACAAAATAATGTATTCAAGGTGGCGTTTGGAATGTTGCATGAAAGTGGATTTCCAAGATCACCACATAAAAATATTTCAATGGAATTTACCACATGAAATATTCTT
This sequence comes from Viscum album, assembly GCA_963277665.1. Lineage (NCBI taxonomy): Eukaryota > Viridiplantae > Streptophyta > Magnoliopsida > Santalales > Viscaceae > Viscum > Viscum album. Next base: position 716,021,977 of record OY728128.1, on the reverse strand, counting down.
TTTTTGAATGAAAGATATATGAGAGTTTTGAATATTGTACGTAAGGAATGATTCATGACAAAAACATCAAAAAATGGAAAAGGGATGAAGTGCGTGAAATATTCAAGAAGTTAATGAAATATGAGGCTTTGCAAAAGAAACATACATGCCCAATGTAATGTAAAAAAGTGGTTTTTCACGACGCATCAAGAGTATGCATGACACGTCAGGGTTTTGCACGCAAGGGTCAGTGGTGCCTATAAATAAGAGGTGACCCCCCCTCATTTCTATGGTCGACACATAGAAAAATACTGAGATATGAAGTATGTAATAATCTTATGTAAAGTGAGTTGTGAAAAAGAAATATAGTTTCACGTATGAATGAAAAGTTATTTTCAAGAAGAGAGTTGCACGCATGAAGTGTTTCATGACAAAAGTCGAATATTTCATTCAAGACATTAAAATTGTCTTCAATACACCAAAAAGGGTGTGTGAAAGATTTCATTTCAGCATAATAAATATGTTATGTGCAAGGTATTTATTACCAACTTTTAGGTAGGAAAAAGAAGAATTTTTTTCAAAGATCAAACTGTGAAAGATGATTAAGAAGCATTGAAACCTTTTTTTCCCTTTTTGTTCCAAGAGGGTGAACATACACTTGAGGATTGTTTTACAAGTTCTACACGAGTGTAGGGGTATATCCTACATGTTTTATTACACCTCAAAGGATTATTTTCTAGTAGATTGTGTGGTATTGGATTGTTTTATACCATAACGAGGACGTAGTAATTCTTGTTGAGTACTAAACCATCTAAATTCTGGTGTTCTTGTGGATGTGTGCTTGGATTGTGTTTAGAATGGAAATAAGTCTTTAATTGAAGGTAAAGGTTGTTTCAAAAACAAGTAAACAAAAAAGAAAAATATACCACTAATTGACCTCTCCCCCTCTCAGTGATACTTGTATCCTAGTTAGGAAACATCATCAGGGACTAAATAAAAGTATCATATCTACACCATCCCCTAATCTATAAATGGGAGATGCCTCTCTAATATTATTACCCAACTAAGTGAGACTTTAAATTAAATTCCTATGAAATATCTAGTGATAACAATATGAATCTAGGTGATGTTATTCCAGAATCATAACATAGTCAAACATTCAAAACCATCGTTCAAGGGCTTTAGGGTGATTAGAGATTATTTTTCTATATCAATTTATTATTCATAAGGTGTTGGAGTTTCACTCATAAATATTTCCAGGACTTTCAGCTTAATTTTTAGTGAGTAGAAACATAAAATGAAAATTCATAGTTATAGATAGATAAAATAGGAATGTAAATTGGTTGAAATCACGAATTTACAACATAATTTCAGAATCCTTATCTTTATTAGGAGGGTATTACTACTATTGATCACATAAAGATTACATATGAGACCGTCAGGATTCTAGATGAGGAATACATGTGCACATGCTCCATTTCCATCCTTTATGTGGGATATATATCACTTGAGACATACTTCTTTGGTAGTAGGAAGAGTAATACTCAGGATACATAAGCTTCATCACCATGGTCTATGTTGGATAGGGTGTATGAACCCTTTTATTGGTAAAAAACTTCATCTAGTGCTTGCAGCTTAATGAAATGTTATTCCTCATTGATGGGTTCAAATACAGACAATGATGTTTCCCCAAATAGAAGTATAGCGGTGGAGTAGAGGGAATTTTATGGTGGTATGGATGAATATAGTACATGCCACTATAAAGAATCTAGGATGTCCTCTATGAATATGTATTTGTGGAGAAACATAGGGACCTTGTGGAACATAACCTAAAGAATAAACAACCTTAATTCATGGGTGCCAACCACCAAAACTGATATTCTAGGCCTGAAAATATCTTCATAATTTTAATAAATTTCTAATTGTTGTTGAATTAGTGTGTTTAAGGCCTATTAACCCTCTCCGTACCTATAATAATAAAGTTGGAGTTACCCTAGAATGAGATTATATTAGTTAGGTGTAGTTATTACTCAATAATGTGTGTTAGTGCTAAAAAGTGGCTCTATGTGGTAGTTTATATCCCCAATACCTCATAGATAACCTCAAGCATAGTGAAATTATTTAGTTTAAGGATGGCCTCTATATATATTGGTGGTGTGGATAAAGGTTTTGAGATTCATCCCAGCATGCCAAGTGGGTAGTTGGGGTCTCCATCTAAGTTTAGAAAAAACATTTTCATGTAATTTGGTGAGGATATAAGTGTTCACCTAGATGGTGGCTGGGGTCACCAGATCTATGGAAGTTCTATCCCATTAGGAAGGTTCGATGACCTTCACTTGTTGTCGGAACCATACAGTCTAGGACATGGTATCTTGAATAGGGATTGGTTCAATATGTTCTTACACCAATGGGGCCCCTTGTGTTATTATCAATTAAAAGTGGTGGGATCCCCCCATGAAAACTCAGAGGGGGGAACTTAGGTTGCCACAACAAGGACATTCCAAACTTCCTAGGTTTAGAGAATGGGTCTCTTAATGCCTTTCAAGGAAAGTATCATATAATTGTTGGATTTGGAAATAGATAGGATTAACCTAGATTAATCTATGGTGGTAATGTAACCTATATAGTTCCACAGCTTCCAAGTCTCCAAGAACTATATCTCTAATTGGGATTAATCCCTCTTTATCATATTGACAGAAAAGGAAATTGATAACACTCCAATAAATAAGTTATGATGTGGTGAGGGGGAATGGGAACCTCAGAGTCATCATAAAGGTGGTCGTCACATTTTGAGTATAAGTGTTCCATAGTACCACATGATTAGATTTCATAACACCATGCCTATTTGATTTTAAATAAGGTAAATAATCATATATTGTGGTTGTAATTCTTTAATAAACATTAAAATCCAACCATGAGTAGATGTTTGTTGACAATAACACCCAACATTCCTAATATCATAGAATTATCAAGATAGAGAATCTGCAACAATACTCATCTTCTCGATGTCAAATGATAATGGATTCACATGACGATCATCAATTTATATTTTTATTTTATCCATAGATACCTGCTTATGTGTCCAATGGTGTCTGATGAATAATTCAGACACTTTATTCAAATGTTCCCACCTTTTAATGCTAACTGGTCTTCACTAATAGTGGAGATGGGGTCAAATCCATGATTGGAATATGATGATAGGGTGTTGTCCCTTCCTTCCATGGATCCCTCAAGGGATATAATTTCATATTATGGGTCTCCCCCATATATTTAATACATTAGTTTTAATCTCATTCTTGGTAACATCTTCAAGTGCACATCCATTAATTACCTCACAAAACACCTTAGTAGGGTAGACACTTTTTATTGGAGAGGATGTATATTTAGTATTAAATAGACATTATGGGGTATATTGGGAATATGTTAATATATTTCTTAGGATGTTTCATGAGGAAATACTATATTCACTATGTATGTCATTATAGGTTTTGGACTTAAGGAATATCATACTCATCGCATAAGAATACATATTCCCATTTCATATAGAAACTCTTTCTCATTGGATAGGGAAACATTGGATCATCACCAGGGGATAATCATGTTTTCCACCTGAGTTATCATGTTCTTATCACACAATATAACTTAAGTGAAAAACCTAATGCATAAATATCTTATCACTAGGGATATCTCATGATCTTCACACAAGGTAAAAATATTAGGATCATAAAAAATCTAGGAATGAATAGTTCTAAAAAGACATATAAGATTCTTATTCTCATCACATTAGACATATCATGCTAAAGGAATGATGCATCTTGTGATCATCAAATTAGGTGAATAACTTAATATCATTACCTATATATATGGAAGATGAATCAAATTATCTTCACATAGACTTCTCATGCTCCCCACATGAGGTGTCTCATGCATGTCAAATGATTCATACTATTAGGATCCTCAACAAAGTGGATAAAAGTATGATCTAATACTCATCACATAGGAATTTTATTCTCATCATGTAAGGCATCTCTTTCTAAACACATATGTTTTCCGAATCTGATCACCTATCAATTGGTTTCTAATGCATCATGTGTGGTTGTTCAAGGGTCATCTCATAGGATCTCGTGGGATCATCAAACAAGCAAGGTTCATGGTTTAAATACAATTATGGATACTATTGGTTTAAATTCATGTTTTTCTGCTTCCTATATACATGCATCACATATTGGGTTAGGCGTATGATTAATGTTTAATGATATTACTTGGTCATTGTGTAAATCCATATTGAAATTTTCATTATTTAAAGTCTAATGTGAATTCATTATATATATTCTCATCATATACTATATTAATCATAAGATAATGTCTATGGAGATATATGGACATAGTTTATGTCTTGTGGGGATGCTCACATTTTAATGTCTAGTGAGGATGCTTCCCAGATATGCTTATCACATACTAGTTCAGTCATAGGTGAAAATACATTGGGGATGGTTAGTCATGGTATAAATTCATATTTAGATTCTCAATGTTTAATTTTATATAGGGACCTTGGGAATGTATGATGATAGGTTTGGTATACTCTAGAATTTTGATTCATCTTTAAGGGATAACACCTCCCAAGAGGGAGATGATATTATGGAAATGTTAGGATTTAACCTCAAAGAGGCATCCTATGTACCCAAATGGAAAATTGGGATCAAGACCCATATAATTTCAGGTTCATTGTTTATGTTCATTTGATAGATTCGTACAATGTAGTTTAGAATGATGAATTAATTTATTTTATTTCATGAAAGGAATGACAACAATGGATAGTGTTAGGATTATGTTTAATTAATCCCAATAGATGGGAATCATAATATAATTTTACATGATACTTCTATTTCCCATCACACATGGAATCTTTAGTTTACCAATTAAGGAATATTATACTAATCACATAGGATATGATTAATTTTATATTATTTTTATGAGGATATTAATTACAATTTAACACCTTACACTTAGGATGATCATGTTTCTAGGAGGGACATAATGTGATATGGAATGGGGCTTATGCATTGAGCTTCCTTGGAGAGATCATAGATTATTTGATAAACCAAATTAGTTTCCCATGATGACACCATGATTGGGTCTTTTACTTGATGGATGGACTGGCTTAATGTTGAGAATTAAGAGACCATGAGTGGGTCATATACACATGATTTTTTGTTTGAATAGTGATTCTGAGAAACTGGTATGAGAGTACCTACTATTATAAGGAAAAGGAAAGGGAATCCCCTAGAATGTTTATTGTTCAATGGTCTTTGATATATGGGTCCAAAACACCAGTTCTATATTTTAATTTTACCTAAAAAGCCCAGATCGAGTGGGTGTGGGGAATATTATCTCTCAACATTCACACAACTATTTTTTTGGATGGAAGAATAAAATTGGACTACTTAGTGAGAGATTTATGAAAAATTGGAGTTGCATGATTTGAGACATATGTTCTAGCACAATCAAGTTGCATGGATGTCCAAGGTAGGGGTTTCATGAATGTTGGGTGTTGTGTGAAACAAGCATTTTCATGATGAGTTTTATTCTTGGTTTAACTATGTTCCGCACTATTTAATGTATTGAAAAAAAGAATATTAAATAAAATCTAATACATAAAAGTACCTATGTGAGTAATGTCATACATGTTTCTCACCATTTATATTCCATGGGGATCTCTGGTTGTGTGAATTTTTAAAAGGATATTTTGTATGAATTGGGAGTGAAAACCTTTGAATATCAATCGTCCAACCCAAAACAAATGGGGGGTTATGTGATAATTATTGGAATTTTAGATCACTAAAAGTTTTCAATTCACACAACTATTGAGTGATTACGTAATTGGTAGGGGGATCAGTGATATGACTTTGATTAAATAAACTTACCTTTGTGTGTTCTTATAGCCCTATCATGTTTAGGAGCCATAATACATGTGAAAACCATTATAATTAAACATAGTCTAGTATTAATGACTCATAGAGCTAAGTTATATTAATTCTTGTATGTTTCATTACCATCTTGTAATTTTCATGAAATGATATCATTAATTTTAGAAATTTGTTTGACATTTTTTATACCCCAATCCATCTTGAATTTTTTAATACCATGGATTCATATTTTCTATACCAAAAAACTTATTATAATGAATAATATAAAGAAAACTATAACCATGGGTTTATGTTACATTGCATAAAAATAAATAATGTAAATATTATTCATTTATTCTAAAATTATAGAGATAATTAAGTTGGGTAATATCAAAAAAAACATTTATGGGGTTATTTATCACATATGGGATTATGAAGCATGGAAACCATTTGATTCATTATATTCAAATATATCTCCAAATCTTATGAATGTGTGTTTTGGATTGGATAATGAATGATTTAATCAATTTGAGACTCTATGTTTAAATTATATCATATTATTGTTATTTTGATTCCTTAAAATATACATCTATGTATGTGCATTAAAATAATTTATTTCATTATTATGATGACCATTATAGGTAAATAAATTCCTGAAAATTATATCAATGTATAACTTTACCCTCTTATAAAAGAATTTCATGAGTTATGGGACAATTTTGTAGAAACATATGATGCATTAAAAGCCAAAATGTTAAAAATGTTTGTTTCTATAATGTTGATGAGTAGTTATTTTCCAAGATTAGGAAACTTTTATAGTTGGAACACTCACACATTTTCATTATATATGGTTTGTAAGATTAACATTGATCTAATAATACTACCTTATAATAGAAATTATTATTTCATTTTTCATCTTCTATTATTTGATTCATATCGTAGTTATCAATATAACAAGTCATGTATCGATTTATAAAATGAGTTTATCCCCCAAAAAAATTGTTATCAGGTTCAAAAAACATGTCCCAGAAATCATCTGTTACTGAAAAATTTAAGAAGGAGAATCAATTGAAGGTTTATATGAAAATATTTCAAAGAGAATCAAATATATTTGGTACCCAAAAATAGAAGAAACATATTCTTTTTTTAGACTATATTATTGGTTATTTCAATTGTAAGATCAAAATTTTTACATTATGTATGTTGAAAATATTTGTTTTGTAAATTTTGTGTCTATAATATTTAATATCAATATAAAATCAAAATATTGTATTAGTGATATAAAATACTTATAATAATTGAATTTAAATTTTGGTACATGGGAAAATAATAATTAGTAAATATCCTACAATAGTTATTTCATTGAAAAAATTATGAAAATATAATTTTTCCTAATGAATGAAAAATTTTAAAGTACATGATAGACATTAATGTAGAATTTCTTGTTGTGTAGAATTGAGGAATCATAAGTTAAAGGGTATGAAATTCCACAACCCATATATTTTGATGGATTATTTTATACCTTTGGAACTGTGTCAATTGTTACCAGATAAAATAACATCAGCTATAATTGATATATCATATTCTTTAGATTATTTTGTGAGAAAACGTAAAATTCCATTGAGCTTAACAAAATATAATAAAGAATATTAATGAAAATTTTTCACTAAGATATTATGTTTTCCTTCTTGTTATCAATATGAATATTCATCTCAATATTTATTTGACTTAGGAGGTAAAATTTATAGGTATCATACATTATTGATGTATATATATCATAAAGAGATATTATCATTTAAATTTTTCAAGATTAATTAATTGAAAATAATAAACTCATTATATATGTTTCCTTTTATGATATGTTGTATTTTAAATAGTTTCTATCATTTTTGAGGTATTTGAATAATATTGGGACATGGTTTTGTTGAGTTCTACATGTCAATGATAATAAAAATCATTTGAAATCCTAAATTAAATTTGTAAAATTGACAACATAAGTTCATCAAGTTAGGAAAATATTCTCAGTATCTGTGACATGAATAGATTTTATACAAGAATATAGATATGTAATACTAAATGGATATATTTCATATCCTTTCATTGATTAATTGAAGGCAAAAACAAGAAATATTACTTCAATGTTTGGAATGAAATGAGTAAGAGATAAAAAATCCATTAACAAAGATGTTATTGACTAGTTTCACATAATTAAAGATCATAATCAATTTAGTATTCAAAATAAATTGTTACAATTATCATTTGTGACTAAAAATATTTTATAATTATATATATTGATCAATAATTTTGATAATTTAGTTGGAGATCTATAGGGTTATAAATATTTATTTTTTGGACCTTTGAAGAAGTCTAGGTGTGTTAAGCTGGAATATTAGTATAACAAAACTTTTTGTATCATGGATCGTAGTGTTGTGTCATAGGGGTGGCCACTGTAGAGTAGTGAGTAAAGTAGAGGGTGTAAGGATTATTGAGGGAGGGATTTAGGGCCACTTCCAATTTTGGCATGGATTTTCCATGTAGGAAGGTTATGGACTAACTGATATGGGTTTATACTTCATGGAGTGAGGTTGGAGCATAGGTCAAATGGATTCTATTATAGGGAGTTCCTATCTATGTCATAGCACTTTGAGGAGGTTCTTCTAACATAGAGGGTAGTCGTGCCATGGGTAGTACATAGTGACATAATAACCTTCCTTGGAAAAGAGGTTATGTGTCCTACTGCGTTGCACTGCACCATAGTCCTACTCCTTATATATATAAGATCAGCATCATGGATATAGATATATATTTTTTTTGAGCTTCAACCAAGAAGGATACAATGTGTCCTCTTCCTCATGTTGTAGTATAACATTTGTTATACATTTATGTGGCATGGACGAAGAGGTTTCATTGTGGTCTTACAAATTTTAATATTCTAATAAATACCCAATAGTCCCTTCAGAACCACTTTTCTTCCACTCATTCCACTCAAACCCTTGGTGATTGAGGATTTTTAGGGGTATTTGAATCCCCATTCGATAGTGATAAATCCATGGTTTCACATTATCGATATGTCATAATCTGAGGTGATTTCCTCTTTTTTTCTTATGGTTTATCATCCATTAAATCTAGTTTCATCATGTTCCTTCTTATCATTTTATAGGGTATGATATCCTTAAATATAATGGAGTTTCATGGGTTTTTTATTAGTCTCTTCAGGGCATGATGTTCTAGGGAGATCATAGTTTTCTTACTAGATAGGTGATCAGAGATCCACATTGACATTCCATTTTTGTTTAAAAATCTTGAATCTTTGTGGTAGGGGATTCATTAATTCAATTTTATTTTTACACAATAGTTAATTGAAATTTTTTTCTCCCTTTGGATGGTAGTGGAATTTACCTAATAAATATTAAACTAAATTAATTAATGAAATTGGTTTAGGTTTTGTGATTTCATTTTTTTTACACTAGGATAATGGGTTTTCCCATGTTTTATGAGATATATTTCTATATATGTTTTTCTATTTATCATGTTCATTAGGCTTGGATTAGAATGTTTTTCTGGATGAAATTGATAAATAATGCAATTATGGTAATTTTATTGGATGGAAAATTAATTTCAGAGGCATGTGTAATGAAACTATTATTCTTGTAATTTGATGTAAATTAAATTGATGCTTACTCCATTTTTAATTTAATTTTTTATTCAATGTGTTAATGGAATTGGATAAAGAACATGAAGTTGTAATGTCTATTAATAAAAATATTGATTAAGGGAGTGATGATGAGAATTGTTCCTCTCACAGTTTATTGAAATTTTAAATCCTTGTATGTTTGGATAATCAATATGATATCTTGTTATAGATGATTCCTTAAGTTACTCATATTAGGAACCTTGTTAAAAATTAATTGGTTAATTCAAGATGAAATAAAAAATAGGTTTCGGTTAAAGTTGATTTTGTTGGGCTGGGAGTTCCCATTATTTATAAATGGTGGATTTTGTTGTTTATTTATGAACTATTTTTTCTCTTTATATAAGCATTAATATGTGATTTAATGTAACTAGGAGATAGATGATGAGATATAGTTGGGGAGGCCCATAGTTATAGAAGTCTTTAATGCCTGTGATGGTGATATGCATGTTGATATGCATAAAGGGGTCTGAGATGACACTAGAGTTGATGGAACCAGTTGAAATGTGATTACCCATTGATTTATCTAAAGCTATATGATTTACTTTTAATGAATATATTTAAAGGCTAGATGTATGGGTTTCTTGTTTATCAGAATTTCTTTCCCCATTTCGTGAAGTGGTTGGATGTGCTTGGTTATGAATCTCTTGATGGTAGATTAATATGTTTCCTAGAGTACCTGAAATTATGGAGAAGTAAATAATTAATAATTTTTTTACCCATGAGATTGTTTTGAATGGTAGGAAAAAGTTAGCGTTAATGACGAGAAACCATTGACTCGATTGGATTATTCTTAGAGGTCATGAACATATCTTTAGGATAATAAAGTGTGATATAATCAATTTTAATTTAAGGTTAATGAAATCTTGTTTGGAATATTTTAAATTAACAGTTAATGATTTAATTAAACAATAACAGTAAAAAAAGAGTTTATTTGATTTAGCTCCTTAAAATGATTATGTGCTTATATGATATTTAGTCCTTACTAGTGGAAGTTTGGTTTTTGAGTAATAATAGATGCAGTTGATCCTAATACTAGGTTATTCCCATATTTTGGTTTTGAAATATATTTATCCTTTAAAATTTTTTATTTCATATTCTACTTGGTCCATGTTAGATAGGGAGACTAACATCAAGGGATCTCTGGGGTGGTGTTTTCCCCATCATCTAGGTTGGAAATGGAGAGATTGATGACTACCCCCTCTGAAATTTCTCTCTTCTCCTAGTAGTATTATGTTATAGTATGAATGGTGGTTAGTTTCCCCATATATGTGTGTAGTGGGTTATAATGACTTGTGATTATTTCACACACATGTATCTTTGTATATAGTATCCAAAGAATTATTATAGGTATGGTGTGTATGGTATATGATCGAAAAAGGTACATACTTGGTGTATGGGTTGTGATGGGTTGATTTATAACACCCAATGCATGATACAAGGCACGAGGGTTGTGGTGGATCTCAGAAACTATGTGGTCAGCATATAGAGATGTGGTATGGGATGATGAGTTTATGTAATGCATGTGATTCTTGTTATCATACCTTATCCTTGGTGTATTTGGGCAATATTACTTTTTGGAGAGAGATGGATCAGGACGTAAGAAGTTGGGATATAACACCAAACTAGTGGGGAAGCTATAGCAGGGTAACTTTATATGGTATTATACTATATATTCTATTTTATGTTGTATTTTGTGAGATATTTCCATGAGGGGATGGGAAAATAAAATACCTATTTAGGTGGCATGTTATCTTTACTCTTTGTTCACTAGGATTTAATATTATTTCATTTATCATTTGCATGAGAGGATTTTGGGGGGATATTTTAATGTATAATGATTATTATCACCCTACATATACATAATTATTTTTTTAGATCAGAAAGGGAAGGTTGGATATTGGGCTGGATACTACCAACTCATGGATTTACAGGAGTTGTTTCGGCTTTGTGGGCACTGCCAATTTTATCTTTTGGTAATTGTGTTTTCTTTTCCATTTGGTTTAGTATGTTTGAAAGATCATATATATACATGAGATCAATTATATCCTTATGAGAATGATTTTATTGGTGTAACTATGTTATATATCTCTTAATCATTCTTTATAAGTGGGAAATATCTCCCATTTGTATGTTCATTCTACCCTCGGTGGTTTCCTACAACTTGTGGTGTATTGTAGGAGTGAGTTTGGCGGTCACTGTCACCATTCTCTCATTGTTGGCCCATGATTAGTACCTTTGGGGGGAGGGAATTATTTAAATGTTCTATAAAGAATTAGGATGATTGAAAATATAGAGTTCAGAATTAAGAACATGTTAGGATTACATGGGTTCATATGGAATCTGTGTTAGAGAAGTTTAATAGGTGACGTAAAATGGGAGACCAGTAGGGACAAAGGAATTTAGGGCCCCCTATGATATGAAGCACATAACTTTAAATGTACTAACTCTACTAAACAAAGTGGTACTAGTTATGGGGTAATTACCTAAGAAAGTATGATTCAACATTATTCTTTGTGACTATGTTGGAAGTGGTTAGACCTTGGGAATATGTTAAAACATAAATTAATTAAATAATGTTAAATATTCAATATTCTAAGTTAATGAGTATCAAACCATTTTCTATTTTCCAGGTATGTCTCTAGGTTTATGACCTATTCAGTTATTCAATAAAGACATTAAAGAATATATAGTAGTTGATCTCCATAGAGTATAGGTCAATGATGATGAAACTTGGAGGAGGACACTACAAGAGTTTCAGTTCTATATTCTATAGAAGTTTGAGCACTCTTCTTTAGACTCGGTTACAAAAAACATTTCAGGGCAGGTTGGGATAACTTTTAGTTAAATCCATGCTTGGAATGATCTCTGGGTTTTTGGTCCAATGACAATGTTTTATAGAGTATCTAGACATCCATGAATCATATAAATCAAGGATTTTGAGGAATTATAGGTATCACATGAGAAGTTTAGAGACCAATTATAAGCATAGCTAGTTTCTTTGACCATAAAGGTGGTTAGTTTCCTAGATTTTTTTACCCAGTTATAAGGAATTTCTTGCATGTGAGGGTTTGGAATCCATTTTATGAACCTTTTATGATACGATTTAGAATGGTTACATGATAATGAGGATAGGGAGAGGAATTTCAAAGAGAAAATTCTTCTAGATATTCAGTTCCTGGTCACCCCATTGTCAATGTATCTCTAGATGATGGGGATATAAGAATATATTTAGAGTACATTGTCTAGAACTCTATTTTCATGATTGAGGAGTCATCGGGATTACCCATAAAGAAAAGTTGTGGTCTAAAGTTTTAATTTATTAGGATAAAATAGTTTTTTTTCCTGTTAAGTATAGTTCACAAGCCTCAACATCTCATTTCTCTAGGTTTGGATTCTATAATATTTTTTACAAGGGGTAAAAAATGTGTGTTTTTGGTGTGGAGGATGTTGTCATCCTCATCGAGAGTGACTAAACTTTCAATGTAAGCAGCATGCAGTAGATGTTCCACTTCATGTACCTCTTTTGAGGAAATTTTAGCCGCGTTAGTAGTAGTTTGATCATATTTGTTAGGATTAGTGGATACAATATGGGGTAGGAATAGGATAACCCTGATATGTTCCTTATCCCCATAGAGTAGAGTATTGTTGTGGAGGTGTTCATCATCCAGGTTAGAGAAATCATGTATCAGGTCATGGTTATATTCATGCACTATAATTTTCACCTTCGAATGAGATAGACATCGTTTTACGTACCCTTTACATTTTTTCTACTTGGGTACTTGATTTCCTTGATTCATGAGTCACACAATCCTCCATAACACTATCCCTAGTCCGTGCTTGCAGACTTGATTTAGAGATACTTCTAGTTAACTTATCTTTAATTACTCTAGTTTTAGGTCGAGATTACCCATATGAAGTTTGTAGAGACTATGAGCTAGTGTTGGGGAAAACATTTTGTGGGTGAGACTTCCTATGATTATGAATATGGCCATAAGAAATTATCCTTGGAATGTATAAGCTATATTTAGTGTAGGATATTATGGATGGATTTAGGATATAGATTTTGTTCTATGATGTTAATTGAGATCTAGTAGTGTCCATTGGAGATTAAAACCCTTAGATGGATCATATGCCTATTCAATAGTTATCTTATATATTGATCTAGATAATGATGATTTTGTAACGACCCAATGTTTTTCAATGGAAATTACCTTCTCATAAGTATGTCATAAAATCACATAAAAACACATCATAATGAACTACTAAGTTCTAAGTGACCTTTAAACAAAAGTTTGTCACTTCTGTGTTTGGAATTTCGAAAATCCGACTTACACGGTTGTAATCAGTAAGTTATTTGGAGTCCGATAAGGGAAACATAATTTTTGGTGAATAGTAACCTACCATAATGAATAGTAACATAAAATTATTAATATTGATATACCCTAATGAGTAGTAACCTCACCTATGTTTCTATAAAAATATTATTCAAGTTGGAAGTTCGATATACCTATATTTTAGAATAAGTTAATGAATGTTTTAAAACTGGTTTTGATAATAAATTATTATTTTAATTAAATAATAAAATAATAATATTTAGAAAATTATTTTTGAAAAATGGAATTCATTTTTGGATTATACATTTTGAAAAATAGTTGGGGTGAATTTTTGGGATTTTTCTAAAATACTTGAATTTTTGATGAAAAGTAGAATCTGATAATTCACAATAAATGCTAAATAATGGATTAATTGAGTCATCGATGATGTTATACTTATGTAAGACCACTTTGTTCGGGATCACCTGATAAAATCACTATTCTTGGTCATGGAATACTTACTATTCCTTATCTTGGGAAGAAATAATAAATTAATGATTATAATATTATGAAATCCCTCCTCTCCTCCACTATAAAACCCCCCCTTCACTCCCTCTTCTCTCCACTCCTCTCAAGCCTTGTGTCTTGCCATTATTCTACCCTAATCTCTCCCAAAGGTCCTCCCCCACGTCAAAAATCTCTCATCCTCCTCAAAATACCAAAACCTCTCCCCTTAAGAGGTTCTCAAAGGAGGAAGTCTCAAGAGGTAAATTCCTCTTCCCAGTTTATTCTTTTCTTTTAAGTTCTTTTCTTTTTATTTAATTACTCACCTACCTTCACCATAATAGTATGATAAATCCAGTAACAAACATGTATTGGAATATCTTCATGCTAGTGGTATATTTCATTATCTTCTCTCCTTTCCCCACCTTTTTATTTGAAAGAAATGAAAGCACTGTTTGAGATGTGCTAATTTAACACATTCAAGGACAACAATTTATCAATTTCTATCATTATATTTAATTCTGGACATGAAACCATTTATTTTATGGTTGAACCAGATTATTATATATGTAATATATATTATTTTTTGTTCTGTAATCCTTCGGTACAAATGTAATTAATTTATAAAGAAAAACGCATTCCTTGAAATCAAATCCACCGATTAACAAAAAACGGTTATCACTATAGTTATATATATAATAATTCGACTTCACTCTAAGTAACCTAATTAAAATTAAAATAGTGTAATCTCCTGTATATTAACTAAATTATATTACTTCAATTCTGGACAACCACTTTCATCTTGAATATAATCCAAACTTGAATATAAGTGAACCGATCTTTTAAAGCCAAGTAAACAGCCGAGCCTGAACAACGAAATTAAACCTTGTAACTAATAAAAAGGGATTTGAATGAACTAAAAAGGGTTACAACAAATAAATTAAATATATAAGAGTTTCTGGAATTATTAATTAATAACCCTAATTTGTTTATTCAGGTCGTTAATAACAAGTGGAGAACACCAACAGATTTAAGGTAAGGGATCCTCCCCTTTTCACTCTTAATCAAGATTGTTCTCTATGCTATACCTTTTTTTGTAATACCAAGTGATGGTGTATGTTCATACACCTTCCCCATACTTCCATAATGTTTTATAAGTGATGATTAACCCCTTATCTCTCTCATCAAGCCCTCTTAGTTACACCTGATACCATGTCGATAAACCATAATGGATTCTACCCGAACATCCATTATTCCTTCAGGTTGCTCTATCTTTCTTTTTACCAAAATATAGTTGTCCTTCAATTTTATGTAGAACATAAAAATTCTGTTTATATGCTCCAAAATAATGTTCTAAGATCCATCTCCCATTCTCTTTCTTGGATATACATGCTTTTAAGTGAATCTCTCCTCTATACATCCCAATAAGCACACTCGTTTTAAAGGAACTTCCTGAACTTTTACCCAATTTCAAGTGCACTATATCTTCTATTTTAAGACACCATTGTATTTTTAAATTAATTATTTTTGTTATGAAAACATTCTTGGTTCAATTCTATTTTTATATAAAATAATGTATTCTTTACTATTTTAAATGCTCTATAGTATTTCCCCTAAAACCTCACAAAAATGTTTTAATGCTAATGTCTCTAAAATACATTTCTTATGTGATGTCACTTCTATTTGTTACCAACTACTATTTTTTATGCCTAAATTACCTTATGAACTTCCATTTATGTTCTAATACCTTTCTTTCATTGACACTTTCATGGTACACTAATTGGTTATTCTTTATGTCATGATTGTGGTACCCAATTCTCTCTATGGATAACCTTATGTTTATGAACAATTGATAATGTATGATTACTCATGTGGAAAGAAGATTTATGTGGTAAGAATATTTATGTGGAAAGAATATTCATGAAAATTTTGAGATGGGTTCGCCCAGATAGCGCTCCAATGCATTGGTTAAGGATAAGTCTCATGAGATGCGATGTGAAACGGGATTGGCGGTTAGCCTTAACCCATACTGAAATGGGAAATGAGATTGGTGGTTAGCCTTGAACAGTACTAAAGATATGATTCATGATTCTTCCACCTTTATATGATTCCATGTTTATATGATCCCATTCTTATATTAAATGATTTTATAAGTTTCATGCTTTGGATATCATTATGTCATGCCTCAAGACTGATGTGCTTGATATCTATCCTTATGTTTATTCCCTTACTAGGATTTTTAGGTCATCCATTTGTTCATGTGTTCCCCAGGGTACCCTATGCAGATGTAAGAGCTCAAAGGAAGTTAGAATATATTTGTGGATATTAAATAAAGATGTTTTTTAGCCCCATGTTTTATGTTATATGTATATAGTCTTCCAAGACACCAGACTTAACGATCATGGGCTTGAACTCTGATGATTAATTATACATAAAATGATGAAATGTTTTATGTAAAAGGCTCGGGTCACTATAGTTGGTATCAGAGGATGGTCTAGTTATTTTTGGAGATTAGGAATAAAGAACCTTAGTGTGAACCTCAATGATGAGACTAACTATAAGAAAACAATCCTAAATTTTTGTGAGTATAGAGTAAGTGGTTTATCAAGAAAATACATCCCTATCTAGATATGAGAAGGTAGAGGAAGCTTTGGCATAGATGTATCTAGAAATAAATCCCGAAAACACCGCTTTGAGCTGGACTCGAACGGAAACTGGTGCACAATAAGGGGCCTTACTGCACTCTTGGTTATGACACTCACGGGGATATGCTTCAGAAGATTCACGAGCTTAGTACAAAATATTATTAAGGGAAAAAAAGAAGCCCATAAGAATATAAGTTAGGAAATAGATCGAGGATAACCTAGATATAAAACTATGGAATCACAAGTTAGGATATACTTCTTCTTTATAAGTTCATACTTTTATGTTCAATGTTTCTTTTTATTCTTAATTGATAAGTATAAAAAGACCTCTAATTATACGTTCTTTTTCTTAGTTAATAGCGGGAAATATAAGAACAAGTTCCAATAACCAATGTGATTGGTAATGTGACGATTGTCCTAATGACATGCCTGTTGTGATGGAAGCGGGTGCTTAAAACATTCTGGCAGTACTTGGTTAGCTAGGTTGAGTTCTGAATAATAACTTGAATTAGGTGGAAATTCCTCCTCCTCCAAGGAAAGAGCAAGTTTCCAAATAATCCTTCATGTAGCAAAGGCCTCCCATGATTAGCGGGTCTTCTAATACCCTCCTCACAGAATAATGGATTAACTCCATTGAAAATATTTTCTCTGTCTTCCAGTGCTTAGAAGAAGATAAAGTTGTACTGGTAGTCTATCGTTTTGATGGGGAAGCTGATCAGTGGTGGACACTGATCAAGAATAAAATGCCCCAAGAGAAAATTGTTTCCATAGAATGGGAGGAAATCATGAGGATGTTTTTCAATAAATATTTTCCTCTAACCCTCTGTCTCAAGATGGAAAAAGAGTTCCTTGGACTCAAGAAGAAGAAATATGAGCCCGTCAGGGCATATGAAGCGAACTTTACAAGGCCTGCAAGGTATGCCTCTGGCTTTGTCATGAACACCGAAAGCAAGGTGGATCACTTATTTAGCATACTAAAGCCGAGTCTACAAAAAAATTTTGCGATTCGAGACTTCGACAGCTATGAGGATATTGTCTGTTGTGCCTTCAAGGTTGAAATGGAGATTGGAGACTCTCAGTGGTCTCATGGGCCTAGTGATAAGAAGCAGAAAATGGAGAACAACATGGGTGGTTCATCAAACAAATTTCATGATGGAAATAAGCTTCACTTTCCCCTTTGGAAAAATTGTGGGAAGAAGCATCTTGGTGACTGTCTTAAGGGAACCAAGAATTGCTTCAAATGTGGAAAGTTTGGTCATTTGGCCAAGAACTGCGGAATGGATATGAAAAATCCCTATCACTTACAATGGTTTTGGGCAGTACATGTAATCTCACAATTTCTTTGAAAAAAAAATCTGCTATATGTATAACATCATTAGTTTTTCAGCATGCAATAAAATGGTCCATTTTACTAAATCGATCCACAACAACAAAAATGCTATCTTTTCCCGATTGGGATCGAGGTAATCCCAACACAAAATCCATAGAAATGTCGGTCCAAGGATGGGATGGAACGAGAAAGGGGGAATACAATCCATTTTGTTAAACCTTTGACTTTTCATGCATACAAGTGAAACACTTAGCACAAATTTCAATAACATATTTTCTCATGGTTGGCCAATAAAAATGTTCATGAAAAGTAGCTAGTGTTTTATCAACCCCAAAATTCCCCATCAAACTACCCCATTGAGGTTTTTTACAAGCAATTCTCAAGTTGGACAATTTGGAATGCACAATTTATCCCTTTTGAAAAGAAACCCATCATTTCTGTAATAGTCTTTAAATCCATGTTTTTCACAAGATGTCCAAATTTGAGAAAAATATCCATCCTTTTCATACATTCCCTTTAGTAACTCAAGTCCAAGTAATCGAGAATGAAGAGAAGTAAGAAGTGCATACCTTCGTGAAAGAGCATCAGCAACCACATTTTCCTTACCTTTTTTATGCTTGGTCACATAGGGGAAAGTCTCAATAAATTCCATCCAAGATGCATCTCACCGATTCAACTTGACTTGGGACTTCAAATACTTAAGGCTTTCATGGTCATAATGAATAATGAACTCTTTAGGCCATAAGTATTATTGCCATGTTTCCAGGGTTATTTTCAAAGAATAATGTTCTTTATTATAAGTTGAATAATTTAATGTTTCCCCATTCAATTTCTCACTAAAGTAATTAATTTGACGTGACTCTTGAGTCAAAACAGAACCAATACCAAATCTCGATGCATCACACTCAATTTCAAAGACTTTGTTGAAATCTGGTAGCTTTAAAAGGGGAGCATTGACCAATTTTTCTTTGAGTGTGTTAAAAGATTTTTCTTGTTTTTCACCCCATTTAAAGACCACATGTTTCTTTAAAAGTTCATTAAGAGATGTAGCGATGGATGAAAAATCCTTTACAAACCTCCTATAGAATCTTGCCAATCCATGGAAGCTCCTAACTTGAGTTGCACTCTTCGGTGTGGGCCACTCCGGAATTGCTTTGATCTTTTTATCATCCACACAAATCCCTTCCGACCCTACAAAAAATCCAAGAAACACAACATAATCCATGCAAAAGATTTTTTTTGAAGATTGGCATAAATCTAGTCTTCTTTAAGGATCTCACACACCAAACGCAAGTGTTCAACATGGTTGTCTAGAGATTTTCTATACACCAAGATATCATCAAAATAGATAACCAAAAATTTTCCAATGAATGAACGAAGGACATGGTTCATTAAGCTCATGAATGTACATGGTGAATTAGTTAAATCAAGTGACATAACTAACCACTCATACAAACCGAACTTAGTTTTAAAAGTAGTTTTCCACTTATCTCCTTATTTCATTCAAATTTGGTGGTATCCACTTTTAAGATCAATCTTAGAAAAAAAAGAAGCCCCATGTAATTCATCAAGCATGTCATCAAGTCGGGGGATGGGATAACGATACTTAACTGTTATTTTTTTGATGGCGCGACAATCCACACACATTATCCATGTTACATATTTCTTGTGTACTAGGATCACCGGAACAGCGCATGGACTCATGATTTCCCTTACTAATCTTTTCTTCATGAGTTCTTTAACTTGACATTGGATCTCTTTAGTCTCTTACAGATTAGCTCGATATGCTGGCCTGTTGGGAATTGCAGCACCAGGTATAAAGTCAATCTGATGCTCAATGCCTCTTAAAGGGGTTAATCCATCGGGTGTTTCTTTAGGAAACAAATCACCAAATTCATATAGTAAAGACACAACACATGAAGGCAAAGAATGGTGAAGTTCATTAGTTTCAAGGTGATCATTCTTACTAATGAGTAAGAACACTTTTCCCACTCAATAAAGCATCTTTCACCTCACTTTTTCCAGAAAATAAACTCTCATTTTTCTCAAAACTCTTGTTTTCACTCTTGTTTTCACTCTTATTTTCACTCTTGTTTTCAACTATTTTATTTCCCTTATTTTTTTTCTTTCACTCAACACTCATTTTTCAGTCTTGATTTTCCCACTCTTCCCATTCTCCTTATTTTTTTCTCTTTTTTCTTTTTCTCTCTTCTCACAATCTCTCTAAATTCTCACTTGTTCTTCATAAGCTTGCAAAGGCTTCAATGGTGTAAGAATAACCGTCCTCCCATTATACTCAAAAGAATATCGATTGGTGTATCCATCATGTGTGACCCTCCTATCAAATTGACAAGGTCTTCCCAAAATGATATGACTAGCATGCATTGGAACAACATCACACAACACCTTGTCTTCATACTTCCCAATAGAAAATGGAACTTGTGCTTGATTAGTAACTTTGACTTCCCCACTATTATTTAACCATTGCAATCTATAAGTCCTGGGATGTCTAGTCATATTCAATCCCAATTTATCAAACATTAAACCACTTACTACATTTGTACAGCTACCCCCATCAATAATCATACTACATATCTTATCTTTGACGAGGCATTTAGTATGAAAAATGTGCTCCCTTTTCTCTTGATCATGTTCTCCTTCAGGTTGAACACTCAAATCACGCCTTGACACAAGAATTTCTCCATGTACAGGGATTTCTAATTCCATAACCGAATCATCCTCAAGTGATGGCATTTCATCTTCGCTTGAGCTAGCACTAAGAACATCTTCATCATCCAAAATAATCATTGTCCACTTGTTTGGGAATTGTGATGCAATATGTCCAAATCCTTGACATTTAAAAAATTTGATATCTCAGGATTTGGAAATAACCTTACCCTCCATTTTACCTTTGGATTCTGAGAAGAATGGTTTTGGTTTGGGAAACTCCTTTGAATCAGTTTTGTGTTCCCTTACATTTTCTTGTGGTTTGGAATATTTAAACTTGAAATAAGGTCTATAATACTTACCATAAGATGTAGGGATGATCCTTCTTGCCTTTACTTTCCTCTCCGCTTTGGTAGCCATGTAAAGTAGATCCTTCATGTCCAAGTAGTGATTCATGTCCACTATTTCCTGAATGTCATGGTTGAGGTCGTTCACAAACCCTGCCGTGGTGGCCTCTCTCTCCTCATCAATATTTTCCCGAATCATGATGATCTCCATCTCTTTGTGATACTCATCAAAACTCATGTCCCCTTGTTTAAAAACCTACAACTTGATGAACAAATAACGATAATAGTGGCTAGAAATGAACCTCTTACGCATTACAACATTCATCTCCTCCCAATTACGGATGGGTCTTTCTCCAATTTGTCATCGACTCACTTGTAGTTGGTTCCACCAAATACTAGCATATTCGGTGAATTCCACAGCCGCCAACTTCACTTTTTTTTTCCTTCGAAAAAGTGTGACAACCAAAAACATGTTCGACCTTTCTTTCCCATTACAAGTAAGTTTTAGGATCATTCTTGCCTTAGAATGAAGGGATCCTCAACTTTATTCCACCAAGATCATTGGATTGCCTCCATGGTGGTTGATTTCTATGAATTGGTGACTTATGATAATCAGACAACTCCTCCTCTTCTTCAACAACCCACCTCCTTGGTGGTGCTCTAGAATTGGATGGGGATTGAAGTTCATCCATCCTCGCATTCAACCTTTGGAATTGTTCTTGTAAAGCCATCATAAATAACTTAATGTCCACTTCATTGGTGTTACTCGACTCTTCCATTTAGGAATCCTATGAGAAAAATTGAAAAGAAAGAAAAATGGACCTCACACACTCTTTCTCTCTTTTTCTCTCTCTCAAAAGGTTCCTCTCACTTTCTAGCACAACAACTAGGTTCCTACAAGTGTTTTTCAATAGAATCAAGAAGACAACTAGTAGAAGTAATCAATTCATGTCAATCATTAAAAATCATAAATTTTAACAGGGTTTGAATCAATGGAGTCCATGAAATATGGGAGGTAAATGGGAGAAATAGTTATAGACGAAGGTTGGATATGGATGAAGGAAATAAGATGATGGATAATAAAATGCAATAAAATTTATAACTTATGAGAGAACACAATGTTTCAAATGAGAATCTTCTTTTGTTTTTTTTATTGATTTTTTCTGAATTTTTTTTGAATTTTTTTTCTTTTTTTTGCTACTCAATAAAAAAGAATATAGATGCAAAGATTGCGCTTTTGGTGATCAAATTACAACAAATGAAAAATGTACTAATTTGATTGAAATGATGTAAATGGTTGAGATAACATGAACTTCAAACTCAAAAGGAAAATATCCTTGGAGACTGAGGTGGATCC
This sequence comes from Viscum album, assembly GCA_963277665.1. Lineage (NCBI taxonomy): Eukaryota > Viridiplantae > Streptophyta > Magnoliopsida > Santalales > Viscaceae > Viscum > Viscum album. Next base: position 715,999,235 of record OY728128.1, on the reverse strand, counting down.
CGAAAACAATGTGGTTACAGGTAAGATTGTTATTCATTCAAGAGTAGTGAATGAACTATTTGATTATGGTTCTACGCATTCTTTCATATCTTGCATGTTTAGTAGAACTATTCAAACACCACCTCAAAATTTAGAGGAAAATTTATCCGTGAGAACAGCGAATGGGGAAATTATTACATCCATGGTTTATAACTCCTCCCTGGTTAATGTTTGTGGACTGAACCTCCTAGAAAATCTTGTCATACTTCCTTTAGTGGAGTTCAACGCTATCTTGGGCATGGATTGGCTATCTTTGTACAAGGACAACATCAATTTTCGGGAAAGGGAGATCAATTTTCACATCCTGATGTATCCTCCAATTCTTTACAAGTGTAAGGAAGAAGATGAGTCTACTTTAGAATCTTCGTCTCAAGTTTGGATACTGCTTCCTTGTGAGAAATAATATCTAGCTCAAATGATTGGTACAAAGGATATCATCTTTCTTGAAGACATTCCCATCGTGAGGGATTACATTGATATATTCCCCAAAGAGTTGCCTGGTCTTCCTACTGACCAAGAAGTAGAGTTATCAATTGAACTTTTCCCTATATCTCTACCAATCTCACAGACACCTTAGAGAATGGCCACTGTAGAGCTAGAAGAGATGAAGAAGAAATTACAGGAGAATATAGATAATGGAATTATACGCCCATGTGCTTCACTATGGGGTGTTACAGTCCTCTTCATCAAGAAGAAGTATGGATCAATTCACCTCTACATTGATTATTGTGAGCTCAATAAAATCACTATAAAGAACAAGTATTCCCTTCCACAGATAGATGACTTGTTCGATCAGTTTCTTGGGGCCAGTTATTTCTTTAAGGTCGACCTACGGTCGGGATATCACCAACTAAAGGTGAAGAAGGAAGATATTCCCAAGACTGCCTTTCAAATGAGGTATGGACACTATGAGTTCATAGTGATTCCCTTTGGACTCACTAATGCTCTAGAAATTTTCACAGATTTAATGAATAGAGTATTTAGAGATTACCTTGACAAATTTGTGGTGGCGTTTATTGATGATATTCAGATATATTCTAAGAGAAAGGAGGAACATGAGGAGCATTTGGAAACTATGTTAAAGACTTTTCGAAGGGAGAAGTTGTATGCAAAGTACAGTAAATATGAGTTATAGATAGAGGAAGTATCATTGTTGGGGCATGTTATCACTAGGAAAAGGATATCGGTGGACCCTTCCAAGATGAAGGCAATTGAAGAGTTGATGAGTCCAACTTCTGTAATGGAGATCCGCATCTTTTTAGGTCAAGCTGTGTATTATCGATGATTCATGAATAACTTTTCATGATTTTCAAACCCAATGAACAAGCTGACACGGAAGGGAGTAAAGTACATCTGGACATAGGAATGTGAAGACTGTTTCAAGGAGTTGAAAAAGAGGCTTATCACTGAGCTGGTACTCACACTCCCTTCCAGTGGATAACTCTTTGTGGTGTATAGTGATGCTTCTAAGAAAGGATTTGGATTTGTGACAATGAAAAATGATAAAGTGATAGCCTATGCCTCAAGGAAGCTGAAAATACATGAGCAAAACTATCCCACGCATGATCTGGAGTTGGCGGCTGCGATATTTGCATTGAAAATATGGCGGCATTATCTCTATGGGGAAAATATCAGAAATATACCGACCAAAAGAGTATCAAATATATATTCACATAGAAATAGATTAATATGCACTTGTGAAGATGGATAGATCTCATCAAGGAATATGACTGATCAATCCACTACCATCCCGGTAAGGTAAACAGGGTGGCAGATGCTCTAAGTAGAAAGGATCCTGCATCTTTATCAATGATGAGAATTGAAAATGATCCGATATACTTAGATTTTAAAAGGATGGACATGAGAATCATTAAGGGAGGAAAAAAATAAATCCTTTCTCAAATGATTGCTTAACCATCCCTCCTAGAGAAAATAATGGATGCTCAAAGAAAGGATGTGGAAATCCAGAAAAGGGTGGATGCTGTTAAAATTGGGAAATCCTTCGATTTAAAAATTGATGAGGAAGGAGTTGTAAGATTTGGGACACGATTATGTGTACCATCTGATCCAGATATCAAGAAGGATCTATTGAATGATGCACATAGCTCAACCATCTCTATCCACCCAGAGAGAAAAAAGATGTATCGAGATCTATGAGAAAACATTTGGTGGGACAATATGAAATGGGATATTTCCGAACATACATCAAGGTTCCTCATATGTCTGCAAGTGAAGGCTGAGAGACAAAAGTCTAAGGGGATGATGCAACCACTACCCATACCTTCATGGAAGTGGGAGAACATTACCATGGACTTTGTCACTGGACATCCAAAGACATCTAGAGCAAAAAATGCTATATGGGTCTTTGTGGATCGTCTTACGAAGACAAATCACTCTATCGTGGTTCGAGAGGAGTTATCATTGGATCAAATTGCACGGATTTAAATCAAAGAAGTGGTAAGGTTGCATGGAGTACCACTATCTATTGTATCCGATCATGATCCAAGATTCACCTCGATGTTCTGGAAAAGTCTCCAACATGCTCTGAGCACTGAACTGAACTTCAGTACGACTATCATCCTCAAACTGATGGCCAATCTGAGAGACTATTCCGACATTGGAAGAAATGTTGAGAGTGTGTTCAATTGAATTAAAAGGAGGATGAGACCAACATCTTCAACTGGTTGAATTCTCCTACAACAATAGTGTCCACTTGAGCATCCGAATGGAACCATATGAAGCCCTTTATGGGAAAAGGTGCAGAACACTGGCATGTTGGGATGAAGTCGGTGATCATAAGCTGCTAGGACCTGAAATGATCGAAGAAATGGTGGAGAAGGTGAAAACCATTCAGCAGCATATCAAGGCAGCCCAAATTCGACAGAAGAGTTATGCAGATAACCATCGAAGAGACCTTGAGTTCAAAGTTGGAGACATGGTATTTCTATGTATATTCAATTGGAAGAAGGTCATGAGGTTTGGGAAGAAAGGGATTTAAAGTCCTAGGTACATCGGCCCCTTCGAGATCCTTGATCAAGTTGGAGCTGTGGCCTATCGACTAGCACTTTCACCTACCATGTTGAAAGTACATGATGTCTTCCATGTATCCCTCTTATGTAAGTACATACCATACCCTTCACATGTACTCTCTTTAGAGGTGGTACATTTGGAGGATGATCTCTCTTACGAGGAGTAGCCAGTGAAGATCTTGGATTGTAGAGAAAAAGTTCTACACAACAAGACTACTCATCTGGTCAAGTTACTGTGGAGAAACCATAAGTACAAAGAGACAACATGGGAATTGGAGGAAGAAATGAAGGAAAAGTACCCACACCTGTTTTTTTCTTAGAATGTAAAACGAAATTTCGCTGGTGAAATTTCGTAAGGGGGGAAGAATATAATGACCCAATGTTTTTCAATGGAAATTCCCTTCTCATGAGAATGTATAAAATCACATGAAAACACATCATAATGAACTAATAAGTGCTAAGTGACCTTTAAACATAATTTCATCACTTCTGTGTTTGGAATTTTAAAAATCCAGTATACACGGTTATAATCAGCATGTTATTTGGAATCTGATAAGGAAAACATAATTTTTGGTGAATAGTAACCTACCCTAATGAATAGTATCATGCCCTTATGAATAGTGATATACCCTAATGAGTAGTAACCTCACCTATGGTGGTATAAAAATATTATTCATGTTGGAAGTATGATATACCTATATTTTAGAATAAGTTAATGAATGTTTTAAAACTGGTTTTGATAATAAATTGTTATTTTACTTAAATATTAAAATAATCATATTTATAAAATTATTTTTGGAAAATGGAATTAATTTTTTGATTCTACACATCGAAAAATGGTTAGGGTGAATTTTTGGGATTTTTCTAAAATACTTGAATTTTTTATGAATAGTAGAATCCCATAATTCACAATAAATGCTAAATAATGGATTAATTGAGTCATCGATGATATTTTTCTGATGTAATCCCACTTGGTTCGGGATCAAATTATAAAATCACTATTCCTGGTCATTGAATACTTACTATTCCTTGTCTTGGGAAGAAATAATAAATTAATGATTATAATATTATGAAATCCCTCCTCTCCTCCACTATAAAAACCCCCATTCACTCCCTCTTCTCTCCACTCCTCTCAAGCCTAGTGCATTGCCATTATTCTGACCAAATCTCTCCCCAAGGTCATCCCCCAAGTCCAAAATCTCTTAGCCTCCTCCAAATACCAAAACCTATCCCCTTAAGTGGTTCTCAATGGAGGAAGTCTCAAGAGGTAAATTCCTCTTCCCAATTTCTTCTTTTCTTTTAAGTTCTTTTATTTTTATTTCCTTCCTCACCTCCCTTCATCATAATAGTATTATAAATTCAGTAAAAAACATGTACTATAATGTATTCATGCTATTGGTTTATTTCATTATCTTCTCTCCTTTACCCAACCTTTTATTTGGAAGAAATGAAAGCACCATTTGAGATGTGCTAATTTAACACATTCAAGGACAACAATTTATCAATTTCTATTATTATCATTAATTCTGGTCATAGAACTCTTTTGTGTTATGGTTGAACCAGATTATTATATATGTAATATATCCTATTTTTGGTTCTTTATTCCTTTGGTACAAATAGAATCAAGTTATAAAGCAAAACACATTCTTTGTGATCAAATCCACCGATTAACAAAAAACGGTTATCACTATTGTTATATAAATAATAATTCGACTTCACTCTAAGTAACCTAATTAAAATTAAAACCATTTAATCTATTGGATATTAAATAAAGAATATAACTTCAATTCTGGACAACCACTTTCATCTTGCATATAATCCAAACTTGAATATAAGTGAACCGATCTTTTCAAGCCAAGTAAACAAACGAGCCCGAACAATGAAATTGAACCTTGTAACTAATAAAAAAGGCTTTGAATGAACTAAAAAGGGTTATAATAAATAAATTGAATATAGAAGAGGTTATGGAATTATTAATTAATAAGCCTAATTTGTTTATTCAGGTCATTAATAACAAGTGGAGAGCACCAACGGATTTAAGGTAAGCGATCCTCCCCTTTTCACTCTTAATCAAGATTGTTCTCTATGATATGCCTTTTGTTTAGTACCAAGTGATGGGGTATGTTTATAAAACTTCCACATACTGCCCTAATTTTTTATAAGTTATTAGAAACCCCTTATCATTATAATCAAGTCCTCTTAGTTACACCTGATACCATGCCGATAAACCATAATGGATTCTCCCTGAACTTCCTTTATTCCTTCGGGTTTCTCTATCTTTCTTTTTACCAAAATATAGTTGTCCTTTAATTTTATTTAGAACTTAAAAATTATGTTTATATTCTCCAAAATCATGTTTTAATATCCATCTCTCATTCTCTTTCAGGGATATATATGCTTTTAAGTGAATCTCTCCTCGATACATCCCAATAAGCACACTCGTTTTAAAGGAACTTCCCGAACTTTTCCCAATTTAAAGTGCACTCTATATTCTATTTTAAGACACCATTGTATTTATAAATTCAGTATTTTTATTATGAAAACATTCTTGGTTCAATTCTGTTTTTATATAAAAGAATGTCTTCTTTACTATTTTAAAATCTCTATAGTATTTTCCTTAAAACCGCACAAAAATGTTTTAATGCAAATGTCTCTAAAATACATTTATTATGTGATGTCACTTATATTTTTTTCCACCTACCATGTTTTATTCCTAAATTACCTTATTAATTTCCATGTATGTTCTAATTCCTCTCTTTCATGGACACTTTCATGATACACTCATTGGTTTTGCTTTATGTCATGATTGTGGTACCCAATTCTCTCCATGGGTAACCTTATGTTTATGAACAATTGATTATGTATAATTAATCATGTTGAAAGAATATTTATGTGGTAAAAATATTTATGTGGTAAGAATATTCATGAAAATTTTGAGATGGGTGTGCCCAGATAGCACTCCAATGCATTGGGTAAGGATAAGTCACATGAGATGTGATGTGAAACAGGATTAGCGGTTAGCCTTGACCCATACTGAAATGAGAAACAGGATTGGCAGTTAGCCTTAACCCGTACTAAAGATATGATTTATAATTCTGCCACATTTATATGATTCCATGTTTATATGATCCCATGCTTATATTAAATGATTTTATAAGTTTCATGCTTTGGATATCATTATGTCATGCCTCCTAACTCATGTGATTGATATGTATCCTTATGTTCATTCCCTTAAGAGGATTTTTTGCTCATCCTTTTGTTCATGTGTTCCCCAGGGTACCCTATGCAGATGCAAGGTCTCAAAGGAAGTTAGAATCTCTTTATGGAGATTAAGTAAAGAAGTTTTTTAGCCCCATGTTTTATGTTATATGTACCTAGTCTTCCAAGACACTAGACTTAACGATCCTTGGCTTGTACTCTGATGATTAATTATGCATAAAATTAAGAAATGTTTTATGTAAAAGGATCGGGTCACTATAGTTGGTATCAGAGGATGGTTTAGTTATTTTTGGAGATTATGAATAGAGCACCTTAATGCGAACCTTAAGGATGAGACTAAGTATAAGAAAATAGTCCTAAATTTTAGTGAGTATAGAGTTAGTGTTTTATCAAGCAAATATATCCCTGTCTATATATGAGAAGGTAGAGGCGACTCTGGTACAAATGTATCTAGGCATAAAACCCGAAAACACCACTTTGAGCTAGACTCAAACGGGAACTAGTGCACGATAATGGGCATTGCTACACTATTGGTTACGACACTCGTGGGGGATATGCTTTGGTAGATTAACAATCTTAGTACAAACCATTATTAAGGGAAAAAATGAAGCCCATAAGAATATAAGTTAAGAAATAGATCGATGATAACCTAGATATAAACCTAAGGAATCACAAGTCAGGATATAATTCTTCTTTATAAGTTCATACTTTTATTTTAAATGCTTATTTTTATGCTCAATAGCTAAGTATTCAAGACCTCTAATTATATGTTCTTTTTCTTAGTTAATGATAGGAAATAGAAGAACACATTCTAACAACCAATGTGATAGGGAATGTGATGATTGCCCTAATGACATGCCTGATGTGATGGAAGCGGGTGCCCAAAACTTCAGGGAAGTACTTGCTCAGCTGGCTCGAGTTATGAATAATAGCTTGAATCAGGTGGAACGTCCTCCTCCTCCAAGGAAATAGAAAGTTTATGTAGAATCCTTCATGCGATAAATGCCTCCCAGGATTAGTGGGTCTTCTGATCCCCTCCTCATAGAACAATGGATTAACTCCATTGAAAAGATTTTCTCTGTCCTCCAGTGCTTAAAAGAGGAGAAAGTTGTACTGGTATTCTATCGTTTTGAGGGGGAAGCTGATTAGTGGTGGAAACTGATCAAGATTACAAATTCCCAAGATGAAATTGATTCCATAGAATGGGAGGAAATCAAGAGGATGTTTTTAAACAAATATTTTCCTCAAACCCTCCATCTCAAGATGGAAAGAGAGTTCCTTAGACTCAAGCAGAAGGAAGATGAGTCCATCGGGGAATATGAATCCAACTTTACAAGGCTAGAAAGGTACACCTTTGGCTTTTTCATGAACATTGAAAGCAAGGTGGATAACTTATTTAGAAAACCAAAGCCGATTCTACGAAAAGTGTTGGCGATTCGAGACTTCAACAGCTATGAGGAGATTGTCCATTGTGCCCTCAAGGTGGAAATGGAGATTGGTGACTTTCAGTAGTCTCATGGGCCTAGTGATAAGAAGAAAAAAATAGAGAAAAACATGGGTGGTTCATCAAAAAAATCCCATGATGGTAAGAAGCCTCACTATCCCCTTTGAAAAAATTGTGGGAAGAAGAATCTTGGTGACTGTGTCAAGGGAACCATGAATTGTTTCAAATGTAGAAATTTTGGTCATTTGGCCAAGAACTGCCGAAGGGATATGAAAAAACCCCCTAATGTTGGAGAATAAAGGATGGTTTAGATCAAAACTTAGCCTGTAGTGCAGTGTTATAACTGCAAGGAGTTTGGGCATTATGCGAACAATTTCCCTAAGCTGAGGGTTGTCGGAGGCAATCAACAACAACCTCCAAGGCAACAAGGAAGGGATTATTCTATCACTACTACTGAGGTGGACCCCAAAAATTATGTGGTGATAGGTACGCTTGTTATTCATTCAAGAATAGCAAATGTACTATTTGATTCTGGTTCTACGCATTATTTAATATCTTGCAATGTTAGTAGAACTATTCAAATGCCACCTCAAAATTTAGAGGAAAAGTTATCTATGAGAACAAAAAATGGTGAAATTATTGCATCCATTGTTTATAACTCCTCCCCGGTTAATTTTTGTTGACTGAACTTCCCAAAAAATCTTGTAATACTTTCTTTAGTGTAGTTCGATGCTATCTTGGGCATTGATTGGTTATCTTTGTACAAGGACAACATCAATTGTCGGGAAAGGTACATCAATTTTCACATCCCGAAGAATCATCTGATTCTTTACAAGTGTATGGAAGAAGATGAGTGTCCTTTAGAATATTCGTCTAAAGTTTGGATATGACTTCCTTGTGAGAAATCATATCTAGATCAAATGACTGGGACAAAGGATAGAACTATTCGTGAACACATGTCCATCGTGAGAGATTACACTGATGTATTCCCCGAAGAGTTTTCTGGTCTTCCTCCTGACCGAGAGGTAGAGTTCTCAATTGTACTTATCCCTGGATCTCTGCCAATCTCAAAGACACCTTAAAGAATGACCACTGTAGATCTAGAAGAGCTGAAGAAGCATTTATAGGAGAATATGGAGAAGGGTTTTATTGCCCAAGTGCTTCACCGTGGGGTGCTCCAGTCCTCTTCATCAATAAGAAGGATGGATCAATGTGCCTCTACATTGATTATTGTGAGCTCAATAAAATCACTATAAAGAACAAGTATCCCCTTCCCCTGATAGATGACTTGTTCGATCAGCTTTGTGGGTCCAGTTATTTCTCTAAGGTGGATCTTCAGTAGGGATATCACCAACTAAAGGTGAGGAATAAAGATATTCCCAAGACTACCTTTCGAACGAGGTATGGACAATATGAGTTCGTAGTGATTCCCTTCAGACTCACTAATTCCCCAGCAATTTTCATGTATTTAATGAATAGAGTCTTTGGAGATTACCTTGAAAAGTTTGTGGTGGTATTTATTGATGATATTCTGATATACTCCAAGATCAAGGAGGAACATAAGGAGCATTTGGAAACTGTGTTAAATACTTTATGAAGGGAGAAGTTGTATGCAAGTACAATAAATGTGTGTTCTGGATAGAGGAAGTATCATTATTGGGGCATGTTATCACCAGGAAAGGGATTTCTGTGGACCCTTCCAAGACGAAGGCAATTGAAGAGTGGCTGATGCCAACTTCTGTAATGGAGATCCGTAGCTTTTTAGGTCTAGCTGGGTATTATCAATGATTCATGAAGAACTTTTCATGATTTTCAAACCCAATGACCAAGCTCACACGGAATGGAGTAAAGTTCGTCTAGATACAATAATGTGAAGTCTGTTTCAAGGAGTTGAAAAAGAGGCTTATCACTGCGCTGATACTCACACTCCCTTCAAGTGGAGAACTCTTTGTGGTGTATGCTAATGCTTCTAAGAAAGTCTTAGGCTGTATGCTAATGAAAAATGATAAAGTGATTTCCTATGCATCAAGGCAGATGAAAATACATGAGAAAAACTATCCCATGCATGATCTGGAGTTGGTGACTGTGATCTTTGCGTTGAAAATATGGCGACATTATCTCTATGGGGAAAAATGTGAGATATATACTGACCATAAGAGTCTCAAATATATATTCACATAGAATGATCTTATTATGCGCCAGCAAAGATGGATAGAACTCATCAAGGATTATGACTGCTCAATCCACTACCTTCCCGGTAAGGCAAACAAGGTGGCAAATGCTCTAAGTAGAAAGGATCGTGCATCTTTATCAATTATGAGAATTGAAAAGGATCCAATCTTCTTATATTTTCAAAGGATGGACATGGGAATCATTAAGGGAGGAAAATCATCAATCCTTTCTGAAATGATTTCTCAACCATCCCTCTTGGAGAAAATAAAGGATGCTCAAAGAAAGGATGTGAAAATTCAGAAAAGGGTGGAAGGTGTTAAAAATGGGAAATCCTCCAATTTCAAAATTGATGAGGAAGGAGTTTTAAGATTTGGGACATGATTATGTGTACCATCTGATCCAGAGATAAAATAAGGAGCTATTGAATGATGCACATACCTCGACCTTCTCTATCCACCCCGGGAGCACAAAGATGTATCGATATCTCCGAGAAAACTTTTGGTGGGACAATATGAAAAGGGAGATTGTTGAATATACATCAAAGTGCCTCCTATGTCAGCAAGTGAAGGCTAAGAGACAAAATTCAAAGGGGATGATGTAACCACTACCCATACCAGCATGGAAGTGGGAGAACATTACCATGGACTTTGTCACTGGACTTCTAAAGACATCTAGATCAAACAATGCTATATGGGTCATTTTGCATCATCTTATGAAGATAGCTCACTTTATCGCGATTCGAGAGGACTTCTCATTGGATCAACTATCATGGATTTACATCAAAGAATTGGTAAGGCTTCATAGATTACCACTATCTATTGTATCTGATCGTGATTTGAGATTCAACTCGAAGTTCTGGAAAAGTCTCCAGCATGCTATGAGCACTGAAGTGAACTTCAGTACGACCTATCATCCTCAAACTAATGGAGAGTCTGAGTGAACTATTCATATATTGGAAGACATGTTGAGAGCGCGTTCAATTGAATTCAAAGAAGGATGGGGCCAATATCTTCAAGTGGTTAAATTCTCCTACAACAACAGTTTCCACTCGAGCATCTGAATGGCACAATATGAAGACCTTTATGGAAAAAGTTGAAGAACACCGGAATTTTGGGATGACGTTGGTGAGCGTAAGCTGCTAGGACCCTAAATGGTCGATGAAATGGTGGAGAAGGTGAAAACCATTCAGCATCATATCAAGGCAGCCTAAAGTAGACATACGAGTTATGCAGATAACCATTGACGAGACCTTGAGTTCAAAGTTGGAGACATGTTATTTCTACGTATATCCCCATGGAAGAAGTTCAAGAGGGTTGGGAAGAAAGGGATGTTAAGTCCCAGGTACATCGGCCCCTTTGAGATCCTTGATCGAGTCGGAGCTGTGGCCTATTGACTAGCACTTCTACCTACCATGTCAAAAGTAAATGACGTCTTTCATGTATCCCTCTTAAGGAAGTACATACCAGAACCTTCAAATGTACTCTCATCAGTGGTGGTACAATTGGAGGATGATCTTTCTTATGAGGAGCAGCCAGTGAAGATCTTGGATTGTAGAGGAAATACTTCCCAATAAGCATACTCATTTTAAAGGAACTTCACATTACCCAATTTCAAGTGCACTCTATCTTATATTTTAAGACACCATTGTATTTGTAAATTAATTATTTTTATTATGAATACCTTCTTGGTTAAATTCTGGTTTTATATAAAATAATGTATTGTTTACTATTTTAAAAGCTCTATAGTATTTTCCTTAAAACCGCACAGAAATGTTTTAATTCTAATGTCTATCAAATACATTTATTATGTGATGTCACTTCTATTTGTTACCACCTACCATGTTTTATGCCTAAATTACCTTATGAACGTACATGTATGTTCTAATACCTCTATTTCATGGACACTTTCATGATACACTCATTGATTATGCTTTATGTCATGATTGGGGTACCCAATTCTCTCCATAGGTAACCTTATATTTATGAAATATTGATTATGTATGATTACTCATGTGGAAAGAATATTTATGTGGTAAGAATATTTATGTGGAAAGAATATTCATGAAAATGTTGAGAAGGGTGTGCCCAGATAGCGCTCCAATGCATTGGGTAAGGATAAGTCTCATGAGATGCGATGTGAAACAGGATTGGTAGTTGGCCTTGACCCATACTAAAATGGGAAACGAGATTGTCGGTTAGCCTTGACCCATACTAAAGATTTGATTTGTGATTCTGCCACATTTATATGATTCCATGTTTATATAATCCCATTATTATATTAAATGATTTTATAAGTTTCTGGATTTTGATATTATTATGTCATGCCTCCTAACTCATGTGCTCGAGATGTATCCTTATGTTCCTTCCCTTACTGGGCTTTTTAGCTCATCCCTTTATTCATGTGTTCCCCAGGGTACCCTATGTAGATTTAAGGGATCAAAGGAAGTTATAAGATCTTTATGGAGAAAAAATAAAGAAGTTTTTTTAGCCCCATGTTTTATGTTATATGTACCTAGTCTTCCAAGACACTAGAATTAATGATCTTTGGCTTGTACTCTGATGATTAATTATTCTTCAAATCTTGAAATGTTTTATGTAAAAGGCTCAGGTCGCTATATATTTCCTTAGAGGTTCATCCATTAGTGTTTCCAGTGGTTGTGGAAGAGTACCCTAATGTTTTTATAATGAGGCCATAGCATTACCAGCTTGATGGGATATTGAGTTTGGGATTGAGCTCTGATTGGGTGCATCTCCAACATCAATTTATACATATAGTATGGTGCCTTATGAGTTGTGAGAGTTGTGAGTATATCTTGATGGTCTGTTTTACTGAGATTTTGTTTTGTTTGAGTGTGTCACCTTTGGGTGCACCACTTTTGTTCATCATTATGGCTGGAGGCTGTTTCTATCTATATATCAATTATTATGGATTTAATCAAGGGATAGTTAAGAAATACTCACCTCTTCCATAGATTGATGGTTTATTCGGTCTACTAAAATCAGAAATCTGGTTTCAAAGATCAATCTATGGGAAGGATATCAACAAATATGGGTGAAGGATGATGATATTATAAAAACTTATTTCCGAGGTTGTTATGGGCCTTAAAAGTTTATTGTGTTAGATTTTGATGTGAAGAATGATCTAACCTTATTCTTAGGTTTAATAAAAGTGAGTTTCAGGGAGTTCTAGTATTGACTCATGGTGGCCTCCATCGACTACATTTGTGGTTTCTCTTTATCTGAGGAAGAGCATGCAGACCATCCGGGAGTAGATTTTAGAGTAATTAATCATCACCAACTATATAGTAATTTGTCTAACTGTATGTTTTGGGTATGTGAAGTTCATTTCTTGGGGAATGTTGTGTCATAGGGAGGAGTAGTTATTGATCTTTCGAATATCAAAGAAGTCATTTCATGGTAATCCCCCAAGAAGATTAGAGAGGTTTGTAGTTTCCTTAGTCTTATAATCCATTATAGTAAATTTTTAGCCTATTTATCTTAGTCTATGAATCCTATGATATCCTTGACCAGTAAGGATAATATTTTCTTTATGTATGATCAGTGTTAGGAAGCATTGGATTACAAGAAGGAGAAGTTGGTCAATTCTTGAGTCCTCTATTTGGAAATAGAGGGATTTTAGTTTGTGGTTTTCTATATGGTTTGGAATCATTTATTGGGCTATGTTATAATTCATTAGAGATCTTATTCTTCTCAATGGTCATGGATGTTATGTCCCTATGAGTTTGAATATTCCACCCATTATCACGAGTTCCCATTAAGTGTGTTCTCTTTTAATTTTTGGAAACATTACCTGATCAATATTTATTTTGTGTTTTCCATTGATTATAAGAGCATGGGGTATGTCTTCTCCCTATATAAATATAACTTGTGATATTGGTGGTGGATGGAAATATTGTAGGATTATGACATTTATATTTAAAATACACTAGACAAGGGTAATTTTGTGGTTTATGAGACGAGAAAGAAGTAATGTAGTGATTTCATGTATGAATCTGGAGAGTCTAGAGAGTGATGAAAGAGCTCTCATTAATACATATTAATATAGTAGAGGCTATTGGAAAATATTGTATTTTCTAAATGATAGTGTAGTCATCATTAGTGTAGCAGGTGGAGGAGTCCCAAATATGGGATTCCAGAGGTGGAGGTCTAGAGAGACTAAGTTGTCTTGGGTGATTCCCCTAATGGTTAGTCTGAGGATAAATAGAATAAAGTTTTATTATAGGGGAGGATTTTCATACCTATGGTGATGGGTGAGATGGTTCTCTGTGAGTTCCACAGCACACCCTTGGCAGATCATCTTGGCATGAAAAAGATTTATTGAACTCTAAGAGGGAAGTTTTGGTTTCTTGGGTTGAATCATTCAGTTGTACAGATTTTTTCTATATGATTATTTAGCAGGAAGGTAAAGGTAAATCACCATATTACTAGTGGATTATTTTAAACATTAGGTTTTCCCCAATAGAATTGTGTGAAAATTTCAATAGACTTATTTACTGGTTCAACTTGTGTTTATGGAGGCTTTGATTATATATCTATGATAGTGGATCATTTGATGAAATCATCCTACTAGATAACAGTCAAGGATTTGAGATTAGTGGAGGGTTTTTTGAGGAAGTTCCTAGATGAGGTGGTGATACTCAATGAAGTCTTGAGGATGATTATTTCTAATAATTATCCTTTTTTTACCTCTAGGTTGTTGATAGGTCTACATCATTACTTTGGATCTCAGTTTTTCTTTAGAACTACATTTCTTCTACAGACATATGTTCAGAAAAAGAGGACCATCTATACTATTAAAGATTTGTTGTCATATTGTGTCTTGGATTTTTGAGTCTTAGGGATGAGGAATCATCCACTGGTTTAATTTTATTACAAAAATATTTTTCACATTAATAATGCAATGGTATCATTTGAAGCACTATATTTATGACTTTTCCATTTTCATTATGTTGGATTGCGGTTAGAGAGTCAACAATCCTTGGGATAGAACTGGTATATAATAGGATACTGTGGGTTTTGGTAATTCTTTAGAGGTTGAAGGAATCATAATATCATTATAAATTTTATTTCAATCATAAGAGGTGACTGCTGGAGTCCAACATTGGTGATCATGTGTTCCGAAAGACGCATTTCATTGTGAGTAATAAATTTTCCATCATTGGAGTAAGATTTATCACAAATTTCATAAGACTTTTAAGGTTTTTGATTTTGTTTTAGATGTGATTTTTCAGATAGAACATCAATAGTAGATGATCTGGATACATGATATTTTTCATGTATCACATCTTCATCATTATGTTCATGATAACTATAACATCATTTATTTATGTGAGATCAATATTGATGGTGATATGACCTTTCAGGAGCATCCTATGTAGATATAGGATTTTAAGGAGAAGGTTTCAAGTGGGTATGTTATTTTCTTCATTCATGTCTTGTGCTTACATAGTGGCATGAATGAGAGTACCTAGGAATGTGAACTATAGATATATGCTCAGTTCCCCAAGCTATTTATGTGTTACCTATTCTCTTATAACTTTTCTTATTTTGTCAATATTTACATTTATCTACTTTATGAGATGGATTTATCTTGATTCCTTTTTTGGAAATATTTATATTTTTTGAGAGATATCTCCCTTGAGAGAGTGTTTTGGGAATGGTTGTCATTATTGCATTGTTTTTCACTTTGTTCCTCTAAGTGACATGGTGGAGCTCTTAATATGGTGAGATTCTTGAGATATATCTCATGGGGGTGGTTGTTTAAATAACCCTTTCCCTTATCTCCATTTTTTGTTTTTGGATTTCTTAGGAGAAGAATGGTTTTATAGGTGTCTAATGTAAGGGCCTATATCCTGGCAACCATTGCCTTGTTAGTTTTGGGTTTTGGAGATCCCTGAAGGTAGTTTTTATGTTTTTTGGAAGAAATATGGGAGTAATGCTAGAAAATTGTATTAATAAAGGATTTTACACCATGAATCCTAGTTATTCACCATATAGGTGGTCTTTGTGGAATTTAAAGGTTGGTTGTAGTGTAAGAAGTCTCCAGTAATAGATTAAAAGCCACTGATAATTTTGGAAAGGCTATTCCATGGATGTGGGCTAAGATATATCTTGTATGGGTTATTGTGACATGGAGTGGGGTAGTAGTGGAGGATGATTGGATTCTATGATATCAAGGTCACAATGGCGGCGTACCACTTCTAGGAGTTCTATCAAGTTAGGGGGTAGCATTTCCCTTAGAATTAGGCAGTTGAGTACTGCCAGTCCTTGGAAAATTGGTTCGAGGGTGTAGTGGGTTATGATACATCATGGTATGTCTCCTCGGGTATATAGGATATGTGTTGTGGATGTATCCATGTTCCAAATATTTACTTTTACAAAGGGGATATAGTGAAGTCTTCTCCCTTGCACCATAGTATACCCTATGTTATGTGGTTCTGTATTATGGTCTAGGAGGCAGTGCCGAGGTCTTCTAAATTTAATTATACCTATAAATAAACCTAATTCCCACCAAAACCTTTTTTCTCTAAAACATTCCAATAAAACCCTAGGAGATCAATGGTGACTTTGAGGGTCTTTGAATCCCCAATCAGTATGGATTAATCCAATGATTCCCATGATTTATCTGTGGTAATTTGAGATGAGTTACTATTGTTTTCTTATGGATTCTACTCCATTCAATCTTGTTTTCTCATGTTCCTTCTTCTGATGTTATGTAGTATGATATCTATTATTATAATTTTGTTTCTTACGTTTCTCAATGATTTCATGGTTTAAAATTCCTAGGAGATCATTTTTTTATGGAATATGTGTCCAAATATCCACATTGAAATTTGATATCCTTTTAAAGAACATTGAATCATTGTGGTAGGGTATTTTTTTTCTTCTCTATTTATTAAAATAAAATTGTAAATTAACCATTATTTATCTCATTGTATGGATATTGAATAAACCAAATAAATTTTCACATTGATTAAATAATAAAATTAGTTTATGGTTTTTGATCTCACCTGTTTTCAACCGTGGTAAAAGTTTGCCTCCTATTTTAATAAATAGTGTGTTATCTATGTTATATTTCTTAGAATTTTAATCTTTATTTATGCTTAATATGTGTTTAAATTAGAAATTTTACTCCATGTTAATGGAATTGGGTAACTAATGTGAAGTAGAAATTCTTGTTGATGAGAATAATGATTAATGGCATGATAATTATAATTTTTCCTCTAGTGGTTCATAGAAAATGGAAAATCATAAGAAGCATGTTTAGATAATTGGATAACATGTTATATAAAATACCTTAGGTCACCCATAGTTGAAATCTCTTATAAATTAATTAGTTAACTAAAGATTTAATACAAAATTTGTTTTTTTATAAATATAATAACCTCGGGATAAGAGTACCTGATGTTTATAAAGGATGGATTCCTTCTATTGGGGTACCTTAGATGTTTTATTCACGTGAATTATAAATCCCTTGTTTTTAGGGACAAGTTGTCTTGTTGACTATGTTTTTTACTTATTTCATTCAATGTGATATGAATATGAGACAAGATAAATGGTGTGATGTAAGAATATAATAGATCATAAGATATGGTTGTTGAGGACCAAGTTCGTGGAAAAAATTAACACATGTTACAACTAGATGCATGGTGATATGAATGAGGGTGTTGGGGGTGTCACAAGAGTTAATTAAACTGGTTGAATCTAGGTTTACCCATTATTTTGCTAAAAGATGTATGATTTCATTACAAAGAACCAGTTTAATGGTAGGTTAGATGGGTAGATTATTTATCTGAATTCCTCTCTCCATATCTTGTAGTAGGTGGATTTACTTAGTCACACATCTATTGATAAAATCATAGGATGTTTCTTAGAGTTCTGGGAACTATAGAATAGTAAATGATTACTAATTTCTCTAACCCATGGGGTTACATTAGCTAGAATGAGAAGTTAAGGATAATATTAAGAAACTATAAAGTTGATTGGATTATTCTGGGAGGGAAAAAATTCTCTTGAGGATAATAAAGTTTGGTTTAATCAAAGATAAATGATTGATACTAAAATGTAATTTGGAATAATTTTAATTAATGGATAATTATTTAATTAACTAAAGCATAACAGTAAAAATGAATAAATCAATTTAATGTTTCTACGTTAAATTATTGTGTGCTTATAGGATATATAGTCCCTAGTAGTGGCATCCAGGTTTCTGAGTGACGATTAGCACAATTGATCATAGGAATAGGTTACACCCATAATGTTGTTGGGTGCTATATTATGTCCTGCATATTTTGTGATTTCATATACTACCCCACCCATATCAGTTAGGGTGACTGACACCCAGTGGACTCTAATAGGGTGATTTCCCTAACATCTATGTTAGTGATAGATAGATGGATGAATACACCCTTTTACCCTATACTCTTCTCTATATAGGATTGTTTGTGTGTATACACGGAAGTTAGTTTCCACATATATGTGTGTAGAGTTCGATAATCTATTGTGGTCATTTTACACACATATATCTTCTTATATAGTATCCAAATAATTCTTATAGGTATGCCTTGTTTGGGCTATAATGGATCAAGTTACATACTCAGTGTTTGGGATGTGATGGCCTGAGGTATATTACTCGTTGTACGATGCACTAAATATGGACTATAGTGGATCATAGAAACTACATGGTCAATATATGGAGATGTGGTATGAGATGATGAGATGATATGATGCATGAGATTCCTATTTATATTCTTTATCCATATTTTCATTAGACTGGCTTAATTTTAGATAGGATGGATCATGATGTATGACATTGGGGAAGAGTGAAAAACTGTTTAGGAAGAGATAGTGGGGTACATCCATTTGATATTATATTATATGATCTCTTTTATGTGATACTTAGTGTTAGATGTCCATGGTGAGGCTGGGAACTTAGTATACATATTTTTTTGATGAGTTAGCTTCACTTAGTATACCTGCTATTCTCACCCTACATATATATTAAAAATCATGTCAGTAAGACCAGGTTGTAGATCAGGATGGATATTACTAGCACGTGGTTTTTTAAAGATGTTTGGGATTCTTGGTCACTACTGAGCTTATATTTTTTTTAATTATAGTTTTTATTTTTTACTATTTCAGTACATATGAAATTATATATATTTACTGGGGATCTATTTTATTATTATGAGTAGTATCAGAATTTTTTTCAATCATATTTCTCTTGTTTCTTATTCTCTTTGAGGGAAATTCCACACATTTCAATATTCATTATACCCTCAATTATTTTCATCAACTTAGGGCCTATTTGAGGTTGGATTGAAATAGTCACCATACTCCTTCTCTCATTGATGGCTTAATAGGGGTACCATTAGGAGGAGGGGTTCATGAAAATATCAATCTATATTTCTATGAAGGTATTTAAATAGTTATTATTTCAAGGGAGGGTGAAGATGATGAAATAATATGAATGGTTGATTATGAAAAAATTATTGTCAATGTGGAATTAATTAACTGTATTGTTAGACCAAAATTAACTTATCTTTTATTTGTTTCTTTGGAATGAAAGGATTCAACTAGTGTATGTACAAAATTTTATAAACATTATAAAAACATTTTACATTTTTATATTTTATATATTGTTCTCAATTTTTTTATATTCATATCGGATGTGGGAATTTTGAAAATAAAATGAGTTAAAGATACATTTTTGTCTTCCAAAGATCATATATTATCAAATAATGCTTCTCATTCACACCATCCTTTTCAAAAACTTACTAATTTTAATGTTCTACACTTTGTATCCATTTATTCCATGTGATATTAACTCATATTCATCAGTTATACACCCTACTACCAGAAAATCAACCATACTATAATGATCTTGGAAAGATTAGATGGGGACGGAGATGACCAGTCATATTTTGAGCATATAGTGCCATAATTACCAGTAATAGGGTACTAGATGGTAAAAAATATTGGTATGTAATTATTAATTTTTTTAAATAAATCATATATGCAATTTTTTTTATTATATTTATCGAACCAATTACAATAATAAATAGATATAAATAATAACGAATACATTGGATGTTTTTAAGATGAAAAATTTTAAATTATTTATCATATTTCATATGTTTTTGTTGCCTAAATATGTTGTCTAAGGAGTATATGGGAAGATATTGGGATAGTTATCATTTTATATGATTTCCCATCCCATTTTGTATCATGATTCATAAATTAGAATAATTTTATTATTTGTAAAAAACTGAATGTATTTAAAAATAAATATTTATTTTTTTATGAAATATTCAAATAAAAATAAGTCTAATCAATTTTTTATCTCAAAGAAATATATTCATTTCTATTTTAATGTGAATGACATGGTTTTGTGTCGAAGGAAATTGAAAATTTTGGTGAGAAAGTGGTAGGACATTAGGTACCGGTTAAGGTGGGAGTTTAATAACATCCCTTTGAGTTTTTATGAAATATATGAAAAAACATGAAGCGATACCTCTAAATCAGTGGGAATCCTTTGTGGATATTCATCATTCAGATTCACATATTTTATTTTATTTTTTATTATTACATTGATGTTAATTTATTAATAATAAATCAATTTTTTCTAATAATAAATTTTTTAATCATGAATAACTTTTAAAAAAATTATCAAATAGAGAGAAACAAGTCATCCGACACAAAACTATTTCCAAAAAAATTAATGAGATGATGAAAAAATTTAATGTTCAAGCTATTTATTGAAAATTATTTTGTTTAATTTACAAAGTTAAAATTTTATAGTTTTCATTTTTTCATCTATTTTGATAGGAAAAATACGTTAGTGATGCTGTCATTCAAGCTGATTTCTGGTTTGATGTGGATATAAAATCTAATGGAAATTAAGTAAATGGATCCACTATGAACATCAGAGTAAAAAATAAAAAATAAGGCTCAATTTTGTTAAGAACTATATTTGGTTAAAAATATATATATTTAAAAAAACTATGCAAGTGATGAAAATCCTTTACAATCGTTATCAGTGTCCCATAACAATACTACTTCAAACATTTTGGCAAATGAGAGTACTGGTTGTGTGTGAGGGTTGGGTTCTCTACCATCCCCCTCATGATTATTTGGGAGGATCTCATTTTCATTATCTATGATACGTACTATATAAAGTTCAAGTAATGTTATTTTTATTGATCAATTATAATCCTAAAAAAATTGTTATCCTTGAGAATATAATACATGAGCATGAGAAAAAATGGATATCTCGAGATTAGACGTATATAATAATGGGGATTTCATTGGGTATTAAATTTCTAAGAAAGACAGGAATAATTCATACCAACATTTCATCTATCATATGAAAAACTAGAGAGGTATAAAATATGTTACATTTATATTAATAATCTTATATTTCTATAAAAATAGATGTAAATTTTTTTATGAATTATATAGTTAATAATAATTTATATTCTAAATTACATTTAAAGAAGGTAGTAGGTACACCAGAGGCTGGTAGCTAATAGAAAAATTAGAAGCATAGATTATCTAGGGTAGCTAACATGACATAAGGGACTATTATTGATTTCGGGTTCCCCTTTTTTAGGTGTTGATTTTTTAATTAAAATATATATATGATACTTTTGTAGTATCGATCATAAAGAAATATGTTTTATGTTTAAAAATTATTGTGATATGGTGTATGAAATTATTTTCCTTTTTTATGAATTGTTTTATATAGTTCTATAGTTATAGAATTATGGACCCAATATATATATATATATATATATATATTTTGTAGGTAGCAGCATATTAAGAAGCCTATCCTTTTCTGCTGATTTTATTTTTATAATTTGTAGTGGTTTAAAATTCCTCTATAAAATTAGAAATGGTTTTATTAATAATCGCATACTAAAAATCCAGTTCTATATACAGCTAAATCTCCAATAATAAATTTTCAACATTTATAAACATTGTTGTTTCAGGAAAAAAATAATAGTTAAAATAAAGCTCTATTAATTTATTAATAATGGTTGTAAATCTCGCTAGGTTATCAAAAATCTATATCTTTAAAATAATCAAATATAATTTTTGTTATGGTTTCTAAAGAAAAACAAATTAAGGATTCATAAATATTTTAACAGATCATCGATAATTATTAGGTGACTTATAAAAACGTGGCATTTAATATAAATTACAAAAATAAATGGGTAGTTATTAAGAAAACCACACATATTTTTTCCATTATGGCGAACATGGATATAATCAAAATACCAGATGCCAATAAGGTTGATAGCAATGATACATGTACCTCCCTATCAATTCTACCCTACAAGTGTTACACTTTCTGGTAAATATTTTCAATAGGTTTTCAAACACCTTATCTAAGATGTAATGGGTCCCCAAATATTTGTATCCTCGTCAAAATTATTGGCCTAAATAAAATATTAGGCACAGGTATCACCACTAGCCTACAAATCCAACGGAAAATACTCACCAGTTCCTAACTCCAAAATCAACCATAACATTATACCATGTTCCTTGATACCACTTTTTCATGACCCATCAGCTTATAAAACCCATACTTTTCCAATAGTGAAGGTGATAGTGAACTCTAAAGCGTACCTCCAATAAGCACCAAGTTTGTGACTAGCACAGAGGGTATAAAATACTTATATGGGAAGCATTAGCTAGAAAAAATCCTTAGAAATTAAAAAAACGAACTACAAATAAATTCCCAATTAATTATATTCCGAAATAATTTTCCACAAACAAAATGTAATATACATTTCATTCAAATTGCAGTGAACCAAAAAATTTTAAATTAATTTTTGTTTTAAATTAATTAATACCTTATTAATTATTATAGTTATAGAAAACACTTGTGCTACTTTAGTAATTTTAGGCCAATAATAAAATATCTCTTATCAAATTTAAAAAATATATTAAGTGTATTAATATTTGATAATATAGTCAATAATAAGTGAACAATATGATTAGTATATATTAATCATTATGATAAAATCTTCTCAAAATAGTTGAATGAATCAATTTCCTTGACCAGTTGGAACATTCCCTATAAATAACATATATTAGAGCATTTAAGGGAGATAGAATCATTGGGATTTTCCCTTGACCAATCCCAAGATAAAATTAAATAACTAAATAAAATAGAAAATAATTTACAGTAGAAGAACATGGTTATCAATATCACATTCCAAACCATGTTCATCGAACTACCCCATTAAAGCCCTACAATAACACACCATACCCTTATAGAATACACAGGTGTAATAATAGGTCTTGTCTTTTGTCCCTAGTATATTAATGTTTACATTTTCTTTTTTAAAAAAATAATGATTACAATTATCCCTTTTTATTATTACAATTCTATATGAGTTTATGAAAATTATATTTTGATATGAAGAACCCAATATTTTTTTTGTAAAATATATTATTTTAATTTAAAGAATATTTTTGATAAATTCCAATTTTTTGAAATAAATTTTATTTTCATATAATAATATTATTAAATAATATATATGTATATAAATTAAATAATAATTTACTAGAGTCTAATATAACCTTTATAGGGGTCGAAAAACTGTTATTGTGAAAAAAAGCAGTATCTTTCAATAAATGAGAATTTTCATTTAAAAGAGTGAATTATCTTATTTATAGAATTATTTTGATAAAATAAATATTATTTTTTAAATCATCATTCCAAAATTTACAACTGATAAATTTTTCATAATTTTCTAAGACGGTCAAATTTTTGGATAATAATTAAATATTATATAATGATATGCTACGTATTATGTCATCATAATAGCCCAAAAGTGATGTAATAAATATATTAAATGGAATAATTGTGCCAAAACTATGTTTGGAATTTAAAATGAAGTGTTTTTTATGTTATTTGATTAATTTTATAAATTCTTAATGAATCCCCCAAATCTAATATTATATTTTAAGGTATTAAAATCAATTCTTTATAAGAATGTCCCACTCACACAACACAAAGGGAATTATTTTAAGTATTTTAGTTAATTTCATAATGAAACATTGAAATACAATCCTATTTGAATGAAAAAATTGTCAAAAAACATGTTATGGTTTTTAATTTTTATTATTTTATCATATAGAGTCCAAGACATAAGTATGGAAATTAATAATAAATTCAACCTCCTTTGCAATAAATACTAACACATAAACTCATTCTTCTCTACTAAAAAAATATTAAGAATATTTTACTCTCCCTCTATATCTCTAAATTACTCCCAAGGTGTTCCCAAATTCTTAATGGTCTCCTCCCAAGCTTTTAGAAGCACCCCTCAATGTAATGGACTCTCTCCCCTTCATTTTATTTCATTAATATTATTCATACTAATCCCTTTTGATTTCCAATTTTCCATGTTGTAATCTGTTTTTACACATATCTTTTATACCCTTCATATTCCACAATTCAATATCATTAAACCCTACTATAAGACATTATGTATACCAATTATGTTGTGGAAATTATCCAATGTTGTTTCACACCAAACAATTGTGTAACGAATACAAATCCCCATTTACACTCATGGAAATTCACCTAGTTATACATATCTTTACATTATTGGTTAAATCCATGTATATAACCATATTAATTAATCATGGGGCTAAAAGTAATGAAATGAATTATTATATTCTATGATTTAGGTAGGACACAAAGGCATGTTCATGATATAAATGTGATGAGGGTCCCATAATTATATAACCCTCCAATGTATTGGGGAATGATTTTATATTGTGATATTATAATTATGGTTGATGTGAGGTTATTATAATCACATTATTTTATAATTTCTCGGTAATTATCCTTGATTTATTCTTCTGATTACATGGTTTATGTTGTTGTCACATTCTTATGTTTCCATGACCTAATTGTCTAATATCATGATTTGAAAATTATTTTTGTAATTCTAACACATTTAATATCAAATTATTAGTACTCTTTACTAACATGTATTACAATTATCATTTTATAATCTTATTATTCGCTTTCTATGATTTATATCTCACCTATTATTATGTACATCTCCAGGTTATCCCATGAAGTATTAAAGGATTGATTGAATACAAGGGTAGGTATTAGAGTTTTTAAATAATTTTTTATACCAATTTTTCAATTAAAAATAGTATTTACCAAATTTCCTAAATACTCTAGGTCTTAATATATTCTAGGATTGAATTATGAGTGTCCTTATGTAATAAATCATGAATGAAGGTGAATTATTATAATGGGTTTTCATGGGTGGTATTAGAGGAATGTATGTTTATTTTTGAGATTAATATTTGAAAAAATTATCAAAATATTTAGGGATAAGTATATACATATTAAAAATTACCTATATTATTGAAAAGTATAGAGTAATTGATTTAAAAGGAAAAAAATCTCTCTCTGGATACTATAAGTGGGTGTGGCTCTAGAACAATAGTACCTAATGGTAATAATGCAAAAAATGGAGCATTAGGAACTGAATTCATAACCAATTAGTGCATGAGAAAAGGTCCAAGACACACACCTATTTTAACATTCCCATGATATATTCTTTGGAAAATTCACAATCCCTTTTTGAACAATTTTTAAGGGAATTAAAGGGCCTATAAAATTTTGAATTAGGAAAAGACCATGGATAACTTAGATTGAAACATAAAAAATCATAGGTTGAGGAATTTATTTCATTTATAGGTTATCCTTTCTATGTTTATAGTTTTTGTTTTATGTGTTGTTAATTTAAAATTTTTGATCCCATATTTACCATTTATTTTAGTCAATGGATGAGCATAGGAGGAACTGAGTCAATAATCTATGTGGTGAGTAATGAAATGGCTTCCCAAATGAAATACCAAACCAGATTGGAGTATGAGTCAAGATAATCATGAAAATAATTTTTAAATTAACTCAAATTCTTAATATAAACTTGAATGAGGGGGAAAACATACATCCCCCAAAAGAGAGATGGTTTTAATTGAGAGCATTGTTTGATAAAGGCCTTTGACATTCAATGTATTTTCTTTATTGATGAATAATGGATCAAATCCATTAAAAAGATCATCTCCACCATTCAATTCTCTATGAAAGGGGTTGTTGTTATGGATATTTATCATATATAAGGATACTTAGATTAATGGTCATCTTTGATAAAAAATATAAAGCCCGAGTAAGAGATCGAAGAGTTGTAGTGGAAAGAATTTTAAAAAATATATTTCAATAAATATTTTCCTCGCACATCCCAAATTAAAATAAATAAGGATTTAAATTCCATCAATAAAAATGATGATGAATCCAACATGTTTTTTGTGGAAAACTACACAAGACTTTCATCATATTCCTTTGGATTTATTATCTCACCCAAAAGTAAATTTTATGTATTCTTCTCAGCGATAAATCTATGTATAAAAAATATTTTTGTGATTTGAGACTTTGACAGCTATGGGGAAATTTTCTGATATACCCTCAAAGTAGAAATTGAGATTAATGAATCTTAAGGATCATTCTAGTCTATGGATAGGAAGCAGATAGTGGATTTTAATTCTGGTGGTGTGATGGAGAAATTTCATGGTCGAAAGATATTCCATTATCCAACCTACCAAAAGTGTGGGAAGAAGCATATAGGAAATTTTTAGAAGGTGAAAATTAAATTCTATTCGTGAAGGAAGTAAGGGAACCTAGATATAGAATGTTGATGGGAGAAACACACTAATGTGATGGAAGAATGTAATTATCCATTCAAATCTCAACCTATTGTTCAATGTTTCAACTACAAGTAATAAGGATACTATATTAATAAATTCACATATCTATGGGTTTTTATGATAACTAGTGCTAAAAACCTTCCAGCCCTATAGAGAAATAGAAATATTGTTCCTTCACAACTTATAAGGTGGATCATGGTAATTATGTGGTGACAGGTATGATAGTTATTCAATCAATAATAGAGAACATTATATTTTATTCTAGTATTATACATTCTTTTATATCATTAATGTTTACCAGGAATATTAAAACTCTACCACAAAATATGGAAGTATATATATATATTAAAACGCAAAATGGGGAAATTATTTTTTACCTTGTATATAACACCTCCCATATCCATATTTTTATGCGGAACTTATGTAGAACATTCTGATTCTCCCTTTGGTCTAATTTGATGAAATTCTGGGTATGGATTGGATTTATGTACATAAAGCCAATATAAATTGTTCTGAAAAGTAAATCTCCCTCTATATCATGACTCATCCATTAATTCAATATAAGTACATGGGAAAATATAAATATCCTTTTCTACCATCATATCAATACAAGATACTATTACCTTATGAGCAATAGTATCTAAATAAAATGATTGAGACTAATGAAAAGATCATCCTTGATGACATGCTCATTATAATGGAATAAACCGATGTGTTTCCCAAAGAATTTCCTGGTGTTCCTACCAGGATTAAGTTAAGTCCAAAATCAGTATTATGCTTGGGAAATTACCAATATCCAAGATTTGATATCGAATGTCTATGTAGAACATGAAGAAATATGGATGCAACAACAGGAGAATATGGATAAATGGTTTATATTCCATAGTGCTTAACCATGGGCTGTGTTATCCTCATCATCAAGAATAATTATGAGTTAATAAACCAATACATTTATTATCAGGGGATCAACAATGTCACAATAAATAGAGAGTATCCTCTTCCATGGATCGATGACCTGTTCAATTAGCTATGCAGATAATAGAACTTCTCTAAGGTTGAACTTCAGTCAGGATATTAGCAAGTGAATAAGAAAAACTATGATATCCCCAAGATAGATTTTTGTACAAGGTATGATTAATAAAAGTTAATATTTATTCTATTTGGACTCACTAATTCTCAAAACATATTTATATAATTTATGAAATGTGTCTTTAGGTATTAACTTGACAATTTTTTGGTAGTATTTACAGAAAATATTCATTTTTACTTGAAAAGAAAAGTAAAACATAAATATAATTTCAACGAAACTCTCAAGACCTTATAAAATGAAACATTATAAGAATAGTATATTAAATATAATTTTTGGAATAATAATGTATCATTTCGGGGGCATGTTTTCACCAAAAATGGGATATCTATTGGTTCTTTTTAAAATAGTGGCAGTTGAAGGATAACTGATACTAACATCAATGAAAGATATTTATAGTTTCCTTGAATTAGATGGGTAATATAAGAAATTTGTGAGAATCTTCATATGATTGTCAATCCCTTTACCTCTTCTAACTCAAAAGTGGTTGATGATTTGATGGAATAGTAAATGTGAGGAAGGAATTAAAGTGTTAAATAATAGTATAACCATTATACCAATGATCAAATTACCCACTAGCGGGTAAGGATTTAGGATCTATAGTGATGTGTCTATAATGATTTTGGGTTGTATACTCCAGTAAGATGAAAACTTTATAGCATATCCCTCACTCCAATTTAGGATTCACAAGTAAAACTACCCAACCCATGATCTAGAATTATTTATAGTAATCTTCACAGTGAATATTTTCTGAAATTATCTCTATGAGGATAAATGTAACATATAAAAGGATCCTTAAGGCGTCAAGTATAGATTCACACAAATGGAGATCAATACGCACCAATGAAAGTGGCTAGATCTGATCAAATTTTATGATTGTTCAATACTTTTCCATCCTTGTATAGAAGACAGTGTGGAATATACTTTGAGTAGAAAGGATCATGAGACCCTATCAATGATGTGTATTGAAGGGGATCCAATATTCATGGGCACTAAAATAATGGAAATGGGAGTAATAAATAGATATTTATCCATCATTCCATAAATAACTACTCAACCAAACCTTCCTGAGATGACCAATAAGTCCCAAAAAGTTGATTGAATATATATAGAAAGGTATCGATTTTTCCAGAGTCTAACTCAGCTAAAGATGAAGCTACATGTGTCGGAACTTCAATATGTGTCCCTTCAAACCAGAACTGAAGAAGGAACTTCATGATGATTCACATATCTCATCCTTATATTGACGTCGGGGAATCACTAAGATGTATAGATATATAAAGAAAAACTTTTGGTTGGATAACATGAAGAGAGAGATTTCATAATTTGTATCTTGATGATTTCTAATGATAATAAGTTGGGTATGAATGATAGATGTCTATTGTTATGACAAAATCATTTTCTATAATAATATCTAAATATGAAAACATACCCATGTATTTTATCATAGGTATCCCTGAGACATCTAAAGTCAATAATGTCATATAGGTGTTAGTGGATCTTCAATAAAAGTCAACACATTTTATTTTTACCAGATTAGATTTCACTATAGACCAAATTCCTAAGATATTCATATGGGAAGTGGTAACACTAAATAGAGTTCCACTCCCCATTGTCCTTGATCCAGATAAAAGGTTTACCTCATAGTTTTTGATAATCCTTCACAAAGCACAGGATACAGAGACGAGTTTTAGTACTCTTTATAACTAATAGACAGATGGTCAATCTGAGTAAACCATTCAATCCATGGAGAATATATTGATATAATGTTTAATAGATTTACAAGGATATTGGGATGATCAGATTCCTTAATTGTAGTCACTGCATAACAATAGTTTCTATTATATCATTCAAATCACACTTTATGAGGCTCTATATTGGATGAGGTTCAAAATCCAATATGTTGGGATGAAGTTGGAGGGTGGAAGCTGGTGGGGCATTATCTTAACTAATATATTTCAATGAACATTTAAACCATTCCTAATTATATGAAATCTATAAAAATTCAATAGGAAATATATATAGACAATCATTGTTATGTTCTAGAGAATAAAGATAGAGATAAGTTGTTTCTAAATATATTACCCAAGAAGAAATTCATAAGGTTATGCAAGAAGGGAATTATTAGTTCATTATACATCAACCGCCTTTTTTTCCTCAATCACATAGGAGTTGTGTCATATTGACTTTCACTCCCATTTAACCAATCTAAAGTAAAAGATGTGTTCCAAGTATCCCTCTTGTATAAGTAGATACCATGCCATTTATATGTCCTAAATCAAGAGTTGGTACCTTTTGAGAATGATCTTTCATACGAGGAGTAGTCATTGAAGATATTTTATTATAGAGACAATGGTATAGGAAACCATACAACTCACTTGGATAATGTGATTTGGAGAAACCACATGTTTGAGGAAGTAACTTGGTAACCAAAATCAGCGATGAAACAGAAGGACCCTAATTTATTTTAGTGTATAAAATGAAAATTTTTGAAAGAAATATTTCTGAATGGGGGAAGAATATAATGAACCAAAATTTTAAAAATGAAATTCTATTTTCAATTAATTAATTAATTATTAAATATTATATTTATAAAAAACTCATGAACTGCATTGGTTATATTCAATCAATTATAAAATATAGCTTATCAGATTTAAAGAACTATAAAGACTCGTAACCATTTATAACGTAGAAATTGTACAGTTACCACTATGACTAGTATATATTAAGGGTTTTATAAAATTTGATTGGAAAATATGAAATATGTGAAGGTGTAGACTAGTACGATTATACCCTATAAAGCTGATTTATCAGAGATTCTTAAGGATATGACATCACTAGGCCTTTCCTTGACAAATCAAATTATAAAATTCCTGAACAAAATCATGAAAGAAACCAATTACAAGGGAATTTTAAGCTTATCATGATCACAACCCAAACCATGTTCCCTGAATCACCCCTAGAAATCTACACCATCACACATCTTACCCTTTGGGTATACATTGGTGTAATAAGTTGTTTTGGATCTAAACCCCAAAGTATGAATTTTTATATTTTCCATTTAAATAAAATAATTATTATATTTACCCATTTTTAATATTATAATATTATATGAGTTAATGAAAATTATATTTCAATTTAAAGAAACAAGAATTTTTTTTTTGGAAAATATTCAATTTTAATTAAAACACTTGTTTAATAAATTAATGAATTTTGAAACAAAAAAATATTTTCATATAATAATATTATTAAATAATATTTATATAAAAATGATAATTAAATTTATTAAATTCTAATATAATATTTATATGTTTTAGAAAACTATTGTTGTAGTAAAACTAGTATTTTTCAATAAAATTGAATTTTGATTCAAACATATAAATTCTCATATTTAGTGAATTATTTTGATAAAACATATATTATTTATGATATCATCTCATCAAAATTATTTAATGGTGAATTTTTTGTAATTTTCTAAGAGAGTCGATTTTTTTGGGTAAAAATTATATGATGTATAAATATATGGTGAGAATTATGACATCATAATAGCCCAAATGTAAACACACCAACCCTAGTAGCCTAGATTCAGGGGTTAATTTGTTACATTAGTTATAGATACAAGTGATTTAATCCCAAAGGACCGAATATCTTAGTAATATTTGAAAGCTATAGGCATACATGAAATTAAAATTACATTTGAAAACTCAAGATACAACATTGAATTTTATTTTAGAACACCATTGTTCCTTATTTCATATTCCAACATATCAATCATAATAAAATTCATGGAAAATTGGTGAAATGAAATGTCAGAAATGGTTGAACTCTAATGCTCAATAAGGGTATGTGTACAGTGCAAGCTATCATAAAAAATAAGGCATAATCAATATGGAAAGGTAAATAACTCAAACACTTTATCTTCAATCAATAACTTGATCATAAAGAGTGATATGGTTGGAATAAATAATTCTCAAAAAAATTCCATATAAATAATCTAAAAAATACTGAAACTTATCCATGAAGATTCTAACTAATTGAATAATCACATGGACTTCAATAACTAATCTTATAATTCGGGAATTCATTATATCGGACTTAATAAAAATTTTATGGAGGCCTTGTTCCAAGAAATCATAAAAAAATTGGTAAGGCCACAACCAATTACTCAAGATAATTTATCTCATGAGACCTACTGATTCATCAATGGGACATATCAGTCCCCACCCATCACATACAAAGTACAATTCATTCCTCCCATGAAATAGTAGAAACATAATCAATGTAATCATTCATATAGAAAAAATATCATATGAATTATTATAAATTTCCCTAATAAATAAACAAAATAAAAATAAATATTCTAATTATAGAACTATCATGCAAACTTTTTTACATTACTAATCCAAGAAAAAAATTACAAACCATCCAAAGTACCGAGGAGAATGGTATCAAAATAGTACAACCTAGTTAAGGTGAGAAAAATCTATTTGGAGAAATAATAAGGATTGTATCTTTAAAATATATTACCAGTGGAATATAAAGTTGTAATATACCTATAATTTATATAGAGATATAATTTTAGATTATAGGTATTGTTATAATTTTTTTTAGTATATTTTGAGTGGGGTTTTTAGGGTGATTTGTGTGAAAATTGAGAAATTTTAATGTTAAAGGGGGAGTGCATAGTAGGCGTACGGTTTTCCCAAATCATACACATACCCATAGAAAATAATGAATCCCTAGATATAGGGGGATTAAATGGTCAGCACATAGTTTTTCAAATCATGTTCCATCCTATTATTAATTATGAGACCCCTTGAATTGGATCACAATTAGGGTGCATGGTTGGGAAAATCGTGCGCCCTACCAAAGAGTCCTTTTGTATAGAATTTATTTCTTTATAGAATTATTTTAAAATTTATAAAACCCCCATATTTCACCCTCATGAACCCCCTATTTACCTAACACATTCTCCCTAATTTTTGGAGGCTCTTGGATAGATTCTAAGGCCTTACAAACTCTGTTTGTGATGAATCAAGGACCAGATTGATAGATTTGCACATCTCTGGGTATGTGATCTCTTGGTGATTGGTATCCTACTTTTATTTTGTCTTTATATCATATGTAAGGGATTTTTCCCATAATTGGAAGTGGGTTTTGGTCTAGGTTTTCATGGATATAATTCATTTGATCTTAGATCTATGTTTTGGTTATAGATGTCATTGTTCACTATGTAATTGAACCTCCCACTTCAATTTGAGGATGTCCAGCTGGGGGAATGTCTGACAATGGCCTTGAGGAAGGTTGTATATATTGAAAATTACATAGTATTGATCTTAATTTTCGGTATGGAATTCTGAAATATAAATTTCCAAATTTTTAAATCACTTCTTGAATTGCGTTAATTAATTGTTCTATTAATTAATTGAATGTGGTGATTATGAAATTGATTGGATATTGGGTTTATGAAATTGGTCAATTAAATGGGATTATGTAATTGGTTATCTTTTGAGATATGGAATTAATTGATGATGTTTATAATGGTATGTTTATATTATCCTTGAAGGCTTAATGGTTTATGTGAATAAATGCTGATAGATGATTTAATAGTGAATTATTCATATTATTCAATGGGATTAAAGTAAATAATTATGATTGTGTTGATAAATTGAAATGGTATACCATTATGGGATGTGTTTAAATGAGGGTTGATGGTGTTTAACTATGTTAAATGTGATATGTGGGATATATCTAATTAATTAATATATGAGTGTGGAACACGGGTGAATGCTTTAAATACCCATATGTGATGATGAGTGTGGGACACAGACTGATGGTACAAAACCCCACATGGGATAATAATGATGTGTGGGATATGGAATTATACTCCAAATACCCATGAGGGTTCTATAGGTGATGATATATGCCCAATAAATTTTAATTGGACTCTGCCTCTATGTATACATGACATTAAATGTAAATGAAATGGATAATTAAATCCATGTTATAATGAGTTATGATTTCCCTATGATATATGGTTTAGACTCCATCATTAGATGAAGCAGGTATTGATAGTTCAGGTGTCATAATGAACCCAGGGTTTTATGTGGTTAAATGAAGAGTAATTTAATATTTAAATTGTTTACTTATCACGTGTATTTTGTTCTTTATACAACTACATACAATTTTATGTAGCGGATGTTGGTTTAGATTCTATTGGTGGTGACCTATTAATTTTTATTCACACCCTACATGGGATTCCTGATTCGTATAATAATTAAATTCATTGTTGTAGGATAATATAGGGGTAGGATCCCTATGTTATATGGTTGAGTTCAGGTGGAGCATTGATGAGGGAACTGAACATGGTGTTGGGACCGAGTTGGTAGTTGGTAGTGACTTTATTTTGGTTTTTCCATATTGAACCTTGACACATATATGGCATGACATATTTACTATTTTGGTTTGAGTTTTGTTCCTTATAAGGTTATCGTGTGATATTGGTTTTTATGGATTATATCACTATTCTAGTTATTGTTTTACATTATTTTAGATATTATTTACATATTACGCTATTTTTATGCTTTGATAAAGATGTTATAGTCTCTTAATGATATCTATAATAGACCCTCACTTTAATTCGATAGCCTCCAGCATACAGGGAGGTGTGATAGAATTCATGTGACCAACCATCTCGGAGCATCAGTGTGTGGAAGCTATGGCTGGACGTCACAAAGTGGTA
Source organism: Viscum album (assembly GCA_963277665.1). Lineage (NCBI taxonomy): Eukaryota > Viridiplantae > Streptophyta > Magnoliopsida > Santalales > Viscaceae > Viscum > Viscum album. Next base: position 715,964,737 of record OY728128.1, on the reverse strand, counting down.
TCAATGGAGCGTTTTTGTTCTGTTTTTTTACTGTTTGGGAAATGTAGATAATAAATAATGTTTTTTCAGACCTTTTTTAATAGCATGTGCATGGGAGTATCTAATTCATATGTATGGTAGAATCTGATCACCAATAGTGGGTTTGTTGTTATTGATGTTTGTTGTTATAGTTGGATGTTATTTCACCTCTAGTGCTTCACTTATTCTCCAATTTTATTGATTTGTGATATTTTTTGAGATTTGACTCATGGATCAGTATGGAATGCAAGTTGATTAAGCATACATGATTTTAGGAAATTAGGATTATTATTGTGACTTGAATAATTTTAGGCCCTAATGGTAAAGCAGGTCTTTGGGTGAGTTGTGTAAATGAAATTATTTTCTCTGATTTTGTAACTTTAAATGAAAAATGTTCCTAATATGAAATTGAAAATTTTAAAATGGTGGTAAATTGAAATGGATAAATGAGTGTTTAATGTGAAATAGAATAAATAAAATGTATTTACCCTTTTCTAACCATGACCAAAATGCGGGATGGTTAAGGGTAGTGATAATGCCTCAGTTTTGATTGGGTGGTGGGGTATGAGGCATTCCTTGATATGGCACTATGTGAACCCCTCTTGTTAAATCTTGTTAGTGATATGATATGTGTCTCAATATGTGTGTTTGATCTTTAAGTGACATGACATGATGAGAATTCTTGTTGATGGGAAGACGAGAGGACATGCCTAGAAATGTGCCTCTAGTAGTGGAACCTAAGGCTTTGATAGTTCTGGATGAGGAATTTTGGGAGCAGTTTTTTTGAACATTTCTTTCTCCAAGTAGTTTATGGAAAGAAACCTAGGACATGTTGTTAAATGTATGTCTAATATAATCTGAGAGTTTCAGTTGTATCACCCTCTGAATTTCACTAGAGATAGTGGACCATATGTAGCTGAGTTCTGGATTGAGTCTATTCAGATGATTCTTGAATACTTAGAAATCATTATAAGAAGGGAGTCAAAATATCTTCTTATATATTATGTGGTAAAGTGGATCATTAGTAGGACATCCAGAATCAGGATAAAAAATTAGAGAATATGATGTGAAAGGGATTTTAAGAGAATTTCTTGGAGCACTTTTCCCATGACACTCTCATGTAGGTGATAGAAGATGAGTTTATAAGGTTGACTTTGGGAAGTATGTCTATGATAGACTATGTTGGTAACTTTACAGATTTGTAGATAATTCTCCCATAATTGGTAGGAGATAATACTACTATGGTGAAGCTATTTTAGGATATACTTAAATATGAAATTAATTTCTGGGTTAATATTATTTGGTAGAAAAAGGTTTTTGAAGTGGTGAATCAAGGTCTCATTTCTAAGGTGAAATTGAAGGGGGATATAGTGGAATGTCAGTGGATTCTAGTATATGGACATGAAATTTTTCTTTTAAGAGTGGGAGTCATTGCTATAAGAATATCATCAATGGTGATAGAGAGAAGAGGGGATGAGGGGAAGGGTTAATTACATAGGACCTTACTCTAGAACTCTTCCACCAGTGCAGTAAGTCAGGTCACTTTTGTAGAAGGATCCCTCGACCACTGGTTGAGTACCAAGCATGAGATGGGATGGGACATGTATAATAGTTCTATAGAAACCCATCATATATGGGTAGTGATAGAGTGGCTATACATAACCATAGTATGGAAATGGGGTCTTCTCTATCATACCAGTCTGGAATTTATGGTTCTACTAGACATGGTGATAAATATAGTGGATGTGGTACTTTTGGGGAAGCGTTACCATATCAGTAGTGTATTACAACTTAGGGGACATAGACTAAATCACAAGAAATTGGGGTAGGGTAGCTTCAGATCATTCATGCTACATTGGTGGATATTAAGGTTGGATTATCAGTAGTTAGAGGTACTACTCGTGTATATTATATGATTTTTAGTGAGTTATTTTATATTAGTTCATCTCATTCATTTATATCTATACAACTTGTGAATGGGTTGAGTCTAGAAGTGGAGTTTGTGAGCATGGTTATGTCGATTGATACACTATTGGGAGTATGGTTGAGGGAATTCCTCATGTGCATGTGGTTTTCCCTCATTATTGGAGAGTATTTTTTAAGTAGAGATCTTTACATCCATAATATGTTAGGTTTGGGATTGATTTTGGGAATTAACTTGTTAATATTATACCATGCATATGTTTATTTTTATCAAAGTATAGTGACATTTACATCTCTTGAGTGTGACAATTATGTTAATCATGCATTGTGGGATATCTCGGGAGGCCATGCTGGGATAATTCATCAGAAGCTAGGGGATCTCACCACCTATGTATGAAGTCTGATGTTGGATAATGGGGGTGTAAATCATGAAATCTTTCAACCCATTTATGACAGGTTCTAGGATTCATTTCCTTGCGAATTCTCATGGCTTCCTCCAAAGAGAGATGTGGAATTTCAAATTGAGCTCAATCTGGAGGTTGAGCCATTTTCTATTCCACCATACAGAATTGAAACAAAATTGATTCAAGAGATTAAAAATCAACTTGAAGAGGTGATGGATAAGGGATCTATCCATCATATTATGTCACATTGGGGATCACTGGTTTCGTTTTCTAATAAGAATAAAGGGACCTAACATTTGTGTGTTTATTACCAGAAGTTGAACCATATGACAGTGATGAATCAATATCATTTTCTATGTATCAATGATAACTTTCTACTAATTGATAGGAGGTCATGAGTTCTCCAAAATGAACTTGATATTAGGGTATCATTAGTTGAGAGTTATAGCTTCTCATATACCATAAAATACTTATAGAAACTGGTATGGCCTATATGATTTTTTTGGGATTTTTTTCGGGATAATGAATGCTCTGATAGTATTTTATAAACATGATGAAATGAATATTCCACCCGTACTTGGATCAATTTGTGGTTATTTTTATGGAATACATCTTGGTGTAATCCAGGACACACGATGATTGTTCCCAACATCTTAACTTTATTTTGAGTACACTACGATAGTAGTGACTATATGCTAATCTATCTAATATTGAAATATAGATTTATTAGGTATATTTCTTGGGTTGCTTAATCTTAGAGGAAGGTGTGTCTGTGAACCTAGAGAAGTTGAAGGTAGTTTTTTCTTCAAAATAGCAAAAGAATTTTTTCAATATCCACAATTTTATAGGCTTTGCAGGTTATTATTAGAGGTTCATCTGAGAAATTTTCCACTTTGAAGAACCACATTCCAACCTGGCGAAGAGGGGAGTAAAATTTGAATGTTTTGGGGTAGTTTTGATGTAAGGGGATAAAATCATGGTTTCGAGGTCATGGAAGTTGAGGCCACATAAAGAAAATACCCAACAGATGACATTGAGTTAGATACATTGTTTTTTCCTTGAAGTGTTGGATGCATTATCTATTGGGTGAAAATTTTACTTTGAATAAGGATCAATAGTTCTTAAAGTATATATTTACCTAGTGATATTTGAATCATTGTAAATGGTGATGGGTTGAGTATATTCAGTCTTTTTATTTTGAGAAAGAATATACACTAAGGAATGGGAAATGTCTTGCTAATTCTTTGAGTAAGAAAAAAAACTCAAGAAGTTTAGGAGTATAGTTCTAAGTGCAATATGAGAATGTTGTTGGATATGATACATGTTGTCTATTCGAAGGTCTAGGATCAAATGAATCTTATATCAGTATCAGTAGATTCTAAATTTTTTATCTAGAGCAGGGAGATGGAGCATTAGGATTCAGAATGGTTAGACTGGAGGGAAAGCTTTAAAGGTGGGGAGTCACCTTCCGATTAGAACATGGATGATGATGAGATAATTTATTTTATCAATCATGTTTTTGTTTCAATAAGTATTTGGGAGAAGCTGATTCATTAATTTCATGACTCAATGATGGAAATGTTTCTATATTTGAAAAAAATATACGATGACCGATGTCGACTGTATTTTTGGTCAGGCATGAAAAAGAAAATTGCAGGGTTCGTGACATGATGTAATTCCTTTCAATAGGAGAATGTTGATCATCAACGACCAGGTGGTTTGCCACATCTATTTCCCATTTCAAAATGGAAGTGTGATGAAGTTACCATGGATTTTTAGTGGGTCTCTGGAGGACCCCTCAGAACAATGATAATATTTGGGTGTTTTTGAACTGATTGAATAAATTAGTGCATCTCTTGCCTATATGAGAGACCTTATATGTGGTTTGGTTTAAATATTTATACATTTGAGAGATATTCCATATATACGGGGTTACAAGATGCATTTTTTGAAACTATAACTCATGTTTCACATCATGATTCTGGAAGGGACTATAAAAGGCACTTGTTACATAGTATTTACAGAGTATGGATTTCCACCAACAAATATATGGGATGTTGGAACATGATATTCATCTTTTGGAGGATATGCTACAGGAAAGAGTCTCATACAGAAAATTTGGAGAAGTTTGAGCTGATTTGGAAACGTATGGATATAGATTAGGGTAGGTAGTAGTTATATAGTGATAGATGAAGACCCCTTGAGTTTATAGTGGGTGATCGTGTGTTTTTTTGAGTGTTTCCTAGTTTCAGTAACCACAGGATTTAGAAAGAGGTAAATTTGTAACCTAGGTTTTTCAGGCCTTTGGAGATTGGCTCTTCCAAATATGTATAGTTCTGTGCATGACATTTTTTAGGTGTCACAACTTCGACAGTATCACAGAGACCCTTCTCATGTGATCGATGTTGGTGATGTTAAGCTTGAGGTTGATGTGCCCTTTTAGGAGAATATAATATGTGTTGTGGATGATAGTGAAACATTATTGTGGGGAAAGACCATTCTTTTATTTTATGTACTGGGGAAACTTGGATGTTTTCAAGAGGAAACATGTGTGATTGGAGCTGATATGTGGGCTTAGTATCCTGAACCTTTTACCTCAGAATATTAGAGATGATTGGGAGTAATGCTCAAGGATGATCTATTATAAGTTGAGGGATTTTAAGATCCCAAAATTTTATAAAGATGTATTATGATTTCTTACAAGTATTATATTACCCTTGGTTTGGTATACTTTGAGTGGGTTTTTGTTTGGGGGAGTTTCAAGTGAATATTGAGATATTCTAAAGGAAAAGGGGTGGTGCACAAAGGCAGCAAGGTTTTCCCAAATCATGTGATGACCCCAGCATATCAAAAAATGATAGATAGGGGATTTCATGGTTAGGGTATAATTTTTCAAGATTTTTGAACTCCTAATAGTAACTATATGACCCCTAGAAAAGGAAAATGGTTTGGTCGTATGGTTTGGAAAACCGGGCACCCATGCCTTGGAAACCATGCATGCTAGATTTACTTCTACAAACAATTATTTAAAAATTCACAAACCCCCTAATATCACACTCATTCACCCCCACTCAACCAAAATCATTTTCCCCTATTTGTGAAGGCTCTAAGATGGATTTAAAGTCCTTCCTAACACTATTCTTGACAAATAGAGGACCTGATTGATAAATATGAACCTATCCCAATATGTGATCTCTTCCAAATTCGTTTCCTCCATCTCTCAAATATTTCTCTCATATTTTGAAGGTATTTTTTCTTATATTGGTATTTAGTTTAGATAAAGGTTTTATTATATCTAATATGTCTGATGTTAGGTCTATTTTTTGGTTCTGAATCTTTTTCTTTACTATGAAATTATATTTTCCACTTCAATTTGGGGATTTATGGCTTACTAAACATCTTCCAATGATCATGAGGTTGGTAGTCTAAATTTAAAATCTCATAGACCTGATTATAATTTTTTGTATATGATTTTCAAATAGTAATTTCCATGTTTTTAAATAAAATCTTATTTGGATTAATTAATTGGTTAATTAATTAATTGAATGTTTTGATTATGAAATTGATTGGATATTGGGATTCTATAATTGCTCAATTAAATATTATTGTGAAATTGATTAATTTTTGTGATATGTAATTGATTGATAATATGAATAAAAGGATGTTTGGATTAACCTTGAAGGGTTAATGGGTTATGTTAATAAATGTTGATAGATAGTTTAATGGTGATTTTTTATATTATTACATGTGGTTAAAGTAAATAATTATGATTATGTTGATAAATTTAAATTGTATACCATGATGTGATGGGTTGATAAGATGTCTAATAATGATTAACCATGTTAAATGTGAAATGTCCCATGTATTTATAGAATAATACTTTTTTATTTATATTAATACTTATGAATAATATATAAATTTTATGATAAAAGGGACATTTTTTATAGTGTACTTGACACGCAATAATGGGCTTCTCTGAAATCTTACATTGCACACAACATTGAATTATACTGAAAAATAATACAATAAAATTATTATTATTATTAATGGTAGTTAACACATTGAAAATTGAATGGTGGGAATGAATAGTATCAACTGAAATTTGAAATAAGTTTTCAACATGTTTAAATGATGATTCATTGATTACCAAAATTATTAAAAATGGAAATAAAAACCAATTGAATATAATGGATGTGTTTTTATGAAAACCTATTTAAAAGAAAATAATTGTGTTTTCATATCACTCTTTATGGATTTTTATTTTAAAAAATATATTATATATATTCAATGTAATGTTTTATGTTCACCTTATATTTTTTCTAGATATGATATATGAATAAATTCATTTTTTCAGATAAAAGAACCATTTTTTCTAAAAATGCAGTTTTATCACCTTTTGAGGGTGAACCCTTTTCAAATATAGTTTTTAACACCTTTATATGTTTTATATGAGAAAATAAAGTTCTTATTTAGAATAGTGGCATCAAAATTTAATTTTGATGAAATTTTGGTATTTTGGAGCTATATTTCATTTTTTAATGAAGAGTGAAAAATACTCCATTGTAATTCAAAACTGTCTTTTAATAAAATTTATTTATATAGTTAGATTATTATTTTATTTTGTTTTTAAGTGTAATTGGATTATATTTTTATCATTTAGTCCAATTTTGGTCATTTTAAATAATTTCACTTTGAAATTGGAGATTAATACATGTCAATCTTTTAGTAGTTTTTACTTCTTAAAAACAGGCTTTTTGGTTTTGACAACCAGAATTAATTTTAAATTAATTTCTGCAACTTTTTTGTTTTGAATTTTGAAAAATGGATTAAATATTTTTAACTAGGATTTAAAAATTATTTAAATAGGTAACATTTATTTTTAGACATTATGAATTGTAACTTCAGTAAATATTAAATTTACCATGGTTAAAGGGTAAATCCGGTTAATATGGGTATAAAATAATATTATAATATTATTAAATTACCCTAAAACATGTCCTAACCCTATTGTATGAGATATATACTACCATGGGAATCCTCATCTGTATTTTAGGATCTCAAAGAACTAATTTTTTGTGAAAATGACATTTAATTACTTTTAATTTAAAGTTAAGAAAAATATAACTTAAACATGTATCTTTTACTAAAAAAAACTTAATATGAGGTTATATAAGTCACATATTAGACTATAAATAGTCATTAGGATTCTAAAAAGGTTTACTACATCATGGTATTTATTTATAAATTTTATAAATCATATTAATTAATTAATTTGTGACACAATGTTGATGTAATGATTACATTATTAATGAACGATTTAAATAAAATAGATTATTAATATTAAAAAAAATTATTTTTCAAAGTTTTATGCCATTAAAAAATTTTAAGGATAATTATAACTTGTTATATTTTAATTAATTATGGTTTTTAGAAATAATCACCTTTTTACGGATTTTTTAAATGTCATGATATGAATAGTATATAAATTGATATAAATGAGTTTAAAAAAAATACTATTTTATTAAATTATATAATAGTCCTAAAAATATATTATTCATCCATATTACTTAGATAAATTTGAAAATATCATTAATGAACCACTTTTGGTTCTATTGTCATTTTATAGTAACTATATTAACCATATAGTAAGAATATACAAGAAGACATGGTAAGAGTCAAATAAGTTAACTAAGGGTTAAACCTAAATTATAAGGTTAAATTTGAAACCAAAACTTATCTAAAAACTATTTTTTGAGATTATTTCAAACAATACTCATTTTATAATCGAATTAAAGAAGTTTTGGACATTTTGAAAATGGAAATTCAGTTTATAATAAAATAATATTTCAAACTTCCCTAATTACCCCTCCTCCATCTTATAAAAGGCCACCACCTCTAACTCCTTTATCACACCTTTAAATCCCATAGGATCTTCCAAAATCAACTCCAATAAGCTCTAAATATCCCTATATTCCTTCTATAATCCTTATATTCTGTAAAATGAATTCAATAAATAATTTTGGCTAAAATCAAAGGGCGTTACCTATTTTAAGAGATAACGTCTTCTCTAAAGTTCCTTTCCAATATTCTACTTCATCACTGTGTATTATATTCTTATTCATTTAATATATAATAACAACAGTATCTTCAATATACTAGTATGTTTTTATGAGAACTATTTGAACTACACTTACACACACCTCTATTGTATGGGTTTAGAACATATTGTTTCTGTAGACGATGAACTACTGCCTCACGAAATGATGATTGTTCAATTATCTTTTACCACCTCTCATGGTGGCCATTATTATGGAACTTTATTTATTATATATATATATATTTATTATTATATTATATATATAATTCTATAATTTTTATTTACAACATACCTTTATGCTTTTCATGATGTGTAAACATGATAATTTAATTTGAGGAAGCACGGACCACCGCCCTCTCAAAGTGATATGACTCTTTCATTCCATAGATAGAATGTATAAAGGATGTAGTTAATGTACTTATGTAATAGATAAAAATTATGATATTATACTGGAATTACAATATACCAGTATATCATTATGTTTTTATTCCATTTAATACGAAATAGAAATGAAAGCCGCGTTCATGCTTATGTACAACTCACCTTCCCCATAAATGGTGCATTTCATTTTATGTCTCCAATTATTTTGGAATATTATAAATACTTATATACCAAATATATATGATATATATATTAATAATATTCTAGATATAATGTAATTTTTACCACATGGAAAAATTGAAATTATAACAATATCATTTTCAACTCAAGTACCCAATATCGACAAAACGACTGATATTAACATAAATAATTATTTAATTTTTATAATGCGAAAATAAGTGATATAAAATAAATATTAAACTTTAAAAAGTTTACGAATCATTTAGAAATTAACTTATTTTTATTATTTTGGAAATTAACGAACAAATGAGTCAATTTGAACATGAGGTAAAGGAATTCGTCTCAATCTCCTTTCATATATGAATATTTTGATAATATATACCTCCTTATTTTATATAGTTTATAGTAAAAACCTTTGAATTTTACTTTCATTTGAAGGGATTATTTTTTCTATGATGCATTTTACTAACCTAAAAAAGGAATATTTTTAATGTTTTTTGTGACAATGGCCTCTCCGCCACCGTAATCATTATTTGGATTCCTCTATAGGCCTTAGTTTTTTAAAAAAGAAAAGAAATCCCTTATTCCCTTTTGATAGTTTTCATATTGAAAATGGTTTTTGATACAGATTGATTATTTCAATATTTTGAAATGTTTTCTTGTGATTTTCAATGAAATGTTATTAGTAAAATGTTGATATTTTCAATATTTTATATGTTATGATTATATAATGGTACTTAGACATTTGACGGGTGGTAACATGATAAACCCGTGCCGAGCAGTTACGGGTTAAACCCAATGATGGGTGGTTCTGTGATAAACCAAGGATGGGTAGTTATGTTATAACCTCCAATGCATTGGGTATAGAAGTCGGCTGTATGTTGCTTCTATTTACTGATATGGGGGGAAGTCGACCATATGGTTATTCCATTTAAGTATGTTTATGTCCCAAGTAACCTTTATATGATATACATTGTTTTCTAGGGGAAATATGGTAATCTTTTGGTTAGAAAAAGGGTAAGAAATGAGCTTATATATAGTGAAATGTTTTTGCTACTTCTTTAAGGTGAAAATTATTACTTTATGATAAATTATTCATGGTTTACAAGTTGTTTGAAAAAACTAACAGTTTTCTTTCTTTATTTATCCCTTACTGATATTTTATGGTTATCCCATGTTTTGAAATGTTTTTCACATGCCTTAAATGTGAATAAGGCCAAGGATGGGATCATGGAAAAGTCATGCTCTCTAAAACATGAAACTAGACATGTTTATTTTTTTAAAAGTTTTTTACTTTATGAAAAAATGGATAGTGAGTAGAAGTGTCTACATCTAATATTCAAGTTGTTATGTGTAAGTTATAACCTAATTATCTAAAGCTATAAACCTGAAAAGATCCTCAATGTGAATTATTAACTTAATTCAAGATAATGTTTTGTTTAAGACAGGGACTTTACAGTTGGTATCAGATGTCTGTTTAGATAACTTTAGAGGTTAGGGTGTTATTTAAGCATAAGTGACATAACCATGATAGTTAGCATATTAGAAAGAGTATAGTTATTCTATATAAAATTAACGAGTTTAAGATAAAATGAATAATTATATCTTAATTTTTACCCTCCTCATAATATATTATATTATGATTTTACAGATATACTCACACAAACCTTTTTGGTTTTATAAAATGGCTAGATACACCAGGCACCAAAGTAACAATGGATATGAATAAAACTCTAACATTAAATAAGAAACCAAATGAAATGACAGCTGTAATGAGAACTTTGGTGGTTATTTTCAACCAACTATCTGGAGTCCTGATTGACCACCTCAACCTTGGTGCTTTTTCTAAAAAATTATATATGAGAGAAACAAATCCCAATGAAATTTAATGTTATAATCATAAAGGTAAGTATATTCAAAAAAAATATGTGTCATGGATGTGGAAAGAAACACCCAGGAAAATTATTCAAAGGGATGGGAAGATGATATAGATTTGGTATTGAAGGTCATAATGCATGAACCTTCCATGGAAAAAGGAAGCATTAAGTTGACTCTAGGAAAGGGAAATAAGTTCTTTCTTAGGGATCAATTGAATGTTTTAAATGATGTGTACATTTTCATTATACAATTTAATGACCTACAAAGAAGGTTTGGGAATGGGATCAGCAAGATCGTAAAAATATATGTTTTCCAATACCTAATGCCATTCCAATTAAGGACGAGGAAACTGAAAATGACCAATTAATGTTATGGATTATTTTTTATCTGATGTTTTGACATTATTGAATCTTAGGATATGATTCATTATTTTTTTTTGTAGGAAATAAGTATTACAGAATAAGTTGGAAAATAATTCTTAATGGATCATTAATAACATTGAATGTATAAGAAGTCTACATATAAGAGATTCAAGAGATATGGAAGATTTTAGGATGATGAAATGGTAAAAATTATTAAGTCTCTTTTGATGATGGGATTACTTTGGAAGACCTTTTCTAGTATGTGTAACTCGAATGTTTGATATGTCAAAATGTTATTTAAGAAAGAATTATCTTTTATTGTGTGGACAAAATGGATAACCTTAAGGGTTCATATGATCTTTTTTTATGAGGTGATAAATGATTATTACATTTTTGGATGCAAAATTAAAGGTATTAGATAACCCTTGAGGATAAAATAGGTTATGGTTATTTTTGATTAAATTATCTTATTTTTTATAATTTTATAATAATGATATGGTTTTAGAAAAAGGACAACCCACAGGATGGGTGACAACTCGTCATGTCCTACAAGGCCATGTGAATCGAACCTACAACCGAAGGGCGACAATAATTCATCACCTACCACTGGTATACGTGAATTCCCTGGTTAGTATGACTTATTCTTTTTAGTTAAATGATTTTTTTATCAAGAATAAGTTGATTTAGGATCCTATGTTTTACCAAATGTATATCCTTAGCATAAGAAAATGATTGGGTGATTACGTGATAAAGGTCATTTTGGAAGACATTTGCTCTTTTGGGAACACTATATGCCTAAGGAAAATAGAATACTTTGGGATTTCAATTTAGGAATAATGGTGGAATTTTAGTTTGGAAGAATCTAGGTTTTTATTGTGGACATATATCGATTTGGGTTATCTATGAAAATGATTAACCTAACACAGAGAATATGTGATTAGGTTAATTACTTTTCAGTAGGATACTTTAAGAGTAGCCAATATTATTTGGAGATAAATGTTAAGATTTTTGTAGAATACTATGTGATAAAATCCTTCTAAATTTTGGGTTTCAGACTTATTTTTGATTATTTTGAACAATTTTCAAGACAATTTTGCTTTGAATGATATTTTATCACTTTGGGTATTATTTGTTCAATTTTAGAGACTACGAGTTTTATATCTTTTTATAAAAGATTATACTTTTGGGGGATTATCTGATCTTGTTCTAAACATTTTGGTTTTGGTTAATTTCTAAAGATAGGGGAAACATATGGTTCATCATTTTTGGATCATGTTATTCTCTAAAAGTTGATTCTAGTGCATCTTGTGTGACCAAGTCATCTTGAATACTCATCGTTTGGATAAAATACGGGTTTTTGGAAGAAAATTATTAAAGGATGAAAATCTACTTGAAAAGTAAGTATATTTCCTTATATTCTTAGTCAATATCAAAAATAAATTCTCCAACTTTATAAAAGGGAAATTAAAACAAAAAAAATTGGCTGTTAACTTTTCCTACTAGGTAATCAAAGACCATTTAACCTATCACAAGTTTGTGGTTCTCTGATGGTTAAAATTCTCCTAATCTTGTTTTCTATCACTCTCCATTAGACCATGATGGTTGGTTTCTCTTATATATCCTTGTTTTTCTACACAAAACAATAGTATGTGTTATCTCGGGTGACTACTTCTCTTTATTTTATTTAAATTGATAGTTTTATTAACTCTTTTTTCGATGTGGGGCTTTCAATGATGTTTTCGATCCCAATTTTAAAATTGAGAGGAAGCAATTTTCAAAAGTGGGGAAGGAGGTAATGACCTAGGTATTTATAGAATAATTGTTTTTGATTTCTATTAATACTTATAAATAAGATATTAGTTTTAAGTTAAAATGGATGTTTTTTCAAATAGTGTACTCGACACGCACCATCGGGCTTCTCCGAAATATTACATTGCACACAATATTGAGTTATACTGAAAAATAATACAATAATTTTATTATTATTTTAAATTGTAGTTAATGCCTAGTGATTGGAATGGAGGGAATGAATAGTATCAATAGTATTTTGAAATATGGTTTACACTTATTTAAATGATGATTCATTTATTACCAAATCTTTTATAAATGGAAATAAAAACCAATTGAATATAATTGATGTTTTTTTTGAAAACCTATTTAGAAGAGAATAATTGTGTTTTCATATCAAAATGTATGATTTTTTATTTAATGAGAAATTTATGATATAAATTTAATGTAATGTTTTAAATTCATCTTATATGTTTTCTAGATATGATACAATAATAAATTAATTTTTTTTAGTTAAAAGAAATATTTTTAAAAAATGCATTTTTACCACCTTTTTATGGAAAAACCTTTTTAAATATAATTTTTAACACCTTTATGTTTTATTTGACAAAATAAACATCTTATTTGGAAGCGGTACATCAAAATTTAATTTGGATTAAATTTTGGTATTTATTTTGCTAAAGTTTATTTTTTTAATGAATGGTGAATAATATTGCATTTTAATTCAAAATTGTCTGTTAATCTAATTTATTTATATAATTATATTTTACATTTAATTTGTTTTATAGTTTAATCAGATTATAATTTTTATCATTTAACCTAATTTTGGTCATTTTATGTAATTTCACTTTAAAATTGGAGATAAATGTAAGTCAATCTTTTTGTAGTTTTTACTTCTTAAAAAAACATTTTTTTTGTTTTGACAACGAGAATTAATTTTAAATTAATTTCTGAAAATTCTATTTTTTGAATTTTAAAAATTGGATTCCATATTTTGAATAAGGAGGTCCAAATTGTTTAAATAGGTAACTTTTTTAGACATTACGAATTGTAACTTCAGTATATATTTTATTTACCATGGTTAAAGGGCAAATCAGGTAAATAAAGGTAAAAATTAATATTATAATAATATTAAATTTCCCTAACACATGTCCTAACCCATTTTTATGAGATATATCTGAACATGGTTATCCTTGGGTCGATATTAGGACCCCATGGATCCACTTGTGTGTGAAAATTACATTTAATTACTTTTAATTTAATGTTAAGGAAAATATAACAAAAACATGTATCTTTTACTATATCAATTTTTATATAGTGTTATATAAGTGATCTATTTGGCTAAAAATAGTAATTATAAAGATAAAAATATTTCAATAATCATGGTATTTTATTTATAATTTTAAGATATAAAATAGATAAATTTATTTAGGACACAATGGTGATGTAGTGATTACCTTATTAATGACAGATTTAAATAATTGAGATTATAAATATTAAAATAATTTTTTTTGAAACTTTTTATGCCATCCATGAATTTGAAGGATACTTATAACATATTATATTTTAATTAATGAAGGTTTTTATTATGAAAAAAGTTTTTATTGATTTTTTAAAAGTCTTAAATAGTATATAAATTGACATAAATGAGTTTTTAAAACAAATACAATTTTATTAAATGATATAATAGTCATAAAAATAAAATATTCGACCAAATTACATATATAAGGTCTAAAATAAAATTACTGAACCACTTGAGGTTATATTGGAATTTTATAGTAACTATGTTAACCATATAGTTTGAATATACAAGAAGACATGGTAAAAGTCAAATAAGTTAACTAAGGGTTAAAGCTAAATGATAAGGTTAAATTTGAAACCAAAAATTTTCTCAACAATATTGGTTGAGGGTATTTCAGACAATCTTCATCTTTTATTTTAATTAAAATATTTTTGGGCCTTTTGAAAATCGAAATTTAGTTTATAATAAAATAATCTTTCAAACTTTCCTAAAGTACCCCTCCTCTCTCTTATAAAAGGACACCACCTATAACCCCTTACTCAAACCACTCAAGTACCTTGGATCATCCAACCACTACTCCAATAAGCTCCCAACATCCTTATATTCCACCTAGAAGTCACACATTAGGGATATGGAAATTCAAGAATGAATTTTGGCTCAAATCCAAGGCAGTTTCCAGTTTTAAGAGGTAGTGTCTTCTCTAATGTTCCTTTCCAATATTCTACTTCATCACTCCCTATTCTATTTGTAATGACCAAAAACTAGTTACCTAGATTCGGTTCATTATTAAATAACATTGGAATGATCACAAATTATCAATTCTCAAAAGACCGATTAATTTAGTAGCCTTGGAAGTACTAGATACATTCATAAAGTTTTCATTACATCATATAATGGAAAATAACAACAACATTGTTTCCATGGACAACACTAAGATCCCATAGAACACCCCTATAGGTCAATCATAATATACTTATTCGCATCCTGGAAAAAATAAAACATAGAAAGGGGTGAGTTCAAATGCTCAGTAAGGATAACAATATAGTGGAAACTTTTATAAATAAGCATAAAAATTTAAGGAAATGTATAAAACTAAAACAAAAGACTTTTCAACATAAACTTAATAATAATATGGAAAATATAAATCAAAAAAATTTCATTTACTTACTCACGTGGATATTCTACTTGTCGAATAATCACATGCAATATCAATAGCAACTTTCATAATATTGGAATGCATAATGCCAGACTTTCATAACCACATAATCAAGGCCTTGTGCTAAGAATAAAAATAAGATTTTGTCAAATCCTTATTCCAAGACACTATTTTTCCTTATGAGACCTACCAATGCATCGAGGATCTATAATAGGCTCCACCTGTCACTTACTAAGTCCAATGCATTCCTCATATGAAAAGGTTTAAACATAACATAAACATTCATATTAAAACTGGAATATGAAATGTCAATACTTTATCCATAAGCCATGAATGGTATGAAATAACACATACATAGTCAAACATATCACAAAACCTTCAGTAAAATATGGAAGTTTTGTATCATAATAAATCAACTTCAAACAAACTTAAAATCCATCAATGGATGTTGACATAGATGAAATCAAAACCTTTTTAGAGAAATATATCTTTCTATTTTGAAATTATTTAAAAGTCACATAATTATAGAAGAAAAAATTTATATTTGAATATATTAATATAATCTTTTAAGGGAATCTTAGATGATGTTATAACAGCAGAAAATAACATCACCCACTGTATAAGTTAAAAAACACTCTTACCTTAATTTTGTCAAAAAGGACATAAAGTACATTGTTTGGAAAACGACATAAAGATTACTTTATAAACATCATATAAAAGTCAAAAAAGGAATAAATTAATTTAACCCATAGTCTATAAAACAGTAAGAATGGTTTGAAATACATTTTTAAGAAACATGGATGTGGATGATAAAGAGGTCCTAGTAGATAATTGCATATAAACAACCTCGGATAATGAAAAGATTGTGAAATTAACCCTTACCTTGTACTTTTACTTAGTAGAGGGTATGTTAACATCCTGAATAATGGTGAACTAATTTTTTTTAAATTATAAAAGAATAATATACATTAATATGATATCATATATGATCTTTTAACATTGCATTGTTAATAATATCTTAGTATTATCGTCATTTCGGGTGTTAACTAATTCATTTTCATTTATATGATTTATTATGTAAGTAATGTTTGTTATGGATAGGATGTACCTTATTAATATTCATAATGATATTAATTCTTTAAACATTATTTTTAATCATCTAATGAAAATTAGTCTTGAATGGATGCGTTGAAGAATGAATCTCATCGCGCTCGTGGAGACGGAAATCCGTACGTACGCACGAGTGAAAATATCATTATTTTGATATTGAAATAATATATAAATGGATGGTATATCATATATACAGAATCATTATCATGTTATATTTATTATTTACATCAATTACACATCATTATTATACCCATCCAAATAATAATGTATTGAATAACAATTATACCACGACGTGGAGAAGGTAAGTCGTACGTACTCACGTATGGTGACATGTCATTAAAAGGATGGATAGAATAATGATTATGGTTGTAAAATATTTATAATAAAATCATAGTATATAGAATATACTGAATTTATTATTTTAGAACAGAAACAAAAAAGAATTTGGAAGTGGAAGAAGAAAGAAACTTGAAAGAGGTGATGAAATACTTACCTCTTCCTCAGGTTCTTCCTTTTGATTTGATCAAAAGGGCTCCATAGGTTGGATTTATGAATAAAGGAAGGCCTCTTGGATGAAGGTAGGATAGTTGATAGGGTATTTGGGCAGGGCATGGCCAGGCCAAGTGGCTTTGAATGTGTGAATTACGGAGAAGGGGGAGTTCCCTTTTATAAGAGGGGTGAGAGGCACCTTAGGAAAAGCTAGAAATATTATTTTATAATAAAATCATTTTCGGTTTATAATGGAACCAAAATGAATTAATTAAAGTCTAAGGTGGGGATGGGTCTAAAACAACTCAACCAATAGGTTTTATACAGGTTTTAGTCACTATATTAACCTTATCTTTTAGATTTAACTCTTAGTTTAATAGTTTGATATTTACCATGTCTCTTTGTATATTTATATAATATGGTTAATAAACATACTATATACTTTCAAGATAACCCCATGTGGTTCATTAATGATACACCTATCATTATATAAGTCTTTTGTCCGAACCTTATATTTTTAGTAATATAATATCAATTAATAAGATAATATTTTTTTTAAAAAACTCTTTAATGTCAATTTTGATACTATTTGGTATTTTGTTTTTGCTAAAATCATAAAAGCATTGTTACTTCTAAAAAAATTCATCTAACCAACCATAATATGTCATATTAACCTATAAAATTAGTTTAATTCATAAAAAGTATCAAATTACATTTATTTGGATATTTATAATATCAATTATTTTAATATTTCATTAATTAGGTAATTACTGCATCATCATTATGTCATAAATAAATTTAATTATTTAATGTCTAAAGATTATAAATAAAATACAATTATGTAGGAAATATTTCTATATTTTTAAGGAATATTTATAGTCGAATTTATCTTATGTGTAACCCTATATTAATTTTTTTTAGTTATTAAACATTGAATTTAACAATTTTAACTCTTCTTTGAATTAAATAATAATAAATTTCCTAATCTAATCCAAGTGGACCTAAAGGATCATATTTTATTCCTAAGGTTTTTTTGGCCAAATTAAACTTATCCAATTGAATTATGACTTGTGTTATGGTAATAATAATATCATTTTTACCCTTAATTATCCTATTTACTTTTAACCGTGGTAAATAATTTTTTTTACTATTCATAAAAAAAATATTTTAATCTCATTGAATCACATTTTACTTACTAATAACAACCATGTCTCTCAGATTTTTGAAATTCAATTCACAGAAGTGGTAAAATTATGTTTTATTCAAATTTGCAAATGCTCCTAGGAGGTGGGTAAAAGATGGTAAAAAGTTCAATAAAATTTTTATATATATCTAAAATTATTATAAACTGACTTTAATGAATTACATTGAACTTATATAGTTATTATGTATCTATTTTCACCAGAAATAAATTTAAATAAATTAAATAATTATTTAAATAAAAATTCGGTTTTAAACTATAACTGAGTGTTTTCACTATTCATAAAAAATTGAATGTTTTTAGAAAAATACCAAAAATTCACCCTAAGATAATTTTGATATTCCAAATCCAAAAATGAAGTCCATTTTGAAAGATAAAATTTTAAAAAGTGGGTATTACTATTCATAATGGCTAGTTTGATTGGTTGTGGTGTGTTAGAACTCGAAGTTGCATACAACACATGCTACTGTATTATTCAAAGAGAAGTGTACCGTAGAAGCTTGGGGTGTTACATTCTCCCTTCCTTCAAATAATTTCATCCTCGAAATTTATAGAGTATTACTGCGTAAAAATACTTAGTTGGTTCTTCATCATATGTTCCTTGGGTTACCACGTTTCCTCTTCCATCTTATGGTTTTTCCATAGAACTTTTACCAGAAGAGTTGTCCAGGTTCTCAACACTTTTTCTCTTGTATCAAGAACCTTGACATTCTCTTCGCAATAAGGCAGATTGGGTTCCAGTTCTAATTCCTCATAGGCAAGTACATGCGTTGGTTCAGGCATGTATTTTCTCAACAGTGATATGTGGAATACATTGTGAACTTTGGAAATACTTGGCGGCATTGCCAAATGGTAAGCTATAGCCCCAATTCGTTCTAAAATTTTGAAAGGTCTGAAGTACCTGGGACTCAATTTTCCCTTCTTACAAAAACGTATAACACCCTTCCATGGAGATACCTTCAAGAAAACATGATCTCCTACCTGAAATTCCAAATCCTTCCTTCGGTTATCAGTGTAGCTCTTCTGCCTACTTTGAGCTGCTTTGATGTGGTTTTGGATTACCTTAACCTTTTCCATCATTTCCTCCACAAGTTCTGGGTCTATGAGTTTTCTTTCTCCAACATCATCTCAACAGGTTGGTGTGCGACGTCTCTTTCCATATAACGCATCATATGGTGACATCTGAATACTTGAATGGAAGCTATTGTTATAAGAAAATTATACCAGAGGTAAATATTCATCCCACATACCTTGAAAGTCAATTGAGCAAGATCTCAACATGTCTTCTAAGGTTTGAGTAGTCCATTCTGATTTTCCATCAGTTTGGGGGTGGTAGACAGTGCTCAAACGAAGTTCAGTATCCAGGGCTTTCTGAATACTTTTCCAGAATCTTGATGTAAAATGGGGATCATGATCAGAAACAATCGATAGTGGTACTCCATGAAGTCTTACAACTTCATTAATATATATTCTAGCTAAACATTCAAGTGGTAAATCTTCCCCTATATAAAGAAAATGTGTTGACTTGGTAAGACGATCAACAATGACCCATATTGCATCATTACTTCTGGAAGCCTTTGGTAGTCCCATGACAAAATACATCGTAATATTATCCCATTTCCACTCAGGTATGGGAAGAGGTTGCATGACTCTTCCAGACTGTTGCCTTCTAGCTTTTACTTGTTGACAAACCATACATCTTGACCCAAAATCAGCAATCTCCATCTTCATGTTGTCCCACCAAAAATGTTCCTTCAAATCTATATACATCTTGGTGCTACCAGGGTGTATAGATAAATTATAACTATTAGCATCATCCAACAATTCCCTTTTTAGATCATGTATATCAGGAACACAGATTCTCTACCAAAATTTCAGAATTCCATCTTCATACACAATGTTACTCAATCTCCCATCATTAACATCATTAATCTTCTTTTGAAACTCTTTATCATCATTCTAAGAACTCTTTATCATTTCTAGTAAAGATGGTTTGGCAACCATTTGAAAAATTATTGATGTTTCAACTTCCATGGTGATTCCCATGTCTGTATTTACTAGATCCATGTATATAGGATCTTTTTCAACTCTCATCTTGTTCAAAACTCCATGATCTTTTTTACTAAATGAATATTCCACCTTATTTTCCTTCCTCGAGTGGTAGTGTATAGTGAAATCGTAATCCTTGAGTAGTTCAAGCCATATCCTTTTCCACATGTTGAGTTATTTCTGTGAGAAAATATACTTCAAATGCTTGTGATCAGTATATATCTCACATTTTTCACCATAGAGATAGTGTATCCAAATCATCAAAGAAAATAGTACATCTACTAACTCAAGATCATTAATAGGATAGTTTTTCTCATGAATTTTTAGCTATCAAGATGCATAGGTAATAACCCTATCATTCTGCATAAGGACAGAAACATCATTTTTTTGAAGCATCACTATAAACAAAAAACCCATCATTCCCCGATGGTAGATTCATGATAGGAGCATTGACTAATCTTCTCTTCAATTATTCAAAACATTGTTCACACTCTTTTTTCCAAACAAATTTAACCCCTTTTCATGTGAGCTTTTTTAATGCGTTAGCCAACTAGGAAAAATTCTGGACGAAACGTCAATAATAACCTGCTAAACCAATAAAACTGTGTACGTCAGTTATACTCGTATGTGTTGGCCATTCTTGGATTTCTCTTATATTAAAAGGATAAATAGAGATTCCATCCTTAGAGACAATATGGACATCAAATGAAATCTCCTGAATCCGTAATTCACACATGCTAAACTTCCCAATATAATTCATGTATTCTAAGAGTCTTTAGAATAATTCACAAGTGATTTTCATGATATTACTAGCTATTGGAGTATACCAAGATATCATCAATAAATACCACTACAAAGTCATCAATATATTCCTTTAAAACTCTGTTCATTAGATCCATAAAGACTGAGGGTGCATTAGTCAATCCAAAAGGCATTACTGTAAACTCATAATGCTCGTACCTGATTCGAAATGTTGTTTTCGGAATGTCTTCCTTCTTCACACACAAATGATGATATCCAGATCGAAGGTAAATCTTTGAAAAGTATTGATCTCCATGAAGTTGGTTGAATAAATCATCAATGAGAGGTAGGGAATACTTGTTATTTATTGTTATAGAATTGATCTCCCTGTAGTCAATGCACATCCCCATAGATCCATCTTTCTTCTTAACAAAAAGGACAGGGGCTCCCCATTGGGAAACACTAGGGTGAATAAATCCCTTATTACTCAATTCCTCTAGTTGTTTCTTTAGTTCCACTAATTCCATAGTGGCCATTCTATAAGGGGTCTTCGATATAGGCCTTGATCTAGTAATTAAATCAATGGAAAACTCAATTTCTCGTTTTGGAGGACGTCCTAGTAAATATTCTGGAAACACATCAACATATTCTTTCACAATAGGTACATCCTCTATTTGACCATTCCTTTCCTCACCCAAAGTTATTTCATTCTCTTCCTCCCCAATAATTGAATTTAGTTGAGCT
Organism: Viscum album; assembly: GCA_963277665.1. Classification (NCBI taxonomy): domain Eukaryota; kingdom Viridiplantae; phylum Streptophyta; class Magnoliopsida; order Santalales; family Viscaceae; genus Viscum; species Viscum album. Next base: position 715,942,694 of record OY728128.1, on the reverse strand, counting down.
ATTGGGGATGGATCTAGATAAGAATTAGGTGGTAACTATTCTTCATTAAAGAGAAGGCGTTCTTTATCATTGTCATCAAAAATAGTAACCTCCTTCTTCTTACAATAAATTTTTGCATCATAGTTCAAAAGCCAATCCATACTGAGGATTATATCAAATTCAATCGCGGGTATGATGATGAGATCAGCAGATAAAGAACATTTATATGCCCTAATGGGGACTGATTCACAAAAATTTGTTGTAATGATACTTCACTTAGGAGTTTTGACTAAAAACTCCCTTGTTAAATAAAATTGGAAATATCTAATTTTCTTAGAAAACTGGGAAGATATGAAACAATGCAATGATCCAGAATCAAATAAAGCATTGGCTAAACTTGAGAAAACCATTAAATTACCTGCCACAATGTCTTTTTAAGCTTCAACCCCAGTAGTACTGATAACATAAGCTTGGCCTTGATCCCTTGTCCTCTTCTGAGGTAATTTCCCTTAACGCTTAGGATATTCATTTGCATAATTCCCCCTTTCTATACAATTTTAGTATTCAACATCAACAACTTCATTCTTCCCCTTGCAATCACGAGCATGGTGGCCTTTTTCACCACACTTGTAACAGAATGACATTCCATTCAGGCAAGTATCAGGGTGTTTCTTCCCACATTTACTGTAGAATGGATATTCAAATTTTCCCTTCTTCCCCTTATTTCCATTTCCAGAGTGTTCAGTAGATCTCTTCTTCTCTTGTTTTTCTTTAAAGTCGTAAGACGTAGAGAATTCTTTTTCTGTCTTGATAGCACATGAGACAGTATCTTCGTATGAAGAGAAGGATTGTGAGACTAATGATCGATGGAGAAATGGTTTTAACCCATAAAATAAATGATCAATCTTACTTCTTGGGTTACATATATAATCTGCAATATGCCTCGCTAACCTTTTAAGGTTAGCTTCATACTTTTCAATGTTCTCATCCTCCTTTTGCCTCAGACTCAGAAATTGCTTTTTCATATCTCCTCGATGGTCATGAGGAAAGTATTTTTCTATGAAAATTTCTTTAAAATACCTCTATTCCATATTGGATACTTCATCATCTTCCTTTTTGTTTTGAATCAATGACCACCATTGATTATCATCTATAGTGAGGTAGTAAACTTCCATGACAATTTTTCCTTTTTGCTACTCCCCAAGGCATGAAATATTTCCTCTAAAGAATTTATCCATTGCTCAGCAACTAGTGGATTTTTATCCCCATTGAATTTTGGGGGTTGTTGTCTCATGATGCGATCTAACATTTATCCTCCAAGCTGTGGATCGGGGTGCTCTATACGGGTATGGTTATTATTCATAACCTGAGTGAGTTATCCCAGTATGGTGATTATCTAATCATCACTGGTTGCATCACCAGCTCCACTACAATTATCTTGAGTAGGAGGGAAATCCCTACATAAAGTGTGTGCATTGATGTGGTTTCCATTCCTTCCACTAGGCACCATTTTTAAAAAATGGCTCAAACTAGATTAGTTTATGAATCGAAATATATAATTCCAAACTTGTAAAACACTTAACATAAATTGAACAGTTTATGGATAAAATCCATAATCATAAAAAATGTTTTCTTAGAGAACGTATATACTCATAAACCCTTCATAATGTTTTGTAAAGAAAATGATAATTATCCTAAGCATATCCCCTAGGAGTCTCATAACCAAGAGTGCAACAAGACCCGTTGTCGTGCACTAGTTCCCGTTCAAGTTAAGCTCAAAGTAGTGTTTTTGGGTTTTACCCATAGGTATAGATGTGTCTGAGCTGCCTCTACCAGCTCGTAGCTAAATAGGTATGTATTTCTTGGAAAAATCACAAAATCTATATAATACCAAAATTCTAGGATGTTCTTCTATACTAATCCTCAAAGTCTATCTTAGGGCTATGTTCTCTAATCAGAGTTTATCTAAATATAGTTTCCAAGGTTTGTGCTAAACTTCCTCTAATACCAATTGTAACACCCCAAACCTAGTTAACCAATGTCGGTGCATTATTACATAACATTGGCATGATCAAAAAAGATCACGTCTCGAAATACTGATTAGTTTAGTGGCCTTGGAAGTACTAGATACATTCATAAGGTTTTCATTACATCATAGAATGGAAAACATCAACAACATTGTTTCCATGGACAAAACTAAGATCCCATAGACTATCCCTCTAGGTCAGTCATAGTATACTTCTTCGCATCCTGGGAAAAATAAAACATATAAAGGGTTGAGTTCAAATGATCAGTAAAGATAACAATATAGAAGAAACATTCATAAATAGCCATAAACATTTAAGGAAGTGTATAAAACTTAAACAAAAGACTTTTAAATAGAAACTTCATCATAATATGGAAAATATAAATCAAAATAATTCCATTTACTTACTCACATTGATATTCTACTAGTCTAATAATCACATGCAATATCAATAGCAACTTTCATAATGATGGAATGCATAATTCCAGACATTCATAACCACATAGTCAAGGCCTTATGCTAAGACACTAGTTTGTCTCATGAGACCTACCGATGCATCGTGGAGCTATAGTGGGCTCCACCCGTCACTTACTAAGTCCAATGCATTCCTCATATGAAAAGGTTTAAACATAACATAAACATTCGTATTAAAAATGGCATACAAAATGTCAATAATTTATCCACAATCCATGAATGGTATGAAATAACACATCTACAGTCAAACATATCACAAAACCTTCAATACAATATGAAAGTTTTTTATCAAAATATATCAACTTCAATCAATCTTAAAATCCATCAAAGGATGTTGATATAGATGAAATCAAAACCTTTTTAGATAAATATCTCTTTCTATTTTGAAATCATTTTAATGTCACATAATTATAGAAGAAAACATTTATATTTGAAAATACTCTTATAAGATTCTAAAGAAAGCTTCAACGATGATATAACAGTGGATAATAGCCACACCCTCCATATAAGTTAAAAAAAACCTACCTTAATTTTGTCGAGAAGGTCATAAAGTACCTTGTTTGGAAAATGATGGAAAGATTCCTTTATAAACATCTTATAAAAGTCCAAAAAGGGTATAAATGAATTTTATCCATAGTCTATAAATGTAAAGACCCAGAAATTACATGGAATTTTTTTCTTAAATACACGAGGATTTTACGAGTCCGCAGATTTTGATGGCCCATGATTCCGAGGCCCGGTGTGCCCGAAATCAATTTCTGAAGTTTTTGTTAATCTTAAGTTAATGTGCGTAAGCATTTTTCCTGAAAAAGTAGAATAAAACTTAAACTGTAAATCAGATCAGAAATCTGAGGGCACCGTTGCGCTTAGGATGGTGATTTTACCATTGGTGTGACTTAAGATTAGTCGGCGGGAGCCTCCTGTGAGGAAACCCAAAATGGAATAATCGTAAATAAAATAATTAAAATAATTCTTTTATTTTTCAAATGCATATAACTCACAAATGGTAACTCGGATTAAAAATCCAAGACCACCGCTGAACTCGTGAGTGTATGCTTTCTTTAAGAAGTAACTAACTTTGGCCGGCACGAGCCACTAGAGAAAGTTATTTTTTGGCCGCAAATAAAATAATAAAGTGAAAATTATTTTATTTTAAAATTCATAACTTATAAATGGTAACTAGGATTGAAAATCCGAGTGTACCATTGGGTTCGTTGGGGCGTTTTTCACCTAGGAAGAACCTAACCTTGACTGCAGTTAGTCGAGGGTGACTGATAATAATTTTCTGATCTTCTTTTCAGGTACATTCAGTAAACGTACAAGCGGGATTTTATATCTTTTGAATAAGTGCTCGGAATTGAAATCTGAGGACACCGTTGAACTCGCAACATCGGTGATTTCTTAGTGAGACCTTCATCGCAATTGCGTTCTAACGAGAGTTGAAGTTAGATTTTTGGGGTTTTTAATTAATTTAAATAAAAATAAGAGTTTGCTTATTTTTATTTCTTGGTAGTTAAAATCTCCAAGGGGAGGTTAGTGGTGGGGCCCACCCACACATAACCTCCCTTGGGAGGATATTACTTGGTGGGGACCACACAATCTTCAAACCCCCTAAACCCCCCATTTATGGGGGATGAAACCCTTAAACTTCCTCTGAGTTAATGAAGCCAACCCTCTCCTCATTTAATTGTAACTTTCCACCTTCCTTCATAAGTGTGCCAAACCACAAATTAATTAATGGAATTAATTAATTAATTTTAAATCATTTTAATTCTTTTGGAAAACAATTAAATAATGGGTTAGCTTAACCAATTATTTTGGTTGGCACTTTATTTTTGGTGGAGCTTTGGAGAACCCTTGGAGAACTTTATTCCCCCAATGAAGAACGCCCCTCTCCAACAAAGAACAACCGACATCTCTCTCTACCTCTTCAATCTGGGAAAGAAGAGGAAACACCGCTGTCCTTGAAGAATGCCGACGACATCAGTGGAATGACGTTCGAATTTCTGCGACTTCATCAACAATCGTCAGAAATCGAGGTAGGGGAATTTTGAGTTATTTTATATTTGATTATAAACCTCCATTCTTTGTCATTCAAATTTTTGGGTTATGGTGTGCCAAATGTTATCGTCATGACGAGGAGGGATCAGAACGCACGAACATGACCCGACCCTCCTCATTTGGTAGTTCTTGTTGTTGACGATAGAGGTGGACCGTGAGAAAGCCGGTGGTGCAAGGCCGCTGGGTCACCACAAGGGCGCGACACTGCCATGCCACGCAAGGAACTGAGCCATGGCCAAGCGGGCCGCGCCGGTGCCGAAGGGGAGTGGTGTTGTCACACCGCATCGGAAGAAGGGGGTTGTGTTGAGGAGGGCCGCGGTGGTCGGATGATGAGGGCGGCGCTGTCGCGCCGCATGGAGAAGCTGGAGACCATGGCCAGGCCGGGCCACAACGGAGGGGGCGCGCCACAATCACGCCACGCGGAGGCTAGTAAAACTGCAGCGCCATCGCACCGCGGTGGAGGAGCCAAGGGCGGCTGGCTGAGCCAACCACCAGTGCACGCTACAAACGGGACCCCTCAGGTCCCACGAGTCACCAAACCGCCGCCTATCACTAGTTCCTTCGGAATCCAGGGGTGCCGCACACCCCCCCCTCCACACACACACACGGCGTGGCCAGCCGGGCCACGCGGGCCAACCATCCAGGCCTCGTGGGATGGCCAGCTAGGCCACACGGGCAATCCAGTCGAGCACAACCGGGCCACCACATCTGGCCGGGCCACTTCCTCGGGCCGAGCCGCCTAGCGGGCTGGGTCGGACCCACAGACCGGGTCGGACCCCGGACCGGACCCGTTTAACCCAAAATTTCATATTCGCCCATATCTTTGTTTATGGGAGTCTGATTGACGAACTTCCTACAGTTATGGAAGTATTGGAGTGAGACGGTTCTTTTGGAATACACCACTTGATGTTTGGACACAGTTGGTGTACAGTCGGGATGGTTTGAACATAGAAACCAACCAGGCCCCTAGAATGGAAATGCCAATAACTCACAGACCGGGCATCCGATTGACACATCGTTTGTCACATTGGGATACTTACGATATGGAAGTCCTTTGGGTTACTCCTTTTTTGAGTTTAGTGGTGGTCGAGGTACGACTGATATCTTGAGAGCAGATTCTACGAAACTCGAGCGCATCGGGTGCGAGGAATCCAATGGCTGATAGTGAGGCAGAGGTTGGAGATAGATCATACGGAGGTCAGCGCTTAGCAATCCTGTGTGGGTTAGCAAATACCGATCTTGTGTGGGTCAGATCCTGTGTGGGTCAACGCTCAGTGATCCGGTGTGGGTCAGAGCATACCGATCCTGCGTGGTTCAGATCCTGTGTGGGTCAGTGCTCAACGATCCTATGTGGGTCAGTGCATACCGATCTAGTGTGGGTCAGATCATGTGTGGGTCATTACAGGGGTTAGTTTCTATCGATTCTATGTGGGTCAGACTCTGTATGGTTAGAAGAAGTTCCTCTTGACAGAATAAGATGATCTAGCTTTGCGACTAATCATCTATACTTTTATACTTCACTAAAATCCTGGTCTGAGCTGAGTCAATGACTTTCGTGTTTTCCTCATGATTGAGATGTGTTACTAAATAACATAGGTGTATGTATGGGCATATATCTAAGTGTGGTTTATCCGATGTTCCCTTTACTTTTTGGTTTATCCTTTTTGGATATTGTGATACCTTGAGGGTCTCGGGGTCCCTAATGAGTATCTTTATACTCACCCCTGCACGGGCTTTGCCCGCACCTTATTTTGTTGGATGTAGACGACAGACAGCACTGGCCGAGGCAGAGTTGATGAGGAAAGGACGATACCCGGAGGTGGAACTCATGACGAGTCAGTACCTAGAGGATACAGACGGACGTGGAGCACTGAGGAGGCTATCTATATTTACCCTTCAGGTTGGATCCGTGGTGGATGATCCAGGAGCTTCTAGACACCTTCTAGCTATTTTTATTTATAGTTGTACATGTTTTGCCTTTTCCTTGTACTTTACTGTTGGGCTTGTATTTCCGACCCCTTTACTTTCAGCACACTCTTTTGTACTCCGTTTACTTACTGTTTTTATTTCCAGTTGCGTACTCTGTTGTGTTTGTTTACTATTATAAAGGCAATGTCTTCCCACTTTAGTGTTTTACACCTTTGGTGTTAGTCGTCATCCCCTGGCCTATGGAAGGCCGACTTGAGGGTTGTTACGATACGGGCCTCGGGGGACAGGCCGTGACAAACTGGTATCAAAGTAGACAGTTCTACCGGGTAACATAGGACTCTGATCTTTCTTTTCTGTGAAGCAATAGGGTTATGGGTACTGAGTGTGGTTCTTAGTTTAGAAAGTCCAATGTTGGTGTGGCGCCTGACGTATCCATAAACCAGGACCCTGACTACTGATCTCCAAATCCGTGCATGAAAACACTTATTGCATGTTTGTTTTCAAAATTTTTCTTTAAGTTAGCTCAACCAGGTCAGCTCCCCAGGTATAACTTTTGACTATGTCGCATCTGTTCAGGATGCCTTGATGCAGAAAACCAGTTAGAGTTTTGAGAGAGTACATGATGACGACCACTGAGTGACGAGACTCTGGTGCAGGGCTCTCTTTCTACGTTGGCACCTTCGGGTGGTGTACCAGAAGCAACACCACCCATTGAGTATCAGATGCCACCAGCCGCACTGGCGGACGATGCAAGCTGACTGAGCACCTTTCACGAGTTCCAACAGTAGAGGCCTCCAAGTTTTCAAGGCGAGACAGATTCCCATGCAGCAGAGGACTGACTGGAGGCGATTGCTATAGTTCTCCACCTAGTTGAGACACCAGTAGAGTAGATTGTGATCTTAGCTACTAGTTTTTCCCAGTGAGTGACAATGAGGTTGGACTGCATTGTGATGAGGCTTCACTATGTGGACCGTTTCCTGAGACTCTACGTTCAGGTAGTGTGTTAGCTATATCAATTTTTGTTGGTCAGGAGTTTCAACCGATGGTACCAATAGATGACACATGTTGGCTTAGTGCCTTACACGTGTTTCAGCATCAGATACCCCTTAGGTTCTGAGGTGATCCCGACTCATAGGCAGCTGAGGACTGGATTTAGGAGGGGGCTAAGAGTTCCCTAGAACTTCTATAGCTTCAGCTGGATGACATGTCAGTAGCTGAGTTTTCATCGAGGCATACTGATATTTCCTGGTACTCAATGAATACGGTATGATTAGTGCTTCAGCACTCGAACTTCCGAGTGAGGTGTGTTTAAAGGAAATTTGAGGCAACACTATTCATCTAGCATTACTACTTATGCTAGGGTGGTAGAGAAAACCATTGTGGTTGAATGTTATTTTGCTGAACGGATATAGCCAATAAATGTTAGCAATGGGAAAGCAGAAAACCGACACTGTTCTCAAAGACTTGAGCCTATAAAAAATGTGTTGGGTAGAGGAAGTGTTAAGGATAGATGAATCTGAAGGGCAATAGTCGTGGAAGGAGATCTAGGAGAGCATCATGAAGTGGTGTGCATTTCGACATGTTACAACCACCCCCTTATGTGGAATCCAGCAGGATCAGGGAGCTTGAGGACAAGGGAAGAGAGTAGCTAAATTCAGTCAAGGAGTGTGACTCAAAGGCTCTGGTAATGATTCAAGGTACGGTCTGTGTATACTACTAGCTGACATAACAATAGACATAGGTACCAGTCATTCCTTCCTTCCACAAATCTTGTCCCAGACCAAGAGTTTCCGGTTAAACTGTTGACTTGACCCTCATGTCTAGATATACCTTTGGGAGGATCCTCAATAATCACACTTATGCCAATGGTGTAATCATACCCTTGAGGCGAGAGTTTTGGTTGGAACCTCTTGGTGGCAGCATCGAGGCCTTACGAGGTTAGTTTGGGTTTGGACTTGACATCCACAGTTCACACTCAAATTGACTGTATTAGGAAAGAAGGTTGTGGTTTATCTACAACGTTAGTTAGGGGTTTTCCTTGGTCGGCGAAAAGGAAACTTAGGCAACAAAGGTTAAACTCATGCATAGAAGGGTGCAGCTGATCACTCTTGAGTCGGCCAACCTTACCCTCATGGCAGCAGGAGTTTTGAGTTTTCATTTCCAAACATAAGTGACAGAACATGGGGATATCTTTTCAAAATATGACTCTAGGATTAACCCCCCCAAAGGGGGAATGACATCTTCTATGGCTGGATACTACTGGAGGTTCGTTCCAGACTTCACCAGAGTTGCAGCACCACTATCAGCCTTGACAAAGAAGGGGCAACCCTTCGTGTGATCGGTGAGATGCCAGCAAATCTTTTAGGAGCAAAGGAAGAGGCTAACTAGTGCCCCCCATCTTGAGGATTCCAGAGGAAGGCGTAGGGTACATAGTCTACTGCGATGCATCTGGGACTGGAATCGAGTGTGTCCTGATATAGGGGTGAGCAGTGATCACATATGGTTCTCGGCAGCTGAGATAACATGAGCAGAACTACGCTACCCATGACCTGGAGTTAGCAGCAGCGGTCTTCTCATTGAATATGTGGTAGCACTATCTTGTGGGTGAACATTCTACCATGTACTTTGATCACAAGAGTCTCAGGTATATCATCTCTCAGAAGGACATGAACCTGAGACAAGGGTGATGGCTTGAGTCCCTCTAGGAATATGACATTGAGATAGTCTATACTCCTAGGAAGGGGAACGTTGTTATAGATGCACTCAGCAGGAGGTCTAGAATATAGCTGCTAGGGAAAGCGACATAGAAGCTTGCTACTTTATAGATATCCTTTGTGGATAGAGTTGGAGCATCCTTCCTTCAATCTCTTACAGTCACTCCCCCACTTCTTCAGCAAGTTAGGGAGGCACAGTGTGGGGACGCTGACTGCGAGACACAATGTTCTCATATATCCATAGGACATACACCTGATGGATTTTCTAAAGGTGGGGAGCACATCATTATCTTCAAATAACGCAACATGGTACCAGTAGCACTTCAGGAGGAAGTGTTGGGGGAATTTCACAAATCCCCTTTAGTGGTACATCCAGGTGTGGCGAAGATGTCCTAGGACCTTCGATGATATCACAGGTGGCCAGGTATGAAGAAGGCGGTAGAAGAGTTTGTCTCTCGATGCCTCACTTGTCAGCAAGTGAAGGCGGAGCCTCAGGTACCAGCAGGCTTGGTTCAGCCATTAGAGGTCCCAAAGTGGAAGAGGGATGAGATATCCATGGACTTCATGACAGGTCTTCCACATATTTCCAGGGGACATGACTCTATTTGGGTGATCGTCTACCGACTCACCAAGTCGGACCACTTCCTACTGACCAGAGATGGTATGAGCTACCACATAGAATGTACAAATAATCTAGGAGTGGATGAAGACTGCACAGAGCTAGCAGAATTCATATGCTGATAGGAGATAGAGACCTCTGGAGTTCGAGGATGGCGACCACGTCTTTCTACGGGTCTCACCTCAACGAGGTCTACAGAGATTTGGCCGAAGAGGCAAGTTATCTTCGAGATTCAACGGACCTTTTCAGGTCCTTGACAGTGTTGGAAAGGTGGCATACCGCTTAGCTCTTCCACCTCAATTGCATCGGGTGCACGATGTCTTCCACGTATCTCAGTTGAGGAGATACATGCACGACCCTTCCCACATCATCGACCATGGAGAGCTGGACATTGATGACAAGGTGACTTTCATGGAGGTTCCAGTAGAGATTGAGGATTGACAAGAGCGGGTCCTGTGTAGATGGTTGATACCTCTGGTGCATGTTTGTTGGCAGTATGGGAACCTCCAAGAGAGAACATGGGAACGAGAGGCTCATATGCGTGCTCAGTACCCCCATTTGTTCCCTTAGTTCGAGTTATGACTTACGGGGACGTAAATCCCTGAGGTGGGGAGAATGTAAAGACCCAGAAATTCCATTGATTTTTTTCATAAATACACGAGAATTTTACGAGTCCTCAGTTTCTAACGGCGCATGATTCCAAGGCCTGGTGTGCCCAAAATAAATTTATAATGTTTTTGTTAAGCTTATGTTAACGCACGTAAGCAGTTTTCTTGAAAAAGTGGAATAACTCAAAAATGGTAACTAGGATCAGAAATCTGAGGGCACATTTGCGTTCATGATGGCGATTTTACCCTAGGCGTGACTTATGATTAGTCAGCGTGAGCCTTCTATGAGGAAACCCAAAATGGCATATTCATAAATAAAATAATAAAATAAATTATTTTATTTTTCAAATACTTATAACTCACAAACGGTAACTCAGATTAAAAATCCGAGACCACCACTGAACTCATAAGTGTAAGCTTTCTTTAAGAAGATACTAACTTTGGCCAGCATGTGCCACAATAGAAAGTTATTTTTTGACCGCAAATAAAATAATAAAGTGACGATTAGTTTAGTGTAAAATTAGTAACTTCTAAACGGTAACTCGGATTGAAAATCCGAGAGTACCATTGGGTTCGTTGGGGCATGGTTCACCTAGGAAGAGCCAAACCTTGACTACAGTGAGTCGAGGGTGAATGATAATAATTTTTTGAACTTTTTTTCATGTACATTCAGTAAATGTACGAGCGAGATTTTATATCTTTTGAACCGGTGCTCGGAATTGAAATCTGAGGGCACCATTAAACTCATAGCGTCAGTGATTCCTTAGTAATACCTTTATCGCCATTGCATTCTAATGAGATTGTATGTTAGATTTTGGGGGTTTTTAGTTAAGTTAAATAAAAATAAGAGTTATCTTATTTTTATTTCCTGGTAGTTAAAATATCCAAGGGGAGGTTAGTGGTGGGGCCCACCCACACATAACCTCCCTTGGGAGGATATTACTTGGTGGGGCCCATACAAGCTTCAAACCCCCTAAACCCCCCATTTATGTGGGATGAAACCCTTACACTTCCCCTGAGTTAATGAAGCCAACCCTCTTGTCCTTTAATTGTAACTTTCCACCTTCCCTCATAAGTGTTCCAAACCACAAATTAATTAATGGAATCAATTAATTAATTTGAAATCGTTTGAATTCTTTTCTCCAACAATTAAATAATGGGTTAGCTTTACCCATTATTTTGGTTGGCACTTTCTTTTTGGTGGATCTTTGGAGAAACCTTGGAGAAATTTATTCTCCCAACGAAGAACGCCCCTCTCTAACGAAGAATGACAGACATCTCTATCTCCCTCTTCAACTGGGGAAAGAAGAGGAAACTACAATATCATTGAAGAATGCCAAAGATGTCAACTTCTTCGTCTTCTTCCAACGTCAACGGAATGATGTCCACCTTTCTGCGACTTCGTCAACGATCGTCAAAAATCATGGTAGGGGAATTTTGAGTTATTTTATATATGAGTATAAACCCCCATTTTTTTCATTCAAATTTCTAGATTACGGTATGTCAAATGTTATCACCATGAACAGGAGGGCTGGGACCACCCGAACATGGCCCACCCCCCCCTTTGGTTGTTATTGTTGTTGACGATGGAGGCGGACCGTGGGAAAGCCGTCGGCACAAGGCCGCTAGGTCGCCACAAGGGTGTGACACCATCATGACATGCAGGGATCCAAGTCGTGGCTAGGTGGTCCGCGGTGGTGCTGGAGGGGCACGATGTTGTCGCACCACACCGAAAGAAGGGGGCCGCAGACAGTAGGGTCACGACGATCGGACGGTGAGCGCGGCGCCGTCGCGCCGTGCAGAGAAGCTGGAGGCCACAACAAGGTCGGGCCGCGGCGGAGGTGGCACAACGCCATCGCACCGCGCGGAGGCCAGCAGAATCGCGGCGCCGTCGTGCCGTGGTGGAGGAGCTAGTGGCGGCCGGCTGAGCTGGCTGCTGGGGCATGCTACAGGTGGGACCCCTCGGGTCCCATGGGTCACTGAACCGGTGCCTAGCACTGGTTCGTTCGGAAACCAGGGGGTGCGGTACCCCCCCAAGACGTGGCCTACCTGGCCACGCAGGCCAGCCAGCCAGGCCACACAGGCCAGCCAGTCGGGCTAGGCAAGGCCACCCCAACGGGCCGGCCCACTCCCTTGGGCTGGGCCGCCACACTGGGCCAGGCCGCCCAGCGGACCGGGTCGGACCCCAGACCGGACCCGTTTAACCCGAAATTACATATTCACCCATATCTTGGGCTACGAGAGTCCTATTAACGAATTGCATGTAGTGATGGAAGTATTGGAGCAAGACAGTTCTTTTGGAATACCCCACTTGAGTTTTGGACATAGTTGGAGTACGGTGGGGTTGGTTTGAACCTAAAAACCAATCAGACCCCTGGAACATAAATGCCAATAACTCACAGACCGAGTGTCCGATTGACGCACTGTCTATCGCGATGGGACCCATAAGACATGGTGGTATTTTTGGTTACTCCTTTGTGGAGTTTAGTGGCTGTTTAGGTACGACCGATATCTTGAGGGCAGATTGTATGGAACTCAAGCGCACCTGGTGTGAGGAATCCAGTGGCTGATAGTGAGGAGGAGGTTGGAGACAGATCATACAGAGTTCAGCACTTAGCGATCCTGTGTGGGTTAGCAGATACGGATTCTTTGTGGGTCAGATCCTATGTGGGTCAGGGCTCAACAATCCTTTGTGGGTCAGCACATATCGATCCTGTGTGGGTCAGATTCTGTGTGGGTTGGCGCTCAGTGATCCTGTGTGGGTCAGCGCATACCGATCCTGTGTGGGTTAGATCCTGTGTGGGTCATTGCGGGGGTTAGTTCCTATCAATCATGGGTGGGTCAGACTCTATATGGTCATATGCAGTGCCTCTTGACAGAATAAGATGATCTAGCTTCACGAATAATCATATGTACTTCTATACTTCACCGAAATCCTGGTTTGAGCTGAGTCAATGACTTTCGTGTTTTCCTCATGATTGAGATGGGTTACTAAATAACTTAGGTATATGTATGTGTATATACCTAAGTATGGGTTATCCGATGTTCCCTTTACTTTGTGGTCTATCCTTGTTGGATATTGTGAGACCTTGAGGGGCTCAGGGTGCCTACTGAGTATCTTTATACTCACCCCTTCACGGGCTTTGCCCGCACCTCGTTGTGTTGGATGCAGACAGCGGGCAATGCTGACCGAGGTGGAGTGTACGAGGATTGGAAGATACCCGAAGGTGGACCTCACAAACAGTCGGTACCTGGAGGAGATGAACAGATGTGGAGCACTAAGGAGGCTATCTGCACCTACCCTTCATGTAGGATCCATGGTGGACGATCCAGGAGATGCTAGACACCTTCCAGCTATTTGTCTTCTTAGTTGTACATATTTTGTCTTTTCCTTGTACTTTACTATTGGGATTGTATTTCCAACCCCTTTACTTTCATCACACTCTTTTGTACTCCACTTACTTAGTGTTTTTACTTCCATTTGTGTACTCTGTTGTGTTTTTTACTGTTATAAAGGCAATGTCTTCCCACTTTGGGGTTTTACGCCTTTGGTGCTAGTTGCTAGCCCCTGGCCTATGGAAGGGGGGCTTGGGGTAGTCATGATACAGACCCCGGGAGATGGGTCATGACAATAAAATAGTAAGAATATTTTGAAATACATTTTTATGAAACTTGGATGTGGATGATAAAGAGGTCCCAGTAGATAATTACATATAAACAACCTCAGACAATGAAGAGATTGTGAAATTGATCCTTACCTTGTAATTTTCCATGATCAAGGGTAAGTTAACCTCCTGTATAATGGTCAAATAATTTTTATTAAATTATACAAGAATCATATACATTAATATGATATCATATATGATCTTTTAACATTGCATTATTAATAATATCTTAATATTACCGTCGTTTCGGGTGTAAACTGATTCGTTTTCCTTTATATACATTGTTACGTAAGTAATGTTTGTTATGTATAAGATGTATATTATTCATATTCAAAATTATATTAAGTATTTAAACATTATTTTTAATCATCTAATGAAAATTATTCTTGAATGGATTTGATGGGGAATGAATCTCATCGCGTTTGTGGAGACTAAAATCCTTACGTACACACGAGCGACAATATCATTCTTCTAAAATTAAAATAATATATAATTGGATGGTATATCATATATAAAGAATCTTTAACATGTTATATATTTTATTTACATCAATTACACATAATTATTATACCCATCCAAATAATAATGCATTGAATAACAATTACACCACGATGTGGAGACGGTAAGTCGTACGTACGCACGTATGGTGACATGTCATTCAAAGGATGGATAGAATAATGAATATGGTTGTACCATATTTATAATAACATCACATTATATAGAATATACTGGAGTTATTATTTTATAATAAAAACAACAAAGAAAGAGGAAGAGGAAGAAGAAAGGAACTTGAATGAGGTGATGAAATATTTACCTCTTCTTCGGGTTCTTCCTTTTGATTTTATCAAAAGGGATCCTTAGGATGGATTTCTGACTAAAGGAAGTCCTCTAGGATGAAGGGAGGACTGTTGAGAGGGTATTTGAGCCTGGTTGGGCCAATCCAAATGGCTGTTAATTTGTGAATTAGAGAGAAGGGGGAGTGCCCTTTTATAATAGGGGTGTGGGGCACCTTAGGAAAAGCTAGAAATATTATTTTATAATAAAACCATTTTCGGTTTCTAAGGGCCCAAAAATGAATTATTTAAAGGATAAGGAGGGGGTGGGCCGAAAACCACTCAACCAATTGGTTTTGGACAGGTTTGGGTCACTATATTAACCTTATCTTTTAGATTTAACTCTTAGTTTAATAGTTTGACATTTACCAGTTCTTTTTATATTTTTATATTATATGGTTAATAAACATACTATATACTTCCAAGAGGACCCCAAGTGGTTCATTAATGATACACCTATAATTATAAAAGTCTTTTGGCCTAACCTTAGATATTTATGAATATAATATCAATTAATAATATAATATTTGTTTAAAAAACTCTTTTATGTCAATTTTGACGCTATTTGGTATTTTGTTTTAGATAAATTCATTACAACATTATTACTTCGAAGAAAATTCTTCTAACCAACCCTAATATGTCATATTAACCTATAAAATTAGTGGTATTCATAAAAAGTTTCAAATTACATTTATTTGGATATTTATAATATCAATTATTTTAATATTTCATTAATTAGGTAATTACTACATCATCATTGTGTCATAAATAAATTTAATTATTTAATGTCTAAAAATTAAAAAAAATACCATTATGTAGGAAATATTTTTATCTTTATAAGGCATATTTAATGTCGAATTTATCTTATGTTTATCCCTATATTAAAAGTTTTTTAGTTATTAAAATTTGAATTTAACACTTTTAACTCTTCTTTGAATTAAATAATAATAAATGTCCCAATCTAATAAAAGTGGACCTAAAGGATCGTATTTTATTCTTAATTTTGTTTTTGGTTGAATTAAACTTATCCAATAGAATTTGGACATGTGTTAGGGTAATAATAATATCATTTTTACCATTAATTACACTATTTACTTTTAACCGTGGTAAATAAAATTAAAAAGTTACTATTCACCAAAAAATTATTTTCATCTCATTGAACAACATTTTAATTAATTATATCAACCATGTCTCTCAAATTTTTGAAATTCAATTCATAGAAGTGGTAAAATTAAGTTTTATTCAAATTTGTAAATGCTCCTAGGAGGTGGGTAAAAGACCGTAAAAAGTTCAATAAATTTTTTATATATCTAAAATTATTATAAACAGACTCCAATGAATTACATTGAACTTATATAGGTATTATGTATCTATTTTGACCTAAAATAAATTAAAATAAAATAAATAATTATTTAACTTAAAATTCGGCTTTAAACTCTAACTTAGTGTTTTTCACTATTCATCAAAAATTGAATGTTTTTAGAAAAATACCAAAAATTCACCCTAATCTAATTTCAATATTCCGAATCGGAAAATGAAGTCCATTTTGAAGGGTAAAATTTATAAAATCTCAAAAGGTTGGTATTAATATTCATAACGGCTAGTTTGATTGGTTGTGGTGTGTCAGAACTCAACGTTGCATACAACACACGCTACTGTATTCTTCAAATAGAAGCGTACCGTGGAAGCTTGGGGTGTTACACTGTTCTTATTATTTTATTACAAAACAAAACTAGTATACTAAGTATGCTATGATTTTTATGAGAATATTTCAAACTACACTTACACACACCTCCCACTAATGGATTTAGAACATATTGTTTCTCTAGACGATAAACTATTGCCTCACGAAACAATGATTGTACAATTATCTCATATGCCATATCATGATATACATTAAAATGGAACTTAATTTTTATGATATATATTATGTTTATATTTTCATTATTCTTCTATAGTTTTTATTTACATCTTACCTTTATGATTTTCATGATGTGTAAACAAGATAATTTCATTTGAGGAAGCGTGTAATACCGTCCCCTCAAAGTGATATGACTCATTCATGCCATACATGGAATTTATAAATGATGGAATTAATGTAATAATATAACCTATATAAAATATGATATTATACTATAATTATAATATACCTATGTATCATTAATTTTTCATTCCCTTAAATATGAAATAGAAATGAAAGTAACATTCATGCGTACGTACGACTTACCATCTCCATGAACAGTGCATTTTATTTCATATATCCAAATGTTATGGAATATTATAAATACATATATTCTAGATATATATGATATATATATAAGGCCCCAGACTTAAACCTTACTTAATCTCAAGTTATTACAAGATTACACATTGAGGATCTTTTTAGGTTTAGAGTTTTGGAGAATTAGATCAAAAAACATGCATTACATCCCACATTTAACAAATTGGTTTCAATAAAAGATAGTATTAATTTTTTCCCATCAACAGAAACATATTTAAAATAAAACAAGGATTCTTTCTTGACACTTCCTTGACACTATCATCATATCATGTTCCCTTCCCTTGACCTGTGAAAACATTTCCAAAACATGGGATGAGCATAAAAAGCTCAGTAAGGGATATAAAAATATGGAAAGGAAACATGAGTAAATGTAAACTTAAGAATCAATGAAATCATACTCTACTCAGAAAACATAAGCACTTTAACATACCTCATCAAATCATGAATAAATCATAGAAATCATAAGAAATAAAGGTAACTTGAGGAATTCATAAAATTCTTACGTAGGGAGTAACCCTCTTGGTTACGTTTGGAATACCCATCACAGTATATTCCCTAAATCTCTTCGGAGAAACCTTAACGTTTAACTCCTTGGCGTTACCCAATGCATTGGAGAGTTATATCAGGCTCACCCACCCTTAGTTTATCATGGAACCACCCGTCTTCATAACAATGCCCAAGAACCATAACATAATCGTATCACATAAAAAATGCATAAAGGAAAAATAACATTTCCACATTTCAATCACAAGATATCAATAACACATTGATATAATAAAAAAATTATCAAAACCATTTTCAATACAAAAATAAAAGAAAATTAAAACATGGTATTTATTTTTCTTTTAAAAAAAAGTATGTCCTGTAGAGGAAGCCGAAACTCAAATAATGGTCACAGCGGCAGAGAAGTCGTTGTCGCCGTATATGTACGACAAAAACATTCCCTTTTATCGTTTAGTAAAACTATTCGTATAAAAATGATTCCTTTTGGATAAATTTAAAAGTCAAAGGGGTTTATACACCATAAAAAGAAGGTTGTGTATAAAACAAAATATGCCTCAATGAAAGGAGATTGAGACGAAGTCCCATACCTCAGGTCTGACTTGACTCGATCGTTCTTTAATGTCTTGAATATTAAACTTGAGTTAATTTATACATTCTTAAGAACTTTTTTCAAGTTCATTATTACTTTTATATCACTTATTACCATGTCATGAACACTATGTAATTATTTAAGTTAATAACAGTCGTTTTAACGATCATTGGTACTTGAGTCAAAAATAAGCTCTTTATAATTACAAGTTGTTCATGTATCCATTATATCCAGAGTTATACTCATGATGTAGATATCATATATATCATATATATCCAGTATATACATGGATTTATAATATTACATAACATTTAGAGGTCAGAAATGAAATGCACCGTTCATGGAGACGGTAAGCCATACGTACGCATGAACACTACTTCCATTTCTATTTCATATTTAATGGAATTAAAACATAATCATACATAATAGTATTATAATTCCAGTATTTTATCATATATAATATCATTAAATCTATCCTTTATATTTACCACATATGGTATTAATGAATCAAATCACTTTGAGGGGGCGCTAGTCCGCACTTCCTAAAATGAAGATATCGCGTTTACCCATAATGGAAACCATAAAGGTATGCCATAAATAAAAAATACAGAAGCTTAAGTAAAACATAAAGATATTATATATCATATATAAATATAGTGACATCTTAATGGCCACCTTTGAAGGTGTTATATTAGTGTTGAACAATCATCGTTTCGTGAGGCAAAAATTCGCCATCCACAGAAACAGTATGTTCTTTAACCATTATATGTAGGTGGGTGTAATTGTAGCTCGAATCCTTCTTATAAAAACATCCTAGTATATTGAAGATACTGGTGTTGTTACAAAATAAAGGAATAAAAAGAGTTTATAGGGTTGGAGACGCAAAATAAATCATAAGAACACAAGAGAAAACACTACCTTTAAAATGGGTAACTCTTTTTGATTTGAGCTCAAAGACTTCCTTGGGAAGACTTCTGTCCAAAGTAAGGCTTCAAGGAGTAATAGAGGGATGTGGAGAGACAAAATGGATAGTGGTTGGCCGAGCCAAAGGCTTGAGAGGTGTGGATAAGGTGTTAGAGGTGGGGGCCTTTTATAAGAGGAGAGGAGGGGCAGTCTTGGAAAGTTAAGAAAAGATACTTTGTTATAAAATGATTTTCCAATAAAAAGGTCACACAATTATAAATTTCGAGGATAAGGTGATAAGGGTTAGAAATCCACCCATAAAATAGGTTTTTGAAAAGTGTAGGTTTTATATTTTACATTATAGTTTCATTTTATTTAAATCGTTAAATAATGAGGTAATCGCTGCATCATCATGGTGTCATAAATAATTTAATTTATTTAATGTCAAAAAATTATAAAAAAATACTATGATTTATTAAATATTTTTAGATTTCCAATTATTATTTATAGTGAAAAATATTACTTGTATAACCCCATTTAAAAATTGTTTTAGTAAAACAACTCATGTTTGTGTCATTTTTACTTTTACATTAAATAAAAAGATATTAATGTCATTTTCCTTCCAAAGTGGCTCCATGGGGTCCCCAAGTTGACCCATGGATTGTCTTGGTCGGCCATGACACATCCAATAAGGGTAGGACATGTGTAAAGTTCATTTCATATTATTAAAACATTATTCTTACCTTAAATTACACTAATTACCTCTAATCGCGATTAAAAACTTAAAAGTTACTATTCACCAAAAAAATTATTTTAATCCCATTGAACCAAATTTTACTTCTTAATGAAAACCATGTATGTCGGATGTTTGAAATTCGAAACACAGAGGTGGTAAATTTTCATGTAAACAAAAAATCAGTTTTTTTATGTACCACTTAGTGGTTTCACTATTCATCAAAAATTGAAGTTTTTCAGAAAAATACCAAAAATTCACCCTAAGATATATTTGATATTCAGAATTCAAAAATGATGTCTATTTTAAAAAATTCAAAACATATAAGTTACATTAATTAATTTAATAATTAATTTCCGCTGTCAGAGCAAATAGCGTGTTTTTATGAAACAATAAGTATCAAAAGATTGACACTAGTTTAAGTCCAAATTTCAAAGTGAAATTAATTCCAACGACCACTATTGAATTAAATGGTAAAAATATATTCTAATTTAACTTTAAAACCAATTAAAAAGATAATCTAATCATATAAATAAATTAGATTAAAAATAGTTTTTGAATTAAAATACAACATTTTCACCATTCATTAAAAAAAGAACTTTATAGGAAAAATACCAAAATTTACCCAAAGTAAATTTCAATGTCCCAATAATAAAGAATAAGTTTATTTTTACAAATAGAGCTTATAAAATTGTCAAAAGTTTGATTTAAAAAATGGTTTGCCATCAAAAGGCAGTAAAAAAATCTTTTAAAAATATTAGTGTATTCCATGCTTAAGATTGGATTTATACTCATTTTAAGCCTCTAAAACACTATCTAATTCATTAATAGACATATATAAAAAGTATCTATTATTCATTACTTACTTGGGATGTTACATCCTTCCCCCTTTAGAAAATTTCATCCCCGAAATTTATTTACTTATCGAATAAGTGGGGGTATTTAGCCCTCATTGCATTTTCAGATTCCCATGTTGCCTCCTCAATCATGTGGTTTTTCCAAAAAACCATTTCCTAATGAATCACCTTATTCTGTAACACTTGCTCCTTGTGGTCAAGAATCTGGACCGGTTGTTCCTCATAAGATAGGTTCTCTTCCAGCTGAACTACCTCTGGACTCAAAACATGAGATGGATCTGGCATGTACTTCCTTAACATTGAAACATGAAAAACATTGTGTACCAGGGATAAACTCGGAGATAAAGCCACTAGGTATGCAACTGATCCAACTCTCTCCAGAATTTCATATGGTCCAATGAACCTTGGACTCAGCTTTCCTTTCTTACCAAATCACATCACACTTTTCCATGGTGATACTTTGGAAAAAACATGATCACCTACCTCAAAAGAGATATCCTTCCTCCTGTTGTCCGCATAACTCTTCTGCCTGCTCTGAGCTATTCTCATGTGTTTCTGTATCAGCTGAACTTTTTCTGCCGACTCTTCTACCAATTCTGGTCCAATCAGCTTCCTTTCACCCACTTCATCCCAGAAATCTGGAGTTCGAAACCGCTTCCCATATAATGCCTCAAATGGTGTCATCTGTATACTGGAATGAAAACTGTTATTATATGAAAATTCAACCAAAGAAAGATGTTGGTCCCAAAGTCCCTGATAATCCATCGAACAAGAACATAGCATATCCTCCAAAGTCTGAATTGTTCGTTCTGACTGCCTATCTGATTGAGGAAGAAAATTTGTACTAAAATTTAATTTAGCACCCAACGACTTCGGAAGGCCTTTCCAAAAGTTAGAAATAAACCTGAGATCACGATCAGATACAATGGAGAGAGGAACTCCATGTAACCTGACTATCTCTTTAAGATACAAACGAGAAAGTCGATCTAGGGAAAAAGTATCTCATATAGCAAGGAAATGAGACGATTTAGTCAAGGGATCAACAATAACTCAGATTGCATTATTACCTCGACGTGTCTTCGGGAATCCCACAACAAAGTCCATGGATATATTTTCCAATTTCCACTCTAGCACTGGTAAAGGCTGAAGCATCCCTTTCGGTAACTATCGCTCTGCTTTAACCTGCAGACAAGTCGAACACTTCACAGTAAAATCAGCAATATCTCTTTTCATTCCATCCCACCAGTAATACTCTCGCAGATCTCTGTACATCTTAGTACTGCCAGGATGAACTGAAAACGCAGATCTATGAGCTTCACATAACAACTATCTCTTCAACTGTGAACCACAAGACACACACAATCTCTTCCCAAATCTCAAAACACAATCATTATCAATGTTGAATTCAGGAAACTTACCCTTCTGAACCAGCTATACCTTTTTCTACAGCTCACTATCTTGCTTCTGTGCTTGCTTGATTCTGTCTGATAGAGAAGATTTCACTGATACCTGAAACAAAAGAGAAGGACATCCGGCACCAACAACTTCTCTGCCAAAATTCATCAAATCCTTAACCAAGGGATCACGTTCCAAACACAACATTGTTAATGAATCATTACTTTTTCGACTCAAAGCATCTGCCACTTTATTTTCTTTTCCCATATGGTAATTAATTGTACAATCATAATACTTGATTAATTCTAGCCATCTCCTCTGTCTCATGTTCAATTCTTTCTGAGTGAATATATACTTTAAACTTTTGTGATCGGTATATATTTCACACTTTACTCCATACAAATGATGCCTCCAAATTTTTAAAGCGAAAACAACAACAGCTAATTCCAAATCATGTGTAGGATAATTTACCTCATGAGTTTTCTACTGACGTGAAGCATAAGAAATTACCTGATCATTCTACATTAGGACACAACCAAGTCCTTTCAATGAAGAATCGTTGTAGATAACAAACTCCCCATTCATGGAAGGTAGTGCCAAAACTGGAGCATTCACCAATCTTCTTTTCAGTTCTTGAAAACAATCATCACATTATTTTTTCCAGATAAAATTAACACCCTTCCGAGTTAGCTTAGTCATTGGACTAGATAACCGTGAAAAATTTCTAACAAACCTTCGGTAATAGCCTGCCAAACGAAGGAAGCTACAAATCTCAGTTACATTTGTGGGTCTTGGCCATTTTTCAACAACCTTTGTTTTTATAGGATCAATAATTATCCCATCTTTAGAAACAATATGACAAAGGAAATAAATTTGTTGCAACCAAAACTCACACTTGCTGAATTTCCCATACAATTTCTTTTCTTTTACGATTTGCAAGATAACCCTTAAATGACTTTCATGCTCCTCTTTACTTTTAGAAAACACCAAAATATCATCAATAAAAGAAACCAACATTTTTCACCTGAGTCAACTGAGCCATTACTGCAACAAACTATTCAGTTCCAATTCTGACCATCTCAGGATACTGATTTGAAAGTTTATTTCCCTCGATATGCCTTCCCAGAAAATCTGTTCTATTTCCTCTATGAAAAACCATACTTAACACAGAAATATCCTAGGAGAAGCAACAAGGTAATCTTCAAATGATATATCATTTAAATTTGACCATAAAAAAATATTTTTGGATAATCATTTAATAGAATTCTAACTCATAAAGTTATCTAAACCGACCTCTGATACTAACTATAAGGCCCCAGCCTTAAACCTTACTTAATCTAGAGTTATTACAAGATTACACATTGAGGATCTTTTCAGGTTTATAGTTTTAGAAAATTAGATCATAAAACATGCATTACATCCCACATTTAACAAAGTGGTTTCAATAAAAGATAGTACTCATTTTTTCCCATCAACGGAAACATATGTAAAATAAAAAATGGATTCTTTCTTGACACTTCCTTGACACTATCATCATATCGTGTAACCTTCCCTTGACCTGTGAAAACATTTCAAAAACATGGGATGAGCATAAAAAGCTCAGTAAGGGATATAAAAATATGGAAAGGAAACATGAGTACATGTATACATAAGAATCAATGAAATCATACTCTACTCAGAATACATAAGCACTTTAACATACCTCATCAAATCATGAATAAATCATAGAAATCATAAGACATAATGGTAACTTGAGGCATTCATAACATTCTTACGTAGGGAGTAACCCTCTTGGTTATGTTTGGAATACCCCTCATAGTATATTCCCTAAATATCTTTGGAGAAACCATAATGTTTAACTCCTTCGTGTTACCCAATGCATTGGAGAGCTATATTGGGCTCACCCGCCCTTAGTTTATCACGGAACCACCCGTCTTCATAATAATGCCCAAGAACCATAACATAATCGTATCACATAAAACATGCATAAAGGAAACATAACATTTCCAAATTTCAATCACAAGATATAAATAACACATTGATATAATACAAATGTTATCAAAACCATTTTCAATACCAAAATAAAAGAAAAGTAAAACATGGTATTTATTTTTCTTTTAAAAAAAATTATGGCTTGTAGAGGAAGTCGAAACTCAAATAATGGTCACGACAGCGGAGAATTCGTTGTCGCCGCATACGTACGAAAAAAATATTCCCTTTTGTCGTTTAGTAAAATGCTTCATATAAAAAATCTTCCTTTTGGATAAACGTAAAAGTCAAAGGGGTTTATACACCGTAAAAAGAAGGTTGTGTATAAAACAAAATATGCCTCAATGAAAGGAGATTGAGACGAAGTCCCATACCTCAGGTCCGACTTGGCTCGATCGTTCTTTAATGTCCTGAATAATAAACTTGAGTTAATTTCTACATGATTAAGAACCTTTTTCAAATTCATTAATCCTTTTATATCACTTATTACCATGTCATGAACACTATGTAATTATTTAAGTTAATAACGGTTGTTTTAACGATCATTGGTACTTGAGTAAAAAATAAGCTCTTTATAATTACAAGTTGTTCATGTATCCATTATATCCAGAGTTATACTCATGATGTAGATATCATATATATCATATATATCCAGTATATACATGCATTTATAATATTACATAACATTTAGAGGTAAGAAATGAAATGCACCGTTCATGGAGACGGTAAGCCGTACGTACGCATGAACACTACTTCCATTTCTATTTCATATTTAATGGAATTAAAACATAATGATACATAATAGTATTATAATTCCAGTATTTTATCATATATAATATCATTAAATCTATCCTTTATACGTACCACATATGGTATTGACGAATCAAATCAATTTGAGGGGGCGGTAGTCTGCACTTCCTAAAATGAAGATATCGTGTTTACCCATAATGGAAAACAAAAAGGTATGCCATAAATGAAAAATACAGAAGCTTAAGTGAAAAATAAACATATTATATATCATATATAAATATAGTGACATCTTAATGGACACCTTTTAAGGTGTTATATGAGTGTTGAACAATCATCGTTTTGTGAGGCAGAAATTCACCATCCACAGAAAGAGTATGTTCTTTAACCATTAGATGTAGGTGGGTGTAAGTGTAGCTCGAATACTTCTTATAACAACATCCTAGTATATTGAAGATACTGGTGTTGTTACAAAAGAAAGGAATAAAAAGATTTTAGAGGGTTGGAGAAACAAAATAATACATAAGAACACAAGAGAAAAGACTACCTTTAAAACAGGTAACTCTTTTTGATTTGAGCTCAAAGGCTTACTTGGGAAGACTTCTGCCCAATGTGAGGCTTCAAGGAGTAATACAGGGATGTGGAGAGACAAAATGGATAGGGGTTGGCCGAGCCAAAGGGTTGAGAGGTGTGGGTAAGGTGGTAGAGGTGGGGGCCTTTTATAAGAGGAGAGGAGGGGCACTCTTGGAAAGTTAAGAAAAGATACTTTGTTATAAAATGATTTTTGGATAAAAAGATCCTAAAATTATAAATTTCAAGGATAAGGTGATAAGGGTTCGAAATCCACCCATCCAATAGGTTTTTGAAAAGTTTAAGTCTTGGATTTTACATCATATTTTCATTTTATTTAAATCGTTAAATAATGAGGTACTCGCTGCATCATCATGGTGTCATAAATAATTTAATTTATTTAAGGTCTAAAAATTATAAAAAAATACTATGATGTAGGAAATATTTTTATCTTTACAATTACTATTTATAGTCAAAACACTAACTTGTATAAACCCATTTAAAAATTGTTTCAGTAAAACAACTCATGTTTGTGTCATTTTTACTTTTGCATTAAATAAAAAGATATTAATGTCATTTTCCTTCCAAAGTGGCTCCATTGAGTCCCCATGTTGACCCATGGATTTTCTTGGTCGGTCATGACACATCCAATAATGTCAGGACATGTTTTAAGTTCATTTCATATTATTAAAACATTATTCTTACCTTAAATTACACTAATTACCTATAATTGCGATTAAAAACTTAAAAGGTACTATTCACCAAATAAATTCGTTTAATCCCATTAAACCACATTTTACTTCTTAATGAAAACCATGTATGTTGGATTTTTGGAATTCAAAACACATAGGTGGTAAATTTTCATTTAAACAAAAAATCAGTTTTTTTAAGTACCACTTAGTGGTTTCACTATTCATAAAAAATTAACGTTTTTCAGAAAAATACCAAAAACTCACCCTAAGCTATATTTGATATTCAGAATTAAAAAATGATGTATATTTTACAAAATTCAAAACATATAAGTTAAATTAATTATTTTATTAATTAATTCCTGCTGTCAGAGCAAATAGCGTGTTTTTATGAAACAATTAGTATCAAAAGATTGACACTAGTTTAAGTCCAAATTTCAAAGTGAAATTAATTCCAACGACCACTATTGGATTAAATGGTAAAAATATATTCTAATTGAACTTTAAAACCAATTCAAAAGATAATATAATCATATAAATAAATTAGATTAAAAATAGGTTTTGAATTAAAATACAACATTTTTAACTATTCATTAAAAAAAGAACTTTATCGGAAAATTACCAAAAATTTACCCAAAGTAAATTTCAATGTCCCAATCATAAAGAATAATTTTATTTTGAAAAACATAGATTATAAAATTATCAAAAGTTTGATTTAAAAATGGTTTAAAATCAAAAGGTAGTAAAACAATATTTTAAAAATATTAGTTTATTCCATGCTTAAGATTGGATTTATTCTCATTTTAAGCCTCTAAAACACTATCTAATTCATTAATAGACATAGATAAAAAAAATATCTATTATTCATTACTTACTTGGGATGTTACAATATATATATATATATATATATATATATGAATTATATTCTAGAGATAATGGACTTTTGACCATATGGACAAATATTAATTATAACAAGATCATTTTCGACTCATGTACCCAATATCGACAAAACCACTGATATTAACTTGAATAATTATGTAATTTTTATAAAGTGGTAATAAGTGATATAAAATAAATAATAAACTTGAAAAAGTTTCTGAAGCAAGTAGAAATTAAATTAATTTTATTATTTAGGAAATTAAAGAACGAACGAGTCAAGTCAGACACGAGGTAAAGGGCTTTGTATCAATCTACTTTTATTGAGTCATATTTTGATAATATATACCTCTTTATTTTATATAGTTTATAATAAAACCCTTTGAATTTTACTTTCATTTATATTGAATCTTTTTTCTATGAATCATTTTACTAAATGACAAAAGGAATGTTTTTAACGTTTGCGGCGACAATGACCTCTCTGCTGCCATAATTGTTATTTGGCTTCCGCTATAAGCCTTAATGTTTTTAAAAGGAAATAAAATCCCTTATTCCCTTTTTATGTGTTTCCATATTTAATATTGTTTTTGAAATAGATTGAATATTTCAATATCTTGAAATGATTTCGTGTGATTTCAAATGAAATGTTATTAGTGAAATGTTGATATTTTCAATATTTTATATGTTATGATTATATATTGGTACTTAGACATTTGATAGGTGGTTACGTGATAAACCAATGACAGTTGGTTACATGATAAACCAAATGACGGTTGGTTCTGAGATAAACCCAGGATGGGTTGTTATGTTTTAACCTCCAATGCATTGGGTATGGAAGTCAGTCGTATGACTATTCCATTTAGTGATATATGTGGAATTCAACCATATGTTTATTCCATTTATGTATGTTTATATCCCATGTTATCTTTATATGTTATACATTTTTTATATAGGATTTATGGTAATATTTTTGTAACAAAAAGGGTAAGCAATGATCTTATATTCTGTGAAGTGTTTTTGCTACTTCTTTAAAGTGATTTTTTTTAAAATTTATGATAAATTATTAATGGTTTACATGTTGCTATGAAAAACTAATAGTTTTCCTTCTTTATGTATCCCTTAAATAGATTTTTATTCTCATTTGACATTTTGAAATGTTTTTCACAGGGCATAAATATGAATAGGGTCAAGGATGAGATAAAGGAAAATTCATGTTGTCTAAATCATGGAACTATATATGTTTCTTTTTTTAGTAGTTTTTGTTTTATGAAAAAAATGGATAGTGAGTAGAAGTGTCTACTTATAAAATTAAATTTGTTATGTATATGTTATAACATAATTATCTAAATCTCTAATCCTAAAAAATACTCAATGTAGATTATTAACTTAATTCAATATTATGTAGTGTATACGGTCGGGATGTTACAAAATGTGGTATTTGTGATATATGTGATTGATTGATATATGAGTGTGGGATACTAACTTATTCTCCAAATACCCATATGTGATAATTAATGTGGATTAGAGAATGTTTTCCCAAATACCCAAATCTTCTAATAATGAGGTGCAGTACCGAGACTGATGCTCTAAATACCCACGAGGGTGCAATACATGATTATATATGCCTAAGAAATAGGCATTGGACTATGGATACAAGTGTTTTTGATATTAAATTTAAATGAAATGGATAATGAAATACATTTTATAATAAATTTTTATTTCCCTTTGATATACGGTTCAGAATCTGGTATGGCCGAAGCTGGTATTGGTGGTTCAAGTGTAATCGTGAACATAGGTTTTTATGTGGCTAAATAATGAGTAGTTTAAGATATAAAATGTTTACTTACCACTAGTATTTTTTCCTCATACAATTACAGACACTGTTATTGACTATATGTTGTTTTAAACACCATTGGTTATGGCCTACAATGTTGGACTTACACCATACATAGGTTTTCTGATCGGTACCTGAATAGAATTCATGTTGGTAAGACAAGATAAGAAAAAGATCGATATATTAGATGGCTGAGTTGGGATGGAGAGAGTATGAGGGAACTGAAAATGGAGTGGTGATCCACTTGGGAGTTATTAGTGTCCTCATTTTGGGGTTTTCATATTGAAACATGACACATATATGACATAAAATTTTTATGTATTGGTATGAGTTTTGTTCCTACTTTGGTTATCATGTGATACCAGTTTGTATGGGTTATAACACTATTTTGGTTATTATTTTACCTTAGTTTGACTATTATTTATTTATTATATTATTATAATAATTTGATAAAGAAAGTATATTATCGCTATGATATCTATATTAGACCCTCACTACTAGACAATAACCTCTAACATATGGAGAGACACAGTTGAGGTCACATGACCAACCATCTCAGGGAACTGATCGGTGGAACCTGGGTCATGAAGTCAAAAAAGTAAAATGGGGGGGTGGGGTCCATTGATGAATATTAATACCATAAAAATTCTATTAAAAACATTCTAGAGGAATATATCCTTCACACTTTGAATATCATAATTAAAAACTAGAAATTTAGATTATATTGGGAAAAATATTTTCCTCAGAAATGACCTTGTAAACTTCTAAAGGATGCTTCAAAACACTGAGTGGTTATGATAGAGGTTAATTTTGCACATGCAATATAAGTTAAAAAAACTCCTTTCACACTGTGGTAAATAGGATAAAAAGTAATTCATTCAAAAAACGATAACAAAATTATTTTAAAATATGTTTTTCAAAATTAAAACATGTGTAAATAGTGATTTAATAAATCACTTGTAAAATTAAAAGAAAATTTATGAAAATATATTAAGAAAACCTGGATATGGATGAAAAACTTTTTTTTGACCAAAGTGAGAAGTAAAGCCATCTTATTTAAAAAAATATTAATAATATTAAGTACCAAAGAGGGAAAAATGTTAAAATTAATATAAATGATCATTAATAAATAGAGGTTAATTATTATTATTGTTTATAATATATAATTACCAAATAATTTCCCTGAGGGAGTCATAAACACAAACAATTCCTAATAATGATGAGATTGTGAAATATACCCATACCACTTTAGTAACTTTTAAATCATAAACCCCATGAAATAAATAAAAAAAGGAAACATTAAATACCGTTAATATAAATATATTCATGTTATAAAATATCAAATGGGTAGTATTAACATAATAAAAATGAAAAGAGTGGTGAATATGGTATATGTCACCCAGAAATAAAAGAGAGACTAGAAGTCCAATACCTATGGTCTAATTTTCATTGTACGTGTTCGAAAAACTTGTAAAATAAATTTAGATTTATTTTACATCTTTTTTAATATCTTTAATCATATATATCAAATCTTATATTATTTACACATTTTTTTATAATCTTTTTATTAACAATTCATTGTTAAAATCACTGTTTTGGGTAATAACTACATTGTTTTCATGTATATTTTGGTTTCTTAGTTTCAATACTTGTACTTTAATCATGGTAAAATAATATCAAATTTTTTAATTATGATATAATTATAATATACAATAATTATATAATTATTTATAATAGTCTATAAAATAAAGGCATAAAAAATGAGTTACACTGATCACAGCGATGGTAGGCCGTACGTACGTGGGAATGTTTTTCTCATTTTTTATATTAAATAGAAAAAAAATTAAATAATATTTAACCTTTATTGAATAATTATTATATCGTATATATCATATATATTCTCTAAATATTACCTAATTACTATCCATGTAAAAATAAAATAAAAAATGTATCACATCACAAAGTGGAGGCGGTAGTCCACACGTATGCACTAACGACATTATTGTTTCCAAAGGATTGGAAGGTAATGGGGTAGATATGGTATTATAATTACATAAGGGTAATTATGCGATAAATATAATATATATGCATTAAATACATCATAATATTCAATTGTGAGAGGTGGTGAAGTAAAACGATTTACATCACTTTGCGAGGCGGTAGTCATCCGTACACATGATTGACAGTTTCACTTACCAAACAAAAAAAGGATATGGATTTAGGTCATACCATTAAAATAATAACATATATGTAAATTTTAGATATTTGTGTAATTATTTTATCATATTTTAAGGCATTAACGGAGGAAATAAAATGAAAAGGCATGGTTAAGAACTATACCTCTTATTCGAACAACCTCTTTAGGTTTATTCTTAAAGCCTTTACAGACAAGTATTATGATCCAAGCAAGGAATCTAGATAATTTTCAGTGATTAAATTATGGTATTTGGGTAGGAATTGTCCTAACCAAATGGTTTTTAATGTATTAAGAGTAGGGCAGAGAGGGTTCCCTTATATACATTGGGGGAGGGTACACTTTGAATTTTTTAGAAGGATAGAGTGTACAAATGTTTTGAACATTTAAAAAGGCTAAAAAATGGATCATTACATAAATTTGACGATATAACATAGAAATATGTCCATAAAATTGGAATTTAACAAGTATTTATGTCATTTTAACCCTTATCTTCTCAGTTTAACCCCCAGTGAACTTATTTTAACCTTAAATGCAGTAATTAGTTTTTATTATTTTACTGTTCATTAGTTCAAAAAAAAATATTTTTTTCCGTATTATAAAATATTAATTATACAAATCCAAAATATGGAATGCATTTTTCTGAATTCAATTCATAAAATTATCAGAAAATAATTTAAATTTAATCCCACAGATGTGGAAAAAACAGTTTTCCAAAGAAAACGTTTTCATAGTTATAAAAAAGTATATTAAAATAGAACATGTAAAAGATTAAAATGGTAAAAATTGGAATAATAATGATATAATTGAACTATTTTTTATTTTAAATAATTTTATACAAAAATTAAACTTTTTAAATTCTTTAATAAAAAAATGTAGTTTTAATTAAATTAATTATTATTCTATATTCATTTAAAATTTTACCTTTTTATAAAATTATAAAAAATCCACTCAAATATCATTTTAAAATCATGGTTTCGAAAATTATTTTTTTTAATAAAAAAAATTCATTAAAGTGTCAAAATAATAATTTTAAAAAATTTAACTTTCATAATTTATTTAGTCATATTCATACCCTCAAATTTAACAGCTATGTGATAATGGCATACTGTTTTATGGTTTTTTTAGACATGGGGAACCGTGTATCACCAGATGATGAAGAGGTTGAATTTATTTAAAATATAATATATATCTTAAAGTATCATGGTGTTTTATTATTAATTCCTTTAATAAATTTCATCCTCTAAATTTGATCTTACCCTTTGAAAATAATAGTTCAACATCTGAAATCACATTCTGTGGAAAAAACACATCATAAAATTGGTAATAAATTTTTCAAAAGAAATTTGGAATTAAAATTATGATGTTCATCTAGAATAACACTAAACTAGGTTTCAAATTAGAAAAAATTATTTTTACATGGAATAAAATCCTAATTAATTATGAAGATTGATATTGATCATTGATTATAATAAATTCAATGATTAAGGTAAAGATAACAACCACATGACCATAAATTGATGATTTGTGAAAAATACCATTTGATTCATTAGAAACAAAGGTGAATTTATAATAAATTTATATAAAGATATGTTTTCTAAATTTTGGGGATTCGTTACTATCAAGAGAGACAACCCTAGAAAACATACTTATATTATATCATTTTCTTTCATAAGAATAATTTCATAATTTTTATGGGATTCTATCAAATTTCTCTTCATTTATTACTTTAATAAATGAATATCCAAGTATAATTTTTTTATTCTTGAAGTGTTAAAATTAACATTTAATATATCATATGATTCATATAAGAGTATAAGACTTTCCATATATCTCTAAATATTCAAAAAAACATATCCAATATAATACATTAATCTCTAAAGAACATTAGTAACACAAAAAGTTCAACATAATCCATTCCATAAGTATTTATACATAAAACCCTTTGTATTACGTCACTAAAAATGTAATACCATTCTTGAAAAATAATTATTTAAGTTAAACATAATGGTTATATATATATGTGTCAAACTAGTAAAACATGTCTCAAAAATATCATGAATAACCTAAAAATCATAAAAATTATAAAAAGATTAAATCTTATAATATGATACCCAAAATAAAAATAATATTGATCCATCAAACCATTAGAGTAAAAAATATCATATTAACATGTAAATCACGTAGGACAGTGGTAGGCTCCACACCCTTATCACCCTTTAGATGTTGGTTCAAGCCTTGTGGCCATACCAGATGCGATGGGTTATCACCCATTATGGGGGTTGTACATTCTCAAAGAAAATATTAATATAATTCCTATAACATTCAAAAATATCATGAACGTCCTCAAAAATAATATTAATCATCAAAGAAAATTTTAACCACTAAGGTTTTCTATATAGATTTATATTTTAAAAAAAAATGATAATCTAAACACACTATTATTACCTTAACTTCAATGATCATATTAACCCAAAAGGAAATAAATACATTTAATGATAATTCCAAAAATTTAATGGAATTATTCCTTAAATAATTTTTTCACTAAATCCCATACTAATTACAAGTCTTATAATATCAAAAAAAATCTCAAAAAATACTCTTCCCCATCTTGGGATTCTATAGATAAAAACTATAAATTAGTTTTATAAAATATTGACCCTACAATTAATATTAATCTCATAAACCCATGATTGAATCGATAACTCTTAATATAATCATAAATAAATATATATATTTTTCAAAAAATTAATTCAATCCTTATATGTTTCATGATTCTTAAAATTAAAATACCAGGGATAAATATACTTCTAAAACATAATTCTTGAACCAAAATTCCAAAATATTTCATCCCTTTTATGTAAAGGATATCTATAACATATGTAATTCCTTATTATAGTATTTATCCTTCAAAATAGGGTATGTATTTGATTATTCCTAGGTTCCTCGCATTTTAGATAAAGAACTATAAATGTATCTCGAGGATGAAATTTATTTCTCTTCGCTGAACTCCTCACTTTTCCTTGGAAATTCATTGATCTATACCCTTATTTTCTACACACAAAAAATATTTTTTAGTTCTTTTGACAAATTTAATGTGGTAACCCTTTCCAAATTTCATACATGAAGTAAATTAAACTTTTTTTCCACTATAGTATCCCCCACCCAAACTCTTAGCTGACTCCATCCTTGTCTTCTTTGGTTTGTGTGAGATTTGGTTAAGGTATAGGTTGTTAATCATATATTGGGATGGCTGATTTGTAATAATCACAATATCTTTTAATATGGTAATCGTAATATTTGGTTTCTCAAAATCACTATATTACCCTTCACATTCAGCTTTAACATCATTCCTCCTTGTTCTGACCATTGACTAAAACAAAAAAAACAATGTTTAAGAAATAATAATAATTATAAATAATAATTTATACGATATCATAATCATGAAACCTTATTTTCAATCTATGACACCATAGTTTTAATATAGGTCATACATAATCATCATCTATAAAAATACTTCATGGTGTCTCATAATGAAAATTTTAATTGACTCTAACAAAAATACCTAGAATAGTGCAAGATCACTGAGAGGGGAGGGGTGAATTAGTGATCACCTTTTTATTTTTTTCCTTTTTATTAATTTCCTTCTTTTTCAATTCACACTCTGTGAAAACTTAATGCCTTGACCCACACTTCAAATGATTCTATAAAACAAAAGCACCGAACACAGGGGTTTACAAGGTTCATTACAAAGACCTACTCCTTGCCTTGTTGGTTATCCCCCCCCCCACATATTATTCACATTATCAGAATATTATTACAAACAGTAATTGGTTAAACCCCCCAATTAAAAGTGGGTTAAACCCCCAAATTCACTACACCTACTTCTTCTTCCAGAAACAGGTTATGCCTCCCAACTTCAACTTCTCTCTTTCGATGAGTTGATCCAATATAGAAAGATTATACAATCTTCCTCCACGAGCATGTAGGATCTGACTTGCTTGTGTACCTGATCAAGTAGCTTCAAAAAACTCTAATTGAATTTATCGGTCTTGCTCAATGATTCTGATCAAAAGTAATGATCAGTTTTCTCATCTCAACAAATGCTCAGGATGATAATTCTTTCTTTTGAGTGAAGTCCTAGCCTTAGTTAGACGTGTGTAAGTGGTGCACATACATTCTTTAAAGTAGTGATTATTCAAGATTGATCTTCTACAATTTGACAACTTTTGGTTCTTCTTTATTGAATCAAAAAATTTATTTTCTCATGTGCATGAGCATTAAAATTTTCATGTTTTATAAAATACTTCCCAAACACCTGATTCCTCTTATTCTCCACCAAAACTCACTTTTTATTAATGTTTCTTCTATAAAATTTTAGGGTGAATCAAATATTTATTTTTATGGACTAACACGAATAGGAATGGGTGTCCATGGGATCCCCTTCTCAAAGGCAATATATATGTTTGTTGTCTTTGTGGGTTTCTCAAACCATACGAACCAAGTATACTTTGTGGCTCAAAGGTGTGTTGTGTAAGAAAGGGAGGGGAGAATCACTATCCCCATATGGCTTCAAAATTATGTTTCTTCACGAGGTGAATCAGGAGTGCAAGGAACTTGTTGAGTGATGGTGGGTTCTCCTTTTACTTCATGCAGGGTTACCATAGGAAGGTCACCTTTCTATGAACAAGTAGTAGCTACATGGAAGACTCTTTCTTCACATAGTGTGTGATGCACTACTCCACAAGATGTTCCTTTCTCTCAATTCTTCTAACAACTTAATACTTCGAGGATCTACTTCTTTTATAGACGTGAATCGTAGTAGGTGAAAGTTAAAAATATTCATGATTTTCTACAGGATATCACAGTTTGAATTCCAGAGATATACACCTTTTTTATTTTTTCAAACATGGGATAAAGGTTAAACCGAGTCACTTAGTTTGATTCCATTCAACACAAATCCCTTATTTCTCAGAGATATCCTCACGTGCATGCGAAGAGGAACGCGAGAAAATATTCTCTTGAACGCCTCGAGCATCCTGATGTGGCCTCACAACTGTGTATGCTTCGAACATAGGGGATTCTTCATTTCAATCGTATGCATGAAGATATAATTACATGTGTGATTTACTGGAATACATATGATGCTCATTCACTTAGTTCGGTCAACAATGGTGTCTGGAAATGAGACATTGGAGGTTCGGCAGTGGCGACGATGTACTGGTTAACGTTACGGTAAGAGGATGAAGATGAAGTGGCTGCATGAGCATAGAATGTCTTTGGTTAAACCATGAAATGGGTGAGTTGGATGTGTGATAGAGATTAGACCGCGTATGGAGAATGTGATGTGTGGCTGTGATTTCATGCAGGATCAGATGGACGACTCAGATGGAGTAAACATTTTTAAAATCTTGTCCCACATTGAAACACGCCAAGATTTGAACCTTCTTTAAAAAACAACTCACGACATCCAATTCTTAGAATTCTCCTCTCCCCTCTGATGTTTCCCCACACCAGTTCATTGCGGTCACTCTTCTGCACCCACTTTCGCCTCTGTGGCCACACTCCTAGTGCCCACTATGCTTGCATTCTGCACAGGTTGATCATCGCGCACACACCTATGGGCTTATACAAATCCCACGTTCTTACCTCATGTAGGGATAGCCTTGAGGGATTCCCTTAGGTGTGGTTGACCCTCGTTTCCCGCATGTCCTTGGGGATGAGGACCATGGAAGGCCTCCATGGTTGGCCTATATTTTTTATGTAAGGCCCTACATTGTTAAAAACCATGTGTACAAGAGTGCCTGGCTACCTTCGTCATTCTAAGCCAACCCTTCCTACTCCCTTATTCATCATCAAATATCATCAATTCCTTTTTTTGGATCATAAATCCCAAATATCAATGATGCAAGGATCATTTATTCATTCCTCATGAATTAAATCATAATTCATATAGATTCAATGGATTTATCTTTACTCTTTTCCTCATGAAATTGAGTTTTTCATGGACTTCTTCATGTGTTGTATCAATGTATCACCTTTATAAAAGTCTTGAAACATAAGACCTATTCTACAATTTTCAGATTTTGGGATACTCCAATCATCATTACTTCATCCATTCACTCATTAGGCACATATTGACATGTTATTGACAAAAAATTAAACCATTGGGATAAAAAATCCCCCCCTTTGTATTGTGTTGTAAATCTCTTCTAAGAAAACTTGGGTAGAGTCAATATGTGTGCTATGATGTTTTCTCCCACTTATTGGCAAAAAAAATCAAAGGGATGATAACACACGGTTCACTTAGCAATGAACCTGTTTTCAATCAACTATAAGTTTACGTGGGATAACCCGGTGTAGAAAATAAGAGTGGTATAACCAAGGTTTTAAATGCCATATAAAGACAACCATATATGTGAAATAATTCTAAAAATGTATCAGATCGTATCCAAGGAGAAGTTAATGGAAAAATTATTCACTGAACTGCAATAACCCTGCACAAACTTCAAAAATTAATGCTCCCCCTCCAAGGATTCATTCATATCCTCAATTCCCTACAAATTATTACAAAATCACGTATATAGATTTAGGGAATATAGAAGGATATTTTCTTGTTCTTCAAGTGATAGGATAAGGCTGAGCGTGAAGTTTCAGCCTTAGCTCAACAAACCTCTCTACTAGCATAGCTTCGGTGGAAATATCTGCAACCTGATCTTTAGTAGAAATGTATTCTAGATTGATATCTCCACCAACCACCTTTTCTTTGATAAAATGATATCTGATATCAATATTCATTGATCTTGAATGTTCTATAGGACTCTTAGATAGTCCAATGAAACATTGATTATCAGATAAAATCTTTAATGGTCTCTCAATTTCAACTCTCAAATCTTCTAGCTGCACTTTCATCCAAATCATCTGTGTACATGCATGTGTAGTCGAAACATACTCTACCTCGGTTGTGATCAAAGTTACAGAATACTATTTCTTACTATACCAACTGACACATACTTCTCCCAGAAACAGGGTTCCACTAGATGTAGATCTAATGTCAGTACAATCCCCATCCCAATCAGCATCTGTAAATCCCAACAACTTCATTTTTGTATTGTGTTTGTATAAAATCCCATAGTTCATAGTTCCTTTCACATATCTCAAAATTATTTTAGTTACTGATATGTGAGACTATTTTGGATCACTATGAAATATGGCACATAGAGTCACTGCATAATTTATGTCTAGCCTTGATGATGTGAGATAAAGTAGGCTTCTAATGATCCTTATAAAATCTTTTAGATCAACACTATTTCCATTTTCATCCTTACATAATTTGGTTCAAACTGAAATGGGTTTTGAAACCTATTTTTCATTTTCCATTATCATGTTTTTCCTAAATTACCTTGCTTACTTCTCCTATGATAGAAATATGGAATTTTGTTTTTGTTCAACATGAAATTCTACAAAATTTGTAATTTGACCAAGCGTGGACATTTCAAAGGTTCTCTTCATCGGATTAGCAAATTCTTCACATACACCTTCCCTGTCACCAGCAAAGATGATGTCATCCACATATTTAAGGACTATGAGAGTAGCAGTAGAAATTTTTATGAAAAACAGATTACTGTCAACTATACCCTTGATAAACATCATACCCCTTAGACAACCATCTAATCAGGTGTACTAGGCTCTAGGGACCTGTTTTAAACCATATATTTCTTTTCTCAACATGCATTCCATGATACCATCTTTTCCCTGAACAAAACCATCTTATTGTTTGATATATACCTCTTCTTCAGGATCTACATTTAGAAATGCATATTTCACATCTATTTGATAAACATTATAATGCTTGTGTGCTACAAATAATAATAACATTCTAATGGTTTCTAGTCTTTCTACTGGCATAAAAGTCTCTTCAAATTCATCTCTTTCTATTTCTGTATATCCCTAGCATACTAGTCTATGATTTTTTTGTGAAACATTCCCTTTCTCATTTAGCTTATTTCTAAACACCCACTTTGTTTGTATAACATCTTTATTCCTCATTCTTGATAAAAGATCCCAAGTGGAATTATTTTCAATTTCATCAAGCTTCTCATGCATAGCTTGTATCCATTCCTTGTGCTCAACTGCCTCATCCACTTTATGAGGTTCAACTTGAGAAATGAGTGAAGTTTGATCTTTAATTCTCAATCAACTTCTTGTTTGCACTGGAGATTGTATATTACCAATGAAATTTTCTATCTCAACATGTTTCTTCAATTTGTTGTACCATTTTCTTTTATTTGCGTTATCTTATAATTCATCGCTAGTATGTTCAAAATTGATGTCAACATTGTTTTTTTCTATCCTAGCTATTTCATTATTCTTTTTTTCATAATCATGTC
The DNA here is from genome assembly GCA_963277665.1 of Viscum album. Lineage (NCBI taxonomy): Eukaryota > Viridiplantae > Streptophyta > Magnoliopsida > Santalales > Viscaceae > Viscum > Viscum album. Next base: position 715,903,235 of record OY728128.1, on the reverse strand, counting down.
ATTTTCTACCAAATCTTATGAGTTTTCATTTCTGTAAATATTTTATTTGATATTGTTTTCAATAATTTTGACATCACTGCAATCAACCAAATTGTTCATTCTTTTTTTCCAACATCTGTATCCTTTACCATCAGGTAGGTATCCCATAAAGATCCATTCCTCTACCTTTTCATCAAATTTTCCCAAATTATTGTTCATAATATTTATGATGAAGGGACTTCCAAAAACTATAATGTTCTTAACAGTTGGTTTTATATTGTACAACATTTAATAATCTGTCATTTGTATTTCTAGTCTGAGAAGACATCTGTTCTTTATATGTATGGTAGTGCTTACAGATTATCTCTAGAAAAACATCGAGATGTTATGTTCATCCAATATAGTCCTGCCCATTTCAACTATTCTTTTATTCTTTATTTCAGATACTCCATTTTTTTGTGTAGTATATGGTGTGTTGTATTGATTCTTGATTCCATGTTTGCAAAGATATCTTTCAAATAGATCATAATTATACTCTTTACCATTGTATTATCTCGTGTTATTGATATAAAGACCCAACTCATTCTCTTCATTCCTTCTAAAATTTTTTAACATTAAGGTTTCCTCTAACTTTTGATTAATAAACATGAAATGAGTCATTCGAGTGTAATAATCAATAAATTTAATGAAATACAGATCACATCTTGTAGAGTTTTGTCTCATTGTCCCACATATGTTTGTATGAATAAGTTCAAGGTGCCTAGTGGATAGGATACCCACTTCTTTGTGTGAACTTTGAGTTAATTTTCCTTTCTGACATGTTTCAAAAATTTCATCCCTTTCCCTTTTCAATTTGGGAATATCTCTCAAAATGTCATAACTTCTAATTTTTCATATACTCCTTTGAACAAGAGGAAAAAGTCTTCTATGCTAGAGGTTTTTTTCATCTTTGGAACTCAAATAATAGGAATTAATAGAATATCTAATTTTAAATGGATTACCATTGGTTCTTTTTCCCTGAGTGATGATTCTTCCATCCTTTAATCTATTGAGGACACTTGAATCATTTTTAAAAAACACCTCATGTCCATTATCACACAGTCGGATCACACTAATTAAATTGTGTTTTAACCCTTCAATAAATAACACATCATTGGACATTAGATTTTTTTTCTTCAATCATAGATTTTTCAACTCCCCTGATTTTCAAAGAACAATCATTTCCAAATATCACAGCTCCTCCCTCATTATTTTCTATGTTGCTTAAGATTTTTGTATCACCAGTCATGTGTGCTGAACATTCACTATTGAGAACCCATAACTTGGTTTTACTACTAGATTTCAAAGAAACTTCAACAAAACATGAGTTTTCTTCATTTATTTTCTAAGTTCCCTTTCCATTCCTAATTTTGAGTCTTTTTTCAGGAAGGTTAATCATGCATTTTTCAGAACTATTCCCTTGATGATCACATCTTCCATAGACTTATTCTAAGTAGTCAAACTTATTTTGAGTTTAAAGATCATATAAAATTTGCTAAATATATTTATTACTTTTTATTTCTCTTTTATTGTCAGAATAGCTCCACCTTGTTTTATGCCTCATTTTTGGTAGAGAAATTTTGTACCGACACAAATATGATTTGTGTCCAAACACTTCACAACACTTACAATATCCATTAAACCATTCCCTTCTATTCTGATAAAAGCCTTGTCTTGAAGAGTGTTTTTGTTTTTGTTCTGGAACCATAGTTTGTCTTTTTTATAGAGAGACAAATATTCTTGGATGATTTCCCTCTTGTTTTTGATTATAAGAAGATTTATCACAATCCTTTGTACATTGAGCTTGTCTTACATCTATTTTTGGACTTGAATTGTAAGAAATAACAGTTGTATTTTGAGATTTTATATGTGTTGAATTGGCGTGATTCTTTGATCTAACCATTTCACCAGTGTGAGATGGTTTTCCTTTACCTCAACATCCTTGTTGAAATCTTTTCTAATCTTCTCCACGCTGTTTTTGGATTCTAGGCATTTATACTGAAACAATCACTATTTTTCTTCTTTTAGGTGAATTTTTTCCTCATCTTCTTTTACCATCATTTCCATTTCAGTTATGTTTAGTTTGTGAATTTTTATTTATTCAATATTGAAGGTTTCTTTAATGTTATATTCTTACTTTTCCTCAGTATTCTTTTCTATTTCTTTCAATAACAATGTCTTCTCTTTCTTTATCTTTCTATTTTTCTCAAGACAAGCTTCCAATTAATTCTTCAACAAGTGTTATAGGTTTTTCCATTCACTTTCATCATCTTCACTACTATAAGTATCAAAACACTTTTCCACATGTGATATAAAATTAGTCTCATCTTCTGTTTGGCTCCTTGATGTATAATCTACATCTTCTTCTCTACTCACATAGATTCTTTTTTCCCATGAAAATGACTTTTTATTTCTTTCAGAAAATTATATTGATTCTTTTGATCTTTAGCCCCATTTATTTTTCTATGGTTTTTCTTTATCATTCTTCAATACAACAATGTTTTTATTAGGGAAATTTATAGAAATGTTTCGAATGTTATTATAGTTGTAACATCTTAGTGGTGGTCTTCCTTTACTCTTAGTCATTCCTTTCATGAATATCTATGATATAAGAGAAATGATTGTATTTTATTCTTCATCTTCATCTTCATTATCAGATTCAGTTGATTCTGATACTTAATCTTCTTTGATTTTGAGTTTTCTCATGGCCTCAAAACCCATCTCATCTTTGATATTCTTATTGAAAACTGGGTTCTTTTTTATTTCATATGAAATGAGAATGTTGTGTAGTTAATCATGTGAAAGATCATCCATATCTTCCAAAGCTGACACTTTGTCCTCAAATCTGTCTGGAAAATTTATCATTAGTTTTTTTGAAAATAGTTGAATTATCCAAATTTTCTCCAAAGCCCCAAATATTACTGACAATCTAGTTGAATCTTATGAAATAATCATCAATGTTTTTTTTCACCCATCTTTATATCTTCAAATTTTCTCCTCCAAATTTTCAATTTGGATTCGTTGACATTCACGTTTCCTTTATAGAATATTTCTAATATGTCACAAATTTATTTGGAATTATTGTGTCCCATTAACTTTGTGTACACCTTTTCTAAAAGTGATGTCAAAATGGCATTTTGATCTTTGCCATTGACTTCCATATTTATTTTCTTAGTGAAATTCATAACAGCTTCTTTAGTAATAGGAGGGAATCCAAATTTAGCTTCATCTCTAACTTCAAGGCCAAGAGATAGAAGATATGGTAATATCCTATTCTTCCAACTATGATAATTCCTACCATCGAAAGTAGGAACACCCCTGATATTTACATAATTCAGATTGTACATCTTCTTAAAGTAGTAGATCCTTATAGAGGTAACCTGAGTCTGAGACCAATTTAAATACCCAAAATAGTTCAAGATCACTAAGAGGGGAGGTGTGAATCAGTGATCCTATTTTTATTTTTTTTTCCTTTTTATGAATGGACTTCTGTTTCAATTCATCCTTGCAACCAGTTAATGTCATGATCCACCCTTCAAATGATGTTGTAAAACAAAATCACAGAACACAAGGGTTTATAAGGATCAGTACAAATACTTACTCATTGTCATGTTGGTTATTCTCCCAACATGGATTTTTAACTTTATCAAAAGATGATTAAAAATAGTAATTGGTTAAACCCCTAATTACAAGTTGGTTAAAACCCCCATCTTCACTTCACCTTCTTCTTCCATAAACTGGTTATTCCTCCTAGCTTCAACTTCCCTCTTTTGATGAGTTGATCCACCATAAAAAAAATTATATAATCTTCCTCCATGAGCTTATAGGATCTAACTTTCTTGTGTACCTAATCAAGTAGCTTTAATAAACTCTGATTGAATCTATCAGTTTTTCTCAAAGGAGTGTTGATCAAACAAGGGAGGTGTAAAGAACTATCCCCATAAGGCTTCACAATTCTAGTTATTCATGAGGCAACTCAATAGTGAAATTCACTTGTTGAGTGCCTGTGGGTTCTCCTTCTACCTCACGTAGAGTTACCAAGGGAGGTCACCTTTCTATGCACAAGAAGAAGATGTGCGGAAGACTCTTTCTTTGTGTAGGGTGTGATAAACTACTCCCTGGGTTGTTCCGTTCTCTCAATTATTCCAACAAGCTAATGTGTCAAGGAGTTCCTTCTTTTATATACATGAATTAGAGTAGGTTCAAATTCAAAATATTCATGATTTTCTAAGGGAGATCACAGTTTGAACAGCTGAGATATATGTTGTTTTGAATTTTTCAAATACGATATAACGGTTAAACCGAGTCACTTAGTTTTATTTCATTCAACATGGATCCCCTATTTCCGAAAGAAATCCTCACATGCATCCGAATAGGAACTTATGAAAATCTACTCACGAACACGTCGAGTATCCTGACGTGGCCTCGCATCTGCGTATGATTCAGCTTTCATGGATTCTTCATTTCAATCGCATGCATGTAGATAGAATTACATGCATGATTTCGTGGCATCCAGATGATGCTTATTCACTTAGTTTAATAAAAAATGGTTGTTAGAAATGAGACCTCAGAGTTTCAGCAGTGGTGACAACGTACTGGTTAACATTGCGGTTTTAGGATAAAGACGACATGGCTGCATGAGCATCGGAAATCTCAAGTTCAACCATGCAATGGGAGAGATGGATGAATGATGAGGATTAGATCCCAAACCTCAGATTTGATATGCAACAGCAAATACATGTTTTATCAGATGGGCGGATCAGATGGCTTCCAAAATTTTAAAATCCTACCCAACATCGAAATTCACCAAGATTTGAAACTTCTTTAAATAAAAATTCACAGTAGCTGATGATCAAAATTCTCCTCTCTCTCCTCTGATTCCGCCTCGCATCGGTTCTCTATGGGTGCTCTTCTATGCCCACTCTTGACTTCGTGGGTGTTCTCCTAGCACACACTATGCATGATTTCTTCATGGGTTGATCATCGTGCATGCACCTACAGGATTATACGTAGATCGTGATCCTTCCTCATACCGGGATTGACTTGAGGGCTTCCCTTATGTGCGGTTGACCCTCAGTCCCCACATGTTTTTGAGGTTGAGGAGCTCATCTTGCCTCCATTATTTACCTATATTTTTATGTAAGTCCCTACAGGGTTAAAAACCAAGTGTAAAAACGTGCATGGCCACCTCTATCCTATTAAGCCAACCCTTCCTCCACTCTTATTTATCTTCAAACATCATCCATTAATTTTTTTTAGATAATAAATCCCAAATATCAACGATTCATGGAAAATTTTATCATTCCTCATGCATTAAAGCATAATGGATGGTCATAAATGTTGTAATGAGTGATGTGTTCTCTTTAAAACACATACCTTATTCTTTTAGGATCAACAAATTCAATCGTATGATTTATAAACTTCATTCATTTGGATTAAATGGAAACATCTTTACTTTTTTCCTCATGCAATTGAGTATTTCATGGACTTCTTTAAGTGTTGTAACAATGTATCACCTTGATACAAGTCTTGGAACATAAGACTAGTTCTATAATCATCAGATTTTGGGATACTTCAATCATCATTACTTCAACCATTTACACATTTGTAACATATTGACATGTTATTTACAACAAATGCAACCACTGGGCACAACACTAACATATCCATCAAGATTTTTAAACTAGTTGTGCAACTAGGGTTGTTTTTGTTCACCAGGTGATGACCAAGGCAAATCCCAATGTTCCCTTTTTAGAGTTATTACACACAGGTAAAAGTGTACCTGAGCCATATCAACCTTTAGTATTTAGAAAATGATATATTTCTAGGAAAACCGCATAATTTTTAACATACCAAAACTTTAGGATGTTAACATATAATTTAATTATCATCATAGTCAGTTATAGGGTAATGTTATCTAATTATAATTTTTCATAAATCTAGTTCACAAGGATTCTACTAAAACTATACTAATACCAACCATACATACACTAAACCTAGTACCACATAGCTGGTGGTTACTTTATAACATTGGTTCTGGATAAAAATGATCACATTCCAAAGGATTTAATAGTTTAGTTATTTTTAAAAAATAGATACATACATGAAATTCACATTAAATTTGAAAAAAATAAAATTCAATAAATAATTTTATTTCAAAACACCATTATTATATTTTTCTTATCTCTTCATATCAATCATAATACACTTCATGGAATCCTAAAGATTGGAAATGTAAGAAATGGGTGAGCCCTAATACTCAGGAATGGTATGCATATGGTGGTATCTATCATGAACAAATAGGCCATAATAAATACCTAAAGATAAATAAACGAAACACATGTCATTGAATCAATAACTTAAATATAATAGAAATATGGTAGTAACAATTGATGATCAAAATAATTCCAAATAACTAATCAAATAATCATGAAACATACCCATGAATATTCTAACAAATCAAATAAGCATAAGGAAGTCAATAACTAATTTCATAATAAGGGAATGCATAATGTATGGAATTATAATCATTCCATAAAGGCCTCGTTACAAGACATCATACATAAATTGGTAAGTCCTCAACCAAATAACTAACCTAGTTTGTCTAATGAGACCTTACGATGCATCGACAACCTATAGTGGGCCCCACCCATCACTTACTAAGTCTAATTCATTCGTCATATGAATGAGGAGAAACACAATCTACATTAACATTGATATTTAAAATTTAGTATATAATATTATATTTATTTCTATAATTAATCAACATAACCAAAATAAATATTCATATTGGAAAACCATCATATGAATTTTAATAATTTTCTCAATCAATAAACATAATTATAAACCATCCAATGTACTACCGAAAAAGTATCAAAAAAATACATCTCAGATACACTAATAATAATACCTCCAATTAAATAACAAGGATAGTATCTTTAAAATATATTCCCAATAAAGTATACGGTAAAATAGGGGTATTTATCATAGGTCAATAGTAATACCAAAAAAATTCATTATAACATTATTGAATAAAATATCAATTATAATTTTAAAATCACATCTGAAAACAAAAAACTTCCACAATTTTTGGATTTTTTTTAAAATTACCTTCTAAAACTGTGAAGGAAGCTCCAAAATATATATTGTTTACAATGGAGTGTAATTCCGTGCATTTCTTAAAAGTTAAAAAACTATTCCTTTCATGCTGTTGTAAAATAAGTAAAAAGTTCATTGTTTAGAAATCAATAAGAATTTTCATTTCAATAAGTTTTATAAAAATTAAAAAATGGGTAAAATATTATATTATAAATCTTTTTTATTATTTCACAAACATTTTTGAAAATTTTTATTTTAAAAAAATAATTTTGAAGTAGAAGATTTTTTGAAAAAAAAGGGAAATAAAGAAATATCTTCTTAAAGAAATTATCAATAATTTTAAGTAAAAAAGAGTGTAAAATTTAATTTTTACATAAAAAAATCATTAATAACTATATAATAAGAAAATATATTGGTTTTAAGAAATAAATATCAAATCATTCCCCAAGGTAGGCTTAAACATAAACAGTTTTGAATAGTAATGAGATTGGGAAATAAACCCTTGCAACTTTGGTAACTTTTGAATATTATTCCGCAAAAAATAAATAAAAATGAAAGTTTAAATAAAATTAAGATAAATATATTCAAGTTATACATTATATAATTAGTGGTATATGCACCACAAAAAAGAAACAAGATATGAATATGGCATATGTCTCCTATAAATAAAAAAGAGACAAAAATCCATTACCTCGGTTCAAATTTCATTTGAATGTGTTTAGACCTCCTATTTAAAAAACATAAATTTATTATACATCTATTAATGAACGATAATCCTATATAAAACACATTATATAATTTACTACTAGTCCTTTATCACACATGTATTTACAATTTGTTATTAAAATCAGTATTTTAGGTAATAACTACTTAATTTTTCACATATGTTTTTATTTCGTAGTTTGAGTCATGGTACATTGAACCTGGTTCAAAAATCTCAAAAAAATTATCATGATAAAATTTTTACATATATTAATTACATATTTATTTATACCTGTCCAAAAAAGATAGAGATAAAAATAAGTTACACCATTCATGGAGATTGTAGGTCGTACATACACAAGAAGGTCATTTTCATTTTTTATAATGAATAGAAATAAATAAAAGAAAATAATATTTCACCTTTAAATAATAATAATTATATTTTATGTATAATATATATTCATTAAATATATCATTATTACCATGTAGGTCAAAATAAAACAAAAAATGTATCACATCGCAACGTGGAGGTGGTAGTCCACACGTACGCACGAGCGACATTATTTTTTCCAATGGGTGGGAAGGTGATAGTTTTTATGTGATATTATAATTATATAAGATTAATTATTTCCTAAATATATTATATATACATTAAATCCAAATTTATATTCATTCATGAGAGGTGGTGATGGAAAAAGAATTACATCGGCACGCGGGGCGGTAGTGCGTCGTACCCACAATCTAAAGTTATGTTTAACATTTGATAGAAGAGGATATGTATATAGGTAATTACATTAATATAATAACATCTCAATATATGGTAGATACAATTTTCATTTTATTATCATATTTTAGGGATATTTTAAGGAGCTAAATGAATAAATAAAATAGAAACACAAGGTTAAGAACTATACCTATTCTTCAGACAACCTATTTTTGTTTTTACCTAAACACATACTAGTATGTATTTATGATAAAAAATTAATCCCTATATTGGGGAGTGTCCAATAAAATTTTTTTTAGAATCAAGAATAGGGTAGCAGAGGGGTTCTCTTTTAAAAGTAGGGGAAATAGACACTTGGATATTCTTAAAAGAAGAAATTATGACCAGGTTTTTTAGATTCAAAAAGGATCTAAAATGGATAATTAATTATAATTAGATGATATAATGTCTAAATATATCCATAAAATAGTAATTGGACAATTGTTTAGACAATTTTAACACTTATCTTCTTAGATTAGCCCCTCGGTATACCAGTTTTATCTTTAACCACGGTAAATAATTTTTACTATTTTTGACTTTTCTTTTTGGGAAAAAATTAATTTGAACTTATTATATAAATATAATTATTAAATTTAAATATATTGAATCCATTTTTTCAATTTAAATTCATAAATATGGCACTATTTAATTAAAGTTAAATTCAGTAGATGTGATGAAAAAGTGGTTATGCAATGGAAAAGTAATCATAAGTATAAAATGTTTTTATACAAAAATTTAACATATAATTTATTTAGATGACCTAAATTATGTTAATTATTATATAATTAAACTAAATTTATGTTTAAAATAATTTTAAACCAAATATAAATTTTTATATTCTTTAAATGAAATGAATGTTTTAAATAATAATCAGTATTATTTCACTGTTCATTGAAAAAATAATTTTTTAGAAAATTATAAACATTTTAATATAAGATAAAATAGAAATATTTAATAAAACTATTGATTTTCTCAAATAAAGTTCCCAAAATGGGAGAAAATTAATTTAGACATATGTTTGAAAAACATGATGAAACCGTTTTTTAGAAAAAATATCATTTTTCAAAATGGAAATTCTTTTTCTTTCAAATTGATAACCAATAAATTTATTCACACATTAAAAAAGAATATAATATTTATAATTTATTTAATTCTATTTTTCCCTCCAATTTAACATCTAGGTTATTATGGTATACTTTTTTATGGTTATTTAAGACTCAGCGGTGTATAATAAGCCATTGAAGAGAATGAATTTATTTTAAAAAGAAATATATATCATAAATTCTTATGGTGCTCTAATAAAAGTGATATAATAAATATTATAATTGGAATCCATGACCAAAAATATATTTTCCCTCCATAATGATTTTTTATGTTATTTTATTACTTTTATAAACCCTTAACGATTCTTCCAAAACCTATAGTTATGTTTGAAGGTTTTAAAATCAATTGTTTATAAACATGAATCACATCTAAATCACAAAGGGTGTTATTTTAAAGATTTAGGTTATAGTACTTATTAAATATTTTAAACTACTCATCTTAGGAAGAAATCATTATAAAACCATGCAAAGGTTTGTGGTTTTAATAATTTTATTATATAATGTCCAAAACCAATGTTCAGAAATTAAAATAGATTTCCCCCTCTTTATCTATAAATTCTCACCCATAATCCCACTCTTCTTCACACATAACCCATGAAGCATGAATTAACACTCCCTATTCCACTATAAATCATTCCAAAGGTGATACAATTCTCTTAAGGAGCTCCACCCAATCTTTAATAAATGCCTTCTCCAAGTAAGGGACCCTCTTCCCTTATTTATATTTCAAGTAATATATTTGTACTAATCTATATTTATTTATAATTTTCCATATTTTAATGTGTTTTTATACATTCCATTACATAACATATGATTCCCATATAATGATAGATTTCCCTTAACTCTCATTTTAATCTTAAAAAAACCATTATGTACACCTATTATGCTGCTAAAATTATCCTGTCTTTTTTATGCCAAACATTCATGTTGTAAATACGTATCCAAATTTCCAATAAAGGGTATTAAAAAAATTATTCCTACCCATAATTGCGGGGGTAATTCCATGTATATAACCAAAATTCCGTTATCATGTTTTCAAAATTGATGAAAGGTTTTGATATGGTATGTTTAAAAAAATACATGTACATGATATGAATATGACAGTTTGGCCAAGGATTATATAGTAATTCAATGAATTAGGCCTACAAATACATTTAAAAATCCCACCTCTATTAGTCTATCTCACAAAAACATATGAAACTATGGTGGGGTGGGAAAATTTTAGTACTAAATAGGATCATCCTTCTAAAAAATTGACCTCCATGTACAATAAATTGAAAAGAATACAAAAGTGGGAAATCAACTAAGAAAAACATAACAACTAATATAATAAGAAATAAGGATGATAAATATAATTCATCAAATCACACTTTCTAAATAATTAAACACATCCTATATCATTTCCAAAAAATATCCTCAAAAATTTCAAAAATTATTCATCCCAACAAAATCTATATCCAATAAAAAAGAAGTATCATTAACCCCAAAACCATCATCATAATAAACAAAAGAAAGGGACTCAAAAATTCCCCACCACACACACATACCCGTTCTTATATTTTCCAACTCAAACCCATATAAATATGGTAGTACAACCCCTAAACAATTTTCCAGATATTTTATAATGAAATAATATCAAATAATTATCAACCATTACACAATTCCACACCAAACCACCATTTCTCATATCTACATACCATAACTACCCATTTATAGCCATTGTTCCATATCCACATCCCACATCATAACATATCTAGAACCACACTGGAATATATATACTTACCATATAAGGCCCCAGCCTTAAACCTTACTTAATCTTGAGTTATCACAAGATTACACGTTGAGGATCTTTTCAGGTTTATAGTTTTAGAGAATTAGAACATAACTATTACATCTTAAAAGATTACAAAGCAGACACTTCTACTAAGTCTCCATAAAAAAAACTCTTAAAAAGAAAGATGTCTAGATTCCATGTTTTAGATAGCATGAAATTCCCTTGATCCCATCCTTGACCTTATTCCACTTTAAGTCCTGTGAAAAACATTTCGAAAAACTTGGGGTGAGCATAAAAAGCTCAGTAAGGGATACAAAAAGAATGAAAACTGTTAGTTTTTCAAACATCAAGTAAACCATGTATACTATATCAAAGTAATACCTTCACCTTCATGAAGTAGTAAAACTATTCACTGAATAAAGTATCATTACTTACCTTTTTGTAACCAAAGTATAACCATAAAACCCATATAAAGAACACATAGAATATATAAAGGTAACTTGGGACATAAACTTACTTAAGTGGAATAACCATACGGTTGACTTCCACACATATCACTTAATGGAATAGCCATACGGCCAATTTCCATACATACTTAATGGAATAGATATACGGCCGACTTCCATACCCAATGCATTGGAGGTTATAACGTAACCACCCGTCCTGGTATTCACGGCACCACCCGTCATATGGTTTATAACGTAACCACCCGTTAAAATGTCCAAGTACCAATATAAAATCATAAAACATAAAACCAAGATAAAGTAATGATAACATTTCCACATTTCAATCATAATATAACATAAATATATTGACATAATAGAATCCTTTATCAAAACCATTTTCAATACCAAAATACATAAAAGAGTATATGGTATTTATTTTATTGTAAAAACATTACGGCTTGTTGAGAAAGCCAAAGATCAAATAATACTCGCGGCGGCGGAAAAGGTCGTTGTCACCGCGTACGTTAAAAAAACATTCCTTTTTGTCGTTTAGTAAAACGCTTCGTATAAAAATATTCCTTTTGTATAAAATTAAAAGTCAAACGAGTTTATACACCGTATAAAAGAAAGTTGTGTATAAAACGAAATATGCCTCAATGAAAGGAGATTGAGACGAAGTCCCTTACCTCGAGTCCGACTTGACTCGATCGTTCTTTAACGTCCTGAATAATAAACTTGAGTTAATTTATACTTGATTAAGAAACTTTTTAAAGTTAATTATTACTTTTATATCACTTATTTCCATGTTATAAACATTATGTAACCATTTAAGTTAATAATGTTTGTTTTGTCAATATTTGGTTCTTATGTCGAAAGTTGACTTCTTACAATTACATGTTGTTCGTGTGGTCAAAAGTTCTTTATATCCAGAATGAAATTCCTGATTTGGATATCATATATATCATATATATCCAGAATATACATGTATTTATAATATTACATAATCATTTAGAGGTAAGAAATGAAATGCACCGTTCATGGAGACGGTAAGCCGTACGTACGCATGAACGCTACTTTCATTTCTTTGTCATATTAATGGAATTAAAACTAAATGAGAGGTATGCATATTTTAATTCCAGAATTATATTCATCATTTAGATATATCTTTAATTATATATATCCATTATATACATGTACTTTTAATAGTACATTACATTTGGGGATAAGAAATGAAATGCACCGTTCATGGAGACGGTAAGCCGTACGTACGCATGAACGCTACTTTCATTTCTATATCATACTTTAATGGAAAGAAATAATAATGATATAGAGGTATATTATAATTCCAGTATAACATCATATATAATAACTTTAAATCCATCCTTTACACGTCCCACATATGGCATTAACGAATCACATCACTTTTAGGGGGCGGTAGTCCGCACTTCCTTAAATGAAGATATCGTGTTTACCCATAATGGAAACCATAAAGGTATTCCAGAAATGAAAAATACAGAAGCTTAAAGAAAACATAAACAAATTATATATCATATATAAAAATAGTGACATCATAATGGCCACCCTTGAAGGTGTTAAATGAGTATTGAACAATCATCGTTTCGGGAGGCAGAATTTCGCCATCCACGGAAACCGTATGTTCTTTAACCATTTGATGTATTTGTGTGAGAGTGTAGCTCAAATAAATATTATAACAACATCCTAGTATATTTAATATACAGGTTTTGTTACAAAAGAAGTAACCAAAAAGAGTTTAGAGGGTTGGAGAAGCAAAATAAAACAAACGAACAAGAGAGAATGAATTACCTTTAAAAGTGTAACTCCCTTTTGATTTGAGCCTAAAGGCTTCCTTTGAAAGGATTCTGCCCAAAGGGAATCCTCTAGGATCAGGAGAGGTATGTGGAGAGAGTAATTGGGCAGGGTTTGGCCGAGCCAAAGGCTTGAGAAGTGTGTGAAATGGGGTAGAGGTGGGGGCCTTTTATAAGAGGAGAGGAGGGGAACTTTTGGAAAGTAAAGAAATATTACATTATTTGAAAATGTGTTTCGGTTTTAAAAGGTCCCACATTGATATAATTCGTGGATAAGGTGATAAGGCTTCGAAATAAACTCATCCAATTGGTTTTGGACATGTGTAGGTTTTATATTTTTCATTATCTTTCCATTTTATTTAAATCGTCAAATAATGATGTCATCGCTGCATCATTATTATGTCATATATAATTTAATTTATATAATATCTAAAAATTATAAAAAAAATACTATGATTTAGGAAATCTTTTTAGCTTTCCAATTACTATTTATAATAAAAATTAGGACTTGTATAACCCCACATAAAAATTATTTTAGTAAAACAATTTATGTTAGTGTCATTTTCACTTTAACATTAAATAAAAATATATTAATGTCATTTTCCAACTAAAGTGGCTCCATGGGGTCCCCAAGTTGGCCCATGTCTTTTCTTGGTCGGCCATGACACAAACAATGAGGGTAGGACATGTGTCTAGGTCATTTCATATTATTAAAGCATTATTTATACCTTAAACTACACTAATTACCACTAATCACGATTAAGAACTTAATAAGTTACTATTCACCAAAAAAAATTATTATAATCTCATTGAACCACATTTTACTTCTTAATGACAACCATGTATGTCAGATTTTCAAAATTCAATACACATTAGTGGTAAACTTTCATTTAACTGAAAAATCAGTTTGCTTGATTACCACTTAGTGGTTTCACTATTCATCAAAAATTGAAGTTTTTCAGAAAATTACCAAAAATTCACCCTAAGCTATATTTGATATTCCGAATTCAAAAATGAAGTCCATTTTACAAAATTCAAAACATATAAGTCAAATTAATTAATTTAATAATTAATTCCCGCTGTCATGACAAATAGCGTGTTTTTGTGAAACAATAAGTATCAAAAGATTGACACCAGTTTAAGTCCAATTTCAAAGTGAAATTGATTCCAATGACCACCATTGGATTAACTGGTAAAAATATTTTCTAATTTCACTTTAAAACCAATTAAAATAATAATCTAATCATATAAATAATTTATATTAAAAAGAGGTTTTGAATTAAAATACAACATTTTACACTATTCATAAAAAAATGAACTTTATCAGAAAGGTACCAAAAATTTACACAAAGTAAATTTTGATGTCCCGATTCTAAAGAAGAGTTATATTTGGTCCAAAATAAAGTATAAGAGTGATCAAAACTATATTTAATGACGGTTCACCATTAAAATGTTATAAGTGAACCTATAGTGAAAATTAGAGTATATATGCCCTAAAATTGAACTCTTTCCGTATTTTAAGCCTTTATCTTTTATTGGGTAAATGTATAAACATTTAAAAATATATCTAATCATATTTTAGTTATTTCTATCCATTCCCGCCAGTACAACGACTACTTGTTAACTAACATTTAAAATAATATTATTTTATTACTAGTGTGCTACGTAAGTTTCAAAGAAACTCATCGTTGCGTACCGGGTACGCTATCGAACATAGCAACCCCTTTAAAATAAAATTAATATTTAATTCGTAAATATTAATAAATATGAAAAATATTTATTCTTTATTTACCTGGGATGTTACATCCTTCCCCCCTTTTGGGAATTGCGTCCTCGCAATTTTATTCACTTATCAAAATAAGTGGGGGTATTTATCCCTCATAGCATTTTCAGATTCCCACGTTGCCTCTTAAATCACATGGTTTTTCCACAAAACCTTTACCTGATGAATCATCTTATTCCGTAACACCTGCTCCCTGTGGTCAAGAATCTGGACCGGTTGTTCCTCATAAGATAGGTTCTCTTCCAACTGAACTACCTCTGGACTCAAAATATGAGATGGATCTGGCATATACCTTCTCAACATTGAAACATGAAAAACATTGTGTACCTGAGATAAACTCGGAGGTAAAGCCACCCGGTATGTAACTGATCCAACTCTCTCCAGAATTTCATATGGTCCAATAAACCTTGGACTTAGCTTTCCTTTCTTACCAAATCTCATCACACTTTTCCAAGGAGAAACCTTGAGAAAAACATGATCACCTACCTCGAAAGATAGATCCTTCCTCCGGTTATCCGCAAAACTCTTCTGCCTACTCTGAGCTGTTCTCATGTGCTTCTGAATCAACTGATCTTTTTCTGCAATCTCTTCTACCAATTCTGGTCCCATCAACTTCCTTTCACCCACTTCATCCCAGAAAGCTGGAGTTCGACACCGATTCCCATATAATGCCTAAAATGGTGCCATCTGTATACTGGAATGAAAACTGTTATTATAAGAAAAATCAACCAAAGAAAGATGTTGGTCCCAACTTCCCTGATAATCCATAGAACAAGCTCGTATCATATCCAATGTCTGGATTGTTCGTTCTGACTGCCCATCTGATTGAGGATGAAAAGCTGTACTAAAATTTAATTCAGTACCCAACGACTTCTGAAGGCCTTTCCAAAAGTTAGAAGTAAACCTGGGATCACGATCCGATATAATGGAGAGAGGAACTCCATGTAACCTGACTATCTCTTTAAGATACAAATGGGAAAGTTGATCAAGATAGAAAGTATCTCGTATAGAAAGGAAATGAGCAGATTTGGTCAAGCGATCAACAATAACCCAGATTTCATTATTACCTCGAGATGTCTTCGGTAATCCAACAACAAATTCCATGGATATATTCTCCCATGTCCACTCTGGCACTGGTAAAGGCTGAAGCATCCCTTTCGGTAACTGCCTCTCTGCTTTAACCTGTTGACATGTCAAACACTTCACAGTAAAATCAGCAATGTCTCTTTTCATTCCATCCCACCAGTAATACTCCCACAGATCTCTATACATCTTAGTACTACCAGGATGAACTGAAAACGGGAAACTATGAGTCTCACATAACAACTCATTCTTCAACTGTGAATCACAAGGCACACACAATCTCTTCCCAAATCTCAAAACACAATCATTATCAATGTTTAATTCAGGCAACTTACCTTTCTGAACCAGCTCTACCTTTTTCTGCAACTCACTGTCTTGCTTCTGTGCTTGCTTGATCATCTTCCTTACAGTTACGAGCAATATGACCAGACTTACCACACCGAAAGCACTTACCAGACTTGGATAAACATTATCCAGGATGCATTTTACCACACTTCTCACATGATGGATATTTGGTTTTCTTACCTCCTTGCTTCTTTGATGAATTCTTCCCCTTTGCCTGCCAACTAGACCTCTTATTCTGTTGTTTTTCATAGAACACCTGATCATCGGTAAACTCCATTTCCACCTTCTCCGCACATCGAACAATTTTTTCATAACTTTTGAACTCACGAGAAGCTAAATCCCTTCGATACTTTGGCTTTAACCCTGAGTAAAAACGGTTTATTTTACTATCAAGATCTCGTATGAAGTTTGGAGCATACCTTGCCAATCGAGTGACCTTTTCTTCATAAGTAGCCACTGAATCATCCTCCTGCCTCAATTCTAGGAACTGTTTTTCCATCCTAAGATGAACCACCTTAGGAAAATATTTCTCAAGAAACATACCTTTGAATTCGTCCCAGTGAAGATCCTAAATCTCATCACTATCCCTTATATTTTTCACCATCGACCACCACTGATCAGCTTCACCTTCAAAACGGTAAATAGCAAGACTAACCTTTTGATGTTATGAACACCCTATGACATGAAAAATATTCTCCAGTGCTTTAATCCACCCTTCAGCTTGCACAGGGTCAGATGATCCTCTGAATGATGGGGGATTTGCCTCATGAAATGTTCCACCACTGACATGTTCCTCTGCAGTTGATCTGGATGATCTCGTGCATGGATACCACCACCATTTATAGCCCGAGTCAACTGTTCCATCACTGCAACAAACTGTTCAGTTCCGATTCCGACCATCTCAGGTTGCTGATTTGGAAGGTTATCTTTCTCCTGATGTCGTCCCAACATAGCTGCTTTGTTTCCTCTGCGGAAAACCATTCTGAACACAGAAATATCTTAGGCGAAGAAACATGGTAATCCATAAATTCTATATCATTTCAATCATATTATAATTTAACACTTTTCTAACTCCTAAAGTTGTCTAAACCGACCTCTGATACCAACTATAAGGCCCCAGCCTTAAACCTTACTTAATCTTGAGTTATCACAAGATTACACGTTGAGGATCTTTTCAGGTTTAGAGTTTTATAGAATTAGAACATAACTATTACATCTTAAAAGATTACAAAGCAGACACTTCTACTAAGTCTCCATAAAAAAAACTCTTAAAAAGAAAGATGTCTAGATTCCATGTTTTAGATAGCATGAAATTCCCTTGATCCCATCCTTGACCTTATTCCACTTTAAGTCCTGTGAAAAACATTTCGAAAAACTTGGGGTGAGCATAAAAAGCTCAGTAAGGGATACAAAAAGAATGAAAACTGTTAGTTTTTCAAACATCAAGTAAACCATGTACACTATATCAAAGTAATACCTTCACCTTCATGAAGTAGTAAAACTATTCACTGAATAAAGTATCATTACTTACCTTTTTGTAACCAAAGTATAACCATAAAACCCATATAAAGAACACATAGAATATATAAAGGTAACTTGGGACATAAACTTACTTAAGTGGAATAACCATACGGTTGACTTCCACACATATCACTTAATGGAATAGCCATACGGCCAATTTCCATACATACTTAATGGAATAGCCATACGGCCGACTTCCATACCCAATGCATTGGAGGTTATAACGTAACCACCCATCCTGGTATTCACGGCACCACCCGTCATATGGTTTATAATGTAACCACCCGTTAAAATGTCCAAGTACCAATATAAAATCATAAAACATAAAACCAATATAAAGGAATGATAACATTTCCACATTTCAATCATAATATAACATAAATATATTGACATAATAGAATCCTTTATCAAAACCATTTTCAATACCAAAATACATAAAAGAGTATATGGTATTTATTTTATTCTAACAACATTACGGCTTGTTGAGAAAGCCAAAGATTAAATAACACTCGCGGCGGCGGAAAAGGTCGTTGTCACCGCGTACGTTAAAAAAAACATTCCTTTTTGTCGTTTAGTAAAACGCTTCGTATAAAAATATTCCTTTTTTATAAAAGTAAAAGTCAAAGGAGTTTATACACTTTATAAAAGAAAGTTGTGTATAAAAGGAAATATGCCTCAATGAAAGGATATTGAGACGAAGTCCCTTACCTCGGGTCCGACTTGACTCGATCATTCTTTAACGTCCTGAATAATAAACTTGAGTTAATTTATACTTGATTAAGAAACTTTTTAAAGTTCATTATTACTTTTATATCACTTATTTCCATGTTATAAACATTATGTAACCATTTAAGTTAATAATGTTTGTTTTGTCAATATTTGGTTCTTAAGTCGAAAGTTGACTTCTTACAATTACATGTTGTTCGTGTGGTCAAAAGTTCTTTATATCCAGAATGAAATTCCTGATTTGGATATAATATATATCATATATATCCAGCATATACATGTATTTATAATATTACATAATCATTTAGAGGTAAGAAATGAAATGCACCGTTCATGGAGACGGTAAGCCGTACGTACGCATGAACGCTACTTTCATTTCTTTGTCATATTAATGGAATTAAAACTAAATGAGAGGTATGCATATTTTAATTACAGAATTATATTCATCATTTAGATATATCATTAATTATATATATCCATTATATACATGTACTTTTAATAGTACATTACATTTGGGGATAAGAAATGAAATGCACCGTTCATGGAGACGGTAAGCCGTACGTACGCATGAACGCTACTTTCATTTCTATCTCATACTTTAATGGAAAGAAATAATAATGATATAGAGGTATATTATAATTACAGTATAGCATCATATATAATAACTTTAAATCCATCCTTTACACGTCCCACATATGGCATTAACGAATCACATCACTTTTAGGGGGCGATAGTCCGCACTTCCTTAAATGAAGATATCGTGTTTACCCATAATGGAAACCATAAAGGTATTCCAAAAATGAAAAATAAAGAAGCTTAAAGAAAACATAAACATATTATATATCATATATAAAAATAGTGACATCATAATGGCCACCCTTGAAGGTGTTAAATGAGTATTGAACAATCATCGTTTCGGGAGGCAGAATTTCGCCATCCACAGAAACCATATGTTCTTTAACCATTTTATATAGTTGTGTGAGAGTGTAGCTCAAATAAATATTATAACAACATCCTAGTATATTTAAGATACTGGTGTTGTTACAAAAGAAGTAAATAAAGAGAGTTTAGAGGGTTGGAGAAGCAAAATAAAACAAACGAACAAGAGAGAATGAATTACCTTTAAAAGTGTAACTCCCTTTTGATTTGAGCCTAAAGGCTTCCTTTGAAAGGATTATGCCCAAAGGGAATCCTCTAGGATGAGAAGAGGTATGTGTAGAGAGTAATTGGGCAGGGGTTGGCCGAGCAAAAGGCTTGAGAAGTGTGTGAAATGGGGTAGAGGTGGGGGCCTTTTATAAGAGGAGAGGAGGGGCACTTTTGGAAAATAAAGAAATATTACTTTATTTGAAAATGTGTTTCGGTTTTAAAAGGTCCCAAATTTATATAATTCGTGGATAAGGTGATATGGATTCTAAATACACTCATCCAATTGGTTTTGGACATGTGTAGGTTTTATATTTTTCATTATCTTTCCATTTTATTTAAATCGTCAAATAATGATGTCATCGCTGCATCATTATTATGTCATATATAATTTAATTTATTTAATATCTAAAAATTATAAAAAAAATAATATGATGTAGGAAATCTTTTTAGCTTTCCAATTACTATTTATAATCAAAATTTGGACTTGTAAAACCCCACATAAAAATTATTTTAGTAAAACAATTTATGTTAGTGTCATTTTCACTTTAACATTAAATAAAAATATATTAATGTCATTTTCCAACTAAAGTGGCTCCATGGGGTCCCCAAGTTGGACCATGGCTTTTCTTGGTCGGACATGACACAACCAATGAGGGTAGGACATGTTTCTAGGTCATTTCATATTATTAAAGCATTATTTATACCTTAAACTACACTAATTACCACTAAACGCGATTAAGAACTTAATAAGTTACTATTCACCAAAAAAAATTATTATAATCTCATTGAACCACATTTTACTTCTTAATGACAACCATGTATGTCGGATTTTCAAAATTCAATACACATTAGTGGTAAACTTTCATTTAACTGAAAAATCAGTTTGCTTGATTACCACTTAGTGGTTTCACTATTCATCAAAAATTGAAGTTTTTCAGAAAATTACCAAAAATTCACCCTAAGCTATATTTGATATTCAGAATTAAAAAATGAAGTCCATTTTACAAAATTCAAAACATATAAGTCAAATTAATTAATTTAATAATTAATGCCCGCTGTCATGACAAATAGCGTGTTTTTGTGAAACAATAAGTATCAAAAGATTGACACCAGTTTAAGTCCAATTTCAAAGTGAAATTGATTCCAATGACCACCATTGGATTAACTGGTAAAAATATTTTCTAATTTCACTTTAAAACCAATTAAAATAATAATCTAATCATATAAATAATTTAGATTAAAAAGAGGGTTTGAATTAAAATACAACATTTTACACTATTCATAAAAAAATGAACTTTATCAGAAAAGTACCAAAAATTTACACAAAGTAAATTTTGATGTCCCAATTCTAAAGAAGAGTTATATTTGGTCCAAAATAAAGTATAAGAGTGATAAAAACTATATTTAATGACGGTTCACCATTAAAAG
Source organism: Viscum album (assembly GCA_963277665.1). Classification (NCBI taxonomy): domain Eukaryota; kingdom Viridiplantae; phylum Streptophyta; class Magnoliopsida; order Santalales; family Viscaceae; genus Viscum; species Viscum album. The sequence goes on along the minus strand of OY728128.1, from coordinate 715,881,473 downwards.
GTTATAAGTGAACCTTTAGTGAAAATTAGAGTATATATGCCCTAAAATTGAACTCTTTCCGTATTTTAAGCCTTTATCTTTTATTGGGAAAATGTATAAACATTTAGAAACATATCTAATCATATTTTAGTTATTTATATCCATTCCCGCCAGTACAATGGCTACTTGTTATCTAACATTTAAAATAATATTATTTTATTACTAGTGTGCTACGTAAGTTTCAAAGAAACTCATCGTTGCGTACCGGGTACGCTATCGAACATAGCAACCCCTTTAAAATAAAATTAATATTTAATTCGTAAATATTAATAAATATGAAAATTCTTTATTCTTTATTTACCTGGGATGTTACATACCACATCACCATATATCCACCTTCCCAATAACACATTATTAGGGAAACATAAACATTTAGTTTATCAACCACATTATCTTCCCCTTTGGTTCACATCCTCTACCCTTGACGACATATCCACATCCTCTCCACCACAACTACAAAAAAATCATCTCCACATCGTCAACATTGTAAGGTATAATGAATTTATAGGAAATTAACCTCATACCCACATGCTACGATATAGGACCCACACCATATACCATCATCACCACCAAATTATTGAGTTAGTGGTATTTTTCATACTTAAAACATCATTCCATTAAACCATTTATGAAAATTTCTACATTGATCCATCATATTCTAATACATAAACCAACTGAGGGAAAATACAACCTATAATTATTCACCAATTTTTAATAGTTTTCTACCCTATATCCCCATAACCTCTTCCATCACATCAAAATAAAAATATGGAAACCACACACCAAAACACCACCTCCCAAAATAAATCATAATCATTAGTGTAACCAAATCCATAGGAAAAATGAAAACAAAAAACAAAATAAAAAAACATCATATTAAATATAACATTTTCAATCGCACCATTTACCATTTTCCAGAATTAAAAAGTTCATTATGACATTATTTTTCCCATATCATCCCATTATCTAACCACTCCCCTTTTCAATCCATTCATTCAATGTTTATCACCTACATTCATATCTAAGTTAAATAATTTATCTAATCAATATCTATTGATGGATCATTTCTTATTTAATTTCCTAAAATATACACTAATATACATCCCATTATAATATTCATATTGATATCCCCATTTCTTCATTTCATATTTAATTTTATAATCTATTATTTATTTAATTAATACCATATTTTCAGGTTTTCGGATTACTCCTTCAACCCATAAACCAGTTAATAATTTTTAAGGGGTGACATTGAAACACACCAACCCGCTCTACCCAAATTCACTATAGCAACCCGACCATGTTAAATATATGTTGCCATAATTTTATTTAACAAAAATAAAAACATCATGAATACTAAAAAAATAGCAGTATCTCCCTAGAATATCATATTTCAATAATCCTCTTTACATTATGCTCATTAAGTATTTATCTAATTATAAGGGTTTGATGGTTTTCCCAATAGACAATCCTAGTAGAGAATATTAATTAAAAACTAGCACATAAAAAATTGTAAGGAAACTCATAACGTTCATGTGTACTTCCCTTCCCCTTTCAAATTCATCTAACTCAGTTCTTCGGCTTTATTTAATTTCATTCTTCCTTAAAATATTTTTCCTCAATAGTTCACATCATTATAATAATGATAACATAAGAATCCATGCACACAAATTTTACAAAGGAATAAGAGGGGATCCAAGGAGTAATTCAAATTAGTCTATTCAATGAATTATTTCTATATCATATAAGTTTAGTTCAAAAATCCCTAATTACAACCTAACATTTCACTCCATCTACACAATCAAAGAAAAGAAGAATATGTTAACAATACCTGAACCATTTAAGGGGAACATTAATCAACCTAAACTCTAACGATTCCTTATAAAACCCAATTATATCCCATTAAAAATCCACTCTATGACGAAAAACGTAAAATAGAACCAATAAGAAGAAGAACGAAACACACCTCATACCATGAAGAACGTATATATGAAAATCAAAGATCAAGTCTAGAAATGGGAACAGAAAGGCCTCCCAAAAATGAACTTAAGGTCACAAATGGTTGAGGGAAAAAATAGGACAAGAATTGGATTTTTAGGATCTCTACAATTTATACCTTGTCTAGAAAACACAACATCATCGTGTGACATGCCATTCTTAAACCGTGATAAGGATATCTCTAACTGACCTTCTAAATCACACCATATATTCCCCATAAATCATCCCTCTTGATACCAATAAACAGTATATGTCTAATATGATTGAGTAAGGGTCACACCATGACCAAAGAACCACGACACAACAAAAACCATGATAGAACCACTGAAACTAGACCCATGGTTCTCCATATCATTACATAGGTGGATGCATTGAGATCAACTAATGAGTAGAACCACTAATTTAATAATCCAATCGTAGTTCTATAACAAGAAAGTGACATACCATGAATTCCCTCTATGGAAAACATCACCGACTACCAATAAACATCATGTCTCAACCAAACCCCTACGCCATGGAAAAGAAATCGGTAAGGGATAGACCATAAGGTTAACATGAAAATTATATGATATATCTCATAGAATATAAGGTTCTATAGTTAACCAACAATCCTTTGCAAAGTTCTACACACTATGACCAACAATACCATATTGTAACTCATCAGCTATTTAACTTCCCTCTACTATAGACAAGACTATTATGCCACATCCCAAAATGTAATGTTGTCACTTATTTCTCCAAGCTAAAATCTAAACTCATCCTCCATATCTCTTCCTCCAATTCCCTAAAATTTTCCCTATATCTCAAAACACATAATGTAATGGGATAAAAATTTATGGTATTTTTGATTAGATACCACCCAATTGATTCTCATCCTTGAGAATCAAAATATAAATTGTGAAAGAAAAATGAAATAACTAATAGAAACCATCCCCTAGATATACCTCTCAAATAGAAAATTCGAACAACTAACACCCTATGGGAAAGATCTAAAACACAACACTAATTCTCCCCCAAGAACGATGAAACTTAAAAAATCTCATTACCATGGTAGGTACCTATCCAAATAGGACCTGACTGACTGAAAATTAAATTTTTATTCCAAAATAACTTTTGAGGAAAAAGTGGGAAACCATAAAGACATCAAAGACTTAAAGCACAACCATGCCTCCATAAGCCAAGATCATCAGGACAAAAGTCACTCCAATTCACGAGTAAGGAAAACCTCCACCCTAGAAATAAAAACAATATGATTAGCATCCCCCTTACCATCACTACTTGGCTAACAGTCTCATGTAAGGATGCACAAGCATGATACCGATGGAAAATTCCATACCCTCTCAATACTTCCAATTACGGATAGCAGTGAAAAGGAGAACACTTCCTACTCTGAACATCTTCTGAAGCAATCCCAACAAATAAACTGGATGCAGTGTGTCATGGACCATGGCCATAGTGTCAAAAGAAAACACACAAAATTAAAAATAGCAGAGACCAAACCAAACTTCCCCACATCATAAGAAATCCATGTTGAATCCTCTGAAGGAGGTAGATCAACTTCAATAGAACCATACCACCAAGAAATTCAAACCACTGCACCAGTTCCTCCACAAAACCACAAATTTGGCACAAACACATTTACATCCAAATCATGCCGATAGGAAACCCTCAACATTTCATTTTGAAATTCTCATTCACCAAGATTCACCAATTCCATGAAGAATTATTGAATTAACTTATACACACTACCACTACAACACCGACGACACCACTAGAACACAACCGTAAAAACCTTTGCAACCTAGAAAAAACCTCCGAATATAATAAATCAAGAAAAAATCACATTCAAACACTGAAATCCATCATGAATAGAAAAACAAGAACAAAAAAAGCAGAATCCGGAAGACAACAACAATACCTTACTGCGAACTAGAACAAGATCCCATCTCTGCCTTCACCTTCTTACCTGGAGACCACCTCGAACCACCGCGCATACTTCCAGCTGACATAAAACTGTGTGTCAACCCACTTCCAGGAGAAGCTGGAACAACGACCACCAGATTCACTACACCTCTAGATGAGACCCTACCTAGCGAAGACATGGTAGATCAGTAGAAGGTTGGAAAATGGTGAGAAGTGTCACGCCCACCACATTCTCGAAGACAAATCCACCTCCGAGTTCGCCGACACGAGAGCACCAAGAAGGAGAAATAAGGAGGTGATTCTAAGCCAATCCAAGATAGAGCGAGGAGAGGCGGTGATAGGGAAAACCCTAACGAGATAGCGCCCCTTATGGGCTCATTCCACCAATCCAAATAGGACCTCACAATCGACATAACCTAAGAATATCGTTATCCAACTTAACTAAAAGAATAATCCAATCATGTAACTCCTATAACCTTGATCACATTTCAAAATAGATACTATTTTTAAACAACTACTCTACCAATTGAACATATTTGAAAAAAAACAATAATTAAAAATGAAATAAAATTACTTCAAAATTTTAATATCAATCAATACATATGTTAAAATTGTTTCAAAATCCACTATAATATTTAAGTAAAAAGGGTATGTACAAATTTGGATATCCCAATAGAAAAATCTTCACTAATTACTGAGAAATATGATAAATATTGTGTTAGTCATACTAACGGTTCTGTTAAATAATATATTCAAAATAAATCAAATCACGGGTCATAGGACACCATGATATTCTCAATGAATTTATATAATCGACAATCAATATTTGGTATATTTTCTCTCAATTTTCATTCACGAACCATAAGACTCACAACTCATAACATTCAACTCAACCTTAGTAGATTCTTAGGAGGGGCCTCAAATGGGATCATATTCCAAAAATAAACCCATATCCAAGATCTTTACTCAACCTCTCACCACTTAACAAAACTACATCTGAAAAGTTAAAACATATCATTTAATATTTGTCCTCAAACAAGACTCAAAATCATATTCCTATCCTCTCTCATCAAGATGAAAACACATAAACCAAATAATTGGGTCCATAAAATGATTCCCAATTCATAATACAAACTTATTCCATTATCCCTTATCTTAAATATCTTTCATACAATCATGAATATACACTTGGGAAAATAAATCTTCTTTTAATAATTCATGAAACTCCTCACATGACATCTTTTCTTTATAACCATCATTCATAAACCACCATCTCCAAGTCACCTCCCAATGAAATATGACCAGTAACACAACTCAGAATTGATCATGAGTCTTCAATAACCCAAAATTAACCGCAACTTATTTCAAACAATCATTGACATTGGGGTAGAGGCTCTATAGAGGAACTTTGGTACATCCAAAAAAATATATTTTTTTCAATTCTTTGTCCCTATATTCTTCATTCCACCTTGCATTATCAATCCAAAAATAGTGTTTCTATAGAATATAATTAATGAAATAACAACAATTTTATCATAATCTTTTCAAAAATCATTAATAATAAAATTGTGAAGAAACATATCATTAAAAAATGCATCAATATATAAACTACTCATCCCAACCTAATCTCCAACACAACACTCCACACAACCACATAATCACTATCCATCTGGAGAAACGTGACACTACCTATATCACATCACCCATGTCAAAAAAATATATTCATATAAAACTAAATACACCTATAAAAACTCATCACTACTCAAACCGCACCATAACAACCATAGAACCATTTCTGCCCCACACAAATAGCCACACCACCGCAGTCACACCCATATATTAGCCCTTTAGTCATTCTAACAATGAAATCGTGCTTTTAAATTGGCCATATCTACCATCAAATCATCCCATGCCTTCCTATGAAACCACCCACAACACCCATTATACAATACAAGAAAACACAAAAACTAGACACAAAAATTCCCAACCGAGACCACACAAACCACAAAAAGGGGATACAGAAAAAAACAACATACCCATAAACAAAACATATCAATCGTTCAACCTTTAAAAACTATTTTCATAAGAACTATGTGCAATTGAAATAAAAACTATCCCCAAATTATATATTTCCAGTCAATTTTTTTTATTACCATCATGAAATTTTGAAAATTTTATGGAACACGGCCCTATCAATTCAATCATTTTAAGGGTATAGAATCACAATAGTAGAAAACACCATCAACATGTTTCACTTCAAACAGATTTCAATAAATCATCATATAACTTCTATAAATAAACTTAAATATAAGAAAACATTCCATTTACTAGCCTTTTTGTTATAAACTTCTATTTTTAGTAAATTGGTTACCCAAAATATATATAAACACCATTACAATACAATATTAAAATAGAATATTTAAATAAATGCACAAATTTGTCAAAACCACCATCCTACTCAATTTAGTAATATCACTAAAACATGAATCCAGATTATAAAATGAAAACTACATATGCTTTACATTTATTATTCATGATCAATAAAATTAAAATTACCAAATTTAAACATTTTAGAAACATAGAGATGTACCATACTATTATAATAAGGGTTTCATACTCTTTCTTCTACATTTAGTTACAAAATAAAAAACACACAAACATGCTTGAGAAAATTTATACTAGTGTTTCCAAAAAAATAATGTGAATTTAATAACATTATACATGATTCGGTAAACATATAATACACATAATTCCTTTTTTTATGTCATCTGTTAATTCACATTTTAAAAAATTAAATGTGGAATTGTATTAAATGTTCACTATATAACTAATAAAAATTCAAGTATACCATAATGTTATATGTGACTAATAAGGGTACAAAACAAGTTTATTTATGAAAAAATACATTTAATTCAATGGTTTTTCACTAAGAATACTAGTCATCTTCCATGAAATACGTAATAAATGAAAAAACCTAGGGTAAATATAAAGTACTAACACGATAATAAAATATATCATGAATGGAAGGTAAAAGATAACATACCAACTCACATGGTAATTATAATGATCTTAAGCATGGATCTAAAGAAATAACTTCAATTTAATGACTTGAAATTTATTTAGCGAAACCTTTTTTATAAAGGATCATAAAAATTAGAAATTTTATATGATTAAACTAAATTTTTAATATTATAATAATACATGTATACATCTTGGACAGAGATCAACATCCTATACAACTCAATAATTAAAATGAAAATCAACTTAAGATAAAAATTATTCTAGTAATCATGGGAATAACACATATTGGGTTATACAAAGGTTTAATTATACCATTCAATCCAATTAATTATCAATCAATCAAGGAAAAAACTATAAACAACTAATAGATCTAGAACATAAGAACAATGTAATAATATAGATAAAACCTTAATCATATATTCTAATATGGTTGATAACCTAGATCCATGTACCTCCCTATGATCTCTACCATACAATGGTTACACAATAATATAATCGTTTGTAGAATGTTCTTAAATTTATTACATAAGATCATAGGGGTGCCAAATATCTACATCTCAGCCTATATTAATGGTCTATATCACGTGTCAGGATCAAATTTCATTGATTCCCTGATAGTTCCATATAATCCTCACTTTCTATGACTCCAAACACTCCCCTAACTGTCAACCCATGTATTTGATACATATTTTTCATGAACCACCCCAACTGGAACCCATCGGGGGCCAATGGTGAAGGTGAGAACAACCCTTTATGCCCTACACCAATAACACTCATGTTAGATAATAACACTATGTGTATAAAAAATCCATATGGGAGGCATTACAATCAATCACCAATCAACACTAAATAAATTCCTCTCTCTAATAAATTCCCATAACAATATGTCACACACATTTCAAAAAACATAATGAAATGCTTAAAAGTATGGGCTCTAAAACTCTAACTCATCTATAAACTCCATACAAACTACCTAAATTTTATATCCTCTATATTTCAATCTATTAAAAATATAATTAGAAAACTAGGGTAATATGAACACTTGGTAGTACTTAGAAGTATCTCCCTTCTAAAAAAATAATCATCTGACCATAATAAATAGGTAATAGTAAGGAAGTGGGAAATAAACTATGAAAAATACAACCACATATATAATTATAAAAAATAATAAGAAAAATAATTCACCAAACACCATGTTCTACATCATTTTTCATATCAACCATCATTTCCTTCAGAATCCAAAACCATTTCCAAACCATGGGTTCCAACCAAAACCATATCCAATAATTGAGATGTATTGTAAAACCCAAAAATATCATTAAATTCAATAAAATAAATGATCCAATAAATTCACCACCACATCCTTCAAATAAAATCGTTAGAAATCCTATTGTTTAACTCGTCACCAACTGACTATGTATGATAGAATGAATCAAAATCAATGACATATCAATCATCACCCCATTCCACACTTTTCTAGGATAATAAATATCAATATACAAAAACATTTCAAGATAAATCCACCATTCCACATCCACAGATGACATCGTCTTATTTCTATAACTAAACCACCCCATATCCACAAACTACATAACACATATCCACCATCCCAACCACGCATCAGTTGGAAAATGTAAACATAAACTAAGTCAACCTTGTGCACTCCCCCTTTTGTGTATTCCCTCTAACCAGCATCATGTATCTACATCATCTCCATCACAACCAAAACTATATCATTATAATCCTTACATCCTTGTAGAAGTAATGTGACATTAATATGTCACACATCAACCTTGTTCCCTCCTCCAACCATGTGGGACCCACACAATATATAATAATCGTCATAACATCATATAATTAATGAAATTTTTATACTTATAACTTATATTTTTTTTATATTTCGTAAGTACATTAATACTTCAATCCATTATAACCCAACACATAAAACAACTAAGATCCATTAAAACTCACAAGTATTAACATAATCTTTACCATTTTCTATAGAAAATCCTCAAAACCACTACCATCATATCAAGTTATCAACATTGAAACCACATATTAAAACACCACATAACATAATAAATCATTATCATTAGCACAACCATCTTTTCATGGGAAAAGAAAACCACATTAAAAAACATAATATTATTAATAACATTATAATTTGTCCAATTACCATTTTTTAGCTTTATCAAGTTAATCATGCCATTTATTTCCCTATATAAACCCATTCAACTAACCACATCTCATTTTAGGACATCTCGCCATCATTTTCCAAGATCATACATTTAAATCATCAGTAGTTATTAAAAGCTCATTTCTTATTTAATTGAGTACAACACCAACTCATAAACATCCCATTGTTTTTTTTATATTTACATACACATTTATTTAATTTATATTTAATATCTCAAGACAATAGTAATTTTATTAAATCAAATTTCCCAATTTCTAACTTACTTATTTAACCTATAAACTAATTTATAAATGTTTAAGGTTGGAGAGAACAAACAACAATAGTCCAACACTCCCTTTACAACCACACTAATTCAACCGAACAATAATCACAAAAAACTACCCCAATTCTAGAAAACATCAAACATAATAGTAAAAGAAAGTAATATGTCCTTATAATTATAGATTTATAAAATCTATTTAGATTATTATTGTTATGTATTTATCTAATTATATGGGTGTCGATGTTTTCCAATAAGATAACCCCATCAAAAAATATCAGTAAAAAAACTAACACATAACATGTATCAATAAAAAGAAAGAATCCCATTCATTCACCCCTTTCCATTTCAAAATTTTCTTACAAAATTCATCATTTTTATCTAATTACATCCTTTATTAAATTAGATTTACTCAAAAGTTCCACTTCATAAAAACAATGAGAACACATGTATCCATAAACAAACACATATAAAAATAATAATAATATAGGACCCTTTGAATAATTCACAATAGGATATTTAATAAATTTATTCTAGAATATATAAAATGATATTAGAAATCCCTGACCTAAAATGAAACTCTGATGACCTATGCAAAAATATGGGGAAAAAAAATGGACACAAGACTAGAACCATGAATGGGGAACCTTAATAAACATAAACCACTATGATTACCCATAAAAAAAATACAACCCTCCACACATCCTCATTATATAATGTAATAATGAGAGAACCAAGAAGAATAATAATAAGGAATATCCCATAATATTATGAAAAAATGAATTTGGGAATCCAAGGATAGTGACTGATAAATTATAATGAATTCTCTCTCAATATGGTAAATAAGTCCACCCATGGTTAATATAAATAATGGAAAAATGATATAATTATGAGCAGATATCTAATTTATATATGGGATCTAAAACACTACATTAGGGAACAATATTATATTATCACTCGATGTTGGAGATATCTCAAGCTTCAAACCAAAAATCCCATATAGTATCCCTCGTACCTCTCCCCTCTTAATCATGGTCAAAATTATAAATCCAATATGATCAAGGAAGGGTTAGATCAGGATAAAAAAACCATAGTGTAATTGCACCTAAGGTAGAACTAATGAAAATAAACATTCAGATCCTCATGTGACAGTAGAATTGGACGCACCATGACTAATCAATATGATGAACCCCAATACAATCCTTTATAATTCACATCATATAAGGCAAGTAGCTTGTTGTAATGTACCTCTGTAGAAAAAATCACTAACTACTATGATACATTTCACGATGAATTAAAACCTAAACTGTGACTAAGAAATGGGTAAATGAAATATTTTATGACTAAAAAGAACATTGTATGGATTATATACTAGAGTTAAAGGTTTTACAAGTTATGAAAATACTCCACAAAATTAAACAATTCATGACCGTGAATAATTTTCTGAAAATCATCACTTGTTGAACCACCCTCTACCTTATCTCGGTTTATTGTTCATTGACTAAGATGGAAAAATTATGTTTTCCTTCTCCCAAATAAAATATTAGATCAACCACCAAATTTATTCCTTTAATCTACTCCTATCACACCAACACCCAAAATAAGAAAATTAACCAGTTCAAAAGTTCAAGGTTGTTATATGTGTTAACTATATGCTGAAGATGTCAAACAGTTTCGCCCAAGATACCTAAGGGTATAATTCTTTAAATTCAAACTTCCCAATTTAATATCACAATATAAAAATTTTATGGACCTTAATTTTATATTTAAAAGTAACCATAACATTGGTAGGATGTGGTTACATCCTTGTATAGAAGGGTGTGATCAAAATCTATTGGGTTTATAGGATGTGTGAGTCTTTTGTATTACATTTAATCTCGACATACTTAATATAAATTATTATTATTATTTCCACAAGGGGCACAACCCAGTGGTTTAACCTCTGTAAGGTGTCCTGTATGTCTTTGGTTAGATCCTCCCCAAGATATTTAACAAGTTTCTATGTATTTTCCATGTACTAATTGAATGTAATAATCTTATTAATAATATGTTCATACCTATTAATAGTATATTGACATGACCAAATTTCATATCCTCTTTAGTAGAAGCTTTTGAAGTCATAGAAATATTCTTATAAAAGGAAATTGAACATCAAATATGTAAATATTTATATTTCCTATTTGGGAGTTTCTATTTTTTAAAATATTCCAAAGTTTTCCTTCTTTAGTGTTCAAGTAAAAAAAATCAAAAACCAATTGAGTGGTTGGAAGGGTAATAAATTTTACCTTGAATGATGAATCTTCCTTATCAAATGTATTTAAATTCTTATATTTTTATACTGATTCATGGTATAAAAATATACTTTTACTCTTATCAATAGAATTATCATGATTATTAGAAAATTTATTTGTAGTGGTAGCATCATTGAGATTACAATTTTCACTATTTCATGGACTATTTGTTTAAAATCCAACAAGGATGGTGGAATGGGAATAAATAATCTGGTTTTATTTAATGAAGCGCACTATGATCTGTTTTTTTGAAGAATTATTTCGGATAATAATTATTGGGAAAAAATATAAAGTTCAGATACATTGGATGGAATAGATTTACTAACCATCATTGTATGAATTCATTTGTAAGTATAGGTGTTATAAAAATTATTATTCTTTAATAATAATCTAAATATTGTTTTTCTATATGAACATACAATTTTCTTTATTGTATGAAAAATGTTTTGGTGTTCCCCTTTTCTAAATATATCTAATGGGAGATCCTATAACCAGAATAAAAATAGGGATAAAATTACTTTATTCTTGAGTGATCTCTCATAAAAATATATGGAGTTAATTTATAGTTGTTGTTATACCCCCAACAAAGAGCTTCTAATTTTGGAACTTGTGATAAATGGATCCCTCACTTGTAAGATGTTTTATAATTTCACTAAGTCCAATTTGATTTAGTATTTTAATAAACCATGGATTTATCTTTAAAAATACACTCTCCTATGGAGTGAAACCCAGGATAAACTACCCAAAAACTAAAAACTATGGAAAATTGGGGTATGAATTAACTCAATGTGAAACTTCTACAAAAATTGGAGGATTACATAGATCATACTTTATTAGAATGGTTTATTTATAAATCAATTAAATTTTTAGAATCTAATACATTAAAACTAGGGGTTTTAAAATGTTATCTTTCTAGTTTTTTATCCTAATGTTATATTATTCCTAGCTCATGGTAGTTTATAAACATGTTTAGGGTGGATGTAGGTAAAATATTTTCTTTCATTTGGTGGAATAGGAACCTCTCCTTCTTAAAAAAATTAAGAATTCATCCTGAAAATGGATATGACTAGAATTATATTATCCATTAGGCTAGCTAAAACTACATTATCCAATTTATAAGGTAATTACATTAAAGAACTATTTTATTAATATATTGGGTTAATTAAAGAATATTAAAACGAACATTGGTTATTCTTTTATGGTTTACAAATATAATTATATATATTATACTAAAGTCAGCACTGGTATTTTTGCCAATATTTTTTTTGGACCAACATGATATGATGACTTATATAGATATTAAAAAAAGGGAAGTTAATATATGCATCTAAAAAGATGTTAGACAGGAATTGTAATTAAAATTTTAAATATAGGGGATCATACATGAAATTAAAAATTCTATATTGAGAAATTTTTAAAAAAATTGATAGGAGGTGAAATCTTCTTTTATTTATGATGCCATGAATTTCATCATTTCCTTCCCTACGAAGAGACTGGTCTCATCTTGTATAACTAATTGTACAACTACAAGAACATAAATTTGGTATTTTTTAGACACTAAGGGAATTTAATTGGGATTTTAACTTCTAGGATAACATCGATGCGGGGTTGGGTATCACTAAATGGTATTTTTCACATGAAAAAAATTAAGGATTCAATATTGCATAAGACACATTTATTTTATTTTTTATAATTCTATTAGTCCTTATAGAATTAAAATAAGGTGAAAATTTATTGATTATTATTATAATTATTATGTATAAAAAATTATAGAAATAGAGAATTGTGAAGTAAAAAGGAGAGATAAGTGGAGGGGTAATGGATAGAAGTAAAGGAGGGACTCACACTCACCAACCCTAACCCTGGTCTCTCTCTCTCTCTCCCTATCCCCAAATCCTTACCTTAACTTAACAAATTATTAGGTTTTACATTCATGATCTTCCAGTGTGAACATTTTTATCAAAATGTGATGAGTTTAAGAACTATAATTTCATTCACTTCCTCCCACTATATCCCTCTCTCTCACTTTCATTAATAGGTGTATAAAATGTAATTTTGGAATTTTAGTGTGAATTAATTATATTTGTATCATCTATATAGTCTCAATTTATGGGATTCAATATATTATCTATGATAAAATTGTGAAATAAATAAACTAATATTTTGACGTTGATTTTTAGATGATGTGTGTCTTTCATTGTGAATGGGTTTAGGAACAAATGTATGGAACCCAAAAACGCACTTATAGTGTTGGGAAATTACTAAAATAAATCATGGGGTATCAACAGAACAATGAAGCTACTCTTGTAGGACGTTTTCTTGAGTGGTTGGTCGATGCCATCACATAGGTAAACTATGAGAAAAATGAATTAAAACAAATTTATAATTGATATTTATATGTCCAAAAAATTATAAAATTGTTCATAGGTAATTAGATGAAGGAAAAAAGTTTCCCCATTTATAGAATGTCATTCATGATGTTAGAAGATAACATTGCAAAAAGTATTCAAATGTTAAATAAATCCTAAACACATAATTCATGTGTTAAAAATTTAATTCAAATATTAATTTAATGTAATGGGAATGATACAATAATAGGAATGTATTTAGAATACTTTTAAAACTATCGAGTGACATAGTTTCTTAAAAAACTATAATAAAAACTTCGAAAAATAAGTTCATACATAATATTAGGGTAACTAGGAAGTTATGAAATAGATTACTGGTAATAAGTTGGTTGGGAAGGATTTTCCTATACACATTAAACATTTGTAAGGTGTCACATTGATTATACAAGTATTTATATATCGAATATAATTTTTAAAAATATTTCATGAGGGGTATTATGAATTCTCTTAAGATTTTTAAAATAGTAATAAATACTTATGGGGCCAGGGTGATCATGTTGTGTAAAGTGTAATTCTTGTTTGAGTTATCAGGTATGGGGTCACCATTATAGGTATTGAATATTATCATTTGGGAATATTATGTAGGATTTGTCTTCTTTTCCTTTTTATGGTGATTGTTATTTTTTATGAGCATTATATTTGGTTTATAATTATATTATATATTCTAGAATATGAATAATGTTGCTAAATGATTACATTAATGTCCATAAAACATTATTATAATTATTTTATACTATTTAGTATATTGATATTTATATTTATTCCATGATTTATCTATTTATATTTACGATCTTGTTAGTGTGAATTACTTTTTCAAAAATTATTTAGAGATATGTTGTATATATGATTTTGTATTAAACTAATATATTTGGAATGCTACATTGTAAAATATATTACATATATGAATAGTTTCCAATGGAATTTTAGGGATAAGGGGGTGGGTGTAGACTTCCCTAGATCCTATTTTTACTTACTATATTCTAGTAGAACATAGAAAGAAGATTAATATAAATTATATTCTACAATTTTATAGCTATTAAGGATATCCAGATATATTATGAAAATATTCAATGATGAAGGTCCAATGAGGAACAGTCATGAAGCATGGTGGCCTAAAATACCAATGATAACTAGAAATAATTGATTCATTATTGTAAATAATTGATGAAAACATTATATTTTCATCAACAATTGAATGTTATTTTGAGTATTATATAATCTAATGAAACATGTGGTTTGTACTAGGTTATGTTTCCTACTTAGACTCATGGCTTGCATACACAATTGCACAAGGAGTTTATTATAGTTGTTTAGGCTATCGTGTAAGTGTTTACTGAGTTTTCTACTCATACCCTATATGTAAATCTCTATACACTATTTTTAGTCCATTTCACCCATATATATATAGGTAAATAAGGTATAATCAGGAAGAATTTGTAGTTTTTTCCTAAATTTGGAAAGCTTAAATGGTCTTATACATGTTTTGGGATTTCGTATTTTTTCCTACTTTTAACATGAAATTTTGTTTCAATACCAACATATTTTATTCATGGAATGGGAATTCCAAAGGGTGAAATGTTTCACTAAATGAAAACAATTATTAATAATTTAGAAAATAATAAAATAATACTCTAATGAAATAAGTAGACCAAAGAAAAATAAAACAATCATAGGAAGAAGAAATTAATATTTTATTTCAAAATATAATTACATTAAATAAAATAACTTCACTAGTATCATCCCCCAATAGAAATATAAAGATTAAAATAAACCCTTCCATGATCAATGAATGACCCCAACAAACCTAGATCTAATGATTCACATCATTCATATTAAAATTAATTCATATTCAATCTAAATAGTAAAATGAGAACAATTGGGATTCAAAAAGGAAGATTTTGAGAGACTGAGAATATGTGTGTATATGGGTAGAAGGTGGATAAAATGATGATATAATGGAGGAAGGATTTACAATAATAATGGTATAGTCTAATAGATGTTGCGTGATGGAGGAGGTTGATCGATAGTGGTTGTGAGGGGATTGGAAAAACATTAGGAGGTGAATCAGATATAGGCAGAGAATGACATTAATAGTGATGTCATTAGGCCAAGAATGGTTGGGATGTTATGTATCCGGAAAGAAAAAAAGGACAAGGCTAAGGTTTTGGAAGAGTTCTATCATGGATAAAAGGTTTAGTCAAGTGGGTGAAAAATCCAAGATTTCCAATGAATTTTTTTTATGAATTTTCATTCAAAAATTAAATATGTAAATGTTAAATTCATTTCATTAATTTTTTACTAATGAAATTAACTTATAATTTATATACATATTTATGACCTAATTTTTTTTACTTTTTACATTTATCTTTAAATTATTAATTTATGTATACAAGAATTTTATTAATTAAAACCGTTTTATAAAATCTATATTATAGTTTTCATGATTCTGTTTTCTCATATAGATTTACTTTATAACAAAATTAAATTTATTAATAGTTTTATTTTATATCATCATGTTAATTTAGTAATTTTAATTTAATAGTTTAAAAAATGTGATCCATGTTTTCCTAGATATAAATGTCTAACGTAAAATCATCAAAAGTAATGTCATATGACATTTTATGTGAAACATATGAATAATGGTTAAATATGATTTTTACACTAAAATAATACTTTATCATCCATATTAAATTTAAATTATACCTCACTTAAAATCTAAATATCTATTATAATTTTTTTGGAGATGTTTCATTACTCTAAAAATTTATTTTAAAAACATAATGTAGCATGTTTTATAAAAAACTAACCCTATGAAAATTTTATTATTTTAATTTGAAACTATAATTCTTAAAATATATAGTGTATTCTTATCATAAATGTGTTTTCAAATTATGATATATTATTTTATAAAAAATTAAAATGGTCAATGACATACAATTGTAATTGTAGTGTATAATATTTATCATACTGGAACTATTTTCTCAATTATGTATTAAGAAGAAAAATTATACTTAATTATACGAATAATTCATAAAATTTATATGGTTTACATGTATAAATAATTATTTATACATCATATAATAAATAATATATAAAAACCAATATATATGTAATCAATCGTAACAAAATAATTATTTTTTATTCTCAATAAACTATTTTTATATGTATTGGGTGATTTTATTTCAATGTTAAATATAGAAATATAAAAAAATTAATATTACTACATTGAATTAATTTTTGATTTAATTTCATAAAAATTATCTTATGGTGGTTTTTTGTATTCTTGTGAAGAAATTATTTTTTTGAATAGCAAAAAATACATTTTAATGAAAATTATAATTTTTAAGACATCATCATGATATAAATAAGACTAAAAAATGTATAAAAACTATTTTAGGATTTAATATTGATTTGGAGATTTAATTACGGTTTTTTAAAATAAAAAATTTAATTTAAAAAACTTGTGTTCGGAATTTTGTGTCCGAAGTTATATTTTATTTTAATAAAAATATATTTTTTGTTCTTTATTCCATTCTTTTTTGGATCGGTTTTGATGTAAAATAACCCTCTTTTTTAATCTTAAACAAATAAATTTCATGTAAACACAAACCATTGATATTTATTAGTCTAAATTATAAAACAATCAAAACTTTATTAAAAAATACCCCACCCCATTTACTATATAAAACCCCATCATGTAACCCTTTTTCCTCACTTAAAAATATACATCCATTAATAAAAATTTACCGAATATGTCACGAACCGAGTCTGGTTTCCATCAAAACCGGCACTCGACCCGGCCCGCAAAAAGGCCTGAAGGGCATTCCCAATCCCCAGGGGCTAGAACAAGCACTTGGGTATCATAAAATGAAAATTGGGAATAATTTACCGGAGTTTCTAAACTTAAAACAACAAAAGAATTCAATAAAACTAATCTGGTTTTTTCAATCCAAACAATCTTTTTAAAAAAATCAGATCTGAATTACATAATTTAAACCAACTCAACAAGACTATAACAAAGGTACAAACCAAAAGGGAATAGACCAAGAACCCTCATGGCAAGGGGCACCACCCTCAAGCCATATCCATAAGACTTCACCACCAAGGTCCAGCTAGAAACCCGAACCACTGGAACTAAAAACTATACCCAACCTGCGACAACAAAAATAACCAAGTATACTTACACCCAAGGGTTTAATTATGGTGTGATAAAAATCCCAATAGGATACCACTACTAATAGATTCAATGTGATAAACATTTAATGACAAAAAGCATGCAAGATTTCAAAAACATGAAATGCTAGTTACAATTTCAAAAAGATGCAACATTAAATAAAAAGAGTTTTCAGGTGGGATAATTTAAATAATAAACAATTTTAAAATAAATACCAAATCTACTGAATTTTCCAACCACTCATACCGTATGCCTATTTAAGCACAAAATATCTAGTGAGCATAAGTAATGGGAAATAACCCTTAGGCACTAGCTAGTTGTGGGTCCCAGGTACCTCGTATCTCGGTGAGAGTAACCATTACAAATATCTGTTCTCATGCACAAGCCACTAGTAGGGAAAATACCCATAACCTATTGGTTCCCAATCATCATCATCATAGTTTATTTAGAGTTGTAAGCGTCAATCTTTCTAAGTGAAACTTAGGCCAAACCCCACGGATTCAGTAGCATACTAGTACACGTCCACCCACCTAGATACCCAGGTTTTCCATTTGTGCTCAAACAAGTTCAAAAAGTCAATGAATATTATTTTCACATGAAAAGATCATTTCTACATCATAAATTCACCAAACATCCTTCATGTATACAACACAAGTCAGAAAAGTTCACTTTTCATTCAAATTGATTTTGAAATCTGACTCACACAAAAATAGCCCACAACACTTTTCACATTTCATTAACACTTCAACAAATCCATTGAAAAATTTTATAAAACCATTCCAATATATTAAAA
This sequence comes from Viscum album, assembly GCA_963277665.1. NCBI lineage: Eukaryota > Viridiplantae > Streptophyta > Magnoliopsida > Santalales > Viscaceae > Viscum > Viscum album. Next base: position 715,862,370 of record OY728128.1, on the reverse strand, counting down.
CTCTCATAAAATCCCACTCACATGTTACGTAATACCATTTTTACCTTCAAAATAATTTTATCATCAAACTTAAATGAAATAACCCACAAACAAGTTTCGTTCCAACATCACAATTTAATAAAACATTTTAGAAATTTACAAATCATTATAAAAATTTTTGACATCTTAAAACATCAATTAATCTTTCAAAAACCCTTAATAGGTGAACACAAAAACCAAACTGTACATATTCACCATTTTCCCCCCTTTGTTTAACCAACTAAAACATTTACAATTCTCATAAAAAGAACCCAAGTGGTGTAAATATGTCTTGCACACAAAACCCATTTCAAAACCGACATGTAAGACAAAAAAACATATCAATTTTTATACAAAATGAAACTGGAATCCCTCGAGACATTTATAAAACCAATTTCAACTTTTATAAAATCACCTTGAATAATACTACAAAAGAGCCAAATAAAAACACACATTTTCATAAAATAATCTTCAGAAGTATAACAATGTTTTACAGATAAAACCGATTGAAAAACCCTATTTTTAGTCCCACATAACACTAATACATTACCAAAAAATATTTTTTTCCAAACAAGATTTAGTAAACCAATTCCATCTGTTATAAAATACACCCAAATAATACCCCACGAGTAACACATGAAAACACCCAATTTCAAGTTAAAATGAAACTATAAAATTAATAACTTAACCAAATCAATCACAAATAGTTTTCTAACCAAACCCAAAAAATGATTAATATGAAAAACGAGTAAGTACATCAATCTAACTCTTCAATAATTGTTTACACATGGAACCACCTACCGAAAGTGTCGAATCCCTCAAAACTTGCTGCGAAACATCAACTGCACCACCTTCTCATCACAAGGAAGATAAATCCATTCCTAGACCACAATATTTAACCAAAAGGACACCAAATAAAACCATATGTTTGAACCTTAACTTATGGACATTTTAGAACATAATGAAAGAGGGAGGAAACCCTAAGGAGAATGAAGAAATTGAAGAGAGAAATACTTACTCAAAAATATCATGAATAAAACAACCCAAAATACACTAGTGTATGAATTTGAAAACATCCAAACATTCAAGGGAGGTTCTAAAATGGATTAGGAGATCATGTAGGAACTGTAATTGTAACACCCCGAGATCTTATGAAAAAACATTCTTTTTAATTTCATTAATGTCTTATGTTGTATGCTACACCAAAAGGAGCTTGCACAACACGCATCCTTGACTTGCCTTGCATTACACGCAATCACGACCTTTCACGATAGTGTGTGTAATACGCAATACCAAGTTTCACTAAACAACGATATGCTATTAGAATATTATTAAAACTAGCCGTTATGAATAGTAATATCCACTTTTTGAAATTTTTTAAATTTTATTTTTCAAAATGGACTTCATTTTTTGATTCGGAATATCGAAATTAGCTTAGGGTGAAATTTTGGTACTTTTCGCATAACTTTCATTTTCTGATGAATAGTGAAAATTACTAAATTTTAATTAAAAACAACCTTTTTAATCGAAATAATTAATAGTGATAAATTATTAATTTGATTGGTTTTAAAGTATATTTAGAATATATTTTTACAATTTAATACAATGTTGGTCATTGGATGTAATTTCACATTTAAACCATACATAAACAAGTGTCAATCTTTTGGTAGTTATTATCTCTTAAAAACACGCTATTTGTTTTGACGATGGAAATTAATTTTTAAATTAATTAATACAACTGATATGTTTTGAATTTGGTAAAATAGAAATCATTTTTGAGTTCATAATATCAAATATAGCTTAGGCCTAATTTTTGGTATTTTTCTGGAAACTTTCATTTTTTTTGATGAATAGTGAAACCACTAAGTGGTAGTTAAAAAAATGAATTTTTCATAAAACTTAATTTTACCGCTTCTGTGGGTGGAATTTCAAAAATCCGAGAGACACGGTTGATGTCAGTAAGTAAAATGTGGTTCAATGAGATGAAAATAATTTTTGGTGAATAGTAACTTTTTACCCTTTTACCACGGTTAAAAGTAAATAGGATAATTAAGGGTAAAAATGATATTATTATTACCCTAACACATGTCCAAATTCTATTGGATAAGTGTAATTCGACCAAAAACAACCTTAGGAATAAAATATGACCATTTAGGCCCACTTGGATTAGATTAGGACATTTATTATTAATTTATTTAAAGAAGGGTTAAAATAGTTAAAATCAAAGTTTAATAAGTATATCATTTTTAATATAGGTTTATACATAAGATAAATTCGACTGTAAATATTCATTAGAAAGCTAAAAATATTTCCTACATAATGGTATTTTTTTTTAATTTTTATACATTAAATAATTTAATTTATTTATGACACAATGATGATGCAGTAATTATCTTATTAATGAAATATTGACATAATTGATGTTATAAATACCAAAATAAATTTAATTTGTGACTTTTTATGAATTACACTAATTTTATAGGATAATATGACATGTTAGTATTGATTTAATTAACTTTTTTATAACTAATAATTCTGTTATGATTTTCACAAAAATCAATTACTAAATAGTGTCAAAATTGACATAAAATAGTTTTTAAAACAAATATTATATTATTAATTGTAATTTTTTTCCTAAAAAACAAAGGTTCGGACAAATGACTTATATAAGGTTATATATATTAATAATAAACAACTTGGGGTTCGTTTGGCTTCTTATAGTAATTTTATTAACCTTATAGTATAAGAACACAAAAAGACACGTTAAAAGTAAAATTATCTAACTTAAAGTTAAAACTAAATGATAAGGTTACAATATTGAAATAAACATGTCAAAATTATATTGGATGAGAGTATTTCGACCCATCCCCACCTTAGCTTAAAAATAAATCAATTTAGAGCTATTTAAAACCAAATTTGGATTTATAATAAAATAATATTTTTAGTTATTCCAAAGGTGCCCCTCTCCTCCCTTATAAAAGGGCACCTCCTCCCCCTCTTACTCACACCACTTTGAGCCTTCATGCTCGGCCAAAACCTGCCAATTTCTCCTCTCCACTTCCATAGAAACATCCTAGAGGTTCTGGTCTTCTTCAAAGACCTATTTTAGTGCCCTAAAAGGAGGTTTCAAAGAAGCACTTCAAAGAAGAGGTAATGTCTGTTACCGATTCTTTCATCTTTATTCCTTCTTCCACTTCTTATTCTTTAGTTGTTTCATTATGAAGTAATATCATCAGTATCACTCATATACTGATATGTAATTATAATTATGAAACAACCCTATTTCACCATCTATCCATCCTACGGAAAAATAAATCACCGCACGTGCGTGCATACGGAATACCATCTCCACGCCGTGGTGTAATCTATTTTCCACCACCACCTTACTTGGATGGGTATAATGTTGTAAATAATGACTATATATGACTATTATAAAGTGATATTGATTCTGAAATAGTATACATACACTCCAATACAATTCCATGATCATAGGAACGATATCATCACTCGTGCGTACGTACGGAATACCGTCTCCACGATGTGATGCGACTCGTTCTACATGATATTCATTTCATAATGATTATATAAATGAATTGAATGAATGAATATGATATATATTACACTAATACCATTCTGGAAATGAGGTATCTATAACCTAAAGAGAATAATAAGAATTTATTCGACAAAACACGCATAAGAACAAAAAGTAATAAACACCCGAATAACAAGTAGTAATGAAATATTACTAATAATAAGATTAGAATATGACCATATATGATATCATAAAAATATGTATGATTCTGGAATAAGTCAATAACATTATTTAAATCATTATACAGGAGGTTCGGACATGTACAAAGCATATCGGACCTAAGGTAAGGGAAATATCATAATCTCATTTTTATCCGAGATTGTTTATACTTTGGAATTTACTGGGGTGTATTTTATCATCCACATCCATGTTTCCTCAATATGTAATATTTATATCCTTCTACAATAGTTTATATCCAATTTTACCCTTCGGTGAGTTTTTATTAAAAGATATGAAAGGAATCTTTTGTCGTTTTTCATACGAGATACTTTTTGACTTTTCCGACAAAAGTACGAGAAGAATGTTTTTTTAACTTATACGGCATGAATGGATTTTTAAAACATTATTTCCAAGAAGCTTCCTTTACAAGTTTTCAAGTTTATTTTTAATCAAATTCTTTTAGTTTAAAATTGTAAGACATGTTAAGAAAGGAAAATGTTTTTGAAGTAGAAAGGATATTTTCCTCAAGAATGGAGTTCAAGTGTTTTATCAAAATTATTTTCCATCTAAGATAATAAAGGGTTCTGTTTCTATCCCTATTATTACATGGATTTGATTATGTTGTAATGGAAATATTTTTATGAATTCCTTTATCTTATATGAATTGTTTTATGATGTCATGTTGTTTAAGAATCCCATTTTTATTACATGGGTGATGCTATGATGTATGGTTTATGATTTTGTGGCACACATAAGAATGGTATCATTATCAAATGGGTGGGAACTATATCTCCCTCCAATGCATTGGGTAATGGTTTTATATCTCATGAGATAGACATGGCTGGAATGGTAGGTTATACCGGTTCAGTGAAACAGGACTAAAACGAGGGTGACTCGGTTCAGAAATGGACTTTGTCCACTAAGATAATCATGGAAATGAGTCTTAACTAATAAGATATGATTCTCCATGATTATGTGTGTATGCCACTAAGTTTCATGTTTTAAGTTATGATTATTGGGATTTCATTTCACTACTATGATTTATCCCATGTTATGAAATTATGCTCTCTTTTGCAGGTTAAGATTTCCAAAATGTTATGTTCTTATGAATATGATGTGATTGATATTTCTTTTGTTTACCCTTACTGAGCATTTGAGATCACCCTTTTATGTTTTCTTTTTCCCCAAGATATAAAGAAAGGTATTAGGTAAAAAAAGGAAGATCTTTATGGGAGATGTTGAAGATCTTTCACCACGATTAGAAGATTATATTCCGAGTTTCCAAAGACACTAAACTGTTACGATCCTTGTGTGTGTGTTTTTGTTATGTACTAAGTATTCCGCAAAAGTAATGTAATGTCCATGTACATCAAGCTTCGGGTCTCTACAGTTGGTATCAGAGGAAAGGTTTAGTCAACCTTTAGAAACTAGGATGCGAGAACGTTAGTGAGATCCCTAGAGATATTTCTAAGGTATATCTAGGGATGTCCCTAAGGATAAGTATACGTATAGGATATAGTCCTAGAACTATGGTAACTATATTAGATTAAACCAAAGATGTTAGATATTGAAGTTACTCCCCCTTTATTATGATTTTTGCCTCTCACACTATTCTTTATGGGTTTTAGAAAATGGCTGGAAACAAGATGATTCATGATAATAGAGGATATGATGGATAATGGAATGATATTCTTCATGAGCAACCAAATGAAATGGGATTTGGAAGTGCAAACATCATTATTATGTCAAATCAGAAATCTCATAATATGATCAATAAAGTAAAATTTGGTAAGTTTCCTGACTCGCCTAATAAGAGAAAGATGGAGTTTCATGATGATCATAGTGGAAAGAAAGTTCAATTTACCCTATGTAAATCATGTGGGAAGAGGCATCAAGGATAATGTTTCAAAGGAACTGGAAGATGCTTTGGGTGTGGAAAAGAAGGACACAAAGCCAGTAAGTGCAAAGGAAAAGGTTCAGTTAACACCAGGGATGAGGATAATGGTATTGCTACGACATAAACAATGGTTAAATGTTATAAATGTGGAATGTACGGGCATTATGAAAACCAATGCCCTAAGGGAAAGTCTCATGAAGAGAATCAGTATGGTCGTATGGGTAGTATTTATGTTGATGATGATGAAGAGACTACAAATGATATATGAGATGAAAGAATTTTTGAAGCTCGGTCAATGGTTTAATAATATAGTGGAATGATTACATGTTTATCATGTGTAATGTTGCATAAGTAATCTCATAGTACTATGGAATAAAGAGACATCTAAGTATTGTTACACTGTTGTCTTTCCTTGAGTTTTGAAAGTGTATGATTAATGGTACCAGTATCCATGAAAGGTTATTCAGATATTTTTGGAATGTAGATGATATGAACATAATGAAGGGATAATGAGAAAATTAAATGTTTGATATTATTCATGATCTCATGACTGATATAATGAGAAGGTTATTTCATTGTTTGAGTATATAGAATTTTTGGATTTTGGTATGTGGAAAGAGTTAACTTTTGACTGCATTCATGTTTTCACTAAGGTTCAATGGGTATTCATTCTTCAAGAGAATACATGATTAAGGTATTCAGATGTTTGTAATTTGACCAACAAGATATATCTTATGATATATGGGGGATAAATGATGGCATTCACGTGATTGTTATGTGACATTTCAAGTAATCATTTTCTTTATACTATGAGCTTGGACCGAAGTATTTTAGATAATCCTAAAGATTGGAATAGATTATGTTGGACATAATTTAGGATAGAACTTTTTTTGATATTATTGATTCGATGTTATAGTAATATAGCTTCATAAAAAGGACAACCTGCAGGACGTTCAACAGCCCATCGCGTCGGACAAGGTTGTGGGAATCGAACCCACAACCGAAGTGCGACTGGCCTTTAGCGCCTACCACTGGCCTACAAGAAGTCCCTGTTTAGTAGGAAACTAGTTTTATTATATTAAGCAGTATTATATATGAAGTATATGTCCATTTTAGGAACCATATATGATTAATCTCACTATAGATGGACTTATGCAAGTTTTGATAACTTTTCTAACCTTTTTGTTTCAGACAGATGGAATGACCCATCATTCTATCACATGATCTGCTAACACATCACGAATGGCAAATTCAACTTCATTTAATTAAGGAATGAAGTGGAAATTGTTCAATTCATGAACAATAGTGAGATTGTACCAAAATCATGTAAGTATTTCTTTTAATTCATCAAATTTAGGGAAATGATCTTGAAAACCAAAAATGTTGCCTTAGTGACCTTATATATGATGGATTAGATGGTACCTTAGATCATCACAAATCTAAGGATTTGTGATTGTTGAATTTTTCATAGCCATGTTCTCTACCACTCTCTATCAGAACATGATGGTTAGGTTTCTCTTCTATATCCATATTTTCACCTATGTTCTCCTATGTGGAAACCCAGTGATTAGTTAACCGTTATGTTTCATAAATTAGTTTTTAAAGAATTGTTTTGGTATTCCTTTTTACGATGTGGGTTTCTATTAAAGAAACTTTGGAGTAGTAAACCATTTATAACCCCGATGAATTTCGAGGGCGAAAGTCATTTTAAGGGAGGTAGAATGTAACACCCTGGGATTTTATGAAAAAATATTCTTTTTAATTTTATTAATGTCTTGTGTTGTACGATACACCAAAAGGATCTTTCACAACACACATCCTTGACTTGCCTTTCATTACACGCAATCGCGACCTTTCACGATAGCGTGTGTAGTACGCAATACCAAGTTTCACTAAACAACGATATGCTATTAGAATTTTATTAAAACTAGCCGTTATGAATAGTAATAACCACTTTTTGAAATTTTTTAAATTTTATTTTTCAAAATGGACTTCATTTTTGGATTCGGAATATCGAAATTAGCCTAGGGTGAAATTTTGGTACTTTTCGGATAACTTTCATTTTCTGATGAATAGTGAAAATTACTAAATTTTAATTAAAAACAACATTTTTAATCGAAATAATTAATAGTGATAAATTATTAATTTGAGTGGTTTTAAAGTATATTTAGAATATATTTTTACAATTTAATACAATGTTGGTCATTGGATGTAATTTCACATTTAAACCAGACATAAAAAAGTGTCAATCTTTTGGTAGTTATTATCTCTTAAAAACACGCTATTTGTTTTGACGACGAGAATTAATTTTTAAATTCATTAATAAAACTGATATGTTTTGAATTTGGTAAAATAGAAATCATTTTTGAGTTCATAATATCAAATATAGCTTAGGCCCAATTTTTGGTATTTTTCTGGAAACCTTCATTTTTTTGATGAATAGTGAAACCACTAAGTGGTAGTTAAAAAACTGAATTTTTCATAAAACATAATTTTACCACTTCTGTGGGTGGAATTTCAAAAATCCGAGAGACACGGTTGATTTCAGTAAGTAAAATTTGGTTCAATGAGATGAAAATAATTTTTGGTGAATAGTAACTTTTTGCTTTTTTACCACGGTTAAAAGTAAATAGGGTAATTAAGGGTAAAAATGATATTATTATTACCCTAACACATGTAATAATTATATTGGATAAGTTTAATTCGACCAAAAACAACCTTAGGAATAAAATATGACCATTTAGGCCCACTTGGATTAGATTAGGACATTTATTAGTAATTTATTTAAAGAAGGGTTAAAATAGTTAAAATCAAAGTTTAATAAGTATATCATATTCAATATAGGTTTATACATAAGATTAATTCGACTATAAATATTCATTAGAAATCTAAAAATATTTCCTACATAATGGTATTTTATTTTTAATTTTTAGACATTAAATAATTTAATTTATTTATGACACAATGATGATGTAGTAATTATCTTATTAATGAAATATTGACATAATTGATGTTATAAATACCAAAATAAATGCAATTTTTGACTTTTTATGAATTCCACTAATTTTATAGGTTAATATGAAATGTTATTATTGATTTAATTAACATTTTTAGAACTAATCATTCTGTTATGATTTTCACAAAAATCAATTACTAAATAGTGTCAAAATTGACATAAAATAGTTTTTAAAACAAATATTATATTATTAATTGTTATTTTATTCCTAAAAATATAAGGTTCGGCCAAATGACTTAGATAAGGTTATATATATTAATAATAAACAACTTGGGGTTCTTTTGGCTTATTATAGTAAGTTTATTAACCTTATAGTATAAGAACACAACAAGACACGGTAAAAGTAAAATTATCTAACTTAAAGTTAAAACCAAATGATAAGGTTACAATAGTGAACTAAACATGTCAAAATTCTATAGGATGAGAGGATTTCGACCCATCCCCACCTTAGCTTCGAAATAAATCAATTTTGAGCTATTTAAAACCAAATTTGGATTTATAATAAAATAATATTTTTAGTTATTCCAAAGGTGCCCCTCTCCTCCCTTATAAAAGGGAACCTCCTCCCCCTCTTCCTCACACCACTTTGAGCCTTCAAGCTCGGCCAAACCCTGCCAATTTCTTCTCTCCACTTCCCTAGAAACATCCTAGAGGTTCTGGTCTTCTTCAAAGACCTATTTTAGTTCCCTAAAAGGAGGTCTCAAAGAAGCACTTCAAAGAAGAGCTAATGTCTGTTACCGATTCTTTCATCTTTATTCCTTCTTCCACTTCTTCTTCTTTAGTTGTTTCATTATGAAGTAATAACATCAGTATCACTCATATACTGATATGTTATTATATGTATGAAACAACCTTATTTCACAATCTATCCATTCTACGGAAAAAGAAATCACCGCGCGTGCGTACGTACGGAATACCGTCTCCACGCCGTGGTGTAATCTATTTTCCACCACTACCTTACTTGTATGGGTATAATGGTGTAAATAATGACTTTATTTGACTATTATAAAGTGATACTGATTCTGAAATAGTATACATACCCTCCAATACAATTCCACGATCATAGGAACGATATCATCACTCATGCGTACGTACGGAATACCGTCTCCACGATGTGATGCGACTCGTTCTACATGATCATCATTTCATAATGATTATATAAATGAATTGAATAAATGAATATGATATATATTACACTAATACCATTCTGGAAATGAGGTATCTATAACCTAAAGATAAGAATAAGAATTTATTCGACAAAACATGCATAAGAACAAAAAGTAATAAACACCCGAATAACAAGTAGTAATGAAATATTACTAATAATAAGCTAATAATATGACCATATATGATATCATAAAAATACTTATGATTCTGTAATAAGTCAATAAGATTATTTAAATCATTATACATGAGGTTCGGACACGTACAAAGCATATCGGACCTTAGGTAAGGGAAATATCACAATCTCATTTTTATCCGAGATTGTTTATACTTTGGAATTTACTGGGGTGTATTTTATCATCCACATCCATGTTTCCTAAATATGTAATATTTATATCCTTCTACAATAGTTTATATCCAATTTTACCCTTCCGTGAGTTTTTAGTAAAAGATATGAAAGGAATCTTTTGTCGTTTTTCGTACGAGGTACTTTTTGACTTTTCCGACAAAAGTACGAGAAGAATGTTTTTTTAACTTATACGGCATGAATGGATTTTTAAAAAATTATTTCCAAGAATCTTCCTTTACAATTTTTCAAGTTTATTTTTAATCAACTTATTTTAGTTTAAAATTGTAAAACATGTCAAGAAAGGAAAATGTTTTTGAAGTAGAAAGGATATTTTCCTCAAGAATGAAGTTCAAGTGTTTTATCAAAATTATTTTCCATCTAAGATAATAAAGGGTTCTGTTTCTATCCCTATTATTACATGTATTTGTTTATTTTGTAATGGAAATATTTTTATGAATTCCTTTATCTTATATGAATTGTTTTATGATGTCATGTTGTTTAAGAATCCCATTTTTATTACATGGGTTATGCTATGATGTATGGTTTATGATTTTTTGGCACACATAAGAATGGTATCATTATGAAATGGGTGGGACCTATATCTCCCTCCAATGCATTGGGTAAAGATTTTATATCTCATGAGATAGACATGGTTGGAATGGTAGGTTATACCGGTTCAGTGAAACAGGACTGAAACGTGGGTGACTCGGTTCAGAAATGGACTTTGTCCACTAAGATAGTCTTTGAAATGAGTCTTGACTAATAATATATGATTCTATATGATTATGTGTGTATGACACTAATCTTCATGTTTTAATTTATGATTATTGGGATTTCATTTCACTACTATGATTTATCCCATGTTATGAAATTATGCTCTCTTTTGCAGGTTAATATTTCCAAAATGTTATGTTCTTATGAATATGATGTGATTGATATTTATTTTGTTTACCCTTACTAAGCATTTGATCTCAAACTTTTAGGTTTTCTTTTTCCCTAGGATATAAAGAATGGTTTTAGGTAAAAAAAGGATGATCTTTATGGGAGATGTTGAAGATCTTTCACCACGATTAGAAGATTATATTCCGAGTTTCCAAAGACACTAAACTATTACGATCCTTGTGTGTGTGTTTTTGTTATGTACTAATTATTCCACAAAATTAATATAATGTCCATGTACGTCAAGCTTCGGGTCTCTACAGTAATGGGGGAAAAGAGTAAAAAAAGAAGGAGTTATGAAAGGATCAATTTACCTCTCCAAATTTGGGCGATTGCTGAAATACAGAGACGTTTCGACCAATTTCACGATTCCATTGAGCTCCAAATTGTGGGCAGAGATAATTGGGGAATGAACTAGGTATGTGGTCTCAGGTGAGAGTTGTAATTACCAAAAAAACGTATATATTGAAGGAGATATTAAAGAATTGAAATTTATTTTTAATGCAGAAAATGGGCTTTTGGACAGGCCCAATACCTTAAATAAAAACCCATATCCACCATGATTATGGATTCCTAAATGGTCCCAATTAATATTGAGATGTTAATAGGTCCGGGGATGACAATTAGGAATTGGAATGGATAAAAAATGTTGAAAAATGAAGAAGTTATAAAGGAATCAAAATTTATTTTTAAATCTGGAATTGGGCTCACGGTTTGGCTCAATTCATGAGAACTGACTCATTCCTCCATAAAAGCTTAGAAAACCCCCAAAACAAATCATGAATGGAAATTAAATGGAATTTAACTTTAAATAAATTCATTTATGTGAAAATTCTCCCAACCATGAAAACTTTCCACCTCGGAAAGTCACATCAAGGCCAAAGCAACAACCAGACCCAACTGAGAAACCAAGAGGTACTCCCTTGCCAGGTTTCACTCCCAAAGGCCAAAGCACCTCCAGTGATCAATTAATGAATTATTAATCTCACAAACAAAACTTACACCACTTTACAAAAATGATTAATCAAATTCATACTTTTTCCCAAAATAAAACTCCTTAAACACTATCCGAACAAGACTCAATCAATTCACCTAAACGAACAACAACATCGAACAAGGTTACACATACCTTGCTATAAATAAACCATTGGTCACTCTCCAATCTCAACGTTTACCCAGGGAAAATGTAGGTTTCTTGATAGATCGAAATGAGACTACCTACCACCAATCCAAGACCACAGATAAGTCTGAGTTACTGGTACGGGGGAAGAAAAATAGGCTCCCCACCATAAGAGACAACCTATATTTTTTCTGAGACAAAATCCGGACACTAACAGAGGGAGGCCTAAATGGAATCCTTGGTAAAAAGGGTATACTTTCATAAAACATTTATAGAAGAACTTATATAAGACTCATAGGGGGTCTCCCCACCATAAGAACTAACCATCTTAACCGACCAGCACGGGCCGGTACAAAAAGACCCCAAAATTTAAAGAGTTGGGACGACCACATGGTTAGTCTTTACAGTTTGGGAAACCATGCACTAACAGTAGAGATCCTTCTATCTAAATGGTTTTCTGGGGCATGGTCCCTACTAACCAAGCACAAACCATGTGCTCAACCTATCTATACAAACATCAAACCTTTCTCCAAATACTCAATGAAAATCAAAGCGGGAGGGAATAACATTGAGCGATGACATGGGTACAAGGCCCTCCACCTATTTCCATCGAATAGGAAAAACATAATAAAGATGATTATACCATAGGTTTAAACTCTTCCTATCTTTTATAATGAGGATAAGACTCTATACAAGGTTTTAAACGAACCTGTGATTTCCCCTGACTATGAGCCAACTTCTCTCCGATACCTATGGCTGAAGCTCAAATGATTGAAGAATAATTGGCCCCACAATTAGGCTTTGGAAACCCCCTTAATGAGAATTCTTCATTTGGTGTAACCAACAACTACACCGCAATCCCCGATAAGTTTTCCAAGACATAACACATTCTAAACTCACTTCACCCTAACCCGATATTTTTCTGAAACAAGGGCTTAGAAGATGCACACACATCACACTTTGTTTGTTTGGGTGAGAAACAATATAAGTAAAGAACACCTATACTCACCTTCCTCTAAAATGGAATATTTTTATGTTTTTCCATGGGAGACATTCTCCCAACATAACAGAGACTCTCAGATAATTGTCCAACTTTCACCTTTACGGTCAATCGATCACATGACATCATAAGGCATCACCGAACATGACCATTGTGGCTGATATAAATAATTAATGGAGAGGGACCTTATATGACGTCCCCAAACAACACACAATTATAGAAAGTGGCCACAATATCCTATCATGACCATATTTCCGACACTGGTGGTTTAACATGAACTCATGCTTCAAAGAAACTGTGAAGAACCCATAGGCCATCGTAGACACTGTCAAGACACTCATCCCCACTAAAAACCCTAGACCACTTCCAACTTTGACAAAATTAGGAAACTTAAGAAACTAAAGACTCTTTCAACCTTCTAGGATAATTCTCCCACTACAATAGGATCTAAAAATCAAAGAAAGTAATTTTTATAGACCCAATCAACAACGATCGATAAAAGATTCCTTATATTGATCAACTGGAGGTTTTTCCATTGGCAAAACAGTCTAGGTTGCACTTCGGTTATGCATTAACCATAAATGGGGGCGTACCTTATCCAATGAGAGAACCCAAGGACCCAACCAAGCAGGTCTATTGGTCAAAACAAGCCCTAAACCAGATCCATACACATGAAGGGAACCACCATAAAGGTTTCCCAAAACATATCTCATAGGAGACTACTAATCGGTCCTTCTACCCAGCTTACCGACCAAACATAAACCCAAAACACAGTTCAAACCGGAGGGGTTCTTGGACTCAAAAAATCCCACAATATCAACATTTTCAAAAAACACATAATATAATCCATCTCAAAAAATTCATCAAGACATCATGTTTTTCTTTAAAAACAATTATCGAAAACAAACGGTTCAGCGGTTAGCGTATCCACCAATGGTACCCCATGGGCCTTACACATGCATGTTTCTATGACACACTGGGCACCCTCCACATATCCATCCTGAAACTAATCCAGTCATTCCATCAACCATCCATCATCCCATATAACCCCATTTATGTTGTTGCTCACGGAAATACCAAAAGTTAAAAAAAATATTTCCACTTTTCAAAACCAAAACAGTCAACCAACACATCATTTTTCTAAAAACTGCTAACCAAAAGATCAAAATCCTAATTCAAATCTTACAAAACCTTTCAAAAAGACACAAACATTTAGAAAATAACTCACTTTCAAGATATTCACATCAATTTCAAAACATCTCATCCCAATAAAACACCCTTTGATTGTTTAGAAAACTCTATTGGAAACACTTTTCAAAACCAACTTCAATATAGTTCATGCTTTCAAAAGAGGAGTAAGCACACAATTTTAAATTTCAAAAAAATTCTAAAAATTCAGTTCCACTATTTCATAAATCAAACCATTCCCTCTTTATTTGAAAATCATTTCAAAAAAACTCTACACATCTTAAAACCAAAGAGCCAAGTTTTCAAAACTAAAGCACAAAAATATGTGAGAGGAAAATAGTTTCAGTGGGTGATATGGACATATGGTTGGGGGCTATATTCCAATCACTTCACTGTCATAGAGAGTGTTCTGGGGAATATCCTTGGATTCACATGGCTTTCCAGGCCCTGCGAGCTCACTAAGATCATTAACTCAACCCCCTTTTCATTTCCCCTAATCATCATCGAACGAAGAAAACCAAAGGACTTAGATAAATCCTTAATTCTTCAGGAAACTTGAATCCCATAATTAGGTGTGGTGATCAGGCACACTACCCATAACTGGAATTCCAAGTCCCAAAAATCCTAACTCTAGACTATCCTGACTCTTCCCCAAATAACATGACTCATAGAGTTAACCAGAACCTCCTCTGATACCATTTTTTCACAAACTGAATCTGGTCACCATCAAAACCGGAACTCGACCCAGCCTTCAACAATTCCCTAAGGGTGTTCCCAATCCACATGGGCTGG
This sequence comes from Viscum album, assembly GCA_963277665.1. Classification (NCBI taxonomy): domain Eukaryota; kingdom Viridiplantae; phylum Streptophyta; class Magnoliopsida; order Santalales; family Viscaceae; genus Viscum; species Viscum album. The sequence continues at coordinate 715,847,136 of OY728128.1, read as the reverse complement.
CACAAGTTCCTGGGTATCATAAAATGAAAATTGGTAATGATTTAACCGAGTTTATAGACTTAAAACAACAAAAGAATCCAATAAAACAAATCTGGAACTTTCGATCCAAACAATCTTTTAGAAACAAATCAGAATTGAATTACATATTTTAAAACAACTAAAAAAGACTACAAAAAAGGTACAAAACCAAAAGGGAACATCACAAGAACCCTCATGGAAAGGGGCACCTCCCTTAAGCCATCTCCATAAGACTTCACCACCAAGGACCAGCTAGAAACCCGAACCACTGGAACTAAAAACTGTACCCAACCTACGACAAAAAAAATAACCAAGTCTACTTACACCCAAGGGTGTAATTATGGTGTGATAAAAATCCCAATAGGATACCACCACTAATATATTCTACATGATAAACATTTAATGACAAAAAACATGCAAGTTTTAAAAACATGAAATGCTAGTTACAATTTCTAAAAGATTCAACATTAAATAAAAACTATTTAAAGGTGGGCTAATTTAAAGAATAAACAGTTTTAACATAAATACTAAAGATACTGAATTTTCCAACCACTCATACCATATGCCAATGGTAATCAAAAAATATCTAGTGAGCATAAGAAATGGGAAATAACCCCTAGGCACAAGCTAGTTGTGGGTCCCAGGTACCTCGTATCTTGGTGAGAGTAACCATCACAAACATCCGTTCTTGTGGATGAGAAACTAGTAGGGAACATACTCATAACCTAGTGGTCCCCAATAATCATCATCCTAGTTTAGTTAGAGTTGTAAGAATCAATATTGCTAAGTGAAACTAAGGACAACCCCCACAGATTCGGTAGCATACTAGTACACGTCCACCCACCTAGATACCCGAGTTTTCCCTTTGTACTCAAACAATTTCAACAAGTCAATGAATATAATTTTCACATGAAAATATCATTTACATATCATAAATTCACCAAACATCCCACATGTATACAACACAAGTCACAAAAGTTCACTTTTCATTCAAATTGATTTTGAAATCTGACTCACACAAAAATAACCCAGACCACTTTTCATATTCCTTTAACACTTCCAAAAATCCATAAAGAAATTTTATAAAACCATTAAAATATATTAAAACTCTCATAAAATCCCTCTCACATGTTACATAATACCCATTTTACCTAAAAAATTATTTTATCATCAAACTTACATGAAACAACCCACAAACAAGTTTTGCTCCAACATCAGAATTTAATAAAACATTTCAGAAATTTACAAAACATTATAAAAATGTTTGAAATCATAAAACATACCTTCCCCTTTAAAACCCCTCAATAGGTGAACACAAATACCAAACAATACATATTCACCCTTTTCCCACTTTTTTTAACCAACTAAATCATTTACAATTTTCATATAAAGAACCCAAGTGGTGTAAATATGTCTTGCACACAAAACCCTTTTCAAAACCCCCATTTAAGACCAAAAACCGTATCAATTTCTATCCAAAATAGAATTGGAATCCCTAGAGACATTTATAAAACCACTTTCAAGTTTTATAAAATCACATTCAATAATACTACAAAAGATTTAAATGAAAACACACATTTTCGTAAAATATTATCCAAAAGTATAACAATGTTTTACATATAAAACCTATTAAAAAAACCTCATTTTAGGCCAACATGACACTAATAAATTACCAAAACAGAACTTTTAGGCCAAATAAGATTTAGTAAACCACTCTCATATGTTATAAAATACACCCAAATAATACCCCACAAGTAACACATGAAAGTACCCAATTTCACGTTAAAATGCAATTATAAAATTAAACACTTAACCAAATCAATCATAAACAGTTTTCACACTACACCCAACATATGAGAAATATGAAAAAAGAGTAAATACAGAAATATAACTCATAAATAATTGTTTACATATGGAACCACCTACCGAAAGTGTCGAATCCCTCATAACTTTCTGTGAAACATCAACCGCACCACCGCCGCATCACAAGGAAGATAAATCCAGACCCAGAACACAATATTTAACCAAAAAGACACCAAATCAAACCATAGGTTCTAACCCTAACTTCTGGAAATTTTAGAACATAATGAAAGAGGGAGGAAACCCTAAGAGAAGGAAGAAATTGGAGAAAGAAACACTTACTCAAAAACAATATTGAATAAAAGGACCCAAAATCCATGAGTATCTAAATTTGAAATCATCCAAACATTATAGGGAGATTATAAAAAGTATTAGGATATTATTTAGTAACTGTAATGGGGGAAAAAGAGTAAAAATAGAAGGAGTAATGAAAGGATCAATTTACCTCTCCAAATCTGAGTGATTTCGGAAATCTAGAGAAGTTTCGACCTATTTCGTGATCCCATTGAGCTCCAATTTGTGGGAGGTGAGAATTGGGGTGCGTCTTAGGTAATTGGTCTTTGGTGAGAGTTTGAATAACCAAACAAATGTAGATATTGAAGGAGATATTAAGAAATTAAAATGCATTTTTAATGCAGAAAATGGGCTTTCAGGCAAGCCCAATCCCTTAAATAAAAACTCACATCCACCATGATTATGGATTTCTAAATGGTCCAAATTAATATTGTGGTGTTAATAGGTCAGGGGATAACAATTAGGAATTGTAATGGATGAAAAATATTGAAAAATGAAGTTGTTATAAAGGAATCAAAATATATTTTTAAATCTGGAATTGGGCTCACGGTTTGGCCCAATTAATGAAAACTCACCCATTCCTCCATAAAAGCTTGGAATACCCCCAAAACCAAGCATGAATGGAAAGTAAATGGAATTTAACTATAAAATAAGTCATTTTTGTGACATAATACCTCTATATAATTCACTTCTCATGTACCTAATCACTTTTTGGGACCAAAATCCCATTCCATAATGTATTCAGACTCGATCCAAAGGAGGTTCCAGAATGAGCTAGGATAGGGTTCTCATTCCTAGTCTTTCCATATTCTTTTTAGATTCTAGTCTCATGATCTCTTTAAAACACCATATTAAAATTATTAAATCTGTATATATCAATTTCATTATCATCCATTTTATCTATTATTGATGAGAGACTTCTAATTCCCTCTCATCTAACCTTTTACCAATTTATTACCATAACAAAGTAAGGGTTTAAATGCCTCTTTCTATTTTTATATATATTTTTTGTCTTAAAAATAATTTAAACCCAAAACTATTTTTCAACCGTGATTCCATTTTCAGTTTATTTTAATCATTTTTTCAATAAATAATGATAAATTAATCATTACGACTCACTGAAATATTTTTCAGCAGTTGTTTCAATATCAAAATAATGGTTTTCAAAAGTTTATGTTTTTTCATTTCATTTCTCTTCTTAGAATTTTTATTATTTTATTAAATATTGAAATGTATACCTAAAATGGTTATAAATAAATATTTTATTTTATTTTTTATAAAATTGATGTATTTATTTGGTGTTCCTTATTTTAAATTATATTAAAAACCAATGCTCACTATGGCACTTTTATGCTGCCTATGTAAATGAGTAAAATTTCAAAAACATCTAACTGTCATAGATATTAATTAAAATAGATTTTAATATTTTATATAAAATTTATATTCAAGTAATTTCATTTTCATTATTCATATATAGTAAAATCTCCATCATAGAAATAAAATTAAAAGTAAACGACCACAGTCATTTTTTATTGTAAAAAACAAGGATTTCAAGGAAAATTCCCTAAATTGTAAATATTTAATGACTTATTGAACATCCTTGATTCTATAATGATAGAAATATAACATGATGATACTTTTTGAGATTATAATACAATTTTACAATATCCTTTTACCATTATAATTATACTTCAATAATCTTGGTGATTATGAATCGCCTGATTTACAAATGACCAGAGTTAAAAATTGTAATTTAGAAAAAGAATGAAACCTAATAATATATTAATTAAAAGGAATAATAATAAGTAAATTAAAATGAAAAAAATTAATAAATAAAATAATGAATAATATTTAATTAATTAATATAATAAAGGACACATAAAGTGAGTCTAAACTTGAGGGAAGAGTTTTTATTCCAATTCTATAATCTTTTAATATATTATTCTTCATTTTTATATCTTCTCTAAAAGGTCTCAAATAAAACTTATTGAAATTAATACATTATTTTTTACATTAATTTCTGATTAATTGATTTTATGTTTTTCTCCCTTATGTTTTTATAGTTCAAACCCTACTTCGTTTGTATGTTTTTTCATTACTAAACCAATTTTACTTTCACATTAGTCTTGATTATTTGACCATGTTGTTCTAAGATTGATATATTATGAAATAATATATATAATATTTAAATTTCTATTCAGATATCTAAACATTAAATTTATATAAAATGTTCATCTTTTTTTATTAGTTTTTTTGTTTCTTAAAATATTATGCTGTTAAGAATGGGTATCCTTATCTTTTTTGACTATTTTCTTCTCCATAATATTGTTATCTATTAGAAAAAATAATTTCATTTTTATTCTAAAAGATAAATATGTAATATATTTTAAGCCATATATATTTTACATTGTATCTTTTTAAATTGGAATGTTATATTTCTCTTATCAATGTGGGATTCCTTAAGTCGATTTAAAAACCTAAAAATAATTTATTATCACTTATATATATCTTTTATCATCCAATACATATTTATTCACATTACTATTATTTATTTTCAACATAACGTTTTTAGGATTTCATTTAAAATTATGGATTTCAAATTCCCCTTTCTCCCCATAAAATGGATTTTGAAACTGACATATTGATTTATTCTTACCACACCAATACAATCACTCAAGTAAAATTCTCTACATGTTTTTTCCTTAAATTGTCTCTCTCTATATAAATAATATTTCTTATATAGAGTCATGTTTCAAGAAAATCCCTAAGAATTATCTCATGGTATACTTCATTTGGGTGATTTAATTTTTGGTATCAACTTCTCAAGTTATTGATTTCATTTTATATGATATTATTTGAAATTATTATATAACCCTTGTTCTTTAGATTTATTTTTGATAATAAGATATATTATGATCATCATATAGAAAACACACATATGTTAAATTATTAATAAAAGTAACATTTGAATTATATGTCCCTTCAATGGATTGGGTAATGATTCATATCTCTAGAGATCATAATGTATAGTCCAGGTGAAGTAAGCCATGTCCATGATGTTATATGTAGACAAAGTGTAGTAAGCCTTGGGTATTAATCATTATATTTTAAACATTAAAACTTGGAGTACTAGAATAATTATATCTAGTTTGACCATATAGGGTTAACCTTTACCATACATTAATATGAGTCATATTATAACCCTCATATACGTAATGTTGAATTCTAAATTAAGTAAGAGTATTGTGGTTCATGGAAATTATAGAAAACATTATTATGTATTCATTAACAAGTAAAATTACAGGTAGTCAATTTCATTAAGGGGTGGAATGTAACATCCTATGTTTTAGGAAAATAATTTTTTATGAATTTTTTATAAATTAAATATATACATATTAAATTCATTTCATATTCATTTTAAATAATATTAACCAAGAACTTATATACATTTTGATCACCTAATTTGTATCATGTACTTTTGTTTCTTAAAAAACATAATTCATGTATAATGTAATTATATTTATAATGATTATATTATTAATCATATTTTACTTTATTCATGATTATTTTTACAAAAACTATTTTTATTTTAAATCTTAGTTAATTTCATTGTTATTTTTCTTTTCACATCATTATAGTAATTAATTAATTGTAATATCATAGTTAATATAGTATAATACATTTTTTCATAATCACAAAATTTAAACATATAATTTTTGCAATTAATACTATATAAAATTTAATATAAAAAATTATGATTGATTGAAGATAATTTTTACACTGAAATATTACAAAATAATGACTTTTAAATTTTCATCATAGTTAATTTAATTAATAAATTATTGTTATCATATTCTGTATACATGTACAATTAGTCTAAAATTTTCATTTTAAAATATTAAGTAATATGTTTTATAATAAAATATAATAAAAAAAATATTAATTTTTTTATTTAAAATTTTAATTCCTCACATTTTTAGAGTCATATTATATAAAACTTTTCATAAAATATTGATAATTCTATTCTTATAAAAGTAAAATGGTCCTTGACATACAAATTTAATCACAATGTATAATGTCTTTTGCACTAGAATTGTTTTATCAATTATTTATTTTGAGTCAAAATTCTAATTAATTAAAAGACCAATTTACTAAAATTTATATGTTTTAAGTATATAAATAATTAATTGTGAACCATATAATAATTTATAGATAATAAAAAATATAAATTTAATCACTCATAACAAAAGAAACAATATTATCAAAATAAGTATTAATCCATTATATTCTATGGTTTTTTAGAAGTAAAATTTCAAAATTTTGGAATTTATATTTAATAAAATGCGATTTATTTTAGGAGTCATAAATTAAAAAATTTCTTAAAGTGAATTTTTTGGATTATTCAAAAGAAGTTGATTTTTGGTAAACAATAAAAATTAGAGTTTTTATTAAAATAATAAATTTTATGATAGAAAACTGATATAAATATGACCTAAAATTTTATAAAAAATATTCTTATAATGGATGTAAGGATTGAAAAATTTCATTAAAAAATATTATTTTTATTTAACAAACAATATTAGAAATTTGGGAATTTCAGTTATATTAATTCTAATAAAATTGTATTTTTGGATCATTATATTTAATTAATTGTTTCAAGGGTGATATTCAGTTTTAAGTTGTTTTAAATATTAATTAAACAGAATTTACAAAATCATAATCCAATAAATTTAAGGGGAATCAATAATATTCATAACCATTGGCCTAAATTGTTTTAAAAAAATGATTACTTTTTTTCTAAAATACCCCTTAGTTATATAAAAACTCATCCTCTACCACATTCTACTTACTTCCAAAATTCCTTTAATTCCCATATATTTTCCAAATTATCTCTATAAATATCCCTTAACATTTTAATAAGACCATGGTGTGACTATATCTCTCTTATCTAAAGGACTAACAGTCAATCTAAAGGTTGTGTCTCAAAGAATATGAAGAGGGTTATCATTATTAGTCCTTCTTATTTCCTTTGAGATTTTTTTCCATAGTCTATTTTAATAACCAATTAATAATTATTAAATTAGTAAAAATCAATTTTTTATAATATTTTTAATCCATTATTTATGATATATTACTAATTCTCTATTATCAACCCTTTTCATAAGTCGTTACTATGACAAAGTAAGTGTTTCCATGCCTTATATCATTTTATATTTTAAATTTTTTTCATAAAGTATTTTGAAATACCACTTAATTTTCAAACATGATTCCATTATAATTTTATTTATATCCTTTGGATCCATAAATTATTATATAGTTCCCATTACCACTCACAAAACTCTTTTCGAAAGAATTTTCTATATCAAAATATAGATTTTTCAAATACTTCCATTTTGTTTCATTTATCCTCTTAATCATATAAATTATTTAAGTAATATTCAAAATTAACCCTAAATAAGTATTTTATTTTTAAATTTTTTTTAAAACTAAAATATTTGTTTGGTTTTTTTCTTTTAAACTCTTTTTAAGGATAACACTCACAGTGGTAGTTTTACGATACTTCAGTGAACTATGCTGATTTAATAAACATGAATATATAATGTATGTCACGACCCATCCACAGGGGTCCATGCCATGTCTACCCCAAGCCATCCTTCCATAGGACAGGGGCTAGCGACTAGCACCAAAGGCGTAAATCCCAAAACTGGGAATACATTTTCTTCAAAACTTGAAAGTGCACACAACAGAGTACGAGCTGGAAACAAAATAATAAATAAAAATGTATACAAAAGGAGAGCTAAAAAGTAAAAAGGGGGTCATAAATACAAGAAAAATTGTAAAGTACAAGGAAAATGAATGTACAAGTACTGGAAAAAGGGAAAACGACTGCTAGATCGTCCATCGGGAAATCCTACCTGAAGGGTAGGTACAGATAGCCTCCATAGCACTCCATGTCCATCTGTCTTCTCCGTACATTGTCACACCGTGTGGTCCACCTATGTGTACCATCCAGTCCGGTTGCCCTTAGCCTTGGTCAATGATGTCCGTCGTCTGCATCCAATACAACGAGGTACGGGCATAGCCCATGTAGGGGTGAGTATAAAGATACTTAGTAGGGATCCCGAGACCCTTATGGTCTCAAAAAATCCAACAAGCATAAACCAAAAGGTATGAATTCAAAAGATAACATCACTTAGGTATATACCCATACATATACCTAAGTTATCAAGTAATCCATCTCAATCATGAGGTAAACACAAAAGTTACTGACTCAGATCAACTAGGATTTTATTTTAGGGGTACTATCATTCTGAACCCTTGGATGCCGAAGAATGCCTTCTCTATCAAGTATAGTTGGTCAGCCGCATCACATAGAGGTGCTTCCCACTAACCTTGGACTGCTGAGTTACTCCTCCGGTCGAGTACCATGGGTCTGCCGCATCACACAGAGGCTCTCCCCACCGTGGGTTTTCCGCGTCACACAGAGGCGCTGCCCCTCATAGCCTGCTGAGGTACTACTCATGTCGAGTACCATGGGTCTGCTGCAACAGCAAGGCACTCCCCATTGTGGGTCTTCTGCGACACCAAGGCGCTCCCCACTGGGCCAGTAGAGTCACTCCAAGTCTAACGGTCAGTAGTCGTCAGGTCTCAGGTAGCTACTAGGTTCCCATGAAAATGCTCGCTCATCTCCAGAAGATCTACTCCACAAGCTACTATTTGTTGCTCCAACTACCACGAAGTCCCATGAAGAAGTATATCAAAGGTCTTCCACATCATATGGGTCTCAACTCAATAGACGACGCTTCAATCAGACACCCAGTCTGTGAGTTATAAGCCTTTTAGTCCAGGGGGCCCGGTTGGATTTGTGCACGATCCAACCTGACCGTATCTCAACATTACCCCAAAATCCAGTGGGGTATACTCAAAGGGACCATCGCACTCCAAGAGTACCAGCACCATTTATGGTTCATCAAACGTTTGTCTGGTGCCAAAGATATGGCTAAAGAAAGTAAATGGTATGCAGTGGGCCCGGGTCCGGTCCGAACCGGTCGGACCTACCCGGTCCGACCCCCTCTAGGCCGACCTGGTCTAAGTCGACCTGAAAAAACTATGGGGTCTGGCCCGACCCATTGGGTGGGCCAGTCTGTTAGGTTCATCCCGGCCCGCTGGGCCCAACCCTCTAGGCCGCATGGATGATTCAGCCCGAGCTCGGGGCTGGTTCTGCCCGGAGCACCGTGAGGGTGCGGCTCGGCCCAGAGGGCATGGTCGGGCCAGTTCAGCTAGGGTGTCGCGGCCAGGGCGCAACTTCGGTCGGGTGACGGCTCGGGAGGTCGAGCGGTCGGGAGTCGGGAGGTGGTCAGGTAGGCTGGCAGGCGGGTCTGCGGGCGGTCAGGAAGGCTGGGAGGTAGCCGGGCAAGGCACCCGGCGGGCCAACAGGCAGCCGGGTAGGCCAGCAGGCAGGCCGATGGGTGGCCAGGTAGGGAGTGGCAAGGGCGCCAGGCAGGCCGGCGGGCAGCCGGGTAGGCTGGCAGGTGGTCAGGTAGTGCGCGGGCGGGCTCGGGGTAGTGGCTCGTCTCGGCGAGCGGCGCGGCTGGCGAGGGCTCAGCTGGGGCCGGTTCGGCAGGTGGCGGTGTAAGACACCGTGGGGGCGGTGCGGTTCACGGAGGTCATGGGTAGCACAGTCCTTGGTCTTCTCCACCTTCGTTTCCTTGTTGCTTCATTTCCAAGAAGAATATCATCATAAACAAGAACAGTGGAGGGGTCGGGCCATGTTGGTTTGGCCTGCACCCTCCGCGTTTATGGTGGTAACACTTGCCTCATCAAGATAGGAGAACGATGAACAATAAATCACCCGAAAAAATAAGCATAACCTAGTTCTTCATTTTTAAAGAAAAGAAGAACATGGCACATAAAACAAAACAACCCCTACCTTCTTTCGTGGATCGAAAATGAAGTCGCGGAACGAAAGCGAAGGAGATCATCGTTCGTCGCATTCACCTCACACTTCCAATCTCGAGATTCATTGGCTCGTAGAATGCCGGTGAGGAGTGACTTCAAATTCCTTCCTTGGATCCTACTAACATGGGACGTATTCAATTGACCTACCCTCCACATCGTCTTCAATGAGCCGACACAGCTCATGATTGGATGTGTGCAGTGGACACGACGAATGACGATCTCCTTTGTCTTCTTTCCGCGAATTTATCGTCGATCAACGAACGAAGGTAGGGGTGGTTTTCTTTTATGTTACATGTTCTTATTTTCTTTCAAAATGAAGAATGAGGTTATGCTTCGTTTTTCGGGTGAGTTGTTGTTCTTCGTTCTCCTACCTTGATGAGCCAAGTGTTACCACCCTAAACGCGGAGGGTGCGGGCCAAACCAACATGGCCCGACCCCTCTGTCATTCTTGTTTATGATGATCTTTGGGTTGGTGATGATGCAACGAGGCGACGAAGGTGGTGAAGACCAAGGGCCGCGCTACCCATGACCACGTGATCTGTGCTGCCCCCGCGGTGTCCGACGCCAACGCCGCCGCCGGCCGAACCGGCTGCTGTCGAGCCCCCGCTGGCCTCACCGCTCATAGAACCGAGCTGCTGCCCCGAGTCGGCTCGCGCCCTACCCGGCCGCCTGCCCGGCGGCCCGCGGGGCACCCTACCTGACCACCTGCTGGCCTCACCTCCCCCTACCCGGCGGCCTCCCGGCCTTCCAAGCCGCCCGCCGGCCTGCCCGGGCACCTCTCGACTCCTGGCCGCCCGGCCTCCCAAGATGCCAACCAATCGCAGCGGCGCCATGGCCCCAATGACATCCCGAGCCAGCCCACAACACCCTGGCCAAAATGGCCCGGCCGCTCCCTCTGGGCTGAGTTGTGCCGGGCCGCACCCTCGCGGCGCTCCCTGCCGAACCGACCCCAAGCCTGGACCAAACCGCCCATGTGACTTGCTGGCACGGGCTAAGCGGGCCGGGCCTAACCTAACAGGCTAGCCCGCCCGATGGGTCAGGCCATACCCAATAGGTCCGACCGAGTCGACCTAGACCGGGTCGGCCCAGACTGGGTCGGACCGGACCTGGGCCCACTACTGACCCTTTACTTTCTTTGGCTATATATTTCGAATCGGACGAACATTTGACAAACCGTCAGCAGCGCTTGTATTCTTGGAGTGTGATGGTCCCTTTGAGTATACCCCACTAGAGTTTGAAGTAATGTTGAGATACGGTCAGGTTGGATCGTTCAAGAATCCAACCGGGGCCCCAAGACTAAAAGGCTAATAACTCACAGACCGAGCGTGTAACACCCCGAGATTTTATGAAAAATATTTTTTTTTAATTTCATTAATGTCTAGTGTTGTACGCTACACCAAAAGGATATTGAACAACACATATCCTTGACTTGCCTTGCATTACATGCAATCACGACCTTCCTCGATAGCGTGTGTAGTATGTAATATCGTGTTTCAGTAAACAACGATATGCTATTAAAATATTATTAAAACTAGCCGTTATGAGTAGTAATAACCACTTTTTGAAATTTTGTAAATTTTATTTTTCAAAATGGACTTCATTTTTGGATTCGGAATATCGAAATTAGCTTAGGGTGAAATTTTGGTACTTTTCGGATAACTTTCATTTTCTGATGAATAGTGAAAATTACTAAATTTTAATTAAAAACAACCTTTTTAATCGAAATAATTAATAGTGATAAATTATTAATTTGATTGGTTTTAAAGTATATTTAGAATATATTTTTACAATTTAATACAATATTGGCCATTGGATGTAATTTTACGTTTAAACCAGACATAAACAAGTGTCAATCTTTTGATAGTTATTATCTCTTAAGAACACGCTATTTGTTTTGACGACGAGAATTAATTTTTAAATTAAGTAATGCAACTGATATGTTTTGAATTTGTTAATATAGACATCATTTTTCAGTTCATAATATCAAATATATCTTAGGCATAATTTTTGGTATTTTTCTGGAAACTTTCATTTTTTGATGAATAGTGAAACCACTAAGTGGTAGTTAAAAAAATGAATTTTTCATAAAACATAATTTTACCGCTTCTGTGAGTGGAATTCCAAAAATCCGAGAGACACGGTTGATGTCAGTAAGTAAAATGTGGTTCAATGAGATGAAAATATTTTTTGGTGAATAGTAACTTTTTACTTTTTTTATCACGGTTAAAAGTAAATAGGGTAATTAAGGGTAAAAATGATATTATTATTACCCTAACACATGTCCTAATTCTATTGGATAAGTGTAATTCGACCAAAAAAACATTAGGAATAAAATATGACCATTTAGGCCCACTTGGATTAGATTATGACATTTATTATTAATTTATTTAAAGAAGGGTTAAAATAGTTAAAATCAAAGTTTAATAAGTATATCATTTTTAATATAGAGTTATAAATAAGATAAATTCGACTATAAATATTAATTATAAATATAAAAATAATTCCTACATAATGGTATTTTATTTGTAATTTTTAGACATTAAATAATTTAATTTATTAATGACACAAAGATGATGCAGTAATTATCTTATTAATGAAATATTGACATAATTGATGTTATAAATACCAAAATAAATGTAATTTTAGACTTTTTATGAATTCCAATAATTTTATAGGTTAATATGACATGTTATTATTGATTTAATTAACTTTTTTAGAACTAATCATTCTGTTATGAGTTTCACAAAAATCAATTACTAAATAGTGTCAAAATCGACATAAAATAGTTTTTAAAACAAATATTATATTATTAATTGTTATTTTATTCCTAAAAATATAAGGTTCGGAAACATGACTTAGATAAGGTTATATATATTAATAATAAACAACTTGGGGTTCTTTTGGCTACTTATAGTATGTTTATTAACCTTATAGTATAAGAACACAAGAAGACACAGTAAGAGTAAAATTATTTAACTTAATGTTAAATCTAAATGATAAGGTTAAAATAGGAACCTAAACTTGTTTAAATTCTATTGGATGAGAGTATTTCAACACATCCCCACCTTATCTTCTAAATAACTCAATTTGGAGCTATTAAAAACTGAATATGACTTTATAATAAAATAATATTTTTAGTTATTCCAAAGGTGCCCCTCTCCTCCCTTATAAAAGGGCACCTCCTCCCTCTCTTCATCAAACCACTTTGAGCCATCAAGATCGGCCAACCCCTGCCAAATTCTCTTCTCCACTTCCCTAGAAACATCCTAGTGGTCCTGGTCTTATTCAAAGACCAATTTTAGTGCCATAAGAGGAGGACTCAAAGAGGCGCTTCAAATAAGAGGTAATGTCCGTTACCGATTCTTTCAACTTTATTTCTTATTCCACTTCTTCTTCTTAGGTTGTTTCATTATGAATTAATAACATCAGTATCAATCATATTCGGATATGTTATTATAATTATGAAACAACCCTATTTCAAAATCTATCCATCCTACGGAAAACAAAACCACCGTGCGTGCGCACGTACGGAATACCGTCTCCACGCCGTGGTGTAATCTATTTTCCACCACCACCTTACTTGGATGGGTATAATGGTGTAAATAATAACTATATATTATTATTGTCAAGTGATATTTATTCTGAAATAGTATACATACACTCCAATACAGTTCCACGATCATGTGAACGATATCATCGCTCGTGTGTACGTACGGACTACCGTCTCCACGACGCGATGAGATTCATTCTCCACGTTAACCATTCATGAATGATTATAAAGTATATATAATAAGTAATCATGAAATATATGACATAATAATGATACTGGATTTATGTGTATATATATGTATGTCATCTACTTAATTCCCTTCAACTCAATAAGGAAACGAAAACAGCGTTCATGCGTACGTACGACCTACCGTCTCCATGAATGGTGTATTTCTTTCCATTTACTGATATATTATATATATGTATATTCTGAATATATATTATATATAAATGATGTTTTATATTCCGGAATTAAGTAATCATGATCTAAGTAATCATATCAATAATTACACGTCTAAACACAGACAACAAATGAAACGATTTTACCTAAAACGCTCTTTAACATGGAATTTACAAAAGAACGGGTAAAATAAAGTCATAAGTGAACCATATATGGCATCATAACAATGAGTATGATTCTGGAATAAGTCAATGACATTATTTAAATTATTATACAGGAGGTTCAGACACTTACGAAGCAAATCAGACCTAAGGTAAGAGAAATATCACAATCTCATTTTTATCCGAGATTGTTTATACTTTGGAATTTACTGGGGTGTATTTTATCATCCACATCCATGTTTTCTCAATATGTAATATTATTTACATCCACCTACAATTGTTTAAATCCAATTTTACCCTTCGGTGAGTTTTTATTAAAAGATATGAAAGTAATCTTTTTTCGTTTTTCGTACGAGGTACTTTTTGACTTTTTCGACAAAAGTACGAGAAGAATGTTTTTTTAACTTATACGGCATGAATGGATTTTTAAAACATTATTTCCAAGAATATTCCTTTACAAGTTTTCAAGTTTATTTTTAATCAAATTATTTTATTTTAGAATTGTATGACATGTTAAGAAACGAAAAGTGTTTTTTGAAGTAGAAAGGATATTTTCCTCAAGAATGGAGTTCAAGTGTTTTATCAAAATTATTTTACATCTAAGATAATATAGATTTATGTTTATATACCTATTATTACATTGATTTGATTATGTTTTGATGGAAATATTTTTATGAATTCCTTTATCTTATATGAATTGTTTTATGATGTCAGGATGTTTAAGATTCCCATTTTTATTACATGGGTTATGCTATGATGTATGGTTTATGATTTGGTGGCACACATAAGAATGGTGTCATTATTAGATGGGTGGGACCTATATCTACCTTCAATGCATTGGGTAAAGATTTTATATCTCATGAGATAGACATGGCTGGAACGGCAGGTTAAACCGGTTCAGTGAAACATGACTGAAACGAGGAGTGAACTCGGTTCAGAAATGGACTTTGTCCACTAAGATAGTCTTGGAAATGAGTCTTGACTAATAATAAAAGATTCTCTATGATAATGTGTGTATGAAACAAAGTTTCATGTTTTAAGTTACGATTATTGGGTTTACATTTCACTACTATGATTTATCCCATGTTATGATATTATGATCTCATTTTCAGGTTAATATTTCAAAAATATTATGTTTTTATGATTATGATGTGATTGATATTTATTTTGTTTACCCTTACTGAGCATTTGAGCTCACCCTTTTATGTTTTCTTTTCCCCAGGATATATAGAAAGGTTTTAGGTAAAAAAAGGAAGATCTTTATGGGAGATGTTGAAGATCTTTCACCACGATTAGAATATTATATTCCGAGTTTCCAAAGACACTAAACTATTACGGTCCTTGTGTGTGTGTTTTTGTTATGTACTAAGTATTCTGCAAAAGTAATGTAATGTCCATGTACGTCAAGCTTAGGGTCTCTACAGTTGGTATCAGAGGAAAGGTTTAGTCAACCTTTGGAAACTAGGATGCGAGAACGTTAGTGAGATCCCTAGAGATATTTATAAGGTATGTCTAGGGATGTCTCTAAGGATAAGTATACGTATAGGATATAGTCCTAGAACTATTTAACGATCTTAGAATTTAACCTAAGATGTTAGATATTGAATGTACTCCCCCTTTACTATGTTGTTTTCCCTAGCACGATTTTTGCCTCTCACACTATTCTTTTTGGGTTTTAGAAAATGGCTGGAAACAGAAAGGTTCATGATAATGGAGGATATGACGGACAATGGAATGATATTCTTCATGAGAAACCAAATTAAACGGGATTTGGAAGTCCAAAAATTGTTATTATGCCTAATCAACAATCTCATAATATGATCAATAATCTCAACTTTGGTAAGTTTCCCGACTCAGATAATAAGAGAAAGATGGAGTTTCATGATGATCATAGAGGAAAGAAAGTTAAATTTCCCTCGTGTAAATCATGTGGGAAGAGGAATCGGGGAGATTGTTTCAAAGGAACTGGAAGATGATTTGGGTGTGGGAAAGAAGGACACAAAGCCAGTAAGTGCAAAGTAAAAGGTTCAGTTAACACCATGGATGAGGATAATGGTATTGCTATGAAATCAACATTGGTTAAATGTTTTAAATGTGGAATGTACGGGAATTATGTAAACCAATTCCTTAAGGGAAAGTCTCATGAAGAGAATCAGTACAGTCGTATGGGTAGTATTTATGTTGATGATGAAGAAGAGACTACAAATGATATGTGAGATGAAATAATTGTTGAAGCTCGGTCAATGGTTTAAGAAGGTAGTGGAATGATTACATGTTTATCAAGTGTAATGTTGTATAAGTAATCTCATGGTACTATGGAATAAAGATACATCTAAGGATTATTACACAGTTGTCTTTCCTATGTTCTGAAAGTGTATGATTAATGGTATTAGTAACCATGAAATGTTATTTATATATTTTTGGAAAGTAGATGATATGGGAATAATGAAGGGATAAGGAGAAAATTAAATGTTTTATGGTATTCATGAGCTCAGGATTGATATAAGGAGAAGGTTATATCATGGTTTGAGTATATAGAATTTTTGTATTTTGGTATGTGGAAATAGTTAACTTTTGACTGCATTCATGTTTTCACTAAGATTCAATGGGTATTAATTTTTCAATAGAATACATGATTAAGGACTTAGAATGTTTGGAATGTGACCAACAAGACATATCTCATGATATATAGGGATCAACAATGGTATTAACATGCTAGTTGTATGAACTCTTTGGTAATCGTTTTCACTATAATATGAGATTAGATAGCATTATTTTGGATAAGTCTAAAGATTGGAATGGATTATGTTGGACATAAGTTAGTATTGTTTAAGGATAGAAGTTTTTCGATATTATTTATGGGATGTTATTGTAATGTAGTTTTAGAAAAAGGACAACCTATAGGATGGGCGACAACCCATCGCATCGGACAAGTCGGTGGGAATCGAACCCACAACCGAAGTGCGACTGGCCTTTATCGCCTACCACTGGCCTACATGAAGTCCATGTTTAGTAGAAACTAGTTTTATTATATTAAGAAGTATGATATATGATTTATAAGTCCATTTTAGGAACCATATATGATTAATCTCACTATAGATGGACTTATGTATTTTTTGATAAATTTTCTAACCTTTTGTTTGAGACAGATGGAATGACCCATCATTCTATCACATGATCTACTAACACATCACGAATTAAAAATTCAACTTCATTTATTTAAGAGATGAAGTGGAAATTTTCCAAATAATGACCAATGGTGAGACTATACCAAAATCACGAAAGTATTTCTTTTAATTCCAATTTCATCAACTTTAGGGAAATGATCTTGAAAACCAAAAATGTTGTCCTAGTGCTCTTATATCTAATGAATTAGATGGTACCTTAGATAATCAAAAATTTATGGCTTTGTGATTGTTGGATTTTCCATATCCATGTTCTCTACCACTCTCCATCAGAACATGATGGTTAGATTTATCTTCCATATCCATATTTTCACCTATGTGGAAACCCAGTGATTAGTTTATTTGGGTAACCGTCACATTTCATAATTTTGTTTTTAATGATGGGTTTTAGTAATCCTTTTTACGATGTGGGTTTCTATTAAATAAACTTTCGAGTAGTAAACCATTTATAACCCCGACGAATTTCGAGGGCGAAATTCATTTTAAGGGGGGGTAGAATGTAACACCCCGAGATTTTATGAAAAATATTCTTTTTAATTTTATTAATGTCTTGTGTTGTACGCTACACCAAAAGGATATT
This sequence comes from Viscum album, assembly GCA_963277665.1. Taxonomy (NCBI): domain Eukaryota; kingdom Viridiplantae; phylum Streptophyta; class Magnoliopsida; order Santalales; family Viscaceae; genus Viscum; species Viscum album. The sequence continues at coordinate 715,829,130 of OY728128.1, read as the reverse complement.
TCATAACACGTATCCTTGACTTTCCTTGCATTACACGCAATCACGACCTTCCTCGATAGCGTGTGTAGTACGCAATATCGAGTTTCAGTAAACAACGATATGCTATTAAAATATTATTAAAACTAGCCGTTATGAGTAGTAATAACCAATTTTTTATATTTTTTATATTTTATTTTTCAAAATGGACTTCATTTTTGGATTCGGAATATCGAAATTATCTTAGGGTGAAATTTTGGTACTTTTCGGATAACTTTCATTTTCTGATGAATAGTGAAAATTACTAAATTTTAATTAAAAACAACATTTTTAATCGAAATAATTAATATTGATAAATTATTAATTTGAGTGCTTTTAAAGTATATTTAGAATATATTTTTACCATTTAATACAATGTTGGCCATTGGATGTAATTTCACATTTAAACCAGACATAAAAAAGTGTCAATCTTTTGATAGTTATTATCTCTTAAGAACACGCTATTTGTTTTGACGACGAGAATTAATTTTTAAATTAAGTAATGCAACTAATATGTTTTGAATTTGGTAAAATAGAACTCATTTTTCAGTTCATAATATCAAATATAGCTTAGGCCTAATTTTTGGTATTTTTCTGGAAACTTTCATTTTTTGATGAATAGTGAAACCACTAAGTGGTAGTTAAAAAAAATGAATTTTTCATAAAACTTAATTTTACAGCTTTGGTGAGTGGAATTTAAAAAATCTGAGAGACACGGTTGATGTCAGTAAGTAAAATGTGGTTCAATGGGTTGAAACTAATTTTTGGTGAATAGTAACTTTTTAATTTTTTTACCACGGTTAAAAGTAAATAGGGTAATTAAGGGTAAAAATGATATTATTATTACCCTAACACATGTCCTAATTCTATTGGATAAGTTTAATTCGACCAAAAACAACCTTAGGATTAAAATATGACCATTTAGACCCACTTGGATTAGATTAGGACATTTATTATTAATTTATTTAAAGAATGGTTAAAATAGTTAAAATCAAAGTTTAATAAGTATATAATTTTTAATATAGGGTTATACATAAGATAAATTCTACTGTAAATATTCATTAGAAATCTAAAAATATTTCCTACATAATGGTATTTTATTTGTAATTTTTAGACTTTAAATAATTTAATATATTTATGACAGAAAGATGATGCGGTAATTATCTTATTAATGAAATATTGACATAATTGATGTTATAAATACCAAAATAAATGTAATTTTAGACTTTTTACGAATTACACTAATTTTCTAGGTCAATATAACATGTTAGTATTGATTTAAGTAACTCTTTTTGAACTAATAATTCTGTTATGATTTTCACAAAAATCAATTACTAAATAGTGTCAAAATTGACATAAAATAGTTTTTAAAACAAATATTATATTATTAATTCTTATTTTATTACTAAAAATCTAAGGTTCGACCAAATGACATAGATAAGGTTATATATAATAATAATAAACAACTTGGGGTTCGTTTGGCTACTTATAGTATGTTTATTAACCTTATAGTATAAGAACACAAGAAGACACGGTAAGAGTAAAATTATTTAACTTAATGTTAAACCTAAATGATAAAGTTAAAATAGGAACCTAAACTTGTCTAAATTCTATTGGATGAGATAATTTCGACCCATCCCCACCTTAGCTTCAAAATAACTTAATTTGGAGCTATTAAAAACCGAATATGACTTTATAATAAAATAATATTTTTAGTTATTCCAAAGGTGCCCCTCTCCTCCCTTAGAAAAGGGCACCTCCTCCCTCTCTTCCTCACACCACTTTGAGCCTTAATGATCGGCCAACCCCTGCCCAATTCTCTTCTCCACTTCCCTAGAAACATCCTAGAGGTCCTGGTCTTCTTCAAAGACCAATTTTAGTGCCATAAGAAGAGGACTCAAAGAGACGCTTCAAAGAAGAGGTAATGTCCGTTACCGATTCTTTCAACTTTATTTCTTCTTCCACTTATTCTTCTAAGGTTGTTTCATTATGAAGTAATAACATAAGTATCACTAATATACTTATATGTTGTTATAAGTATGAAACAACCCTATTTCACCATCTATCCATCCTACGGAAAACAAAATCACCGCGCGTGCGTACGTACGTAATACCATCTCCACGCCGTGGTGTAATCTATTTTCCACCACCACCTTACTTGGATGGGTATAATGGTGTAAATAATAACTATATATGATTATTGTAAAGTGATATTGATTCTTAAATAGTATACATACACTCTAATACAGTTCCACGATCATGATAACGATATCATCGCTCGTGCGTACGTACGGACTACCGTCTCCACGACGCGATGAGATTCATTCTCCACGTTAACCATTCATGAATGATTATAAAGTATATATAATAAGTAATCATGAAATATATGACATAATAATGATACTGGATTTATGTGTGTATATATGTATGTCATCTACTTAATTCCATTCAACTCAATAAGGAAACGAAAACAGCGTTCATGCGTACGTACGACCTACTGTCTCCATAAATAGTGTATTTCTTTCCATTTATTGATCTATTATATATATGTATATTCTGAATATATATTATATATAAATCATGTTTTATATTCTGGAATTATTTATTCATGATCTAAGTAATCATATGAATAATTATAAGTCAAAACACGGACAACAAATGAAACGATTTTACCCAAAACACTCTTTAACATGGAATTTACAATAGAACGGGTAAAATAAAGTCATAAGTGAACCATATATGATATCATAACAATGAGTATGATTCTGAAATAAGTCAATTACATTATTTAAATCATTATACAGGAGGTTTAGACACTTACGAATCAAATCGGACCTAAGGTAAGAGAAATATCACAATCTCATTTTTATCCAAGATTGTTTATACTTTGGAATTTACTGGGGCGTATTTCATCATCCACATCCATGTTTACTCAATATGTAATATTATTTCCATCCACATACAATTGTTTAAATCCAATTTTACCCTTCGGTGAGTTTTTATTAAAAGATATGAAAGGAATCTTTTGTCGTTTTTCGTACGAGGTACTTTTTGACTTTTCCGACAAAAGTACGAGAAGAATGTTTTTTTTAACTTATACGGCATGAATGGATTTTTAAAACATTATTTCCGAGAATCTTCATTTATAGGTTTTCAAGTTTATTTTTAATCAACTTCTTTTATTTTAGAATTGTATGACATTTTAAGAAATGAAAAGTGCTTTTTGAAGTAGAAAGGATATTTTCCTCAAGAATGGAGTTCAAGTGTTTTATCAAAATTATTTTCCAACTAAGATAATATAGGGTTCTGTTTCTATCCCTATTATTACATTGATTTGATTATGTTGTGACAGAAATATTTTTATGAATTCCTTTATCTTATATGAATTGTTTTATGATGTCATGATGTTTAAGATTCCCATTTTTTATTACATGGGTTATGCTATGATGTATGGTTTATGATTTTGTGGCACACATAAGAATGGTATCATTATGAGATGGGTGGGACCTATATCTCCCTCCAATTAATTGGGTAAAGATTTTATATCTCATGAGATTGACATGGCTGGAACGGGAGGTTAAACCGGTTCAGTGAAACATGACTGAAACGAGGAGTGAACTCGGTTTAGAAATAGACTTTGTCCACTAAGATAGTCTTGTAAATGAGTCTTGACTAATAAGAAACGATGCTCTATGATTATGTGTGTATGACACAAAGTTTTATGTTTTAAGTTATGATTATTGGGTTTACATTTCATTACTATGATTTATCCCATGTTATGATATTATGATCTCATTTGCAGGTTAATATTTCCAAAATGTTATGTTCTTATGAATATGATGTGATTGATATTTCTTTTGTTTACCCTTACGGAGAATTTGATCTCACCCTTTTATGTTTTATTTTCCCCAGGATATATAGAAAGGTTTTAGGTAGAAAAGGAAGATCTTTATGGGAGATGTTGAAGATCTTTCACCACGATTAGAAGATTATATTCCGAGTTTCCAAAGACACTAAACTATTACGGTCCTTGTGTGTGTGTTTTTGTTATGTACTAAGTATTCCGCAAAAGTAATGTAATGTCCATGTATGTCAAGCTTATGTTCTCTACAGAGCGTCTGATTGATGCGCCGTTTGTTGCGTTGAGACACCTATGACGAAGCATTTCTTTGAAATACTTCTATGTGGGACTTCGTGGCTGTTGGAGCATCGACCAGTAGCTTGTGGAGAGGATCTTCCAGAGACGAGTGAGCATTTGCATGGGAACCTAGTAGATGGCTGAGACCTGACGACTACTGACTGTTTGACTCGGAGTGACTGTACTGGCCCAGTGGGGAGTGCCTTGGTGTCCCGGAAGACCCACAATGGGGAGCGCCTTGGTGACACAACAGACCCATGATACTCGATAGGAGAAGTACCTCAGCAGACTATGAGGGGGTGCGCCTCTGTGTGACGTGGCAGACCCAAGGTGGGGAGCGCCTCTGTGTGACGCGGCAGACCCACGGTACTCGATAAGAGGAGTACCTCAACAATACAAGGTTAGTGGAAAGCGCCTCTGTGTGACATTGTAGGCCCACTCTACACAATAGAGAAGGAGTTCTCCAGTAGTCGAGGGTTCATAATGATAAAACCCTTAGAATAAAATCATTGTTGAGGTGAGTCTGTATCTTTTGTGTTTACCTCATGATTGAGATGGATTACTTGATAACTTAGATATATGTATGGGAATATACCTAAGTGATGTTATCTGTTGAATTCATACTATGTAATTTATTATTGTAGGATTTAATGAGACCTTGAGTGTATTGGGGTCCCTTCTGAGTATCGTTATAGTCACCCCTGCACGGGCTATGCCCACACCTCATTGTGTTGGATTCTGCCGACAGTCAGCGTTGACCCAGACTGAGAGCACTAAGATTGGATGGTACCCAGAGGTTGACCACACAGCGTGACGATGCATGGAGGAGACAGATGGATGTGGAGTGTTGTAGAGGCAATCTGTACCTACCCTTCACGTAAGATTAACCGGTGGATGATCCAGGAGCCGTTTTCCCTTTTTCTAGTACTTGTAATTTCTGTTTCCTTATACTTACAGTTGGGCTTGTATTTCCGGACCATTTTAACATTTCAGCACTCCTTTTATATAAAGTTTTATTAATTGTTTTGTTTCCAGCTCGTACTCTATTGTATGTATTTTCTTGTTTTTAAGGAAATATCTTCCCAATTTAGGTATTTATGCCTTTAGTGCTAGTCGCCAACCCCTGGACTATGGAAGGCGGGCTTGGGGTAGTCACGACACATGCCCCTAGGGATGGGTCGTGACAATGTATATCATTAAAAAACGATTTTATGATTCAAAAAAATATAAATATTCAAAAAAATTGGGATAATTATTTTGAAATTGTATAATATCCACAATAGTAATTGAAATTAAAGTAATCAATCATAATCAATTTTAACCGTACAAAACAAGCTTATCAAGGAAGATTTTTCCAGTGGTAAATATTTATTAACCTATTTAGCTTCCATACTTTTCTAATGATATTGATAAAATATATTAAACCTTATATATCTTAAGGTACCATTTTATAATAAAATTTTACCATTACAATTATATTGTAACAATTTTGCTGATTTTGAATCGAACAATCTCAAAATATCTAACACGAATAATAAAAATTTAGTAAGTGAATAAAAGATGAATATAAATGAATTAAAAGTAAATATAATAAATAAATAAATAGAATATTTTTTTAATTATTTAAACAAATTAATAATATTTAATTATTTAAATTATTATAGGGCATATGAAGTGAGTTGGGGATTGAGGAATGGGTTTTCCTTAAATGTGTCCATAGTTTTCTAGTATTATTTTTCTATTTGATATATTATCTTCTATATACTAGATAAAAGATCTTAAAATAAATAAATTAAAGTTTTACATTCATTTTTGATAGATTGAAAGCCTCTTTTCCTCACATATAGACTTATTGTTTACATACTATAATGTTTGTAAGGGTTTTTCTTGACTCAATATATTTTCCTTGAGTAATAGTCATTCTTAATTGTTCATATTCTTATATGATATATATATATATATATATTATACCATTATATTTATTAAATTATATTTTCTATTTATATTTATTGATTTACATTTACATTCCATGTTATTATTCTTTAATGATTTTCTTTTTTTCAGAATATATGAATTTTTTATCATTAATTTTCTTCCCTTTATTGAAAATTTTTCTTCACCTTGTTTATGTTATCTCTTACCACAAATGATTTATTATATTATTCTAAAATACTGTTATATAATCTCTTCTAAACCAATCATATTTAACATTTTTTATATTTATAGGGGGTGATATATTTTTATTATTTATTTGGGAATCCATAAAATCATTCAAAAGGCTAAAATATACATTTTGAAACTCATATATATTTTTAATCTACCAATGCACATTTTTCCAGATTAGCATTAGTTCTTTTAAAAGAAAAATTATTGAGACTTATATCAAAATTATAATTTTTACTATACAAAGGTTTTATTTTAACAACATAGGAGTATGATTTTAATAATAAGTATTTCATATTAATATATTCTCATGGTATTTTTTTATATTTTCTAAGAATTAGTAAATAAACATTTCATAATTAAGTGTATTTTTTCACATGGTGCGATTTTTTTCCATAAAATATGGGATTTATGTTTACAACCCAGTTTCATTAAAAAAATTCTTTCTTTTATGAAGAGTCCAAAGTTGAAAGTTTTACATTCATATATTTTATACACATCCTTATATCCTGAAAAAACTAATTTTAAAATATAATGTATGCATGAAAATCTGAGTAAGGTACACAAAAATAATTGAAACCATTTATTCTAATAAAAAATATGAATACCCCTGAAAATGATTACATTTTCTAGAATAAAACCTTGAGAATAATAATAAAACATTATTACATATAAAAATAAACCGTTTCTAAAATAAAAACATGAAATACACATTATAAGGCATACTAAATTAAATGAATACATCTTGAGGATCATAAAGACACACAAAAATCATATTTAAAAAAATCACCTTTATAAGTTCATAAAAATTTATTTCCTTATGAGATAAAGATATTTTCCAATAAAACATTAGAAAGAATGAAATAGTTATTTTTAGAATCATATCCATTCCCCATATTCACTCATGTTTTACATGCATCAGAATAATTGGGTCATAGTTAATTTTATAGGAGTTATCAACCCAATTATATCCCTATTTTTTCCATTAAATAATTAATCATTACTCAATGCAATGGAGGGATATATTTGGATCTTGCATAATAAAGATATTTATTAGGATAAAACCTCCTAATTCATAATTCAAAATCAAAGTACCATTAATAAAACATTTGTAATTTTTCACTATTTCATTATAAAATAATTTCGAAACTCATATGAATATATAAGAAAATTTAATTTATATTTTTTTGTAAATTTTTTAATAAAAAACCCTTTCTTTTGAAAAATCTTAATTTAAATTTTTTATAGAAAAAATGGATTATGTTCTTCTTTTAGTAACTAAGAAAAATTGTAGATTAATTTTGATAGAAAATAATAACAATGAGGGTAAGAAAAGTTGGAAAAGTAATTTATATTAAAAATGATTGTTTTCACATTTGTAAAAAGTTGAAAATATCCAATATGATCAACATAGAAACTATTCCATTATAAACATTTGAAAATAATGTTAAAAATAGTCTAAAACATCATTTATCAACCAATAAATCATAAATATGAATAATTTTGAGACATCTAAAAGAATATGTATTTGGGGTAAAGTGTAGGAAATAAAACTTTAAGACTAATTTTTAAAGAAAATACATCGCCTTAAGTCTCTCCAAGATTTATACATTCTCTAACTCCTCAATAATAATATTATATTGTTTATTTAATTTCATAAGAACTATTTTATGTTTTATTTTATTATCTTTATTCTTATTATTTCATTTATTACCTAGTTTTATATATTTACAAAATCGGTTTGAGTATGATATTTTACGATTGTTTGGTCCTTAATTTAAAAAAAACGTCCAATAGAAGTTGATTGATTACATGGTGGTATGATTACATAATATTATTAATTTTAAAAATAACATATTTATACTCAAGAAAAACATTTAAAATCATGCACGTAAGGTATTCTTGAAAATTGAACCTCATTGTTTCGTGGAGAAAGTACTACATACATACAAATGTATATCATTTTTATTTTCCAAATATATGGAAAGGAAATAAATTAGTTAAATATTTATCTTTATAGATTACTATTTACATTACAATTATAATATTCATTCATTAAATGAATCCTTATTTCCATTCATGTAAGGTGAAAATGAAAAACAAACCACATAGCATCATTAATGTGGGAGTCCACACATACACAAGAGTGAAATTATCATTTTACAATGGATATACGGGTAAGAAGTTGGAAAATCTATTTTATTTAAATAATAATAATAATAATGTCATAAATCTCATATATATTAATTAATTTTATATTTATAACCATCTATGCGAGGAGTCGATGAAATGTGAAACACATTGCATCATAGAGGTGGTAATCTACACATATTTAGGTGAATTTTTTTTATTTCTCAAACGATGGAATGGAGGTAGAAAATAGTTTTTACATTAACATAATAAAAATTAATTTCAGGTAATATAAATATTTTATTATGTAATAATGGTTATATTATTTTGGAAGAAGTTTTAAGAAGAGATAAATTAAAAATATTTTGGTTTGGTCTTATTCCTTGTCATTGGATAACCACCTTTGGATTATACCTTAATCCTTATATGATGAATATTTGGTGAAGAAAAAGACCTATAAGAAGTTTTAAGGATATTTTGGATGGTATTTGGTTAGATATTAATTTATATTGAGTGATTAGACAATTTGATTATATGGGGGGATAGGATTCCCATTTATAAGTGTGAGAAGGGGAACTCTTGTAATTATTTAGAGTTTAAAAAAAATATAAAGTATTATTCATAGGGAGGTGGAAGAAAGAAGATCCAAGTTTAATTATAATATGGGTTATGGTAAAAATAAACTCAAAATGTCATATCAAAACTAGTTTTAGATATATTTTAGGCCTTTTCTCTTACTTTAACCATATTTAACCTATTTTAACCATTATAAAGATAACACATCTTTTTACCACAATAATTAATTTGTATAAACAAAACTAAAATAATTACTATAATTAAATTTTAATATGATTATTCAACACATTTATTCTATTTTATCAAATTAAATTTCTATATTTGGTATAAATTAATTTTAAAAAAAGTATACAAAACACATGAAAATCAGTATTTACATAAATTCATGTATTAGTATATAAATGATTTTTAACAAAATTATGCATATCATTGGTTCTAATGACTCAAATTATATTATAATGAAAAAATGGAAATTTGAATGAAATTTTTATCATTCCAATACCGAATGGAAACATCCAACCACACTATTTAAATGGAAGGTTCTAAAAATATGTTTGAATTAAAATAAAATATTACTCATGTTTCAAAAAGAATCAAGGGATTATAAATTCAAAATAATGATTATAAATGATTTTTTACAACATAAATATATATTTGGGAGAAACAACGTTTTTTAAATTTTTATTCCAATCAAACATCATGATAATGTCCTAAAATTTATTGTATTTTATAAAAATGGTATTTTTCACTATTCTCCATAAAATCAACAACTCCAAAAAAAATCTGAAAAACAACCTAAAAAATATTATATGATAAATAAAAAAATTATTTTTTATAAAATTAAAATTTATAAATTAATAAATTTAACTATAAAAAAACGTGAAATATATGGGAAAATTTTATTTTAAATAATAATGAAATTTTTTTCAATTGAAAATTTTCAATAAAATTATTTATGACATTAGGATGAATATGAACCCATAAAATGATTAATTATAAATCAAAATACTGATTCCTTACTATTATTACTTTGTTTTTCGAATTCCACCCAGGAAATGGAATTTTAATGAGGCTTATAACTTCATTTTTATAACATTGTTACAATATAATTAAGAAATTTATTTGTATGATTTGAAATCTATTTTCCTCCTAATATCTAGAAGTTATGTCTCAAAATTAGTCGTGTTTATTGAGTCACCATTCAAATTGTCTTGTGATGTACTTCCCTTTGGGTATTTAATTTTTTGTAACAATCAATCCAATTCTTGATTTAATTTTATATGATTCCATTTGAAATTATTATGTAACTAATATTTTCCATGGATTTTTAATAATAAGTTGTGTGAAGAAAAACATAAGTAACACTTATGATTGATTTATTATGATGACATGTAGGAATGGAATTATATATTTACGTAATCAATTGGATATTGCTTAATATCTCATGAGATCACTATGTGTTGTCTTGGCGATGTAAGGCTTGCCTACAATATTATACATTGGCCAAATGTAGTTAGACTCATCCATAAAGTTATGATGTATCAGAAGTTATCCTTGACCTATGTTTAAGATTAAATTATTTATTTCTAAGTCACATTCCAATTTTTTCCCATGATTACCATGATCTTGTGTAATATTGTATCACATATGATGTTTATACGATTTATTACCTATTAGGGTTATTTAATCCCGTAAAATATCACCCCGTTTTTTCCATAATTTATTATTATAGAATTTAAATTTTTATTTTTCTTCATTTTAAATAATATATACTTTTAAGGGTAGAATAGTAACCTAAACAAGTGAAAAATTAAACTCAATGAGAGAATATAGACTATTCCAATACAACATCAAATTATTCAAACTATGTATCCTTTAAAGAATATAAATGATAAAATATTTACACAACTCAAACTCATCCTCAATAAGGTCCCTGAATAATGAATCCTTCTTTTACAAGGTCTTTATGTCCACCTATGAATTTCTATTTCCCATTTTGAAATCCCAAATAAAAATATATGGTTTTTATATTTAATATGTAACATCTCTTAATCTTGAAATCTCTCACATAGCTAATCCAAGTTAATTAATGGACCTAAAACATGACTCTACGTATTCCATAGTCTTATAACTATCAAAAAGGGTGAAAATAACATAGTGGGGAGACTATAACCCATGGAATAGAGTTACAATACAATGGACATAGAAAAATACTATAGTAAGGAAAATAGCAGAAATAGTACATCATACAATTGGAATATAAAGGGTGAAGATGGTAAATTATATAATAAACCACGTAATGACTGGTTGGTATGTATCTAAATGTTAAATTGAATGTAATATGGATAAAATTATGTGTTAACATAAGGAAACTCAAAATTATCTGATCCCAGATCCCATGTTGGTCATATCAACAACCTCCAAGCCATCATATAAGAAAAATAAACATCAAGGCCCTTTTTCCTTGTCTGAAACTACATCCATATCATATTCCCTAGTACCAAATGGTGTTTTGAATCGGGCGTGAGTAAAAATCAGTATTTTAACCCCATCATTTCTACACAAAAAAACTATGAAAATAAGTTTATCCAATAAAATGATAATCATGATTATTAATTAATCAACTAATGCATTACCAAAATCAAAATAGTTCAGTACTATTCCATAACATCTTTGCATATTTAGAAAAACCATATCAACTATAACCACAAGTCTATGAAAAAATCACATAACTGAGTCAAGCCCTATAATCACTACAATATCCCTAGGAAAAGACCATTATATATGCAATTTTTAATTATTGTTAAAAAAAATTTATATAATAACTTCATCATCACCAGTAATATCCCTTTTATATAGGAATTTCATAATCACTCTGAGAAATCTTTTATAAAATAATTTTAGCATCATCAGGGATAGCCCTTCATATAAGCATTTCTTCATCACTAGGTATAGCCCTTTATATAATCATTTCATCATGAGTCAAATAAAAAGTAACAACATCATGAATAACACAACATTACATCAAACTCTTCAATGGTCAATTCATATAATTACCAATTGGATTTCAATTACCCATTCATTAGTTAAATTATATCTTAATCTTTTTCTGTGATAGTGTGCACACCAATTTTATATCAAATTATATCAAGTCATTTAAAAATAAAGGATTCCAATTTACAAGGTGAATATTTCACAATAAATCACTTAATATTTCATGTCATGATAAGTCATATTCTTAATCCATTATCTAGTTATTTATTATTCAAGGGTCATATTTCCCTACAGGTATATGTTATCTAGGTCTCAACATCATTGGGTATAAAAGAATATAAGGAGTAGTATAAACACATGATTATCATCACACATAATTCTATTTGTTGAAACAAATGTTGATCCAACACAATATCATAATATTTAACAAACACAAATAAATAAAAACAAAGCATAGGGAATTGTTCTTGACCACATACATTTAAAGAGATATTCAAGCAAAAATCTCTATCTGAAATACCAATGATGAATGAATGTAATGGATATCACAAGGAGAAACCTACAACAAAAAAGATCTAAAACCCATTCAACAATGGTCACGATATTACACCATGCTAATAGAGAAAATGAGGAGGAGTGGGTAATACCAAAGAAAACAAAATGACCTAGAATTAAATTCTCAATCGAGATGTCAATAATGGAAGGAAAGGATAAAAAATTTATCAGAGTTCCTCTAGGGTTTAATAACAGGTGTTCCATGGTGGAATAAATAAAATCATACACATAACTTGGTTTAAAACTATTGGTCCCTAGATATTCATGATTTGAAACCCTTTCAGGGTGTAAATTTCTTGATTTAGTGGATATGTCGAAAAAATAATTTCCTCAAGTTAAAATAACTCTAATTAGAAATTTCATAACGTGGATAAATTTCACACCATATAATAGTTTCATTCTCTAATCTAGTGTACAAAAGCTTCCTAACAATATGTTTGTGTCATGTAAACTATTCATGATGTGAATGTTTCCAATATACATATTTCATCCTTGATTCTATAGGAAAAGTATGAACCACCTATGATTATTTTCAATCCATGGATAACCCTTGAAACCCCTTGAAAACTTAATACATAAACACCATTGTTTTAAAAAAAACTTACATCTGGGAACTTTAGGTAATTTTCCCAGCAAACTATCTTTGTCCCTAAACAAGACATGAAAATAAAGGATTAAAAAATAAGAAAAACCCAAAAGAAAATAGGTTCAATTAAAACTCAAAGTGGAACATACCTAGAAAAAACAGGTTGTTACCACATCCCCACTATATGGAGCCTCATACCTGAGCTACTCAAAGAATCAAATTGGGGTTTTGAAAAAAAAAGTATAACAAATATGCTCACATATCATATTCAACCTCCCATATCTCCTCTTAAACTCTTCAATGTAGCCAGTATAGTTGAACTAAAGGTTTAGACATTCCACAAATATAGTTCTCACTACTTCCCATAATCTTCAATTGATTATTTTAAAAGGACATATCTATATCAAGATCAATTTCATCAATTTATACCTTATTATAATGGTTAGGATGTTATATCAGGAGTTATGATATGTGAGAAACATCATGAATTCCACGGTATCACATTGTATGGGACAATCAGTACACCACTGGACTGACCCTTTCAACTATCAAAAACAGTAAAACAAACATTGGTGCTTGCTTTCCCTATTTCCTGATGTAGTGTTAGACCAACCAAGGTAAAACCTGAAGGAAAACATTATTACCATCCACAAACTCCAATGTATGTCTCTGAAATTCAGCGTAATATTTTTTTATTCTCTTCATGGTCACCAACCACCTCCTAATCAAATAAACGATCTCAGATATCTCATTCAAGAGACTAGGTACAACAAGAACTGACTAACCTTCCTTTAACCAATAAGAGGAAAACAAAATTTCCTACCATAAAAACACATTAAAGGTTTCCTATAAGATTTTATTATATGTAAACACCATGAGTTCTAAATTTCCGTCCCATTAACCACATAAATCCAAAACATGTACTCATACCATAACCTCCAAAATCTGAATAATCTATTCATATTGACCATCAATATGAGGATCATAGGTTGTGATTAGAATAAATAGTGATCCTTGAGCCTTATAAAGACCCTTCCATAATTGAGACATAAAATAGGGATCTATATCCGATATGATACTCTTTGGAACATTATGCAACCAGACCAACCAGATCATCAACAATGAAGGTATTTTGGATAGGTATGAAGCGAGAAAACTTCATTAGTAAACCTATAATAACCATAAAAAATCATTCTTGTGGGGTTTCATAGGTAATATTGTCACAAAATAGATAGTGACATCATCTAATTTTCATTTCAAAATGTGAAGAGGCTGCAACAACCCAATAGGCCTCTAATTCTAGGCTTCCACATACTAACCAGTAAAACATCTCAGCACGAAGCCTACTACCTCATTCTTCATCCCTTCCATGAGTCATATTTATGAATATAACAAAACCATATTTTTTACCCTTTGATTTACCACTCATATAGAAGCATGAAACTCTCTCATCAACTCATGATGGATGCCTGTATGAACCCATACACACCCATGGATAAGAATAACATTGACATTTCCAAGAAACCATCTTGTCAAAGGCTCCCCACCATTGATGATATCTATTATATCTAATACCTCAAAATAAGATAATTTATCTTTATTGATATAATCAAGTATAAAAAATATAATACATGTAAAAGTTAGAGTTACTCATTCCTGGGACACTTGAACATCTAGATTCATGTCTACAAATAGTAACATAATTCACCACTTGCCGCAAGACTACCTCACTACCTCTATTTATTTATTTTCTCTCAATGCATCAGAAATTACATTCCCCTTTCTTGTGGTATAATCCAACATTAAATTTTATTACTATAGATATTTTACCCACCTCCTCACCTGAAGGTACAAGTTCTACAGAGAAAAGAAATACCTAAGGCTCTTGTTGTCTGTGTAAACCGGGAATCTATCATCCAAAAGATAGTGTCTGTAGCATCTCAAGGCATGTACCACTAAATCCAACTCCTAATCATGAGTAGTATAATTACCCTTATGCAATCATAGATTTCTATATCCATAAGAAACCACACAGTCCTCCTACATCAAAACTACTCTTAGTCCAACTCTAGATGAGTTATAGTACATAGTATATTCCTTACTAGGAACATGTAAGGTGAGGATAAGTGCTCAATCCATACATCCCTTTATCTCCTAAAAATACCTCTCCTAATATTTCAAACAAAAATATATCACCACATCCATGGTCATCATAGATATCGGTGCATCCAGACAAAAGAATCCCTAGATAAAAGTCAATTATAACCTACTAAACCCAAAAGAATCCAAAAATAGAATACATTCACTGGACACTCCTAGGATACCATGGTTGAACCTTATATGGGTCTTCTAAAACTATCTCCTATGAGATGAAATTAACCATGAAGTGTACATTATCAATCCAAAAACTGGATTTGGTTAGATTTGGGTAAAGCCGATACACTCTCAATAGTCTCAAGATGATTCCAAGTTATTGGGAATGATCATATATTGATTAATATTACCATAATATACCTTGGAAAAATCCACAAAAAACTAATAGAGGAAAGGATAAATGATCTAATTCCTAAAGTACATGAATATTATTTGTAAATTTATCAAACCAAATGGAATCACTACAAACTCATATAATCCATAAAAATTCCTAAAAAATTGTGAGGAATGTCTGATATTAACACCATAATTTGGTGGTATCCTATTCTCAAATCAATATAGGAAAAGATATTTCCAACTCTCATCTAGTTTTATAGATCATCGATGGGTGGAAGGAGATATTAGTTCTTGACCGTCATCTGTTTAATCACTGATAATTCACACATAAGTGAAAAGTCTAATTATAATTATGGGAAAAAAGAAATGGATAACCCCAAGGATATGTATTATGTATTATGAAACCCTTAATTTCAAGATCTTCCAATTCAACATTCAACACATGATGCTCTTTTGGTGTCATCTGATATGGTGGGATAGAAACTGGCTCTGGTCCCAACACGAACTCGATCATGAACACGATCTCCTATATGGGTGGTAATCTATAAAAAAAATTAGGAACTATATCAATGAAATTATCTACCATTAGAGGAAGATAATCCTACTATATTTCTCTGTCATCCAGAGAAAATATTATTATCTAATCCATGATAAAATAAATTATACAAAAAATTGGTCTTGCATGACCAGCCATAAGATCCCACTCACACTAATTAAAAAATATTCCTCCATCTAGGGATAAAAAGGTAACTCTCTTATAGTAATATTAAATATGATATTGGAAAATAACTAGCCACTACAGACCAATAATTAATCCAAAACCAACCATTTATAGCATAAATTGTTCCAAAAAGATATAATAACCACCAATTTCTTTAGAACACACCCTGTAACATTTGATATTCTATGTCCGTACTCCCAGCTGTGTATCAATGGTCAAGTCCCAATCCATTATTTTTACAACCACACCAAAAATATTAAGAAAAAGTGTAGATATATTTAAATTTTATGCTCTTGTATCAAACAAAATTCAATAAAGGGTAGATGATATTATAATCCTACCTTTGACGATAAAAGGACCAACATATAAACTAGATAGAGTAGAGTATATAGCGTAAAAATAACTTTACCTTATTACTTGGTCTCTAGTATAACTCCACTATTCTATTTCCTCTACCTGGTACTACCACTCATGAACTAGAGTATTATATCCCCTTCATTGACCTCTACTTCTAGTGTAACTCTAGATACAAGTCAACTGAGGGGTGGTTGTGTCCTTTAGAGGCGCTGGTACCTATCCTGATCCCCTACTTCAAATCTTCTACTCTATTCCCCTATAAAAAATTTGTAGGTGTCCCATCCTACCAAAATCATAGGACAAAAATTCATATCAGTAAAACTAAGGCAGCTTGTGGCCAGACATTCTATACTAATAGCACTAAAACTGAACATGGTTTGGATATGGATTCCCACATCCCTAGATTCTTTTCCCATTTTTCCTTACTGATTACTATTTTGGAACAAAAACTCTACGTAATGATTCAAATGACCGTATTTGGGAAAATTGAAACCACGATCTTACTCGATGGAACATTCCAAGAATGAAGAGGGTGGTGCACGCAAGATTCAATGTGTACGTACAAGATAGGAATCAGTTCCCAAAATAATTCTTTTCTAAATACGATGGGATATATCATTCATTTTACAAATTTTATCAATATTTTCAAGTTAATCATTCACACAACATAAGTTTCATGTGTAAAAATATAAATTTTGTGTACAAGAGACCTGTTAGATTGAAACCATATTCTATTCCAAATATGATGTCAATCACATTGCATAGATGTACACCATGGAATAAACTGAAGTTGTGGATAATTCCGCTTCCAGTACCATAAAATTATGTGTCCATCACCAAATATGTTTATAAATAGAAGATCACTCCATTTTTTTATGGTGACTCTCCAGAAGGCAAGTTGTTACTCTTGTACAGGTTAGACCAAACTTCCGCGACATCATAAAAGCATGGAACAATCATTGTAAATACTTTTTTCATGATAGGATCCATGTGGGTCTATGATAGAATGTTCCCATAGTTGATTAAACCTTTACAAACCTTTTTCAACATAATTAGAGTGCATCCAAATCCTCCTTCTACCTATAACTCAGAAATTGTGCAGAACCCCAATCTTACGCACACCCTCTCTTCTAAACTCTATGTAACGTCTTTGGGTTAGAGCATCATTCGTAAGAATCCTTTTCGTAAAACACCATACCTTGAGTGCGCCTGTAGCGCACACCCCTCCAAGATTGTGTGCAAAAATTTCATGGTCCCTCGTGTGAGGTCCCATTTTCTTCTCGTTAATGTGATGACGTACATTTTTCTTTATCGAATATGTATCATAACCCTTAACTCTTCTCATCATTGGAACCCTAGTTTGGACCTCACGACTAGACACTCATCCCGTCATTATAACCTGGCAGTTCCAAATCCATGTCATGTCTAGAGGCACATGAGCTATGTAACTTAAGCCCATTGGATGGGGAGTGAACCCCTCCATGTCTGAGACACAAGACATAAATCTACATCATCCCAATGTTCTCATCACTCAACGTAAAACTTTTTCCTTACCAAGTGAAATAAACATAGGATTCCCCATGTATAATCATCGATGGATTCCACCTTCTCCCCCACCACCGAGTAATCCTATTGCATCGGGAAACATTCATTCATAATCCCCACTTACCGTATGCAACAAGCTTTGGATACACCATACATGACTCACATTGAATGATATCCTCCATGGGAAGCATCCACATGTAATCCCCACATTATATCTCATTGAATCCCCTTTCACGACACGAGAATATGGTCTACTACTTCCTCTTATTTCTCACACTGAGCAAGAATCACATGGGATTTTGTGGATAATGGTGATCACGAATTACTCCCAAACACCACTATGTTCCTTCTCTATCGATACAATTACCAACCTCCATTCAAACAAGATTCTCTAATGCATAATCCCCAACCGTACACACCCTATGGGTCTCTTATAAGGTATAGGCCCCAATCACATCTCCTCTATGAGCCTCCTCCTTATGTATAAATCCCAACCCATTCCAAACTACATGATATTTGATTCCAAACTAACTGTGATATTTAGGAATCCTACCTAAGGTCTAAAACCAACATCCACATTCATCCTAATTTTCTTCTAACCACATCCTTGGTAAGATCATTCCCCTCACATTGGATATCACATATCCTCCAAGTCCCTAGATAATCTCAAATTATTTTCCCACTCCAACATTGACAAAGATAAATACCCACACTATCCCTTGTGAATGGAATCTTTCAGGTGTAATCCCCACACTATCCCTGGTCAATGAAACTTTCTTATTGGTAGAGTCCTTAACGTACGGTGTTAAACTGCATGGATTAGTCTTGTCACACAACCAAAAACTGCATCATCAAAATATGTGGTTTTTGATCCATGTGCTTTAATAAGGGTACTTAGGATGCCTCTCTATGGATCATTCCAAAAAAAGTCAAACCTAGGTGATCCCTCCTAGGGATGTTCCCCATTAATCCACCCAAAGGGGTGTTCTGATCAACCTTCATGGTGTGAAATAATCTAATTATGGAGCACACATCCCTGATCTGCCTCCATGAGGTGTCCTAATCCATCCATAGATGATCATTTAGGTGAGAAATATTCTCTCCTATATACACACCACCTTGATCCACCTCCATGGAGAGTTTTTATCAATCAACTATATCTTTAAAATAAATTAAAATTATGACCTGAACCCAAATGCATAACTCGTGAAAAAAATTATATCCCTAAGAACAAATCATTTGAAGATATGGGCCTTAGGATTTAAATCCATAATTATTGGAATGTAATTCCTTAAGTACCATGCCTAATATACCTATATGAGATTCCTTCCCAAGTGGAAGAATACATGCGACCAATGTTCCTAGCATTCATACATGTCTGTGATGCTAGAATGTCCAAATAAAAGCTGTGTAATTTACCAATGACCATAAATATATGGAACCAGAAATGAGTTCCATGAACATGACTTAACATTGTAAGGGAGACCATGGCTAAGAAAAAAGTTCCAAGAAGAATAATTGGGAGGAGGAACCAACATCCCATCATCCCGTTCCAATCAGGGATCAAACATTATAGTTAAAAGAGATGAATGATTCCCACATTTGGAAAGTGGTGACGTGGGGTAACAATAACGATTTCTCACATTAAGTTGTATGTGTTAGACATAGTGAATGTGTTTCAAATAGAAATTATGAACATGATGTGAATCTATTGTCCTCGATATGGGGACTAGTAGTGTATGAATCATTAATAGATTTTCATTTCACAATATTAAAACATCTGGCGCCTGGCCCCACCAAGAAAAAAAATGGTCCTAGCATGGAACTCATGAGAAATTGGGGTAGTAAACATTGGGAATTCCCCTTTCTATGACATTGTCAGCATTGATCCCTCTCCTTCTTTGGATGATTGGATGAAATTAGGGAATTGGACATAGATTTCCTTATGAATATATTGACAATTGAATCCACAATCGCTTTCAGATCCCTGTAATTGAAAACCAACCACCCAATGCATGAATATGCCAGATAAAGAGAAATGTTAATGCAAAAATCCCACACGACACCACCTATACCATGAATTCCTCTATGAACATAGATAATTCTCTCCCATTCTCAGTCTCATCCTCATAAATCATCCATAGGAGGGTGATGGACACCCTCATACATCAGTAGAAGAATGATGGGATCATTCCCACAAGGTATATGTCCCTCCAAGACATGAAGTCTTCAACGATTCACTAACACCTCCTCCCCAAGGTCCATGCAAGGAGAAATGAATCCCCATTCCAACAAATAATTTATTAGGATTCTTCTTGATGGTGTGATCCTATGAATTTTTCCCCTACCCTGAGGAGGTGGGGGATTCCCAGCTCACCCTGACCTTGACTACTTAATGGGATCCCGAAAGGAGGGATCCCACCAGGCCCCATTAGTTCCAGTAACAACCTATATTTTAGGATGAATAATGGTTTTTCCTTGCACATGCATTACAAAAATTGTTCCAAAAAATCTGACATCAATGTTGAACTCAAGATGATGAGGATTCATAAAAAGGGGAATCATATTATATGGCTCCAGTGTCCCTTTCCATCGATGGTGCATTACGACATATACCTATGAATGATGATTAGGTATCTATCTTCAGACATTTGGGATCGAGACCTCATCCACCTCGCCAGAAAGCTGGAATGACTCTATCAATCACTGGTACTATCAGAAGTTATTATGGGCTTGTCCATGATGATTAAATTCAGTATTGAGTTCCTCCCCAAACTTATTATTCCCAACATATATTTTCTCCTCATGTCACATCCAATCAGTGTGAATTCCCTCCTTGTTTTATTCCCAAATCTATCATAGGTCCGCCGATTTCTTGAATCGGTCAATGAAAATTTCCTCCATACTTCATTGTAAACAATTATGGAGGTCCTCCTGGTGCTATCAAAATTATTTAACACTGAGGTCCTCCCCATGTCACAAACCGGTATAGTGTATTTACTCCACACTACTTTAATAGTCAACAAGGAGGACCTCCCCATGTTTCCACCAACCAAGGTGGAGGTCATCCCCACACTTTCATAAGCCAGTATGTAGCCTTCTCTATATTCTTGATCCTCAATATGGAGGTCATACCCATTCCCATTTTAATCATAATTGAGGTACTCCCCCATTCCATTACTACTTTTCAACATGGAGTTCCACCCCATGTCCCCACCAGCCAGCGTGGAGGTCCTTCCCACTCCTTCCCTAGTGAATGCAGAGGTCCTGCCCACTCTGACAACAAACAGTGTGGACGTACTCCCCATTCTATCACCAACAACTAGTTTGGTGTCCCTCTATATATCCTAACCAACTAGAGTGGATGTACTCCCTACTTCTTCACTAACCATCATGGTGGTCTACCCAGTGTCTAAGAACTAACATACCTTGAAGAACCATCCCTGTGAAGAAGGTCAAATCACATCCACCGAGAGAAGAATTCTGGGAAGCACCAAGTCATCATCAAATCTATCAAACTCTTAGGTTCTCTTGAGGAGTGCGACTGAAATATGGAGTCTTCACCCCAGTCATAAGCATCAGATTCTGGGGTAGCATCCTAGAAGATGAGGTTATCCATTCTAGAAGGTGAAATCCATAGGATCCCCAAATCCTTTTAGAGGTACATATATGTGGAGAACTATTTATACCACTTTCATGGGATCATAGTATAGTTGTATCTATCATCTCCAATATCCCCCTCAACCCCTACTCAAGGTCATGTAGATCTATTCCAGTATGGGATGACTTCTTTAGACCATGAGTTACCTTAAGATACAAAAAATAGTGAATCTACCATTACACATGAGGAAGCGGTGAACATCAGGTCCTATAAGGACGTGATGATGTTGTTGGTGCAACCCCTAAGATTCTTTTCAATGTGTAGAGAATAGTTAACCACATAGCGAACCCTCAACCGGATATCCTACCTCCACACTGATCTACATCAGTTCCACTGCCAATTTTTTAGATAGAGCATAATGAAACTTGTGATGACCAAGAATAGAGAGCCCCCTCGGAGAAATAAATCCTCTAGGAGACTCTCGCTACTGATCCGTTTTTGGTGGTGTTTTCAATGAATGTGACTTCTTACTTTGAGGTTCTAGTGTCACTCATTGATGTTCAGGATGTGTGCTTCATCCGAAAAGTTTGGAAGAGGGTTTACCACCTCTGTGCATGTCTGTTGGTCTACCCAAGAAAAAAGATCCCTTCAAATAGATAGATCAGTAGTGTCTAATGGCTGAGTTGACATCACTCCCAGTGGATTAGAATATTGTGTCACCTGGCTACTAGAAAACCCTCCAATAGAGATGCATCAAGATATTCATTGTTCTCTATAGAATCATGTAATATGAATCTCTAAATTTGTAGATCCAAGGTTGGGGATATTATGTTACTCTCCAGTTCATCCTTATCTGAATATTGCAAGACCTACCCATTGATATCTAGGACCTCCCACTGGGTATAATTATGGTAAACAAGGTCATCCCCAATCTTTTGTAAATCCAGAAGGATAGGGGCTCTGATGTAGAGCATGGTTAAGAATAACCTCCCCCTAGGCTAACAGAATATCTAATATACCCTCAAACAGGTGTCTGTACTCACCTACAAAGGCATATAATCGGCCTTGGGGATCCCTTTACATCATTTCCCATTAGTTAGAACATCAAAAAGGAAAAGTGAGATATCTAACTCTCTAATATGTATGGTATTGCACAAATGACATATGTTGATCCTGTGATTTATTCCTTTCTCTAGTTGTTCGTCAATCAGATAAGGATCATCATTGAGCTCCTTTCTCTACTGTGCTCAGATTATGGTGACACTAGATAGGATATTATTCCTCCACTACTAAGGCAGCACCAAGTCCTACTTTTCCACTTTCCCCTAGTTTATCCTACTGATTCTATGCAACCATACAAAGTAGTGGTTGAAGTGTATCACAAACGACCATAGTATGAGTCGAAAGACCCACCCAAGAAGCATAACAACCCTCCTCTGGATCTAGGTCATGCCACTCTATGAAACACCGTGGACTCATACTTAGTTTATGATCATGCCAATATTTTGGTGGTTAGAGATCCTTATCAAGATAGGGAACATCACCGACATGATTTTATTACCCCTCTCACAGTATGAATCAAAGACCTAGAAACAAGACATGTGGCAATATCATATGACAACAAGCTGTACCCAGCATAGGTGGATGATATGCAAGCACCACTTGATTTTTGGAACCCTAGAATGTCCTTATTTAATGGAATGGGAGATCCTATAAATATTTCCCCCACATTATATCGAAGTGTAAGCCCATTATGGGAACCAAGAGATGGAGGAGGCCTATATGCTTTGATGTTTCATCTAGAAAATAGAAGGAAATGTGTTAGTCTCGAACAACCATCTACCCATTGGTTCTATCAAATCTTGGGAATATCTTTTAAAAAGTTCATCTACCTATAGAGCTCAACCGTATACAAGACACGCCTTTATGACCTTTTGAGTGGAGGAAATTTTCTGGTGAGTGCATCATATACTTGATTTACTAGTGGAAGGGCCTCACATAGTCATTTGATATGCCACTAAATTGATATAATCTTTTGATTAAGTGTATAAGGAAAATAAATACTGAGATGTTCCCTACCCTTATCACTCGGAACTTATCAAGTGGGTTTGGTAATTTCTCTAACAAGCCCAACTTTTGTAGGAATCCAGGCAGTAGGAAAAAAAATTTCATTATTAACTCCTCTAGATCCCACCAGAAGGTCTTATGAATATTTGAATGTCATCATAGTGTAGGTATAGTATCCTGATCCACTATTATTATTGGAACAGTTTCCAACAAAGACTCACAGAGTGTAACAACCTCATCAAGCACAGACTCATCTAGTACGGATTCAGAAAGCACTGCCCCACCAAGCATACCTATCTAAATAAGTAAATGTGGGTCCATTCCCCCATTAGTGTCCATTCCCACATCAAATCCTGGCTCCTATATTACCCTTCCCGAGATGAAGAAACATAACCTACTCTTTTAGGGATGCACAAGTTATCTGTTACATCCTCGTGAACCTAGCGATGGGAATTCTAAATCTTCCAAAGTGCAAGAGGCCCCATGAAGATGAGTGTACTAATCACCCTAACCATTTCCCTTAAAAATGGATCATTGGACATACCATCAAAAAATGATATGTGTTCAAGGATTGGCACCAATAAAAATTGGATAAAGGTTTGGTCAAATTGGGAAATGTCTCGACACTGGTGGAACACTTCTCCACCAGGCCTGATAGTGATAGTGAGGTTTTAGGTGAATGGAAGTAGGTTTCCAACTGTGGGACCCAAAATTATGACAACTAGTTATCCCACAGAGTATTTTCCTACATCCATGGTGTAATTTGCTATTTTTTAGGCAGTCTAGAGCCTCATATGGTAACCTTGAATTCTCCTATAAAAACATCTACATCTATGTTGCAACCTTCTAATTCTCAAAAGAGAAAAGTGCCAACAAAATAAGGGGAATCAAAGACCCACACTGTTGATGAATTCATCCCACACTCTTAGTGATTTAATGCCTTCATAGTTAGAAATCACCCCCAGAGTCATTACCGCACTAGAACACCCCTCTCATGAGGACCATGAGTATGCTACCATTAATGTCATCAAGTTGATAGATTGCATCACACTCCCAGATGATGAGTAATGTCATGAAAATACTATGGAATAATTTTGCTGACGTCTTTTATGGAATGGTCTATGTCATGAAAACTAACCAAATTTTAATGTAAGAACATAAAACTGAGTCATGAAAGCTATTTAAAAAAAGAATCATGTCTAGTGCAATGGTCAGTAGGAACAGTTTTCCCGAACTGCTTCATTAGACACACTCCCACATCTGATCGTGCTAACTGACCAAGAAGAACACCCACAACAACATCATTATCAGGTGCATGTAGTTAAAGATAGCCTCATTCAACTTATAGTCTTCCCATAATGGTTCTCGGTGAGTTATTTAATGAGAAGTAATATATATCTAGTAGTAGTTGGAACCTAGTGGTACAACTAGTTGTTCTCATCATTCCTCCCACCAAATAGAACACCTATAGGAAGAAAAATTTATCTGGAATGAATGTACAATGTTCCAAAGCATCCCCTAGAATACCTACCAACCTCTTGACCCTCAAGGACCTTTTCTTATCAAAATAAATGTGTCAGGCCCTCACAGAAGTATTAAAAATCCCCCTCTAGTTTGAAGCAGATGTAGCTGTCACAAAAGACTACTATGAAGGGGAGGCCAAGAAAGTTGAATACCAAGATGTCTTCTCATTAAAAATAGAGGATGAAAGTCTTCAATTGCAGGGAAAATTCACATGTTATTAATCAATTTCTGGTTTAATGGCATGGAAATCCTCCCTTTTCTAGTGGAAATTGGTTCCAGGATCAATTTTATCCTGAACTAGATTCTCTAAAAGCTAGGACTAATGGAAGAAGACTAGAGTACCTTTAACATGAACATTTAGGATTATGATAGGACCGAACAAAGACTGTATAGTAGAATTCAGTTGAAGAACGAGTTTAGAAGCTTGGTAGAGTGTACTAAATTCATGGTTTCCTCGCATGATACCTCTAAAAATGCATTAATGGGTAGGACATGGATTCATCTTCATGCATTAGTAATATCCTCATATCACCTATGCCTTAATTACTCTCTTAATGGTCTAGTATGCCTACTCCAAGGTGATGTGTCTCCCTTATATTCCAGTGAAGACCGCTACCTAGATGTAGGATGTTACAAGAGAAAGGTAAAGTGAGTTCAAACTCACATGTTTTGTTGATCCTGGTTGAATCTATATGATCTGACCTACCACCATTTTTGTGAGATCAAGAATGGACCCTATAGTCAAAGTCCTGATGGGATTGGCTTGAAATCATCTTTTTCAATGGTTTCAATAGATAATGATTCCCTTAAAAGAGCTTTCGAGTCTACCCAAGAAGTCACCTATACTCCTGAAAAATTAGTTGGCCTAGAAGAACATTTTAATAATGATTCCACTACATCATATGTTGAAGAGGATACCAAATAATGTCCTCCAAAAATTGAAGAGGTTGTCTCCACCACCATCGATGAGTTGATTTAGGTGAACCTCAAAACTAAGAGAGATCTGTGGTTGATTTGGATCAATGTAGCCATGCCTCCAGAGGAGTAGAAGCAATATTTGTCCTTTTTGAAGAAACATCATGATGTATTTTCCTAAAGTTATGAAGAGATATCAGTACTATAACCTCAGGTCATAGTCATGTAATTCACTATAGATTCAAGCATCCTATAGGAAAATTAACCCCACTCATAGTTTCATGGTCAAGGTTGAAGTTTATTAGATTATAAAAATAAAAATTTATTAAAGATGTTCTATACCATAAGTGGCTATCCAACATCACCCCATTTAGGTATAGGAATAGGAAAATCAGGGTCTATACCAACTTTTGGGACCTGATCAACTATTGTTTAAAGGATGTTTTCCACTTCTAGTGAAAGAGCAATTGATTAATGTCATAGATGGGTTCTGGGATCTCTCCTTCATGGATGGGTACTATAGATACAACTAGATCTGGATGGCCCCTAAAGATAAGGAGTCTTCTGCCATTGAAGCATTGCAAGGGGCATTTTGATATCAGATAATTCCTTTCAGTCTGAACAATGTAGGAGCTACTTGACAATGGTCCATGAATCAAATATTCCAACCAATCATGGGGATTATAGTGGAATGATACATGGATGATTTTTGTTGTAAATACCTCCAGTGTTAGGACCATCTTAGAGATCTTGATAATGTTTTCAGATTCCTCAAATTACAAAATTTAAAGTGGAAACCCTTAAAGTGTCCCTTCTAGTTTACTTCTGGGATGTTTCCTAGAAACATATTTAGATAAATAGGCATCAGTATTAACCCAGATAAGATAAAATCCATCATCCAGATTCCACCTTCGAGCAACCTCTATGAACTCCAATGTCACTAATTCCACTTTGCCCGCATATGTCAATTCATCATGAATCTGGATGGTATGTGTAATCCCTTTTCAAGGATCATAAATAAATGTATTTCCTACCAACATGATGAAGAGTGAAAAAATATTATTTCCAAAATCATTTTGTATCTAATATAACATCCAGTTCTATTTCCACTATTCTCAGGGAAGCCTTATTTCCTTTATATAAACACCTTGGAATGGTCCCTCAGTTTCATTTTCAACCAAAAAACTAGTGATGTATGAGAGAACAATTTATACTATCTTAGACACATAATCCTCAACACATAGGTCATATACTCTCTCATACAGAAGAACATCCTTGCACTAGTTTTAGTAGTGAAGAATATGCAACATTATTTGCAGCATTGAATGATACAAATTGTGTTCTGAGTAGACCTGTTGATGTATAGGCTGAATTTTCCCATGTTTACGGGATGAATAGAATTTTGGGAGGTGATCCTTTAGCTATTTTACATTAGTTTTGTTCTGTAAAAAGAATCCAAGGTTCAAGAATTGAATGAATTTCTGGATGCCAATCCATCTCTTGAATAATTAACTCTAGAAGTAGATTTCCTAGTTGAGGCTATAATTTTAGTGGATCAGGCCATGCCATGATAAATGATGCACTTCGATGGTGATTCATGGAGTCCATCTAGTAAAATTATCAATTATCCCAATCTCAACATGGTAGGATTTGGGATAATCTTCATCACTCCTACATAGGTTGTTCTTCCCTACTCTTTCCCAATATCAGAAGGGTACACCAATAATGACGCATAGTATTAGGCTCTCATCGTTAGTCTCGAGTTGGGCCTGGAGATTGATGTCCCCTTATTTCATGTGAATTGAGACTCCAAATTATTTGTCAAACAGATTAATGGTGACTATACCATCATTAAACTGGAGCTCGTTCCCCTCCTGGAGTGCACCCACCAATTGACGGTCAAATTCCATTCTAATCCAGAGGTGACCCATGTTCCCCGATCACATAATGGTTTATCCAATTATTTATCCAGTTTAGACACCTCTAGTAAATATCCAGACTATAATGAAATATTATTTAATTTGGTGCATTGAATATTCATGGCTTTGTTTATTCTAGATGATAATGATATCCAACAGGTAAACTGGATGACTGTCGGTGCTTTTCAATCAGGACCACCGGGTCCCCTACAGTAGAATAAACCTCTTCTTGAAAACTACTTTTTCTTATAGAACTCCTTTCACTGAGTATCTATAGTATGGAATACTTCCATAGGAAAGATCTAAACAATAGTGAATCCCCTAACATGAAACATATTTCACCCTCCAGAGTGGGCCTATCCTCAAGAAGACTCTATAAAAATGTTTATTTTATGGATTTCTCTTCTTCTGATCAAAGGAGACGAGCTTCCCAAGGTTATGTGGGAATTTTGTTCCAGGTTATGTGGTTCCCATAAGGTTGGATTGAAGCTACCTCAAGATATTAGAATTTTGGGATACTTCTATCCCACCATAGTCCATGATTTCATTATGTGTGAAAAAGGTTTCTTTCATGTCAGATCCATGCAACCTTTTTGTATCAAGAACTATAGATTCTCCACACCACAAACTATTCATTACCCTTTTCAGTATGTGGGATAGATGTTGTGGGACCACGCCCACTAACAACATCTTTCTAGTGTAGTTTCATTCTGACGATGATGGATCTATTCTTCTAGTGGGTAGAATCAATTCACCTAAAGGAAGTAAATTTCTGATATGTCATTGCATATGTGGGCTCTCATATCAGATATCATTTTATAGTTCCTCACACAATTCTAACTGAAAATGGTGCTAAATTTCGGGCTTTTGAGATGAAGATATTTTATGCCAAGTACAATATCTAGTCTGACCATAATTATCATTATCACATGCAGTAAAAAATGGGTACATTGAGTCATTCAATAAGATGATCTCAAATATTTTTTAGAAGATAGTGGGTCATAATTTTAAGAGTTAGTGATACATTCTCCCCAAATCCATCTAGGCCTATCAGACAATGACTTAAAATTCCCCACAGGCTACTCCATATTCCCTAGTGTTCAGAACATACGTGGTCCTTCCGATTTAGATTTAGTTTCCATAACTCTAAATGGATAAATATGACTAGAAGACTTCATATAGGATGGAATAAGAACCCAAAATGGAATCCCTTGAAGAAAACATACTCCAGGACTTTCACAATCTTGAGAGGCACAAAAAAATAGAGATTGAATTCACCAAGAATGTTCACCTCCACCCCTTCCTCTAGGTTTATATAGTACTATCCCTTAGAATTTCCATGATACCTAGAAAGAAGCCTCACAATTTTGTGACCTAGTGGGAAGGACCTTACATCAATCAGAAGGTCTATTTTGATGGAGTGTAATCTTTGATCACTACAGACAGAGCGAAATTTACTCATCCCTCCAATGCCAAGATTATCAAAAAGTGCTTTGTGTGAGGATCTACTAGTGTCCTTGCCATACGATGATAAACTATATAGTGACATTATCTAATTTTTATGATGATAAACTGTGTAACAAATATCATCATCACATTATGATATTAAACTATGTATTTACATCCCAAGAATATGATGTTAAACTATGCGATAAAAGAAAACTCTATGACCTTAAACTAATATCCTATTGTCCATGAAACATGACCATAAAATATTTTCAAAATGTCCAAGTTCCAAGACCATAAAATAGGAATCTCATTCCAGGAATCATGAATTTAAACTGTATGGGGGTTTTCTTTAGGATATATTGTGTGGAGTTGGACTCATGGGCCCTCATTCATGTTGGGTTTGTTACTCTGACATCCTAGGAATATTCATTGGAATAAATTCTTCTCTTCTTTCCAAATTCAATGACCATAAATTGAGATTCAAAGTTCTCATACCATGGCATTAAAATTTCTTCATGTATCCTTTGGAATGTGTCATGTGGTGAATGCCTCCATTTCCCTTGCTCACATCAGTTTTTTCATAAAACCATGATATACAATTCCTCTTGAGTCACTCCCCCCCTCTTCGGTCTGAACTCCATGTGCTCAAAATGAGATACTATAGTTCAATAATTATGACTCTAAGCAATATGTGAGTCCTCTCTAGACTATGTAGTGTGGCATTGGGAACCATAGGACCTCATTTATGTTGGGTTTGTCATTCCCTCACACTACACATATCAATTTGAGAAGACCCATATCATTATCCCAGACTCTATGAACATAAACTAGGATCCTACATCCCAAGTATATGATGTTAAACTAGGCATCTGGATTTATCTTTAAGACCTTAAACTAATAGTCATCCTATGGTCCAAGCAATGTGACCTTAATTTTTTTGCATCGGGTCCAATAATTATGACCTTAAACTATTTTCAGCAACCATAGTTTGAGTTGTATGACTTTAAATTGTAAATACTAATGTCCTCAATGCATTACATTAAATTTTGATTCTAACATAATAAAATTGGGATAACTCTTAATAATAGATGATGTTTTCCATATTTTAAAAAGGTAAGCCTCATACAATATTTATGGGATGGTTAAAAAATGTTCCTCATTCCCTAAACATGGGATGACCCATGATAATAGTGGGATACCACAAATTCTCTCATCAGAGAGGATCACCCCCACTAGTGTTAGTCTTCTACCACACTATTTCTGAAACTATGTGTGTCTTGATTCCCATACAAATGGGATACCTAGTGAGGCCCGAAACATATAACATCCTAGCCTAGCCACATATTCATTAACCCTTTACCCCCATGTCCCCCGTTAGAGTCATGAAATTATGACCTTGAACTATATCTAGTTCTATTTACGGAATGCATGTGGTACATGAACCTCCTTAACCTCATTCACATCGGGGTTGTCACTATACCACGTTATGTACCTCCCTTTTTGGGATACATCCTAGGGTCTAAACAAGATGAACTCAAACTAATATCCCACATTCCTAACTTTATGAACATTAAATAAGAAGAATAGTCTATGAAGTGCGACTTTAGACTCTTTTCTATGGTCCATTTCATACAACCTTAAACTATGTGCAACATCTCGATCAAATGATATTAAACTGTGAGACACATCCTGATCACATGACATTAAATCATTCCATGCAACATCCCCTTTGTATGATGTCAAACTATGAGTCTATCATTCTCATTGTATGACCTAAAATTTAATGGAATCCTAGGACCTCACCAAGCAGGTCCTCTCCTCTGGTGTGGTTCATCCCCAGCATCACTCTCATTCTCAGCTATCACTCGGTGTTCGAGATGATGCTCTCCTGGAATATTAGTTTGACCGTTTTCATCCCAATACACCTACACAAATGTGATATATATTATGGTGGCATAGTTCCATGAGTGTTTTAAACCATTCAAACATTCCACCACCTGATTTACGCACATTGTGTGCCCGCTATTTGGATCCTCATCCACCACCAAGTCTAGAGGGACCCCCTAATAATATGGAGTCTAGCCAAGGCTCAACATCCATCTAGGGCCAATGCCCTGAATGATTTTGGATAATAATATGAGAAAGGAACCATGTTTCGAATATGTTCAGGCATTGACCCTCATTTTTTTCCCATCTCAAACTAAGTGATATGGATGTTGTGTTTTGAACATGGTCAACCATTATCTTTTATTTTGATGGTACTATCATTTTGTTACAGATTTTGAGAATCATGGTTCACACTCTACATTTCCAATTTTCATATAGAATTAAAAATCACTAACATTATCCCTTTTATTCATCAGAGCACACTGGAAAATCAATTCACCTATTTTAAGATCCTATTTCTTTAGTCATAACATCTCTCAGCCCGACCACTCTTAGTGGTCCGTCAACAACATTCTACCACGTTTTTTATGGATATATATCACTCTCAAACAAATGATAAATCATATGGTCATCCCTTATTTCAAAATCCAAGTAGGAATCATGTTCACTGAGTGATTGGTCATTGGTTGTTTCATGAAAATGATTGAAGCACAATAATTAAATAATAGTGAAAGAGATTTGTCCATGCACGTCGAAAAGGTCTCAAAAATATAAAAAACAATAATGTTACAACATTAGTAATGGTAATACACATGTTGGAGCCACTCTTGTGCCCTAAAAGAATTTCCCCAATGGATCTACCCTGGATATTGATAATTGCATCTCCACTAATTGTTAACGTGTGGAATCAGGAGCTTGTTACTTCCTCTTAAGCTCTGATTCCTCTTCATCTACCACAGGGGGAAGCTCATCCACTATAATATCATCTAAGTATTGATAATACTATAAATTATCTATTTAATTTGGAAAATGCCTCAACTTCCTCCCATCCTCCTCCACCTGATCCCTCAGTTGGCTGATGACCTCTGATTGAGCATAAAGAAAGGAAGTTTGCTTGCTTGTTTTCTCAGCGAGATGCCGAATTTCTTGATTGACTTCCTAGAGCTTCCAAATGTTTTCATACCTATGATAGTTCCAATAGAACTCTAATTGAATGCTTCCTTTGAGCTCCCTCTGAACAAGGAAGTCTCAGACCAGCACATGGAGACCACAAGCATCCACCCCTTAGGTGCTCAGGTTATGCAACAAGCGGTGGAGAAACCCAATTTAACTCGCCATATCTGGTTCCCGAGTTTGGGGGATAAAACACTATATGTGCCTCCATTATCTATGCCAAAATATATGATTTTTTTCAACATATAATTACTCAGAATCTTTATGCTCTTCAAGAAGTATAGGCTTGTAATCTCACTACAAAAAATAGCTGATTAGTGAAGGTTATTTAGAGGGGGTTATGCACAACCCCCTATAAATTTATTTTAGAGGGGGTTATGCACAACACCATTTAATTATCAAATTTAGAGGGGTTTAAAACCCCCTCAAAAAAATTAGCATTTTTTTTGTAATATTTGGTCAGATTTTAGACGTATTTGTGTTGAAACCAATGGAAATTTAATAATTAGTTTGCCTATATGTTCAGTTGGATTTAGAGGAATTATATATATTATTATTATTATTATTATGTTGAATATTAGAGGATATATATATATAACATTCAAATTATTTTTTAAGGAAATTTTGGGGGTTCACAACCCACTTTAAACTCTTAAATTAGAGGAGGTTTGGGAACTATCATTAATCCATTAAATTAGAGGGGTTTTTGAAACCCAACTAAATTATAAAATTAGAGGGGGTTGAACCCCCTCTAATATATGAAATTAGAGAGGGTTTATTAACAGATTCTAATCCCTTTGATTAAAGGGTTTTTTAACCCCCTCTAAATTTTTATATATTTTCAAAATAAATCTCATAAAAATTCAAATTTTATAATATAAATTCACGCATACACATCTGTGTGTGTGTGTATTACATTAACACATTATAAATGTATTTAAATTCATTATAAAAATATATATAAAGTCACTATATAAATAATAATATAAATAAACAAAAATCTATATATATTTACAAATATTGGTATACATAATATAAATGTAATTATAAATATATTTATTTAAATATATAAAATTTATATATGGTTTTATAAATACTATAAATTTATATTATGACATATATTATACATATATTATATTAAATAAATTCTTGTTTTATATTTTTGTACAAATAAATTTATATTTTACTATGTATACAAATAAATATAATATAGAAAAATATAAATATAAATATAAATATAAATATAAATATAAATATAAATATAAATATAAATATTATATATTTATATTATATATCTATATTATATATAAAATATTATAAATATTTTATTATATATAAATTTATATAAATTATAACATTATTTTATGTATATTTAAGTATACCATATAAATTATAAATTAATTTAGTGAATATATATATATATATCATTTAATTTAATTATATATTTCCTATTATATGAATGTATTTAATTGTATTTACATGTATATGTAAATATAATTGGATAATTTTATGAACATTTATATATATTTATTCGTATAAATTGTATTTCATATAATATTAATTAAATATAATATAAATGCATAAACCTATTATATAGATATATACAAATATATAATTTATTTAAAAAATTTAACATATAAAAACTAAAGCTTGTAGTATCTATAATTTTTATTAATATAATAATAAATATATTTTTAAATAACATTTTTATGCTTATAATATAAATAATATTATGTTATATAAAATTTAAAAAAATTAATATATATTAATGTACATAATATTTTACAATTATATTTGTTGAAATACATATTTATTAATGTACATAATATTATACAATTTTATTTATTAAAATACATATATATTAATGTGAATAATAATAAATATATGTATCTAAATGCATTATATAAATATTTTTATAAATAATATTTCATATAATATTAAATATATATAATATTCATATTAATTAAATATAATTTAAAATTGTATATAACATAAAATTATATAAATACTTGTATAAATTTTATTTCATATAAAATATTTGAATAATTTGTATTTCATATAATATTAATTATATATAACATAAATATTTTTATATTTTTTTAATAAATATTTATTTCAAATAATATTAATTTAAAATTAATTTTATATAGTACTATAAAAATTAAGCTAATAAATATATATTAATGAACATAATAATAAATAAATGTTTTGAAATAAATTAGATAAATATATTTTTAAACAAATTATGTAAATATATTAAATAAATACTTATATATATTATAAATAATCACGTACATAATATATAATTATGTATTTTGGTATAAAAATAATTTACATAGATATATTTATAAATATCAAAATATATGTGTATATACATAACAGAAATAGAAATATAAAAAATATTAACTCAAATGTATGTAAATACACATAAAATATATAAAATATATAAATTTATAAATTGAATACAATATAATTGTATTATAATATAATTACATAAAAACATAATTTAAAAAGTTATATATTAATTTATTTAAATACATATATATGTTATATATTTATATGCATTTGAATATTTATTCAAAAAAATTAATTGAATCTGCATGTTAATACATTTAAATATAAGAAAATGTAATTTATGTTCAAAAATTCAATTGTTTAAGTTAAAGTTTGGTTGATGCTCTATCCGGGGTAATAGTGGTTTAAAACCAAATAACTGAAACTTTTTCATGGGGGGGGGGGAATCTTACAATGAACAGGATACGCACGGGGGGGGGGAGGATAGGATTGGTGGCATAGGATATAACGAGACAAGGTACCCGATGGTGGTACCATGAGGGTACATAAGGGATGTGGGGGAAAATGTGGGAGGAAGGTGAACTAGAGGGGTTGGAGGGTGGGGATCAAGTACTTGAGGGAGGTTAGAGAGCACCAGGAAATAGAGGGGTGGAGGAACTTGATAGAGGGAGGGGCTCATGAACTTGAGGGAGGGTGAAGGAAGGATAATATTCAAAAAAAATATAAATAATGATTGGGGGTGGTTCAAAAAACCGCTTCTAATATGTGTCATTTAATCAATTTAGAGGGGTTTTAACCCACTCTATATGAGTAATTATTAGAGGTGGTTATCAAAACCGCCTCTAATCGGTGACGTGTAACTCCATTAGAGACGGTTTCCAAGTGCCTCTAACTAGTTAAATATATTAGAGGGGTTAAAACCCCCTATAATCCATGGTTTTGTAGAGATAGTT
Source organism: Viscum album (assembly GCA_963277665.1). Classification (NCBI taxonomy): domain Eukaryota; kingdom Viridiplantae; phylum Streptophyta; class Magnoliopsida; order Santalales; family Viscaceae; genus Viscum; species Viscum album. Next base: position 715,793,077 of record OY728128.1, on the reverse strand, counting down.
GAGCAGGATTTAACAACATTTAATACAACCTCTTCTAAATTACTCATCAATTTAGCAACGGTTCTTTAAAACCACCTCTAAATAGAGAAGGAGGGCACATTAGTTGAAGTTCCTCATAACTGCCTCTAATGTGTTTATAGGGGTTTATAACCCCTTTTAAACTAAAAAATAACCCCTTATAATATGGTAATTTTTTTAGTTTTGGGGAAAGTATAAAAAATGGTGGTAGCTAGGTCCTCCTAAAGCATCCTCTCGGATGGGATGGGCTCTAGATCAAGAGGTCGTTCATCCTTAGATGACTATTACCCAACAACTTCACTCCTTCCGGAATCGATCTATTCCCCACTAGTGGAATCACTCACAACCATAACATACTTTTCATTTTAGAATGTGCATTTTGTGTGCACCTACCAAAACAAATATATTTCTTCATCATTTCCCTCAGAATATGACCTTCTGGTCACATTTCAACTTAGATTCTAAGAGGTATTTTTTTCATATAAATTCTATCTGAAGCAACAAAATGACCAAATTTTTGAAAACCAAATCCTATATATGACTCGAAGGACCATTCCATGAATGATAAGGGTGGTGTGAATAAGTTTCAATATGTTCACTCATGATCGGAATCTATGTGCAAAATACTTTCACAAAAAATATGATGACATTTATCATCCCTTCACCAAAGTTGGTCAGGATTTCCAAGGCAATCACACACAAAAGTTAAATTTCAAGCGAAAAAAATTCAGTGTTGCACATAAGACACCAATCGATGTGAAACCCTCTTCTAAGCCAAATACAACATCAAATCATCACCTTGTGAAGATTTTCACCGCAACAACAACTAAAGGTCAACATAATCCTTCTTCTATAACTAGAACCTTGTTTTCACATCACCAAGGATTGATTTTATAAATATAATTTCACCCACCTTTTTTGGGGTGACACTTTAGAATGATAATTTTCACTCTACTACACATAAGAACAACATTCTAAGACATAACCAAAACTTCAAACACTAAAGGTAAACAAATTTGATTGATGGGGCCCATACCTTGTGTGCACCTCTTGCATTCACCCCTCCATAATTTCTCTCAACAATTTCATGGTCCCTCATATGGTGTCCAATTTTCTTCTAGTTCATGTGTTACCATACTTATTTCTAATCATCATAGGTATCATAACCCATATTTCTTCTCATCATAGAGACCGTAACATGGGCATCATGACTGGACACTCCTCCCATCATTATAACCTAGTAGTGCCAAATCCATTCCCCACCTAGAGGTGCATGATTTTTGGTCACATAAGACCATGGGATGGGGAGTATGCCCCTCCATGTCTAAGTTGAAAGATGTAAAACTTCCTAGTCCCAACATCCTCAGTACATGACATAAATCTGTAGCTTTACCATATGTGATAAATATTGAATGGACCATGTAAGATCATCATAGGATTCCACCTTCTCCCCCACCATCAAGTGATACTTATTCATTGGGAAGCCTCCATGTGTAATCCCCTACCTACCATGTTTGAAAAGCATAGGATGCTTCATGTATGACTCACACTGAATGAGATCCTTCTTTGGCAGTTTCCATGTGTAGGACCCACACCATCTCATGTTGACTCTTCTTTCATGAAATGAGCGTTAGGTCCACTACTTCCTCTTATTACTCACATAGAGCATGACTCACATTGTCTTAGGGGACTATGGAGATCTTGACATTATCCCAAACACCACTATCGTTCACCTCTATTGATATAGTTTAAAATATCTATTCAAACGGGTCACTCTAATGCATAATACCCAACAGTACTCACCTTATGGGTCTCATATATAGTATGAGCCACAATCACATCTCCTCCATCGGTCTCCAACTTAGGTATAAGCCTCATACCATTCCAAAATATGTGTCATTTGACTCCCAACTAACTGGGATATGTAGGAATCCTACCTGAGGTCCAAACCCAACATCCACATTCATCCTGATTTTCTCTGTGCCATATCCCTGGTAAGATCATGCCCCTTCACCTTGAAGACCACATCTATTCCAGGTCCATCTTTCACCTCAACGTGTAATCCATACACAAACTCTATCCAAGATCTATCATCTTATGAAGGATAACATTCAAGCATAATCCCCACACCATCACACATCAATTTGCCTTTCGTGGTGTGAGGGTCCTTACCGCACAACATTGGACTACAAGGATCTTTCATATCACACTACCTTAAACTATAGAATAAAAATATATGGTTTTTGATCCATTTACTCTAAACTGGGTATATAATATACCTATCTGAGGTTCAATCCAAACCAATGATAAACCTAGGAGCTCCCTCGAAGGGATGTACCCCCCATGATCCACCCTAAGGGGTGTTCTGATAAACCTTAACTGTGTGATATCTTTCCCTTATGAGACACACCTCCCAGATATGACTCCATGGGGTGTCTTGATCCATCCATTGGTAGAAATATTGGTGTGACATATTCTGTCATAGGGACACACAACATTGATCTATCCCCATGGGGTTTTTTGATCAATCAACTATATCTCTATGAGATTTTAAACTTGTGACCTGACCCCAAATACATTCCACATTAAAAACATGATATTACTGATGTGGAATACCTGCAAGATATATGTCTTTGGCCTTATACACCTCATTATTTACATGGGATTCCTTGGGTGGCACGCCTAAGATGCCTCCATGATATTCCCTCCTAAGAGGAAGAATATAGGTGACCAATGATCCTAGAATCCACACATGCCAGAAATGACCAACATGAATACTCCCCCAACTGAATGGTGATGCCCTATCAAGGCCCATTGGAATGTCCATAAATAAGCATTGTAATTAAGCATAATCCACAGAGAGATGGTACATAGAATGAGTTCCACAAACATGACTTAACATTAGGAGAGAGGCATATACTAGGAGATGAGTTCCAGGGAGGAATCCATGGAAGTAGGAACCTACATCCAATCATCCAGTTTTGATCAATTGTAATATAACTTTATTGAAATTGATAAAATCTACCCACCATTAGAAAGGGGGTTTTAGGGTGAATAGAATGCTATTTCACATTTTCATGCATATGGTGGCCTTCACCAAAGCTTCAAAAACAACTGTCAACACATCTCATCTTCCCACCAGTAGAAGAGAAATCATTTCACACTACTGAAATAGCCTTGACACTAAAAAAGTGCTCTCTTAGATTTCATTAGGTGATGAGAGATTGATTCAAAACATCTAAAAAGATACTCAATAGAAAAAAATTTACTTTTGACCTAATCTCAAAGTGAAGCCCATCTAAGAAATTCCTCACCCTGTAAATCTCATCAGCTATTAAAGATAGCATAAAGCACTGTAAGTAGGTGAAATTTTTAGTGTAGTGTATCATTGACCTTCTCCCCTATATTAGGTGCATAAAATCACAAGCCTTCTCTTCCCTCTATGTTTCATTATATATGGAACTCAGAAATTTTCTCTCAATATCCTTCCAACATAACCCATCTTATATCCCACCTTCTCTATAGTGTCCCACCAATTCCTGCTAGGTCCGTGAGGCATATATAAAATAATTGTAACCCACTTTATATAGGTATCTCAAAGTGGATGAAGTTAATATAGACCGACTCAATCTAGAACTCGTCTACCGGGGGGCCTACCACCCCAATGAACTTTGGTGGATGTTTTATTTGAAACTCTCTCTGTAGCTCAAACATCAAATGCATTGTGCAAATAGTCACCATTTCCAGGGATTATGTGACCCTTAGGATGTTTTCATGAAGCATAACATCCATATTATCTTCATGTGTTAAAGGAAGTTTTGGTTCAACTATGTTAGGAGTGCGATGATTTTTGATCTCCTGAAACTCAATTTGAAGACAACAAGGAGTAATTTTCTCTAAAAGACAATTTCAATATATAGAACAATAGATAATGTCAATGTCAGCCTCAACTTGTGATAATAACATAGGATTTAATCTAATTCATCTTTGCCCTGGCTTTGTGTCCCATCTCTCCTCCCTAGGTTGTTCTCATATGGTGGTAATCAAGGAAGCAATAAGATGTTTTTCTTTAGTGTACAATGGTGTTCTAGGATGTGAGACCTCCATTTGGTGGTGTGTAGTGAAGGCAGAACATGTGTGCAATGAAGAGGTGATGTTGAGGTGAGAAACCATAGATGATAGACATGTCTTGATTTAGATTTGTATGACGGTGTTTTTATCATATGGTGGTGATCCTAAAGGAAGTTTCTTGATATGGTTGAAGTTTTTTTTCAAGGATATGGATCCTACTCTGGGATGTTGGTGTTGGATCATGGGGAAATCAATGGTGTTTTGAAGATGATGAGGTTGAAGGTGACTTTGGTGATGGTGGGTCAAATATTTGTCCTATTTCTTTGTTTTGAAAATATTTTTCTAGTTACCAACTATGGTGGTATTATGGTGATGTAGATGAAAATGGTGGTGATCTCCTAATGATGATGGCCGATAATGTGACTTTGGCTGATGTGTGTGCTCAAGGAATGAGATCCACACAAGTTCTATGTTTTTTAATATGTTTTTTAGTTTTAATTTTGAATATGAAATCTTGTTGATTTATGTGTCCCACATAGTGTTTTGGTTACTGCTCAAACATAAATAGGATTTATTTAAAATGAAAGAAAGAGTTTTAATTCATTTTAGAGTTCATATAGGAAGTTATATCACATGAAAAAATATGTATTAACATAAAAAATTCATTTAAATATATTTACCTTTGTGATTATCATGATTCATGCATATTTATCTCACAACATACCCATCCAAGAGTACAAATATCATCAAACAATAACATTTCATAACATGTTAATCACCCAAGGTGAGATAACATTACCTATACAAAGAAAACATCATGAACAACATTTTCGTCCTTGGGTACTCAGATTTTCCTCTCTACATGTGTTAGCTACTCTCATACATAATCATATTACCAATAACCAACACATATTTGTATCCTTTATATAATTCCCAAATAGTAAAGCAGTATAAAATAATAACCTTCTCCTCTGATACCACTTTGTAATGTCTGTCAATATGGAACTCTATCACATGGACAAACTAGGTTGGTTACTGGAACTCAGGAATGCCTCCCCATACATCATAGGATAACAACTAGTAATTGGGGTGTAAGGAGAATATTGGGGAGACTATACCCCCTAGAAAAGAGTTACAATGTAGCATCAATATGAAAATTTTAGAGTGAAAAAAATTGTGAAAACAATACATCATAAAATTTGAATATAACGGATTAACCAAGTAAATAAAGTAACAAACGAATTTATGTCATGCTGAAATGTATTTAACTATAAAATTTAATGTAATAAATATATAATATTATACTACACAAATAATCTCAAAAGACCTGAGTCCATATCCCCATGTTGGTCCCATCTCTAAGATCCAACCAATCCAGTAAGAAATAATGAATAACAAAATCCAATCCCTTACCCAAACATGAAAAAATCCCTAAAAATTATAGTATAATTAGGAAAATCCACTTATATACAAATTTCAACATCACCATGCATTCACCTTTATATAATCATTTCATCATACCTGTGCATAGCCCATTATGTAAGCATTTAAGTATCTCCAAGTGTTACCATTTATATATTAGAATATTAGCATCACAGGGAATAGCCCTTTATATAAGCAGTTCAACATAAGTCACATCACAAGCTACAACAGCAAGAACAACACAACATAATTTCAAAAGACAAAGTAGTGAATTAGTATAATTACCTTTTCACTTTCAATTACCCATTTATTCATTAAATTATATCTTATGTCTTTTTCATGATAGTTTCCACAAATATTTTATTTTAAATAATCACCAATCATTCAATAATCAAGTATTTACGTTCCCATGGTGTGTCTATCATAAGAAACCACCCGATATTTCAAGTCATGCTATATCATGTTCCTAATCCATTAGCCAGTTATTGTTATACAAGGGTATGCTCACCCAACAAGTATCCAAAATACATGTCTCAACATCATTGGGTACAAAGGAATCCAAGGAGTATTATAAACACTTACTATCATTACCCATTGTTCTATTTATTATTGAGAACAATGATTCGGTGAAATTACATAATATTTTTGAAACCTAAAAAAATAAAAACTGACCATTTCACATTATTCTAGACCACTGACCTTTAACTAGTGATTCAAGAAACACTCTAAACTATCAACACCAATGACCAATGTATGTGATAGAGATCATAAAGAGAAACCTAGACTAAACAATATCAAAAATGGCTTCAAGAATGGAATGATATTACACCGAGATAATGGAGATCAAGATAAATAGAGTGGTAAACCAATGAAAAGAAACTCACCTAGGATTAAATGGTTGATCAAGACATCAAGAAGAGAAGCAATGGACCCAAAATCACCTGTAGTCTCCCTAGGGTTCGAGATAGGGAACTTAAAGGTGGAAGAAAAAAAATCATATGAAAATTGTGGTTTAAATCCACTAATCCTGAGATATAAATAACGTGAAACCCTTTCCAAACATGAATTTCTCAATTTAAGAGCTATGTTAAAAAACACATCACATCAGGTTAAAACAATCTCGATCAACTATTTCATTACATGAATTAGTTTCATGATGTGTAATAGTTTCAAACATTAAACTAGTTATTGTAATATTTCTATCAATATATTCACACTATGTAAACCATTCACAACATGAATGTGTCTAGCAGGCATCTTTTAGGAGGGCTTCCACAGGTAAAGCCCAAATAACCTATGAAGCCTTACATACCACAAATAACAATCTTTATCCATTGACATGTTCATACCTATAATCCATTAATTCAGACAAACATACATCCCCAAACTTTAGGTCATTTACCTTGAAAAATATCTCCATCCCTGAATGAGACTTGACCACCATGTTTTAAAGAAGAAGGAAAACCCAAAATAAAATAAGATCAACCAAAACTCAAAGAGGGGAGAACCTAGTAAAAGGAAATATGTTACATAATAAATTCATAATTTTTTTGATTCATTTAAACATTAATATTTCAATCACACATATTCTTATATTCCTCTGTTGAGGTGGCTTGGACAAAAAAATTTGATTCCATCATTTCATCCTTATAATGAATAAGGAGGAAAAAAGTGGGCATTCCAGACCCCCTACACATTGAATATTGGAGATTTATACCACACATTATTTTATTCTATCACCCTTAAATTTCACATCTATTGGTTATATTATTTTATTTCTTTTCTTATTCTATTTACCTCATGAGCAAGAAAATCAATGGTTTATTATCTATGTCATGTTATTAATTTTTTCCCCTTTATTAACATTTAAACTCACTCATTTAAAATGTTTTTCCATCTACTAAAATTTTATAAGATGCGATCTATATAAGGAATATATATGTGTGGATAATTTGTGTTCAAGGAATTTATGTTATATTAAGTGATAAGATGGATATGTATATATTCTATAAATACATTGCATTTTTTTTATCATAGTGATTTTGTTGTAGTTAATGCCATGTATAAAAATATGTATATTAATCCCTAGATCCAAAAGTGTCATTTTAGGGAATATCAGTTAGTATCAAAACATATTCTAGTAATTTTGGGAATTAGGATTGAGAAAATTTGGGTATGAAACCTTAGATGGATTACTTTTTTGTCTTCATGTACGAAGTTAAGTATAACTTTTTTAACCCTATAGCTTTAACATTTCCCATAAATTTATCCTACGTTATATTATAACCCCTCTATAATTAATGTAGAAGATAACATCAGGAAATAGTTTTTTGGTCCATGTAAATAAAATAAAATATTATTAAGTGTTTATCAAAAAGTAGATTAATAGGGAATAAATTTATTTCAAGGGGTCGAATGTAACATCCATGATTACTAATTAATATTATTTTTAAATAATTTTATTTTTTAATTTAAATGTGTAAATGTTAAATCAATTTCATTTATTTCATTGTTAATGATGTTAAACAAGAATTTTTATACATATTTATCACCTATGTTTTTCTATTACATGTTTTCCTTCAAAAATGTTAATTCAATTTTAATGAAATTTAATTTAATAAAATGGTAATATAAAATATATTTTAATATATTCAAGATTATTTTTACACATAGTTTTATTTTATAACTAAATTAAATTTATTAATAATTTTATTTTCATATCCTCATGGTAATTAAGTCTTAATAATATAATGGTCAATAATGTATGATAAATGTTTTCATAATTACAAAATTATAACCTAAAACCATTGAAATTAATATCATATTTTATTTTATGTAAAAAAAATAATGAATGATTAGAAAAACAAATTTCATTAAAGTTTAACTTATATTACATTTCATTTAATTTATAAATTATTTTCATCTTATTCTATGTATATATTTTATTATTCGAAAAATTTCCTTTAAAACGTTAACAACTTTTATAATAAGACAACATTATGAAATATTAACTATTTTGGTTTTAAAATGTAATTAATCATATGTATTGGGTCTTATTATCCAAATATGATTAATTTTTTTTAAAATTTTGTTTTTATAAAAGGAAAATTCTCATTGACATACCATTATAATCATAGTGTATAATGTTTTCCACTCAAAAATGGTTTTCGAAATTTTGTATTAAAGATAAATTCTACTTAATAAGAAAAATACATTCATAAAATTTATATGGTTTTCATGTATAAATAATTCATTATAAATCATATAGTAATGAATATATAATGATAACTCTAAATTAAATCAACCATTAAAAACTATTTTTTTCTAAATAAATTGTTTTTCCATGTATTATTTGATTTTTTAAAAGTTTAATTTAGAAATTTAAAAACTTTTATTTTAAAAAATCGGTGATAAATTTCAATTCAGCACATTGAGTTTAGATTAGGGTGACATATGAGAGTCAAATTTTTTTATTTTTGAACTATCTTCCTATGAAAATTATCCCCCAAATCTACATAAAATATGATCAAATCATTAATTGTTGATACTTGTGGAAATATGGAAATTAATTTTCTAGTGGATCAAATCAAGGGCTTTAAATGATTTATTCATTTCATATTTAGTGGAAGAATGAACAGGTTGATATAGTTTTTGAATTTCATAGGTTTAATGGACTTTAAATTCAATCTTAAATACTTTCATTTATTTCGATATATTTTTCGACAAAGAGTACACAAATAAAAAATCACTATTGAAGGTATGGGAATTTATTTAGATTCATTCCCCTTAAAGTAATAATGAATTAATTAGAAAGGTACTAATTGTATAAGCATTAATTGAATATTTTATATACACGATGCAACCCAATGTAACAATCATTTATATTTTTTATAAGCATTATAAATGCTATGTGAGGGCCATTTGACTTCCATCACGCATGTGAAAACGTCATTTTAGAGAGTGTATTGTCTACATAAACATGAGACACCCCCTTGTAATAAATAAGTGAGTGTCTAAAGGAACTAAAATAAAGAATAGAACATTTATTGTACCATTCAATGAGAGACTACACAATAAATTGACCAAAGATCCAAACTGCCATAAAGGATTGAAGTGACTATGTGATAAAACTGACATATGACCATTTAGGATTGAAATTATACAAAGGACTAGATTAACCACGTTCTTATTTTGATAAACCACACCCCTCGATAAATATTAGAACAAAATTGACAATGTAAAAAAAATAACACAAGTGAAAATTCAATCAAATATACTAAAATTATTTAAATTCATGAAGTAGTTGCAAGAAGAAATCCAAATGATTTTGTGGAAAAAAATTAACTATAAAAAAGGGTCCAGTTGGAAGTGAGATTGGATTGAATAAAAAAATAAAATTTCCACATGGTTCTAGTTACCACAAGTGAATATCAACTATAAAAAATAAAGCTACCTCAACAGTCCAATATACAATAAGTAATGATTAACTACAAGACTGAAGCCACCACATGTTGATCATTGACTTTTCCAGATTTTGACACGTGGGATTAAAATAAAAAATTCTTAAATTTGTAAAACATTACTAAAAAAATTCAATTTCACATTCATAGTATCATATAAATAATGAAGAAACTCTTAATAACCTAGTGATTGGTCATCAAACTAATGAAGTGGAGGGAAATTATTATGTGAAAATATTGAGAAATATCATTAAATCACAACCCTTGATCTATTCATGTGGAACTGATTAAAGAAGAAGAAATTAAAAAAAAATTGCATCACTTCTCAATGATTTTGAATTCATTGGATTTAAATGATGATCTCCTACCTCATACATGGTATTGGGATCTATTGAGGTACACAATAAGTTCCCATGAATTTATATAGGAAGAAAACTATTAACTAAGAATAAGTGGTCTATGTCTACAACTAATTGATCAAGATGAGATTCTTCTACCATATTTTCAATTTTATTTACAATAATATCTATAATGATGGAATAAAAATTAATTAGTGGTTGAGAAAAGGATACTACCCTTCCCTCTATTAATGAATTCAGTTTCTAATACATGATTTTATACTTCTCATCTATTTTTAATTGTTTGATTGTTTATACACTAATAGATTTACTCTATTTTAAGCATTTCAAATAATTCTTCACCTTTTTCATTATTTCTCTAACATAATCCACATAAAAATTATTCACTTCTTATATTAGTTATAAGTGGATTTAATTTAAGACTAATCAGAGTTTTCTAATAAAAATGTTATATAAGAGTATTGGATGTGGTTATCATTTCATATCACTGCATAAGTTGAAATGGCTAGGGGAGACTAATTAGTTGAGATTTTAGTTGGCTAGACATATATATAAGGAGAGTAAATTTGAGTCATGACTTAATAGGCAATAAATATGATATCAAATCTTAGGACATTGTTTTTAATATTTAATCCAAAACCAACTGAATTTCATTCTCAATAAATTCACCCACTGTTTTTACACCCAATAAACCCCTAAAAGGGAGAAGAAAACACCCATTTCACAATTTTATCTAGAGAAAACCTGAGTCCCACTATCACTGCATTAAATTTGGGTTCATATATTTATTTTCTGAGTTCTCCATGACACACCTCTCATAAAGCTAGCACCATTGTCAGTTAGTCAATTGTGCTATTCTTATTTTGTTTTATTTAATTGTTTTTTATTAATGTCCCAATATAATTACACTCACATCTTCATATTTGATTAAGAAGTTGAAAGAACTGTTCTAGAAATAATTAAGAGCCTAATAATCATTAATGAATTGGAGAGAAAGTTTTTAAAAATTCCTTTAACTAACTCCCCCACCTCATCTTACTCCTCCAGTAGAGTTACCTTAGGTAGTATAAAAAAGGATGACAACTGATATTGACTAAATAGAAATTTCAGATATCTTTATACACCTAATTTCAATAATATTAACTAGTTTTTAAAAATAAATAACTAAAACATGTGTGATAATATAATAGCAAAGATAAAAATATTGTATATATTTCATGGTTTGTTAAGATAAGATCCCAATATGCATCTAATATGAGGTAGAGATGTCTATAAACACTTTATAACTAGAGGATACTATAAGGATTAGATCATCTAGAAGGGATTTACCTTTTCCCTAGAATAATCATCCAACTAATGGTGTTTGGATTAAAACATGGATAGGTAACCACATGGGATGAATTTAGAAGCCCTTTCTCCAAATTTTTTTATTTATATCAAGGAGTACCTAGATGAAAAAAATATGGAATCCGACATGAAAATAGGGAAACCCTTTATGATATTTTGGTAGAGAATAAAGTGGATAACAAAATCATACCCACATCATCCCTATGAGTATCACAATTTCTTAGTATTATTTTACCAAGTATTAGTAGAAGATGATCAAAATATTCATGATTTTACCTCTACAGGAGAACTGGTCGATATGTCCCATGATGAATTCTGAGATATTATAGAGAGGATTTCCAAAAAACTCAAAATTATTCTACATAAAATCTATAAATATAATTCATCATGAGATATATAATCCAAATTATTACTATATGAAAATAAAAATGATGAAGTAAACTCAATTTTAAGACAGTTGTCTTTGGAAGAATCACTTGAAGTATCACATGCAACCCCTCTAAGAGTGTTTTATATTTTCAAATCCTAGGAGAACTAAATTTTTGGTTGTTCTCAAGTTCAATAGAGTTGTGACTCCATATTCTAGAGGGAATTACATTAAAAACTAGTCCATAATCAAGTATTTATAGAGTACTCCAATACTTGGTCTAAAGATATAAACTAATTACACTCAATACCACCCTTCCAGTAGTGTTTTAAATGAAATTTATATCTATTGTTATTTTAGATACTGATTTACTGTACTTATATTATATATTGACAAAGAAAAAAAATCAAGAAACATTAATAGATAAACTTCTAAAAAACTATCAGAGTCTCAAACTATAAAAAAATATACCCTTAAAAATAAGGAATTTGAGATAAAGAAACTGAAAAGATAATTTAGTTATATCATGAATTCCCTCAATAGCATTGAAATCCATGGTTGATGTAAACATCCAGCTCAAGCAATTCTTAACACCAAGTATAATGTTAGTTCCATTTATTTTAGGAGTGGAAAGAAGTATAAAAATTGTGAAAAATTGTTATCTCAAGTTGTAAGGACCCATCCCACTGGTGCCCCATAGTCCAATGGATGATCATTCCGCCACCACCCCAAGTATTCCTCTATAGGCTAAGGGCTAGTGAAATGCATTGAGAAGGCATAATAAAATGAGCGGACCTTTCCTATATTACCTATATCTGTGCATCCAACCATCACTATGTAGTAGTGAAGAGGAAAAATAATAAAAGAAAGTGACTTCTAGTGTAAAAGACCATGCATGTAATAACATCTATGGATTACCAAAGAGTGTGATAGTGTAATAAGAAAATTAAATGAAAAAATATACACCCAAGCAAGAAATATTTCCAAACCTAATAGAAAATAGAAATAATTGTTTTAGATAGTCTGAATCTTGGTTTCCATACCTTGACAACCGTACGTGGTCCACACACTCATGAATCCCTAAGATCTACCAATGAGATCACAGACATGTATGTCACCTAAATATGACACAAAAGCATGCCATAAAATCCCTAAAGGGGGTGTGTAGATACTTACCTAGTAATATTCCACAAATACTAAATATGATGCAATGTAAGCCATGATAGATTTATAAATATCAACCCAATGAAAGAGGGAAAGGAAAACCAACCAAAAATATATATATATGCTCATATAAGAAACCTAGATGAGTGAGAAAGGGGATATACATCTCATTAACTAATCTAGGATAATAATTGTTTCTATATCTCGAAAGGTCAATCATGGATGCCTAACATCATGAACAACCTCCAAAGAAACAATGGGGAGGGGATTGCACCCCCTATTATACAGTATTGTTAAGGTACCCACAACCCCAATACATCTCATGTAACCTCATTAGGAAAGGAATGGAGGGGATCTCACCCCACAACTACACTCTATTGCTGAGGGGGCCATAAATCCTATAGAGGAAATGCACACCATTGAAACTCAAAGATGGATGAGTATAACTATGTATGTAGAGAACCCTCACCCTATAGTAGTTAGGGGAGTAGTAACCCTACCTATGTGAATAATATAGGGAACCCAAACCCCAGTGTGACATTGGAGTACTAACCACAACAATACATGTGTAACAGATTTTGGTAAACCACTCCCTAGTTGAAAGGGGAGTATTGAACCAAGTATCATTGGTATAAAAGATATGGGGAACCCATGCCGTGGTGTGACAGGGGTGTACTGACCCCGATCACACTATGATGATAATACACATTCTCCACCATCATCAAACGTATCATGAAGAAGTTTCATTCTCTTATCATATCTAATAATATCTAAAAACTCGCTAATACGGCAATAATTTCATTATACATAGAAAAAACAATCAGTATAGGCTTCTCATGGGACAAAATTCTAGTTTTCCAAAAATCCCAATGAGCATAGGAGCCTCATAATTTGTCAATCAGTATAAACCATAAATCCCGCAATATGTCATTTAAAATGTACATTAATGATAAAATGGATCGAAAATTCGTGATCCTCACTAAAAAAACACAATATAGGATATTTACTTACTCAAATCGAAAAACCAGTGAAAAAAATTCATTTCACCATAACACATACGTTAGTCACTATGTTGGTCCAAGGTGTGAGTATGAATTTAATATCAATCCCTGGTCTTGAATATTCTAACATGATACAATGATCATGATTCCAATGATGGATCTTTAATCCAACATGACATGAAGATGTTGTGACCAAATCAAGGTATATACAACAACAACAACAACAACAATATTTTATCTTATTATTATTATAAATTTTATATAATCAAAGGGAGTGGAAAGCCATGCATCCATTTTCCATGAATTTCCACCCACCACGCACCATTATCTAAGTAATATTAATAACCATTATATTATTATTATCATTATTATTAATATATATAATTTTATTTATTTGATTAAAATAGGATGAAGAATCATGCCTGGAGCTCTATACACACATAGGTCATCCCTCTTCTATCCATCCAAGGGTACCCAACCCCTCAAATTACATTCTTGAGTTATTATTATTATTATTATTAAACATATCTTGTTGTTATTATTATGAATAATAACAAAACACCCTATACAGATATAAAAAAAAGGATTTCAACCACTCTTCTTTGGAAATCCATCCATATCTATCCATAATAATGGCACATCCCCCAGATGTGCCTCCTATGCACCTACCACCCATTCCCATCGCCCCTCTGGATCCTAGATCCATGGAGTATCACCTTTATCCAAGATAATTCATAAATCCATCCAAACAATATCAATCTATGTGTTGTTTTTTCTACTTTAATGAATTTGGGTGTTTGGTTGTGCTAAAAGTTTCTCTGTCAATGTCAAACTATGGCCCCATAGGCCAATTGTGAAGAACACAATGAACACCTAGAGGGGAAAACCAAATAAAAACTGAACCATCATTGTTCAATAATTCATATCCAATTATTATATAAATGGGGTGATATCAAAGAAAAAAGGGGTTTAACAAATCAATTATACAAAAAGGTAGCAGGGGATCACATGAAAAAAATAAATAAATCACTTATCTAAAGACGATAATTAATCCACAATAAAAATTTTAATAAAAAGGTGGAAGACCAAAATTTATGATCCCTAGCTTGGTTATTGATATATTTTTGGTGAATAACATGTTTTTCCATGATAGATAAGACCAATTATGTTCATTTCTTCTCAACCCACCTCAATCTGGTGGTCGTTTGTTGTTCGATGTCGATCCACCAACAAAGAATGTTATCCTCCTCATCTTAAATCTAGAAAGGTTTATGTGGATAACTCATTGAAAATATTTATAGGAAATTATTTATAGACGAGTTTAATTAGGGTGATTAATAAAAAAAATTATTTGTTTGTTTTAATTAAATGAACCTACCAAGGGATTCCTTAATTGGGTGTCGAGTGATAATAAACTTTAGGTAGCGCCTAGGATAAACCACAAACTCTAGATTCAAATGTGGTAGTAGATTTCAGATCCAAGAATACATTTGGGAGATATTACTTCATTTCTAAAATACTTGGTTCATTTAATATAAAAATATTTAATATTTTTATAAAATTAATTATGGGATCACCGTGTCTCACAATCCCACGTCATCTCAGTGCTTGGCTCCAAAAATATTCATTAATATTTTTAAAATATTATAAATAAAAACATAAAGACTATATATTATTCCCTTATTCAACTATTTTCATATATAAAAATCAAAAACTAGAAAACTATGGTTGGGATATTGAGCCTTCATCTAGCTCTATCGCTCCCAAGAGCACTATTGTATGCTCCTATGCTACAATGACACAAGAACCAAAGGAATGGTTTGTCCTTGCATGATCTTCTCTTAATAATACTTGATCACCATTAGGTACTCCATGAAGGTGGATCCATACTCAATTTATATCTCTCCCTAATCAATAACTTGTATATTATCATGCATGTATTTCCTCATTTGAGACTCATGGAAGGCATCATGCACCTGCTCAAACTATGGGGGTAGGGCTACATGGTATGTAACGTCACAAACCCTCTAAAGAATCTTGAATGGTCTGATATACCTAAGGGATAGCTTGGTTCCCTGTCCAAATATCCCCATTATTCATCATGGAGATACTCTCAAGATAACATAGTCCTTTTTCTCGAACTCTAAGTACCTATGATGTCGGTCAACAAAAAATGTTTTCCTTCTCAAGATTATCCTCACCCACTTGCAGATAACCAAGACCTTCTTTTTCATCTCTCACACCATCTCTAACCCAATAATATATGCTTCACATTTCTCATTCTAGCATAAGGGTGGCATATAGGGTCTCCCATATAAGATCTAAAAAGGTGTTATGCCAATATTTGAGTGGTAGTTATTATTATATGAAAACTAAACTAAAGGAAAGTGATCCTCCCAGTAAGAACCCAGTTTCTGACTCAGGTAGGAATTTGTTTAAATTTTTTTAAATATCTATTTTGGACCTAATATGTATTCCTAATGAGTTCATGGGTGTCTCAGTGGTTTCTGGGGCTAGTTTAGATCCCAGAACCTAGTTTTTAGGGATAAATATGATGGTCACATGGTTAGTAGAAACCTTAAAGGGCATGCTATATAGTCTCTTCAAACTGTGCGGTGATGGGAATTGGGATGGAGGATACCACACGATTAGTTAAACCATGAGTTTTTAGTTTCATGATGATGTTAAAAACTAAAATCATGTTGGAGAGGTGTTTTTCATAGTTTGTACACATTTTCTCTAACCATGAGGCCAAACCATGAAAAATTCCCCCACCTATAGCAAATGGTGCACGGTTGGTGCACAGTTTTTCCAACCATGCATCTAAAGAGTGTGATAACTATTTTTGGATGATATTACCAAAATTATCTCAATTTATTATATTTTCTTTACCTTTATTCCTTATTTATCTCCAAAAAACATCAAATCATCCCTTTCTCTCTTTATTCCCTTCGAATATTCTATCATAGATTCTAATTCCAAGATATCATTTAGTTTCCAATTCGATCACCATTCGTCAAAATGGATTTGTATCAGTAAGATATCAATTTATTTTTAGTCATTTTTCATTATTAATAGTATTGGTGATGCTATATAGATGCATGCTCATTGGCCCCATTTTCAAGGAATTCATTTTTAATTCATATCTCATCCAATCTAGGATAAGATAGGGGTTGATACTAGATGACGAGAATTAGGTAAGTGGTCTATAAATCTTCCCTCATGTTTATTTATTTTATAAATTGTCATGTGTGTGGGGAAATTTTATTAGGATTCATATGTTCAAATTATGTTCCTTTCTTTTAGTCGTTATAAAAATGTTCAATGACATTGATTTAAAATGTTATCCATCTTTGGTGGTTAAATACACAACATCAACCAACCCTTGTTGGGTGATTTCAATGTTTGGCCTTTTAGTGTACTGAAATGTTTTTTTGTGCCATCTTTATGGTGTTCCAAGTCTTGACCCTATTAATGGTAAGAAAACCTTAATTAAATGACAATATAATTAGTGTTTTAATAGTATTTTATATGTTAGTTCCACTTAATCCTACTAAGGTAAGTGTTCCACTCAATTAATAAATTTATAAATGGTTAATTTTAAAGTATAATAAGTATATGACTTGGACTTATTAAATTTAAAGGAATGATTTGGTTTCGCATATGTTGAACCCCTTTTCATGTCTAATGGATGGTAGCAGAGTGAACCATAAAAAATTATTATGGCTTATATAAAATAATGAAAAGTTTCATGTCCTAGAGATGCCTTGTAACTTATATGAAAGGAATGGAAGGAACCAAATGGATTATTAAAAGGAATGAATCTTACAAGGCCTAATTAATTAAATGATTTGATTATATGGTTACTGTTTCATGTGGACCTATTCATTACAATAGGAGTGTTCAAACTAGATCTCACCTTGCATTCCTGAGGGAATGCCTTTAGAAATCGAGGATTCTATACCGATTTAGAGATGTTGGTTTCCAAGGGTGAGACCCACCGTGAAACCCTATATTTTTTTCAAAAGTGGATGATTGGTATGAAACCCTAGGATCCTTTATTTATTATTATAGTATGACTGGGATAAACTCCTTATAACCATCATGACATCTATGGACATGATGTTCCCCAGTTACATCCATCGTTCCTAGTCAATGCTTACACTTTTTACCATGGATGATGTCCTCAGACTCTGGTAGAATGTTTATTGTGGAATTACTTGGATGATGCTCATTGGATTACACTATTACCCCTTTAGCTAGGGTACAAGTTACTACAAGGTTTCCTCAACCCTTAAGGTCATGGATTCCTTGGTGATTTCCATGGATCCCATTCATAATTAAAAACAATACATGATGCCTTGTTATATCTTGGATCCTTCAACTGTAATCATGTTAGGATGTTAGTGATGGTACTACCTCACATGAATTAAATATATATACTAGAACTTAATTAATAAATGAAACAATTATATGTTTAGATACCAACTGAGGCTGAATCAGGTACTTGGGTATTTATGTTACTATACTTATTTACTTTTATATATGCATACTTACAAATTGTTTCAGTTTATATTACACAGAATGGATGTTATAGAAACCATTGGTGGAGGACTACATAGATTTATCTGATGCCCTATCTGGGCCACCATTGGAACCCTAGAAGATTACATGTATGCATGTATTGACAAAAAGACTTGTAATTCTTTAGACACGTGATTGTTTTATTTCATTAGGATTGATCTAGTAGAAGATGATTGATCTTGATCTCAAGATAATGAGGATAGTTTTTGGATTGCATTTTTCTAATTTTATAAAGCATTCCTTTTCTTCTTCTTGGTATCCATGTTTTCCTGATTTTTAGATACATGACATATCATCATAATCTTTTTTATATCATTATCATTAGTTAATTAGTTTATTATTCATGTATACTTATGTTGTGTCATATGTATTATGATGCTTCCACTATTTACCTTATATTTCATTCATCCTCTCTGCTACACTCTCATAATGATGGAATAATATCCCCATAAACACACCCTAGGCCCTCCCTGCTAGAAGTAGCCTCTGGAATTTGAGGAGATGTGCCTAATACCATGTGGCCAACCTGGCTGGTGGGAACTTCTCAGGGGAATCCTGGTTAAGGATGTAACAAAGTGGTGTCACAGGTTTTTCCTTACTTACTATTCAAAGACAATAGAATGGAGATCATTAACACTTTTTGGAACATCCTTAGAATCCTTTCTTGGGTGTAGCTGACCCACATTCGGGGTAAATGCTGTGTTTCCTGAATTATAATATTTGTTCTTATTTTTTTTATTACATTTGGTATAACTTAACCATTGGGTGATGTACATTATGTTTTATGGTTATTATCATTATTTTGATAGAGTATTTGTTTCATCCTTGTCCTGATGACATGAGGGTGAGGAGAATAATTCATGCATCATCATAGGCACTAAAAAACACATGCCCTATATATTCCCATGCCATAAAGGTGAATTTCACTACTTTAATTTTCATGTATTTATTTTGATTTTTGAGTGATTATTTGGTAGTTATATTATGATTATTACAATTTTTGGCTATGTTTGAGTGATTTCTAGTTTCAATTCATCAGTTTCTTAGGACATCATGGGTTGGAGTCAGTAATTAATTGATTTCAGCCACTAGATTAAAATTAAATGGATGTCAACTTCGGTGATAAGGTGTACGGGCTCTGATCGACTGGGAATGGAAACCCTTTTTAAATGAACCTTTATATATGAAAATAATAGAATTTAAACTATAAAAGTTAAAAATGACTTATGAAATGAAATGGATACCAGTAAATGATGAGGCAAGGTATATTTTACCCTTCATATATTAAAACCCTTGTAGTATTTACTCGAGTACTTACCAATACTTGTCCTTATAAGCGGGTAGTTGGGGTTGTATACCTTGGGTAGTGAGACCTTACCTCACATTCAGGTTCCACTATTACGATTTTTATTCTTCAAATATTTTTCTGGGGAGTGTTCTTGGAATTTTTAAACTAATGCTTCCCTGACATCCTCATATTGTGTGCTAAGAGGGTGGCGACAACCATGCTCCAGACATGGTGGGCCCTGAGATTCCAGTCTTACCATAAGGAGTGACACATGAGGTACTGCCTGGTGTACCTAATCTATACCCTGACGCTGATCTTTGTAATTTTTTCCTACATCTAATACAATCCATTCAAGTTGATCCATGACCTACACCTACGATGACTGATCTAACCCCGTGAGTTCAAGCAGCATCATCCTTCTACCTTCTCTAGGGATAGAATTCCACAAGTTACTGAGTCTTTTTAAGAGGCCCATTTTTCTATCTTTGAGCATATTAAGATGCCTCTAGAGTGGAATTTCAGGCTTTATACATACATGATGTGTGATTTGTACAAGTATTGTTGGGATGTTATTACTGAGGCTGGTCAGCACCAGGTCATGGTATGGGATGATTTCTAGACTTATTTCTAAGATTACATATTTCCCTAGATAATGAAGGTTGACTGAGCTAGAGAGTTCATGAATCCAAAGTTAGGGGATAATTCATTCATGAAGTATTCATTTCATTTTATTGAGTAATAGAACTTTCAATGGATTCTAGTTGGTGATGAGCTCTCGTGTGATAGATGATTCAATGGTTGGATTAAGTATTCCATCTGTATTCATATGAATGTGTTTCACCTACCTACCTTCTTTAAGATAGTTAATCAGACTCTTATCATAGAGTACACCCTGAGGGAAGGTGATCGTTTTGGTGTAGTGGATTGGAATCGCGGTAGGACAGTAGTTCTCCCAGTATTAGAAAGTGATCCATTGAGGTTTCTTCTTAGGGAAGTGGATTCCAAAGATCATGTATTGTTATCTCTGTGGTGTTCCATCAGTGTGTAAGACAATGGTATCTAAAGCCTCAATGTGATAGATAACCTATGGAGTGACAGTTTTTCATATCTGTTTGGAATCCTGATAGATTCTATCAGACCTTTCCATCAGCTTTGAGTAGAAGAGGTTCGGTACTAACCCCACCTTCAAGGGTAAATTATTTTATACCATGTTAGGCAGGAAGTTGTAGTAGTACTGATAGGACTGGATGTAGATGAGTTCATGGTCATGCTATCAAGACTCTTGGTCACTGTTAGCACTTGCAAAGCATTCAAGGTTAGGGTAGTCCATCTATTTTATAGGGTCATGGATCAGGTCAGTTTCATGCATTACATATGATAACTAAGAATCATGTTGTAAGAACATCTATTATATGAGGTACTATTCTAGTTTCCACCACTATAGTATCTACTTTATTTTATATAGGTGCTTCACACACCTTCATCACATTATATATTGTGGAAAGTTTCACATTCGAAATAAATTATTTTAGTGGTGTAATGACCCTAGATACAACGTTGAGAGTATTTTCAAAAGGAATATGCCAATTTAGGGACTTTCCCCTTGAGGTAGGTAGTTACCATTTATCATGGGACATTTTTTTCTCAAGATGGAATGATATGATGTCATTCATGGGATGGATTTTATGATCTTGTATCATGCCTTTTTAGACTTCTATCACCACTAGGTGTTGTTTACCAAACTAGTGGGAAGTATTTTTCTACATAAGGGTGACTGGAATGTCTAGTCTAGAAGTGTTTCACCAGAGAAAATTGGTCTAGGTGGAGTGACCATCTATATTAAAAATATCTCATATAGGATCAGGGTTAACATTTGGTTGAATTCCCTCCATTAGTAGATAATTTAAGAGATTTATTTCTCAAAGATCATTATGAATTAACTCCAGATTAATAGGTGGATTTTTCAATTGATATTGTTTGAGGAGTAGCTATGGGGTCCATTCCTCTTTACAAGATGTCACCTACTAAACTTCTTGAGCTCAAATGGTAGTTGGAGTGTTTTAAAGACAATGTTTTTATACACCCTGGAACACACTCTTAGGGTTCACCCATGATTTTATCCAATGAGGATTGGAACCTTCTTCTATGTGTGGATTCCATATGGTTGAACTAACTTATGGTCAATGACTGATATCCACTGCCTCATATAGATGATCTCTTTGATCAACTCTGTCGATCTAGATAATTATCTAAGATTGACCTGATATTTGGCTATCACTGGATGTGAGTAAGGTCATCATAAATACCTCATACAACTTTCTAAAAAAAGTATGGCTTGTATTATTATATTATCATTCAATTCAGTCTCATGAACATGCCTTCTATTTTCATGGAATTATTGAAAAGGGTGTTCCGACCCTATATGGATTCTTTTTTCATAGACTTTGAGGATGACATATTATTGTATTATCAAACACATATAGACCATGATAATCACCTTGATATTGTTATAATTACACCAAAATAGTGTTATATTTAATCCTTGCTTGATAAGTACTACTTTGTTATTGATGATGATCAATTCTTGGGTCATATTATCTCAGAATTAGGAGTCTTTAATGAACAAAATAAGGTGAGTGTCTTGGTCTACTTGGAGAATCCCAAGAACGTGTTTGATATAAAACATTTCTTGCGACATGATAGAAATTACAGGCATGTCATAAAATAATTTTTACACAATTTTTTACCTCTTACACATCTTATAAAGAAGGGTGTTAATTTCATGTGGTTAGAGGAGTGTGAGAAAGCCTTTCATGAGCTGAAAGGGAGGATAGTCTCAACACCTATTATGATTATTCCATATCCTAGAAGAGGTTATATTGTGTCATGTGGTGAGTAAGGAATCATCCTAAGAGTAGTACTAATATTATAGGATAGATTAATTGTGTATGTATCTTGGTAGTTGAGGCCTCATGAGTGGAATTACCTAATAAATGACCTCAATCTAGTAGCAGTTATCCATATCTTATGTTGCAGGAGACACTATTTGATGGGTGATAGAATTTTGGTATATACAGACCCCAAAAGCAGTAAATATATCATCACACAACATGATTTGAACATCATAGAGTATATATGGGTCCAATATTTTCATTCCTATGATTTTGAGCATTCATATACACCTAGAAAAGGAAATATTGTAGCATATTCACTGAGTCAGAAAAATCATGCACATGTTGTACAGGAAACCAGTGATGAATGGAAGTTGATAGCCCTCTTTTCTAATCTACATCTAGAGTTTTATGATATTCGGGAGTGGTATTATCTCTCAACATTGAAATTTAACTCTTCCCCCCTCAATAAGGTGAAGAGAAGGGAGTTTTTTTATCTTAAAAGATTCATTTTCCATGAGATTCTCTCAATTGAGAACCCACCTCTGGATAGGTATATTAGAAGAGATGGAATCTAGCATGTTCATAGAAATTTTTGGGTTCCTATAGATATGAGAGGATAGTTTATGTGTGAGTCCCATTCATTATAGTGGGTAGTTTATCCAGGAATATCCAAGATTTATCAAGATATGAGATTCCAGTATTAGTGGTCTAGGATGAAATGTTATATAGTTGGCTTTATTACTAGGGGTTACAGCTTTCATTAGGTAGATTCTAAGAAAAAGAGACATGTCAACTTTATATTGATACCTATTGTCATATAATGTAAATTGGAAGTTGTTTCCATGACCTTTTTAGTCGGATTACCAAGGTCACATAGAGGTAGCGATGCTGTATGGGTTCTCTTTAACTGACTAATGAATGTATCCCACTTCATGTCTGTCTGGGAGAATTTATCAATTGATGATCTATGAATATTGTATGTATGTGACATTATATGACTACACAGGGTACCTCATAAAATATTTTTAGATAGATATGTTCTCTTCATGTCACAGTTCTGGTAGGGGTTACAAAATGCCATAGGTACACAGGTGATTCTGAGCAGAGCCTTTCACCATCAAACTAATGGTATGTTAGAACTAATGATATAGGTGTTAGAGGACATGCTCTGGGAATGTGTATTTGATTTAAATAGTTCATGGGAGATTCATATCCCTCTCTTTGAGTTTTCCTATAACAATATCTTTCAGGTGACAATTCATGTTTCTCGTTTTGAGGCCATGTATGGTAGGTCATGCCATTCACCCAAATTCTAGAAATAAGATTGAGAGGCAGCCCTACTAGGTCCTAATATCGATAAGGAGACTTCAGAATAGGTTTAGAAGATCAGGAAGTGTATGTAGACTACTTATTCTAGAGAGAAATTGTATGTTGATCGCCATCAACGACCTATGGAGTTCATGGTTGGGGATCGTGTTTTCCTATTAGCATATCTGAATCTAAGGAATTTATGGATACTAGGGAAATGGAAGTTCACACCTCCTTGTGATGATTTTTTTTGACATTTTGGAGAGTGTCGGGCCAGTACCATATTGGTTGTTACAACCTCAGAAGTATAGTTCCATTCACGACGTCTTCCACATTTCATATTTTTTCTAGTATCATGTCAACCCATCTCATAATTTTGATCCTATGTAAGTTGGGTTAGATTCCATTGATTCATTTTAAGACTGTCTTATAGGAATTGTTGACCAGAAAATGAAGTCTCCTTGAGGCTAGTCTATCCCTCTAGTTTGGTTGTTATGGTAGTACAACCATGTATAAGAAGATTCCTTGGATCGGGAGGCTGGAGTACATGCCATGTGGCCATAATTGTTCTCAGAAAGTGTTCCACCACCCTTCAAAGGTGAACCTGGGGAAAAGATAATTTAAGCATAAAGACTGTAAGAACCTAGTTTTTGACCTAATTATGGATCCTATTGAATTTGGTATGATTCATTATTTCCAATCTTATATGGATGTCTGATGCATTTACTAGTGTCTCAGGGGAGTATGGGGCTGGTTTGGAGCCTAGAACCTAGATTTTTAGAAGAATTATTTTGGTCTTAGGGTTAGTAGAAACCATGTAGGGTAGGGCTCATAGTCTCCTCTAATTGTATGGTGTTGTAAAGTTGGTTATAATAACCTATTTGGTTTTTAAAACCATTCATTTTGGGGTGTATGGTCATACAAAAAACCACAAACATTATGTAGATGTGTTTTTAATGGTTGGGTCATTGTTTCTCCAACCATTTGGGAAAACCATACGAAATACCCCTCCCTATATCAAAGGGAACAAAAATGGTGCACGGTTTGGAAATCTTTGTGGACAAAATATGTGATACTTATTTTTGGGTGATTTGACCAAAATTGCCTCAATTGATTATTATTTCTTAACCCTTCTTCCTTAGTTCTCTTCAGCAGATATCCCCAACACTCTTTCTCTCTTTTTCTCCCTTTGAAGATTTTAACATAGTTTATTTTTTTGAACCATGCTCTTCTATGCATTAATTGAAGTATGGTTTCTGTTTGTTGACAATCCTTGGTAGAAGTTCAAAATTTTTACCAGCAACATGATCATATAGTTCAAGAAAACAACAGTATTGAAGGTGGCGCCATTTCTTAGTGTTTGCTAAATTTTTGGGCATGAAAATGGAAAAATGGAGAAAAATGATTTCGGAAAAGAGACTTGCGCACCGTGTACTTGAAGGAGATGGAACTTGAGCGCCTAGAGTTTTTCAAGAACAGAACATGGAAAAATGGAAAAGGGATAAGGGTTGCACAAGTATTGGTCGGGTCGTGCAAGTGACCTGTACACCGAGAAGGGAATTGCACGCTAGTGCCTATGAGGTCTAGAAACTTGTGCACCTATTGTTCTTCATGACCATAACTTCAAAATATGGCAAAGGAAATAGGGTCATGCAAGTATTAGTTTGGTCGTGCAAGTGAGTTACGCGACAGAGGCTAGGTTGATTGGAGGTACGCACCGTGACCTGGGCGCCGTGAGGATACTTGCATGCCATCGTGCAAGGGGTCTAGTTTTTCCTATAAATAGAGGACCACCCCTCCTCATTTTCAACTAAGTTCAAATCATAGATATTTTTCAGGCTCTCATCGCGCAAGTGGTTGAGTCGTGCAAGTTGTAGTTGGTTCGCACAAGTAGAGGTTGCGCGCCGCTTATTGGATGCACGACCAAGGCGGTTTGGGAGTTAAAGGCGCAACGTCACGAAATTTTGGAGTTGAAATAGGCAGTGTCACGCAAGTGGGTTGGTGTCACCTGCACGCCGGATTTTTACCACGCAAGTGACTTGCACGCCATTCTTGAAACTTTTGTGCCGGTATTGGAGAAGCGCGCTAGGAGAGGTTGGAGTACGCCTATCTTTTTGGAGCTGCACGAAAGATAGAAGATTGCCTGATATCTTTGGTGAAAACTGAGATTATTCTATGAGTGAAATTTTGAGTTCAACAGAGCATCTACACACAACAGAGGATGCATTATCTTGTAATGATGAAGAGAACTTTACATCTATAAACTGTGTGTGACGTCACCAAGGGTAGTGAGCCAGAGGGAGTCAATGGGAGTGACCTGAGAGATGCTGTGAGCTTTCCCTAAACCTTTTGTAAAGGCAATGATCCTTGGACAGAGTGGCACTATGTCCTAACCTTTGTAATCCACAGCTATTAAAGTTTAGTAGAATTTAGTATGACTGATAACCTATCGGCGTATGCTCCTTGGACGTTGCCCTTAGTGGTGAACCAAGTAAAAAGTGTTGTGTCATCTCTCTACATGTAAATTCTGGCATTATGTTCATATCCATCATATAGGTTTAACAAGTTCCTACCAATGTGGGAACAAGATTCATAACTTTAAATGAAAAATTTGACACCCTGATTCACCCCTCCCCTCTCAGGGTGTCCCGGGGTCCTTCATTATTTTCATAATCTATAATATGTTTTCCAATTTGATCATTGTTCACCACGTTGGATGCATATCGTTAATATCTCGATTCCTTTTTAGTCATTTTCCATTATTATTTATATTGATGATACCATTTAGATGAAGGATCAAGTTTCCTCATTTTATAAATTGACATGTGAGCACCCCAATTTCATAGGTTGCCATCTATTAAATTTATGTACCATTGTTATAGTTGTTAGAGTATTTATTTTAGAACATTTTCTTAATATTTTATCCATCATTGAGGGTTAAATCTACTATATCGACCACCCCATGCACTTAGATTTCCATGTTTTGGATTTAATTGGATTGATGTGTTGTCTTCACCACCGTTCGGGTGTACCAAGGCTTAACCCAACTAATAGTAATAAGTCCCCAATTAAATGACAAATTAATTGGTGTTTTAATATTCTTGTATGTTCTAGATCCACATAACCATTCTAACATAATTATTCCACTCAATAAATAAATGTTTAAATGGTTAATTAGGTAGTTATACTAAGTATATTGCTTGGACTTATTAAATTTAAAGGAATTATTTTATTTCATGTTCATAGAACCCCTTTCTATGTCTAATGGAAGGTATAAGATTAAAACATATAAAGTGATTACAAATTATATGAATTAATGAATGGTTTCATGTCCATGAGATGCCTTGTAACTTATATGAAAGGCATGGAATGAACCAAATAGATTATTAAACAAAATCAATATTACATGGCCTAATTAATTAAATGAATTGATTATATGGTGCCAATTTCATATGGACCTATTAAATACAAAGGAGTGGTCATACTTGATCCCTCCTTGGACTCTCGAGGGAATGCCTTGAGCACTTGAGTATGCCATCAGGATTTAGAGATGTCGGTTTCTCAGTGTGAGACCCACCTAGGAACCCAATTTTTCTATGAAAGTGGTTTCCCAGTATGACACTGTAAGATCCCATATATATTATTATAGGATTCCTTGGATACAATCCTTGGATCCAGTGTGACATATATGGACATGAGACACCACAGTTACATCTATCAGGCCCAGTTACTACTTACCTATTTTACCTTGGATGAGATCCTTGGACTCAAATATAATAATTATCGTGGAATTATAAGGATGACCCTCATTGGATTAAGATATTACTCTTTTAGCCAAGATACAGGTTCATACTAAGTTTGATTGACCCTCATGGTCAAGGATGTATTGGTTATTAACTTGGATCTCTTTCATTAATAATAATAATACATGATGCCTTGTTATATCTTGAAACCTGCCACTATTATCATATCAGGTTTTCAGTGCAGGTATTACTTCACATGAAGTACATATATAAACAAGAAAATAATTAATAAATGAAATGTTTATATTTTCAGATACAAGTTGTGGCTGA
Source organism: Viscum album (assembly GCA_963277665.1). Classification (NCBI taxonomy): domain Eukaryota; kingdom Viridiplantae; phylum Streptophyta; class Magnoliopsida; order Santalales; family Viscaceae; genus Viscum; species Viscum album. The sequence goes on along the minus strand of OY728128.1, from coordinate 715,764,721 downwards.
ACCATGTACTAGGGTTTTTATGTTACTAGACTGATTTACTTTTATATAAGAATTCTTCCATACTATTTTAGTTTATATTTCATGGAATAGAGGATATAGATTCCATTGGTATTATCTTACTAATATTTATCTCAAACCCACTATGGGATACCGTTTTCACCTAGGAATATTTCATATATGTAGGTGTTGAAAGGGAAAGTGTACCTCTTCAGACACTTGATTGCTTTCTTTCATTGGAACGAATCTAGTAACAGATGGCCAAGCAGGATCTTGGGATGTTATGGATATTTTTGTGATTCCTTTCTAATACTTTTTTATATCATGTATTCTATTCCTCTTTGTATCCATGTTTTCCATATTTCTAGATAAAAGACATATCATCTAAATCTTTTGTATATCATTATCATTTGTTCAGTTGTTTATTATTAATGTTTATATCTTCTGTATCATATGTATTATACGACATCCACTATTTACCTGCTATTTCATTTATCTATAGTGATACACTCAGTTAATAAGGGAATAGTACCCCCATAGTCACAATATAGACCCACACTTATAGTCTTTAGCCTCTGGTGTTCAGGGAGATATGCTTGAGGGCATGTGGAAAGATAGGATTGGGGAACCACTGAGTGGAATCTAGGTCTAGGATGTCACAATCCCAGCTCCAACCAAATTTTAACATGAAATCCCACAGAATATCCTCTAACACATGGATAGTATGCTTGGTCTGCCCATCCGTATGGGCATGAAAAATAAACTAATCCTTGAAAAGGACTCGAATATCTCTTGTAGGAGTCTCCAAAACTGTGACACGAACCACACAACATTGTCAGAGACAATCGTCAAGGGAACCCCATGGAGGTGTATGATCTTCTACAACTAAAACATCCCCAAAAACTCTACCAAAATCTTCTACCTGATAGAAAAGACGTTTTGCAACTTGTTAAGTCATTAATATATCATCCAGATGGTATCACTGCCTCTCCTTGACCAAAAAATCCCTTCCAAAAAGTTCATGGATATGTCTTCTCATTTCCACTAAGTCTTATCAGGAGGACATAATAAATCTATTGGAACCTAGTGCTCAACCTTAACCTATTGACAAGTGAGACACCGAGAAATGAACATAGCCACCCTCTATCTCATGTGAGCTCACCAAAACTACAATTTAATGTCTCTATAAAACTTCCCTACACCGAGATGTACATCCAAAGGAGAAGTGTGAAACCCCCTCATCAACTCCTCCCACAACAATGATTGGAATAATTAGTTATACCTGTACTTGGATGACATTATTCCTTCCATAGAATCCTTCAAGTAAATCTCCAATGGATATCTAGTTACAAAGGATGACACAATAGATGTATCCTATTTAAGCCTTCTGCTTGCTATGAAGAATAGAGGTGTCAACACAATCAACTGAAGACAACATATACCCTCTCAACCACCACAGTTAGCTATAATGAAGTTAACTACACAGATGCCTCTTCCATCAAATGAGAATGAGACTTCTAGCTAAGGGAACATTCTATGACATTTCCCTTACCAAGATTATAGACTATCTAAAATTCATAGTCCTATAATAACACTAACCAGTGCCTCAATCTCAGGTTTAGATTTCTCTGTGTGAATACATACCTATGAATTTTATGGCCTGAGTAAATATAAAAAAGTATCTTAGAAGAATTTCACCCACATCCTCAAATAAAATACATATTATTCCAACTATAGGTCATGAGTCAAATAGTTATACTTGTGGATTATCAACAGTATTGAACCATATGAGATCACTTCCTAACTATAAATAAACACACAATCAATCCCAGCTCTCGAGGAATCTTAATACACTATATACTCTACTCCCACCTATGGAAGTATCAAAATCAGATCACTAGTCATTCTAAGCCTGAGATCCTCAAAGGATCTATAACAGTAAGCATTATAGGTAAATGGTTTCCCCTCTACATCAGGGCTTTCAAAGGGGATGAATAACAGAAGTCTTCAATGAACCACCTATAGTACCCTCCCAATCTAAGAAAAATATGCACCTCTAACAAGAACTTAGGTGGTTATCAAGCAATAACTGCATCAATATAACCATGTTCCATATATAATCCATCATGAATAGTTGAATTCCCTATAAAGGGAACATTGTGGGTCCATAACTAAAACATTGATACAATGCCATAATGATGGTTCTCTAAAAGAAAGTCTGGAACCATTATCAAGTGCTTTGCATTCTCCTCCTTTGTTAAAATGTATATGAGTATGTCGTCAATGAATAAAACAGCAAATCATTACAAGTATGGATGAAGATCCAGTTTATCATAGACATAAACATAGTGGGGAAATTCGTCACACTAAAATTCATCATAACGAACTCATATTGTCCATAATAAAATCAAAATTCCAGCTTCAGAATATCAGCCTTAAGAACCCATAACTAGTGGTAACTAGTCCTTGATTGACCTTCAAGATCCATCTCATACCTTGCAACTGATCAAAGAGGTCATTAATCCTTTCAAAAGGGTATATTTTCTTTGTCATGGCCTAATTTAGGTGACCACAATCAACATAAAGTCCAAATCCCTCATCTACCTTTTTCACAAGTAGAACATGATCTACCATGGGGGATATACTAAGTTTGATAAAACCCTTCTCTTGAAGGTTCTAAAAATGAACCCTTATCACTCGAAACTCATTAGGGGTCATATGATATGACATAAAAGATATAGATGTTTTTTTGGTGTGAAATTTAATGAAAAACTATTCTCCCACCACAAAGGTAGTCGAGGAAGATCATCATGAAGGATGCCCATATAATCCTCCACGACTGAAGGAACCCAAAAGCTTAAAGAGAATATTATGATAATGTATAAAATCACAAACTAATGGGAGATGGGTGTCATATTACTACTCAAAATATCCACTAAATCCTCCATGATATCTCTCTCTTCCACAAAGAATAATCGCATCCCATCTACTCGAAAGCACCTGACTCATCAGTGGGGATAGTAAATCTTGGACTGGACCATAGGAAATGAGTCCATACCCAATATGATTCGATACCCAATATTATTTAGTAAGGTCTAATAATGATGAAAAAGAGGTCCCATAATAAAATATATCCACCAATCGATATCTTGCACTACTGGAAGATAAGTGATATCAAATAAGATTTGCCTATAGAAACCTCTAAACAAAGCTTTTTGGATAAGGCCTCAACTAGAAGGTCCATATATCACACTTGGAGTAAAGATATGAATTAATGACTTGTTCAAGTGTCTGGTATAATTTAAGTGAGATTAGAATAAGCATAAATGTTACCTATAGTTATATTGTGATCTACTGGGTTATAATACCCCATAGCATGCATTTTCCCACACCCATGATGCATGCTCCCTAAGCATGGCATGGGCCTCCCGGTGGTGGTGGTGGTAGATGTTGCTCAAAATTTAACCCAACACCAGAATTTCAACCTCCTAGAAACCACCTAATTCATCTTCTATATACACCAATTAAGAGGAGGGACTAGCTATTACTAGGAGATCCATGGTCATGGTGCTGCCTCTGTCATGGTGGTGCGTCTGTTGTCTGCTTTCCCTCCTTAGCACATCGAGTTGTTTAATCACATTCCATGTTACCATGCCCATCACATGAATAGAATATCCACTCTCTAGGCTTCTCTTGTCCTCTGCACAGTGATTGTACTACATGACAACATGCCAAGTCTATGGGTGTGTACGTCTCCTATACCACAATACTTGTCATCTAATATCCACAACAGATCATTTAGCCATGGGATTCTCACTGATGGAACTAGCTGACTGATACCCATATTCTACAAAAGTCACTGTAACTAAATCTCAATACATAACTCTTGAATATGTTGGGATTCTAAATGAGACTATGATATCCTGGATTTCACTGTGAAGAAACTATTCAAACTTCTTTGTTAGAAAGAATCCATCTCGATCCATGTTGAGGGAGTACAACATAAGGTCTATGAACGTCGTGTTATAGTCAGCAATAGTCATCCCTCCCTACTATGACTCTAGAAACAACAGAATACTACATGATCATAAGAATGAGGGGTAGTAATCCTCATGATGTAGATATTGTAAATTTAACAAAGAGAATGTTCACTCATCGTGCATCTACTATGAAAAATTCCACGAGTGCCTAGTTGCTCTATTAAAAAGACTGACTACCAATTAAACCATATAATCAATCAGGGTTTGTTTAAAATATCAAATAAACAACTGATGGTAATCCTCCATTTCCATGAGATCTATCTCACCACATAACCTTAGTGTCCTTTTGCATTGGAACTTGCAGAGTGCACATAGCCTACACACATCCTCATCCTCCTCTGCTGGTATAATTTGCTACTTGAAAGAAAAGCGTGATGCTACATACCTACCTAGAGAAATGATCTCATGATGTTTCCCTTTAACTAAGGCCTCATCCCTCATTAGGTTATCATCGTTATCCGGAATTGTTAACCTAGTCAGCTGTCTTTGTGAAGGCATCATAAAAGTAATCGAGATATATCATGTTTAGATGAGAATATATATAAAGAGCTAAATCAAGAAGTAATTTCAAAGTATTCAATCCTATATTATTCATACACCAATGTAACCTACAACCATTTTATCCGTATACCATGTTGACATACAGGTATCCAAAGTCTTGGTGTATGGATATGTTGTCCACCACACCAACACAGGGTTACCATGCTTGAAATTCACACTCAAGAAACTTGGACATTGTTGCACAAAATTTCCAACCGAACCACTTAAGGGGAAAAAATCCAGAGACCATCCCATGTTCGAACCACCTATGATACAAATCTTTAATAACCCGCCCGAACGGTTCCCACATGGTTGGTGAAATATTGGGTTTCTCCAACCAAAATCATGCCTACATGGGCCAGGGTCTAGTAGAAATCTCTTATAAGGAATAAATAAAATGGGAGGTCTTTGCATAAAGTACCTATATTAACGCACTCAAATATCTCCACATAGAAGTGAAGGGGAATAATAATAAAATACCATATCATATAGAGTAAAAACAATGCATGTCATAACCTCTAGGGAATACCAGAGAGTGTGATAGTGAAATCTAAGAAGTAATGGAAAAAATACAGGTCCAACTAGAAAATATATCCTAACCTGATAGAAACTGGATAGAAATAAATCCAATTTATATTGGATCCTAGTCTCCAATCCCCAGTCACCTTACATAGATTGTGCACCCACGTATCCCAAAGCTCCACAAATGCCACCACCATCCTATTTTTCATCTTCACGAGACACGACATGCGTGAGAAAATCCAATACAAGGGTTAGTATATACATAACCAGTAGGATGCCCTAAAATCTAAAGAGAGGGAAATATAAGTCATGATATAAGTACTCATCTCAACTGAAAACAAGAGGTAAAGGAAAAAATAACAACATATATGTATATATATATATATATATGCTCATATAAGAAACCCAAATAAGAGAGAAATGGGATCTCCATCTCATATCCCATCCAAGGATGATGAGTCTATCTATATCTCTAAATCTTAATCATTGATTCCCATTATCATGAAAAACTACAAAAGAAACTGTGGGGTGGTTCCCACACCCCACCAATTATATGCATTACAACTGAGGGAGCCACTACTTTGAACAATGAATCTCACATAACCCCAATAGAAAAAGATTATATCATCCCACATACCAAAACTATACTCTAGAGAAGAGGTATCCAAAAATCATGTGGAAGACCCACACACCACCGGAGCTCAAATATGTCAGAGTAAAACTCAGTAGGTGGAGAACTGTCATCCAATATTAGTAAGGGGATTATTATCCCTAACTATGTGTAGAATATTGGGTACCTATTCCATAGATATCCATGGGATTACTAAGATAGGAAAAAAATGTGTACAGGATATATGGAACCCATGTTCTGGTGTTATAAGTGATTACTAACCCTATAATGATTTGTATAAAGAATATGGGGAACCCAAACTCTGTTGAGACATTAGAGTACTAACCCTAGTAACACTCTGATGATCACAGCCTATTGCCACCATCATCAGACATCTCCTAAAATACTTCATACTCAAAAAATATTGAATCATTTCTAAAAATCCACCACTAATTATACTATCATGTTCAACATAAAAACTCAGGATAGGCTACTTGTGGGATGAAATCTGAGTCTAGAAAAAACTCTAATAAGTACACAAGGCTCATTTTCAGTTCATCGAGAGAAAACTTCAACACAGCTATTTTTCTTAAAAAATGGAAATGAATTGAAAAATGTATCACACCACTAGGATCCTTGATTAAATGACATGGGATATGCTATTTACATTTCAAAATCAAAACCACAGTGAAAAAAATGCATTTCACTATAACACATACATAAATCACTTCATGGGTTAGAGCGAGGAGTCTTAATTAAATATCTATCTTGAGTATTGAATCATATACCTTAATTCCATGATCGCGATGTAATAGACAAGTTGTCAATCTGATGTCACACAAATAATTTATGTCTAAATCAAGTTTTCCACCACAAAAATTATAATAATAAAAATTTATATTGTTATTATTATAAATTTTATCCAATTAATGGGAGAGGAAATACAAACATACATTTTCCATGCATGGACACCCATCACTCCCCATGATTCAGTTAATAATAATTATTATTATATTATCATATTATCATATTCATTATTATTATTATATAAAATTTTATTTAATTGACTTAAAGAGGATAAAATATCTTGTATGGAGATCTTTCTATCTGTGGGCCACCCTTCTTATCTCCATTGAAGGGATCCACACCATCCAAAAAAATTTAAGTTATTATTATTAATATTAATAATATCTCATGTTATTATTATACAAAATAATGACACACCTCCCTCCATGAATATATAGAAATATAATTTCAATATTTTCTTACTACAAAACCATCGATATTCATCATAGAAATGGAACCTCCCCCGGACGCACCTCTTAGGCACCTTCCACTTGATCCTATTTCCTCTTCATATCCCAACTCCATGGAGTATCACTAATATCTACTTTCATTAATCAATTAATCTGAAAATCGTTGATCCATCTATTTTTCGTGCTACTATAATGAATATGAAAGTTTTATCATGCTCGAATCCCCCTAGAAATGTTGAATTACATCCCTATAAGTCAATGATGACGAATGCAATAAACAAAGAGGAGATAAAAAAGAACAAAGTGAACCATAATGGAAAAAAATCTTGTCAAATGATTATATACATGGGGTTATCTCAAGGGAAACAATATAATTAACAAATCAATTATACTATAAGGTAGTAGGGCCTCATGGAAATAAAATAAAGAAACTACATATCAAAAGAAGAAAATTAATCCATGCTCAATATTTTAAGAAAAAGGGAAAAACAAAAATTGGTAAGCCCTATTTTGAGTATGGATAAATCATTGGGGAATGAAGTGTTCTCTAGTGAGGTAAAATACTCTTTGCATTCACTTCCTCTTGATCCGCCTTGATCAGGTTGTTGTTCATCATTTGATGTTGATCTTCCAACAAAAAACACCCTCCTCCTCCACTATGATCTAGTAAGTGTTATGCAACTAACACTTATAAAACAATCCAAAGAGGGTATTTATAAAGGATTTAAGTTAGGCTATTTAATAAAACAAACAAATACTTAATTTATTTATTTTAATTTAATGCAGCATCTAATAGATTCCTCGACTGTATGATTGGATCCATTCAAATATAGGTCACACCAAGATTAAACCCATGATCTAGATTCAAAATTTGTCATATATTTATAATCAGATACTCAATTTAGAATATATTTCATTATTTATGAAAGTTTGTATGTGTGTGTGATATACAATTATTTAATATTTTTTATAACACAAATTTTGGGAAAACCGGGCTCAAGAATCACACATCATCATAGTGCTTGGCTCAAAAAATATTCTTAAATATATTTAAATGTATTACAAGTAAAAAATAGAGTATCTACACAAGATGAAGCTAGAAGTGGAAGGCCCAGAGAACATGAATAATATACCACTAAAAATGAAACTGAATCCGAGGTCCCTTTAGAAACACAACGAATGAATAAAGAAATGGGAAAGGCTAATACAGAAGTCTTTTATTAACCAAAAACACACTTTCATATAAGGATAAAACCCTCTAAGAGTGTTTATGAAGAAGAATTAGAAAAATTGGTCATGGTTATATTTAAAATATTTTAGATGTGTAACAGACTAATATTTTATGAAATATTTTTTTGAATAAATTTAATTTGTTTGTAGCTTGTGTTTCACCAAAAATAGTGTTTTAATGAAATGTGATATACTATTAATATTATTTTTTAAACATGACCTTTATAACATAGATTATAAACATGATTATATGAATAGGAATAAACACATTTTAAATATATATTATAGTTGTTTTATAATAAGAAAACACATTGATATAAAATCACTAAATTTTCAGTAAGTATTTATATATTTTGATAATACCGTTTTCTTAAAAAAATTATTTATTTTCATGAAAAAAATTAATATTTAAACATTTAGAAAATTTATTTGAAAAACGTAAACTAAATTTTTTAAATCTAAATTTAAAAATAATATTTGAGTGAATTTCTAATAATTTTCTTATAAGTTAATTTTTTTAATGAAAAATAAAAAATACATATTTTTATTGAAAACTATCTTTTCAATTAAAGTATTTACAAGCTCTATTTCATTTCTAGATGGTTTTAAAATAAAAATTATTTCAATTATATATTTATAAAACTAAATTATTTCATTGTAATGAATTTCATATTGAATTTTTATATTAAAATTTTCTATAGTTTTGAAAATTTTCACTTTACAAAACCACTTTTTCATCGTGTTTGTGGGATTAATCATTACTTAAAATCTATCACTTATATAATTATTATTTGGAAATATGGAATAAAAATTTAGAATTATAATAATTAAAATTATATATTCATTTTAAATTAATTTTTTGTTATAAATATTAACAAATATAATGAAATTTAATTATCATGATTAAGTTCAATATGCGGTTTTGTGTGTCGCATGCGCCTGTGTTAAAATTAATTTTCCACACAGTTAGGGTTATAATTTGATAAATTTTATTTCATATTTATAATAATTATATCAAAATTATATAATAGTACTCATTTTTATTTTATTCATAATGGTTAAATTTCCTAGGTAAAGAAACAAATAAAAGTTATCATGTTGAAAACTAAAATTAAAAAATTAAATAAACTTAATGGATAAGGAATAAAATGTCTAAAACATGTTATTTTGAGTTGGATATGATTATTTTCCCAATAATACCCAAAATACATTATTTATCAATTTTTTATTCACTTTAGGTAAGAGTAAATTCACATTATTGAATAGTTTTTGGTATTTAAAAAAATGTCACTCCTCAATTATGAAAGAGAACTCACACCCCCACTTATACACACCTATTAATCCATTTTTCTTGAAAAAAACCTATATAAATCTATCCCCAAATTCCTTATACACATTATAGATCTTATTTTTTTCCCATAATACCAATCCTTAGATCCTTAATAATATATCCAAAACATGTTGTTCTAAATGAAGGTAATTTCCATCAATAAGTTTTTTAATTTTACATAATCTATCACAACCTCAATTCATGTAATAATAATTACAATATAAAAAAATTAGAATGTATATGAATTTGTTATTATGTTGATGTAATAACCTATATCCATCTCCTCTTCCATCAAATGGGAAACACAATTGGCGATTGGGTCTACGGTGGACTACCACCCAACTAACCGTTGTAATTATTTTTACATGACGACATCTAATAGATATGTTTAATGATGTATTTAATTTTTATGTATGCTATTTATGATTTAATTATAATTCTGTAATTTCAATATCATATACATCTTCTAACTTTTGATTATGTGGGAATATGATAACATCGCTCGTGTACCGCCTAACATTGTGATGTTATTAGTTTATCGCATACGCTTTACATGGAAGGTAATAATGAAAATTTTAATGAATATATTTATATATATATAAAATTATAATTAATATTTAAATGTTTTATATTATTAACATTATTTATTTTCATTTTTTATAAAATGGAAATAACCTTTAGGCGTACTTATGACCTATCATCTCCATGAACGATGTATTTTATTTTCTATATCTAACATCTATATACCACTGTAAATACATATATAAATAATATATATTATATTTATATCATTTTTAGTACTATATATACTATGTAACTATAATCAAAGTAAAAGGAAAACAAATAAAAAATCAAAACACACTTGAAGAATAAAGCCTTTGTTACCTAAAATTTGATTTTGAAATAGAGATTATTAATAAACATGTAAAAAAATTCATAATTAAATCTTATATAGTATGGTATATATAAGTATTTTTCTATAATATATGTATAATAAACCTATATTTATTATATAAGTGGTTTTAATGGGTATAAATAAAATTGATACCTAATTTACTGGATTTAAAATCTCTCTTTTATTACTAGGAGACATATGTCATATTCACCACTCGTTTCTTTTGTGTGGTGTATATACTTACCATTTTAAATGTTATATGATGAATATAATAATTTTAAATTATATTTAATGTTTCATTTTATGTTATTATTTATTAGATATTTAAATTTAAAATATTACCAAAGCAATAAGGGGATTTTTGTCTCACTTTTATTTCTGTCAGACAGATGCCTTATACACCACTTATTTATTTTGTGTGGTGTATATACTACCCAATAATATATTATATGATTATTATCATGAAATTTTGGGACATAAAAATTCTTATAATGTTCTTTATTTCATGAGGATTATGATTCAAAATATATTAATGTGATAATAGTTTTATGTTACAATGTCATTGTTTATCGGGATTGTTTATGATTATGATTTTGAGGATGAAATGTTATGAAATATCTCATGAGAAACATATTTATTTTTCTTCTAATGTATTCATGTCATGAAAATTAATTTTTTATTTAATTTATTCTTTATTTATTTACTCAATGTTCTAAAAGAATTATTTTACCTAAAACTAAAATTATTTCTCTCTTCGGTCGAACACCCATTTTATTTTATGTCCATGTTTTCTAAAAATGTTTTAATTATTATAAAAATATTTTTTAAAGACATTTTAAACCCTATTTTAATTTTTTTTAAAATGGTTTAAAATGATACTTCTTATTATTTTTTTAATGACGTACTTTTGAATTTTTACCAAAAATGTGAAAGGAATACTTTTTTAATGTGTTTGTCAGGAAATGAATCTTCAGAATCATGACCAATAAATGTTTGAAAGATTAATTTAAAAGTTTCCAAATTTATATTAAAATAAAATTATTTCATTAATATTTGATAATTTTCTCGATTTTAAATTAGTGTTTTCAAATTTGAATAGTTATTTTCCTCAAGAAATGTTCTAAGTGATCTTCCAAAATCATTTTCCATCTAAGATGAAATTCTTTTATATTAATTAATCTTTACTATGGATATAATCCAATGATACCATATTTATTATTTCTATTTATTGTTTATTTAAATTATTCAATGTTTATGAAACATGTTTCTTTTATACGGGTTCTGATATAATGGAATAATGAAATGTTTGTGGAACATATTTCTTTTTCAAGGGTTATGATATGATGAAATGTTTATGAAATACATATATTTTCATGGGTTTTAAAATAATGACTGTTTATTTTCTTTTGAAATGTGTATATATAATTTTCATTATGTGAAGGGTGAGACCTATATCTTCCTCCAACACATTGGGTATATATTGAGATCTCATGACATAAATAGGACTAGAATGGGGAGTGAATCTTGTTCAATAGGGAATATTTTTAGCTGTGATAGTCATGGGTGTGAACCATAACTACTATGATAGTCTGGGGAGTCATCCTACCCCACTATGATATTATTGAGAGTGAAACTTTACTATTATGATGGAATGGGGAGTGAAACCAATCCACTAGTATAGTATTTTGAGTGAAACTTGAAAACTATGACAGTTTGAGGAGTGAACCAGTTCCACTATTATATTCTTGGAAATGAATATTGACTACTGAGAAAATATTTTTTTTATTTATAAATATGCCAAAAATCTATGTATTATGCTAATGTTATTTTCTCAAGTATCATATTCTTTAATTAATTTATGGTTCATGTCGTATGAACTACCAATATTTATTCCATGACTCATTTTTATGATATATGATATATAATATATGGTTTTAAAATGTTGTTCTGTAGTTCTCAAGCCATTATGGTCATGTTAATTGATATCTCCATTTCTTAACCTCAATGATAATTTGAGCTCTCCCTTCTCTTTTCTTTTCATTTATTAGGGTTATGAATATATTTATTATGTATAAAATGTTTAATAAGGGTCATAATTATAAATAACTAAGTGGGATATGATATAGTTCACTTATAAACTAGTTGTTATGTATATTAGTTTCCAATGGAACAAGACCAAAATTATTCTTGTGTTGATCATTATATTATTAAATGAATATTCATATAACCTTGAAAATAGTTTTTTGAGTATATATTGGTCAAAAGTATACTACATGGTGAGAATTGCGTTATTGTGCACTCTTTTCAACACTATCGAGGGATATGTTTTAGAATTTCACAAACTATTTCTAAACTATCGTAAATGATTTGAATGATAACTATGAATAACATACGTTGATCCTAAGGTTTCATTGATTGAAAAGAATGTGTCAAGATTAATACATCCTTTGATTGGTTTTTAATGGTTAATCACATTAATTAATGGTTATTGATGGTCATGAAACCCATTTTTATTTTAGAAGGAATTAAATATATAATGATGATGTGGAGGTTGTAATAGGTAATATCAAATATTGAATTACCCTATTTAAGCTTAGTTATATGTATCAGGACAAATCTATATAAATGTTAATCTTTATCCCTGATGATTTGTTGTTTAATTATTAGTGAAACCCTTTAGTTTTTTTATTATACCATAACAATTCTATGATTCTTATCTAGTTTATGTTTGTGGGAATTTACTTTATGTAAATCTTTTTATTCTCCCTATGGAAGAATTTGATGTTACCCTAGGCATGTATTTTTTTATCTAAATAAATCTTATATCAATTTTCAATGAAGGCAAGTCACATTTGATATTTATAACTAACCTATTATTGTATACCAATGTTATTATAAAGATTAACATCCAATGGAAATTACATCTATTTTATGGGTCTTGATTTCTATTAAAAAGTGATTTTTTTCTCAGATGGTTGGGGAGAAACCAAAAATTGATGATATTTATACTATAAAGTAGCTTGTTGATGCCTTTTCATAATAGTTTCCTAGTATTACACCAAAATGTGAAGTTGAATTCTCAATAGAAATTATACATGGTGTTACACCTATTTCAACAACTCTATAGAATAGTCATGATCGAGTTGCAAGAATTAAAGAAGAAACTCTAGGAGAACCATGAGAAGGGATTCATTTCGCCAAGTGTGTCACTTGGGGGTGCACCTGTTCATTTTTTTAATAATAAATATTTATTTGTGATACTCGACATTGATTATCAAGAAATAAAAAAGATCACAACTAAGAACAAGTATTTTATACACCGTATTGATGAATTTTTTATCAACTTTGTAGACCAGAACACTTTTCCAAGATTGACCTTTATTATATATATCATCAATTGATGGTCCAAAAGGATGATATTCCCAAGATAGAAATTTGTAAAGGTTAATGACACTATTATTATATTCCGATTCCATTTTATCATACTAAAATTCTCATTATCTAAATGTATTTAATGAATATAGCCTTTTGATATCACCTTAATCAGTTTTTGGTATTCTTTATAGATTATATTACTATATATTCAAAGTGTATGTAAGAGTATGAAGATCACCTGAAAATTGTTCTAAGGACCATAAGGAAGGATAAACTACACTAACATTTTACCATGTGTCAGTTTTTGATACATATGGATTCCTTTTTGGGTCATATAATTTCATGGAGGAGTGTATCGATGGATCCATCAAAGATGGATGGTATTGAAAGCTCGCCAATAACCACCACTATTATTGAGATATTAATTTTTCTTTGTTTGGATCGATATTATATACGGTTTGTGGTGAAATTATCATGTATATATAATCCAATCACAGAGTTAACTTGGAAGGGATCCATGTTCCTTTGGACAGATGAATTTGAGAATAATTTTAAGGAACTGAAGAGATGTTTTTTCAATGCAATAGTACTTAAATTACCCTACAATGAAGATGAGTTTATAAAATATATTGTTGCATCCAAGAAGGTATTGGAAGTGATTATCATGCATTATGAAATGGGGATAGATCATGCCTCACTAAAATTTTGCGTTCATGAGAAAATTTATCCAAATCCAAATTTGGAGTTGTTGTGGTAATTTTTACCTTATAGATATGGATGAATTATCATTATGGAGAAAATTTTGATAAATATACTGATCACAAAAATTAATTATATATTCGCATAAAAGTATGTATAATTGTTCTAGATAATGTGGTTTTATTTGATTAAGGATTATGACTACTCGATACATTACTATCCTGGGAAACAAATCAAGTTGGCCGATGCGTTGAGTGGAAAGTATCATGCAATCTTATCCATAAAGAGGATACAAATATTCATTTATTTGAAAATATGGATTTGAAAATACTCAAGGATGGGTATAAATTTTATAATTCTCAAATGATTGTTAAACCATTTATATAAGTGAAGATTAAATATCCACAGAAGGAAGGCGTGGAGTAGTACAAGAAGGAGAGAAATGTTCCTAAGTTTGACATTGAGTTTAATGGAATGAAAAGGTTCAGGAACCATACATGTATCATCCATACATGATTTTAAGGAGCTATTTGAATTTTATTATAGTTCTTCATTATTTATTTATCTTAGAAGTACATAGATATATAGAGATTTGACATAGTATTTCTTCCAGGATAGAACGAAGAGAGATATCAGAGTGTTTGTATATTGATGATAGTTATTTCAGAAAGTTAAACAATAGAGAAAAAAAAAGAATAATTGTATGTTAATAAATTACATATACCAAAATGGAAATAGGAAAAATCACCATGGATTTTTTCTTCAAACTCTCCAAAACATCAAAATGGAACAATTCTATATGGTTTGTAGTTGACCGCCTTAAAAATTCAACACACTTCCCCGTTATCTATGAATATTTATATTTGGTTCAACTATATAGGATATATATTAAGTATTTGATAAGTATTCATGGAGTACCACATTCTGTTATGTCTGATCAGGATCTGAGGTTTACCTTAAATTTCTAGTGAAGTCATCAACAAGCTCTAAATACAGAGGTGATTTCTAGTACAATATATAATCCTCAAGTAGATAATTATTATGAGTGAAAAATAAAAAAACCTATATTATATGTTGAGATCTTATTCTATGGATTTAAAAGGGTTTTGGGATCAATACCTTCCTCTAGTTGAAATTTATTACAAAAATATGTTTCACTAGTGCATTCAGATGGATCCTTATGAATCCCTCTTTGTAAAGAAGTGTAGAACTCAAAAGTTCTAGGATTAAGTTTAACAAAAAAAAAATTTGGAATATAGTTGGCGGAATAAATGTTATATAAGATTAAAGTCATTTATCAACACATGGGGGTGGAATGAGGTCGATAGAAAATTTATGATCACAATCATCACTGTGATCTAGAATTTGAAGTTGGAGAAATGGTGCTTCTAAGAATTTCTCTTAGGAAGAAGTCATTTAAAAATGGAATGATGGGATTAATAAACCTTATATAAATAAATCCCTTTTAAATTATTTATTGTATTGGTATGGTATCATATTGAATATATCTCTCCTTAGTAAGTACACACCTAATCCTTCACATGTACCGAACTCATAGGTCATACCAATGGATAATGGTCTTTATTATGAGAGAAAACTGGTAGAGATTCTAGATCATACATATAATTTTCTACCAAATAATTCCACTCACTCGGTCAAAGTTTAATGGTGAAACCACCAGCTTGAGGAAGCGACATAGGAACCTGAGGTTGTAATGTGGTAAAAGTATCATCACTTGTTTATACCAAAGTGATGGAATTTCATGGTTGAAATTAATTTTAAGGGGGTTAGAATATAACACCCTGATATTTTTGTGGTATTTCTTTTAAATAATTTTAATTTCATTGATAACTTGTGTTACACGCAACACCATGTTTTAACAAACAACAATATATTATTAACATTATTTTTAAATATGACCTTTATAACCTATTCATTAAATTTGATGGTATGAATAGCTATAAAAACATTTTAAATGTCAATTATAATACTTTTATATAAATAAAATATAATGATAAAAACTACAAAAAATTGTAGTAAAGTCTTTATATCTTTTGAAAATACTATTTTAGCAAAAAAAATATATTTTTACTATTTTTTGTGAAAAAGTAATAAAATATATTATCCAACATAGAAAATTTATTTCTAAAAATAAACATCATTTTTTAAATCTTCATTTCAAAATTATCTATGATTTAAGTTTTTAAAAATTTCTAAAAGGATTAATTTTTCAATTAATAGTACAAAAATGTTGATTTTTATTGAAAAATTCCATTACATTTAATGAATTTACAGTAAGAAGACCATTTTAAGATAGTTTCAAAATAATATATAGTTCAATTATATATTTATTAATCCAATTTAGGTCATTGGATACAATTTCTTATTTAATTTTTATATTAAAAGTGTCAATACTTTTGAAAAATTTCTCTATGGAAAAGCTCTTTTTCGTCACATCGGCAGGATTAATCTTAAATTAAATCAATCCACATAGATATATTGAATTTTATAAAATTGATTACATATTAGGAATTAAAATAATTTATACTATATAATTTTTTCAAATCTTTTTTTTTATAAATTTGAATAAAGACAATAAAAGTTAATTACAACAATTAAGGTTAAAATAGGGTTTTCTGTGATATATGTGCTTATGTTAGAAATTAATTTTCTAAAAACATAGGTTATTTATTAAAAAAATTAGATTTACTATTTAAAATAAATGAATAAATATTATCTAATAAATCAAAAAAAATTATTCTTAAAGTATAAATTCCCTAGGTAAATAAAAAGATATAAGTTATCATGATGAAAACTAAAATGGTAAAATTAATTAAACTTAATGGCTAAGGAATAAAATATTTAAAAAATTATTCTAGATGATTTATTTAACAATATAATCCATATACACCATTATTTATTAATATTTTTTGTAATTTTACGAATATTGACATCCCATTACTGAATAGTTTTGTATATCTAAAAAAATATTACTCCTCGTCAATTATAAATGGAAACTACCACCCCTAAATTATTCAAACCTGTTAATCCAATTTTCTCAACCAATACATACAAAAATATATCTATTAAATACTTATATAAATAATTAGATATTCTTTTCTACCCAAAATACAAAACCAAGGTTTCTTAATAAGTGATCCAAAGGAGGTTGTTCTAAGAAAATTTAATGGTCTTCAATAACGTCTTTCTTTCTATTTCTTAACTTCCCACAATAATTCATGTAATAATAATTCCAATATATTAAAATAAGTATATAAAATATACTAATATTTTATTATGTTGATGTAATAACCTATATATGTCTCCCCTTCCATCAATTGGTAAACAAAACTGTCGTTCGTGTGTACGAAGAACTATTTCCTTGTGAACTTATTTAATATGATTTCCATCATCGCTTCTCAAATATTGATATAATGATGGATTTAATATTTATATATTTTTTATAAGATATTATTATATTTATTTAATTATAATATCACATATACCTTCTTACTTTCCATTCTATGGGAATATGAAAACGTCACTCATGTGTACGGCGGACTACCACCTCGCGAAGCGATGTGATTCATTTTTTTGTGAATCTTTACATGGCATTTAATGAGGAAATATTTATTAAATATATGCGATATATATGAAATCCTAATTAATATTTAATGATGATATATTTTTTACCTTTATTTCTTTCCGTTCTTCAATAAAATGGATGCATCATTCATTTGTAGGTACGAGCAACATATCCATGAATAGTGTATTTCATTTTCTATATTTAAATTTTAGGGATTACTATAAATGTATATATACTAAATATATATGAAATATTATATCATTGATAAAATTTTAGAGATGATAGAATCATTATCAAAAAAAAGGACCAAAAATACCAAATCAAAACATAGATTAAAAACAAAGCATTTATTACCCAAAATGTGATTTTAACAAGGAATTCTTAATAAACATGCAATAAAAGGTCCTAAGTAAATAAAATATGGATTGATATATATCATTATTGTAATGTAATTTATGTATAATAAACATATATTTATTATATCTTTTTTTTGAACATGTATGAAATAATTTGAGACTTAAGGTAAGGGATTTCTAGTCTATCTTTTATTTCTGGGAGACATATATCATATTCACCACTCATTTCATTTTTTCATGGTGTATATTACCACTCTTACTTGTTATATGATTATAATCTTCCATTAAATGATATTTAACGTTTAATTTTATGTTACTATGTAATTTAACTTATAATTCAAAATATTACCGGATCGATAAGGGGATTTTCATCCAATTTATTTCTATGGAACACATGCCTTATACACCCCTTATTTCATTTATGTTGTGTATATACTTCCCAAGAATGTATTTTATGATTATTATAATTAAACTATGGGATATACATATAAATATAATTTTATTTCTTTCATGTGTCTTATGATTCAAAATATACCAAATAGGTAATGGTTTTATATTGCAATCCCATTGTTTATTGGGATCAGTTATGATTATGCTTGTGATGATGAAATATTATGATATATAAATTAACAAACTCTTTTATTTTTGTTATAAAATGGTTATTATATTAAAATAAATGTGTTACATTAATTTTACTACCATTATGTACTCAATATTCAAAAATATTGTTTTTAAATAAAACTAACTTTATTTCTCTCTTCAGTCGAAAACCTTATTTCTTCCATGTACAAATTTTTTAAAAATTATTTCAATATTGTTTTTACTATTCCATAAATACTTTTTACAGTTTTTTTATCCCCTAATTTAATTTTTTAAATCCTTCTTTAAAATTAATCTTCTTTTTTTATTCAAAAGTGTGTACATTGTTTTTTTCTTGAAAATATAAAAGGAATATTGGTATTTAACGTGTATTAAATGATAGGTATTTTATGAGTTCATGATCAGTAAATTTTTTAAATCATTCTTTATAATTTTCTAAGGATATTTTTGAAAAAAACAATTCTTTATTATTTTCTTAAAAAATATATTTTAAATATGTGTTTTCAAGTTGGAATGGTTATTTTCCTCAAGAACTGTTCCAGGTGATATTTTAAAATTATTTTCCATCTAAGATGAAATCCTTTTATGTTACTTAATATTAAATGTGGATATAATACTATGATACCATCCATATTCATTCATTGTATGTTTTATATAAATTATGAAATGTTTATGAATATTGTTTCTTTTTCTAGGGTTTATTATATGATGAAATTATGAAATTATTTTGAAACACATTTCTTTTTCATGGTTTATGTTATGATGAAATGTTTATGAAACCCATTTTTCATGGGTTCTATCATAATGAATTCATTGGGATCTTATATCAAAGATATGTATGGTCTTAATTATGTTATGTTTGGGACATATATCTCTCTCTAATGCATAGGGTAAAGATTGAGATATCATAAGATAATAAAGACATGAATGGGGGTAAACCCAGTTCAGTAAGGAACATTGTCTAGTATGATTTTCATGGGAGTGAACCATGAATACAATGATGGTTTTGGTACTGAACCCAAACTAAAATGATATTATTGGGAGGTAACGATGACTAATATGATGGTTTGGGGTGTGAACCCAATACACTATGATAGTATTGGTAGTGAACCATGACTGTTATGGTGGTTAAATGAGTGAACCCAATACACTTCAATGGTATTGGAAATTATTCTTGACTAAAGAGGAAATTATTTTCTACACTTATGTGTATACCATAAATCGAAGTCATATTCCAATGTTTTGTTCTCATGGATCAAGTTCTTTTATTCCATTATGATTCATGTCTTATTAACTAACAAAATTAACACCATGACTCACGTTTATGATCTATGATATTTATTATATGGTTTTAAAAAGTTAATCACTTATTCTCTTACATTTATCCCCATGTTATTTCATTAACTCCCTTATTTACCCTTACTGATAATCTAATATCACCATTTATTTTTTTCATTTACCTTGATTATGAAGAAATGTATTATGTGTGGGATGTCTAAGAAGAGTGATAGTTATGAAGATGTTAGGGGGATATGATATAGTTCACTTATGTGTCAGTTTTTGATGTATTCAAGTTTCCAAAGTCACT
The DNA here is from genome assembly GCA_963277665.1 of Viscum album. Taxonomy (NCBI): domain Eukaryota; kingdom Viridiplantae; phylum Streptophyta; class Magnoliopsida; order Santalales; family Viscaceae; genus Viscum; species Viscum album. The sequence goes on along the minus strand of OY728128.1, from coordinate 715,744,097 downwards.
AGTCTTAAATTATTTTTATGAGGATCATTATGTTATATTATGAATATTCACCTATTAAGTAGAGATATATATATGAAAATTATGGGTCATTATTAAATGAAAAACAATTTACTGTAATTTATCCACCAAATCATACGGTATAAAAACTTCAATAAAGTAATGTTCACAAAAAGAAGAAATTACATGGACATGAAGTTTTAATCATGGGAAAATACATTTATTCTATTATAAATCCACAATTACCTAGAAAATTCACAAAATCATGTAGTTTCACTATCCATTAAACCATAGTAGAACTCACTTATTCAGATTCTTTTTATTATTTATTAGAAATAATTAATGTAATTCCTTATTCAATTTATTGTTCCCAAAATATAAGAGATCTTAAAACTACTCTAGTGGCTATACCACATGATAATTGACCTACTACAAACCAATTTTGGAATTATAGTGGATATTATGGTAAGGGTGATGGAATAGTTTTTTCTTAGTGAATTATATATTTTAATAACTGAATAATAGATATGTAAAGCTCATTCACAATCATTCTAGGTTGGATATCTCTTAACATTAAAAATAATAATAAATATTAATGAACGAACAACTTCAATGATTTTAGGGAGTAGACATTGAAATTCAGTATCATAGATTCAATAAAATACACAAATGATGAATAATATTCTATTACTCTAAACCATATTTAATTTTCATTTGGATCTTAGAAGAAAATTGGAATTTTTTATGATATATTCTGACTTTAATAAGCGTAGGAAAAACATACATTTTCTGATGAATCTATTTTTAAAAATTAATGAAATATTGAAACAATTAAATGTGTTTATGTAAGTTATTTTGATGAAAGTTATTTTAATGAGATGCTCAAAAAGGTCACTGAAAATTATACCTTAAATGTGTAGGGTAAAAGTTTGGATATAATTAATCTGAAAATAAAATTAGAAAATCTCACAAAATAAGAATTGGCATTTCATCCATCCAGTATAAATTATTCCTTTCTAAAAGGAAATGATAAATTATATGTCATCATCTCAAACCAATTAGAACCTAACAAAGAATATAAATTGATATATATTATTAAAAAAATAATAATGAAATAGGATGGTCATTGTGAAATATTCTAGTAATTAGTCTAATAACATGTGTGTTAATGTTTTACAAGAAAATGGGATAGAACTAATGAGATGGTGATAAAGGAGGATCAACATGAATCTCAAAGATGTTGTTAAAAATAAATTAAAATAATATTAGGAGATAGAATAATATACCTCTTATTAGACTGCCGATTTTTATCCCCATTAAATTTTTAGTGAATAAAATAGGATTCACAATTGTTTAAAATGAGAATAGTGAGTTTGTTCTCATTATAATTCAAAATAGTTTGTCTTCATTGACTATAGAATATTGAATTATGGGACCCAAAAGGATCACTTACGCATTCCATTTTTAGATCAGATGTATAGAGACTCAGGCTTAACATACATTGATATTATATCTTTTTAGATGAATATTTAGTACATTACAAAAATAAATGCTAGAGGACCATAATAGTTTAGTGTCTTTGGAAAATTGGAAACAAAATATTGTATCCTGGTAAAATATATTCAACATCTCCCATAAATATCTCCACCTTTAGTAATTCTACCTAAAACCTTTCTCCATAACCTAGATAAAAGGATACATAATAAAGTGGTGAGATTAGATGCTCTGTAAGGGTAAACAAGGGATACATATAAACATAACTGACTGAAAATCATTTTTTTTCCTTTTCAAATGGCCGGTTCAAGGGTTTCCGGTACCCAATTACATATCAAGTCAAAACAACAGCATCAAACACTCAAAATCTCACAACTACATAGATCCACCATTGCCAACTTTTCAACAGATTCACCAACATAGACTTCGCTATCAAGGGAGATCACCACATCACCACTTCACCATCACTTCACCATCACCATATCACCATTTGACCATCACAAAACAACCGAAAATGGTTCACAGCCATCAACAATCAACGCTGGAGCCAAATCCAAAGCACCTCATCTTAAGGGGTAGAGCCAAGGTGAACTCTCCCACAACAAAACCACTGGAAACGAAGCGAGAAGCACAACCTCAGACAATAACGACACCGAAGAAACACCATCGTGTAAAGAAAATAAAGAACATAGAACTCCTTACTGGGAAGACCGCTGGACGCCTGAAAGAAACCCCGGAACCCAGATCCTTCCCCCTCCAAGCCAAACTGGAACCGTCGCAAACTCACACCGACAGCTCACCAGAGACGCCACCTAGGCGCGCCGGGCCGATCCGAGAGGCCAGATCCACACCGAGGGACATCGTCACCGCGAAAGGGACATTGAACCATGCCAGATCCACCGAACTGCAAAGACAGACCGAACCGCACCAGATCCCCCCCGCGCCATGACGACTCCACGCACACCGATGCCGAGCCGAACGAATGGAGGCCAATACGAGACTGAGCGAGACCGGAGGGGGAAGGGAAAAAGAGAATGAAGCGAAACCCTAGCCGTCGCGATTTGGAGAGGAGAAGCTGCTCAGAGGTCGTCCTCAGAGCGACAGGATCAAGCATAAACATGAACATAGTAGTATTATAAAGCGATCGTAACATTAGGAGATCATACCCTATATATAAAAGGTCATAAACACGATTTATGGGATAAATCTTGGTTGTTAATATGATATGAATCTTAAAGAAATAAATTTATGAGTCATGAAATCATAACATAGGAATAAAACATGGAATTTGTGGCATGAATATTGTATTATAATGTTGAAAACGTGTATAATTAGAAACATCTTCACACATTAAGTTAAGGACATGAAATCAGGCCTCATCACTAACTTCTGGACATGCAACTAGGTCCATGAATAACATTATAACCATGTAATTAGGTTCTTGCATAACCTTATGGATGTAAAACAAAGTCCATTCATAACATTTTGAACATATAATCATGTTCACACATAACATTCTGAACATGTAATTAGGTTCACAAATAATCATATAGAGGTGAAACTAAGTCCATGAATAACATTTTTAATATGAAATCAGGTTCAAACATAACATTCTGAACATGTAATCAAATTCACACATAACATTGGGAACATGTAATCAGGTTTACAAGTAAACTTATTGACATGCAATCAGGACCATGCATAACATTGTGAACATGTAATCAGGTTCACACATAATATTTATACTTCTGATTCATTCATAATTACCCAATTAATTAGAGGTTGATATAGGTCTCACCCATCCCATAACAAAAACATTCATACACATGGCACAAGATATTAAAACATTCAAAATATCTTGACCCATAAAAATACATAGGTTTTATAAACATCAAATCATAAATTATGAAATAAAATGGGTATGATTAACATGTCATCACATAATAACATATCAAAAAGAGATAGGATTCATAACCATTTCATCAAATCATAACCAATTAAAATAATTTGGTTTTATAAACATGTTACCCGTGAATGGAAAATGGGATTCTTAAAGACAATGACATTAAGAATAACCCAATCATCGAATGAATATTAATGGGACTTTTATAAAATTTCCAATAAATTAATGAGTAACATAAACAGTTTTCCTCTTAGATGGAAAAAAAATTTCCAATATATTTCAAATAAATTTTGTGTGGAAAATATCCTTTTTCCTTTGCAAAAATATTTTTATTACATAAAACCATATAAATATAATTTTATTACAAAATATAGTGAAACATTATATGAAATACATGAAATAAAATTTAAAACCTTTTTCATTTAAAATTAATTTTAAAAAAAAATCTTAAGGATAAAACTTTTAAAAATTCAAAGAAATCTTAAATGGAATGACGGCGGGCAAATCTGTACATGGCATATTAGGTAAAAATAACATTCTGTTTACATGACAAAAAGGTTAAAAGGAATTCATTTTTTGAAAAGTGAAAAGAATATTCCCTTGAAGATATTTGTAAAATAAGAAAATGGTAAAAAATTATTTTAATGATCGTATAATATAAATAATTTATTCTTGGAAACCCTTGTTTTGAAAACATGGTTTTGAAGGAATTCGGGTTTATGCCCGGAGAGAGGGTAAAGTCGATCTTACTTAAGAGACCTTCTTAACTATAATATGTAACATTGAGTAGAAATATGGTACCAATATATGAGTATATCATGAATAACCAGATTATAATTAAATTCATATATTTTATTGAGATATTAAACATAATAATAAATCAAATGGTGCATAAACATAAATAATCTTGAAAAGTGATGGTATTGTCTCAATAAAGACTTATCACTTGGAAACATGGGATTATACTCTCAATGTAAAAAAAGGAAATTAAATGGAGTATATAATATAATTAAAATTTACAGTTTCATTATATATCATTTAAAATGGAAATATATGTACCTCAAAAAAGAGTTTAGGAGCATAATAAAAACATGAGCTTTAAAGACGACAAATTGAGACAAAATAGTTTTATCGATTAGATAAATTTTGAAACATAAACCCCATGAAAGAAGGATAATAAAATTGATATTTTAATACCCATAAATTTAACTATAATACAAATATAATACAATCAAGGGAAGTACCGTCTATACAAAAAATGAAAAAGTGGTGAACGTAACTTGTATCTCACAGAAATTAAAAGTGAGATGAAATCACCTTACCATGGGTCTTGACTCTCTCCGTATTCATACAAGCTTCAAATATAATAAATACAAATTTATTATACATATTTTAAAAAAATCATATTATTATATATATTACCATATATTGTTTTATTATAATATGATTTTACCCACTTGTTAACGATCTTATGTTAGGGTCTCACTATGGGTAATATTCACTTTGTTCATCACATGTGTCTTAATTTTTTACATCTTTGGTCCTTATAAATTTATAATTATTACATAATGTATAGCATGATATAAATATCAAGTATATATAGTATATTTGTATTATAATAATCTATATAATATATAGGAGTATGAAATGGAATGTATTATTCATGGAGACGGTAAGTCGTACGTATGCATGAACGGTGTTTCCATTTTTATAGTCATATTGAAAGAAAATATGTAAATGACATATATATATATATCATTATTATAATATAATTTATATATCATATATATCATTTGTGTTCATTTAACTCATTCTTAATACACTCCATGTGGTGTGTGAATGAATCACATTGCTTTGAGGGGGCTGTAGTCCACACTTCCTCACACGATATTATCGTATTAATAACAAATGAACCCTAAATAGATTTGTTTATTGAAATTAATAATTAATATTCAATAAATAATAAATATAATATGTTATATATATAAATATATATTCTATCATAATTTCCAACATGATTAGTGGTAAAGGATAAATGAACAAACATCGTTTTGTAAGGCAGTAGTTCGTCGTAAATAGAAACAATATGTTCAACATCTATTAGATGGAGGTGTGTGTAAGTTTAGGTAATACAATTTTTATAAAAACATACATTTATATGTAGGATACTGGTTTCATCACACAAGATATTTATAAAGATATTGGACGGGGTGGAGAAAGAAAATAATGGAAAGGATCTTGAGAGAAGATGATGCCTCTTTATCGGGTAACTCCTTTTGGTTTGTACCAAATGGATTCCTTGAGAAGGTTTATTCCTAAAGGGATGATATAAGGTCGAATAGAGGATTTTTTGGAGGAAATTTGGGAATGGATTGGAAAAATTAAAATTCATGACAAGTGCGAGGTATGATTAGAGGTGGTGGCATTTTATAGGGAAGGAAAACCACTCACATGGAATTTTTAGAAACAAATTAGGTGTGAACATGTTCCTAGATAAAAAGGTCTTAAAAACCAAAAAAACTCAATAATATAATTTTTATGGACGAAATATGGACAAAATATTGGTGTTAGATAGGTATATTGGTCAATTGGGCCCTTAATATTAAGGTCTAGTCCTTGATTAAGTTAATTTGGCCTTAACCACTACTATTAATTTTAATCACTTCTACTAATCATTTTTAAAAAAAATTAACATTCTATTTTTAGAAACTAAATATTAGACTGAATAAAATGGTGCATTTCATATTTTTGAAATTTCAATCATAGAAGTGGAAAAATTAAAGTTTGTGCTAATCTCCTAGATGGGACGAAATACCAGAGTTTTAAATTAGGAAAAATTTCAAAAGTTTGTTAATATTTTATATTCAGTTTCAAAGGGAAATTTAATACAATGAATTAAATTGTACTAATATATGTAATATATATCTAATTTTACCTTAAAACATATTTATAATATCATTTATCATCAATAATTAATTATAAAAAATGTAGTTTTTAACTAAAAAAGCAGTATTTTTTAAAATTCATCAAAAAATGATGTTTCTCAATAAAATCCCAAAAAATCACCCTATGCTAATTTTGAAATTTTTAATTCAGAAATTAATTTATTTTATCGAATTAAATTAATAAATATTTCTAAAATTACTTTTATTATTAAAAGTGATTCATTTAAGAAAATAATATTTTTAATATAAAATGACTTTACCAAAAATATTATCTTTCATTATCAATATGTTTTATTTATATAAAACAAAAATATTTAAAAATAAGTTATTAAAAATTTTAATGGTGTGGTTATAATTATCTTACTTAAATATTTAAAATAACTGAAATAGATGTTTTGTAGAAACTCAGTGTTGCATTCATCGTACGCCAAGTCAGCGATTCTTGTAGTGCAAGCCAAGTTGGTATTGCATGTAGCGCAAGCCAAGATGGTATTGCGTGTGAAATGAATATTTGGTGTAGTTTTTTAATATATATATATATATATATATAGTGTCATTTGAAATGAAGAAAAATATCAAAAGATAAATGAATTCATAAAAAATATATATCTCAAAATCTCAGGGTGTTACATTCTACCCCCTTTAAAATGAATTTCGCCCTAAAAAATTTTCTGTGTTATCAAATGTTTAAAAATTTAAAGTTTCATTCAAAGAAACACACAACTCAAAAATTAATACTAAAAAATTCCTTAAAAATTGAAATTTAGAACCATAAAGGTTACCCAAAGTAACATATAACTGGGTTTCAAAATAGGAGAATGTAGGTTGAAAGTGAAAACATGGATATTGAAGAAATATCTTACTCTCAAGTTCTGATGGAGAGTGACAAAGAACAATGTTAGGAGAAAGTTAAAAACCATAAATCCATAAATCTGTAATGACCTAAGGGACCTTCAGATTCATCTAAAACATTGGTATAGGACAACATTTTTGGTTTCAAGAAAAGATAAAGAGTTTTCATTAAAATATATACTTTCATGGTTTCTAGGAAATTCCACCCTTTATTTGTTGTTGATTGACTTCACCTCCTTCAACAAAAATGTTACCTTTTCATTCCTAAAGTAATAACAGATCATGATTTCTAGGATATTCCAACCCATTTTTCATTAATTACCATCCACAAAAGGTTGTTTTAATAGGCTATCTAATATGCATAAATCCATATATAGAAGATAAAAATTTAATCTTACTAAATTAATCATAAATTTAACTTAACCTTTTCATAAATAGTTAAGCTCATATCCCCTATGAAAGATAAAAATTCGTGGCTTTATAAATATGGTTATGAAATCACCTTAACATTGATTCCTTTATATATCAGAAAGTATCTCTTGGTTTTCACATTCCAAACATGTGAATAACCTCATCACATATTCTATGGAATCATAGTAATAACCTGAATTTCCATAAATCCTTTTGGAAAACATGTATGCTTCTTTGTTTGAATGATTAATGGATACATCCCTTAAATCCAAGAAGTTGGAAACTTCATCCTTGATGACATAGAACCATTTTTCAATAATCAGTTCTATGGAATTCTATACTGTCCAATTGACTTATTCATATATAGTATATCTTTATACAAACATCATTATCTTGGAGTTAGGAATTAATTAAGTATTACCTTCCCTTAATAAAATTATCACCTTTCAATGAAATCACTTTTCTATTCCATCATGACCATTAAAGTTATTCTTGTAAATATTTAGAAAAAACATAAACCAAACTACCCAAACATAATTCCCTATTCTTAATTCTAGAATGAATATACATAAATACTTCAATCCTTGATCATTAATGTTTGGAATGGAAGTGGTACTTACTTGGATTAGAATTAAATCCTTTTCTTGGGGCATTGTGTTGGGTAATTCCCAGGTTTTCCACAAATAAGACATTGAACTCCATTACAACTTGTCACCCTATGACCCTTTTTCCTGCACAAATAACATCTTCCCCTCTATTTGAGGTATTCCTTAAGGTTCTTAATCCCTTATTATTAACATGCAGGAAGTTGAATCATATTTCATCTATGTTACTTACTATTAAAGTACAACTTTCTATTATTCAACTTATAATAAATATCCTCAAAGAAAACACAGTCAATCATATACCGCGATAACTGATTTGGCATCGTCGCAATTTCATTTTCTCTTATAATCATCCCATTTGATGGCTCATTTGAAAATCTCCCTTTAATTTGAACATTAATATAGTTTCTTCTGGTACTTTCTATTGACTAAAACTAGAATAACACTATGAGTAATACTTATCATAGAAAAAAAACACGGTCATGAAAAGAATTACTTATAGTTTGTCTAAATCATGACACCTTCCATAATCTATGACACCTTAGGTTTATCCTAGGTTATTCAAAGATAAATTATATCTAAATACATTATGATGGTCTATGAATAGTTTTTTAATTACTAAAGCATATCTTCTAGGAGATTCAAACTAAGTGTGAAGAAAGGGCCATTATTGTGTACCATATTACCCAAAGCCAAGTCCAGAATATCTTGTCATTGTTGTTACCCCTAGGTATTTCTATGAAATAGACACATCCAATAGTAGTATCCAGAAAGGGATGTATTTCTTGGAAACCTCTCAATTTATCCTTTACCAAAATTCTAGGAAAGTTTCCCAAACATTAACTCATTCTTATTATTCTCCTTAGAGACATCCCCAATCATATCCTTAGAAATAATCCAAGGGATCTCACTAAGGATTTCTCATCCCAGTTTCCAAAGGAAGATTAAACAATTCCATTAATACCCACTATAGAGTCCAAAGATTAACATACATGGATATTACATCTTCTTAGATGCATATTAAATACATTACAAAAATAGATTCTAGAGGACCATAATATTTTAGTGCCTTTGGAAACATGGAAATAAAATCTTTTATCCAAGTGAAAGAACTTCAAAATATCCCATAAATATCTCGAAATTTAGTACTTATACCTAAAACTTTTCTTCATACCCTTGAGAAAGGAAAAAATAATAAATGGGTGAGCTCATATGCTCATTATTGATAAATAATGGAGACATAAAATAATAAACAAGAACATAGTAGTATGATAACGCAACCGTAACATTAAGAGATCATACCCTACGTATCAATGGTAAAAACATGAGTTATGGGATAAATAATAGTAGTTTATAATACATAAATCATAAATAAATAAATTAATAAGTCATAAAATCATAAAATGGGAATAAAACATGGAATTTGAGGAAATAATATTGTTTTATAATGTTGTAAACAAGTATACATAGAAATAGGTTCACCCATTAAGTTAAGGACAAGAAATTAGGCCCCATCATCAACTTGTGGACATGAAACCAGGTCCATGCATAACATTATGAACACGTAATTAGGTTCATGCATAACCTTATGTAAAATATATAGGTTTCATAACAATTTCATCAAAGAATAACCCCAAAAAATTAGTGGGTTTTATAAACATGCAACCTAGTAAAGGGAAACGGGATTCATAAAGACAATGAAATTAATCATAACCCATTCATAGAAAGATTATTAATATAACCTTTAGATAATTTCCTAGAATATCATGATTAATTCAATATATGTCATCTTCAATGGAAAATAATTTTAAAATATATTTCCAAGACGTTTCTTATGGTAAAAATCCTTTATTCTTCAAAAAAAACTCAATTTAATACATAAAACCATTTAAAATAATTTTCATAGAAAATATATCGAAAACTTATAAAGAATACTTGAAATCATTTCTAAAACCATTTTTATTTCAAATTATTTTTAAAAAAACAATTAAATATTTAACTTTTACAAATTCAAATGTATCTTAAATGGAATAATTATGGGTAAATCTATATATGGCGTATGAGGTAAAGAGATCATTAATTTTACATAGAAATAAGTTTAAAAGGAATTACTAGTTTGAAAAGAAGAAAGAATATAAATTTGAAGATATTTCTAAAAGAAAAAAAGGGTTAAATGTATTTTAAGTATTATATAATATTAATAAATTATTCATCGAAACCCATGTTTAGAAAACACGGTTTTGAAGTTACACATATTTTTTACCAAAGAGAAGGTAAATTCATGCTTAATTAAGACACTTTCTTAACTTTTATACGTACCAATGAGTAGAAATATGTTTACAATACATTATTATATCATGAATAACTATAGGATAATAAAATTCATGGATTTTTGTGAGATTTGGTAAATAATAATTCATCAAAGGAAGCATAAATGTAAAAAATCTTGAAAAGCAGTGTGATGGTCTCAATAAACACTTATAACTTTATAAACTTGGATCGTACTCTCAATGTAAGGGAAGGAAATTATATGAAGAATATAATACCATGAAAATATATAGATTCCTTATATATCATATAAAATTGATATATATTCACCTTGAAAAAGAGTTTAGGTGCATAATAAAAACACGAGTCTTAAAGAAAACAAATAGAGACAAAACTGTTTTACCCATTTGGTAACTTTTGAATCATAGACCCCATGAAAGAAGGATTATAAAATAGATGTGTGAGTAACCATAAATTTAAGTATAATATACCTATTATACAATCATGGTCATTACATACACCACACAAAAGGAACGAGTGGTGACCAAAACATGTATCTCATGGGATTTAAAAGTGAGTTGAAATCCCCTTAACTTGTGTCTTGACTCTCTCCGTATTCATAAAATATTCCTTTGTAATAAATATAAGTTTATTATAAATGTTTTTAAGAAGAATATTCTTATATCTATTGTCATTTTTTTATTATAACCTTATATCACTTTCTTGTAAATTATCATATGTTAAGGATTCACTTCGAATAATATTCACTTTGTTCTTTGCATGTGTCTTAATTTGTTACATTTTTGGTCCTTATACATATATCATGATTACAAAATGTAAACCATGATTTAAATATCAAGTATATACCACATATTTTTATTATAATAATCTATAGATTATAGGTGTATGAAATTTAATAAATTGTTTATGTAGATGGTAAGCTGTACATATGCATGAATATTGCCTTTGTTTTTTGTTTTAGTATTAAATTAAAGTATGTAAATGACATATGTATATATTTACATATTTTTGTTTATATATATAGAATTATTAAAATATAATTAATATATAATATATATCATTTATGTTATTAAACCCATCCTTAATACATTCACTATGCTGTGTGAATGAATCATATCACTTTGAGGGGGCGGTAGTCGACATTTCCTCAAACTAGATTATCCTATGAACCCCAAATGAAAAGTAAATATATGTGTTTTTTAAAAGGAATAATTAAGGTTAAATAAATAATAAATATAATATATTACATACTTAAATAATGTTTCTATAATAATGCCCACCTTGGTTGTTGTTAACGAAGAAATGAACAATCATCATTTCGTGAAATAGTAGTTCACTGTACATAAAAACAGTATGTTTGACATCTATTAGATGGTGGTGTGTGTAAGTGTAGGTCATACCCATTCCATAAAAACATACTAGTATATTTATTATACTTTTTTCAACATACAAGAAGTGTATACCAATATTGGATGGGGTGGATATGGAAAATAAAGGAAAGGAGATTGAGAGAAGATGTTACCTCTTAATCGGGTAACTCTTTTTAGTTTATGATAAAAGGATTTCTAGAGAAGATTTATGTCCAAAGAGAAGCTTCAAGGTCAAATGGATAATTAATGGGAGTAAATTTGGGTAGGTATTTTCCTAACATAATTGGCTTGATAGGTGTGAGGAATGGGTAGAGGTGGTGGCCTTTATAATGAAAGAAAAGGACCCACATGGAATTTTTAAAAACAGATTGGGTGTGTACATGTTATTTCCTAATAAATGTCTTAAAAAACCAAAAAAAACCCAAATAATTGATGTTTTATTGAAAATATATGGACATAAAATGTGTTTTATAGAAGTTTATAGGTCATCTGGGCCCTTAATTTGAAGGTTTAGTCCCTAATTAGGCTTAAGTTGCCCTTAACCACTGTGATTAATTTTAATCTCTTTTAATAATCATTTTGGTAAAAATTTAACATGGTCTTATTATAATATAAATTTTAGACTTAATAAAATTTTTTAAGTCCAGTTTTTGAACTTCCAATCATAGAAGCGCCAAAATTAATATTAGTACTAATCTCAGAGATGGGACGAAATAACGGGGGTTTAAAGTAGGAAAAGGTTCAAAAGTTATTAAGATTTTATATATAGTTTCAAAGTGAAAATTATTTTAATGAATTAAATTGTATTTATATATTTAATATTCATCTGATTTTACCTTAAAAAAATTTATAATATCATTTATCATTAACAATTTTTTAGATATAAGGTAGTTTTTAACTAAAAAACAGTATTTTCACATTCATCAAAAAATGATGTTTCTCAGAAAAATCCAAAAAAATAACCCTAGGATTATTTAGACATTATTAATTCAAAAATGAATTTTATTTTACCCAATTAAATTTATATATGTGTCTAAAATTAATTTTATTCTTATTTGTGATTCATTCAAGAAAACAATTTTTTTAACAAAAAAGGACTTTACATAAAATATTATCCTTCATTATCAATATGTTTTATTTATATAAAACAAAAATATTTGAAAAATAGTTATTAATTTGTTTAATATATTGATTATTATTACCTTATTTAAATAATAAAAATAATAAAAATATATGTTTCGTAGAAACCTAGTGTTGCGTGCATCGTATGCTAGGTCGGTGTTGCATGTAGCGCAAGCCAAGTTAGTATTGTGTTTAGCACAATCCAATTTTGAATTCTACATGAAATGAATATTTGGAATAGTGTATTAATATATATATATATATATAACTATTTATAGTGTCATGTGAAATGAAACAAAATATCGAAAAGATAAATTAATTCAAAAAATATATATCTCAAAAACATAGGGTGTTATAAAACGTTATAATGGATCTCTGGGAAGGTTTTGTTACATTTACCTGAAATATTCTCTTTGTATTTTTAGGTTCTCATAACCTTAGAAAACTATGACAAAACCACATTCACAATTCCCTTTTGTATGTTTTCTTATTGAATGATTCCCTTTATATTAGGCAATTCCTAAGGTAATTTTAAATGCTATATGGTATGTAAATTTTTATACCTAATTAAAATCTAAATAAAGGTATTTATAAAAAAACAAGACTATATATGGAAAAAAATTAAGACCTTCTGGTAAATATGACAAATTTTTTAAAGAAATAAATTGATAAAAACTTGGTTTTGAACTGTGAAGAATGTCATATCATGGTTGATAAAGGAAATGTTTTTGGAAACATAATTTATAAAGTTGATATTGAAGTATAAAAATATAAATTTTAAATAACCTCTACTATACCTTACCCCACAACCATGTGACACATTATATATTTTTGTACCATGTAGGATTTTGTTGATGATATGTCAATTTTTTTAGTAATATTGATTTATCATAATTAACTTACTAAAAATTAATATGGTTTTTTGTTTTATTATTTATATAGGGAAAATTTTTACAAGATTGAAGAAACTCGACCTATATCCCATGTGATATTCCCACCTAACTGGAACTACCCCTTTGAGATATGGTCTGATGCCACAAACAAAGTGATTGGAACTATGTTTTTCTTGAAAATTTATGGACACCCATTAAATATCTCATATATTTCATAAAAAATGGACGTATCCAAAACCAATTAAAATTAAACAAAATAAAGTTTTTATCAATTTTTTTATTTATAAAAATCCCATCCCTATTTGTTAAGAAGAAAAATAATTATTTTCATGACCATTATTCTCTTAGTATTTGATCAATAATGATAAGGAAAATTAAATATTAGTGTGGTAGTTCATTTCTTTTAAATAGGATGAATTTGAATATAAAGGACATGAATCAATATGAAAATTTTATGGAAGAAAAAATAAGTAGGTTATTTCAAACTTTCAATTTAGAAACACCAACTGAAACAACCCTTAGTGACTCCTTCCTTGGTGATTAATATTATAAAGCCTCTAAAATTCTTGTGTATTTGAATCGATTTAATGTTTTGGTCACATGAAATGTACCCCCTTCTTTACTAATAATCAAGAAAATAAAATAGAATCTGATTCAAATGTTTATGACTCTGAATATCTGTATTTATAGAATATGACTAGTGATTAAATGATCATAAGGTGTGTCCATTTGAAAATGTTAAACATTTGAATTCATTATGGTGGCCATTTTGTACCTTAGGGAATAGAGAATAAGGTTTTATATTCTAGTTTATTTATTCCCATAATTTTTAAATACTCACCTAAATTCAATCAAGATTGTCAAAATAGTCAAATGACTAGTCTATCTTCTAAGAGACAATAAATTCTCCCAATCCTAATGATTTTTTTAAATATAAAATGTATGTGTATTGAAATTAATTGGCCCATTTACTACCTCCATTATTTTTTCCTATATAATATTAACCATAGAATATGTTTCTATGTGTATTGAAGAAAAATCCATCTATATTCATAATTCTAAAGTTGTGATTGAGTTTTTAAAATGAACTATTTTTTGTTGGTTTGGAAGAAATTGAGCTATAATTGATGACCAAGGGATATATTTTAATAAAAATAGCATGATAACCCTTGTAAAGAATTATGGTGAGAGAAACAGTCCCTCAACTACATACCACCCAAAAAATGGGAAGATCAATATTTCTAATAGAAATATAAAGAGTATTTTATAGAAGATAATAAAACTAAGTTGGAAGGTCCAGAGTAAGAAGCTTAAAGGTGAAATTTTTACATACAAGACTGCTTTTAAAACCCTCTTATATATGTCTCATTATATAATTATTTATGAGAAACATTTTGACTTTCTATTTTGGCTAAATCACACACCCTATTGGCTATGAAGAGAGTTAACCTAGTGTTTGACAAGGCTAGATAATATAGTAAACTGTAGATTATAGGACATGCGGATCTGGGGAGGGATGAATATGAGAACACCCTATATTACAATAAGAAGGCCCAATTTATCCATGAATTAATGTTGAAATTTTAGTCCA
The DNA here is from genome assembly GCA_963277665.1 of Viscum album. NCBI lineage: Eukaryota > Viridiplantae > Streptophyta > Magnoliopsida > Santalales > Viscaceae > Viscum > Viscum album. Next base: position 715,728,625 of record OY728128.1, on the reverse strand, counting down.
ATAGAGATAAATTAATGATATTTCATGAAGAATTTTGTAAGTAACAAATTAAGGATTCTATGCGCTTCCGTTTTTATAGAATAAAGGAATCCCATGTAGTCACATTACATTACACTAGTCTATAAAGCTTGTTATTTTTAAAAAAAATCCTCAAAACTATATAATAGAATTTAATTGAATAATATATGAGAAATGTATTGGATGTGAAACATGTATCTTATGATAAAATATTTTTTTCCTATATAGTTTTATTTATATTTATTTAATATCTAAAAATTTTAAATATTAAATTTTTTTAATAGGTTTTAATGTTTCTTCCTGTCTTTCCTGTTTGTTTTCAGATTTTTTTTGTAATTTTATAATATAGGAAAAACCAAGATAAATATTATACCTCCTATGAAAAGATACAATGATAATGTGGAAGGGTTTATTTAGTTCTAAAATTATTTAAAATTAAATGATTCTTGAGTGAGTTCTTACCACTAATTTCATAGAAGTGTCAGCTTTAGAATTGGGAAAATATTTATAAATGAAGAATAATATAGTGGGACCAAAATCATAGAATTGTAAAACATGACTATAAAATTCAACCATAGGTGACATGACATTAATGATTTAATAGCACATTAGGGAACCTTTATAAAGGAAATTTTTATAGATCAATAAAAAAGAGTAAAACAAGTACATGAATATGTATTTAGAAATCTTCTTATGTCAAAATAAGAACATGTGTCTATGTATTTAATCAAATAAGAGTTATAGAGACTTGAGAGTTAGCAAAAGAAGAATTTATTCTTCTCTTTGATTATTAAAATTATTAATGGGGGATACCAAATATATTTGGATGGTTTAGTTTTGTGTTTAGTTTCACTCATTCAATAAGTTCTATACACAAATATGGGTGGTAAAAATTCCATAAGTGCTAATTCACAGAGGAGGTGAGATGATTTGGGGAATTCTAAACATGGATTAACAAAGGGAAAGATGATATATCTGAATTAAATTTATAAAGTATCAATAAAATTTGAAAATGAAATTTGGTATGTTAATCTTAGGGATGAAATAATTAGGTTGTTGTCACTTATTAAAATATTTAATCCACACACAAACATATATATATATATATTGATAAAAAAACATGGAACTAGAACTCTTTCTTAAATTTAAGTGATGAAAATGCTTTAGTTTTTTAGAATACGAATGCTACTTAAAATGATGGATGATAAATTGATTTTATTATTCATTAGTGTAATTACATAATTCTATATGGAACAAAGAATTTGGACAAAAAAAATCAATTGTTTTCCTAGAGTGATACAACTAAACTACAGGGGAGTGATGAGATACAATTTTTCCCAAATTTTCAATTACATTTCTATGTAAATTAACCATATTATATAGATAAAACCAAGTAAAATCATTCATTTATTATAATTCTGGAAATCAATGACTGGATTTTATTAGTGGATCAAATCATGATTTTTAATTAATTATTAAATTTGGATTTCATTGAAGAAGCTATAAAATGATTCAAATATAAAATTTTCCTTTTTAAAATCCATAAAAAATATTAAATTATTTCATTCATTTTCATTTGTGATAGATAAATCCAACACTGAAACATTAATTTTCTCTATTAAATATCTTTGTATTATTTTGGATTCATCCCCATTGAAAGAAACTAAAAGAAATGACAAAGGCATTGGATTTTTAAGAATGAATCTAGTGTTTTATAACAATGATTCATCCCTATGTAACTATAGTTCATAGTATGTGTAAGAATCAGATAAGTTGTTTCCGGTTTATTTTCAATTCTACACCCCTACCTAAACATCATTTGAGCAAGGGTATTTTCTATGTAAACATGAGACGCCCTAATATAATAAAAAATTGACCTTCAGAAGATACTTAATAAAGGAAGAGAATATTGAATGTGACTTCATGGGAATGACAACATACTAAATTGACTACAGTTCCAACCTATAAAAAAAGATTTAAGAATTTTTTTGATAAATAAACAACTTGAACAAACATGCTAGATATGTTTCAATGGAATTAATTGACCGCATGTTAATATTGATAGAATATACCCCTCAATAAAATATGGTATATTATCTACCACGAAAAATGATCGACAAAAAATGAAGACAATATTAACCATGATAAAATAATAAAAAGTCCAGAAGTTTCTATAAGAAAAATTCAAATCATCCATGTAACATGAAATCAAATTCAAAGAGGTAACAAATCAAAAGTGAGACTGGATTAACCATAATAAATGAAGTCACTGCAATTTTGTAGGATACCATAAGTGATGATCCAATATGAGGAATGTAGCCACCGTAAAGTTCTAAGATACCACAAGTGAATATGAACCATAATTAATGAATCTAAAAAATTTCCAAGTTACCAAAAATGAAGATCCACTATAATATTGAAGCAATCATGTAGTGGATTTAGTAATTAGAAATTTTTTTACAACAATGATTAAAATTTAAAATTCTCAAAATAGAAAAACATGACCTAAAATGAAAACATATTAAAATTCTAATACTCAGACAAATTAGGAATAATTCATCCAAATTCATGTGTGAATCATTAGTCTAGTGAATACAAGGAATCGATTTATGGGAAAATATTCCACAATAGATAGAAATTAAAATTCTAAATATTTTCACATGCTAGAAATCATAAAAGAATGATTTGGGCACTAGATTTGAGTAATTTTCTCAAAGGTTTGGGAATATTCTATGGAGCAATTCTATATCATTCCTCTGAAAATGGATTGGGATCTACTAAAGTGTGTAAGGAGGTCCCAATAATCTCTATAAGAATATTATTGTTTACTTAAAAGGTGTTGTTTTCTCGCATAACTACTCGAACAAGTTGAATTTCTCGTGCTTTCTATTTCATATAATTTACAACAATGTCTCTAGTTATGGAACAATAATCCATTAGTGGATGATCGAAGTATATTTCTATTCCTTTTGTTAATGAATTCAGTTTTTAATTGATAGCTTTATTCTAATTATCTATCTAGAATTATTTGATTATTTAGTAAACAAGTGATATAATCTGTTCTATGAATTCAAAATTATTCTTTTTTTTTTGCTTCTCACAAACAGGACCCCTAAAAATCATCATTACTTACCATATTTGGTTGAATGGTTGTTCAGAGATTGATTTCAAATTTCCTATCAAAACTATAGATAAGAGTAGTGGATGTAGTGGTCATTTTATCTCACTAATGAAGATGAAATCTCCAGAGGAGGGTAATTAGTTTATATTTCTGATGATAAGAGAGAGAGGGTAAGCGTAAATTAGAATCATTATTTTTTTGGTTTTGGTCATAGTAGAAGCATGCAGAGGAGAAAAATACATTAAAATTTATTTTAATAATAATTTCCCACAACCAAGAGTAAGGATCTTTCACATTAAATTTATAATTAATTTATTTAATATTTAAAGAAATAAATACTTGGGCATATGAACATTCTTCATTTGTGATTATTGATCATCTAAGAGGACCCTTCCAGTTTACCTTCTTTGGGTGGTGATTATCCAAGGACAGAATCTCTATAGCAGTGATCCACACATGTTCCTATAATCTCTTAGAAATACAACTCGTTCTCCAGATGCTAGTGTGGATAATCAAATGTCTTTTGTTATTCATTCTTGATCGCTCGTTCTTCGATCTTTAAGAAATATCTCTTTCACTTCTCGATCTTGAGAGGGAGAGATAAGGGGGAGTTTGAGATAAATTTTTATTCATAATAATTCATTATTTTCAATTTTTGACACTTTTCATAATATATATATATATATCTATTTATAGAGAGTGGATCAAGTTAAAATCTTATTAAATTGCATATGAGTGATTAAATAACATTCATTACCTTTAATTAACCTCGTGCCATATAATAATAATTAAATTATTTCAATTTTGTACAGTTCAGTAGCTTTTGCAACAATAAATTTTTTGAAATGGTCTTGTTAATTAATATTTGTCACCGGACTCGGTCATGGTCCGATCGAACTCCTCTATCATTTATTAAAAAACTGAATAAAATTTTTTTTTTATAAAAAAATATTTTATTCACAATCTTGAAAATTATAATTTTTGTTAAAATATTCAATAATTAAAATAAATATTTTATTCGTATGCTGGAGAATAAACATTTATTTAATTAATGCGATCATTATTAGTTGAATAAAATTATTCCTCAGACTTGAGAATAAAATTTATTTCATTAATTAAAATCAAATAGAATTTAATTGAGATAAAAAAAATACTTTGTGTGTGACCCTCTAGGATTCCACTTCATTGAAATTTGGAGTACTTTACTTAAGTATAGTATTACTGTCTAGAAACGGTTCAACTCACCCTAGAGAAAGAAATTAATATTTCAACAACCACATATAAATGCTTACTATGTATCATAATCCATTTTTCAGAATATCTCATCAAGAAGGTTGCAGAACTGTGTCACCAACCAATATGATCTATATGTATTTCTTTGAAAATCTGAAATAAACACATCTTTTCACCATGTCCCTAGAATTTAATGCAATGGGTTTATTCCAATAAAAGGGCTGAGATATCAGTTTCAAAAATATGGAAGGGAAAATCCTTCTTTGACTTATTCATAAACGACATGTCACTCGTGATGCAACCAAACTATGAAACATTGAAAGAACTATTATCATCATGGTTTATGAAATACATCTAATTATTTGAATTTTAAAATGAATTAATAATAATATTAATGTCTAAGGACCATCACACACTCTCATATATAGAAATATATGATGAATCTAAAACATACAGAATTCTTTTAGGTAGGTCTTTTCTCAAAATCTCTCATCTTGGAGACTACCAAGTGTGAACCTCATGAGAAGAAACCTCATCTTCTTACGAGTACTCGTATCTGATAGTCTATGTATTATATGTCCTATCATAGTATATTATCCACCTATAGAAATTATTTTAGTATATATTTATAGCACATTAAGTTCCACATCATGGTAGAGAACTGCTATGACCTTATCAATGTGACACATACTCTATGACATTATTATATTATAGTCCTGCAGAATAACAAAAAATATTAAATAAGAAGTTTTATTAACATTCAAAACATTGAATATTCATGTAATAAAATTAATAATAGGTGGTCCTAGGACACTAACTCTAAAAAATCTCCCACTTGGACTAGAGCCAACTGCATATGACATTCAGTCCGCTAGACCCCACATGATAGTTATGTTTCTGCTAAGTAAAGGCTTTAGTAGAGGGATCTGAATTATTTTCTTACTTATATATAATACTCACTGCAGCTTCACCTCTCAAAGAAAAATCCCTTGATAGATGATACTTCAAAATTATGTTCTTCGTTTCTTGATGTGACCTTGGATATTTTGCAAAATCCACTAATGTATTATTATCACTGTCACGACCCGTCCTCAGGACCCGTGCCGTGACTACCCCAAGCCCGCCTCCCATAGGCCAGGGGCTGGCGACTAGAACCAAGGCATACTCCCGACAAAAAAGGGAAGGCATTACCTTTATAAATTAAACAAACACCACAGAGTAAGCAAGCAGAAGTATACACTAAGTAAAACTGGGTACAAAAGAAAGTGCGGAAAGTAAATGGGCCAGAATACAAACCCAAACTGAAAGTAAGGTACAAATGGAAAGAAGTACAGCAACTGAAAGAAAAGCAGCAACGTCGAGTCGTCCATGGGAAGTCCCACCTGAAGGGTGGGTATAGATAGCCTTCTCAGCACCTCGGTCCAGACGTTCGCTCCATGTACGTCCCGACCAGTGGTCCACGTCCAAGTACTGACTTTCTCCACAAGCGTCAACCACAATCAGTGATGTCTGTCGTCTGCATCCAACACAATGTAGTGTGGGCATAACCCGTGTAGGGGTGAGTATACGCTACTCAGTAGGGGCCCCGAGACCCCCGAAGGTCTCCCAGAATCCACAAAGGATAATCCACAAATGAAAGATACAATCATGAAGTAACATCCAACACTACTTAAGTATATGACCATACATATACCTAAGTTATCAATTCCAGTTCAGCTCCAACGTCCGAGCCCAAGTTCGATCACGTCCACATAGGAGTACAACTCAATCCACACAGGATAACACAACCCAATCCACATAGGAAAGAAATTCAATCATATCCAAGATAATGATTGAAAGTCAAGACTCAGATCACACTGGTATACTTCTTTGTAAGGTGATAGAGATGATCAGATGTAACCACTGATTCATCTAAGCTGGGACCCACGTAGGATACTAAACCAGCTAAGCTGTCAGACCCACATAGGATACAGACCAGCTACTCTGCCAGACCCACGTAGGATAGAAAGAACAGAGTTAAACACTGCTAGACCCATGTAGGATACAAGAACACTAGTCATCGTCATCGAACCCACGGAGTATTTCAGTACGGTCTTCATCGCTGCCAAACCCACGAAGGATTTCAGTGTAGTTTTCATCGTTGTCGAACCCACAGAGGATTTCAGTACGGTCTTCATCGCTGCCGAACCCACGAAGGATTTCAGTGCAGTCTTCATCGCCATTGAACCCACAAAGGATTTCAGTACGTTATTCATCGCTACCGAACCCATGGAGTATTTTACTGTAGTATTCATCGTCATCGAACCCACGGAGGATTTTAGTATGGTCTTCATCGCTGCCGAACCCACGGAGGATTTTAGTGCAGTCTTCATTGCCGTCACATCCATCTCGAGGGTTCCCGCACACAACATGCTCGTTTTCGGGAGGGTCCACTCCACAAGCCAAAGAGGGTCGATACATCAACATACATGTAGTCTGGAGTTGATGTATCCCAAAGTTCCGTCTCAACAAAAGAAACTCAACGTGACAGACGGCGCGTCAATCAAACGCCCGGTTTGAGAGTTATTGGCATTTTAGTTTCAGGGGCACGGTTGGTTTTTAAGTCAAAACCAACCCGAACACACTCCAACTACATCCAAACCTCGAGCGGAGTAATTCCAGCGGTCCGACCTCCTTCTGTTAATCTGATAACAAGCAGCTTAGGAATTAGACGTTTGGGCAGCAATGAATATTCATGAACCAAAATCAAACCCCTACCTCGATGAAGTCATCGAACAAGGTTTGTCGCGGGAAAGGGACTTCGCGGAAGATGGCGTCGCGGATGGAGGATCAACGGCGTCACGGTACACGGTGTCACGGAGAAGAGGACCTTCGGCATCGTGGTACACGGCGTCACGTTGTTGATATCTGAGGAATCAACATTATTCGTCATCCTTCGTCGGAGGTCGGCGTTCTTTGTCGGTGGCGGTGAGTTCTTCACGTTCTTCAAGGAGGAAGATAAGGATTCCAAGGCTTGAGCAATTCCTCTCTAATCTTCTCACACAATGGAACCACCCTTAAAGAAATAAGACTTTGTCTTATTTAATTAACACACGCAAGCCAACATTCAATTCGAAATTCAAAATGAATTCAAGAATTGATTACAATGAATAACTTAAATCAATTCATTAATTAAGAGAGTTGACTTCGTATTTAAAAGGGATGCGGGTGAGTTACATATTAAATGCACGTGGGGGAGGATTAAAGGGATTTGAAGGGGTGGGGCTCATGTGGGCCCCACTTCCCTAATATCCTACCTAGTGGAGTTAGGATATTAGTGGGTCCCACTCCAACCACCAAGCATAGGTTTAAACTACCTAGAATAGAAATAAAATTTGTAGCACAATATTTTTATTTATTCTTTATTTCACCCATTTAATTAATAACCTCACCCGAGAAAACGCAACTCCGGAAAAGGTGTTCTTAAGCAATTACCAGCGCAACGGTTTCGTCAGTGCCCTAGGATTTTGATTTCGAGCACTGGTTCAAAAGTTAGGAAAACTTGCTCGTTCGTTTTCTGAACATACCCGAGCTAAAATTCGGAAAATGATTCCGGGCACACCGGGCCTCAGAATTAGGTTCCGTCATAAACATCGTTCATGTAAAATCCCAAAGAAAATTAAGAAAAAATTTCCCTTGAATTTTACGGGTCTTTACATTACTCCCACCTCAGGGCTTTACGTCCCCGTAAAGATACATCATAAACTAGGGGAACAAATGTGGGTACTGTGCACGCATCTAAGCCTCCCGCTCCCAAGTGCTCTCCTGGAGGTTCCCGTGCTACCATATGATGCACACTAAAGGAATCGACTGCCCACATAGGACCCACTCCTATCGATCCTCGATCTCCAACGGGACCTCTGCAAAAGTCGCCCCATCGTCAATGTCCAACTCCCCATGGTTGATGATATGCGTCGGGTCATGCATGTATCTCCTCAGCTGAGATACGTGGAAGATGTCATGCACCCAGTTCAACTGAGGTGGTAGAGCCAGGCAATAAGCCACCTCTCCTATCCTGTTGAGAACCTGGAATGGTCCGATGAAGCGCGGAGATAACTTTCCGCCCCGGCCAAATCTCCATAATCCACATCGAGGTGAGACCCGCAAGAAGACGTGGTCGCCATCCCCGAGCTTCAGTGGCCTCTACCTCCTGTCAGCATAAGACTTCTGCTGGCTCTGATCTGTCCTCATCCACTCCTGGATGACTTGGACCTTATCTATCATGGTCTGGACCATCTTCGGTCCCACAAGTGCTGACTCCCCAGGGTTTGTCCACCATAGAGGTGATCTGGAAGGTCGGTCGTACAATGCCTCGTATGGTTCCATCCCGATGGTGGAGTGGTAGATGTTGTTGTACTCAAACTCCACCAAGGGTAGGTGGTCCTCATAGCTGTGACCAAAGTCCAGAACACATGCACAGAGCATGTCCTCGAGAGTCTGAATGGTCCTCTCCATCTGACCATCCGTCTGAGGATGAAAGGGGGTGCTCAGACGTATCTACGTCCCGAATGCCTCCTGCAACCCCTTACAAATCCGGGAAGTAAATCGAGCATCTCGATCGGAGATGATAGATGATTTCACACCATGAAGTCGTACAATCTCTTGAATGTAGAGGCGTCCCAAGCTCTCCACCGATCCCTGCTCTCTGATGGGTAAGAAGTAAACCGACTTGGTGAGTCAGTCGAAAATCACCCAAATGGAATCGTGACCTCTGGAAGTACGTGGAAGTCCAGTCACGAAATCCATAGATATCTCATCCCACTTCAACTCCAGGACCTCCAAGGGATGTACCAAGCCTGTTGGTACCTGGTTCTCTGCCTTCATCTGTTGACAGGCGAGAAATCGAGAAACGAACTCAGCTACATACTTCTTCATACCCAACCACCAGTGCTGACGTCTAAGATCCTGGTACATCTTGGCCACTCCTGGATGTACTGCAAAAGGGGAAGTGTGAAACTCCCTCAGCACCTCCTCCTGTAAAGCAGCTGATACCATGGTACGTCCTCGGAAATGGAAGATGTGCTCTCCCCCCACAAGGAATCCATCAAGTGCCTTTCCTAAGGATATCTGTGCATGCCGCGTCTCACAGCCAACGTCCCCACGTTGTGCCTCTCTGACCCGTTGAAGAAGTGGAGGAGTGACTGTGAGTGACTGAAGAAAGGCTGCTCCATCTCTATCCATGAAGGATATCTGCAAAGCGGCTAGCTGCTCTGTCGCCTCCCTGAGTAGCTGATTGCTCGTCCTCCTGTAGAGGGCATCGGCTTCTACGTTCCCCTTTCCAGGAGTATAGACTATCTCAAAGTCAAATTCATGGAGGAACTCGAGCCATCTCCGCTGTCTCAGATTCAGGTCCTTCTGCAAGAAGATGTACCTAAGACTCTGGTGGTCATAGTAGTCTATAAAGTGCTTTCCCATCAGGTAGTGTCGCCACATCTTCAGAGCGAAGACCACTACTGCAAACTCCAGGTCATGGGTAGTGTAGTTCTGCTCATGCTGACTCAACTGACGTGATCCATAGGCGATCACTGCCTGCTCCTGCATCAGGACACATCCAAGTCCGGTCCCTGATGCATTGCAGTAGACTACGTACCCTACTCCCTCCTCCGGTAGCCTCAAGATAGGTGCTCTGGTCAATCTCTGTCTCAGCTCTTGAAAGCTCTGCTGACATTTTTCTGACCACACGAAGGGTTTCTCCTTCTTCGTCTAAGCTGAGAGTGGTTCCACAACTCTAGAAAAGTCTAGCATAAATCTCTGGTAGTACCCAGCTAGACCCAAGAAACTCCGCACCTCCGTCACGCTCCTGGGTGGCTCCCAAGCTAGCACTACCTCGATCTTCGCAGGATCCACCACAATTCTCACCTTAGAGATGACATGTCCCAAGAAGTGGACCTCAAGTAACTAGAACTGATACTTTGAGAGATTTCCATAAAGCTGGTTCTCATAGAGTGTCTCTAGTACAACCCTAAAGTGGTAGGCGTGCTTCTCCTCAGTGGTCGAGTATATCAATATGTCTTCGATGAAGACCACGACAAATCGATCGAGGTATGGCTGAAGTATCCTGTTCTTGAGACCCATGAACACTGCTGGAGCATTGGTTATGCCGAAAGGCATAACCAAGAACTCATAGTGGCCATACCGACATCTGAAGTCCATCTTCTGCACGTCCTCGTCTCGAACTCCGAGCTGATGATAGCCTAACCTAAGGTCTATCTTTGAGAACCACTGTGCTCCCTTGAGCTGATCAAAGAGGTATTCAATACTCATTAGCGGATACTTGTTCCTCACGGTCACCTGGTTCTAGCGATGATAGTCAACACACAGTCGCAAGCTCCTGTCTGCCTTCTTGGCGAACAATATCGGGGAAGCCCAGGGTGAAACACTGTATCGGATGAATCCCTTGCCCTGCAAGTCCTCCAGCTGTACCCGTAGCTCTCAAAACTTAGTGAGAGCCATCCGATATGCTGGAGTGGATATCAGGGTTGTCCCGGGGTACTATTCAATATAAAAGTCTACATCTATGTGAGGAGGTAGTCCTAGAATGTCGTTAGGAAAAACGTCCACATACTGATCCACCACTACAAGAAAACTCAGACTCTGCATGTCAACTGCTCATAGGATGAGGCTAGACAACTGATGAGTGATGGTTTGTCCTCTCCTCTACGTGAGTCCATACTGCGCTATAAAGGCTCCCTTCTCACCGGTGAAGGTGAACCTTCTCCCGTTGGTGCGTACACACCACACCTTGCACCTAATACAGTCGATCTGAGCATGGACTATAGATAACCAATCCATGCCCAAGATGACGTCGTAAGGCCTCGACGCTGCTACAAGAAGATCCCAGCCGAAGCTCTCACTTCCTAAAGTAAGCTCACACTGCCGGCACCAGTGCATAATCGTCGAGTCTGCTCCTGTAGAAGTCTTTAGCTGTAAGGATCGAACCAACAGCTCCGTCAGAATCTCCGAGCTCTGAACAAGGGCAGCGGTAATAAAAGAATGACTTGTTCCTATGTCTATAAGAACTGCAGCAAGGGTGGATTAGACACAGATAGTACCTTGAATAATCTCTGGTGCGCCATGGTCATAGGCCTCTGCTGCCTAAAGCTGAGCCTATCTCTTCCCTCTAGCTCCCTGTGGTCGGGGTGGACCTCCTGGTGGTGGTGGTGGTAAAGCCTCAAAGTGTCGCCCACTACCCGCTGCTCGGCCATCTCCCCTGCCTCGTTCTCTTGCTCTCGGCAGACCGCCACGGTCGACCCTCTGCCTCTGCCTGGGTGGCCCCTGAACCGTCTGCTTCGCCTCTGCACGGCGGGTTGGGCAGTCACGAGCCATGTGGCCCTGCCCGCCGCATGCGTAGCACTACCTACTCCTTGGAAGGCTGGATCTACGCCGTGTGCCCTGCACCTCTGAGCCAGAGTCCTAAGGTTGTCTGCCTGATGGTCTGGTCCACCTGGACCCCTGTGACATCCGTCGACTGCCAGCTGCAGACGACTCTGCTACGTTCCGCCCTGTGGTATGTCTCGCTGCTGGCGTAGGCTCAACAAGAATGCTCTCTATGGGAAGGGCTCGCTCCAATAATCCTGCCTGTTTCGGAATGCTGAGGGAGATCATCGATGCCCTGATCTCATGCCTCCGTCCTTGCTCGAAGGTTCGGGCCCGGAAGAATGGGTCCCGTACTATGTTCTTCGAATAGCGTGAGAGATCGGTAAATCTCGCCGAGTACTGGGCAACCGTCATGCTGCCCTGCCATAGCTGTAGAAGCTCCTGGATGCACACTGCACAGAGGGTGGCTGGGATGAACTCCATGCGAAAGAGGCTCTCAAAGTCCATCTAGAGGAGAGATGCCTCGTCGTGAACCTGGAGAATCATGCTCCACCATCTACCTGATACCGCGAGCAGGAGGCTCGCTGCGAGGATCACCATGAGGTCAGCTGGTGTCCCCACTAACCTGAAAACTCGCACAACCACCTCCATCCAATCCTCGGCTGCCTGAGGGTCCATCTCCCCGCGGAACCTGGGCGGTCTCTTATGCTAAAACTCATTCAGTTCACTAAGGCGATGTGCACTATCAGCGGATGGGGCTAGTGGCATCGGTGGCTCGGCGGGTAGAGGTACCACCAGTGCCTCCGCTGAAAAAGGTCCATGCACCGAGGCCTCGTTGCTCGGTGGGTTGTCGTCTCGCACAAAGCTCGGAACCCTAGCTGGATGCCGTCGTGGGGCCATCCTAAAAAGAAACAGGTGCGCAATGGTCAAACAGTATACCTGGTGAGCTGACACAAAGTAATCACAAAGAAAACTTTTGAATCACACATGAAATCAATGTTTTCATGTATTGAGTCGGAAATCAGAAGTCAGGGTCCTGGTGTACGGATATGTCGTCCGCTGCCCCAACACTGGACTCCCTAGACTGATAACCACACTCAATACCCTTAACACTATTTCTTCACATACACGAAATATCAGAGTCCTATGTTCTGTGGTATAACTGAACTCCTCTGATACCAATTTTTCACGACCCGTCCTCGGGACCCGTGTCGTGACTACCCCAAGCCCGCCTCCCATAGGCCAGGGGCTGGCGACGAGCACCGAGGCGTAATCTCGACAAAAAAGTGAATTCATTGCCATTATAAATTAAAAAAGCACCCAGAGTAAGAAAGCATAAGTATACACTATGTAAAACTGGGTACAAAAGTAAGTGCGGAATGTAAATGGGCCAGAATACAAACCCCTACCTCGACGAAGTCATCGAATGAGGTTTGTCACAGGAAAGGGACGTCGCGGAATACAATGTCGTGGATAGAGGATTGTCAGCGTCGCGCTACACGGTTTCTCGGAGAAGAGGACCATCGGCATTGCAGTACACGGCATCGCGTCGTTGACCTCCGAGGAATCAGCGTTATTCGTCATCCTTCATCGGAGGTCGGTGTTCTTCGTCGATGGCGGTGCGTTCTTCACGTTCTTCAAGGAGGAAGATGAGTATTCCAAGGCTTGAGCAATTTCTCTCTAATCTTCTCGCACAACAGAACCACCCTTAAAGAAATAAGACTTTGTCTTATTTAATTAACACATGCAATCCAACATTCAATTCGAAATTCAAAATGAATTCAATAATTGATTACATTGAATAACTTAAATCAATTCATTCATTAAGAGAGTTGACTTGGTATTTAAAAGGGGTGTGGGTGAGTTACATATTAAATGCAATAAAGGGAGGTTAAAAGGGATTTGAAGGGGTGGGGATCATGTGGGCCCCAATTCACTAATATCCTACCTTGTGGAGTTAGGATATTAGTGGGTCCCACTCCAACCACCAAGAATAGGTTTAAAGTACCTAGAATAGAAATAAAATTTGTAGCACATCATTTTATTTTATTCTTTAGTTAACCCATTTAATTAATAACCTCACCCGAGAAAATGGAACTCCGTAAAAGGTGTTCTTAAGCAATTACTGGCACTGCGGTTTCATCGGTGCCCTCAGATTTCAATTCCGAGCACCGGTTCAAAAGTTATTAAATCCCGCTCATTCGTTTACTGAGCGTACCCGAGCTAAACTTCGGAAAATGATTCCGGGCACACCGGGCCTCATAATCAGGTGCCTTCAGAAACAACGTTCTTGTAAAATCCCAAAGAAAAATAAGAAAAAATTTCCCATGAATTTTACGGGTCTTTACAATCAAAATATAGTGTCATAGGATCTTTAATTCTAGGTACCACATCAATCTCTAAGATGAAGTATCACATCTATACTCCTTCTTTTGATGCTTCAGATGCCGCAATATAATGGAACTATCTTGTAGAATATGGAACCATAGCCTACTTTGAGTTCTTCCCGCTGATAACACCTCTAATCAAAGTAACAATTTATCCCGTTTGTGACTTTATTACATCTTGATTTGTTTGTAAATGATTATATGCATATCCTCTTGTGATTAGATCCTCACCTCCTCCATAAACAAGGAACATATCTTTATTACACATCAGATACATAAGGGTAGTCTCTAATGCAATCCAATATAAGGAACCTAGATCAGCATGATATCTTTCTACTATACTTAATGTGTTAGATACATCTACCCTATTACATAGCATAGAATACATGAATGACTCAATCACTGATGTGTATGGAATCTATGTCATTCTATTCCATTCCTCACTTTTTTGAGCACCCATTTTCTTGAAAATATTAATTCCATGTGATGCTGGAAAAAATATGTCTTGGATTGTTCCATATAGAATATCTTCATTACCTTGTCAATGTATATACATTGACTTAGGCTGAGAAGCCTATTGGATCTATCATGGTGTATCTTGATCCCAAGAATATATGCTAACACTCACAAGTCCATCATAGAGAAGAATTTATTTAACCATGCCTAAACAGACTCTAAGACTAAGATTTCATTACTAATGAGTAATATGTCATCAAAATATACTATTAATAAAATGACTACACTACCACTAAAATATTTATAGGAACACGACTTGAATTATTTCTTTATAAAACCAAATTCCATTATTGCCTCATCAAAATTATTTTTTCCAGACCTGGATTCTTTCTTTAATCCATAAATGGTTCTTCACAGCATTCCTACCTTAATGGAATAATTTTGAGTCATAAACTCTTTAGGATGTACCATATATAAATGTTCATAAAGGTTCAGGTTAAGGAAGTCTTTATTGAATTTAATTTTCCATATCTCATAATCATGGAAATACATAATGGAATGTAGAATTATGATGGATTTCAGCAACACAATTGTTGAAAATGTTTCATCATATTCAATGCCTTGATGCGGTTTAAACCCTTTTGAAACCAGTCACACCTTATAGGTACCGACTTGTCCTTCCATGTCCACATTCTTCTTGAATACCCTTTTTCAAGCTACAGTATTTACATCTACTAGAGGTTCTACCAAAATAGAGACTTAGTTTTTGGTATATGGAATCCATTACACAATTCATGAATTCTTGAAACTTGGAAACATTTGTTCCACTTATTTATTCCTTTTAGGTTATAGTATCATTATTATAATTAAATAATTAGTCACTCTCTTTGGTGACAAAAAAACACTCAGTCATGGTTCTTTAACCACTCTAGTACTCCAATGCTATAATTGAGTCTCTTGAACAAATTATTCTTCCATAGGGATTTTTGTAACTTTTTACTATGACAAATCTTATGTATCTTGATCATAGAATTAACTAAAATCTATCCTACTCTAACTATCTTATTTATATATAATATCCTCCTCATGGAATTTGGGATGTCTATCAACCACAACCTTTTTCTCTACAGGATTGTATAGGTAGTATCCCTTAGTTTCTTTTGGATATCCAACAAAGATGAACTTTATGGCATATGGTGTATGATTTTTACCCGTAGAGACCTTAATACATTCTTCGCAACACTGCACATGTATGTAAGACAACACGGGTTTCCATCCATTCTATAATTGGAATGTTATACCATTTGTTTCTTTAGTTGGAACTTAGTTTAGTACGTATGCTGCTATTTGTAACATGTATCCCCAAAATGATAATAGAATACTGACATGAATCATCCTTGATCTCACTAAGTTTAACAATGTGTGATTCCTGCTTACAGTTACACCATTCCACTAAGGCGTTTATGGAGGAGTGATTTGTGATAAAATCCTAAAGTCCCCTATATAATCAATGAAGTGTTGACTAAGATATTCTCCACCACAGTCTGAGCAAAACTTCCTAATCTTATTACCAAGATGGATTTCAACTTCATTCATGTATTCCTATAATTTTCAAAACAATATGACATATAATTCCTTAAGTAGACATATTCATATCTACTAAAATCAGTATTAAAAGTTAAAAAGTATGAGTACCCACCCCTTACTTTAATAGAAAACATTCCACACATTAGTATGAACTAATTCAAGATGCTCTTTAGCCCTTTCAACTTTCCCGCTAAATGGGACATTGATCATTTTTATTTTTAAACATGTGTGACATACAACAATTGGTTTTAATTTAAATGAATCTAAATATCCATCTTAATGTAAATTAGTTAAGGGATTTTCATTTACATGACTTATCCATTGATTCCAAAGTTTGATGTGGTATGAGCTAGGTGAAGTAACTTCATTATTGATTTCTATTATTTGGTTTTTGTAATCCAACACATAAAGACCATTATTTAAATTTCCCTTAACATAATCAATTTTATTTTTATAAAAGTGGAAACATTATCCAAAATTTGAAAATAAATCTGTATGTATCATGTCTAGATACAAAAATATTTTTTTTGGTAACTCAAGACACAAAAAACAACCATTTAAAATAAATATAATACATGTTGTAATTGTGAGGTGTTCGTCTCTGATAGCTTCAACAAAAAGTTTAGATTTGTTGGAGGCGCAAATATCTACCTCTCCTCAGTTAATCATTTTAAATCTAATTGGTTACTCTATTAGAATACTTATTTGAGCACCAAAAGAGGTATCTAATACCCAATTTCTAGAAACAGGTATATTGAACTCGATAACAAATGCATTTGAAGCATCAAATTGACTCTTTGGTTGGGTGCAGTTTTTTTTCTACCGGCCCTTCTTTCCACATGTGAAATAAACAACATCATGTTCCCTTCCATTCCCCTTGATCTTCCTTTTTATGGAAGGCAATGAATAAGCTTTGTTCATAAATTTATTTACTTTCCCTTTATATTTGTTCACCTTTAGGATGGAAGGTTTTTCATTCTCTGTATCCTCACCCACTTGGTAGAGAAGAGTAAGAATATATAAAAGAAGATTCTCAATGTTTTCTCATATTAAAATTCACTACTATACTGAAAAATCACAAAGGGAGTGATGCTTGAATGAAGTCGGTGCCTAGTTCATTAGGGAGTTTAGACCCTATAACCAATAAGAGTTCAATGTAGCCAATGAGATTGAAAACATAAGGCTCATTTGATGAACCATCTCCTATCATTTCTCTAAAAAAGAACCTTGGAAATCTCAAACTATTCCTATATATCCCTCTCTTGGAAAATACCATAGAGGTGATCATGGATGCTATATGCATCCATGTTTTCATGAGACTTCATTAGTTAACTAGACATCGATGAAATCATCAAAAAATGAACGTCGACATCGTCATTCAAATGTTTTTAATATGCATGGATTTGTTTTTCAATAAACTCTTTAGTACGAGGATCAGGTATTGAGGATTCTAGAACGTAAGATTTTTGTTCATGGCGTAACACAACCCGAAGGAATCTAAACCACTCATAGAAGTTACATCCAATTTCAAGGTTATCTTTCTCAAATATTGATTATAGTGATAGTCTAGATTATTAACGTGTAATTTTATTCTATAACTAAAAAGGATAGATTATTAGTTATTTTCATGACTACAAAATAAGTGAGATATAATAAATTAAATTTTTTTATTTATTTGTTTACTTAATCTTACAGAACTTTATCAATTCTCAATATCCCTGACCATTGAACATGACATGTCTTGTTGCTTTAAAATTATAGTGCCAAGGATCCAATTTAATTTTATTAATGATCCATACTTTTTCCATGAAAACTATAACAATATAATTAGATAGGTGGTCATTAAAACTGCAGACTCGCAGCTCCTTAATCTGTTGAGTGGATTCTCTTGTCAAAAAATCATGACTTGGATTTCCTCAAAGTTGGCCTCAAAATTTTTATTGAATAGACATTGATATTTAAACTCAACATAATTTTTATTAAGTCAACCCAAAACTCTATTTAGAACTCCCAGATAAAAGTAAGTGTCTAGAATTTGGCCATGTACTATACATAATTCTATGCTTTTATTCCCAATAATGTAATGGAAGGATTAGTCTGTCTTAATATTTTATTGAGGGACATTAATTTATTATTCAAAAGTTTTTATCTTGTGTAATACTTTACAAGTATTGGTAATATTAAGAAGATGTTACTTAATTAATTAACCATGTTCAAGAAAACATTTATGCATAATTCATTTATTTAATACTTGTCTTTTCAAACTAATTAATTTATTTATGTGATCGTGGCCTTGTGTCAATAAAATAAATAATTTCATAGACAAAAATAAATATTTAATTAAAAAACCAGTTTATGCGCTTTATTTAACTGTGTAATTAATCACTGGACATTAAATCAACATTTGAAATAGAGAAATAACTCATATTGCGGGTCTTGGAATGGGTTATTGGATTCTACCAGTCTAATTGTGTATCACATGGGTTGAAATCATTATGGTTCTATCTTGATTCAACTTCCCACACCTTAGGATTCTCCATTAATAATAAATATTTATTACTCACACGCAGGTAATGGGAACCAAAGGATTACTGAAAGGGGGTTATATAAATATCCATCGACACGTAGGTCGTACATAATAATGGAGGGTGGGATAATTTATAGTCCATCATTTTATCTTACATTGAATAATTTAAAACACTGGAAATAAATTAAATTAAAATTTCCAATACACACACAAGTCAAGGTCAAGATTATTAATAGTCATACATGTAACTAATGTGAAAATTTAAATATCTATCATTCATTTATTTATTTGTTATTTTATAATTTTTATATAAATGTGCCAGCATTAATTAATTAATTAATTAATTAATTAATTCCCTTTCAACTTATTGACCATATGATATTATTTGGAGATACACATCATTAATTTAACTCATGGAAAATAAATGGTTGAACCAATAATGACATATTAATTACAATATATTAATTAACCATTAAAAATTATTTAAAACCATTATTAAAATTTCAAACACACAATAATGTTCCAATCAATAAAATAATGTTTTATTGCTGAAATTTTCAAATTTAATATAATTTTAATTTTTTCCATTAATGCGAGACTACACTGTATGTGCATAATGATACTAGCCATATACCTCAATAGTTGTATATCCAAGACACATGCCTAGGGATTCGGCGTGTTAAATTGGTTAGGCTACATGGTGTGTATATGCAAGCTACACTATGTGTATCTACTTGTTGCATGCCATGTTTCCGAATTAAACATGTGGTGGTCAATAAAATCACTACATGAAATTAATTTCTCAGCGCATCTAGATACAATGTGCATTGGTATATGGTGTGTTATATAGCCACACACCATGTAACCCAGTTTTACCAGCCAATGATTTTGAAGTTCCCGATGGAATCTCTTGTCATTATTCAATTGTTCTAGAACATTTGAGAAAATGAAACACTGAACAAACATGATGAATATTTTAATAAAATGTTAATTAAAATTGGATTAAATAATGAATATCCAAAAATAAAAATCTAACCACAAGTGTGGAATGATTAGTAATAAAATAAATAATTATAAATTTAAACATGAATGCTCTTATACTACTTAATGGTTCCAAGAATAGAAAAAACATGAAGAGGTGAGTAATACATTAAAATTTATTTTAACAATTATTTCTCAAAACCATGATTGAGGATCTTATATGTGATATTTATATTTAATTTATTTCATATTTGAAGAAATAAATACCTGGGATTAGGAACATTCTTCATTGGTGAGTGCTGATCATCTGAAAGGACACTTTCAGGTTCCTTGGTTGCATTGTAAGGATCGAGGGATAGATTCCCTCCAGGGGTGATCCACACATATTCCTATGGTCTCCAAGAAACACCACTTGATCTCTGGGTGGTAGAAGGATAAGTAAAATGTTTTTCATTGTTTTTTCTTGATTACTCATTCTTTGGTCTTTATGAAATCGTTCTTTCACATCTCTATCTTGATAGGGAGAGAGAAGGTGGATTTGAGAGGGAATTCATTATGCACAATTATTCTCTAATCCTAATTTTTGGATAATCTACACAATAAACATAATAGTAATTAAATATCATTTATTACCTTTAATAAACCCCATTCCACACAAAAATAATTATATTATTATTATTTTGGGGCACGTGCCAACTTGCACAATAAGAAATACTATGTTACGGTCTTGTTAAATAATATTTGTCACCAGACTCAGTCTTTGTTCATTTGAACTCCTCTATCATTAACTTTAAAAATGAATAAATATTTTATTTAAAATTAAGTATTTTATTCATAATATAAATTATATATATTTATAAAAATAACTAATAAATTAAATAAATATTTTATTCACATCTTGGAGAATATATATTTATTTAATTGATGTGATCAATATAACTTGAATAAATTGTTTCTCAGACTTCAAAATACTATTTATTCCATTAATTAAGATCAAATATATTTTAATTGAGATCATTGGAAACACATAGCGTGTGGCCCTCTAGGATTATTTCTCATTGAGATTAGAAGGGCATTTCGGAATTCCAAGATTACTATCTAGAAATGTGTTATGGAACACATGAGAAATAACTTAATATCTCAATGTCGACAACCACATATGAATTATCACTCTGTGATATAATTTTTTGGTCACAATATCTCGTTAATAAGGTCAAATAACCGTGTCCCAATATATATGCTCGATATGTATTTCACTGAATATCTGAATTAGACACGTCGTTTCACCATGGCCATGGAATTTAATGAGAATGTTCTATTCCAATCAATGGTCCAAAATATCATATTCCATAATGATGAAAGGGGAAAATCCTTCCTTGACTTATTAATTAATGACATGTCACTCGTGATGGACCCAACATATCCAACATCTCCAAGAAATATTATAATCATAGTTCATGAAATACCTCTGAGTATGTGAGTTGTAACAAGCACTAATAATAATCTTAAAGTCTAAATACCATCACAGATGTTTTTATATTGGAATATCTGATGAAAAAAAGTCATGCATAATTCATATTGGTTTGACTATTCTCATAATCTCCCAACATGGAAATTACCAAGTGTGAAAGTCATGAGAGTAAGCTCCATCTTCTTATAAGTACTTGCACCTGAAAGTCTATGCACTATGTGTCCCATCATTTTACATTATCTAATAGAAGAATACTGTTTGAGAATATTATCGTAGAACATCAAGGTTCCCATCATAGGGGGGAACCGCTATGACATTATCAATGTTATGTATACACTAGGACATTATTAAATTATATTCATGTATAACAATAGACAATATGTAATAAGAAGTTTTATTAATATTCAATACACTGAATATTCATGTAATCGATGTTCAAAAATGAAGGACCCTGGAATACCCTTAGAGGGTAGGGGTGAATCAAGGTGTAAATATTTATTTAAAAGTGACAGATCTTATTCTTATGTTTGTAGGAACTTGTTAAATTTGTCTGTTGGTAATGCGATGTAATTTAAACAATCACACATATAAGGAACACACATAAATTTCACTTGGTTCACCACTAATGGATTGTCTAAAGAGAAAATTCTGACATGTTATCGGTCGTACCAATGTACACTAATCTTCCCTGGTTGTGGATTAAATAAATTTTTCACAATTACTCTATTCCATGTACACTGCCTTTACTTGGTTTTAGTGATAGCACATTTGGTCCCTCATTTCACTTCCATCTACTCCCCATATCTCATTACTTTGAGAGAGTCCTAACTCATTTTATCGACATGAATTTCACTTGAATGGGTTGGAATTAAATCATTCATCATAAAATATAGATAGATTCTCTATTGAAGTCTCATTTTCCCATGTGGTTGTAATATACTTTATCATGTATTGTTCATTCATGAACATGTCCTCTGCGAACTAACTTTTCTCCCTTGAATACCACACTGCACCACATATTATGAGTTCTTATGTAACCACCTCTTTACCTATTGCCTTTTAAATCCGTTATTTCTTACTATATTCGCTAACTGCATCCACTAAAAGTTAATTCTCTGCAGACCAACTCCTCCCCCATGAACTTTCTTCTATGAACCATTCAAAACTTCACTATAATTCCTCCTAGATTAATACTCAAAGTATCATTCATAGGGTTGTCTTCTCTCAAACCACTCTAGAAATAAAAAAAATCCTCTTGAAAGTATAATCTCAGTGTTTCACCCTAATGAAGGGATTAATTCTCCTTATATAGGAAAATAGATCAGTTTAATTTGCTAAAAAGAGAATAATCAAATACGCACTATGTACCATGTTTCTGCAAACCATTCTTCCCTACGTGGTCCATATACTACCTTTTCCTTCATGGATTCCAAAATCACAATCTCATTTTCATGAATGATAGGTCATCTAGTAAAATATTTTCCTTCCACAAACCACAAGCCTTCCTGTAAACCACCATCGCTCCATGAACTGCTCCTCCTACGCGGTCCACCTACCGTTTTCCTTTAGTGAACCATTACCACATAGCTCCTTTTCAATCCGCAAACTGTGCTATATTTTCCACATATTATCCACTCCTACATAGAAAGTCTCCCTTTCCCAAAAAAACTCCTGATTTTGAGGCCGAAAAATTTGGGAAACTCTGGGAAACTACACCACCTTAAACACTTGCTTTGACCTATACTGTAAGAGACCTTATCTTAAAAACCCCTTGATTAACCCAAGTGTATTGACAACAAACACATCCTATACTTCAGTTCCAGCAAATAAAACCCTTGGATCCACCAAAACATTTGGTCATGGGACACCAAATCCAACATATTTAACATGAAAGATAGGGGGGATCTATTTTTTGGTCACTATTTTTAATAAGAAATCTAGAACCAACTCAATTTCTTCCTCAATCATATTAACTTATTTTTTTCACACACAGAGAACACCTAAAATGGATAAGAACACACAGACAACACTATCCTCTTTTGATACAACCTGATTTCCACTATCACTAAATTAAATTTTACATCAGAGATTTATTTGTTGATGAACCCTTGACATTACTCTTATCAGTTAATTTTTTTTATGTTTTTAAAATTAATTTATTTTTGTAAGAATAGTAAAAAAATGTTGTTTTTATAAAAACAGTTACTTTTATAACATCATCATGATAAAAATTTTATTTAACCCTATATAAAACATTTTACCTCCAATAAAATGCATTCAAGGAGTAAAATTATTCAATTTATAATAATAATTTGAATTCATAAAACAATATTTTTTATTTAAGAACCTAAATTATATTTTGTTTTAATAAAATACTATTTTTGGATCTTCACCTTCAATTAAGTGCTTCATGGATTCCAATTAGTGTTGGCATGGCTTGAATATAAAATTTTCTTTAGTTATTTTAATTATAAACAAATTAATGTTAGGGGAATCAAAACTATCCTGATTCTCACACCTAAAAAATAAAATAATCAATACAATATTCTTAAATGATAATCCCCATTTCAATATAAACACCCATCCTATACCCATTTCTCCTCACTTCCAAAATTTCTTAAAATGGAAATATTTCTCCCATATATCTATTTAAACATCCCTTACCACTTCCCTTATCTGAGGATGTGACAAAAATTATCTTATATGAATGTTTTATACTAAATCCAATGGAATCAACTCAAAGGGTAAGTTAAGGGTTTCCATTATTAGTCTTAACAATTTCTTCTGAGATTATTTTTTCATAATGTCTTTTAAAAACAAATTAAAAATTAAAAAATACTTATATATTCATTTCACTCTCCTAATTTTGTTACATTATTTATTAGATGCTACTAATTCTCTATCAACTTACTATTTTAATATGCAATGAGTATGTTAAACTACGAGTATTCGATCTTCTTAATTTTTTCTGATTCATGACTCTTTGTCATGAAACCATTTTAGACAAAAAATAATTTTTAACATGATTCTATAATCATGTTACTTTTATAATTTTAGTTATTTAGTGATGAGATATTATACACTACCGCTCACTTAACACTTTTTCATAATATTTTTATACCTCAGAATGTGTTTTCTTCAAATATCATGCTTTTCATTTCATTTATCATCTTAGTATTTTAAATAATATAAATAATCTTAAAAATTATCCCTAAAAAATTATTTTATTTAAAAACTATTCTTAATTTTTAAAACTAAAATTTTAATTGGTTTTTTATTCTTTTAAACACTTTTGAAAAACAACGCTCTTTATGGTGGTTTTTCATTACCTGATCAAAATATAATGATATTGTAAACACAGATTTCTATTATGTATTCCTAAAAATGAATTTATTGATTAAATATAATATTAAAATTAAAATTATTTTAATTTTATAATTCTAACATTTTAAATATTTATTGTAACAATGCAATGAAAATTAAACAAACATGGAAAATCATAATCATAAAAAACATGCTTATTGATGAATATTATTTAAATGGAAAATATTTTTTGACCCATAGAATTCAATTTATTATGAAATGATATTTACACATTAACTTTTCACTTATAAATCTTATTTTACTATATTTCAAGGACCTTTGACCATTTCAACTATAACATATCATCTTTGGTGATTTTGAACCAAATGATATCAAAACGATCGATGTGAATAATAAAAATTCATAAAATTAACGAAACATGATAATAAATGAATTAAAATGAATTATATTGTGGAAATAAATATAAAAAAGGTTATAAATAAATTATAAAATTAATATAATTTACTTATTAAAAATATTGGAGGTTATAAGAAGAGAGTTGGGGATCAAATAAAGGGATTTCTTCCAAGTCTCCACATTTTTTAAGTATTGTTCTTATATTTTATATATTCTACTATATGTATTTAATAAAATATTTTAAATGAATAAATTAAAATTAAAATTTAATTTATTACGATTTTTTGGTCTATTTTCCTCCCTTATGTATTTATTGTTCACACACTACATTTTTTTGGGTTTTTTCTAGACTCAATATCTTTTCGTTGTTTATATATATTTCCTATTTGAACATGTTCTTATATTATTTACATATTATGTCCTTATATTTCTCAAATTGTATTTTATTTTTATCCCTGGGTAGTTTAAAAAAAATTTCTTTTACTTTTTCTTTGATGAATTTTCTTCATAAAATATGAAATTATTAAGAATAATTCCCTATATCTTTACTGAATATTTTTATCCCTTATGTCTATGTTATCTCTAACCACAAATAATATCTTTCTTATTTGAAAACATCAATATTAAATATATTATTAACTATTCATATTTTACATTTTATCTATTCAAAATTGAATATTATATTTCTCATATCGTGGCGAGTTTCCTTAGAACCATTGAAAAATGTCAAAACATACTTCGTAACTCACACATATATCTTTTATCATCAACTCCATATTTTTAATATTTATTTATTTCCAATGTACCATTATTGGGAATTATTTTTAAATTATGGTTTTTAAATTTCTATTTCACCCATTTAAATGGATTTTGAATGCGACTTATAACTTCGATTTTACGAGGCCATCACATTATCTTTAAGAAAACCACCTTTATGATTTCATTTTCATTTTTCTCTCTATATACACAATTCAAATCTCCAATAGAGTCATGTTTCATGAATCACCCAAAAAATTATATCCTGGTATACTTATTTTTTTGTGATTGAATTTTTTGTATCCATTGATCTAATTAATGATTTAAACTTATGTGATATTATTTTAAACTACAATCTAACTGATATTATTTTAATGTGGTTTTCATGATATGATGTGTGGTTGAATTCATGTTTGAAACATATTTATGATGTTTGTTCATGATTAGTGGTATCAAAATTAAATATCCCATAATCAATTTGGTAGTTCTTAATATCTCATGAGATCACTATTTTTGAGCCATGGGAAGTAATTCCCATAGATAATGTTATGCATGGGCCATGTGTAGTTATCCTCATACATAATTTAAGGATATCTTGTTAGTGATTCTTGACCTATTTTTTTGAAGAAATTAAAAAAAATTATTTTTCATGATTACCACTATCATATGACATATTGTCACTTATTATTTTTATATTACTGATTTAATGTCAAAATTATTTACACTCATCACATTTCACCCATTTTGTATATGATTTAGGATTATTCTCCCATGCCTCGTACTGGTCTCAAACTCAACACGGACATTGCCTGTGGGATGGGTATCATGAACGATAGCGATACTATCAGGGACTCCATTGGTTCTTCTATTTTGGCCTATATGGCCTTCTTTGGTAGTAGAAACTCTCTCTAGGGAGAGGAAAAAGCTATTATCACATTTATTAATCATTACCGAGAGAATAATGTTACCCACTCGACCATTGAAACTGAATCCAATACTATTCATCATGCTCTATAAGGTTATGGAAAAACAGCCTGGTCTATTTCCTACATCATATGTATGTGAGGAAATCTAATTTCCATTCATATGTATGTGCTTCACACATGGAGGGAAGGAAATGAAGTTGCTGATTTTCTGGCCTCCATAGCTGGCTATACCAAAAGTCCCACTTGTTACTCTATCTTAGGTTCCCTTCCTTTTGGAAGCATGAATTTGGTCATTAGGGACACCCTTGGACTCCAATATTTTAGACCCACATGACCTCTCTCCCCCAGTCTTATTTTCTTATTATACTTCCCTTTTTATTGGAATAAAATAAAATTTAATTTTGGTACTATTTCTAGGAGAGATATGGGTTTCTTCAAATCAGCCATAGGGTGACACCATATCTCACAGCCTCTTCATTCTGGCCCCAGATTTCCTTAGTGAAAACATGGCCAGTGTTATCAACTTAGGGATGATATTTTCTTAAAGAAATGTGTATGGAGCAATTAGATTCTCCCATTTATTTATTTTTTTATGAAATTATATATTTTATGAATGGATAATGTGTAGTGTTGATGGGGTTCAATAATCTAATAGTAGATTCTAAAAAATGGAGGTAGAAATTTATTATTCATTCTTAGAGAAATTTTTTTATATCCAAATATTATTTTATAACCCACATTGTTGTAATTGGGGAGTGGTTTGAGATCAATTAGTGTTTCTACCTGTAGACTATCAAGGTTCCCCAATCCTACGTTAGGATCAAGCTGATTTATTTTTTAAAATTTAATACAAAGGATTATATAATGGATTGTCAACTTTAAAGTAGGATTCTTTCTTTCTAAAATTGGTCACTCTCATCAACTCCACCCTTTCATCTATTACAATGAGTATATTATTTATTACTAAAGTTTCCAAATAAATTATTCATCTCATTGAAATTTTTTTCCACTATTTCTATTGGGGCTCTTTGATGGATGGAAAATTCACTAGGCTAGAAATAGATGCCATGCCATACTTATCGCTGAGGATGTTATTTGGATCAAATGGTTAGAAGAAACCATGCAAGGATAGAATTCCAAACATTCATGGGATTTCATTATAAGGGAATAATTTTAGGATACTTTTATGATGAAAAAATATATAAAGCATCATATATATTCAATAACATCCCCTCTTTCTCCTCCTAGTTATGGTGTAGCATCTATATCTCCCTACACCATTTTATGGATAACTCTAGATGAATGATAATTCTTGGTGATATTCACTTATAGATAGATAAATTGGCTAGTAATACATTATTTTTTCCCCACTTAAAAACACCAAACATCAGTTCCAACATGTCTAATGTGTCCCATGGTCTCAATTTTTGTGTCCTCTCTAATGAGAAGAGGAAAATCATTGAAAAATTCTATTTTATTGATTAAGATGATTATTTCTAATTCTTTAAAACTATTTAATTAATCTTTAACTTCAACGACTTCTCTAAACTTTTTAATATATATGTAGGGAAAATCCTTGGGGGACTATGTGTTAGGTCTCAATTATCCCTATCAATTTTTTTACTTATAAGGAGTGTGTTTCATCCCATTGATCCCATTTATGTATATGTTAAATGTAAATGGATTCATCAATACATCATGTTATATTTATTCATGAGTCCAAAATATAAAAAAATAGATAAATTATTACATTTATAGTGAATGGGATGACATTAAATATAATTTTGAAGAACTTTCAATAGTAGTCTATCAATTTCATGGGACTTTCGACCAACCATTGGTCTCCTAGTTTGACAATGGTTCAAATAATAGTGCCATTTTCATATGAAGTATGGTAGCCTCGACAGTTGTATTATGGTCTATTTGTGAATCCCATAGTGATATAAGTTTTAATGTCATGATATGTAATAATTCACACCAAAATATGAATGTTTTGTTTCTAAAATTCATGACATTTTGACCTTTATTAGTGGCTTAAAGGAGTTGACCATTTTTTCAGCTTTAGTTGTGGACCATCACCATCCCTTGGCTCCTCTTGTCACTAGATCTTCTGGGAGTTACCCTCTTCATAACTAAAGAATAATTAGGATGGTTCATGTGTTAATAGATTCATTAAATGATTCGGAATCATCCATGACCATCTCTAATCAATGATAATGGCCAATAATGCCTTATACAATGAAAAAAATCACTTATTTCATAATGAAAATCCATAATTTCTGGGATTTTTATTTTAAAGTATTAATGTATACCATTATTGGTAGTTCCAGTGTACTTATCTTTGGTTGAAAAAAATAAGGAAGCTATAATACTCACTATTTAGCAGCATATATCATAAGAGAATGTATAAATCATATATCACCATGTATAAAGATTCTTCATACATGGTGTGGAGGTAACAAAGTAGATTTTTCTTTAGCTAGTAAGAGAAATCAGTCCTCCCCTATTACTATTTATTTTTCTTTAGTATCCTTTCCATAGTATTTTAATATTTTTTTTTAGTAGAATATGAAAGGTCACCATCACTTTATGTTTTTCTGGCCTTTTCCTCTTTCTACAATAACATTTTGATTAAAAATTTATCTTTCAGTCAGTCATATCCTAGGAATCTCTATGTAGTCATATATAAGAAAAATAGATACATGAAAAGAATATATTTTAATAACTGGATAAGGAATTTCTGATTTTGGGAATCAGTATGAGAAACACATGATGAGAGAGATTGACACATTGGGGTGGGGTGAGGTAGGGAATGAAATTGAGGTTTTGTGGCAGGTCACATCTGAGGTGAGTAGGGAAGGGGACAGAAATTGTAGTGTGAGTTACAGGGGTGGTGAAAATGGGTTTTACAAATGGATATATTTTTTAATTAAATAAAACATATATAATCATTATTTAAAGGTTCATAGTCTATCTCACATGGGTGACATTTCATTTTGATTTCTTATTTAGACCCGTATATAAAATGAGCTAAAATATGTAAGTCTGGCCTGCTATATATTCATAGTCCATCCAGTAAATCCCCTGGGCCCAATCCTATTTTAGAATCCCCTCCTAAGGTAGTAGAATATACTAATTGAGATTATTTGGGAATGTTGAGGATTGTTATTATAATCTTAGTAAGTATTTTCTATTTATTCATTCGTAAACTAGTGATTCATGATAGTCCTAAGGATGATTCGTATTTTATACAGTATAAAATCTTATTTTCTCATCAATTATGTATATTTATTTTTATTTCTCATAATGGTTAATGATATATGAAGAAAATAAAGCACTAAATGTGAAAAATAACTTCTAATATATTTTTATTTATTTTCATATTTAGTATTTATTATGGGTATAGTCTTCCGAACAATGGTTTCAATCCCTCACCTCTAGTCAGTAGCCTTTAAAATATAAGTAGAAAAGATTGAGGTTATGTGACGATTCATTTTAGGTTTTGATCTAAATAATTTATGTTGACTTTTTAAAAATATGATCTATAGATACATAAGAAATTTGACTAATAGTTCAATACTTGTTACTATTTATATTCCATAAATAGAAATTTGATATCAAAATCTTGTTTGTATAGGATGTAGTATTCATTATTATTTAATAAATCCATATTTTTTCAACATGATAGGAATATTTTCTATAATTTGATATACGATTAATGATTTCTTCATTCTATACTAATATAATTCAATTTATATCATACAATACAATAATTTCAATGAAAACTAATTCTAAATAAATTAACATTTCTTTTGGGGAATAATAGAGAGAGCTAGTTGTTAAACTAAATAAATATTAATGTCTATATATTAATAAGAACATGATAAAGTGGTAGTAATATTTTAAAATCTATAAAATCATCATGGTATTTATAATGAGATATATAATCAACTAGGTAAATAATAATGTTATTTCCATTAAACCATGGTATTAAATACATAATATAATTATTTATTATTCAAAAATATTGAAAGATTTCATACTTTAATGAGAAGTATATTTTATGTATTTACATGAATATTTTTTATTAAAATAAATATAAAACACTACATAATATATGTATTGGGAAACTCCTAATATTTATTTTATAATTATTTGAAACTTCCATGTGTATGTAAGAAATTTTTGTATCCATAAAAATAATTTCTTTAATCATCCTATTGTTATGAAGTGTTATTAAAATTTCTAAAATAACATTTTTTTCATGAATCAATGTGTTGTATTTTTTTAAAGAAATATATAATTTTTGAATTCAGTAGGAAGAATGTTAACATATTAATTTTAATTAAAAATAAAAAAAATGTTTCAAAAATAGAAGATGAATTGACATCACAAGGTGTTTTGAAAAAAAAACTCATTATGTCAAAATAGTTTTCTTATATAAGTGGTGTAATGTTAGTGCAATTTTAATTATAATGTTTTTATTATCTGAGACTTATGAATACTCAAATACTAGTGAAACTCTAGAGAGAGTCACTAGATCATAATCAATAGAATCCTTAAATACTTGACCATAATCCCTTATTTATTATGAAAGTGATAAAAATATTTTTATATGGATTTACATCTATGATATATGATATTGATGACCTCAGTTGAGTCCCCT
Organism: Viscum album; assembly: GCA_963277665.1. NCBI lineage: Eukaryota > Viridiplantae > Streptophyta > Magnoliopsida > Santalales > Viscaceae > Viscum > Viscum album. Next base: position 715,697,420 of record OY728128.1, on the reverse strand, counting down.
CCTCCAATTATGTGTAGCGAGGTCAGCCATGTTCCAATGAAGTCTTTTATGATACCTTCATTATTAATAATTTAAAAGGTAAGTGTATATGATATCATTTTATAACTTTATATAGACTTTAATCCCAAAATCCATTTTTTATTTTCAATTTAATGAGTGCATCCTGGAAACTAATACAATTTTGTATGCTATTTTTTCACATACTTACTTTATTAAAGATTATCTAGTTTAACTTCTTTCGCAAATAATGAGGTTTGGTACTCTTTAACATTTTTCACGTCTTTGAAAGGCACTTTAAGACTAAGTGAGGAAAAAATAATCAAGTAATTATTGGTTAGTGGGAATATTGAAATATTTATATATGTTTCACCAATTAGATAGACATTATAAAGGTTTGGAAATAAAAAACACAAACGGTTGAATATTTTGGTTTCTATTCATTGAGATCGTCCATGAAGTACATGATAATAGGGATTTTCCTATGGAATATATTAAGGTTCTTCTTCCTATTCCACCATTCTTATTTTAGAACAAATATATTTCAAAATTATTTGGAAACTCAAGAAAACAATTTATATTTATTGGTAAGTTTAATATTACAAATAAGTACCCTATCATCACAGGAATATATGTTGAAATTGATATTTCATTATAACTCCCTAAATTCTATAAGTTTAGTGTTTTGAGAGATTCAGTTTTTCTAAAAAAATATTCTATTTTATATAATCTAGGTGATATAGGTGCCCTTAATTGATAACTTTTAAAATGTTATAGTGAAGTAGCAAGTAACAGATGTAGAAGAAAGCCTTTTTTCTTGAATTTTCATGGAGAATTTATATTAGTGATAAATGAGTGGTTTTAAGAACCCAATAATAGGTGATTTTGGGTATAGTATTGTGGAGGCTAATTGTTTTAACTATAAGACCAAGAGTATGTAAATTTCCCGAAAATTGTAATTTTATAAGGTTTTAATAATTGTAGTGGGTTAATATGTTATTATAGATGTTAGTTATCAAGAGAGATGTTATATTGAATTAGTGAATGAAGTATAAATAGTTTAAGTTAATAATATAAGTTCATGATATAGTTTTAAAGATCTTAGGAATTTATAAAAGGTAATTGTGTATTTAGAAGAGGGTGACATCGATAACCTCATTAAGATAAAATAAATTTTACCATAATTGAGAAAACAAAACCCATGTAATATTATTCCTCCATTAAAAAATATTATTAATCATTCAATTTATATAAAGGATATCAATGAAGAATCTTACCTAATATTATAATTCATATGGTCTATAAGTAAGGAGGATGAAGTTCCAACCAATAAGTGAAATATTTATTATAAATTTAAACGAGGTTCCTCAAATTGAAATGATATATATGAGGCAATATATTTTTAGTTCTCTAAAAATATGTTGTAATCTCATACCATGAATTTCTTGTGCAAATTTCTCTATCAATGAAGCACGATGGTGTGATACATTCATATGATGCTTTTATGAGTAACAAATTTATTTTAAATTTGAAAATCAACATCATAAGTAATGGTTTTGTGACTCTTAAATTTTTTTGGGGGTTCTATATAGAATTATAGGTAGGTATGTTTTCTTTCAAAACATATATTAGGAGAAAATCCATGATTTTAATGGTTTATGTAGATTTATTTATTAAGATATAAAGTATGGCTATTCAAACAATGAAATTTATGTTTAGAAATAAAAATAATTTTTTCAATTGTTTTGAGGTTGGTTATTATCTAAGGGTAGTGGATAGAATAAAATTTTTGGAAAGTATTTTTTTGTAAGTTGTTTTTATGATTCTGTAAATGGCATGTGTCTAAATTATTAAAGTAATACAGAAAGCAAGGGAAATCAACCATTCATTTTGATATTTTTTTCGATTCGTTGTCAATTTTTGTATTTAAAATTTAAAAATTTAATCATTCTTTGGTTTGATGTGTACTAAAATGGGAACCACTACAGTATACCTGTGTATGTGATGTCATGGTGGATCACCACGCATATTTCTGGATTTCATGTGATAACTTTTTGGTGACACATTCCTCCAACATGATTTAATTAGTTTTAAACTGAAGATTTTGTTCATTTATGGAATGTCACACTCATTAACTGAAGTGTTCAGTGAATGAACATTAATAAGATGAGGCATTTGAATACCATATGATGGATCTATATCCATCACATATGGTTAATTATCTTCATTTAATGAAGGTAATAATGTATGTCTATATAAGAGGATGTGATACTCTTCCATGATGTTGTGTGTGATGGTGGTGAATTGTTTGGAATCCAATCGATATTCTATTCCTTAATAAAGCATGTTAATCATTACATAAAGGGGATTTGACCCATTTAGGCATTTGGGAGGCCATAAAAATGGTTTTGGATCTATTGGTCAATACGTACCCCCCACCCATTGAATGGGGTTGTTCTTATACCACTCTTTATGATCATCATCATATGTTCTCCCTCAAAGATGATAATTGAAGATGTTGATATTAGAAAATTTCAGGTAACCTATTTTTTGTTTTGAATATATTTTCCCAATTTAATCCTTATAGATATATCCTTCTATGTTTAATTACACTTCCACATTCAATTAACATTAGATGGAAAAACCCCACTAAAGACATCAATGAAAATTTCTGGATGGAATAAATTTTGTTAATCATTGTTTTCAAAAGAAATCACCGTCGCCACAACATAGAACAAGTTGTGGTGGTTCTTCACTATGATTCTCAAAGAACAATGATCAGATCCATGGTGTATGAGTCACCATAATCCTTAAAAACGTCTATATTTTGAGGAATAAGATGTAGAGAAAAGTAAGGTGCTCACTTTATACGTTTACATGAAAGGTTCGTGTAAAGGTAGTCTGAGACTTACCATTATGTGAAGGGTTCACATAAAGGTAATCTATGAATTAACTTCACCTCAAGGTAATCAATGATTTATCTTTGCATGAAGGATTCAAAACAACCAATATTTTAGTACCATGGAAGAGTATAATTCATGGTCATCCTTTAATGTCTTTAAGATATTTTTTTGATAGAGTTGAATTATGATTTATAAAATATTTATAAATTATAATTCATAGTCCTTTAAAATTAGATTTTTATTAATTATATAGTGTACATAATTAATTGAATAAATTTTTATGAAAAATTTAAATATTAGATAATATAAAATTTTAATATTTAAAATAATTTTTTCCTAAATTATATGGAATATCTTATGATATATAATTAAAATATTTATTTTTAAATCTTAATGGATAGTTTATAAAGGGTTACAAATTATGAAATGTGGTGGAAATATAGAAAAAAATTATTTATAATTATTCTTTATTTATAATTATTTAATTTGAAGAAGTTCAAATTAAAAAATACATTATTTAAAGATAATATTTAGACCACACAAAAAATATTTTGATGAAAGGTTTGAATAATAAATTGAAATTCATTATAATATGAAAATTTTAATTTTTTATTGAGTATAAAAGAATTTTTAATCAAAATTATGGAATTTCCACAATGTTAGATAAATTATTATAGGGTGTATAGTAATATTTATTTTTGAGTAGTTTATACCTAGTTATCTCTTTTTAAATATTTTTAATTTTAATTTAATAAGAATTTATTCCTATTTTATTGATTTTTAGTAATTTTTTTATAAAATATAAATAATGAGTATGCTTAAAGATATATGATAAGTTACTTTTATGATAGAACCATTCATTTCATGACATGTGTGATATTATAAAATTAAGTTTTCATCATCATTGACCTCTGTTTTTAATTGAATTAATTATATTGAATTTTGTAATTGGTCATAGTTTGTACGTATTAGGTGTTGTAGGTTTTATAAATTTAATCCCCCCATGAGTAAAGTCTCTTCCAATAGTGGGACTTGGTTTTGGAGTACCTATTGGCCTGTAGGCTCATACCTTGTCTATAAAAGTGAATGGGTTGGCTATCCATCTCTCTAGTGTTATACATGTGGATATTATCAATCTCATGTATATTTATTCCATAATATAAAAAGTTCATGTACCTTATGCATAAAATGCATTCAGATATATTTTAAATGTTTTGGATTCTTTTTCTAAGTGAGTAGCATATACTATAGGTTTTATAAATAGTTTCAATTTAACATTGTATGAAGAAATGATTTTTTTAATTGGATTAAGGATTATAAAACTAAATAATTAAAAACATGTAAACAAAAAGGAATAAAACATAAGAAGACAAATTTTACATATGATGTAATAGTCATGAATGTACTATGCAAGTGATGTATATTAATTTTTGGAGATCTAAAAAAACTCAAATATTAACTGTGATATTCCATCCAAAGAATCTCTTGTCAAAAATATGAACATTCAACTAGATATTTTTTACCTTTGAAATAGTACCCCTGGATTATCTTGTGTATGCAAAGAAAACTATAACTCCAGATTTTTTGGATGGAGGTGGAGAGTTCATCAAGATTATCCCTTGACACTCCTATATTAGTATTTTCGAATCATTTTATTTGGTATACACTTTCTAAGAAAACCTAATAGTTCTGACACTATAGGAAGAGAGTTGAGTGAATCCATATGATGGAATTGGATAAAATTTATCCATTTAAATATCCAAGATTCATTACTATTATTGTTTTTATGATTATCTACCTAAATAATATTTCATTTTATAAGTTAAAAAACTAGTTTAAGTCATGAATAAATATAGATCTTGGATCACTAAATGGATATGATATTTTGGGTCATCAATTTTAGTGGGAGAACTATAAGTAAAATTTCTAAGTCAAATAACATAAAACATGATACTCACCCATGTATATTTCTTCATGGTAGATTATATCATAATTTACGTTAATAATTTTAAGATCATTAATAAGTATGTCCTATAAACTATAAAGTATTGGTATCTAAAATTTATAATTTTTCTCAATGATAATAATTAATGGCCCATAAATGTGTATGTTATATAAATTAATTCCACTAATTCTGACACAAGGGTGTTGTATACTGAGTGGGTGTTATACATTTATGCTGAAAAAATATTCTCGAAGATATGAGGGAATTGATGAACTATGATATATATCAACATATCAGAAATGGTGCAAGAGTTACAATATTTGAGGTCATCATTTATGATCAAATTCCACCCAATAAATCATTCCTATAATTAAATAACTACTAATATTTCCAAAAAATATATATATTTAATTTCTATATCATGATTGGATGATAATGAATTTTCATTTTCTATTGCAGATAAGTGTTGTTCTATATATGGAAAATAAAGATTTATTGGAATTGGGAATATTATTAATGGATTATACATGAAAAATATCTATAATATTTTTTATAACATTAAGAATAATAAGCTAAATGTTGATTCTAATCCCACCAATCTTTGGTATTTCCACCTTAGACATATAAATGAGAAAGACATTTAAAGACTCTATAGAGATGTATTGTATGAATCATTTGATTAATAATCATTTGATATATACAAATATTTTTTAATGGTAAAAATGAAAAAGAAACATTTTGGGAGAAAATAAAAAATTGATAGTTGATTATTGGATCTCATATATTGTGATGTATGTGAGCAAATGAGTACACGTGAAAATGGTTGTTTTAGGTACTTCCTAAATTTTACCGATGACATTAGTTTGTGTGGTTATGTGTTCTTTGATGAAACAAAAGTATGATACTTTTGAAATGTTTAAATGGATTCAAAATGATATATAGAATCAACTATGAAATAATATTATGATTTTACAATCAGTTCATGGTGGTGAATAAATTAACCATGAATTCATAACTCATCTCAATGATTGTGGAATTATCACACAAATCTCTCCCCCTAGAACACCACAATTTAATAATTTGTATGATAGGAGGAATCATACCTTGTTATACATGATTTGATAAATTATGGATTTATATGACCTTCCTATTTCATTTTAGGGTTTTTCTCTGAAAAATGAAGTTTTTTTAATGAACCATGTTCCATAAAAACTTTTTATAATGATACCATATGAGATATGGTCTATGAAATCTCTAAATATCCCTTTTATGGATATTTTGGGTTAGGAAAAATTTGTAGAATGATTTAATTAAAATATTTTTGTCTCTAAATTTGATAAATTCAAATTTCTTGGTCATTCCAATGAAAATATGGGGTGTTAATTTTATAATCCTATAGAACAAAAAAAATATTTTGTCCCAATATAGTGTTTTTATTTGAAAAAAACATTTTTATTAAGGTTTAAGTGGGAGGAGAGATGAACTTTCAGAGTTTAAACATGAAGAAATAGGTTGTTTTCATAAGATAGAAGTTAATTCATTTTCATAAAGAAATTTTCAAGAGAAAATTATTCAAGTAACACAAAAATATTTAATTTCTAATGGTATTAATCAATATCTACTAAGACATATATTTTATAACAACTATAATTTTTATAAATGAAATTACCGTTTTGAGTGAATAAATTCCTTATTAATAAATATATCTATTGGAAACAAATGCACTACATTTCATTTAATTATTATGAAAAATTAAAAAAATACTTTCATAATTGTCGTATGGTATTAATATACTATTAAGAATCATAAATGTTGACAATATAGTCATTCTATAATAACCCATAAAATTATTATATAGTAAGAACTATGAAAAAGTATAATTGAGAGAGATGAGAGAAGCGATGGCCTCAACCAATAAGATCAAACCATATGGATCCTTTTATCAGAACTTTTAAGGGAGATGGAATCACTAGTCTTTCTCCTTGACCAATCCCAAGTCTAGGTTAAAAAAATAAAAATCGAGAAAAAAATTTATAAGAGAAGTTCAAGTATTTTGAAATCACAAGCCAATCTATGTTCATTAAACCTCTCAAGAATGTACCACCATCCCCCACCTTACCCTTTGAGCATAAATAGGTGTAACACGGGGTTATTTGTCTAGAAACAAGTAGTATGAATTTTAATATTTCATTCTAAATAAAATAATGATAATATTTATCCCTTTTACATATATATACATATATATATATATATATATTATAATGGGTTTCATAAAAATTAGATTTTGATATAATGAAATAAAAATGTTATTTTAATGAGAAATATTTTGTTCTAAATAAAAAAATCATTTTTATAAATTAAATAATTTTGAAATAAATTTTATTTTCAATAAATAGTATTCTTAAATAATATTTATTTGAATATAATTGAAAAAATAATTTAATGATCTACCATGTAATTTTTATAATGGTCAAAATGTTATTTGTGTCTTGAAAAATAGTATTTTAAAATAAATAATGTCTTTTATTTCAAATTGTGAATTCATATTTTTGGAAAATTATTTTTTAAATTTAAATATAATTTTTGAAATCATCATGTAAAAATTATCCAATGGTGATTTCTTAATAACTTTTTAAGATATCTAATTTTTGTGTAAAAATTAAATATGGTTAAAATATTTGGTACCAATTATGATATCATAATTTCCCAAAAGTGACATAATAAAAACTATAAATGGAATATATTACCAAATATTAATTTCCCCTTCAAAATGATGTGTTTTTTAAGTTATTTTATTATTTTTAAAAACCTCTAATTAATCCTGAAAAACCTAAAACATATTTTAAGGTTTAAAAAGAAATTGTTTGTGAACATTACTCACTTTCATGTAATGAGTGGTATTATTTTAAATATTTCGGGTCTTTTACTAATAAAATGTTGAATACTAATCCTCTGGTAAAAACTATGGGCATAACCTAGGGGAAAAATTATTTGTTTTATTATTTTAACATTTAGATCCCAAAAACTATGTTGTGGAATTAAAAAAGAATAACTCTCTCTTTTATTAAAAATACTCATTCATCCTCCCATTATTTTTCACTCAAGACCGATTTATTATGAAGTTATTCTCAATCTACCTCTAAAAGGATCTCCCATTGGTTTCCCAATCTTTTAAAAATCTCCACTAATATTTTATAATCAACCTTTCAAGGTAAGGGATTACCTTCGACTTCATATTTGTTCATGTACTTTCTCTATCATAATCCATTTATTTACAATTTTTCATGTTAAAATATGTTTTCACACATCCCCTTATTTTCCTTATAATAACTAATTAAAGATATACCCCCGCCAATTCTCATTAATCTGTTTCATGATCCTTTATATACACTAGTTATGTTGTAAAAATTATCCCATGAGTTTTCTTTCCAAAAATTTTCATTGTGATTATCCATACCCATTTCCACTCCAAGGTATTAAAATAGATTTAATTATCCATTATGTATTTGGTACTTAAATATTTTTAACACACTCCTTAAATAGGGGATTAAAAATTATTAAAAATGATCGTATGTGGTATATATATTTGGCACACAAATGAATGTACATGACATTAATGTGAATGGTGGCCCCAAAATTATACATCCCTCCTGTGCATTGGGTAATATTTTATTCTCATAAGATATCATTTATAGTTCATAATAAGGTATCTTAAGAACACTACATTACGATGTCCTGAATGTTATTCTTCACTTATACTCATGATGTTATGTTTTCTACAGTTTCTATAGTCCTATATTTCATTGAAGTTATTATCTGATATCATGCTTTAATGTTAAAGTTTATGATTCTAACCCTTTTATGGAACATTGATATGATTATTAAATCAAATGTTTTACTTTAACCATGTTATTCTTTTTGTATTCCCTACTAATATTTATACCTCACCCATTTTTTATGTATGTATCTAGGTTATCCCTTGTATTATTTGAAGATCAATGAATTTTTAAGGGCATGTTATGGTGTTTTTAAATAATATTTATATATCCCTATTTCAAGTTACAGTGTATATACATAATTCTCTAAAGACACTAGGATACTCAATATTTTGTTATTTCATTATGTGATTCTTTATGTAACAGATCATGAAATAAAGTGTAATAAAAATCTGATTTGTCATAAATTTCAAAAAGAAAATGATGGTTAGGAAATGTTAATTGGTGATAAAACTTCCAGCCAATAATACATTAAGAGTAATAATTATGATAAATGGATATAATCCATGAATTATATGATGGACTCCATGTAGATTAACTATATTTTGAACATGGTAGATGCAACACCAGGGTTAAAACTATAGGGTGTAAGTGTGTTTTCCATAAGAAAACTGACATGGAAGGAAAATTGTCTACCTGTGAAGATCACCCAATGGAAAATGAGCCTTAAAAAGTATGAAAGAAACTAATATCCATTTATGAACTATATGTGTCTTCTCTAATATGGAATATCCAGTTTTATGATGAAACCAAAGCATTTAGCTAAAAGTCTGAGAGACAGGAGGATCCTGCTCCCAACAAAATTATATATATATATATATATAAGTAAATAGTACAATACAACTCAAAGAAGTAGAGCCTTACATAACCTTGTATAAACAATACCATCACTATCATCATGCACCAGACCACTGCAATAACTTGGAAACACAAAGGACCAGCTGGAACTGACCGCCATAATCGCTCTTTTGGAAAGAGCATCAGAAACCTGGTTTGCCTCTCTGTATACATGAGAGCCCTCAAGGAAAATCCTCTCATCAAGCTGAAGACATTTTATCCAGACAGATAACATCCTCCATGGAAAATTCCTGGATCGGCCCTTCAAAATCTGCACAGCAACAGAAGAATCTGACTCTAGCCATAACATTCGCCAACCATAACAAACCGCGTACCTGATCACCTTTATAATCTCCCATAGTTATGCCTCAATTGCATGCCCATTCCTAATGTAATGAAAGTATCAACCTTTCACAAATCCCTAGGGAGTCCTAAATACTCCACCACAATGAGCTAGGCCCTGTGCACCAGAGGCCGCTCCATCCACATTTACCTTTAGCCAATCATGGATTGGTGGAATCCAACGGATATATTTCATCATTCGCGGATTCCTCTCCCTACCACTTACACCAAGAGTCTTCAACAAAATGAAGTCATAAATATCGTTATTCATTGTTCTAGTTTGATTCACTGAAGCAAGTTTAATGCTTCGGTGGATTTCCCGTACACCCTCCATGAACATGCGCCTACTTTTTTTAAAGAACCTGCCATTCTGAGAGCTCCAAATGTATGAAAAAACTGAGATAGTAGCAGCAGTGAGCATATTTTTCACTTTCTCACTACCTTCTTCCTATAGCGCTGAGGTGAACAAAGAGTCAACCGGGAATTATTTTAGGCAACAATGAACAATAGCTTGCAGATACAGCCATAAATGAGCAGCAAATGGGCATTCAAGGAATAAATTTAGGATGGATTCTACATTATTCAAAAATAAGTAACATACCAAGGCAAGGTGAACTCCAGTGCACTGAAGGGAAGAATGAGTTGGCAATCGTTGCTTCTAGATTCGCCAAATCAGCAGAGTGTCATTTGGAAAAATGAAGGGCCTCCTAACACCTTTCACCCACACAGGTGCTCCATGTGCTGTACCACACTGCATTTTGTAGAAATCACGATTAGAAAACATCCCATTGAGTACAGGTTTACAAACAAGAATATCATTATCAACATAGTCATAATTAGCAAGTTCCATGCGAAAATTACTTGGTATGAGTGCATTCGCATCATCATTTCCCTACATGTCAGATATAAACATATTCCTCCAATGTAGTGGGATATCAATGGAGTCCTTAAGTGGAAAAGAAATCCATGAAGTTTTCTAGAAAATTAAATGAGAGTTGGCCCATACACTACTACAACCTGTCCCATTATCAGTGCTAAAAACCAGCATTAACAGTGCTAGAAAAGCGCTGTTAATGCCGATGTAGATAAGGGGGGGGTCCCCTTTATCAGTGCTCTGAGAAACGCTGATAAAGGACCCCTTTATCAGCGCTTCTTTTAGCGCTGATAAAGGTCTCCTATATCAGTGCTTGACGGAGCACTAATAAAGGGTTCCTTTATCAGCACTCCTCTAGCACTGTTAAAGGTGTCCTTTATCAGTGCTAAAAAAGCGCTGATAAAGGCCCCATCGCCTGCACCTACAAAACAGCACCTGCACACCTGCACACCTGCACACTAGAATACCTGCACAAAGTAGCACATGCACACCTGCACACCATATCACCCGCACCCAATATTTTGACCGACAACGGTATATACATTTACTTAACATCATGAATACAAAAAAACGCATTGCTATATACATTTCAAACATTGTTTTACATGGTTACATTTACAATTATTCAAAAACAGTTATAAACATTCATGTTTCATCCTTTGATATATGTGATCCGCTCTCGACGGTATTTGTTGCTGAACAAAGCATTCTAACTCAAGGAAAACAATTCACCTATATAAGAAAACAAATATTATGTTAGTAATGCAATAATGAAAGAAATTAAAAAAGTAATACGAAAGAATACATTAATATGGAAATGTGAAACTAAAATATGAAATTTTAAAATCAAAAGTTTTCATTTTGATAACAATGAAAGGAAATAAGGTAAAATCAATATGTTTTTGATCGATTTATCTCATTTAATAAATACTGATTCTTTATCTATTGAAAAGCTTTACCGGTCACACCGTGCGTCGGTCGGATTGAGGTGCAGTTAATTCATACACGTCACAAATGACTCGTGGATCGCTGTCCTAAAGTATCAAAACAATCCGAACACGTTTGCTCGTTTTGCCGTATGTCATTGGTGTTGTTTTCCAAAATTTATCTCAATTTGAAACTGATATCAAGAAATTTTAGCCATACCAGTCACACCGTGCGTCGGATTGAGGTGCGGTCGATTCGTACATGTCACAAATGACTCGTGGATCGGTTTCCAAAAGTATCAAAACAATCTGAATGCTTTTGATTGGTTTGGCGTATGTCATTGATGTTGTTTTCCAAAGTTTATCTCAATTTGAAACTGATATCAGACACTTTTAGCCATACCGGTCACACCGTGCATTGTATTGTGGTGCGGTTGATTCGTACACATCAGAAATGACTCGTGGATTGTTGTCCTAAAGTATCAAAACAATCCGAACACGTTTTCTTGGTTTGCCTTATGTCATTGGTGTTGTTTTCCAAAGTTTACCTCAATTTGAAACTGATATAAGACACTTTTAGCCATACCGGTCACACCGTGCGTCGGATTGAGGTGCGGTCGATTCGTACACGTCACAAATGACTCGTGGATCATTTTCCTAAAGTATCAAAACAATCCGAATGTGTTTGCTCAGTTTGGCGTATGTCATTGGTTTTGTTTTCCAAAGTTTATCTCAATTTGAAACTGATATCATACACTTTTAGCCATACCGGTCACATCGTGTGTCAGATTATGGTGCGGTCGATTCGTACATGTCAAAAATGACTCGTGGATCGTTTTCCTAAAGTATCAAAACAATCTGAATGCATTTGCTCGGTTTTCCGTATGTCATTGGTGTTGTTTTCCAAAGTTTATCTCAATTTGAAACTAATATCAGACACTTTTAGCCATACCGGTCACATCGTGCGTCAGATTGAGGTGCGGTCGATTCGTACACGTCACAAATGACTCGTGGATCGTTTTCCTAAAGTATCAAAACAATCCGAACGTGTTTTCTCTGTTTTCCGTATGTCATTGGTGTTGTTTTCCAATGTTTATGTCATTTTCAAACTAAGTAGTAGGAATTCACTAATCTAAGGATATGAATCATAAGAAAAAGTGATCATAGATTCTCAATAAGTGTAAAGGGAGATATCAATGACCATATAAAGATAACATAAGTATTAGGAATTCACCTTCATTGTCCTATTTGTTTACATTCTTCCATCAGGTACGATGCCCATTCATTTCTAAAGACATTTATATCATCTTCTGAATAGGAGTTTTTGCGACAGTCATAGTAGTACTGAAAAAATATAAATACACAAAGGATTAATAATTATTTTAAATAGAGTAGTAATTATTTTCAAAAATACCTCTTCAGGGATGCTAGTTTGTCCATGAAATACGATCTCTTTCATAAATTTACAAACATAATAACCGCAGTCCTTATCATTTTTTTGTTTCGGACACCGCAGAAACATCGATAAAAATAAGTAATTTGTTTTGATATGTATTTGGATAGTGAAATATAATTATATATACCCAGATACATCTCCATTTTTAGATCTTGTGGGCATTGTCGTCCTTACGCCCTGGATTCATTCCAGCCTTTAGACGATATTCATACACCGCCCTATCATAACAAAATCCTCATTAAAAGATAATATAAATTATATAACTAGATATTTAGTTCTAAAATGTTGGATCTAGTGTATTAAAAATTGAAAATCTCCATCATATGTGGTCGGTTAGTTGGATATCCATGCAATGAATCCAGAAAATAAATCTTTGAAGTATCCAAATTGACTGCAATGAGCATCCAATGTTCCCTAAAAACACAAAAAGAAATAAGTACTGATAGAAATGAAAATATAATGGATATGATTAAAATGTAGAGTTGTACCCTTGCATTGTTGGTATTAAAAAGATCCTGTCAGTCATAATTCTTCTTTGAAACGTTCTGAGCAGATTTGACATCAATTCAGCCTGAAAATTAGAATCTATTTCTGTTCGTTGTGTAGAAATGGTGTGAGGACTAACGAGTCCAAATTTGTATTCATGGGAAAATCCCTTCAATTGTTTTTCATATATACGCCTGTGAAAAATATGAGATGTATTTATCCATAATTATCAAAGTATATCAGCTTCTGTAAAATCAAATCATGAAAACCTACCTCATGTATACATTTATAACTGAGGCGCCTAGCCAGTCGTATGCGATGATCTCAGAAACAGCGTCTGCACTAACGAAATCTATTTTTTCCTCTCCGTATATATCTTTTTCACAAAAAATTGTATGACACTTTCCATATTTCATTTTCGTATCCACATGAGCTTGTAATGATATTAAATGTGGATATAGAACGGGCGGGGTGAACGCACTCTCAGTAGATCGTTTTGATCGGTTGGTTGATCCAATGTTGGAGCCGCTCTTTTGTTTTAGCTTCTCCATTTTATCCTTCTGTAATAACATTCATCAGTTCAGCCATTTTCTAATTTAATGTTAAAGGTTTTTCTTGAAAAATGAACTGGAAATGAATACCTCCTGCTTGACATGTTTTTTTACAAGATTCGACGGCCATGCAACAAATGTTCCAACAGCTTTTTCCACTGTATGAATGTCGTCATCGTCATTTGGCATGGGTAGCTCAGCGCTCAGCTCATGAGCTACGTTAGTCGACACTTTGACATGATCGGTTTGAATTGGTCTAGAGTGTAGCGTGTCATTCTGCATATTGAACATCGTAGCCCTCGCTACAAGGCGATGGGTGGGAGTTGACAGATATAAATCACAGTCATTTTCACCCTGCAGAATATCATTACATGAAAGGTATCAGTGCCTATGTGATTCACATCTCACAAAAACGAATATTATAACATTGATTACCTTGGTTAAGTCATGTCTTTTAGGGGAATGGCTCGCCTCAATACTGGTGAGGGGTGGATCTTCTCGCGGGGGTTGTTCTTGAGTTGTTTGTTCTCTTCACCTCTCCTCCATCAAACTCGTTAGCATCTTTCCCTGAGTTTGGATTAGTTATTTAAGGGTAGCTAATTTATCTCTCATTACATGCAATTATTTAGTTTGTTCATACTCTTGTTTTTTTTTCTGAAAATATGTCCGGGGTGACACCCCAAAACCCACACCTCTGACGCGGCCATACTGTTCTGGCTGTTTCACGGCCGTTGAAAGTATGTCTGCATCCAGTGCGGGTATTGTTGATTCCTGTGACTATGTCAAATAGAAAATATGAAAAAGTAAGTAAGCATCATTATGTAATAGTGATTTAAAGCAAAACAAGTTTATATTATGTCATACTTACACATGTTTCCCACACTTTTTGTGTGTTTTCATCTATCAGTTTCCCCTCTTTATTAACACGAGCCTCCTTCCATAGCACATGGCGTGGAATGGAAGTGACTTGAGATTTTGCTTCATCAATCTGCATATAAACAGAAAAACATGGTTACAGTGTTGTTTTATGTCACATAAAATTATTAGAGTACTTTTAAAATACATACCAATTGTTTTTCAATTGAAGTGTACCCCAACCTTGCTTTACGGTAGGGGTACGCTGGTTTTGTTTCCCGTTCTTTATTTTCAGCACTCAGTTGCTATTTCATAAATAAAAACCTATCAATCAATGTGATGAATACAAGCAATGTTACACAACGTGTAACCAAACACAATGTACCTGGAAATTCTATTCCACACGATGGTTGAAAAACGCATCCCACGTTCCTTGGGATATCAAGTGTGCATAAAGAGGAGGCTGGTGTGGCTTGATTTTCCCTTCGGCATCATTCATATAATGTTTCATTAAAATGTTGTGAAAGCCTCTATGAATCCTTCCTGCCAGTCTGAAAAAATATTATTTGTGCGAAACATCTACTATAAATGCACTCTGCAAGAGATGATGAAGGGTTAGTCAATATTTCAATATTTTATTTTATTTTAATAAATTAAATAGATGATATCGTAATGTTACCGTAATCTCTTCCCACATTAATGTTTTCAACCCACTGACAACATGGTGCCACGACTCTACATCAATCGGCACGCGTTGTTGAGTGACGATTCCAATGTAGCTACTAAACATGGATTTGTTGGGGTTTACATGCTGGCCTAGCTTATTCCATCCCACCTCATATTTGATGCCTTTTACTCCTGCCTTAAGGATTTTTGCTAAAACTATCAAACTACGGCGCACCTGTTTTTTTTGTTTCAATGGGGTTTCATTGCCTACCATTTCCTCGGTTTCTAAATCATCATTATGTTTCTCTGAAGCGCTAGCATCGGCACTGACACTAGCTGCAACAGGTTGAGAGACCTGTTGTACGTCAGCAGTGGGACCAGCTGCAACAGGTTGAGAGACCTGTTGTCTCTCAGCAGTGGGACCAGCTGCAATAGGTTGAGAGACATGTTGTGTCTCGGGATTGGGTGCATCAGTAGGTGAAGAAGTCATTATCTGCAGAACTAGTTTAAAATTTAATTTAGATCACATAAAAGCAGCAGCGAACAGATAATAACATAATGTAACACAATCTATATTACAATAAAAATCAGTAACCTGATTATTGAACTCTCTTTTTTTAAAGGCTGAAGAGATTTGACCCCTCTATCAACTATCCATATCCCTTCATTGTGGTCTCCTCTGACATACAAAACTTTGTCTACATTGGGACCACTGCAAAATGATTGCGAAGTCCCAATGAAAGGGTCATCTTCCGTTGACTTTTTATCTGTCCCTTCAGCTGTTTTGGTCGATAATAGAACAATTGACCAGTTTCGGTTTGCAGGATCTGGAACATAAAATACTTGCACTGCCTGTGATGCCATTATAAATGGTTCGTCTTTCTCCCCTTCCTTACTGAAATCAACTTTCATGAATCCCAAATCATCTATTTTAACAACACTCCTGTTATCAACCAACTTGCATTGAAATATCAGAACTTGAAATTCCGTATAATCCAACTCCCATATTTGTTTGATGATGCCAAAGTATGACATATTCGCATAAATTGGATTTCTGTCCTTAGCACTGGAAACATGCATCGCTTCAACCACAAGTGTAACCCCACTATTCTGCATGGTACTGTCTTCATAATGTTCATTAGTATAAAATGTATAACCATTAACTACATAAGCATTGTAAGATAATGCATACACACATGGTCCTCCGGCTAGCCATTGAAGTCGTTACGAAATTGACATTGGATTTTCATCTGACTTCTTAAAAATATGATATCGAAACCATCCTATAAAATGTCGATTATGTGTATCTGATATCCATTTTTCAGCCCTTGATGGATTCAAATGCCTAAGAATTTCTTTGTGGATTTCAACATATGGGTCAACGTCGAAACTGTTATGCAAAACATAAAGGTGGCCCTGATCCCGATCTGTAATATTGATTGTGACAACCTTTCTTCCAGAAATTCCTTCACCCTCAAGACGCCCAGTGTGACGAGACTTCGGTAAGCCAATGCTTTCGACACCAGACAAGTATTCGGTAAAAAATTCAACGGCTTCCTCAACAATATATCGCTCTGCAATACAACCCTCTAGCCGACTTCGATTTCTGACATACCCTTTCAAAATCTTCATATACCGTTCAATGGGGTACATCCATCTATAATGTACAGGACCACATAGTCGAATCTCTCTCACCAAGTGGACCATCAAATGAACCATCATATCAAAAAATGAAGGCGGGAAAAACATTTCTAATTCACATAATATGACGGCAATTTCTTTTTCCATAGCTGGAAATTTCACCGGGTCTATAACTTTGCTGCATAAATCTTTGAAGAAGAAACACAGTTTCATTAATGTATGGCAGGCATTCTTGGGAAAAATTCAACGTAAAGTAATTGGAATGAGATTTTGCATTAAAACATGACAGTCATGTGATTTAAGACCTTTTAACTTCAAGTCGCTCATTGACATAAGGTTTCTGATATTTGACGAATACCCCTCTGGAACCTTTACGTAATTCAAGAAGTCGCAAAACTAATATCTCTCCTGCCTGGAAAGAGTGTAAGCAGCAGGAGGAATAAATGTTCGTTTTTCACCCTTCACTGGTGCCAACTCTTCTCGTATTCCCATCTCAACCATGTCCAACCTAGCCTTAATTCCATCTTTTGTTTTACCAGATGTATTTAGAAACGTGCCAATAACACTGTCAAATACATTTTTTTCTACATGCATAACATCAATAAAATGTCTTACATACAGACAATTCCAGTATTGTAATTCAAAAAAAATTGATCTCTTTTTCCAACCGATTTTTGTAAGGTTTTTCGAAGCCGGTTTACCAAAATTAGTGTCCACATTTTTAACTTTATCAAAGAATTGCTCGCCTGTTAGTGGATACGGTGTTGTACATTCTTCTGAACTTCCATCGAATGATGTCTTCCAAGAACGGTACTTATGTTGTCATGGTATAAATCTGCGATGTCCTAGAAACACGGTTTTCGATGAATGTTTCAACCTAATTGATTGTGTACCTTCTTTGCAAACGGGACAACCTTGAGTTCCTTTAATGCTATATCCTGAAAAATTTCCATAAGCAGGGAATTCATTTATTGTCCCATACAACATGACTCTCAAAGTTAAATGTTCCTTTCTATAAGCATCATACAATGTAACACCTGAATCCCACAATAATTTCAAATCTTCGATCAATGGAGCTAAATAAACATCAATATCATTACCCGGTTGTTTTGGTCCTGATATAAGCATAGATAACATGATGTATTTTCGTTTCATGCACAACCACGGTGGTAAGTTATAATTTATCAACATAATCGGCCATGTACTGTGACTGTTGCTTTGAAAACCAAAAGGATTCACTCCATCTGTAGATAACGCAAGACGAAGGTTTCTCGACTCGTTTCCAAATTCAGGATACTCATGATCGATTCTCTCCCACTGAGGAGAGTCTGCCGGGTGATGTAGTATCCCATCTTTAATTCTTGTATCTACATGCCATGTTAATTGTTCTGCAGTTTCATCACTTCCATATAGGCGTCTAAACCTTGGAATGATTGGAAAGTACCATACAACTTTAGTAGGACTAGATTCATCTTTCTTGTATCGAGAAGCACCACACTTTGGGCATTCTTTTAGTGATTTGGGGTCCTTGAGAAACAGTATACAGTCATTCAGGCAGGTGTGTATTCTTTCAGAGATCATACCCATAGAGCATAGCATTCGTTTGGCATCGTATGTTCGGCTCGGGAGCTCATTGTCTTCTGGGAGAATGTCATTCAAGAGGGCAAGTAGTTTCGTAAAACTGTCGTCACTCCACCCGTTATCTGCTTTCAAATTATAAAGCTTCAGTACGGCTGAAAATGCTGTATATTTAGTGCAACCAGCATACAATGGCATCTTTGCACAACTTTTTAACTTCTCAAACAATTTTGGGCAATCACGAAGTTCATCTTCGATGGTCCTTGTCATTTTCTCAATACGATCTTCATCATCATTCACATCTGTAATCACATCCTATATACGGTCATCTTCATTGTTCATGTTTGTAATCATATCAGATGATCCATAAAATGCAGTGTCACCCCAGTTACTACTTTCATTCGTTGTTTCCCCGTGTTTATTCCAACATGTATAACTTTGATCTATTCCGTGATAGATCAAGTGTACTTCCAACTCATCTGGACTAATTTGTTTTGAATAACAACAGCGTAAACATAGACAAAGGATTTGAGGAGAGTCACATGCATGATCTTTTGCAAACTTGATAAATTATTTCACGCCTTCTTCATACTCTTTTGTCAACCGATTGGCATTCATCTATTCTTTATTTATATTCATCCTATTTGAAATCCATAGGATGAGTATATAGGTTAGAGGAGAAATGACTTCTCGAACATTTTTTGGATAACCTAGAACTCCTTCCAAGGAAATAATGTGACCATGAAACAATACTTCTTAAATAAAATATGGGGAATTTATAATATTGTAATAAAGACAAAGCTCTCTAAAAACACCCAAAACAACCTCCAGATTATCGGAGTACTCCTCCAATATATTGTAATACACCAAGAAGTATTCTAAAAAAACGAAAATGGAGGTGTCTAGAAAGATATTAAAGATCTAGTTCATCAGTTCCAAGAAATAGATAGAGCATTGGTGAACCCAAATGGAATTCATAAATACTTTAAATTTCCATATCGACTTTAAAAATCTATCTTTTGAGCATCCTCTTCCCAAACCCTCAACTATTGGTACCCTGATCTCTAGAAAATTTTCAAAAACCAATAGAACCTTATAAGATGGTCAAAAAAATCATCAATTACAGGCAATATGTAATTATTCATTACTATCACCTGGCTATGACTACGGTAGACTGTTAAAATTAATAGGCTATGATATGACTTCATTGAAAACAGAATTGGAAAATCCCATAGTGACATGATCATATAGATAAAACCATTTCTCTAAAGATCTTCTAGCTGATCTTTTAGCTCCTCTAAACCGGCCAGAGCCTTGTGATGTGATGGAATGGAAAATGGGATCTTCCTATGAAGCAAATAGATAGAAAACGAAAACACTCACTGTGGAGGTTATCCCATGAAGTCCTCTAGAAATTATTTTGTGTACTTTTCCATGACCACTGGAATTTCACATGAAGAACACTTGTCAACAACCCCAAGGAAAACCTTGGAAAAATGACATGATATGAACCATAACATAGAAGCAACTTGTCATACCCTCCATGGTTATAGATCACAATCTCCATAAAAGACATGGAATCTCCTGTTAAGAGTAAGTAACTGAACCCAATGCTGATAATAGTCATCTAGTGCACTAAATCCAATAAAAAAATCCAAGACGATAGTGAGGTCGGAAAAGACCAGGTCCAAAACATGGAATTCCGAAATTTCCTCCATGCCAAGTACCACAACACAACTCTCAAAGAACATGAAACCATGACCATTTTTCCTACCCAAAAGGGTTATGCAATACATGAAATAATTCATAAACTCTACCTTCATAACCAAGTAATAAAAAAATATGTGAAATTAATGACTAGGATTCACCATTTTAAAATGAAACCAATACTATAGAAGAATTAAAAAAAATTCACCTCGAATTGTGGTTGGCCAAGATTATGAGTCCTCATGAATGACCTCTACTGCATTGATTTTTTCTGGATTAGACTCGTCTATGTATTATTTCCCTATTAAGAATCCCCCTTTTTTTAGGATGTGATCCTCCACCATTTGAAGCCTCTTATTTTAACTAAGAGCCCTTAAAAAAGTGGAGCCTACACCACCCATTAATGGAACACCATTGAGACCAATATTTCAATTAAAATATGCCTCTCACATCAATACCTTGGGAAACACCTAAAAATAGGTTGGTAGACTTTGAACAATAAGAATAAATCTGATATACTTTCTCAAACCCATCTCAAAATTAATAGCCATAAGATAATCGTTCGTGGGGAGATAAAGAGATACATGAACCAAATGAAAACACCAAAAATAAGAATAACTAAATAAATCTAATGAAGTAGTGGGAAATCATAAAAAACCCATACTCAGGATCAAAACATAACCACAATCCCAAACCACCCATGGAAACTGAAGATTCAACACGAAGAATAGTTGGCCAAACACTTACCCATTCCAAAAATAATTAATTCATGAAAAATCAATTTGAATCACCTTAAAGAGGAGGACCTGGTGGCGGAGGAGAAGGAGGTGTCGACAACGGAGGCACCAGAGGCAGTGCGGAGGCAGGGCGGAGGCAGGGCGGAGGCAGGGCAGAGGCAGCGGAGGCAGCAGAGGAGGAGGAGGAGGAGGAGGAGGAGGCCGGGGTGGAGGAGGAGGTAGCGGAGTAGGCAGAGGAGGAGGAGGCGCTGGTGGAGGAGGAGGAGGATGAGGCCGCGGACTAGGAGGAGGAGGAGGAAGCGCCGATGGAGGAGGAGGAGGAGGCGCCAGTGGAGGAGGAGTAGGACGAGGCCGCGGTGGAGGAGGAGGAGGATGAGGAGGAGGCGGCGGCGGCCGGAGGAGGAGGAGGCGGTGGCTGGAGGAGGAGGAGAAGGAGGAGGAGAAGGAGGAGGAGGCGGCCGCGGCGGAGGAGGAGGCAGCGGCGGCAGTGGCGCAGAGGAGGGATTCCGCGAGAGCTTGACCAGGTGCAGGGAGGAGGAAGAGGACCCGTGGGTTTTTAACAAATCCGCGTAAGCCTTTATCTGCGCTAAAATGAAAAGCGCTGATAAATACAACCTTTATCAGCGCTTTTTTAGCGCTGATAAATAAGCCCTTTATTAGCGCTAAAAAATCGCTGATAAAGGGCCGGGCCTTTATCAACGCTAACAAAAGCGCTGATAAAGGTTCACCTTTATCAGTGCTTGTTTTAGCACTGATAAAGGCCCGACCCTTTATCAGTGCTTTACTGCTAGCGCTGATAAAGGCAGGCGCATGCCTTGCCCAGTTTTGTGGTAGTGATACCAGCCATTTGGATTATGTCATAATTTGAGAGTATATACTCCTGATTGAGGTCCAAACAGAGGAATGCAAGTACACAGTAATAGTATTGTGCAACATATGACTAAATTTGCTAGCCAATAATTCCAAAGAGTCATCTCTAGTTAGGAGTCTCCAGGTAAACTTCATAAGCAAAGCATCATTAAAGATCCCGATATCTTTTACTCATATCCCCTCTATAGCCATCGGATTTATACAGTATTTCCATGACATCATGAAAAGTTTCCTATGATTAGTAGATCCAATCCAGATAAAGTTGTGTACCATTCCACTCAGCTCCATAAGAAAAGTTCTTGGCCATTTATATAATGAGAAAAAATACACAAACATTGAGGTGATGAAAGAGTTAACGAGACATACTCTCCCATCTTGGGACATGGTCATCCCTTTCCAAATAGATAGCTGATTAGTTATTTTGAGTGAAATCCCCTCTAGATATACATGTTTTACCCTTCCCCAAAAAAGTGGCAATCCAAAATAATTAAAGGGAAAACTTCCTCTCTTCACACGAATCATGCTAGCTACGTTGTTTTTCTTATGAGTTCAAATTCGTTCCCCAAACACAACAAAATATTTGTTCTAGAAAATGACCTGACCTGCCACTTCCTCATAGTGTGAAAATATATTCTTGATGCAAGAGATGGTTATCCTATCAGCCTTGGAGAATAGGAGAGTATCATCAGTATAAAAAAAGTGATAGGGAGCAGGACAGTCTCTACCAGCCCTCATCATTTGGTATAATCCAATATTGACAAGATCATGCAGACAGACACTCAAGTAATCCTCAGAAATGGAAAATAGAAGCCTAGATAAAGGATCAACCTGCCTAACTCTTCTAGATAATCGAAATAATATCCTAGGGTATCCATTGAATATAATAGAAAGGCCAACACTTTTCAAAATTGAGAACACCAAACCAATAAATTTCCCTAACAAACCATGCATATTAAGAACATTTAAAATAAAATCCCACCTTATGGTGTCAAAGGCCTTTGAAATGTCAACCTTCAAGGCCATGTTACCATATTTAACATTCCTCCTCATAAAATTAACACACTATGAAGTAGTGAAGAGACAATTTTGAATATTCCTACCAGGAACAAAACAAAATAGGTTAGAATAAATAAGATGCTTAACAATATCACCTAACCGTATTTCCATGATTTTACTGATAAATTTTGGAATGGAGTTTCCAATGGAAACATGTCTGAAGTCTCTAATGTCCACATCATTTTCTTTCTTTTTAATTAGGGAAAAGAAGTTGGAATTCATCCCAAATGGCATGTAGGAGTGATAGAAAAATTCCTTTACAGCATCAATCAACTCTTTCTAGATGATATCCCAATAAAACACAAATAATTTATTGAAAAATCCATCAGGACCAGCAACACTATCCATATTTAAAAAAAAGATAGAAGAGTAGATTTCTTTTGGTGTGGGGATGTCAGTGAGATTTATGTTCTGGACATCATGTAGACTTGGTTCTATGCATCTGATAATTTTATTCAATGTGTCTTCCTTAGATTCAGAGTATAGCTTCTCAAAGTAGCATGTCACAGCATTTGCAATATCATTTTTAGAAGTGAACATATTGTTATAAATTCTTAAAGCCTTAAGTCTCTGCTTTAACTTTTTCTCTTTATGAATACAGTGAAAGAATCATGAATTTATGTCCCCTTCCTTCAACCACCTGACATTGGACTGATTCCGAGCAAAATTATCTTTGATAGTCAATAGAGTATCAAGCTTTACAGAAGCCTGTATCTCTTCTTGATATGGAAAGTATTGATGCATGTTACTCTAATAGAAATTAGCCAGATGAGAATCAGCATCCTTGATGTCATTCTCTAGACTCGAGAATGGTTTTTTTCTCCACTCTTCGATTCTGGATTTTACAATTTTTAGTTTGGTAGTGAGAATGTGCAAAGCACTACACTGTGCAGAAACCTCCCATGCCTCCTTTACAACTTCTCTACATCCTGGAACAACCAACCAAGCATTGTTAAACTTGATGGGAAGTGTGGCTGATCTCAAGTTATTAAAATAGAATTCCATCAATAAAGGGTTGTGGTCAGAATGAATTCTTGGTAGAGTCATGCCAGATACCTCCATAATCACATTTCTCTCATTCATCTGCATGAGGCACTTGTCCAAATTACTTTCCTGCCTTCCATTTAGGGTGAATCTTTTCCACGTGAAATCAGCAACTAAGACAGGTACTTCATTCAACCTACATTAATCAATACAAGAGGAGAAGTCTTTGGATGATGCTCTGCAAAAATTGATCCCGGTTTTTTCATTTGGTCTCAAGACTGTGTTAAAATCCCCAATTAGAATCCATCTCATATCCATATGCTCAGAGGTCTCTAACAGGATCCTCCATAATGTTCTTCTCCGGATATATTGATTAAGAGCATACACAAAGGTAACACACAAGGAGTTAGATTGAAAGCAGTTGGAAAATGATACTGACTATTGAAAACTTTGAAAGGATTCAACAATCACACTATTGTGTTTTAACACACATAAAGACTCCATATCATTCTCTGCTTGATTGGATGTAATAAAATAATACCTCAGATCATTCCAATTGAAATCCATCCAACTAGAAAACTTTAATCTAGCCTCAACAATCCAAAGGAGCATGGGTTTATTGGTCAGGATTATATTCTTCAGGGCTCTGACCGTGGGAGGATTCCCAAGACCCTGGCAGTTCCAAAAGAGTATTTTCATTTATTGTAAGACTGCTGCCTCGTATAGGGTCCAACATTACTAGTTGTTATGCATTCTTCAGGTGTTGACAGGTTCTCCTCAATAACAACACTTCCTCCCAGACCAGATCCAGATTCATCATCAAAAAGCGATGTAAACCAGTTACATGAACTGATAGGTGTTGTCAATGTGGCTGGTAATATCCTCCTTGCTACCTTAGAAAGGGGAATATGAGAGAAGGTTCCATCCAGCTCACCACATTCCATCATAGATTTTCATCCTTCCAGGTGTAAATCTTCCCCTGTATGGGGATCATGTCTTATGAGAATAGTGGACTCCTCAGCCGTGCCATGTAAGTCATGGAGAACCTCCTGTACACTTTGATTATGAGTAGTTGAGTCTAGGTTATCAGTGGTCTCCCCATTGACCATTTCATTTACCTGGCCTTGCAAAAGATTTCCATCAATCTGAGTATTTACAATAGGCACCGAATTATGTCCTTCCTCAGATTTCCCATCAATGCCATCAATCATCTCATCAGGATTAGAGGGAGCCTTCGAAAGGGAACCCAAACAAACTATGACAGTATCACCATCGTCTGTATCATCCACCTTATTGCATCCTTTTTGGGAAGGTGCCTTGGGGTTAGAGGGACCGTGATCATTAGACTTCCTTCGACAGTGTTCAGTATCATGTCCTCTGATGTTGCAGAATGATCATAGCCTATTCATGTTTCATTCAGAGAGGATATTCCCCAAAACATGACAGTTGACGCAAAATTTTGGTTTTATTTCATATCCTATCTCCAGATTAATGTCATCTCCCATGTGGTGAAGACAACCTCTTCCACCAGAGTGGTGGACATATCCACTTCCACTAGGATCCTATCATAATGCCCAAAACTAGGATTGTCTGTCTGCTTGTCAAGTCTAATGGGGTTCCCCACAGATGAAGCTATATCCCACATGATTTGTGGGTGCCAATAAAGCCAACTCAATCTATGGATGTGTATCCATACCAGGGAAAACATGTTTTTGACAAAATTGGGACCAAAATTTCGATCCCACTCATGAATCCTAAGGAAACCAGGTCATAAAGGGACAGTACCCAGGCTCCATGAATGCCTTTTGCATTCATCAGTTGGAAAGACAACATGATAGATTCCCCTCCCAATAGCCATCATTTTCCAATCACTGAATCCCCATATCTCCGCTGTCCTATTAGTGAGATCATGGAATTTCCAGGGTCAAACCCCTTTAGGAATAACTACACGGGCAATAATTGATAACTTACATAATTTCTCTCGTTCTTCAACCACTGCTTGATTCGTAGAGACGTGCACGACTCACCCCTTTCTAATAATCCTTCTTGAGTTACCCGAATCACACTCCATGAACAAGAAGCCACCAGATTTCTTGGCCACATCTATAACGCTTTTCCCCTGATCGAGGGAATCTTTTCCAACAAGTCTCTCAGATTTACGCTTTTCATAGAGACTGAAGAGGTCATGGTTTCCTATCTGATCTTCATCATTCAACTCTACAACATCTTTCCATGTATGATTTTCATCGGGATCACCCTTCTTGGATTTAGGGTTTTCGCCGCTCGAACCTCCTAGAGTTTCCATCCGTGTGTAAGTTATAGAAGTGGGTTATAGGGAGTGTCATGGTGTTTCTAATATTGTATTTAGTTGAAAAACTTATTATCAGATATGATATCACGACTCTTCACATGGTGAATAAACAGATAGTTAAATGTTTCCCAATGAAAGAAATGGGTGAAGCAACCTATATATTCGGTATAAAGATCTATTGAGATAGATATAAGTTGTTTCCTGGATTGAGTCAGAAAACATATATTGGTAAAGTGATAAAGTGTTTCACTATATAGAACTCCAAGAAATATTAATTACCAATGTTGTGTGGTAGGAATATTAGGAAGATTCTCAATCCTTCTGAAAATATATAATGGATGGATATAATCCCTTATGATTATACTAGAGGATCTACCATATATGTAATGTTGTGTTCTCAAACTGATGTCTCATGTGATTTGAGAATAACTATTTTATACCAATAAAATCCTAGTGAGATTCACAAGATTACTATAAACAAAATTATTAAGTAAATGATAAAGATTGTGTAAATTTTTGTGGTTATTAGAGGATAAGATGTTCCCTATGTAAATGGATACCTAGATACAATTTTAAATCCTACAGATAAGATATAAAATCTCAATCTGGATTCATGTTTTATATAAATGGTGGAGTTAACATTTGTAAATGTTTCAGCACGATCCATTATAAAAGACTCAACAAAAAAATAAAAATACAAAATTGTATAAGATGTCGTAAAGGAAGCTATTTTGATAAATAAGTTCATAACTGAACATGGAGTGGTTCCTAGCATTGATGAATAAGTTGAACTATATTTTTACAACAAGGGGATTGTTGATTGGGAAAAGAAACCATAACCACACAAAACTACCAAATACATCCTTCAAAAATACTATCTTATATAAAATATCATTGATAGGGGTGATGTAAAGATCATTTGGGAGGATATAGAAGATAAATTAGTACATTCATTGATGAAATAATTACTGTAGCAACAACATGAGGGTCATTTAGATTATCTAGATGTAATAAAAATGATATATCGGTTTTAATGGTTATAAATGTATACGGATATTATAATAAATTAAATCATCATTTATCATTAATTCAGTTGTTCTGTAATATATTTAACATTGACTGATAATATCCCCCCAATGTATGATATTTAGTTTTTCCTAATCAATGATCACCACTTAAAATTATGGGTTGGGATTATATGATAAGTTTGAAAAAAATACTAGTTTACTCATAATAAATAATTTTTAAGATATTATAAATGGAATAATGAGGTCACAATTAAGGTCTTATTACATGGATTAACCCACAAATGTATATCTCATGGAATTTCATACAGTCATTGATATACTTAGTGGTGTATGCTTATTATCAATCCTTATTACATGAGGTATATGAAATACATGGCCTGATAGAATTCATAATTTGATACCCTAATATGAAAGAAAAAAAATTGCACTTAACTAATAAATGTGTGGTTGGGTATGTTACTGATATTTTTGTTGGTTAGAGCATAAAAAGATTAGATTTTTTCACTTGTATGACAAGTCAAATATATCAAGGTCTTTATTGAATTAGATAGAGAAAATGAAAGACTATACTTACTTGAGTCAGTATGATGTGAACAATTAATTGGATGAGTGACGTATGATTTACTCATTAGATAAATGAATTACATGTTATATATTCCTCAATATGGTTAGAATATTTGGTGGAATTGAGAAAAGAAAAGTTATCCTATGCTAAATTGACATGTTCCATGTCTAGTGGTCAGCCAATTTCATCAAAAAAAGGATTATATTGGTATACATATATTGTGTGTAATATATATCATTATGGACTTGTTAATAGAGATTTATAATTATTTTTTATGGAGATCTCACTAGAAACAAAATTAACATGAATATAATTGATGCTTTTCTAAAGGCTGCTCATTTATTAAATTTATAAACTAGTGATTTAATTTTTTTTCAATGATACTAAGGCCTAAAGAGTCAGACAGTTAATAACTTGGATAAGTTCTAACTTATACATAAAATATTTTTCCCAAATTCAAGGGTGTTATAATAACTCATATCCCAATAATCTTAGATAGATTCACGAAGAGTTGTAATTTTTTTTCATAAAGTCCTTATGAGAATTTAGTTTAAGTGGGTGATTGTTCAATGTGAACTAAAATGGTCACCACTACACCGTAGTGGTGGATATGATGTTGTGGTCAACAAAAATACTTTGTTTTTAAATGAATGTGATGCATGTTTGGTTCCATGATCCATCCACATTTTTTATTTGTCTAAAACCAAATATTTGGTTCATTAATGGTATGTGACAGTCATTTAGTGAAGTGTTCGGTGAATGAACATAAATGGTATTAAGTACCAAGATGTAATACAACGATACGCAATCCATAACATATGGATGAAACTCTTTATTTAATGAAGAAAATAAAGGTTGGATGTGTAATAATATATGATCCTCTAATATGGTGTTGTGTGTGATAGTGGTGAAATAGTTTCAATCCTATCAACACTCTCTTTATAAAAAAGATTTTTCATTATTCTATGAACGTTAATGAACCTATTTGGTAACAAAAAAGTCATCATGAAGCATTTTTGGATCTATTAGCTAGTTACCCCCCCCCCCCCATAGTTACAATTCATTCATATACTACTCATTTTGAACATCATTAGATGTACTCCATCAAAGAAGACGATATAAGCTACTAAAATTCAGGCATTAAAGGTATGTTATCTATGTTCAAGTTTTTGAATATGATCACATGTTTGATTCATTTAAGATATATTCATCTATGTTTTGGTTCAATTATACTTCCAATGACCATTTAATGATAAAACAAAACCCATCATTTTTTGGGTCACCCACTAAAAAGAGCATTCAAGTCATGTATAAAGTTAATGCAACTTTGATAATAGAAATTTTCAAATTTTCCACTCCTTAAATTGGGGTGTGGGACTGTATTTCATTTCTTTACACTCATAGTACATACATTTATTATCACTAATAAATATATTAAAATAATTTCATAAAATCCAAAATTATCACATTGAAGGGTTTGAATTATTATCATATAGTGAAATGATAAAATTTATTACTTTCTAGTATTTATTTTTTTTTCAATAGAAGAGAAATATTTACAAACAATATATATGGTTATGGAAATTAATTGTATTTAGAAGTTCTATTATAAAAAAATTTAGTTACTAATGTTGGATAAAATTATAAACTCTCTATGAAATCCAACAAATTCATTTAAATAATTCACATCATTAAATGTTTTAGTGAGTGATTCGATTTACCTATTTTTTAGGTGAGTACATATTAATATAGTATGTGTCACAAGTTAATAAAACGTATTCTTATTTAATATCACCAATGTTGAAAATACATTGATCAATTTGAACTAAATTTATATTATGATTTGGTAATATTAGTTCAAATGTATATGGTCTTGCTATTATATCATAACTGTCTTAGGAATATATAAATATATTCTACTTTTTATAAAATAAATTTAGAACTTTTCATTCACTCATGTGTGATTAATTTATAACATAGTAGTATAATAATAAATAACCAAACTCAAGATAAATATATGAGTTATAACTAATCAATTATCATCATGGAATGGTATGGTTTGTGATGATGTATTATTATTAGTATGAGTAGGGACTCAAATAGAGATATAGGGAACACTAATGAGACACATGTATACCTTTTTTACTATATTTAATTACTTCAGTATCCCACCTAGAATTAAATAAATAATGTCCTTGGTATAATTTGGGTTCATGTTTAATATTAATCCCTAATATATGCGATCAATAGGGTACATTAAATGTGAAGAATTATTCTTTAAAAAAATTTACCAAAAATTCAAATATTGACCCAGTCATGGGATAGTTAGTTATGTCTTTAATAATATAATGTGCCTTATTTAAATAAGATTGGATTTTTCATCATATATGATGTGTATGAAATTTAGTCCCTTAATTTTATATAATTAAGGAGGTCTATGAAAATATCTAACTAATTTATAAATGATTTTCTCATCCACATTGATGAATTACAAGTGATATATTCATTTGTATTGTTTATTCAAACCAATAAAATCAAGAATGCATGGATTAACTTTTATATCATTGAAATTTTTTATGTCTCATGGATATAATAAATGTTCTAGAAAATGGATTATTAAAATGTCTGTGATGTGTGGAGATACATCTGTTTCTTGATTTTATAGAGATACTTGTGTTTGATAGAAATCATGCTCAATCCATTTGTAGCTTGAGTAGTATTAATTCCATGGTATGTGTCAGTCTTTTCATATAGTATTAAATTATGAATATGTAATTGATTTCAAAAAAAAATATCGCATAAGGAAACAAAAAAAGAAATATATATAATGATTCATTTTTGATAAAAAAATATATATAAAACTATGTGTTTCTTATGATAATTTATAAAAACTATATAAAGATTTTTCTAAAAGTGTTTTGAGTATGTCTTAACAAACTTATTACATATGATGTAATATAATAGAAATAATGAATATTGTTTACAAGACTTTAGCTAAATTATTATATTGAATGATATATGTGATAAATATAAAATCCATCATATGTTATAGTTATATCACTTTGTGTGATATACAATGCATTACCCAAAAATAAATAGATTATTACCATTAGGACCAAACTATGTTATTTTAGTGACCCGGTTTTGACTACAACTACCCCATGTTCATTACCTAATCACAAGTGTTTAGTGAATAGAATTGAGATTATAGGTTTATTATTAGAAAATAATTTACCCCTGTTTGATGACAATTTGGGTTGATGTTGGATTACATTGAAAATCTAGCATGACCCATCCATATTTCATGCATTTCTAAAAATTAAGTAAAAAAAGTATAAAATAGGTTTTAACTATTATACCTATATAATAAATTAAATATAATAATCTATATTGATTAAAAAAATCACAATAACAAAAACATTGAACCACAAAACACACCATAGACTGGACATAAAGGAAAAAACTATTGAAAAATACTAGAGAGACATATAGATGTTTTCTATACTACTATTTCCAAATAAAGCCTCCCATGATCTAAATACTTTTAGGTTCTTGTAAAAAAAATATATATTCACAACCACCTATTCCTAAATGCATATAATTAATCATCCAAACAATTAACCTAAAATATCAAATGTAAAACGTTATATGCATCAATAATAATATGTAAGGTGTGCACACATAAATTGTATTAAACCAAAAATAATGTCCCTAATATAAACCATTATCTATATAAGTTTACACATGATATAAAATAGATATAATAGAAGCATAAAATATTTAAACAATCAGATAATCAAAGAATAAAAATAATAAAATTATACATTATAACTAGAACATACTTAAACATATAACATTTTTGTTGATTTTTATATTCCTACCAAATCACTATGAAAACAATAATACCTTATTTTAACCATGATTGGAATCCATGTTTGTAGAAAAGTAAATTTCCCTAATGTAAAACATATTATCCATTATTTGAATACTTAGAAAACACATTAATCATGGGAACAAGGTACATCAATATTAGGAAAGAGATTAGTTATTTGTCTATCAACATGCATGCCTATATAGGGTACAGTAATAACATCCTCTTGAAATGAATATAGATTTCCTATTAACCTATATATATAAATATTTAATACCTAGGAACCTCTATATCACTTTGTTTAGTTGTTGAAAACATGTAATCCTAGAATTATTGTCTAAGGCCCATTCATGAAGGATATATTCTTTTATGGCCTTCCCTAAAAATTTATAAATTATGAATTCCCTTACACATACATCAAATAATAGTTCATCATATTTCTATATAAAACATACAATAATGATAATGACTAGTATAAATATTAACATAATCTATTGAAACCATCATCACATTCCTCGGATACATGCTTGATCCCTGTGTAATAAAGAACACCACTCTAAAATCCTCTTTTTATCACTAGGACAACACACATATATATAACTATATGAACAACATTTTTACATGGTTGGCACAACAATAAACCACATGATTTAAAAAAATACACAAGTACATAAAATCATATAAAAAATGTCGTGAAAAATAATAATAATCAAATCAATACTATAAATAATTTAATTATATTCTATAGTTAACTATTTTAAATAATTACGTTTAAAAGATAAATAATTATACATTTAGGTCTGACAGTACCTTATTTCATTACCTAATAAAGGAATCAACCTCCCTTGATGGTCATATTTCATCAACATAATGACCCCCCATAGTGTGGGTAAGAGTCAAATTCATATCTCAAAGAACTCTTTTTCAATAGTGGTAAGGATTCATAACTTATTCTACCACTTTCCCATAATTAACCTATATAGGTAAATCCCCTAAAGTGTCAACACTCAACAAAACCTATATAAAATTACTAGTATAAGAAAATATAAATCATTTACCCTAAATAATTTATCCTTGTGTAAATAATTTTCCACACCATTCTACCCTTCCCATGTATGAGATCTCCAAACAATCACTCGGTAGTCAACGAAAGACCCAAAACACTCACATCGGGGTCACACTGATGAAAGAACCATGAAAAATAAAACTTTTCCCTAAAATCCACATTTAAATGGATAATAAATTCACTAATATACTCACCTTAATCAACAATATTCAACTAAACCAAACCTATCACTCATACTTGAAAAAATACAATCAATAGAAAGGTCTACACAACCCCATCAGACCTTGAAAATTTATACAAACCACAACTCAAGGTAGGGCAACCATTATACGTTATAGTTTCTTAAATAATCAATAAGAATATGTCCAAATAAATTACATGGGAAAATAAAAATAATACATTCCATATTTTGAACTTTTTAATAATTTTTAAGGGACTTTCTCAACCTAACATGACATCCAAATCCAAATTGGATATACCCTAATTCACACATACCCACTCACCCTTGTTCACTATCACACCACACATTAGAACCCATATAAATTGTGGGAAAATGAAAGGGTCTTTGATAATAAATCCTTCTCATGAAATCCACTTCAATATATGTTTCTTATTTCCTAAGAATGAAATATAGGGCACAATATATGGTTAATATCACAATGAGGCCATTAATACAAACTCATTTTCTATTCCTAGTTATTTAATTATATAAAAGAAAACTAAAACACAAAAAGTGGGGTGTAAAATTAAAATTCACATAAAAACACATGATTTTTGTATAAATATAAAATGAACGAGATCCTAACATATCAGTGATATAAAATATGTTACTATTATTAGGATTTTATAGTAATGATTATCATTGTTCTATGAAAACATGAATATTCTCCTCATTCTCACTCAAGTAATAACTGAACACTTTTTATTATTTGCATTATTATTATAAAAATGATAAACAATCACTAGAACATCATCATAATTACTAATACACTCCCTAAATATAGATCAATGATTTTATCAATATACATCATCATTATAACTATTCTCCACTATATGAAAAATTTTAATGATAAAGGACAGGAAAATAATTTAATAAACAAGTTGAATGTCTGCTGATATAGATATCAAAGGAATAAAAAAATCACCATAAATTTTACTAAATTTATCAAGTGAAAACAATGAGATAAAAAAATTGAATAAAACTCAAATAATATAATGGTTACCTCCCATAGAAAAGTAGTAAAAATTAAATCTATATCATTGTTGGAAAAAAGATATCAAAACACATCATAAAGAAAGAATAACGTCATATCACTATTAATACACAACAAAATAAAACACATTTATAAATATTAAAATGAAGAAAAATAGTCTTCACCACCAAAATGAAAATATCTCACACAGTTCCACTAACCTCTTATTTGGAAGGAACAAAATATCATTTTAAATACTAGGTAATTAGTAACTCATTAAACACAGAAGTATCTCGAAGTGATATTCATCCCCATTTAGTTAAAATTACAATGGGTTTACCAGTACCTCTAAAATAAAAATACTAATCCCTTGTGATTCCGTGTCATATTCAACTCATCAAAAACTGGATTTATTTTTGTTATTGGTTAAATTCACTCAAATTATTGAGTTTAAATTCATTTTAGGTTAAATATATTCATCAAGTGATATTCCTTCATTAAAAACATGATCATCCACCATTCTTTCTATATTGAATTTATTAATTGGTTCTTGGGAATATTTTCAAATACAACTCCAAATTTCGTACTCAATGTTGGTCTATCAAACACATCTTAATGTTTCCCCATAATTTAGTTTTGAGACTTCACTACTCTCAATATTCCTTTAATATGGATCTTAAATTTCATAGACACTAAAATATTACTTTCACATATAACAATAGATTTATACATATGTGAAATCCTTTTCTGGGAATTAATTCTTAGGGGAAATTCTCATACACAAGGGTCTAGTTGAGAATACTTCGGCACACAAGCTCCACTTCTACTTAAATATTATGTAACCCATTGTAGATCTAAGATATTATTACATAAAAGAATTTTTTGTGATGTTAATATTTGATAAGTTTTTCTAAGGGAGATTTGAGGCCATGTTAATCTTATGTGAACTACAAAACCTATCGACCAATTCTTAAATTATATACTTCCTATTCATATATATCCCTCATATCTGAAATTAATAACATGAAAAACTTTTAAATATTAAATGGTAAAAATAAAAATTTCATAATTCTTAAATACTATCCCAATAGATCAGTTATACTGACACAATTCCCAACAGTTGAACTTATTCTTACATGAGGGATTTTACTGGTAGTCACTCTAACGTAACATGGAAGTCTCTTTAGAAAAAAATTACATGGGATTTAGGATTCACCACATATTCTTATGTAATATTACATCCTCCAAATTAAATCTTATATAATAAAAATTTATTATTTTGAAAATTATTTCCTTTCATAATTCATATTTTGTAGATATGGATAAAAAATCACCAACCAAAAAATTATTACACAAATTAAAATCAATTTATCATAATCTATTTAAAAAAAATAAATCAATAAATTTTAATGCCAAAAACCCATTTCAGATACTTGAATTAAAAAAAAGATCATCAAAAAACAATCCATTAATTCGAAATTAAAATTTCCAAATTAATTTTCCATCAATTTTTTAGTAAAAATTATTTTAAAAAAAGTCACTGTAAAAATAATAATTCAATTATTATTTTACCAAATAAATTTTCAAAATGTTTTCTAAAAAATATATAATGATGAAACATATGAAATTTAATCAACTAATCCCTAAAAAATATGTTTTCAATTAATTTAACTATAAATAGATATTTTCTCATAGATTTAATAATTCAAAATAATTCATCAC
Organism: Viscum album; assembly: GCA_963277665.1. NCBI lineage: Eukaryota > Viridiplantae > Streptophyta > Magnoliopsida > Santalales > Viscaceae > Viscum > Viscum album. The sequence continues at coordinate 715,661,477 of OY728128.1, read as the reverse complement.
AAAAATAAAAAATTATCACAAAACTATCAAAAAATGATAAATATATGTGAAAAAATTGAAAGATAATTTTGAATCAAATTTTCCCACACTATATGAATTATTTAATTAATATAATTGTCAATCACACTCATCATAACGATAATAAATCTAAAAAATTATTGAAAATTATGCATTTAATATTTCCCTCCATGAAATAAACTAATGATAATGAATTACCACTCTCAAAAATGAATTTATGTTGGTAGAAATATATTTTCTAGTTTTAAATTAAATGATAAAATCTTATATTTATGGATTGCATTAAACCATCTTTTTTATACATTCAAATATTATTTTAAACTTCTTCTTTTCCTCCATAGATGAAACACACATGACACAATAATTTATCATAATCATCAAGTTAGTATAAATAATTAAATAACTTATCCAAATACAATAGATGATTATTCCCAAACAATAAATACTAAATTAACATAAATAAAACAATATCATCTATAAACTTAACATACTTTCACAACATAGCCAAGGGTTAGCTTTGAAATTTTTATTTTACTTCAATGATTAATTTAAAAGAGTAACACCACAACCTAAATCACCTGGTCCAAGATGAAGATCCACGTAACTTTATATATGACTCCCCATATATAAGAGGTCTCTGACTATAGGTGAGGGTTTGAAGTGGTGTAGAGAGACTATAACCAGGGTAATCAAATAAATCACCAAAAGTAACAACATAATCATAATCCCGATAAACAAAAAAAATTAATGATAAATTGAAATAATGTTATAACAGATGTCATGTTAGGTTATAAAATAATAAGCAATAGAACACAAAAGTGGAAGGTCAATAAGAATAATCAGTAGTACTAGAACAAAGATAAATAAAATGTATCATGGAAACATTTTGGAGTTCATCCCAATACAACATCCATCCCAAACTCCATGATCCTCAACAATCTACAATTTACCCCTTTACATTCTCTAGATCCCTAATCATGAAATCTATATGTTCACCAAGATTCCCATGAAATGTGTGATTATAAACCCAGTTGGACACCATCAATGTGTCCATAACATATGTGCACATGTATATTGAGGTGTGTAGCCTGATGGAAAGGAAAATTCACATAAAATAATTTAACCAATCATGTACCAAGTGATCATGAGCTGACCAATATTCCCTAAAGCATAGTTATACATACTTTACTACCATACCCGAAGAATATCACAAGTAGTCATCACAAAAAATAAAAATTGATAAATAGTTATATCTTCCTTTAAAGATAATATGCATTTCAATTTCAAGATAAAAATCAAATCCCACCTTTAAGTGAAATTCATACCCATGTCTCATGACTACCTTTTCACCTTAGAAGGTATGCATGCTTGACATGCTTTAACAATGAAACTCTATACGTACTCATGAAATTTTCCCATCATTACATAATACAAGCCTATAAAACTTCTTATAAATGCATATGGAATCTACTCATATATTTTATTCACATCCAAAGATCAGGCACTAACCATCCTATGAAGATCCACATATAAAGGTTCATTTAATTTGAGCTCCCTTTATAAGGAGTCATCTAAGTCAGTCAGGTCCATTTTTTCAACATGAACATTGATATAAGGTTCTATATGAAATGCTCAATAAGAGACCTAAATCATAACATAGAAAGGAAAAATATATTACAATAAATATTCCACAAACTATACATAGCACATAAGAAATGTACAAAATAACAAGGAACAATCATAGAATATCAAATATTCCACATGTTATGAAATAACCACACGTAAGGAGTGACACATGTATAAACTTACAAACTATAAGAATATTGAACCTCAAATGAAACCCAAGAACACCAAAAATACCTATCATGAATGGTCATTTACACAAAACACATTCACACAAGTAAATAATGTCAAAAAAGTTCATACAAAGGCCTATTAGAGTATGTAATCTCTACCTTTGACACGTCAGTGCCAATTTCCATGATTTGTATAGAGATGACACCTAAATTATGCTTGTACTCCAATATTCACTAGAACAAGAATCCATCTATAAACATTTTACCTCATGGATTGGAATTCAAGGAATAAATCATGCTATGGTTTGAAATCCACATGAACATACCAAAATAGATTTTCCGTCAATGGTAAATATAGATCCTCTCAATAAAGAGAAGCCAAAATTCCTTATATAAGGCATTTATCTTATAGAAAACCAAGAATTACTCATTTTATTTGGAAAAAATACATATATATATATATATCCAATATATCTCATATACATGATTCATCTCACTAGAGAATGAGGATATCTATGAAATACATAAAGAATAGTGGAGGTAATAACCTCTTACATTCAATCTACATGACCTAATACACTAAATCCATCATTTTTGGATTATGTAGGGAGTGGAACTACTAAGATTCACTGTCAGAGTTCATAGGTTCAAGATCCCTTCCAAATAGGACAGTAAATGAATTTTTTAATGTGTTTGGGGATAAAAATAAAAAAATTATTAATTAATACCTTATGCAAGGTTTTTTCACATGGTTTTCCAAACCATGCACAAATTGAGAAAGGGTTTTTGCCTCTTCTAGGAAACCACCTATTTTGGCTTCATGGTGTGGTAAATTATGTTCTAATCATGCCATTTCCTTTATCTTATGATACACATATTTTTGGGATATTTCACACAATTAGATCTAAATGTGAACAAACCATTATTTTCCCATTTTCATTCTCTAAACCAGTTGTATAGTTTCTTGGGGAGAGACACATGGTTCCCCTTAACCATGCACCAAACATGAACCCCTTTATGGTCTCCAAAAACCTCTAAAACTAGCATAAATAAACCCAATACTTTACCCAATAAAAAAATACACCTAAATAATGCTTAAAACTAAGGCATAAAGTACCTAAAAACATTGGGTCTTTAAAATATCTCACACTAAGTACTTATCATCATTGAGATCTGTCTTTAGATATCCTTATAAAAAACTCAACTCATTAAAATCATCCTTCTGATACCTTGTCTCATGTTTATTTTTGGTGTGATTATTGTAAGAAATCGGATGTTCTTTTCAAGTATGTTTTCTTTCTTCTGGTCGTTTTTGAGAAAAAGGGGAAATTTGGGAAATTTGTTAAGTACACGACGTGTACTGGGTTGCCGTAGGAGGCTATGTGTTGGCCATGTGATGCCCACACACACGACCATGTGGGGGTGACCTAGAGGTAGACTAATGCAGGGTATGGAAATGTAAAGTACACAACTAGTACTTCAAAAGTACTTGTTGGGTATTTTCTTTTTTTTCATTAAACATTCCGGGGTCGCATCAAATTTCCAGAAACACCTTATTCTACATTTGGTTTGGACAAGATCTTCCATATGACTATGATCTTCTTCCAAGCCCCCAATCAGGAATCTGATCTCTGGTTCGACCATCATTGATAGCATTTGGATCGCCTCATTAAGCTCTTCCTTTTTCTTGAGCTTCGTTTCATGATTCCTATTCATGGTCAAGTTATCCTCTATTGAATGTGTTTTACATTTTTGTAGATCTTCAGCATTCTAAGGTGATTCAAGCTCTGAGACTCAAGTATATTGATCTTCAAACGTAGAGGAAGGTTGTTTGGGCCTTTCTATTGAAATTCATTTATTTATATGTTCAGCTTTTCCCAATACTCATGAACGGGGTATTGTGAATTTACCATTTTAGCATTATTGTTTTCATGCTATGCTTGTATGCTGGAGTAGATGTTAATTTTATGTGAATACGGTTAATTGCTTTGATTTGGATGTCTTTTCCCATGCATGTTTTTCCTGTTTTGACCATTGGGTCTAGTCTTCATATTAGGATGCTGTTTACTTTCCCATTCCTAGTTGTAGGATGGTGTGACTGTTGTTCTGACATGCTGATATGATGTAGACTTCTATCCAAGTAGTTCTTGAGGTTTACTTAGGCCGATATGTGCTGTTATACTTGCTTCACATACACATGGCCATGAGAACCTAGTGTAGTAGACCATAGGGAGTATGGATGTTGGGGTCTTCTCCAAATTTTCTATTTTACTTATGTTGTGAGACCATCGGAGGAATTGATGTTGATAGATTCCTCAGAGTGTCTATAGTTCCTCGACACGGGCCACAGAGTGAATGATATGTAAGTGCTTCCCTAGAGCACCTTTAGTTTACGATATGAGACTGTAGGAGGAATTGATGGTGAGTGCTTCCTCAGAGAGTCTATGCTTAAGGTAAACAAGAGGAGTTAGACTGAGTTTACTATCCAGAAGGTTGCTTGTACTTGTTAGGTAGGACTATAGGGGATAGGATATGAGTGATTCCTAGAGGGTTACCTGTTTGTGTTTAGCTACTTTCTTGTACTAGTTAGGTAGGAACAGAGGGGATAGGCTATGATTACTTCCCATAGGGTTACCTGTTTGTGTTTAGCTATGTGCTTGTGTTTCTAGGTTGGACCAGAGGGGATAGTTTGTGGGTACTTCTCTGAGGGTTACCTATTTGTGATTATCTGCCTTGATTAGTTGTTGCTGGATATTTGGAACTGTGGATTGTTACTGATGATTACTTCTTTGTTTACTGCATTTATTTACTTACTACCTACCATATATTCACTAAGTGTTAGGGACAAATATCGTGGTGGTTGCCTATTGGGATTTAGTCTCACGCCCTATTTGGGACATTATTTTGGGCCCAAAAAAGATTATATTATTGCAGGTATTGATAAGGGAAAGCACCCTTCTACTTCAGGTACTTGATTTGTTGTGAAGCTGGAGAGCATGGGACCAAGATATAGCATGCAATGCTGAGGAGTTGTTTACTACTTTTATTTATTTTTAATTGTCTTAGTAATTTTATATTCTATCATTGTGATTTTTTTGGATGCTTTCCTAGACTATGTATCATTCATCATTCATATATATATGTGTGCTTCAGCTTATTATTTTTCAGTCTTCTGTTGTTACTTTTGTAGGGATTATTACTGATTTTTCTATTTCTATTTGTTTTACTTCTACTTTGTTACTCCACCAAGGAAGGAATAGTTTCCCCACTATCACACCCGAGGCCTTCACTGCTAGTCGGCTGCCTCTAGCATTCGGGGAAATTCTCTTGAGGCCATGTGACCGACCAGGTACGGGGCGCCTTTGGGTGGCTTCTGGAACCGGGACGTTACTAAGGGGTATTTGAGGAATTATTTTCTCTTGACGTACTATTTGGAGACTTTATCCAGGTATAGGAAAGAATAGGTACTTGGTAATAAGTTGTACCTAGGAGTAGCTAACCCGTGTATAGGGAAAATCCAAAATACTTCGTTTATTGAAATTTTTATGGTTTTTCAAGTTTACGGTTGCTCTGATTTTCACCTTTGGGTGACTCACATGTATTGTGCTATTATTGTAGATGTTATTCAGGTTCTATTTCTGTTGCAACCCAATGAGATGAGGGTATGAAATCTCATGCATCATTTAGGCACTTTCTAGAAATCACATGTCATGCATTCTTTCCATTCCATTTAGGGTGCATTAGCAACTGCATGTTGTGGTGATAGATTTTGTTCCAGATATCCATGCTGTTGTGATAGAGTCTTTGATAGAATATCTTCTGTGTGACAGAGTATTGTTTGTGTATGGTTTTGTTTGAATAGCCTCCAAAAATTGGTTCTTAGGGTGTTATCGGACCCCATTGACCAGAACTTGGTAGATCATTGACTTTTTTACCTTGTTATAAGTTTAGTAAGATACCAAACTTTGATTCGTGGGGAGTATGGGCCCTCACATATTAGAATTTGGCACTTTAATGTTTGTTTCAGTGTTTTTCCAGGCTCCAGAGTAGTTTCTAAGGCCAACTGTCTGAAAAAAAAACCTAGAATACACGTCATGTATTGTTGACTACAAGCCATGTGTTCTTTTGTTCGGGAAGAAACTGTTTTTCTTAAGTACACGCCGTGTAGTCTCTAACCGTGTATCAGACTGTGTGGACAGGGACACGGGGTTTGGAATCTTTGGTAGGACATTCTGTGTACCATATGTACATGTCAGGTTGTAGAACCATGCAACCGGCCGTGTCACTAACAACACGAGTCAGTTGAGTCCTTCCTAATACATGTCGTGTCCATCTATAACATGCCGTATAGAGTAACCCGAGTACCCAGCCATGTAATGAACAACACAGGTTAGTGAAATCTTCCTAGTACATGTCGTGTCCATCCAAAACATTCCATGTAGTGTGAGTCGCGTATCTGGCCATATCATTAACAACGCGGGTCGGTGAAGCTCGTTTAGTACATGACCTGTCTATCACGAACACACCGTGTAGTCTTATTCAAGGAGAACCGTGTGTCTTAGTTGTGTAAGGGGACCCAAGTAGGGGAAGAGGATTCAAGTATACACCGTGTGTTAGAAAACATGCAGTGTGTTTGGTGTGTTACATGACCATTTTTGTAAACAGTACATGCCCATGTGTTTGGCTTATGGAAACACGTCGTGTAGGGGACATACACACCATGTTCTGCAAAACATGAATGTTTTCTTTCTAATTTTCCCTTAGTATACTATTGGTTGTCTGTCCTTGATAATCTTGATCTAAGGTGTGCATTTGACCTTGTAGAGTCATGTCCCTGAGATTTCCTCTGGTTGTTCAACAATTACAAGGTGGTGATCAGAAGCTGGATATGGATGATCAGGGACTTTCTGCATATCCTCCCATTGTGCCAGTCATGGCAGCATCAGTTATACCTGATACAAGTGCTGATGCACAAATCAGGGAGGGATTTCTGAGAATGATGTAGACCTATCAGGGAGCACTGCCTCCTACCCCGTCGATGGCAGATTTAACGTGGGTCTTTCAGCAGCAGCATCCTCCCACATTCTTAGGGGATTGAGGACCCTAGGCTGATGAGTCATGGATAGAAGCCATGATTTCTATCTTTAAGTATCTGGAGACACATCTTGATAGGAGAGTCAATCTCACTACTTATATGCTTTGGGACTCTTCTATGAGATGGTGGGACGTGATCTCATAGGCTAGACGCCAGCAGGTTATGGTGTGGGATTAGTTTTAGCGCATCTTCTTCAACTACTTCTATCTCGAGACCTTTAGGGCCAATCGATCCCGAGAGTTTATGAGTCTAGAGTATGGTACTCTTTCTGTCATGGAGTATTCCTCTCACTTTACTGAGCTGTAGTGCTTTACACCTATTTTAGGAGGTGATCAGTTATTCCTGGTAAAGAAGTTTGAGGATGGTCTGAGGCACGACATCTAATCACAGGTGAACATATTTTGGTTGACTTCTATCACTTCTATCATCAAAGAAGCGCTAATCACAGAGTGCAATCGATGGGATTATAGAGTTGTGAGCTAGGGAATCTCGGTATCTGGAATTTGTATCCCTCCTTCTAACAACATAAATCACTACAGGGAGTCTTCATGTGGTGATCCATGGAGGTGATACAGTTCTTCTGGTATCCATGTGGTGTGTTACCTGTGCGGGAAGAGTGGGCATACATGGCCACATTGCCCGAGAGACCTAGTGGAGTGCTGATTTTACTACAAGTTGGGTCATCTTCAGCACTTCTATCATATCTTCTCACCATTATTTGGTGATATGGGTTCTTCTATGAATCCTTGTTTAGGAGCAGCACCACCAGTTTCTCACTGGTCTGGGAACTGGAGTTCATTCAACCGTTCGGGCCGAGGTGGAGGTTGTGGTTGTGGTAGCCAGTCGCCTGGTTTTTAGCGATAGTAGGTTGGATCAGCTCAGGGTGGTCATACTTTTGTAGTGGAGCAGACCCAATAGGATCAAGATCACAGACCTTATATAGTTCAAGGTACGATCTTAGTTGCCTCAGTTTTGGCTTCTGCACTTTTCGATACAGGGGCTTCCCATAGCTTTATATCTATTTCTGTTGTGGAGAGCCTTGAGCTCTATATCTTTTCTTCTACTGATATCCTGATGCTAGAAACTCCATTTGGGAATATAAGGGTGGGTGTACGTTAGTGCAAGGAGTTCTCTCTAGAGGTTGGTGGGTGTCACTTTTTATGGTACCTCTATATCGTAGAGATAACAGGCTATGATGTCATTCTCAAAATGGATCGACTAGTTTTCTTCCAGGCATTCGTTGACTGTTATCTCCACAGGGTGAGTTTCACATCACCAGAGGACGTATAATTTCTTTATAAGGATGAGTGGGATGTCTAGGAGAGTAGAGCGGGACCAGAGCATCTTGGATTGGGAGGAGTTACAGCCCATATTGCTAGTCTTTATGTGGATGACCGGATGGACTTTCCTCCAGTAGTGGAGCATTTCAGAGATTTCTTTCTAGAATACATTTTAGGTTTTCCTCCAGAGAGTGAGGTAGACTTTCCTATTGATCTAGTTCCATGAGCGGCACCTGTGTTCATTCCTCCTTATAGGGTGGATACACCAGAGTTGCAGGAGCTCAACAAGAAGATTTTGAGGATCCTGGGTGTTCTTAAAGATTGACCTGAGATCCGGTTACCATCAGTTGTGCATTAGACCATCAGATATTCCTCTTACAGCCTTTAGGAGCGGGTATGGTCTATACAAGTATATGGTTATGTTGTTCGGTCTCACGAACACGCCTACAGTTTTCATGCCACTGATGAATCGAGTGTTCCATCCATACATGGATTCCTTCATGGTGGTTTTCATGAATGATATCTTAGTGCACTCTCACACTCGACATGACCATGCCACACATCTTGAGATCATTTTTGGGTACACTGAGAGACCATCAGTTATATGCTAAGATCTCAAAATTCCACTTTTGGATGGATTAGATTCACTTCTTGGGTCATGTTATCTATGAGACAGGAGTACCAATAGACCCAAAAAAAGTGAGAGTAGTAGTTTCCTGGGAGCATCCAAAGAAATTATTTTAGGAACAAAGTTTTATAGGGCTGGTTGGATACTAAAGACACTTCATTCAAGAATTCTCATGCTTAGCAGCGCCACTTACAGGCCTGACTATGAAGGGTGAAATGTTATTTTGGATAGATTCTTGTCAGTTAGCCTTTATAGAGTGGAAAGGGAGGTTGACTTCAACACCAATACTAGACTTTCCAATACCAAGAAATGGCTACATGGTGTATTGTGATGCATTAGGTATTGGGCTGGGAGTTGTGCTTATGCATGGGGAAGGATTCATTGCGTACGGGTCTCGGCGGTTGAGGCCACATGAGAGGAATTACCCAACACACTATCTTGAGATGGCAGTAGTTGTTCATGCCTTACACTATTGGAGACACTATCTTCTGGGAAATAATTTTATGGTTTTCACCGACCACAAGAGTCTCAAGTACATCTTCACTCAGTGTGATCTAAATTTACGACAACACAGGTGGGTATATTATCTTCAGTCTTTAGATTTCGAGCATGCCTATATGCCTGGGAAAGGTAACATTGTAGCTGATGTGTTGAGTAGGAGGAATCAGTTATAGGAAGTTCAAGAGTCCAGTAGTGAGTGGAATCTTATGGCTTTATTCTCTAAGGTGCATTTGGAGGTTCACAACAGATAGGGGCGGAATTTTCTTTCTTCTGTAGCTGTTACCTCTACTCTTCTTGATCGAGTGTGAATGAGACAGCTATTAGATTCGGAAGGCCTGGTCCTATGGGATTGTTTTTCAAGATAGGACCATATTCCTAGATGGACCATAGGTGAGGATGAGAGCTTTCATTTCTAGGGGTGCATATGGGTGCCAATAGACATTTGTGAGGAGGTGATGCAGGAATTTCTTTCATTAGTTTGGGAAGTTCATCCTGGTATCACCAAGATGTATCATAATCTACACCGTTAGTATTGGTTGCTAGGTATGAAGAGAGAAGTTGATGGTTTCTTTATGAGGTGTTCCACCTGTCAGTAGGTGAAGTTGAAGCATCAGTGACCAGCATGGCGTTTACCGCAGTTACCCATTCCTGATTGGAAGTGGAATGATGTCTCTATGGATTTTGTGATAGGTTTACCGAGGATTCCTTGAGGTAATGATGTGTTTTGGGTTGTCATTGACAGACTCACAAAGGTTGATCACTTCTTGACAATCAGGGAGACCTTTAGTGTTGATGAACAGGAATGGTTGTACATCAATGATATTGTATTCTTACATGGAATTCCACACTCCATTGTTTCTAACAGAGATTTACGTTTTACTTCTCAGGTCTGTCATGGGCTACTAAAGGCATTGGGTACATAGGAACTTTTAAGTATAGCTTACCACCCCCAGATAGATTGCCAATCTAAGTGTACGATTCAGGTTCTTGACGACATTCTCCGAGCATGCATCCTAGATTTTGGAGGTTCTTGGGAGAAGCGCTTACCACTTGTGGAGTTTTCCTACAACAATAGTATTCAAGAAACTATTTATATGGAACCTTATGAGGCTTTGTATAGTAGTCCATGTTGTTAACCCTTATGTTGGATGGAGGTAGGAGAGATAGATTTTCTGGCACCTCATCTTGTTCAGGAGACCACAGAGCAGATAGAGTTGATTCATAAGTGGATGGTTATCACATAGTCTTGTCGGAAGTCTTATGCCGATCAGAAGAGATGGCCTCTGGAGTTCGAGGTTGGGGATGAGGTTTTCCTGCGTGTCACACTGAGGTTGGGGCACAAGAGGATTAGGAGATAGGGTAATCTTTCACTGAGTTATGTCAGGCCGTTTGAGGTTTTAGAGAGAGTAGGGGTGGTTTCCTATCAGTTTCAGTTACCTTAGAGGTACAGGGATATGCATGACATCTTCCATGTTTCTAATCTTCGACATTACTTCCCAGACCCATCTCATGTCTTTCAACCTGAGAAGGTTGAGTTGTAAGTGGAAGCATCATTTGAGAAACATCATTTCTGTATTGTTGATCATAGTACAAAGGTTCTCCCCAGCCGGTTTGTTCCTCTGGTACGAGTGTTATGGCAGCACAGGCGGGTATAGGACAAGACTTGGGAGAGGGAGGCCGATGTACGAGCACAGTGGACGAAGATGTTTGGGGTTTTTTCTTCTATACCGCATTTCTAGGGAAATTTGGAGATGAATTTATTTAAGGGGAAAGTTTTTAAGAACCTGGATCATATTTTCAGGTACGTTTTTTTCTTCTAGTCATTTTTTAGAAAAAGGGGAATTTCTCAAAATTTCTAAAGTACACACCATTTACTTTATGAGTACATGCCATGTACGGGGTCACCATAGGAGGTTGTGTGCTGTCCATGTGATGGACACACACACGAACTTGTGGGGGTGCCCTGGAGGCCGCCTAATTCGAGGTACGTAAATGGAAAGTACTCACTATGTACTTCCAAAGTACACGCTGAGTATTTTATTTTTTTCTTTAAATGTACTGGGGTCACAAATAATCACCAGAAACACCTTCTTCTTGGTTTGTTTTGGTCGAGAGCTTCCGTATGGCTATGATCTTCCTTCGAGCCTCTGACCGAGCATCCAATCTCTGATTTGACCACCGTTGATTGCCTTGGGATCGCCTCGGTAAGCTCTTCCTTCTGAATGAGATTTGTTTCATGATTCCTCTTTTTCTTCAAGTTATCCTCTATTGAACATTTTTGGCTTTTTTATAGATATTCAACATTCTAAGGAGATTCAATCCCTGAGACTATAGTATATTGATCCTCTAATGCCAAGGTAGGTGGTTTGTGCATTTTCATTGAGATTATTTGAGTTATATGTGAAACTTTTCCAAATACCCATGAATGGGGTATTGCACATTTACCCTTTTAGCCCTATTGTTTTCCTGTTATGCTTGTATTCTTGAGTAGAGGTTAATTTTATGTGAATAGGGTTAATTGCTATGATTTGGATGTGTTTTCCCATGCATGTTTTGCCTATTTATACAATGGGGTCTAGTCTGCCTGTTAGGCTACTGTTTACTTTCTCGTGCCTATTTATAGGATGGTGTGACTGTTGTTCCGACATGCTGATATGTTGTAGACTGCTATCCAAGTAGTTATTGAGGTTTACTTTGGCCGATACGCACTATAATTCTTTCTTGACTTACACAGGTCCATGAGAACCTGTTGTAGTAGTCCATAGGGAGAATGGATGTTGAGGGCTTCTCTAGAGTGTCTGTTTTACTTAGGATGCAAGACCATATAGAGAATTGACATTGAGTGCTTCTTCAGAGTGTCTTTAGTTCCTCTACAGGGTCCATAGATGGAATGAGACGTAAGTGCTTCCCTAGAGCGCCTTTAGTTACCGATATGGTACTATAGGAGGAATTGATGGCACGTGCTTCCTCAGAGAGTCTATGCTTAAGCTGAACCAAAGGGGTTAGACTGAGTGTACTTCTTAGAGGGTTGCTTGTACTATTTACGTAGGACCCGATGGGATCGGTTGTGTGTACTACCCAGAGGGTTACCTGTTTGTGTTTAGTTGCTTGCTTGTACTTGTTAGGTAGGACCAGAGGGGATAGACTGCGAGTACTTCCCATAGGGTTACCTGTTTTTGTTTAGATGCTTTCTTGTGTTTCTAGGTAGGACCAAAGGGGATAGGCTATGGTTACTTCCTAGAGGGTTACCCATTTGTGATTATCTGCTTTGATTAGTTGTTGTTGGATATTTGACATTGTGGGTTGTTACTTCTGAGTACTTCCTGTTTTACTACATTTATTTACTTATAGCCTGTCATATATTCACTGACTGTTAGGCATAGATCATATGGTGTTTTCCTACAGGTATTTAGTCTCACAAAATATTTGGGCCATTCTTTTGGGCCCAAACAGATTATATTGGTGCAGGTATAGATAAGGGAAAGCGCCCTTCTACTTCAGGTACTAGATTTGTTGTGGAGCTGGAGAGCATGGGACCAAGCTATAGATTACGATGCTGAGGAGTTGTTTACTGCTTTTCGTTTGTACGTTGCTTAGTATTGTTGTATTCCAGTATTGTGATTTGTCTGGATACTTTCTTAGACATATGTATCATGAATCATTCATATATATATTTATATATATATGTCTGTTCTCCAATTATTATTTTCCAGTCTTCTGTTGTTTACTTTTGTATTGATTATTACTGCTTCTGCTATTGCTATTAATTTCTTCTATTGTGACACTCTTCCAATGAGGGCATAGTTTCCCCACTATTACACCCAGGGCCCTCGCTACTAGTCGGCAGTCTCTGGCATTCGGGGAAATGTGCTTGAGGCCATGTGACCAACCGGGTATGGGGCACCTCTGGGTGGCTTCCAGAACAGGAATGCTACATTTATGGTTTCAGGGGACTCTAAAAAGTGGAACATTCTTTCCTTGTAACATTATCTCCCTATGGTCTATGATACACATTGGGTTATCTACAAACAATGTTTGGGGATCTAACTCAACATTCTCATAGTTGATCACATATGCTAGATCACACATGTACCTCCTAAGACAAGAGACATTGAATTCATCATGCATACCTTGATTACATGAAGTAAGATCCAAATAATAAGACACTATCAAGACATCCTTGATAATATTGAACAGTCTAATATATCTCATTGATTGGTTCACTTGCTTCTCCAACTTTTGATGGCCCAATCGAGTAATCACCCATAGAAAACTTAGTCAACCATAGGGAACTGCATACTTAACCTCATCGAATCGATATATGAACATTGTATTCTTTTGTTTATTAATAAATAATTTCATGTCAACTACACCATATATTATCTACATCATCCTCCTAGATTGACCATTAGTCTGTGGACAGCAAATTATTATTAGTTTCATCTAGGTAAATAAATCCTTATGTAATACCATCCAAAACCATGGTTAGAAACATGTGTTACTATCTTATATTTTCCCTAAGGGATCCCCATGAAGGCATAAAATATCCCATAATAATTGATTTATCGACTTATTAACTAAAATGATCCCTCATATTGGTAGTAAATGAGCTACCTTCATCATTTGATCAAATATTACCCCAAAAATAACTAGAACCCTAGCGGGCCTTGGTAACCCCATCATAAAGTTTATAATTGCATTGTACCACTTCAATATGGGCGTTGGAAGTTGATGAATAAAACCAATAAGAACTAGATGCTCAGCCTTTACCCTCTAGAAGGTAAGGAATTGTGAAACAAAACCATCATTTTTTCTTTTCATACCAAGACACCAAAACTGATGTTAGATATAATGGTAAAACACCAATAATCCAAGATGGAGAGCCCATTTTGAAACATGAGAGTATCTCATAAGATCCTCCCATAAGGAAGTTACACTACAAAATAAGTAGCTTTTTCCAATAGGGGTATATATGTTGGTAAAAGTGTATTTTCTGTTGGTAAAACATTTTACCAACAAAAATTGTCCTTTCACTAAACTGTTGGTAAAAACTCTATCACTAAATGTTATTGCGACAGATAAAATGATTCTCCTGCAATTATAATAATACCAATAAATGATATATATGTTGATAAAAATGTTTAGCAATAGATTAATATGACTAATTTATCTATTGGTAATATTATTAACATTTATAAACAATATCAACAATTAATATTTGTTTGTAAATTATACTCTAATTATTGGTATTCCAATATTTATTGTTAGAATTTTATATTATATTTATTAATATATTTATATATAATATTCTATTACATTTATTATATAATAATTACAAAATTAGCTTATATAAAACACACAAAAATGACTTTATTACGAAAAACATGTTCCAATGTAATTTATATACATGTTCAAACTTCCTGAAAAGACAAGAAGCTCCAAGAAAAAAATTACAAACATGTTTAATCATGTTCAAACACTAAGAGACTTTACATGGAACCCAATGAAACCTCGTCTCCAATCTATTTCTCGTAAAAATCAGACTTCACTATCATGGAATCCCCATAACTTCACATGAGCTATTATCTAATGTAGTGGATCAAGACATGCACAATTTCACTGTCATACCTTTGACTGTAGTGGACCACCCTTCTGTGATTGAAGCCGCACCTGTCCCTTCTCCCTCCACTTTATATGTGCACCATCATGAGCAACATTCTGATCACACAATCAAAACAATTAGCAAATAGTTTTAATTTAAATGCAAGATATAAAAACACTAACACATGATATAAAACTATCATCCAGTGATCACGACAAGAGGATAATCTTTCCAATGAAAACAACAACCATAAGATAATATAACTAGATACCACAACAACCATAAAATTATCCAACCTGAACACAGTAAGAATATATAACCAATACCAAAACAATTTCCATAACCCGAGATATAAAAATAAACAAGGAGCACAACAATAGAAAAATGACTAGAAGAGTCAATGGATGCAAAAAAATATAAGTAACCACATTAACAGAACATGTCCAGTGACTAGAAAAATTGAAAATAAAAATACATGATATAAAATTAACAATAATTTTATCTAACATGTGACCACAAAAGCATTTTTAATGATGCTAACTTCAATTAAGAGTGAAACATAACTCAAAATTATATAATCTAGTCCAAACCATATGAGACATGAGTGGTTTTTCTTCTGCACACCCCTAAAAAATTTATTAAATAAAATGAAAGTTTCATTGAATACATAAGGTTCAATTTCAGTATGAAGGAATTGAAAGAGATTTCAAGTATCCATGACATTAACACGCATGTTATGGAGAAATAAAGGTCACTGTTTTTTCCAAGAATCACACCCATTCTCCAGAAAAAGTTGATTCAGAGTATCCAATAAACTATACTATTTCAGTCAAATCTACAACCTATATGTTAGACCAACAACAATTTTTGAAGAGCAGTAATTATTGAAGAGAAGAAACTATGCCTCCAATAGATCAGACAATAACTTTCATCAGCACAATAAATTTCCATTAAGAGCAATGAATTTCATGGAGAAGACTCACATCCTAGACCGATTAGCATTCATATAACCAAAAGGATTAGATACATCATGGAAAAGATAGGGAATTCAACCTGACAACCAAATGTCAATCCTTGCAGCCAGTCTTTAAGTGGATTCCTCACTCGGAAAAACCTCAACCTTTGAGCAGCCTCAATGATGAACTAAAAAACTGAAAAAATGCATAAACAGAGATCATCACACCCAAATCATAGAAATCCAGAACAATTTCAAACTTCCTAGAACAATAAAAAAATCCAAGGAAGTGAACATCAAGAAGGGGAAGAGAGGAAAAAGAAACCAATAGAATCTATATTATGGTGTCTGCACGAAACCATAACAGCAAGAACCTGCCATCATCCAGAGTGCCACACAAAACTGGACGCTCATCCCACCCAGTTTATGCACTGTCTGATCCATCTAATTCTTAATCAACACCAGAATCCGTACATCCACCCAAGAACATATCACGGTTCCAGATATGGTGTCGTAGCATGCCATTGAAACTGCATCTGGTGCCAGTGCCGAAGCCCTAACCGAGCCCAACTCCCGAGACGATGTACCAGCGCTGAAGACATCATCAATAAAAAACATTGTGGCAATGGCTATGGCCTTGACCATGCTTCCCTAATACATTGCGATCAGACTGTCGAAGAAATATAGAGGACTTGAGCTCTGGAACATAAGAGAGGAAAAATCATGAATCAACAAATAATCGGGGCTCACGAACCGCAGCTAAAAATCCCCACACAACTATGGCTAAAAATCCATACAAAATCGGGAGATATGCCATATTCCATGGCTGAAGGGAGGAGGGAGGCGCACTGCTAGGGTTCATCCTGGATGGGGTGTGCGACGCAAACAGGAAGCGAAGGTGGTGGGAAGACGTATGGGAGAAAGGGAGGGAAATGTAAAATATAAAAACAAATCAAAATATAATAATAATAATAATAATAATAATAATAATAACAACCAAAACATTTTTCTAGTATAAAATGAAATTTACAGGTTCAGGTGTGACCATGGAAGACATGGTAGCAGTGATATGATCACTGCGACTCGATATTTTTATTTTGGGGAAGATAGTGTCAAATTATTTGTAAAATTAAAAAGAAAAAATAATGTATGATAAATTTATACATCCGCCTCCCCCCCCCCACAGTATGTTGGGGTGGTGAGGGTGAGTTGGGGTTTGGGGCGTGTTCATGGGGTCGAGCCCCCAGACCAACAGGTTTATTTGTAATTTCTTATAATGTATATGAGCTACCCTTGGAAGTTGTACCTATATAAATATAAATATAATAAACTTATATATAATTTATATATAATGAAAAAAAGTTTTCAATTTATATATATTCGGAATAAAAAATTATATTATATACATATAATGAAATTATATATACATGACTTTATTTTTTTAGTTTTTATTACATTAGATATTATTTCAATCTCTAAAAATTATAATCATTTATCATCAGTTTTATATCATATATATATATATATTATAAAAAACAAATAATGTGTCAATTAAAACATATGATTATATGATTTTATTAAAATATTTATAATTTATAACATTTATTGAAAATAATATATATATATATATATATATATATATATTTTTGGGTAAAATATTTTATGTTATTGGATAATTTATTGCAAATGAATTTTATAATGGTAAAAAAAAATTTGGTAATAAAAATTAATATAAATAGATTCATTTGGTGGTAAAAAACGTAAGTATCGATAAGATGAAGTAATAGATTTAATTGTTGGTAAAATATTTATTGGTGTTAAATGATTAATATTAACAGATATGACTGTTGGTAAAATAAAGTGTTGGTACTTAAAATCTATACCGATAAAATTTAATATATGTTGGAATTTCTCATTTTTACCAACATATATATCATCTGTTAATAAATTTCTGTTGGTATAAGCCTTTTTTTTGTAGTGTTAGCACTACTAACCACCTGTGAATGTTGATTATGACATCATTATCAATGGACCACCCTAGGCATGAATCATCCCTTTCAAATCACTTCTTATATCACCATGCACTCAAGATCCATCTTCAGGATGGAATTTACATGTTCCACTAAAGAATACCTGATAAATAAAGTCACACATAACATAATTACATGATCGTCAGATACATCCACTAGACACTCAGTTATCAAGTTCATCAAATGAAGTTCCTCATATGAAAGATGCCCTCCATGTTCTTGTGCCTCTAGTGTTCTCTTATTGATAACATCTATGACCACATTAACCGTCCCTCGAGAATATTACATTATGAAATTGAATTCATATGAGTCGTATCTCAGTTGGTGAGGAATCTGCAAGGGCATCGAAGAGACCTGAGATCAAATTCGGGTCGGGATATATTTTTTGGGTATTGTAGCATCACTGTAGTAGGAAATATAGTAATTATTGTAGTAGGTACTACTCGATTTTGTAGCAGTAAGAACTATTCATCCATCGGGTCCTTTGGACCACCAATTTGGTCCTCGGGTCCTATAAGTATTTCAGCCCACCCAAGGCCTTTAGGCCAGTTGTCTCTTAAGGCCTTCAAGCCACCTCAAGACATTTAGTCCACCCCAAGGCCTTCAAGACACATGAAATATGAAGATGTGCCAGTCATATTATAAGGGAAAAATTATCCAGATGAGGATTCAGAGTAAGTGTATTTACCAGTGTAGAGCTAACCGAAATAGGAATATTGAGTGGGTTTGGCATTGCCATCGGTACCAGGCATGTTCAACTATGTATAGGACAGCTAGTCGACCAGCCATGAAATGGTGGAGTGCTAATTTCATGACATTTTCTGGGGAGGATCAGTTCCAATTTTTCTTGTCTAGGTGATTCTCATAAGACCTATGGGTCATGTAATTTTCTCATAAGCATTCAGGCCTTTTAAGGGTTCTACTTCACCCCATGAAATGGGGATTATCAAAAATAAAAAAATGAAGGCCTTCGGGCCGTTTAGGCATTATGAAATTGGATGTCTATAGATATATTACCCAATGCCTCTACCTCAGTTTTAGATCCATCTAAGAGAAGATGTATAATAATCCATTTTGATTCACATAGACAATAAAAATCTCATTTAAGAGATAATATTGTAAAAAAAATTAGAGTATACCACAACTTCCAACTCTAAGTCATCCATAAATTAGTTCTACTCATGGGATCATAATTGAAATTACCCATAAGTGACCATCTGATCCATCTAGATCAAAAAAGATCCCAACCAAACACCTGAGGCGTTATAGAACATTGTGTATCTAATCCGATTCACAAGAAGATTCAAAACTAGATTTATCATCAATACCCTCTTTAGCTTAAGGAAAGATTTTTCACACTGATCTGACCACTCAAACATCACCACATTGTTTGTCATATATATCATTTGTGCTTCCAAATGGTATAAGTATGGGGTGAAATATTGATAGTACCCCATAAGCTCAAGGAAACTTCTAATCTCAGACACATTCCGTGGATGTACCCAAGAAATCCCGGCCTCTACCTTCTCTATGACACATAAAATTTCTAACACGGAAAATACATGATTAAGGAAACAGAACTTGTGAATCCAAAAGTAAAACTTTGACAGTCTTTTCATAAATATGATGTGATAAAACTATACTCAATATAATCTTAAGGTTCCTATAATACATATAAAAATTCATTAAATATATCAAGATATCCTCTAGAAAAATAACGATCAAGGAATCAAGTTATAGATGTAAAATAATATTAATGATATCAATGAATACCATTAGAGAATTTTTTAACCCAAAACGCATGAAAAGATAGTCATATAACCCATATATTCTCTAAAATGTTCTCTTGGAAAATAATATATCTCCTCCTAATATATCAAATAATTTTTTTATCCTTATTAACTGGTACATGTTCTTCATTGTTACTTGATTCATCTTCCTTTAGTCTACATGATGCAACATACTACTATTCACCTTCTTAAAGAACAATACTGGATCACCCCAAAGAGAAGTTCTTGGGATGGTAATACCTTTCACTATCAAATCATCTAACTTCACCTTTAACTCATTTAAATTATTTAGTTCATATGATAAGGAGGAATTGATATTGTTTATGCCCTAGGTATAATATCAATCTCAAAATCAATTCCCCTTACTTGATGAAGACTTAAGAATTCATATGTGAAGACTTCCAGATAACAATCCACCACAAGAGGGAAGATACAGGGGGTACTGTTGATTCATCCATGAGATACAAACCTAAAACATGCATTGTGATAGATCAAATATGACTTAGGTTTGGTCTATTTCTACCTTCACTGACATCCCCCTACTTGATCAACATGAAACTTCCTCTTATATGTGTATTGAATGATACATGTCTCTAGTAGAAGTTGATATTATCAGAAGAATTAGTCAACTAGTCTATTCCAAATATCACAATGAAACTAGTCATAAGTAAGATCATGAAGTATTATAGTTATTCATAGTTATAAATAACTAAGATACACTCAAGAAATCCATGTACATGGTCTACTTCCTTTCCCATGGGCATGTCAAGAGAGAGTAACTCAAAAGATAAATTAATCTACAAATATAAGCTAGAAACAATGTGGAAGGATATAAAATAATGGGAATTTCCTTTTTCAAAAAAAAAAATAGTAGATTGTACGAAGGTAGTCAAAAATATACCTATAAGTATAGGATTTTCCTCTCTACAAACTTATAGAACATAATCCATTGTGTAAATACTAGATATCTCTAAAACATGACATTGCTTGTATGGTGCTTGACTCGACTGAGTCACTAAAGTTTATGGTGCCTAGCCTAGCTACTAAGGAAATATTCCTACACATTGACATGACCTCATAAAATATATATTTGGCACTTTAGAATAAAACCCCTAGATATAACATATCATATAACATCATCAATATTATTTCGGTGAATTTATGTGTGATTTAATAACATGCCTCCTTCATCTATAAGGGTAGAAACTGGTAGATCCACCTCCAACATAGAGAGTAGAAGAATCCCTACTCTATTCCACATGTCATTGAGCCTACTGTACCTAATCATATTTCCTCTTCATACTACTAGAACAATAACTCACAGTAACACTAGAATGTTTGATAATCAGTAAACTATATGCTGCTGGAAAACCTTCAAGCATTTCCTCCTCTATCTATTTCTCAGAATTTAGGGCCTTGTTAAGAACCCCAAAATATATCATCATCTCAAAGACTCTAACCTGATGTCTAGGATCCATATGTGCCCCAAACTCAAACATTCTAGTATTGTACACCTCATTCATATCCAAAGGAGGGTCAGATCATAACTACTCCATAAAATAAGATGAGTATACAGAAACTGACATCATCCCTTACTAAAGCTATATAGACATGTGGTCGGTCTAGCTTCAACATGTTGGGAATAAAATACATCAAGCACAACTCCTTAAAGGCCTCCCAAGTAAGAATATCATGATTTATATCCTAAATAATAATTCCCCACCACCTCTTAGTGGGTCCAAGAAGCATAGAGGTGGCCATATTAACCCTCTGATCCTCATGAGTATCTACCATATGTAAGATTCTATAAGTGATATCAATAAAGTCCATAGTATCCTGAGGACCACCATATAATTGGTATAATAGTATATATTAGGGTTTAAATCCTCATACATAATAAACCATTTTCATTTTCACTCCTCTTCTCAAATCTAGTGTAATCTATAATACTCTGTGTTGGGACGGGCTTACCGCATGAATCACTAGAGCAGTTGAGGGAGCACGCTCAGGTGTATCCTAATACATAGACTATGGGGGAATTAGTGCATCCTCCGTAGAAGGATAATTCTAGAGTATATATGGAGTCATGTTTTTGAAATTACAAATTAATATTTAGAGAACCTATAACATATTTCTTAAGATAAAAACTTCAGCAATTACAGGGAACACATATGGGGTTCATATCAGGTGACCTATCTTTAAACATACCCACACATGGGATATAACTCACCTAGTTCTACCAAATGATAACAAATAGTCCAATATACCATCATGTTATTCATAATATATATATATATATATATCATAACAATAAGCACAAGTTCAATTAACAAATTCCAACAAAATTACATTAGAAAAGTAGAGAATATGGATATATTACCAAATAAAAATCACAAATAAATCAATTGAATTAAACATATACTATGAAGAAAAAAAATACATACATATATATATATATGCATATATATATACATGACATACGATCTAGAATTATTATTCAGGATGCATTAACCCACCAAAATCCTATAAAATGTAATAGTTATCTCATAACTTGTAACTCGAAGTTATGTTACACATCGGCTGGATAGACATATGGAAACTCCCCAACCTAAGATCTACATAGCATATATAAATTCTAAAATATCCCAAAATATATAAAAATAAAAGAATCAATACTTATTTATCCTATACCATTTTGTAAAAACCCAACCCGAATCACCGAGTTAAATCCAAAATGACACATAACCTCATGTGTGCCTCCTCGTATGAAATAGGATATCAACTAGCGGCGAGGGTCTGAAGTGACATGGAGTGAACATAACCACAGTAATTATAACTATAAATATATGTAACAACATAAACATATTCCAAATAAACAACAAAATTGAAGATATCACAAAATAATGTTATAATAGAAGTTCATGTCAGGTCATAGAATAATAGGAAATGGACCCCATTGTGGAAAGTCAAAAGGCATAGGCATTATATCTAGAAAAATAAATAAGAGGTTCTACAATTGTTTTATAGATTCCATCCATGTATCATTACCATCCTTAACTCCAAGCTCCTTGGTAACCTATTTTTGGGCCCTTTCCCTTCTTCATATCCCTGATAATGATGTCGTTATATTCACTGAGATAATAATATAGGGTGTGAGTATAAACCCAGTAGGACACCGAAAATGCATCCTTAAAATAAGTTTTAATGTATATAGATCTGTATGATATTATGGATAGGAAAATGTGTATAAAATAATACAAACAATAATGAAACAAGAAATCATGAACTAATCAAGCTTCCACGAACCACCATCATACCTTCTTCGACACCATTGAAAATGAATAGCATACAGACTAATCGCTTGAATTAGAATATGATTTGTAACTCCATACACCATTATGGAAAATAAACTTTCTACACTTAAGGTATAGCTACCAAACAACCATTAAATAAAATCAATATCCATGTCTTGTGACTAAATTCTCTCCTTCAAAGGTAAGAATGGATGAAACATTCGAATAATGGATCTCTACACATAAAAAAGAACATTACCCATTGGTACATCATGCCGGAATATGGACCCTCATCCAAAGGTATATGGAATTGTCCTCCCATGTAATAATAACATTCCAATTTTAGACTCTGTCAATCCTATAAAGATCCCCATTCAAGGATTTATGTCATTCGAACTCCCTCTCAAATAAGTTGGCTAAGTCTGTTAGGTTCATTAGTCAACTTGAATTTTGAGGCATGTTTCCACTATTTATGTAAAATATATCTTATAAATAATAATATATAAAGAAACAACATATCATAATAAATATTCCAAATATTATAAATATTACATAATCGGGTTATAAAATTACAATGAACTTTCATGGTAAATCAAATAGTTCACAGTCTATGAAATAACTAAACATAATAAGAAATATAGAAAGAAACATACCAACCTTACCAAGATAAGGTATCATGGGATAACCCGGAAAACTAAACATACCTATCATTATAGGTTCATTACACTAGGAATATAAAAACAGTAAATTCAGGTCAGAAAACTCTTTACAAAGTCACAAGATAGTAAGTAATCACTACCTTTAGCGTGTTGGTATGAATTTCCAAGATCTATCAAGAGATGACACCCAGATCACAAATTTACACTAAAATTTCAGAGAGTAAGACACAATCCATCAACATTAAACCTATAGGATTATAATTCAAGGAATGAATCATACCAGGGGGTGAAATATCGATTGACCTACCAAAATGTATTCACTGTTTATGGTTGATCTATATCTACCTGAGAAATATATTCCAAAATTCCCAAGATTAGGTGTCTATCTAATAAAAAATCATGAATTATCCATTATATCGTGACAAAATTCATATTTCTAACCAAAAAAGTTTGTATTTTTGATTCACCTCAAGAGAGAAAGTATAGAACCAAGATATATGTAGAGAACATATGAAGAAACAATATATTTCCTTGAACCTACATGGTCTGACACTCTAGATCCACCGGATATGAAGCATGGGGGGAGAGGAAAAACCAAGAACCACCAGTAGAAACACTTGGTTCTAGATTCCTAGGTTTAGCAGAACAAATAGAAGGTTTCGTTGGGATTTATCTTAAAAATTCAATTTTAGGATTAATTAATACCTCGTGCATGGTTTGGTCAAACGGTTTCCTAAACTATGCACCAAAAATGTGTGGATTCATTCCTCTTCTTGAAATCCACACAATATAGTACACTATTTGAAAACCATGACTTTGCCTATGTCCTAAGGTACATAATTTCCTTGTAAATTTCACTCAATTTTCTATATCCAAAATCAAATCATGCTTCTCCTAGTGTCCTTCTCCAACCAAGTTACATGGATTCTTATAAAGAGTCTCACAATTCTCCATAATAATTCCCCAACTATTCATCCCCTTTAATGCAAATAAAACCCTCGATAACTAATAATAATCTACCTAAACCTTCTCCCAATCAAACCATAACTCAAAAACATTTAAAGAAGGGAATAAACTATTTTATAAATTACCAGAAAAAATCTAGGCCATTAAAAAAATCACATATAAATTTGGAATACCAAATTCAATTGAAACTATAAAATGTATTCCCAATTTTGACCAATGATTTTATTTTTAATAGAGAAATGTTAAAAATCTCATCAGATTAATTACTATAAAAAATGAATAGATTAACCACCTAAAATAAAGAAAAATATCATTCCATTTTATTTAAAAAAACCAATTCTACTGAGAATATAAACTATCAACTCAAAACATGAAATTTTAAAATGTTCTAGGAAAATTTGATGTATATTCAATGAATTTAGTTGAATATAAATATAATCCCATACCACATAGATATTTTAATTTTTTTTCTTAATATTGATCTTAAGGTGGAATATTTCATTATACACTAGATTTTTATAAAAAAAATTTATTAGAAATTTAAAATAAAGAACAAGGGTCATATGAAAGGTTTAAACAATAGTATGTTTTCCAAATTTCAGAAATATCCAAGACAAATTTTATAATATACATGCCTGATTATAGTTAATGGAGAAGTATATATCTATGTATGCAGTGAAAGTAACTTTTAAGTCACTCATTTCAACATAAGATTGTATGATATTGATTATATTATAAAAAAATAGTTGTTTTAAACCTATTTAAAAATTTCACACCCCCCCCCCCAAACACTTATTTTAGAATTTTTTAAATAATAAACCATTCAAAATGATTTAATGAAAGATATAACCTGAAAATCATATTTTGGAAAGTAAATCCACTTGAATTTTTGTTTAATTTGTGGAATACAATATTATTTATATTTTCCTTCAAATGAAACACAAAAAACATTATTATAAATGAAAAAAAATAAACTCCTACCTATGTGTTTTTTCATGTGGAAGGAAACTGCATTGATTAAACATGGGTTTTCCATATTATTATTTCAAACATTGATCAAATATCTACTAGAATAAAATTAAAATTGAATTCAAATAGGTTGATCGAATAAGTCTACCTCTTCTCTAGAAAAAAACATTAAAATAATATCTAAAACACTAGATAATGTATATGATTTCATATTTAACAAATGTATGTAGAAAATAAATTTTTCAAATTTATATAAGATATATGAACCACCTAAATCTATTGTTTGAAAACTAAATTTTTTGAAATTGTTTTCATAAAAGGGATTAATATTCAAATATTTTCTTATAGAAAAATCAAGTAGAATAATTTTTTTGGTGCAAGTGTTAGGTGAAAGTTCTATTAAAATTGAAATCAAACACCTATTTCATCATTGAAAACTAATTTCTCTTAATCCAAAAAAGGATAAAATTCAATGTTATTTTAAAAATGATGTTATAAACTAATGTTATTAATACCAACATGTTGAGAAAATCCCCACATCATTATTTATGTTTTGTTAATTATAAATCATTATTTTTATTTATTACCACTAACATAAATTGTGAATATTTCATTTCTTTTAGATGAAAATAATGATATCGAACTTATTTATTATTTTTTATTTATATATTTTTTATTTAATTGTTCCTTGTTTATTTATTATTATTTTATTTTAGGTATATTCTATGTAAAACTATTTTTATAAAGATATTTTTGGAAATATGACTTCGATACATAAGAAAATAATTTTTTGCAAATTGTATAATGTGTTGAATGTTCCTTGCAATTTTTAAATTCATCCTTATGAAAAATAAAAATTATACTTATCCAATTTTAAACTTATATAAACTTTCATTCTTATGAAAATAATACTAACACTAAAAATTGATTTTTACACAGGATAATAATCCTTACACACATTGACACAAACACATATTGGACTGTATCATATGAATTCAGTATAATCAAAAACAGTAAATGTCCAATGACACATATATATAACCATATCACTCACATGGAGACTGAAAAATGACTTGTATGTCATCTAAATAACAAATAACGGGTTGAATAACTTGTATAATGATGCTTATATAGTTCAATGACTCATATGAAGAACTAAAAATGACTCATATTCCAATGAATCATGTGAAGTTTTAAGAAAATGTGTCAAATGTAATATAATTGGAATTATAATGGCCTAAAATTTTATAAATTAAATTCCATTTTGAATGAATAAATTCTTTATTAAGTGCTATAGCTATTGAAAAAACATGGATTATTTTGTTTATCCTAGACCAATTATAAAATATAGTGTTTTGGATTAAAAATACCATTAATCATATTAAATTTTTATAATATAGTCATTGTACAAAGACTGTTATAATTAGTTTATTTTGGGTTATGATAAAATACAATTCACATAAATAGAAAAAGTGATAGACTTAGCTAGTAAGATAGTATCTTATAAAGCCTAGTAATCGAAGATCTTAATGAAGATGGAAACACTAGTATTTTTACTTAACTAAGACGAAGATGATATTAAACAACTAAACCTTGATTTAAAGCATTTATGGTAGATGTTCAAGCTTATCGAGATCATGACACAAACCATGTTCGTCGAATCACCCCATGAAAGCAAAACAATCACCCAGCTTTCTCTTAGGGTGTACACTAGTGTAATAAGGGGTTATTCACCTAGACCCTAGTAATAAGAATTTGTGAATCTTCTTTTAATAAAATAATTATGATATATTCCACTTTTTAAAATTACTTTATCTATTTTTATATAATTAATTGGTAAAAAATTTGATTTCGGCATGATGAAATCAAAACTATATTGAGACACACATTTCATATAATCAATATTTTTGAAATAATTGATATTCTAATAAACTGTTATTATTATATAATAACAATTTAAATATAAATTATGATTAAATTTAGAAATGTCCAATTTAATTTTTATAAGAATATGGAACTGGTTAATATCAAAAAAACTATAATTTTCCATTAAATAGGAATTTTTATTTAAAATTTAAAATTATAAAATTTTGAAAAGTATTTTAATAAAATAAATATTATTTTTAAAATCATCACATGTAATGTTTCCAATGGATAATTTTTAATAATTTTCTGAGACAACTGATTTTTTTTGCAAAAAATTAATATGGTATTTAAATAGAGTCTCTATTATAAAATAAAAATGGATTAAAATTGAGGTAATAAATTATAAAAAAGGAACACATGACCAAATATAGATTTTATATTTAAAATAATTATTTTTTAAAGTTATTTTTTTAAATTTATAATCCATTAAGGAATCCTCCAAAACCTATATTCTATTTTAATGTTTTAAAATCAATTCTTTATAAACATTACTCAATTCCATATCACTAAGAGGTTTATTTTAAGAATTTTTCATCTTAATATTATAAAATATTCAAAACCATTCCTATAGGAAAATAATAATCGTAAAACTATGGGATGATCTTTGATTTTGATTATTTTATCATATGGAGTCGAAAACATAAGTTTAGAAATTAATAAGGAAATCCACTCTCTTTTGATATAAATAACCACACAACCTCCCACTCCTTTTCACTAAAAAACCATTTATCAAGAATTTATTATCCATATAACTTTATAAATTCCTCATAAGGTGATCCCAATCTATTAATAATCACCTCCCAATATTCTAGAAGTTCCCTCCCAGGTTGTTGGATCCTCTCATCTTCCTTTTTATTTTGAGTACTTTGTTTGTACTAATCCTTTATATTTCTAATTTTTTTATGTTTCAATGTGTTAATAAAAATAAATTTTATTAAACCTATAATTTCCAAGTAACGATGTACCAAAATTCACTCCCATTAAACCAATCCATGAATCTTTATGCACACTTGTTATCCTTATGAAATTATCCTATTCTTTTTTCATGCAAAAAATTGTGTACCGAATACCCATCAAAATTTACACTCAGTAGAATTCACCAATATGTACCTATCCTTCATCGATTATTTAATTTCATTTATATATCCCACAAACCATAATCACGTGATTAAAATTAATGTATGGTTTTCTTATTTTGAATGATCTATGTGGCATGAAAATGCATGTACAAGATATAAAGGTGATGAGTGGGCTCAAAATTATATATCCTTCTAATGAATTGGGAAAAGATTTTTTCTCATTATATGTCACCTATGGTCAATGTTAGGTTATATTAATTAAATTATATTTTTATTTAATGGTGTTTATCCTTGACTTATTCTTATGATGTCATGTTATAGGTTGTTTCTGAATTCCTATATTCCCATGATGTTACAAGATTATATCATATTTTGATCATTATTTTTACGATTCTCAACCCTTTTATGTCACACTAA
This sequence comes from Viscum album, assembly GCA_963277665.1. Classification (NCBI taxonomy): domain Eukaryota; kingdom Viridiplantae; phylum Streptophyta; class Magnoliopsida; order Santalales; family Viscaceae; genus Viscum; species Viscum album. The sequence goes on along the minus strand of OY728128.1, from coordinate 715,632,473 downwards.
TATTCCTCTTAACTAAAATGTATTACTTTCAGAAAATTATGCCTTGATTATTCCCTTACAGGGTTTTAAAGCTCATCGTTTTCTTATGTTCAACCCCAGGTTATCTCGGGCATTATTAAAGGATCGACAGAATATCGAGGAATGTTTTGGAGTTTTAAAATGTTGTTGTTGTACCCATATTTGAAGATAATTTACCATTTATATAATTTCCCAAAGATATCATGCCTCATGATCTTCAGGGATTCTATTCTGAGTATATTTATAAAATAAATCATGAATTAAGGTGTATGGGTTGCCATAGTTGTTATCAGAGGAAAGTATGATTATTTTCTCTGGAAGACATTGGGATAAGGATAGAAATAGTAAAAAATCCATAAATTATGTTAAATTATATAGTAAGTTATTTACAAGAAACAAAATCCATTTTTGGATACTATATGTGGATGTTTCTCTGGCACAAGCCTTTTTTGCACACCTTCTTTGAAACTCCTAGGGGATATTATTTTCTAAATTCAAAATATCTTTACAACCCATTATTATTTAAATGAAAATTAACATAAAATTTTATGTTAGTAAATAGGCCATCGATAACTTAGATTGAAATACAGCAATTCAAAGGCTATTTCATTTATGAGTTATCCCTTCAAGATTCATTGTTTTCCTTTTATATGTTTAGTCATTCTATCATTCCCATATTTAATTTTCCCTTTATTTTAGTCAATATTAGTGAATATTAGGAACATATTAGACAATAAATGTGATGATCAATGTAATGGATTACTAAATGATATGACTAACCTGGTGGGAGTAGGAATCAAGAACTTCATGAAACTACATTCTCAATTTACACATGTTATGAATAGAAACATGAATTAGGGGAAAACCCCACATCCCCATAATAAATATAATGTTTCAATTTATACCTTTATATGGAAAATGACTTTTAATTTAAGTGGATCTTTTGATCCCTTAATCATGTGGTAATGAATGAACTCTAATGAAGTGGTCTTCTACATCCTCTATTCTTTGATAAATAGAATTTCATGCCATTTGTTTGTCACCTGATGTTCCCTTAATGTCAAAATGGAGATCATTAAATATAAATGGTATAATGGGAATGTATATAGGAATTAGATAATATATTTTAATTATGGTGGTGTGATGGATAAATCTCATGGGGGAAAGAAAGTTGAACATCCCATTTGTAAAAACTGTGGGAAGAAATATACTAGGAATTTCCTGAATGGTATAAGGAAAATATTTAGGTCTGGTAAGGAATTGAACCTATCTAGAGAATTTTTATAAGATAATCCCACCAATTTTGTTGAATAAAATAATTTTCTATGAGAATTAATGCACTAAACCAAGGGTTGTTGACGATAACTGACACAAACAACCTCAAAGTCCAAGAAAAAAATGCCATGTTTATTCTATCACAATCACTAAGGGGGATCCTGATAATTATGTGGTGATATTTAAATTATTTATTCATTAAATTATAGTGAAAATAGAGTTTTAATCTAGATTAATTCATTCTTTCTTATCACACAAGTTTGTATGGACTATTCCAACACCACCACAAAACATGTATGTAGACCTATAGGTGAAAATGGTCAATGGAGACATTATTGAATCCCAAGTATATAAATATCCCCATATCTATAGTTGTAGACTTAACTTCCTAGAAAATATTTTTATACTCCCTTTAGTTGAATTCGATGCAATTCTATGTATGGATTGGATTTCCATATATTGTGCCCAAAAAATTACCAAGAGAAAGAAATCACCCTTTATATTGAAAATATTCCTCTAATTCTACACAAGTTTAAGGAGAATGATGAATCTTCATTGGTATCATCATCTCAAGAATGGATGTTATTTTCTTATGAGAAATTATATTAATCCCAAATTATTGATAAATATGAAAAGATCATCCTTTATGGAATGTTCATTATAAATGAATATGTTGATGTGCATCTAATATAATTGTATAGTCTTCCTATAGGCTGTGAGGTTGATTTCCCAATCAAGATTATACTTCGGTAGTTTATAATATCCTTCAATCCATAAGGAATTGTCATTTATTAGATTTAATATCTAAATAGGTAAATCTATGAGAATCTAGATAAAGGGTGTTTTCTCCCAAATTCTTCACCATTGGCTGTATCAATCCCCCTCATCAAAAAGTATGATTGGTCAATGTGCTGTTAAATTCATTATCATGATCTCTTCAATATCACAACAATGAATAAGTATCCTCTACTAAGTATTTAGGAAATTTTTGATCAGTTAATTTGAGTATGATGATTTTCAAAAGGTGGTTCACAATTTTAGATATTATCAGGTAAAGGTGAATAATGAGGAAATCCCCAAGACACCTTATATAAATGGTATAGGCATAACAAGATCATAGTGATTCCAGTTAGGCTCACTAATTCTAAATATATCTTCATGGAAATAATGAATAGAATCATTAAGGATTTCCTCAATAAATTTTATTTATACTTTATTGACGATTTTCATATCTACGCAAAAATCTAGGAGCAACATGAGGAGAATTTTTACATTATACTAAAGACCTTGTGAAAGAAATGATTTTATATGAAGTTTAGTAAATGTAATTTTTTCATGGAGAATGTAACCTTACTAGGGGAATGTTGTTTCTAATAAATATATATCTTTATATCCTCCAAAAATAAAGGAAATTAAAGAATGGAACATACCAATATCAGGGAAGGAGATCTGTAGTTTCCTTGTATTGGGTTCTTACTCTTATTGATTTGTGTGGAACTTCTCAGGATCGTTAACCCCACTAACCATTTTAACTAAAAAGGGAGTGTATAGTTCCTATGGAGTGATGAATGTGAGGAGATATTTACAGAGTTAAAGAAGAGTATAATCACAATAACTATACTCACATTATCCACCAATGGGGGATGATTTGAGATCTATAGAGATGAATCTAAAAAAAATTGGGTTGTTTACTCATGAAAGATGAAAAATTGTAAGCCATTCCTCCATATAATTAAATATGCATGAGTAGAACTACCCAATGCATGATCTAAAATTGGTTGTAGTGATCATTGTATTGATTATTTATCTAAATTATCTATATAGAGAGAAGTGTAGGATATATATAGATCATAAAATACTTAAGTATATATTCACACAAAAGAAGATCAATATGAACCAATGAAGGTGGTTATAGCTGATCAAAAAATATGATTGTTCTATCCATTACCATCCTATGAAAAAAAACAATGTGGAAGATTATATGAGTAGAAGGGATCCTAAAACACTATCCATGATGTAAATTGAAAGGGATCCAATATTCTTTGTGATGAAAATGATTGAAATGGGAATAATAAAAGGATATTTATCTTAACTTACTCAAATAACTACTCAACCATACATTCATGATAGGATCGTAGAGGCCCAAAAAGATAAGGATGAGTTATAGAAAAGGTACATAATATTATGAAGTTTATGTTTTCTAAATATGAAGATTTACAGTTTGGAACTTGGATATATGTACCATAAAAAATAGAACAGAAGAGGGAGATTATGGATGATACGCAGAAATCATTCTTCTCTATTCATAAATGAATCACTAAGATGTATAAATTATATAGTAAATATTCTGGTGGGATAACATGAAGAGGTGGAATTTATAATTTCTATCTTGATGTTTAGTATTCCAAAAAGTCATGGATAAATGATATAAGTATAATGGTATGATAAAAACAATTCCCCTAAAATTATAGAAATTAGAAAACCTAAACATGGATTTCTTAATAGGACTCTCCAAGACATCCAAATGAAAATAATTCCATCTCAGTGGTATTCAATAACCTTATAAGGTTGGTGTGTTTTATTTCTATCATGGAATATTTATCTATTGACTAACTCACCGTGATATAAAAAAAGGAATAGGTAACAATACATATAGTTCCACTCTATATTGTATTTTATTGAGATTTGAGGCTTACCTTAATCTTATAGACAAGCCTTAAGTAATCATTGAATATAGAGCTTAGTTTATTTAATTCTAATCTCCCTCGAATGGATGGTTAATCTTATAAAACTATTGAGGATATGGGGAGATCATGTTCAATGTATTTCTATGGATACTGGGAACAACACCTTCCCCTATCTGGGTTATCATATAACAACAATTTCTATTTTTACTTTCAAATGGAACCTTGTGATGATATTTATGGTAAGAAGCGTCAAAATCCAGCATACTGGGATAAAGTTGGGGAGTGGAAGATAATTGAGACTCATATTATCTATGATATGATAGAGAAGGTTCAAATAATTCAACTTCATATAAAATCTTCATAAATTCGATAGAAATTCTATAACAATAATCATCGGTGATACCTGGAGTTTGAGGTTGGATATATGGTGTACCTTCATATATCACCATGGAATAAATTTGTGAGTTTTGGGAAGAAGGGAGAGCTTATTACAATATACATAATCTTCTTTAGTAACATGATCACATCATAGTTGTTTATTATCAACATGAAATCCCACCTATCCTACCTCAAGTACATGATTTGTTTTATGTATCCCTTGAGGATGTAAACACAAAACCCCCTCACATTTTCTGAATCCAAAAGTGGAACATTTGAAGAATAAACATTCATATGAGGAGCATTTGGTGAAGTTATTATATTGTATAGAAGTATTTTTATGAAACAAGATGACTCACCACATCAAATATTCTTGGAGAAACCACAAGTTTGAGGAAGAAATTTGAGAATGAGAAATGGAACTTTTCACTGAGATTTACCCTTGACCAAGTCTCAACTCATATTAAATAACTAATGATTGAGAAAAATATATTGTAGTATAAGTTCCAGATTATCAAGATCACAACTCAAACCATGTTCATAGAACCACCCCAACAAGGCACAACTATCACACACTTTACTCTAAGGGTGGATACTGGTGTTATAAGGGGTAATGTACCTATACCCCAATAATATGGATTTTTCTATTTTGTTTAAATAAAAACTTTATTATATTAATCCCTATTAGTATTACTTTATCAATGATTATATAATGATTTTGATGAAAATTATAATTTGACATGATGAGACCAAAATTTTATTAAGACACTCTTTTGATAAATTCAAGATTTTTTTAAATAAATTATATTTTAATAAAATATTCTTATTATATATTAATTATTTAAATATAAATTGTAATAAAATTTAATGAATAAAAAAACAAAAGGGTTATAAAGTGATTAATATCGAAAAAAATAATTTTTTTTTGTAAATAAAGATTTTTATTTAAAAGTGACAATTCTCATATATAGAAAATTATTTTCCAACAATAAATATTATTTTTGAAATCATCAGGTTTAAATTAACTAATGGTGAATTTTTCATAGTTTATTGAGATATTCTAATATTTTTCAAAAAATTAAATATGGTATAAATATACACTCTGTGTTATGAAATCATAATGGGCCAACAGTTAGGTAATAAATGCTCTAAAACATATATAGTACCCAATATAGATTTCACTTTTAAATTAATGAGTTTTTAAGTTATTTTATTAATTTTATAATAGAATGAATCATCTAAAACAAATATTATTTTTTAAGTTTTTAAAATCAATTCTTTATAAACATGGATCACTTCCACATCACCAAGGGTATTATTTTAATGAATTTAGTTCTTTTACTTATAAAATATTGAAAATAATTCCTCTTTCGAATAAATCAAGTGAATAAACCTTGAAATATTTTTGTTTTTTATTATTTTATCACGCAAAACCCTAATCCTAAGTTTAGATTTTAATAAACAAATCCCCTTTAATTATTTATAAAAACCAACTAGCATCCCACCAATCTTTACTAAAAACCCATTTATCCAAAATTTCATCTACCTATATGTCACTAAATCCCCCCAAAGGTGTTCCCAAAATCTTAATTATCTTCTCACATTCATTAAGATGTGCCCTCCAGAGTTAATCCATTACCCACTCTTACTTTTTATTTCATGTTATTTCTTTATACTAGGCCTTTTGTTTTTTATTTTTTTTATGTTTTAATGTGGTTATACACATATTTTTAATTTCACATTTGATGTATAATAAATAAGATAACACTTTTCACTCTCATCAAACACATTCATGAATCATTATGTACACATGTTATACTGTCAAAATTATCACATTCTTTTTCCATGTTGAACATTTGTGTAGTGAATACCCATCCCCATTTCCGATCAAGGGTATTAAACTATATGTTCCTATCATTAATTTATGGGTTACTTCCATGTATATTACCCAAAAACTATAATCATGGTATTAAAATTGATGGAATCAATTTTCTTCTTGTTTGATGTTTATGGAATACTAACACATGTACATGATATGAATGTGATGGTTGGGCCTAGAATTATATATCCTTATAACTCATTGGGTAATGTTTTTATCTCAATATATTACATAAATGGTTCTAATGTGATTATACTAAGCACATTATGCGAGGATTTATTAGAGGTTATCCTTGACTTATGCATATTAATTCTTGTTTTATATTATTTCTATATTCTTTTATTTCCTGGATGTTATCAAATTATATCATGATTTGACTTTTAAGTGTATGATTTTCACTCCTTTTATGTCTCATTGATATTCCTCTTTAATAACATGTATTAATTTCATCATGTTATTCCTTAATTTCACCCTTAATATGCTTTACATGTCATCCAATTATTCTGTGCATCCCCATGTTATATCATGGAGAATTTAAGGAGAGATGGAATATAACATTATGTTTTGGATTTTTCAAATAATGTTATTCTACACATGTTTTAGTTTAATGTTCTATATACCTAATTTCCCATATACACTAGTCCTCATGATCATTTAGGATTGTATTATGAGTATATTTCTGTAATAAAACATGAATTAAGGTGTATAGGTTGTCATAGGAATGACCCATATATAAATGACACATATTTAAAGGAATGATTGAATTAGACATTAATATATATGGATAAATGACTCATATTAAAGAATAAATGAATTGTACACACTACATATTTAAAAAATTATTCACTCCTTGTAATTTTTAAAATTTTATATATACTAATTTATTAAGATTTATTTTTATATATATTTTTTATTTATTAATTTATTTTAATTGTTATATTTAAGGTGTACATTTTCATATTTAGTGTTATATTTAAAAATATACATGAATGATATTAAAAGTGATAATAAGTAGATTACATACACATTAAATGGAAATGAATTCATAGAAAACTATCTTGGAAATCAATGAAACATCATATTAGAGATTTGAATGATGTTTTCAAAAAACCTCAAAATTAGTTCATTGTCTTCACTTCCACAACATCTACTTCAGAAAAGAGGAACTAAAAAACAAAAATATTTTATGTTTTTGTCAAATAAGAAACTCTAAAATTAGATTTTTATGGAACCAATATATGTTTCAAAGATACAAAAACTATGTGTATTGAAAAATAGAGGTGTTCTACATGATCTATCAACTGTACACTTTTATAGTCACTATTGTAAGATTCTTTTTCACTCAAACTCAAGGTGATATACTGTAATATTCCTTTTTTAAGGTACATCCTCTTTTGAGTTTTCATTTTTTTTCTTTGGTTATCAAGGTTTTTATTTTGGGTTTTAAGGATTTGGTGGAGGTTGAATCTTTTAATTATAAGTCTATAGAAAATTTATATGTTACTTAATACAATTACATTCCATTTAATAATTAATTGGGATAAAATCACTAATAGTAATTGGTTTTTTGGTGTAAAACACTAAAAATAGTTACATGATGTGTAATGGAGTTACACTCTATGAAATTCTCGAAGAAGATAATTAATAGGTGTTTTGTGGTTAATTTTGGTTTCATTCCTTCATGATACCTTCTTTCTCTATACCTTAGGGTTACTCTTTGTAGTTTTTGAGTGACATATTCATCATAGATCATCATGAATTGGTGTTTGATACTTGATAAGACCTTTTCATTTGGTTTCCTTTTATTTCTCATTCATTAAATGAAGTGGTGAAACCTTTATATAGTTGTTAGTTTTGGGAGTTTGTCTTGATCCTAGGTGTTGATTACCGATCTTCTTATAAATTGTGTTTTTTTCATTCAATGATATTCGAGGGTTGTGGTGGGGAAATCATTCATCAAAAATATTGAGACATGTGGTCTAATTTCTACCTCCCATATTCATGATGATAATTGTGTCCCTGTAGTGGTGGAATTTCAATTTCCATTCTTGGAAATTACATCATGAATTTGAGTAATTAATTATTTAATTAATTATTAGAATCATAGAATTTATGGATCACTGTGATTCTAAATTTTTTTGATTATGTGATATTTAAATTGATGAATAATGTAAATTATAAAATTGGACATTAATAAAAAAAATTAACTGGTAGCCACCCTTGGGGTGTGAAAGTAAGATAATAAGGATAAATTACAATTTTGGATTTCATGGAAAATGAAGTTGTGAAACAGGTAAATAATGAATTGTGCTAATTGATGCTAAATTTTTGGAAATATAGAACCACATGATGTGGTATATTTGATTGAGTTGTGGGATAGGGATTGTTGCTATAAATACTCATGGGGTACTAGACTATCCCACTATGCACCAAATATATTTATGCATGCATGTGATCACTGAGTTGTGGGATAGGGATTGATACTTAAAATACCCATGGGATTCCAGACTACTTATCCAGGACCCCATTGTTTGAATTTAAAATTTAAATGATTTAATTAATGAAAACCCATGATGTAATAAAATATAATATCCCTTTGGGAACAGTTCAAACTCCCGCATTCTTCGTAGCAGGTATTGATGGTTCAAGTTTCATCATGAACCCAATAATTTTATTTGGTTACCTAAAGAATAATTTAATGCAGAAGCTATAAAATTCATTGATTATATTTTATTCTTTATACACTACAAACATTTTTATATATTGGATATTGTTGTAGCCGTCATTGGTGGTGGCCTTATGAGTTATATTTACACCCTACTCAGGATTCCTGATCAATACCTGAATAGACATCATGTATACAGGATAGGAAAAGGGAAATAATCCTATGTTATATGAATGTTTTGGGATTTATTATGGATGATAGAACTATACATGATGTCAGGACCCACTTAGAATATGTTATTGTGCCTTTATTTTTTTGGGTTTTATTTGGACACTTGACACATATAAGCAATGACATACCGACTAAATTGGTTTGAATATTGTTTTTATATTTTGGTTTACCATATGATATTGGATGTATTTTGTTATGGAGTTATTTTGGTTGTTTTTTATCATCATTTAGATATTATTTATTATTAATGTTTTGGGAAAATTTTGATAAATTCGGTATATCCTCCCCATGATATATATATTATACCATTACTACTAGTTAGAAGCCTATGGAATATAGGGAGGTGTGCCTGAGGTTATGTGACCAACTCACTTAGGGAATTAGTATTTGGCCTATACGTTAGGATGTTACAAAGAGTTATTAGAGGAGTTTTCTTTTATTTTCATTTGTGTTACTATATGGTAAAGGTACATAGGAGACTAGGATGAGTTGGGAAACTTTCATAAGATCGTTCATTGGAGTAGATAATCCATGTTTGAGGTAAAACCTAAGTACCTATAGTGGGATCATTGATAAAGATGTTTCTATTACAGTTAAATGTTATTTCACCTTGGGTGATGTACTTGTTGTGTGATGTTATTATTTTCTAAGATTTTATTTGTGCCCTAGTATGGCATGAGAATTGTGTATACATTCATAATTCTTTGAACTCATGATTATTTGGAAACTGGCATAATTTTAGGCATGCACGGAAAAAAAGGTATTGTCTTACTTGTTTAAATGAAAATATTTTCATAACTTGTGAAAATTAATTAACAATGGTGCCTAATATGAGATTAACAACTGTAAAATGATTTAAAATATGGTAAATGTTATAGATAAATGGGTTTCTAATGGGAAACCTTGGAATATGAAATGGTTTTCCATATTATAATCCACGACTAAGGTGAGGGATCTTTGAGGGTAGTGATTATGCCTCAATTTTTAGCATGTGGTGGGGTTTTATAAAAAGACTTAGTATGTATTTTTGTGAATCAGTCTTATATAAATGTGTTAATAATTTGATATGTTTCCTAAGTCATGTGTTTTATATTTTAAAAATATTCCTCTATGAAGATTCTTATTGATAAGATGATAGGAAGACATGGATGGGAATGATCATATAGTAATGGAACCAAAGTCTTTAATAGTTTGGGTGAGAATGTCATAGAGATGTTTCTTGGGAACTATAATTGATTTAGGCAGTTTATAGAAATTCAAATAGGGAGGTTTGTGAGGAACATGTATGACTTAAAGTGGGATTTCCAGTTTCACCACCCACAAACATTCACATGAGAGGGTATACCTGAGGCAATTGAGTTATGGTTTGAGTCTATTCAGATGATTCTTACCACTTAGTGACTCCTTCTGATAAGAGAGTCAATTATGCTACATTAATGTCATGAGATCAAGTGAAGAGTCGGTTGGAAATCCAAACATGGGATGGATATATGGAGAATATGGTATGGAATGACTTCTAGTAAATGTTATTGGATCACTTTTACCTTGATATGCTTAGGAAGGAGAGGGATGAAGAGTTTATGAAGTTGAACCAGAGGATAATTACTGTAATGGACTAAGTTGGTCAGTTTATATACATACAATGCCTTGTTTTGGCATTTTCCTAGGATGAGGCTAATGAAAAAAAGTTGTTTTAAAATGGGATTATATGTGAGATTTTGTCTAGAATTAATATATTTCGGTTGAATTAATTTATTAATTGGCGAATCAATATCTCATATCTGAGGGGAACCCAAATAAGGACACCAGTGGAATACAGGTGGTTTCTATTAGAAAAATAGGATGTATTTATTCCATGAGTAGGAAGCATAACTTTTAGATTGGAATTTAGGGAGATAAAAAATAAAGTGGTCAGGGAGATGGACCATTTAATCAGAGAAGTAACTGAATATTCTACCTTGAATGTAGTGGGTTGGGATATATTCATAACTAGTGTCTACGGTCACCAGTGAAGTGTTGAGACTGTGGAAGGACGGGTCACTTGTAGAGGTATTGTATAAACCATCAATCTATGAGTAGGGACCAAGGATCCAGGAATATTCATAACCTTGGTATGGGGTTTTCTTCCCTATATCAGTCAATAAATTGGAGTTCTATAGGATGTGTTAGTTGACATAGTGGTATTGGTACTTCTGGGAAAGAGCTCCCATATCAATAGAGTGGATCTGCTTAGGGGACTTAGACTGTATCACATAGAAGAGGGGTAGGACCATTGCAGGCAGTTCAACCAACACTTGTGGATAGAGAAGTTATGACATCGATGGTTAGAGGAACTATTATTATAGATTCTATGCTCTATAGTGCATTATTTTAAACTCGTTCCTCTCATTCTTCTATATCATCACAACTTTTGAGTAGGTGAAGTATGATCTTGGAGATATGTCTATTTCTGATGATCGATACGCCATTGGGAGTATGGTTGAGACACATCTGTTTATGCAAGGGGTGTCCTCACAAGTTTGGGTATTACCGTTTCTGCTAGGATCTTTATATAATTAACATTTCTGGTTTCGACATGATATTGGGTATGGATTGGCTAGTATCATACTAAGCACACATAGACTGTTTCCACCAGAGAGTGACATTTTTTTCTCCTGAGGGTGAAAATTATGTTCATAATGGAGAGAGAGATATCATGGAGAAATATTCAAGGTGATATCATTAGAAACTATGGGAGATCACCTCCTAAAATGAAAGTATTTTACTGGATTATGGGATTGTGAAGAAGGATGTAATTATACCAGTAGTAGATCTGTTTCATGGTCTTTTTCTGAAAGACTTATAAAGGATTTCACATGATATGGCTGTGGAGTTTACAATAGATCACATATCTAGAGTTGATCTAATTTCTCTTCAACATTATAGAATGGAACTAATATAGCATTAGGAACTTAAGTCTTGGCTGGAAGAGTTAGTGGATAAGGGTTTTATCTATCCAAGTGTGTCAACTTGGGGTTCCCTAGTCTTATTTTACAAGAAGGTTGACAAAACCTTGCACTTATGTGTTGATTAAAAAAAGTTAAACTAGATTATAGTGAATAATTGATATCCTATTTTATATATTGACGATCTATTTTACTATTTGATAGGATCCTATGTTTTCTAAAAAATTGACTTGATATCGGGATATCAATAGTTGAGATTTTGTACATATGATATACCGTAGACTAGTTTTAGAAATATGTATAGACCATTTGAGTTTGTAGTAATGTCTTTTAGGCTGAAGAATGCTATTATTGTGCTTATGGACTTGATGCACCAAATTTTCCACCCATATCTGGATTAGTTTGTGGTAGTTTTTGTGGATGACATCATGGTGTACAGTAAGAGTCATGGTGATCGTTCCTGACATCTTGAAATCATTATGAGTCAATTAATAGAGCATTAAGTATACACAAATATAACTAATTTTCAATTCTGGATCAATTGGGAATATTTCACGGGTCACATCATCTCAAAGGAAGGTGTGTCAGTGGATCCAGAGAAGGTGTGTGTAGTGATTTTTTGGGAGGATCCCAATAATGTTTCTGATATCCATAGCTTTCTTAATTTGGTTGGATATTATCATAGGTTCATGAAGTAGTTTTCCTGATTGGAATTACCTATTTCAGGATTGACAAAGAAGGGGTATACATTTTAATTGTCTAGAGAAAGTAATAATTCTTTCAAGGAGTTAAAGATGAATTTGACTACCGAATTGATCTTGGTCTTACCTAAGTCAAGTGAGGAGTATACAGTGTTTTTTGATGCATCTGGGATATTTATTGGAGTAGTGTTGATGTCAGTAGATCGATAGATGGTGTAAAAGTCATGATAGTTGAGGCCACATGAATGGAAATACCATACGCATGAACTTGAGTTAGTAGAAGTGGTTTGTGATTTGAAGTTTTGACAACATTATCTATTAGGAAAAAAGACTATTCTATATACTGACCTCATGAGCTTAGAGTATATATTTTCACAATGATATTTCAATATATGGCAGTGAATATGGGTTGAGTATATGCATTCTTTTTATTTTGAGCTAGAATATATACCCAAGAAGGGAAATAATGTTACTGGTGCTTTGAGAAGGAAAACAAAAACTCAGGTAGTTCAGGATTGTGGCACTGAGTAGAATAAAATGAATTTGCGGGTAGATATTCATTTTTTGGTTAGGTAGGGCCATGAGTGGATGACACACATATCTATATTAGTTGAGGTCACACTTTTGAGTCGGATTAGGGTGAGGATGTATGAGCTTCTAGAGTGTTTATCCTTGAGGGAAATCCTTGAAGGTGGCGAGTCACCTTCAAACTAGACCACAGATTATGATGATACCATCTCTATCAGAAACCATGTTATTGTGCCTGCATGTATTTGAGAGGAGTTGATATGAGAATTTCATGCATCCATGTGGGTGGTTGTAACACCCCAAGATTTTATGAGATATATTCTTTTTAATTTCTTGGATGTCTTCTATTATACACTACACCAATATTATCTTGTACTATACGCAACACTATTCTTGGCTCGTGTTACACACAATTTCAAGTTTATTTTGTGGAAATTATTCTACACAACATTAAGTATAGATTTTTTAATGTATAAATGAAATAAGTTATGATTATGTTATACGCAACACCAAAGAGAGATTTCACTACACGCAACCCTAACTTGGCTTGCATTACACACAATCGCTACCTTCCTCGATAGCGTGTGTAGTACGCAATACCAGGTTTCACTAAACAAGATATATTCTTAAAATATTATATAAAATTGCCATTATGAATAGTAATACCCAATTTTTGAAATTTTTTAAATTGTAAATTTCTAAATGGACTTCATTTTTGGATTCATAATATCGAAATTTTCCTAGGGTGAATTTTTGGTATTTTTCTGAAAACTTTCAATTTTTGATGAATAGTGAAAACACTAAGTTATTGGTTAAAATCGACTTTTTATTTAAATAATAATTTATTTTTATTTAAATTTATTTTAGGTCAAAATATATACATAATACCTATATAATTTCAATGTAATTCATTGGAGTCATTTTATAATAATTTTAGATATATAAAAATTTTATTGAACTTTTTACCGTCTTTTACCCACCTCCTAGGAGCATTTGCAAATTTACATAAAACATAATTCTTCCACTTCTATGAGTTGAATTTCAAAAATCCAAGAGACACGGTTGATATCAGTACGTAAAATGTGGTTTAATGAGATGAAAATATTTTTTGGTGAATAGTAACTTTTAGATTTTATTTACCGCAATTAAAAGTAAATACGGTAATTAAGGGTAAAATTGATATTATTATTACCCTAAAACATACACTAATTCTATTGGATAAATGTAATTTGGCCAAAAACATCCTTAGTAATAAAATATTACCCTTTAGGTCTACTTGGATCAGATTAGGACATTTATTATTATTTTATTTAAAGAAGAGTTAAAATAGTTAAAATCAAAGTTTAATAACTAAAACATTTTTAATATAGGGTTATACATAAGATAAATTCGACTATAAATATTCATTATAAAGATAAAAATATTTCCTACATAATTATTGTTTATTTATATTTTTTAGATATTAAATAATTTAATTTATTTATGACATAATAAAGATGCAGTAATTACTTTATTAATGAGATATTAAAATAATTGATATTATAAATACATAAATAAATGTAATTTGAGACTTTTTATGAATTAAAATAATTTTCTAGGTTAATATAAAATATTTTGGTTGGTTATATGAATTTGTTTTGAAGTAATAATGATGTTATGAATTTAGAAAAAAAAACAAAATACCAAATAGTGTCACAATTGACATAAAGAGTTTTTAAAACAAATATTATATTGTTAACTGATATAATAGAACTAAAAATATTAGGTTCGTCCAAAAGACTTATATAATGTCATATATGACATTAATGAACCAATTGGGGTTCGATTGGTAGTTTATGGTAAGTTTATTAACCATATAGTGTAAGAATACAAGAAGACACAGTAAAAGTTAAATTATTTAACTTAGAGTAAAATCTAAATGATAAGGTTAAAATGGTAACCTAAAATTGTATAAAACCTATTGGTTGATATTATTTCTACCCCTACCCACCCTATCCTTGAAATAAGTCACTTTGGAGCCATTATAAACCGAATATGAATTTATTGTAAAATAATATTTTATGTTTTTTCTAAGGTTCCCCTCACCTCTCTTAAAAAAGGGAACTCCCCCTTCTCTCTAAGTCACACCTCCAAAGCCATTTGGATTGTCCAAAACTTGCCCAAATACCCTCTCCATTGTCCTCCCTTAATCCTAGAGTCCTTCCTTTAGTCATAAATCCAACCTAAAAATCCCTTTTGATCAAATCAAAAGGAAGAACCCGAAGAAGAGGTAAATATCTCACCACCTATTTCAAGTTCCTTTCGTCTTCCACTTCCTCCTTCTTTGTTGTTTCCAATATAAAATAATAACTCCAGTATCTTATATATATTTTGATTTTATTATAAAAATGTTACAACCATATTAGTTATTTTATCCATCCAATGAATGAAAAAGTCACCACACGTGCGTATGTACAACTTGCCGTCTCCACGTCGTGGTGTAGTTTGTTATTCAAACATTTCTTCATTTGGATGGGTATAATAATGAAAATAAATGATATAAATAAAAGATATAACATTATGATAATTATTTATATATTAAATACCATCCAATTATATAGGATTTTGAAATCATAAGAATGATATTGTCGCTCGTGCGTACGTACAGACTACCGTCTCCACAAACGCGATGAGATTCATTCTCCATGTTAACCATTCAAGACTGATTATAAAGTATATTTAATAAATAATCATAAAATATATGAAATAATAATGATACTGGATTTATGTAATTATATGTTTCATTTACTTAATTCCATTCAATTCAATAGGGAAACGAAAATAGCGTTCATGTGTACGTACGGCCTACCGTCTCCATGAACGGTGTATTTCATTTCCATTTATCAATCTATCATATATATTTACATTCAGAATATATATTATATCTAAATAATGTTTTAAATTCTGGAATTAATTAAATCAGGATATAAGTAATAATATCAAGAACAACAAGTCCAAACACGTACGATAAATGAAATGATTTTACCCAAAACACTGCTTTCACATGGAATTGATAAAAGAACACGTAATATAAAGTCATAAGTGAATCACATATTATATCATAAATATTATTATGGTTCTATTAAAAGTTAA
Source organism: Viscum album (assembly GCA_963277665.1). Lineage (NCBI taxonomy): Eukaryota > Viridiplantae > Streptophyta > Magnoliopsida > Santalales > Viscaceae > Viscum > Viscum album. Next base: position 715,616,034 of record OY728128.1, on the reverse strand, counting down.
TAATATATTTCAATCCAATATATAGGAGTTTCTGACACGTATGGAAGAAATTGGACCTAAGGTAAGGGAAAATCTCGCAATCTCATTTTTATGTGAGATTGTTTATACTTCAGAATTTACTAGGGAATATTTATCATCCAAATCCATGTTTCCTCAATATTTAATATTATTTATATCCTCCTACAAATTTTTAAATCCAATTTTAGCTATTGGTGAATTTTTATTAATATTTGGGAAGGAATATTTTGTTGTTTTCAGTATGAGATACTTTTTGACTTTTTCGGCCAATGTATGAGAAAAAATGTTTTTTTTAACTTATACAACATGAAAAGATTTTTATGATTTCATGGATCATTATTTAAATGAAGATTCCTTTAAAAGTTTTCAAGTTTATTTTCAATTAACTTCTTTTAGTTTAAAATTGTAAGACATATTGAGAAATGATAAATGTTTTTGAAGTAGAAAGGATATTTTCCTCAAGAATGGAGTTCAAGTGTTTTATCAAAATTATTTTACATATAAGATAATATAGGGTTATGTTTCTATCCCTATTTTTACATTGATATGATTATTTTATGATGGAATTACTTTTATGAAGTCCTTTTATCTTATATGGATTATTTTTTGATGTCATGATGTTTAATAATCCCATTTTTAGTACATGGGTTATGCTATGATGTATGATTTATGATTTTGGGGTACACATAAGAATGGTTTCATTATGAGAGGGGTGAGACCTATATATCCCTCCATTGCATTGGGTAATGATTTATATCTTATCAGATAGACATGGCTGGAATGGCAAGTGAATCTGGTTCAGTAATACAGGGCTGGAACGGCAAGTAATCCTGGTTCCATAATAGACTTTGGCCACTATGATGGTCTTGGTATAAATGCCTTGGATAATATGGAAATCATAACATGTGCTTAATGGTTTCCACAATTACATGTTTTATTCCGGTGATATTTTATCATGATTAATATTCCTTTATGATCTATGCCTTATGCCCTGCCAAGATTTGTGTCATTACCCATGATTTTTATGTTTTATGTTCGTGTTCTTACGTTCAAATGTTTAGGTATTGTTTTATGTTCTCCATGTTTTATCTTACTGAGAATTTGATCTCACCCTTTTTATGTTTTATTTTCCCCAGGATATAAAGAAATGTTTTAGGTAAGAAAACCAAAGGGAAGATCTTTATGGGAGATGTTAAAGATCTTTCACCATTATTAGAAGATTATGTTATGAGTTTCCAAAGACACTAAACTAATACGGTCTTTGGGTGTCTGTTTTTTTCATGTATTAAGTAATCCGAAAAAGTAATATAATGTCTATGTATGTCAAGCTATGGGTCTCGACAATGGTGAATCCAGGTTTGACCAAAATGTATCATGACCAACCTTGATATTATTGGTGGAAGGGCCTGAAAAAAGAGATTTATGGGTTCGTGACCAGATGCTACACCTTTTAATAGGTCAAGGATGAGTATCCACATCCTTGTGGTTTACGATAGTCATTTCTCATTCCTAAATTTATGTGGGTGATATTACCAAAGACTTCATGATGGGTCTCCTGAGAAAACCTCCTAAGAATGATTTTATTTTGGTAATTATGGACTAGCTGATGAAATTAGCACATTTTTTACCTATTCAAGAGGCTTTCTCAATGGATTAGTTGGTATAATTATATGTTTGAGAGATATTTCACCCACATGGGGTTCCAGAGAATGTATTTTTAGACAATGAATTTCATTTTAATTTATGTTTCTAGAATGTCTTGCATAATGTTCTTGGTACACATAAATTTCTAAGTACTACATTCCACCCACAGATAGATATGATGTCGAAGCATAATCTACAAGTTTTAGGGGATATGTTATGGTTATTCATTAAATACTTTTGTGGGTCTTGGGAGAATCACTTATCCCTCATTGAGTTCTCCTATAAAAATATTTATCAAGATACTATTAACATGGTTACATATGAGGATCTTTATGGTATTCTGTGCTGATCACCTCAATGTTGGATGGAGGATGGTGATTTAGTGTTATTGGGATTAAGTCTCATTCAAGAGACATTGAAGTAGGTTTATTTAATTCCAAAATGTATGTCTACAGCTCATACTAGGTGTAAGTAATATGTTTATCAATGTTATTGACCCCTAGAGTTTACAGTGGTAGATCATATGTTCCATCGAGTGTCACCTAAATTGGTTCACTGTAGGATTTAGAGGTAGGGTAAGTTGATTCCCAGGTTTGTAGGACCTTTCAAGATTGTGTAGATAATCGCATTAGTGTTGTAATAATTGGATATTCTATAGAGTTATAGTGTTATAATCAATGAATTTCATGTGTTACAACTTCAACAGTATCACCCCGACCATTCTCATGTGTTCTATGTTGATGATGTTGATCTTGAGACTATTTATTCCCTTGATGAGCATAAGATACATGTTGTGGATTTCAATGAGAATGTTTTGAAAGTAAATACAATGCTTAAATTTCATGTATTATGGAAACATGTCCATTTTCATCAGGAAACATGGGAGAGAGAAGTTGATATGTGGGCTCAGTGGCCCAACCATTTTACCTCAAAATATTAGTTATGATTGGGGTAATACTCTAGGATGATCTATTATAATGTGGCGATATTTTAAGATCCTATTCTTATGATAATTACACCCCATTTTCAGTTTTATAATTTTTTCTAAGGTTGGTGGGGGTTTTATTTATGTTTTTATAGATTTTGGGGAGGTTTGATATTTTAAGTATAGTATTTGGGATAAAAAATCATCTACATAAAATTTACATAGCGTGTAATTTTTAATCGTGAAAAAATCACCTATGGAAATTGGTTTTTTGATGTGAACCATTAAAAATAATTATAGGATGGGTAATGGAATTAAACACTTTTTAATTCCCCTATAAGAAAATTAAAATTTGTTGTGTGGTTCATTTGCATTTCATTACTTCATTCAACCTTCCTCCTCTCAACCCTAGGGAAACTATTAGTGGTTTTGGACTGATTTCTTCGTCTCCAATAATCATGGATTGATGTTTGATATCCAATACACCTTTTTTATTTGGTTTGATTTTGTTCCACCCTCCATCAATAAAGTTGTGAAACTCTTCATAGTTTTTTCTTCTGGGGGTTGGTCTTGATCCTAGGTTTTAATTCTAGATATTCTTCGCAGTTATGTTTTTATCCATTCAAAATCAATTGAATGTTATGGTGGGGTGATTATTTTTCAAATATATAGAGTTTTTTGGTCTAATTTTTAGTTCCCATATTCTGGATTATAATTGCGTGTATGTAATTATGAAATTTTAATTTTCATTCTTGTAAATATCATAATAAATTGGATTATTAAATTGGTTAATTAATTTTTAAAATCATGAAAATTATGGATCAATTTGATTATGATTTTTTTTGATTATGTGATGTTAAAATTTATTAATAATGGGAATTAATCATTTTTTGACTAATTGGATTTTGAAACCAATAACCACCTGTGTGGTGTGCCGATAAGATGAAAAGGTTAAATTATAAATTTTTCTTTCCGGATAAATCAAATTATAAAATGTGTGAATAATGAATTAAAATAATTCAAGATAAATGGTTGTAAATAAATAACCATGTTATGTGATATTTGGGACTAAGTTGTAGGATAGGGACTGCTGCGCCAAATACCCACGGGGTGCTAGACTATCGCCCTAGGTCCCTAATATATTTATATATGTATGTGATCACTAAGTTGTGAGACATGGAATACTAATCCAAATACCCATGGGGTTCCAAACTACTTCCCTAGGACATTAATGGTTGAATTGTAAATTGAAATTGTTTTATTAATGAAAACACATGATGTAATAAAATGCAATATCCCTTTGGGGATGGTTGAGACTCTTGAATGGGTCGAATTAGGTATTGATGTTTCATGTTTCATCGTGAACCTAGTAATTTTATGTGGTTAACTAAAATATAATTTAATGTTGAAGTTTTTTAATTCATTTATTATATTTTATTTGTTTTACATTGAATACAATGTTGTAGATTGGATATTTTTTGAGATGTATTTGATGGAAACATATTTAGTTGTATTTACACCCTACATAGGATTCCTAATCGGTACCTGAATAGACGTCATATTTTCAGGACAAGATAATGGTAAGAACCCTATGTTAGATGGATAAGTTGGTATGGATCATGGATGAAGGAAGTGGAAATGATTTCGGGACCTACTTGGTATATATTAGTGTGCCTTAATGTTTTGGGTTTTATTTAGTCACTTGACACATATATGGAAAGACATATATATTTCTTTGGTTTTGATATAATTTTCATATTTTGGAGTATCATAGGATATTATTCTGTATTTTTTTATAGTATTATTATTGTTTTTCTCTATCATCATTTTGTTATTGTTTATTATTTTTTACTATTGTGATACTTTGATAAATAGGGTATAGTCTCCCCATGGTTTTTATATTAGAACCTCGCTGCTAGTTGACAGACTCTGGCGTATCAAGAGGTGCACCAGAGGTCATGTAACCAAACTAATATGGGCATAAATATATGGCATCTGGGTTAGGATTTTACATAAACTCTACAACTCATATAATTTCCATGGTTTCCATGAGATTTAGATATTTTCATGCCCAACTAATGGTTTTACTTGGATATATACTTCCCATCTATTTTTTATGTGCATTATATGTTTGGTTTATGATTTTTTATTTAATGGTAATAATTGTGGTTTAACACTACCCATTAAAATGTGTTTTCTAGTGTGCCTCTAGATGGATAAAGATGTACTATTCAGTTTGTTCCTCAAGTTGAAAAAGGAGTGATAATTGTGTTGTGACATTCAGTTTAAAAAATGATTGCAATGGGTTGTGACTTCTGATTAATATAATTTTTTTTTAGGTGTGCCTCCACTAGAAAATGAAGTTTTAATTAGGTTTTGAATCCCATTTATAAGATAGTATTTTAGTGGGTTCTATTTCTCTTAGAGATAAAGAGAATTGAAGAGTAAACATTGGATTATTTTTATTTGAAATATTATAAAATTTATTGTGTTAAATTTTTTTAAAATTTTCCACTGCATAACATTTTTAACTCTAATGTAATCTTTAAAATTTTATAAACAAGTTAATGCACCCCCAACCATTAAGATATCTCAACATCTTGGAAAACTATTAGAGTTAAAGAGAGAAACTTCATCTAGAATGTGTGTGTGTGTGTTTGTTGTTAACATATTCATATACTTAATCATCTAATGGAAAAAAAAACATTTAAATAACTTGTTCCAATTATAATGATATTTTGATTACTTAATGGATATATTTTATTGATGGTATTGACTATAGATATTGGTGGGCTCGGATAGAAGCTAATCATTGATCATTTGACTATTATAGTAAATCCTTACAAGTTTCCCAAAGTATATCAAAATTATTTGACTACTAATGACGTTGTTAATAGAATGAATATTTTGTATAATGACCCAACAATTTTTACACATATTATTTCATTATTTTTAACATAAATATCCATTAATAAAAAATAAGGACTGAAATTTCCTAGTTTCTTTGGATGACTAGGTATGTAAAAAATAAAAATTTAAATAAAGTGTCTTAATTTTAATCTCCATAATGTGTTTCTAAATACCTATGAGTCCGTAAAACTATATGGGATACACTATAAAAATAATATAAAAAATGGTAAATCTAAAATAACCATTAAGGTAATAATTATTACATGGAAACAAAACGTGTGAGTCCAAGGAATAACATGATATCATACAAGAGAAGGCTCGTGAGTAATCACATGGGAGAATAAAAAAATAACTATATATCAAAAGATAATGATGATATATAAAATGTGAAAACAACACAAAACATGACATAATCTTAAGTCAATGCTAATATCCAATACAAAATAACAAGGTATACAAAGTCTCATAGTGGATTATATTTACTCCCTAATCACATAAAAAATATGTCATGAGAAAAAAGCTGTACCCAATGAATTAGAGGACTATCTGGGTGAACACATCATAATACTTTCATTATTATTTGTTCCACAAAAAGTAAATTAATTATAATTCGTAAACACAATAATTACCCAAGTAATGATAACGAATTTCATAATCTTTCCTAATATCATAATCAAAATAGAATTTTTAAAGGTGGTATTTGAGAAATGATCATAAGGGATATATTAACCCATAAAAGTAAGTTATTATACATTATTTATATATTTTAGTGACATATATACATAATTTATAATAATTATATAACATTTAAGAGAGATAGAGAGAGGGTAAGCGAGTTAGATATAAAATGGTCATCACCTAAAGAAAATGTTGGTTTTGAGAGATCCCTTACATTGAGTACGATAACTAATTTATTATATTTAACTTCCTGAATAATAAACATATATTAATTATTTACTTTCTTAAAAACCATATTCATGTTTATTGTTATAATTATTATCATGTTATATTTAATTACTTAGTCATTTAGATTCATGTCTATTGTTTTGGATGATATTCAGCTCATTTTCCCAAAATCACATTGGTAAGTCAACTAAGGTGAAATAGATTATTATTTCAACATCTTTATAATAATAATAATCAAACCATTATCACATTTATAAAATAATTTTGCATTTTGATCCAACAATGAAATGTGATTATGAAAAATTAACTCTGTCATAATCAAGGAGATGGTAGGTCCTATTTACGCATGAGTAACATTTCCATTTATCAATGATCAGGATGGAAAGAAGGTAAGTGTTATGTTACCTTCTATAATGATCATTATATCATAAATAAAATATTATTTATTTAAATACATTTAAATATACCATCCATATGATGTGGTAATGAAAACATAATCACATAGCTTCATGGAAATTGTAATCCACATGTGTTCATGAATGATGCTATCATCATTTAATAAATGGAATGATAAGGAAATATATGATATATTACTTTTAAATGATGATAAATATATCATTAGTATCATAAATATATATACATTTAATATATCATGAAAATCATCTGTGAGAGGTGATGATGGAAAACAAATTACATTGGTTCGCGAGATAGGTAGTTCATCGTACGCATGAACAATGGGTTGGTTTCCCAATTAATAGAAGATAATATTGATACAGATTATTACATTAACATAACAACATCTCACTATGTGGTAGATACTGGTTTCATTATATCATCATGTGTGAATAATATTTGAAGGATTTTGAAGAATAAATAAAATCGAAATACTTTGTTAAGAATGATTTCTCTTCTTTAGATAACATATTTAGGGTTTCACCAAAATCCTTACTAGGAGGATTACTTGTCAAAACCAATATTAGAGGATTTAGGAAGGTAACTAAGGAATGTATTTTGGAAATTATTGGTTAAAAATGACTTTTTAAGTGTGACTAAAATAGAATAAGAGGTTCTTGTTTCTAAGTAGGGGTGGGGCACTTTTGGAATTATATAAAGTATTAAATTAATATAAACTAAATTCCATGAAAAATGGAACAAACATAATATAATAAAAAACATGGTTAAAGTTAGTTTCTCGAGATTGGGTGAATTCATTACCCAAAAAAATTTATATTAAAAATGTTTTAACAAAATCCACCAATTAATTAAAAAACATCCCAGTTTACCAAAACAACAAATTTATATAAGTATTAATCGTTTAAAATATTTCATGAAGGTTTATTAGGTATCAGTTAAAAAAATAATGAAAACTACTATAACTTTTTAAATAAATTTTCTAAATCAAAATCTTATATAAACACTAATTAATACTAACGATAAATGTGAGGGTTTTCTTTGTAGTTTAAATCAAATTCAGTTTTAAAGATTAAAAATATAACAAAAAACACACTGTGAAAATGAATACAAGAGGTTCCAAATCAAGTTGAGACTTAAACCTCTCTACGTGGAAATAACCAACTATAAAAATGACTATATAAAATAATCTATGATCCCCAAACTGGATATGTTTTACAATATTAATGTTGTCCCGGACACATAAGGACCTCTTCCACAATACCCATGGGAATAAAACAAACATAATCCACACATGGACCTCTTCCATAACTCCATGGGAAAATTGATGTAAATAAGTCTTAAATAAGATATCCAATTTCTAAAAGATAAATTATAGGATATAGTGTGTGTTTTAAATATAGATTCTACCCACATTGCTCATATTGTAAATAAGATAAATATATAGGGAAAATAATAGATGTAAAGATTGTATGTTGATCGATATAATAAGCTCTGGAGTTCATGACTCTTTGAATGTATCTTGAGTGGTAGATTGAGTCGAGGTTCTGAATATTGCAGTAGAACATAGTGTCATAAATTCTTTTGTTCCGTATGTGGGAAGGAATAGAAAGTGACTTTATCTCCACTCTTCCTCTGTCATGTGTAACAAAGATGCACCGTGTAATCTCTAAGAATGTGGAACTCCTCAAATTTATGGGTATCTCTCTCAGTATGTTTGTATGTTTCGGCACTATACTTTTATCTGCACACTAGGGAGTCTTCTCTTTAATTTATTAGTAGCATAATTTAGTATATGTGTAGAAAGAAATCATTTGTATATCATGAATCTTCGTACTCAATGATGACACATTCTCTAATGCATCTCTACAAAACAATTAAGAAAAATCATTGAAATAAGTTATGACATTAAATTCAATTATATAGTTGTTAGTGATATTTAATTCAAAATAAACTAGAAATAGTGCTGGAGAGTATTTAAAATGATGTGACAATCTCTATCAGTGATTGTGACTATCAGTGACTTGATCTGGCGGTGACTGAGTCTGTTAGTTACTGAGTCTGGTGGCGATTCAATCAATACATTACAAAATTTCTATTCTGGTGGGAGGTAGCTTCAACGGTGACCTAGTTCTGACAGCAGATGATCTTGAAACTTAGAAAATTTTTCATTCTGGATATCAATTCCCTCCTAGGTTTGGTGTGTTCAACACTATTTAGAATTTTCAATCTAATTGTGAGTTTTCCGTTGGTGGTCACTCATTTCATAATTTACCAAATTTACATTTTTAGGTGAATCATAGCAGACGGTGAGTGTTTCCCTTAATGTTTCAAATTTTCATGTTGGTGGTGAGTTATCCCCAATGGTGATGCATGTCTAGTAGTGACTCATACTTAACCAATTTCACCAATCTATTATATTTTGAAAAATTATACCATAAAACATAAAACTCACTAATGACATAATAAAAAATATTTTATATTCATTAAAACAAGGGTTCCAATAGAATTCTCTTTTTTTATGATAAAAAATCATGGTATTTTTTAAACCATGGAATAAAAGGTAAGTAGAGTGTTATAGAAAATTAAAAAAAATCACAAAAAAGACGGTATCAAAGAAGAAACTATGGTACTATAGAAAAAGAAGATACACAGAGTATCAAAGGTAATGTATCAAAATAAATTAGATAGAAAATAGAAATAAATAATATCAACAATGTATCAAATAACTGAAAGGAATATAACAAATGAATATGAATATATAAAATAAATAACTACAATAAATACTATATATTCTTATACCCCTTAAGGACTATCAAAAAATATAAATAATACCATAAATGAAATGAGAATAGAAATTGAATAACAATAGTATTTTCATTGAAAATCAAGTGAAGTGCAATCCAAAAGCTGACAGAAAAAATTTATACAAAAACAACCCTATAAATGATATAGAATTATCATAAACTCTTGTTAAGATTTTTGAAAGGAATCAAATGATATTTCCCTTCCCTTTTTCAAAAGCATAATGGTCAGCATGTGATGCTAAGGTAGCTCGAGGGATGGATGTAGGAACATTAGTTAGAGATGGCGTCTATATGATGATAATTGGTCTAATGTGTTGAATATCTTTTAACATATTAGAATTTCAATGTATTATTTTTAAATATTATATGTAATTATTTTGAGACTAGGTACCAAGACAGTGTGCCATTTTGACAGCCAGTGTGCTTGGAACAATTGTTTGAAAAATGTTAAACTTTAAATAACACACACGATTAGTTTTCTTAAAAAGTGGAATGTATTCTAAATAGATTCCCTAATCAAAAAAATTGAGGGAATAGTTTTGTTTAGATTAAAAATTTTACCCTAGGTAGGGCCCAACATCGGCCGGCATGTGTCAGCCATGAAAGTTAGTTTTTTCACATATCATTATTATAATATTTAATAAAAATATTTTATTTTGATGCAGCGAATCATCTTCAATTTATTATATTTTTTCAAGAATATAGGTTCACCACCATAACATTGGAATACCTTTTAGATGTGGCAAGGAAACACTCTCGACAAGAAGCGATGACGGATCGAGCGGATCGTCGATTATTATGCTAGTGGAGTTGGAAGATCTCGTTGATCACAACAGCACAATCATTTTCCATCAATGATCAATCCAAACAAGATGTAGGGTAATTGATGTCTTTCTGAATTATTCTCATTATTAGAATCGATGATGAACACAGACCAACCAATGAATTGGTTGATTAGTGGATTGATTATTCTTTTCGGATGGTTAGTATTGGGAATTGTTTATAAGAGTTTCATTAACCTCTTCCTTTATCCCTAAAACGAGAAAGAATCGAGACCGACATGAACAAAGGTTGGCGTTCATTCCTCAGATGTTCTTGATGCCTTTATCTTCCACTATTCTTAGATTTCTTCATTGTTGTAACCTTGTGGTCAAGGTTTGACATTCTAGGAGGCCCCAAACGTGATCAAAATCCCGGATCGGAGGAAAATTGACCGCAGAGGAGGAAACAGGGTAGATCGGGACCTGAAGATGCCTGATTTGTGACTGGATAATTTTATGGGCATTGGAGGAGCCCTCATGGTCCACATAGGGGACCACTGGAGCACCATCACCGATGGTGGCATGCAACGATGGTCATGTGTGGGTGCGGTGGAAGACGGCAGACCATGGGGTTGTTAGGAGGGACGGTGGGACTACATGGGATGTGGGAATACATGGGGACTAGGGGCATACAATTGGGGTGGACTGTATAGACTAGGGTGGAAAACTATCAGGGAAGATTGCACGGACAGGTGGGATGTGGATGGGGTGGGCCGCATCTGGTGCACAAACCACCCCACAATGCAAGTTAGAACAAGGGATCTAGGCTTCTCTAGCCGGCCCAGTAGGTCGCGGTCCAATAGGACAAGCGGGCCGAGACCAAAGGGAAGGACCAGTTTGGTCCTGACCACACTCATCTATGTTAGGTCATCTAGACTAGGATGGGTTGGGTTGTCCAGACCAGGTATGGTTGACCAGTGGGTTGGGATGGGTCTGGTGGGTCAGATCAGACCCGGACCGGACTAAGGTCGGTCCTTTTTTTGAAAACATGCTTAACTTTCAAACCGTGTGTTCATTTGATGAGTTTTTTATTTCATTGGGACCCTTGAAGTAAGAAGTTACTTTAGATATACTTTAAGTGAGTATTTTTGGAAGTTCACATATGAAATTTTTTGTTCTAAGAGTTGATTCTCCTGAAACGAGGTCACAACAAGCAGAATCATGTGGTAGGAATTGACTCTGAGACTCTGTTACTCTAAGACTACATGAATTTGATTGACTAACTACAAAGTAATTTTTTATTATAAAAACACATTTATGGAAATTTGAGAAACCATGGGATCCAACACCAACCACAAACCAACCAAAACAAAAAGAACAAACGCAGAACAGGCTCCTCCCCAGTAGTTGCACCATGTCGCAGCCTTCATTAGAGGATGACCCTTCGACGAGCAGTCTTGTGAAAATTCACGGGCACAGTACTAACGGAGAATCCATACCCTCTCAACGACCAAATCCTAGGCAAGATCCGGTGAAGACTGCATGCTCTAATCCCCATCTCGAGTAAATCCGCATGAAGTGACTATTGCAGGAAAAAGTGTTTCAGCATAATAAACTAAATCATTGAACCTAACTTGGATACAATATGCACAACAGTTCTCCAAACCAGCCAAACTCAGCAATCCAACCTAAACAGAATCATAAAAGAGTAACTTAAGATCACCAAAACCCTCTTCCCTGAACAACTTCCATGATAAAGATGAGACATGAGTGTCTGGTACCTTAGTCATCAGCTTTTCGACCTCAGAAGCTAGATGATCCCAAGACTATATATAATCATCCATATTGGTCAGACCTTTTAATCCCCCTACCAATATGAGATCTTGTTTGTCAATCCAAGAGTATTTCTCTTCATTAAGAGACACTTTTAGGGACCTCCCCATAAACTTTTCTACCTCCTCTTCATTTGAATTCAGAACAAATACATGCTTGAGAGCTTCCTCGTTGGAACTTAAAATCAATTCCAAATATTGATCATCTTGGTCCCCTATTCTTTGAGGAATTTGGTCTCAGTATCAAATTTAATTCCATTTAACCTTTTTTCCAACCGATTCTACAAAGGATGAGGGAGTGAGGAGTAATCCTTCATCCCCTTCCTTCTCCTAACACTCGTTATACTCCTGCTACTCCTCAAGCTTGTAGCTACATCTTCAAAGAGTTTGGGTTCAACCCCAATGAGTTCCTCCCCACATCCCTTGCCTCTCTTCTCAAGGATATCTGAATCAGATCAAACATCCACCTCTGGGAGGCCTTCGTACCTGTTTCTCAAGTGTACTACAGTCCATTTCAGAAAACCCGAACCTCCAGCATCTTCTCCTCTGTTAGAAATATTCATGCGCCCAGTTATTCTATGCTTCCCCTTACACATAGTCTCATTGCTCTCCCCTAACTCCTCTGCACACAAAGCTGTCTAAACCACATTCACACCTCCCATCGTTTATTCCATGGCCACATCCCTCTCATTTTTCTGAGTTTCCACTTGGGCATCTTCATACTGAGACCTTCCCTCGACACCACGGTTGGAAGGACCCCAGATATCATACCAAAGCCTGCTAAAAACCTCAAATACTTGCGGGTTCATCTGATTGTCCATATACTTCTTTCCTACCTCGGAACCCAAAGAAACCTCAACACTCGTATCCCATTCGGCTGAAGGGTTGCCGAATTGTTCTTCCATCAGCCGAAACAACTGAGGTTCCTCTTAACTATGCTCTCTGCCCACTTCCAATTGTTCCTCGCTACCCACCATCATGGTCTCCATCTGGACACCCCGGTGACCCATACCCCTGACCATCGGCTTTGCAGACCCCTGTTGACATACATCAGATAGATGTCCCAACCGCCTACAAGCCGAGAAAAATTCAGGCCAACATTCATAAACCACATATTGTTTACACCTATACTCTTCACTGATTGTTATCCATACATAATCAAAGCGAATTCTAGACACATCCATCTCAACACACACTTGCGGATTCACTGGGTGACAAATAGCTTTTGTGCGACTGCCCAATCAAATATATCTACCAATAAGATTTGCGAGCATTTTTAACATAGAGGGATTTTGGAAAGGGAGCGGAAGGTTGGGGAGGATGAACCAAATCGCGGAAGAAGGTGGGTCACGCTTCATATGAAAATCCAATGACCATAAAAATAAAATGAACCTGAAACCATTGTAGCACCGGGGGGCCTTCGACCAGGTACTAATGAGGTCATCCTCTGATGAAAAGTGGATCATGATGTGATGGTTGTCGAGCAATCATATTGTTTCCCTTTCACAGAGGTCCCAGGAGTCAAAGATGAATCTGTAAAAGGAATCCACTGAAGGGCTTTGATTCTTGAACTGCACAACCAAGGTGAGCTTCAAGAGCGTAGAGATCTCCATGAACTTTGAGGTCCAAATCTAAAGATTCAGAAAACCATAAATGAGCTCTGGGAAATGTGTCATTGAGACTATGCGACTTTCAGACTATATGAAATTATGAGACTCTGTGACTTACTAAAACTACATGGCTTATCGAGGCTATGTGTCTCATCAGAACTCATTATATTATTGTGACTAAGTTCCTCATCGAGACTAAGTGTCTTACAGGGACTACGTTTTTCATCGAGATTATGGGTCTTAATGATACTAGGTGTTTTGTGGATTATGTTAGATAATATTTTTTTTCAAATTATAGACTTATACATGTGTGAGATGATTGTACCATTTCTCTGTTGTATACATTATGTATTTTAGTGTGGTATACTTCATGTAATTCTATATCATATACTTCATATATTTCTATGTGGTATAATTCATGAATTATTAGGTGGTATATATTGTTAATTTATGTGTAGTATACTTTGTGTATTTTTGTTTAGTTTACATTGCATATTTTTTATGGTATACTTCCTGTATTTTCACATGGTATACTTTGTGCATTTATTTGTGGTATACTTCATGTATTCCCTAGTGGAATGCCTTCATGGTGTTAATTTTTTGTTTTCCATCATGGTGTTCCTTAGTGGTGTTACATAGTGGTGTTTGTCCATGGTGTTCCTTCCCAGTGTTCCATAGTGGTGTTCCTTTGTGGAGGTCCTTCATGGTGTTCTTTAGTGTTTTTATTTCGTGGTGTCCCTTAATGGTGTTTCTTAGTGGTGTTCCTTAATGGTATTACTTTGTGGTCTTCCTTGGTGGTGTTTCTTCATGGTGTTTCTTTGTAGTGTTTCTTAGTGGTGTTCTTTATCTATTTTCCTTCATATAATTCCTTTGTGAAGTCCTTTAGTGCTCTTCCTTGATGGTCTTCCTTTGTGTTATTCCTTTTAAATTCTTATGTAGTATATTTACTTTTTGGTTTCAGGGTGCCTGACTGATAATTGTTTTAATCACCTCTACACAATCTTTTCCCACACGTGTCATTTCTTGTATAGAAAATCATTGATTTGATGGAGTCCTAGGTGGACCAGGACCAGGTGGTTCTTAGAGATACCATACAGTCGAGGTGTGATCCTACAACTTCAGACATTTTTCCTATACCTACCCTTCAGATAGGGTTTTCTGTAGATTAGTTTCTGGAACTTTTGCATTCACTTTCTTGACTTCTTTTTGGGTGGGCTAGTATTCTGGCCATGTTTACTTTCTAGTTTTCTACTATTGTACTCTATTATTAGTATCTTAGTGGTATTAATTCTTCTTTACTTAGTATTTTACATTTTATAATTTTGGGCATGGAGATGTGTGTGTGTGTACAGGTACTTAGGAATGTGCCTCCCATTTGGGGGACATCCCTACTCGGTGCTAGTCTCCAGACCCTGGACTATTAGAGGTGGGCTTGGGGTAGTCACCACACGGGACGCTCTAGGATGGGTAGTGATATATTGGTGTTAGTGGAAGGTTGGTTCTACCTAAAGGACAAATAGTATGTGATATTGGTTTGGGATAATAGTGTTATGTTTTTTGAGTTCGACTTTCAGGATAGGGAATCTAGTGTTGGTGTGGCGGTTGATGTATCAATACACAAGGACACTGAATTATTCTGTTCAAATCAGCACATGAAAACACTGGTTTCAGGAAAAAATGGTACATGCATAATATAGGATTTGGGCATGTTTTCATGTCCTTATTGAGTCAACTCACTTAGTATACACTATTGACCGTGATATATCTTGTTATATTTCAAGATGCCTCCATGTAGACACCTATCCAAGATTCTACTGTGTGATCATCTGGATGATCTATTGGGTGATGTGACACCGGTACAAGGATTTTTACCATATATAGAACCTCTAGGTGGTCTCCAATCTATACCACTGCCTATAGAGAATCACATGGTACTTGTTGTACTAGAGGATGAGGAGTACATGACGAGAATGCCTCATGAGTTTTAGGGATAGAGATCAATCAGGTTCCGAGGTGAGCCCACCACACAGGTGGATGGGGACTATCTGGAGATGGTGATCCCATTTTTATGTCTAGAGGGACACCAGCAGATCAGATGGTGGTCCTGACAGCAATCCTTCTCCATGGATTAGAAGGGCTATAGTGGGGTTTGGAAACCTGATATTATGATGAGGTGACTTTTACATGGACAGAGGTTGAGAACCTTTTCAAAGAGTAATTATCACCTTATAAGCTAAGGTATATGCATTTCTACTAGCGTCTAGAGCTTGGGCAGGAAGATGTTTCGGTATCTGAGTATTCATTGAGGTAAACCAACCTTTACAAGTACTTGATGGATGTGATAAATTAATAGTAATTTAGGTCTCGGACCTTCGAGTGAGGTCCACGTAGCGACATATGATCTAGATTTATCACTCTATGTATTCTTAACTATATTGGGGAGCTAGAGAGAAACATTATGGTTGAGAGTTACCGGACTGGGAGGATACATCCAGTGGTAGTTAGCAGTGGAAAAATAGGATCAAGAAGGTCTAAAGGGTGACATATATAGAATAAGAGATGGGAGAGAAGCAGGCGGTGGTATACATTATGACATGTTACCACCACCAGCCTCAGGTGGTCCACACCAGGCTTAGGGAGCTTGAGGACAGGGGAGGCGATAGCTGTTTTCGGTCGAGTCTTATAACCCATGGGCTCTATGAATTATTTAGTGTATGTACTGTGTATATTATACATTATCTTCCATATTGATAGACACTGGTACTAGTCATTATTTTCATATCATGAATATTTTTTGAAACACAGAGATTCTGTTTGAACCATTGACTTGACCCTCACCCTAGGAGACTCTGACTGGAGGAGACCCAATGATAATGCACTCATGCTATGAGTGTGGCTAGAATCATATAGGTGAGAGTTTTTGTTGGGATCCCTTGTTATAGGAATCACGTATGTATGATTTCAGTCTTATTATGGACTGGTTACCTATAGTTCATGCTCAGATTGACCATTTTAGGCCAATAATGTGGTGTGTCCATAGTGGTGCGATGAGGTTTTATTGGTTTTGGAAAAGGAGATCAAAGAAACATATAATGGACTCACAAAAAGGAGGGTGATACTGACTACTCATCAATTAGATAGCCTAACCCTTGATGCAGTGGGAATTTTTAGTCTTATGTTTCCTGTAGTGGTGGAGGAGCTTCTGTGGATCTAGAAAAGATTGCGATAGAAGAGTTGGCTAGAGTTCCTCCAGGATTGTGAATTTTAGATTTTCTGAACTCATGGGAAGGGGAACGTACTGAAAGATTATCTCACCAAGAGATCTAGTTTTATATTATTTAATGAGATGGAATAGAAGTTTTCCTAGAAGTAGTTATACTTTCTGAATGGATATGGAAAAAATTACCTTCAGTCAATGGTTGTCACACCTCCACTCTTACAGAAAGTTAGGGAGGCACAACTTGGAGATATTGAATGTGAGTCTTTACTTGTTGAAATTTCCATAATCAATTCCCCTAGTAGATATTAGAAAGGTTTGAAGCATGTTGTTCTTTTCAGAGGACATAGAGTGGTACGAGTGGAATTATGGGAAGAGGGGTTGAGGGAGTTCCATACATCCCCTTTGGCAGTACATCCAAGTATGGTGAAGATGTACCAGGGCCTCTGACTTCTGTTTTGGTGATGGAGAACGAATAAGGGAGTTGAAAAGTTTATCTCTTGATGCCTCACTTGTCGTCAAGTGAAGGATGATCACCAGGTTTATGTAGGTTTGAATCGACACCTTGAGGTTCCTGAATGGCGGAGGGAAGAGATGTCAATAGACTTTGTAAATGGATTACCATGTAGGTCTAGGATACATGATACCATCTGGTGATCATGGACCGACTCACCAAGTAGGCCAATTTCTTATATATTTGGGATCAGAGTTTAGTAGAGATCTTGGGACACCTCTACATGCAGAAGATAATTTGACACCATGGAGTTCCATTGATTATGGTCTCAGATAATGGTACTCACTTTACATCCAATTTGTGGAAGGGATTGCCGGAGGAATTTGGCACTCAACTTCACTTGATCACATCTTTTCACCTAGAGACAAATGACAAGACTGAGCGGACATATAGGTTCTATAGGACATTCTACGTTCTTTTATACAAGATTTTGGTTGATGTAGGGAGGATCACCTACATCTGGTGGATTTTTTTGTACAATAATATCTACCACTCCACCATTGGTATGGTTCCATTTGAGTCTTTGTACGGGCGACCCTAGAGGTCACCATTTTGATGGACAGACCAAGAAGGGTGATCACTCTTGGGCCCATAGTTGGTGTAGGTGACTACAAAGAAGGTGTAGTTCATCTATGAGTGGATGAAGACTGCACAAATCCATCAAAAATCTATGTTGACTAGTGACGAAGGCCTTTGGAGTTTGAGGAGGAAGACCATGTGTTCCTTCGGGTATCTCCTCAATATGAGATATGATGATTTGTCCATGACGATAAGCTATCTCCAAGGTTAATTGTGGCTTTCCATATTATACATATAATCGGTGAGGTTTCATGACATATAGCTCAACCTCCGTATTTAGATCAGGTGCATGATTAATTCCACGTGTCACAGCTGAGGAGATATGCGCATTATCCATCGCAAGTCATTGATAGGGGTGAGCTACAAATTAATTATGGGGTGATGTTTGTGGAGTACCCGATGGAGATTGAGGATCAGAATGAGAGGATCATTGGTGGTCAGCCAATTCATATGATGCATGTTTGGTGGAATCATGAGAATCTCTAGGAGAGAACATGGGATCAGGAGGCTCATATTCATGCTCAGAACCCCCATTTGTCTTTGTAGCCTTTTGTTTTGTCTTTATGGGATGTAAATCCCTAAGGTGGGGAGAATGTAAAATATTGTAATTTCTATGTTTTATTTTCAAAAACTATATAGAATTATTTTGAGACCAGGCACTGAGATAGAATGTGATTCTAAGACTCGGTGTTCCAAGAAAATTGTTTAAAAAATGTTAAACTTTAAATAGCAAGTTTGAGCATTTTTTCCTAACAGTATGGAATATCTTTCAAATGAGTTCATTGATCAGAAATAATAGGGAACCAATGCTTTCTGAGAAACACTTTTACCATAAGCATGGCCTAATATCATTCTTCTTAGGTCAACCAATAATGTTACTTTTGGGATGTACCGATAATAACATATTTTATTAAAATATTTTTTTTCGACACAACAACTCCTTTTATGTTTATAAGAGTTTTTCAAGAATCCATGTTCATCATCATAAACCAGTAATTACTCTAAGATGTTTCATGGAAAACCACTCGACAAATGGTGATAACGAGGTGAGAAGATCAAGGAATGTTATTCTAGTGGAGTTAGAGGATCTCATCGATGATGTCTAGGAAATAGTTCTTCCTCAACGATTGATCCAAAATCGAGGTAGGGTGTTTGATCTCTTTGTGGATTCTTCTCACTATTATAATCAATGATGATCGCAGACCAACCAACAAATAGTTTAATATGTGGTTCGGTCTTTATTGTGGGATGGTTAGTAATGGGAATTTTTAATGGGAGTTTTGTTACCCTCTTCATTCATCCCTATAACGAGAATGAATCGAGGCTTATAGGAAAAAATGGCACGGTTCATTCCTTAGATTTTCTTGATGAATTTATCTTCCCCGTTCTTAGGGTTCTTCGTCGCTTGACCCTTGAGGTCACAGATTGACTTTCCGAGAGGCTCTGAATGCGATCTGACCCTTGGATTAGAGGAAAATTGACCGTAGAGGCCGCAATATAGTAGATCAGGACCCAATGTGTCTAGATCTATGACTGTATAATTTTAAGGGCATCGGAGGAGAACGGTGGTCAACTAAAGGGACCATCAGAGCACCGATGACAGTTACCAGAACTGGTGGTGGCATGCGATGATGACTGTGTGCGGGTGTTGAAGAAGACGACCTATCGTGGGGAAGGCTAGCAGTGAAGGTGGTACCGCGTGAGATGTGGGGTGACTCCAGGACCAGGGGGAGGCACATAGTATGGGCAGACCACGTGGACTTGGTAAGACCATGTGGCTAGGTGGGACACGGTCAAGGTGGACCACGTTTGGAGTACAAACCTGCCCCAAGAGAAGGATGATCTAAGGGAGTCGGGCCTCTCCAGATGAGCTGATCCCAACGAGCGGACCCCGACGGGTCGAGCCCAACAACATGGACCAGTTCGGACTAAACTGGTCTGGGTCGGGTTAGTTGGATTGAGTTGGGTTGGGTCGGGAGGACTGAGCCAAGTTAGGTTGGCCTAACTGGGTTGGGTAGGATCTGCCAGATAGGGTCGGGTTGGGCCAGGTCCGGTGGGTCAGATCGGGCTTGACCGGACCCACGTTGAACCTTTTTATAAAAACATCTATAATATTCAAATCGTATGTTCATTTGATAAGATTTTTGCTGAGTTGGGATCCTTTTGATGAGAAATTCCTTTTGAGATACTCTATGTGAGTATTTTTGGAAGCTCACATTTGACCTTTTTGGCTCGAGGAGTAGGTTCTCTAGTAATGAGTGTGCTATTAGTGGAATCATGTGTATTTTTTTAACTTTTAGACTATGTGACTTTGAGACTAAGTTCATTTCTGAGACTTCGTGACTTACTAAGACTATGTTTCTTATTAATACTATGTATCTCATCAGGACTGAGTGTATCATTGGGATGTAGTGTCTCATTAGGACTCAGTGTCTTTCCCGGACTGAGTGTCTTTCCAAGACTATATATCTCATCGAGACTAAGTGTCTTACTGATACTGGGTTTTTCTTATATTAAATAAGATGATAATGTTTTCTGTACTGTAGACTTATACCTATGTGTGCTGACTGTACTATTTCTGATTGGTATACTTCAAGTATTTATCTGTGGTATACTTCACTTATTTTTGTGTGGTATACAATGTGTATTTCTGTGTGGTATACTTCATGTATGTATATGTGGTATACTTCATGAATTTATGTGTGGTATACTTCATTTATTTCTGTGTGGTAAACATCACGTATTACTTTTTGGTATACTACTTGTATTCCATAGTGTTGTTCCTTCATGGTGTTTCATCCGGGTGTTCCTTAGTATTGTTACTTAATGGTGTTCCTTAGTGGTGTTCCTTAGTTTTGTTCCTTCATGGTGTTCCTTCGTGGTTTTCCTTCATTGTGTTCCTTCGTGGTGTTCCATACTAGTTTTCCTTCCTGGTGTTCCTTCCTTGTGTTCCTTATTGGTGTTCCTTCAAGGTGTTCTTTAGTGGTGTTCCTTCATGATGTTCCATAGTGGTGTTCTTTCATGGTGTTCCTTAGTGGTGTTCATTTACAGTGTTAATTTGTGGTGTTCCTTCATAATGTTCCCTAGTGGTGTTCCTTTATGACGTTCCTTTGTGGTTTCCTTTAGTGTTCTTCCTTTTGGTTCATAAATCATTTTATTCCTTTGTAATTTCCTATGTAGTATATTTCCTTTGTGGTTTTAGGGTGTCCTACGGAGTATTATTTTACTCACCCCTACACGTGCTTTCCCTACATGGGTCATCTCTTGGGTAGATGATTGATGATTTGATGGAGTCCTAGGTGGACCAAGACCAAGTGGTTCTTAGAGAGACCAAACAATTGAGGTTTTCTCCTACAGGTACAGAAAAATGTATGATACCTACCCTTCAGGAAGGGTTTTCTGTTGATGTGTTTCAGGAACTTGTGAGTTAACTTTCCATACTCAATTTTAGGTGGTCATGATTTTTTTAGTTTACTTTCTATTTTTCTAATAGAAAACTCTGTTTTTGGTATCTGAGTGGTATAAATTTTTGTTTACTTAATGTTTTACATTTTATCATTCTGGGCATGGAGATGTGTGGTGTGTATGTGTGCAGGTACTAAGGAAAATGCATCCTATTTGTAAAATATGTCTACTCAGTACTAGTCATCAGCCCCTGGCCTATTGGTGGAAGGCTTAGGGTAGTCACGACACAGGCCCCTCTAGGATGGGTCATAAAACAAATTCTCTAATAGATAGAGAAAATGATATAAATGTGTTGGAAAATATTCATTGGGATCTATGGTTACTCTGGGTCTGAAGTAATCTAGTGATGAAACTAGAGGTGTCAGATGTGTAGTAACAAGTATACCATCATAAGCCACAAATATTTCCCTGAAACATTAAAAAACAGTTTCATCAAATTTATGAAGTCAGTGATGATGTTTCCACCTATTTTCATTACACTGGAGAAATATTTCTTCTCTTACATAAAAATATTTAGCACTAGGGTCATGACCATTATCTGATTGACATTCACTTTAAAGGCTTGGGTAGTTGGTGACATTTTTTTATTTTCAGTCTTGAACTTCAAGTGAGAATTCATCTCATGATCGGTATAAATTAGTGAAAGATGGTACTTGATATATTTGGTTATGATTTCTCTATCATCCTTCTTTTCTTTCTAGTATTATCTAATACTCATATGGGAATGATCATTATTATGGTTGACCTTCAAAATATCTTGAGGAAAGGTAGAAACATCCCTTGAATCAATAATTAAAGCATCTTGAAGCTCTACTCTTATAAATTTCCTGATTAGATCAATATCAAAAGCTGAAGGTGGAGAACTAGATGAAGAAGCCGCTAAAATAATCTTTTCCACCATCTCAAGAAAGGATTCGATGGATTCAATAAATGGAGACCTCATCTCATCCATTGTGAATTTGAAGGATTTCAACACATTTTCAAACCTTCAGTTTTCCACTTCTACTTCTCTAAAATGGATTTTTATTTTGGGTTGAATTTGTTGAATAATAAGGCATAACAAAATCCTTGCATCCTTATCACTTAGCTTAATAACCAAAGAATTTTGATTCTTCAACTTCACATCAAACTTAGATAAAATCTTTTCAGTGAAATTATATATGTCGCCCTTAGTGATAACATCTACATGTAGTGTAGGAACAACAGGAATAGGTACGGGTGTGGAAGTATTAGACTTTTAAGGTGAATAAGAAGCTAACCTCTCTTATTACCTCCATCATCAACTTGATCAACCAATTATCCCTCAATATCCCCGGTATCTCAAATTTTAAGTCCATAATTCTTTGGTAGAATGTCATACTTATCATAATACTTAATTAATTCCATAAACATAGGTTTCATCCTACCAAAATAATACTTATCATGATACTTTACAACCTAAGAACCATCAACTGTAGAGACAACCATAGTAAGTATAACACTCAACTGATGAACTGATCTCTACACAACCAATGTCTAATCAACTTTTGTAGTCTCAACTTCTATCTGTTTAGAAACTACCTACTCAACCACCAACTACTCAAATTTTTGTTATTCTATAATAGTCTTCTCAACACCCAACTAAATGACATTTTCAGGCTCACTGTGGTCTCCACCAATAGTAGAATCAATTGGATGTCTTTTAAGACTTGGGGATTTCTCCCCCTCAACTAATTCTTATTTTTATTCTCTTATTTAATTGTCCATATCCTTAACTGAGCTTCGAATTTACTCAGATTTAGATCCATATGAATGTGGAGAAGAAATAAGTTCTTGAGTCATGTAAGTATCCCCAACCCTAATATGATCATCAAGTCCATCAGAATCTCCATCATTGTCACTTAAATCACCATTTTCATCTCCGTTTTCATCATCATCTCTATTACAATTTTCATTCTCCTCATATTTTCCTACTCCTCTTCTTCTTTTTCTTATTCTTATTATTCTTCATCAACGCCATAAATATTCTTATCAATAGATTTGGAAGAACTCTTAAACTATTATTCAACATATATTTGTATTTATTCCTCCCCACAACAATTTTTTAGGAGTTTCTCTCTTAGAGGGAGCCTTCCTGAAGGACTATGAGAACCATATGTAATAGAAGGAGAGCTATGAGGTAGAGTAGGGTCACTTCCTTCATCCATAGATAATTCCCTCTTATCTTCAATTATAGAGTTAGAGGCCTCTTCTTTCTCATCACTATTATAATATTTAACAACTTCATATAGTTCCAAGATAGGGTCCACAAGATCATTGGGACGTGAAGGATGGTCTAGAGGATTGAACTTTTCATTAAACCTTTCACCATCTTCCACCCATTTATTTTTCCATGGATTCCAACTTATTTTCATCCGTCAAAAAGTTATTATTGTGATGAAACCCAACAACAATCCACTACTGATTATTCACTTTCACCAACTTGAAAAACTACAATAAGGATTTTAAAATCACTAGAAACCACTTTTAACAGCGCTAGAAAAGCGTTGTTAATCGCAAAGAAGATAAAAGGGGGTCTCATTTAATACAAATAAAAAGGAACTGAGAAAGGGGGCCTTTATCCATGATAAAAAATGCTGATGACGGTCCCCCCCATTATCATCACCTTTTAAGTGCAGAAAAAGGGCCCCCTTTATCAATGCTCGAAATAGCGTAGATAAAGTCCGAGTTTTCGGTAGTGTGCTATTTATTTAATAGCACACCCAACACCTTCACACCTACACAAAATAGCAGAAAACATCATAAAACAACACCTCCACACCTACACAAAATAGCACCTACACACAAACAAAATAATAAAGAAAGAAACAACGCACACAAGAGTTTCACAAATAATGAAATATACATTTACTTGACATCATGAATATAAAAACACACACTACTATATACATTTCAAAGGATGTTTTATATGGTTTCAATTAAAATTATCCAACAAATAATTAAAAAAATTATTGTTTCATCCTTTTTGAATCCATGATCCCCTCTCCAAAATTGACATCCATGGTATTAGATTTCAAACAAAGAATCTGAACTCAAAAAAAAAATTCAAGTTATATACCAAAACAAATGTTATGTTATTAATACAATTATGAAATAAATTAAACACTAATATGAAAGAATATATTAATAAAATCTCAATTTTTAATAAAAAGACACATTTTGTGTTATACAGGTCACACCGTGCATCATATTGAGGTGGGGTTGATTCATAGACGTCAAAAATGAGTTATATATTGTCATTTCAAAATATTAAAACAATATGAATGGGTTTTCTCAGTATTGAGTATGCCACATATTCTTTTGATTATGTCTGGAATGGGTAAAGATCTTATGTTTGGGTGCTTTCATCCCCATACATAGGGGACATACAAAGTTTCCAATAGTAGTGAATTGATGTTTTACTTTTCTCTTTTATAGTTAATTTTATTTCCACCTTAGGGGGCACACTTGGGTGTGATATTTAGCAATTCTGTGGATTTTGACTCTTGGCCCAATATGGCAAGGGAGGTTTGATTACGCATCATAATAGGCACTTAGGATCATATGATGTACGCTTTCTTATGATTTTCATTGGGAACCTGTATTGAGCTAAGAGGTGTTGGACTATTTAAAGTGTCAGTAAAGAAGATAAATAGTGTTTTCTTACTTAGCAACTTTTGGTGGAATTCTACTTATCCAACCCAAACATGTGGTTCTAATAAGATATGTGACTTTATATTCATCTGATATATGGTATTAACCTAGATAAGGGTAGACATATATGATTATTGGGGGTGAGTTGTTTAAAGTTTCAACAAAGAAGCTAAATAGTGTTTATTCTATATAGCCTCTTGAGTGGAATTATACTCAGCTAACCCAAATTGATACATGGGATTTGGTGGCTAGCCTTATCATTGGTAGGAAAATGTCTCTGAGGGTAGATTATATGTGATGTCTGACTCAAATGTGGGTAGTTAGGGGGATATAAGACAAGATGATACTTGATACCTGACCTTGATATGGGTAGGTAAGTGGCCTTGATACCAGATGTTGTGTGACATGGTGTGGTAAGGGAGTGTAAGGGTGGTGATATGTGTTGCCTATTATAACATTTTCTATTGTGGATATTTGTATATATACAACGATATGGCTATTTGAACATTATGATTGGTATTCAGTGGGATTCCACCTAGATGGGATTTGGTGGAGTGTTAGGAGAGTGGAAATATGGTGCTGCTTAAGTGTTCATGGGATGAGGCCCTTGAGAGTTTGGATGAGGCTCTAAAGGGTCAGGATGATCATGATCTCTAGGTAGAGGATTCGGTACAGGTGAGAAAGTTGTAGATTGAAAACATTGGTCCATGTATTGATGAGTAGATCAGGGTGAGCATAGTTTGTTTCATCTAGGTCATTGATAGGGGATCCCCGGGAGATGATCCATTTATAGCGTACTTGACTCGAGAGTTCTAGTATAAGCACCAATCACTATTTCAGAGTGAGGTTGGACTGAAAACAATAGTGAACTTAATAGAGTTGTTACAAACTATCTTTGACCAGATCAAGACACCCCATGTTAGAGGGTGGTAATGGTAACATACGTGATCATAGGGAAGACATAACTCTTGTGGGATGTATAGGTATATGTTGTCAGAGACAAGGGACTATTTTAGAAGGATTTTGAGGCCAGATACTTCAAGCACTTTGTCCAGATACATCAAGGGTAGAAAGATATTGTGAGTTCATGAACCTCTAGTAGGGGGATACTTCTATCATGGACTATGTAGCTAATTTCACTAACATGTCGGGATTTACACCTGATATGGTGGGAGATGACATCACTAGGGTGAAACTTTTTAAGGATGGATTGTGACACACAATTGGAATGCAGGTCGACGTCATTATACTAGTATCCTTTTTAGAAAAAGTCAATCATCCACTGATAGGTGAGGCAAACATGACTGACTGGTCTTATTTGAGCTGGATGAAAGTGTCAGGTGAGTCGAGAAATTATTCTTCAGGTAGCATGGAGAGAGGTCGTGAGGAGTCTCACCAGGGTAGTCAGGCCAGAAACTCAGGCAGACTTCTATGGATTGGGTTTACAATGTTGTTCTTTTAGTGTAGGAATCCAGGGAATGTCCAAACCCAATGTGATACGGTTTTGAAGGAGTGTCTTGTGTGCAACTAGATGAGGCATTTGGAGAGGTTCTATAGGAAGCCTTATCAGGCATGTGGTATCCATAAAATAGAAAAGAATTAGGGATCCGAGGGAAGACTGAGAGAATTTCCAGGAGTGGGTCGTTGGGAATTAGCTACATGTGGAGGTCTTGTAAAAGATAGTGGGACCCAGCAGTGGGATTAGTGGCTAGTGGCTTGTGGAGATCCATAGGGAGGCCAGAACACATGTTGTCAAGCATCAGGTGAGAAGAACACTATCAAGCTGTTAGGGTTAGAGTAGGATGGTGATCTAATTATAATTAGTGGTACATCATGGGTGTGACCGCGCATTTATTTCATTTTGGATTTGGCTGGTTTTGGTGCATGGGGTGCATGAGTATTTTTTTTGGACTAACTAGGAAATGGTTACTAGTTTTCCATAAATTATAATGTGATATGCTTACATATATATATATATGAGGAGCAATGACATTTATTTTTATGTGGGAATCGAAGCGATGAAGATTTTTATGTGAGGTGTGTATGCATCTAGGCATTGATGTGATTTCAGTTCTATATGAGGCGTGTAGGCACCCAGATTTTGATGGGAATGCATTTTTATATATGATGCGGGTTTATTTGAGCAATTGTTGAGATGCAATATCAATTGTAAACTTATGAGATGTGGGATTTTATGAGTATTGTGTAAGAAACAAGTATATATGGTCATCTGATGAGATACACAACTTTATGGGTGTTAAATATGACATGGGTATTATTTGAGCACCTGATGAGGTGAAAGAATGATGATGCATTGTGTGAGGACTTTTGAGTCCTGGTATTGTTGGTGGACCATTGAGACATTTGATTTTTGGGTCATGAAGTGACCGGGTAGGTAACTCCTAAGGTGGGGAATGCCATGAGGGGAGTTGACCTGTGACTTAATGACTGGGGTAGACCAAGTTTATTTTGATGAGATGAGTATATGTGGAACCATATCTAGGTAAATATTGATAGCCTGAGGATGAGCTATGTTACGGTGGGGAGATTGTAATGTCTTGGGTTTTTTAGATGGTCGAAAAATCCTCAACCTATTTGAATTTTTCATGTTTGGTGAGTAGACCACCTTTTTTTGATATTTGGAACCTAGTTCTAAGAGTTTGATTGACCCAAGGCCTTGTTTTCATATGGTTTTTAAGGATCCGAAAGTGCCTTGGGGTTTTGGGTACAACAGAGTCTGAGAACTCCATTTCAAGATATCATAGACAGAGGCACATAGTTTTGAAAAACCAAGTAGTCTCCCAGAAGAAACTATGCAGGCCACCATAGACACTTGACACGATTTAGAAAACTATATAGGTGGGATAGAATGGCTATGTGAAACCTCTTCAGTTTTTAATAGAGGTGATTCACATAGTTTTCTCATAGTTTGGAAAATTGTGCGCCTAACCATGCGTCATGTGGTGCATAGATAGTGGGTATCGTTGGTTGGCACATAGTTATCTAAACTATGAAGTCAAACCATGGGGCCCACTAAAAAGTGGAAATTAATTATTTCCTCTCACTCACTATTTCCTTATTTCTCCTCCCTTTCCTCCAATTTACAATGCACAACATAGGGATATCCTCTATTTTTCTTCTCCCTAGGCTTTGAGGGAACTCCATTATTAAGATTTGGATTTTTGATCCGTCAGTGGATAAAGATTCATATCAATAATACCTTCAGTTTTCAAGCTTCTCTTTTCTATTTATCCTTCCATATGGATCACTAAAACCATGCGATCCATTTTTTCCTATTTTCTGGGAATTCATCTAAAACACCATTTTCTTTCGATTCAGATCAATTTTGAGGATGATATCAAATGAGTGAGCGCATACTAGTACAAGGTAGGTGGTTCCTAGATTTCTCCTTGATTTTGTGCATATTCTGGGGGTGCACTCATATAAACTATGTGGGTTGTTCGAGTGAGAACCGAATTAAATAAATACATGCTTATTAAATTTTCTAATGATTATATCAGATACCTATGGGAATTCTCTTGCTCCACTACGATTGGTTATGTCGAGTAAGAGGTTTGGACTAACATGGAAAGTTTTGGTTGAGTGTAAATTTGAACTAAATCAAATTTGTTATATTGGTTACTTAATTACATGGGAATGTAATGGGATTGGCCTTATAATTGAGAAGGGTGTTGATCCTCTGGATTGAGGAGATATGGTTCGTGAGGTGGGGCTTGGCTTAGATACTTGGAGTGACGATGATCACCAGGTAGAGGTGACTTGGTCATCAGGATTTGAGGTGATGAAGTCATCAAGACAAGGGAATCGTTCTTGAGACTTGAGATGGTGTTGATCATCATGATTTTAGGGAAATGGTCATAGGGGAATGAGGTTTTATATTGCATGGATCAGTTTTTTTTTGGTGATTTCCGCCCATTATTTTTTGTTCGATGCACTATTGGGGTCGTGTTCACATAGATGGGACTTAGTCGAGGTAGTGTTGACCACTCGTTGTGGGTGGAGGCCCCCGTAAACTATGTAGTTAGGTGATGGTGTTGACCATTAGTATGTCACATGTTTTTTTTTCTAAAATTAATGTCAATTTTAAATAAAAGGAGGCACTTTGAGTCATACTAGTTTCATTGTGCATTGAATTGATGTGTAGTTGTTTTCTACAGGACACAAATGACTTATGGATAATTTCACAAATGTATCAAAACAATTAGAATGCATTTTATCAGTTTTCAGTATGTCACTTGTTCTTTTTACTAAAAATAATGTCAATTTTAAACAAAAAGAGACACTTTGAGTCATATTAGTCGCATTATGTGTCGTATTGAGGTGGGGTTTATTCATACACATTTAAAATGACTTATGGATCATCTCCCAAAAGTATTAAAATAACTGAATGTGTTTCCTCAAATTTGAATAGGTCAGTTGCTCTGATACAAACTATAATTCCTAAACATTTCATACATTGATATCTCATATGAGTCGATTAAAATTCCTTACATAAAAGAAATAAATTAAATATAAATATGAAACAATGCATTAATTCAATGGACACTAATTTTACTATGAAAACATTAAGATTACCACAATTATTAAGCTGACACAACGTCATTTCTCTTCCTGCAAAGTCATGTCACAAACACAAAAATATTATAAAATAAAAGAACCCTTCTAGGAATAATGAAAATCTGATCAACATTTCAATATAATTTTTTGTTAAAATATAGATATTGTATCTTAAAATTACTTTTACCTAATTTCAAAGGTTTTCTTTGGTCCAGATATAAGCTAATAACAAAACTAATGATTCCTTGTTCACTTCACTACTGTTGGTAAACTTACAATTAGCATAGAATTTGATCTAAACATGGGTGCAGGAAGAGAAGGAAATGTGAATGCTGAATGATGATATCATAGAGATGGTGTCTGATGAGTGCATCAGAGGGATGCTGGATTGGATTTTCAGATCAGGTGTTATGCTAAGAGGTAGTTAACCAATAGTGGTGAAGTGCACAAAGAATCCTTAGTTTTGTTATTAAATTTGTGATTGATGCACAACCAATATTTTTCCAAAACACTGCATCAATAGAAAAAGTAGTATAAATGACCAAAATACAGAATATAAATGATCAATGCTATAATAGTTTAGGTCTTGTGCTTTTGGAAACATGGAAATATAACAAACTATTTTATAAGAGTCTCTCATTATGTTATTCTTTACAAGAAAGGAAAATAATTTCTAAAACCATTCTTTATAACCTAAGGGTATGAAACATAAGAGAGGGTGATCATAGATGCTCAATAAGTGTGAACAAGGGAGATATCAATGATTATATAAGGGTAACATAAGTAGTAGAAATTCACATTCATCTTATTTGTGTACAATATTCCATCTGCAATGATTCCAATTTGTTTCTAAACACATCTATATCATCTTATGAATATGAGTTTTTGGGAAGGTCGTGGTAGTACTGAAAAAATATAAATGCACAAAGGATTAATTTTTTTAAAATAAATTAGTAATTATATTTGAAAATGCCTCTTTAGGGATTCTAGTTTGTTGATGAAATACGATCTCTTTCATAAATTTACAAACATAATAACCAGAGTCCTTTCCATTTGTTTTTTTGTACACTACAGAAACATCAAGAAAAATAAGTAATTTTTTATACGTGTTTGGATAGTCCGATATTATTATATATATCATGATACTTGTCCAATTTTATATATCCTGGGAGTTCTTTTCCTGGGGCCCTGGATTCATTCCATGAAGTTGACAATATTGATGTACCACCCTGTCATAATAGAATCCTCATTAAAAGATAATATAAATTATATAACTAGATGTTTAGTTCTAAAATGTTGGATCTAGTGTATTAAAAATTAACAAACGTCGTCATGCCTGGTCAGTTTGTTGGATATCCATGCATTGAATCCAAAAAATAAATCTTTAGAGTGTCCAAATTGACCGCAATGAGCATCTAATGCTGCTTAATAACACAAAAAGGAATAAGTAATGAAAGAAATGAAAATATAGTTTATATGATTAAATTTTAGAGTTTTACCTATATATCATTGGTATTAAAAAGGGTCGGCCATATGTAATTTTGTTTCCAAATAATTTGACCAGGGATGACATTATTATAGCATATTTAACGTCATATATTTATTATTTTGGATAGGTCATGTGGGGACTAACGAGTCCAAAAGTTTTGTTTGTGGGAAATCCATTTAGTTGGTTTTCGTATATATGCCTGTGAAAAATATGAAATGAATTTAGTTATAATTATCATATTATATTAGATTTTGTAAAATCAAATCATAAAAACTTACCTAATATACACATATACAATCACTACAACAAAACAGGCAATATCAGCACTCAAATCAGGCTTTAACAGTGCTAAAAAGCGCTGTAAATCTCAGCGCTGATAAAGGGGTGGGCCCCTTTAACAGCGCTCAAAAAGCGCTGTTAAATCCCTGCCTGCTGCAAATAGAATATCTGCATCAGTACAGCCAGCCGAATAAGACCTTCAGAAAAACCAGTATATCAAACAAGAAAATGTGATCTACTAATTATTCATTATGCAAAACATAAAGGTACCATTAAATACTTACATTTACCCAAACACCCATAACACAACCCAACCACAACCTTCATCTCAATGTACTCAACTGATCTAAACACCAAGATGGATTTTACCCACGACTATCTAATTAAAAATGCTGATCATGTCATCAACCGACCACTTAATTTCTATGGTGCTCCCCACTATACGCTTTAGCTCGCAAACACCACTGTCTAATGTTTAACACCTCCATCATTGGGAAAGAACCACTAGAACCCCAACTAAAACTCCACAATATACCCAACATGTTTTCAGACATACCATGATTAGACATCCATGAGAACACCAACCAATGTTATCATCCATCCTTTCCATCAAAACCACTTGGAATGGATGTGAATCCAGCATCCATACATGAATCAAGGACAATTCAACTTTTCCTCAAAGATTGAACCCATTCTCAAAACATAATTAACATTTCAAAACATCAAATAGATGTGGCTTACAACTCACCACATTTTTTCCTTTTTCCTGGAGGAATTTGAAACATGCACCACATAGGTTGTAAAAGCAGTAGAGGATAGATCTCTTTGATCATACAAATCCATGAACCCAAGTTTATCCTTGAGGAAACTAATGAGTGTTGTTTGTGAATGCGTTTTGGAACTAGGAACTGACTCGCTTGATGATACACAGGAAATATCTTTAAATGTATCCTCACTTGACGAATCATTGGAACAATTTTCTGTATTGGATGCTCTTAATGTCGTATTTAGCATCCCATCTTGTTCATCAAATGGATTGGCCAACTTCCAATCTATCATGGAGTCTGCCGCACCACCTTTACACGCAAATAATGATCAGAGACAGCTTGATTATCAAAACAATCCTGAGGGAACTGGACATGAAATATCATGCGGTGCCATAGTTTCTCAGCAACCTCAATTTACCCCACGTGATATAAGGCTATTACATGATTTCCAAGACATAGCGAGAGGAGAAGAGAAGGTGAAAGTCCCATAGACGAATAATATCAACAATGAACAACCACCACCCTTTCACTATATACATCAAAATCATATCTTTAAGAATGTACATGTGAATTTCTATCTTACTTCTATTGAGGATGATGCATGTTGGTCAACTTGTTTTGGAAATTGTTTATCTTCATCCGTGCCTTGTACTTGCACCCATGAATTTGAAGGTGAGTATGCGTACACGATAGTTGGCCTTCTTAGAGAAGAGTTTCTGGAAGAGTATAAGATACATGAAGCAATTAAGATCATTAGAGTGTTAGAGAAAATGTGGTTTCTACAAACAATGTGGCAATCGGCTTGTGCAATGCGGCCTAAGTTACAACTTGCAAGTATTGTACTTTATTTTTTTCTGGAGAGTTTTAGTGTAAATGCATTTTTGAATAATCATTTCTATTCATTGTCTTTTAGGTTTTTTTGACAGCTGTGGGGAAAGGGTGGGGTCTACAGACATTGGAGGATATGTCAAAGGGTGATTTTGTGTGTGAATATGTTGGAGAAATGTTAACTCACGCAGAACTACAAGAGAGAAAGCTAACTAAGAGTAGTGAAAATCATGCATGTACAGTTCTCTTAAATGGTGATAGGGGTTCTCTTAGATGGTGATCGGGGTTCAGAACTGTATAAGCATGCTTTTAACTACTCTTAGTTAACTTTCTCTCTTGCAGTTCTGCGTGAGTTAACATTTCTCCAACATATTCACACACAAAATCACCCTTCGACATATCCTCCAATGTCTGCAGACCCCACCCTTTCCCCTCGGCTGTCAAAAAAACCTAAAAGACAATGAATAGAAATGATCATTTCAAAATGCATTTACACTGAAACCCTCCAGAAAAAAATAAAGTATAATACCTGTAAGTTGCAACTTAGGCCGCGTTGCACAAGCTGATTGCCACATTGTTTGTAGCAACCACATTTTCTCCAATACTCTAATGATCTTCATTGCTTCATGTCTCCTATACTCTTCTAGAAACTATTATCTAAGAATGTCAACTATCATGTACGCATACTCACCTTCAAATTCATGGGTGCAAGTACAAGGCATGGATGAAGATAAAACATTTCCAAAACAAGTTGACCAATGTAAGTATTTAATGGTACCTTTATGTTTTTCATAATGAATAATTAGATAGTCATGTTTGTGAATGGTTTTGGAACTAGGCACTGACTCACTTGATGAAACAGAGGAAAGGTCTTTAAATGTAGCGTCAATTGCTGAATCATTGGAACAATTTCCTGCATTGGATATTCTAAATGCCAGATATAGCATCCCATCCTGTTCATCAAATGGATTGGTGAACTTCCAATGTATCATGGAAGATTCCATATACATGCAACTAATGATTAGATATTTTACTGGTTCATGCGTGATATGAAGGTATTTTGGATATTTTACTGGTTTTTTTGTCCAAAGCCCAAAGAAATGTGGTTCATCATTCTTGCATGTTTCTGGTGCATTTCATCTGTTAAAATGGACAAATGACCCACTGGAGAAAGAATGTTTTATTTAATAATAATTACAATTTTTCTACAAACATTTACATACAAGAATGTTTCATCTTTTTATCTCCATAAACCCCTCTCAAAAATGTCTGCCAATTATACATTTCTGTAACTCTTGCAACAAAAGTCAGATCTTCATGCTATTTCTCGACAATCTTGCATTAGGTATGCGGCCCACTCATTTCTGAACATATCTACATCTTCTTGTGAATATGATGTTTTTCGGCATTCATAATAGTACTAAAAAATATATAAATAAAGAATTAATAAATAATTTAAATGAAATAGTACTTGTTTTCGAATGTCTTGGGTCATGATGGTGGAATGCCTTGAGTGACAATGTTGGGTTTTAATGAGATGGGAAATGTGGATGATGGAACCTATCCTGAGTTATGAGGTAGTGGGTTAGGATTTGAACCTAGGACATTACCTTGTACCTTTTAATAGTGGATTGAGTTCTTGGATGATGCTTTCCCCGAGCCTTTGTTTATGGGTTGGAACATGGGTACCAATATGATGGCATGTGGCGATGATGGAATTTTTTTATGGTACCAAATATGGAATGATCATGTGTTATGGTGTCGTAGTTATCACATAAAGACCTAACGTTCACTGAGTCGGGGTTCCCTAGTTAGCACATGACATCCAACATTCTTAGGTGATGTTTTTATTTTCCTCATCCATAAATGGATATGATGATATATACTATGGGAACATGGTGTTACCCTACTGAGATGTATTTCGCACACCATGCATAGGCACTTTGGGGCATGTTTAGACCATATATCTATTTTTATGTTTGAGCATAGGTTTTGCATGGGATCAATCTGAAGCATCTTGAATGGCATCGAGTGATTAGGATTTCACTATGGTCCAAGGATGGCAGTAGGGTTGGTGTGTATTGTTCAAGGGGTAAATCAAGAGGGAAAAACAATATTTAAAAGATGCACTATATAAAATGTAATCTAGACATTTACCACAAACAATATAATCGAATTCCAAGCACATAGGCATACACAATGATTCGAAATCACAATTCGCATCACAGAATTAATTTATAGAACAACAATAAATGCACAAAAACTCATTCTAAAAACATCTAGATATTTTAGGTCATCCACTAACCTTGGGAGAAGAAATCGATGAAGTCAAAGGAAAAACCCAAAGGGCGAGGGAGCCTTCTGCACTTCCTCGGGAGGGGAAGACGCGACTGCCGGAGTGGGGGGGTGCACGGGAGGAGCCACCAACCATTGAGTACGGTCTAGAGGGGAAGAGGAGGAGTAGGGTTCGGAGGGAGGAAGATCCGTGGAAGATCCGCCAGAGTAGGGTTCACACAGAGTACGGTCCAGAGGGGAAGAGGAGGAGTAGGGTTCGGAGGGTGGAAGATCTGCAGAAGAGGTTTGAGGGAAAAGAGAAAGAGTATGGCGGAGGTCCTGCAAAGGGAAGATCGGGGGGAGGGAAGCTGTCGCAGGGGTACAGTACCGCGAGAGCTTTGGGCCCGACAAAAAAGAGGAGACTGTGTTCCTACTTTTAATAAAATCCGAGACAAGTTTTATCAGCGCTAAAAAAGCGCTCATAAAGAGACCCTTTATCACAGCTAAAATTTTAGCACTGATAAAGTGTGGCTTTATCAGCACTTTTCTAGCACTGATAATGGTGTCCTTTATCAGTGCTAAAAAAGGGCTGATAAAGCCACCCTTTATCAGCGCTAAAATTTTAGTGCTGATAAAGGCTAATCTTTATTAGCGCTACAAAAGCGCTGATAAATCTACCCTTTATCAGTGCTTTTAATTAGCAATGATAAAGATTATCCTTTATCAGCGCTTTTTGATTATCGATGATAAAGGGTGGCGCTTCCCTTGACCATTTTTGTAGTAGTGAATGGAGGTGCCTAGCCATTCATATTTGAGGATTTCATTTACATTTTTATCACTAATGTAATCTGATTCTTCCCAACCGTACATATTTTTTCCAAAATCAACTATGTGATTTTTTTCATCTATCTACATTTTATCCACATGAGCCTGAAATGATATTAAATGTGGATATAGAATAGGTGGTTTGAAGGTTCTCTCAGTAGATCATTTCAATCATTTGGTTGACCCTTGAGATAGTTTTGAGCCAATATTTCATTTTACCCCCTTCTCTTTGATGTTTTTTTAATAATATTCATCATTTCAGACATTTTTTCATTAAATTTTAAAGGTTTATCTTGAAAAGTAAATTGGAAATGAATACCTCCTTGTAGACATGTTTTTTTTAAATAATTTACGGTCATGTGATGAATATTCTAACATCTTGTTCGACCATTCGAATGTATTCATCGTTATTTGGAACAAGTAACTCAGTGCTTGGTTTATGATCTATGTTAATTGGAACTCTGATATGATCTATTTGAAGTGTTATATTATGTAGCAAGTCATTCTACATATTGAACACTGTTTCACTCACTACAACGTGATAGTTGGGAGTTGATAGATATAAATCATAGTCATTTTCACTCTATAGAATATAAATATAGGAAATGTATCGAAGACTATGTGATTCACATTTTATAGAAACAATTATTAGAACATTTATTAAATCAGTTAAGTTAGATTTTTGAGGGGAATGTCTCCCCTCAAAGATGGTGGGGGGTGGGGCAGTATCTTCATGCATGGGTTGTTGTTGAGTTGTTTCTTCTCTTTAACTCCCTCCCCCCATCAAACTTTCTATAAACTCTCTCTGGAATTTTATTTTTTCTTGAAACATAGATATGGTTTCTCTCATATTTTTCATTTCCTCGGTTTGATCCTCCTCTTGTTTTTATTTCTGAAAATATATTCAGGGTGTCACCCCAAAACACACACCTCTAATGCGGCCATACTGTTCTGGCTACTTCAAGGCCACTAAAAGTATGTCTGCATCTGGTGCACGTGTTTCTGATTCATGTGACTCTATCAGATAGAAATATAGGAAAATAAGTATTCATTGTTATATAATATCGATTTAAAGAAAATAAAATTTATATTATGTCACACTTACACATGTTTCCCACACTTTTGTGTGTTTTAATCTATCGTTATCCCCTATTTATTTACACGATCCTCCTTCCATAGCACATGGAGTGGGATGGAAGTGGATTTCAATTTCAATTCATCAATCTTCATATGAAAATAGGAATATGGTTATGGTGTTGTTTTTTCACATAAAAGTATTATATTATATTTAAAATACGTAACAATTTTTTCTCAAGTGAGGAATAACCCATCGTTGCTTTAAAGTAGGGGTACACTAGTTTTGCTGCCTGTTATTTATTTTCAACACTCAGTTTCTGTTTCATAAATAAAAAATTATCAATAAAAGTGATGAATATAAGAAACATCAAACAACATATTACCAAACACAATGAACCTTTAAATTCTGCTCTGCACGACGGATACAAAATGCATCCCATGATCTTTGGGATATCAATTGTTCATAAAGAAGAGGTGGGTGTGGCTTGATTTTCCCTTCATCATCTTTAAGATGATATTTTGTTAAAATTGTGTGGAAGCCCCTATGAATCCTTCCTAAAACTCTTAACACAAATTCCTTGTGTGAGAAATCTGCTATAAATTCACTTTGCAAGGGTTGATGAAGAGTAAGTCAATGTTTTAGTATTTTATTTTATTTTAATAAATTAAAGAAATGATATCATATTTTTACCATAATCTCTTCCCACATTAAAGTCATAAGCCTGGTGTTAACATGGTGCCACTACTGTTTATCAGTCGGTACGTCTAGCTGAGTGATGATTCCAATGTAGCAACTAAATATGGATTTGTTGGGGTTAACATGTTGGCCTCATTTATTC
The DNA here is from genome assembly GCA_963277665.1 of Viscum album. Lineage (NCBI taxonomy): Eukaryota > Viridiplantae > Streptophyta > Magnoliopsida > Santalales > Viscaceae > Viscum > Viscum album. The sequence goes on along the minus strand of OY728128.1, from coordinate 715,577,807 downwards.
CATCCCACCTAAAATTTGATGCCTTTTTATTTTTCCTTAAATATTTTGGCTAACACTCTCAAACTACGACACTCTTTTTTTGTGCTGCCAAGGTTTCATTGCCTACCATTTCCTCAGTTTCAACATCATCTTTATGTTTCACTAAACGGTATCATTGGCATTGGGACCATTATCAATGTGTTGAGAAACCTATTGTACCTCAACACTGGGACCAACAGCAACAGGTTGAGAAATCTATTATTGTTCTGTACTGGGACGAGCAGTATTAGGTGGAGAGACCTATAGTGCCTCTGGATTGGGTGCATCAGTAGGTGAAGAAGTCATTACCTATAGAAGTTCTTTAACATTAATTTACATTATATAAAATTATTATTGAATAGATAATAAAATAATGTAAAATAATATATATTACAATAAAAATAACTTGTTTATTAAACTCTCTTTTTTAATGGCTGAAGTGATTCTACCCATCTATCGACTATTTAAATCCCTTCATTGTGGTCTCCTATGACATACAAAACACCATCAAAATTGGGACCACTGCAAAATGATTGTGAAGTCCCAATGGAAGGGTCATCCTTTATTAAACTTTCATCTGATCCTTCAGTTTTTTTGGTTGATAACAGAAAAATTGACCAGTTTCGTCTTGTGGGAGCTAGAACATAAAATACTTGAACTGCTTGTGATTCCATTATAAATGGTTCTTCTTTTTCACCTTCCGTACTAAAATCAACTTTCATGAATCCCAATTCATCTATTTTAATAGTACTCCTATTATCAACCCACTTGCATTGAAAAATCAGCACTTGGAATGTATTATAATCCAACTCCTATATTTATTTGGTGATGCCAATGTATGACATATTCACATAAATTGGTTTTTTGTCCTTATCCCCAGAAACATAAACTGCTTCATCCATAAGTGTAACCCCACTATTCTTCATGGTATTGTAATCATCATGTTCATTAGTATAGAATGTATAACCATTAAATATACAAGAATTGTAAGTTAATACATACACACTTGGTTCTCCATCTAGCCATCAAAGACATTCTAAAATTGGGTTCGGATTTTCATATAACTTCGTAAAAATGTGGTCCCAAAACCATCCTATAAATAGTCGATTATGTGTATCTGATATCCATTATTCTACTCTAGATGGATTCAAATGCCTAATAATTTCTTTTTGGGTTCTAACATATGGGTCAATGTCGAAACTGTTATGAAAAATGTAAAGGTGGGCCTGATCCCAATCTGTAATATTGATTGTGACGACCTCTCTTCCAGAAATTCCATCACCCCCAAGTCACCCAATGTGATGAGATTTTGGTAGGCCAATGTTTTCCACACCAGACAGGTATTCGGTATAGAATTAAATGGCTTCCTAAACCATATATCGCTCCACAATACAACCTTCACTGCTACAAAAAATGGCCTATATTAGCGCTAAAAAAGGATTTAACTGTGCTAAAAAGCACTATAAAGCTCAGTGCTAATATATGGGGGTTAGTTTTATTAGCTCTTTTTTTAGCATTGATAAAATAGAACTTTGTCAGGGATTTTAAAAAGCACTGATAAAATTCAAAAAAATTAAAAAAAAGAATTAAATAATGTGGGGAGAGATTTTAATGGCGCTTGACCCACTCCCTTTATTAGCGCTAGGAGGTCTCCTGCGCACTGCACTTCCCACGCATCCTCAAATGCGTGCACCCCTTTGCTTCCACCCAAAATCAAATCCGCAACTTCCCCCTTTCGTGGCTACACCTTTACCACTAAGCTATTTCATTTTTTTCTCTATTTAATGATATATATATATATATATATATAGTTATATTTATTCGTATATTGATATAGATTCATATTAATATAAATATATTTATTCATATATTAGTATATATATATTCATTCGTATATTAATATATATATTTATATTTATTTATTTATTTATATATATTTAGATATATTTTTTTATTCGTATATTTATTTGTATATTAATATATACTTATAAGATTAGTTTTAATTACATTTATGAAATATGTGTTTTATGTGTGTTTATAATTAAATAAATAAATAAATACATACATATATACACCACACACACAGAGACACACACACACACATAGACGCATATATATTTACAAATAAATACATATATATGTGTATTTGAAAAGCCATTGAATGTTAAAACGATCATATATTATAATCTAGAAGCCCACTTCAACTCCACAACCAGTCAAATCGACGAAAATGAAGCAATATTCTAAATGATATGTGGTACAGGGCTAACAGACATCTGGATCAGATGTTATACCTATTTGAATGTTAACAAATTGGTGTATCTCGACTAAAAACACAGTTTTGGAGGCCTTCTGGGCCTTTTTGCCTCAAAAAATGTGACAAAAGCTTTTCATTGGTCACCAATGCGTATATCTCATTACAGAATTCAATTTGATATGTTGTAGAGCTCAAACGGACACCCGGTTAAAAAATTTATGGCTGTTTGAAGTTTGAGTTACATTTTCAACTTATTTTTTTCTTTAATTAATTTTTTTGATTTTTTGTGTCTTCGAATTGTTATTAAATGATTTTTAATCGATAATAATTAGAAAATTATTAATTAATAATATTTCTTAAAATATTTTAAAGCCATTTTCACTAAATTTATTATATATTAAATTTGATAGTTTATTTATACGTATCTAAAACATATTTAAAAAATATATATTATATTTATATCAAAATAAATATACTTATATAATAATAATTTATTTTTCATGATTTTTTTGAAACAAAAAAATTATCACCAATAGGAAAAATAACTGATAAATCCCCCCTTTATCAGCGCTACTAAAAATGCGTTGATAATGGGGTCCCCTTTATAAGCACTTTTTAGCACTGATAAAGGCCCCCTTTATCGGCGCTTTTTTTAGTGCTGATTAAAGGGTAGCGCTTCCCTTTCCAGTTTTTTTAGCAGTGCCTCTGGCCAACATCGATTTTTGACATACCATTTCAAAATCATCATATATCATTCAATGGGGTACATCAATCTATTATGTATAGGACCACATATTTGAATCTCTCTCACCAAATGAACCATCATATCAACTAATTTCAGCGAGAAGAAAATTTCTAATTCACTTAATATGATGGAAATTTCCCTTTCCATAGTTGGAAATTTGCTGGGTCTATAACTTTGCTGCATATATATTTGAATATGAAATAGATCTTCGTTAATATATGGTAGACATGCTTGAAAAAAAATCGACATAAATCTATAGGAATTAGATATTGAATAATAACATGGCCAACATGTGATTTCAGAACCACTAACTTTAAATCGCTCATTGACACGATGTTATTGATATTTGATGAATACTCGTATGGAACCTTTATGTCATTCAAGAAGTTGAAAAATTGGTATCTCTCTTTCCTAAAAATATTATAACCAACAGGAGGAATAAATAGTTTTTTTTCACCCTTCACAGGTGCCAAATCTTCTCAAATTCTCCTCTCAACCATGTCCAACCTAGCATTAATTCTATCCTTTGTTTTATCGAGTTCATTTAGCAACGTACTGATGACACTATCACATAGATTTTTTTCAACATGCATAACCTTAAAAAATTTATGACATACAGACAATTCCAGAATGGTAATTCAAAAAAGCTGATCTATTTTTCCAATAGGTTTTCTTATGGTTTTTTTAAAACAGTTTACCAAAATTAGTATCCACATCTTTTAATTTGTCAAACAATTGAACACCTGTTAGTGGAGATGGTAATATTCATTAATCTGATCTTCCATCGAATGTTGTCATCCAAGATCGGTACTTATGCCATTGGGGTAGAAATATACGATGTCCTAAAAACATAGTTTTTGATGAATGTTTCAACCTAATTAATTGTGTACCATGTTCAAAAACGAGACACCCTTGATTTCTTTTAATGATATATCCTAATAAATTTCCATAAGTAGGAAAGTCATTAATCATCCCATAAAACATTGCTATCAAAGTGAAATATTCATTTTTCTAAGCAGCATACAACGTAACACCTGAATCCCACAATAATTTAAAATCCTCGATCAATGGAGAAAAATAAACATCAATATCATTACCCATTTTTTGTCATATTATAAGCATAAAAAACAAGATGAATTTTCATTTCATGCATAACCACAGTGGTATGTTTTTATTTACTACCATATTTATCCATGTACTATGACTGATGCTTTGAAAACCAAAAGGATTCACTCCGTCTACAGATGATGTAAGACGAAGGTTTTTCATATCATTTCCAAATTTAGGATACTAATGATTGATTCTCTTCCACTGAGGAGAGTCTACCAGGTGACGTAGTTTCCCATCTTTAATTCTTATATCTACATGTCATGTCAATTGTCCCACAGTCTCTTCACATCCATATATGCACCTAAACCTTGGAATTATTGGAAAATACCATACAACTTTTGTAGGACTGGATTCGTCTTTCTTGTATCGAGAATCACCATAATTTGGGTATTTTATAAGTTATTTGTGGTCCTCAAGAAATAGTATACTTCCATTCAGGTAGGCCTATATTATTTCATATATCATACCCTTTGAGCGTGGCATTCATTTTTGTGTCTTATGTTCGGCTTGGGAGCTCATTATCTTCTGGGAGAATGTCATTTCAAAGAGAAAGTAGTTTCGTAAAACTGGTGTCACCCCACCCATTTCGTGCTTTAAAATTATATATCTTTATTACGGATGACAATTATGTATATTCAGTGCAACTAGCATACAATGATGTATTTTCACAACTTTTTAAATACTGAAACAATTTTGGGAAATCACGAAGTTCATCTTCAATCGTCTTTTCCATTTCCTCAATATGATCTTCAACATCATTCAAATCTTTAATCACATCCTCCATAAGATTTTCTCCATTGTTCATGCTTACAGTCATATCAGATTATTCATAAAACGTAGTGTTATCCTAGCCACTACCTACATTCATTTTTTCCCACGTGTATTCTAACATGTATAACTTTGATCTATTCCAAGACAGATCAGGTGTTCTTCCAACTCCTTTGGACTAATTTTTCTTGAATAAAAATAGCATAAAAACAAAAAATTGATTTTAGAAGGGTCATATACAGGATATTTGTAACACCCCCAATCTTCCACAGTATGTTTCCCTTTGAATAATGCAATAGCTTTCATTGTACTCAACTTCGAGATTCTAACACACCCCGACCAATCAAAGTAGGTGTTTTGAATAGTAATACCCACCTTTTGAAATTATATAAATTTTATCATTCAAAATGAACTTCATTTTTGGATTCGGAATATCGAAATTATCCAAGGTTGAATTTTTGGTATTTTTCTGAGAACTTCCAATTTTTAATGAATAGTGAAAATACTAAACGTTAATTAAAAACAACTTTTTTAATCCAAATAATTTATAGTGATAAATTTTAAAATTGAGTAGTTTTAAAGTATAATTAGATTATATTTTTACCATTTAATAAAATGTTGGTCATTAGAAATAATTTCACATTTAAACTAGACATAAATAAGTGTCAATCTTTTGATAGTTATTTTTTCTTAAAAAACACGCTTTTTGTTTTGACAACGATAATTAATTTTAAATTAATTTCTTCCACATATGCGTTTTGAATTTATAAAAATGGATTCTATATTTAGAATCAGGAGGTCCAAATTTTTTAAATAGGTAACATTTATTTTAAGACATTTTGAATAATTATTTCGGTAAATATTTTATTTACCATGGTTAAAGGGTAAATTCGGTAAATAAGGGTAAAAAATAATATTATAATAATATCAAATTACCCTAAACGTTCCCTAACCCTATTGGATGATACATGTCCAACCATGGGCATCTTTTGTTCGATTTTGGGACCCCATGGAGCCACTTGTAAGTGATAATGACACTTTATATTAATTAAGTTAAAGTAATACAAAAATGACATAAGCATATATCTTTTAGAAAAACAATTTGTACACAGGGTTATATATATTATATTTTAGACTATAAATATTAATTAGAAATATAAAAATATTTCCTACATAATTTTATTTTATTTATAATTTTTAGACGTTGAATAATTAAATTTATTTATGACACAATAATGATGCAGTATTTTACTTATTAATGAAAGGACCAAATAAATGGTATTATCAATGTTAAAATAAATATAATTTGAAAGATTTGATGACATACACGAATTTTATAGGTTAATATGACATTTTAGGATTGCTTAAATGAATTTTGTTCGAATTAATAATGTTTTGAGGACTTTAACAAAAATAATTTATAAAATAGTGTCAAAATTGACATAAAAAAGTTTTTCAAACAAAAATTATATTATTAATTGATATTATATTCCTAAAAATCTAAGGCTCAGGAAAAGGACTTATATAATGATAGTTTCATCATTAATAAACCACTTGGGGTTCTCTTGAAAGTATATAGTATGTTTATTAACTATATAATATAAAAATACAAAGAGACATGGTAAATGTCAAACTATTTAACTAAGATTTAAATCTAAAAGATAAGGATAAAATAGAGACCCAAACCTGTCTAAAATCTATTGGTTGAGTGTTTTTTCGACTCATATCCACCTTAGATTTCGAATAATGCACTTTTGATCAATTATAAACCGAAAATTAATTTATTATAAAATAATATTTCTAGCTTTTCCTAAGGTTCCCCTGTAACACCCGAGACTTTTATGAGAAATATTTTGTTTTTATGTTATATAAATAATCAAAGGAATCTTTCACTACACAAAACACTAGCTTGTCTTTCTTTACACGCAACCGCGGCCTTCCTCGATAGCTTGCATCGTACGCAATACCGAGTTTCACTAAACAATGATATGCTATTAAAATATTATTAAAACTAGCCGTTATGAATAGTATTAACTGAATTTTGAATTTTATAACATTTTAATTCAACTTATACATTTTCTAGAATGATGTTTAAAAGAAAAGTCAGTTTTTTTGGATAAAAGAAGTATTTTTAAAAAAATGCAGTTTTGCTGCCTTTTGATGGCGCACCCACATTAAATCTAGTTTTTGACATGTTTATAAGTTAAATTTGACAAAATAAAATTTTCCTTTGAATCAGGGTATAAAAATTTACTTTGGATAAATTTTTGATATTTTTCTCATAACATTCATATTTTGATGAATAGTACAAATACGCTAATTTTTAATTAAAAACAACTTTTTTCATTGAGATAATTTATATGGATAAATTATAATATTTAATGGTTTTAAAGTATAAATAGAATATATTTTTACCATTTAATATAATGTATGTCATTAGTATTAATTTCACATTGAATTCATAGGTAAAAACATTTCAATCTTTGGCAATGTTTTAACTTCTAAAACTCGTTTTCTTAACAACAGGATTTATTTTAAATTAATTACTGCAACTAATATATTTTGAATTTTGAAAAATGGATTCCATATTCAAAATCCGTGGGTCCAAATTATGTGAATAGGCTACTTTTTATTTTTGGGCTTTATGAATAGTAACTACGGTAAATTTTATTTACCGTAGTTAAAGGTAAATCGGGTAATTAAGGGTAAATATAGGATTATAAAATTACCCTAACACCTGCCAAAATCCTATTGGATGACTAAAAGTCGAACCATATCACCTAAGGGTCAGATTAGATTAATTTAATGTACTTTTTTCCACGAAAATAATTTAATTATTATTAAAACCCAAGAATGTGACAACATGTCACTTTCTTAAATCTTATAAGTATAATAATTTTAATTTGGTGATAAACATAATGAAACTTCAAACATGAATAGTATACAGAAAGCTAATACAATTATCTACATCATAGTAATTTATTTATAATTTTTAGGGATTAAATAATTATTATTAATTATGACACAATAGTGATGTTGAAATTATTTTATTAATTAAAATATAAAATAAATGGTTTTAAAAATAATAAAATAAATATTATATGAACTATTTAATTTTCTCCACTAATTTTCTAGATACATATGACGTTTTATGGATCTATTGAAGCTTTTATTTTGAACATATCTCCTGTATATATTTTATTTAAATTCAAATAAATCAATAGTGTCAAAATTGACACTATTGTTATTTTATAAAAATAACATATTATAAAATTGTTTAAAAATAACAAAAATATTTAAAATTTATAAATTAAAATTTATATGGTCGAAAATGTCATAAATTGTCAAATTATGTAAAATTCACGACACATATGTAATTATTTATAATAATTTAAAATTTAGAATATTATTACCACAAATAAAATTAAATTGATAAATAAGGATAAATCAAGTTGATAATGTTAAAAATAAATTACTAACATGTCTAAATTTTATTGGTTCATGATATTACAACCCTATCAAATATAATATTTGGATATGAGTCATCTTGGAAGTTTTCAAGTGGGTTTGGGATTTAATATAAACTAATATTTCTTATATTTCCAAAGGTGCCCCTCTCCTCCCATATAAAAGGGCACCTCCTCCCTCTCCTCCTCACACCAATTTGAGCCTTCAAGCTCGGCCAGCCCCTGACACGTTACCCTCTCCACTTCCCTAGAGACATCCTAGAGGTCCTGGTGTTCTTCAAAGACCAATTTTAGTGCCCTAAAATGAGGTCTCAAAGAAGCGCTTCAAAGAAGAGGTAAAGCCCGTTACCGATTCTTTCATCTTTATTTCTTCTTCCACTTATTCTTCTATAGTTGTTTCATTATGAAGTAATTACATAAGTATCACTCATATACTGATATTTTATTATAAGTATGAAACAACCATATTTCACCATCTATCCATCCTACGGAAAACAAAATCACCGCGCGTGCGTACGTACGGAATACCATCTCCACGTCATGGTGTAATCTATTTTCCCCCACCACCTTACGTGGATGGGTATAATGGTGTAAATAATAACTATATATTATTGTTTTAAAGTGATATTTATTCTGAAATAGTATACATTCACTCAAATACAATTCCACGATCATGGGAACGATATCATCGCTCGTGCGTACGTACGGAATACCGTCTCCACGATGTGATGCGACTCGTTCTACGTGATCTTCATTGCATAATGATTATATAAATTAATTGAATGAATGAATATGATATATATTACACTAATACCATTCTGGAAATGAGGTTTCTATAACCTATATATAAGAATAAGAATTCATTCGACAAAACACGCATAAGAACAAAAAGTAATAAACACCAAAATAACAAGTAGTAATGAAATATTACTAATAAGAAGCTAAGAATATGACCATATATGATATCATAAAAATAATTATTATTCTTTAATAAGTCAATAACATTATTTAAATCATTATACAGGAGGTTTGGACACTTACGAAGCAAATCGGACCTAAGGTAAGGGAAATATCACAATCTCATTTTTATCTGAGATTGTTTATACTTTGTAATTTACTGGGGTGTATTTTATCATCCACATCCATGTTTCCTCAATATAAAATATTTATATACTTATACAATATTTTATATCCAATTTTACCCTTCGGTGAGTTTTTAGTAAAATATATGAAATGAATCTTTTGTCGTTTTTCGTACGAGGTATTTTTTGACTTTTCCGACAAAAGTATGAGAAGAATGTTTTCTTTTAACTTATACGGCATGAATGGATTTTTAAAAATTTATTTCAAAGAAGATTCCCTTACAATTTTTCAAGTTTATTTTTAATCAACTTCTTTTAGTTTAGAATTGTATGACATGTTAAGAAAGGAAAAGTGTTTTTGAAGTGGAAAGGATATTTTCCTCAAAAATGGAGTTCAAGTGTTTTATCAAAATTATTTTCCATCTAAGACAATAAAGGGTTCTATTTATATCCCTATTATTACATTTATTTGATTATGTTGTGAGGGAATTATTTTTATGAATTCCTTTATCTTATATGAATTGTTTTATGATGTCACGATGTTTAAGATTCCCATTTTTATTACATGGGTTATGCTATGATGTATGGTTTATGATTTTGTGGCACACATAAGAATGATATCATTATGAGATGGTTGGGACTTATATCTCCCTCCAAATAATTAGGTAAATATTTTATATCTCATGAGATATTCATGGATGGAACGGCAGGTTATACCGGTTCAGTGAAACAGGACTGAAACGAGGAGTGAACTCATTTCAGAAATGGAATTTGTCCACTAAGATAGTCTTGGCAATGATTCTTGACTAATAAGAAATGATTCTCAATGATTATGTGTGTATTCCACAAAGTTTCATGTTTTAAGTGATGATTATTGGGATTACATTTCACTTCCATGATTTATCCCATGTTATGAAATTATGATCTCTTTTGCAGGGTAAGATTTCCAAAATGTTATGTTTTTATTTTGATGTGATTGATATTTCTTTTGTTTACCCTTACTGAGCATTTGAGCTCACCCTTTTGTATGTTTTCTTTCCACAGGTCAGGAAGAAGGTTATTAAGTAACATATGCCAAAAGGGACTATAGATATGATGAAATAAATGGGAGATAGTGTAGACGCTTTATGAACCAGTTGTTTATGTTTCCCAATTTCTAAGGACACTATACCTATATGGTCCTTTAATGGTTTTGTTATATGTTGTAATAAGTGTGATTCAGTTTTGAAGTAATAAAAATGTATGTAAAGTATGGATCATTATAGTTGGTATCAGAGGAAAGGTATATTCAACCTTTGGAAACTAGGATGTGAAAGCCTTAGTAAGAACCCTAAGGATAAGTCTAAGCATAGAACACAATCTTAGTGTTTTAGAAATGACCATGAATAACCTAGGATAAGACCTTAAGTGTGAAATTTTATTCTTGATTATGTGGTTTTCCTATTATAATTTGTGTTTCTCACACTATTCTTATTGGTTTTAGTCAATGGCTGGAACCCGAAGGAACCGTGTTAATGCGGAATGCGACGGGCAATGCAATGATTGTCCCCCTGAGCAACCAAACGTTATGGGAGATGGAATGAAAAATCTTGTAGCTATGCTCACACAACTTTCTCAATATTTGAATCATGTTGGACTTCCAAAAGAGCAAAGGAAGAAGCAACATTCTGTTGAATCCTTCATGAGGCAGCGTCCACCTTCATTCAGTGGGTCTACTGATCCATTAGTTGCTGAACAATGGATCAGTACTACTGAAAATATATTTTCAGTTCTTCAATGTTCTGAACATGATAAAGTCATCCTAGCAGTGTATCGTTTGGAAGGATAATGCTGATCAATGGTGGAATCTTAATAAGAATACGAGGCAAAGAGATGAAATTGAGTCCATGGAATGGGACGAGTTCAAGAACTTATTTTTCAATAAGTACTTCCCTATAATTCTCTGAACAAAGACGGAGAAAGAGTTTCTTGAACTGAAGCAAAAGGGTGATGAATCTGTTGGTACCTATGAAGCAAATTTTACAAGACTTGCAAAGTACGCTTCTGGTATTATTATCCAACCCGAGATTAAGATTGATCGATTCTTTAGTGGCTTAAAACCAAGTCTTCTAAGTGCCTTAGCCATAAGGGACTTCAATATCTATGAGGAAATCATTCGATGTGCCCTCAAAGTTGAGATGGAGATTGGAGTAACCCATCAATCATATGGGTTTGATAGGAAGAGGAAAATGGAATTCAAAGGAAAATCTAAAGAGCACACTGAAAAGAAGATGAGCTTTCCCTTATGCTCAAAGTGTGGAAAGAAACATGGTGGGAGTTGTATTAATGGGACAAGTAAATGTTTCAAATGTGGAAAGGAAGGTCATTGGGCATTTGAATGCCGCAATTATGGGAAGAAGATTTCTAATGATGAAAACAAAGGAAGGGACACACAGAATGAACCTACTACACTTCAATGTTTCAAGTTCAAGGAGATGGGGCGTTATGCCAATAAATTCCATAATCCAATGGTAGTTGATGATGATCGACATCAAAAAAATCTTAAGGCTAAAGACAAAGGAAAGTCACATGCAATTTCTATCAGCGATATTGAGTATGATAACGATGTGGTGAAAGGTACACTTACCATCCACTCTAAAGTAGAAAATGTTTTATTTGATTCTGGATGCACCCACTCTTTTATTTCTGATGATTTTTCTAAGAGTATCACCGTATTACCTCAACAATTAGATGTTGAGTTAGCTGTGACAACCCCAAATGGCACAACAGTCGCATCAAAAGTTTATAATTCTTCCCCGATTGAAGTTAGTGGGAAAATGCTTCCTGCAAATCTTGTGATCCTTCATATAATGGAATTTGATGTCATTCTTGGAATGGATTGGCTTTCTTTATATGGAGCTCATATCAATTTCCAAATAAGGGAAGTCACATTTCATATTCCAGATCAATCTATGATCGTCTACCGATGCAAGGATGAACATAACCTTCCAGTGGAAATTTCTTCCATCTTATGGGTCTTGATTCCACTAAATGAGGGTTATTTATCTCAAATGGTTGGTGAAAAAACTCACGATTAAGAATATTCCTGTTGTACGGGATTTTGAGGATGTCTTTACGGAGGAATTGTTGGGTCTTCCACGCAATCGTGAAGTTGAGTTTTCAATAGAACTCGTATCGGGTGCTTTGCCTATTTCAAAGACACGTTATAGAATGGTCCCAATTGAGTTGCAGGAATTGAAGAAGCAACTCCAAGAGAATCTTGATAAGGGATTCATACGCCCTAGTGTGTCACCATGGGGAGCACCTGTTCTATTTGTTAAGAAGAAAGATGCATCAATGAGACTCTTCATTGATTATCGAGAACTTAACAAGATCACTATCAAGAAAAAATATCATCTCCCACGCATTGATGACTTATTTGACCAACTACGCGGAGCTCAATAATTTTCCAAGATTGATCTTCGTTTAGGGTATCATAAATTAAGGGTAAAAAGGGAGGATATACCAAAGACAGCTTTCCATACAAGGTATGGACACTATGAATTTATAGTGATGCCATTTGGTCATACTAATGCCCCTGATATCTTCATGGATCTGATGAATAGATTATTTAGAGACTATCTTGATCAATTTATGGTAGTCTTTATAGACGATATTATTGTCTATTCAAAGAGCAAGGAAGAACATGAAGATCACTTGAGAATTATATTGAAGACCCTGATAAAGGAGAAACTTTATGCCAAATTTACCAAGTGTGAATTTTGGCTTCAAAAAGTTTCATTTTTGGGTCACATAATGTCAAAAGAGGGGAAATATATGGATCCAGCAAAAATAGAGGTTATCGAAAGATGGTCGATACCAACAACAGTAACTGATATCCGAAGTTTTCTTAGTTTGGCTGGATATTATCGATGTTTTGTGAAATATTTTTCAATATTATCTAATCCACTCACTAGGTTGACTCGAAAAGGAGTTAAGTTCGTGTGGATGGACGAATGTGAAGAGAATTTCAAGGAGTTGAAAAGAAGGTTATCCAGTGCACCTATGCTCACACTACCTTGTAGTGGAGAAAGGTTTGTGATCTAGAGTGATGCATCCAAGAAGGGGCTGGGGTGTGTTCTTATGCAAAATGATATGGTGATAGCTTATGCCTCACGGCAGTTGAAAATAAATGAGCAAAATTACCCAACTCATGATTTGGAGTTAGCTGTGGTAAGCTTTGCATTAAAGATTTGGAGGCATTATATTTATGGAGAAAGGTGTGACATTTATACTGATCATAAAAGTTTAAAGTATATTTTCACACAAAAGGAGCTGAATATGCGCCAAAGAAGATGGTTGGAACTGATTAAGGATTACGACTGCTCAATTCATTACCACCCTGGGAAAGCAAACAAGGTGGCAGATGCATTAAGTCGACAAGACCATGCTATCTTATCCATGATGAGGATCACAAAAGATCCTATATTTATGGATTTACAAAGGATGGATCTTGGAATTTTAATGGAAGGGAGGAAATCATATCTTTCTCAAATGAATGTTCAACTGTCTATACATGTGAAGATTATAGAGGCACAAAAAGAAGATGTAGAGTTACAAAAGAAGGTGAGAAATATTCCTGAATTCAACCTTGATTGTGATGGGATAATAAAGTTCAGGAATCGGGTTTGTGTTCCTCCCATCCCAGAATTAAAGAAGGAGCTTCTGGATGAGGCTCATAGTTCTTCATTCTCTATTCATCCTGGAAGCACGAAGATGTATAGGGACCTGAAAGAGTACTTCTAGTGGGATGGAATGAAAAGAGATGTTGCTGAATATGTCTCTCGATGCTTGGTTTGTCAGCAAGTTAAAGCTGAGAGACAGAAGTCTAAGTGGATGTTACAACCATTACCCATACCTGAATGGAAATGGGAAAACATCACTATGGACTTTGTCACAGGACTTCCTAAAACATCCAAAGGCAATAATGCTATATGGGTCATAGTTGATCGTCTTACAAAGTATGCACACTTCATTGCTATTAGAGAGGATTTCTCTCTGGATCAGCTTGCCAGGATATATGTAAAGGAAGTGGTAATATTTCATGGAGTACCACTTTCTATTATATCTGATCGGGATTCGAGGTTTACCTTGAACTTCTGGCGAAGTCTTCAGCATACTCTAGATACAGAGTTGAGTTTCAGCACTGCTTATCATCCTCAGACAGACGGTCAGTCTGAGAGAACAATTCAAACTCTAGAAGATATGTTGAGAGCTTGCTCTATAGATTTCAAAGGTGGTTGGGATCAACACCTACCATTGGTGGAATTTTTTTAAAATAATAGCTTTCACTCCAGTATTCAGATGGCTCCTTATGAAGCTCTCTATGGAAAGAAATGCAGGACTCCAACTTGCTGGGATGAAGTTGGGGAAAGAAAGCTATTTGGACCTGATCTTGTTGATGAGATGGAAGAAAAGGTCCGATCTATTCAACAAAACATAAGAGCAGCTCAAAGTCGACAAAAAAGTTATGCTGACAACCGAAGAAAAGACCTAGAGTTTGAATTGGGTGATAAAGTGTTCTTATGAATATCTCCCTGGAAGAGGGTCATGAGATTTGGAAAGAAGGGGAAGTTTAGCCCTAGATATATCGGACCTTTCGAAGTATTGGACCGTGTTGGAAAGGTAGCTTACTGATTGGTGCTTCCACCGAATCTCTCTCAAGTCCACGATGTGTTCCATGTATCTCTCCTGAGAAAGTACATACCTGATCCTTCACATGTACTCAGCTATGAATTTGTACCGCTGGAGCAAGATCCTTCTTATGAACAACAGTCGATAGAGATTCTGGATCATAGTGAAAAAGTCCTACGAAACAAGACCACTCGCTTGGTGAATTTTTTATGGAGGAACCACCAATTAGAAGAAGCTACATGGGAGCTTGAGGATATGATAAGGGAGAGGTATCCTCATCTGTGTGTTACAAAGTGAAAAATTTCGAGGGCGAAATTCATTTTAAGGGGGGTAGAATGTAACACCTGATACTTTTATGGGAAATATTTTGTTTTTATGTTATATAAATCATCAAATAAATCTTGCACCACACACAAAACTAGCTTGGCTTGCTTTACACGCAACCGCGGCCGTCCTCGATAGCTTGCGTCGTACGCAATACTGAGTTTCACTAAACAACGATATGCTATTAAAATATTATTAAAACTAGCCGTTATGAATAGTATTAACTGAATTTTTAATTTTATAACATTTTAATTCAACTTATACATTTTCTAGAATGAGGTATAAAAGCAAAATCAGTTTTTTTGGATAAAAGAAGTATTTTTCAAAAAATGCAGTTTTGCCGCCTTTTGATGGTTTACCCATATTAAATCTAGTTTTTGACATGTTTATAAGTTCAATTTGACAAAATAAAATTCTTCTTTTGAATCAGGGTATAAAAATTTACTTTGGATAAATTTTTGATATTTTTCTGATAACTTTCATATTTTGATGAATAGTAAAAATACGCTAATTTTTAATTAAAAGCACCTTTTTTCATTGAGATAATTTATATGGATAAATAATAATATTGAATGGTTTTAAAGTATAAATAGAATATATTTTTACCATTTAATATAATTTATGTCATTAGCATTAATTTCACATTGAATTCATAGGTAAAAACATTTCAATCTTTGGCAATGTTTTAACTTCTAAAACTCGTTTTCTTAACAACGGGATTAATTTTAAATTAATTACTGAAACTTATATGTTTTTAATTTTTAAAAATGGATTCCATATTCAGAATCATTGGGTCCAAATTATGTTAATAGGCTACTTTTAATTTTTGGGCATTATGAATAGTAACTACGGTAAATTTTATTTACCATAGTTAAAGGTAAATCGGGTAATTAAGGGTAAATATAAGATTATAAAATTACCCTAACACCTGCCAAAATCCTATTGGATGACTAAAAGTAGACCCATATCACCTAAGGGTCAGATTAGATTCATTTAATAGACTTTTGTCCATGAAAATAATTTAATTATTATTAAAACCAAAGAATGTGACAACATGTCACTTTCATAAATCTTATAAGTATAGTAATTTTAATTTGGTGATAAACTTAATGAAACTTAGAACATGAATAGTATACAGAAATCTAATACAATTATCTACATCATAGTAATTTATTTATAATTTTTAGGTATTAAATAATTATCCTTAATTATGACACAATAGTGATGTTGTAATTATTTTATTAATTAAAATATCAAATAAATGGTTTTAAAAATAATAAAATAAATATTATATGAACTATTTAATGTGCTCCACTAATTTTCTAGACACATATTAAATTTTATGGATCTATTAAAGCTTTTAGTTCGAGCATATCTTCTGTATATATTTTATTTAAATTCAAATAAATGAATAGTGTCAAAATTGACACTATTTTTATTTTATAAAAATAACATATTATAAAATTGTTTTAAAATAACATAAATATTTAAAATTTATAAATTAAAATTTATATGGTCGAAAATTTCATAAATTGTCAAATTATGTAAAATTCACGACACATATGTAATTATTTATAATAATTTAAAATTTAGAATATTATTACCACAAATAAAATTAAATTGATAAATAAGGATAAATCAAGTTGATAATGTTAAAAATAAATTACTAACATGTCTAAATTTTATTGGTTCATGATATTACAACCCGATTCTTTCATCTTTATTTCTTCTTCCACTTCTTCTTATTTAGTTGTTTCATTATTAAGTAATAACATCAGTGTCACTCATATACTGATATGTTATTATAAGTATGAAACAACCATATTTCACCATCTATCCAACCTACAGAAAACAAAATCACTGCGCGTGCGTATGTACGGAATACCGTCTCCACGCCGTGGTGTAATCTATTTTCCCCCACCACCTTACTTGGATGGGTATAATGGTGTAAATAATAACTATATATAATTATTGTAAAGTGATATTGATTCTAAAATAGTATACATACACTCTAATACAATTCCACAATCATGGGAACGATATCATCGCTCGTGCGTACGTACGGAATACCGTCTGCACGATGAGATGTGACTCGTTCTACGTGATCTTCATTGAATAATGATTATATAAATGAATATAATGAATGAATATGATATATATTACACTAATACCATTCTGGAAATGAGGTATCTATAACCTAAAGAGAAGAATAAGAATTCATTCGACAAAACACGCATAAGAACAAAAAGTAATAAACACCTGAATAACAAGTAGTAATGAAATATTACTAATAAGTAGCAAAGAAAATTACCATATATGATATTATAAAAATATGTATGATTCTGGAATAAGTCAATAACATTATTTAAATCATTATATATGAGGTTCAGACACTTACGAAGTAAATCGGACCTACGGTAAGGGAAATGTCACAATCTCATTTTTATCCGAGATTGTTTATAATTTGGAATTTACTAGGGTGTATTTTATCATCCACATCCATGTTTCCTCAATATATAATATGTATATCCTTCTACAATATTTTATATCCAATTTTACCCTTCGGTGAGTTTTTAGTAAAACATATGAAAGGAATCTTTTGTCATTTTTCGTACGAGGTATTTTTTGACTTTTCTGATAAAAGTACGAGAAGAATGTTTTCTTTTAACTTATACGGCATGAATGGATTTTTAAAAAATTATTTCCAAGAAGCTTCCCTTACACGTTTTCAAGTTTATTTTTCATCAACTTCTTTTTGTTTAGAATTGTATGACATGTTATGAAAGGAAAAGTGTTTTTGAAGTAGAAAGGATATTTTCCTCAAGAATGGAGTTCAAGTGTTTTATCAAAATTATTTTCCATCTAAGATAATAAAGGGTTCTGTTTCTATCCCTATTATTACATTGATTTGATTATGTTGTGATGGAATTATTTTTATGACTTCCTTTATCTTGTATGAATTGTTTTATGATGTCACGATGTTTAAGATTCCCATTTTTATTACATGGGTTATGCTATGATGTATGGTTTTGTGGAACACATAATAATGGTATCATTATGAGATGGGTGAGACTTATATATCCCTCCAACGCATTGGGTAAAGATTTTATATCTCATGAGATATGCATGGCTGGAATGGCAGGTTATACCGGTTCAGTGAAACGGGACTGAAACGAGGAGTGAACTCGGTTCAGAAATGGACTTTGTCCACTAAGATAGTCTTGGAAATGAGTCTTGACTAATAAGAAATTATTCTCAATGATTATGTGTGTATGTCACAAAGTTTCATGTTTTAAGTTATGATTATTGGGATTACATTTCACTTCAATGATTTATCCCATGTTATGAAATTATGATCTCTTTTGGAGGGTAAGATTTCCAAAATGTTATGTTTTTATTTTTATGTGATTGATATTTCTTTTGTTTACCCTTACTGAGCATTTGAGCCCACCCTTTTGTATGTTTTCTTTCCCCAGGTCAGGAAGAAAGTTATTAAGTAAGATATTCCAAAAGGGATTGTAGATATGATGAAATAAATGGGAGACAGTGTAGACGCTTTATGAACCAGTTTTTTATGTTTCCTAGTTTCTAAAGACACTATACCTATACGGTCCTTTCATGGTTTTGTTATATGTTGTAATAAGTGTGATTCAATTTTGAAGTAATAACAATGTATGTAAAGTATGGGTCGTTATAGCCCCTCACCCCTCGATATAAGGGTACTCTCCCTTCTCTCAAATTCACACCTTCAAAGCCATTTGGCTCAGCCAAACCCTGCCTGAATACCCTCCCAACTTCCCTCCATTCATCCTAGAGGCCTTCCATTAGTCAGAAAGCCAACTTAAGGAGCCCTTTTGATCAAATCAAATGGAATAACCCAAAGAAGAGGTAAATAATTCATCACCTCTTTCATGTTCCTTTCTTCTTCCACTTCCCTTTTCTTTGATGTTTCCATTATAAAATTATAAATACAGTATCATATATATATTGTGATTTTTTTATAAATATGGTAAAACCAAATTCACTATTCTATCCATCCTTTTAATGACATGTCACCATACTTGCATACGTACGGATTACCGTCTCCACGTTGTGGTGTAATTGTTATTCAATACATCATTATTTGGATGGGTATAATAATGATGTGTAATTTATGTAAATAATAAATATAACATGATAATGATTTTGTATATTTTATATACCATCCAATTATATATTATTTGAATATCAAAACAATGATATTGTCGCTCGTGCGTACGTAAGGATTATCGTCTCCACGAATGCGATGAGATTCATTCCCCATCATATCCATTCAAGACCAAATTTCATTTGATGATTAAAAATAATGTTTAGAGACATGATATCATTCTTGATATGAATAATATACATCCCATCCATAACAAATATGACTCACATAACAAATAATATAAAGGAAAATGAATCTGTTAACACCCGAAACGACGATAATGCAAAGATATTATTAACAAAGCAATGTTAAAAGATCATATATGATATCATATTAATGTATATTATTATTGTATAATTTAATAACAATTATTTCACCATTATACAGGAGGTTAAACTACCCTTGACCAAGGAAAATTACAACGTAAGGGTTAATTTCACAATCTCTTTAATATCCGAGGTTGTTTTTACGTAAGTTTCTACTGGAAGCTCTTTATCATCCACAAACGTGTTTTATTAAAAAATATATTTCAAAACATTTTTACTATTTACTGAACTATGATTTAAATTCATTTATACCCTTATTTGACCATATATGTTTTGAAATAAATCTTTCCATCGTTTTCGAAATAGGGTACTTTATGACCTTTTCATCAAAATTAAGGTACGAATGTTTTTTTAACTTATATGGTGGGTGCGGTTATTTTCCACCATTATAAAATCATTGAAGCTACCCTTAAAGGTTATAAGAATATTTTCAAAGTAAATGTTTTATTTTATAATTATGTTACTTTTAAATGATTTCAAAAAAGAGATATTTCTCTCAAATAGTTTTGATTTCATCTATGTTAACATCCTTTGATGGATTTTAAGCTTATTTGATGTTGATTTATTATGATACAAAACTTCCATATTGTGTTGAATGATTTTTTATATGTTTGACTATGGATGTGTTATTTTTATACCATTCATGGTTTATGGAGAAAGTATTGAAATTTCGTATGCTAGTTTTAATACGAATGTTTATGTTATGTTTAAACCTGTTCATATGAGGAATGCATTGGACCTAATAAGTGACGGGTGGAGCCTTCTATAGTTCCTCGATGCATCGGTAGGTCTCATGAGAGAAACTAGTGTCTTGGTGAAAGGCCTTGACAAATTCTTATTTGTAGTCTTGGCACAAGTCCTTGACTATGTGGTTATGATAGTCTGGAATTACACATTCTATCTTTATGAAAGTGGTTATTGATATTGCATGTGATTATTCGACTAGTAGAGTATCCATGTGAATAAGTAAATGACATTATTTCATTTTATTTTTTTCATTTTATGCTGAATTTCAAGTTTAAAAGGCTTTTGTTTTAGTTATACATTACCTTAAATGTTTCTGCTTCTTTATGAAAGTTTCCTCTATATTTTTATCCTTACTGAGAATCTGATCTCACCCCTTTCTATGTTTTATTTTTCCCAAGATGTTAAGAGTTATTTTATAACTGACCTGCAGGGATAGTCTGAGGGAATATGAGTGTGGACTTAGGAGACTGTGTTGTTGTAGGTTTTCACTTTATCATGTAATTTAAGACTTATGAATGTATCTAGTGTTTCTAAGGCTACTAAACTAATCGGTCTATTGAGACTTGATATTTTGTGATCATGCCAATGTTATGTAATAATGCACCGACTCTGGGTAAATGGGGTTGGGGCGTTATAGCTGGTATCAGAGGAAGTTTAGTACAAACCTTGGAAGCTAGATTTAGATAAAATCTTATTAGAGCACATTAAGATAAGATAGAATATGAGGATTAGTATAGACAAAATTCCTAGAATTTTGGTATTGTAGAGATTTTGTGAGTTTTCTAAGAAATACATCCATGTCTAGATATGAGCAGGTAGAGGTGGCTCTTGGACATATGTACCTAGGGGTAAAACCTGAAAACACCGCTTAGATCTAGACTTGAACAGGAACTGGTGCATGACAACGGGCCTTGCTGCACTCTTGGTTACGACACTCCCAGGGGATATGCTTTGGATAATTCTTATTTTCTTTACAAACCATTCTGAAGGGTTTATGAGTATATACTTCCTCAAAGAAAACATTTTTTATGATTATGGATTATATCCATAAACAGTTCAAGTTATGTTAAGTGTTTTAAAAGTTTGGAATTATGTATTTCCATTCATAAACTAATATAGTTTATGCCATTGTTTAGAAATGGAGCCTAGTGGAAGGAATGGAAACCATATCATTTCATGCACTCCATGCAGGGATTTACCTAATGCTCAAGATAATTATAGTGGAGCTGGTGATACAACTATGGATGATCAACTTATCACTATACTAGGACAACTCACACAGGTTATGAATAATAACATTACCCATATGGATCACCCTGATCCACAACGTAAAGGATCATTTTTAGACCACTTCATGAGGCAAAAACCACAAACATTCAATGGGAGTACAAATCCATTATTGGATGAGCAATGGATAAATTCCTTAGAGAAAATATTCCATGCCTTAGGGAGTAGTGAAATGGAAAATGTTATCATGGAAGTTTACCGCCTCACTGGAGATGCTGATCAATGGTGGTCATTGATTCAAAACACAGAGGTAGATTATGTAGTATCAAATATGGAATTAAGATAGTTCAAAGAGATTTTCTTAGAAAAATACTTTCCTCATGACCATCGAGCAGATATAGAAAGGCAATTTCTGAGTTTGAGGCAAAATGAGGATGATAATGTCGCAAAGTATGAGGCTAACTTTACAGGGTTAGCGAGGCATGCTACAGATTATATACGTAACCCAATAAGTAATATTGATCATTTCATTTATGGGTTAAAACTATTTCTACGTCGAGCATTAGTCTCACAATCTTTCTCAACATACGAATATATAGTCCCATATCAACAAAGAAAAACAATTCTCTAAATCTTACGACAATAAAGTAAAGCAAGAGAAGAAGAGAACGGTGGAGCAAGAGACAGATAAAGGGGGGGAAAGGATTTTCTATTATGTGATAATTATGGGAATAAATATCTCGGTACTTTCCTAAAAGGAATGGGAGTTTGTTACAAATGTGGAGAAAAAGGTCACCAGGCTCGGCATTGGAAGGGAAATAAAGAGGCTGTCAATGTTGAAAGCTACAATTGTAGAGAAATGGGGCATTATGCAAATTAATGTCCTAAGTGTCAAGGAAAATTACCTCAGAAAAGGAAAATGGATCAAGGCCAAGCTTATGTTGTTACAATAGTTGAAGTGGAATAATTAATGTATTTGTATTTTTGGAATCAAGGATTATATTCTGGTTATAAGAATAATGTTATATAAATAAGGATTGTACTATAGTACTTGTTGTTTTTATTATGGTTTTAATATGACTAAGGTAATCATATTTTTAGTATGTGACAATATGATAAACTTTACTTTGTTTGGGGAATCTGATGTTACAATTGATTTTGAAATTTAGATACCTTTTACAAAGAGCCTGGACAGAGGTACTTTGGATAACAATAATGTTTGTAATGGATTAAGTTTATGTTTGGATAGTATTATTTAAGTTTAAAACATTTCTTATGATTATTTTTGGAATATTATGATACTATATTTTTTATTAAAAGGACAACCTGTAGGTTGGGCGATAACTCATCACGTTGGACAAAGCTGTAGGAATCAAACCTACAAACATAGTGTGACATGCCTTTATTACCTACGTCTAGCCTACAAAACGTCCCTGGTTATTAAAAAATATTTCTCTTCATTTTAATGGTATGTTTTAATATTTGGAACCTTATACGATTAGGATACATATAATATTTTTGTGCTCTATTATCTTTTGGAGTGAAAGATGAGTTTGTGGTAGAAATTAGTTGAAGGATGAAACTATACTTGTCATTATATATATAAATATATATATATATATATATATCTTATTCTATGAAAAATTTAATTCTTAAACTGTAGGGAAGGGATATTAAAACCAACAATGTGTTATCCTAATACCTTATGTTTTGTTGAACTGATGATATTTTAAATCATCATATATTGACGGCTTTGAGGCCCTCAATTTTACACTTGTTTGTGATTGATGATCTATATAACTCTCTATAAATATTTATGTTTTCCCTCTAATTACATGTATATAATTTCCACCAATTTTCTTCTATTCGAAACCCTAATTTGGGGGTGATATACTCATTTCCCTTTTCGTCTTATTAAAACTATATTTTATTAACTGTATTTCCAATGTGGGTTTTCCACAAAGGTATTTTCTATTTTCAACCTTTTATTTTTGAAGAAAAATTTCAAAATGTGAGGATGCAATTATTTTAAGGAGGGTATAATGTAACACCTCAAGCTTTCATAGTACGTTTCCCTTTGAATAATTCAATAGCTTGCATTGTACGCAACTTCAAGATTCTAACACACCGCAACCAATCAAAGTAGCTGTTATGAATAGTAATACCCAATTTTGTAAATTATATAAATTTTATCATTCAAAATGGAATTCATTTTTGGATTCCTAATATCGAAATTATCCTAGATTAATTTTTTGTGATTTTCTGAGAACTTCCAATTTTTTATGAATAGTGAAAAATACTAAACGTTAATTAAAAACAAATTTTTTAATCCAAATAATTTATAGTGATAAATTATAATATTTAGTGGTTTTAAATTATAATTAAATTATATTTTTACCATTTAATACAATTTTGTTAATTTTACATAATTCCACATTTAAACTAGACATAAACAAGTGTCAATCTTTTGATAGTTATTATTTCTTAAAAAACACGTGATTTGTTTTGACAAAGAAAATTAATTATAAATTAATTTCTTCCACTTCTGTGTTTTTAATTTATAAAAATGGATTCTATATTTAGAATTATGAGGTCCAAATTGTTTAAATAGGTAACTTTTATTTTTAGACATTTTGAATAATTACTTCGGAAAATATTTTATTTACCATGGTTAAAGGGTAAATTCGGTAAATAAGGGTAAAAAAATAATATTATAAAAATATTAAATTACCCTAACACTTGTCCTAACCCTATTGGATGATACCGTTATGGCCATAGGAATATTTGGGTCGATTTTGGGACCCCATGGAGCCACTTGTAAGTGATAACGACACTTTATATTAATTAAGTTAAAGTAAATACAAAAATTACAGAAGCATATATCTTTTAGCAAAATAGTTTTTACATAGGGTTATATATGTTATCTTTGTTACTATAAATATTAATTAGAAAGCTACAAATATTTCATACAAAATGGTATTTTATTTATAATTTTTAGAAATTTAATAATTAAATTTATTTATGACACAATAATGATGCAGTATTTTCCTTATTAATGAAAGAATCAAATAAATGGTATTATAAAAGTTAAAATAAATATAATTTGAATGTTTTGATAATATAAATTAATTTTATAGGTTAATATTACATTTTATTATTGATTAAATGAATTTATTTCTAATTAATAAATTTTTTAGGACTTTAACAAAAAACAATTATTAAATAGTGTCAAAATTGACATAAAATTGTTTTTAAAACAAATATTATATTATTAATTGATATTATGTTCCAAAAAATCTAAGGTTTGGTAAAAGGACTTATATAATGATAGTTTCATCATTAATTAACCACTTGGGGTTCTCTGGTAAGTATATAGTAAGTTCATTAACTATATAACATAAAAATACAAAAAGACATGGTAAATGTCAAACAATTTAACTAAGAGTTAATTGTAAAAGATAAGGGTAAAATAGTGATCCAAACCTATATAAAACCTATTGGTTGAGTGGTTTTAGACCCATATTCACCTTATAGTTTAAATAATCAACTTTTTAGCCATTATAAACCTAAAATTAATTTATTATAAAATAATATTTCTAGCTTTTCCTATGGTTCCCCTCACCCCTCTTATAAAAGGGAACTCCCCCTTCTCTATTGTTCACACCTTCAAAGCCATTTGTCTCGGCCTACCCCTTGCCAAATACCCTAGCAACATCCCTCCCTTCATCTTATAGGCCTTACTTTAGTCAGAAACCTAACTTAAGGATCCCTTTTGATCAAATCAAAAAAGAACAACCTGAAGAAGAGGTAAATATTTCATCACCTCTTTCAAGTTCCTTTCTTCTTCAACTTACTTTTTCTTTGTTTTTTACATTATAAAATAATAAATCCAGTATATTATATATACTGTGATGTTATTATAAATATGTTAAAACCAAATCCACTATTCTATCCATCCTTTGAATGACATGTCGCCATACGTGTGTAAATACGGCTTACCGTCTCCACGTCGTGGTGTACTTGTCATTCAATACATCATTATTTGTATGGGTATAATAATGATGTTTAATTGATGTAAATAATAAATATAACATGATAATGATTCTTTATATATGATATAACACTCAATTATATATTATTTTAATATCAAAATAATGATATTGTCGCTCGTGCGTACGTATGGATTACCGTCTCCACGAATGCGAAGATATTCATTCCCCATCGTATCCATTCAAGAATAAATTTCATTTGATGATTAAAAATAATATTTATAGATATGATATCATTATGGATATGAATAAGATACATCCCATCGATAAAAAATATGACTCACATAACAAAGAATATAAAGGAAAACAAATTTGTTAACACTTGAAACAACGATAATGCTAAGATATTATTAAAAAATCAATGTTAAAAGATCATATATGGTATCATATTAACGTATATGATTATTATATAATTTAATAACAATTATTTTACCATTATAAAGGGGTTCAAACTACCCTTATCCAAGGAAAAGTAAAAAGTAAGGGTTAATTTCACAATCTCTTTATTATCTGAGGTTGTTTTTATGTAAGTATCTATTGGGACCTATTTATCATCCACATCCTTGTTTTATTAAAAAATGTATTTCAAAACATTTTTACTATTTACTAAACTATGGTTTAAAGTCATTTATACCCTTATTTTACCATATATGTTTTGCGAGGAATCTTTCCATCATTTTCCAAACAATGTACTTTATGACCATTTCATCAAAATTAAGGTAAGAATTTTTTTAACTTATATGGTGGGTGCGGTAATTTTCCGCCATTATAAAATCATCAAAGATTCCATTACAAGATTATAAGAATATTTTGATAGTAAATGATTTATTTTATAATTATGTTACTTTTAAATGATTTCAAAAAAATTGATATTTCTCTCAAATAGTTTTGATTTCATCTATGTCAACATCCTTTGATGGATTTTAAGCTTCTTTGAAGTTGATTTGTTATGATACAAAACTTCCAAATTGTATTGAAGGCTTTGTGATATGTTTAAATGTGGATGTGTTATTTTTATACTATTCATGGTTTATGGAAAAAGTATTGACATTTCTTATGCTAAGTTTAATACGAATGTTTATGTTATGTTTAAGCCTGTTCATATGAGGACTGCTTTGGACTTAGTAAGTGACGGGTGGAGCCCACTATAGCTCCTCGATGCATCGGTAGGTCTCATGAGACAAACTAGTGTCTTGAAACAAGGCCTTGACAAAATATTATTTGTAGTCTTGGCACAAGGCCTTGACTATGTGGTTATGATAGTATGACATTATTCATTCCATCATTATGAAAGTGGTTATTGATATTGCATGTGATTATTCGACTAGTATAATATCAATGTGAATAAGTAAATGGAATTATTTCATTTTATTTTTGCCACGTTATGCTGAAGTTCAAGTTTAAAAGGATTTTTTTAGTTATACATTGCCTTAAATGTTTATACTTATTTATGAAATTTTCCGCTATATTGTTATCCTTACTGAGCATCTGAGATCACCCCTTTCTATGTTTTATTTTTCCCAGGATGTGAAGATGTATTTTATGACTAACCTACAAGGATAGTCTGAGGGGATAAGATTTTGGAATATGGAGACTATGTTGTTGTAGTTTTTTACTTTATCATGTAATTTAAGACTTATGAATGTATCTCGTGTTTCCAAGCATAATAAACTGATCGTTCTTTCGAGAATTGAACTTTTGTGATCATGACAATGTTATGTAATAATGCACCGACTCTGGGTAACAAGGGTTGGGGCATTACAATATTTGGAAAA
The DNA here is from genome assembly GCA_963277665.1 of Viscum album. Taxonomy (NCBI): domain Eukaryota; kingdom Viridiplantae; phylum Streptophyta; class Magnoliopsida; order Santalales; family Viscaceae; genus Viscum; species Viscum album. The sequence continues at coordinate 715,550,053 of OY728128.1, read as the reverse complement.
CTTGATAAAATCTCTCACACCATCTTCATACTCTTTTGTCACCCAATTGGAATTCATCCATAATTTATTCATATTCACCTTATTTGATTTAGTAATATTAATATTTTATCAAATAATTACACAAAAGTTGTTTAACTAGGGTCATCATCTAACTATTATCAATGGAACTAGCTATGGTAAACAATACCCTTACCCCTACATGCATTACTCATGACCAACGTAAATCACACCCACCTTCCTAAACACCTGATCAATAGAACAAGATATGATAAGACCTTGCATTAGAATGTTTTGGTTTCCCACGTGTGATACATATGCATTGTTGTAGACCAGTTTTTTAGTGATTCTATAGAAACATAATGTCTTGAGTCAAGAACTATATTACTAAACTAATAGATGATATGATTTTTAATATATTTATTGTGGGTGGAAGGATTAATTACATGTGTTGTTGTGGTAATTTGACTAGGGTGTCCATAAAGTGTCCCATAGAGTCCTCTAATGAAGTGGTTCTTTAAGATTCAGTGGAATTTCACTAGTAACAAAGTGGTGGTTCCATTGAAATGGGTTTGGTTTGGATTGATATTCAATGGTGGAAGAACTAAAAAATAGAAAACAAATGGAATACCAATCATTCCAACAACATAAACACCATACAAACACACAATTATGCACACAATCGTAAAACAATACAAAACAAACAAACATAATTTCATATTTTTCAAAGCATCCCTTATTCAATTCTGTTTGTAAATTCAGGGGTTTTCACAGATGTTTTACCATCTTGGTGAATTCATTCCTTACCCATTTATATGTAAATAACCAATTTTCATATTCAAATGTTCTACAGGAACCAACCAACATGCAATTCATTTAGTGCGCAAACAAGGACCACTAACGACCATGATTTTAAGAAGGAAATTTTGCTCTTAAATTTCACAACATAACCATCAATATCCAACATTAATGACATGAGAACAAGAGGAAACCAATTATTAATAGGAGAAAACTCACTGTGAAGGTGTCGTTCAGTGCACAGCAGAGGTGCGTTCGAAGTAGAGGAGAGGCACATGACAGATTATATTTCCAACTGAAAAGAAAACATAAAATGAGAAATCATATGTTATACCTATCAAAAATAGGTCCAATGAGATTTAGGAATGGGAAATGTTTGTTTAAATATTTTTATTGGTCGATAGTGGGATTTTATTTTCCATATATGGTATTTTCTTCATTTTTATTTTGCATATCAACTATTTTCCTAGATGTTCAACTTATAAATGGGACATGTCTGGTTTTCACGAGAGAGATAATTTTTAATTTACTCTAATTTAGGGGGAAAATATTTCACATTAATTGTATATTTTTTCCATGGTATCATTATTATCCCATAGGGATCATGAACACCTTTTTTGTTAGTGGAAAGTCAGGTCATTTGTTAGTTATGATATTAGCATGGGATGTATCATTACATTTCCAATTATAACTGACACATGTCCATTTAAATATAAGATTTGGGGGGGTAGACACTAATATATTCCAAATCCACTAGAGTTCCTATCGGTGTGGGTTCAGATAGTAACATATCTGATAAATCTTTTATAGATTGGACATTAGAGTAGTCACTGTTAAGGATTTACTCATTTGTATGTTAGTAATGTTTTTAGAACCTACAGTGTGAAGTAGACATCAGAAACTAATAATTGATTAAAAATTATTTGATTACTTAATAACCTATGGAAAAATATATAGGAAATATCTTACAAACCTCATTGAATCTTAATAGGTTTGGTTCCATTCACCATATAGTTACAAGTGATGTGGAATGTGTAAATGAAATGCTTGGGTGGGGGCTGAATGATGTGGAGATATTGATGGAAATGATGATGTGGCGGTTCGTTTAAATATTCATTGTATATATTTCATTAGAATAAGGTTGTTTCAAGTAATTATATTTAGGTTGGTTGTGTTATTCCATCATGAGGTTCAATAAGAAGAGGTGCATCAAGCATCCAAGAATCGGATGGACTTAATTAGAAAGAACCTAAATATAATGGATGTTGGACTCCTCATGTATTAATCATGTTTTAATGATCACAAATATTTTCAACCTAGTTAACTCATACATTATATTCAATCATGTGTATTTATGTTTCAAGTTCTCTTATGCTTTATAATGGTTAAGCTCAATCCATTTCATGCATATCACTATTTAAGTCTGAATACATTTATTTGCCTAAGTACAAGACACCATAGGTCGGACACTGTAAGCTAAGACACTATAATCTAGATAACGTGAATCAAGACACTGTAAACCATACACCATAATCCAGACACCCTGAAGCAAGAAACCGTGAGCCAAGACACCGTAAGCCAGACACCGTAAGCCAGACACCGTGAAGCAAGACACCGTAATCCAAGGAACCGTAAGCAAGACACTGTGAGCAAGGCACCATAAGAAAGACACCATGAGCAAGGCACCGTAAGAAAGAAACCATGAGAAAGGCACTGTAAGAAAGTCACCCTGAACGAGACACCGTGACACTCAGACACCATGTAAAGGAGACACTGTTTTCATAACTTACTGTGACACCGTTTCTTAAACTATTTTGTCATCTTTCAATTTAATTTCTAACATTCATATTTGATGCCTTTAATGCACTGAAATAATTAATATTTCTTGGTAGACATAGTACGAGGTACGAGGAACAGAACACATGGAACCTGTCGGCTAAAACTCATGCATTCGAAGATAAAGAGAGTAGTGTGCCCAAGAATGAAAAGCACGATACTGAATATAAAAACAAGCCTGTGAGAATGACTGTGAAGAACGTATTGCAAGATTTTCAAAGAAAGCATTTTCTCATGCATGAAATCCAACTCTACTAAAGAACATATTAAGTACACTGGAATCCAGAGAATATCTCCCCATTATCAAAACTTGTGAAGAACACAAGCTGAATCCCGACACTCTTTTTTTCAAGAAAAAAATCAAAGAAGGACTCAGAAGCATTTATTCTTAATCAAAGGAGTCCAGAGATGCACTTAAAATAACTAGAGCATTATAAACTCATTTCTACTCTCCCTCTCAGTGATTATTTTACTTAATTTTTGAGTAGTGTGTGTACTCTATATATTCCACACACACACTAACTCCTGTGCTAAACTGGAGGATCTCAAAATTCTTAGACCGAACTCTTTTTAATTTTTTTACCCATGAAAATTGTGGAAGAGGTCCTTGTGTGGCTTGGTCATTATATTCACCCACAAAAACTGTGGAAGAGGTCCCTGTGTGACCTAGATAGTCTGTGTACTTTTGTTAACCCTGATCCAGGGTGTGGATCAAAGTTTATTTATATAAACTACTTGGTGGCAGGTGGTCAGCGAGTGGAGTGGATTAGGTCTTGGCTTGAGACTGAACCACTTGTTTCATATCTGATGTGCTGTTTAAATTTAGTCTTCTCTTTTTTACTCCCCTATTGTATAATCCAGAAATCACTAATTTCACTTTGATAGTTAGTCTTAGAAAGAAGCTATAACTGGTTTGTCTTAGTAGGATAACTTCAATAGTAATTTTAATAATTCAAATTAAGATTACTGAGAATTAATCAATCTTCTAAGAAGCTGTTTAAAAAGTCAAACTCTTATAACAGTATAACCTTGATTAACTGGGATGTATCTATTTTTGGGGAGACCATTTCTTTTAAAAATAATATTCTTGTAATAGAAATTTTTATATTTACTCAATTCACCCCTCCCCTCTTGAGTAAATTACTCCGACCAACATTTGGTATCAGAGGTTGCTTTATTAGGACTTTGTGTAATCTTATTCAACTGTGATTGTAGTTGTACTTTAAATATTAGTAAATTTATGTTAATTCTAAATTTTTTTCTATTTTAAAGTAATAAGTTAGTATGGATAATATATTGGAAGGTGCTGCAACCAATAGACCACCATTCTTTAATGGAAACAACTATGCTCAATGGAAAATTAAAATGAAAATGCATCTAGAGAGTATGAGCTTTGAAATTTGGTCATCCATTATATATTAATATAAACTTCCTGTGACTGATATAATCACATGGGATGAACCCACCAAACTTTCTTACAATAACAATTGCAAATCCATGCATTCTTTGTATAGTTCCTTAGGGGATGAAGAATTTAATAGGATTTATGATTCTAATACTTTCCATGAAATTTGGGATACCTTTTCTGTCTCACATGAAGGAACATCTAGTGTAAAGGAAATGAGACATAATAATTATACTCTAAAATATGATAATTTTAAAATGAAACCTGATGATACTATTTCTGACATGTATCTCAGGTTCAATGAGATTGTCAACACATTGATTTCTCTTAGAAGAGAAGTCACTTCCAAAGAACAGATCAGGATAATCCTTCAATTTATACCTGATAGATGGAGGGGAACCTCTGTCTATATTAGAGAATCGTGCAACATCAGCAAGCTACCTATAAAATAACTCATTGGGAAACTGATGATGTATAAGGAAGAGCTGAAAGTCAACAAATAAGAGGAGGATGGACCAAATAGGAAATATGTAGCTTTCAAGACCACCTTCTTGAAGCACAGAGACAAAGGGAAACTGGAAGCTTCTGTAGAAAGTTCCACCACTAAACAATCATCACCTAAAAGTGATGAGTAGATGTCACAACAAGCTAGAAGATTCAAATTATTTTACAAAGAGAAAAACTTTTTCAGAAAGCCTAACTTCAATGGAAAGTATGATCTAAAAGGAAACTAGAAAAAGGACTGGAAAAGAAGTGACGAAACTAATGAGAATTTATGCTATGAATGTAAGCGCAAAGGTCATATAAAGGATGACTATCAAAAGCTCAAGTATAAGAAGAAATATGAGGACAAGGAAAAGAAGTACAAAAAATTCAATGAAAGAAACTTGGAGGGCCTTTGAGGATAATTCAAGCGACTCAGAGACATCACATGATGAACAGGATAACAAAGCCAACACGTGTTTTATGACAAACACATCTGAGGTAACACTGAACTCTTCTATACATAATTCATACTATTCTGAATATCAAAGTGACTCTGAAAATATGACTAATGAAGAAATGTTTAAATATTGAAACATGCTTGAAGATACATGCAATGAATTAAAAGATAAATATAAATTATTGAAGAAACAAAATGCTCTCACTGTAAATGTTAAATCTAAACGCACTACTGAAAAGGAGAAAAATTTTCAACTACTTAAATAAAAAAATGAATTAAAAATGTCTAATGAGCAATTAAAAAATAATTAGAAAAGTTTACTAATGGTAAAAATACCCTTACCCAAATGCTAGGAAAAACAATTGCCCCTAAATACAACACTGGAATTGGTTGTCAAACTGGTAGAAGAAACCTTGGTAGAACAAATTTTGTTTCCAAGTCTATGACATATAGTTTTGTTCCCAGTTCTGGACACAGATCAACTAGTTCAAGTCATGATACATATTTTACTGTTTCAAATTTTTGTGGACCAAATATAGTTTATTTTTCAAACAATTTACATAATTCTTATAGGAAACCTATAAGACAAATATGGGTTCCAAAACAACTTCTTACTAATGTTACTAGACCCAAACGAGTATGGGTACCAAAATATATCTTTTCTTGATCATGTTATAGGAAAGATGCTTAAAGATCTCCTGTAATAATCTATGGTACTTGTACAGTGGATATTCATGGAACATGACAGGAGACTATTCATGCTTCAAGAACCTGAAAAAAGTAGATGGAGGACATGTCACATTTGGTGACAATGCTAAAGGGAAAATCATTGGCTTAGGCCAGATTGGTAACACCGATTCGATTTTAATTTCTATAGTAATATTTGTTAACAGCTTAGAATATAATCTACTTAGTATCTCACAATTATGTGATGATAGATATCATGTTAAATTTTAAAATGATGCTTGTAATGTCTTTAATTATAAAGTTGAATTAGTATTTTCTGCATCAAGGAATGAGAACGTTTATTCTATTAATTTATATTCCATAGCTTCTCAAAATGCTTCATGCTTAAGTGTATTTAATAAATAATCTTGGCTCTGGCATAGGAGACTAGGACACTGTAATATTCACTCCCTTAGAAAGCTAACTAGAAAAGGCTTAGTTAAAGACTTACCCAAACTTGAGTTTCCACATGACAAAGTATGTAATTCTTATCAAAAGGGAAAACAACACAAAATCTCTTTCAAAACAAAGAAAGAAGTTTCTACTTCTCAACCTCTCGAATTGTTTCACATGGATTTGTTTGGACCATCTAGAGTTTCTAGTTTAAATGGGAAGCACTATGTTTATGTTCTGGTAGATGATTTCTCTAGATATACCTGGACCTTCTTCATGGCTCACAAAAATAAAGCCTGCTCATATTTTACTAAGTATGAAAAGTTTGTAGAAAATCTTAGTGTCTTTAAAATTAAATATTTTAGAAGTGATCATTGTTGTGAGTTTGAAAATCAAGAGTTTGAATCCTTTTTCTCACAAAATGGTTATAGTCCCAATTTCTCTGCCCCTAGAACACCTCAGCAAAATGGTGTTGTAGAAAGAAGAAATAGAACCCTGCAAGAAATTTCTAGAACAATGCTTAGTGAATATAACTTACCTATTTACTTTTGGGCTGAAGCTATTAATACAGCATGCTACATAATCAATAGAGACTTGATTAGACCAATTCTCAAAAAGACCCCGTATGAACTCTGGAACAATAGGAAGCCTAAGGTTAATTACTTTAGAGTTTTTGGTTGCAAAGTATTTATTCTCAACAATAAGGATAATATTGACAAATTTGCATCCAAAAGTGATGAAGGAATTTTCTTAGGTTACTCAATTTTAAGTAAATATTATAGAGTATTCAATAAGAGAACTAAATGTGTGGAAAAATCTGTTCATATCAAGTTTGATGAAACAGATCCACATAATCCTAGAACCATCCTAGAAAATATGGAGGATGATTTATCAAATATGAACATCAACTCAAATTCCTCAAATTACTTTATGAATGAATCTGTGAAAACTTCCAATTCTGGAAATTCCCTACAATCGAGTCATAATGAACCTGAATCTGTTGATGAACCTCAAATCTCTAGTCCCCCTTTTTCTAGAAACGTTAGAACCCTTAAAAATCATCCCTTTGATGCTGTTGTAGGAGACTTAGATAAAGGAACACAAACTAGAGCTTCTCTTAGAAATAAGGTTGAACATCAAGCCTTCTTGTCAAAACTTGAACCTAAAAACATTGATGATGCCATAAATGATGAATTTTGGGTAATGGTTATGCAAGAAGAACTTAATCAGTTTGAAATAAACAAAGTTTGGAAACTTGTTGAAAGACCCAAGAACACATTCATCATAGGCACTAAATGGGTGTTTAGAAATAAGGTAGATGAATCGAGAAATATAGTTAGGAACAAGGATAGATTAGTTGCACAAGGCTATAGTCAAGAAGAATCAATTCACTATGAGGAGACCTTTGCTCTAGTAGCCAGACTTGAAGCCATCAGAATCCTTCTTGCCTATGATGTACAACTGAATTTCAAACTATATCAAATGGATGTTAAGAGTGCATTATTAAATGGGTATATAGCTGAGGATGTCTTTGTTGAAAACCCCCCTGGATTTACAAATCCTCATTTTCCCAATCATATTTTCAAACTATCAAAAGATTTATATGGTTTAAAGCAAGCTCCAAGTGTCTGGTATGACAGATTGAGTACTTTTCTCATTTCCAAAAGTTTTACAAAAGGAATAGTTGATCCTACCCTTTTTATAAAACAAATTTCTAATGATGTTTTAGTTGTTCAAATATATGTAGATGATATTATTTTTGGATCTTCAAAGAATTCATTATGTATTGATTTCCCTAAAATGATGAAAAATTAATTTTAAATGATTTTAGTGGGAGAACTAAAATTCTTTCTTGGATTTAAAATCATTCAAAATAATGATGGAATTGTTTTAACTCAAAGTAAATACCCTAGAGATCTTATAAAACGTTTTGGATTGGATAGCACTAAAAGTAGTGACACTCCCATGAGTACCAGCTGTAAGTTGGATCTTGATGAAGATGGAAAATCTGTTGATCGAACCACTTATAGAGGAATTATTGGAAGTTTACTCTACTTAACTACTAGTCATCCGGACATTATGTTTAGGGTGTGTATGTGTGCACATTTTCAAGAAAATCCAAAAGAATCTCCTTTAAATTCTATAAAGATAATTTTCAAATACCTCAAGCATACACCCAATCTTGGGATGTTCTATCCTAAAGGACAATCACTTAAACTACTTAGTTATTCTGATGCTGACTTTGGTGTCTGTAAGTTAGATATAAAGAGCACCTCTAGAATATGTCACCCTTTAGGCCAGTCACTAGTATCATGGTGTAGTAAGAAACAAAATTCTATTGCATTATCCACTGTAGAAGCTGAATACATGGCTGCTGGCGGTTTTTGTGCACAAATTTTGTGGATGAAACACACATTAATAGGTTATGGATACCAATTCTGACATGTACCAATAAATTGTGACAACACAAGTGCTATTACCATCTCAAAAAATCATGTTTCACATTCTAGGATAAAGAATATTGATCTAAGACATCACTTTTTGAGAGATCATTATCAAAAAGGTAATATCACCATGGAATTTATTAGTACTGAATATCAACTTGCTGATATATTCACTAAACCATTAAATTCCGAGAGACTAGACTACATCATACATGATTTTTGCATGATAAATCTTAAATATATATCTTAATTGTCTTACTTTTCGACATTTCTCTATGTTATAATTTATTATCTCATGGTTAGGGTTTCTCAGTTACTGTCTCTTATGTTTATGGTCTCACTGTTAGCACTTTGTACTTACGGTCTGACATTTACTGTCTCACCATAACACCCACTAAAAAGACCACTTACTGTCTCATTGTGACTGTCTCACCATGACGACCACTGACTTTTTCACTGTGACGACCACTCACTATCTCACTGTGATGATCATTCACTGTCTCACAGTGAAAATTCTTTATTTTTTTTCTTCAAACCTATATCGTGGTAATTATCATTTCACCTCTTTTACTTTCCTGCGTTTTTATTTTTTTGACGTTTGGCATTCCAAAATGATAAAACAAAAAGTTTCACTTGGTTCTTCACTCGGACTTTCTCTTGTTTCGAACCCTTTCAACCTTGGAACTCTTTTTTATCTCTCTCTCTCTCTCTCGAACCTTCAGTGGATGACAAGAATGAAACTTCAGTCATCATCCACACTTGAGAAGCGTAGCCTGAAGAAGAAGATGATTTCACCTAAGATGACACCCAAAGGACCTCTAAATCCGAATCTGGAAAATTGCAGTGTTATACCTGAGAAATAAATCTACCCCTAATGGCTTTTATCTAGATAATATCTGTTATTGAAAGTGTTAAAAGAACAAGTCTGGTTAGATTGGTTCTCAAGAAATAATAGACCCATCTATCCTAGGTTAGTAGATCAGTTCTAGCAGTATGCACAGTTCTCTTTTGACTATGGTGAAAGCTATGTTGTGAGGAGCTGGGTTAATGTCCAAAGATGCTCCTTCTCTTTGAGGTTATGGTTTTCATGCCTTAGGACACCTCATGAAGGAATATTTGAGGATTATTAGAGAGGACCTCCACCTTCCTCCAATTTTTTTGATCCTGAAGATGATCTGAAAACCCTAACTGAAAATGGCACCAGGAGAAGGGCCATCACTACTGAACTAGATGGAGAAACAAGGATTCTGTTTAAGTTTGTTCAAAATCTAGTTAGTCCAAGAAAAGGTGATTTTTCTATGTTAAAATATCAAGATGTGTTTTTTATTCATCTAATGGAAAATGGTCACAAGATAAACCTGTGCAAGTACATTATTCACCATATGTGTGAATTGATCAAGGTTACATACAAGTCCACATTTCTGTTCTATTCTCGGATGCTATCAGCCATGCTTTTTGCAAAAGGCATAGTTGGACCTAATGAAGAAGTGCTTATGGACTATGAGTACTGTCTCTCTAAAGCCATTATCAAGAGAATAAAGATAAACTGTAATCCTTGGAAAAAGGAATGGGTGGAATACAATGACAAAGTTTATGACATGTTTAATCCTGTTGATTATCCAACAAGGCTGAAAGACATTTCTGATCCTTGTTTGGAACCAGATGAAATTGTTGATTATTTAGAAGAAGAGGAAGAAGAGGCTGAAGTACCACATAGGGAAGTAGTTATTGTTGAGGAAGAAAGGACTATTGTTCCTCATATTGTTCTTGAGGAAGAAGTTCTTTCCCCTGGAGACGATGTCAATCTAGAAATACAACCCGAGGATGAAAGAGAATCAGTTGTCATAGAATCTGAGAAGGAAGACATGGAAGAGCCTATAGTAAAAGAACTCACTGTTATCCCAGAAGCAAATCTAGAAGAAATCGTTGTTGTAAAAGAAGTAAATCTGGAGGAAATCCCTAAGGAATAGTCTGTTCTTGAAATAATACCCTCTACTGAAGAAAGGATGGAGTTGGCCTTTTAGCTGGCTAGACAAGAAACGGAAGAAGAACTTAGAGATGAGTCTATGGATTTATACAAAGTTCCTATGCCTCTAAGTCCTGAAAAGGAAGCACTTGTTGAGGGAGAAGAAACCCCAAATCTTGAGTCTGATGATGCCTCACATCTAACTGAGTCAAGTCCCATGGACACTCAATACAAATTTCCTAGTTTCTATGATTTGAATGAGTCTTAGCTGGTTACTGCAACTGGGCTTGATCTCTTTTACCTATTTCAGTTGAAATGTTTCACAAGCTTTGCACCAGAACTTGAACCTGAACCTGTACCAATTCCTACACCTGACCCTTTATCTGAGCAGCTATCCTTTTTCAGTAAGGATTATTTGAAGGAATTTGGAGATACTCTCTTATTTGGAGTTGAGAAACTTATGAACTCCCAACCTCGTCCTGTGAAAAATTTGAGTGAGAGAGATGCCTCACTACTTTTGGAAAAGATTATTTGGAAGATACAACCAAAGATGCTCCATGAGATTCAAGAAGTATGAGTTGAAAATAAGTTGCTTAGTAATGAAGTCAAAACCCTGAGAAGCATGGTTGAAGACATTCAAAAAGAGCTATATTTGAGATCATAGCCTGCTACTTCTCCCCTAGCACCCACTGTTTCTCAAATCTCTCGAGATGTTGTGCGTCAGATTCACCCTTATCTAGAATCCTCTGATGAAAATATTGAGCAAAGGCACAAACAGATGTTGAAGGAAATGAAAAAACTTGTGGTGAACCTTAATAAACTCACTAATTAGTAAATCGGTTGTCTTCAAAAGATACTAAATCAGATAAAATCTCTGACAACAACTGTCAAATCTTCTTACACCTTTGGACAATCCTCTACACCTTCCTTAGACAGTACTGTTCTTAGATCTATAGTCAAATAAGAGCTTCAGAATGCTTTCAGTGGCTTTAATGTGGCTTCTTTATCTAAAGTTGTCAAGAACAGCAATAGATTTCTTGACCTTGTACAAATTCACTCGAAGATTTCAAATGATTCCCAGCATGAGATTTCAAAGAAAGTGGATTTCTATTTCATCCGAATTTTCTCTATGACTCATATGACCAACCATTTCAAATACCTTGTAGAGAATCTGCGGATTCATCCTCTGACTCAAGCCTTCAAAACCCAAGTCCATAAGCTAATAGAGTTTACCCATTTGGTGGAAAATTTTATGGAAAACAAAGATGCCTTTGAAAAATCTATGCAGTATGGTGGAGATATTATTGAAGACTTCATCAACTCCTGAGACCTTATCTTCATTTCTAGAGTAAAATAATTGTTGCTCCAGTGGCTGCACCTCTCAGACCTGAGCTGCCTACATTCACCTCTGCCTTAGCCTCAACTACCCTGCCTATTGTCCAAGCTCTCAGTTAGATCAGGCCTATGATTCTTGATCAGAAACTGCCTAGATCTTCTACTGCTCCTACCTTGGATCCTTCGGTATTTGAAGTTCTCCCTTTACCCTCTCTATCTACCACGTCTCTGCCTTCTTCTACATCAACCACTGCCCCTTTGGATTCCTCTTCTGCTGCAGCTACAGTCAAAGAGAATCAAAATCCCTAAATAAGACCAGTGCTTACTCATTTTTGATGGGAATGTAATTTTTTTTGTATTTCAACATTAATTTTTACTAACTTATGTTTACTCTTAATGGAATCTACACTGTTTTCCCTCTCTTATTTAAAATTTATGATAATCCAAAAAGGGAGATAAGTTTCTATGTATGTTATTTATTTCTATATGTTATAGTTGCATCCAATTTACACATTAACTGTACATGATTTGTGATCATCAAAAAGGGGAGATTGTTGGACTCCTCAGGTATTAATCATGTTTTAATGATCAAAACTCTTTTTCAACCTAGTTAACTCATACATTATATTCAATCATGTGTATTTATGTTTAAAGTTATCTTATGCTTTATAATGGTTATTCTCAATCCATTTCATGCATATCACTGTTTAAGCCTGAATACAGTTATTTTCCTAAGTATAAGACACTATAATCCAGACACCGTGAAGCAATACATCATAAGCCAAGACACCATAAGCCAGACAATGTGAAGCAAGACACTATAAGCCAGACACCGTAAGCCAAACACTGTGAAGCAAGAAACCGTAAGCCAAGACACCATAAGCCAGACACCGTAAGCCAGACACCATGAAGCAACACACCATAAGCCAAGGAAATGTAAGAAAGACACCGTGAGCAAGGAATCATAAGCAAGACACTGTGAGCAAGGAACCATAATAAAGGCACTGTGAATGAGACACCATGACACTCAGACACCGTGTGAAGGAGAAACCATTTTCATAACTTACTATGACATTTTTTCTTAAACTATTTTGTCATATTTCAATTTAATTTCTAACGGTCATATTTTATGCCTTTAATGCACTGACATAATTAATGTTTCTTTGTAGACATAGTACGAGGTACGAGGAACAGAACACATGGAACATGTCAACTAAAACTCATGCATTCAATGATAAAGAGCGATGTGTGCCCAAGAACGAAAAGTACGATACTGAATGGAAAAAAAGACTATGAGCACAACTGAAAAGAATGTATTGCAAGATTTTAAAAGAAAGCATTGTCTCATGCATGAAATCCCACCCTGCTGAAGAATATACGAAGTACACTAGAATCCAGAGAACATATCCACATTATCAAAACTCATGAAGAACACAAGATGGATCACGATACTCTTTTTCTCAAGACAAAAATGAGATAAGGACTCAGAAACATTTCTTCATAATCAATGGAGTCCATAGTTTCACATAAAATTACTAGAGAATTCTAAACTCATATCTACTCTCTCTTTCTCAGTGATTGTTTTACTTAATTTTTGAGTAGTGTGTATACTCTGTATATTCCATACACACACTAACTCATGTGCTAAACTAGAGGATTTGTAAATCCTTACACCAAACTCTTTTTACTTTTCATTACCCACGAAAACTGTGGAAGAGGTCTTTGTGTGGCCTGGTCATTATATTCACCCACGAAAACTGTGGAAGATGTCCCTATGTGACCTGGACAGTCTGTGTACTGTTTTTAACCCCGATCCAGGGTGTGGATCAATGTTTATTTATATAAATAGCTTGGTGGCATGTGATCACCAAGTGGAGTGGATTAGTTCTCGGCTTGAGACTGAACCACATGTTTCATATCTGTTGTGCTGTTTAAATTTAGTCTTCTCTATTTTACTTCTCTATTGCATAATCCAGAAATCACTAATTTCACTTTGATAGTTATTCTTGGAAAGAAGTTATAACTGGTTTGTCTTAGAAGGATAACTTCAAAGGTAATTTTAATAATAAAAATTAAGATTACTGAGAATTAATCAATCTTCTAAGAAGCTATTTAAAAAGTCAAACTCTTATAACAGAATAACCTTGATTAACTGGGCTGTATCTATTTTTGGGGAAACCATTTCTTTTAAAAATAAAATTCTTGTAACAGAAATTTTTAAAGTTACTCAATTCACCCATCCCCTCTTGAGTAAACTACTCCGGCCAATAATGGTGAATAAGACATTCATCACAACACAACACATAGGCAATCTGGGAAAATATGCATCACAACACAACACAACACAAAGGGCTACGACACAAAGGGTCCCAAATGAGAAAGAACTACAACACAAAGGAGATGGACACACCACAATGGTTCCTAGTAAAAACCCTTCTATAATCCATGTGCATGGTCAACAATGAGATCATATAATCTTTGGGAAAGGTACTATCATTAATTGTTCCTCACTACACCATAACCTCTAATCCCTCACACACCCAATATCATCCTCTAATTTGACCTAAAATGGGTGAAAATGAGAATCCAAAAAATGTTAAAAATAGGGAATAATAGCTTAACCTAGTGGATTAGTGTATGAAAATGAAATAAAACTAAAATAGAGGGAATAAGAGAGGTAAAATTATCATAGGCTCTCCGATACATGTTATTAAAGATGAAACATAAACCGGATGAGGGAGAACCACCTAAAAGGAGAGGAGGGGAAGTGTGGCGTAGCGTGGACGGGTTTTGGACAATAAAAGGGGAAAATCCACTAAAACATAAAAGGTTCAGAGAGGAATTTTTGTAAAACTTCTCTTTTTAAAGGGGTTAAAGGTTTGTCCATATGGTTTCCAAACGATCTGCAAACTATACAGTCTTTACTATCCAAGACACACCATTTCACATGGTTAATTAGTATGGTTTAACAAATAGTGTGAAAACCATGAGAAATGGTTTTAAAATTTATTAATAAATTTTTTATGGTTTTCTAGGGCCCCTCACATGATTTAAACAAACTGTGTGCCTATAAAAACCAGTATCCACTAGTTTGGTGCATGGTTATCACTAATCATGTGCAAACCATTCTCCCTTGGCAGCTACCCCCAAAACCTGAATTTCAACTCCTAAAACTTATGTGACTTGTTTAAGAACCTAAGACACATCTCGAGCCTCAAAACTATATAAAAACTCCTTTAATATGTCCCAACTTCTAGGTTCTATATCCAACCGTCTTTTTTAAAAATGGTTTGTCCATTAATTGAAAAAAATTACAACTCCTTAAAATTCAAATGCCAATATAGATGAGGAATTACAAACTCTCCACCATTGTTCTTATCAAACTAAATATTTCCTAGAGGTAATAATTTTGAATTACCACTATTAGTTATATATTTGGATTCAAACAAATTCATTTTATTCCTGAACTCCCAACATGCTTTAAAAACATTGCACCCAATAGAAGACACAATCCCACCTAATCCTGATCCAAAGCTCATAACCATCACTGAGCGGATGAGATGGTACTTACATATGCATGCCCATTATTAGAAAATATCATATAAATGATTAGTCAATCACCCAGTCTAAGAAACTTCACATCATAATTCTTAACTCATGAAATCCAATTTTGATCCATGGTGCCTCCCACGTAAAACATTTCTTACCAAAATCCATTTCAAGTTTTTAATGACACTCCTAGTTCCACTTACAATGAAACTTAGCCAACCACACATGAGAATTACAGTACAATTTTGGTCATCTCTTTCATTCCAAAATTTCCTAACTCCACAGATACACCTCCACTATCCAAGTACAACCTAAACACAAATATTTTCTTTGTAAATCCCCAGATAGATCTAAAAACTTACCATCACAAATAACATTTAATAATCAATGCATGTGTCAAATCATCACATATAACATCATATGATAACATAAGTCAAATATCCTCCACCATAAATACCTAAAAAGGGTTTTCATCCACTAATATGTTATCTCACTTTCTAATCTAAATTACTAAATATGAACAAATCTAAAAACCTACCAGGAATACACATCATAGTATGAACCAAACATCTTATGTCATTTTACAATTAAAACCCCAGATAACCAAAATAAAAAATTCTAGACTTCCACCACCAATATTCCATTAATAACTAGAGAATGGTTCCTTTCTCATCAAGAGAATCCCATGATCATTTGAATATATCACGGTCTAATCTGACCCATGATGTCATTCCACATTCAAACACTTACCCAACTAAACTATCCATCATGCTATCAACTAAGAACAAGCGTACAACCAATAGAATCCCTCCTAGACCATGTAATATATCTCCAACTCAAAATATCTTCTCTGAATTAAATCATCACCAAACAAAAACAACCTATGGGAATCCAAAAAGAATCCATATTTCATAAAAAAAACATGTGCACCAGTATCCAGTGCTTTCACAGTGATCGAAAGACTAGCTCTACACACAAACTGTCTTTCTAATACATAAGCGTAAAAATTCATTACATAAAAGACTCATCGTGGGGAATTCATGTGTTGTTGAGGAGGTTTTTGGGATGGTCATCGGATGAGGAGGGTGCGCCGGATCTGGTCACGTGGACAAGGGGGATGCACATGGAATAGAAGGAGAAGGAGGCAAAGGAGTAAGAGGAGGAGGAGGCGACAATGGTGGTGGAGGAGGATGAGTCAGTGGCTGGATGTGGATGAGGAGGTGGAAGAAGCGACAACGAAGAAGGGGGGGGGGAGAAGGATCGTGGTGGAGGAGTAGTAGAAGGAAGTAGCGGCAAAGGAGGAGGAGGAAAGTTACAGTGGAGGAGGAGGAGAAGGCTGCAGCGGTGGAGGAGGGGGAGGAGGAGGGGTCATAGTGTAGGAGGGGTCGACAGTGCAGGGTTCAACTTCTGTGAAGGCTTGAAAGGGTGTGAGGGGGGAGAAGCCTATTAGGGTTCTTTTATAAAAATCACTGGAACCACCATCAAGACTAGTTAAAATCACTAATAAAGGTATGTTTTGTCCGTGCTAGAATAAAAAGCACCGATAAAACTTACCTTTTTCAGCGCATTATTAGTACTAATAAATATGGGACATTATCCGCGCTAAAATTATAACACTGATAAAGGTATAATTTTAATAATTTATTTATATTCATATATATTTTTTAAAATGATATATAGGATAAATATATATTTATATATAAATAATTATAACAACAAATAATTTATATTTATAAAAATTAGTATATAATTTTTAATATATATATAAATTAACATAATTATAATTACAATTTTATTTGAAAAGTATATATATATATATATCATTAAAAATAAAATAAAATATATTTATTATTTAAATACATTTAATTTAATTTTATAAGTACATTTGTTTGAAAATATATAGTTCATAGGGGTAACATTATGAATTAATCAATATACCACATCAATGGACAACAAGATCTAATGTATAAATGAATCATACATATGATACATAACAAATACGCATGATCCATATATTCATTAACAAAATTTCTTGAAAAATATATATATATTCAATAATTTTAATTATAAATATATATATTAAAAAGTATTATATATTTATATATGAAATAAATATAATAAATATAATAAATATACCAAATATATTAAAAAAATGAATTAATCCAATAAATCTTATAAATCTCTAATAAATATAATAAATCTAAAAAATATATTTATAATTTAATGTAATTTATTATGATATTTTAATTTTTTAATTATATATATATTTAATTTAAATCTTAGAAATACTTTTTTCAATTAAAACATTATTCATATATTTTTGAATTAATAAAAAATATATATTAATTATAAACATTTTTTTATTTAATGTATACAAATAAGAATTATTTTGGAATATAAATATAATAATTTTATATAAATTACTAATAAAAACTATTATTAGTGATTTTAGCTAGCACTAATAAAGGCTCACCCCTTTATTAGTGATTTCTACTAAACTCTGATAAAAGGCAGCACTTCCCTTGCCCTGTTTTGTGGTATTGTAGACCTTAGGTCTCTAGAATATCCAAGTTAAAATTTTGGTAGATCAAAGAATTAGATCTTGAAGAAGCCTTGCACATTTCCATCATGTAAATCATAAGGCATCTACACAAACTGATCTTCCCTACTATTTTCATCAAACACAAGTAGTAAACATCCTGATATCCCAAAGTAGAAAAATAACCCTTTCTTGGGCACAAAAAAAGTTGAATGATCTTGAAGAGGAACCTTCATTCACTATCAAGTTCATATGTTATAGGTATTGTAACAATTCTATCTCATGTTAACTCAAACAAGGCATCTTTATAGACAAAATTATTACCCTCATAATGAATGGTTCCTTGATAGTATCATTCTTCTCCTTCATATGGAACTTTTAATCATTAATACCACTTCCTTAAAAAAAGAAAACTTACCGTCATTGATACTAGTCCTTATACAGTCTTTATTCTTTTAAAAACATAACTCTACAAACTGATAAAACTCATATATCAACCAAGGATAGAAAGTTCTCTTGTTAATAGAGATCCATTCCACCCATCCGTGTTCATGGAAAAATCCTAGAACTGTCGACTTACTTGAAATTATCCATTGTTCTTGTTCTTCCTTTTCAGGCACAACTACACACTTTTATTGCTCGGGATATAGTGTTTTAGAAACAACTGAGTAGCTTTATTCACCTTTTCCCTCTTAGAAGTATTTGAATCTTCTAATTAAGAATCAAAAGCCTAGTTTAATCAAACCATGATGAATATCTTAAAAGGTTCGGATAATGGAAAATAAGGTTGATGGTCGAGAGAAAGGGGTCATGATAGGTTTCAAGACAAGGGAATGAGAAAGGTGTTTATTAATGTTTTATATGAATTATTTTTATATAACTTAAGTATTTTGAGAAATTAAAATCAAAAATCCAAATGGAATTTGAATCTAATAAAAATTAAATAAATCAATCAATAATAAAAATGAAAAATCAACAAATACTAATACACAAGAAGGGAAAAAATGGAATGATGTTTCCGAAGGAGACAAAAACCAATGGTGTGAAGTTCCAATGGTGAGACATTTCAAAATAGTGAGAAATTAACAATGGTAATAAATTCACAATGGTGATAAATTCATAATGGTGATACATTAACAATGGTGATACATTCACAATGGTAATGCATTCACAATGTTGAGTCCCAAAAAATTATGCTCAGCAGAAATTAATTATACCTAACTCATATTTGTTATAATTAATCCTCTCAAAAATTAAACATCTTAGTAAAAATGTCAACATGTTGATGTTCTATACCAATTTATTCAATAGTGATATCACCCTTTTGAAAATGATCACTCAAAAAGTGATGTCTTACATCAATATGCTTTGTTATCAAATATGAAATAGGATTCTTAGAAATGTTTACAGATCTTTTATTATCACAATTTATAGTTACAGGTTGGAATTGATATCCATAATGTAGTATTGTGTTTTTCAACTACAAAATTTTTCCATAGTAGCTAGTGGTATCTATGTATTCATCTTTATCAGTATACATTGAAATAGAATTTTGTTTCTTACTACACCAAGAAACATGAGACTTTCCAAAATGGTAACATGTTTGATTGGTGTTTTTTTACCTAAATTACTACCATGAGAATCAGCATATGAATAACTAACTAAGTCAAATTCTTATCCTCATTGGTAGAAAATTCATAAATCGGTAGTATACCAGAGGTATTTGAAAATTATGTTTATATAAACCAAGTGTGAAACTTTGGGGTTATCTTGAAAACTAGAACACAGGCACACACTAAATATAATATCAAGTCATCTAGCAGTAAGATAGATAAGAATTCTGATCGTACCTCTTTAACTAGTTTGAACCACTGGTTTCCCAGCTTCATATGGGCCCAACATATAGTTGGTAATCATAATAGTATCACCACTCTTAGTTCTATGCAGACCAAAATGTTTTAAAATATCCTTAGTATATTTACTATGATTTAAAATAATTATTTCTTTATTTTGAGAAATCAAAAAATGAGGAAAGAATTTTAGTTTACATATTTAAATCATTTAAAATTCATTTTTCATCATTTTTGAAAAACTAGTACATAAAAAAAATTTAAAGGATCCAAAGAAAATATCATCTACATAAATTTGTAAAACTAAATCAACTTTTGAAATTCATTTTAAAAATAGGTTAGGATCAATTATTCAGTTTTAAAAACCTTTTGAAATAAGAAATGTGTTGATCCAAACATACCAAACTCTAGGATATTGTTTTAAACCATGTAAACCCTTTTTTTATTTGAAAAAATAACGTTGAAATGGGTATTTTGAAATCCAGGGTTTATTCAAAATTTTATATCCTCAACTATATACCTAATTAAGAATGCACTTTTGATATCCATTTGATATTGTTTTAAATATATATGAGTTTCATAGGCAATAAGTATTCTAGTTGATTCAAGTCTGGATATCAGGCAAAAGGTCTCTTCATATTCTATACCCTCTTCATAATTATACCCTTGTTCAATTAGTCTAGACATATTCTTTATTTTCATTCCTAATTCATCAACCTTGTTTCTAAACAACCATTTAGTGCCAATAGTTATGATTTCATTAGGTCTATAAACAACTTCCTATACATTAATCCTTTAAAATTCATTTAATTTTTCTTACATTTACATTACCCAGAATTCATCATTTATTTCATCATTGATGTTCTTTGGTTAAAGTTGTGATAAGAATTTTTTATGTCTAATCAAGTTTCCTAGATAAGCTCTGGCTGGTGTTCCACTATCTAGATCTCCAACTACATCATCTTAAGTATTGTACTTAAGGGTCATAAAAGATCTATAAAAGGAGGGTCTGGTCACCTCAGGATTCTCTATAGGTTCAGGTATGGGTTCTAAAAGATCTTCAGAACTAGTTGATTTTTTTTCATTCTTTACAGTGAAATCATAATGTTAGGAATTTATGTTCAAAGAAGATAAATCATCATCAAGGATTTCTAAATATGTCTTAGGATCATGTGGATATATCTCATCAAACTTGATATGAACATATTCTTATAGAGTCTTGGTTCTTTTGTTAAAAACAATATATGATTTATTAAGGGACGAATAACTAAAGAAAATTCCTTCATCACTTTTGGAGGAAACTGTCAATATTATCCTTAGTGCTAAGAATAAATACTTTACAACCAAAAAAACTAAAGTAATTGACCTTATAATTCCTAATATTCAAAATATTATAAGTGTATTTCTTTGATATATGTCTAATTGAAACTCTATTGATTATATAGCAGGCTGTGTTCACAACCTCTTCAAAAATTTATACAGGAATTTCATATTCATAATCATGGTCTGAGCTATTCCTTGAAGTATTCCATTTCTTCTTTCTATAACATCATTTTATTGGGGGGGTTCTAGGTGTAGAGAAGTCATTACTATATACATTTTGTGAGAAAAAATATTCAAGTTCTTATTTTTATAACTCACTCACATGGTCACTTATTCTGGTATTAATTCTAAGTCCACTTAAGGTTTATAAAGATTTAGCATACTTGGAAAAATAAGAACAAGCTTCACTCTCTGGAGCTAAAAATAATACCCAATTATATGAAGAAATTTCATCTACAAGTATATAAAAATAGTTCCTCCCATTAAAAAAAGAAACTATGTATGGTCCAAATAAATCCATATGAACCAAATCAAGAGGTTGATAAGATGAAACTTATTTCATTGATTTAAAATAAATCTTGTGCTACTTCAATTTTTGACTAGGGTTATAAACATTATTTCATTAGAACTCTTGTTCTAGTAGATCTATGACTAAACTGTTCCTAGTAACCTTCTTATGTGACTGAATATTACTACAATCTAGACTCCTACACAAAAAATAAAATTCCCAATGAAAGTCACTCAAGAAAAAAAAAACTTTTTTAGAAATAAATTAATCAATATTAACAACATAAACATTATAATTAATAAAATACTAAAATACTAAATAATTTTTTTAATTAAAAATCTGAAATGACTTGTTCTCAAACTTTACATGAAAACATTCATTACGTAACAGTGAGAAGCTATGAAAATTATACAATAAACCATCAACAGAAAGTACTTTGGAAATTAAAATAGGATTAGTGTTACAAATTTGACCAAGACCCATAATATTTCCATTAGAATTATCACCAATGTTGACATGATCACCATCAACCTTTATAAGGTTCACAAAGATAGAGTAGTTTCTTTTCAGATTCCTGGAGTATCTGCTATCAAATTACCATAGACTTTTATAGGATCTCTTCATGTAACTTTCCAACAAAAGAGAGTTTATATAGGAAATGATTCTGTTACCCTAATTTTCTTAGTTCTAGCAGTGTTAGAGATTAATGCTTTAGTAACCCATATTTTCTTAATGGGATCCCCATAAGCATATTACAAAATTCTTAAAATGAAAACTTTATATAGTTCCTTTGAAAAATAACTAGCTATGGGATTAATCAAGTTGGATTTTAAAACAAATGTTCTCTTAACTATTCTTTTATGTCTAGGTTAGTATTCAAGGGATGTAAAATCCTTTAGAGAAATATGTTTACCTAAAATATATGTAATATTTTCTATTCTATTGTTAAACTTTTCAAAATATTTCTAAATTTTCTCATTTGAATATTTTAGTTTAGTGTTTTCCTTTAACAATTGAGCATTTTTCTCTTTCTCTAAAGTAAGATCCCACTTAATATTTGCTGATAAAACATGATGGTTTTTTATAACTTTATATTTTTCATTAATTTTATTAAATCTATCCTCAATCTTGTTTTAGTATTCAAATAATTTTTCTTTATACATATCATCGTCACTATCAAGTTCAGATTTACCAAAATTAATCCGAGATAAATCATTAGGTAAAAGAGTTACCTTAGATAGTTTTTTCGTGAAGTACATATTGGATCCTTTAGGGTTTTCTTTACAAGTTTAGTCAAAATAACTAGATATTTCATTATAGGAACTCTATGCGGATGTTATGGATATATTAAATTTTCAATCCTTGTCCTCATATTTCTTTTTGTATTTCATCTTTGGATAGTCTATCTTAACAAGTCCATTGCTCTTACATTCATAATAGGTAATCTCGATTAAGTTTTCATCTCTCTAAAAATCATTTTCCCAAGTTTTTATACTATAATAAATTCCTTTATAACATGTATTTATGAATAATTTTTTCTTATTTTAGAAATTCATAAATCTTTTGGATAGATAGTCCATTTCCGTATCATTTTTCAACTATAACTTATCATCACTACAACTCTCTGCTTGTATATTTTACTTTTCTTTTTTTTTAGATTTAGTAGACATAAAAGGTGATAAATTTATTTTGGGTTCATCATCTTCTTATATTTAGAATTTAATATCTTCCTCACAAATTATCAATTTACAGATTAATTCCTCAATTGGTATTTTTCTGATATCACTGGATTCCCTTATTGACATAGATTCCCCTCTCAATCTCTCTGGAAGGCCTCTTAGAACCCGTATGATTTGGTCTTTATCTGAAATGATATTTCCCAAGCATCTAATTTTATTAAATATATCTTTGAACATGATAAATATAAAAAATTATCTCATTATTTTTCATTTTTAATGAATCGTACTTCATTTTATAATAATTAAATCTCTTTTCCTTAACATTTTTACTTCCTTCATGTGAAATTGATAATGTATACCAAATTTCAAAATAATTTTTACTAGTAGATATTATTTTGATTTATCCTTCTCATAAGTCATAGTAAATTTCATTCATGGACTTTTAATTATAATTATAAGCAATCGTAGTATCATCATCCTAATGTTTTCTAAGAGTCTTAGGTAACTCATACTTATCCTCTATAATAGACAAATTTTTAAAAAATCGTGATTTCTATATTCATATTCATCTTTATTTTCCACTTAGAATAATTATTTCCACTAAAAATGGAGGTTTGATGGTATAAAAACCATCTTGTCTATTATTGATTTAAACGGAAAAATTTAGAACTAACCGAAATTTAATATTTTTAAAGGAATTAAAACTCATAGTTGAAAATATTTTCAAAACCTCTCATACTAAATATTTTTCATAGTGATTATCTCAAGAGGGGGTGAATTGATTACACAATTAAATTTTATATTAAATTTTTTTTTAAATAAAATCACACAATTAATAAAAAAATAATCCCAATTAACCTAAATAAAAAATCAGTATAAGCCTTAATATTTTAAAATATTTATCAAATATTGATTTTGTTTCAATTAAAAATATTATGAAAAATACCTTAAATTTGAAATCAATTTAATAACTCAAATTATTATATAAACACAAAATAATATTAACTATCAATGTAGTGGTATTATACAGTTTAAAACAAAATTGGTGTTAAGGATTAAAACAAAAAAAGACATAACAGAAATTAATACAAGAGGTTATGTCTCAAGCTCAGATTTAATCCTATACACTTGGAAATTATAGACTTCCAATAAGATTACATAAAATAATCTATGATCTATAACCTAGATTAGGAGTACAAAAACCAAGTTTTCCAGGCCACAAAAATACCTCTTCCACAGTAACCATGATAATAAAACAAACCCAAGCCACATAAGGACCTCTTGCACAACATCGTGGGAAATAGAAGGAAATAAGGTTTAAATAATATATCTAGTTTATTCTAGATAAATTATATAAGATTGTGTGTGTGTGTGTGTTAAATACAGATTCTACACAAACTACTAATAATGTAAGATAAATAGACTAAGAAAATAAAATATATAAAAAGGTATGTTTCTTAGTCTGATAATCTCTAATACTTATGACTCTTTGAATGTATACTGAGTGGTAGCTTGAGCCTAGGTTTTGAAAGTTGCAGAAGAACATAGTGTCATTAATCGAGGCGATTGAATGTGTATCTATTTTTCATTTTGAAAATAAAATTTTGGATGGTGGTTTTGTTGTATCAGGATTTTGAATTTTGAAATATAGGTGGTGATTGAAATGAATTTTGTAGAATGTGAGGGTTTCCACTTAACCATAATGTGGCTTTTGGAAAATAACATAAAAATTGGATTTATAGTGTAATAAAGATGCAATGTGTAATATCTAAGAAATTAGAACTCATCATGTTTACGTGTATCTCTATATGTACGTTTGTGTGTTTCGGCTCGATGGATATATCTACACATGAGGGAGTTTGCTCCTTTATTTATCAGCAGTTTGCATGATTATACACGTGGAAATAAATCAAACATATATAATGAAACCTCATACTCAGGTAGGACACTGTCTTTAGTGAAAATCTAAAAAATAATTAAAAAATCATTAAAATAAGTTATGGAATTAAATTTAATAATATATAAATTTGTGATACTTGATTCAAAATAAAGTAAAAAAGTTGCAATTAGTATTTGGAATGGTGAGACAATATTTGGCGCTGACTAAGTCTAATGGTGACTTGATCTAGAGATGATTGGGTATGGTGGTGACTGAGTCTGGTGGTGATTCAATCAACACTTTACCAAATTTCCATTATTGTAGAATTTCTATTCAATAGTGACTCGGGTCTGATGGTATGTTGTCTTGAAACTTATCCAATTTTTCATTCTACTGGTGACTTCACTTTAATGGTAGGTGTGTTCAACACTTTTTCAAATTTCTGGTCCAATGATGAGTCATCCTCTAATGGAAAGTCATTCCAAACTTTACCAAATTTACATTCAAACTGTGACTCATGTCCGATGGTGACTGTTTCTCAAACTTAGCCAAATTTCCATGTTATTAGTGAGTTGTCCCCAATAGTTATTCATGTCTGTTGGTGACTCATACTTAGCTCATTTTCACCAGTATGCATTATATTTTAAAATGACACTATAAAACATAAAACTCAATTATGACATAATAAACAAGATTTTTTCTTCATTAAAACAAGGGTACCAAGAAAATAAAGCATGAAAATGGGACTAAATACTATCATCCAATAAATTTGTGACAAGTTTACATATGGTTTTTAACCGAATCTCTTTATTTTATCATTTGTTAACTCTTTTCGACATTTACCATGATAAAAATATTTTTACACTTTAGGGGTTAACAAACATACTATAAAAGGAAAATTGGTTAACAAAACAAATAATAATTGATATTTCTGGTTGTATACCCATCACAAGGATAAAGATTTTGATTTTTTAAAAAATTAAATAATTCAATAAAATGGTATTTATTTTAAAATAATATTAATGTCATTTTTGGAAATATTAATTTATTCTTACATTGAATGAAACATTAAAAATGTAATTAGAAAATAATCCTTTAAAACATATCTAAAATGTTATATTTATCTAAAAATACATTAAACATAATAACTAATTAAAATTTTATTACTTTTAATGTTTTTCAAATCATTTAATTTATTTTACTATTAATTAAATAAATGTTACATAGTTATGGTGAAAGAATTTAAGGTAATTATTTCCTCACTAAAAATTAGAAATAAATTACCATGATTAAAAAAATAATTCATACTTAAAACTAATATTTATAGTTGAACATAGGTTGTTTTTATCATTATTAAAAAATATTATAGATATTAAAAGCATGAAAGTAACATTTTTGTCTTTATCTTGGCCTAAATTAATATAAAGGTAAAAATTAATGAAATATGGCACCTGAAGGTTCCGGGCACAGCGAAAGCACGTGGGTGGATGTGCCCACTTGGATTTTTTTTCATTAACAATGATCAATCCGGGATCAATACAACGATAAACGCCAGTCTCCAAGGATCGAATCATAGAAATAAACAAATAAAAGGAAAGTCCTGGAACCACAAAGTAGGATCATTACAGGTTGATTATAATTAATTTAATCAATTGAAAATAAGTACCTTTTGGTGTTCTTTCTTCATTGATATTTATGATCACGTTCCGATGTGATAAGTCGTTGTGTCGCAGAAGCCAAGGGTATAATTCTACTAGTGTTAATCCACACGTGCACCTCTTATCTCTGGATGTTTCCAAAGGAGTCTTTGGGTGATAGTGTGGAGAAACCTTTTCTTGCATTGTCCGCCTTAGATCATCTTGATCCGATGGAAGAGGATTTCTCTCGGTCTTGAGAGAATTCTTGGAGAAAGAGTTTCTTTTGGCGTTGAAAGAATTCTCCAGAATTGTTGTTCACAACAATTCCCTTTGGTGTGGGAAAAGAGTTGGGGTTGTGAGGATATTTATAATCAGGTTTGAGGTTGTAGATTTATGACAATAAATAAACGTGTTACATGTTTTATTTATTTCATTGATTGTAATCGAAAACCCCCATGTCGAATAATTAATTCCTTGAAATGCACCCACACTGATTATAATAAATATCATTTAATAAAACAATATTATATCCTAAAAATCCAAACTGGAAAACTACACTTCATGTAGTGATTAATACACGGCGTTTACATGTTTTCTATAAAACTACACGACGTGTAATCATTAATATAGGGTGTGTACTTGTTTTTTCATTTCCTTTCCAAAATGAAATCTACACGGCGTGTAATAATTAATAAATGGTGTGTACTTCTTTTCCATGAAAAACTACAGGACATGTAATCTTTAATACACGGTGTGTATATCTTGTTTTTCATTTCCTTCTTCCTCCATCATTAAACCAATTTAGGCTTCCTTGAATAATTATTAAACCACGTATGAGAATAATCTTTATTCTACTTGAGATACTTGGATATACTTAGCGTGTGACACTCTAAGCCTCTTTCTCGTTGGTATTAGGTGGGACTTCTTAAAGTCCAAGATTATTATCTAGCAACGGGCCAAGGCACCCAAGAGAAGGAATTTGACATAAAATTGACGTGTAACCTCATATGAATTCTTATCATGTAATTTAATCACTTTGTCTCAATATCTCCCCAAGAAGGTTTCATGGAAGTTTCATAACCCTATTTGCTTGATCCGTCATTCTTTGAGTACCTAAAATAAACTCTTCGTTTCACCATGGCCATGGAATTTTATGTGATGGTTCGATTTCAATCAAAGGGCCAAGATATCAACTTCCATAAATGGATGGGACAAATCCTTCCTTGACTTATCCATTAATAACATGTCATTCGTGATGCACCCAATGTACCCTACTTCCTGCGAACTGTCTATGTGACGGTTTTCGTCAAAAAATCTAAGTGTGCAAGTCATGACATGAGTTAATGATAATCTTCCAGTCTAAGGATCATTACACATGCTCGCAGATAGTAATATCCGATGACACCAAGACATGCGGAATTTCTACTGACGGGTCTGTTCTCATAATCTCCCATCTTGGAGATTACCAAGTGCGAATTCCGTGAGAGAGAGTATCGTATTCTTACGAGTACTCGCACATCATGGTCTGTATACTATGTGTTCTATAATAGTATGTCATCCAAATGTAGAACTTTATTTAAGAATATTTTTATAGCATTTCAAGGTTCTCATCATAGTGGGGATCTTCCATGATCTTGCTTAAGCAACAAATATTCTAGAATATTATTATATTATAGTCATGCAAAACAATGAACAATATATAATAAGAGTACATTCATGTAATCAATGTACAAAACAGTTGGTTCTCAGGACACCAACCCTTACAAACTCCCACTTGGACTAGAGCCAACTACCTACAACTTTTATTCTTCTAGACCTCATATGATGATCATGCTTCTACTGAGTCAAGGCTTTAGTCAAGGGGTCCTCCACGTTGTCTTCCATGGAAATACTGCTCACTACAACTTCACCACTCTGAGAAAAATCCCTCAAGAGATGATACTTCCGAAGTATGTGCTTTGTCTGCTGATTTGACCTTAGATCTTTTACAAGTGCCACAACTATAGTATTATCACAATAGCGTGTGATAGGATCTTTACTTCTAGGTACAACATCCAGCTCTTGGATGAAGCTTCGCATCTATACTGCTTCTTTAGCTGCCTCAGAAGCTGTTATATACTCAGACTCCGATGTAGAATCTGAAACCACACCTTGCTTTGAGATCTTTCAGCTCACTTCACCTCTATTCAAACTGATGATGTATCCATTCTACAAATTCATGTCATCTTGATCAGTCTGTAAACTAGCATCTACATTTCCTCTGATGACTAGTTCCTCATCTCCTCCATAAACCAAGAAAATATCCTTAGTACGCCTCAGATACTTAAGGATAGTCTTGACTGCCATCCAATGGCGATCTCCTGGATCATCTTGATATCTGCCTACCACACATAATGCATAAGGAATATCTAGCCTTGTACATTGCATAGCATACATGACTGACCCAATCGCGGATGCATAAGGGATCCTTTAAATTTTCTTTCTTTCCTCATGTGTCTGAGGACACATTTTCTTGGAAAGATGAATTCCATGTGACACTCGTAACAATCCCCTCTTAGAATGTTGCATACTAAATCTCTTCAGTATCTTGTCAATGTATGTACTTTGACTCAGCCCTGCATTCTCTTGGATATATCATGAAGGATCTTGATCCCAATAATATATGCTGCCTCACCCAAGTCTTTCATGGAGAAGCATTTATCTAACCATTCCTTAACTGACTGTAAGACAGGTACTTCTTTTCCAATTAGTAATATGTAATCAACATATACTATTAGGAAAATGACTATACTTCCACTAAACCTCTTGTAGACAGAAGGCTCACATTTGTTCTAAACAAATCCAAATTCCGCTATGGCTTCATCAAAATGATTGTTCCATGACCTTGATGCTTTCTTTAATCTATAAATGGATTTCTGCAACTTTCATACCTTGTTGGCATCCATTGGAGTCACAAACCCTTCAGGTTGTGTCATGTAAACATCTTCCTAGAGGTTCCTGTTAAGGAATATTGTTTTGAAATCCATTTTCCAAATTTCATATTCATGGTAAGAGGCAATGTCCAATAAGATTCTGATGGATTTCAGCATCGTAACCCGTGAAAAGGTTTAATCATAGTCAATTCCTTGACATTGTCTAAAATCTTTGGAAGCCAGTCGTGCCTTATAGGTGTTGACTTGCCCCTCCTTGTCCACTTTCTTCTTGAATACCCATTTATTACCAATAGGCTTTACATCAACTGTAGGATCTACCAAAATCCAGACTTGGTTTTGGTACATGGAATGCATTTCAGAATTCATGGGTTCTTGACACTTGGCAATGTCTGTGCCTTCAACTACTTCCATGTAGGTAAGAGGATCATCATTTTCAACCAATAATGATTCACCATCCTCGGTGACAAGAAAACCATATCATTTTGGTTATCTCACCTCTCTCATGCTCCTACGCAGTCCTTGTGTCTCTAGAACTGATTGTTCTTCCATGGGGCTTTGTGGAATCTGTTCCTGTACCAACTCTTGTGTATCTTGACCCTTGACTTCATTTAAGTCTATCTCACTCCCACTATCGCTTTTAGAGATGTGCTCCCTCTCAAGGAATATGGAATGTCTTGCCACTATAACCTTTTTGTATGAGCGGGTTTATAGGCAATATCCCTTTGTTTCCTTGGGATATCCTATAAAGATACAATTTGTGCCTCGGGGTGCAAGTTTGTTACCTGAAGAGGCCTTAAGAAATTCTTCGCTACCCCCACTCATGTAAATTCTATAACATGGCTTTGCATCCACTCCATAACTCATATGGAATACGATTTATCGATTTAGTTGGTACATGATTTAGTATGTGTGATGTTGTTTGTAATGAATATCCCCAAAAGGATAATGGAAGACTCGCATGACTCATCATTGATCTCACCATGTTCAATAGGGTGTGGTTCCTCCTTTCACTTACACCATTCCACTGAGGTGTGTAAGGAGGAGTGAGTTGAGATAGAATCCCAAACTCCCGTAAGAAATCAATGAAGTACTGATTAAGATATTCTCCTCCTCTGTCTGAGAGGAGTTTCTTAATCTTTTTACCAATTTGGTTCTCAACTTCATTATCGTATTCATTGAACCGATCAAAATAATCTAACTTATACCTCATTATGTAAATATATCCATATCTACTAAAATCAACATTAAAAGCTATGAAGTATGAGAACCCACCCCTTGATTCAATTGGAAATGGTCCACACAAATATGTGTGAACTAATTCTAGAAGATCATTATCCCTTTCACCTTTCCCACTAAATGTGGCTTTGGTTATTTTGCCTTGTAGTCATGCATTACACCAAGTGGTTTTAGTTCGAAATAATCTAAATACCCATCTTTATGTAATTTTTTCAAACGTTTCTCATTGAAATGACCTACCCGATGATGCCAAAGTTGGGTGTGGTATGAGTCATGTGAATTATCTTTGTAATTGATTTCCATTACTTGGTTTGTGTAGTCTAACACATAAAGGTTGTAATATAAATGTTCCCTACCAAAATAAATTATATCTTTATAAAAGTAGAAACATTCATTTCCAAACTTGAAGATGAATCCATCAATATCTAATCTGGATACTGAAATAATGTTTTTGGTTACAGAGGGTACATAATAACATACTTTTAAAACCAAGACCATCCCAGTAGGCAATGTGAGGTGGTAGTCCCTAACAGCTACAGCAGCAAGTATGGCTCTGTTGGCTGCTCGTAGATCTACCTCCCCTCGATCAATCTTCCTGAATCAATGTGGTTCTTGTATTTGGATACATATGTGAGCGCCAAAAGCTGTATCTAATACCCAGTTTGTAGAAACTGATAGATTGAATTCGATGACCAACGCACCTAAAGCTTCCCCTTGCTTCCTTGGCTGGGTGTAGTTTTTCTTCCAGGGGCCCTTCTTGCCACATGAGAAACAAAAAGCATCCTATTCCCTTGCCTCCCCTTTGATCTTCCTTCTCTTGTAAGGCCTTGAAGAAGCTTTGGGATTAAAGCTCTTTGCCTTCCCTTTACTTTTATTCAACATAAGGACAGAAGGTTTTTCACACATTATATCATTGCCCACTTGGCGAATAAGGATAAGAAGATCAGATAGGAACTTATCAATGTTATTCGTATTGAAATTTACAACAAAGTTACAGAAGATCTGGGGGAGTGATGCGAGAATGAGGTCGGTACACCGTTCCTCAGGGAGTTTAATCCCTAGAACATCCAAGAGCTCAATGTAGCCAATGAGCTTGACTACATGAGGCCAAGTTGGGGCACCCTCTAAAAGCTTGCTCTGGAATAGAGCCTTGGTGATCTCAAAACTTTCCTATCTTGCTCTCTCCTGGTATAGACCATGGAGTTTCTCTAGCATGATATAGGCATCCATGTCTTCATGAGACTTCATGATCTCACTAGACATTGATGATAGCATCAAACATCGAATGTCAAGTGCATCGTTCAAATGTTGATCATAGACCAGGAAATCATCATCAATTTCCCATTGGGTGGGCGAATCAGGAAGTGAGGACTCCAGCACGTAAAACATACGTTCATGGCATAGGATAACCCGAAGGTGCCTAAACCATTCCTGAAAGTTACTGCTAGTGAGGATATTGTCCTTATCCAGAATTGATCACAGAGAAAATATGGTTGATGAGTTTGTCATTTATATTCTACAAATTAAAAGAGCAGATTTATCATTACTTTCATGATTACATTTTATGAGAAATAATAAAATTTTATTAAGTCTCCCACTATTTTATCAAGCCCCAACGACCATCACCATTGAACTCGGAATGTCCAGTTTCTTTGGAATTCTAGTGGCAAGGATCTATATTCCCCTTTGCATAACCCCAACAAGGGTTCGTCAAGATATTTGAAGGTATTTAGGTAGGCAGGTCTTTTCCAACTATGAGCTTACAATTCCTTGATCTATTGAGTGGACTCCCCAATCCTGAAATCCCTACTTGGATTTCCTCAACTCTTGCCTCCAGTATTACATCAATTCCAGCAAGGGATACTCCTCTTGATGTAATATGGTTAAGTCAACCCAAAACCTTTCATAAGGGATTCCTTTATAAAAGTAAGTGTTCCAACAAGGGTTAGTCAAACACATAGTTTTATTGAGTCTTTCCATTAATCAAGTAATGGGAGGCTTGGTCTGAATTAATATGGTATTGATGGATTTTAATCCTTTATGCCTAGTTTTTCATTATTACGTTCTTGTTAATATTAAGTGATTCTTATTGAAGCGATTAACCATGTTCTGATAATGTTTACGCATAGTCTGGTTTTTATTTTATTCCATCTTTGCATGATTGTTCATTTTATTAACTATGTGATCGTGACAACACAAAAATAATAAATAAACCATGAAAACCGACAGAAATCAAATAAGGTGGCATGATCATGAGCTTTTATTGGTTAGATTATCTATTGGTTTGATAATCTAACCCTGACCTAGGGAAAAACACCTTGAACCGATGGTTTATGTTTTGCAGCTCCCACCTGTCCACCATTGTATCTTCTTCGGTTGGTTTCACCTCAGATTTGGGTTTTGAACCGTCTCCTCTAGCTTGGGATATCCTCCATAACTTGCAGTTTACATTAAAGAAACCATGGGCACTCCGGACCTACATTTTTTTGGAAGAAAGCTCGCAAGACAACGAATTTCAATTAAACAAATTTTAATGAAACCAAACACACATACAAAGGGTCTTTGGTCTAGCTCATGATCATCCATAGCATTGAATGACATTTATGCATATTTAGAATTCAAATTATTTAAATTGATCTATTGTTTAAGATAATTCTTGCTTGAAATTAATTAATTATGATCTTATAATTAATCAATTCTTTATCTTAAATTCATTTATGAATTTCCTTGGGATTCTTCTCATCCATATCACCTGTATAGGTCTTTGTGCTTTTGGAGGAAACTTGGTGAAATTCCATTTCTGGAAAGAACACGATGTGTAGTATATATTTACACAGAGTGTATTTCTTTTCACCCTTTATCCAAAGTACACGCCGGGGGATTTGGCATGTTTTCTTTACTTTGTAAATTTTGGAGTACATGGCATGTAGATTAATCTAAGACGGCGTGTACTTACTTGTTACATGGTTACCAGCTTGGTAATCTCATGAATGTGGAACACGGCTTCTCCTTGTACACGGTTTCACTTGGGCCAGATCGGAAAACATGGCGTGTTGATTCAACATACACACCATGTATTTCAGTTCCACGCACCATTTATTTCTGGTCAACACAGGGTAATAAAACTCAATTATACTCAATTCACACGGCATGGTTTGTTGAAACAGTACCGGTTAATTGTACCTAAGTACACGGCATGTAGTTTCCATTACACACCTTGTATTCCCGTGTTGTACAGACAGAAAGAGTGGCTCCTCCGGATGAGTTCCTTGCTTTTTATTTTAATCAAAATTAAAATTAAAAGTTAGTTTCTGTGATGTAAATCAAGAAACTAAGGAGGAATAATAGATCTCGTTCATACAGTTTAATAGAATGATTTATCAAAAATTGAATCAAATATAAATGCATAAATTATAAATGAAAATTAAATAACTATAATCAATGTTGTAACTGCTATGATACCATTTGATAGTTCCGGGCACAGCGGAAGCACATGGGTGGATGTGCCCACTTGGATTTTTGTCATTAACAATGATCAATCCGGGATCAATATGACGATAAATGCCAGTCTCTTCGGATTGAATCACAAAAATAGACAAAGAAAAGGAAAGTCCCGGAACCACAAAGTATGATCATTACAGGTTGATTATAATTAATTTAATCAATTGAAAAGAAGTACCTTTTGGTTTTCTTTCTCCGTTGATATTTCTGATCACATTCTGATGTGATACGTCATTGCGTCGCAGAATCCAAGGGTAGAATTCTTCTAGCAGTGATCCATATGTGCACCTTGTATCTTTGGACGTCGCCAAAGGAGTCTCCGGGTGCTAGCCTGGAGAAACCTTTTCTTGCGTTGTCCGCCTTATATCGTCTTGATCCGATGGAATAGGATCTCTCTCAGTCTTGAGAGCATTCTTGGAGGAAGAGGTTCTTTCGGCCTTGAAATAATTCTCCAGAATTTTTGTGCGCAAGGATTCTATTTGCTGTAGTAAAAGAGTTGGGGTTGTGTGGATATTTATAATCGAGTTTGATGTTGTAGAGTTATGAAAATAAATAAACACGTTACACATTTTATTTATTTCTTTGACTCTTATTGAAAACTCCCATGTCGAATAATTCATTCCTCGACATGCGCCCACATTGATTATAATAAATATAATTTAATAAAACAATATTATATCCTCAAAATACCGACTGGAAAACTACACGGCGTGTAGTCATTAATACATGGTGTGTACTTGTTTTCCATAAAACTACATAGAGTGTAAACATTAATACACGGCATGTACTTGTTTTTTCATTTTCTTTCCAAAATGAAAAAAATACGGTGTGTAATCGTTAATACACTACATGTACTTGTTTTCCATGAAAAACTACACGACATGTAATCTTTAATACACGGCATGCATATCTTGTTTTTCATTTCCTTCTTCCTCTATCATTGAAATGATTTAGGCTTCCTTGAATAATTATTAAACCACATACGAGAATAATCTTTATTCTACTTGAGATACTTGGCTAAACTTAGTGTGTGACCCTCTAGGCCTCTTTCTCATTAGCATTAGGTGGGCTAGCCTAAAGTTCAATATTACTGTCTGAAAATGGGTCAAGGCACCCAAGATAAAGAAGTTGACGTCGCATTGATGTGTCACCTCATACGAATGATTACCATGTAATTTAATCCCTTTGTCTCAAAATCTCATCAAGTAGGTTTCATGGAAGTGTCATAAACCTTTATGCTTGATCTGTCATTTTTTGACTACTTGAATTAAACTCATCGTTTCACCATGGCCATGGAATTTCATGCGACAGTTCTATTTCAATCAAAGGGCCAAGATATCAACTTCCATAAATGGAAGGGACAAATCCTTCCTCGACTTATCCATTAACAACATGTCATTCGTGACGCACCCAACATACCCTAATTCCCACCAACTGTCTACATGATGGTTTTCATCAGCAAATATATGTGCGCAAGTCATGACATGAGTTAATGATAATATTCCAGTCTAAGGAACATTACACACGCTCACAGATAGTAATATTCGATGACACCAAGACACGCAGAATTACTACTGACGGGTCTGTTCTCATAATATCACATCTTGGAGATTACCAAGTGCAAACTCCATGAGAGGGAGTCTCGTATTATTACGAGTACTCTCACATCACAATTTGTATACTATGTGTTCTATTATAGTATGTCATCCAACCGTAGAACTTTATTTAAGAATATTGTTATAGAATTTCAAGGTTCTCATCATAGCATGGATCTTCCATGACCTTATTAATCAGAAAATATTCTAGGACATTATTATATTATAGTCATGTAGAACAATGAACAATATATAATAAGAGTACATTCATGTAATCAAAGTACAAAACAGTTGGTTCACTTGACACCAACCCTTATAGCACCAGGTGGCATATTTTGTATTGATATCTTTAGAAGACCTAAGATAAATTCCATGGTTATGTTTTCCCATTTTCTTGTAGGCATTTGTTATGGTTTTATCATCCTATTAGACTTTTTCCAATAATGCTTCACTTGCATACATACCAGACACTTTGACGTATGTTATGTGATATACTTGTCAATATTGTCCAACCAATAGTGCCCTTAGATATCTTGATACATCTTCATGCTCCTTGAGTGGATGGAGAAGGTCAATATATGTTCATCATTCAAAATCTATTCCTTTATATCAATATTTGATGATACATATAGTCATGAACCAAATTTTATGACTCTTTATTCATTAATTTTGAACTCTAAGGATTTCCCTTTTATAATAGCATCCACCATCTTCGATATTTGAACATCATCTCTTTGAGAATGATTTAACTTCTCTATAAGGGATGGTTGAGCAATAATTTGGGAATGTAATGATTATAGTCCTTTCTTTTTGATTCCCATGTTTGTCCTCTTCATGTATAATAATATTATATCCTTCTCAATTCTCATTATTGATATGGTTTTCATATCCTTTCTACCTAAAGAATCTACCACTTTTTTATTTCCCAATATTGTACTCGATTGGGAAATCATACTCTTTAGTCAAATCTAACTATCTTCATAGGAATATATTAATATTCTTCTATAAGAAAGTATATTTTAGGCTCTTATTATCTTTATACATTTCACATACCATCCATAGAGATAATGTTACTATATTTTCATTGTATAGATCACTAAATCCAAATACAGGTCATATGTTGTATAGTTATTCTCAAGAATTTTCAACTTCCATGAGGTGTAGGTAATCACTTTTTAATTTTTCATTTGCAAAAATCCCAAAACCTTCTCTAAATCATCAATATATACAATAAAAATTTCTCCTCTTGAGTTCACCATGAGGGTTGACACAGTGATAAGCCTATTTTTTAACTTCTTAAATCCATCTTCACATTCACTAGTCTAGAAAATCTCTAACCACTTATATGTCATCTTGGTTAGTGGTTATGAAAATAGAAATAAGTTTCTCACAAATCATTGGTAATATCCATCTTTTACAAGGAAACTGAATATATCTGTTATAAATGTTGGTCTGGTCCACTCCTCATTTGTCTTTGACTTAAAAGGGTCTATAAATTTCTCTTTTATTAGTGATATCTTTCCCCAATAATAATACATCTTTCATCCATAAATCGAATTTACTATACTTTTTTATATATTCGACTTTCATGATGTTTTTATAATTGTATTCGAATTCTTCTCATTCTCTTCCTTTATTTTAGATTATATCGTAGAATCATCTATAAAAACTACAAAACAATTGTTGAGGTAATCTCTAAATAATATATTCATTAAGTCCACAAATATTTTCAGAGAATTCTTGAGTCCTAAAGGAATCACAATGAACTCATAATTTCTATACCTTGTTCGAATAGTATTTTTTGAAATATCTTCCTTCTTTACCCTTAATTGGTGATATCTAGACCAAAGGTCCAACTAAGAGAAATACTTGTCCCCACTTAGTTGATTGAACAACTTTTATATCCATGGTAGTGGATAATATTTCTTTATCATGATTTTTTTGCGATAATGATAATCAATATAGAGGTGCACTGAACCATCCATATTATTGACAAAGTGGACTAGTGCACATCACGGTGAAGAACTTGATCATATAAAACCATTTTTTATATTCTCTTATAACTTATTTTTTAGTACATAAAACATAATGGTGGCCATTATTGTAGGATTATTAGATATAGAAATAGATCTAGGTACTATTTTGATTTATAACTCAACTGTTTGGTTAGGAGGAAGACTCAGAAACTTTTTGGGGAACACATATGTATAACCCCTCATAATGGACATTTCATAATGTATGATTCTCCTTTTTATCAATATCATTTGG
Organism: Viscum album; assembly: GCA_963277665.1. NCBI lineage: Eukaryota > Viridiplantae > Streptophyta > Magnoliopsida > Santalales > Viscaceae > Viscum > Viscum album. The sequence continues at coordinate 715,511,713 of OY728128.1, read as the reverse complement.
GAAAGATATGAATTATAATAAGGAAATAATATAAGTGGTTGAGAATAAGTTTCTATGGGAGATTTTTCCCACTACTTAAACTTGTAAAGATTCTAAGGATAACATGGGATTTAAAGAGTGATCTCCCTCTCTTGAAAGTTGATATTGTATTTATATAATGATAACTAATCCATTCCCAATATAGCATAAAACTCCACTACATAAAGTAATATATTATTTTTTGGATGATTCATTTGACAAACAATGACTATGAATGAATTATATACTTAGGATATAGCCATTTATCTATTTTTTATGCTTACCGATAACTCAACCCCTATGTTTTTAGGTGGTGTTAGAATAGTTATATAAAACCTTAAAGATATAAAATAATGTGTAGAAGCAGAATAAAAATTTTAGTTCACAATTCTTGAATAAATAACAAACATACCTATCACCACATTATTTTCATGATTCACATATGTAGTAGTGGTATCATATTCACTTCCTTACTCTCTAGAAATTTGAGGTTATTGTTTTTTATTTTAATCCCCAACCCTTATCTTAGTTCATTAGTTATCATATTTCCAATGTTATGTGTAGTTAAAGATTTTTACAATAGGCTTAGTGTATATTTAATCTTTCCATTCCTCTATCACATTAGTAGGAACATTTATATCCTTTCAAAATTGGCTAGCTTAATGCCCCTATTTTCCACATTTGAAGTATCTTTTGGATCCCCTGAGATAGTTTATAGGGTGCTTATTCTCATTACTTTGGAAAGTCAGATGTTGGGTTTTTGTTCTCCCATGGTATTTATCCATTGATCCTCCTCAATAAAAATCCAGTTTACACTTTTTTATCTCCAAATCCATGAGACCACTAAGAGTCTCCAGTCTTTATCTCTATGTTGAGAGAATAATTAAGAATCTATTTACAACTATCACATTCTCAAGTTGCCAACGCTTTTTGTTGACTTGGATTTAACCCACTAAAATAATGGTCCATCTTACTTATAGCATTGATGATAAAACCTGGTGTATACTATAAAATCCTTGTGAATTTTTCCTCATATTCTCCAATAGACTCATATTTCTTTTTCTTCAGTACAAGGAACTCCTCCATTTTTAGATAGGGAGTTTTGGGGAAATATTTATTGTAAATAAATTCCTTGAAGTCTTCCCATTACATGGAATTTATATCCTCTTTGGACTCCATGTTCTTGATCAGCATCCAAAATTGATTGGATTCCCCTCCATGTTATAAATGGATAATATAACTTTTTATTTTTATAGTCATTAGAGGATAGATAATATCTACTCAATTGAGTTAATCCATTCTTACTTCATAATGGGATTGTTAGATACACTAAATTTAGAACGCCTTTTCACATAAAATACTCGACTAAACATGAAATTTCAGTAGAGAAGAAGATAATTACTCATATGTCTATTTATTATTCACAAATTTGGTCAGTTCATCCAATACTATCATGAATTTCTCAGATCCCTCTCTCATAAGGATAGGGATTTCATTGGGGAAATAATCACATTTCCTATCATGTTGGTTGTTAGCATGATTTCTCACATTTCCCAATATTAACTACAAATAATAATAAAAACATAATGATAATACATTAAATACAAAAAGGAAACCTTTAAACATAGAAGGAATTAATTATAAATGATAAGTAAATCATAACATATGAGTCAATTGAATTCAATCAAGGTTATCCGTGGTAATATATTATATTAGGTTTTTTAACCAAAATTTTTTCAAGTTATTCACAATGTTTTCTAAATAGTTTGTGAAGATAGAAAACATATCCCTTGGGAGTGCCAAACTGGTGTGTAGAAAGGAATAATTGACATGTACCATGAGATAATTGATTCAATGACCAATGCACACTTTTTATTCTTATTACCCCTAGGTAAAACTGGTTTAGAACCACATCTAATTATAGTATCTAGATATGGATATAATTTCTTATTATCAACCCACTCTACACTTCACCAAATTTCTAGGATAATTACCTATACTACGACTTATCATTAGGGTCATCACTAACTTATTGTATTATAAATATTCAAAACTGACTAGAGATTGATATGATACCAAATATAGAGACTATATCCTTTTTACTCATATTATTTCATGATTTTTAATCTAAATATTCATTATTACAAAACAAGGATTGAAACGGACTAGTGTCCTTAGATGACTATGTATGTACAAAATCAACCTGAATATCAAGCGACTTTTTGTTAATCTCAATAATGAGCTTCTAAATCCATTTGAGCTCATAAAATAGAATTAGATAAACTCAGTAATACATACAAAAAATGGGTGAGCTAAAAAATCTGAGAAAACTTATAAACATTATAAGGAAATATAAAGTGATAGTCAAAGTTATAACATGATATCATAAAAAAGAAGGATTGTGAGTAATCACATGGAAGAGTAACATAAATAACTTTGTATCACAATATTAAGGAAACATAGTGAATATAGAAGAAATAGAAAATAATACATATGAATATTTCAAGGAAAACCTCCATGATGACATCAAATGGTTTACAGAGTCCTATAGTGGATTAAGGTTACTCTCATATCCCATAAATAACGTCACATGAGAAAAAATATTAACCCAATGCATTATTGAATTCTATGGGTGTACCCATCATACTATGATCATGATTATATGTTCCTAAAAAAGTATATCAATCATATGGAATAATGATAAGAATTGCCCATGGAAAGATAAAGGGTGCATAATCTTTCCTCATATCATAATGAAAAGAGGTTTCTTAAATATTTTATTTGAGAAATGACCATAAGGAATCTATTACACCATAAAAATAATTGATAATATTTTCAGTATATATGTGAGATACATATATATATAAATTTGATGTGTTTTATAAAATTAAAGATATAGAGTAACGGAGTTATAGATAGAATGGTCATAATTCTAAGAAATTTACAGATATCCTTTACCTTGAGTTTGATTCATCACGTATGTTATTTATTGACCTGAGTAATAAAATTATGTTAATTATCAAATTTCATAAAACCTTTCTCAATTTTTCTATTATTTGTTTATTTATTGTCTGGTTATTTTCAATTGCATAATCATTTAGGTTCATGTTGGGTGTCTTGACGATATATGGCACATATATCCAAAATCACATTGGAATACTGACTAAGGTAAAAGTAATTATTATTTAATCATATCTATAATACTAATTATTATATAATTATAAATTTTAAACAATGATTATACTTTTAAAACCAACCATGATAATTTTTTATGAAAAATTAATTATGTTATAATCATGGAGATGATAGGTCGTACATACCCATGAGTGACATTTCCATTTTTTAATGATCATGATAGAAATAAGTTAAGTGTTATTTTATCATTACATGAATATTATTTTATAATAAATATAATATTGTTTCTTTAAATATAATTACATATACCATCCATGTGATGTGAAGATGAAAATTGTATCACATCGCTTTGTGGAAGAAGTAATCCACATGTGCACACGAACGACGTTATCATCGTTTCATAAATGGAATGGTAAGAAAATATATGACATATTACTTTTCCAAAATTATAAATATATCATGATTATAATATATATACAATAAATATATAAACATAAATATTTATTTGAGGAAATGATGTAAAGTGAATTACATTGGTTCATGAGGCGGTAGTCCGATTTACACATGAATGATGATTTGATTTCATATTTGAAGGAAGAGGAGATGGACATGGGTTATGAATTAAAAAAATAACATCTTCACATATGGTGATACTTATTTTGTTATATTATCATGATTGAAGAATATTTTAAGGAGTTTAAAAATGAAATAAAATAAATCTAGTTAAGAACAACACCTCTTCTTCAAACAACCTGTTTAGGTTTTCACAAAAAGCCTTTCTATGGGGGTTCTGTAATCAAACCCAGGATTATAGGCTGTTGTAAGAGAATTAAGTATGGTATTTGGGTAGTTATTGGATAAAAAATGATTATTAAGGGTGAATTATAGATAATATGAGGTTCCCTTATTATAAGTGAGGAGGGGGGAGTTTTGGAATTTCTTAAAATATATTATTAATATAAATTAATTTTCATTTAAAAAAGATACAAAAGGAATATAATTATAATATAGAATAAATATGGGTGAAAAAATATCATCCAATAATATCTGGTAATGTTTAGATAGGGATATCACCCTTATCTCTTTGTTTTAACCCATGTTATCCCTTTTTGAAACTTTTGGGGATAAAAAAGATTCTATAATTTAGGGGTGAATATAGAAACTATAATAGGAAAATCACTCCATTAATGAGAAATAGTTGATTTCATAGACCATATCTCAATAAATTTTAGGAATATAGGATATTTATAAATTTTAAATAAATTAATAAAAATATATTAATCCTAAAATAATATTAATTTCATTTTTGGAACTATTTATTTATTTTGACTTTGAAAACAACTTGAAAATAAGGGAATTATAATATAATCCTATTGAAACATCTCTAATAGGTTATATTTATCAAAAAATATCATTAAAAACATTAATTATTTTAAATTATATTATATTTAATATTTTTAAAATCATTTATTTCATTTTTCTATTAATTAAATTGATATTTTGTTGGTGTTGGGCCAGTATTTAAGGTAATCAATTTATCACTAAACATTAGAAATAAAGTATCATGAAAAAATAACCCATATTTCAAATTAATATTTATAACTAAACATAAGTTTTATTTATCCCTACCAAAAAATATTATAGATATTAAAACAAGGAAGTGATATTTTTGTCTTTATCTTTTTTTCAATTATTATAAAGGTCACTATTCAAACAAATGTGGAACCAACATGCCAGATTTTGGAGGCTTGGATGGACAAGGAAAACTATACTCATCAAATAGGATAATATAAAATTTTAAGGCCAATTTTTATTCTTTATCAAATTATTTTAAACCTTAATTACCTGACTTACCCTTACCATGGTCATAATTGTATATAATAATTATAATTAAAAATGACATAAAATGAAAGCGGCCTATTTATTAAATTTTAACCCCTTGATTAAAAATATTGAATATATTTTTCACAATTAAATTTCTAGAAGTATTATAATTTAATTTAAAATTTTGGCCACAAAATTTAATGAAAAGTTGTTTTTAATAAAAATATATTTTTCAAGCTATAAATAATCATATATTAACTCTATGAATAGAAATAATCCTTATATTATTTTCAATTAATATAAATATATATATAATATATAAATTAAATTTAAAATCATTCCTTTTTGAGGTTTATTTTAATTAATTAAAATAGATAAAATTTATGCACTAAAAATTGTTTTCAGAAAATTTTGTTTTTATGAAAAAAATTAACCTATACCAAAATCATGAAATTTACTAATTAAAATGAAATTAACTATATTATTATAAATAAAATCATTTACATTTCAAATTAAAATCAAGTCCAAAATATTATGGTACTTTTAAATTACTTTATTTAATTAAAAGAAATCACACTATTAGAAAAGGCGGTAATTTTCACTATTCACAAAAAAATCAATCAATTCAGAGAAATCCAAAAGTTTTACACTAAGTTAAATTTTATATAAATTTATAAAAAATTAATTTAATTATATCAAATAAATTGTAAAACCCCAAGCTTTGGTGGTACGTTTCCCATTTAATAATGCAGTAGCTTGCGTTGTACGCAACTTGGAGTTCTAAAACACCACGACCAATCAAACTAGCAATTATGAATAGTAATTACCAATTTTTGAAATTTTATAAATTTTATTTTTCAAAATGGTCTTCATTTTTGGATTCATAATATCAAAATTATCTTAGGGAGAATTTTTTTTACATTTCTGAAAACATTCAGTTTTTTATGAATAGTGAAAAACACTACGTTATTGTTTAAAAAGAACTGATTTTAAATAATTATTTATTTTATTTATCTTAATTAAAAATAGATACATAATACCTATATTAGTTCAATATAATTCATTGGACTCAATTTTATAATAAAATTAGATGTATAAAATTTTATTGAACTTTTTACTGTCTTTTACCCACCTTCTAGAAGCATTTGAAAATTTACATAAAACATAATTTTACCACTTCAATGAGTTGAATTTCAAAAATCCAAGAGACACGACTGACATCAGTATGTAAAATGTGGTTCAATAATATGGAAATAATTTTTTGTGAATAGTAATTTTTTACATTTATTTACCACTGTTAAATGTAAATATGATAATTAACTGTAAAAATGATATTATAATTACCCTAAAACATGTCCTAATTCTATAGGATAAGCTTAATTTGACAAAATACAACCATAGGAATAAAATATGATCATTTTGGTCCACTTGGATTAGAGTAGGACATTTATTATTATTTTATTTAAAGAAGAGTTAAAAGTGTTAAATTCAAAGTTTAATAACTCAAACATTTTTCATATAGGGTTACACATAAGATAAATTAGACTATAAATATTTATTAGAAATATAAAAATATTTCCTCCATAATGATATTTTATTTATAATTTTTTGACATTAAATAACTAAATCTATTTATGACACAATGATGATGCAATAATAACCTTATTAATCAAAAATTAAAATAATTGATATTATAAATATTCAAATAAATTTAAATTGAGACTTTTGAGGAATTATAAGAATTTTATAGGTTAATATTACATGTTAGGGTTTATTACATTAATTTTTTTCTAATTAATCAAGTTGTTAGGACTTTAACAAAAATTAAATAATAAATAATTCCAAAATTGACATAAATGAGTTTTTAAAAAAAATACTATTTTATTAAATGATATAATAGTCTTAAAAATATATGGCTTCACATAAGGACTAATATAATATTAGATATGTCATTAAATAAAAACATGGGGTATTCTTGGCATTTTATATTAAGTTTATTTACCATATAATATAAAAATACAAGGAGACATGGTAAATGTTAAACTATTTAACCAAGAGTTAAATCTAAAAGATAAGGTTAATATGGTGACCTAAAACTATATAAAACCTATTATATGATATATTTTCTACCCATACCCACCTTATCCAAAAACTAAATCATTTTAGAGCCATTATATAGCGAATATGATAGTTTAATAAAATAATATTTCAAGCTTTCCTAAAGTGAACCTCACCTCTCTTATAAAAGGGTACTTCCCCTTCTATCAAAATCATATCTCCAAATCCATTTGACTCATCCACCCCCTTCTAAAATGTCCTCCCAACTACCCTCAATTCGACCTAGAATCCCTCAATTGATCAAAAAGACAACCTAAGAAGCTCTTTTGATCAACTCAAAAGTAAACACCTGGAGAAGAGGTAATAATTTCACCACACGCTTTCAAGTTCTTTTCTTCTTCCACTTCCTATTTCTCTGTTGTTTCCATACCAAAAAATAACTCAAGTACATTCTAAATACTATTATGTTATTATAAATATGTTAAAACCAAATTCATTATTCTATTAATCCTATAAATGACAAAGTCACTATATGTGCATACGTACGATTTACCGTCTCCACGTCGTGGTGTAGTTAGTAATTCAAACACTTCATTATTTGGATGGGTATAATAATTAGAATAAATAATGTAAATAATAAATATAACATGTTAAATATTTTTTATATATTATATAAAATCTAATTACATATGATTTCACCATCAATATAATGATATTTTCGCTCGTGCATACGTATAGATTATCGTCTCCATGAACGTGATGAGATTAATTCCTCATCGTAATCATTCAAGAATAATTTTCACTTTATGATTACAAATAATGTTTATGAACTTAATATAATTCTGAATATGAATCAAATACAACCAATCCATAACATATATGCCTTATGTAACCAATCATATAAAGGAAAACGAATTAGTTAGCACCGGAAACAATGATACTACTAAAATATTATTAACAAAGAAATATTAGAGGATCATATATGATATCATATTTATGTATATATTTATTGTATAATTTAATAACAATTTTTTAACTATTATATATGAGATTAACATACCATAGACTAAGGAAAAGTATAAGGTAAGGGTTAATTTTACAATCTCTTCACTTGTATGAGGTTGTTAATATGTAAGTATCTAATGGGACCTCTTTATGATCCACATCTTTGTTTTCTTAAAAATGTATTTCAAAACATTTTTACTATTTACTAGACTATCGTTAAAAGTAATTTATACCCTTATTTTACATTATATGTTTCGAAAGGAATCTTTTTTTTTTGTTTTCCAAACAAGGTACTTTATGACCCTTTTGACAAAATTAAGGTAAAATTGTCTTTTTTTTACTTATACAATAGGTGTGGATATTTTCCGCTGTTATAAAATCGTTGAATATTCCCTTAAAATATTACAATAATATTTTTAAAATAAATGGTTTCTTTTATAATTAAGTGACTCCTAAATTATTTAAAAATAGAAAGATATATTTCTCCAAAATAGTTTTGATTTCATCTATGTCCACATCCTTTGAAAAAATTTACACTTGTTTGAAGTTGATTTATTATGATACAAATATTCCATATTTTATTTATGGTTTTGTGTTATGTTTGACTGTGGATGTGTTATTTTAATACCATTCATTGTTTTTGGTTAAAATATTGAAATTTCGTACGCTATTTTTAATAGGAATGTTTATGTCATGTTTCAACCTTTTCATATGAGGAATGTATTGGACTTAGTAAGTGACATGTGGAGCCTGATATAGAACCTTGATGCATCGGCGGGTCTCATGAGACAATTAGACATGGAATTGGAAAAGGCCTTTCCCAATTTGATATATGGTTTTGGCCAAGGCCTTAATCATTTTTAGACATCTTGGCTGAGGCCTTGAAAAAATGTTTTGAAATGTCCCACATTATACATTTCCCCATTATGAAAATAATATTGATGGTTCATGTAGTTATTCTACTAGTAGAATACCCATGATTATGTTTTATTATGGAATTATTTACTCAACTCATATTCCTACCATAAAGTGTTCATGTTTATTATTTGTAAAGGCATGTGTTTTCAATTATTCACCATGCCTAATGTTTACGTTATCTTCTGCTAAATTGCTTACTCTTACTGAGCGTTTGAGCTCACCCCTTTCTTATGCTTAACTTTCCCAGTATATGAATAAGTTTTTTATGAGTGACTTGTAGGAATAATCTAGGAGGCTTGGATGTTTCTAATGGAATAAATTAGTGTGGTATTTATTTTCAAGTTCTAATGTTGAACTTATGTATATATCTTGTTTCTAATAATACTAAATCGATCAGTCTTTCGAGACATGATTCCTTGTATCATGCCAATGTTATATAATAATGAACTGACCCTCGGTAATTGGGGTCGAGGCATTACATACATTTTATAAAATTCTATAACTTAATTATTATATTTTCTCACCAAAATCAATAAAGATTATTTTTGAAGAAACTGTAGATTTGTGAAGACTAAAATATCATTATTATTAATTATTTTATTATTTCCAAAAAAAATAACACTAGATTATTATTTTTAAGTAAATTCATATATATTTATAAAATAAGATAATCTCATTCATACCAACTACTTTAAATTCATGGTTATAATAGTCATGTTTTAATAATTGCGGTTCATTAGTCTTGCGTGTCGTATACACTATCAAACATAATTTTATTTTTAGAATATCAGGGTATTAAATTAGTGTAGAATACTTGGATAATAGATTTATTATTGAAAGAGTGATTAAATATTTACAAAATAAATTGAATGACTAAAATTTTATAAATGATAAAAGTAAAAACCTTAATGAATATACAATTGATGAACTCATCGGTTCATTATTGTAACATGAATTGGAACATTTAAATGTTACTAATGAAAATATTGTAAATAAAAAAAATATTTTTTTTAAATAAAATATTAAATTTACATCTTACTCTTTTAATTCTGAGTTATATAAAATTTATGAACTTTCTCATCTAAGAAAAGGAATATAAAAAAGAATGAAAGGTTACCCTAGATGAAATAGAATATATTCTCCTAGAGATGATAACAAATAAATTAGAAAAGGTAATATTATTTATAATGATTTTGTGGAATTAATTTTTTATTAAAATCGAAGAAAATTTCATATCAAGCATTAATTTAAAAGGCTAATGAATGATATAAAGAATAATTGGATGAATAAAAATGGGAAAAGAAATTTTACAGCTAGTTAGGGATATATAGAGGATTTAGATTCTAGTGATGAATATAGAACTAAAATATAATAAAAAACTTTGTGTCTCATGGATTTATTAAATTATTTTAGTGATTTAGGTTATGATCCCAATGATTATGATTATAAAAAACCTATTTTTGATGAGTTATATGATTGTACTAAGACATTAAAAAATGATACTATTAGATTTTTTGATATATATAAGGAAATTATAGAAATGAATTGGGAGAATGTTAGAGAAAATAACTTTGTTTATTAATTAAAAATAAAGCTTAAAGAAGATATTAGTAAGTATATTTTTTTTAATATAAATGATGTGGAATAAAGAATTTGTTAATTCTTATATGATAACTTTTATATTTCCCAAAATGAAACTGCAAGGTTCAATATGGAATTTCAATGTTTGAACAAATATTTATACACGTTTGTTAAAGGTTAAAAAGGATATGATAAAATTATTTTCATGAAGAAAATGTATAAATATTCAATTAAACATGGATATGAAAATAAATTATGTTAAATGTTAAATACATTATTACTAAAAAACATTAAAGGAAGTGTATCTAGTGTTATGTGTTTTTGATATAGGATGCAAGTTCACTATATAGGTGAATAATCATTAAGAATTAAAAAATATTTAGGACCCACAAAAGATTTTATTTCCAATTTTTTATCTTTAATATTACCCAATAATATATATTTAAAATATATTTAGTTTCATAAAAAATAATATACTACCCTGATTGGATCAATATTTTCATGGGTACTAAAACTATCATAAATTAATTTTTAATAGGAATACTCCTTGAAAGTCACCAAAATAAAATTGGGTATATGGATAGTGGATGGTATCAATATATTACATGTGATACATTAACCTTTTTATCATAAATATATGTAAAGATGATAATGTGACTTTTATTGACAACAAAAAAGGTCAGGTAAAATGATTAAGATAAGTTTAAATTTCTAAAAATTTTATTATTTATAAATTTTAAAATATTTATTTTATAAAAATTTCTAATATATTTTATAGATTTGTGATGATGGTGTGTCTCTTAAATTTAAATATGACAATTGTATTTTTTTAAAATGAATCTATATTATTATATACAAACTGAAAATACAAAATTTTTTCCATAAATTTTGATAGACTAATATATCAAGATATTATGTATTCAAATTATGTATATTAAGAGAGTATTTTATAGAATATGAGGCTTGCACAAGATAATTTCATAAAGTAAAACAATTTTTCCAAAAATGGATAATTTTTTCATCATTCTAAGTTAAATGTCGATAGAAATCATGTTCGTGATTATTTTATAAAGGTCAAAACACATGAATAAAGTTTCATACTAGATAAGGATTATAAAACTACAAGGCCTCAAAAAAATATTCATCATGAATTATTCAAAATTATACAAACATAAATTCTTGGACGTAATAAATATGTTTTTATTATTATAGATAACTTTTATATATTTATATGGATTGATTTTCTTTCACCTAAATCAACAGATTTACCAAATTTTATTACTTATTGTAAAATTATTCAAAACAAGGGTGGATATATAACATTATCAATTATAATTAATAGAGGATTAGGGTTTTCAAATCTTGAATTTGAAAAGTTTTTTTGAAGAAAATGGTTATTCTCATAACTTTTCAGTCTCTAGAAGTCTCCCCAATAAAATTGAGTAGTGGTAAGGGAAATAGTACTTTACAATAAATGAATAGAACTATGTTAAATTAATTAAAAACACCAAAATATTTTTGGTTAGAATATATAAATATAGATTCCTATATTTAAACTATAATTTCTTAAGACCAATTTTGAAGAAAACACTTTATAAACATAGAAAGGTCAAGAAACTAAATATTGGTTATTTAAGAGTTTTTTATTGTAATGTTTTTATTCTTCATAACAAAGAAAATTTTGATAAATTTGATGCAAAATTTGATGCTGGAAAATTATTATAATATTATAATGTCAGTACATTTTATAGAGTCTTGAAAAAATAATGATGATAGAGTTTATAACAAAATAATGATGATAGTTGCATGGTTTATTCATGTTAATTTTAAGGGAAATTCTATAAAAAATATGTTTTATGTTATGTTAAATAAGACATTGTAGAATTTAACTTTACAAAAGAATAAAATTCATAATTTAATAATCCTATTGAAAATGATTATTACAATTAAAAGAGATCTTAGAAAACAGATAAATTTCAAGCTATGGATTGAGTAATTAGTGATGTTAAGAATATATTTAAAACAAGGAATTCCATAACAAAATTTCTTATAATTCCTTCATTTATAGATTTATTCCAAAATATATCTTCTAATCCTAAATTTATTCTAATTGGATATTTTATGTGGAAAAATAACTAAAATATTTTTTAGAAATAAAAATTATATAATCTCTTTATAAAGTGGAGATGATGGATTGAAAAACCATGTAAATATTCTAGAACTTCTTCGAAACTCCACCATACACACCATGTAGTTCGGAAGAACACAAGATGTATTCTTAATTTTCTAAGGTAGCTATGGATTTCAGTCAATTTAAGGATCAAACATTGTGTGTTCAGGACCACATACCATGACACCCTCCTAAGGTGTCCAAATTTTGTTCCATCTAGCACACTCCTAGGACCACGTGCAGGAGGACATTCCATATATTCTTGTTTTACATGGGCATGGGCTGGTATTTGGGCATGACTAAGTACCCGGCCAACTACATAGTCAAGGTCCAAATAACACTGGAATATTGAGGAATACACCAGAAGGTATGGGGTGATTGGGACACGCCATTAGGACCCCTTACATGTTGTGTATGCTGACATGGCCTATAATACATTTATAGAGGAGAAAACAGCCAAAAAGAAGAGTGGGGTCACACACTATGTCGTCCACCATACACATTGTGTATCCCTTTAAGACAATTCTACCTCTCTTATCTCCTTCATTTTGACATGATTTTTAATCCCAATTATTCTATCCTAGTGGTTTTCTTGTCTAGAATGTAATGGGGTCCTTTTAGTGTATTTTCAGATATGATGTGAGTTTTTCGCAGCAAAAATATAATTCAAGAAATGCTTGATGATGGTAGTGATCAGGTGTGATCATCAGATATATACTAGGTTAAATAATCCCACATTACACCAGGGCATGGTTCATCCATTCTATTAGAGAGATGTTAGTGTTACTACTCCCACATCACATCAGAGAATGGGTTCCCCATTTCTTTATATTGGTAGGGTGTGTAAGACCCTTACTACATGGTGAGGGTTCTATACCTACGTAGTGGTGCTCCCCTATCTTCAAGCTATGGTGGGGTATAGATCATCAATGGGGGATGTGCACTTCTTTATCGTTGGAGTAATGTTTCAAGCTATGATCCCCTCTACATGTATTCTAGGGAGGTTACATTAGATGTTGGACATTGGTGATAAATTTTTAGAGATACAGGTTAATTCATCTACTTTGTCTAGGTTGTGAGATAGAGATCCCCTTTCTCTGTCATTTGGTTTTCTTCATGAAAATTTATATTTATATCAGTTGGGTTTCATTTCCCACATTCACTAGGTTGATATGACTAATGTTGTATCTCTTTATCTCTCCCTTTTAGTTTTGGGGTTTCCTACTAAGTTTTTATATACTCACACCTACATTGAATTTTCTTCACCTATCATATCTTATGAAGAAAAATAGACAGATTGATGTTGTTTATGATGGATCATAGTGATACCTAGGTTTAATCAACATATTTGGTGGTCAGGTCTATATATCAGGAGTAGGTCTCTCTCATCATTCATTATTTCTAGTTATTTTTAGTTAGGGACTTCATTTCTGGTTGGGAATTTATTTTTCCACTTTTAACTTCAGTTTCATTCTATTGTACTACATTTTATTCCCTAGAGTTTATTGCACACATGGTTTATCTCAAGATGTTATAGTATATACTTTATATTCTTATGAACTATCTCATGGATATGGTTGTGTTTGTGCATATATGTTCATTAAGAAAAGTACTAACATAATGGATACGTCTTCCCAATGCTTACTGCTATCCTCTAACCTATAGGCGATGGGCTTGGGGTTTTTATGGATCATCCTTCCACATTCTAGGTGAGCTCTAATGGGTTAGGTCACTAAAGAGTGGTATTATAGGTGGTTTGACATCGATGTGGTGTTGGGAGTTGTCCCCTTATGTTGATTGGTAAAGAACTTAGGGAAAAACTATTAGTGTCAAAATTATGACCTTCAGGCCAACAGACCCACTGTTTGTGTGGGCATCAATGTATCCACACAACAAGACTCTAACTATATGCTTTTCGACTTGACATACTGAGAAATTTGTTACGGGAAACAATGGTATGTGTAACATAATGTATTGGGTCATTTTATTGTTATTCTGGAGTCAGATCCCCATATTTAGATTCTAATCAAATCATCATACATCTTGATTACTTTTAGGATGCCTTGGTGAAGATATCCAGCCAGGTTACCGATTCAAGATCACGATGACGATCCAATGGGTGATGAGGCCCCAGTTCAAGAGAAATCCCATTATGTGTTTCCTCTAAGTGGGCTATTAGCATCACACCAACGTTTCAATAATTAGTTAGTACTGACAGTTTACGCTCAGTATGTATGGATTCTTATATAAACCCATGAGTTTCAATGCCAAAGGATTTTGAGGTTCTGTGGTGATATAGATCCCCATGTAGAATAGGATTAGATTGAGTCAGTGATCTGAGTCTTCATAATCATTTGTACCCAATTTGGTCATATGGTTTCAATTGTAGCTAGTATTTTCCATAGAGAACATGGGTTATAGTGGAATTTGGTTATGTAGACTAATAAATAGATGACACTCTCATATTCTGACTACTAATAGTGTTTTAGTGATGAGTATTACCCATTTTCTTATGCTTAAATCTGATCGAGGGGCTTATTGAGATCAAGTATGGTAGTATGACAGAATCCAATAATAACATGAGGTTCGCTGACCTTACTTGGTTATCTACAGATATGGAATGAGATGGCATCTTCTGAGTGAGAAAGTTCAATTAGGGTCTTCATAGAGACATTTTTGCTAGTGTGGTCACTTTATGACTACCTACTTATGATAGAGTGCTTGAGCAAGATCTAGTGACTGAGATCCCCCAAAGAGAGGGTGCACAAGTAGTTGGAGCTGATGGTGGAATAGATATCTAACTAGATGAGCCATTATATATCACATCATGGATTTAATTATTTCAAATTAATGTGAAAATAATTTTTAAAAATGGTTTAAATTCTGAATAAGTTGTTTCAAAATGACCTAGTGATTTCTAAAATGAAAAAAACCTGATGATATTTTAAAATATTTTGAATATATTTAAATAATTAAAAAATCCCACCAAGTGTGGTATGAAAGCTAGTCTCAATTACCTTTTGAAAACCAGTTTTATAAAAGTCATGGTAGAACCTACTGTATTAATTAAGAATTTTTTTAAGATATTTTTAACATCGAAATTTTTATTAATGATGTTATTTTTGGATCCTCTAGTGTGATGATTTGTAAAGAATTTTTTTATTTAAGGAATTCTAGATTTTACATGAGCCTTATAGGAGAACTTAAATTATTTGGATGATATCAAATAATAAAAAAAGAATATATTTTTTATAAATTAGTATAAGTATAATTGAGAGTTAGTTAAAATAACTAGACTTTATTCTCGTAAAATTTGAAATATGCCAATGATAAATTACAATAAAATCTATTATGAAAGGCCTCTAAAACTAGTGGATAATAAAAAAATTTAGAGTAATGATTTTCATTTTGTTGTATTTAACTATTTATAAACCTAATTTTACATTTATGGTATACTTATGTACTCAATTTTAAGATTAAACCATGTAAAATCACATAAAGTTAATAAAATAATTATTAAATATGTTAAAGGTTATATATATATTGGTATATTCTATCCTAGTGGAACTTCTTTTGAATTAAAAAGTTATTCTGGTTTATATTTTCATAGTTGCAGAATTGATAGAGAAAGTCTCACTGGAATGTGTCATTTTTTAGGAAATATTTTAGTTCTTAAAGTTAAAAGAAACAATATTCCATTTATTTATCTACTATTGAGGTAGAATATATTGTTTTTGTTATCCATTGTTCTCAATATTTATAGATTAAACAAACATTATCTGATATTGATATTTATTTTAAAAAATATCTTATTTTATTTGATAATTCATCAAATCTTTCTATTGTTAAGAACCCATTACATCACCATATAACTATGAATATAGAAGTTAAATATTATTTTATTAGAGATCATTTTAAAACAATTAATATCTATTTTGAATTTGTTTCTATAAATGATCAATTACCAAACATCTATACCAAATGTTTGGATGGAGCTATGTTTGAGAAAATTTATTTTTAACATGGTATAATAGAAATATGATTTATTTATATTGTATTCAAGGGGAGTTTATAATTTTTTTAATTATTGATATTTTTTTATAGTTCCTAAGATGAAATTTTTTATACTTTTCTAGTGAGCATTAAATTTCTTTTTATTCTCAATTTAACAGGAATATTTAGTCACCCTATGTTACTATTCAATTCATTCCAACTAATTTTATGGTTACCTTAAAATATTAATATGTTTACTACATATTTGTATCTTTTAGAGTGATTCATAGATGTAATAATCATTTTATATATTATAATTTTTTGAAATCAACATGCAATAGTTTTGGAAGCAGCTTACATAGGTTTTAAGATGATATTATTTAAAGTAGAAATAAAATATTATATTAATGAGGATTATTACTAATTTTACAATAATTAATTTCTTCAGTTAGTATGTATATTTATAATGCATAAATTTATAGGTTTATTTATTTTTAAAATCTATTTTTTCATTGAAATATTTAGTAAGATTATATAATAGTTCTTTAATCTCCTTAAAATTTGTTTTTATTTTTAAGCTTGTTGAAATTTCTGTAATAAAAACATTTGATTTAATGTTTCTTAATATATGAGGAGTAATCTTTAAAACATTTTATTTATATTTTTCTAATATATCTTCTAGTAAAATAAATTATTTTTATTATTTCAAAAATGATTTTTTTCTTTTAAAAATTATACAAATTCAAAAGGAGATATTTTTTTGAAAGCCATTTATTTTTAACTACTTCCATTATTAAAAAAAGTGTGTAATTTTTTAGTGATTGATTGGTTTTTTAATATTTAAAAATGGTTTGATATTTTATGTGATCATTTCTAATTTATTTATGTTTTGATAATTAAAAAGATAAAATTTATACATATTTCATTTAACATGATTTTTGAAGCTTGCATTACTTTTAAAAGAAATGAATGATATTGTACCGGTTTATTATTTAATTTTATTTAATTTCTATTTAATTATTAATTATATATTTATTATTATTTTATTCTACACATATTCTATTCAAACCTATTTTGATAATGATATTTAGAAAAATCTAAATTTTATACTTATGAAGATATGTTTTCCCAAAATTTTCTTAAGTGTTGAATGATCCTTACATTTTTCAAATTCATCCTTACACACTTTTATATATATGAATGTTAGAATGAATTTTATGAATAATGTATACTCAATATTGACTAAGTTTCAAATGAAATATATGAATAATTGTATTCGTAACTCTCTAACTCTAGTAAATTAGATTCAGTGGTTATTTTACCACTTTGTAATAAGATATAAGAGATCAAATACCGAAGGACTGAGTAGTTTAGTAGTCTTTGGAGACTAGAGACATGCATGATTACACTTTACATTGAATAAAATTAAATAAAACATAATATTCTAGAGAGAATTTTATCATTTATTCTAGTATATACCAAAAATAATTCATAAATTCATTCTTGGTAACCTGATGAAAGGAAGACAAAATAATGGGTGAGCTCAGATTCTTGGTATGTAAAATCATACAATAGAAACTATTATAGGATAAATAAAGTATAGATAATAATAAAAAGATAAAAAATAATCAAATATTCCATGTAAATAATATCATAAAATGGGTATAAATCAATAGATGATATAGAAACATAAATAATAACATGGATAAAAAAACTAGTTTCATAATGACATAATTCATAATTCCAGACATCATAATCACGCTATCAAATCCTGATGAAAATACTTCAAACATAAATAGGTTAGGCATACAATAAATACATAATTTAGTTTTCCTCATGTGAAATATTAATTCATTAAGGGGATTTAATGGTCCACTTTTCCAACTTATTATTTCCAATTCATAAATCATATAAAACAAATGAATAATAATTTGATACACAATCAATATAAACATTTATATTGAAAAACTCGTATCCAATTTGTTAATATTTTCCCCAGTGAACAAATATAAAAACATGTTTATAAGAAATCTAAAGAAATATGGTGGATGGTATCATTATCATATATCTTCATTAAATCCTAAAATTTATCAAAATATGTTTACATGGATGAAAATACTTTTAAAATATCACTGACATATTTACTTAAGAAATAACATTTTAGTTTTGAAATAACTTATTCAAAATATAAAAAATTCAAAAATATTAGAAAAAACAATTTATTTAAAAATAAACATGGGAAAAAGTAACATAATATTCATATAAATTAATAGTCCTTATAGTGGAAAAATTCTTTAATAATATAATTCTTAAATTAATTATTTCAAGGGAACCTATGGTAAAAAGTACCTCGATTAAAAAATGAAAAGAATTTTTCTTTTAACTATTTTTCTAGAAAGTCAAACATGGATAAATATGACTTTAATCATTAAATGGAGGATAATAAAAGAATTATTGAAAATAATTTTAATAAAATATGTTCATGGAATAAAAATATTCCCAACAAAATATATAAATATAATTAGTTTTCCTTCAAATTACTCTATGAATTTTGAGTACTTTAGGAGAGTAAAATGAATGGAAAACATCTAATTTCTTGAAATAATAATAGGATAAAAAAATGTAATATTTTTATAGATATATCATATAGTTTCTAGTTTTTAAATTTAATCCCAAAAAATACATATAAAAATTGATATTATCACATAAAACCCTTACCTCAAGTTTGACTTTCCTTGTGAATGTTTTTAACATCCTTTATAAAAAATTAAAATTTAGTATAAATATATTGTAGAACCATATTAATATGTATAATATAATATTTGATTTATAATTTTATTCTAAATCCATATTAATACTTATAATGTTATATTTTATCCACTCATTACATCTTATCATCCCATTATTAATGATTCTTTTTTAAAACCACTATTCTTTGGGATTAATTTTTAAATTTTAAAGCATGTTTCGTTTTAGTGGTTTTGATCTTGGAACATTGATCATAGTTTCACCATCTATATAATGTTAATAATTTCATTTATATATTATTATTTTTAAATATCAATTTTATTCAACATTACTTAATCATTCATTTCATAAACATTATAACATCAGTTGTGTAGTTGGTATAACCATCCAAATGAAGCGTATATTATAAAGAACAAATGCATAAGAACATTGTAAGTTATGATATTAATATAAAATTTGTAGAATATTATTCATTTCATAATTATTATATTTATCCATTATATGAAATTTTAGAATTATCTATAAATTTTGGGTATTGAAAATATAATATATCCCTCAAGGAGACGACAGTCCCTATGTATGCATGAGTGATACTCTCAGTTCCCATTTGATTAGATGAAGGTGGAAAAAGGTTTTCCCATATTAATAATAACATCATAATATATTTATATTACTAAATTAATTATTTTCGTATGTATGAAACATATTTATATGGTGTAGAATGAGAAATAAACTTTTATAGAATTATCAAAGGCAGTTACCTCTTCATTGAGATACCTCCTTTAGCTTACACCTTAATCCTTTATAGAATGGTATTTGGAGAAGACTAGAATCTGAATAAAAAGGGAAGGAATCTATGAAGATTTTATGCAAGGTATTGGTTTATTTAGTGTGATCAATGTTTTTCAATAAATGTGGAGCAGAGGTTCCCTTTTATAGTGAGGGGAGGGACACATATTTTATTACTTAATATATTTAAATAACATAAAGTCATATTCTTGTTCAAGTGTAAAAAATTAAAAATAATTTGAATTTAATATAAGAAAATCTCAATATATCATCAACCAATAATATTTATAAATGTTTATGTGTCATTTTTACCCTTATCTCTTAGTTTAACCACCTAGTAATCTCATTTTAACCCTAACCATAGTAACAAATTTTTACTATTTTATTATTCATTATATCAAGAAATTAAGTTTTAAATATTTCCTAATGTAGTTTATGATGAATAAAAAAATAAAATTCATTTTAAAAGATTCAATCCCTATAATTTTTGTAAATTTATTTTTATATAAGAATAGAAAATATGAAGATACCATTTTAAGAAAAATGTTTTTTTCAAGAATTAAAAAAATTACAAAAATATAAAAAAAGAATTCAAGGTCATGTCACTCTCTCAAAAAAAAAGAACTAAAAAAATTTGAACTTAAACATTAATTTGATGTCTAAAATGTTGAGAAAGTATTTAAAATTTCAATATTATTTTTTATATTTACTATATAATTATTAAATATTTATTTGGTATATAAAAAATTTCATAATCATTTCGGTTTATATTATATCATTATAATTTCCTAAAAGATATTAATTTTATAAAATCTGTATTTTTCACTTATCACCTTGAAATAAACTATTTCTAAAAAACCTCAAATATTCCACCCTAATATAATTTTTTCATCAAAATTAAAATTGAAATTCCTTTAATAACCTTTACCACCCGGGTCGTCTGATTCTTTAACACCTGTTCTCTAGTGTTGAGATCCATGATAGTTTATTCAAATTGAAAAAATTAGGTTCTTATACTCTTTTATGAGAGTTGAGAACATGTGTTTTATTTCTTGTACTTCGTCAATAAAGATATAGGGAACAAGTCATGAACTTTAGTGAGGCTTGGTGGCATACCCAAATATTATGACACTACTCATATTCCATCTATAATTTCAATATTCCTGATTTACCTATGACAAAGTTTCCTTTCCTTGTAAAACCATGTAAAAATTTTCCATATATATTCTCTCAAAAAAACAAAATATTCCATTATAAATTCTCAATCCTTCCATCAGTTATCAATATAAATTTTTTATTTTTATGGATCTATGTTAATGTAGTTATAAATAGGCTTCACTTTCATTATTGTCTCATATGGTGCTACTTGAATTCTTTAATGGATGTTATTACTATATGATAATTTCACTAAAATTAGGTATTAATCCAATGTAACATCAAATCCAAATGATCACAACCTCAAAATGTCTCCAAATGTTTGAATATTCCATTCAGTCTTTCTATTAGTTTGAAGACGATAGGATGTAATCAAATGTATTGTGATGTTAAGATCCTCCTAAAGGCTCTTCCATACTTTTGATGTAAATATCAGATAACAATTAGATAAAATCAAACTATGTACACCATGAATCTAACAACTACATTAGAGTAACTTAAGGAACTCAAGAGATAGACCATTCACTATAGTGAGGAAATGTGTAGATTTGGTAAGGTAAAAAACAATAACCCATATGGAATCATTATTTATAAGAGTATATTGAAATCCAGTTACAAAGTCTATATTAATTTCAGCTAGTTTATACATAATAATTGGGAGAGTTTTCATGACTCTTTAGGATGTTATCTCTTAGCCTTTACCAGTTGAAAAACCAAGAATATTTATATGTTTTATGTAATTTCCAATTTAATATTATCACACACAAAAATTTTCCTCCAAATCCCAATACATTTTTGTGTTATCAAGGTTTGTGTATAAATTTAATCTATGAGATTAATCAAATAATTATATTTTTATCGCATGCATTAAAGTAACACAAGGCCTCATTCCAAATTTCAAAACACCATCTTCATAGATAAGTTCTACCAACTTCCTGTAATTCTAGAATTCATTTTATTTTTAATATTCTTATAATCTTGATGGGAAATTTTTATTTCCTATAATAAGGATGGTTTGGAAATAATTTTGAATAAATGGGATGTTCCCCCTTCCTTAATGATTCCCATGTCCAATATAATAAAAGCATGAAAATTTTATATTAGAAAATATTATTTTTCATTAAAACTCCACTTTATTTCCTTCCCAACACATCATCCACCTTATTTTTCATCCCAAGGTGATATTGTAATGATAAATCATAATCCTTGAGTTGTTACCACACTTTTCTTTTCTTCATGTGGAGCTCTTTATTTGATAATATGTATTTAAAAAATGTGTGATATATATATCCTTTATATCTTTAACTATAATGGAAA
Organism: Viscum album; assembly: GCA_963277665.1. Classification (NCBI taxonomy): domain Eukaryota; kingdom Viridiplantae; phylum Streptophyta; class Magnoliopsida; order Santalales; family Viscaceae; genus Viscum; species Viscum album. Next base: position 715,489,002 of record OY728128.1, on the reverse strand, counting down.
TTCCATTATATATTTAATGAAAATATTACAGATTCTAACTCTAGATCATGGGTGGGAAAATTATTCTCATGAATCTTTAATTAGCATGATACGTAAGAAAAAACTCTATCTTTATTTATATGGTCGCATCAAAGTCCATTCTTTGATACACCACCATATATCAAAGATTCATCCCATCATGACAGTAAATTCAATATAATTTCATTAACCAAGGACTTATTTAATTATATATATATTTCCCAACTTTATTTTGACAAAATGATCATAACCCATTTATTTAACAACATGGTTAATAGTTTATTTAATTAATAAAAAATTTAAACAAATCTTCGATTGTAACATACTAATCCAAGTAAACTACATAACTCTATTATATTTTTTTGGAATTAGCCATTATATTACTACATTTTTCTTTTAAGGATTAACTAATATTATATCATTAGAAAATATATTCCCAAATAAAGAAACTCCCTAAATCAATAAACAAAATTTTTTAAATTTTCTATATAAATTGTTTTCTCAAATAGTCTAAATAATGATTCATAAATAAATCTTGCATTCATCATAGTTTTCAAAGTTTATAAAGAAACCATCAATAAATACTTCAAACAAATTATCAAGATAATAATTCGATGCTCTTTTCATTTTATCCCTAAAATAGTTTGAGGATAAGTCAATCCAAAGGTAATTATAGTAAATTAATATTTTCCATAACGCATCCAAAATACCTTATTTAGAATATCATCATTATTTACATTAATTTTATGATACCAATAATAAATATCAAACATTCAAAAATATTTATCTCTTTAAATTTGATCAAAAAAAATCATAAATGTGAGGTAGAGGGTAATTTTACTTTATAGTAATGGAATTTATTTCCCTGAAATTGATGCACAACTAACCCATATTTCTTCTTACCAAAAAGAACAGGGGATCCCCATTTTGAAATACATGGGTGAATAAATCCATTACCCCATAAATCTAGTACTTTTTTCTACAGTTCCACTAATTGTTCTATATCCCTCTTCTAGGGAGTCTTAGATATAGGTTTTTTTCATCTGGTATTAGATCAAGAAAACTCCACTTCATGCATAGGTGGTTGTTTATGTAGTTCTTTAAGACACACATCATGGTATTCTTATGCAATAGATGCATCCATTATTCTAATGATAAATTTTCCATTTATAGGTTGTGTATTCTCTTATACTCTAAGAATTTAATTGTGTTATACTAGATGTGGATCTAGATGTATTTTAGATGATATAGTATTCACTATAAATAAAGGGGATTCCATATCTCCAACACAAATCATAATATATTTCTCTTGGAAATAAATTTTCATATTATAATTTAAATTCAAATATATACCAAGGATTGTATCTAAGTCAACCATGGGTACAATAATAATGATTTCAAATAGAGTATTCCTATTTTATATAATGGGAAATAACTAACATATCCTTTTTCTGGTAATATTTACACTAATATTTTTTATTGATAAATTTCTTATTATAGGGATAGAGGATTAATTAAATTTATTGGGAAACATAGAGGATATAAAAATTAATGATCTTTCAGAATCAGATAAATCATTACCGTTATTTGAGGCTACAATCATCATACCTTTCACTATATCTTTAGGATCTTAAACTTTAGTTTTAGTGATACCATAAGATTTTTCAAGACATGTTTTCTTATTTTAGGAAACTTCCATTGATTCGAGGGGAATTCATTTAAATAGTTCCACATCTCTTAATAGTTAAATCATTAGAAATTTGTGGCTTCTTTCTTACCCTTAAAATCATGATTATGATGTTCTTTTTGTCTATACATGAATAATACACCCATTCCCATCTAGAATAGTCAAGAATGTTCTTTTCCAAAAACATTATTAGCTGGAAAATAAATATTTCCCTTCTTCAATTTTTCATAAATAAAACACCCACTTATTTTATTTTCTTCCCCTATAAAAAATAAGACTTGGATAATTCTTATTTTATCTTGATAAAACATGATACTATATCCTAACATACTAAATAAATATGGAAGATTAATTCCATCTGAAGGTTAGGCTTTACCCCATCAAATAAATGATCAATATTACTCCTTATATAATATATGTAATCCATGTAATGTGTTGTTAAAATTCAAAAGATAGCTTCATATCCAACAATATTTTATCCTTAAATTTTTATTAGATTTAGGAAGTGCCTCTTCATATCAACTCATTACCCAAGAGGGATGTATTTTTTGAATAATATACCATTGAAAGTCTTCCACACCATTCTATTTAGCTCCTATGACTCTTTAGTGATCTTGATCAATGATTACAATTGATTAACACGTCCTTTAAGATGATATAGGGTAGGGATAACTTTCCTATCTTTTATTACTTACTAAAGAACGAAATATATTCTCCAAGGACTTGATTCATTACTAATCTATAAATATATTATTAGTCTCATTGAATGATGGAGGTTATTTTCACATGAAGCAGTTTAACATTGTTTCACCATATTGGGGATCAGTAGGATACTTCATATATGCAATTTTACTGGTCATAACCCGAGTCACCCACAAAATATAGTTGAAATTTTTTGATATCTAACACTAGGTTCGTTGTATTTTTTAGGAGATAAATACCTACATAGATTTTTTGCATTGATATGATTTCAATTTCCTACCCTATGATCTATTTTAAATAATAGAATATACTAAAATGTTTTATAGAATTATTTTTTTAAAATCATATAATATAATTTTAAATCCAGTGTAACCCTTGATATTAATTGAAAATTCATGCATGGATAATACTAGAAACATAATATTATTATCTTTGGGAATATTTTCAAATCATAAAAATATTTCCAGATCATTCATATAGTTCGTAAAGAGTGTGTGAATCATCTAATGTATATCTATAGGATTGTCAAAATAGGTGTGTAGTCTTAGGCCAACTCATCTTACAAAGGATTAAGAACTAGTTGATACTAAACTGTCCTTTTTTAGGGATTTTACCCGTACTTTAATCTTTCCTCAAATCACATTCACCTGATGGTATCTAGTCATAAATTCAATTGAAATAAATCATTAAATTCACAACCTTAATAAAATTTAATTATATTATCCTATATTTAGATATATACATAGATTATATTGTTGGTTTTTTGTTCTCTAATATATTTTTTCCAAAATCTAGTTCCCAAGGTTTATAGTAAACATCCTCTAATACTAATTATAAAAACATGACTCCGGTAACCCGAAACTGATTTTTATTTTAATAAATTTTCATATGATATAAGAGATCACATCCCAAAAGAACGAATAGTTTAGTAATCTTGGGAGATTAGATATATTGATTATTCTGATATTACATTAGAAACATTAAATGAAACATAATATTCTAGTGATAACTTTATTATTTCTTCTATTATATCCCTAAAATAATTTATAAATCCCTTCATAGTTTCCTTTTGGAAGGGAAACATAATAAATGGTGAGATCTGTTGATCAGTAATGGAAAGATTATAATAGAATCTATCATAGGATAAATAAATAATGAATACTATTTTAGATATAAATAATAATAAAATATGTTGTATAACTAATATTATAAAAATGTGATTGAATCAACATATGAAATAGAAAAATAAATAATCCAATGGAAAACAAAAAAAAAGTTTCATAATGATGGAATGCATAATTTCCAACATCATAATCTTACTGTCAAGACCTCATTCCAGAATATCATATATAAATATTTAAGACATACACTCAATACCCAAACCGGTTCTCCTCATGGAACTAAATGACGCATCTATGGTCTATAACCGGATCTTCCCATCACTTATTAACTACAATGCATTAATCAAATGAAATAAATGAATAAAAATTAAACATATAATTATAGTGAGCCAATTTTTTCTTTATAATACTTTCAAATTTATGAATGAATATTTTCCACTCCAGGCATTGAGAAGGTGTGAGATTCAAAGGCATAGTGAGCCCAAAATTGATGATTTAAAAATATAAAATATAAATATATCATGGAAGATAATTTTTACTAAAAAAGTGGAATAACTCCAAAATAGAGACTTGGATCTAAAATCTAAGACAACGGTTTTGTTTATAATGTGAGATTTCACTTAGTTCTGAACTAAAGTTTGTCGAAGTTGGATATTTGGTTAAGGCGGTCGTTGGTGGTGTGTTTAGATGAGAAAAAATAATTGAATAATTAATTTTATTATATAATTCACAAAATACAAAATTTCCATTATTTAAATACCATTATATAATTTTATTAGGGTTAGTCACATAACTGTGGGAGCTCTCAAAGGAGGAGATTCATTGCTTTTCATTGGTGGATCACATTAGAGGAAGCTGAAAGAATAGATCAAGTTCGATCGGAAAGATAAAAACAGAGTGGGATCTCCACATCACTGAAAAATATTTTATTCAATAAATATTGATCCTTTATCAGGGTAGGGATCATAAATTTTTTATTTAAACCCTTTTGATTAAATTATTGAGCATGTATTTTATCTGCTTTTAATCAGTGATAATTGTTCTTCACATGGACCCCGCCGTTTATTAATTAAATTGATTTAGTATAATTCTTCACATGTTTCAGATGTAATAACCACTAGTAATCCCCAATCTATGACCAATTTCCATGAATGATTATGGATTGACAGATTCACTTTTTTATGTTCTTCATCACCCTTCCTTTTTCACGATCTTAACCATTGGCCTACGGGGTCACAGTTCGACATAGTGATGGAAGTTTCAATATATGTCTGGCAGTTTCACATACGATGAATGGATTATAAAATCAAGGATGGATCAAGATGAATCATAGGTTTTGGGTGATCCTCTATGGATTCAATATCCAAAGTGGTGATGGAATTAGTTGGCATATAATGCCGAAATCATGTGAGGCTTCCTACGAATGATCAATTCCTGATTTCTGGCCACTAGAGGTCTAGACTAAATGGAATGAAGTAGATCCTCCTAGTTTTATCTGGTTTTATTCATAATTATAGGTGGTGGTGATGGATTTTGAAACCATCTGAATATTCTAGACTTTTTTGTGAAAACCCACCATATACACCATATAGTGTAGAAGAACACACGATGTGTTCCTCCTAATCTATGATGGAATTGGTTTTCAATCAATTTAAAAATCACACATAGTGTGGTTAAGAACACATGCCATGAGACCCTCCCTATATTTCCAAACAATGTTCTACATAGCACACTCCCAGGACATCATTCAAGAGAAAATTACATATACACTGGATGTGCACAAGCATGGGTCGGTGTCTAAAGATGACAAGGTACCCAGCCAAGTACACAGGTATGGTGCAAATAACATGGGAATAGTCAAGAGCACATGGGTAGGATTGAGGAGGTTGGGAAATTCCATATTTACCCTTTACATGTCACGTATTCTTATATGGCCTTTGATACATGTCTAGAGGAGAACACAACTAGGAAGAAAAGTGGGATGTCACAATATGTGAGCCACCTTACACGTTGTGCATCCCTTTGGGTAATGTATAGCTCTTATATATCATTAATTTTGACATGTATTTTGGGACCAATTATCTTATTTTGGGTGTTTTTTATGTATAATAAAATGGTGTCCTTTATAGTGGATTTTGAGATACAATGTGAGCTTTTCCCTTCAAGAATCATCTTCTAATGATGCTTGATGATTTTAGTGATCAGGAAGGATCATACATTAGATGTTAGGGTCAATACTCCCATGTTACACTAGGGAACATGTTCTCCATGTCATTATAGAAATGTTGGGGTTATTCCTCCCCTATCAAACCAGGGTATAGGTTCCCCATTTCTTTATATTGGTAGGGTCTATAATACCCTTACTATAGTGTGAGGGTCCTCTACATAAAGAGTGGTACTCACCTATATTCGAGATTCGGTGGGGTTTGGGTCCTCCATGGGGGATGTGTACTCCCTTATATGTTGATTGGAGTTTCAACATGTGATCCCCTCAACAAATATTCTGGGGATGTTGCATTGGATGTTGGACCTTGGTGATAGACTTGAGCTGTAGGATAACTCATCAACTTTGGATGGGTAAAGAGATAGAGATACCCTTTCTCTCTCATTGGTTTTCTTTATGAGAATTTATATTAACATTTATTGGGTTTCATTTCCCACTTTATTTGCATCCATATGAATATTTCTGCATCTCCATATTTCTACCTTTCAGTTTTGGGATGTCTTACTAGGTATGTATTTTATCACACTTATATTGACTCTTCCCACACATGTCATATCTTATAGAGACAACAGACAGATTGGTGGTGCCTAAAGTAGAGCATAGTGATACATAGGTGCGTTTACCACATATGGTGGTTAGGCATATATATTAGGATCAGATCACTCTCATCATTCATTATTTCCCAATTATTTTCAGGTTGGGATTTCATTTCTGGTTGGAAATTTGTTTTTCACTTTTTCAATTTGGTTGTATTATTTTGTACTATAATGTATTCCCTAGAGTTTTTTTCATTCATGGTTTATCTCAATATATTACTGTCTTTACATTATATTCTTCTAAACTATTGCATGGAGATGGTTGGGTGTGTGCATAAAAGTTTATTAGGAAGAGGAATCCCATTATATTTATGTATTATCAATAATTGTCTTTATCCTATGACCAATTAGAGGCTATCTTGGAGTTTTGACCACACTTCTGTCCATGGTCCAGGTGATCTCAAGTAGCTTAGGCCATTATAGAGAGCTATCAGGGGTGGTTTGACCTTGATATGGTGTTTGTAGTTGTCCCCTTAGGATGATTTGTTCAGAAATTGGGAAAAAGTGTTAGAGTGTCACAATTATGGATTCCATGCCAAGGGACCATGTGTTTGTGCGACAGTCAATGTATCCATATACTAGGACTCTGAATACCTTCTTGTTGACTCGACATACTAATAAATTTTTTATAGATAAAAATGGTACATGAAAAATATATGATTGACTACTTTTATTTTTCTTCTTGAGTCAGATATCCATATTTATATGCTCATCAAACTGTGTTACATCTTTATTTCTTTTAGGATTCCTTAGTGAAGACAGCCTGCCAGGTTATTGATTTTGGATCCTGATGACGATCCAATGAGTGATGAGATATCAATTCATGGGAAATACCATGTTGTGTTTCTTATAGGTGGGAAAGTATCATAACCCTCTCCTCTAGAGAAAACGTTAGTAGCAAAATTTCAGGCTGAGGATGTGTGAAGGATTAGCGCTCCCTGCGAGTTCCAATGCCAGAGGCTGTTGAGGTACAATGGTGATTCAGAGTCTTATATAGTAAGGGATTGGCTATAGTCAGTGATCTGAGTCTTCAGGATCATTTTTACCTTGAAAAATTATATGGTTGTAATTGTAGCTAATATTTTTCATGCATAATCTGGGTTCTAGTAATGTTTCTTTATGAAAACTCATAAATAATTGAAACACAAATAGTTTTACATCTAATAGTTGTTTAATGAGAAGTATTGACCATTTTTCTCACACTCAGTTCTCATCCAAGAGCTTCTTGAGCTCATGTAGGGTAGTATAATAGCATCCAAGAACACCATAAGGTTCACTGACCCTAAACAATACTCCCTTGATATGGTATAAGAAGATATCTTCTAGGTGATGAAGTTAGAGAAGGTTCTCCGTGGAGACATTTAATCTAGTGTGGTCACTTTATGAATATCACCTAATGCCAGAGTGCTCAATCAGGATCTGGTGACTGAGAGCCTCATCATAGAGGGGTTCCATGTACTTAGAGCCAATGGTGTCTTGCATGTGGATGAGTTATCTGCGATAGGTAGCAAGTTTAAAAATTCGATATCTCACTAGAGGAGGCATTCTCAGAATCATACACAAGGTTCTGTAGATCAAGAATCACAGAGAGGATCCAGTCATCCTACAGAGGGATGATGTTATGCTTTTTATGGGTGTGGTCACATGGATCATGATTTCCTAACTCGTCATGATAATCAAAACTGGAATACAGTGGATATACCTCTATGATAGAGCCAACACTATGATCATGGATCTCCCAGATGTGGTCATGGATTTTCTTTGGGATGTGGGGATGGAATAGGATAAAGAGTAACTTCAGAAGTAGGTGGGGGAATACTTTATGATCTTCTACCACCAGAAGCACTATGTGGCCCACGTCAGGCAGGGATAGATTGTGGTCAATGCCATAGGAATATTTAGGCCATAGAGGGCTTCGTCTAGGCTACGCATGGGGTGATATGAGGTATGATATAGGTTTAATATTCTCTTACCTTACTACTAGTAGACATAGTTTTTAGATAATCCTTCAATCTCCTAATTCTGGGTGAGAAATTAAGATCATCCAGTTGCGACCTTATCCTAGTTTCTATGGTTATAGGTTCCTATTGGAAGTGAATCTTCAATACAATTTATCATCTGGTTGTGCGAGTTATCACTTGCTAGAGATAGTTTTAAGTGGGACCTCTTGGTCTTTATAATGAAACATTGTGATTTCATCTTGGGTATAGATTGGTTTTCTAGTGTTTGAGCCTATATTGATCATCATCACAGATGGGTCAGATTCCTTTGGACAAATGGGGTGAGATTCTCCTTTATGGCCAAGAGAGATCTCATAGCAGAACTAGTGGGAAATTAATGCAGAAGGCTATATCACATTACCCATTAGTTAGTGAGTTTATTCCTTGAAAAAACGATCACATTAAGTATCTATATATCATTTGTGGTGAAGAACATTATCAATGTCTTCTCTAATGATGTTTTTTGACTACCTCTATGGTGGGATATGGAGTTACTCATTGAAATTCATCCTAATACTATACCATTATCTTCTACAGCATATCGGGTGGCCACTAATGATCTCTGGGGACTAAGGGAGTAGTTTGAGGACCTTATAGATTAGGTTTTTATCAGATCTAGTTTGTACCATATGTAAACTCTAGTATTATCAAGAAAAAGGTGGATGGGAGATTTCAGCCTTGTATTGATTATAATTTCCTAAACCAGGCCATGATAAAAAAATGGTACCCCTTTTCGAGGATTGAGGACCTCTTTGATTAGTTTCCTAGCACTAGTTAGTTCTCTGATATTGATCTCAGGTCTGGTTTCCAACTTTTGTGGGTTCATAATACATATTTTCAAATGATGACACACCAATGTCTCTATAAACATTATGAGTTCCTGGTGATGCCTTTTTGGGAGAATAATTCCCTAGTAATGTTTATGGATTTAATGAAATAGATATTCCAATAACACATTGATAGATTTTTTGTTTCCTTCATTGATGAAATACACATCTACTCTGCTTTAGAAAAGGAATCTACAATGAACACAAGGATATTCCTATACTTTCTTAAGGATCACAATATTTATGAAAAGATCTCTAAGTTCCAGTTATGGATCTATGAGGTTCACTTATGGGGGCATGTCAATTTGGATCATGGATTAGTTATGTACAAGATGTAGATTAATGTAGTGCATTCTTGGGAGACACCCAAGAGCATGTCAAAGATTATGAGTTTTCCTTTCTTTGAAGACTACTATAAAAGTTTTGTGGAAGCTTTCTTTGTGATTAAATCCCATTTAAACTCTATGATATGTAAAGGGTGTTGTTTACCAAGACCGAGTAGTGTGATAGAGGATTTCATGAGTTAAGGTTGATGGGGAATAGTGATCCTTTTTTGAGACTAATAGAGGAGGGTGTTCCATATATGGTCTATTGTGATGCCTCTAGAGCTAGAATCAGATGCATGTCGATGAATAGGTAGGTAGTGATCACATTTGGGTAAAATAATTTGAGACCCCATGATCATAACTATGTTTCTCACAACCTAGAGTTGGTAGTGGTAGTCTTCTCTTTGAATATGTGTATACACTATCTTCTGGGTGAGGGCTTTATTGTTTACTCTGCCATCATATTCTCAAGAATATATTCACACAATGAGATTTAAAACTGACATATAGGTTTTGGTTAGAGTTATTATAGTACAATGAATTTTAGATAGTTTATAATAATTGTAAGGGAAACATGATGGTATATGACCGCAGTGGGAGAGATTCATTGTGGTGGCATGGGAGCATGCAAGAGACTCCTATGGGAGGGAGAGCTAGATCGGAGCTCAGTATCCCCACATTTTTTATTGTTCTTATTAGACATGAAAATTTGTGAAGTGTGGAATAATATAGTGACCCTATTTTTACCTTTTAAGATATTTAAATATACTACGGAATAATTTCATAGTTATTAATTCGATGTGATATTTCAAGGTTCGGTGAACCTGGAATTGATATTTTTTGAAAAAATTAACATATTAATATCAAAAGTATATAGTCTTCCTAAAAAAGTTTAATAACTCCCTAATGGGGTCTTGGATTGGAAATAGGATGCCATAGTGGAGTCTAAAATATAGGTTTTACCCTAGTCCTGGCCTGAAGTTGGTAGGAGACAAATGTTCGGTTAAGGTGGTCATTGGATGTCTTTTTTAATGAAATAAAAATAATTAAATAATTTTTTTTATTATTAAATATCCAGAAGACCAAATTTACCCAATTTGAATGCCATTATACCATTTCACTATGGTTATCCACATAACCTTGGGATATCTCAAAGGATAACATTCATCTTTCTTCTTTTGTGGATCACATAAGAGGATGATGAGAGATTGGATCAAGGTGGAATAGTAGGAAGAAAAATTAGCAGGTACCCCACATAACCAGAAAGTATATTCCTCACAAATAATAAATCCATTATCAAGATAGATCTTGTCAATTTTGGATTTATTCCTTTTTTATAAAAATATTAAGAAATAATTTTATCTTCTTTTGATCTACAATAATTTATCTTTGAATGAGCCATGCAGTTTATTAAATAAATAGATCTAGCATATTTCTACCCCTATTGCACATATAATACCCCTAGTAACCTATGATCTATGATCATTGACCAAGAAATTTTTTCTAATGATATATTGACTTTCTTTATGTGATTCATCCCCCTCTATTATTCGACATCTTTACCATTGGCCTACAAGTTCGTGGTTCGACTTTTCCCGGGCAGTTTCAAGCGCGATCAAATCCCAAGATTCATAGTAGTTTCATATACAAAGAACAATTTGGTAAATTAAGGATGGATCAATGTTTTTAAGTGATTCTCTTTAGATTCAGGATCCAGAATGGTGATGGGATCCAGTGGTAGATGACATTAGACGATGAACAGACATCATGCGAACAAGCGGTTCCTGATTTTCAACCACCAGAGGACCGAAATTGATAAATAGAGGAATATATAATTAGTTTGGGGTGGCTGTTAGGTGTTATTTGATGCATCAATTATGGATCGAGAATCTGTGTGAAAATTTTGGTGTTTCTTTGAAAAACACATTACACACCATATAGTTCGAAATAACAGACATTGTGTCCCACTTTTTATATAGCGGCTAGGGTTTTCATCTGAGTTAAGGATCACAAGATGTGTGGATAGGACCACAAGTCATGTGACCCTCCTAAAGTGGCCACACCTTGTGATAGCTATAATGTAACACCCCAATATATTTTGATATATTTTTTTCAAATTAATTAAATCTTTTTGATATTTTTCATTTCACGCAATACTGAATATCACTTTTATTATAAAAAAATAAAATTTCTGCCCTAAGTTATATGCAAATATAAGTTAATATTTTGATATAAAAACAATTATACTGGATTAATTTATACACAACACTTTTCTTAGATTGTGCTACACATGTTGAGTTCTTTTGACATCTTACATTACACACAATACTGAGTTTTACCAAATAATAGCATATTATTAAAATATTAATATTTAAAATAATAAAATTTAACCTATCTAATAAATTAGAGGTTATGAATATTATTAGCTAAATTATGAAAATATAAGGTTTATAATATGAAACCATTGGTTGAAAATTAATTATAAATGAAAATAAATACCAACTATTTATAAAGAAAACAATTTTATTTTTAAGCCCTTGAAGTTGTTTTTTCTTAATAAATTAAATTAATTATAAATTTTGAATGATATTAATGAAATATATAATTTTATATATTTTATTAAATAGTTTTTATATTCATCGAATATATTTTATTGGCATAAGAAAAGAACTCACCCAATTTTATGCATTAAAACCCTATATTTTTCAAAAGTGTACTTTTACCACCATTTAATGGATAACTAATTTTAAATCTAATTTTTGAAACTTTAATAATTTTTATATGACTAAATTAATATCTTACTTAAAATCTGGATATAAAAATTGAATATTTGGTTTTTGTTTGATAAATTTCTTGTTTTGATGAATAGTGAAAAATAATGAATTCTAATTGTTAGAAGCATTTACATTGAAATAATGTATAGTGTTTAATTATATATTTTTCTGGTTTTATAGTATCATTAGATAAAAATTTTATCATTTAATACAATTTAATTCATTGAAATCGATTTCACATTGAATTTGGATATAAAAATATGTCAATGTTTTGGATTTTTTCACATTAAAACCTTATTTTCTCATTCTATCAATGGGATTAATTTTGAATTAATTTTAGTAATTTTTATGTATTAAAAAATGAAAATTTGATATTTGGAATCATAAGTTCAAATTTATGAAACATTTCCCTTTTATTTTTGAACAATATGAATAAAAACTTCAATAATTTTTATTACCACAGAAAAGGGTAAATCGGGTAATTAAGGGTAGAAATAAAATTATAAATATAATAAAACTACCATAACACTTTACCAAATGTTATAGGATTAATATAATTATACCCTTAAAAAATCAAGATCTAAATTTAAATACTTAATGGATACTAGCCTTGGAAAATGACTTAAATATTATTAAACTCAAAGGGAGTGGAAAAATGTCACACTCTTACATTTAAAATATATAATATATTTAATATGATGTTAAATAGAATATATACTAAAATATATATATATATAATTTAATATACTATAGAAATTTATTTTATATTTTTAGCCAATAGAAAAATATCATAAATAATTAAAAAATGACGATGAAGTAATTATTCAATTAATAAAACAATCAATTATATTATATTAGAAATATTAAAATAAATATAATATGACTTAATAAGGTTATTAAAGGATTTTCTGAGTGAATGCGACATTTTAGGGGTGTATAAAGTCAATTTGTTTGAAGAAATTTTGCTGGATTGATTTTTCTAAAGTCAATGTTATGAATAGTGTAAAAATTGAAACTTATGATATTTTATGAAAATAATAATGTATAAAAATATTCAAAAATCATAAAAAAATTATATAAGTAAAATGGGATGATAAATGTTCTAAAATATCATAATTTTTTTATGATCCAATTGAAACTTTATATGTAAAAATTATATCCTCTTAATATTAAAAACTTTGTTACCATAGTAAAAATTAAAATGGATTAACTTTGGGTTAATCAAAATGATAAGGTTTAAAATAATATAAAAACTTCTCTAAAGTATATTGGATTATTATATTACATAATTATAATATATTAGATTCTAATAAATGAAATTTTGAAGGTATTTGGATTTATATTTATTTTATAATAAATTAATATTCTGATAAATTCCAAAAGTACATCTATTCTCTCTTATAAAAGGTAACCTTTACTTCTCTTCTCTTCAAAATTCAGAACCTATTTGGTACGTCCAATGTCTATTTAAATCTCCTAAAAAAATCATAACATATTCTTATAAGTATCAATTTATTCAAAAACCTAACCAAAGGATTTCTTTTATTCATATCAAAAGAAGATACCCAATGAAGAGGGAACGCTCATCAATAAACATTTTTGATTGATTTATTCCTTAAACACCTTCAATTATTTTTATTTAACATTTATATAATTAAAAAATAATCTTAAATATACTATTATGTATTTATATTAATGTTTCTAACAACCCTCACACAAAATTCCATCTAATGTGTAATGAACATACCATTATTGTGTATGGTGAACTCTGTCTCACAAAATGATGTTGTTTGTTTTTCCTCTTCCACCTCTAAAGGCTAGAAATTATGATGGAAAATATATTTTAATCTGATATATATAAATGATATTTATTATTTATTTATAATTCTATACTTTTTATATAATACATACCTTTATGCTTTACATTTAGTGTAAATACGATAACTTCGTTTGTGGACGTGTGGACTTTCACCTCCTCAAAGTGATGTGACTCATTCATACTCTACATCGAATTTATTAAGGAGGAGTTTAGTAAATTTTTATAATATAAATGACATAATAATACTAATGGAATAATTATATATATATAAACATATATTTCATTTACTTTATTTCTATCAAAACGATAATTAAATTGAAACATCTTTCATGTGTACGTACGGCATACCATCTTCATGAACAGGGATTTCCATTTCATATTTATATTATTTATAGTTTATTTTAAATATTTATATAATGAAAATATATGATCTTTATATCTTTTTTTAAATTATGAAAATATGTAAATCATGATCTATGTAAGAGGATCTAGAATAATAATTCAAAACATGTAAATATTACCATAAACATAATAGTAACATGGAATGGTTAATAAACAAGTAATAGAAGGTCTTGATTAAATCATATATGGTATGATGTAATCTAATATGTTTATTTAATAGTTGTATAATAAACTTATATTTATTATACATGAGGTTTGAACGAATATGAAGATATTCAAGACATAAGGTAATGGATGTTTATCTCTCTTTTTATCTCTATGAGATACAAGCTATATTCAAAACTCCGTACATTTGTGTGGTGTACATACTGTCTTGTGAAGTTTTATATAATTATTTTAATTTATTTAATTATATTAAAATATTTAATTTATATTATTATTTTATGGGGATTAAGATTCTAAAGTTACTCAAGTATTAAGGTATTTTTTCACACTCTTGTTTTTTTGATACATATTCTTTATAGATCACTTTTTTCTTTGGTGTGATGTATATACTACACATGAATGTATTTTATGAGTAATATTATTTAGATTATGGTATTTTTATATTTATATAATTTCTATCTGTCATGGGTCATACAATTATACAGATTATAAAGTGAAAATTTTTTATTCCACAATCTCATCAATATTTGGGATTATTTTATTTTGAACCTCCATTAGGGAATATTAGTCCTTCAAGTCCAAGTTTTCTAAAATTGTTTTAAAAAAGTTTTTTAATATTATATTATTAATATTTATAGTTATTCTTACACATGGCTTAAGTTTTACTGAATGTTTTGAAAAAATCATTTTCTTATATTCTAAATGAGGTACTTCGTGACATTTCCAAAAAAAGTAAGAAAAGAATGTTTTTTTAACATATAAAAAATTAATAGATTTAAACACTTTAATGAATTTTTATTTCCCTAAATATTACCTTAAAAATTAAAAGTTTATTTTCAAAGAAAATTTTTACTTTTATAATTGGGAAAAAAATTTGAAAAAGAAAACTTTTTCAAAGCTGAAAGGATGTTTACCTCAAAAATTATTTTCAAGTGATATCTCAAAATTATTTTCCATCTAAGATAACATTATTTAAAGTTACTTATGTTTTATTAGGGATATGATTCAATCCTAACATTATTATTCTTTCTTGGAATGGTTTATGTATATTGAGTAATGATATTTATGAAACTCATTTCTTTTCCATGTGTTATGTTATGATTGGATAATGATTATGAAATAAATTCCATTCCATGTTTTCTAATATGATGAATTATTTTTGTTATTATGGAAAACATATGTATAGTGTCCATAATGGGATGGGTGGGACCTATTTCTACCTAAATTTCATTGGTTAATTATTTATATCTCACTATATAATGATGGGAGTAAAGTTGATGGGATTGATCCACGATGGAAGATGGGGAAACCTGATCCACGATGAGACGATAGGGAAACATGATCCCTTACAAGGAAATAACTATGACTGTGGATGGAGTTGTGTCATGCCCAGTAGATGTATTCCCCATGAAGTTTCATGTCAGGTTTTGGAAATATGCCTTGACTTATAGGGAATGATATTACACATTTATGTGTTTTTCACAAATTTCATGTCTTATTCCATGTTTTGATTTCTTGACTTATGTTCTTGATCCCCATATGATTCATATCTTATGAACTACCAAAATTTATTCCATGATTCATTTTTATGACATTTTATATGCATGGAATGCTCTTCTAATGTTATGATCATGTTCTCAAACCCCTATGCACATGTTTCTGCTTATGTACCCCCCTTGTTTACCCTTACTGAGCATCTGAGATCACCCTATTTTTTATGTTTTTTTTCCTGCCATTATAAAGAAATGTTTTAAGTTGGATTACTAATTAGGAATATATTTTTCAAAAACATCAAAGATATTTAACTAGAATAGAATTTTATGTTCCAAGTTTCTAAAGATAGAAACTAATATGGTCTTTGGGTGCCTATTTGTGTAATGTGTAAATTATTCTTCAAAAATGGAAAAATGTTAAAGTATGAAAAGTAAAGTTCTATATATTATTTATCATAGAAAATTATTTGTCAAACTTTGGAATCTTAGATGAGGAAACATTAGTGATATCCCTAGGGATATTTCTTAGGATATTTCTTGGGATTTCTCTAAGAATAAGTCAAAGTATAGGTTACAATCCTAGATTTTTCATAATAATCATGAATAAAATGGGATTAAACTTAATGTGTCAAATATTTAAATGTTATAATTATTTTTCCTCTATTATAGGGTTTTCCCAATATGATTATTTTTTCTCACAATACGATTTCTGGTTTTTGTCAATGGATGGAACCTAAAGGAACCATATTAATGATAGATGTGATGTTCAATGTAATGATTTTCCTCCTGAGAAAATGAATTTTATGGGGGAAGGAACAAAAAATATTGATGTTATGATAACGTGACTTTATAAAGTCACTAAATCTTTGGAATACCAAATAAGAAAAGGATGGATTAACATTATAATTAGTCCTTCAAGAGGTAGCATCCACCTTCTTTCACTAGGTCTTCTAATCCAATACTGTATGAACAAAGGATATGTACCACAGAAAATATATTTTTGGTTCTCCAATGTTCAGAACATGATAAAGTAATTTTTGTTTTATATCATTTGTAAGGTCAAGTATATTAATGGTGTAATAATATTAAGAATACAAGGCAACAGGTTGAAATTGACTCCACGAAATGGGATGAGTTTAAGCACATAATTTTTTAATAAGTACTTTACTCGTATTCTTTATACAAAAATGGAAACGTAATCCCTTAAGTTAACACAAAACTGATTTTGAATCTGTTGGAACCTATAAATAAAATTTTTCAAGACTTTTGTGGTATGCTTATGGAATTATCATCCAAGATGAATGTAAGGTTGACAAATTTTTAAGTGTCTTAAAACAATGTATCAAAAGGGTGTTAACCATAAGAAACTTTAGTAGTCACAAATAAATCATCCTATGTGACATTAATGTGGAATTTTAGGTTGGAGGTCTGTATCAATATCGTTGTATTGAAAAGTAAAGCAAGATGGAGTTTAAAAGAAAAATATAAAAACCATAGAGAGAAGAAGATGAGTTTTCTTTTATATTCCAAGTGCAGGAAGAAGCAAAGTGGATATTGTCTTATGGGGACTATTAAATGTTTCAAACATAGAAAGGTAGGTCATCTTGAAAGTGAATAATAAAGTATAGCCAACGATACTAATAGACATAAGGATACATATAATGAACACCCAAAACATCATTACTTCATGTGTAAGGAAAATTGGAATAATTTTAATCAATTCCCAAATTCTAGGGTTAATGATGGTGATCGATGTAAGAAACCTATTAAATCCAAAGGAAAATATCATGAAATAAAAATTGGTGATTTGGAGTATGAAAATTAATTAGTAGAATGATTGATAATTTTTGTAATACAATTAAATAATAATGTTACAGAATTACATTTATCATATTATAAAATAATGAAATATCAATGTATTTGTCCACTATTTTTTACCATAAGGATTTAAGAAAATGTTTTGAATGATTTTGGTAACCATGCAAAGTGATTGAGTTAATAAAGTG
This sequence comes from Viscum album, assembly GCA_963277665.1. Lineage (NCBI taxonomy): Eukaryota > Viridiplantae > Streptophyta > Magnoliopsida > Santalales > Viscaceae > Viscum > Viscum album. Next base: position 715,470,842 of record OY728128.1, on the reverse strand, counting down.
ATATTTTTTTAAAATTCTTGATTAAGATAATGATAACCCTTAATTTGTTCATGATGTTGAGATAATGGTATTTGGATAAAGATCTGTTGGATATGAATAATTAAATTGAACAATTTATATTTCCTTAGATCAAATTAAGTATTTTTTAAAAAAGTTCTTTATGAAATAATGGATAAACTTTAAAACTTTTTTGACTTATGGAATATATGTAACAAACATTAGAATATAAAACATGCAATTTTTCAATAAGGATTTATGGTAATTTAGGTTATTACCATGTTTCAAGAGAATAATTGATCAATTTATTCACATGTTTCGAATGTGGCAACCAAGAACTACCTTTAGATATAAGGGGGATAAATATTAAACTGATTTAGTTCACTTCATTCTAATGTTTTTGACTTTCAAATTTTTGAAGGGTTATGAGGTTAACCATTTGTGGATTGGTTTAAGTTAAACTTAAGAAAATATTTATATAGGTTAAAGTATTATCTTTCCATAGGGGGGATTTATGCATATTGGATAAATTGGATTAATTGTTTTTGTAATAAAGATCGATGGAATGACCAGTAATTCTATTTATGGATCTCATGATCTGCTCAAGCTTTAGAAATGAAAAAAGCACCTTCATTTCTTGGAATAAGATATGAAGTGTAAATTGATCGAGGAACAAAAAAATTTGAGGTATTTCTGAAATAAAGTAAGTATATATTCTGATGAAAATTATTCATATTAGGAAAAAGGGCATTGAAATAAAAAAATTTCATGTTATCAATATTTTTTATGATAACAATGACCTTTTTCATGCCTCTTTGGGTTATGGATTTGTTATTATTAACTTTTTTATAACCTTGTTCACTATCACTCTACATGATAACATGATAGTTAGTTTTCTCTTCTATGTCCATGTTTTCACATTCCATCTATGTTATCATATGTGGAAACCTAGTTTTGGGTTACGTTGGTTAACCATTATGTTTCGAATTTTAATTTTTAAAAAGAAGTTTTAGTATTTATTTTTTTGATGTGGATTTCTATGAAAGCAGCTTTCAATTATTAAACCTTTGATAATAGAAACTATTTTTTAGAGAGAAATTAATTTAAGGGGTGTAGAATGTGACACCCTAAGAGTTTTTGAAATATTTTCTTCAGATTAACTTAATCTTTTCGATATTTTTCACTTCAAAAAATACTAAATATAGATTTTGTTATATGAAAAATTCTATGTATGGATAGTATTATACACCACACCAAGTCAATATTGTGATACACACAACATTTAGATTATCTTGCAGTATACACATTACTATTCTTATCTTGTGTTACACACAATGCTAAATTCTTTTGATAGCCTTCATTACACGCAATTTCAAGTATTTAAAAACAATAGTATATTATTAAAATATTATTATTTAATAAAATAAGACTTAACATAGTCATTAAATTAGAGGCTATGAATAGTATTACCTAACTAATGAAAATATAAGGTTTATATTATGAAATCATTGGTTATCAAATAATTAGAAATATAAATATATGTGAAATTATTTTATAGGTAATAGTTTTATTTGTATGCTCTGAAAGTCATTTTGTATTAATAAATTAAATAAAATAAAATTAAAGAATGATATTAATTAAATATATATTTTTTATATTCAATCAAATATTTTTTATATTGATTTAGTATACTTTATAGACATAATAAAATAACAAACCCAATTTTATGTATTAAAACGCTTTATTTTTTAAAAAGGGTAATTTCATTGCCTTTTAATAGAGAAATAATTTTAAATATAATATTTTGCACTATAATGATATTTATATGAAGAATAAACTTCTTATTTGAAAGACGGATATCAAAATTTACTTTGATTGAATTTTTGGTATTTTGCTGATAAGTTTTGTGTTTTGATGAATAGTGAAAAATACTAAATTTTAATTGAAAACAACATTTCCATTGAAATAATTTACAGTGTTTAATTATATATTTTATTAGTTTAAAATTATAATTAAATAAAGTTTTTACCATTTAATCCAATTCAGGTCAATTAAATCAAGTTCACGTTGAATTTGAATATAAAAATATGTTAATCTTTTAGATGTTTTCACTTTAAAAACTCGTTTTCTTATTCCATCAACGTGATTAATTTTACAAATCGATGTGTTTTGAATTATAAAAAATGAATTTCATGTTTTTAATCATTACTTATAAATTTTTTAAATATGTCCTTTTTATTTTTCAACAATATGAATAGTAACTTTAGAAATTGTAATTACCACAGTTAAGGGTAAATCAGTTAATTAAGGGTGGAAATAATATTTTAAATATTAGAAAACTCTTCTAATACTTAAGAAAATATTATTGCATGAATTTACTTAGACCCTTAACACATAAGTATCTAACTTTAATTATTTAATGGACACATTTTCATTAAAATTACATTAATATTAAGAAACTCATATGGAGTGACAAAATGTCACACTTTTAAATTTAATATGTATAATATTTTTAATATTGTGTAAAATAGAATGTATTATCGACTATATATATTATTTTGAAGTATAAAATGTTTATATACATCATCAACATTTATTTATAATTTTTTTTAAGAGATAATTATCTTAAATAACTACCAAATGATGAAGTAGTAATTATTCAATTAATAAACAAAATCAATTAAATGATATTAGAAATATTAAAATAAATATAATTTGATTTAATTAAGCTGGTAGGAAAAATTGGTTACTATGAAATATTAGGGGTTTATTAAGTGATTTTTTTTAAGTAATCTAGTAAGATTTATTTTTTAAATTCAATGTTATTAATTGTATCAAAATTTACATTTGTGATATTTTAAAAAAATAATATTTTATCAAAATATTTAAAAATAATAAAATTATTAAATATTGAAAAGGGGGATAGATATGGTATAAAATATAGTAAATAGGAAATTTATTCACCAATTTATATTTTATATGTAAAATTTACATCCTCTTAATATTAAAAACTTTGTTACAATAGTTAAAATTAAAATGGATTGAATAAGGGTGACTCAAAATGATATGGTTTAAAATAACATAAAAATTTGTCCAAAATATATTGGTTGATTCGATAAAAACCTTAATGTATATTTTATTATAATAAATGGATTTTTTTAGGTATTTTTATTGATAATTATTTTATTTTAAATTACTCTTTTGAAAAATTTCATAAGTATCCCTCCCCCCTCTTATAAAAAGGAACCTCTCTTTCTATACACTTCACACTTCAAAACCTATTTGTATCAAACATAATCTATCCAAAAATCCATTTAACATACAATAATTCATACTAGAAGCCTTATTTTTTCATAAATCCAACCAAAGGAGTCTTTTCGTTCAAATGAATAGGAGATACCCAAAGAAGAGGTAACGTTCATAAATAAATGTTTTTGTTTTCTTTCTTACTTAATAAAATTAAAATCTTTTTATTACATATTTATATAATAACCTAATTATACTAAATATAATGGTATTTTTTAATATTTAGTGTTATACCTTCACTCATACACACTTCCTTATAATGGCTAACGAACTTACCGTTCTTGTGTACAGTAAACTATTGTCTCACAGAATGATGTTGTTTGGTTTTCCTTTACCAACTCTCATGGTTGGTAATTGTTATTGAAACTATTTTTTTATATTATATATATGATATTTATGATTTATTTATTCTTATTTAATTATTATAATAAATATACCTTCATGCTTTCCATTTTTGTAAATATGATAACTTCATTTGTGGACGTGTGGACTACCACCGCCTCAAAGCGATGTAATTCGTTCACACTCAACATGGAATGTATTAATTATGGATTTAGTAAAATATTATTATATATGTGAAACACTAATTAAACTTTAATATGTTTATATAAATATATATATATATATATATTTAGTTACTTTCTTTCTTTTAAAATGATTTTTAAACGGAAGGAGTTTTCATGCGTACGTACAACCTACCATCTCCATGAATGGTAAATTCCATTTCATATTTATATTATTTATTAATTTGTTATAATTATTTATATACTGATTAAATATTTTATTGTATCATGTTTTTATTTATATAAATATTTAAATCAAGATCTATTTAATAGGGTCATGAATAACAAGTCAAAATAAGCGGATATTACCAGAAATGTAACAGTAACATGGAATGGTAAATAAATGGGTGATAGAAGGTCCTAAGTAAATAATATATGGTATTATGTAATTTAATATTTTTATTTAATTTATATATACATATATAAATAACTTATATTTATTATTAGGTAGGTTTTAATGAATACAGAGATAGTCAAGATATAAGGTAAAGGAATTTAATCTCACTTTTTATTTCTATGAGATACATGTCATATTCCCCACTCACTTAGTTTGTGTGTTGTATATGATGACCTATGACGTATTATATCATTAATTTACATTATTCAATGATATTAAAATCTTTAATTGATGTTATTATTTCATAGAGTTCATGATTCTAAAGTTACTCAAGTAGTAAGGGATTTTTTTCTCACTTTTATTTCTGTGTGACGCATGCCATATATAATAATTATTTCTTTTGTGTGGTGCATATACTACCCACAAATGTATTTTATTAGTATTTTTATTATTATTGTGGTATTTTTATATCCATATAATTTTACTTTTTTCAGGGGTAATATGATTATACGAATTATAAAGTGATAAGTATTTACTTCATATTATCATCAATATTCCGGAAAATTTCATTTCAAATCTCAATTTGGGAATATTTATATTCAATGTCCAGGTTCTTTAAAAAAATGAAAAAAATTAATATTATTTTATGAGTATTTATATTTATTTTCACCCATGTTTCAATATTTACTAAATGGTGTGAAAAAAAATTATTTTCTCATTTTCCAAAAGAGGTACTTTGTGACTTTTCATGAAAAAGTATAAAAGGAATGTTCTTGTAAACTTATACAGAATGAATGGAATTTTAATATTTCATGATGCCTTACTTTCTTAGATATTACCTTTCAATTTTCAAGTTTATTTAAAAATAAAATGTTTTCTTCTAAAATTGTGCGGTATTAATTTTGAAAGAAAATGTTTTCAAAAGAGAAAGGGTATTTACCTCATGAATTGTTTTCATGTGATCTATCAAAATAATTTTACATCTAAGATAAAATTGTTTAATTCACTATTATAATGGTTTTTTTATTATGGAATTATATTTATGAAAATCAATTTTTTCTATATGTTATGTAATCATAGTGAGAAACATTGAATATCTTTCTTCATAATATAGGTTTTTGTTCCATTTTTCTAAAGGTGCTAAACTAATATAGTATTTTGGAGTCTTTATGTGAAATGTGTTTAGTATTCCACAAAAAATGATGAAATTTTAATTTACAAAAAGTGAGGTTTGCTATATAAAACATTCTTAGGAACCAATTAAAAAATAAATTCCATGTACTCTATCAATACATGTCCATAGTATGGTACCGAGGCATGGAAACAGACATGGGCATAGCCAAAAGAACATGAGCTCGGTCAGGAGCATATGGGTAGGCCATAGGTGGTAAGGATACGCCATTTGGACCCCTTACACTCTATATATTCCCACATGGACTTGGAGATATATCCATAGGAGAACATGTCCAGGTAGTAAATTTGAATCAAATTCCATGTGGGTCACCTTACACACCGTGTACCCCATAGAGAAACTTTTACCTCACATATCTCATTCATTTTGACACAGATTTTGGCCTGTGAGTAACTTATCCTCGATTTTCTCTACATAGAACATGATTGTATCCTTACTATTTTATTTTGAGATATAATTATACAAGTTACAATTATGACCCTTATTTAGGTGACACTTGATAATGACAGTGATTGGGTATGATAATCAGTTATATGTTGGGGGTCAGTACTCCCTTACTACACTAGGGTTTAGGTTCTCCTTGATATTATAGAGATACTAGGGCCAATACTCCCATTTTAAAAAAGGGTATAGGTTCCCTAATTTTATATATAGGTAGGTTCAGTACTCACTATACTATAAGGCATGGGTTCCTTACCTTTAAAGTAGTACTCCCTCATCTTCAATCACCAATAGAGTGCATTTTCTTCATGGGATGTTTTTTATCCCTTGATTGTGGATTGAATTTGCGAGGTGTTAACCCCTCTACAAATATTTTGGTAGGGCTACATTGGGTGTTAGTGTCACGACCCGTCCTCGGGGCCCGTGCCGTGACTACCCCAAGCCCGCCTTCCATAGGCCAGGGGCTGGCGACTAGCACCAAAGGCGTAAATCCCGATAACAGGGAAGGCATTGCCTTTATAAGTAACAACCACCACAGAGTCAGCAAGCGGAAAGTAACTACAAGTGCAGAAAAGTAAAGCGGGCCGGAAATACAAGCCCAACTGTAAAGTACAACTCGAAAGGGAAAAACAGCAGCTGGAAGAACGAAGCGGCTCCTGGGTCGTCCGCCTCGATTCCTACCTGAAGGGTAGGTACAGATGGCTCAGCTCCTGGATCGTCCACCACAGATCCTACCTGAAGGGTAGGTACAGATAGCTCCTCTACTCCACAGGTCCTGTCGTCTACTCCGGGTACGTCCGCCCAGTGGTCCACCTCCGGGTACCGACCTGCTCCGCAAGTCTCAACTGCGATCTGCGCTGTCCGTCGTCTGCAACCAACACAACGAAGTGCGGGCATAGCCCGTGCAGGGGTGAGTATAAGCTACTCAGTAGGGACCCCGAGACCCTTAAGGTCTCACTAAATCCAACATGGATATCCACAAAGTAAAGGCAGCAATCACGAAGTAACATCAGACTCTTCTTAGGTATACGCCCATACATATACCTAAGTCATCAAGTAACTCATCCAATCTCAAGGATACACAAAAATCATGAAATCAACGGATAACCATCACCCAGGTATATGCCCATACATATACCTAAGTTATCAAGCGACCCATCTCAATCATGAGGAAACACAAAGGTCAAAGTCTCAGCTCAAACCAGGATTTTCATTATCGAAACCGTAACTGCTGAAGAGCTCCGTCTCTAGAGTGTACAGTGGTCCTGTCACGACTCCGAGGCTGCCGCTCACTAACCTAAGACTGCTGAAGTACTCCTCATGTCGAGTACTGCGGGTTTGCGGCCAACTACCTGGCGCTCCGTCCGCTGAGGGTCTGTCGCCAAGTACCGGGCGCTACCCAGATAGCCTACTGAGGTACTCCTCCCGTCGAGTACCGCGGGTCTGCTGCCAACTACCAGGCGCTCCGTCCGCCGTGGGTCTGCCGCCAAGTACCGGGCGCTCCGTCCACTGGGCTAGTCGACTCACTCCAAGTCGAGTCGGTCAAGCAGTCGTCAGGTCTCAGCCGGCTACACGGTCTCCGTACTCCGCACGCACGTCTCCACTGTCGCGGGTCTGTCGCTACAACCAAGCGCACACACTCCGTAGAGTATCGCGGTTCCGCCGCTACAACCAAGCGCTCCACCGCCAAGGGTCTGCTGCTGCATCCAAGCGCACCACCACTCCCAAGTACCACGGGTCTGCTCCACGAGCTACTGGTCGATACTCCAAGTATCTCAAAGTCCCACGAAGAAGTGTCTCAAAGGTCCGTCTCGGCACAGGGGTCTCAACGCAACAGACGGCGCGTCGATCGGACGCCCGGTCTGTGAGTTATTAGCCTTTTCGTCCCAGGGGCCCGGTTGGTTTCGTGAGCGAAACCAATCCCGACCGTATCTCAACTGCACCCCGAACTCCCATAGGGTATACTCAAAGGGACCGTTACTCAACGTAACCACCAACGCCGCTGACGGCTCGTCAAGCGGACGTCCTGTCTGAAAGATATCAGCTTTCCCGTTCCAGGGGCCCGGTTGGATTTCGGGTACAATCCAACCCGGTCATACTCCGACTGTATCCAAAACTCGGGCGGAGTATGTCAAAAGTTCCGTCTCATCAAGAGGAAGTCAACGAAACAGACGGCGCGTCAATCGGACGCCCGGTCTGTGAGTTATTGGCATTTTCGTCTCCGGGGCCCGGTTGGTTTTTAAGGAAAAACCAACCCGACCGTACTCCACCTGCGTCCAAACCTCGGGCGGAGTATGCCAAAAGATCCGATTCACTAAGAGGAACACAACGCGACTGACGGTGCGTCAATCGGACGTTCGTGGCTCAAGATATGAGTGTTTCCGCTCCGAAGGCCCGGTTGGTTTCGTGAACGAACCAACCCGGCCGAACTCAAAGTAACCCGAAACCTTGAGTGCGATATACCGAATCGACCGTCTCGATCCAAGGATCGCGTTGCCGCAGACGGTTCGTCATTCGGAGGTCCGAGGCTCAAGTTATGAGCCAAGAACCGAATCTGGTCCGAAACGGGGGGGTCCGGGTCCGGGCCGACCCGGCCCGACCCCCCCCCCCCCCCTGGGCGGCGCGGTGGCCGGCGGCGGCGGCCGGCGGCGGCGGACGGCGGCGGCGCGGGGGCCGGCGGCGGCGCGCGGCGGCGGGCGGCGGCGCGGCGGGCCGCGGCGGCGGCGGCGGCGGGCCGCGCTGGCCGCGGCAGCGGGCCGCGCTGGCGGCGGGGTGCGCCGCACGGGGTGGTCACGCGGGGGGCTTGATTGCCCCCGCTTCTTCACGGACGGCGCGGCCTTTGTGCCGCGCCTGGGTAACAAATCGGCCCCCACGTGGGGGCCGGTTTTGGAGAGTCAACCGGGGGGGGCTGCTGCCCCCCCCCCCCCTTTTATTGAACCCCCCCCCCCCCCCCCCTCTTAAAGAGGGGGTTATATTGAACCGGCCGGGGAATTTAATTCCCCGGTTTTGTGACATCCGGCCGGCCCGCTGGCCGGCCGGTTTTTACCAACGGGACCGGAAATTCCGGTCCCGCCCTCGACTTCCGACGCCGGCGGCCCGGCCGCCGGTCTTTCCTTCCGCCGCGGCCCGGAACCGGCCGCGGTCTCCTCGTCCCGCCGCGGCCCGGAACCGGCCGCGGTCTTCTCGTCCCGCCGCGGCCCGGAACCGGCCGCGGCGTTCGTCGTCCGGCGCGGTGCGACGGCACCGCGCCCCTTTCGCCACACGTTAATTTCTTCAACGCGGCGCGACGGCGTCGCGTTCTTGATGTTCCTTCCATGGTGTGCGCGCGACGGCGTTGCGTAAAATAAACGCACGATCATCCACGTGGTGCGACGGCACCACGCCTCTTGCTTCCTCCCGCAAGAACAAACAAGATCATTGGAGGGGGTTCGGCCGTGTTCGTGCGGTCCGGCCCCCCTCACGTTAAATTAATAACGCATCTTAAAATAATCAACATCCCACGTTAGTTATACGAACCACGAGAAAAAGAGATAATTAAATATTAAATCAACCACCCCTACCTCGGGTTAAGATTTGAAGATTTGATCACGCTCCGCGGAAGACGGCGTCGCGGAGGTCGGGCGTCGCGGTCTACGTTCGTCAAATCCGCTGACGAAGAGTTATGTCCGAAAAGACACGTCGCTCGGATCTTCGATTGCCGACGAAGAAGGTTCGGGGAGGAAGGAAAGGTCCGAAGATACCGGGTCGCCGAGTCGATGATCCTTGACGAAGTGTTGTCGTTCTTCCTTGAGGATGAAGACGTTCTTCGTTCTTCGTCAGAGCTTGGAGATGAAGGGGAAGCTCTCCAAAGACAAACAAAGAACTCCAAATAAAATAAGACTACCTCTTATTTTATTAACACAACACAAAAGAATTTCAAAGATTCGTTTCTCACCTTAGCTGCCGAACGAGGATTGGCTGCGGAAGAAGAGGCGTCGCCGAAGAACGTCGCGGGTAAATCTCGTTGACGTCGCAGATCTCGGTGTGCGTCGTCGAATTTCGGTCGCCGGCGTTCTTCGCGTTCTTCGCGGGGAGATGAAGAAACAAGATCCTCTCAAATCCTTTCAAAGGATTTTTAGGTTGGTCTTATTTTATAAACATGCCAACACACGAAACCGGTTAAGAAACGATTCATTAAATCCACGAAAGAAACAGTCCATTTAATTCACGAAATAAACCGCCCAATTAAATGGTCTGTTAAGAATTAAAGAAAACGCGTCGGTTGACTTTTCAGTTACTTTGACGGGTTTTCGCGGGTGCGTTACTTAGCGAAAGAAACGGCGGGGCTCGTGCGGGCCCCACCTCACAAATATCCTACCAAGGGGTAGGATATTTCTGGATAGCATCCTATCCAGTTCAACTCAGTTCAAGCCGCCTTTAAGTGGCTTCAAGTGGCTTCCAAGTGGCTTAAGCGAAATAAAATAAAGTTGTCGCAAAATTATTTTATTTCTTAACCTTAAGCCCGAAAATTAAAAACCACATCCGAGCAAACGCAACTCCGGAAGAGGCGTTTCTAAGCGAATACCGGCGCTGCGATTTCATCGGTGCCCTCAGAATTCGATTCCGGGCACCGGTTCAAAAGTTAGAAAAACCCGCTCGTCCGTTCACTGAACGTACCCGAGCCAAAACTTCAGAAAATGATTCCGGGCACACCGGGCCTCGGAATCAGGTGCCGTCAGAAACTGCGTTCTTGTAAAATTCCAAAGAAAATTAAGAAAAAAATTTCCTTGAAATTTACGGGTCTTTACATTACTCCCACCACAGGGCTTTACGTCCCCGTAAAGCTTCACCACAGACTTAGGGAAACAAAGCGGTACTGAGCACGCATCAGAGCCTTCCGATCCCATGTGCTCACCTGGAGATTCCCATGCCGCCATCTGTTGCGCACAAGAGGAATCGATCGCCCATGTAGGACCCGCTCCTGTCGATCCTCTATCTCCACCGGGACCTCCGTATAAGACACTCATCGCCACTGTCTAGCTCCTCATGGTCGATGATATGCGAAGGGGGGTCGAGTACGTATCTCCTCAGCTGGGATACGTGGAAGACATCGTGCACCCGGTGCAACTGAGGTGGTAGAGCCAGGCGATAAGCCACCTCGCCAACCCTGCTGAGGACCTGGAAAGGCCCGATGAAGCGGGGAGACAACTTGCCGCCTCGGCCAAATCTCCGCAAACCACGTCGAGGTGAGACACGCAAGAAGACGTGGTCGCCATCCTCGAACTCTAGTGGCCTCCGCCTCCTGTCAGCATATGACTTCTGCCGGCTCTGTGTTTTCCTCATCCGCTCCTGGATGACATGGACCTCTTCTGACGTGGCCCGGACCATCTCTGGTCCCACATGAGCTGCGAGATTTCTTCTTTGCCGATAAGAGAAACCTGGTCTCATCCCCTGGATGAACCACATTCTTTGCCTAAAACAGTCAATCCTAACATGGATGATACTAATCCATACCAAGGATGACGTCGTAAGGCCTCGACGCTACTACTAAGAGATCCAACCGTTACTCTCGCCTCCAAGGGTTGAGTCACACTGTCGGCATCAGTGTGTGGTAACTGGTCTCCTCCAGTAGATGTCTCACAAGTGAGGGTCAAGTCAACAGTCAACTGGAACCTCTTAGTAACATCACAAAAGAGGACAGGAATGAAAACATCACAAAGGATGCGTCTTTTATTATTGCAGCTCATAATACAAGACGCTACACAAAAGCAACATCAACAAGGATCTAGAAGTGCAAGAGACGTATCCACTAGTTCTGCTCCTGTCCACCTGCTCCAAGAGTTCTACTGTTGCTCAAGCATTTGTCGTTGCCTCTTTCTCGGTGGCTCCCTCAAAGCCTGCGGATCGGGAGTCGGACAGTCACGTGCCAGATGACCCTTTCCGCGACATGAGTAACACAACCTGCTCCTTGCACGGCTAGCTCCGTTCCCACTCCGGGTGCCCTGCACCACCGGTCGTAAAACCCGAGACCGTCTAACTGCTGGTCTGGTCTTTCTGGGCCTCTGCATCATCTGTCTACTGCCCACAGATGACTCGGCTTCTGATCGAGAAACACGTGGCAAAGGCAGCAGCTCCTGATCACGCTCGGGGTGTAGAGCTACTGGCACAAACTCCACCCTGAAGAAGGTCTCAAAGTCTTCCCATGTGAAAGCCATTCCATCGCAAAACTAGAACAAGTGGCTCCACCACCTGCCTGCTGCTGCCTGAAGAAGGATGGCAGCAAAGGTCACCATGAAGTCTGATGGTGTCCCCACTAGCCTGAAGACTCCCACCACGGCCTCCAGCCAATCCTCAGCCGCCTGCGGGTCCATCTCTCCCCCGAACCTGGGTGGCCTCTGGCGCTGGAACTCATGCAGTGCGCGCAAGTAGCGGGCATCGCCTACTGCTGGGGCTGGTGGCATCGGTGGCCCAACGTATGGTAGTACCGCTGGTGCCTCCGCTGGTGCCTCAATTGCAAGAGGGCCCTGTACCGAAGTCTCGTCGCTCGACAGACTGTCAGCACGCTCATCCCTCCGGGCTCTAGCTGGTCGTCCGAGAAAAGACATCCTGAAAGAAACAACGTAACACGATCAAACGATTATACCTGGTGAGCTGACCTGGTTTGAGCTGTTTTAAGGGGGGAAAACTTTGAAAACACACATGCAATCAGTGTTTTCGTGCACAAAGTCGGAAATCAGTTGTCAGGGTCCTGGTGTATGGATACGTCGGCCGCCCGCACCAACACTGGACTCCCTGAACTGAAAACCACACTCGGTACCCTTAACACTATTGCTTCACATAGAAAGAAAAGACGATCAGAGTCTGCGGTAGAACCGACCGCCTCTGATACCAATTTGTCACGACCCGTCCTCCGGGCCCGTGCCGTGACTACCCCAAGCCCGCCTTCCATAGGCCAGGGGCTGGCGACTAGCACCAAAGGCGTAAATCCCGATAACAGGGAAGGCATTGCCTTTATAAGTAACAACCACCACAGAGTCAGCAAGCGGAAAGTAACTACAAGTGCAGAAAAGTAAAGGGGGCCGGAAATACAAGTCCAACTGTAAAGTACAACTCGAAAGGGAAAAACAGCAGCTGGAAGAACGAAGCGGCTCCTGGGTCGTCCGCCTCGATTCCTACCTGAAGGGTAGGTACAGATGGCTCAGCTCCTGGATCGTCCACCACGGATCCTACCTGAAGGGTAGGTACAGATAGCTCCTCTACTCCACAGGTCCTGTCGTCTACTCCGGGTACGTCCGCCCAGTGGTCCACCTCCGGGTACCGACCTGCTCCGCAAGTCTCAACTGCGATCTGCGCTGTCCGTCGTCTGCAACCAACACAACGAAGTGCGGGCATAGCCCGTGCAGGGGTGAGTATAAGCTACTCAGTAGGGACCCCGAGACCCTTAAGGTCTCACTAAATCCAACATGGATATCCACAAAGTAAAGGCAGCAATCACGAAGTAACATCAGACTCTTCTTAGGTATACGCCCATACATATACCTAAGTCATCAAGTAACTCATCCAATCTCAAGGATACACAAAAATCATGAAATCAACGGATAACCATCACCCAGGTATATGCCCATACATATACCTAAGTTATCAAGCGACCCATCTCAATCATGAGGAAACACAAAGGTCAAAGTCTCAGCTCAAACCAGGATTTTCATTATCGAAACCGTAACTGCTGAAGAGCTCCGTCTCTAGAGTGTACAGTGGTCATGTCACGACTCTGAGGTTGCCGCTCACTAACCTAAGACTGCTGAAGTACTCCTCCTGTCGAGTACTGCGGGTTTGCGGCCAACTACCTGGCGCTCCGTCCGCTGAGGGTCTGTCGCCAAGTACCGGGCGCTACCCAGATAGCCTACTGAGGTACTCCTCCCGTCGAGTACCGCGGGTCTGCTGCCAACTACCAGGCGCTCCGTCCGCCGTGGGTCTGCCGCCAAGTACCGGGCGCTCCGTCCACTGGGCTAGTCGACTCACTCCAAGTCGAGTCGGTCAAGCAGTCGTCAGGTCTCAGCCGGCTACACGGTCTCCGTACTCCGCACGCACGTCTCCACTGTCGCGGGTCTGTCGCTACAACCAAGCGCACACACTCCGTAGAGTATCGCGGTTCCGCCGCTACAACCAAGCGCTCCACCGCCAAGGGTCTGCTGCTGCATCCAAGCGCACCACCACTGCCAAGTACCACGGGTCTGCTCCACGAGCTACTGGTCGATACTCCAAGTATCTCAAAGTCCCACGAAGAAGTGTCTCAAAGGTCCGTCTCGGCACAGGGGTCTCAACGCAACAGACGGCGCGTCGATCGGACGCCCGGTCTGTGAGTTATTAGCCTTTTCGTCCCAGGGGCCCGGTTGGTTTCGTGAGCGAAACCAATCCCGACCGTATCTCAACTGCACCCCGAACTCCCATAGGGTATACTCAAAGGGACCGTTACTCAACGTAACCACCAACGCCGCTGACGGCTCGTCAAGCGGACGTCCTGTCTGAAAGATATCAGCTTTCCCGTTCCAGGGGCCCGGTTGGATTTCGGGTACAATCCAACCCGGCCATACTCCGACTGTATCCAAAACTCGGGCGGAGTATGTCAAAAGTTCCGTCTCATCAAGAGGAAGTCAACGAAACAGACGGCGCGTCAATCGGACGCCCGGTCTGTGAGTTATTGGCATTTTCGTCTCCGGGGCCCGGTTGGTTTTTAAGGAAAAACCAACCCGACCGTACTCCACCTGCGTCCAAACCTCGGGCGGAGTATGCCAAAAGATCCGATTCACTAAGAGGAACACAACGCGACTGACGGTGCGTCAATCGGACGTTCGTGGCTCAAGATATGAGCGTTTCCGCTCCGAAGGCCCGGTTGGTTTCGTGAACGAACCAACCCGGCCGAACTCCAAGTAACCCGAAACCATGAGTGCGATATACCAAATCGACCGTCTCGATCCAAGGATCGCGTTGCCGCAGACGGTTCGTCATTCGGAGGTCCGAGGCTCAAGTTATGATCCAAGAACCGAATCTGGTCCGAAACGGGGGGGTCCGGGTCCGGGCCGACCCGGCCCGACCCCCCCCCCCCCCCCCCCCCGGGCGGCGCGGTGGCCGGCGGCGGCGCGCGGCGGCGGGCGGCGGCGCGGCGGGCCGCGGCGGCGGCGGCGGCGGGCCGCGCTGGCGGCGGCAGCGGGCCGCGCGGGCGGCGGGGTGCGCCGCACGGGGTGGTCACGCGGGGGGCTTGATTGCCCCCGCTTCTTCACGGACGGCGCGGCCTTTGTGCCGCGCCTGGGTAACAAATCGGCCCCCACGTGGGGGCCGGTTTTGGAGAGTCAACCGGGGGGGCTGCTGCCCCCCCCCCCCCCTTTTATTGAACCCCCCCCCCCCCCCTCTTAAAGAGGGGGTTATATTGAACCGGCCGGGGAATTTAATTCCCCGGTTTTGTGACATCCGGCCGGCCCGCTGGCCGGCCGGTTTTTACCAACGGGACCGGAAATTCCGGTCCCGCCCTCGACTTCCGACGCCGGCGGCCCGGCCGCCGGTCTTTCCTTCCGCCGCGGCCCGGAACCGGCCGCGGTCTCCTCGTCCCGCCGCGGCCCGGAACCGGCCGCGGTCTTCTCGTCCCGCCGCGGCCCGGAACCGGCCGCGGCGTTCGTCGTCCGGCGCGGTGCGACGGCACCGCGCCCCTTTCGCCACACGTTAATTTCTTCAACGCGGCGCGACGGCGTCGCGTTCTTGATGTTCCTTCCATGGTGTGCGCGCGACGGCGTTGCGTAAAATAAACGCACGATCATCCACGTGGTGCGACGGCACCACGCCTCTTGCTTCCTCCCGCAAGAACAAACAAGATCATTGGAGGGGGTTCGGCCGTGTTCGTGCGGTCCGGCCCCCCTCACGTTAAATTAATAACGCATCTTAAAATAATCAACATCCCACGTTAGTTATACGAACCACGAGAAAAAGAGATAATTAAATATTAAATCAACCACCCCTACCTCGGGTTAAGATTTGAAGATTTGATCACGCTCCGCGGAAGACGGTGTCGCGGAGGTCGGGCGTCGCGGTCGACGTTCGTCAAATCCGCTGACGAAGAGTTATGTCCGAAAAGACACGTCGCTCGGATCTTCGATTGCCGACGAAGAAGGTTCGGGGAGGAAGGAAAGGTCCGAAGATACCGGGTCGCCGAGTCGATGATCCTTGACGAAGTGTTGTCGTTCTTCCTTGAGGATGAAGACGTTCTTCGTTCTTCGTCAGAGCTTGGAGATGAAGGGGAAGCTCTCCAAAGACAAACAAAGAACTCCAAATAAAATAAGACTACCTCTTATTTTATTAACACAACACAAAAGAATTTCAAAGATTCGTTTCTCACCTTAGCTGCCGAACGAGGATTGGCTGCGGAAGAAGAGGCATCGCCGAAGAACGTCGCGGGTAAAGCTCGTCGACGTCGCAGATCTCGGTGTGCGTCGTCGAATTTCGGTCGCCGGCGTTCTTCGCGTTCTTCGCGTTCTTCGCGGGGAGATGAAGAAACAAGATCCTCTCAAATCCTTTCAAAGGATTTTTAGGTTGGTCTTATTTTATAAACATGCCAACACACGAAACCGGTTAAGAAACGATTCATTAAATCCACGAAAGAAACACTCCATTTAATTCACGAAATAAACCGCCCAATTAAATGGTCTGTTAAGAATTAAAGAAAACCCGTCGGTTGACTTTTCAGTTACTTTGACGGGTTTTCGCGGGTGCGTTACTTAGCGAAAGAAACGGCGGGGCTCGTGCGGGCCCCACCTCACAAATATCCTACCAAGGGGTAGGATATTTCTGGATAGCATCCTATCCAGTTCAACTCAGTTCAAGCCGCCTTTAAGTGGCTTCAAGTGGCTTCCAAGTGGCTTAAGCGAAATAAAATAAAGTTGTCGCAAAATTATTTTATTTCTTAACCTTAAGCCCGAAAATTAAAAACCACATCCGAGCAAACGCAACTCCGGAAGAGGCGTTTCTAAGCGAATACCGGCGCTGCGATTTCATCGGTGCCCTCAGAATTCGATTCCGGGCACCAGTTCAAAAGTTAGAAAAACCCGCTCGTCCGTTCACTGAACGTACCCGAGCCAAAACTTCGGAAAATGATTCCGGGCACACCGGGCCTCGGAATCAGGTGCCGTCAGAAACTGCATTCTTGTAAAATTCCAAAGAAAATTAAGAAAAAAATTTCCTTGAAATTTACGGGTCTTTACAGTTAGCCATAAATTATAGGCTTTGAAGATATAGTATTACTCATTGACTTCATCTGGGCTATGAGTTCGAGATCCCATTTCTCAACCTTTTGGGTTTCTTTATCAGGATATATGTGTGTATATGTTGGCTTTCATTTCCCACTTTCTTTGGTTTGAGCTAACTATTTTTTTATCACATTATCACTCTATTTCATTTTTTGCGTCATCCTTATGGGTATTTATATACTCACCCCTACATAGGATTTTCCCATATAAGTTGTGTCTCATAAATATGATCGAGAGATTAGTGAGGTTAATTATAGGCTATATTGATACATGGGTTCAATGACCATGTACGGTGGTTAGACATGGGGATAATGATTATGGATCTCTCAGATTATATTATTTCTAGTAGTTTTCATGTTGGAACTTCATTTCTAGTCGGGCATTTAATTTTTCCCAATTTTCACTTTGTTTGTATTATTTCATAATATATTGTATTCCCCAGATTTTATTATATGCGTGGTCTTTCTCAAGATGTTAAAATTTTACTTTATATTTATATTTACTATTGTATGGATATGGTTGGGTGAGTGTGTATAGTATCATTAGGAACAAGCCTCCCATTATAGTTATTCCTTGTTAGCACATGTCACCATCCCATAATCTATTGGAGTTGGGCCTGGGTTTGGGATGGCCCAGCCTTCCAGAGTCCAGGTGGGGCCCAATGGTTCGGTCCATTACAATAATCAATATAAAAATTGATATTCCAAAACTATCATAAAAAATATTAATATTTTCCCAACTCAATAAATTGAACAACATTAGCATAATACATTCATATAAATAAGGTGGATAGTATCAGTGTATTATATCCCTAATAAATAATAAGATTCACCAAAGTATTCTTACATTAACAAAAATATATTTAAAGTTTGTTGGAAAGTTTTTTTAGGACAATACCATTTTTATTTTGAAATTACTAATTTAAAGTCTAAAAATTTATAGATTATTAATAATTTTTTTTGGAAAATAACTAGGAAAAAATAAAATTATGATTAAATATACATAATATTTATGATGGTGGGAAGATCTATTAATGTAGTAAGTGTTGAAAAAAAGATTATGATCACACCTTCGGTAAAAAGTACATCATTAAAAAAATAAATAGAAGAATCCTTTTAAAAAAATTACAAAGTCAAAAATGGTTAAAAATGAATTAAATAAATCTTGGAGAATATATGAAAATTTATCAAAAACAATTTTAATGAAAATATGGACATTGAAGAAAAATATTCCTAACCGAATAGAAAAACAAATTCGCCTTTCCTTAAAAACATTATTTCAGGATTTTAAGTAATTAGAGGGAGAAAAATGAAAAGAAAATTTTTAATTTATATAAATAACCATTGGATAATAAAATGAATATTATTATTTATAGATATATCATATAATTTTATCACCATAAATTTAAGCATAAAAATCCCAAAAAAAGTGATATTTTAACATGAACCATTTACCCCAAGTTCGACATTCCTAAAAAGTTATTTTAACATCATTTATAATAAATTAAAATTGATTATAATTCCATTAAAAACTGTATTCAAAATTATAATTTCATGTATGATCTACTTATATTATCTTGTCACCCATTTATTAATGGTTTGTTATTAAAATCAATGTTCTGAGTGATAAATGTTTTGTTTTTCATGCATGATTTTGTTTTTCAGTTCTGGTCCTTGATCTTTGATCATGGTTCCACCATATATTTAATGTTAATAATGTAATATATATATTATTATTAAATAATATGAAAATTATTCAATATTTATTAATCATTCAGTTCATAAAAATTTTAACATCATTCATATTGGTGGTAAAACTGACCTGAACAATAGGGTGTCAGAAGGACTGAATGGTTAAAAACATGCCAAGGAATAATCTTAATATAAGAGATAAAAAATATTTAGGTCAAGACTACAATATATATTCATTATATTAAATTTTATAACCATATAAAAAATTATTATATTAAAAATAAAATATACCACCCATGAAGATGGTATTTCGTACGTACATACGAGCAAAACATTCAATTCCCAATGAATGGAAAGGAGGAAAAAAATTCTTCCATAATCATCATAACATCTCTTTATATTTCTTATAATGGATTCATATTGTTAGTTTGATTACAATATATTTAGAGGAAGTATAAGAATAAATAATATTTTAAAGAGTTAGTAAAGATGATTACCCCTTAATTCAGAGTATTCCTTTAGATTACACATTAATCATTCATAGGATGGTATTATAAGAATAAAAGAAGAAACTTTATTTAGATAAAGAATCTAGGAAGTTATATGGTGAGGTATTTTTGATCTATATTTTTTAATGTCCATGAATTTGGGATGATAAGAGGTAATATTTTATAAGTGAGGAGGGGACACATATGTAATGACTTAAAAGATTTAAATAATTTAAAGTCATTTTAGTTTGAAAGGGGAACCAAATAGAAATGGATTATAAATTATGAAAATATAAGGTTTAATTAGATTCAAAAAATAATATTAAGACATGATTAAGTGGATTTTTATCATTATCTCTTAGTTTACCCCTGGTAAACCCATTTTAAACCTAACCATTGTAACATATTTTTAGCATTTTTACTATTCATTATGACCAAAAATTGAGTTAAAAATATTACAAAATATTAATTATTATAATTCTAAAATATAAAATCCATTTTACAAGATTTAACATATGTAGTCATTGAAATTAATTTTAATATTTGTGTAAAAAAATCAATGATAAATGATTTTATAAAAATGATTGATTTAATAATAAAAATGATTTTTCAAAAAAATAAAGTATAATGTTTTTAAAAATATAATTAATTATATTATATTGAATAAAATTATACATTTTTTTATTTAAAACCAAAAAAACTAAAAGTAACCTTTTATATACTTGATTAATATATAAGAACTAAAAATTTTTTTTTATTGAAAAAAACATTACTTGGATTTCTGAAATAATGAGCATATACTTATAAGTTAAAAATCATATATTTATAAGAATCATATTACTTATAATATATATATATATATATATATATATTTAGTATATAAAATCATTTTTTAATATTTCAAGTTATTATTATATCCTTATAATTTCAAAAAAGTGAGAGTTTTTTATAGAATCTGGATTTTCATTATTCTCTCAAAATCCATTATTTCTTAAAAAACTCCAAAAATCACCCTAATATAATTTTTTATATGTTGAAATCCAAAATTAAATTAATTTCATCTATCCAAATTAATGAAATTTGGGGAAAATATATATCAAATTCATAAATAATATAATTTTATCTGTTTTATTTCTTCTCTAGAAAGAAAATATTACTATAATTAAAGCTCAGGTGTTTCCATATGACTAATATAAAAATTGTAAAATGAATCATTCGCGGTAATATTCACTCATATTTAATTCAAATGACTCATATTATGAAATATAACCTGTATAATGAATCATACATAGAACTAAGAATTACTCACACACAATTTTCACGTATGATGTTTTTATAAAATAAATCAAATGTAGTGAAAGTGGAATGAATAATATAAAAATAACTCTTAAATTAATGATAAAATAACTCATACATAGACACCAATAAATAAATGAATCATGAAATGGGTTAAATGACTCATAAAAACAATATTCTTATTAAAATTTTCTTGCATATAAATATTAAATATTTTTATATTTATTTATTTTTATTTATTTGTTTATTTTAATTCTTATATTTACGCTGCGTATTTTTACATTTATTGTTATATTTTTGGTTATATAAAAACAATATTCAAATTGATTAAAATCATATTACATACACATTAAATGGATGTTAATACATAAAACACAATCCTAGAAATCAACGGTGCATGGGCTTTGTGATTTAAATGTAGAATTCAAAAAAACTAAATTAGTTAGTTATCATCACTTCCATGACTATTAATACAAGAAATAAGAAAAAACTGAAAAAATATTTGACATTTTTGTGTATAAAGAAATTTAATAAATACACTTTGATAGAACTGGAATAACTTTCAAGTAGACATTAATTATGCCACCTAAAAAATAGAGGCGTGTTACATGACATCTAAACAATAAATTATTATGATAGCTGGTGATAGGTTCATTTTTTATATTATTCAATATTTTACACTCTATTTATCATAGAGTGATCAATAATACCTCAAAATTCATATATTTTATTAACTAAATTCTTATTTTGTGGTTTTATATACTTCCCATCTATTTTCTATGTTCGTTATTTTGTGGTTTATGATTTTCAATAAAAAATGAAATTGTTTTTGTTATACTTCATATAAAAAGGAGAATTGGGTTGTGCCTCTAGGTAGAATTTTTTTGACTATTCTGGTTGTGCATCAAGGTTAAAAATGTAGTCTATTTAGGTAGTAACACTATTTTTAAGAAGTTATTTATAAGAGGTTTTCACTCCCTATTAAAATTAATGTTTTGATGGTCATTCCTCCCCTAAAAAATATATTTTTTATTGGGTTTAGAATCCCCTTAAAAAAATATGTTTTAGTTGGTGTCATTTCTCTCAGGGATAGATAAAAGTAAAGAGTGGATGATGGATCACTATGATACAAACTACTATAAAAATAATTGTTTTTAATTTTTTACATCGTCCACTGAAGAATAATTTTAAATCTAATATAATATTCAAAATTTTATAATCTAGAAAATTCACAACTCTTTCTACCCTCTTTACCATCCATCCATCTCACCATCTTAGAAAACACAATAAATAAATTAGTCACATTTTAAAAAAAATCAACTCATCACACTCATCCCATCAAAATGAGTCACATTAATAAATAAATAATTTTAATCACATTCATATTATAAATCAATGTTTTAAAAACCAATATTATTTTAAAACTCATAATAAAATTAAAAAAAATCATTCAAAATGATGAGATTTAAATTTAAAATGATCATAATAATTCAATTAAATGTCCATATCATTTAATAAAAAATAAATTTCAAATAAAGAATCAATTTATATATTTTCAAATTTTATCTCATCAATCAAATATTCACTTCCAATTGAGAAAAGGAAATTATATTTTGAATCAAATTAATTTGATTTAGCTTATAATGGAACTTCAATGTCATGAAACAAAGCCTCTAGTTCATGTTTAACATGTTACTCTTCATCTACTGGGTCTTTTTCACTAAAAACATCTCAAATTAACTCTAAATCCAAATTTTAATCCCTATTATTTTGATTTTCTAGATGAAATAAATAAAATGTATTTATTTACTCATAGATAAATTTTTTCCCAAAGTGAGTCTCTATTTATAGAAGTATTTTAAAAACATTTAACAAATTATTTTTTCCATAAAATATCATCTTAAATTTTACCCAAGATAAATAATTAGACATTTATATTTTAAAATGATTTAACTAAGAATAATCTAAATCTCTTTCATCTCCTTTTGAAGTGTTGGAAAAATAAATAAAATTAACATAGTTCCTTACCCAATGGATCAAGGTACTCATGTTTCCAAAATTCATTAGTATTAATAATAAATTTTACATAAAATTACACCTAAAATACAAAATTAATAAATATCCTAATTCTCAAGTCAAAAAATTGTCACCACTTATTAAAAGTTTAATATTCCTCTGTACAATACTAATCAATTTTTTGATAAATACGGGAACATCGGTGAAAATTAAGTAACTTTTAGTGACCTCAAACACTTGTAAAATATATATCAAATCATATAAGATCATGGACAGATATAATAAATAAAAAATAAGTCCCAATAATGATGGAAAAACGAATCTGATTTGGCTAAAACAATAGAAAAAAATGTGTTGTTCCCGGATAATTATCTATCAATTGATGTTTTATATTTTCATTTGTAATTTTCTAATTATAAATTTGAAAAATTGTGTGTTAAAGTCATCTATATCATAAAAAATAGTAGAAATTTAGGAGTGAAATTTTTTGTGAAGTCTATTCATATTTTTTTCTTATTACCTAATCATGAAATATAGTGAAAAACATAGATTCGATCTCATAATGAAGCCACTAACGTAAAATTATTCTCTATTTTTCACTTATTTATTTATATTAGTGAATACTAGATAAAAGTACAATAGGGAAGAACATGAAATTTCAAATCAATAAATAAATCAACATAATTCCTCATTAATATTCTTATTCTAATCATGAGAAACAATAATCAAAACTTTTTTAATACCATAAACCTATTCATGAATATAAATCAATAATAATATTGTAATAAACTATATATGTAATTATGTTCCATCATATAAAAACATAAAATGAAGAAGGGAGGAAAGATTTAAAGAAGAAGTAAAGAATTAGTTTGAAACATATAACGATTTTGTGGAATATTGTTTTCAAATAAATTTAATCTTTTTTATATTTTTTTGATACACGCAACATCAGATTTGGCTTGTGTGACACGCAATATTGATTTTATCTAACGCTACATTCGACACTAAGTTTAAAAAAAATGGGGCATGCTATTAAAATTTTATTTTTTAAAATTATAATTTTTTCCTATCCATTTTAATGGGGATTATTTCTGACCAATTAATTAAAAATGAAATAAAAAACTATTTTAAAATAAAGGTAATTGTTTTTGAAAAATTATTTTTATGAAAAAAAAATGTTTCACCTCAATAAATTAAGAAACACTATTTAGGAATTATTTTAAAGAAAATTTTATATTATATATTAAATAAAGTATTTAATATTATTCTTATTTTTTCAAGAAAATAGATAAGAATTAATCTAACATTATGCTTAAAAACTATATTTTTCTAAAAAGAGGTTTTTTCGCTTTTGTGCACATATTTTAAAAAATATTTTTAAAATTTTTAGTAAAAATATTTGGAAAAATAAATTTCATTTTTTAAATCATAATTTAAAAATTATCATTTGTGAATTTTTTATAATTTTCTGAAAAGATTATTCTTTTGATGAATAATGACAAATACTGAATTTTAATTGAAATCTGTCTTTTTTTTAAAATTATTTATAATTTTAAATTGTGTTTTAAATTTTTTTTAAAATAAAATCAGAGAAATTTTATAGATATTATTCCAATTTATGAATTTTAGTCATTTTATATTGAATTTTGATATAAAAAACCTTGTAAATGATTGAACTTTTTCCCTTTGAAAAACACCCTTTCTCGGTATGTTTATGGGATTAATTTTCAATTAAAATTTTACAATTTTGTGAATATAATATGGAAAAATGGATTCCATATTTGGAATAAGGATAATTTATATTATCTAATAAGTTAAAATTACTTTTTTACAAAAAATAATAGTGAAAACATTAAAAATTAATTACTGCAATCAAGGTAAAAAGGGGTTTATTGGGGGTCAAACTAAAAAGATATGGGTTAAAAGGAGCTAAAAACTTTTCAAAAATCAATTAATAACGATATTTAAAACCTATAATGTATAAGTCTCGATAATATTCTATTTTTCATACTTTCTGAATTAGAAAAATGTTGGTACACCTTCTTCTTTTCAAAACATTACAAGCGGGTCACTCACCTCACTTATAAATGGACACCCCATATCCTCTCCTCTTAAAATCTTAAAAAACATTTTCATCTGAATATACCTACCCAAATTACTTCTCTAATTTCCTTAAATGATCCTATAATCCTTATTTTGGTTATAAAAACAATTGACGAAGGATTTTAGTGCAAACATAAGGAAGATACCAGAAGAAGAGGAAAATTCTTCAATGAGAATTTTTATTTTATTTCTTCCTCCACATCCTAATATTATAATTAAAAAACGATGATATAATATCCTAATTGTCTTAAAAATAATGATATGTATTTATTTTAATTTCATGACCTATAATCATCTCCACTTTCCTCAAATGGGTTACAAAATCACCATTCGTGTGTATGACAGACTACCACCTCACGAACCAATGTTAATCGTTCTTCAATTACAATCTCTCATGATTGGGTGTCATGATGGATATAAAGTATATATATGTTATTTATAATATAATTATAACTCTTTTTTAATAATATCATATATACTTTTTAAATTTCCATTCCATTGGGAATATGATAACATTTCTCATGTGTACGGTGAACTACTTTCTCACAAAGCGATGTGATTGTTTTTACAATAATGCATTACATGGAAGATACAAAGAATACATTGAATTAACATATGTGATATAAATGAGATAATAATTATATTAATGATATATTTATCATTCTGAAAAGGTAATATATCATTTTTTACTACCTTTTCACTCATTGAAAGATGATAACATCGTTTGTGTACGAGTTGACTGCATCCTTCACAAAGCGATGTGACTACCTCTTTTCATCACCACACCACATGGATGATATGTATAATAATATTTAAATAAATAATATTATATTACTATCAATGTAGAAATAAAAACAATATTACATTCCCTTTTTCCATAATGACCTTTGAGAAACGTAAACATTACCCATGCATACATATTGTCTACTATCTCCAACATCATAACGTAATTAATTTCTCAAAATAATATTTCATTATGTTTGTTACAAGTATAATTGATGTATAAATTTGATTATTATTTCATTATTTTTATTCTGAAAATTCTGGAATTATGATCAAACAATGAGGAATGAAAATAACAAATCAAAACATATATGAAAAATAAAGCGGTTATTACCCGAAACACGATTTTAATAGATTATTAGAAATAAATGGGTAACAAATTATCATAATTAGATAATATATGAAATAATATATATAATTATTATCCTATAATATATGTATATTATACTTATATTTATTATATAAGAGTTTCTAACACGTACGAATAAATTTGAGACTTAATGTAAGGGATTTCTAGTCTCTCTCTTTTTTATATTATGTTATTTTCTATTGGAGATTTTAATTCAAAATATTATTCAAGCGGTAAGGGATTCCAGTCTCACTTTTTAATTCTATGAGACACATGCCATATTCACCACCTATTTCCCTTATATGTTGTATATACTAACCAGTAATATTTAATATAATTATTATACTTTAAATTAAAGGGATTTAAATTTCTATTTTAGGATCTCCCTTTCATGGGGTTTATGATTCAAACATTACCAAACTCGTAAGGTATATTTGCCTCAATTTTCATTCCATGAGGCATATGTTATGTTATTCACCTATATTATTTTATGATATATATATACTTCAAATTTTATATATAATAAGATTAATTTATTTTTTATCATTATACATTAATTTTCATTTAATTTTATTCCTTCATAGATATTACCATTCAAAGTTACCAAAGTAGTAATGATTTCATGTTGCAATAATCTTTATTTATCTGTTGGTTGAAAACATTTTTTTCTTCCAAGACCATGTTTTCATAAAATTTTTACAAAAATGTTTTTAAAATTATTCAAATTATTTATTAATTAAATTTTAACCCATGTTTTACTCTTAAATTTTTTTAAAGTAATCTTCATATCATCTTTAAAATAATTCACATTTGGATTACACAGGAAATGTGAAAGGAATATTTTTCTTTATGTGTACGACATGAATATAGTTTTCCACTTTAATGACCATTATTTTAAATTACTATTCCTTTACAAGTATACGAATTTATTTTTAAATAAAATTATTTTTGAAAAAAATATGTTTTAAAGATTGTTTTTCAAAATGGAAAGCATATTTTCCACAAGAAATATTTTAAATGATTTATAAATATTATTTTATAATTTTTTAGGGTTATTATAAAATAAATGTATTTCTAACATTTTTTATGTTTAAAAAAAATAAAATAGAATTTATTTTCCTTAAGAAGTGTTACAAGTGGTTTATCATTCAAAATCATTCTCTATCTAAGATGACATCATTTGATATAATTTATTCTTTACTAGAGTTATGAACCAAGGATACCATTATTATTCTTAATAAAAATGGATTATGATGAAAATATGTTTATGAAATCAATTTCTCTTCCATAGTTTATACAATGAAAAAATTATTATGAAACCAACTTCTTTTTCCTTGGGTTATATTGTGATGAAATGATGAAATGATTATGAAACCTTCTTTTTTACGTGGGTTATGATATGATGAGATTATTATGAAAGCCCTTTCATTTCATGGGTCATGATATGATGAATGTTTTATGCTCTTTTATCACAAATATGTATTATTTTCACTATGTGATGGGTGGGACCTATATCCACCTCTAATGCATTGGGAAAATATTTATATCTCCTGAGTTAGATAAGAATGAATTAGGTAGTTAGCCTAGTTTAATAAGTGACTTTGTCTGTTATGATGGTCTTGGGAGTAAACCTGGATAACTAAGATTGTTTGGGAGTGAACCTATTATACTATTATATCATTGCATATAGGACTTTAAAAATATTGAATTAACTTTCTATGATTTTCTGTATAACACAATTCCATTTTGTATGCCAATGTTATGCTATCATGGATCATGTGGTTTAATTTAATTATGATTCATGTCTTATGAACTCCTAATATTTATATCATGACTCAAAATTATGATCTTTCACATGCAGGATATGGTTTTTATATGTTATTCTCATGTTCTAAAACCCTTATGTTCACATTGCTCTTATGTATCTTCTTTTTTTCCTTTACTGAGTATCTGAGCTCACCGTTTCTTATGTTTACTTTCCCCAAGTTACAAATAAAGGTTTTATATAGGTTATTTTGGTGAAGGGTAAAAAATTAGAATATCTTCATGGGATATGTTTAAGATATTTCACAAAATTAGAAGATTGTTTACCTTGTATCCAAATACACTAAACTATTATCGTCCTCGGGTGTGTTTTTGTGTAATAAATTGAATATTCATCTAAAAATATGTAATATCTATGCAAGAAAAACCAGGGTTGCTATAATTGGTACTATAGGAAAGGATTAGTTAAACTTCTGAAACTAGGATGAAAAAATGTTAGTGATATCCCTAAAGGTATTTATATAGATATTTCTAGGAATGTATCTATGAACGACTCTATGGATGGATCAAATTATAGGAAAATGAAAATGAGATTTTGGTAAAGGATATATAAAGTGGTTTCCAAGAAATTGCATTCCTATATGTATACTACATGTGGATGTGGCACTTGAATAGAGGTAACTAGGGGTGATAACTTTAATAATATAACATTGAGATGGACTTGATCATCACGTGGTGTGTGACAATAATCCTTGTTACTCACCTACTTTTACACATCTAGGGGATATGCTTTGAAAATTCAAAAAATCTTTATGAACTATCATGAAGGATTTAAATAGATGATAACCAAGGATAACCTTGGTTAAACCAAAGTTTTAATAGATTTCAAATAATGTGTTTTTATTTATAAATACTATAAATGATTTTTTAGACTTTTTGGTTTCCAATTATGATTAAAATTTCACACACTATGATTTTTTTTAGTTAAATGATGAAGCCATAAGTAATTATGTTAACATTGAATTATATGTACAACTAGGTGACTATGAGCGACTAAATTGGATTATTAATAGAGATAAATATATTGTCATTATGCCTAATAATATGTCATGATATATATTACAAACAATATTAACTTTGGGGATATTTCTGAAGTGTCAAAAAAATAAAAATATAGACTTTTATAAAATTTCATGTGGTAATGAAAATAGAGGAAATAATATTCATCTTTATACATGTCAAGAAGTTGAGAAAATCACTTAGATAAATATATTAAATGTAAGGTTATATGATATTTATGTCGAAAATAATTCCATAGAGTGAAAAATGTTTTAGGAGTTCAATGTCTTATGTGTTGCAAACATGGGAATTTTCCAAATCAATGCCCTAACCCAAGAATTAACTTCTTGATCAAAGAAGTTCCTATTCTATTTCAATTATTAATGTTGAAGGATTGAATTATTTATGTGATGGGAATAAAGGATTATGTTGTAGAAGTATTTTATTAATAGTATTTGGGTTTTCAGAATCATGAAACATCTAAGTATAATGTTATTTTTAGAAGCATATACATTTCTAAGTGAGATTAAAAGAAGATATAGTAATTCAATCATTTGTTATAAGTTTAAGGTTGGTCATATGTTTAAATTCTTAGACATCCCTCTTTAGGTCTTAAATGATGGGATTTTAACAAGATTAATGATATTTTGAGAGACGTTTATTGAAATGAAGTCCAAGGATTTTGAGGAGTAATTACTTTTTATGAACATGTATTTAAAGGTATTGGTAACCTTTAGAGTTTATCTTAACTTTTATGTTAACATAACTATAGATTATTTCAATTTTTAATTTTTTTAATAATATATCTTTGGAGAAAATATAACCTATAAATTGGGAGAGAACATGTTGCATCTGGAAAGGTAGTAGGGATTAGCCAAACATCTAAAGGAATACAACAGTATGGTACCTACCACTGGTCTATATGAAAGATAATTTCTACTGGGACAACATTAAGAGATATATTTTGGAGTATGTATCTCGATTTATAGTATATCAGCAAGTCAAGGATGGGGGAAAAAGTTCAAAACGTATTATATGACTATTATCTACACTAGAAAAGAAATGTGAAGAAATCATTGTGGGTTTGTCATTATACTCTAATAAAAAATCTAAAGGTCATAATCAAACATGAGTTATATTTTATATCATCATAAAGTTAATAGTATCACTATTAGAGAATATTTCCCTTTGTATATGATTTATAAGATATAAATTAATGACTTGTTAAGGATTTTATGGAGTTAATAATTTTTTATCTGATCGGGATCCTAATTTTATCACATATTTTGGGAAAATTAGTCAGCAATATCTAGATATATAGTCAAGTTTCATCACTACATATCATCCTCAGATAGATGTTTAGTCTGAAAAAACAATTCAAACCCTAGATTATATTTTAATATGTTTCTCCATATATTTTAATGGTGGTTGGGATCAACACCATTCTTAAGATGATTTTTCTTGAAACAATATATTTCACTCGACCATTTATATCGCTCTTTATGAACCCCTTTATGTAAATAAGTGTAAAAATATAATGTGATGGAATGAAGTTGTGGAAATAATGTTTTGGGATATAAGAAACCTAATGAGATGGCATAGAAGGTTAGATTCATTTAGTAATATGTAATGACATCACAAGTTTGATGGATATTTTATTTTTTAATGGTTGATGAAATATAGATTTTTAATTTGGTGATAAGGTATTTCTATAAATTTCTCTATGGAAGAAATAAGGGAAAACCAATACCAAGATAGATTGGTCCCTTTAAAATACTTGAACTTATCAGAATAGTATCTTATCATTTGGATCGTCCAACAAGCCTCTCTCATGGTCACAATTTATTCCATGTATCTCTCATGAGGATAAACATACCTTATCCATCACATTTACTAACCTCATAGGTCGTACTGCTGGAGCATGATCTTTATTATGAGGAAAAACTTGTGGAGATTTTAGATCGTAAAAAAAGTACTAAAAAACAGGACTATTCACCCGGTCAATGTTTTGTGGTGAAACCACCAAACTGAGGAATTTATATAGGAACCTAAGGATATAATGAGGTATAATTACATTCATTTATTAGTACCAAAGTGAATAATTTCAAGGATGAAATCCATTTTAAGGGTGGTAGAATGTGACACCCCAAGATTATGTGAAATTTTTTTCTTTAAAAATAAAATTAATGTTCTCTATATTTTTTGTTACATGAAATACTCAGTTTATCTTTTTTTACTTGCAACACTGATTTTATATTGTGCTACACACAATACCAATTTTATTAAAAATATGGCATAATATTATAATATTATTATTTAAAATCATATTTATTGCCTAGTTGTTTGAATAGTGGGTATGAATAGGATTTTTTCAATTTTGAACAATCACTTTTTGCACATGTATATAAAATTAATTCTCTTGTGAGCAAATAATTATAAATTAAAATAAAAACTATTTGAAAATAAAGGAAATCTTTCTCAGTAAACTTATTTTTATACAAAAATCATTTTTTACCACAATAAATTAAAAAAAAATGGTGAATTATATTAATTAAATTTATATATTACATATTAAATCAAATATTTAACATTCATATTATTAATTTTCCTGATAATATAAAATAATAATATTAATTTTACGCTTAAAAATTATAATTTTCTAAAAAATGTTTCATCACATTTTTTCCCACTTATTTTAAAAACAAAATTGATACTATTTGAAACATTTTTTGAAAAAAAAATCATTTTGGAAATAGTCATTTCCAAATTAAGTTAAGGTGATGTTTTTGATAATTTTTTGAAAACATTATTTTTTTGATGAATAACTAAAAATACTGAATTTCAACTGATAACTACCTTTTTATTTAAATTATTTAGAAAATTAATTTATATTTTATATTGTTTAAAATTAATATTCATTCAATTGTATATATATATTAATACAATTTAGTACATTTTATCTTTTTCATGTTAAATTTTGATATAAAACCTCGTAAACATTTGAATTTTTTCTCTTTGAAAAAACATACTTTCTCATCGCATCTCCAGGATTAATTTTAAATTATCTACTCTCATTCATATGAATTTAACAAATATAAATGTATTGAATATTAT
Organism: Viscum album; assembly: GCA_963277665.1. Classification (NCBI taxonomy): domain Eukaryota; kingdom Viridiplantae; phylum Streptophyta; class Magnoliopsida; order Santalales; family Viscaceae; genus Viscum; species Viscum album. Next base: position 715,439,067 of record OY728128.1, on the reverse strand, counting down.
TAATAATCAGAATAAATATTATTTAATAAGTTCAAATTAATGTTTTTAAAAAATTAATAGTCAAACCAGTAAAAATTAATTATTGTGGTTATTGTAAAAAGTAGTTTACCAGGGGTTAAACTAAAAAGATAAGGGTTAACATAACCTAAAAATTGTATAAAATATATATTATAGAAATATTTAGGCCCTATAATTTATAATTATATATAATAATCCATTTTTGAACCTTTCTTCAGGAGAAAAATGGGGTTACACCTTTTTCTTTTCAAAAAAATTACAAGTGTTCCACACACCTCACTTATAAAAGGTCACCCCATATCCTCTCATCTTCGCCTCTTAAAACCATTTTATTTCCACAAACACGTAATAAAACACTTCACAAATTCACACATATAATCCTATAATCCTTATTTTAGTCATAAATCCAACCTAGGAATGCTTTTCTTACAAACCTATGGAGGATACCAAAAGAAGAAGTAATGTTCTTCAATGACGGTTTTTATTTTATTACTTCCCCCACCTCCTTAAATTCTTATTAAACCATGCTGATAAAATAATCTAAGTATATTAAAAATATGGATATGTTGTTATGATAATTTCATGACCTAAAAACATCTTTAGTTTCATCAAATGGGTTATGAAATCATCATTCGTGTGTATGAAGGACTACCACCCTGCGAATCGATGTCATTGGTTTTTCCATTACCACCTATCATAGTTGGTTATGATGATTGATGAAAAATATATATGTAATATTAGTAATATAATAATACTTCTATAGTAATTATATCATATATACCATTTTAGTTTCCATTTCATAGAGGATGCGATAATGTCACTCCTGTGTATGGAAAACTACCACCTCATGAAACGATGTCATTGGTTTTTCACTAATGCTTTACATGGTAGATAATTAGAACAAAGGTAGTGAATATATATGAAATATAAGAAATTATTATGATATTAATGAAATATTTATAACTATTAAAGGATAATATATCAATTTCATTCATACCTTTTCACTCACTAAAACATGATAACATCGTTCATGTACATGTGTACTAACACCTTCATGAAGCGATGTGACTCTCTCTTTTCATCCCCACACCACATGGGTGATATTAATTAGTATATTCATGTAACTGATATTATATTATTATCATTATATATATTAATTATCTTTTTTCTATAATGATCGTTGAGAAATTGAAACATTACTCATGCTTACGTACGACTTATTATCTCCGTGATCGTAATGTACTTCATTTATCACAACCATCTTTAATGATTGGTCTTAAAAGTATAATTGATTTTTAAATTTTATAATTTCTTTATAATTATTATTATTTAAATTATTTAATCATGATCAAAGTAAGAGTACCAAAAAATAACCAAACAAAACTCTTACAAAAAAACAAAGCATTTATTACAAGAAACGTTGACTTAAAAAAAATTGTAATAAAAGGGTAATTAATAGTCATAGGTAAATAATATATGGTATAATATATATAATTATTATTCTATAATAAATTTATAATAAACTTATTTTTATTATATAGTATTTTTTCACATGTACTAAGTAAGTCGAGACTTATAGTAAGGTTTTTTAGCCTCTATTTTATTATTGGGATACATATGAAAATTCACCACTCATTTCATTTTTGTGGTGTATATACTACCACTTTGAAATGTTATATCATGAATCTCTACATTTTAATGATATTTAAGGTTTCATTTGATGTGATTATTTATTAGGGATTAGGATTCAAATGATTAATGAAGCGGAAATGTAAGGAACTGACCATAAACATCCCATATTCTAGTGACTTTAGGCTATAATTGACATTATTTATTTCCCAAATATCATTTAGGTTTATAGTTTTAGAGAATATTAAAAAAAACTTAAATAGTAAACTCATAAATTACATGTTTACCCTTATACTCAGTATTCATTCTTTTTTAAACCAAAGGAAACCCTTTTTAAAATAAAACATGATTTATTTTCATTACAAATCTTCAATACAATCTTTAGAACATCTTACGTGTCCTAACAAATCTTTAACACTGGTGAAAATCATTTTAAAAATTTTGATGAGAAAAAAAATCTTATCAAGGGATTCATAAATAAATAAAAAATTTATCCCTGTGAAAGCATTAAAACCCATGAAAACATTCTCATAAAGTAATACTTCTCAACCTTAAGCAAAAGTAAATACTTTGAAAATAATCTCATTGCTTACCCTTTTTGAAATTAAAATATTACTAGAATTGAAATAACAATGTGGTTAACTTACATACATGTCACTCTTATGAATGGAATAACGATGTAGTTGAATTCCATACACGTCACTCTTATAAATGGAATAACAATTTGGTCGACTTCTATTACAAATGAAATATAGGGCTATCATGAACCCACCCATCACCAATTTATCCTCGAACCATCTATCATTAGTTTATCATGTAAAGACCCTTCAAATTTACAAGTATCATTATATAATTATAACATATAAAAGCTTTCAATTTTCAACATATCACTCTTAAAATTTATTTTTCACTGAGAAAAAATTTCATGTTATTGAAATAATAAATTCATTTTCAATGCCCATTTTCAATAACAAAACACCCAAAAAGAAAAATGGGGTTTACTTTTATTTTCATAAAAATATGAAGGGTTTTAGAGGTAACTAAATAAAAAATAGACATAAAATTTCCTTTATAATACTTCTCTGTCCATATAACTAACTATGTAAAAAAAAATCAAGAATATTGTTATGGAGGAAAGTATTTAGAATTTAACTCTTTAAATGTATAAAATGATATTTTTAAATCAAAGGGTCTCATACCATTTTTAAACATGTAAATAATAAACCCCATAAAGAAATATAATTTAACAAAACATTAAATAAAAATATAACAAATAAATTCATGATATCATATGTCAGAGGTTTTTTATGTATACTTTTTTAAAAAAGGTGGATGTATAACATCAAAATATGCCTTAATGACAACAGAATGAGATGAAGTCCCTTACAAATATAATATTATTTATCAAAAAGAATATGTTATGTGCGTTATATGTAAATCCACAAAAAAACTAGTGTAAATAGAATATAAAAAAATAAAAAACAATTTCACACATAATCATAGCATGGCATAGTCAAATAAGTATAAGTTTAACTCAAAGAAAGGAAATTGAGTTAAAAATTCACTTACCTGGAGTCCAAAATGTCATATACATTATTTATCATCCTTGATAATAAAATTTGTTTAATTTATTCTATATTAGTAACCCTTTATTTATTTCTTATTACTTTTATATCACTCATTTATATGTTATATACAATTACTTATTCATTTAAGTTCACATCTGATGTTTTGACGATATTCGGTACCTAAGTCCAAAATGACTTTAGTAAGATGTATACATTCAACCTAATAATTAGTATATCATCACCAAAATAATATTAATGTCATAATAATAATTACTAAATATAAATTATACTTTTGAATCCATCCAATAATTATGGTTATGAAAAATGAACTACATTACAATAATAGAGATAGTAGGTTGTTGTATGCATGAGTTACATTTTGATTTTTCAAAAATAATTATAGAAAGAAGAAAAGTATTATTTTATCTTTATGTAACGATAATAATATAATTAATATCATATTAATAATTTAAACATACTTATATATATCATTCATGTGATATGGTGATAAAAATTAATCACATCTGTTCATGGAGGTGATAATTCACACATACACACGAATGATGTTATCATTTTTTTATTCATGGAAATTTAAGAATTTAAATGATATATTATCTTTTAATAATGATAAATATTTAATTAATAGAATATATAGACTTTTAATTCCTTCATTATAACCATACTTGAGATGTGGTGAAGAAAAACAAATTTAATCAGTTAGTGAGGTGGTAGTCCGGCGTACACACAAATGATAACTTATTTTCCCATTCCTGGGAATTGGATATGGATATGGTTCATTAAAATGTAATAATAACATCTCACTATATGTAATATACTCGATTAAGTGTGTTATAATGGTTGAAGATCATCTGAGGGATCTAGAAGAAGAAATAAAATAGAAATGCTGATTTAAAAACGATAACTCTTCTTTAAAAATCCTCTCTTACTCAACACCTTAAGAAAACTATGGGTGGTTTTATGCCCAAAATAAGACCTCATTAATTTTTATATTTATTATAGGAATTTATTTTAATATTTATTTTCGAATCAAAAATGGTTTTTAAGAGTGAAGTAAAGAGAATAAGAGGTTCTCATTTATATGAGTTGGGAGGGGCACTCTTGGAACTACTCAAAATATGAAATTAATATAAATTAATTTTCTATTAAAAATTTATAAAAAGTGAGTTATTTTTATTATAATATTATTATGGTTCTAAATCCCTAAATCTATTGAGAATTACATAAGTTATTCTAAATTTATTTCCTTATATTTTACTTTTTAACCATTATTTAACCCCATCAATTCTTATCGAGACAACATCGATATTAAACCATTGATAGAAAATATTGTTAATATAAAATGAAAAAATAGCCACAGTGAATCCTGGATGAAATTTTCAACCGTTTACTATTAATTTGGAATAATTTAATATTTTTAGTAATTTTATATCATTTAACAAAATATTAGTTATTTTAAATATCATTAACGTCAATTTTGACATTATTCATTGCTATGACTTTTAAAAAATAAAAACAACAAGGTATCTCTTAAAAAATTGTTTTCATTCAACCCCAAATTTTGAATTTAATATATAATATTCATTTGTGACATAAATTATCTCAAATTATATTTATTTTAATAGTTTAATATCATGTATTTTATTTTTTCCAATAATTGAATAATTACTCCATCATCATTATATAACAATTTAAGGTAATTATTCCCCACCTAAAAATTAAAATTAAATTACTAATATGAATATAAATATTTTAAATTTAAAATTAATATTTATAGTATTAATTATATTCTATATAACCCCATATTAAAATTGTTATACTTATTAAAACATTAGTGTGATAAGTTTAACTTTTCTTAAAATAAAATACTATAAGGGTTTTAAAGTCATCTAAGTGACTCCAAGAGGTAATAAATTCATAAAAAAATTATTTTGGTCTAAAATATCTCATAAAATAAAATTATTACAAGTTTTTGTTAATTCCATATTCCTTAGCATAATTATTTGTACCCTTAATTAATCGGTTTACTCAAAATTGTGGTAATAAAAATTACAATGTTTACAATTCATACTCTAAAAAATAAAAGAGATCTATTTACTAAATTTTTCCCATATTAATAAAAATATTTAATCCATTTTTAAAAATTAAAAACACGTTATTGGATAAAATAAATTAAAGATTAATCACTTAGATGGGAAGAGAAATCAAGTTTTTATAGTAAAAATGTTCAAAAGTTAGGAATGTTTTTATATCAAAATTAAATATAAAAATCATTATAATGGAATAAATTGTATTATTATATTTATAATTTTTATAATTTTACTTTAAAAAATTTAAAATATAATTTAACATTATAAATAATTTAGATGGAAAGTTTGTTTTCAATTAAAATGCAGTATTTTCCACTTTTTGTCAAAACATAAAACTTATCAAAAAAATATCAAATATTAAACAAAATAAATTTTTTATACTATAATTTTAAAATTAACTATTAATTTTTCAAATAAAATTTATAAAAGTTTAAAAATTTAGGGTTAAAATAAGTGTGTCATTTAAAAACAGCAAAACTACTTTTAGAGAAAATATATCTTTTATGCGTAAAATTAGATTGATTTTTATATCATGTCTAGAAAACACATATAATGAATTTAAAATAATATATTATATTTAGATATTATTAATATAATCAATCAAGGGTGATTTTTTTATTTTATTTGTATAAAACAAACTTGTGTGCATTTAAATAGTTTCCAGAAACATATTTCCTTTTATTTCCAAAAGATATTTATTTTCATTTATAATTAATTAGTCACCAATGAATTCTTTATATATTAATTACTAAACCACATTTTCATAATTTAGTAAATACTTATCATTCCTAACATTATAATATCTATGTTATAACAGTAACATTTAAATAATAATATTTAGTTGTTTATTTAAGCTTCATGTTTCATATCATGTATTCAATCGAACATAGAAATTCCTTCTTAAAATATGAGGATGTTCTATTCTATCCCCCCCTAATAAATATTTTCCCCATAATTTATAGTCAATATTGGTAACGACTGTTCAAATACTCAAAATACCTTTTTTTAAATACCACATCAGAACAAGGATCAATAAAACATCCATTTCTAAAGAGAGAAAGGAAAGTATGAAGGTCATTTGAGATAAAACATACTAGTATTACATGTTGAAAAACGTGGAAATGGATGAAAAAACAATTTATCACATTATTATGGAGAGTCAAATAGAACATGATCATTATAAATTTAACCATCAAAACCCCGTAAATATGTGATGAGTTAAAAGACCATTGATTTCTCGGTAAGAAAAGTAAACAGATTACGTTTTTATTTAAAGATTCCTAGAGTTGATGAATTTATTTCAAATATATTCTAAGAACACAAGGATATCTACATACTTGAAAATAATATTTTTATCTTTTAATAAATTTCCACCACAAACTAAAATTTTTCTCTAAATAATAAGTATTAAAGATAAATTCCTCATGTCTGAAGCACTCAAATGAACTTCTAGAGAATCACATAATCCATAAAAGATTTACTATATATTTATAATATCTTTAAACATTAACCAAAGCTAAAACCTTCAGTACAATATAAGATAATTCTCCAAAAATAGTAAACCTTTATATGATGAAAAAATACTTCAATCTCTAAAATTCTATAGTGATACACCATGATCAACTTAGATCATTACACAAAAAACTATCCTTAAAATCGATCAAAAATATTCTAAATTAAGATTGAAACCCAAAATTTATAAGTATTTGCAGATAAATTTTAATATTTTTATCTAAAAACCATTAATAAATCATAAAATATTTTACAAAAACATAATTCCTTAACCATATAATATACAAGATATGCTAAAAATTTTCATAAATAACTTGAATCAACATAAATCCATAATAAAATCATTTATGCTTCAAAAATATACATTACTCAAAAAATATAATCCCTTTTTATTCTATTCACATTAATAATATATAATTCCCAAAATATTGAACATATTATTAAATAACATTAACATTCTCAAAATCCATCACATAGAACCTCTAAAGGGGTGTCTAAGACATTAAACCTATAATTATACTTAAAATTTTAAACAGATTATAGTGTCTATAACTCTTAATAACACCTCACATGAAAACATCCTAATCTAACAAAATTTCTAAACTCTTAAATAATACCAACTGTAAGGACCCATCCTTATCATATTCTAGTGACTTTAGACTACAATTGACTTTATTTTCTTTCCAAAGATATTTTAGGTTTAGAGTTTTATATAATTAGGAAAAATAATTACATATTAAACCTATACATTACAGTTGGAAACATATTCCTATTGTCCATTATTTTTTTATCAAGGGAAAACCTTTTAAAATAAAACATTATTTCTTTTCCCAACACATATTAAATACTTTAATCAAGACATATTATTTATCCTTAATAATATTAAAGGCCATTGAAAACATTTTAAAAGTTTGTATGAGCACCAAAAAGATCAGTAATGGATACCAGAAGAAGGAAAACGGTTAGTCATATGAAAACATAAAGACCCATGAAAACTTTATCGTAAAGTAATACCTTTCACCCCTAATAATAAGTAAATACTTTGAAAATAATCTCATTTCTTACCCATTTTTTAATCATAATATAACCAGAAAACCAATAATAGGAGTAGAAAATACATTAGGGTATCCTGAGACATAATTATACTCAAATGGAATATCAATCCATTCAGCATCCATACATGTCACTCTTAAAAATGGAGTAACCATACAGTCAACTTCAAAACCCAATGCATTGGAGGTCTATCATAGACCCACCTATCCTTAGTTTATCATGGAACCACACATCTTTAGTTTATTATGTAACCACTAGTCAAATATCCAGGTACTATTAAGTAGTAATAAAACATAAAAGCTTTCAATTATATATATGTCACTCTTAAAATTTTATTTTCACTCATAAGAAAAAATTTCAATTTATTTAATTAATCAATGCATTTTGAAAACCCATTTTCGATAACAAAATACCCAAAAAGGAAATATAGGGTTTTATTTTTCCATTTTAAAAAACATGGAGGCTTGAATAGTATTCCATATTTCATAATAGACATAAATTTTTTTTATAATCCTTTTATATCTATATAAAAAAATATGTAGAATTTTATCAAGAATATTTACATTAAGGGAAATATTTTGAATTTAAATATTTAAAAATAGATTTTTAAATCAAAGTGTTCCATACCATTTTGAAAGTTTTGAATCATAATCCCCATGGAGGAATATCATTTTATAAAACATTAAATAACATGATAATAAATAAATTCCATATATGGTATGTCAAATCAGTTTTATATATGCCTCAAAAAAGAATGTGGATTTATAACATCAAAATATACCTCAATTAAAGGAGATTGAGATGAAGTCCTTTGCAAATATCATATCGCTTATAAAAAACAATCTATTATGTGTATTAGATTAAAATACACAAAAAAATTATTGGAAATAAAAAATAAGAAGATAAATATTCATTTCACACATATTCTAAGAAAGACATAATCAATGAATTAGAAGTTTAACTCAATGAAAGGAGGTTGAGTTAAGAATTATCTTACCTTGAGTCCAAAATGCCATGTACATTCTTTCTCGTCCTAAATAATAAACCTAGGTTAATTTATGATTTCTTGAGAACCATTTTCATGTTTTTTATTCCATTTTTATCACTCAATTTTAATTTAAATATATTACTTATTCATTTAAGTTCACGTTAGACATTTTGATGATATTTGGTACCTATGCCCAAAATGTCTTCATATTATTCCTTTTATATCTATAGTCAAAGTGGTAATTATTACATCATCTCCCAAATAATATTAATGAAGTAATAATATTTTTTATAAATCAATTATACTTTTAAATTCATCCATTAATTATGGTTATGAAAAATTCACTATGTTACAATCATGGAGATGGTAGGCCATAAGTACGCATGAGTAACATTTTCATTTTTCAATGATCATTATGAAAAGTAAATGACAATTTATTTATATTGAAATAATTTTTATAATATAATTAATATCATATTAATAATTTAAATATAATTATATATATTATTCATGTGATATGGTGATGAAAAATGAATCACATTGGTTCGTGGAGATGATAATTCACACCTACGCAAGAACAATGTTATCATTTATATGTGCATGGTAAGTTAAGAATTTAAATGATATATTATATTTTAATAATTATAAACTATTAATTAATATCATATATATATATATACTTTTAATTCTATCATTATAACCAGTATTAATAGATGATGATGGAAAATGAATTTCATTGATTCATGAGGTTGTAGTCTGTCATACACACAAACAATAACATCTTTTCCCATTTTATGGAAGTGGATATGAATATGGATAATTCTATAAAAATAAGAAAATAAACTATTTTTAGGATATTTGAGTTATTATTTTATCATGTTTGAATAATGATTGGGAAAATTTTGAAGAAGAAATAAAACAGAAGCTCTTAATTAAATGATACCTCTTCTTTAGAAACCCTCTTTTTTCTTAACACCTTAAGACCACTAAGGGTGGTGTTGTGCACAAAATAATATATATATAATTTCTTTAGGTATTATATGAACTAATTTGGTCAAATATTGGCTGAACCAAAATGGATTTTAAGTGTTAATAAAAGAGAATAAGAAGATCCCATTTATAAGAGAGAAGAGGGGCACTTTGGAATTTCTAAAAATATTAAATTAATATAAATTATTTTTTAATAAAAATTGATCCAAATTGATATATTTATAATATAATATTTTTCTATTTCTAAATAAAATCATATAATAAAAATAAGATAACGTTTGACTAACTTTATACCCTTATCTTTGGATTTTAACCCTTATTTAACCCCTTTAATTCTTACTCACACAAAATGGATTTTTACTTTTTGAGGTTCAATATTGTTAATATAAAATGGAAAAAGAAATCATAAATCAATAAAAGAATACATTTTCAACAATTTCACAAAAATTTGGATGGATTTAATTTTTTTATAAAAATTATATAATTTAAATAAATATTATATATTTTCAATATCATTAATTTCAATTTTTTCACTTTTCATTACATTGAATTTTACAAAATAAACAAAAAAATACAAGATATATTCAAACCAAATCATTTAATACATCCCCAATATGTCAGCTGAATCTATAAAACTATTGTATGACATTAATTATTTCAAATCATATTTATTTGAATAATTTAATTATCATATATTTGATATTTCCAAAAATTGAATAATTATTGCATCATCATTGTATAATTGTTTAAGGTAATTATTACTTCCACAAAAATTAAAAATAAATTACCAATATAAATATAAATATATTATATTTTAAATTAATAATTATAGTTGAAATTATATTCCTTATAACAACATATTAAAAAATGTATACTTGTCAAAAACATTAGTGTTACAAGTTTGAATTTTTTTAAAATAAAATATTATAAGGTTATTAAAGTCTTCCAAGTTGCTCTAAGAAGACATAAATTCATCCCAAGGGTGATTTTGGTTGAAAATAACTCATCCAATATAATTATTACAACTCTGATGGAAATTTTATATTGTTTATCATAATTATTTGTACCCTTAATTACCTATTCTACTATTAATCATGGTAATAGAAATTACTATGTTTTCAATTCATATTGTACAAAAAATAAAATGAAAATATTTAATAAATTTTTAACTTATTATTCCAAATATTGAATCCATTTTTCAAAATTTAAAACACATTATTGGATAAAATAAATTAAAAATTAATCCCATAGATGGGACAAAAAAGTGGGTTTTTAAAGTGAAAATATTCAAAAATATTAAATGTTTTTATATCCAAATTCAATATGAAAATTATTCCAATGGACTAAATTTTATTCATATATTTATAATTTATCTAATTTTACATTATAAATAATTTAAAATATAATAATCATTATAAATATTTTAGATGAAAAGTTTGTCTTCAATTAAAATGCAGTATTTTTCATTTTTCATCAAAAAATGAAACGTATAAAAAAATTTAAAAAATTAACCATATGATAATTTTACATTAAAATTTAAAAATGAATATTATTTTTCCGATAAAATTTATTAATGTTTCATTATTTAGTTTTAAAACAAATTCTTCATCAAAAGGCAGCAAAACAACCTTTAGAAAAATACATATTTTAATATATAAAATTAGATTTGTTTTTATATCATGTATATAAAACACATAGAAAGAATTTTAAACATTATATTATATATCTATTTCATTAATATAATCCAAAAATAATAATTTTTCTATTTTATTGGTATAAAACACACTTGTGTGCATTATATAATGTTTTTGAAATATATTTCCTTTTATCTTTGAAAGGGTTTTATTTTAATGAATATTTAATCGATAATCAAAGAATTTATTATATACAAATGACTAAACAACATTTTTTTAAATTTAGTTAACCCTATTAATACCCTCTATTCTAGCATCTCATTTATAACGATAACATTTAAATAATAATATTCATTTTTTTGTTTAAGCTTGGTGTTTTGTATCATGTACGCTATCGAACATTGTGTTTCCTTATTAAAATATCGAGATGTTACATTATCCCCCCCCCCCACACCAAAAAAATTTGTCCGCTTAATTTTTACTTGGGATTGATAACTAGTGTTAAAATATTCAAAATAATTTTTTGGAATCCTACATCGGAATGAAGGTCAAAAAAACTTCCATTTACACATAGAAAAAAGCGAAGTAAGAAGGTCACATGATATAACACATACTAGGATTCAATGAAGGAAAAATAAACATAGAAGAGAAAATTATCTATCATTTTCTGACTGATAGTGATATTGAACATGGTCATTTAAAGTTATATATCACAAAACCATAAATCTATGATGGGTTAAAAGGCCCTTGATTTCTGAGTAAGAAAAGAAAACGGATAACATTTTTATTTAAATATTCTTTAACTATATTTGAGGAATTCATTTACCTTCTATTATAACAATAAATGGAGATGTACTTACTTGAAAATAATAATTCCAACCTGTAATCTATTTCCACCAAAAACTCATATTTTCATCTAAATGATGAGAATTCAAGATGAATTTTTCATGCCTAAAGCATTGTAATCAACTTATATAGAATAAAATAATCCAAAACAATAAGTATTTATTTATTTTATCTGGAAACATTAACCAAAACCAAAAAAATTGTATAATATAAGACAACTCTCCAAAATAAATAAACCTTTATATGATAAAAAAGTAATATAATATCGAAATTTATACAGTTACACCCAAATTTCAACTTAGATCATTCCACAAAAAAAATATCCTTAAAAGTACTCAAAATATTCTAGACTAAGATTGAAACCCAAAAATCAGAAGTACTTGATCAAATAATTTTACAAGATAAATTTTAATATTTATCTACAAATAAAATTAATCACTCTTAAATGATTGTAACAAAATTTAATTGACTTTATCAAATAATCTCAAATATAATCTAAAAATTTAAATAAATAAACTAAATCCCGAAAAATCCAAAATAAAATCATATATTCTTTTAAAATATAATTCAACAATTATTCCTCAAATTAAATCCCATATTATTTTGTTTACCTTAATCATATAGAGTTCCAAAAACATTGAACTTATTCCAAAATATCATTAATCTCTTAAAACTAAATCACTAATAACGTCAAAATTCATGTCTAATAATTTTAAATTATAAACAACCTACAACTTGTAAACCCATTATAGTGTCTAAAAATCTTAAGAACTTCTCACATGAAAACATCATAGTCTACAAAGTTTTCTAAACCCTTATCTAATACCAACTCTAAGGACCCAGCCTTAGACATATAAAATTTTATTGACTTTATACTACAATTTAATTTCATAATTTCATAAATATCATTTAGCTTTAAGGTTTAATGGAATTTGTAAAAAAACTTATATAGTAAACTTATATATTAAAAGTGGACACTTATACTCTATTTCCATTATTTTCCCCACAATAGAAAACCCTTTTAGAATAAAACAAGATTTAATTTCATTAAAAATCTTCAATACTTTCATTAGGACATCTTATTTTTACTTAATAATCATTAATACCTTTGAAAAAAAAATTAAAACATTGGATGAGCACAAAAATCTCAGTAAGGGATACATAAGGAAGGAAAATTGTCAACCTTATGAAAACATGAAAAACAATGAAAACATTATCATAAAGTAATACTTTTTACCCTTATGAAAAAATAAATTCTTTTAAAATAATCTCATTGCTTACACTTTTTGAAATTTAAAGATTACCAGAAAAATCATAGTAAGAATAGATTGCACATAAAGGTATCATGGGACATAATTATACTCAAATATAATAACCATGTGGTCTGCTTACATACATATCACACTTAAAAATGGAATAACCAAACAGTAGAATTACGTACATGTCACTCTTAAAAATTGAATAACCAAATGATCAACTTTCATACCCAATCCATTGGAGGTCTATATAGACCCACTCATTATTATTTTATCATGAAACCACTCGGAATTGGTATTTCACATAACCACCAATAAAAAGTAAATGTACAACTATATTGTCATAACACATAAAATCATTCAAATTTCAACATTTCACTCTTAAAATTTTATTTTCACTCATAATAAAACATTTCAAGTTATTGAAATAATTTCCCTATCTTCAAAACCCATTTTCAATAACAATATAACTAGAAAAGTAAAGAAGGGATTTATTTTTTCTTTTTTTTAACATGAAGGCTTGTTAATGAATCCAAATATAAAGATAGACATAAAATTTCCTTTATAATACTTTTATATCTATATACATAAATATGTAAAATAATATCAAGAATATTGACATGGAGGAAAATATTTTGAATTTAAAGCTTTAAACATTTTAAAAGGGATTTTTAAATCAAAGTGTCTCATTCCATTTTGAAACATTTGAACCAAAAAACCCATAAAAAATATCATTTAACAAAACAACAAATAAAATTAGAATAAATAAATTCATGATATTACAATTCAAAGGGTTTTTATATACACCTCTTAAAAGAAGATGGATATAAAATATCGAAATATGCCTTAATGAAAGGGGATTGAGATAAAGTCCCATAAAAATATAATATGGTTTATAAAAAAGAGTATATTTTGTGTATTAGATATAAATCAGTTTAAAATTAATGGACATAAAATATAAGATAATAAAAATTAATTTCACACATAATCTTAGCATGACATAATCAATGGATTAGAAGTTTAACACAAAGAAAGGAAATTGAGTTAATAATTCATTTACCTTGAGTTCAAAACATCATGGACCTTCTTCATCATAAAAAATTATAAACTTATCTTATTTTATAATTTATTTATAACCTTTTTAATGTTTTTTATTCCTTTTATATTACTCATTCCTTTGTTATATACAACTACTTATTCATTTCAGTTCACGTATGACGTTTTTCACGATATTTGGTACCTAAGTTAAAAATGACTTTGGTATGACGTCTATAGTCAAAGTGGTCATTAGTAAAAAAATATCAATAATAATAAATATATATAAATTATAATCTTAAATCCATCCATTAATTATGTTTATAAAAAATGAATTACATTACAATAATGGAGACAGAAGGTTGTATGTACGCATCAGTAACATTTTCATTTTTCAATGATCATTATGGAAAGAAGATAATTATTTTATTATATTTCCATAGTTATAATAATTTAATTAATATTATACTAAAAATTTAAATATACTTATATATATCATTCATGTTACATGGTGAGGAAAAACAATTTGCATCGCTTCGTGGAGGTGATAATTCACTTGTACGAACGAATGATGTTATTATTTTTATGTCCATAGAAAGGTAAGAATGTAAATGATATATTATATTTTAAAAATGAAAAATATTTCATTAATGTAATATATAAATTTGTATTCTATCATTATAACCTATCTTGAGAGATGGTGATCGAAAATGAATTTTATTGATTCGTGAGGCGGTTGTTTGTCGTATACACGAGCGATAAACTTTTTCTCATTTAAAGGAGGTGGAGATGGATATAGATCATTAAACTGAAATAATAACATATATATATATTTATAATACTGGATTTATTATTTTATTGTGTTTGAATAAACTTTTAGGTATGTGGAAGAATAAATAAAACAAAAATGCTTAATTAAAAATGATACATCTTCTTTAGAAATCCTTCATTGTTTAACATATAAAGACAAATAAGGGTAGTTTAATAAACAAAATAAGACCTATATAATGTTTAAATATATTATAGGGACGTATTTGGGTATATATTTTCTAAAAAATTGTTTTTATGTATAAATAAATGAGAAGAAGATGTGTCCTTTTATAAGAGAGGGGAGGGGCACTCTTTGAATTTCTCAAAATATTAAATTAATATAAATTAATTTTTTATAATAAATGGATCCAAAGTGAGATATTTATAATTTAATATTATTATGGTTCTAAATACTTTCATACTATAAAAATTATATGAGTTATAACTAAATTTATATCCATATCTTTTGATTTTAACCCTTATTTAACCCCTTTAATTCTTACCATGCCAACATGGACTTTTACGCTTTGAGGGTAAACATTGTTACACTCAAATACATAAGGATCCATTAATGAATACATGATGAAATTTTAGAAATTATCCCAATAGTTTTGAATCATTTAATATTTTTAGGAATTTTATAACATTTAATAAAATATTACGTATTTTAAATATTAATAATGAAAATTTTGATAGTATTCAATACTTTGATAGTGTAAAAAAATAAAAACAACAAGATATCTTCAATCCAAATATTTTAATGCATCCCAAATATTTAAATTTCATCTATAAATTTTTTTTAGGACATTAATTATCTAAAATTATATTTAGTTTAATAGTTTTAATGTCATTTATTTGATTTTTCCAACATTTCAATAATTACTACATCATTATTGTATAACAATTTAAGATAATTATTCCTTACCTAAAAATTAAAAATAAATTAGAAAGATTAATATAAATATTTTAGATTTCAAATTTCTATTTATAGATGAAATTATGTTCAGGATAACCACATATTAAAAATTTTATACTTATTAAAAACATAAGCGAGACAAGTTTGACTTTTCTTAAAAAATACTGTAAGGGTATTAAATTAATTCAAGTGACTCAAATTGGTCATAAATTTATCCCACTAATAATTTTGTTTTAAAATAACTCATATAATAAAATTATTTCAAGTTTCAGGATAATTTTATAATCCTTGTCATAATTACTTAATCCTTTAATAACTTTATTTACGTTTAATTGGGGTAACACAAATTACTAATTTTACTATTCATGTTGTCAAAAAATAAAAGAGGAATATTTAGTAATTTTTACTAAATGATTCTATATATTTAATCCATATTTCAAAATGAAAAACAAATAAGTGGCTAAAATTAATTTAAAATTAATCTCATATATGGGACGAGAAAGTGTGTTTTTAAATTTAAAATGTTGAAATGTTTGAAATGTTTTTATATCTAAATTTAATATCAAAATTATTATAATGACATAAATAGGATTAATAGATTTAAAATTAATATAATTTTATTTTAAAACCAATTTAAAATATAATTTAACATTATAAATGTTTTAGATTGAATTTCAGATTTTAATTAAAAACAGTATTTTCATTATTCAAAAAAAGAAACTTATCAGAAAAAAATCAGAAATTCACCCTAAATTGTTTTTGACAACATTCTTTAAAAAATGAATCTAATATTTTCAAATAAAATTTTTAAAATTTTTAAATTTTATTTTTAAAATTAGGGCGCTATCAAAAGGCATCAAAACTATCCTTAGAAAAATACAACCTTATATGCGCGAAATTGAATTTATTTTTATATCATGTCTAGAAAACACATATGATTAATTTTAAACAATATATTATATATATTTAATTAATATAATACAGTAAGAGTGATTATTATCTTTTATTGATATAAAACACACTTTTTTTCATTTAAATATTTTTTCAGAAAAAGATTTCATTTTACTTTCAAAAGCATTATATTTTCATTTATAAATAAATTTTCACCAAAGAATTAATTATATATTCAAGAAAATACCATATTTACCTAATTTAGTTAATCATATTCATTATCTATATTCTAACAACTGGGTTATAACATTAAAATTTAAATAAGAATATTTAGTTTGTTAAGGCTTGATGTCTTATATCATGTATGCTATTGAACAAAGTGTTTCTTTCTTTAAATATCTGGACCTTACAATCAAAGGACTTTCATATAACTTTTTACTTCAATTATAAATATGTTATATTCACCACACATTAATTTTATGTGGTTTATATACTTCCCATGAATGTATTTTAAAATTATTATTCTTGAAATTAGGGAGATTTTCATACCCATTTTAAGATCACTCCTTCATGGTGTTTACAATTCAATGGTTTCCAAAGTGATAAGGGGTTTTTCCTCAATTTAATTTCCTTGAGACATATGTTATATTATGCACCTATATTATTTAATTAGGTATATGTAATCTCTCCTTTGACATGTAATACGATAAATTTATTTATTCCCATGATATTTAAAGTTTCATTTAATGTCATTCCTTAATTGGGATTAAAATTCAAAGTAACTCAATTTTTAATGATTTTATATTACAATCTCATCATTAATTAGTATTTATTATTATTATGTTCCAAATAATGAAATATTATGATCCATATCTCAAGAAACCTTTTACTTTTATTATACTCAGTTTATTTCTTGAGAATTTATGTTTTCCGTTATTTTTCCTCTATTTATATACTCAAGAGTTTAAAGCAATGATTTTTAGAAAAAAAAACTATTTATCTCTTCATTAGAAATCCTATTTTTCATCTAAAATAATGTTTTCTTAAAATGTTTTAAAAAAATTATTTTAAAATTATGCAGATGATTTACTGAAGAAATATTTACCAATGTTTGGATTTTAAAAAAGTGAAAGGAATATTCATGTCGTTTTCTAAACAATTCTCATTTGGCATTAACCAAAAATAGGAAAAGGAATCTTTATTTTAACAAGTATAGCATGAAGGAAATTTCCCACTAAAATGATCATTATATTATTTTAATCTTCCTTTATAAATATTTAGCATTTTTTTCAAAGAAAATGATTGTCAAAATTTTTATGTTTTAAAAAGTGTTTTTCAGGGAATAACGGATATTTTCTTCCACAAATGTTTTAAATGAATTTTAAAGCTTCATTTATATGTTTTGGGGACTATTTTCATATAAAAGGATATACAAAAAATTTAATGTTTTAGAAAAAGTATTTTTCAAAGAAAATTAATTTTCCTTTATAAATGTTCCATGTTATTTAGCTTTCAAAATCATTCTCTATCTGAGATGAAATTATTTGATCTAATTTATGATTTAATAGAGATATTAACTAATTATTCCATTATTATACTTAATATCAATGTTTTATGATGATAATATGTTTAAGAAACCTATTTCAATTCCATATGTTATTCCATGATAAATTTCTTAATAAACCCTCTTCTTTTTCCATGGGTTATTCTTTGATGAAATGATGAAATTATTATTAAACCTATTTTTTTAATAGTTCATGATGTGATGAAATGTTTATAAAATTCATTTCATTTCATGGTTTTTGATATGATGAATATTTTATGATCTTGTGGTACACATTTTTAATATTTTCATTATTTTATGGGTGGGACCTATATCTCCATCCAATGCATTGGGTGAAGATTTATATATCATGAATAGAAAATACTGGAATGGGGAGTGAACCTAGATCAATAAGGTAATTTTTCCTTTATTATGGTCATGGGATAAATCCCTTTCAACTGTGATAGTTTGGGAAGTGAACTCTTTCAACAATGATAGCCTTTAGAGTGATCCTTGACTACAATGGAAAATATCTTCTACGATCATGTGTATACCCGAATTCCAGGTACTATACAAATGGAATGCTCTAATAGATAATGTTCATTAATTTACTTATGCTTCATATCTTATGAAAAACCAATCTTAATTCCATGATTCAATATTCTGATATTTGATATTCAGGTTATGTTTTTCATATGTTAAGTTAAAGTTCTCCTACTATTATATTCATGTTATTCTTATGTATCTTCCTTGGTTTCCCTTACTAATCATCTGAGCTCACCCTTTACTATGTTTTATTTCCCCAAGTTGTGAAGACATGATTTAAGTAGGGTTTATTTGAGAATATTTCTATAGGAGAATATATTTATGGGAGATGTTGAGGATGTTTCACCAAATTAGATGATTGTGTACCCAGTCTCCAAAAAACTAAACTATTACATTCCTCAGGCATTTGTTTGTGTAATTTATTTAATATTCAAATAAAAAGATGTAATATCTATGTATGAAAATCTTATTTCACTATATATTTGACAAATTAATCCTAGAAACTGTAAAAAAATCTTTTTAAATATTAATGAATTTCCTAAAGTTAAAATAATTAGAGAAGAAGAAAAGAATAAATTTCAAACCATAAACTAGTTATCTCCCACAGATAAGAGGAACAAATTAGCTCTCCATTATAATTGTAAAAAAATATATCAAAAAACATCAAAAATAAATAATAACTGCACAAAATTTGATTATAAAATAAATAAAACACATTTATAGAGAGATAAAATGTGTAAAATATTCATCACTATCAAAGTAAAGATATATTATACAGTACACTCCACCTCTAATTCAAAAATATGTGAAAGGTTTTTCAAAATACTAGTTAATAGGTATTATAGTCCATGTGGTAGTAGGTCTCGGTGATCTTTCACTCTATTTAGTTTTAATTCCAATGGTATTAGAAATATATCCTAACTATAAATACTTCTCCCATTGATCCCACGTCACCTCCAACTCTGTTGAAAAGGATTTATTTCAAGTTCTCATTTACTTCAATTTAACTCTTGAATTTTAATTCACTACAAGTTGAATATATATATATATATATATCATCACTTATACCCTAAAACCACTTCTTTTTAATCTACTTTGTTATATTTTATCCAATTATCAATCTGATCCACTTATTCACCTACTATGGATAAAATTCACATGTCTAAGAAATCATTCAAGTACTATCTCATGTTATGTCATGATCAAATCCCATACGAATATTTCATGGTGAAGTGAATGTGGTCGGAAGCCCAATTTTGGTTTTCCATCAGTTTCAATGGATAAATAGGAAAAACATGATTAATTCATACCCAAAATATCCCAGAGGATATCATTAATGTTTAATTTATAATTAATTTAAAATAATAATTACACAAAACACAATAATCCACTCAATAAATTTTTAAAACTGCTCTTGCCTTGTTGTATTTTGAGTATAAAATCTATAAAAGGTTCCCTTTAGATGTATTAACATTTGTTCTTTAAATCTCTATACAATGATCATTAATCTTCTATTGCTAACATAATAGAGGTAAGCACTTTACATCATTCACTGTTGATTAAAACAAGGGTTTCTATTATTCTATATATGTTCTTGAGAGCTTAGATGGTGGAAGAAAATCTCTTGGGCTTGAGAGAATTATATAGAGGTTATCATTGTGCAAAAAAATTTCTACCTCTAAAATGATATAACTAGGAATTTATACATAGGTATTAAACAATTAATAATTTCATAAAGTATATTTATCAAAAAAACTACTCTAATTAATCCCCATTTCAAATAATAATAATAATATATCCCTTGATATATGATTAGATAAATATATTTTCAGAAATATATAAAATAATATTTATTTAAATGTAATTAAATTAAATATGAAATTTTCATCAGGTCTTTAACTTGACCCACTAATCCTCCCACAAATTTTATTGAACTGTGGATAATAAAATATTTATTCAAAAAAATATTATCCATTAAATAAATAAAAAAATTATATTTTATAAAATCATTAATAAATATTTATTTGAATATTCATGAAAAATAAATAATATAAATATATATATTAATCTATGCACTAAACTGGTGAATAAATATTTATAAATTATGACTTTGAGAATAACAATGAATATATAAAATTAAACTCATAAATTCTAAAATTAAATATCTCATTATTGATTTTATATGATCAAATTTATTTGAATAATTATTATTCTAAAAGTTGTGAATAATTTTTTTCTTAATATTAAACTGAATATAATTTAATTATATTTTGTACGCACTTAGTGTATAACCCTCTAGGTCTCTTTCTCAGTGGAATTATGTGAACTTACCTAAATCCAATATCAATTTCTAACAATGAATCACGGAATCCATAGAGAAATTTTTTAACATCACAATGACAGAAACCATTCTACAAATTCTACTATATAATATAATATATTTGTTTATCGATATGTCACCAAGAAGGATACATACTCATGTTATCACTTAATATACATGATTTATTTTTCTTTAGATTTCAAAAATGAACTTATTAATGAACTACCATGGATATGAAGTTAATTAGATAGCTCTATTTCAATTGATTGTCTCAATATATATTCTTCCAATAATATGGAAAAGATAAATCCTTTTAGGGATTTCTAAATTATTACCATATCACTTGTGAAAACAGAAAAAGTATGTTACCTCCCAATGTGTATATATAATCACGTTTTTTATCCATAAATCAAAGTATTTGATTAAATATTCACATTAAGAAAAATATCAAGTCTAAGAAATAATAAGCATGTTTATAGATAGGAATATATAATGGCACATAAACTTATAGAATTCTTATTAGTGGGTCATGTTCCAATAATATCTCTTATTTAAGATTAAAAATTACTAATTTCATTAAAAGAGGTATAAATGTATTCTGAGCCCCCAACACCTAACAGTCAATCAAATTTTTTATCCCATCATACAGATGTTATTTATACCATCACACATATGTCTAAGAATATTTTCATTGAATGTATAAGTTATCAATATAGTGGGTTACTTATATTAACTTTTTGATGTGAAATATAATCTAAATAGATTATCACATTAATTTTATGTGGAAGAGAAATTTTAAAATGATAATATATTTATCAATATTATAGTAAACAAATGAAAAAATTTTGTTGGTTATAGGGTACCAGCTTGAAGATACTTTCTCTGTTACTAGATACAATTTCTAACCACTTTTAAACTGCTAACTATCACATGATTCTCATGGTTCTACTAAGATGAAGATTCGATCAAAGGGACTACCACATTATCTTGTTTGGATACACTACTTAATAAGAAATCACCCCGTGAGTTGATATTTCAAGAGATGATACTTCCAAAGTATATGATTCATTCATTAATGTGGCCTAGCTACCTTGGTTCGGACCACTAATATTGTATTTTCACTATATAGAGTAACAAAATCATTACTCTTAGGTATCAAAATGACCTCCTAAATAATTTTGTGTATCCATTCCAATTATTTACTTATATAAAAAATTTATTGTACAAAAACTCTATTAGAAAATCTATATCCATTGGATTCTTAGAACTCTTATAGCTCATAGTTCCACCATTAAGGAAAAACGCATATATCAATTGCAATATTAGATCATTCTGGTTTGTTTTTTAACAATAATATGTGTATCCCCACACAACTTGTTCTTTATCTCCTACATAAACTAAAAACATATCATTTGTATAATTCAGGTATTTCAATATAGTATTTACAGTTGACCAATTTAGTCCTCCTAGGTTAGTTTTATATCTGCATACCATGATCATGGAATAAGTAATATTAATCCAAGTATATAGTACAACACAAAAGATAGATCCAATCATATAAATTTAAGGGATCTTAATCATTTTATATATATCTGCTTGTTTCTGAGGAAAAAATTTCTAGACAGATGTATACAATCTGACATTAGAAACAATTCCATCTTGTATTATTCCATATTTAATATATTTAATACATTTTCAATGTTTATACCTTGACATAGTCCAATAAAATACTTTGATCAATCTCAATTGATATTTATCTCTATAATGTGGTCCACTTCACCTAAGTATTTCATAGGGAAGCATTAATTTAACCACATCTTAAATAACATTAAGGCTAGTATCCTTTTTCCCATAAGTAATATACCATCATTATTAACTAATATAAGAACTATTATACTCCCACTAAACCACTTGTAGAAACAAGGCTCAAATTCAACCTTTATGAAACAAAACCCTCTTATGGATTCATCAAAATTAAAGTTTCATGATCTCGATGCTAGCTTCCACCCAAAGAAAAATCTCTATAATTTTTGTACCCAATAGGAATACTTTAGGGTAATAAACACTTTTAGATATGTTATATTGACATTTTTCACAATATATTCATAAAAGAAGACTATCTTCAAATCTTTTTAAAAAAAATCCTAATATTGGTAAGAAATTATAAGAAGTGTAACTTTAATGGATTTTAGTAAAGAAAAAGATAAAAAGAATTTATGATAGTCATTTCCTTAATGTTTCTTAAACACTTTAGAAACCATTTATACTTTATTGATACTGAATTTACTATCCATGTACAATTTATTCTTGAATACTCATTTTCACCTAATTGGAGTTACAATAATTAAGGATCCACTAAAACCCAAAAAAACTTTCTTCGTATATGGAATAAATTTCAAGATTCAATGAAAATTTCCACTTTTTAATTTCAAATATATTTATTATTCCTTATAGGATATAGATTCATTATTTTCACATAATAATGTTGAACCTTTCCCTGTAGAAGGAGAACTATACCTCTCTGATGCTCCTACATAGTACTTGTGTCCCTGAAACAACTTCTTTAACAAGGCCTTCTTGAATTTTTTAATATAAAACTCTTGTACATATTGAGATTCAACTTCCTAAAAGTCTATCTTGATCCCACTATATAATTTAGATCTATTCTACAATTCAAGAAGAGTGTAATGTATGTTATATATAAGTCATTTAACAAAAGAAATTTTGAGATAATATCCTTTTGTTTCTTTAGGATTATATATAAAGATGAAATTATTTCCACATGAATCAAATTTTATTCTATTAATAGCGTTTATAAAAACCCTACATCCACATAAATTAATATGGGATAATAAAGATTCCTTTACAAATAATAACTCATATGAAACTCAATTTTCCTCTTTTTTTGGAAGTTGGTTTATTATTAATATTGTAATATATAATATATATCCTCAAAAAAGAATAATATAATTTCTAAATTAATGATAATTAATATTAACATATAAAACAATATGTGGTTCCTCTTTTCAATTACACAATTTCACAATTGAGTATATGGAAGAGTGGCTTATGGTAATATCCTAAATTATTTTTGATAATCAAAGAATTGTTGGTTATGATGCTCCTTGCCCTGGCCTAACTGGGGTTACTTTATCTTTTAACCAAGATAATTCACTCTCTCATTATGGTATTCCTTAAATATTTAAATTTAATTATACATATACCATATTGAAATAAATATATCTATATCTACTAAATTAATTAGAAAAAATTATGAAGTAAGTGAATCCACCGTTATCCTCCACTATAAAAGATACAGACACATCCATACGAAGTAATTATATAAGATTTATACTCCTTCACCATATCAAATAAATGGATCCTTGTTCATTTTTTCATGTTAATAATTAAGAAAAAAACCCAATTTTTTTAGCTCAAAAAAATCTAAATACCCTAATTAATATAATCTTGTTAGAAAATTATAATTTAAATGACCAAGGTCATGATGATACAAATCTAGTTGATATGATTCATGTGAAATTGAATTTTTGTCTATTTCCATGACTTTATTTTTATATTCTATTATATAAAAACTATTATCCAAATTTATCATGCCATAAAAAAATTTATCTTTATAAATGCAAAAAATTTATTTCCAAAATTGAAAAAAATACATCCATGTACAAACTAGACGTATAAATTATATTATTGGAAATACTAGAAAAATAATAACGATTATTTAAATTTAAATCATAGTAAGGTAATAATCAAATCATAACATGGATTCAATTATTTTATTTAAAAACTCCATAGCATGCCCTTAATATTCATTGATCTTATAAAATAGCACAAGATAACCTGGGGATGTACATAAGAAAAGGTTAATCTATAAAGCCTATTAAGGTAATAATAAAAGAATAACATAAGGTAAAATAGTAAATATCAGTCAAGAGGCATAACATGATGACATAGAGAGGTGAGAATCATAATCATGAACATAGAAGTATGGTATAAGAAGATAACATCAAGGTAACATCGGATTGTGGAAACAACAAAAAACATAAAATCATAAACTTAAGTCAAGGATAACCATCGAGATATCATAACATAGTGTGATTATGATAACCTCATGTGAACCATACATGGTATAACATGAGATAAAAATATTTCCCAATGCATTAAAGGGCTATATAATTGCAAGTCCACCCATCACATTCATATCATTTACTTGCATTTGTGTGCCACATGGATCATACAACACAAGGATACCTTACATAACTTTAACACCCATAATTAAGTAGTGTGGTATACATGTATGGAAGTCCCCAAAAAATGAAGTATTGGTACATATATTTTTATACACTTTAGTGGAAATGGGTATGGGTATTCCCTACACAAAAGTTAGGCATGGAAAATCAAAGGATAATTTTGGCTGCATAACAGGTGTATATATAGATTCATGGAAGGGTTTAATGAGAGTGAAATGGGGTTTATAATCACGTGTAAATCATATGTACATTAATAGCTATGTTTAATAACATGTACCAATTTGAACATTTATAAATAAAATGGCATACTAAAAAGGAAGTGCTTGAATAAAGAGGAGGAGAGGATCCCTTACCATGAGATGGCACTTTTAAAAGCTTGGGAGGAGATTATTAAGATCTTGGGAACCCCTTGGGATCGAAATACAGAGTTAAAGGCATAGTAAATTCTTTATAAATGGGTTTTTAATGAAGAGTAGTGGGGATATGGGTGGGTATTTATAGTGAAAGAGTGGGGATTCTTTATTAATTTCTAAACATAGAATTTAGAATATATAAGATAATATAATCAAAAACAAAAAACATAACATGGTTTTTTCCCATGGTTAATACCAAAGAGAACTAGTTTTAAATATTTTATAAGGCCAATAACTGAAATCTGTAAGGTAATTCCCTTAAGAATGTGGAAATGAGTCATGTTTATAAAGAAATGATTTTAAGACCTTAAAATATAATATAGGTTTTAAAAGATTCAAAAAATGCATAAAAATGAATGAAATAACTTTAAAAACACATTCTTTTAAAGTAGAAAAATAATTTTATTCATGGAAACTATTTATAGTATTTATTACTTCACTTATGGATTGTTATGATGTCATATAATATAACGTATATTTATAGATTATCTAATTTTAACCCAAAAATTAGACTGTCTAAGAAAATTATTAAAAAATCAACATTGTCTAATTTTTAAATGTTGATTTCAAAATAATATTTATTCCATCAAAATAAAATTCTATATATGAGAACTATAATTTTTATATAAAAATACTTATTTATTGACAAATACTTGTTTTTATAATATTAAAAACTTTCCAACCTTTATAAAAATTACATTGGACTTCATGAAGTTATTTTATAATTAATTTTTAAATAACTAATAAAAAATAAGAATATTTTACTAAAATATAATTTACTTTAAAATAATTTAATTTATCAAAAGAGTGTCCTATTTGAAACTGTATATTTCCCAAAAATAATATTTTTATTTCTTCATGTCAAAATCAATTTTTTATCAAACTTATTATATAATCATCAATAAAGTACTGATAAAAATTGAAAAATATAATCATTTTTTATTGAAAATAAAATATAAAAATTCTTATAAATTGGTCTAGGTGTATAACCCCTTATTACACTAGCATATTATATAAGGGTATAGTGGGTGATATTGACACTTTCTTAGGGTGGTTTAGTGAACATGGTTTGGTCCATGATCTCAATAAGCTTAAAACTATCCCATAAAGAGTTTTTATCAGGTTTTAGTTATTGGATATCATATATGGCTTGGTAGTAGGTAAATAACAGTGATTCCATATCCCTCATAAGCTCTGATAAATAGGCTTCATATGGTATGATCCTACTAGTCGAGGTCATCTCTCCTTCAATCTACGGAAATAAGATTTTATAATAACCCTTAATATTGACTAATATTATCAGACAATTTGAAATGACTATATTATCAATGTTTAATAGAATTAAGGGTAATATAAATCCTACATGATATATTAGTCCAAAATAAAAAAACTTAGTATATTTGTTTTCTATAATTACACTAATTAATAAGGAATTTATTTATTCAAAAAGAGAAATTCATTTATAAAATTTCCTATAATAACATTCTTACCCTCTTCAGAAAATCCACCAATGAAATTTTATTTCATACACTAAAATAGATGAGGATACATATCTTGAATCACCTCTTTTTGTTCCCAAGTTTCTTCCTCGAACATATGGTTTTTTCACAGAACTTTGACCCAGTGAGTTGTCTTATTTCGTAGAACTTTGTCTCTATGATATAATATCTTCATCAGATGCTCCTCATATGAAATACCATTCTATAAGGGTACCACCTCTAGATTTAGTATATGTAAAGGTTCTAGTATATACTTCCTCAATTGGGACTCATGGAAGATATCATATACTTAAGATAGGTAAGTTGAGAGTGAAAGTAGATAAACCATTACTTTTATGTGATTTAGGATATCAAAGGGGATAATGTATCAAGGATTAAGCTTTCCTTTTTTCCCAAACCTCATTGCTTTCTTCCATGGTGATAAAAAATGGAACACATTATCTCTGACCAAAAACTCCATATCTCATAGATAATTGTTTGTGTATAATTCTTGTCAACTTTGTGAATATTTCACATGACATTAAATAGTTTGAACCTTATTTTTCATCTCTTGTAAAATATTAGGTCACATAATCTTCCACTCTCTAAATTCATCATAACATGTTGATTTCACACAACTCTTTCCACAAAGAGACCCATATTGTGCCATTTGAATGGTAGAATAGAAATTTTTATTATATCAGATCTCTACTAGGGAAAAATATTGGTCCCAATATCATTATAAATCCATTAAACAAGATATCAACATATCCTCTAGAGTTTGAATAATTATCTTAGACTGCCCATCTGTTTGAGGGAGATAAGTTGTAATAAAACTCATCTTTATATCCATCGCTTGGTAAAAGATTCTCCATAACCTTGACATAAACCTCATATCCCAATTATATATAAAGGAGAGGGTTACTCCATGAAGTCTTACAACTTCCCTTATATATACCTTGGTGAGTTATTCAAGAGACAAATCTTTCTTGATATAAATGAAATGTTGTGACTTTTTAAGGTGATCGACTAACACCTAGATGAAATTATTTCGTTTAGACATCCTGGGTAGTCCTATGATGAAATACATGGTTAGGTTTTCCCATTTTCATACTAGTATGGCGAATTGATGCATCATACCCTTATATTTAGGTTGTTCATCCTTGAATTGTTGGAATACCAAGAATTAAGATACAAATTTTTCAATCTCCACTTTCGTGTTATCCATCAAGAAGTTATTCCTCAAATCCTTATTTATATTAGTGATTTATGGATGAATTGTGAATGATTCTCTATGAATATCATTCAGAATTTCCCTCCTCTATTCATGTTCTGATAAGACACATATCCAAGTTCACAACCTTATAACTACATCCTTAATAAAGTGGATCTATAGAATATTCACAACCTTTTTTTGTAGCACCTCATCATATTTATGAGCCCCCATTATCCTCTCAAGAATATATTGTTGAGAATTTATTTAAGAAAGGTATTATGAAGATCCATTTAATATTCCCATGTGCATCCTTTTCATTTCCAATAAGATTGGAACCCTTTCAATCCTCATCAAGGATAGGGTTGTAGTATCCTTTCTACTTGTATAATCCTCCACTTTTTTAACCGTCCCAAGATGGTAATGTATTGAATAATTATAATCATAGATCAGATCTAACCACCTTCATTGTTTCATATTGATCTCCTATTTTGTGAATATATACTTGAGAATTTTATGATCTATATATATGTCAAATTTTCACAATAGAAATAATGTTGAAAAATATTAAAGCTGATGATCACTATATCCAATTATATATCATGTATCGGGTAGTTTTTCTCATGTATCTTTAATTGGAAGGAGGAATATGCTATCATTTTTTCATCATGCATGAGTACACAACCCAATGTCTATTTCGATACATAATTATAGATAACAAATCCTTCCCCACTACTGGGTAATGGGACCACAGGTGCAGTTATTAGACTATTGTTTAAAACTATAATGATTTACTCACACTTATAATTATAGACAAGATTCACACCCTTCTAAGTTAGCATGGTTAGTGGGATTAAAAATTATTATAAGTTTATCATAAATCAACGATAGTACCTAGACACACTAAGAAAACTATGGATCTTATCCTCATATGTTTCTCTAGTCCATCCTTTGATTTATTCTACTTTTGAAGGATCCATATATATCCCTATTTTGGGGATAACATACCCCAGTAATGTTACTTTCCCCATCAAAAATTTTTATTTATAGTAATTCTAAAATAAATTTTACCGTTGCAAGGTCTTCAGTACAATGTTCAAATGCTTCACAACTTCCTCCTTGATTTTGAAGTATATGGGAAAATCATATATAAGAATATGAAAAATATATTGATATAATCTCTAAATACTCTATTTATTAAGTCCATAAAGATAGATGTAGTATTAGTGAGTCCAAATTCAATCACTATGACCTCATAGTGCTTGTATACTCTATAAAAAGTAGTATTGGGGATATCAATATTCTTCACCTTTATTTGATAATATCCTAACTGAAGGTCTATCTTAGATAAGTATTATGCTTCATATAGATGATCGAACAAGTCGTAGATCTAGATAAGAGGATACTTTTTCTTTATCCTAATCCGATTGAGCTCACTATAATCAATATAGAGGCTCATTAACCCATCATTATACATGACAAAGAGGATTGGTGAACCCCATAATGAATCACCTGGGAATATACACCCCTTATACAAATTCTCCTATATTTTATTCTTAAATTATTCAATTTCAATAGTGTTAATCCTATATAGAGTCTTGTATATTCCAAAAACATTTTGTATAATCTCAATTGAAAACTCAAATTTATATCTTGGAGTAAGACTAAGAAATTTTTCATGAAACAAAACATCATATTCCCTTTTAATGGGAATTTTATCAAGGATAATCTTTTACTTAGTATCAATCATTTGAGTTAGATACCCTTGATCATAAGGAAATAAAATTCATTCTTGACATGATGATACCAAAGAAGATTCATCCTCCTACATGCACTTGTATAGAATTGGAGGGAGGGTTGTGATGTAGAGGGTGATTTCCATCCCTCATAAATTTATGTTGTCCATATATAAGGAAATCCATAAGTTCCCATATTTTCATTAAATTTCACTAAATAGAGTATCCCAAGGTTTTATGGGATATAGAACACAAAAAATGGATATGGGAGAATCTATATACTTGGGATGTGACAGTTACCCATTTTCAATTTTCACAGAAAGCTCAAACTTCATGTTTTTTGGTTGTGTTTGAATATTTCTACTGAACATGCATGAGATAAAAGAGTTAATAGAACTAGATTCAAATATTTTGTTCATTGTCCTTGAATAAATAATTATCATACCCATCACCACATTATTTTTAGGATCCAACTAATTAGTTGTTATGAAATAATATCACCCATTCTCTATAGGTATTGGAGGTTGTTGTCATCATTTATTTTCAATAAACATGGGATTAATGCATTGATTCACACAGTTCACTCATTCCTTACAGTTAAAAATTTGGAAAATAGCTTGAGGGTTGAATGGAAAATTCATTTCTTCCATCACATTAGTGTTACTATCCCATCATAATTCATTATCTAGTTTCCCTTACTTCCTACACCTAAATCATTTTATTATCTACTTCATCAAATTTATATGATTCTTCTTCCCACACTTTTGGCAAGTGGGATACTGTAATTTCTTTCCCCCATGAGATTTTTTTATCTCCATGTCAGAATTTAAATTCATCATGCAATTCCTACCTCTACAAGTATGAGACACCTAAGACTCCCAAATCTCCATTTCTAATTTTAAGGTACATTAAATAGTTTCCTCATAACTATAAAAGACTCAAATAAACAAATATATTCATAGACTTAGACTTATAGAACCAAAGAAAAATTAAACTTTACTTCCATGGGATATGAAAAAAAGGAGGTGTATCATAAAAGTATTATTAATTTCACCTCATACAGCCCGATGGATTCACCATTCCTTTTATTGAGTCCATGGAAAATCTTATCCATTATAATTTGGAGAGTGTGGGAAAAATAATTCTCAAAAAATATTTTTCTGAATTATTTCCACTCCATTACATCAATCTCTTCTTGAGGATTCATATTTTTGTTAAACACACACTATTAATCATATTATATTTTCATTTGATAAAAATTAAGCATGAAATTATCTTTCTCAAAGCTTTAAAGGATGTAGATTATATTTTCAAAAGATTATATACATTGTTCCATGATTAAGGGATTGGAAAATCCACTGAGAGTTAAAGGCCTTTTTCATATAAATTTCTCAATTGAAAATTGATCTTTCTTAGGGGGTGTGGGATTCCACCTAATTAAATTTTATATTTAGTACTTGATTCAATTAAGAGAGTGTTGTCCTAAAGTTCTTGACTCCTCTCATCAAGTTGGGAATCTCATTTGGGAATTCATCACATTTCACCACACATTGGTTGCTGACTTAGTTTCTCCTAATCCAATCCATCAACTAAAATAAAGGGAGAATTAAGGATGAGAATTTGAAAACTACTAAAACCATAAAAGGGAAACTAAAAACACATAATGGATAAATAAAAAATAAAATATATTCCTTAACCTATGAATTTCAAGGTATTAATCTAATTTTTACTTGATATATATCCTAACATGAAATATTTTTGCAAATTTGTGTCCCCTTTATAATGGTTCATAAAAATATTATGAATTTAATGAAGCATATCCCCATGGATTTTCAGAAAAAAAGTGTAAAGTAATGATTTTTTTCATGTAGTAGGTGATAATCGATTCAAATCCCAATGCACCACTTTCATTTTTATTACCCATTGGTAAAATTGTTCAAAATATTTATCCACTTGTAGTATCCAGACAAGGATTTGGTTGTTTAGAAACCACATAATCTATAATTTAACAAAATTTAGGGATTTATTCCCTATGTTTAGTCTTTTTACAAAGATTTTCACTATGGTTTTCAAATCCTAATTCCTAAAAATTACTAAAAACTCTTCTAATATCAATTACACCAACCCATATTTTTCATAAACTTCAGTTCATGATTTTTTTACAAATATATACACATAATACAACCCCAAAATATCATGAGACCTAGTGTCTAGAAATCAGATACATAACATAATAAATTATAATAGGGATAAAATTACATGATTTAAAAACTCCAAAACATTCCCTTAATTTCCATTTATCTTTTAAAACTGCATGGGATAACCTAGGGATGTATATAAGAAAAGGTTGAACAATAAAGCTGATTAAGGGAATAACAAAATAATAACATAAGATAAATAAGTACATGTGATTCAATAGGTAAAACATGATGACATAGAGAGGTGATAATCATAATCATGAACATTGAAGTATGGTATAATATTATAACATCAATGTAGCTTAGGAATGTGGAAACAACATAAAAGATAACATCATAAAAATAATTCAAGGCTTAATTCTAATAAATCATAAAATAATGTGTTTAGGATAACCTCACATGTACTATAAATGGTATCTAATGAGATAAAAATGTTACCCAATACATTAGAGAGATATATAATTTTGATCCCACCTGTCATATTCATATCAAGTACATGCATTTATGTGACACATAGATCATACAACATGTGAACATATTTCATCAATTCTAACCAGAGGATTAAGGAGTGTGTCTTACATACATGGAATTACCCAATAAATAATGTATAGGTAAATCTAGTTTAATAACCTTGAGTAGAAATGGGTATGGGTATTCAATACAAAAAAAATTAACATGTAAAATGAAATGATAACTTTGATAACATAAAGATTGTTGATATAGATTCATGGAAGGGTTTAATGACAGTGAAAGGAGGAATCTCACCACTTTGAAATAATAAGTATAGTAATAGGGATGTTTAAGAACATATACCAACCTGATAAATTGGAAATAAAAAAAAGGGTAGTTGAATTGAAGTTCTTCAATAAAGAGGAGGATAGGATCCCATACCTTGAGAGTGTGATTCTAAAAGTTCTATAGGAATATCATAAGAGCTTGGGTACACCTTGGGAGGGATATAGAGAAATTAAGATAGAGTAAATACATTCTAAATGGTTTTGAGTAAAGAGGAGTGGGAGGATCAGTGGGTATTTATAGAAAAATTGGGGGAAATTATTTATTAATTTCTAAACATAGGTTTTGGACTCTATATGATAAAATAATAAAAACCAGAAACCTTCGAATGGTTTTGGACCTAGGTATAGAACAATTATAAATTTTCTTCAATGATTTATATGTCCAATAACCTATATCCTCAAAATAATTCACTTAGTGATGTGGAAGTGAATAACGTTTATAAATAATTTATTTTAAAGTGTTAAAATATAATATTGGTTTTAGAGGATTCATTAAGAGTTTAAAAAATCAATCAAATAACTTCAAAAACACATTATTTTAAATAGGATACAATATTTTGGTCATGAAAACTCTATATAGTATTTATTATAATAGTTTTGAGATTTTATAATGTTATAATACAAACCATATATTTATACCATATTAAATTTTTACCAAATAATTTGAATGTATTAAGAAATTATAAAAAATTAACCTGTCACGACCTGACCCATACCAGGCCTCGAGCTGCAACTTCCCCGAGCCCGCCTTCATAGGCCAGGGGGTGGAGACTAGTGTGGAAGGCATAACAAACTCGATCAGGCCCTTTCTTAAGTACCTATATACACATATGTATCCAACTCAATGCAAAAGTTTAGAGGGAAAAGGAAAACAAGATAAAACACTACTATATATATAAACCCAAAATATTCATCAAATTCTAAACATTACAAGTATGGTAAAGTAAACTGAAAGGGAAAATGGGAAAAATAAATTCCTAACCTGAAAAGTGCCACAGTCCGACAATAGGTGGTAAAGTAAAATGGTTGATAGATACTCGCTCCTACATCCCAAGCTACGACCACAACACATAGTCCAAGCACCTTGTATCCCTATGCTCCACTGAACTCATGATTTATTTCTTTATCACCTGAATGGGTACACCAAATATAGGAAAATCCCAAATAGGGGTGATTATAAAAATACTCAGTTAAATGCTCGAAAGGCTCAAGAGAGTATCAAGTGAGGTACTGAAGAGGGAAGCATAAGATAAAACATGGTACAGTAAAAGAGTATATCTCAACCCAAAAAATAGGTGAAGTAAGCTCATCCAAACATGAGGATCTAGAGACGGTGAGAAGATGAACTTCTCATAAATTTTTTTCTACCTATAATAGGAGAGTAGACTAGTCCAACCACCAGAAGTTATACACAAAAATCATGTGGAATACCCCTCGCATCTTCACCTCTCCTAGAAGGAGAGTACTCAAAAAACAAGAAATGGATTATGAAAATACGACATATATATATATATATGCTCAACCAAAGAAGCCCAAACAAAAGAGTAAGTGGATATCCATCTCACTAACTCATCCCAGGAAAAGAATCGCCAATAGTTCTTGAAGTAACAGCCATCGATGACCAGTATCCTACACATATGCCCTTAACTACACGTCAAAGGGGTTAAATCACCGCACCTTGATGAAATCTACATTGGGAGGAACTGAATCACCTGCATGGTTTTATATCATGTCACTAGGATTTCTCTTGGTGGGGAAAATTCCCCTCTTTCTTAGGAGTCCAAATGTACAAAAAACAAGGTCTACATACACAAGAGATTGTGTCTCAATGTTTAGGACCCACTTCTTATCCCCACTAGAGGTTTAATCGGTACTGTAAATGGTGATCCCCACTGCAAAACAGCACTGCAGGGAAAGCCTGGCGATCGCCAATACCAAACTCTACTGGGGGGAGGCCCTGTAATGGTAAAGGGTGACCACCATTGCTAAGAAACACTGGAGGGAAAGCCCAGAGATCACCACTACCCAGCCACGCTAGAGGAAAATTATTGTAAAGACAAACAGTGATCACCACTACCCAGAAATGCTAGAGTAAAAGCTTGGAAGAGTAAACAACGAACCTCACTACCCATCCCTGCTAAAGTGTATGTCCTGTACTACTCTAGTGATTCTAAAAACATCACCGACATCACTGTTATCATTGAGAATCACCTCGGAGAGGCATCACATCCAAAACATCTAGCATCACCTCAAATAGGAATCACACTAATAGCATATATCATCATAACTCAAAAGGCACTACGGAGGGAACCATCGCATTTTACTCAAGAAAAACACACAGGATAGGATACTTGTAGGACAAAATTCAAGTTCAAAAGAAAGAGATAAGAGAGGTATAAGATTCATAATTTGGTACATGGCACATGTGGGGACCACAGGATGTGTCACCCCACCTCATCATCTGGTCGTGTACCTAGCCATACCTGGGTACTAAAATCTGAACTAGTACCTACAAGGTCTTCTAGTGTACTCCCAGTGTACATGGAACCTCTGTCCAAAAGGCTGATGAGTGCACAATGATCATTGTTGATATAGAGGTTCAAAAACGTAATTATGATGGCACACCTCCTCAAACAGCTCAAAAAAATTGACTATTTCTCTTCATACATCTTCTCCACTCTCAAAAGACTCAGAGCTAGCCTAAGTCAAGTTTTCTTTTAAAACACGCCAAAAAGATCTTCCACTAACTAACCTTTAATTTTTTCACATTTAATGAGATCATGAATAAGGCTCTGCACATCCACATGGATCACACTATTGCGATCCTTGCAGAAAATCATGCAGAATCGACTACTCGTTTGTCCGAAATGGAAAATCGGTAAAAAAAGGTTTTTTTACCACAAACACCAAAATAACGCTTGGTCACTACCGATCACAAAAAGGCTTTTCACCTCCTAACAGATACCACCATAATGATATTTTCATAAAAACATGCAAGTTAGGCTATTAATTTTCTCTAAACGGACTTATGAAGCATAAGTTATAAAAAAGAAGCATATGCCCGAAATCTACCTCATGGGTCCCATGCTTTGGCTTCTAATTTCTACGAGAGAATTACTCCATTGCAATCCCCTCATAAAAACACTTTGAAACAATTACTCAAACACCTCAAATGGATGATAGATGAAATGGTGTCATCTCACCCTAAAACATGTGAGTTGGTCCCATTAGGGATCGCACCTTGTCTTCATCTGAACCACTCATAAGGAATCTCAAAATGTACTCACAAAGTTTAGGGTCATGTTGCCGCTAGCAGTGTGTCAATCATATGTCCAATTTGAAAGATATGTTTGATACAAAAACTCCTAAATAATAATAATTAATTTATTATTCTTGGACTTGGGCATTTAGTTCCACCAGGTAATGAAACTAGAGATTAAAATAATATAAATGAACTAAAAGTTTTGGATTTATTAGACAAACCCATGTCCACAGAAAGTGTGTCAAACGAATGCTATGTTTAGAAGTTACGAACTTTTAAAGGAAAAATGGCCCAAATTGTGTCGGTCCATCCAAAATTGGCTGGACCCAACCGCCAGGGCCATCCCGGTCTTCTATCGATGGCCTACAGTCCAGAATGCGGCCAATCCCACCTCTCTCCCGGGCCTAGAAACCTACCATCATCCACGTATCGTTGGTGCGGTGCATGACTCTTTGTCGCACACCTAGTCCCCAAGTGCTCTACCTCCAAACCAGGCAAGCACCCCCCCCCCCCCCCCATGTGCGCGACGACTCCTGGATTCACGTTCCCAGCCTGATCGCAGCCTCTTGCATCCCGGTCGATGCCGCTACTATCCGTATTAACATCACAGCTTGTGTACGCCTCCCCGGACCACCTGTGGTCCTCAATTTCCCAGCATCGATGCCACCACGCTCTGCCTAAATCTCGCGGCTCGCTGCACCATGGACTGCCATCGCCCGCAATCGGTAGTTCTACTCTAGTGTCCCCTTCTAAGGTCCATTGTGATCACACCAAAGGTTCAATTATAATTTCAGACCTGGTTTGGGGATCTTGGGATGAGATCTTGTCAGCGCCCATCTCAGCTCGATGATTCGTTGAGGATTTGGTGCTTCCAAAAAGTAAAAAGTAGAACAGCAAAGAATGCGACTTCGAAATGGAGATCGGGCAATGGTCGTGTTCATTTAGTCATCACCTAGACGATAAAACGAAGTATTTATAGAAAAAATGAGTTCCAAATCTAGAATAAAACATGAAATGGAAATTTAGGGAAAAATGACAAAAATCCTACCTCTATCCGTCCGTTTGTCGTTGGAAGTGCATCCACGATGATTCCACTTCGATCCGCCAAGGTTCCGGTGGAGTTTGATCCTTGATCTGGTAAATAATGGTGAATAAAACCTAGAGAAATAGAGATCTTGGTGGCAGTAGAGAGAGTGATCATTATGGTTAACCCTAATTCTAATCTCTCAAGCATTTATTTATATAAAAACACTGAAATCCCACGCCAATGGTAATGACTTCTGAAAATCTATGCCCACTCATTTTATGTTGTGCCTAATAAAAACACTCTAATTAAAACTCAATGGAATTATCATATTTCTATTTTGAGCTTTCATTCAATAGTTATTCAAAAATAACACTAGGGATAAAAAGCACTAAGTGGTTATTCCAAAATAACGATTTTCCCATAGGTGACTTTTCTCAAAGTGGTTATGCACCGACAAAGATTATACCCCTCCCAGGGTAAACAGTATGCTTTGGACTCAATTGTGTACTTGGATTTCGGATCTGAGTTACCATTTGAGTGTTATTTGGGTTTGATCTATTAAATAAATTAATTAAAAAATTAATTCCTCCATTTAACTTACTGCTAAGGAGAGAGGGGTCTGAACATCCCACCCCAACATATTTTATGTCTCTCTTAGGGTAAACACTATGTTCTAGACCCAAATTTGGTCTCATATTTCTAATATGATCAACTGTTTAAGATAAATCATTTTTTCGTTTCCTGAATTGTAAAAAAACACTTAATATTTTTGCATAATTTATTCCAGACACACCAGGACTCAGAATACAAACCGTCTCAGAGCCTAACTCTGGAAATATATGTAGAAATATTATGAAGTCTTACATAGTGAAAATTAAGTCTCTAAATCATTACCTCCTTCAATAACTTTTTCCCTAAAAAGTAAAACTAGGAAAAACAAGTTGGGATACAGAGCACACATCTGGATCTTCCACTCCCATAAAAAACATGCACATTACCATGCTAGCACAACACGCGAACCAAAGGGATGGTCCATATTCATAAGGTCCACTCATTTTTATGACACACATAAGAACAAAAACATATCTCATAAGATGCGACATGTGGGAGATGTTTTGCACCCACTCTAGCTATTGTGGGGTAGGGAAAGGTGGTAGGAAACCTCACCATCTCTTGCATGATTCCGAATGGCCCAAAGAAACTCAGTGGATAGTTTAATTCTATGGTTAAACCTCTACATTCAATATTAGGATCGGAATCATGGTTTCTCCCAAGAACAGGGTCTCATTATTCCCTCCTTGATAATGTACATCTATTGAAACATCTATGGATATCTAGTCACAAAATATTTCACGGTCGATGCATCACAAGTCATAGTCTTGTAGAAATTTCAACAAGCACTGCCATATCAGGTTCAAGTCTCTCTGAGTGAAGATGCACCTGAGAAACTGGTGGTCAGAGGAAACCACAAAGCGCTCTCCCAGAAGATAGTGTCTCCCCATTCTCATGATGAAGACTACCACTTCCATCACCACATAGTGAGTCGCGTAGTTCTGTTTATGGGGTTTCCATCTCCTCGACCAGTACTTGATAAAGTTATCAAGATTAACATTGAGCACGCAAGGTACCAATGAACCGGGAAGGTGAGCAAACTCATCCAACCGCAAGCGCCTAGACACAAAAAACATGTGGAATACCCCATGTGTATTTTCCCCTTTTCAAAGGATAGTAATCCCCAAATTGGAACTCTTCCAAACCCACTAGTGACACCTCAATAAAAGGGAGGTCATGCAGCAAGAATCCATTGGAAAATCCCAGACCAGCTTTGAAACTCCACTGT
Source organism: Viscum album (assembly GCA_963277665.1). Classification (NCBI taxonomy): domain Eukaryota; kingdom Viridiplantae; phylum Streptophyta; class Magnoliopsida; order Santalales; family Viscaceae; genus Viscum; species Viscum album. Next base: position 715,399,172 of record OY728128.1, on the reverse strand, counting down.
ATAACCCCACCATGAACACACAAGTCCGAGGGATACATCCACCACACCTCAATAATATCCTTTTTGGGTGCCACTCACTCACTCTCAAAGTTCTCATTGCATCACAAAAATACATCTCAGTAAGGGAAGAACCCCTCTTTCTCGTGCTACATTGAACAAAATTTAAATAAGGTTGCACCGACGCCCTGTGTCACCATTTTTTACTCCTCGAGTAAAGAGTTTGACGAAAATAGTACCTCACGTAGTGTCTAAAAAATTCTACTGAAAAGGTAGAAAAGACACAAAGCGTACCTCTTATAATCTCAAGTGATGTAGGATTGTAGACATCCATAGCATGCAGCTACCCGTGACATCGGCCACCAGCTCCTCGAACCTGATGTGGGCCACCTAGTGGTGGTGGAATTACCTCATAATGTCACCATCCAACCACGGTTATTCTTAGTCTTATATTAGTACTACCTCCATGGGGGCCACCCTATCCTTTCTTGGGAGATCTACGATCACGACACTATTTTTTCCATGGAGGTGCATCTACCAAATGCATGGGAAGCTCTTGACATTGGGTCTGGTAGTCTTGTACCACGTGACCTCACCTGTCACAATCATAGCACCAGCCCTCCCTGGGATGTCCGGATGCTCTATGTTTTCCTCGACCAGGTGCCTTAGTATTATCAAGGGGAGGCGGCCTATGTCGAGGCCCTACCAACTGACATCTTCTAGTTGTGGAAGAGGTCCCAACTCTATTGCACCCACCGCCAAAAATGCCTAACTAGGACCCCTGTGACAGAAATATCTATGTCACCAGTGCCTAATATAGAACCCCGAGATAGGTAAGGATTCACAAAGTCACTACATAGGTGTGAATATCCTCTACAGATACCATGATCAAACTTTTGTGCTTAGAAGTTTCTGTCATGGATCACGTCCAAAGAGTACCGAGTAAGGTTTGTGAACCTAGTTGTGTACTCATCCATTGTCATCCCTCCCTACTGAAGCTCCAATGGATCCTAAAATAGTATGTAGAATAAGAAGAAGGTTAGTAGTCCTCATAAAATAGATTTTGGAATCCATCCCATGAGAGTACCGACTCATTGTGCATCTGAGTAACCCGGCTCTACCAATGCTAATTTTCTCTATGGAAAAAGATTGGCTTCCAAAGCCACCATCTGATATGTTTGTGTCCAATCAATCATGAAGAGGTGAACTAATTAATCTTGAAAACCTCCACTGCATGAGGGTCTGGATTACCGCTTTAACATCAGCCGTATCTGATACTAGAACTCACAGAGTGTGCTCAGCATGCGCTCATCATTGTCATGTGTTTCTGGTACTAACTAAAACTCCACAAGTGGAGGTTCTCCCTCCTCCCATCTTGGATAAAGTGGAATTGTATGATGGATCCTGAACTGAGGACTTGTCACTCATGAAATCTTCATCACAAACTTTAGATTCTATCCTGGATGGTTATCATCGTGGAGGCATCCTGAATCCGATCAAGGAGTAACGTAGTCAAATGAGAATATATATATATCAACAATGATGGGGAGTTGACTCAAGAAGGACAGTCAAAGACTCAATCCTATATGATGCATGTATGAAAGTTTCCTGCAACCTATGTCTTAGTATGGAAAGTCAAAAAGTGTGTAATTGGGGTCCTGGTGAATGACAATGTCGGTCGTCACACCATCACTAGGCTCCCTGGCCTGAGAGCCTCTCTCGATCCACATTGACACGGTTGACCTAAAACCTAACCAATTCCATCTTAGGTAGAATCTAGAAAACATACCAAGGAATGAACTAGCTCAGATACCACTTTTTCACGAACTGACCCATACTGGGGCTCGAGCCGCAACTACACCAAGCCCGCCTCCATAGGCCAGGGGCTGACGACCAGTGCCTAAGGCTTAACAAACTTGGAGAGGCCTTTTTCTATGTAACTTTACACACACACGTTGCTAATACAATGAGAATGTGAATAGGGAACGGAAAACATGATACAACACTACTATATATATAAATGAAAAATAAGCATCAACATTTAAATAGTACAAGTACCGGAAAGTAAACTAAAAAAAATGGAAAAAATACATGCCCAAATAGAAAAGTGCCGCAACCTAGCAGTATGTGGAAAAATAAATGGATGAGAGAGACCTGCTCTTAGATCCCATGTTACAACCACTACACGCGGTCCAAGCACCCTATATCCCTATACTTCTCTAAAGTCACAATCAACCTATTTGTCATATTCAAGGGAACACTGAGTGTGGGAAATTCCCAAGTAGGGTTGAGTATAAAAATACTCATTTAGATGCCCCAAAGGCTTAAGAGATCATCATGTGAGGTACTGAAGAGGGAAGCAATAGATAGAACATGGTACATTAAAAGAGTACAACTCAACCCAACAAAGGGGTGAAGTAAGATCATTAAAACATGAGGAGATAGATATTATAAGAATATGAACTTCTCATAATGTCTTTGTTACCTATAGTATGAGAGTAGAAATTTCCAACCATGAAAATCTAGACACAGAAAGAGTGTGTCAAACCACGTGCGTCAACACCTCTCCTGGAAGGATAGTAACCAAAACCCAATGAGTCGATACTGAAAATATGATATATATATATATATATATATATATATTTATTTATATATATGTATATATTGTATAGATACAAAACCCCTTATAACACCAGCATATTTTTTATGGGTCATGTGTGCGTTGGTGACACTTTCTTAGAGTGGTTCTGTAAACATGGTATTGTAACCCTAGACTTTTTAACAAAATATTACATGACCTTAAGCATAATACAAACTGAGGATCAAATATCCTAGTGTCTTTGGAGGACTATGTACATAATTAGAAAATATGAAATTAAAATTAATAATGTATTTTATTTAATCTTAATAATGGGTTCCTAACTATATTTGAGTTGTTATATCAGCATTGGATATCCTGGGGAAAATATAGACAAAAGGAATAAGCTAAACATTCTAGTAAGGGAACAAATGTTGGAATGAAACAAAGCACATGAGTTGGAAAGGCATAACATGATAACATAAAAGGTATGAATCATGAATAAACATACATAATCATAATATACAAAACATGGAAGTATTGGAATGTGGTAGGAACATATATCATGACATAAATATGTGTCAAGGCTAATTTCCAAAAATATATCGCAAGGCATAAAAATCCCATAATGGATTAGGTTTACTCCCTAATCCCATACATTATGTTACATGAGACTAAACATTACCCAATGCATTATAATTATATATGGGCACACCCATAATAATATTTTCATGAATATGTGTTCCACAATAAGAAATATAACATAAGAGTTACTCTTGGAATGAAATGTGTATCATAATCTTGTCATAAGGCATAACCAAAGAGTGTATCATAATATGATCCATTAAATAAGTGATTCAAATAATTTCTATACAATCATAAAGTAAAAAATATGAATAGATCATCAATAATTATGTCCAACAGAAGTGAATATAAGAAAAAGACTGTTCAGGAAGCTTTATAAACGAGCCAGTTTATTTTAGTTTAAGTGTAAGAACCCGGATCTTCATTTCAGGTATGGATCTTGATTTCAGGTTGTTTTTTAGGAAAAATGAAAAAGTAGAGTTTTTATAAGTACACTATTGTACTTCTAAGTACAAACCATGTACCTGGTTTCCACGTATTGTTCATGTAACGGTTGAGTACATGGTCGTGTAGTAACTTGGAAGACTGCTTATGGTAGGGTCTGGTTGAGGCTAATACATAGTGTGTACTATTAATGAACATACTATGTATTTTTCTTTTTATTTGATAAATCAGAGTGGGGTCACATCTCATCCTTGTAAACATTTTCTTCTGGCATTGGTTTTTACATGAGCATAACGAAAGGGCCAAAGAACTTTGAACCCCTCCTGATTCTCTATCCAATCTCTGATTGAGACGTCGTTGGGTGCGTCGGAATCCCACTGGTGAGTTCTCAAAACCCCTAAAGCCTTTATTCCTGATTCTTCCTCTCTCTTGATTTATTCAAGGTTGGGAATTTTTCATCTTTTTTTAGATCTACACCGATCAAGGCCGATTCAAGGTTCGATGTTAAGGATATCAATTGTGAGACATAAAGGTAGGTGGTATGTGCCTTTCATTGTTCATGTTTGGATTATATATGCTTAAAGTGTTGCATACTCATGTTTGGGGTATTACTTGATTGTAATTTAACCATTTTAATAACTTTATATGGTTTATTGAATCGATAAAGGGTAGTTTTTTATGCATAAGGTTATACACCTTGTCTTTGGGACACCCCATGGGTGCATTTTAACTTGATTAACTTTTTATGGTTGTTCGGTCTAGAATGCATGTTAGGCATTCCTTGTTTTCCATGACTTGGTTGATTATGATGGAGTTGATTGATTATATGAAATTCATGTGATATTATTTGTAAATTTTTATCCATGTAGTATTTATAGATAACATGTGCTGCCTTGATATGATATGCGTGTTGTTTTTTCGATGGACCCTGAGAGCCTTGGACCAGGAAAACGTTGTGGGTTACCATGTTTATTTACACAAGACCGTGAGATCATTAGTGTAGATATTGAGCCAGGGGTATTGACTGTGAGAGCTTCCCAAGTGGTAATTTATGAATTTATTGTGCTATGTTGACAAAGGGTTATTGACCATGAGAGCTACCCAAGAGGTTGTTTATAAGTTATTGATACCATGTTGACCTAGGTGTATTGACTGTGAGAGCTACCCAAGTGGTCATTTTTAAATGATTAGTGCTATGTTAGGGGTTAGACCATGAGATATTCCTAGAGAGTCCTAATTTAATGAATTAGTTCTTTATTAAACCAAAGGGGTTAGACCGTATGATCATTTTTAGAGGGTTGTTTGTGAATGATTGAATGATTATGACGAGCATGTCAAGACAAAGCACAAGCTTGGTCTCGGTCTCACTTGATTGTTTATATGGTCTTATGAGACATTTGTTTTGTTACTGTTACATAGGGGGTATATTGCTTAGGATAGATCCTAAGATTTCATGATTCAAAGGGGAAAAAAGTAAATTAATGAAATTGAATACTGTCGGACTATTTAATTTTGAGTACTTCCAAGTTTATTGCTTCATTTCTGCATATTACCTGCTATATATATTCACTGACAGTTAGGAATAGATATTTTGGTTGTTTCATAATGGGATTCATCTCACACCCTATTTGGGTCATGTTTTGGACCCAAAAAGATTATATGGTGTCAGTTATGGATAAGGGAAAGCACCCTTCTTCTTCGGGTACTTGATTTCTATTGGAGCTAGAGAGAATGGGACCAATATGAGGCTTGAAATTCTGTAGGAGTTTACTTGTTTTTCTATACTTTGGTTTCTATATTTTATTTCTAGAATTATGACTTGTTTGGTTAATTTCCTAGACACATTTGACATGCATAATTTATATATGCCCCAGTTGTTTTATTACTATCAATCTCCCACTGTTTACTTCTGTTGTATGGTATTACTGCTTCTGCTATTATTTACTATTTTATTTCCTCTGTGTATACTCTTCCAATTATGGAATATTTTCTCCATTATCACACCCTATCCCTTTCTACAATTTAGTAGCCTCTGGCATTTGAGGAAATTGTCTTGAGGTTATGTGACCAACTAGGTTCGGGGCACCCTTGGGTGGCAATCGGATCCGGGATGTTACAAATTGGTTTCAGATGACCTTTTTTTGCATTGCCTTACAATTTAGATCATATAGATTGGGATAGGAAGAAATATCTAGTTGTAAATAGGTTGTGTCTGGGAGTAGCTAACTTGTGTATAGGTAAAATCCAAGTAACCTCGAATATTGAAATTTTTATGGTTTTGCAATTGTTAGAGTTGATTTGATTTCACCATTGGGTGATTCACTTGTTTTGTGCTATTATGATTGATATCATTGTGGTTCTATTTCTATTTGAACTCCTTGAGATGAGGGTATTCCATCACCTGCATCATAGAGTCACTTGCTAGAGATCACATGTCGCGCATTCTTCTCATGCCTTGTAGGGTGCATTATTGATTGCATACTATTGTGATAGATGTTGTGATAGATGTGCAAGTTGTTGTGATATATTCAATGATATAAAACATACTATTTTGATATATAATTGGTATACATATAAGTTTTTAAAGGATAGATTCCAACCATTGGTCCCTAAGGTGTTATGGGCCCTCTTGGATCAGAATTTTGTGGATCATGTTCGAACTTTAATTGAATTGTAATAAAATATGATATGAATATGGAAGTCCAAATTTGATTCGTGGGGTGTATGGGCTCTCACAGATTGGAACATGGCATGAATTAGAAGAAATTTATGTTTTTAAGGGTTTAGAAGAAATTTCAATGGCTTACTTTCATGAAAACCAGACAACACACCATGTGACGTTATGAACACACACCATGTGTTGTTTTATTCTGGAAGAACTGACTTTTCTTATGTACTTGTCAGGTACTATATGTACACATCGTGTATTTGTAGACCGTGTGACTAACTGTGTGAGTACAAACATATTGTTGATAAATTTTTGGTAGAAAACGCCGTATACTGGGAGTACACGTCGTACTGTAGAAGACCATGTATCTGGCCGTGTGACTAACAACATAGGTGGATGAAAAAACAGTTATACATGTCATCTATATCTTATTCATGTTTTGTAATAATCGACCATGTATATTTTCAGGTGACTAATGACATGGGTGGATGGAACTTAAGTTGTACACACTGTTTCTAGGGTGAACACACCATGTAGTGTTACACCAGGAGAACTGGGTTGTTCAAGCCATGTAAAATTACTTAGGTAGGGGGGAGTATTCATGTAAATGTTGTATCTTATGAGGAACATGTCATTTGTATAGGGAGTTACACAACTAGGTAGGCAGAGGTAAATTCCCATGTTAAAAGATTACGGGAACACATCGTGTAGTAGTAATACACATCATGTAAACCAACTTTGTAAAACTTGAATGTTTTCCTTATTCTTTTACATTCATGCACTTCTAAGTTGAAGTCCTTGATAATCTTAACTAAGGTGTTCACTTGACCTTGCAGAGTCATTCCAAAAAGGCGTCCTCTAGTTGTATGTCAGGTACAGGGTGACGATCAGACACCAAAAATGGTACGTCAGGGACTACCAAGAGATCCTTCCATTGTGACCATCTTGGAATTAGCTATTATACTAGATGCAGGTGCTAATGCACAGTTCTGTGAAGGCATTTTGTGTATGATGAACACTTTTTAGCGAGCACCACTTCCTACCCCGTCTATGGAAGAGTTGACACAAGTGTTCTAGTAGTAGAATCCTCTCACTTTTTTAAGGTATGGAGGGCCAAAATATGCAAAGTCATGGTTGGAGTCCATTATTTCTATCTTTGAGAATCTGAATATGCCTCTTGATAAAAGGTTGAAGCTCATGACATACATGCTTTGTGATTCTGCCAAGAGATGGTGGGATGTTATCCCACAGGCGGGACGTCATCGGGATATGTCTTGGGAAGAGTTTTAGAGGACCTTCTATGATTACTTATACCCCGAGACATTTATAGTTGACCTAGCCCGAGAGTTCATTCATCTAGAGAAGGGCGCTCTTTTAGTGATGGATTATTCTTCTCACTTTACAGATCTTCAAGGATTCACACTAGTTTTGGGAGGTGATGAGTAATCTTTGGCTAGGTTATTTTGGGATGGTCTCAGGTATGACATCTGATCATAGGTGAATTTTTTCAAGATAACTTCAGTGACGGCTATAGTAAATCAGGCACTAATTATCAAGCACAATCTAAGGGATTTAGGAGCTACGAGCCTATGTAGTTCAGCATCCAGGGCTGGTACTCCTTCGTTTGATAGTAGGAAGCACCACATAGAGCCTTCGGGTGGTGATTCTAGTAGCATAGATATATATTTAGGTAGCTAGGTGAGGTGATACTAGTGTAGTAAGAGTGCAAACATGAGACCTCAGTGCCCAAGAGACTCAGTTGACTTACGATCTTGCAGCAAGAGGAGTCATATTCTGCAAATTTGCCAGTTTTTCTCACCATCAGCTAGTGAGAGGAGATCTGTTATGACTCCATGTTCAGGAGAAGGACCACCAGTTTCTCCTCATATAGAGAACTCAAGTTTGTTAGGACATTCTGGTCAAGGAGGTGGTTGTTTCCATGGTAGATAGGCAATAAGTTTTACGTAGAAATAGGGTAGACTAGCTCAGTGTAGTCATGTAGGGTTATAGGGTCATAGTACATGTTAGAAATTTGCGATGGAATAGACCCAGCAGTAGTAGGATCCCAAACCCTCTATGGCTAGAGGTACGATTCTAGTTGCCTCGGTTTTAGCTTCTTCCATTTTTGATACAGAGGCTACCCATATTTTTATATCGGTTTCTGTTATGGTGAGCCTTGGGATCTGCATCTTTATGTCTGAGGATGTTAAGATGCTAGAAAATCTGTTGTGGATTTTAATGGCTAGTGTACATTAGTACAAGGAGTTACCTCTTGAGGTTTGTGGGTTTCAATTCTTGTGGAACCTCTATGTCCTAGAGATGACAGTCTTCGATGTCATTCTTGGAATGGACTGGTTGGTCTCCTTTGAGGCCTTTGTTGACTACTATCATCATAGGGTGAGTTTTGTGTCACTATAGGAAGGGTATTTTCTACACAACAGTGAATGGGATGTCCCGGAGAGCAGAGTGGGACTCAAGCGTCATGGGTTGGGTGGAATTACAACCCAGATTTCTTGTTTATATCTGGATGACAGGGGGACATCACTGATAGACTATCCTCCAGTGGTGGATTATTTCAGAGATGTCTTTCTAGATGAATTTTCAGGATTACCTCTAGAGCGAGAGTTATATTTCTATTTTGAGCTTGTGCTAGGAGCATCATCAGTGTCCAATCCTCCTTATAGGATGGCTACGCTAGAGTTACAAGATCTCAATAAGCAGTTAGAGAGGTTAGAATCAAAGGATTTCATTCGACCCAATACTTCTCCTTGGGGTTCTACTATCCTTTTTGTAAAGAACTTGGACGGTACCTTTAGAATTTTTCTGGATTATTAGAAGTTGAACTATTTAATGGCTAAGAACCGATATCCCTTTTCAATGATTAATGATCTATTTGATCAGCTTCGAGGAGCTTGGGTGTTCTCGATGGTTGACTTGATATATGATTATCATCAGTTGCATGTTAGACCCTCAGATATACTTCTTATAGATTTTTGAAGCACTTATGGTCTATATGAGTTTTTGGTTATTTTTTTGGTCTCGTGAATGTGCTGGAAATTTTCATGGCACTGATGAACCGAGTGTTCCATCCTTACTAGGATTCCTTTTTGGTAGTCTTCATAGATGATATCTTAGTGTACTCTCACACTCTACATGATCATGTCATCCATCTTGAGATCATATTGAGTACATTGGGAGAGCATCAGTAATATACTAAGCTCTCAAAATACAACTTTTGGATATATCAGATTCACTTCTTGGGTCATGTCATCTTAGAGAAAGGAGTATCAATATACCCAGATAAAATGAGAGAGGTAGTTTCTCGGGAGTATCCGAATAATGTCTTTGAGTTGTGGTGTTTTCTGGGGATGGATGGTTACTATAGGTGATTTATACATGTCTTTTCATGCTTATAATCCCCACTTATATGCCTAACTAAGAAGGGTGTGAAGTATATGTGGACAGATTCCTGTGATTTAGCCTTTCAACAGCTAAAAGGGAGATTGACTTTGGCATCGATATTGATTTTTCCAGAGCTGGGAAAGATTTACACTGTTAACTATGATGCAGCAGGTATCAATCCAGTAGAAGTGCTTATGCAAGGTGATGGAGTTTTTTTGTATGGGTCTTAGTAATTGAGGCCACCTAAGAAGAATTATAGGACACACGATCTCAAGTTAGCATTAGTTGTGCATGCTTTGCGCTATTGGACACATTATCTTTTGGGATATCATTTTGTGTTATACACTGACCACAAAAGTCTCAAGTATATCTTTACTCAGTGTGATCTGAATTTGAGATAATGAAGTAAGGTTGAGTACCTTCGGTATTTTGACTTTGAACTTTCCTACAAGCCTAGGAAAGGCAATACAGTGGCTGATGTGTTGAGTATAAGGACTCAGATATAGGCAGTTCAGGAGGCCAGTAGTGAGTGGCAGCTTATGGCTCTATTATCTGAGATGCATTTAGAGGTGCCTGATAGATTGGGGAAGATATTTATTTCTTTTATAGTTGTTACCTCTACTCTTATGGGTCGAGTGAAAATAAGGAAGATATAATATTCTGAAGGCCTAGTCCTACGGGAGAGTCTGTCATGTGAGGACCCTACTCCTGGGTGGACCATATGTGGTGATGAAGTATTGTATTTTCATGGTATTGTATGGGGTTCATCAAACATATGTGAGTATATTTTGTAATATTTTCATTCCTTAGTTTGGGTAGTTCATCCTGGTGTCACCAAGATGTATCCAGATCTAAACCATCAATATTGGTGGCCAGGTATGAAGTGAGATGTTGCTGGTTTTGTTTTGAGATGTTCCACCTGTCAGAAGGTGAAGGTGGAGCTTCAGTGACTATAAGGGATTATACAGCAATTACCCATTCTCGAGTGGAAGTGAAATCATTTTGTGGTGAATTTTATGATGGATCTACTGAGTTCTCCTTAAAAGAGTGATGAAGTTTGGGTTGTTGTTAACAAACTCATGAAGGTTGAAGATTTTGTTCCGATCAAAGAAACCTTCAGTGTTGATGATTTTGGAAGTTTATACATCTGAGAGATTATAAGTTTTCATGGGGTTTCCAACTCTATAATTTTAGATATGGATTCCTGGTTTACTTATTGTGTCTAAAAAGGACTAGAGAGGGATTTGGGTACATAGGTACTTTTGAGTACAGATTACTATCCCCAGACAGATGGCCAGTCTCAGCGCACAATTCAGGTTTTGGAGGAAATGCTTCGATCATGTTTCCTAGATTTCAGGGGATCTTGGAAGACTCACATACCCTTAGTGGATTTTTCCTACAATAACAGTTTTCAAGAAACGATTCAGATGGAATCTTATGGGGACTTATATGGTAGCTCGTTCCAATCACCCCTATGTTGGTTGGAGGTAGGAGAGGCAGTTATATTGGGACCTCTTCTTGTCCAGAATACCACTTAGAAGGTGGATATGATTCATAAGAGGATGGCTACTACATAGTATCGGCAGAGATCTTATGCTGATCGATAGATACAACCTACAGAGTTTGAGGTCAGAGATCAGGTTTTCTTACGTGTCACACCAAGGTTAGGACATAGGAGGATTATGAGACAAGGGAAGCTTTCACCCAGATACGTCGGACTATTTTAGGTTTTAAAGAGAGTTGGGTAGGTTGTCTATCAGTTTTAGTTACCTTAGAGGTATATATCTATGCAGGACGTCTTTCATGTTTCTCAGATATGGCATTACTTTTCAGACTTGTCTCACATTTTTCAACCTGAGGAGGTTGAGTTGGAGGAGGATGAATACTTTGAGGATTACCCAATATACATTCTGGATCGCATCACAAAGGTTCTTTGTGGCCATTTTATTCGTCTGGTGTGGGTTTTATGGCAGCATGGGCGAGTACTGGATGAGACTTGGGAGAGGGAGGCTGACGTATGATCATAGTGGCTAGAGTTTTTTGAAGCTTCTTATTCACCACCCTGAGAAGGGAAATTTGATGGAGAATTGATTTAAGAGGTGAAGTTTCTAAGAACCAAAGTCTTGATTTTATGTATGGATCTTTATTTCGGGTTGTTTTTTAGGAAAAAGAAAAAAATGAGGTTTTTCTAAGTACACATTGTTTACTCTTGAGTACACGCCCTATACTCAGTTTCCATGTAAATCAATGTACTGGTCGTGTAGAGGTCGAGTAAATGGACATGTAGGGGACTTGGCCAACTTCCTAAAGAGGGGTCTAGTTGAGGCTAGTACGCAGTGTGTACATTAAATGAACATGTTCTGTACTTTTCTTTTTATTCGATATATCAGAGTGGGGTCATGTCTTATATCTAGAAACCACTTCTTCTCCTCTCAGTTCATATAGGAGAGCGAAAAACAGCCAAAGAACTTTAAAATCCTCTTGTTTCTCTGTCTTATCTCTAATTAAGATGCCTCTAGGTGGGTTGGACTCCCACCGGTGAGTTCTATCTTCCCCTATAGGCTCTCTTCCGGATTTCTCCTCCCTCGTGAGTTATCGAGGGTTAATCATTTTTAACCTTATTTGTAGATCTTGATCATTGTAAGTCAATTCAAGGGCCGATGTTCAAGAATGTTCATCATAAAACAACAAGGTAGGTGGTTTGTGCCATTATTTGGTTGTATTTGGATTATATATACTAAAAGTGTCAAATACCCATGTTTAGGGTAATGTGTGTTATGGAATTATACCATGTTTTATACCTAATATGGGTAGTTCATTTGAAAAAGGGTTATTTCTTAAGCGTATGGTTGGATACCTTGTCATGGGACACCTAATGGTTGCATTCCCTTGATTGTTTGATTATGTCCATTTGATCTACAATGCATGTAATGCATTCTTGTTTCCCATTCCTTACTTGTTAGGATAGAGAGGATGATTATATAAGATGCATGTGATTCACATTGTGAAAGTTTGACCAAGGGGAATTTGACTACGAGTGCTTCCCAAAGTAGGGTCATATATGTATGAGTTGTTTTTATGTTGACCTAGAGGTATTGACTATGACAGCTATCGGGTGGTCATAGACCCGATGGGTTAGACCATGAGAGCTACCTAGAGGGTCGTTATTAATTAAATGTTGGACCAAGTGGGTATTGACTGTGAGAGTTACTACCACCTGGTCATTATAGTTTATTGTTTCTTTACAGACCAAGGGGGTATTGACCGTGAGAGTTTCTCAGGTGGTCATTTGTAAATTATTAGTGACACGTTAAATCATAGGGTTTAGAATGTGAGATATTTCCAAGAGGGTCATTTTTTATTGATTGCATGATTGTGATGAGTCTGTCAAGCCAAAGCACAAGCTTTGACTCAGTCATACTAGATTGTTTAGATGGTATTATGAGACATTTTTATGCTATTACACAGGGGATATAGTTCTTAGGCTAGATCCCAATATTTCATTATTCAACTGTTTGAGTAATTAATAAATTTAAAATAATGTAATTGAAAACTGTAGGATTGTTTAATTTTGAGTACTTCCTTGTTTATTACTTCATTTCTACATGTTTTCACCTATATATATTCACAGATTGTTAGGCACATATCTTTTGGTGGTTGCCTACTAGGATTCATCTCACACCCTTTTTTTGTCATGCTTTTGGACTCAAACAGATTATATGGTTACAGGTACAGATAAGGGAAAGTGTCATTCTTCATCAAGTACATGATTGTTATTAGAGATGGAGAGAATGGGACTAAGCTGAGGCCTATGATGCTGTAGTAGTTTACTTGTTTTTATGTTGTACTTGGTTTTAGTATTTAATTCCATCATTGTGATGTGTTTGGATGCTTTCCTAGATACATGTGACAAGAATCATTTATAAATGCTCTGGTGGTTATATTCCTATCAGTCTTCCACTGTTTAATTCTTTTTTTGGTATTACTACTTCCATTATTGTTACTATAGTTATTATGTTGTGTATACTCTTCCAATGAGGGTATAATTTCCCCATTATCAGACCTTGTCCCTCACTGCTATATGGTAACCACTAGCATTTGGGGAAATGTGCTTTAAGTCATGTGACCAACCAAGTACTGGGCACCCTTGGGTGGCACCTGAAACTGGGATGTTACACTTGGTAGTGAATAAGAAATTAAACATAAATGAATCAAATAACATGATCTATGAGGAAATAACATTGGAATAAGACAAATGTTTCTGGAATACACATAATCATAGAAAATTATTTCTTTAGTCAAAGATCCATTATAATAATATCATAGTGGATTGGGTTCACTCCCCATTCCATCATATCACTAGTCAAGGTTCACTCCTAAGACTATCATAGTGTACAAATTCACTTACTAAACTAGTTCCACTCCCCATTCAAGTCCTTATTATCTCATATTATATCCATATTTACCCAATGCATTGGAGGGATATATAATTCTCATCCCAACCATCACATTAAAATAATCATATATATGTGTTCCAAAATATTTTAAAACATTCATAAAACTATAACCCATGAAAACCAAATAGGTTTCATAAATATTTCTCCATTTCATCAAATAATAACCCATTGAAAAGAAATTGGTTTCATAATGTTTTCATCATAACTTAAGAAACATGTGGGAAAGAAATAGGTTTCATTGAATCATACTTAAATCATAACCATCATAATCCATCCAAATAATGAAAGTGGAAGTTATCATTAAATAATATCCCCTATAAAGCATAAGTAAAATCAAAATACATTATCATATATGATAAATTCATTTGGAATATCACTGAAACATTACTTGAATAAAATATACTTCTTATTTGGAATGACTTATTTAAAATATAAACATATCCTAAATATTAAGGAATCCATTTTATTTGAAAATACCCTTGGAAACTTGTAAGTAAATAATTAAATATATAAAAAATAATGATGGTGGGAAATTCCTTTCACGTTGTGTATGTTAAAACAAATAATTCTTTCACATTTTTTTGTAAAACATCAAAATTACCACATTTTGAAAAAAAAATATATTCCATATAAAATATTTTTATAAAAATTAAAACATGGGAAAAAATTAATTTCAATAATAACATGAGAATATTTGAATAATTATTGAAAACATTTTTCGATAACATGGATATAGAATAAAAAGGATTTTCAACCCAAAGTGAGAACTAAAGTAATATTTTATAAAAAAAATTTTGAACTCTTGAGTTATTAAAAGGATAAAAATGAAATGAAAACATGTAATGTAAAAAAATAACCATATTATGTTAAATTTAATGTGATTATTTAGATATTGTTCGTAAAATTTCATCAGCGTAAACTTAATCAAAAACAATCCTGATAAACAATGAGATCGTAACACAAATCCCTTAAAACTTTGGTAATCTCTAAATTAAATCCTCATGAAAGGGAAAAACTTATGTGGATATTAATATGAAAAAAAATTCATGATAGTAACAATAGAATATATTCATGGGAATTATATACACCACATAAAATAAACAAGTGGTAAATATAGAATGTGTCTCGTAGAACAAAAAGTGAGATGAAAATCACTTACCTCAAGTTCAAATTATATAACAAGAACAAAAAAACATGTAAAATAAATTTAAATAATTTATATTTATATTTAAAATCAGTTTAAAAACTTATAACACCATATATTTTCCACTTCTAACTTTTAAAAAACTATTTATTAATAATTCTTTATTAAAATCATCTTTCGGGTGTTATCTATTTGGTTTTTTCATGAGAGTCACGATTTAGTAGTTCTGGTCCTTATACCTTTATCATGGTTTCCTAATCTCTCTGATATTAATAATGATTTAAATATAAAATATATTCAATATACAAATAAGTATTTTTAAATATTCATTAAAATTCCAAAAAATTTAGAAAATTATCAAGAAATAATCCTAATATAATTTTGACATGAAGAATTTAGAAATGAAGTTTATTTTTTCAAATAAATTTTCTAAAAATGAAAAAAATAGTTGTATTTATTTTCTCACAAAAAACAAAAAAAATCGTTTTCTTAAGAAAACATATTTTTGAAAAATAAAATGACTTTACTAAAAATTTAGTATTTATTTACTATTATTACATATATTTCATAATATGGTTATTAATATTCATATCATCCAATTCAGTGGTTTTTTATAACAGTAATGTTAATATTTTAATATTACATCACGGCCTGCTTAAACTTAGTGTTATGTTCAACAGAGGCTACATAAGAAATTAAATTATTTAAAGGGAAATATTTCATAAAAAAATTCAGGTTTTCATACATGTTTTTTATATGATTTTATAAGCTTTAACTTATCCCATAAATTATTTATCTCGTGTTTTAGTTCTTGGATATCATTTTGGGCTTGGTCAACGGAAAATCTCATTAATTCTATCTCCCTCAGAATTTCTGATAAATGGGATTATTAGTGCATGATCATATTATTCAAGGTCATCAGTCCTTCCATCATTGAAAATTGGACTTTATAATAACCCTTAATATATATAAATCTTATCAGTCATTGTAAAATGGATATATTATCAATGATTAATACGTTTAATGGTATTTTTAATCTGAGAGGATATATCGGTCAAAAATAACTAAATTAGTGTATGTGTTTTTATAACAACCTTGGTAATTATAGAATAAAACATTTTCATATTTATTAATATAAATTACATAGTAATAACAGTTATAAAAATATTAAGAAATTTTTAATCAAAAATGAAATTATTTTAATAAAACACTTTTCATATAAGGTTTTTTTTTAAATCCAAACTTCTAAATTTTTAAAATTTTAATTTGATAAAATGGATATAATTTTTTAAATAGTAATATATAAATTTACTTTGGGTGAAATTTTTGGATTTTTTGGAAAATATTTATTTTTCAGTGAATAGTGAAAATTACTAATTTTTATAAAAAAAAGCATTCTCTTTTTAATAAATTAAGAAATTTAAGAGTACGAATATGTTTTTAATGTGATATAAAGTGTCTTAAGTATTGTTTTTTTAATATTCAATCCACTTAATTACTTTTTAATTAATTTTATATTGGTTTTTAATATAAGTTTATTTTTGGGTTTAAAGATTTGTTTTTCTAAAAACTGTTTTAAAATTCATAATGTTTCTCCTGTTTAACTAATTAAAAGAATACCTAATTGGGAATATTTTAAATTAAATTTAAAGACTATATATTATTAAATATTATTTTATTTTCATATATTTATTATTATTAGTCACAGAGTCAATATAGTGCCATCTTTTTCTATACAATACTCTTCTTAAAACCCCGCAATCTCATCACGACAGTGGGATTAACATTAAATTAAATTTTTTCACTCTTTAGATTTTTAAAAAAGGATTAAATATTTATAATAAATATAATTTATAATTTATAATAAGTTCAAATTAATTCTTTACCAAATTTAATAGTGAAAATAACTCAAATTAATCACAACGATTAAGATAAAATTGACTTTACACCGTAACTAAAATTTAAACTTAAGGGTTAAAATGAACTATAAACTTTTCAATAACCCCTTGTAAAGAAATATTTAGAAATTATACCATATATTATTTATTTTGGTTCATTATTTGATCCACTTTACATGTAAAAACATGGTTGGAATTCACTCTTTCAAAACATCACAAGAGTTCCACTCACCTCCCTAATAAAATTTCACCCCCTCTCCTCCTCTATTCACACCTCTCAACCACTTTGGATCAAAAAATACCTGACCAAATATGTTATAAAATTCCCTAATCTCATCTTATAAGCCTTATATTGGTCATAAATCCAACCAAGAAAGGCCATTGTTGCAAACCAATATAAATTTCCTGAAGAATAGGTAAAGTGAATCAACATTATTTTTTTTCCTTCACAAACCCGTTAAATTATTATTATAGAATTATTTTACAAAACACTAAGTATAATAAATATATTTATTAGTTTTTATGAAACATTTTTTACCTACACACGCACACACTTCCATCAAATGGGTTACGAAATTGTTATTCAGGTGTACAGTGGACTACCACCTTGTAAACCGATGTCGTTCATATTTTCATCACCACATATCCAGGTTGGGAAAATGATGGATATAAAGTTTATATATGATATTTATAACACAATTATACCTCTAGATTAAATATATTTTATATACCATTTTTATATACCAAAATTTAATGGATATGATGTCGTCATTCGTATGTACGATGGACTACCGCCTCGTAAAGTGGTGAGATTTTTTCACAAACGTGTTACGTATAACATAATAAGGGTAAATATAAAAAAAATATGTGATATAAATGAAATATTTGGGATATTTATGATATTTATGATCTTTATGAGATATTTATCATTATTTAAGTAATATATATCATTTTCTTTCAAACCTTTTCATTCACTAAAAATATGATAACGTCGTTCGTGGACATATGGGATAATGCCTCCTCAAAGAGATGTGATTCCATTTCTTAGCAATAAATCAAATTATATATATATATATAAGTATATCTAATGAAATATTATGATATTTATGATATAATTATCATTCTAAAATCAAAAATGTTATTTCCCTTATTTTTACAATGATCATGGGAAAAATGGAAACATTACTCATGCATACGTACAACCTACCATCTCCGTGATCATAATATTCATTCATTTTTTCATAACCATATTTTATAATTTTTTGTAATATGATAGTTTTTTCAGATTATTATTATTATTACATTTAAATAATGAACCATTTTACCATAGTCAACCTAAAAAAGTTATTTTTGACATAGAAACCTAATATTGTCAAGGTATCCTACAAAATCTTAATTAACTAAATAATTATATATTACATTATAATAAGTGAAATAAAAGTAATATTAAACTTTAAAATTATTATAAATCAAGTAAATAATTAATATAAGTTAATTATTTAGGAATATAATTACACATGTGAAAAATCAGACTCAAGATAAGGGACTTCATCTCAATCTCCTTTATTTCAGGCATATCTTGATTTTATACACCAGTATTATTTTATAAGGTGTATAGATATCCCCTATGACATCATATATAATTAATTTATCTATTCTAGTGGTATTAAATGTTTTGTATAATGTTATTATTTAATGGGGCTTATGATTCAAATATTTCCAAAGTGATAAGGGACTATTCTACTAAATAAATCCTCTTTTAAATTCTTACTACAAACTCTCCTTCCCTTCTGAGATTAGGTTCTTAAAATGGTTTTTGAAATTTTTTTATTTTTCCATAAAATATTTATATTTTATATTTTATGCTTTATTTATAATTGGTTTAAAAACTAATATTTTTTCGTGTTTTATACGAAACATTTTAACAAACTATAAAAGTACTTCTTAATATACACGATCACAATGACTTTTACGCCATCATGACCATTAATTGATTTCTAAATTCCTTTTCGTTTTTTCATGTTTCCCTCAATGAAAACCCATATTTCCTTTTATTTAGTTATTTTTTAATTGAATTTTTTTAATAAATGTGTATTTTTATGGGTTTAAAAAATAAAAGGGTATTTTGATATAAAAAAGTGATTTTCTTAAGAGTTTAAATGATTTTTTTCAAATGTAAAAGCATAAATTTATTTTATTCACGTAATAGTACTTTAGAAATATATGATGGATCTATCCAAATAGCATTGGGAGATCCTGTTATATATTATATGATGGGGTGGCCTAGATAGCGATGGGTGAGCCCATTGCATCTTATATTACTAGGAGGACCACACAGCACCGAGTGAGCCCATTATAGCTTAAAGGATGGGTGTGACCAGATAGTGCCACAATTCATTGGGTAATGTTCCTTATCTTAATACACAAAAAGGATGGTGTTACAAAAGTGTTGTCCTATATATTTAACTATGATCTAGTTAATTGTGAAATTAGTTTAAAATGGATAATGAATGCTATGATCAAAGTTATCGAGAAGGGTTTTTAATTTATTTCAATGGGATTTATTGATTTTCTTTGAGAAAAAATGTGTGTTTTTTTTCATGTGAAGATGTTTTATTTCATATTCTCAAAGAAATAAGAAGATAAATGAAAAAGTTATATGAGTTTTCATGTTCTAATAGGACTAATGGTTTTACTTCTTTGGGAATCCCTTACGGACACTATTGTGATCATCACACAATTTTAAATGTTTTTTACATGATGGGTAATGGAAAAGATGAATTCTAGTTGAAATTCCTAATAGGTTTTTATAAAATAAATAATTTTTTGTTTTAAAATGGTTTACATGGTGATAATAACGGATACTGATCGAAATTTTCCACTTGTTATTGTATGGTTATGTAATTTATGAGTTATGGACTGATTATCTAAAACAATAAACCTAAAAAGATGATAATAGTGAAAGAAACTAAATTCATTACTAAAACTCAAGATTATGTAATTTTTAAGTTTGGGGAATTATATTTAGTATCATAGGTAGATTTACATAACTTTAACGGTTAAGATAATGTTTATAACTTTTCCTAGAAATATTGTACCATATAGTCAAGGTAATAAGATATGGAATTTGAATGTTACAATGTCGATTCATCTAAACAATTTATTTTTATAATGGGTTTTATAGAGGAAACAAAGAATATGTTATTTAAAGGCATCAAGAGGAAAATATCCTTCAAAATCATATTCTCGAGATGGTTGGAATTGAATTAGAGTAGTTTTTTAGTGATGGATTAGTTGACATAATAAATAAATGGTGGTGGTATCCAGGATATATAGAAACCCGATCTACTATAAAGGAACATGCATTTTTAGGATCATTTCAAAAGAAAAATCATCCATATTTCAATGGATCATCATTCCTCATGATAGCCAAATTATGGATCAATCATCTAGAGAAGATATTTGACATCATGGGACATTTGGAATGTCAAAAGGTAACACTTTACCTTAATCATTTTGAAGGTGAAGTTTACTGATGGTGGTATTTGGTTAAGAATACTAAAGAAAAATATATTATTGATTCTATGGAATGGGAAACATTCAAGGATATTTTCTTTTATAACTGTTTCCCTATTGTTGTTCGGATCTGGATGGAAAAAAATTCCTAGAATTAAGGTAGAAAGATGAAGATTATGTAACTGTATATGAATCAAATTTAATGAGATTGTACAGGTATGTGTTGTATTTGTTTAGTAAACTATTAGTAAAAATTAAAAGATTTTACTCAAGGATGAAACCAATTTTACAAAGAGAATTAGCAACCTGATAATTTAAAAAGTTTTGATAAAGTGGTTTATTGTACAAAGAAAGTTGAGATTGATTTTGTTGACATTTCTATTCCTAGATATGACAATAGTAAGAAAAGGTAAAGGTGGTAGGAAATATAAAATAAACTAGTTAACAATTCTAGAGGTTATCCTCCCAAAATGTTCCAAGTGTGGAAAATGGAATTTCAAAGAAAGCTTGACAGGATCTTGGAAGTGTTTCTAGTGTGGTCAGTTTGGTCATAGGGCTAATGACTATAAATAAAAGAGTACTGAATAGCCTAAGAATGAGGAAACTGATATCCATCCAATGGTGAGGTGTTTTAGTTATAATTATTTGGTTCATTATTCTAATTTATGTTTGATGTTAGTTTGATAGGATAGAAATCATCATTATGAGAAACAGAAAGGTGTAACAAAGTCATTAGATACTTATATAGTTGATGTTGGGATATCAAATGAAGTGGGGAGATGTATATTTTTTATGTATTAAAATTATTCCAATACCATGTTTTACTTTGTATCTTCTCATTCTTTCATTTCTAAGAAATTTTCAAGTAAATTGGTAATATCACATATTGAATGTAAAATGTAACTTTTAGTGAAAACTCTACGAGGAATTATTAAGGAAACCAAGATTTATAGGATACTTTTTTTATCAATGGTATGGTATTTCCTAAAAATCTGGTTGAACTATCCATAGTAGAGTTTGATATCATTCTTGGTATATATTGGATTTTAATTTATCATTCAAATATATATTTTAGTTACAATAAATTTTTATTAAAATGATTTTAGGACTTTTATAGCTTACTAATAATCTAATAAATTTATTAGGGATGGTAGGGAAATTTACCTAGCTCAAACTGTTAAAAATAAACAAAGTATTCAGGTTCTTGATGTTCAACTAGTGATTGAATTAAAGTATGTCTTTTGGGGTGATTTACTAGGTGTTATTCTTGATCAAGAGGTTGAGTTTACTTCTGAATTAGTTCATGATTTTAAGCCTATTTCTAAACCACATTATCTAATGGATGAAGTGGAACTTTTAGAATTGAAAAATAAATTATTGGAGTTATTATATAATGTTTTCATCAAACCTAGTACTTTACCTTGGGGTTCTCCAGTTTTTTTTGTCAAAAAAGGTGGTTCAATTAGACTTTTCATTGATTATATATCCTTGAATAACATCACTTTAAAGAAAAAGAATCATTTTCCACATGTTGATGATTTTTTTATCAGATCCAGGGATCTCTATGTGTTTCAAAGGTTGAATAGAGACTAGGGTATCATCAGTTGGAATTAAAGGAAACATACATTTTCAATACTATGTTTTATCTTATTTATGGTCACTATGAGTTTGTAGTTATGTCATTTGGGTTATCTAATGCACCTATTGTGTATATGGACCATATAAATATAATTTTTCATGAGTTCCTAGAAAAAAAATGTTGTATTTATTTATTATATTTTGGTATATTATAAAATTAAATAAGAACAATAAGAACACATATGGGTTGTTTTAGAAATCTTAAAAGAATAGAAACTATATGGTAAATTTTTCAAGTGTGAATTTTTATTTCAACAAATTCAATTCCTTCGTTATATTGATTCTAAATATGGAATAACTCTTGGCTGTACAAAAACTAAAGTTGTTGAAGAATACCCAATACCCAAAAATATCATAGATATTCATTTTTTTATTGGATTATAAGGTTACCACCATTAGTTTTTTGAAAAAAAAACCTTAATTGTCGACCCCCTGACTAAGTTAACTTGAAAAGGAGTTAAATTCATATGGATAAAAGAATGTGATGAATATTTTCAGGAATATAAAATAAGATTGGTGAATTATCCTATTTTGGCATGTCCTTATAGAAATAATGAATTTTTCATATATAGTGATTATTTATTGAATGTAATTGGTTTTCTTCTAATGAAGCATGATCAGGTAATTTCCTATGCTTCACGCCTGTTAAAACATCATGAGTTAAATTACCCTACACATGATTTGGAATTATCTTTTATTTTTTTTGATTTAAAAATTTAGAGGCATCGTTTCTATGGATTAAAGTGTGAAATATATACTGATCACAAATATTTTAGGTATATATTCACTCGAAAAGATTTTGAAAATTATAAAAAGAATATTCCTATAATAGATCAATGATTATGATTGTATGATTCATTTTCATCTAGGAAACGAAAACAAAGTGGCAGATGCTTTGATTCAAAAAATTAATGCTACAATAATCATGTTGAATTTTTAATGTAACCCTTTGGTAAATTAATTGATGAATTTTCACTTATAATTTTTTGGATGCAGGGAAAACCTCTGTTTTGTTTTAGGTTTTAGTATAGACAACTCTCCAAGAAATAATTAAGATATCTCAGAAGGAGAATCAATATTTGCAGAAAAAATTAGAATCCATTTATATGGGTATTTTTAATGATAAAAATATTGATGAACAAGGTGTTTTATGATTTGGAAAAAGATATTGTGTTCTTTATGATTCACATTTTAGAAAATATTTGTTGACTGAAGCTCATAGTTCTCTATTTTCCATTCATCAGGGTAGCACTAATATGTACAGAGACCTTCAGGAGTATTATTGGTGGGATAGAATGAAAATATATATTTCTAAAATTAACATGAATTATTATAATTTTCAATAGATTGATTTAGAATGATAGTTACCGAAGGTGATTCTTCAACATTTTCCAATGCCATATAAGAAATTGTAGCATATACAAATGGATTTCATGGTAGGATTTCCAAATACTTCTCAAGGAAATAACGCGACTTGGGTTATTATTGATCGATTAGATAAATATGTACATTTACTTCCCATTTGAGATACAATTTCCTTAGATCATCTTTCTTGACTATATCTATAGGATATATTTAGGTTTCATGGTGTGCCTCTCTAAATAGTATCAGACTATAATCATAAGTTCACCTCAAATTTTTGGAAAGGACATAAAAATTCATTAGGTACTGGACTAAATTTTAGTACATATTTTCATCCCCAAACCAATGGATAATATGACTAGAAAAATTTAGACCTTAGAAGATATGATTATCTCTTGCTCAATATATTAACATGGAATTTGAGGTCGACATCTTTCTTTGGTTAAGTTTTCTTATAATAAAAATTTTCATTCTAGTATATAGTTGGAAACATTTAAGGAATTATATAGAAATTAGTGTCGGATAAAAATAATTTGAGATGATGGAGGAAAAAGGAAGCTTATGGGACCATATTTAGTAGATAAAATGGCAGATAAAGTTCAGTTTATTATGTGACACATGAGGACATCTCAGAGTAGGTAGAAAAGTTATAAGGATAACCAGAGGAAAGATATTTCCTTCATGGTATGTGATCATGTGTTTATCAAATTTTCTCTGTGGAAAAGTGCGTTGCATTTTGCTAAGAAGGGGAATTTTACACCAATTATCATTGGAACATATTAAATCCAATAAAAATTCAGACCAATTGTCTATAGAGTGTCCCTACATATTAGTTTATCTTCGGTACACATTGTATTCCACGTTATAATGTTAAGGAAATATGTATCAGATTCATCTCTTGTTTTAATATCTGAAGTAGTTTAGTTGGAAGATAATCTATCTAATGAGAAATAGCCAATTCAGATTCATTAATAGAGAGAGTATGTGTTACGGAATAAGGTGATTCACTAGGTTAAGGTATTATTGAAAAATCATATGGTTGAAGAGGCAACATGGGAATCTAAAAATGCTATGAGGGAAAGATATCTCCACTTGTATAATAAGTAAATAAAATTATGATGATATAGTTTCTAAAAGGGGAGACATATTTAAAAACATAGGAAATTATATAATAAATCATTTACATATTTAATAATACTAATTAGACAGTTATATAAGCTATAAAAATATTAATTTATTTTTAATCAAAAAAGAAATAGTTTTAATAAAAAAGTTTTCTTATAAGGTTTTATTTAAAATTTCAATTTATAAACTTATGAATTCAGATTTTATAAAATAGATATATTTTTTTAAATATTCAAATAAAAATTTACATCAGGTAAAATTTTTAGGATTTTTTCGAAAATATTGATTTTTTAGTGAATAGTGAACATATTATTTTTTATAAAAAAGTATTCTATTTTTAAAAAAAATAGTAATTTAAGAGTCATGATATGTTTTTAATATTATTTAAAGTATCTTATGTTATATTTAATCCACTTAATTACTTTTTAATCGACTTTATATTGTCTTTTACTAAAATTTTATTTTTGGGTTTAAAGAGAGGTTTTTTTAAAACTATTTAAAAATGCACAATGTTTCCAATTTTTAGTTAATTAAGAAAATAATCAATATATTATTTTTTAATTTAAATTTATATATTATATATTATTAAATATTATTATTGTTTCATACAATTGTTATTATTAGTCATAAAGTTAATATAGAATCATCTTTTTATAAAAAAAATAATCTTCTTGAAAACTTTATGTCTCACCCGGACTACAAGATTAATATTAAATTTAAATTTAAAAATTACGTGAAATTAATTTAGAAAAAATGATTCCACATTTTCAATCATAATAATTTATAATTTTTACTAAGTTCAACTTAATTTTTTACTAAATTTATTTTTGAAAACAATAAAAATTAATCATAGTGATTAAGGTAAAAATGAGTTTACCAAGTGACTAAAATTTCAACTTAATGGTCCCAAAAACCTAAAACTTGTCAAGAACCCATTTCATAGCCATATTTTGACATTATATCTTCTATTATGGACTTTTTTTATATTATTTAATCCACTTGAAATTTAAAAAACGTGGGTGGAATTCACTCTTTCAAAAAATTACAGGAGTACCACTCACCTCCCTTATAACAGGTCACCACCTCTCCTCCTATATTCACACCTCTCAAGCCCTTTGGATCAGAAAATACCAGCCCAAATAAATTCTCCACTTTAATACCCTCAATATATAATCCTTACTTTGGGTAGAAATCCAAACAAGGAAGTCCTTTGGTGTAAACTAAAAGGAGTTTCTCGAAAAAGAAGCAAAGTTAATCAACATGTGCTTTTGTATTATTTCATTACCCACCCCATTGAATTTTTATTATAAAATTATTATATAAGAACCTATTAATACTCATTATAATTTTATGTTTTTATGATAATTTTTTCAACCTACATACACACACACTTTATCAAATGGGTTATGAAATCATCATTCGTGTGTACGGCGGACTACTGCCACACGAACTAAGGTCGTTCATTTTTTCATTACAACCTATAAAGGTTGGTAATAATGACAGATTTAAAGTTTATATATTATATTCATAAAATAATTATACATATTGAGTCACTATATCATATATAATATTTTTTTTATTTCAATACAAATGGGATGCAATAATGTCATTTGTGTGTACGGTGGACTATCACCTCACAAAGAGATGTGATTCGTTTCCACAAACGCATTATGTGGAAGGTTAAAAGGGTAAATATAATAAAAAATATGTGATATAAATAACATATTTTTTATATTAATGAAATATTTTCCATTATTTAAGTATAATATATCATTTTCTTTCTTACCATTTCACTCACCGAAAAAGTGATGACATCGTTCATGGACGTGTGGACTGCTGCCACCTCAAAGCGATGTGATTCCATTTTTTCATCACCACATCACCAGATTTATATATATAAGGATATATAAGTAAATGTTAATATATTTTTGATATTATTATAATTATTGAAAGATAAATTTCACATTCATTTTTTCATAATTATCATTTGTAAAATGGAAATGTTACTCAGGCATACGTACGACCCACTATCTCCATAATCATAATGTTAGTATATTTTTCATAACCAACATTCATAATTGTTTTTGAAAGTAAATATTTTAATAAATATGATAATTATTTCATGACTATTATTCTATAGGAGTTTAAATACTAAACCCTTTGATCATAGTCGACCTACCAAATTCGTTTTGACACAAAAATCGAATACTGTCAAAGAATCCGACTTAATCTGAATTGATTAAGTAATCTTATATAACTTGTTAATAAGTAAAGAAAATTATTAATAAAATTTAAAAAGGCACTCAAGAAAGAAAATAATTAATAGAATTTTACTATTTAGGATTATAAAGACACGTGTTACAAATCTGAATCATAGTAAGGGGCTTTGTCTCAATCTCCCTTCGTTGAGGCATATATTGATTTTATAAACCAATATTCTCTTATAAGGTGTATAAATAGCCCCTATGAAATTATATATCAGTAATTTATCAATTATAATAGTATTTAATTTTTTATAATTTTATTTTTTTAATGGGCTTGTTATTTAAATATTTTCAAAATTATAAGGGACTTTTCTTCTAAATAAATCCTCTTTTAAAGTCTTCCTTCAAACTCTCTTTCTCTTCCACATCCATGTTTTTAAAATTATTTTTCAAATATTTTCGTTTGTACATAAAAAAATTATAAATTAAATTTTATACTTAATTTTCCATTGTTTTAAAAAGGAGTATTTTTACATGTTTTATACATAACATTTTGACAAACGATAAAAGTAATTCTTAACATACATGGAAACAATGACTTTTCTGCCACTAGGACCATTATTTTTTTCTCATTTCCTTTGAAAGGTTTCATTTTTTTTAAAATAAAAAATATATTTTCCTTTTATTCGGTAATTTTGGTATTGAATATGGTTTTTCAAAAGAAAAGGATATTTTTAAGGGTTTTTAAATAGAAAAAGTTATTTTGATATCCAAAAGTGATTTTCTTATGAGTTAAAATGATTTTTTCAAAGTTGAAAGCATAAAAACTATTTATTCATGTAATGGTACTTGTGAATTATATTATGAGGTGTCCTAGATAAAATTTGGTGAGACCGTTATATCTTATACAATGGGGTGTCCCAGATAGCACTAGGTGAGCCCGTTACAGCTTATATGATGTGGTAGCCCCGAGAGCATCTGGTGAGCTAAATATAACTTCAATGATAGGTGCACCCAGATATCACTCTAATGCCTTGGGTAATCATCCTTGTATTAATAATAAAGAAGTAGGTAGTTATAAAAGGGTTCTTCTTTATATTTAACTAGGCTCCATTTACTTATTATATGGGTTTAAAATTTATTATGAATGTTA
This sequence comes from Viscum album, assembly GCA_963277665.1. NCBI lineage: Eukaryota > Viridiplantae > Streptophyta > Magnoliopsida > Santalales > Viscaceae > Viscum > Viscum album. The sequence goes on along the minus strand of OY728128.1, from coordinate 715,371,001 downwards.
TGATCTAAGTTACCGAGAAGGATTCTTAATTGCTTGATATCGTATTTAATAATTTTATATGAGATAAAATGTGTGTTTTTTCATGTGAAAATGTTTTATTTAATATTCTCAAAGAAATATGAACATAAAGTTAAATGTTATATGAGTTTTTATGTTTTCACAAGAATAATTTTTTCTTTCTTTGTGAATCTATTACTGGTCTTTTTGTTATCATCCCACATTTTTAAATGTTTTCCATAGGATGGGTAAGTTACATGATGAAGTTGAGTTGGAATTCTGGAAGATTTTTCATGAAGGGAAAAAATTTGTTTTAAAATGTTTTATATTGTTGGAAACATAGATAATGATTGGAAGTCTCTACATTGTATTATATTCTTTTGTAATGTATGAGTTTTGGCCTAATTCTCTAAAAATATAAACTTGAAAATATATTAAAAGTGAAATGAAGTAAATTCTTGACTAACAATCAAGAAAATGTATTGTTTAAGGATGGTGACTTATTGTTTTATATAACTACATTACCTAATAATTCATTTATTCATTCAAAAATGGAATTTCATTTATAAAATATCGGGTTATTACATTAAACATTTACAGTCTCCCTACATTGTATTCTTAGAGATTTAACAAATCTTTAGACATCTTTCATAATCAACTTGGTTCTTTCAAGTGGATAAAAATGTGAGAACTACAAGTTATATGTAATACCTAATTTGTAGAAATGGATATATTTTTTTAATAATTACCATATGGTAATCTTCTTATTTTTATTTACTCAGAAATAGTTCTTCTATTGTTTATTATTTCCATAAGAAAAAAATATTGTATCACACTATTTAGACAACTTCTAGAATATTCCCTTTTTATATGGGTGATATGAAGGTACCCAATACTTAGAATTTGGCTTATACCATTTCCCCTTTCATAAATCTTATTCACTAAAAGTAAACAATGATATTCAAACTTCATATCGTTGTCCTATTGGAGAATAAAATTCAAAAGATCATAGAATTTCCACTTTAAATAGTTCATGTATAAATTTTAAAAAGTGATAAGATCCAAAGAAGTGAGGCGAGAATGTGTTATTTTCACAATTCCATGGGAAGCATGAATTCAAAAATTTCCAAATGCTCAATATATCCATTATTCTTCACTACATGAGTTCCAACTATAAATTATTCTCATAGCTTACATGTAAAGAGTTACACAGAGATTTCACACCTCTATTATCATGATTTCTCATAATAGAGATCATGGGGAAGAGACATCATGTTGTATGAATCCAAGTCTACAAGAAGCTTCAAGAGATCACTTGTCACAAAATATAACATGATTCAATATAAATATAATGTGTCATCCATGTTTTTCAATAATATATTTTTCCTCTACTCACTTATCACCTAAGAATGATCAGTGAGAACTAGGGAATCTAATACATAAATTTTTTTCTCATTGAATAATATAATGTGTAAGAACCTATACCATACCGAGAAGTTAGTACCAATAAATATATTATATTTCTACAAAATGGATCACCGATATTGTGATGTGTTCAAATACATTTACCTTTTATATAAAAAATAAAATCATATCTTTATTACTTTATCATGATCCCTAGTTTTGACCAATTAAATTAAATTTTGTTTTCTCCCCTTATTTTATCAAATCCCAAAATTTATCCCCACTTTATTTGGACTATACAGTCACGTGGATATTATAGTGGAAAGGATTTATATTCCCCTACTGAAAAACTAAACTTTGGACATGAAAATTACTTGGAAGCATTTAGGTAGGATTTACTTACCAACAGCAATAACTCATAACTCCTTGATATATTTCATCGACTCCCAATTCCTAAAATTATATACTTTGATTTCGTTAGTTGTTTCCACAAAAATTTAGTAAGTGGATTATGGGTGTTACCCTTAATACCAATTTGGATGAGTTATCCAAATATCTCTATTTAGAAGACATGATAATTGAAAGTCCCATGACTATGTTGTGACCAACACATTCCCTATGGTTTCATCTTAACTTAGAAGATAGAAGGAATGTTCCTAACATAATAATTTGATTGAGGGATTCTATTTAACTTATATGTATTCTTTATTTTAGTCTTTACATGATTTTTAATATTATGTTTATTTTACACAATTAATTAACAATTACAAATAAAAATAATTTATACACCATATTTTCATTTAATTTATCATAAGAGTCTCATTAATTTATTTACTTTATTTTATCATGTTTAATCTTCCTAATATACCATGTATATTACAAATAAATAAATAACCATGCACTTGGATGATAAAAATATATATGATATGATCAGGAGCCTTTATTAAACTATTGGTTTATCAAGTGGATATAAACCATCCTAGACCCTGTAGGAAGTAAATACCTAAACTCATACTTGGTTTTAATTGGAGTATTTATATATTCCCCTATATATATACTTTTTCGATTCACGTAAGATTATATTTTAAATTTTTTCCTCAAATTGGGTGCCCCATCCTTTATAAATGTCTACTCACTCATAGGAGAGGAGTACTGAGGATTTAGGGTTACATAAAATAAATCATAGAAACATAGGCACATACATAATATATGAGAGAGGGCTGATTTTAAGATCATTATATATAATTTAACAATAAATTTTCATATAAAACTATTCAATAAATTATTAAATTAAATAAATCAATCCAACACATACATAGGTCAGTCAAGTTCTTGATCAATCATTCTATGTGATTAAAATGCACTAGGAACAACAAACATTAATTTTAATTCATTAAAATTAATCTAAATTCACTAGAATTAATAAATTATTTATTTATTTATCATAATATTTTTTTTCTAAATAGTTTTCGGGATATAATAAGATTCACATCCTGTAAAATTTTAAATATATTAAAATTATTTTACTTTAATGTTTTAAAATAATTAAGTACACAATGTGTACTTTAGAGGCCACAGAATGTGTATCTTTAGTAACATATTAGATGAATTTAATGAATTTAATACTTACATACAGTCTATATATAAGGAATTTATTCCTATATAGAATTCCATGGTATACATGGCATGTATTTTTGTATGTCAAGATCCATAGTCAGTGCATTGTATATGACCATATAACGCACCATAAGTGTGCCACTGGAAACTTGTTTGAACTATACATCGTGTATGACAATAGTTTCACATTTTTGTGTCGCAAAATTTCTATGGAAAAGAATTATTAAGTGTGTATACCCACTCAACATGCTAAAAATCACTCGATGTGTACCTAGTGTGGAACAACACCTATCAGGTGGAATATATATCAAGATAAAAGTAATGTATATTATGTCTCTCTTTATATAATCTTCATGTTTACCCTCAAGAAATTCTAAAAATTACTCAACATGTACCTAGGGTTAGTGTAAATTTACTACATTAAGTGTAAATACTAGAAATATGTTGCTTAGTCCACATATAGCTAATGGGTTATATACACTCATGACCCAATGAGGTATAACTCATAGTATCTCTTGTCAAATTAGAATAAATCCCAATAGGTCTCCCTAAATATACATAATGATTCTCTCCTAATAATATCACTAGACCCATCAGTAATCTCACTAAATGAAAATAACCAAAAGCCAAAATCTTTTGGGAAATAATGATCATATCAAAAAATTAAACAACTGGAAATCAAAGAGGGACTAACCATTAGTTAAAAAGTTAAACAAAAATGAATACAAAAAGGTTATTTTAATAGGTCTCAAAGAACCAAATGATAATATAACACCAATCCTATCCATAAACAAATAAAAAAATAAATTATTTGTCCCAACAGAATGAAATAAAAATCCCATCACCCTTTCCATTCCCAATCTTATCCCACCTATCTTTTCTGAGATATCTTTTATACAATCAATGAAAAAAATTCAAATATAAACCATATATTTTAATTCATCATAGTGTTTATATCACACTTAATGTTGATACAGTAACCAATTTCATATTCATCACTGGGATTAAATCCAAACATAACAAGTGGGTTTCATGTCTATGCTCTTACCGCATGTGGATCCCTATAGAAGAAATTCATCTTAGGGAAGTATGAAATTTTCCATATCTCCAACCAACCTCCACTATCCATCCTATATTCTCATATATCATCAAACCATGTTTATTTTCCCATAGGTAAAAGAATGGACAGGATGAGTACAACTCTCAATTGGGAAAATTAATCAATGAAACTTACCTCATAAAAAATTTAATATCACGATCGGATCCACTGAAGGCCCACCTAGACAAGTAGTAAGCTAAGAGTGAAACCCTAAGACTATATCCCATAGTCTAGGGTTTTTACACTAGAAAAAATTAGGAATATATCACATAATGATTGTCCTTAGCCTATAATACCAAGACACAAACACAGATCCATAGAACAGATTAGGGATAATAATTAATGTTGAAACCTATATAGTGTAATCAAATGCATGAAATAACCACTAGATAAACATCAGAGTACAACAACATAATCAAACTACAAACTAATATAAAATACACACCCAACAAATAGAGACTATCCCAACCCAAAAAGATGCATCAAGAAGAAGGAGAGATCCATGCTCAAGATATTAGGAACCAATCACTCTATACAGTTAAAATATCCTAGTATAACTAATATCCACCTACTCTAGGGCCACCAATGTCTCCATAAAACTAAAAATCATATATATAATACATTAGAAGTGTGGGAAAATCACATTAAGAGATGAGTATATAGAGACTTAGTAGGATTCCCTAAACAATGTGAAAGAGGAAATAATAAGAAGATAGTCAGATCAACCCAAAAGACAAGAGGGGTAGGAAACCCAACATAGATATTCTCATAAATAGTAATCCCCATCCAAAAAAGAGATGAATATTGATTTTCACCACTAGATAAGAGGAAAGAGTCTATCCACCATTCCAAAAGATAATGTTTTCTCAATGCTAGAAGCTTAATAAAAACTCACTAGAATATAGTAGATGACTAGTGCCTAACTAGACGATTCCTCAGTTGAGGTTGTACCGACCCCATTAGAGGACCCACTCCTCATCAAATCTTGATGAAGGGGTTGTACCAACTCTATAGATAGAGGTTTCATGCCTAGATTTTTATGGGGAGTACCAAACCTACCTACAAAAATTATGGGGGATACCCACTCTAAGAGAGAACGACCCCCCATCAGGAGATTATTAATCCATGCATCAACTCTGATGATCACTTGAGTCACATCATTAGTCGATCATAATAGGATTGGTATAATCATTCCACCATACATCATGTCTCTTATATCAAATTTATGGTCACCATTTCATCTAAAGTCGAATGCTACTCAAAATGGACTACTATTGGACCCAAATATGAGTCCTAAAGAAGGATACATGGAGGTAGAAGATACTGGGAAAAGAATGTTATGTGTTCATAAGGGCACCTAGTGTGTATTCTGAAGCCCATCCTGGGTTGTGTCTCACTACCCTACATGATGTGTGAAACCACCTGTACACAGTATGTGTTAGGAGCCACATGGAGTGTGGGACCACCCAGGGTCCTTGCTGTGTCATTCCTTGCACATGCCTTGGCTACTGAGGTAGTATAAAAAGTTATGTGAGACAAACCATATAGCATATGATATTGAACTTGGTATCAAAACACCATCCACCACAGGAAGTAGACTACAGGGAATGTGATCTTTAGAATCACACATCTTATAGTAGGGGTTTCTGTAGATAGTAATTTCTAGTCACTTGAATCTTCACACACAAATTGTTTTCATAGTACATTTAACTTAATTTAACATCCAACTCCTTAATCAATAAGTTACCATATATAGTAATCGATCTTCACTATCTAGTGAATGGAAAACAGAATTTTCTTTGACCTATGCATAATCCATTACACCTCAATATTTGATCAGGTGTTAAATTATATATCGTTCATTATGAAATCAATATTTGATCATCAATTTTCCACATTTATCATAAAAACTAATATCTTTATATTTGATCACACTAAACAATATAAATCTAGGTTTGATTGCATCTTGAACCAGATTATTTATCAAATCATCGGGCTACTATACGTCGGCAGTGATCATGAAAAAAAAAGAGGGAGAAAGGAACAACAAATCAAGGTCAGATCATCAAATTCCAATGTGAACTAGGCCATCGATCTCAATTTCAGAATAAAATATTAAATCATAATGATTTTATCATAACGAATAAATTCCCAAGTTATGTGAAGATTGAGAATTTAATAAGGAAAAAAATAATGAAATAATTGTTTAAATCCTAAATAATGGGGGTGAAATCCATAAATAAAAAAACCCTACCTTAATAATGGATCAATCATTAATAAATAATTCATTCTCTAGTGATATCATTGGTTAATATGATTTGTTCTCCATTGATCCCCATGACTCTCCATGATCACCAGACATCGATCCTGAATCCCATTATCATCTTCCAAAAATCCACCACCAAAATCTATCCCATCAGCAATGAAAATTTCCAAGATTTATAAATATCACACTAGATAATTTCAATGAAGATTATATTATATAGAATAAACTTGGTCAATAAATTTAAAAACAATAAATACTTTATATATTTTGTTAATTTTAATATATCTAAGACAGTGCATCTTCATAAAACCTGATGCATAGAAAAATTATATAGTGCCTAGTAAAAAACATAAATTATTAGACCAAAGGAAGTTTCATATTTCCTAACTGATATTAAAATAAACAAGAAAATCATTATTTCTAAAATTATACTCATACGTGGATTGAAAATTTTAATATTTTTAATATATTCATTCAGGAGTCTTGCAATGCCCATAACACTCTTCCAAATGCAAATAAAAACCTATATATATATATCCAAAGGCTCCCAAATCAAAAACAAAGTCATTAAATTCTCCCCATATTCAATGAATTTCACCCTAAAAAGTGAAAATCTACTCGGAAAGGTAATCATACCAATCTCACATATGGATCTCATACTCACATGAGCTTTTCTGGAGGTTTCCATATTTCCAAAGAACTCGTACTAAAGGGATAAATTTCCCATAAATGATTATCTCCTTTCAATACTTATTGTCCATTGAGTATTATAAAAAGGTGGTTCCATCCATAATGTTCAAATCAACCCAGTCAATAATGTGTGATGGGTCGTGCATGTGACTCACCGTCTATGACATATAGATGACGTCATAAACTAGGTCCAACTATGTAGGTAAGGCTGGGTGATAATAAACCTCTTCAACCTTATGAAAGATCTGGAATGACTCGATTAACCTTAGTAATATATTGTTATATTGACTAAACCTCCAAAAACCTCATCATGGAGATACATTCAGGAATACATGGTATCCCTAATAAAACTCCAAGGGTATATGAAGTTTGTTTCATAAGTTCTTTTTGACTCTAGGTGGTATCCATGTGATCTCAAATCAATTGAAATTTCTTCATCATTTCCTATACCAACTTTGGTTCAATAAGGTATTACTCTCTTATATCCATCTATCATAAGGGTGAATTATAGGGTCTCCCATTAATATCTTCGAATGGTACCAAGATGATAGTTGAGTGAAAGATATAATTATAAACAAACTTAAAGAATGGAAATTTATCCCACTAACTCTAATTGAAGTCCAACATGTTAGATCTCAATATATCCTCTAAAATGTGGATGGTTTTCTTAGTCTGTACATCTATCTAGGGGTGAAATTTTATACTCATCCATAACTAGGCCCTAAAAACTTCCTACAAACCTATCCACAACCATTACGGGAACCTTTCATCATGGTTATAAATAATCATCAATGATACCCCATGAATCCAAATAATCTCATGCACGTACAACCACCTCAAATAGTTAAATGAACTACGTACCTTAATAGTGAGGAAGTTAGACAATTTGGTAACATGATTAAGAATAAACCAGATAGTTCTTTCACCTCTCACTTTATATTGAATCCCCATCAAAAAATCCAATTATATGATATCCTACTTCCATTTTGGGATCTCAAAAGGTTGATTTACACCTCCTTAGACTTAGTGTTCTATCTTTACCTATTAATATATGAAGCATCAAGAAACATATTCAGTAACACTACACCTTATAGCATCCCACTAAAACTACCACTAAAGGTCCTAGTACATCTTTTCCACTCCATAATGTACCGCTAAGGGGGACATGTGAAACTCCCTTAGCACCTCCTCACACAAAATGAACAAAACCACTTCCAATCCTAGAAAAAGGATGTTGTACTCTCCACCTTCAGAATAAATGCATGGTGTATCTCTTAAATATGTCTTTTCATGTGGAACTTCATAATAAATGACATCTAACTGACCTCATATCACATGTTGGATAAGTGGTGGAGTCACCACCATTGACTGGAGATAATTTATCCCTCTCTCCTCTAATAGGGATAGCTGTAAGAAATTCAACTTCTTTGATTTCTCCTCCCCTAATAAATTACATGATTTATAGCCAAGGGAATTTTCCACCATGATGAAAATACCTAGAATATAGACTATCTGAAAGTCATATTCCTTTAATAACTCAAGGAAATGTCTTTGTCTCATGTTAAGGTCTCTCTGAGAAAATATATACCCAGGCCTCTAGTGGATTGAGTAAACCACAAATTACTGTACCAAAAGATAATACCTCTACATCCTTGATAAAACCACTATTATATCCAACTCCAATTCATGGGTTTCAGAGTTATACACATGGGATATTATAGGTGTCATCCCATAAGTAATAATTTTTTCCCTCTGCATCTACGCACACTTGATCCCAACTCTATAGGCACTATAGAATACTATGTACTTGACACCTATAATAGTAGTCTTAGAATAGGAGAATTGGTCAAACTCTAACTACACTCTTAAAAGTATTTCAAACATCACTCGATCCTATAAAAATAACTCACTGTACATGTCAAACCATCCAAAGGGGCCATAATCCTAAAACATTCTACCAAAAATCTCAGATATTATCCTACTAATAGAAGGAAAATACACACCCTTGACACACTCTTGAGTGGTTCCCAAGCTATAAATTCCTTTATCATGATCAACTCTATGGATATAACATTTTTAGAGATGACTTTCCCATGAAATTGAACCTCTCAAATATATAACAAACACTTCAACGGTTTAACATATAACCAGTTCTCTTGATATAATTGCATGACCTTCCTCAAATACTCTATGTAATCCTCCTCTAACATAGAGAAAATTATAATTTCATTAATAAAGAAAAAACTAGTATAAAAAGGGTTGAAATATTGGATTCATAAGTCCCATGAAAATGTAGGATCATTCCTCACACAAACTTTCATCACTAGGAACTCATAATTCCCATAGTGACATCATAATTTAATCTTCAAAATATCCTCCTCATTAACCCACAATTGGTGGTAGTCAAACTAGAGATAAATATTCAAGAATTATATCATAATATTTTGTTGGTGGAAAATTTCATCAATCCTTATAAATGGGAACTTGTTTTTTATCATCTCCCAAATTAGGTTTCAATAATCAACCCATATCCTAAATCTACCATCATGCCTATTTATAAACAACACTGAAACTGCCTGGGGGTGACACACTCGGTTTGATAAAACCCCTCTCCTAAAGTTCCTACAACTTCATCCTTGACTCCCAAATCTTAGTAGGGGTCATCTAATAGGAAATAGAAGATACTGGTCTTGCCTTTGGGTGAAATTAAATGCATAAGCAGATATATCTATAAGAATGTAGTTTCAAAACATATTTAAGGAATATATCCATATACTAATCTACCACTACTAAAATCCAAATGTCTAAATATCTCACTGAATCAAGGCTTGAACTCTAAAATTGATGAGTGATAGGTTACAGCTTCCCACTCTCAATCCCCACTCATTCCTCCAATTGGACCTTCTCTCTGATGAAGGAAAATATTTTCCCATCCTCATGTAGATATATAATACTCCTTCAATGATAGTGTATCTAAGAGTATATCATGGATAACCATTCCATACCCAGAATGATGTCATATAATTTCATTTCATTAACCAGAACTTCCTATGTGAAACTCTCCTCACTGAACACCTACTCGCACTGTCAACAGATGTGTGAAATAGAAGAACAACTCCTTATACAAACATCCAAAAATAATTAATGGGATAAGGAATTTATAGTAATATACAATTATCTCACAAGGGATATAGAAATTAATGAATCACTCATGCCAATGTCTATCAGAACTAGAGCTAAAGTAGAGAATAAATAGGTCATACCTCAAATAATCTCATGTGTAGCTTGATCATATCCCATTATAACCTATGACTCAAAACTCCCTCCACTATCATATCTTTTTCTCCTATCATGGACCACCTAGGGGTGGTGGTAGAAGTAGTTCATAGTGTCATACTCTACCTACAGATCCTCCTCTTGGAGATCTTCCATCCCCTCTATTAGCATGTACTTCCAAGGACCACCTTGGATCCCCAAGAATATCTCTGATCACATCATTAACTCTATTTAAGTGATTAATCTATTTTCTAACCACTATATTTAGGACATCGGGATTAGAAATTGTGATCCATGATTCCCCATCCATCACAAGAATTGCATCATCCATCTCCTACATGACTAGATCTTACAAGCGATCCTTATGTGATAGATCCCAATGTTTGATCCCAGGCATGAGAATGTCATCTGTGTCAAGATCCTAAAATCTAAAATCTTCCAGAATCAAAAGAAAAATACACTCCATGATGTATATTTCTAAATATGGTTGCCTAACTCTCCTCCACCAGGAATCCCACAATCACCAAGGCCCACTCTAGCACCGTAACATGTATGGGAATACATAGAGAGACTACTCTATCATGGATGTCCCTACAAATTCTCTACTAAAACTTTCACACCCTAAAGTATTGATCTTACACCATGTCAAAAAATTATCCCATGAGGTCGATGAACTTGGATGTGTACTCTAAAATAGTTAAATCACCCTAATGAAACTTTAGAATATCATAACTTCATTCATATCTCAAGTTTTATGGGTAGAAATCCCCAGAACAAGCACTAGAACTCCACCTATGAAAGTATTGCCTCATCATGGGTATGGGTGACCAAAATCCCCTAGATTTATACCACTCTATGGTGAATAACAATTTCAATTAGTACCATCTAGTTATTTAGGGATCATATGATCCAAAAAATTCAAACAACTTACTCAAGCCAGTCCCCTACTGCCTGAGGGTCTAGATCACCATGAAACCTAAGTGTTCACTCACACTAAAACTTATAAAATTTACATATCCTACACACATAATCATCATATACCATTAAAATAATCAAATTTTCCATCACCACTACAAATACGACGATTAACAGTGCTAAATTTGGCCATTATTGATGAAATAAAAGCACTGATTTCCAGAACGTGATTAAAATCCTTATGATTTTATAAATGATATAAAATTGTTGATAAAGGAATGATTCATCATCAATATGAAAAGTATTGATAAAAGTTACCATTATGAATTCTTTTTAAGTGCTATTAATGGACCCCTCTATCGGCACTTTCAATAGCACAGATAAAGGGGTATAATTTTACAGTGTGGTGTTAAAATTAAAGCACACTGCAACAGCAAAAATAGAAGAAAAAAATAGTAAATATAAGTTGAAAATATAAAATTTAAATGAAATAAAATTTACAACACAAATTCAACAAAAAAATATATTGTATACATTTAAAACATTGGTTTGTAAGATTTCATGAGTAAGTAAAAATTATCATAAACATTCAAAAATATCAATGTTCTTTGTCTTTTCCCCCCCTGGTGATGATTTTTTCAAACAAACAACCCCAACTAAACCAAAAGAATAAACCTATATAATAAAACAATACTTATGTAAGAAATATTATAATGAAATAAATTAAACATAGTTTTAATTTTAAACCAAAAATATATACATTGATTCTTACTAGGAACATCGTGTATCAGATTGGTTTGTGGTTGATTATTGCAGGTCATATCATTTCTTGATCATCTTCAAGAATAACCTCTATGAAAATTAACTAAATAAGTCTAAGATAAAAATGATAAGGAAATTAATTAATTAATATCCAATAAAATAATGAGAAAACAATTTGAGTTGGTTTTCTTGTTATGGTGATGTGATGTGCATTATAAATTGAAATAGAACTTATATATTGAAAACACGGACTTCGAATTATAATGACCACATTTTGTGTTGGACTAATGTGTGGAAAATTTCTATATGACACAAATGAATCATGGATCATTTTATTAAATTAAAAAAACAATTCAAGAATTACTTTTAGTTTTCAATGAGTAACACACATTTTTAACTAAATTTTTAATTTTAAACTCATAAAAAACACTTTGAGTAATAATGATCACATCATGAATCAGATTCAGGTTTGGTTGATTCCTACCTGTCAAAACTAACTTAAGGATCATTTTCCAAGAGAATAAAAATAATCTGAAGACATTTTCTCAGTTTTAAGTATAAAACATGTCCTTTTTACTAAAATTAATCTCAAATTTAACTAAAAAGGCACACATGGAGTCATACTGGTAACACCATGTGTCAGATTGAGTTTATGATGATTCTTAAACTTTAAAAATGACTTTTGAATAATTTTCCTAAATTTTCAAATTAATCTGAATTCATTTTCTTGGTTTTTGAGTATATCACTTTTGTTTTTACTAAATTTTCATTTTTAACATGAAACACACACTTTGATTCATATTGTTAACATTGTGTGACATTTTTTCATGATATTGATTAATACACATCAAAAATGAATTATTAATCACTTTCCTAAATTATAAAGAAAATCAAATCATGTTATCCTGGTTTTTAATGAGTGATACACATTTTGAACTGGGATGTCAATTTCAAACTAATGACAGACACTTTGAGTCATACCAAGAAAACTGTGTATCATATTTAGGTGAGGATGATTTTTATATGTCCTAAATTACTTGTGGATAATTTACCTAAAGTATTAAAACAATCCAAATGCATTTTCTAAATTTGGAGTGTCGCACTTTTCTTTTTTATTAAAATCAATACCAATTTTAGATAATCACACACTTCGAGTCATACCATTGAAACCATGTGTCATATTAATGTGAGAAGGATTTTTACCTATCATAAATAAAATATTGACTTTTTTCCTATAGTATCAAAATAAAAAAAAAGTTTTCTTGGTTTTGAGTGTGTAAATTATATTTTTTATTAAAATGTCATTTTAAACTAGAAACATGAACTTATAGTCATACCAGCCAAATCCTATGTCATTTTGATATGAGAATGATTTTTACATGTTAAAAATGAATTATGAATCATTTTACTAAATTATAAAGACAATATGAGAATGTTGTCATGGTTTTTATTGAGTGACACGTGGTTTGAACTAAAATTTCAATTTTAAATAGATAACGGACACTTTTATTTGAGTATGACTTTTTATTTGAGTATGTCATTTGATTTTTTTTCTAAAATTATTGTCAACTTTAAATAAAAAGACATACTTTGAATCATATTGGTCACACAATGTGTTAGATTGAGGTTAGTATTATTCTTATGCATAACAAATAACTTATGGATACATTTTATAGAGTATAAAAACAATAAGAATGTGTTTTTGTTAATTTTGTGTGTGTCACTTGTCTTTTTAAATAAAATTAATATCAATTTTAAATAAAAAAGACACACCAAAAGTCATAGTTGTCAGACCATGTATCGAATTGAATTGCGGCAGATTACTACATGTCAAAAATTACTCATGAATATTTTACCTAAAGTATAAAAATAATAAAAACGTGTTTTATTAGTTTTGAGTATGAAACTTTTGTTTTTAAACAAAATTATATTTTAAACTATAAACACACACTTTGAGTCATCTTGATCACATCGTGTGTCGATTTCTGGTGAGACTGATTCCTACACATTAAAAATGAATTATGAGTCATTTTATTAAATTTTCAATACTATATGAGTGTGTTTTCTTCTGTTTCATTGAGTGATAGACTTTTTGAACTAGAATATAAATTTTAAACTAATTAAAGGAACTTTGAGTAATATTGGGCACACTGTGTATCATATTGAGGTAAGACTATTTCCTACATGTCATAATTGACTTATAGATCATTTTTTAAATTATCAAAATAATATTAATGCGTTCTTTCATTTTTGAGTTTGTCACTTTTCTTTTTTACTAAAATTAACTTCAATTTTAAATAATAATAAAACACTTGGAGTCATATCGGTCACACTATGCGTCAGATTAAGGTATATATGATTTAGACACATCTAAAATAAGTTGGGGATATTTTTTACTAAAGTATAAAAATAATATTAATGTGTTTTCTTAGTTTTTGTTATTTCATTTGTGTTTTATACTAAAATTAATGTCAATCTTAAAAAAAAGGCACACATGGAGTCTTATCAGTCACACAATGAATCATATGGATTTGTAGCTAATTCCTATATGTCATAAATGAATTATAGATATTTTACTTATGGATCATTTTCCTATAGTTTCAAAAAAATCCAAATTAATTTTCATGGTTTTGAGTATATCACTTGTCGTTTTTACTAAAATTAATGTCAAATTTAAATAAAAAGACCCACTTAGAGTCATATCGGTCATACCTTGCATCAGATTGATGTGCGGATGATTAATACATGTCATAAATGACTTATAGATCCTTGTACTAATATATAAAAATATTATTAATGTCTTTTCTCAGTTTTGATTATGTGATGTGTATTTTAAAATAAATGTAAATTATAAACTAAAAATGTACAGTTCGAGTCATACTAAGAACACTATGTATCATATTAAGGTGCAACGTATTGTGTAACATCCCAAGTAAGTAAAGAATTGTGTATTTTTATAACTATGTATATTTATGAATTTGATAGTTTTTTAAAGACTTAGAATGAGAATAAATCCAATCTTAAGCATAGAATTCTCTAATATTTTTAAAAAGATTCTTTTACCGCCTTTTGATGGAGATCCATTTTTAAATCTATATTTTAACAATTTTATAACCTCTATTTGTCAAAATAAATTTATTCATTATAATTGTGACATTGAAATTTAATTTGGATAATTTTTTTGTAATTTTCTGACAATGTTCATTTTTTAATGAATAGTGAAAAATACTGCATTTTACTTCAAAACTGCTTTTTCATCTAATTTAATTATATGGATATATTATCTTTATAATTGGTTTTAAAGTGTAGTTAGAATATATTATTACCATTTAATCCAATTGTGGTCATTATAATTTATTTCACTTTGGAATTGGGCATAAACAAGTGCCAAAATTTTCATAGATATTGGTTCAAAAAAACCCGCTATTTGTTTTGACAACGGGAATCCTTTTTAAATTAGTTACTGTAATTTTTTTGTTTGGAATTTGGTAAAATGTATTCCATATTTGGAATAAAAAGTTCCAAAAATTGTAATTAAGATTCTTTTTTTTTACATTATGAATAATAATGACGGTAATTAACTTTAATTATCGTGATTAATTAGTAATCTGATAGTTAAGGGTAATAAAATAATATCATAATAATATAAAATGAACCCAACATGTGTCCTAATTATACTGGTTGTTTCATTTCCTACCATTTTATGCCTTGTTCCAAACATTGGGACCCCATGGAATAACTTTTGGGTGATAGTGACATTTTATTATATTATTTTTTTAAAAGGAAAGTATAACCAAAGTATGTATCACCCAAGTAAAACAATTTTAATTTTGTCTAAATAAATGATCTCTTGGACTATAAATATTCATTGTAAATATAAAAATACTTCCTACATCATAGAATTTTTTTATAGTTTTTATACATTAAATTAATTAAATATTTTATGACACCATGATGATCCAGTGATTACCTCATTAATGAACGATTTAAATAAAATGAAAAGATAATTTAAAATCAAAGACTTACACTTGTCAAATACCTATTTGATGAGTTTATTTCTAAACCTTATCACCTTATCCTATAAATATATCAATGTGGGTCCTTTAAAATCCGAAACTCATTTTAAAATAAAGTAACATTTCTTGACTTTCCAAGAGTGCCCCTCCTCCCTCTTATAAAAGGCCCCCACCTCTACCTCCTTACCCACACCTCTCAAGCCATTGGATCGACCAATATTAGCTCATTTTATCTCTACACATCCCTCTCTTCGTCCTATAAGCCTTACCTTAGGCAGAAATCTCTTCAAGAAACCCTTTTGGTTCAAACCAAGAGGAGTTACCCGATTTAAAGGTAATGTCTTCACTTGTGTTCTTTTGTTTTATTTTACTTATCCAACCCTCTAAACTCTTTTTATTCCTTTATTTTGTAACAACACCAGTATATTAAATATACTAGGATGTTGTTCTGTGAAGGATTAGAGCTACACTTACACACACCTCCATCAAATGGTTAGAGAATATACTATTTCTGTGGATGGAAAATTTCTGCCTCACAAAACGATGATTGTTCAATCTTCTTTTGAAACCCTTCATGGTGGCCATTAAGATTTCACTATATTTATATGTGATATATATTATGTTTATGTTTTCCTTATGCTTCATTATTTTTCATTTATGGCATACCTTAATGGTTTCCATTATGGGTAAACGTGATATCTTCATTTTATGAAGTGCGGACTACCGCCCCCTCAAAGTGATTTGATTCGTTAATTCCATATGTGGGACGTATAAAGGATGGAGTTAATGATATTATATATGATATTATACTGTAATTATAATATACCTTTATATCATTATTATTTAATTCCATTAAATATGAAATAGAAATGAAAGTAGTGTTCATGCGTACGTACGGCTTACCGTCTCCATGAACGGGGCATTTCATTTCTTACCTCTAAATGTTATGTAATATTATAAATTCATGTATATACTGGATATATATGATATCTATGATATCTACATCATGAATATAATTCTGGATATAATGGATATTTTACCACATGAACTACTTGTAATTATAAGGAGTTTATTTTTGACTCAAGTACCAATGATCGACAAAATGACCGTTATTAACTTAAATAATTACATAGTGTTCATAACATGGTAATAAGTTATATAAAAGGAATATGAACTTGAAAAAGGTTCTTAATCAAGTAGAAATTAACTCAAGTTTATTATTCACGCGATTAAAGAACGATCGAGTCAAGTCGGATACGAGGTAAGGGACTTCGTCACAATCTCCTTTCATTGAGTCATATTTTGTTTTATACACAACTTTCTTTTATACGGTGTATAAACCCCTTTGAATTTTACTCTTATTAAAAATGAATCTTTTTATACGAATCGTTTTACTAAATTAAAAAAGGGAATGTTTTTGTCTTACGTATGCGGTGACAACGACTTCTCTGTCGCCGTGACCATTATTTGAGTTTCGTCTTCCTCTACAAGCCATGACTATTTTTAAATAAAAAATAAATAACATTTTTTGATTTTATTTTATTTTGGTATTGAAAATGGTTTTGATAATGTTTTTATTATATCAATGTGTTTTATTGATATCTTGTGATTGAAATGTGGAAATGTTATGTTTCCTTTATTCATGTTTTATGTGATACAATTATGTTATGGTTCTTGGGAATTGTTTATCAAGATGGGTGGTTCCATGATAAACTAAGGGCAGGTGAGCCCGATATAGCTCTCCAATGAATTGGGTAATGCGAAGGAGTTAAACTCTAGGGTTTCTCTGAAGATATTTAGGGAATATACTGTGATGGGTATTCCAAACATAACCATGAGGGTTACTCCCTACGTAAGAATGTTATGGATGCCTCAAGTTACCTTTATGTCTTATGATTTATTCATGATTTGATGAGGTATGTTAAAGTTCTTGTGTTTTATGAGTAAAGTATGTTTTAATTGATTCTTATGTATACATGGACTAATGTTTCCTTTACATATTTTTATATACCTTACTAAGCTTTTTATGCTCATCCCAAGCTTTTTGAAATGTTTTTCACAGGTCAAGGGAAAAGTACATGATGTGTTAATAGTTTCGAGGAAGTGTCATGAAAGAATCTATGTTTTATTTTAAATATGTCTCCTTTGATGGGAAAAATTAATATTGTCTTTTATGTAACCACCTTGTTTAAATGTGGAATGTAATGCATGATTTATGATCTAATTCTCTAAAACTCTAAACCTGAAATATCCTCAATGTGTATTCTTGAAATAACTCAATATTAAGTAATGTTTAAGGTTGGGGCCTTATAGTTGGTATCAGAGTTCAGTTTAGATAACTTTAAGAGTCAGAATTCTATTAAATTATTATCCAAAAATATTTTTTATGTTCAAATTGAAATGATATAGCATTTGAAGATTACCATGTTGCTTCATCTAAGCCATGTTTGTTCAGAATGGTTTTCCGCAGAGGAAACATGGAAGTAGTGATATGAATACATACAGAAGTAAATGAACTTCCAAATCAGCATCCTGAGATAGTCAGAATTGGAACTGAACATTTTGATACAGTAATTGTGTAGTTAAATCAAGCGATAAATGGTTGTGGTATTTATGCACGAGATCAGCCAGATCAACCGCATAGGAACATGTTAGTGTTGGAAAATTTCATGAGGCAACATCCCCCATCATTTAGAGGATTATCTGACCCTATGCTATCAGAAGGCTGGATTGAAGAACTGGAGAAGATTTTTGATGACATGGGGTGTTCAAAACATCAAAAGGTTAGTCTTGTTGTTTACCGTTTTGAAGGTGAAGTATATCAGTGGTGGTAGATGGTTAAAAATATCAGGGATTCTGGTGAGATTGATGCCCTTGACTGGGATGAATTCAAAGGTATGTTTGTTGAGAAGTATTTTATTAAGGCTGTTCGACTTAGGATGGAAAAAAAATTATTGGAATTGAGGCAAGAGGACAACTCAGTAGCATCTTATGGAGAAAGGTTCACTCAATTGGCAAGGTATGTACCAAATTTTAACCAAGACCTAGATAGTAAAATCAAGCGTTTTTACTCAGGATTGAAACCAAAATATCGAAGTGCTTTAGCTTCTCAAGAGTTCAAGAGTTATGAAAAGCTTGTTTGATGTGCTGAGAAGGTGGAAATGGAGTTTTTCGATGATCAAGTGTTCTATAACAACCAAAAAAAGAAGAGACCGAGGTGGTAGGAGAAAGGGAAGAATTCTCCAAAAAGGTCCGATGGTAAGAAAAATAAGCTTCCAGTTTGTGATAAATGTGGTAAAAGGCATGCTGGGGAATGTCTTATGAATTCTGGAAAGTGCTACCGATGTGGTAAGATGGGACATAAGTCTCTTGATTGCACTGAAAAATATCAGGGTGATGGTACCACCAAATTTGATTTACAGTGAGGGAAATGTTTCAAGTGAAATGAGATGGGTCATTATGAAAATGAGTGTAAGACAAAGAGATCGAGTGATAGGAAGCAGTTAGACTACAAGAAAAAAGGAGTGGTGAAATCCTTTGCAACTACTTCAGTAGATGTTGGTCCATCAAATGAAGTGGTATCAGGTACATTGTTTATTTTCTCAGATTATGCCAATGTGTTGTTTGATTCAGGGTCTACACATTCTTTCATTTCTGAGAAGTTTTCTAGTAAATTGGTAATTTCAAATCAAGATATGAATCCTGAACTTATGGTAAAAACACCCAGAGGAAACGTTAAGACAAAAATAAATTATAAGAACCTTCATATCCTTGTGTGCAGAAAGAATCTACCTGCAAACCTTATTGTTTTGCCTCTAATAGAGTTTGATGTTATTTTGGGCATGGATTGGATTTTTGTTTATCATGCTGATATTGACTGCAGAGCTAAAGAGGTTTCTTTTTAGAAATATTTTCAGTTTGTGTACAAGAATGAACCCTTGCTGTTGATAACATATCAAGAGGCTGAGAAACTTGTAAAAGATGGAAATGAATGTTACCTTGAACATATTGTTGAAAATAAAGGAACTGTTCAGATTAATTATGAGCTAGTGGTAAATGAGTATCTTGATGTTTTTCCTGATGAGTTTCCTGGTATTATTCATGATCGAAAAGTTGAATTTATTGTTTACTTAGTTCCTGATTATAATCGAATTTCAAAACCCCCTTATCGAATGGCTCAAGTTGAACTTTTAGAGTTAAAGAAGCAATTACAGGAGTTATTAGATAAAGGTTTCATTCGACCTAGCACATCACCATCGGGTGATCCTGTCTTGTTTGTTAAAAATAAAGATGGTTCAATGAGACTTTGCTTCGATTATAGAGCATTGAATAACATTGCTGTTAAGAACAAGTATCCTTTGTCTCATATCGATGATGTGTTTAATCAGCTCCAGGGAACTCAGTATTTTTTGAAGATTTACTTGAGGTTGGGGTACCATCAGTTGAAAGTAAAATAATCAGATGTTCCGAAGACAGTGTTTCGTACTAGATATGGCCATTATGAATTTGTAGTTATTCCTTTTGAGAAAACTGATGCACCTTCTGTATTCATGGACCTTATGAAAAAAAAATTCCATGAGTTCTTTGATAAGTTTGTGGTTGTTTTCATTGATGATATTTTGGTGTTTTCTAAAATTAAGTAGGAGCATAAAAGTTATTTAAGGGTTATTTTGCAAACCTTAAAAGAAAAGAAATTGTATGGGAAATTCATCAAGTGTGAGTTTTGGTTGAAACAAATTTCTTTCCTTGGTCACATTGTTTCTAAAGATGGAATAACTGTTGATCCTGCAAAAACAAAGATTGTTGAAGAATGGCCAAGACCCACAAATGTAACTGAGATTCGTAGTTTTCTTGGTTTGGAAGGCTATTACCGAAGGTTTGTTAGAAATTTTTCACAGTTATCTAGTCCAATTTCTAAGCTAACTCAAAATGGTGTTAAGTTTATCTGGACAAAAGAATGTGATTATTGTTTTCAGGAATTGAAAAGAAGATTGGTGAATGCTCCAGTTTTGGAACTACCTTCCCGGAATGATGAGTATGTTATCTACAGTGATGCTTCATTGAAAGTACTTGGTTGCATCCTAATGAAGAATGATCAGGTAATTGCTTATGCTTCATTTCAGTTGAAAACTCATGAGGTAAATTACCCTACACATGATTTGGAATTAGATGTTGTTGTTTTCCCTTTAAAAATTTGGAGGCATCATTTGTATGGTGTAAATGTGAAATATATACTGATCACAAAAGTTTAAAGTATATATTCACTCAAAAAGAATTGAACATGAGATAGAGAATATTTCTAGAATTAATCAAGTATTATGATTGTACAAATCATTACCATCCGGGCAAAAGCAAATAAAGTGGCTGATTCTTTGAGTTGAAAAGGTAATTCTTCATTAACAATGTTGCATTTACAACGTGATACTTTGGTTAAGGATTTGACAAAAATTGGCATAGAAGTAGTTGGTGCAGGATGTTCTTCTATTTTGTTTCAGGTATCAGTGAAATCATCTCTATCACATAGAATTAAGCAACCACAAAATCAAGATAGTGAGTTGCAGAAAAAGGTATAGCTGGTTCGGAAGGGTAAGTTGCCTGAATTCAACATTGATAATGATTTTGTTTTGATATTTGGGAAGAGATTGTGTGTTTCTTGTGATTAACTGTTGAATAGAGAGTTGTTATGTGAAGCTCATAGTTCTCTGTTTTCAGTTCATCCAGGCAGTACTAAGATGTATAGAGATCTTCGGGAGTACTACTGGTGGGATGGAATGAAAAGAGATATTGCTAATTTTACTGTGAAGTGTTTGAATTGTCAACAGGTTAAGCAGAGTGGAAGTTACCAAAGGGGGTGCTTCAGCCTTTACCAGTGCCAGAGTGGAAATGGGAAATATATCCATGGACTTCATTGTTGGATTTCCAAAGACACCTCGAGGTGATAATGCAATCTGGGTTAATATGGATCGCTTGACTAAATCTGATCATTTCCTTGCTATACGAGATACTTTTTCCCTAGATCAACTTTCTCGTTTGTATCTTAAATAGATATTCAGGTTACATGGAGTTCCCCTCTCCATTGTATCTGATCATGATCCCAGGTTTACTTCTATCTTTTGGAATGTCCTTCAGAAGTCGTTGGGTACTGAATTAAATTTTAGAACAGCTTTTCATCCCCAATCAGATGGGCAGTCAGAACGAACAATCCAGACATTGGAGGATATGCTACGTGCTTGTTAGATGGATTATTAGGGAATTTGGGACCAACATCTTTCTTTGGTTGAGTTTTCTTATAATAACAGTTTACATTCCAGTATACAGATAGCACCATTTGAGGTATTATATGGGAAGCAGTGTCAAACTACAGATTTTTTGGGATGAAGTGGGTGAAAGGAAGTTGATGGGATTAGAATTGGTAGAAGAGTTGGAAAAAAAAATTCAGCTGATACAGAAACACGTGAGAACAGCTCAGAGCAGGCAGAAAAGTTATGCGGACAACAGGAGTAAGGATCTCTCTTTTGAGGTAGGTGATCACGTCTTCCTCAAAGTTTCACCATGGAAAAGTGTGATGCGATTTGGTAGGAAAGGAAAGATAAGTCCAAGGTTCATTAGACCATATTAAATTCTTCAGATAGTTGGATCAGTTGCATACTGAGTGTCTTTACCTCCGAGTTTATCTCAGGTACACAATGTTTTTCATGTTTCAATGTTAAGGAAGTACATACCAGATCCATCTCATGTTTTGAGTCCAGAGGTAGTTTAGTTGGAAGAGAATCTATCTTATGAGGAACAACCTGTCTAGATTCTTGACCACAGGGAGAAAGTGTTACAGAATAATTTGATTCATCAAGTAAAGGTTTTGTGGAAAAACCACATGATTGAAGAGGAAACATGGGAATCTGAAAATGCAATGAGGGATAAATACTCCCACTTATTCGATATGTAAATAAATTGAAGGGACGCAATTTTATAAAGGGGGGAAGGATGTAACATCCCAAGTAAGTAAAGAATTATTTATTTTCATATCTATGTCTATTTATGAATTAGATATCGTTTTAAAGACTTAAAATGAGAATAAATCCAATCTTAAGCATAGAATTCTCTAATATTTTTAAAAAGATTGTTTTACCGCCTTTTGATGGAGAACCATTTTAAAATCTATATTTTGACAATTTTATAAGTTCTATTTGTCAAAATAAACTTATTAATTGTAATTGGGACATTGAAATTTACTTTGGATAAATTTTTGGTATTTTTCTGATAATGTTCATTTTTTAATGAATAGTGAAAAATACTGCATTTTACTTCAAAACTGCTTTTTCATCTAATTTAATTATATGATTATACTATGTTTATAATTTGTTTGAAAGTGTAATTATAATATATTTTTACCATTTAATCCAATGGTGGTCATTAGAATTTATTTCACTTTGGAATTGGGCATAAATAGGTTCCAAACTTTTCATAGATATTGTTTCAAAAAAACCCGCTATTTGTTTTGACAACGGGAATCATTTTTAAATTAGTTACTGTAATTTTTGTGTTTTTAATTTGGTAAAATGGATTCCATATTTGGAATCAAAAGGAAAAAATTATGTAATTAAGACTCTTTTGTTTTTGGACATTATGAATAGTAACGACGGTAATTATCTTTAATTATCGTGATTAATTAGTAATCGGATAGTTAAGGGTAATAAAATAATATCATAATAATATAAAATGAACCCAACATGTGTCATAATGCTATTTTTTGTGTCATGGTCGACCATGAGATGCCTTGTTCCAATCTTTGGGACCCCATGGAATCACTTTTGGGTGATAGTGACATTTTATTATATTATTTTTTTAAAAAGGAAAGTATAACCAAAGTATGTATCACCCAAGTAAAACAATTTTAATTCTGTCTACATAAATGATCTCTTGGACTATAAATATTCATTTTAAATCTAAAAATATTTCCTACATCATAGTATTTTTTTATAATTTTTAGACATTAAATAAATTAAATATTTCATGACACCATGATGATGCAACGATTACCTCATTAATGAACGATTTAAATAAAATGAAAATATAATGTAAAATCTAAGACTTAAACTTTTCAAAGACCTATTGGATGAGTATATTTAGAACCCTTATCACCTTATCCTCAAAATATATCAATGTGGGACCTTTGAAATCTGAAACTCATTTTAAAATAAAGTAACATTTCTTGACATTCCAAGAGTGCCCCTCCTCCCTCTTATAAAAGGCCCCCATATCTACCTCCTTACCCACACCTCTCAAGCCATTAGCGCGGACAATCTCTGCTCATTTTATCTCTCCACATCCCTCAATTCATCCTATAAGCCTTACCTTAGGCATAAATCTCTTCAAGAAACCCTTTTGGTTCAAACCAAGAGGAGTTACCCAATTTAAAGGTAATGTCTTCACTTGTGTTCTTTTGTTTTATTTTGCTTCTCCAACCCCCTAAACTCTTTTTATTCCTTTATTTTTTAACAACAACAGTATATTTAATATACTAGTATGTTTTATGTGAAGGATTAGATCTAAACTTACACACACCTCAGTCTAATGGTTAAAGAACATACTGTTTCTATGGATGGTGAATTTCTGCCTCACGAAATGATAATTGTTCAATATTCTTTTAACACCTTTCATGGTGGACATTAAGATGTCACTATATTTATATGTGATATATATTATGTTTATGTTTTATTTATGCTTCTGTATTTTTCATTTATGGAATACCTTTATGGTTTCCATTATGGGTAAACGCGATATCTTCATTTTAGGAAGTGCAGACTATCGCCCCCTCAAAGTGATTTGATTTGTTAATGCCATATGTGGGACGTATAAATGATGGAGTTAATGATATTATATATTATATTATACTGGAATTATAATATACCTTTATATCATTTTTATTTCATTCCATTAAATATTAAATAGAAATGAAAGTATCGTTCATGCGTACGTACGGCTTACCGTCTCCATGAACGGTGCATTTAATTTCTTACCTCTAAATGTAATGTAATATTATAAATGAATTCATATAATGGATATATATGATATATATGATATCTACATCATGAATATAATTTTGGATATAATGGATATTTTACCACATGAACTAATTGTAATTATAAGGAGTTTATTTTTGACTCAAGTACCAATGATCGACAAAATGACCGTTATTAACTTAAATAATTACATAGTGTTCATAACATGGTAATAAGTGATATAAAAGGAATAATGACCTTGAAAAATGTTCTTAAAAAATTATAAATTAACTAAAGTTTATTATTCAGGAGATTAAAGAACGATCGAGTCAAGTCGGATACGAGGTAAGGGACTTCGTCTCAATCTCCTTTCATTGAGGCATATTTTGTTTTATACACAACTTTCTTTTATACGGTGTATAAACCCATTTTACTTTTACTCTTATTAAAAAGGAATCTTTTTATATGAATAGTTTTAATAAACGACAAAAGGGAATGTTTTTGTCTTACGTATGCGGCGACAATGACTTCTCTGCCACCGTGACCATTATTTGAGTTTCGGCTTCCTCTACAAGCCATAACTATTTTTAAATAAAAAATAAATACCATGTTTTGCTTTTCTTTTATTTTGGTATTGAAAATGGTTTTGATAATATTTTTATTATATCAATGTGTTGTATTGATTTCTTGTGATTGAAATGTGGAAATGTTATGTTTCCTTTATGCATGTTTTATGTGATATGATTATGTTATGGTTCTTGGGAATTGTTTATGAAGACGGGTCGTTCTGTGATAAAGTAAGGGCGGGTGAGCCCGATATAGCTCTCCAATCCATTGGGTAACACGAAGGAGTTAAATGCTAAGGTTTCTCTGAAGAGATTTAGGGAATATACTGTGATGGGTATTCCAAACATAACCATGAGGGTTACTCCCTATGTAAGAATGTTATGAATGCCTCAAGTTACCTTTATGTCTTATGATTTCTATGATTTATTCATAATTTGATGAGGTATGTTAAAGTTATTATGTTTTATGAGTAAAGTATGTTTTCATTGATTCTTATGTATACATGGACTAATGTTTCCTTTCCATATTTTTATATCCCTTACTGAGATTTTTATGCTCATCCCAAGTTTTTGAAATGTTTTTCACAGGTCAAGTGAAAAGTACATGATGTGTTGATAGTGTCAAGGAAGTGTCACAAATGAATCTATGTTTTATTTTAAATATGTCTCCTTTTATGGGAAAAAAGAATATTGTCTTTTATGTAACTGCTTTGTTTAAATGTGGAATGTAATGCATGATTTATGATCTAATTCTCTAATACTCTAAACCTGAAAAGATCCTCAATGTGTATTCTTGAAATAACTCAATATTAAGTAATGTTTAAGGATGGGGCCTTATATATTGATTATATGATGTGTGTTTTTCTTTTAAATATCTGAAAAATTATTCTAAAGAGAGAACATGTTCTATTTGGATGGAATAGGAAAGATCATTCTACCAGAAACACTTCACATTTCTAGCAGGATTGGGTTTCATCTTCAATCTAAAAGGAATATATTCTCTATTTTCTATATTATTGTAGATAGTTGAAAGAAAAATATGACTTCCCAAAATATCTTTGAAAAAAAAATTGATCCAAATCATAAGGTAATTAACTAAAAAATAGTAGATAGAATAATGAAAAAATTAACTAAACAAGTAGTAGGAATTCACCTATTCATTATGCTTGTATACATTCTTGGCCCATTTCATTATTTCCATTATCTCAGATTTATCCTTGAACTATAATCTCTCATGAGCATGAGCATGTTATAACAAACCACCCTAACTCAAGAAAATAATCCACCTTTATAATAAAATAATTCTTATATAAATAATAATATAAAAAATTAAACATAAATATGAAATAAAACATTAATACAATTTCAATTTTAAACAGAAACCACGCTATTTGAGTCATACCAGGTACATTATCTATCTAATTGAGGTATGGTTGATTTCACTAGGTATTTTTATTATACAATGGTTTCAACTTTCGGGGTTATCTAAAAATGTTTTTTTATAACCCATAATGTTGAATGCATTGGAGAATAAAAATAAACTTACTTCATCTTAAGTGCATCATCCTTGTTGAGTGGATAATCAAAGTATATGAGTGAATAATACATGTTTAAGTATTCTATTATTCATGATATCTATAAAATTTAACAAAATAAGTATCAGAAAAAATAATAAGGAAATTAACTAAAAAAACTAGATAAAATGATTATAAAATCAAGTAAATAAGTAGTAGGAAGTCACATCTTCATGATGTATCTGTAAAATATGATATCTTTTTCTTCTTTTTGACTATTTTATGTTTATTTTAAACTAAAATAAAAATTATGAATTTGAAAACATGTACTTTGAGTCATACCAACCACATTTGGTTTTATATTGATGTGTGGTCAATTTCTATATATAGCAAATGAATTATGTATCATTTTCTTAAAGTTTACAAATAATCCAATCTAATTTTCTAGTTTTTACAATTTAAAGTATGTTCTAAAATAAAATGACACTTTTATAATTAAAACATGTGGTTAAGGCCATACCAACCACATATGGTGTTAGATTGACCTATGGTTAATTTCTACATGTCACAAATGACCTATAGATCATTTCCCTAAATTTTGAAAACAATTAGAGCTCATTTTCTTAGTTTTGAGAATGTGATGTGTGTTTTTAAGTAATTTTTAAATTTAAAAAATAATTATCAAATAAATATGATAAGTAAATACACTAAAAAATTATATACAATGATGATAAAATTAACTAAATATGTAGTACGAAGTCACCTCTTCATGACGTCTATATACATTCTAACAATATGTACTCTGCCCATTCATTTCTAAATAAATTTATTTCCACAATTACACTTCTTCTTAAGAAATAGATCAAAAATAATATATAATAATTCTCATACTAATTATCCACATCCCAAATATATCTCTATGGTTATAGCATGTACTAGATCGCAAACATTGTTGGTAATCACCTAAATTCGATGTTGGAAAATATTTTGACACCATGTACTCTACCTACTCATCTCTAAGAAAATTTACTTTTTATTTTTAGTATGAAGGTTGTTAGAAATATTGGTAGTACATAGAAAATATATAAAACTAAATGATTAAGAAATATTTTTAATGAATTTTTAATTACCTTTGGAAATTATATGCTTATGGATGCTAGTTTTTCCATGGTTTATGATATCTTACATAAATTTTCAAACATAATGTCCACAATATTTTTTATTATCTTGATTAAGTAATAATGAAAACATTTACCAAAATAATTAAATTGCTCAGAAATATGTTTTGATAGTTAAATATTTCTCTATATACCCTAATTTTTTTCCAATTTAAGTAATCCATGGGATTTTTATATTCAGTTACCAACTTCATACCATGATATAACCAATATTTAGATATTAGACTACCATAACCAAATTCTTGTTAAAACATACAATAAAACATATAATTATAATTTTATATATAAAATGTTAATTACTGTGCATTAAAAATTCACTATACACATCATGTGTGGTTGGTTTGTTGGATATCCATGAATTGGATCCAGAAAATAAATTTTTGGGGTATCCAGATTGATTTTGATCATCATCGATTTCTTCCTAAAAAAATAAAAATAAATAAAATATGTATATAAATATATTTTATATGATTAGATTTCAGAGTTTTACCCCTACATTTTAGGCATCAAATCTATTTTATCACCTATTTTTTTCTTCTCAAATGACTCATTTAGCATATATTTTTTATAACAATTTCTTCCAAATCCTTATAAATTTCTTGCATAAAAATAATATAGGGATTAATTAATACAAATCATGTTTCACGCATTTTTTCCTTTTTATAGTATTAGTATAAACTCCAATAGAAAATATGAATATTTATTAACTCTACAGAACATATTAGATCATTTTTTGGATAGGTGTATTTTGAAAATTTACCTTATGTATGTATTCACAATTGAGACAACTATCGATTCAAACTTTAGAATACAATTTCCATCTCAAGACCAACCATGTATGTAATTAAAGTTACAGATATTTCTTCTTCATATTAAATGTAGGTTATATCTCTATTTTTATATGTGGTGTCTCCATGAAGTCATGATGATAATTTATGTTGTAGTGGAATCGGTGGGTATAAGGTACTCTAGGAAGGAATTTGGGTTTTCCTCATTAACTAACTAGATTTTCTTAATTTGACCTTCTATTTACCCATGGTTTCATCCATATATAATACCATACCTCACTTAAGACCTTTTTTCATCAAATTTTACAGTTTGTTCATTTGAAAAATTCTATTAAGGACATACCTCATATATATTTATAAGATTAGATAGACATGCTATGAAAGTTCCAATAGCATCATTGATTGCTATAATATCTAGATCATCAAGTGGAATAATAAACTCAATGCTTGTCTCATGAGCTACCTCAATCTCCACTCTTGTGGGATCTTTTGGGAGTTCCTTGTTGTGTAGAATATAGCTCGAGATATTATACACCATACGCCTTGTCACAAGGTGGTGCAAGTGTGTTGATAGGTAAAATTCAGATACAACTTCACCATGTCAAATTTTAGTAATATAAAGTTATCGTAAGTTGTTTGATTCAAATTTACTATAAATATTCATGAAAATATTTATTAACTTGTGTAAGGTATGTGGTTTAGGTGAATGAATATACTTAAATCAAGAAGGTTTATTTGGTTGTTCATGTGTTAATCATTGTTCCACCACTGATTCCCTTTGATACTTTCACATATATTAGTCTTCCAAACCAGACCAGATAATAATATTTTGAAAAGAATCTATTTATTCCTACAATCATTTCATCATATTATATGTATCTTCAT
This sequence comes from Viscum album, assembly GCA_963277665.1. Taxonomy (NCBI): domain Eukaryota; kingdom Viridiplantae; phylum Streptophyta; class Magnoliopsida; order Santalales; family Viscaceae; genus Viscum; species Viscum album. Next base: position 715,341,029 of record OY728128.1, on the reverse strand, counting down.
ATGGTTTTTTCTTCTCAAAATTTGTTTGAGGAGACACCCCAAAACCTACACCTCTAACACAACCATATTGTTTTGGAAATATCAAATATATTGAATGTAGCTTATGGTACAAACTCTATTGATTCTTGTGTCTAAATTATATAAAAAACATATAAACATAAATATATATTTTTATATAATACTTTTAAAATCATAATAAATTACTATTATTTCATACTTATGCATGTTTACCATATTAATTTTATTTTTTCATCAACTCTTTTACCCTTCTTATTTACGCAAGCCTATAGTACGTGATATGGGATGGAAGTGGATTTTGATTTTGATTCATTAATCTATATAAAAAAAAGAAATATATATTGTTTTATATCACAGAAAACTTTTTTTGATGGTTTAAAATACATACCAATTTCTTCTCTAGTTAACCCTACCCATCCTTTCTTTTTGATAGGGGTACATTGGTTTTGATACAAATTATTTATTTTCAATACTCCTTTACTGTTTTATAATTTTACACATTTGAATAAAATTTTATAAAATAAATAATATAAAATAATATATTATCAACTAGAATAAACTTGAAAGGATTTATTATCAAGATGACTAATGAAAACATTCCATGTTTCCTACTTTACACTGTGTTCATAAGTAACTGGTGTATGGAGTTTTACTTTCCCCTCAACATCATAAGATGAAACATGGTAAGAAGAGTTAGGAATCCTCAATGGGATTTTCAAGTGGACATTATAAAATATTTATTACAAAAATCATATAAAATAAACAAACTCTACAGGGAATAATGAAAATTAAATAAACATGTCACAAAATAGTTTTTTGGTAAAATAGATAAAGGTTATTATAACACTACCTTTATATCTTCCCAAATGGTTTCTTTCATTTTGGTCCAAATATGGTCCCATGACTCTATATTAATAAAAATATTCATCCTTGTTGTGACCCCAATATAACTAATGAACATTAAATTTTTAGGGTCAATAGGTTGGCCATGTTGATTCCATTAAACCTAAAATTTTATACCCATAATTATTTACTTGATAATTTTAGTCAATATTTTGATTTTGCATGATTCTTTTTTTATAAATATTTTATTGATCCTCTAATAATTCTACTGTTTCGACATAAGCCTATCAGTATTCCCTAATATCATTGACATTATCATATGTAGAAGACATTTTCTACAAGGGTAGTAAAACATTTAATTTGTATTATCTTAATATAGTAGAGAACACATAATATTATGATAAATATAATATTATATTAAAAAAATAATTTAACCATCTCATTTGACCCTCTTTATTTTTATTAAAGGTTGAATGGATTTGGGTCCTCTATTGAGAATCCAAATCCCTCTTTGGGGACCCCTCTAAAGTACAAGACATTATCTACATTTAGACCACCATAAACAGATTTTCATCTCCCAATTAAAGGGTTGTACTTAATTGAATTTTCACAGGACCCTATAGTTATTTTAGTTCCTAGTAGGACAATCGACCAATTATTATTTACAAGATATGAGATATAAAATAGTTTCAGTAATTTTGATTCCATTATGAATGGATCATCCTTTTCCCCATCCATACTAAAATTCACCTTCATAAATCCCATTCCATCAAATTTCACTACACATGGGATGTAAAACCATTTTCAATGGAAAATCAGCAATAGAACTTTTGTATAATCTAACTCATATATATATTCAATAATTTTGAAGTATGGAATTTTCTCATAAATTGGATTTCTATCCTTTGAACTAGATATGTGCATCACTTCCTCCATAATCATAACTCCATTGTTTTAATGGTACTACATTCATCATGTTATTTCTTATATAATGTATAACCATTTATTAAAAAAAATAGTGTAAGATATAACATTTTCATTGGTTCCCTTTCCTATCCATCGAAGTCCTTCAGTAATTGTGTTCATATTTTTAGATAACTCCCTATAAATATAATCTAGGAACAATCCTACAAACTATTGATTAAGTGTATTTGATATCTATTCTTTAGTCGTTGAAGGATTCAAATTTATAAGAATTCATTTATGGAATTCCATGTATGGATCAACAAGTTCACTATCATGTAAAATGTAATAGTACACTTGATCCCAATATATGATCATAATTGTAACACAATCGCTTATGGAAATATGTTTTCCCATATGACTTTCGTTGTGAAGTGTCTTTGGGAAGCCTATGGTTTCAAAATATGATAGGTAGTCCATACATAATTCAACTACCTCTTCCAAAATATATTTTTCTACAATAAAACCATTTGGATGATTTCAATTATTCATATAACCATTCAAAATATTCATATACCATTAAATGTGGTAAATATATATGTAATTGATAAGACCACATGTCCAAACCCATCTAGCTAATGAAACCATCAGGTGGATGATTATATCAAATATTTATAGAGGTAAGAACATATCTTATTCACATAATATTACTGCAAACTCCTTATTCATGATTCAAAATTTCAATAGGTCTATAACTTTACTACATATGGCTTCAAAAAAGAAATAGATTCTAGTTAATACATATCATTCAATTTTAGGTAGAATGCAACATAAAGCGATGGTCATCAAAACATGAATTCATTTGATTTTAGTCCCTATAACTTCATATTAGTCATTGAAATGAAATTATTAATATTTGATGAATACCTATCTATAACTTTACACCCTTAATGAAAATGAAAAATTTTCATTTTTCCTATCTGGATAGAGTGAAAGCTGCTGGAGGAGGAAAATTCCACCATTTACCCTTCATCGGTCTCAAATATTCTATTATACCGATGAAAATCATGTCCAACATAGCATTGATTCCATATTTTGTTTTTTTTGGAACATTTAGTAATGTTCCAATAACATTATCAAGTAAATATTTTCTACACGTATGACATCAATAAAATTTCTTACATACAAAAAAATCTAATATGGTAATTCAAAGAAAATTGATCACTTTTTTCAACCAGATTTTTTAATGTTCTCTGAAAATGTCTTAATGAAAATTGTGTCAATATCCTCTACTTTATCGAACAACTGATCACCCTTTAGTGGAGACAGTGTTTTACCTTGTTTAGTATTCCCATCAAATAATTTCATTCAAGATCAATATTTATTTCATTGAGGTAAAAAAAATATTTCCTTAAAACACAGCCTTTGAGGAATGTTTCAAATAAACTGAGTGTCTACATTATTGAAAAATGGTGCACCCTAACATTCTTTTAATTCTAAATCCAGAAAAATTACCATGAGTACAAAAGTAATTTAACATCCCATAAAACATATCCCTCAATTTGAATTATTCACTTCTATGAGAATAATACATTGTAACACATATATCCCACATAAATTTTATATCTTTGATCAATGGATCTAAACACACATCAATATCATTATAAGGTTTTTTTGGTCTAAATATAACCATAGATAATTTAATGCATTTTCACTTCTTGCATAACCATGGAGTAAAGTTATAATTTACCAACATTAATATCCACATACTGTGATTACTACACCTTTTACCGAAATGGTTTAATTCATTTGTAGATAATGCAAGATATAATTTTCTTGACTCATTTCCAAATTTAGGATACTTATAATCAATTTTATTCTACTGGGGAGATTCTCTTGGATAACATAGTGTCTCATCTTTAATTCTTGAATCTTCAAACCATGTTAAGTTTCTCATGGTTTCATGACATCCATATAGACTTTTAAACTATATAATGATAGTAAATTAAAATACAGCTTTAAAAGGACTTGATTCATATTTCTTGTATTTATTCATGCCACACTTGTGGCATTTTATAATTGATTCATGGTCCTTGAGAAAAAGTATGTAATAATTTTGAAATGAACGTTTTTTTGTAGATCATTGCCATTGAACATATCATTCATTTAGATTCATATATTTAATAGGGAATTTAATTTTCTTCTATTATAATATCGTTCAGTATTCCATGTAGTTCTGTAAAACTAGTTTCACTCCATCTACTTCCAAATTTCAAATTATATAAATTTAATATAGATGAAAATATTGTGTATTTAGTACAACAATTATTCAATGTTCTTTTATAAAAACTACTTAAAATCTCAAAAAACTTTGAAAAAATCATAAATTTCATCATTAATTTCCATTTTCATTTCTTCCTCAAAATCCCCATCATCATTTACACTAGTATTCATATCAAATGGTCCATAAACCGCAGTGTCTTCCTAATAAGTGTGAACATTTAGTTTTTAGGCATGTTTAGTCCCATATTTATAGTTTTCATCTATTCTCTGACAAATCAAATGTTCTTACAACTCTTTTGAAATATTTTTTTCTTGAATAACAATAATGTAAACAGAGACAAAAGATTAGAGAAGTGTCATATTCATGCACTATCAATAACCTAATAAACACGTTAACTCAATCTTCATACTCTTTTTTGAATCGATTATCATGCATCCATTTATGATTCATATCAATACTATTAGGTTCATAAAATATTCATTTCATAGAAATAAATAAATAAATAAACATAAGATATTCATTATCAAAGGTGAAAATTATAGATAATTATAATAAGTGGAACTCAACATTTAACTGTGTTAAATAATTTCTATATTGTTTGAAGGAAATGGGTAATTGAATTTAATAAAATAACTACACCACTATTGGTAGGTTTTATCGTCTAAATTCATCCAAAATGATCACCAGTACCTATTATGGGATTACTGATACTCAAATTAGTCCAAGAAACATAGGTGTCTATCCAAAAGAGATAGGGGATGAGTCTCAAGAAACAAAACGAAATAATTATTTTTTGGGATATGAAGATGATGAAGTTGAATTTGTATCCTTAAATCTAAATGTTCCCATAATGTGAGTTGGTGAAGCACCGCACAATATTTCTTAGTTTGTTGGCGAAAGCTAAAAAAACAACAGTAATAGTTTGTTCCCTACAAGGGGATACTTGATTAGTGTGATTATGAGAAGTCTCGGTTTGATGATCTTATACACACTAATGATGATATAGTTGTTACAGTTTCAACATTCAAGGAAATGCATTAATTACTCCAATAAAAGGAAAAGTACTTTGGTATAAGAACAGAATTTCAGAAACCCTTATCTTCTTTTGAAAAAAAGGTGGTAATTTAAGGAAAGTCTATGCAATATTTTTAGGTGGCAGTATAAAAAGTGTGAGGATTTTATGTTTATTCATTTACTAACTTGGTACATGGTGGTTCAAGTGGTGTTTCATTGATAGTTTGAGAGGAGCTTTAAAAGAGTGGAAAATTCCCAGTGACTACCACTTATAAGTGGATATATGTAATGTATAATTAATTTGAAGATTTGTAAAAATAAGTGAGCAATTGAAATCATACATTTCATTTGAAAACTGACAAGTACTAGTCAACCATTAATCCGTCTTTCCTTTAATTATAAAATCTTACCAATAATAGGTAGCCACTTCATGTATAAATGTTCCCACTCTCATTCCCATTTACCATGTTTTAATACACTTTACATTAAAAAATCAAGGGCTTTCAAATATTTATTTCATTTATAAATATAAAACATTTTATTAAAAATGTTAATAAAATGGATTTCTTACACACAAAAATCACTTCTATACATATATTAATATAATCATCACTAACAAATATACAGGAAAAAATTATTAGATGGTTTAAAGATGAATAATTAAATTTTATAGGAGGTGGTTAAAATTATTCAATATTAAAAATATGTTATTTTATCCAAGAACTATTTTTCCTAAGTATTAGTAATTTTAAACATAATAAATTAAATTGATTAGTGAGGTTTCCATGGGTTGAGTTTGTATTTTTTTTGTGAATTAGTTGTTAATGTAAAGGAAATTAAATTTGTTTTAAAGAATAAATAATTTGAAGTTGTCAACCATTGGACATGAAATGGAGTAGTTTTCATATGTTGGAAAAGGAATGTGGAAGAGTTGGACACTTGGTGAGAATCCCTTCGCATCACATGAATTATGAGATAGTTTTTAGGCTAAAGAAAAGTGTTGAAGTTTGGAGAAATATCTACAATTCTAAAAACAAGTTGAAAGATGATCTAAAATGGTTTTAAAATTATTTTAATAATTCCCACGATTATTAGATGATAATTAATGTGAATTAAACAACTTGAGATGGGTTAGAAATGATTTGATGTTTTTTTTTTGAATTAATCAAATGAATTTTGGAATTTATGATCTAGAAGAATGAAAAATGGAAAATTCCTAAGTTGTGTAAAAATAAATCTAGAGGGATGTCAGCACAAACTATGATATGTGTAAGGATGGATTATTCTTCATAACAAAATATTCAATCTATATAAATATCATTCCTTCTCTGTGTAAACATGACCTAGACCCTTGTAAAGATGGTTTTTATACTAAATAAGGATTTAATGAGGTCATGTAATAATCATATTTATAAACATCAACCTATGTAAAGATCATCCCTCATTTGTGTAATCATTAGTTCCTATGTTAGAGTAAATTATTTACAGCATAATCGTGAATCCTCAGTGCCTGAGTATCATTCCTTGTGCTATATGAAAATAATAACATAGATAAAATTGGAGTATTCTTCAAAATCTAATGAGTGCCTACAATTTCCAAAACGGATGAGGGGAATTAATTATGATTATTCCAAATCCATTATTTAAAGTTTAAAAAAACATTAATCTTTTCAAATCCTTTCAATAAGAGTGATTTTTTAATGATGAAATGATATGGAAGAAGAGGAGATCAGTATTATTTATATTTTTTAATTTAAAATGAGGATATTTGAAATTTAAAATTAGTGATCAAAATGAAGATTAAATATATATGAATATCAAGATGATATTCAATTTTATAAATATCACAAAATAATTTTTTTCTACCTAAATTTAAATAAAAAATTTGATTGAGTTCTTGTTTCTGTGTAAAGATTCAAGATAAATCTACACAAGTTTCATGGGAGCCTCTCATGCCAAAATGAGGAATATCCATGCTGAAATATATCGAACATGTGAATTATATATATCCTTAAAGATTGAATTATTTATGTATATTAGGGTAATATTTTGATAAAAATAAAAATGATCCTATTGTATAAAATCTAGAAGAACTATTTTGTCGAGATAAAAAGAAAGAAAAAGAATGGAGATAAGGGCAATAGTCCCAAGTGATTGAATTGACTTGAAGGATCTCATGAACATGGATATCATGAAGATATTAAATTCTCACAAGTGATCGTATTATTTTACATGCACATTATATCCTCAAATATTTCCATTTAAGGAAATTTGGGATAATTCCATAAAAATAAAAAGTATCCATTAGTACTAAAATGTCATGAGTTTCTCAAGATAAAAGTTACACAATTTTTATGTTTATATTTGTGTTGTATATTTGTTAGTGTTGAGAGAACCAAATAGATATTGATTAATAAGGATGTGGTGTTGAGTAAAATAGATAATAAGAAATGTGAATCATATCAAAAGTGAAAACACAACACAATAAATAATCATCATTAAATTATTCTTTGAATATAATTCATTTTGATCCAACATAAACACTTGTTCCACAATCAAATTTTTTGAAGTCATTTCATTACCAAATTTAAATATTTAACCTTTTATAAAAGGTAATCTTAGAAATTAATTAAAGCACAAAAATAATATTTCATCGCAGTAATTAAATTCTTAGCATCATAACAACAACAACCATTTACTATATAAAGTCACATGGAAAACAAATATAAATTCACAAGATGTATTTACTTTTTTAATTTGATCATAAAAGTTATTTATTTATTAGGTTAAATCAAACCATTTACCCAATGAAGGTGGTAACATGATAATACCACAATTTAAAAAAATTAAAAGAGTATTATTGACTCAAAAAAATCAATTTAAAGATTACATTACTCACTGTATAAGGATTGAAAAAGAATAAGAAGATTTGATTCCATGCCCAAAATTCCTAAGGAACCCAAACCAATTGGATGGGGCTTGTTGAACTTGAAGGGTGAGGTTTTGATCATATAATATTGTGGAATTAGTAAGAATCAAATGACACGAAGTAGACACCCAATACTTTAAACCCACAAGAGTACCAAGACAAAAAAAACAATGCACTAACACACACAGCAAAACCCAAACATTCAAGAAATGAGAGATAAGCATAAAAAATAACATACCTTGAATTCAAGGCTTGATTAATCCAAGATAAATTCAAGGGGGAGTGAAAGTAGTAGTGGAATTCTGCAAAAGTGTGAGGGGTGGGACTGAATTATTTTCAATTAAGGTTCTTTTAAAATGATCATTGAGGATTTTATCAGCACTTTCAAAAATGAGCTAATAAAGATACATTTTTTCAATGATAAAATAATAAGAGTTTATAAAGATATATCCTTATCAACGCTAAAAATGCGCTGATAAAATCCATCTTTATTAGCACTAAAACTTTAGCACTGTTAAAGGATTAATAATTATAATTATAAATAAATATATCTGTAAATATATTCAGAAATATTTTTATATGATTATAAATGTTTTTATAACATTATTACATTTATATAATTATATATAATTATATATTTATATTTATTTATATTTATTTATTTATTTATATAAATAATTATATATATAACTGAAAAGCTCAACCAGGGGATAACCCCCTGACCATTTATTAAAGTAAAAGAAAAGTGCAGTAGACAAGAAACAAAAGGAAAAAGAAAAGAGCTTACATGTCACATAACCCATACCCATCTCCATAATCCTCCTCCACTGTGGCTGTTTCCCATTCCGAGCTTTCGTAATGCCTCAGAACCTTAGCATATTTTCTTCGCAGATTCATCCGCTCCAAGGATAAGAGCTCCTCGTTGCCACCAAAGCTCCTAGTGACTAACGGCTTTGGAAAATAAGTGTAATCTTTCTTTGACCTGCGTCGTGGAGGGGTATTCAAGAATTATTGAGCCCCACTCACCATCGCCTTCCCACCTTGGACCACATCACTAAAAGAAGGCTTTATCGTACCTCCATAATTTTCTTGATCACTCTCATAGCAATCCCCCCACTTTCCATAGATAATGACCTGCTGAAAATTATCATTCCCTCCACAATTCTCCTGGAATTGGTCGTTGGTATCAATCACAGCAAGGCACCATGGTTGTTCTGGGGACTTCGGATGAACTAATGTCCCCTGAAGCACATACTTTGACCCATTGCCTCCCTCCTGTAAAGGAGCCTCACGCTGCATCTCAGTCCTGGATGTTCCCTCCTCTACCATCTCCTTTTCCAACTCCTGGAACCGATTGGAAGTATCAACTGTGAATCCCATCTCCCCATCAATCACAGCCCTACCTTGCACCCAATTACTACCATCTGAAACCTTCATCGTATCACAACCTCTGCCAACATCATCTTGCACTCCATTTATCACAATCACTGCTTCCTTGCACCAATTGCTCGCCATTTCAGTAGGTGTAGACACACACACCTCATGCTAAAACTCCCTCATAGAAATGTTTACACCTACAGTACCTCCCCCTTCACCAGAACCAGAGGCCTCCTTGGTATTCGCGTGAATCACCCCATCACCCAACTGCAGATCATGTCGAAGCCTGTTGAACATAGCAGATACATCAGGATTCGAAGGGGCCTCTGCACAGCTCCTCAAAGGCACTGACAACCGATTCTCCTCCATAGTTCCAAGTGCCACACCCCCAGCAGACACCAATCTCAGCTTGGAGGAATCATCAACCCTCCCCTTCCAGTTATGGGACCTTCTATTCAGCACCTCAGAGTGACAGTTCGACGCCATATGCCCCAGACGACAGCAGGTGTTACAGTATCCTACCCAAGATTCGAAAATCATAGGTTGCCTCCATCTAAATTCATCACCAACAGTGATCCATACCCAATTGACTGCGGGCCTTGCAACGTCCACCTCCACACAGAGATGAGGATTCACCGGATGACTTACAGTGGACGTACGAATATCAGAACAGAGAAAGCGCCCCACCATATTACCAATCATGCGAATAATTGCAGGATTTTGAAACGGGGGAGGGAGCTGTGGAAGACTAACCCATGCTGCAGTGGTTGACAGATCACGATTCATGTATAAATCAAATGACCAGCGAAGGAGGAAGAATCGGCATCCATTGCATCTGCGAGGGGCACTGGACCAGGCGCGGATCAAATCATCCTCCGAGGAAAAGCGAATCATGAATTGGCGACTGTCGAGAAGCCCAACAACAGCGTGCTCTTGCAAATCCCACTTTCCGAAGATGAAACGGTCGAAGTCATCGACCGAGGGCCTTCTCCGATCAAAGCGTGCTACCAGCGTTAAATCCAAGTGACTCGAAGCTTCAGAGAACTTGGATGGAGAGATCAGTAGCTGAGGATCACCCTGATGAAGATCAGGAAATTATTAAAAAAGATAGTAAACATAAAAAGAGTTAATGGAGACAAAAAATTAACAAGTGGCACTCATGGAACCACCACCAAGTAATTGGAGAGCCTGCACAATCACTTTTTTGTGTCTACCAACCCTTCCACGTGAGATGCCCACACCTTTTGGAAGTAGACCTTTCCTTTATTATTTGGGGGCTTTCCATTTTTCACCTTTATCATCCATATCTGGTAGGACATCTTTCTCACTATGAGAGTTAACATCTTGACTTCCATCCATTGCATTCCCCATCAGCAAGTCTTGATAATATTGATTAACATCAATCGTGTTTTTTTCTTTATTTTCATCCCAATGTAAGGTCTAAATAAGGAGATGTTTATCACTAGGAATGTCAGGAATCATTTCAATATCCCCAAGTGGTGGAATCCTAGAGTGAGAAGGGGACACCACCTTGAGGTACTCATTTACAACATGCACATTCACCATAGTGAGAGAAATATTACCATTAGCATATGAAGAAATTTGTACAAAGACTTCCTTTATACTCTTATTTTTTATTTTTTTCCTATAAAGGATATAAATATAAACTTCATCAAATTATAGAAAATTAATGGATTGTTTCATATCAAAAAAATTGGGACACTAACACCAACATTCTTCATGCTTTGTCTAGCCTGAGCAACCACTCCCAACCTGGTGTCAGGGGCAGGACTTATGTCACTCGAGTACTTGAATCCCTATAAGCATGATAAGGAGAGGGGCCCTAAAATACATTAGAAAATGTACCTACATTAGGGGTACCCTCCCTACTGCAACCTTCCCCTAATCCTGTAACATCCATAGGATATGGTACCTCCATATAGGTGGATCCAGTTTTAGCCTGCAAGATCAGCTTCCCAATGGAATCCCTTGAAGTCTTCACTAACTTATCACTCTAATCATCCTGAAAAATTATTCCCAACTAAGAATCCTTAATGGTGTAGGCATTGGGAAAATAAGGGAGACATTTTACCTCTCCAATCCTTACCTTTAGGGTCAATTGATGAGCCAACGAATCCCTAGATATATCCCCTAAAAGGATATTAAATCCTTGTCATCATAGCTAGTAGAGGTCCCCTCAAGTCCCTCAAAGACTATACCTGCAATAGGGGTACAATCCCCACTTCCATCATCCCCATAACCTGAAATAGCTAGCTTCAAATAGGTAGTAGTCGCAACCATCACACTCTAATTCCTAGTATAAGTCCTTGGAGTCTATAAAGCCTTAGGATCATCATCCTTGTGTGTACCTATGACCTTTTACTATAACTTCACTTGGGAAAGATTTAAAAATTTTCCATTTCCTTTTTTTATTTGTTTGTATAATAAAATTGGGGAATAGACCATGTATTTGGTCAGATAGTTGTGTCACCTTATGGAATACCCGAATGGGTGTATGAAGGTGGTCCAAGTACTGCTGGAAGTAGAAGGTAGGCCAAGGATCATGTGGGCACATGAAGGGACCGTATATGTGTTTGTAGTGTATGCAAGTGCCCATCCCCATGAGAGGATTATGATTGTGAGATTTGGTGTAATGATATATAACGAATTGGTCTCCCTTAGAATATTTTGATGTGGGACACATTGCATGATTGAGACCTTTATCGGTGCTAAAAAAGTACTGAAAATTGGTATACTTCATCAGTTATTTTTTTAGAATGGAAAAAGGTGGAATTTATCTGTGATTTTCACTAGTGTGGATAACATCTAGCACTATATATTGTGTGTTTTATGGTGGTGCACATGTAAATGAACATCATCCTGAACAATTATAGGTTGGTTCATGCACCACTCATCCGGTGGTGCATAGATCTATAATTTTCTAGAGGGAAAACCTCATAGAGAGGTCCCTCCACAAAAACCTTATCACTCAACTAGCCATCGTCAAGACAGATTCTTGATATCCTAGATGTCTATTATTGTAGAGGCATGCTAAAATTTAACTAGTCATAACATAGTTAGATGGTAATATCTAGGGAGACGTCTCGAGAAAGATAATAAAGTAAAATACCCATTCTTATATGATGCATGTACTATTGGTTTCATTAAAAATAGTACCTCATTATGCTGAGTGGACATGCAATTACTCAGAGTATTGGTGTATCGATACTTAGGCCACTACACCATTACTCAGATCCCTTGTCTGAGAACCAAACTTGAGACACCACAACACCATTTCCCAAAGTTCTAAAACCAATCCTCAGAATACATTTATCTCCAAACATAGTCCCCAGGAAAGATCCCCTCTATTACGACTCAATCACATCCCTACCAATCGGGTCACTACCAAGGCTCATAGTAATCCTAACACCGCAATAACACCTCCAATATGCCTTCTCAATGCTAGTCACCAACCCCTAGCCTATTGGATGTTGGCTGAGGGTGTCACTCTCAGCTTATTTTTATCCCAAGTAGGTGATGTAAACCAAGTTGAAATACATAAGAATATATTGATTCCATGGTTTAATTACTACATCCCACAAATAGTTATAAAACCCAAGGACCTATAGATTATGTGTGTTAGATATTGGAAACAGAAAAAAATACTTATTTTTCATGTTAGGAACATTTATCCATAAACTATTCCCCTTATTAGATATTCCATAATATATAATAATATTTAAATTCATGATAAGGGAAAAAATAAGATTAGGTGATCTCAAACTCATAATAAGGGATAAAAAATAAAATACCATAGTGGTTATAATATAAACATATATAAAATACTGAATAATTAAAAATATCCAATTTAAAATAATATAAATCAATAATTGTTTACTATAAGCATGAAATATAGACATATTATCTGAAATGATAACACTTTTAGTATGGCATGAGAAAATAAAACATGAATCATAAAACTATATACATGAAATATAGGAAATAAAGTTGTATAATAATAAACATAGTATTTCTTATCATTATGAACCTAGATACCCACCGACCTATTCATAGATAAAATTTTGAGTAGATCTAAATTCCATCACACTCACCCTTTAAAAAATAATATACTCCTTAAGTTGTTCACAAATAAAGTTATGAGGTCATATAAACACTAAACTATTCATATAAAATCTATATATGATGATATATAATAATTTACCCACTTAATTGGATAGAGATATAGGTCCCACCCATCTTATAATCCATATATTTGTGAACCACTTGGAAAAATCATCACATTATAAAATAACCAATACAAATAAAAATGGTTTTGGTGGCATTATTTAATGCTTTCTCATAAAATAGATTCAAAAATAAAATAAAATGATATAAAAACATCTTTACTCAAATTAAATACATAACATTATGACATAGAAAGTAATTCATGAAACAGAACACCATTGGAGGTAAATATTTGAGGCTAATAATAAATTGGAAGCAAAACTTTAAAAAAATATTTCATTAAAACCCTTATAAATTATTTATGAAATAAAGTTAAAAATATTTTCAAAAATATTTTCCATAAATTTTCAAAAATAATTCTTAAAAAATATTTACAGAAATATATAATTTTGAAATAATATTTTTATTGAATAATAATATATGGTTTAGAAGATAAAATGAAATATCTGGAAATTAAAACCCTTTATTATCAAAAATATATATATATTTTTATTCAAAACCACTTCATTTAAATAGTTGATAAAACTTCCTTTTAGAAGGTGGAAATAAAAAATATGAGGTTAAAAAGAGATAAAAATAATATATTTCTAAATAAAAAGGAAAATATTGGTGGGATGGGAATGTATGAACATGGAAAATAAGTGTTCATTATAAAAGGTGGGAAATACTATTTTCAATCTCACAATTTATAAATGAAATAATAATGGAAGAAGGGATGGATATAAAACTTAATTCCCTAGAAAATAAAAAGGTTTTATAACAAAATATCATTATTGGGATGATTAGAACCAACTTTTAAATACCAAATTCAATAAAGAGGAGTATTACTCAATGAAAGGAAATCAGTTATCAAAACCCTTACCTTAAGTTTCCATTAAGTTGGCCTTATTTTAACCTTATGTAAAAAAAGAACTATCTTATTTGCCTATTTCATTCCATTTTAATGTCCACAAACTTTTATAAAGTTCATTTATATGGATACCCTTAAATTATTTTAGAGTTTATTATTTGGAACATGAATATCGAAAATCAAGGAATGACTTCGGCAGTATTAGAAATATAGAAAAGGGATTATGAAATAGATTAATGAGAGGGAAATATATTCTATCATAAATAAAGAATAATTAGAACAATGAATTATTGATTATAAGTATGTGTAATAATAATAATATGGAAATAAAAATTCATATAACAAAGTAAGTGTTTGAACTGAATAGAAGAGGGAAAGAATCTAGGAATGATTTCGGTAGAATAATGGATATAAAAAATATTAATAGAATCTGATTAATGAGAGGTAATGGTATTCTCTCATTAATATGTAAACATTTTGATATTAAAGGTTTGATTATTCACATATGAAAGAATAGTCAATTTAAACGCAAAGGGACTGCCACAAAAAAATTAATTGAATCAAAAAGAGGGCGAGGAGTACCCTTACCTTACTAAGTAGATTATTAAAGCATGGTAGTACTCATTAGAACCTTAGGAGTGTATTATAAGTATTTTATAGAAGGATAGGGAAGTTAAATCTATGATAAAGTCCATTAGGGTGTATTGGAATGATGTAATGTGTGGGTGTGAGGTCTTTTTATATTTGAAAAAGATGAGTTTTAATGGAAAACTATTATTAGGTAAGGGGTACGAATGGAATCACAATGGTGTTAGGTGGGTCAGATGAGTTGGGTGAATTAGGTGGAGAAATTGTAGATGAGATATGTCAGTATTACTTTAATACCTAAAAATCATTTCTAGGAGGTGTAAGTGACTTTTTAAATTCTTAAAAACTCATGATTCTTTAATTGCCCATTTTTACCTTTATTAGTCCTGACTAAAATTTAATCATGGTAATTATTTAATTAATGAAAATATAAAAAGAACCTTATTATCAAATTTAAATGTTATGAATCAAAATGTGGGCTCCATTTAGCCTAATTCAACTTCTAAATTGTAAAAACCTAACTATTAAATCATAACATATAATATGTAGAATAACACTTTTTGTAGAAAAATGTTGTTTTAATCAATAAGTGTTCTTCACCTTATTTAACATTGAAAAATAATTAAATGATAGTTAATTAATTTTCTTGTATGTTTAAACATAAAACTATATCATTAATTTAAAATACATTCATGTAATTTTAAAAATAAAAAATATTTAGAAAATTATTATTCTTTGAAAAATAACTATTTTACTAGGGTAACTAATATTTACCCAAGGTAACTTAATATTTATGCATAAAAATAAAATTAAAACTCATTATATAATTTTCACCCATATATTTTAAATTTTAAATCCATTTCATATGATTCAATTGATAAAAAATAATTATAAAATAGTAATGTATAATTTATTGAAAAAATTTATGAGAAAATATTACTTATGTTTTCAAATATCAAATATACGTTTGAAGTTAAAAAAATGATATTTTAAATTATATAATGTTACTTAAAATAAATATATATGTTAAATTAAAATGTTTGTTAAGTTTTAGGTTGAGCTTATATCCAAGTGATTTTGTAAAATACATGTTATTTTAAGAAACGGAATTTTCTACTGTTCACCTAAAAATCAATTATTTTAGAAAAATCCAAAAAATTCATATTAAGATTATATGATTATGATTAATATAAAAAATATTATCATTTTTTCAAACTAAATTTATAAAAGTTATAGAATTAATTTGGATACAAGCACATGTAAAACAATTTTAAAAAACATAAGTTTCAAATTATAAAATGATATTTGTTTTATTATACCCTTATTTTTAGTTTTTATAAAGGGGTTAATTTTGGTGATACCTTCCAATTTACCAGATATAGAGGTAATATAGTTATTTATTTTAATTAATTTTTGTATTCCATACATGCTACTTTACTAAATTAAGGAAAATTAAATACTAAAATCCTAAGGTGTTTCATTCTACCCCCTTTAAACAATTTCATGCTCACAAATTTATTAAACCAAGGGAAAAACGTGATGGTACTTTTATAACATTAAATCCTCAGTTTCCCACGTATCCTCTAAAAAAATATGATTTTCCCATATAACCTTGTCCATATGGGTGGTCATGATCTGTAGAACCTTGTCTTTTTGGTCCATGATCTCCACCAGTTGTTCTTCATAGGATAGAACATGTTCTAATTCCACCACTTTGAAGTATAGTACATGTGATGTATATGGTATGTAAATCCTCAAAAATAATACATAGAAGGCATCATTCACTTGGTATAGGTGATTAAATAGAACTAATTGATAACCTATGACCCCAACATGATCAAGGATCTTTAAGGGATCGATGTGTCTAAGTATTAACTTCACTTTCTTACCAAAACTCATAACTTGTTTCTATATAGAATTTCATAGAAATACATTATCACTAACATCAAACTCAAGATCTCATCAGATGTAATCTACATAAATCATCTATCAAATTTGATCTTTCATGTTTCGCTAAATGGTTTTAACCTTCTCTATCATTTGTTGCAACAAGGTTAGGACCAGTTTTATTCCTCACTCTAGCTTCATCCTAGCATGTTGGATCCATATATCTATTCCCATACAGAGCCTCATATGGTTCTATCTGAATTCTATAATGGAAACTATTATTATTTTAGAACTCTTATATAGTGAGGTTTTAATACTAACATCATTTTAAATCCATTTAATAAGATATCGATATTTTTTTGGAGTTTGAACTATACTCTAAGATTGGACATTTGTCTAAGGATGTAATATAGTGCTAAATCTTAGCTCTAAAGAATTCTGAAAACCCACAAGGTATACTTATATCCTAATAGGATATAAAGGATTTTTTAATCTATTTATCCTTACCAATTATCTTATATAAATATTGGAAACTTCATTAAGGGATATATATTCTTTGATGGTAATAAAATGAACTAACTCTGTAAGGTCATAAACAATAGCCCATTTGGCATTATGATCTTTAGAAGTTTTGAGGAGTCTTATGATGAATTCCATGGTAATTTTTTCCCATTTCTATAAATTTATAGTAAATAGTTTCATCATCCCATTAGAATTCTATTATTCGATGATAACTTGTTGAAATACCAAATATCTAGATATATAATCCACGATTTCCCTCTTAAATTTATCCCTCCAGAAGTTTTTTTGGAGATCATTATACATCTTTGTGCCTCAATAATGGATATAGAAATATGATATATGTTCATTATCCAAAATTTAATTCATTATTTATGGTATATATAGGATAAATATCCAATTTCTAGGCCTCATAACTCCATCTATATCAAAGTAAAACTCTAGAATATTTGCAACCTTCTTTGTAGCTATAATTCATCTTTTTGGGATTCTGTAATCTTCGCATTAATGTATGGTTGAGCATCCTCTTGGGTAATAAAGGATTTATGTCCTCCCATTATGACTTAAAAATTAAACCTTTATAAATCCATGAGTAATGGGTCTTTTTCAATTCTCATCATGAATAAAGTAGCAAGGTCTTTTCTACTCAGAGCCTTGGCCAACTTGTTTACTTTTCCAAGTCAGTAATGTATCAAGAAGTTATAAAATTTTATTAAATCTAACCATATCCTATGGAACAAATTTTAATCCTTCTATGTGAATATATATTAAAATATCTTAGGATCAGTTTAAATTTCATACTTCTCACTATAAAGGTAATGCGGAAAGAGTTTCAATGAAAATATCACTACTACTAAATGAAAATCATGTGTCGGTTAATTTTTCACATGATTTTTTATTTAGTAAATGTAATAAGTAATTAAATTTTCATTTTTCATAAGGATAAACCCAAATCCTTTTAATTATGTATCATTTTTAATTAAATCCCTTTCAACACTACCGTGTAATGTAAGTATAGGTTCTAAGACTAACCTTTTACTGAGTTCAATGAAGTTTCCCTCGCATTCTTATGTCCATAGTCACTTAACTAATTTTGTGTTAACTAGGTCATTGTATTTGATATAAATAATAAATTTCTCATAAATAATCGATAACATTCAGGAAACCTAGGGTAACTATAGATTTTAGTCACACTGGTTATTCTATTCCATTTCTGAATAACATCATTCTTTGATGGATCTATGAATACACATTCCCTTTTGATGACTTGACCTAAGAATGATACTTATTATATCCATAATTAACATTTTTTAAGTTTAGAATATAGTCTCTCCATCCTCAGGGTATTCAACATAGTCCTTAATTGATATTTACAATTTTTTCACTTTAGAATATATAAGGATACAGTCTATAAAGGCTACTACAAATTGATCCAAGTGATCGCTAAATAATCCTTTCATAAGATCCATGAAGATAGTGGGTGAATTGGTATGTCCAAAAATCATCTTTATAAACTCATAGTGTTCATACCTTTTATATAATTTTCTATTTTTAATATCCTCCATTTTTAACCTTAATTGATGATATCCTAACTGAAGACCAATCTTTGAGAAGAATTGAGCTCTTATGAGTTGATTGAACTATTCATCAATACGGGGAAGAGGATACTTGTTTTTCATTCAGATTTTGTTGAGTTTTTTATAATTTAGAAAAAGATGTATTGATATATACTTCTTATTTATAAAGAGACTAGTACACCTCATATTGAAGCACTGGGAAATATAAAACCATTTTCAATATTATCTTGTAATTTCATCTTAAAATACTCTAATTCAATAAAACCCATTCTATTGGGTGTATATAAGATAGGAAATGATTTAGGTATGTGTTTAATAGAGAATTAAACCTCATGTTCTAGGGGAATTAAAGTAAATTCATCTGGAAATTCATCATCATATTCCCACATAATAGAAAATCTCAATGTTGACTTCCTCCATGATAAAACACTAGTTTGTTTTTGTACATTGCATATAGTACATCTAGGTAGTGGAAATGTGAACCTTCCCACTTTGTTGTTCGAGCGAAGCGTCGGTGAGCTTAGAATATAATGATTATTTTTAGGTGGTTTTGTAAGTTTATAGAACTTAATATACTCTTTTTTATCTATTATAATATAGTTTTATTTTACATAGTGTTAGCTATTGAAAAAAACATCATTTCTCTCTTCAATAATAAATTATTTCTTCCATTACTATATTTTCATTAAAATACTTTCAAAAATGTTTTTACTATCATAAAAATATTTTTTAAATTCATTTTAACTATATTTAACTTTCTTTACCGATGTTTAAAATGAATTTTCAATTCATTTTCCAAAAATTATACTATTTATATTTTGGAAAAAAATGTGAAAAGAATTATGGTTTTAACATACACTACAAGAAAATTTTTCCCCGCCATTATGAATACTCTTTTATTTGAATATTACTTTATAAGTTTCCATAGTTATTTTACAAGAGTTATCCTTAATATTTTGGAATTTTTTATATTTTTAGTAAGTTATTTTAAAATGAAAAGGTCAATTTCATCAAGAAATATTCTAGTAGTATTTAAAAGGAATTTCCATCTATAAAAAATCCTTTAATGTTTATTATGATTTATTAGGGATATGATCCAATTTTACCCTATTTATTTCTTCTATGGATGGTTTATGATTATGATTATGAAATTTTTATGAAACTAGTATCCTTTACATGGGTTATGATAAAATTATATGATTAATGTTTATGATCTTATGTCACACATATGTATGGTTTTAATTATGTAAAGAGTAGGCCCAGAATTATATAGCTCTCTAATGCCTTTGATAAATATGGATTTCTTGTGAGTTAATAAGACCTAGAATGGTTAGGAACCTAGTTTACTAAGAATGTCTGTCTAATAATATAGTATTGGGAGTGAACCTTAAATAATAAATGATGGAATAGGTAGTGACCCTAATCCACTATGATAGTAATTGTAGTGATCCATGACTAGTGAAATTTGTTTCTATGCTTATGTGTATTCCACAAATTTGTGTATTATATTTATGATATCTTCTATTGGCTCATGACTAATTATTGAATTTTTTTTTGATATTTTGTTTTATCTATTTTTATTGATAAAACTATATACCACATATCATGTTTCTAATCTGTGAATTGATGGGTATGATTTTCTATAGTAAATCCCATATTCTTGTACCCTTACACTTATCTTATTCTCACTTATGATCATTTATTGATTTATATTATGTTTAACCTCACTGGTCATCTGAGTTCACCCTTTCTTATGTTTTCCTTCCCCTAGTTATAGAGAAATATTTGAAGTATATTATGTCTATAAAGTATGTTAGTTGTTAAGACTTAATGGGAAATGATATAGATCGTTTATGTAACAATTTATTATCTAACCATATTTCCAAATATAATTAACCTTTGTGGTTATAGCATAGATCATCATGATATGTAATGAAAATTTCCATTAATAATATGTAGTATCTATATATGTAATGTTTTTGTCTCCATAGTTAGTATCAGAGTAAAGTTTAGTTACTTTTGGAATAGATTCATCTAGGGTTATTAACTTTGAAATTAGTTGGTCGAGTATATGTTGATCATCATTGTGGTGTATGGTGAATGGTCCCTTACCACACACCTAATTTGAAACTCTTGGGGGATATGATTAGGTTAATTAAATTTTTATTTATAAACCATGATGAAGGATTTAAACAGATATTGACCATGGAAGACTGTGGTTAAACCTAAGGTTTCATAGTTTAAAAATAATGTTTCAAGATTTAGACATCCTATAAATGATTTTCCATGATTAATCACTTTGATTGACAATTATTGATGGTCTAGGTTACCATTTTAGTTTTATTATGGTATTGAAGATAGAAAAATGAAGTTTTTGTGGTTACAGGTACACTCAAATATTTAACTACCTTATTTTATCTTAGTCAAATTATTTCATTTATATCATGAAAATTTTCAAGGAATATTATTTCATATCCTTAATGATTAGATGTTGAATTAATAATAAAAACTCTTCATAGTATGAGGATATTTTCTAAATTCTATGATTCATGTCTAATTGATTTTTATAGGATTTTGTTCCTTAAAAATATTTATATTCTCCCTTTATTTAAATTTGATGTTATTTTGGACATGGATTTGATTTATTTATATAACACACATATCAATTTTTGAGAAAGGAAAGTAACATTTGATATTCTAAACCAACCTATGATTTTTTATCAGTGTGATGATAAATATGAACTTCCAATGGAAATTACATCCATGGGATGGGTCTTGATTCCTTTTCAAAGGTGGTTCTTATCTCATATGGTTGGAGAAAAACTCAAAATTAAATATATAAACATTGTATGATAGTTGTTTTATGTATTTTTAGAATTGTTTCAGGTTTTTTCATCAAATCGTGAAATTGAGGTTTTAATGGAACTCATAGATAGTGCTAAAATTATATCAAATACTACATATAGAATTTCCCCAATTTAGTTATAGTAATTGAAGAAGAAACTCAAGAATATTCTTGATATGGGGTTAGTTCAACCAAGTGTGTCACCTTTGGGTGCACCTGATCCTTTTTTAAAGCATATATATAGTTCAATGTAAGTTTTTATTGATTATTAGTGTAACATCCCAAGTAAGTAATGAGTAATAGATATTTTTATCAATGTCTATTAATGAATTAGATAGTGTTTTAGAGGCTTAAAATGAAAATAAATCCAATCTTAACCATGGAATACACTAATATTTTTAAAAGATTGTTTTACTACCTTTTGATGGAAAACCATTTTTAAATATATCTTTTGACAATTTTATAAGCTATGTTTGTCAAAATAAACTTATTCTTTATGATTGGGACATCAAAATTTACTTTTTGTGAATTTTTGGTGTTTTTCAGACAACGTTCATTTTTAATGAATAGTGAAAAATACTGCATTTTACATCAAAACTGCTTTTTAATCTAATTTATTTATATGATTATATTATCTTTTGAATTGGTTTTGAAGTGAAATTAGAATATATTTTTACCATATAATCCAATGGTGGTCATTTGGATCAATTTCACTTTGAAATTGGACTTAAACTGGTGTCAATTTTTTGATACTTATTATTTCATAAAAACACGCTATTTGTCATAACAGCGGGAATTAATTATTAAATTAATTAATGTGACTTATATGTTTTGAATTTTGTAAAATAGTCTTCATTTTTGAATTTGGAATATCAAATATAGCTTACGGTGAATTTTTGGTATTTTTCTGAAAAATTTCAATTTTTGATGAATAGTGAAACCACTAAGTGGTACTTATAAAAACTGATTTTTCGTTTAAATGAAATTTTACCACTTCTGTGTTTTGAATTTCAAAAATCCGATATACATGGTTGTCATTAAGAAGTAAAATGTTGTTCAATGAGATTAAAATAATTTTTTGTTGAATAGTAACTCTTAAGTTCTTAATCGCGATTAGAGGTAATTAGTGTAGTTTAAGGTAAAAATAATGCTTTAATAAAATGAGATGAGCTTGACACATGTCCTACACTCATTGGATGTGTCATGGCCGACCACGACAATCCATGGGTCAACTTGGGGACCCCATGGAGCCACTTTGGTTGGGAAATGACATAAATAATTTTTTATTTAATGTAAAAGTAAAAATGACACAAACATGAGATGTTTTACTAAAACAATTTTTACATGGGGTTATAAAGATAAGATTTTTGATTATAAATAGTAATTGGAAAGATAAAAAGATTTCCTACATCATAGTTTTTTTTTATAATTTTTATACTTTAAATAAATTAAATTATTTATGACATCATGATGATGCAGCGATGAACTCATTATTTAACGATTTAAATAAAATGGAATGATAATGTAAAATCTAAGACCTACACATGGCCAAAACCTATTGTATGGGTGGATTTAGAACCCTTATCTCCTTATCCTAGAAAAACATCAATGTGGGACCTATTAAATCCTAATACCATTTTAAAATAAAGTGACTTTTCTTTACCTTCCAAGAGTGCCCCTCCTCTCCTCTTATAAAAGGCCCCCACCTCTACCTCCTTACCCACACTCCCAAAGCCTTTGGATCGGCCAACCCCTGCCCATTTTGGCTCTCCACATCCCTATATTACTCCTTGAATCCTCACTTTGGGCATAAGTCTTCCCAAGAAATCCTTTGAGCTCAAATCTAAGAGAGTTACTCGATTTTAAGGTAATGTCTTCTTTTGAGTCCTTTTGTTTGATTTTGCTTCACCAACCCCCTAAACTATTTTTATTCTTTTCTTTTGTAAAAACTCCAGTATCCTCAATATACTAGGATGTTTTTATAATAATTATTCGATCTATACTTACACACACCTATATCTAATGGTTAAAGGACATATTGTTTCCGTGGATGGTGAATTTATGCCTCCCGAAACGATGATTGTTCAACATTATTTTAACACCTTCAAAGGTGGACATTAAGATGTAACTATATTTATATATGATATATAATATGTTTATTTTTTCCTTAAGCTTCTGTATTTTTCATTTTGGGCATACCTTTATGGTTTCCATTATGGGTAAACGCGATATCTTCATTTAAGGAAGTGCGGACTACCGCCCCCTCAAAGTGATTTGATTCATTAAATATCATATGTGGGACGTATAAAGGATGGAAATATGATATTATATATGATATTATACTGGAATTATAATATACCTTTATATAATTATGATTCCATTCTATAAAAATACGAAATAGAAATGAAAGTATCGTTCATGCGTGTGTACGGCTTACCGTCTCCATGAACGGTGCATTTCATTTCTTACCTCTAAATATTATATAATATTATAAATGCATGCATGTACTGGGTATATATGATATATATGATATCTACATCATGAATACCATTCTGTATATAATTGATACATGAAAAACTTGTAATTATAAAGGGTTTATTTTTGACTCAAGTACTAATGATCGTTAAAATGACCGTTGTTAACTTAAATAATTACATAGTGTTCATGAAATGGCAATAAGTGATATAAAAGGAATAATGAACTTGAAAAAGGTTCTTAAACAAGAATAAATTAACTCTATTTTACTATTCAGGACATTAAAGAATGATCGAGTCAAGTCGGACCCGAGGTATGGGAATTCGTCTCAATCTCCTTTCATTGAGGCATATTTTGTTTTATACACAACCTTCTTTTATACGGTGTATAAACCCCTTTGACTTTTACATTTATCCAAAAGGAATATTTTTTATACGAAGCGTTTTACTAAACGACAAAAGGGAATTTTTTTGTCGTACGTATGCGGCGACAACGACTTCACCGCCGCCATGACCATTATTTGAGTTTCGGCTTCCTCTACAAGCCATACCTTTTTTTTAAAGAAAAATAAATACCATGTTTTACTTTTCTTTTATTTTGGTATTGAAAATGGTTTTCATAATGTTTTTATATCAATGTGTTGTATTGATACCTTATGATTGAAAGGTGGAAATGTTATGTTTCCTTTATGCAAGTTTTATGTGATACGATTATGTTAAGGTTCTTGGGCATTATTATGAAGACGGGTGGTTTCGTGATAAACTAAGGGCGGGTGAACCCAATATAGCTCTCCAATGCATTGGGTAACGCGAAGGAGTGTAACATTAAGGTTTCTCCGAAGAGAGTTAGGGAATATACTGTGATGGGTATCCAAACGTAACCAAGAGGGTTACTCCCTACGTAAGAATGTTATGAATGCCTCAAGTTACCTTTATGTCTTATGATTTCTATGATTTATTCATGATTTGATGAGGTATGTTAAAGTGCTTATGTTTTATGGGTAAAGTATGATTTCATTCTTATGTATATATGTACCCATGTTTCCTTTCCATATTTTTATATCCCTTACTGAGCTTTTTATGCTCATCCCATGTTTTTTGAAATGTTTTTCACAGGTCAAGGGAAAGGTACATGATATGATGATAGTGTCAAGGAAGTGTCAAGAAAGAATACATGTTTTATTTTAAATATGTTTCCATTGATGGGAAATAAGAATACTATCTTTATATAACCACTTTGTTTATATGTGGAATGTAATGCAAGTTTTATGATCTAATTCTCTAAAACTCTAAACCCGAAAAGATCCTCAATGTGTAGTCTTGTAATAACTCAAGATTAAGTAAGGTTTAAGGCTGGGGCCTTATAATTAGGAAAATAAAAAGATCATAATTAATAAAATGTATCTTCTACCATGTACTAATGAAATTTTTGATCAATTAAAAGGAGCTCAACAGTTTTATAAAATTTATCTTCAATCAAGATTCTATAATTTGAATATCAAAAGTAAATACATACCCAATATATTTACATTATAAGAATGGATATTATAAATTTATAGTGATTTAATTTTTCCTTAATAATTTCCTTGATATCTTCATGGATTTAATAAATAGAGTTATTGGAGATTACCTTGATAATTTTAGTGTAGTATCTACAGATGATATTCTTATATACTCCAAGAGAAAGAAATGGCATAAAGATCACTTGAAGATTTTACTACTGATCCTAAGGAATGATAATTTGTATTTATAATTTACCATTTAAGAATTTTTTATATAGAATATATCATTTTTTGGGAAATATAATCTCAATAAATGGTATATCAGTGGATCTATCAAAGACGGAAGTTATAGAATATTAACCCGGAACAACCACTGTGAATGAGATCCATAGTTTTCTTAGATTTGATAGATATTATTAGTTCTTTAAGAGGAATTTTTCATAACTATATAATCCATTCACCAAGATAAATCTGAAGGGAGTTAAGTTCCTTTGGAATAATAAATTTAAATAAAATTTAAAGGGACAGTAGAGAAGCTCGGATAGTGTACCTATGCTCACACTACCCTGCAGGAGAGGATGGTTTTGTATTTACAATGATTGAATAAAAATGGGGATAGAGTGCTTTCTATTTCATAATTATATGGTGATATCTTATGCATCAGGTCAATTAAAGGTTCATGAGAAAAATTACATGACTCTTGATTTAGAATTAACAGCGGTAATCTTTTGATTGAAGATATAGTAGAATTATATTTATGAAGAAATGTATTCCATAAATACTGCTCATAAAATTTTAAAGCATATATTCACCCATAAAGAGTTGAATATTAACAATATAATATGGTTATAGTTGACTAAATATTATGACTACCCAATAAAATAACACAATAGGAAATAAAAGAAGGTGGATAATTCTTTAGGTCAAAAGGATCATGCTAGATTATCTATTAGGAGGATCACAAAAGATCCAATATTTATATATTTTCAAAGTATGGAGCTTTAAGTATTTAAGGAAGGGGATATATAAGGCCCCAACATTAAAATATTACATAATTTTGAGATAAGTCAATAATTTGACATTAATTCGCATCAAGAATCTTTTTAGGTTTAGAGTTTTAGATAATTAAGACATTATTAATACATATCATCCCATAATCATAAAAGAGGATACTATAAAAATAGTATCCATTTTTCCACCAAAAGAAACCCTTTTAAAAAAATAAAACATGATTTCTTTTCTTGATAAAAATCTTTTTGACTTCTTCTTTTCTCTTACACATCCTTATAACCTATGAAAACATTTTAAAAACTAGGGATGAGCATAAAAACTCAATAAGGGATAAAATAAGGAATTAAAATGTTAGTCCATGAATATTTATAATCCCACGAATTCATAAGAATTATGAAAACTTCAAAGAAATAATAAATCATAATGGTAACTTGTGGAATCCAAATCATACATACTTTGTAGCTTTCACAACCACATAGGGAGTGACCTTCATGGTTAATTTTAGAATACCCCTCATAGTATATTCCCTAAATCTCTTAGTATAAACATTAAATTTTACCTCTGTCACATTACATAATGAATTGGAGATCTATCACGGGCTCACCCGCCCTCATTTTATCCTAGAACCACCCATATACATAAACAATACCCAAGATCCATAACCTAATCATAACACATAAAACAAGCATAATGGAAAATAACATTTCCACATTGTAATAATAATAGATCATTTCATGATATTGAATTAATAAATCCTTTATCAAAACCATTTTCAATTCCAAAATACATACAAAGGTTATATGGTATTTATTTTTATTTTAAAAACATTATGGCTTTTAGAGGAAGCCAAATATCAAATAATGCTCGGGGAAACGAAAAGGTCGTTGTCTCCATTTATGTTAAAAAGAAACATTATTTTTTTCATTTAGTAAAACTCTACATAGAGAAAGGTTACTTTTGAAAAACATTGAATGACATTCACATTAAAAAGTTTTTATTATATAATCTATAAAATAAATTCATGTATAAATAAAAAGTTTACTCAATAAAAGGAGATTGAGACAAAGTATTTTACCTTCACTACTGGAAATTTGGGCTATAGCCATGGATGTATAGCCACGGTTTTATAGGTCTGTGGCTATAGCCAATTTATAGCCACGGTTTAATTAAAAAACCGTAACTAAAATTTGCCTTTCCCTTTTTTCCCCCAAAATCTGTCGGGCTCCTCCTCAATTCTCCCAATCAACGACCCTCCTGCCCTCGCGATTCCTCCTCCCCCGTGATCTCCTCCTCACCGCGCCCTCCTCCTCGCTGCGACCTTTTCCTCACCGCACCCTCCTTCTCCCCGACGATTCCTCGTCGCGCCCTCCTCATCACTACGACCCTCTTTCCCGACGCATCCTCGTCGTGCCCTCCTCATCTCCATGATCCTTCTCCCCGATGCCTCCTCGCCGCGACCCTCCTCACCGCGACCCTCCTCCCGGATGCCTCCTCCACGATGCCTCTCTTCCGACGCCATGGTCGACACCCCCATCGCCCTCCCTGACACCTTTTCACCAGCAATCCTCAAAACCCTCGACCCCTCCTTGTTGTGACCCTCCCCTCCTCCAGTGAAGCTGCTCCGAGCTGCCTCCCCTCCTCCTCCATTCCTGACGGTTCTCCCCTATAACCCTCAACACCAGAGGTAATCCCCTATATTTTTTATCCTTAATTATTCATCACATGAATCATATTGAATGTTTCAAATATGGGTTATGTTTGTATCAGTTTTGTTTCATTTAAAAGTGTCTATGTTGAATTGTGTAATTGATTGGAAGTTGTTATGAAATTTAGAATGAGTTCAGTTACATGTGTTTTAAATTGGAATTATATTAGGCAGGGGGTTTAAAAACTAGGCATCTTTGGGTTCAAATTAAGAAAGACAATTTTAAATTATTTCTAAAGGTGGTTTCAAGTAAGCAGTGAAGGTTGAATTAATATATTCTGAAACAATATTGTAGAATCCTATGATCACAAGAATTTTTTTTGATATATATTTGGCTAGGAAATTAATATTTCAAACTCAAAAGAGTGAAAATATAGATCAAAAACTCTATTAAAACCACTCTATTAAACTATTTCAATGGGAATGAAATTGAAGAGAAAGACATGAAACGATACGAGGAAGAGGGTGTAGACAAAACATTTTAAAAATTGAAATTAATTTGATAAAATATAATGAAATAAAGTATTATATGATGAAATATGGTAGATATGATGTATAATATCTTTCTTTTAAGTCACTTCTATGAAAACGTTATTATGGTTTTTCAAATACAGGGATAAATTATTGAGGGATGATCAGATAGATGTTTTAAAACATGTAAAGAATATCATAATGCACAATTGAATGGAAAAAATCATGGTACAGTAAACATTCAAGGTCCTCAAAATTGATTGAGTGGAGTTAATCATGATAACATGGATCCGGTAGGCTTCATTTGACTTAATTTATGTGGGGGGTGTTTTCACTTGATCAATAGGGGCCCAGATTTTTTCCACATACCATTAAACTCATGGTCATATCTAGGTCACCTAAGATAATGGTAGAGATGATGCACTACTTTGTTTTCAAGTAAAAAAATGGGCTATGTAAAATCAACCATCCTTCAATCTTACCCGCCATCACAGGTAGTGGATTACCTATATTTTCACATGATGAACATATCAGTCGAAAAATGAGATACATTGAACATGTTGATTTCTCATTTGTTTCCATCGTTCATTGCACAGGTTGTGTTGAATGAAACATGTCAAATTTTTTGAGAAGATATGTTATATGTACAATGAATAAGGTTACAAATAGAAGGTACATGTATGTTTACCCGTTATACATGCATGCATGACAACAAAATAGGCCCTTTTTTTAGTATACTTTTTTAAATGTTGTTGATTTTTAAGAATATAGGCAGTCTGTTTACATCCTTAATAACGTCACCTATTCCAACTGATGTTGTATGGAATTATTGAAATATATCATTTTGTCTAATAAATAACTCCTTGAAAAACTTTTAAAGCATGTATTACTTTCTGTTTGATTATCTATTTTTTCAATTCCAACCATTACCCATCCATGACATATGAAAGAGGTCTAATTAGACTGTGTGAATTTTATACTATATTCCTTTTTTATATGTGTTCGAATCCATTTTCATTGTTTACTTATGCTCCATTTTCCAGTCTTACCGACTTGAAATCACAATTATTAAAACATGATTTACATAATCTTCTCTTGACTATTATGTGTTTCTATTCACTTTCATTACATTAAACATGTTATTGGTGGCTATGAGAATTATATATCTTCCCAATTATGTGGGAATACAATGTATATGTGTTTAAACTATATATATGTTTTAACTGTTACTGACTTAAAACTCCATTTTATCTCTTGAGAAGGTTAGCAAGGCCCATAGTGGAACATTTATGGATCTCTATGCCTTTGCAACCCCATATGGTGTAACATGGGATTCCTATTTCCCAAGTCAGGTGCATACTCACGAGTTTGATTGGGAAAAAAGATAAGAGATTGAATATTTGGGTTTTCATTTTTTTTTTAAATACTTCAATCTTCTAATTTTTTAGAAGTCTATTTCTTAACATGGGTGCTGCATATAAACTGATTCTATATTTTCTCCCATTTTTCTGCTATGCTTTCATATTAAAGTCCTTCAACTTGATTGAAGAACTCTTCCCTTCATTCACATTAAAATTTTTTGGGGTCAGAAATCATTATTTCTGAAGGTGGGACATGAGGATTATTTCCTAGACAAGGGATACTAATGGCCCTTTCTATATTTAGCTTTTGAGAATCCAAATTAGAAATTGAATCTATCTTTGTAATTATTTTCTATTTTTTGGGCAGTTTTTTGGTTGTGATCAATGGTGTTTGTGATATTGCATTTTCATTGTGCATTTGTTTGTCCCTTTTAATTTATTTTCTTTCCATTAGTTGTTTTAGTATTTAATAACATTTTCTTTCTATTTTTTGGGTAGGAAAAAACAGGACATCACTCCACCCACCTCTTGAAGATCGAATCATATTGTTGATGGAAGCATTACCAAATATCCTGGTTTGTGTTTCTAAATTGTTTTCAATGTTTTTTATATTTTTGACCTTCCTAATTAGAGTGTATGAGAGATATTTCCCCTTTAATGTGTTGATTTCTCTAAAATATATTTAAGGTGCAGGGGGGCTGTTGTCCAGCAGGGGGGGCTGCTGTCCAGTAGGGGGGCTGTCCAGGGGGTCCAGCATGGGGGTTGTCCAGGGGGTCCAGCAGGGGGGTTGTCCAGCAGGGGGGCTGTCCAGGGGGCTTCAGGAGGGGGGGTTCTGTCCGGGGGGCTTCTGTCCAGGGGGGTCTGTCCGGGGGGGCTGCTGTCCAGGGGGCTCCAACAGGGGGGTGGGGGGTTTCTGTCCAGGGGGCTGCTATCCAGTATGGGGGGCTATCCAGGGGGTCCAGTAGGGGGGAGGGCGGCTTCTGTCCCGGGGACTCCCAAAAATATTTTATCGCAACAGATGGTCCAAATTAAATGTTCCACCTTAGAATCCATAAGTCACTCATCCCATTAGATTCCCTAAATTAGTCATCATTCCACACACCTCAAATAAAACCCATATCTAATCGATGACCAAATTCCAATGCACTAAAAAAAGTCATGCATCCATCAATACCAATAATAAATCCTTGTTCTATGCACCTTTTGTATATATATATATATATCATGAATATGATCCAATTCAAACCAACTAACCTGGACCTGGTTAGTTTGATAAAAATTCATGTTTACCATGTTCACCAACAATATACATGCATATAAAAATGGCCACGCCAAAATAAAACAAAACTAGGCAATGTACATGGAATACAAGATACTACAAATGAAAAACTAAAGGTAAGATTACTTCAAATGTCACTAGCCATGAATTTGGTTCTATGATGATGTTAATTTAAATTTTCAAATGGTTGATATGTCTGCTTCAGAAGAAATGACACAATATGAAGAACAAAGGAGAACTGCGCGTGAGTTGCATGATCAGTTGGTGGATGCTGACCTTCAAATTTCTGTAGGAGAGAAGCTGAGAAAAAAGCTGCACAATACCATTTTGGTAGGACTCTCATATCATATTTTTAGTTTTGGTTTGATGGTTTTTAATTCTTGGTTACTGCAGGAACTGAAAGGGAACATACTTGTATTCTGCAGAGTGCGACCATTATTAGTTGATGATTGTGATGGAATGGAAACACATGTTATTTCATATCCTACATCCACATAAGCTGCTGACCAGAGCCTTGATTTGTATAATAATGGTAATTATTATATATTTTGTTTACCTTATATTTTTTTTCTACATTTTAAATAGTTAACCTGTAGCTGTTTTCAAAAATCAACTAGTGTGATGTTTGGGCATTAATCTATACGTAAGATATGCTTGAACCTGGACAGCATCAAAATCAATGCAAGATATCTTTATGTTTCATTCATCTAGTTTCTGTTTTGTTTTCTATGTTAAATTTGTGCATAATATATTGAACATACATACCCAGTAAACAGTTATTTGAGACTAGGCAACAAAGTATATCACATAAACTACTGTCCACTAACCCTACAACTGGTTCCCACTATCTCTACCACGTCCCCCATGTGCTACTGAATCTTAGCTACCATCTCCTCCTATTTCTCCTAACCTGACCTCAGATCCCCGGGTCTACCCCAGTCTCTAGCTAGTGGTAGTATGACAAGGCTTCATGTAGAATCTGTTGAGATGACAGATATGGACACATACTTTGAACTCCATCAGTTTCTGGTCACACTACATCTGCACATGCCCTAACTGCCCACATCAGAAGAACACCATACAAGACCCAGTCCTCAGTGGTATTCCTGTATGTATTTAATTAATTTTGTAATTATGTGTTATACTTGCAGGTAATTTCTGAATTCTGCATGTGGGTTGGGGGTGTAGTGGGTAGAGGGTGTGTGCAGGGGGGCAAGGGGGTGTGCAGTGGGCTGGGTGGGAGTGCAGTGGGTAGGGGGTGTGCAGTGGGCTGGGGGGAAGTACAGTGGGCTAGGGGTGTACAGTGGGCTGGGGGGGAAAGTGCAATGGGCAGGAGGGAAGTGCAGGGGGCAGGGGGTGTGCTGGGGAAGGGGGTAGGGGAAGTGGGCTGTTTTTTTCATGGAATGTGGGGACATATATCCATGGTTTTATATACCCTATTTTAGAGGGAAATATTGATGATTCTGGTCATGACCCATTAAAATAGCAGTTACATCCCCACGACACAAGATACCGAGCTATCTTCCTAGTTTTTCATCCCCATAGATTTCATATATACCCTATTTTAGAGGCAGTGGGAAACATGGAGGAATTATCTGCCTATTGATAGGATCTGAAATTTCTTTCAAGAGAAATAAATCATTCTGAATGGGTATTGAGAAATTTCCATGCCTTAGAGAATTTCTTACATGAAGCATCCTGATATTATGTAAGCTTATATGCTGGACTTGAAAACACCTACATTTATAGTTTTAAATATATGAACTCCCTCACATGGCCAAGCTGCATCACCACTCTTCGTCCACCACATCTCATTGTCAACATGTCTAACTCAAACTCACTTTAGGGGTGTCCATTAATCTCCCCATATTTTTAAAAAATCATCTTGGGAAAAGTCTACACATTTTGTCCAAAAAATGCAACACAACCCAAGGGGTATCAAACTGCATCACTATCCCCTCATATCTTTCATGTTTCTAATTGATAGTGGCGCAACCTACTCCATTATGGAATACTCAACAGATATAGAATAATATTACTCCAACACTTCTGTTGTGTATGTATTGAATGAAATTGGATTTCATTTGAACAAAAAGCCTTTATTAACGATCATGTTATTCAGTATTGGGATTTACATATCAATCTGAATATTCTTTGTTCATTTTTTATTATGGTGTTATGTATCATTTATCATGTACAGTTGACACATTGATCACATATATATAAGAAGTTGTTATATCTCACTCGTTTTCCTATTATTTACTTACAGGTGGTTACTAATGATGAGGTCGATTCTACCCACCACCATAGAAGGCAGTGAGTTAAACATCGGATTCAGGTAGGGGTTCTTCCATTTTTATTCTTTGGCTCAATTTTAATTTGGGTTTTTGTGATTTTTGGGTTCCCTATCTTTTTGCAGTGCGTTTTGGATCTTGTTGAGGACAGTGAAGCACCACATGACTGGGATATCTTCTCAACCTGCGGGCATGAGCCCTTCTAAAAGTTCATCACAAGTCCTGGCTCCTTTGTTCAGTTTGAGCCAGGTTAGGTTTGCTAAGTTATTTTTTTTTTGGTTCATTTTTTTTTGGTTTATGTCAATTTTAACAGGTTCATTTTGTTCGATTTGGGGATATTCGGTTCAATTAAATTAATTTTAGATCCAATCAGTTATGTTTCATTAGTTTCATTTTTTGCATGCTCAATTATTCTTTATTGAAGTCAGTTTTGATTGGTTTGAGTTAGTTTGGTTTCATTATTTTCAGTTTGGTTCAGTTTTATCTTTTTCAAAACCATTTGGTTTGGTTCCACTTTACTCAAATTGGCTTGATAATGTTTGATTTAGTTCTAGTCATTTATTATGTTTTTTTATTAGTGTAGTTAATTTGACTGGAATTTTTTGTATAATACCATATATTAGCATGTTTTTGGTTTTTGCAATTCAATTGCCCCGACTCCTCTCGCTCCCTTTGCTCCTGCCCGGAAGATGCTTCCCTCCGGATGTCGCTGGACCGGGCCAACACTTCGCGGTCACACCGCGGTCACACCGCGGTCACTCCGCAGTCACGCCGCGGTCACACCGCAGTAATGTCATGATTTGGCCCTGCTCCAACCACATCCATCCCACACCACCCCCTTCCACCTTCATTTTAGCCGGTTGCCACCAACATTCCAACCCGCAACAGCCCCCCCTACCACCTTCGAATCAGCCCGCACCATCCCCCTAGCACCTGCAACCAGCCCCCTTCCACCAGCATTCCAGACTCCTCCCGCTCCCTTCGCTCCTGGTTGGAAGATGCTTCCCTGCGGATGTCGCTGGACCGGGCCAACACGTTGCGGTCACGCCGCGGTCACGCCGCGGTCACGCCGCGGTCACGCCGCGGTCACGCCGCGGTCACGCCGCGGTCACGCCGCGGTCACGCCGCGGTCACGCCGCGGTAATGCCGTGATTTGGCCCTGCTCCAACCACATCCAGCCCACACCATACCCCTTCTACCTTCATTTTTAAGGTGTTTTATGGTTTTTAGAGTTTTTTTAGGATTTTTAGAAGTTTTAAGTTTTTTTTGTTTTTTTGCAAGGAAAAAATAGTACTGTAAATATCAATGAAAAGATAAATTGCAACAGATAACTCAAAGGTGAAATGACAGTTGACCAAAGAACCCAAATTCATATCTCAACCATATCAAGACATGGGAACCAAGAAAAGTGCCCATTAAACACCAAGAAACCAAGAAAATAAGCGAACATGAGACCCTACGATGTCCAACAAAACAGAAACTAGATGATGAGGTTCGCTTCCAAACTGGAAAAGCAACATCCACGAATGCAGCAAAAAAATAGTAACAAAACCATGACATCATGAAGAAATAACCAAGAAGTCATAGACTGCAAGCACCAGTAACAGAAACTAGGGAATAAGGGAACATCTAAGAGCTTCCCCAAGCCCTTCCATAATTGCATCCAGTAGGAGATGGGCACACACAAAACTAACAGGAGACGGGGTGGATCCCCCTCCCATCCAGTGGCACTCAAGCACTGTAGAGACATCACCTATGAACTCATAGAAAGTAGCGATAGAAAAACCCATAAACCCAGCAAGAAAGACCTACAAGTGAAAAGAAGATTCCCAAAAGGAACAAGCCAACCAAACTGCAAGCCAAACACAGAATCTATATCAACCAAACTGATAAATGCACACTCTAACACACCACCAACCAATGACACTACCCAATCCACTCACTCACACACACACAGACGCACACACTCACTCATGAAACACCACCCAAGAAAGCTCCACTCGAAAACCAATAAAGTAGAAACAAGAAAAGAAACTGGAATCCCCCCCAATCAATGACCAGCCCCTAACCACCTATAAGAAACCACTCCCACACACCAGTCCATATGAGCCTGCACCGCACCAAACAAAAAAAATAACCGACAAAAACATTCACCATGTGACAAAAAAAGAACAACTCTAGCACACCAATGACACCAGACCACTGAACCCAGCAAATACCATCCCCATGCAAAGAAACCTACAAAACAGCTGACGCCCACCTAATAGGCTTCTAACCAAACTACTCCCAAACCATCCTAATCTACACCTCAAACCAGCCAACTCAACTCCTCCATCCATCAACACCCAAGAACCACTGGAAACCTTATCCCACACCAGCCCTAGAATGGACACCAATCAATGACCAAGGAATCCCCAAGATCCTATAGAAAACCTAGGAGAGTAGGCACGTTATTCCCTTCACCCCACCAATCCACGAGCACACTAGAAGCAAGCGACAACCCAAATTCTCCTAGAAACCTACTCTAAAAAAGACAACATGCAACCTCACTAACCAAGAGACACACACCATCCACATGCCCCATCAAGAAACCACCTGCACCGAGAAACCCATCCAAAACATCAACTCATAAACCATCAAAAAAATATCCAGACAAGAAACATTGAAAAATACTATAGCCTACCCAATGAACAACCATGTAAAAGACCAAGCCTCCCAACAAGATGCCTAAACCAAATACCATTCAAGGGAATCCCACTCCAACCGAGCCTGCATCCAACACAAGGGAAGCCATACGACCTGCAAGAAGAAAACAACAACCAAGGAGGAAGCATTCATCCGCAATATCCCCTTCCAAACTAGAAGAACACACCTCTATGGTTCGTCCACACTAAGATGCACTAGACACAGCCAATAATGAGAACACAACCAAAGATATTCGAGACCAACACCAGAAAAACAAAACACAAAACCCCACAAAAAACCATCAAATCCACTTCCAGATGCTCCAAAACTAGCATGCTCCACACCTCGACGAGAAACCAGTGGAAGGAAAGACAAGCAGTAACAATGGAATCCAACAACCAGCCCAAGCATCACAACAGCTACACCGCCAACACATCCCCTCTACCCTACAGAAGAACCATTTCTAGCAGCACCAGTAGCTCCGTCTAGAGACCCCAACACCACAAAATCAAGGCTACCTATAACTGGATGAAGGCCTGATAAGAAGAGAGTCCCACAACACGTGAAACCACACCTGTAAGTACCACAAAGCCACTCGCGACCAACTCCAACCACATGAAACAATAGCCAACGACCTCATGAGTCCAGAAACCAAAGACATAAAAATGGAAGGCACAACATCAGACTTAACCAGATTCAAGACACTCCATGTACACACATCCAAACCCCACACTAACAAGTGTATCCCAACCCCATCCAACATCACCTCAACAAAACCCTCAAGTCCAACAACCAGAACCCTCACCCAAATCCCAACAACAAAAATCTAGTTCCCTCTCAACCCAACAGGGGGGAGGGGTGCTGTCCAGGGGAGGCTTTTCAGGGGCGAGGGGGCTGCAGGGGGGGTAGGTTGTGCAGGGGAGAGGGTGGGGGATATTTTTTGGGGGGGAGGGGGCTGTCCAGGAAGGGGGGGCTGTCTAGGAAGGGCTTTACAGGGGGCTATCCAGGGGGGCATTGTAGGGGGGGTTGTCTACTGCAAGGGGAGTGGGGGGTGTCCAGGGAGCTGTCCAGGGGGGGTTTACAGGGGGTGGGGGTTGTAGGGGGGAGGGGGCAGGGGGTGTGCTGGTGGGGGGCAGGGGGTGTGCTGGGGCAGGGGGAGGGGTGTGTGCAGGTGGGGGGGGGGGGGGCAGGTGGGGGCAGGGGGGAGGTGTGCAGGTGGGAGGGAAGGGGAGGGGCAGGGAGGAGTGCAGGTGGGGGGAAGGGGGTAGGGAGAGGGGGTAGGGGGTGTGCTGGGGCAGGGGGAGGGGTGTGTGCAGGTGGGGGGGAGGCAGGTGGGGGGGAAGGGGGCAGGGAGAGGGGGTAGGGGGTGTGCAGGTGGGGGAGCAGGGGGTGTGCGGGGGCAGGGGGAGGGGGTGTGTGCAGGTGGGGGGCAGGTGGGTGGGCAAGGGGAGGGGGTGTGCAGGTGGGAGGGTAGGGGAGGGGGTGTGCAGTGAGGAGGGGGTGGGGTGGGTGCAAGGTGCAGGGGGGTGGGGCAGGGGAGGTGTGTAGGAGCAGGGGACGGGGGGTGCTGGGGAAGTCCTCACAACAACCATCACGGTTCACTGTGCTGGCTTTTTTTTATGCAGTGGATAGGCCTATAGCCACGGTGACCGTGGCTTTTACTGGCATCTATCGGGCTGACCCTATAGCCACGGTTCATCAAACCGTGTCTATAACCTATAGCCATGGTTTTGGGGCCTATAGACATGGTTTAGAACCGTGGCTATAACCCAAATTTCCAGTAGTGCTTGAGTATGACTTATCTCATTTGTTCATTAATTTCCTGAAGAAAAAAAACTTAGGTTAATTTCATATTTATTTAGAACCTTTTTAAAGTTTATTATTCATTTTATAGCACTTATTATCATGTTATAACAATTATTTAATTAATTGAGTTCATATCATACATTTTTTTAATGTTCAGTACTTGAGTAAAAAATGAAAATGTTTTGAGGAAATTTGACCATGTGGTCATAAGTCCATTATCTCCATAATGATATTTGTGATTTAAATATTATATATATATAGTATATATATATTTATAATTGTTCATAATATGTATAGATAAGAAATAAAATGCACTGTTCATGGAGACTGTATGTCGTACATACGAATGAACGCTACTTTCATTTCTTTGTCATATTAGAGGAATGAAAACAAAATGACACATAGGTATACTATAATTATTGTATAATATATATGTTATATATGTTACATAATTTTATTAACTTTATCCTTTATTCGTTCCATGTATGGAATGAATGAATCATATCACTTTGAGGGTGCGGTATTCCACACTTCCTCAAATGAAATTGTCAAATTAACACATTTTGGAAAGCATAAAGGTATGTTTTAAATAAAAATTAAAGAAGAATGAAGGAAATATAAATATAATATATATCATATATAAATAAAGTTCCATCATAATGGCCATCATGGGAGGTGGTAGGAGAAAATTGAACAATCGTCACTTCATGAGGCAGTAGTTCGTCGTACATAGAAATAATATGTTCTATATTCACTGGATGGTGATGTGTGTAAGTGTAGGTATAAACATTAGTATAACAACATCCTTCTATATTGAGGATACTATTTTTTATAAAATAATGTAATAAAAATATATTATGGGGATGGAGAAGGAAAATAAATGAAAGGATCTTGAGAGAAGACATTTCCTCTAAATCAAGTAACTCCTTTTGATTTGAGCCAAAAGCCTTCCTTAAATTTCCTTCTTCACAAGGAAAAGCTTCTAGGATGAATTGAGGGATGTTGGTATATTATATTTGTATAATTTGGATGATTCAAGGGGCATGAGATGTGTGAGTAAGTAGGTAGAGTTGGTGGCCTATTATAAGAGGGAGGAGGGGCACTTTTCAAAAGTCTTGAAATATTATTTTAATATAAATTGATATTAGAATTATAATAGCTCTAAAGTTGTATATTTCTAGGTTAATATAAGTATGTTTCTAAATCCTTTAACCAATAGGTTTTATAAAAGATAATGTCACAAATTCAATCTTTTCTTTTGGATTTAACCCTTAGTTATTTTTACACTATATGGTTAATATAGTTACTATAAGATTCCAATTAAACCTCAAGTGGATAATTAATTATATTTGTAAAATTATATAAGTAATTTGGATGAATATTATATTTTAATAACTATTATAAGATTTAATAAAATAATATTTTTAAAACTCATTTATGTCAATTTTGACACTATTTAGTAATTGATTTTTTTAAAAGTTATAAAAAATTGATTCATTCGAAAAAAAAATACATTAAGACAAATATAACATATCATAATAATCAATAAAATTATTTTATGGAATTAAAATTTTCAAATTAAATTTATTTTAATATTTATAATATTATTTATTTTAAGTTTTCATTAATATGGTAATCACTACATCATCATTATGTCATAAATAAATTTAATTATTTAATGTATAAAAATTATAAATAAAATACCATGATGTATTAAATTTTTTTATATTTTTAATTACTATTTATATTCAAATATATAAGTTATATAACCCCATATTAAAATTATTTTATTAAGAAGATACATGTTTATGTTATATTTCTCTTTACATTAATTTAATTATTATAACATGTCATTATCAAACCCAAGTGGATCCTAAATGCCAAAAGTTCACCCTAAATATTGTTTTGGTCTCCCATGACTCATAAGATAAGATTATGGCACATTTTAGTATAGTTTTAGATTATTATAATATTATTTTTACCCTTATTTACTTAATTTACCCATTAACCGTGGTAAATAAAAATAATTACTGAAGTTACTATTCATATTGTCCAAAAATAAAATGTAACTATTTAAAAAATTTGGACCTTATGATTCCAAATATGGAATCATTTTTTTCCAAATTAAAAACATATAAGTTTCAGCAAATAAATTAAAATTAAATCCCACTGTCAAAATGAGAAAATAGGTTTTTAAAAAGTAAAAACCATTAAAATATTGACACGTGTTTATATCAAATTTAACTGTGAAATTAATTAAAATGACCATAATTTTATTAAATTATAAAAAATTAATCCAATTAAACTTTAAAACCAATTAAAATTATAAAATAACTATATAAATAAATTAGATGAAAATTTAGTTCTAAATTAAAATGCAGTATTTTCACTATTCATTAAAAATATGTATTTTATCAGAAAAAATACCAAATATTCAACTGAAATAAATTTAAAAAGGGTTCTTCATCAAAAGGTGGAAAAATGACCTTTTAAAAATATTGGAGTATTTTAGGCTTAAAATTGGATTTCTTCACATTTTAAGCGTCTAAAATTAATTTTATAAATGTAAAAAAATTTAAAAATATGTAAAATCATAATATAGTTAATTATGTTCATTATTTATAATACAATGGCTACGCGTTAACTACTATTTAAAAAAAATAATATTTTATTATTATTTTTCAGTATAACTCAGTGTTTTGTGCAATGTAAGATTTCGGAGAAACTGTTGTTGTGTGTCAGGTATGATATCATACATAATGTCCCATTTAAACTAAAATTAATATTTAATTAAAAAATACTAATAGATATTAAAATTTCTTATTCATTAATTACTTGAGATGTTACATGATAAATCATATCTTCTTCAAATAAGGGTTAAAACATTTATCCATATAAATATTGAATAAGAACATAAGGATGGTATAGAGATATAAAATAAGGAGAGAAATGTTTTTGATTTCAAACATGATTATTATGAAATGATATGGTTTATTAATTGAGTATGTGCCCCATCAATACCATACCGAAAGAATGAACTATTGGAATAAGCTCATAGCTCATCATTATTAATTCAACCTCCAAGTATGAAGATGTATACAGATATAAAGAAGTATTTATGGTGGGGAAACATGAAGAGAGATATTTTTGAGTATGCATTTTTATTATTGGTATGTCATAAATTTAATGTTTATAGATATAAATCTAAGGTTATGTTACAACCAATACCCATATCAGAATGGAAATGGGAAAACATCCCCATAGATTTTGTCAACATACTCCCCAAAATAACTAATGGCCATAATGATATCTAGGTTTTAGTGGATCATATTTTGAAGTCAATATAAATATTTATATCATATAATATTTTTATATTGATTATATTTCTAGGATACATATCAAGGAAGTGGTTTGGTTAGATGGGGAAACACATTCTATTGTATCTGATTGGGATCTGATGTTCACCTCTAAATTCTAAACAATTATTTAGAAAATTCTTGATTCATAGTTTTTCTCATTAATTACTATCATACTCAAATAGATGTTTAGTATTATAGGATCATTCAAACCCTAGAGTATATGTTCATATTTTTTTCTAGATTTCAAATGTGTTTTGGATCAATACCTTCCTCTAGTTTAGTTTTCATTCAACAATAACTTTCACTTGAGCATTAAAAAAGCTATTTATGAATCCATATATGAAAATAAGAGTATAAATATGATATACTGGGTTGAATTTGGAGGAACAAAACTATTGTGACCTAACCTCATTGAGGAAATGGTAGAGAGGGTGATATCAATTCAGCACCACATCAAGGAAACTCAAAGTCCATGGAAGAGTTACACTGACAATCATTGGTGAGATCTGGAATTAGATGTTAGTGAGAAGTTTTTACTATGAATTTATATATGGAATAAGGTTATTATATTCATAAATAAGGGAAATATAACCCCTATTTATATTTTTTTCCCTATGATATTCTCCACCGATTAGGAACTGTAGCTTATCTCTTAGAACTCCCACCAAAATTCTCTCATGTTCATGATGTATTCTGTATATCTCTTCTGATGAAGTATATACCAAATCCTTCACATATACTAAACTAAAAGGTTATAACACTACAGAATTATCTTTATTTTAAATATATACTTATATAAATCTTGGATCAAAGAGAAAATTCTATGTAATAAGACTGCTTGATTGGTTAAAGTTCTTAAGGGGAATTAGAAAATTGGGGATGCAATATGGAAACTTGAGGATGTGATGAAGCAGAGATATCATCATTAATTTATAACATATTGTTGGATTTTATAGGGATAAAATCATTTAAAAGTGTTTATAATGTTAGACCCTAAGATTTTATATTTATTTCCTTGGAAATAAAAGTTAAAATATTCAATAACTTGTCCTATATACAGCACCGAGTCTATATGAACCATGATACATAAAACCATTATAATCTAGTAATTGAATTATAAGTTATGAATTTTAATAAAAAATTAAGGAAAATATGTATAAATTTTTTTAATAAATAAATTTTATTGATTAATTCCTTATCAGAAAGTATTCCATTTTTAGTAGTCATTTTAGGCTTCAAAAATGTTTTTTATTACATTTTGCTATGAAATATTTATAATTAATATATAAAATTTTTATCAATTTTATTTTAGTAAATGTATATCCTTTTTTAAATCATAATTACATTATTTTCTCAGGTATAATTATTCAAATTTTTCTAAAATGATTTATTTTTCAAAAAATAATGAAAATTAACAATTTTTCTAAAACATATCATTTATTTTAAATTAAAAGTCACAATATCATTTTAATTTTATTTTGAAGTAACATAATTATATTTTAATTATAAATAATGGAATTAAATACACAATAATCATCATTAAACTTTATTTTTATATAAGTTCATTTATGGAAATAAAAACACATTTCTCTAAAAACCTGTTTTTATTTGTTCCATGTGTTTTTATCCTAATAAATTAAATTAATATCTATTTATTAATGGTTTTAATTAAATTTATATATTATATATTCAATATAATATTTTAACATTCAATTTATGGTTTTTATAGGGAATGGAGTGGAAGTAAATTTGGTTTTATGCTTAAAAATAATTTTTCTAAAATAGGTTTTCATTTTAGTTTGTCCACTTATTTAAAATTAAATTATACCAATTATAAAAATTTAATATCATAAAAAAATAAATATTTTTAATTATAATAATTAATATAATCTAATATGTTAAACTTAATTTTTCTCATATTGAATAAAAAAAAAATTATTATTACGGTTAAGGTTAAAACGGGTTTACCACGGGTTAAACAAAGTGATAAGAGTATCATAGCCACAAAAACCTATAAAATTATTATTTTTATAAGATAATTAAACATTTTGTTATTATACATTTTAAAACTTGGCTAGTTGGATCCAATTTCCCATGAAAGTGACCTTATATCGTTGAAATATTTTAAGAAATTTCTTGTGTGTCCCTCCCCACACTTATAAAAGGGAACCTATTATCCTCCATTATTCACACCATTTTATATTTTTATATCATAAAAAACTTCCTAGAATCATTCATTTCATATTAATGATTTTTTATTTCTCATAATACCAATACTTCAATGATTAAGGTGTAATCCAAAGGTGGTCCCTCAAAGAAGAGGAATAGATATTAACCAAGCTCTTCTAATTTTATTTCTACTTCTAATTCCTATAAAATTTTAGTATCCCTAAAAAATTATCAATATTATGATTTATAAATCATTTACCACCTCTTAAACATCAAATTGGATATTAAAGTATCACTCGTGTATGCATATGGGATGTCACCTTCACATAGTGACGGGATTCATTTTCAATCATCATATTTTTTGGTTGGTTATTATGTTAAAATTAATGTATAAATATGATATTTATAATATAATAATGGTTCTTTAAATTTTAATTATTATTTACATTTCTTTCATTCTATTCGTTGAAAAATGTAAACTTCACTCGTGCATACATGCAGACTATCACCTTCACATAGTGATGTATTCATTTTTCATAACCACTTTATATGAATAGTTACATATATATATATATATATAATTAATATATAATATATT
This sequence comes from Viscum album, assembly GCA_963277665.1. Classification (NCBI taxonomy): domain Eukaryota; kingdom Viridiplantae; phylum Streptophyta; class Magnoliopsida; order Santalales; family Viscaceae; genus Viscum; species Viscum album. The sequence continues at coordinate 715,296,436 of OY728128.1, read as the reverse complement.
CATATCATTATTAACATTCTTGAGAGGAAATAACCATGATCAACATGAAAGTATCATAATTGGGTCACTAAATCATACTTGAAAAACGAATCAATTAACACCCTAAAATGATGATTATAATGAAATATTATTAATGAAAGAGTGATAATATATTATGATTATACCCTTAATGTAATTTTAGGTATGATTATGGTTATGTTATATAATTATAATAAAATACTGTTTTTATAAAAGATTTTATAACTCTTACAAAGTAAGACAGACTTGTGGTAAGGGTTTTTCGTCTCAATTTCTCTTCATTGAGACATGTTTTAATGTTATGCACCAATTTTTTATCTATAAGGTGTATATACTGACCAATATTTTTTTTAATAATCAAATATTAAAGTTATAGTATTTATATGTTAATTTTATTTTCAATCTTCCAATTACATTTTATTCAATGATTATGAAATTCTTAAGGGTTTTATGTTACAATCTCATTTTTACATGGATTTTTTATGTATATATTTTTGATGATGAAATTATATAATCAATCTCTCCCAAATAATAATAATTTTATTATAATTTGGTAATTTATGGATATTAAATGTTTTCTTTTCATTTTCCTCTATTTAATTACTCAAAACACTAAGATTATTTTTAATGGAAAATCGTCTCAATTTCTCTCTTCGGTCTGGAATCACTTATTTCAAGTACATATTACCTTTAAATTGTTTTCAAGAATTTTTTTACTACTATAAAAAGATTATTTAAAGTTATTTTTAACTATATTTTACGTTCTCTACTGTGTTTTAAAAGAAATAATCTTATTGTTTTAAAAAAATTGTACTTTTGACTTTTTATAAAAAATATGAAGGGAATGTTTATTTTAATATACACCACATGAATAGTTTTCCCCAGCATCAAGAATACACTTTTATTATAGGATTAATTTATAATTTTCATTATTTCTTTTAAAAGAATATTTTTTCTTTAATATTATTTAATTTTTTTATTTTTAGTAAATTATTTCAAAATGAAAACGGTATTTTCCTCAAGAAATGTTTTAGTGGACCTTTAAAGTAATTTTTATATATAAAAATATCCATTGATTCTTATTATGATTTTATAGGTATAAGATTCGAAAATACCATATTTATTATTTCTTTGGATGTTTTATGATTATAATTTTTAAATTTTTATCAAAACAGTATCCTTTCAATGGGTTATGAGATAATAATATTATAAATGTTTTATGATCATGTGGATAACATATGTATATATGATTTTTATTATGTGATGGGTGCGATCAGATTTATATATCCCTCAAATGTATTGGGTAATTATAGATATATCTTGAGATAATAAGGACTATAATTGGGAGTGAACCTAGTTTAGTAAGGAACTTTATCCAGTAAGATAGTCTTGGGAGTGAACCTCGGCTAAGGAAATGATGGAATGGGGAGTAAACCCCTTCCACTATAATAGTCTTTGTAGTGATCCTTGATTAAGGGAATAATTTCCTATGATTATGTGTATTCTAAAAACTTATGTATTATGATTAGGATATGTTATCATGTATCATGATTAACTATTGATGATTCCAAACTCTTATGTTTCATGACTTTTGATTGATAAAACTTTATACCATGTTTCATGTTTTGGATCTATGAATTGATGGGTATGATTTTTTATTTTTATGATCATTTTCTCATATCATTATGGTTATATTATTCTCACTTATAATAATTGATTTATATCTCTTATTTTTACCATTATTGGGAATCGAATCCCACCCTTTCTTATGTTTCCCATCCTCAGATTATGGAGAAATTTTTTAAGTGTTTTTATGTCTAATAAAGTTTCTAATTATGAATAACATAATGGGAAATGATGTCGATCATTTATGAAAAAAAATTATGAATCCACATTTCCAAAGACACTAAACCTTTTTTGTTATGAAAAATTTATGTAATTTTTAGGTCACTATAGTTTTGGTATAAAATCAATTTATGCTTCAATAAGAATTTTTATAAAAATGAATTTTTTCCATGTTTTTTAATTTATATTTCAATTAATTTTTAAAATTTGTATAAATTCAATCATATAAAATAGAGTCCATAATTTGGATAATAATTTTCTATTTTTTAATGATTTTCGTTTCATTTTTATTCATAAATAATAATAACCATGGTAAACGTTTAACACCCCAATAAAGGGTAAATGGGTAAAATGGGGTTGAAACTATGGGATATGGTCTCAAAATATCTTAAAAATACTTTATTTCATTAGGTGAGCATATTTAAACCATACTTAGCCTTAATTATAAAATATATCATTTTATTGTCACATTCTTTTGATTACAAGATTTGTATTATTTTCTATAAAGGATAACTTCTAAATGTCACTCTCTTATTCTGTGACATATAATATGTTTTCATAGGGATATAAAGAAGTTATGAATTATTTTGAATATTTAATTTGAACATGAATAAAAAAAATTACAGAAATTTTTTAAAATTTTTTGTGATGGTATAATTACCTAGAACACTTATTCAATGTCGATGCATCACTTGTGCATGTAATAGAAAAATTAAGTAAATTTTATTTAAAAAAATTAAAATTAATATTTTTTGGATGAATTGTGAATTTCTAATAATTTAATTTATAATTATAATGTATTAGTCATTTTTATTGTTTTTATATTTTAATTCCATTATCATCTCTCTGTGTTTAAATCCAAATTTTTTGAATAGTCACGAAAAATAAACTAAAATGGTATTTATGGTTTAAAAATTGTTTTTAAATAATTAAAACATAATAAAAATAAAATATTTACTCTAATGGATGAAAAAATGGTTGATCTTATCTTTGATGGTTCATTTATGTGATAATTTTAATTTTTAAAATTACTTTCATGACCATTGAATATTAAAAACTTATGAAAATACCAATGATTTTTTCCTACAAAAAGAGACTAAAATTAATCTTTCCAAAGGAACATATGAGTTCAGTTTTATCTAAATACACTTCAAAAATTCCTCTAAAAATTTCCATTACCATGTCCTAGATCCCTTGGAGTGACCATAAACCTCTCATTCAAAGGCCTTAAGCTCAATTGAAAGGAGGAAATCAAAATAGGAGGTATAAGTATTTCTTATTCTAACTAATTTAAATCTATTGTTTTCATCATAAAATAATTAATTAATAATCCTAAATATATTTTTAATGATATTATGTTCATGGTACCATGACTATCTACCTTATTTCCATCCAATGGGAAGTAAATGCAGCACTCATTTGTACGTACGGACTATCGCATCCACAAACCGATGTATTTCATTTTCCGTCTATAATGGTTGGTTAGTATGATATATTTAAGGTATATATATATATTATTTATGACATAATTATGTTTTTGTAAAGATAGATTTTATCTACTTTATTTCCCTCTCTTTATTTAGAAAATGATAACATCACTCGTACGTATATATGGACCACCACATGCATGAAGTAATATGATTAGTTTTTTATTTATACTCAACATTGATGATTATAAGGATTTAATTAATTAATATATATGATATTTTTTATATTAATATTATTTTAGAAAGATATATTATTATTTTACTTTCTTTCGTTTGGTTCATTGAAAAATGAAAACATCACCCATGTGCACGTACAAACAATCATCTACATGAAGTGATGTAACTAATTTTTCATCACCACCATATATGGTGTAACTCCCCCAATATTTTAATATATTATAACCTTTATTTAATTAAAAAAAATTATCTTGCTCCACATGAAACATTGAAAATGATTCAAACCCATATTTTAAATATGGGTTTGTAAATATGAATAATGTATTGAAAACATTTTTTATCTTGCTCCACATGCAGCATGTAAAATATGGGTTTGTAAATTATTTTATATGTTTCTTTGTAATTTTAAAAAAATAATTTACAAACCCATATTTTACATTTTAGAACTTAAGTTATATTATTCAAAAAAATGTTTTCAAAACATTATTCATATTTTATTTTAAAATTATTTTTTTCACCTTTATAAATTTAATATTACTAAATGGATTTCAAATTTTGAATCATTAGATATAAATTATGTAAAAATTTCCTTTTTATTTTTATGTATAAAAATAAGTTACCTTAGGTAAAAACAAGTTACCGTGATAAAAGATAAAATGGTGAAAGTAATAATTTAAGGGGAAAACGGATTGATAATTTATAAAAACATGTCGATAATTCAGTTTATGAGGTGTATATTGACCTTATCTATTATATAATATGTTATTTCCCAATTTTTCATCAACTTTACTTGATAGTTACTTCCCATTTTCAAAAATATTTGGATATTAACAAAAAATGTTATCCCTTTTCACTTATAAAAAGGACTCTCCTCTCCTCAATTCCCCTCACACCACAACCTAATTATTTCAGAAAAAAATAAATTGAACCCTATCCTCAACACTTCTAGACACTATAAATAGTTTTTGGTATTCTCCAAACACCATCACCCAAATTCATAACCCCCTTTTTCAAAGGACATAATCCAAGAAGTGAGGTATAAATTTTTAAATGCTCCTTTATTTTTCTATTTATTTATGTGCACTTATTATTACTAAAATTAAATTACCACTTATTAAAATTATAAAATAAATATAAATAATATAGTTTTATTTTATAATAATTATGGTACAATAATTAACCCCCTTTCCCTTTTCAATTAAGAAAAATGAAACTGTCCCTCATGCATTGTACAGATTACTTCCTCCACAACGCAACATGTTGTGTTTTCCATAAAATACATAAAAGTATATTCCAAATATGTCATTTAATATAAAATTATTATATTTATAACATATTTTATATTATTAAATTATAAAACACTATAAAAAAATTTCTTGTTCTATGGAAAATGAAATCATCATTCATGCGTATGTGTGGACTACTTCATAAAATGATTGATGGCCATTTATCTTTTCATTTACACTATTCATGTGTGATAATAATAATGTTTTTAGGGGATAAATATTATTTTTATGATATCATTAAGTTTTTTTATGATTAATTAGAGAACCAATTAATGATATGATCAAAAAATAATCATCATTAATTCAGTCGTTTAAAATATACATTCTGAGAATAAAATATTCTTATTCATATTATGAAATATTTTCAAATACATTAATTATTATTATAATTACTTACATTTATAATATATAAAACTAATAATTCTTATCACATAATTATATCACTATTGAAATTCCACATAATCATCCATCAGTCATGGTATGTTCATGTTTTGGTCATTTTAACCACCTACATGAACAATACTATGAATTTATAACATGGATGATAATGGAAAATTTATTAATTGTATAATATGATATAAATATGTAAATAATTATTTTTACTATTATTTAATGTTAACAATATTATTAAACTTTTTAATTAATAAAGCACATTTGGTTTATTAAGAATCACCAAAACATGATCGTTGTTGATTTCATCTTCATGGTATCTAACCAAAACTACAAAAAAAAAAGGAATCAAACCTCTATAAATATCATGGAACACATATTATAGTACCTTTAATGATCTTTTAATTATTAAATTTTTATCAAAACTTAATATCAATTCTATTTTTATGAAACTAGCTCAGCACAATCAATATTACTTAAAAATGCTACAGAAAATTGGTAACGACTAACTAGAATTCAAATAAAGAGTGACTATATATGAAGAGTATAAATGAAAATAAAAATGATTAAATTTTCTAAATATTTAACTAATATAGCTATTTTTGTGATATAGGAGGTTAAAGAACGTTTGTGGAAGTTAGGAACAAATGAAAATGTTTTCTTGATCTCAATTTTGATTTATTTATACTTGTTACATTTTATGCACCATGTTTCCTTTGTATGTTGTTCTACTGATTTACTATCACATTAATTTCATATAATTTATTTTATTGTTACTCATGGAATATACTAAAATAAATCAAGTTCTTTCCCTTAAATGACTTTTCAATCAATTGTTTCCCTAGTCGTAAGTGTTTTTGGTAACTCAATTTTCGTTCATTTAGTTATGATAATTATATTCAACATATTTTTTATTAGTTGGTCACATTATAAATTTTTATTTTATTATGTTTTATTATCTATTTTTTTACATTTTTTCCACACAAATCCCTTTTCAAATATTTCATGATTTATGGATTATATTTCCTATAATGGAAATTGATAACTCAAATCTCATTTTCCTGAGTTATCTTGTTTCATCTTGAGATTTGGTCTTCCATGCTTGGCTTATGCCACAATAATATTTTATGATATTTTACTTTATAGTACAATTTTTGAAAATAATTTTTTAACACATCAAAGGTTTGATTACTATTTTTAAAATGTGTCTTTTCAAAAAAGGTAATTTCAAAGTATTAAAAAGGTTCCATTCATAATCAAATGTTTCATCATTAGCACCCATTTCCTATAGAAAAATTTATTTCATTTTCAAGGATCAATTATTATATATTATTTTCTAAATTAAAGGTTTTCAAAATATTTTACTTCACCTTTTCAAAAGATACATTTTAAAGTGACATATAAGTTTGTGTTTTACGTCAATATTAAAAATATTATCTAAAATATCTTTTAACTTTTCACCTCCATATTTTATGTTAATATTTAAAATTATTTACACTCATGGGATTTATGTTGAATTGTTTATTATATAATAAATATATATATTTATAATTAGGGAGATTTAACTTGTAAAATCAAAAAAAACAATTCTTGATCCATTCTTGTGTGATACCAGCTGAAACATTCTTTTGCAATGATGTTTTTTCTTCTATGTCAGCATCCTTATTATGTTCCATTGTTACCACAGGGTTTTGATATTTTCTAAACATCCACATTATTCACATGTATGGATCGTCATCATATTATTTCAGAATTTAATTAACCATATACCACTACTTAGTAGGGATTTATATTGATGGATGCTTACATAAAAAGCTATTTCATTTTGTGATATGGAAAATATTGAAAATATATATATTTTTTATTCTGATTTGGATGTTTATTGATTACTAAGGAAAGTTGACTATGTATTTTTTAACCATACACCATCTTTATCCTTATTGTTTATCATCATGTTATCCCTTTTATTTACATGGGGAAAATTATTAGTGTTCGAAATATTGTTATTCTAATATATATGATTATTATAAAGATAAATATGTATTGGTTGACTATCCACCTTATTTATTTGGATGGCTTGTGATCATGTTATCACTTTTATTAACATGGGAAAATTTATTGGCATTCTATATGTTATTATTTTAATATTTATGATTATTATGAACTATAATTATGAATTTTTTATTCATTTTATCATAGGATTAATGCATAGGACTTAAACAAGTGTCGGGTGGGACCCAACATTATATATCCACTTGATTCATCGATAGGTATAACGAGAAAAAATATTGGTTTTTGTTGTATACTTCTACCCATATTGTAATAGTGTCTTGGAATAAGGTCTTGACAGTATGCAGTGATGTCTGATATTATGCATTACATTGGTGTGAAATCAGTAATTATTGTCATCAAAACATTAATTTATTATCAGGGATATAACATGATCTTGGTTTTATTTGATTATATCATTAAAATTATTATTTACTCCTTCCAAAATATTTTTTCCATGGTTGTTCCAAGATTTCCACAGTTGTATATTTACCCTTACAAAGTGTTTGATCTCACCACTTATCATGTTTCCATTTCCCTAAATCGTAAAGAAAAGTATTACACCTGATATTTCAAATTGGATAGTTGTGTGGATAATTTTTCATATATTTTGAATAATTATTATGTACTAATTAGTTTCAAAGTAGGGTTTAGATAACTTTGAATATTATGATTTTTTTAATGATAATTTAATGGTTGATGAGTTAAGGTTTATTAAAATATCAAGGGTATAGATAACCCTTTATGTTAATCGAGTTAATATTCAATATTTTGTATATTTGGATAATATAAATTTAGTGAAAATCCTATTAATAAGACTAAGTATAGGATTACATCTATAATATTTGGTAAAATCTTATGTATTTGGTTTTACAATAAATTAAATATATATATATATATATATATATATATATATTACAAGTGGAAACAAGATTAGGAATATATTTACCTAGGGATAATAGCCCCAAAAATGGTGGATTGGGTGTTAACCTGATCGTCACCTAGTGCACGACAAAGAAGTCTAACTGTGCGCATGGTTTAACACTCCATGGGGATATGTGTTGGTTAATCAAATTATATTTTAGAAACTTTATGAAGGATTAAATAATTATGATAACTAATTAGGTCAGATATCATAATAGAAAAATGATGACAGTTAACTAAGGATTGAACAAAGAGAGTCATAGGTTGATCTGAAAGTATCATATGTTATAAACCAAGGTGTAATAAGAGAATACATACTCTGATTAATATTTAAATATTCATATTTTTTAAATTATCATAACCATTTTGGTTTTATTATTTGGTTGACACAAGAACACAAAAATTTATCTACGAGAAGTATGTATCCAAAAACCACTATTTCCTATAACTAAATCAGTTAGCATGATTAAATAGTTGATAATTTTAGTATATTCTTGCATGAAGGAAAATGTGAGTTTCCTTATTTTACCTAAGGTGTTAATGTTGGTATCTGAATAGAAATTATATCTTGATACTCATATATATTTCCAATGTTGATTGATATTTATCAATGATATTCTAGAGTATTCTAAAAGTTATGAGGATTATATGAAACATTTAAGAATTTTTCTCTAGTAGTTCTACTTTAAAGTTTTATAAACATATATTAAATGGTCACGATAAACTTAAAAGTTCATTTTATAAAAATGGTATAATTTTGGGCATTAATAATAAAGAAAACAAGAATGGGGTAGGGATAACTCTTATGTATAAAATATGTCTGATGTTGAGGTAATAAAGGTTTGAATGATTTTGAGAAATGTGAGTTAGATAGTATTTATAGGCATAGAAATGATTCTTGATTTAATAAAAATGTGATCCATGATATTTTTGGTGAATTTTATCTCATTTTGGAAATATCATATATACTTAACAGTGTATGACATTATGAATTAGTTTTTAACATCATTTTAGGGTCAAAGGAACTATAAATTTCTAGAAGAATATGTGGTTTCATTATGGTTTAATGTCTTATAGATTTAGATGGATTTGAGAATGGTATATTTTTAAGAATGTATGATTATGGTATATACATAATTTATTATATGATTTTATGAAATATAAAAGTTGTTAGTGGAAAGATAAGTAACTTAATTTATCTTAAGAGAGTAAGGTATATCTCATATTAGAGGTTATATCTCGAATGATGAATATGTTAAGAATATGCTCAAATAATTTATTCAATGAGTAATGATTAAAATTAAAATGATGAAAAATATTTAAAGTGTGGGGAATGTAACACCCACGTATTTTAAAATATTATTACCTTTAATTAAATCAATGTGGTTGACAGCTTTCTCCACATGCAATGCCGAAGTTAAACGAAACTGTGATATAATTAGATAAAATATAGATATTTAATTATGATCATTAAAACTTATCCATTGAATTAATTGGAATTAATAGGATTAACCAATTTATGAAATATTTATTTAAATAAATTAAATGATACTTTTAATATGAATGAAATTCAACTGGTGTGGCTAAAATGATTAATAAGATCATTTTAAGCTTATAATTGTAATTTTCAAAAAATAGAATTTTATTCACTATTATTTTTATAACAAGAAAATTATGATTATTTGAGGTTAATATATATTGAAATGAATAATTATTAAATACTAATTTAATTATTAAATAATTGAAAATATGAATGAGAATTTCTAATATTCTAAAAAATTTGTCTTCATATAAAAACAGTATTTATTATATCTCATCTTTTTATTTAAAATTAAAACATTAAAATTTTAAAATTTGAATATGAAAAAATAAAAATTATATTTTTTATTTATCATAGTAATATTTCATTTAGTTGAATTTTTTGTGACTTTTCTAAAAAAATTGAATTTATATGGATAGTATAAAATACAATTTTTATAAATAACATGACTTTTATGATATTATTATTATATTAGTATGAGTTTAAAATACATTAAACCTTTTTTAAGAACAAATATAAATTTTATAAGTAAATTTATAATTTTAAAAAAATTATTTTTAATTTACAAACCCATATTTTACATTTTATAACATAAGTTCTAAGTTTCAATAAATAGTTTTTAATAAATTATACATTTAGTATTTTAAAATTAATTTTTATCACTTTTAAAAATATAATATTATTGAATGGATTTAAAATTTTTAATTATTAGGTATAAATTATTTAAAAAGGACCACTTTATTTTTATGGATAAAGATAAGATACCTTAAGTAAAAAAAAGTCACCACATTAAAATCTAAAATGATAAATGTAATAATTCAATGGGTAATGGGATTGAAACATGATAAAAAAAATTATATAATAGAGTGTATGAAATTTTTATCCACTTTATCTCTTATTCAATCCAATATTTCTCAATTTTTTATCCACTTTCCTTAATATTTATTTTCTATTATTGAAAAATTTTGGGTTTTAACAAAAATGTCAGCCCTTTTCACTTATAAAAGGGGCTCTCCTCTCCTCACTTTCCCTACCAAAAAACCTACATATTTCAGTCCAAAATCATAAAAACACTCCATTAAAAATTATTATAAACATTAATGAGATTGTATTCTTCTCAAAATATCACCCCTCAAATTCTTAACCCCCTTTTCCAAAAGAGATAATCCAAAAAAAGTGAGGTATAAATTTATAACTCATCCTTTATTTTTTTTTTTTATGTGTACTTATTATTCCTAAAATTACATTACAACTTATTAAAATAAAAAAAATATGTAAAATTATTATACTTATGTTAATATAATTATGGTATAATCATTAACCACATTTCCCTTTTTAATTAAGAAATACGAAATTTCCACTCATGCATTGTGAAAACTAACACATCCAGGACATCTTGTGTTTTGTTTTCCTTCACCAACTTACAAGGATTTTCTTAATATATAATTTAATATATAATTACGATATTTAAAAAAATATTTTATATTATTAAATTATAAATAATATTATATATTTCCCTCGTTCAATATAAAATGGTATCCTTATCTATGTGTATGTGTGGACTATCACCTCTATAGAATGATTGATTTTTATTTTTATTTTTATTACCGTTATTCGTGTATGGTCCGAAATATTGGTTTAATGGATAAATATTATGTTTATGATAACATTAAGTCTCCATTATGATAAATTTTAGAACCTATTAATGACATGATCAATAAATGTTCATTATTAATTCTATCATTTAAAATAAATGTACTAAGAGGAAAACCTTATTATTCATATTATATAATATTTTAAAATACTTTAATTATTATAATAATTAATTAAAATTAATATATATCACACTAATAAAAAAAATTATATCATTATTTTTATTTTAGAATAATATTACAACAAATACATCACATAATCATCCATTAATCTCAGGATGTTCTCGGTTGGGTGGTTTAACCACCTACGTGAAAAATGATATAAATTTATATCACGGATGAATATGGGAGATTAATTAATGGTATAATATAATATAAATATGTAAATAATGGTATTTTTGTTTATTTAGTTGCAAAATTATTACTAAACTTCTAATAAACTCATTAATTAATAAAATACCTTTCGTTCGTGAAGATCCTAAAAAATGTGCTTGTCAATGATTTCATCTTCACTATTTGTAAGAAAAACTACCATATAATGAAATTATAACTTTAAAATTTTCATATAAAACTAATTACGGAGCCTTTAATTATTTTTGATGATTAAATTTGTATCTATAATGAATACCAACACCAGTTCTTACAAAACTAGTTCAAATCAATCAAAACTAATTAAACCTGATATTAAACATAAGTAATAATTAACTATAATTCCTATTGATAGTGACTATATATAAAGATTATAAATGAAAATATATATCATTAATGTAATTAATTATGTTATTAATATTTCTATGTTTGTGATATAAGACGTTAAAGTTTGTTTATGGAATTTGGGACAATAGTTAAGGATTTTCTTGGTCTTATTTTTGATTATTTGAGGCATGTTACATGTTATGCACTATTTTTCATTTGTATGGGGTTATATTGATTTATTTTCCCATTAATGTTCCATTATACTTATAAATAATAGGATACACTAAGTGAAATTAATTTCTCTTTTTGAAATTTTTATTAAATCAATTGTTACGCCAGTCATAAGATTTTTTGGTAATTTAATTTTCATTCATTGAGTTATGATCGTTCTCTTTAACTTATTTCATAAAAGTTGGGTACATTATAAAATTTTATTTTATTATTTGGTAATCTATATTTTTTTAAATTTTTACCACATAAAATACATTTTAAATATTTCATGATTTATGGAGTATTTTTCCATAATAGATATTAAAAACTCGAATATAATTTCCTTGAGTTATAGTGTTTCATCTTGAGATTGGTTCTTCCATGCTTGGGTTATCCCATCCTAATATTTTATTATATGGTATTTTATAATACTATTTTTAGAAATTAAGTTTTAATACTAATATTTTTTTACTATTTTTACAATATGGGTTTTTAACAAAGGTAATTTTAAAGTATTAAAAAGTTTCCTTTCATAATAAAATAATTTTTCTCTAAATACAAATTTCCTTGGGAAAATTGTATCTAATTTTCAAGGATCCATTATAGGACATTTTTTAAAAATTATAAGCATTCAAAATATTTCACCCTAACTTTAAAAAAGTTACTTTTGGAAGTGTCATGTAAGAGTGTATATTATGTCAATGTTAAAAATGTTTTCTAAAATCTATTTAAATTTTTCACCTCCATTATTCATTTTCATATTCAAAAGGATTAATACTAATGGGATTTATTTTAAATGATTTATTATATAATAAATATATATATATATAATTATATAGATTTAAATCATGGTATAAAAAATTCAATATATGATCCCTTCTTATGTGATATTGCTCAAAGCATTATTTTTCAAGGATGTATTTTATCAATGTCAATATACTTATAAGTTTCCTTTGTTACATAGGGGTTATATAATTTTCCAACTATCCACCTTATTCATATGGATAGATCATTAACAAGTTATTTAATCAATAACTCGAATATACATCACTACTCTATATGGTTTTAGTTTTAGGTATACTTACATAGAAAGCAATTCCATTTATTGATTGGAGAACTATTGAAATACTCTATATTTGTTACTAGGATAGGGATGTTTATTGATAACTTGGTCAAGATGATTGTGTATTGTTTTAAAACCACATTCATTGTCTATATGGGTTATGATCATGTTATCCCTTTTATTTACATGGGGGAAAATTATTATTGTTTCATGTGTTGTTATTCTAATACGGATGATTATTGGAAAGTTAAAAATATATTATATAAACATCTATCTTATTTCTTTGGATGTTTTGTGATCATTTCATCACTTTTATTAACATGGGGAAAAATATTGATGTTCTGTATATTATTATTATAATAAGTACGATTATTTGAAAATGTAATTATGAATTTTTTATATTTTTTCTCATATTATAAAGTCATTGAAATTAAATAAGTTATAGGTGGGGGAAGAATTATAAATCCCCTTAATGCATTTTTTCAATTAAAACATGTATTTTATGATAAAATATTGATTATAGGGGGTTGATTTTTGTGCAATCATTCTTGTGTGGTTCACTATTTCTGAATGGTCTTTGGTATGGTTTGTTTGTAGAGCTAAAAACACCCAACGGTTCTTTATCTGTGATAACACATGAACCCTCATTCCAAAGGTAGGTGCTCATTTGGACACTAGATCAATGATACTTAAGAAATCACATTCATCAATAGGATGAGAGTTTGGGACCATCACATATTTTTTAGGGTAATTATTTCCTACTCCAGGACTCTCTTATAGATTTAAGATATGTTCATGAATATTTCATTAATTATCAAGTATTATGTGGGTCAACCTTGAATTAACAATAAATTATTATCTTATGTGAAATGTATAATCATCTATATGTATTCGAGGTTCTTCATCAATGGAGATATCTGTATGTATCTGAGGTTCTCCATCAATGGTATCCTCTTATGTACTGATTAGAGATTCTTTATTCGTTATTACAACAATGCTGGTTTTCATCCTCATGGTGGGGTACTCTAGAGTGTGTCTTCATCTAGGGAGACATAAGTTATTTTGATGTTGGGATCAAACCTAGGACATGGGATTCCTATGTATCCTTTTTAAAGTAATCTGAACCCACACATTTCGATGCCAATTAATGGGACACATCATACCTTTTAAGGTAATGGGATAAGGAATAAATGTGTAGTTTACATCATGCGGTAAGGACATCTAGGTGAAAGGTTCATATTCAAAGTTTGGTGTTGGACTTCTATTGAAGAGGGCGAGGGAACCTGGAAGGGATATGGATTACTCGGTTGAATAACACTCTACTAGGAATGTGGTCGAGAGATAATTAGGGTTGATTTAGGGTGTTGTGTTTGGACCTCATAGAGGATTCCTATGTATCCCTTTTGGATGGGAATCAAATCCCACATAGTTCGGTTATGAGGACCCACTCCTCTGGGGGGTATTTGAAACTTTTACTCATAGGGGAGTATATCCCTTTGAGGTGATTGGATTGGTGCTAAATCTTAAGGAGGATTCCATGGTGTTTGAGGGTTGGTTGGTCCTTACTCTTGAGGAGGACGCCCTAGTGACTGAGTATGGTGAAATACTTGGGGATTACACCGAATAGGATGTCGGTCAATTCAGTTGGGAATTACACTTGGAATGATGCCTAAAGGTTTAGGATCATGCGGATGTCATGATCACTACTAACCTCTAAACCCACATGAGGCGTACTTAGTTTGAGAAACAAGATGAAGTTGTGGATCTAAGAAACCACGTGATTATCTTTTCCCTAAGGTCAGATACATGGAATTGAGGACCCATGCCTATGGAGTCCCTATGAAGGAAGGTGAGAGTAATATCTAAGAATATATTATCTACCAAAACATGCACCAGACTTTGTGGATTTCATGATCGTATCCAACCTCTAATCCCATGTGATTCCTGATTAAATGTGAGAAAGAGGAATCAGAAGATTCAAAAAACCACATGATCCTCCTTTCACTGGTGGAATAGGATGGTTCGACGATGCTTCCCTCTGATCGTTGTCCCCGGGACCCAAAGAGAGAGATAAATGGATTTTAATTTCCCATCTACCCTCTTATATTGGTAATTAGGATAGTCAAATTTGGTGATCTATCTATCTATGGCCCATGAGTGTGGAGAAGAAGGAAGGAATGAAATATTAGAGGTCCCACAAGGCTAGGGGATTGTACAAAAATTAGTTCCTGGGGAAGAGAAGAGGATCAAATTCCATGTCTCCCCACCGAGAACCAGAGGTCCCTAGTCTAAGAGATGACTTGGGAAGCACAAGTATATGAACCTTGTCTCTAAGACTAAGATATCTCTGACACTTCCCCTAGGTTCGAGGTCATTTTAAGAGAAGGAATTCATACTCACATGCACCCTGAGGACCCAATCTATCAGGTAGGACAAGTGTGGGACACCAACAACCGAATGAATTCATACCCAAATGGGATGTTGGTGTGCCTCTTACCATGGTTTTGAAAGTCTAGAGGATTCGGTGGAGGTTCCAATTTCATCCCCCTCAGAATAGGAATCCAAATGAGATGGGTCCCTTCCATTAGTGGCTCGAAATACATCTCAAAGGAGACTCACATAGGTCATGTATTGGCAGTAAAAGGTTCTTCATTTAGGTTCTAGGAGGATTTTTAATTTCTTCACATAGGGGGAATGGGCCTACATGAGATGTATATTCCTGGGTAAATGGACCACCTAGGAAAAAAACTTGGGAGAGGCTTTAGCCTTGGCACCACAGGTCTCCTTAGGTGTCCCTGGATATGTCCTATAGAGGTTCCTGATTAGGGAAGGGGCCTCGTGCAAGTGGTCATCCACTAGGTTGAAATAGGATAATCATATAGGTGTATTGTATTTCAGACCCTAGAGGAACTTTGATCCCATTATTCCCCTTAATTATCTTGTTTCTCAATATTTAGATCAATACCTTAGGAATTTTAGAGGACTTGGGGGAAGGGGATGCATGACTAGAACTTCAGGGTTTCTTCTGATTTTCCATTTTTTCAAATGATGATCCCTTGGATCCTATTTATAATAAAATTAAGTACTCTGGTCGAAGGATTTATTCTACATAGGAACATGGAATAGGTCTGCATAGGGGTGGCCTTCATTTCAATACTGCACCGAGGGGCTGCGCGAGCCATTAGATGCACAGGTGTGAGCACAAATGAAAACTTGGGAAAGTTCCTTTGATTATTCTTATGGATCTTAATCTCTTTAACATTCTTGGGGTTCTATTCATAATAGTTTTATAATCCTTTAAAAATATTGTTTCAATAAAATACCACCCTCGGGATTGGATCTGATCAAAAGTAGAGGGTCTAGTCTTGAGGTATAATAGGGAAGATATTATGAAGGTCATGTAGGTATTCCACATAGGGTACCCTAGAAAGTTGGCAGTGCAGTCCTGGTGCATAGGTCCAGTGTAAAGTTCCATGGAATAGATCCATGGTGCAATTCTTGTGTGTAGGTCAACAGCATCTATAAATACCAATAACCCCTTTTTTAATGTCTTACATTCCACACTCACACTTTTTTCTCTCGCCATGTGGTTTATCGGTCTAGCCTTGATGTGATTCCCTTTTCTTAAAAATATCCAAAATAATTTTTTAGGGTACATCTTCTTGAGCGATTGTTCAATACGGGATGAACCTTATTGAGGATCCTTATGTAAAGGATCTGATCAGGGCTATTGCGTGAAGAACCAAATCAGGGTGCCTATGTGAAGGACCTGATCGGGGAACCTACATGGGAGACCTTGATGAGGTTCCCCCACAAAGGTATTACTTTTCCAAATTTTGAATTCTTCATAGAATTTTTTTTAACTTTTATAAGTTAATATTTTAACATAATTATGAAACTTTATGCCTTATAATAGGTTTCAATGGATCCTCTGATGGATTCTATCAAGCAATATGGTTCATGTGCATTGGAGATGATCAAGGCTAATGGACCAGGTTATTATGACATGGTTGAATCCACTATAGTATATTTATAAAACCATTTGGCATCGTATCAGCATGAAAATCCAGGAAGTGACAATCTTCCCTTGTACAATCACAGACTTTGGAGGGAGGCCCTCATCCCGGAGGCTAATAGTTACTTCCTGAAATCTTGGTTTATGGGATATATGAATTTTCCTTCCATCATTGTCTCCTCCAATGATGTCTACATTAATGAAGGGATAGTTCCTACTAGTTGTTTCTTGAATCATAGTTTTTGCACCCCAGGCTTGAAGCCGCACACCATATATTTGAAACCTCACTGTTATGACTCAACTTTTCATGCTTCACAGATAGAAAAGTCACAATATTGGATGGAAGATTGGGACTTATACTCTGGAGGGAGAGAAATTATTTCCATCTAATGTATGGTGAATTTATTATTATCATGTGCGATGTATACAAAATTTATGGATCTCCAATTCTCAGGGACATGTATGAGGAGTTTATCCCACTGGATCTAATGTGGGATAATGCTAAAAGGATACTATCTTTGATCCATGAGGTCTTTAATGTGGTTAAGAAATGGAATACCAAGGACCCACTTCCCAAGGGTTATATCCATACCAGAATGTGGATAAAGGTGTTACTCAAGTCAGAATGTGTATGTCCCACCTTGCAACACCTTACAGTATACCCCACTTTAGATAATCATAGTGCTTATGGAACATTTTGTCCCATGTTGGAGAAGGTAGAGTATACTCTATTAGGTTACAAGTTCAATTATGAAGTTTCTATGAAGATTCACCTGGATGGATTCCTCATAATGTGGCTAAGAATTTACTTACTTTTAGTATATGATTTTAAAGGTGGTGTAAGGCTATGGATATTTATTATAGTAGCTAAACTAGAAAAAGTGAGCCATATAGGGTTTGTTTCCCCTATCCTGGGGAGAAATTATAGGATTTTACTGGATATATATAATGGGAAGCACCAATTTAGAAATTTAGGGTCATTTCAAGTGTTTTGGGGGTGGATCATGAAACACTTCAGTTCTTATGTTGTGTTGAGTCCAGTTAAAATCCCTGATAGCTGATTTCACCCATTTTTTCAAGCAGTTTCCAGAATCCAGCCCCTATATTTGAAGTAAAACAAAGTGATAAATATTTTTAACACGTTAGTATAATTAAACTTCTTCTTGTAAGGTGATCTTTTGATTGGAACATTAGCCGATAATGGTAAGGATGGTCATGAATTGAGGGATTACATTGTGTCATTCAAATATAGTGTACTGGTGGAACACATTGATAGTGAGATAATATATGAGGCCTGTAACACACCAAGCTTCCACAGTACACTTCTCTTTGAATAATATAGTAGCGTTTGTTTTACGCAACTTCGAGTTCTAACACACACCACAACCAATCAAACTAGCCATTATGAATAGTAATATCCACTTTTTGAAATTTTATACATTTTATCTTTCAAAATGGACTTCATTTTAGGATTCGGAATATCGAAATTATCTTAGGGTGAATTTTTGGAACATTTCTGATAACTTTCATATTTTGATGAATAGTGAAAATTACTAAATTTTAATTAAAAACAACTTTTTTAATCGAAATAATTAATAGCGATAAATTATGAATTTTAGTGGTTTTAAAGTATATTTAGAATATATTTTTACCATTTAATACAACTGTAAAGACCCAAAAAATTTAAGGGAATTTTTTTTCTTAATTTTCTTTGGATTTTTACAAAAACGCAGTTTCTGACGGCACCTGATTCCGAGGCCCGGTGTGCCCGGAATCATTTTCTGAATTTTGGCTCGGGTACGTTCAGTGAACTGACGAGCGGGTTTTTCTAACTTTTGAACCGGTGCTCGGAATCGAATTCTGAGGCCACCGATGGAATCGCAGCGCCGGTATTTTCTTAGAAATTCCTCTTCCGAAGTTGTGTTTGCTCGGGTGTGGTTTTTAATTTTTTTTGGGCTTAAAGTTAAGAAATAAAATAATTGGTACGACAAACTTTATTTTATTTCACTTAAAGCCACTTAAAGCTGCATAGGCTAAGTTGATGTGGATAGGGTGCTATCTACAAATATCCTACCCTCTTGGTAGGATATTTGTGAGGTGGGGCCCGCACGAGCCCCACCGTTTCTTTTCCGCTAAGTAACGCCCCCGCAAAAACCCATCATTATGAAAGTCAACTGACACGTTTTCTTAAATTCTTAATGCACCAATTAATTTGGCGGTTTTATTCATTGAATTAATTCTACGAATTAATGGGTCGTTACTTATCATATCTCTTTTTCGTTTGTTGGAATGTTAATAAAATAAGACCAACGCTATTCTTCTTAAGTGTTGTTCGTTGAGAGGATTTGACAGAAACCTCAAGTTCTTCCTTCTCCTTCATGAAGAATGTGAAGAACGCGAAGAACGCGAAGAACGTGAAGAACACCGTCACCCTCAGTGATTGATGTCGCTTCTTCCGAGACGTTCTTCGCCGCAACGATCTCCGATCACCAACTGCTTGAGGTAGGAGATTTCGGGTTTCTCCTTATTAAATTCTTTTTGGATTGTAACAACAACATGGATTTAATTAATATAATTAAATCTGCATGTTCTTGAACCTCGGAGTTCGTCGACGCGACACCGTATTCCGCGATGACACGACGCCCTTCCACGACGACGCGACTCTCCTCCGCGATGACGAGACGCCCTTCCGTGACGCGACGATCACCTCCTTCCACGGAGATCAATTCCGCGAAGAATGCGCGCTCGATGACTACGGCGAGGTAGGGATTTTTTTATTTGAGAAAAATCTTTAATTCCCGTGATTGTTTCTTTTAAAACAAAGAATGCGGATCAAGTCCAATTTTAATTCTATTAAAATTGTGCCTTGCTTGTTATTCATGTTTTGAATATTTTATTCTCGATTGTTATCACCTAACGCGGAGGGTGCGGGCCAAACAAACACGGCCCGACAACCCTCTGCAGTTCTTCGTTGATGCGCGGATTGGCGGGCGACGACAAAACATGCCGCAAGGGTGATTTGTTGTTTCCGCAGTGAAGTACGGGATCCGGGATGAGCTACGGCGCAGACGGAAACGAAATCGGACCACCGGGGCAACTCCGGTGGCCCGCGGAACCAACTGGCGGCGCGGGTCGCCGGCGCGGCGGCGTCGGTGGCCGGAGGCGGCGGCGGCCAGAGGACCCACAGCCGCGCGGGTCCGGCACTCACAGGACGCAGCAAAGCCGAGTCCGCTGATCCAGCGCGGCCCCACGTGGGGCCGCGGCACCTTCTTTCCGCGGGGGCAGCGCCCCGCGGCTTCGCTCGCTCGGTCGCTCGGCCGAGCCAAGCCGGGCCGAGCCGACCCACCGGTCGGGTCGCGCCCAACCGGGTCGGATCGGTCCAGGCCCAGACCCCCCGTCTTCGGACCTTTTTTGGTCTTTTGCCCGTAACTTGAGCTACGGCCCTCCGAACGGCACACCATCAGCGGCGATGTGATCCTTGGATCGAGACGGTCGTTTTGGTATATCTCACTGAAGGTTTCGGATTACTTTGGGTTCGGTCGGGTTGGTTCGTACACGAAACCAACCGGGCCTTCGGAGCAGAAACGCTCATATCTTGAGCTCCGGACGTCTGATTGACGTGCCGTCGACTTTTTTGTTTTCCTCTAAGTGAGAATGATCTTTTGGCATACTCCGCCCGAAGTTTGAACACAGGTGGAGTATGGTCGGGTTGGTTTTGCCTTAAAAACCAACCGGGCCCCTGGGACGAAAAAGCCAATAACTCTCAGACCGGGCGTCCGATTGGCGCGCCGTCTGCGACGTTGAGTTCCTATTGACGATACAGAACTTTTGGAGACATCAACTCTAGACTATGTGTCAATTGACGTATCAGCCTCTCGGCTCATGGAGCGGACCCTCCCGAACGAGCTTGCTGTGTGCGGGAACCCTGGAGCTGGCTGCGACTGCTACTGTGATTGCGACGACGACTGTGCAGAGATCCTCAGTGGATTCGACGACGACGACTACAGCACTCAGCGATCCTGTGTGGATCAGTGCTACCGATCCTGTGTGGGTCTGATCCTGTGTGGGTCAGCGCTCAGCAATTCTGTGTGAGCCAGCGCCTACAGGTCCTGTGTGGGCCCGATCCTGTGTGGGTCTTTGCGGGGGTTAGTACCTATCGATCCTTTGTGGGTCCGACGAATTAGATGGATCAGTGATCATCTCTATCATCATTCGAAGAAGTATACCTATGTGAGCTGAAACTCTGTTTTGCTTTCCTGTGTGGATTTACGTTTTACTTTCCTTTTTGGATTGTGTTGAGCTATCCTGTGTGGATTTTATGTTTTGCTTTCCTGTGTGGAATACGTATACTTTCATGTGTGGACTGGGTTGTACTTGGGCTCGGAGGTTGGAGCGTATTGGAATTGATGACTTAGGTATATGTATGGGAATATACCTAAGCAGTGTCGGTTGTTACTTCGTGATTGTATCCTTCCTTTGTGGTTTATCCTTTGTGGATTTTGGGAGACCTTCGGGGGTCTCGGGGTCCCTACTGAGTAGCTTATACTCACCCCTGCACGGGCTATGCCCGTACTACGTTGTGTCGATTGCAGACGAAGGACAGCGTTGATCGTGGTTGAGGCTTGTAGAGCAGGACGGTACCTGTAGGTGGAGCACTGGGCGGGATGTACTCAGAGCGGACGGTGGGACCCGAGGAGCAGTGGAGCTATCTGTACCCACCCTTCAGGTGGGATTTCCAGTGGACAGCTCGGTGTAGCGGCTTTTACTTTTCAGTTGTTGTTTTCCCTTTCGAGTTGTACTTTACTTTCAGTTTGGGTTTGTATACAGGCCCACCTACTTTCCGCACTTACAATTGTACTCTGTTTTTTTACTTACTGTTTACTTTTCCACTTGCTTACTCTGTGGTGCTTGTTTACTTTTCAAAGGAAATGCCTTCCCTTTACCATAATTTACGCCTTGGTGCTAGTCTCCAGCCCCTGGCCTATGGAAGGCGGACTTGGGGTAGTCACGGCACGGGCCTGGAGGACGGGTCGTAACAAATTGGTATCAGAGGAGTTCGGTTCTACCACAGACTCTGATCTTTCTTCTATGTGAAGCAATAGTGTTAAGCACATTGAGTGTGGTTATCAGTCCAGGGAGCCCAGTGTTGGTGCGGCGGCCGACGTATCCCTACACCAGGACCCTGACTTCTGATTTCCGACTTAATACACGAAAACATTGATTGCATGTGTGTTTCATGTATTCTTTTTTGATTACTTGTATCAACTCACCAGGTATAATGTTCTGACCGTGGTGCACCTGTTTCTTTTCAGGATGGCCCCACGACGGCAGCCAGCTAGGGTTCCGAGAGTTGTACGTGACGACAGCCCGCCGAGCGACGAGGCCTCAGTACAGGGCCCTTTGACAGTAGAGGCATCGGCGGTACCTCTACCCACCGAGCCACCGATGCTTCCAGCCCCCGCCGCTGACGATGCACGTTGCCTTGGAGCTCCGCACGAGTTTCAGTGCCAGCGACCACCTAGGTTCCGTGGGGAGACGGACCCCCAGGCAGCCGAGCACTAGCTGGAAGCAGTCGTACGAGTTTTCAGGCTAGTGAGGACACCAGCAGACCTCATGGTGATCCTCGCTGCGAGCCTAATGCACGCGGCAGCAGGCCGATGGTGGATCTTGATGCTCCAGGTGCACGATGAGGCATCTATCCTCTGGACAGACTTTGAGAGCCTCTTCTGCTCAGAGTTCATCCCGGACACCCTCCGTGCGGTGCGCATCCAGGAGCTTCCTCAGCTGCGGCAGGGCAGCTTGACGGTCACCCAGTACTCGGCGAGATTCACCGATCTCTCGCGCTACTTGACCGACATGGTACGGGACCCTTTCTTCCGGGCCCAGACCTTTAAGCAGGGATTGAGACACGATATCAGGGCATCGCTGATCTCCCTCAGTATTCCGACCCAGGAAGGAGTACTAGAGCGGGCCCTTCTGATCGAGAGCTTTCTTGCTGAGTCCACAGCGAGACCTACCGCAGGGCGGCAGGTAGCGGAGTCTTCGGCAGCAGGTAGCCGACGGATGACTCATGGGTCTAGGCAGACCAGACCTCCCGGCAGACGACCTCAGGACACTGGCTCAGTAGTGTGGGGCACACAGCGCAGATCCAGTCTTTCAAGAGGCAGGCAGTGCTACGCATGCGGCGGGCAGGGCCACATGGCTCGTGACTGCCCGACCCGCCGTGCCGAGGAGCAGCAGATGGTGGAGGGGCCACCCAGGAAGAGGAAAAGGGTCGACCGTGGCGGTCTGCATGGAGGATGCGGACAAGGCAGAGGAGCTGGCCGAGCAGCAGGTGGTGGGCGACGCTTTGAGGCTCTACCACCACCTCCACCAGGAGGCCCGCCTCGACCACAGGGATCTGGCGGGGAGAGACAGGCACAGCTCCAGGCAGCGGAGGCCTACGACCACGGCGCGCCCGAGATGATTTGAGGTACGATCTGTGTCTATTCCACCCTTGCTACAGTTCTTATAGACATAGGAGTGAGCCACTCTTTCATAGTCGCTGCCCTTGTTCGGAGCTCGGAGATTCCGACAGAGCCGTTGGCTCGATCCTTACGGCTAGAGACTCCTACGGGAGCAGACTCGACGATTACGCACGGGTGCCGGCATTGTGAGCTTACTCTAGGAGGCGAGAGCTTCGGCTTGGATCTCCTTGTAGCAGCGTCGAGGCCTTACGACGTCATCTTTGGAATGGATTGGTTATCTATAGTCCATGCACAGATTGAATGTATTAGGCGCAAGGTGCGATGTGTACGCACCGACGGGAGCAGGTTCACCTTCACCGGCGAGAAGGGAGCCTTCGCAGCATAGGATGGACTTCCGCAGAGGAGAGGACAGCCCATCACTCATCAGTTGGCTAGCCTCATCCTAGGAGTAGTTGACGTGTGGAGTCCTAGTTTTCCTACAGTGGTGGATCAGTACGCGGACGTCTTTCCCGACGACGTTCCAGGGCTACCTCCTCGCAGAGAGGTAGACTTTCATATTGACCTGTACCCCAGGAAAGCCCCGATATCGACTCCAGCATATCGGATGGCCCCCGCTGAGCTTCGAGAGCTACGGGTACAGTTGGAGGACTTGCAGGGCAAGGGTTTCATCCGACCTAGTGTTTCACCCTGGGCTTCCCCAATATTGTTCGCCAAGAAGGCGGACGGGAGCTTGTGACTTTGTGTCGACTATCGTCGCCTGAACCAGGTGACAGTGAGGAACAAGTATCTGCTACCGAGGATTGATGACCTCTTCGATCAGCTCAAGGGAGCACGGTGGTTCTCGAAGATATACCTCAGGTCAGGCTATCATCAGCTCAAAGTTCGAGATGAGGACGTGCAGAAGACGGCCTTCAGATGTCGGTATGGCCACTATGAGTTCTTGGTTATGCCATTCGGTGTAACCAATTCTCCAGCAGTGTTCATGGGCCTCATGAACAGGATCTTCCAGCCATACCTCGATCTATTTGTCGTAGTATTCATTGACGAAATTTTGATATACTCAGCGACTAAGGAGGAGCACGCCTACCACTTGCGGGTTGTACTAGACACGCTCCGAGAGCACCAGTTTTATGGAAATCTCTCGAAGTGTCAGTTCTGGATACGTGAGGTCCACTTCTTGGGACATGTCATCTCTGAGGCGGGACTTGCAGTGGATCCTGCGAATATCGAGGTAGTGCTAGCTTGGGAGCCATCCAGGAGCGTGACGGAGGTGTGGAGTTTCTTGGGACTAGCTGGATACTATCAGAGATTCGTGCCAGACTTCTCCAGAGTTGCGGCACCACTCTCAGCTTTGATGAAGAAGGGGAAACCCTTTGTGTGGTCAGACAGATGTCAGCAGAGCTTCCAGGAGCTGAGACAGAGATTGACCAGTGCACCTATCTTGAGGTTTCCTGAGGAGGGAGTAGGGTATGTAGTCTACTGCGATGCATCAGGGACCGGACTCGGATGTGTCCTGATGCAGGATCGGGCAGTGATCGCCTATGGATCACGTCAGTTGAGGCCGCATGAGCAGAACTATACTACCCATGACCTGGAGTTAGCAGTAGTGGTCTTCGCTCTGAAGACATGGCGACATTATCTGATGGGCGAGCGCTTTACAGTCTTTTCTGACCATCAGAGTCTCAGGTACATCTTCTCTCAGAAGGACCAGAACCTGAGACAGCGGCGATGGCTCGAGTTCCTCCAGGACTATGACTTTGAGATAGTCTATACTCCTGGGAAGGAGAATGTGGTGGCCGATGCTCTCAGCAGGAGAACGGGAATTCAGCTACTTGAGGAGGCGACAGAGCAGCTAGCCGCTTTGCAGATATCCTTTGTGGATAGAGATGGAGCAGCCTTCCTTCAGTCTCTCACAGTCACTCCTCCACTACTGCAGCGGGTCAGAGGGGCATAGTGTGGGGACGCCGACTGTGAGACGCGGCGTGCGCAGTTATCCTCAGGACAGGCACCTGATGGCTTCTCCTTTGGAGCAGAGCACGACATCCTTTTCAGAGGATGTACATTGGTATCAGTCGCTTTACGAGAGGAGGTGCTGAGAGAGTTTCACACTTCTCCTTTGGCGGTACATCCTGGAGTGGCGAAGATGTACCAGGACCTCAGACGACAGCACTAGTGGCCAGGCATGAAGAAGGTTGTGGCAGAGTTCGTTTCTCGATGCCTCACCTTCCAGCAGGTGAAGGCAGAGCATCAGGTACCAGCAGGCTTGGTACAACCGTTGGAGGTCCCGGAGTGGAAGTGGGATGGGATATCTATGGACTTCGTGACTGGACTTCCACGCACTTCCAGAGGTCACGACTCCATCTGGGTGATTTTCGACTGACTCACTAAGTCAGCTCACTTCTTACCCATCAGAGAGCAGGGCTCAGTGGAGAGCTTGGGGCAACTCTATGTTCAGGAGATTATACGGCTTCACGGTGTGCCATCATCTATCATCTCTGATCGAGATTCTCACTTTACTTACCGGCTTTGGAAGGGGTTGCAGGAGGAATTCGGGACGCGGCTACGTCTGAGCACTGCCTTTCACCCTCAGACGGATGGTCATACGGAGAGGACCATTCAGACTCTCGAGGACATGCTCCGCGCATGTGCCCTCGACTTTGGTCGTAGCTGGGAGGACCACCTACCCTTGGTGGAGTTCGCGTAAAACAACAGCTACCACTCCACCATCGGGATGGAACCATATGAGGCATTGTACGGCAGACCTTGCAGATCTTCTTTGTGCTGGACAGACCCTGGGGAGTCAGCACTTGTGGGACCAGAGATGGTCTGGGCCATGACAGAGAAGGTCCAGGTCATCCAGGAGCGGATGAGGACAGCTCAGAGCAGGCAGAAGTCTTATGCTGACAGGAGGCGGAGGTCACTAGAGTTCGAGGATGGCGACCACGTCTTCTTGCGTGTCTCACCTCGAAGTGGATTACTGAGATTTGGCCGAGGTGGCAAGTTTTCTCCACGCTTCATCGGACCATTCCAGGTCCTCAGCAGGATTGGAGAGGTGGCTTATCGTCTGGCTCTACCACCTCAGTTGCACCGGGTGCATGACGTCTTCCACGTATCTTAGCTGAGGAGATACGTGCACGACCCGACGCACATTATTGACCATGGGGAGCTAGACATTGATGATGGGGCGACTTTTACGGAGGTCCCAGTGGAGATCGAGGATCGACAGGAGTGGGTCCTACGTGGATGATTGATTCCTCTTGTGCGCATCAGATGGTAGCACAGGAACCTCCAGGAGAGCACTTGGGAGCGGGAGGCTTAGATGCATGCTCAGTACCCACATTTGTTTCCCCAGTTTATGATGTATCTTTACGGGGACGTAAATCCCTGAGGTGGGAGTGATTTAAAGACCCAAAAAATTCAAGGAAATTTTTTTTCTTAATTTTCTTTGGATTTTTACAAGAACGCAGTTTCTGACGACACCTGATTCCGAGGCCCGGTGTGCCCGAAATCATTTTCCGAAGTTTGGATCGGGTATGTTCAGTAAACAGACGAGCGGGTTTTTCTAACTTTTGAACCGGTGCTCGGAATCAAATTCTGAGGGCACCGATGGAATCGTAGCGCCGGTATTTTCTTAGAAACGCCTCTTCTGGAGTTGCGTTTTCTCGGGTGTCGTTTTTAATTTTTTTTGGGCTTAAAGTTAAGAAATAAAATAATTGGTACAACAAACTTTATTTTATTTCACTTAAAGCCACTTGAAAGCCACTTAAAGCTACTTAAGCTGAGTTCATGCGGATAGGGTTCTATCCAAAAATATCCTATCCTCTTGGTGGGATATTTGTGAGGTGGGGCCCGCATGAGCCCCACCTTTTCTTTTCTGCTAAGTAACGCCCCCGCGAAAACCCGTCATTATGAAAGTCAGCTGACACGTTTTCTTAAATTCTTAACGCACCAATTAATTGGGCGGTTTTATTCATTGAATTAATTCTACGAATTAATGGGTCGTTACTTATCATACCACTTTTTTGTTTGTTGGCATGTTAATAAAATAAGACCAACGCTATTCTTCTTAAGTGTTGTTCCTTGAGAGGATCTGACAGAAACCTCAACTTCTTCCTTCTCCTTCGCGAAGAACGCGAAGAACGCGAAGAACGCGAAGAACGCCGTCACCCTCGGAGATTGACGTCGCTTCTTCTGAGACGTTCTTCCCCGCAACGATCTCCGATCACCAACTGCTTGAGGTAGGATATTTCGGGTTTCTCCTTTTTAAATTCATTGTGGATTGTAACAACAACATGGATTTAATTAATATAATTAAATCTGCATGTTCTTGAACCTCGGAGTTCGTCGACGCGACACCGTATTCCACGACGACACGACGCCCTTCCACGACGACGCGACGCTCTTCCGTGACGACGCGACGCCCTTTCGCGACGCGACGATCACCTCCTTCCGCGGCAATCAATTCCGCGAAGAACGCGCGCTCGATGACTACGGCGAGGTAGGGATTTTTTTATTTGAGAACAATCTTTAATTCCCGTGATTGTTTCTTTTAAAACAATGAACCTGGATCAAGTTCAATTTTAATTCTATTAAAATTGTGCCTTTCTTGTTATTCATGTGTTGAATATTTTATTCTCGATTGTTATCACCTAATGCGGAGGGTGCGGGCCAAAAAAACACGGCCCGACAACCCTCTGCAGTTCTTCGTTGATGTGCGGATTGGCGGGCGATGACAAAACATGCCACAGGGGTGATTCGTTGTTTCCGCAGTGAAGTACGGGATCCGGGAGGAGCTACGGCGCAGACGGAAACGAAATCGGACCACCGAAGCAACTCCGATGGCCCGCGAAACCCACCGGCGGCGCGGGTCGCCGGGGCGGCGGCGCCGGCGGACCTGCTGCTGCGTGGGTCCGGCACTCACAGGACGCGGAAAAGTCGAGTCAGCTGATCTAGCGCGGCCCCACGCGGGGCCGCGGCACCTTCTTTCTGTGGGGGCAGCGCCCCGCGGCTTCGCTCGCTCATTCGCTCGGCCGAGCCAAGCCCGGCCGAGCCAACCCGCCGGCTGGGTCGCGCCCCGGCCGGGCCGACCCAGGGGGGTCGGGCTGGGTCGGTCCGGGCCCAGACCCCCCGTCTTCGGACCGTTTTCGGTCTTTTTCCCGTAACTTGAGCTACGGCCCTCCGAACGACACGCAGTCAGCCGCGATGCGATCCTTGGATCGAGACGGTCATTTCAGTATATTTCACTCAAGGTTTCGGATTACTTTGGGTTCGGCCGAGTTGGTTTGTACACGAAACCAACCGGGCCTTCGGAGCGGAAACGCTCATATCATGAGCTCCGGAAGTCCGATTGACGTGCCGTCAACTTTGTTGTTTTCCTCTAAGTGAGACGGATCTTTTGGCATACTCCGCCCGAAGTTTGGACGCAGGTGGAGTATAGTCGGGTTGGTTTTTCCTTAAAAACCAACCGGACCCCTAGGACGAAAAAGCCAATAACTCTCAGATTGGGCGTCAGATTGACGCGCCGTCTACGACGTTGAGTTCCTGTTGACGATACGGAACTTTTGGATACATCAACTCTAGACTATGTGTCAGTTGATATATCATCCTCTCGGCTCGTGGAGCGGACCCTCCCGAACGAGCTTGCTGTGTGCGGGAACCCTGGAGCTGGCTGCGACTGCTACTGTGACTGCGATTTTGGTATTGCTTAAATGATTTTTTTTAATTAATAAAGTTTTTAATACTTCAACATAAATAAATTATTAAATATTTTCAAAATTGAGATAAATGAGTTTTAAAACAAATATTATATTATTAATTGATATTATATTCCTAAAAATCTAAGGTTCAGCCAAATAACTTATATAATTATAGTTTTATTATTTATGGACCACTTGGGGGTCTCTTGTAAGTTTATAGTATGTTTATTGACTATATAATATAAAAATACAAAGAGACTTGGTAAATTTCACACTATTTAACTAAGAGTTAAATCAAAAATATAAAGTTAATATAGTGACCCAAACCTGTCTAAAACCTATCGGTTGAGTGGTTTTCGACCTATCCCCACCTTAAACTTTAAATAATACACTTTGGAGCCATTAGAAATCTAATATTAATTTATTATAAAATAATATTTCTAGCTTTTCCTAAGGTACCCCTCACCCCTTTTATAAAAGGGAACTTCCCCTTCCCTATAATTCACACCTTAAAAGCCTTTTGGCTCGGCCAAACCCTGACCAAATATTCTCTCAACTTCCCTCAATTTAATCTAGAGTATTTATTTTGATCATAAAGCCAACCTAAGGAGCCCTTTTGATCAAATCAAAAGGAAGAACCTGAAGAAGAGGTAATGTTTTCACCACCCTCATTCAAGTTCCTTTCTTCTTCAACTTCTTCTTTATTTGTTATTTACATTCTAAAATAATAACTCCAGTATCTTATATATACCGTGATGTTATTATAAATATGGTACACCCATATTCAGTATTCTATCCATCCTTTGAATGACATGTCACCATACATGCGTACGTACGGCTTACCGTCTCCACGTCGTGGTGTAATTGTTATTCAAAACATTATTATTTGGATGGGTATGATAATGATGTGTAATTGATATAAATAAAAAATATAACATGATAATGATTCTTTATATATGATATACCATCCAATTATATATTATTTTAATATCAAAATAATGATATTGTTGCTCGTGCATACGTACGGACTACCGTCTCCAAGAACGTGATGAGATTCATTCCTCATCATATCCATTCATGTCTAATTATCATTTTATGATTAAAAATAATGTTTAAGGAATTTATATCATTCTAGATATGAATAAGATAAAACCTATGGATAACAAACATGTCCTATGTAACAAAACATATAAAATAAAATGAGTAAGTGAACACCTGAAACGACGATAATACAAAAATATTATTAACAAAGCAATATTAAAAGATCATATATGATATCATATTTATGTATATGATTCTTTTATAATTTAATAACAATGATTTAACCATTATAAAGGAGGTTAACCTACCCTCAACCAAGGAAAGGTACAAGGTAAAGGTTTATTTCACAATCTCTTCATTATCTGAGGTTGTTTATAAGTAATTATCTACTAGGACCTCTTTATCATTCACATCCATGTTTCTTAAAAATGTATTTAAAATAATTATTATTATTTTAAAAACTATGGGTTAAAGTCATTTATACCCTTGTTTGACTTTTTATAAGAAGTTTATAAAGTAACCTTTCTTTCGTTTTCCAAACAAGGTCCTTTTAACCTTTTCGACCAAATTAAGGTAAGAATGTTTTTATTAACTTATACGGCAGGTGCGGCTATTTTCCGCCGTTATAAAATCTTAAAAGATTCCATTAAAAGCTTATAAGAATATTTTCAAAGTAAATGTTTTCTTTTATAACTATGTGACTTTTAAATGATGTCAAAAAAAAGAGATATTTCTCTCAAATTGTTTTGATTTCATCTATGTCAACATCCTTTGATGGATTTTAAGCTTATTTGAAGTTGGTTTATTATGATAAAAAATTTCCATATTTTATTGAAGGTTTTGTTATATGTTTGACTGTAGATGTTTTATTTTTATACCATTCATGGTTTATGGAGAAAGTATTGACATTTAGTATGCTAGTTTTAGTACGAATGTTTAAGTTATGTTTAACCCTATTCATATGAGGAATGCATTGGACTTAATAAGTGACGGGTGGAGCCCGCTATAGCTCATCAATGCATTGGTAGGTCTCATGAGACAAAAAGTGTCTTGGCACAAGGCCTTGACAAAATCTCATTTGTAGTCTTGGCACAATTCCTTGACTATGTAGTTATGATAGCCTGGCATTATGTATTTCATCATTATGAAAGTGGTTATTGATATTGCATGTGATTATTCGACTAGTAGAATATCCATTTGAATAAGTAAATGGAATTATTTAATTTTATTTCTTACATATTATGCTGATGTTAAAGTTTAAAAGGCTTTTGTTTTAGTTATACATTTCCTTAAATGATTATGCTTATTTATGAAAGTTTCCGCTATATTGTTATCCTTACTGGGAATTTGAGCTCAACTCTTTCTATGTTTTATTTTTCCTAGGATGTGAAGAAGTATTTTATGAATGACCTGAAGGGATAGTATAAGGGGATATGAGTGTGGAGACAAGATGTTGTTGTAGTTTTCACTTTATGATGTAATGTAAACTAAATGAATGTATCTAGTGATTCCAAGGCTACTAAACTAATCGGTCTTTCGAGACTTGATCTTTTGTGATCATGCCAATGTTATGTAATAATGCACCGACTCTGGGTAACTGGGTTCGGGGCATTACAGTTGGTATCAAATGAAGTTTAGTACAAATATTGGAAACTAGATTTAGATAAACTCTGATTAGATCACATAGCCATAAGAGATACTTTGAGGATTAGTATAGAATAACATCTTAGAATTTTGGTATTTTAGATATTTTTTGATTTTTCTAAGCAATACATCCCTATCTGGATACAAGAAGGTAGAGGCGGCTCTAGCACAGATGTACCTAGGGGTAAAACCTGAAAACACCGCTTTGAGCGAGACTCGAATTGGAACTGTTGCATGACAACGGGCCTTGTTGCACTCTTGGTTACGAAACTCCCAGGGGATATGCTTAGGATAATTCTCATTTTCCTTAAAAAACATTATGAAGGGTTTATGAGTATATACTTCCTCAAAGAAAACATTTTTGTGATTATGGATTATATCCATAAACTGTTAAATTCATGTTAAGTGTTTTACAAGTTTGGATTTATGTATTACGATTCATAAACTAATCTAGTGTATTCCATTGTTTAGAAATGGCACCTAGTGGAAGAAATGGAAAATGTATCAATGCACACACTCCATGTAGGGATTTCCCTCCTGCTCAAGATAATTATAGTGGAGCTAGTGATGCCACTGGTGCTCATCAGCTAATCACCATACTGGGACAACTCACTCAGGTTATGAATAATATCCTTACCCGTATGGAGAAACCTGATCCGTAGTGTGGAGGATCAATGTTAGATCGCTTCATGAGGAAACAACCACCAACATTCAATGGGAGTACAAATCCCTTAGTATCTAAGCAATGGATAAATTCCTTAGAGAAAATATTCCATGCCTTGGGGAGTAGTGAAAGGGAAAAATTTATCATGGCAGTTTAACGCCTCACTGGAGATGCATAGAAATGGTGGTCATTGATTCAAAACACAAAGGAAGATGATGAAGTATAAAATATGGAATATAGGGAGTTCAAAGAACTTTTCTTAGAAAAAATACTTTCCTTGTGACCATCGAGCAGATATGGAAAGACAATTTCTAAGTCTCAGGCAAAAGGAGGATGAAAATGTCGCAAAGTATGAGGATAACTTTACAAGGTTATCAAGGTATGCTGCAGATTATATACGTAACCCAAGAAGTAAGACTGTTCGTTTCTTTGATGGGTTAAAATCGTTTCTCTGTCGACCATTAGTTTCACAAACCTTCTCGTCGTACGAAGATACTGTTTCATGTTCTATCAAGATAGAAAAAGAACTCTCTAAGTCTTATGACTTTAAAAAGCAAGAGAAGAATAGATCTGTTGATCACTCTGGAAATGGAAATAAGGGGAAGAAGGGAAAAGTCAATTATCCATCCTGTAGTAGATGTGGGAAGAAACACCCCACTACTTTCTTGAAAGGAATGGGATTATGTTACATGTGTGGTGAAAAAGGCCACCATGCTCGTGATTGCAAGGGGAAGAAAGAAGCTACCGATATTCAATGCTACAACTTCAGGGAGATGGGACATTATGCAAATGAATGTCCTAAGAGTCATGGGAATTTACCTCAGAAAAGGCCAATGGATCAAGGCCAAGTTTATGCTATCACTACTGCTGAGGTAGAAGCTCCGAAATATGTGGTGGCAGGTAGTTTAATAGTTTCCTCAAGTTTAAAAAAAGCATTATTTGATTATAGATCATCGCATTGTTTCATATCTTCCCAGTTTTCTAAGAAAATTAGATATTCCCAACTTGATTTAACAAGGGTGTTGTCAGTTAAAACTCCTAAGGGTAGTATCATTGCAACAAAGTTTTGTGCATCAGTCCCCATTAGGGCATATAAATGTTCTTTATTTGCTGATCTCATCATCATACCCATGATTTAATTTGATATAATCCTCAGTATGGATTGGATTTCAGACCATGATGCGAAGATTTATTGTAAGAAGAAGGAGGTTTCGATTTTTTATGATGATGATAAAGAACACCTTATCATTAGACCAGAATTGTCACCACCTTATTCTTATCTAGATCCACCCCCAGTAGCTCAACTAAATTCAATTATTGGGAAGGAAGAGAATGAAATAACTGTGGGTAAGGAAAGGAATGTTCAAATAGATAATGTACCTATTTTGAAAGAATATGTAGATGTGTTTCCGGAAGATTTACCTGGACATCCTCCAGAACGAGAAATTGAGTTTTCCATTGATTTAATTCCTAGTTCAAGGAATATATCGAAGACCCCTTATATAATGGCCACTATGGAATTAGTTGAACTAAAGAAACAACTTGAGGAATTGAGTAATAAGGGATTTATTCACCCTAGTGTTTCTCCATGGGGAGCCCCTGTCCTTTTTGTTAAGAAGAAAGATGGATCTATGAGGTTATGCATAGACTACAGGGAGATCAATGCTATAACAATAAAGAACAAGTATCCCTACCTCGCATTGATGATTTATTTGACCAACTGCATGGATCTCAATACTTTTCAAAGATTGAACTTCGTTCTGGATACCATCAGTTGTGTGTGAAGAAGGAATACATTCTGAAGACAGCATTTCGAACTAGGTACGGGAATTATGAGTTTTTAGTAATGCCTTTTGGGCTGACTAATGCACCCTCAGTATTCATGGATCTAATGAATAGATTTTTCAAGGAATATCTAGATGATTTTATAGTGGTATTTATTGATGATATATTAATATATTCCAAAATCAATGAAGATCATAAAAATCACTTGTGCATTATCCTGAAGACTCTTAGAAGACATGAATTATATGGGAAGTTTACCAAGTGTGAATTTTTTCTTCAAGAGATATCTTTTATTGGTCATATTGTCTCTAAGGATGGAATCTCTGTTGATAAATCTAATACCAAGGCAATCCAAGAATGGCCAGCACCGACGAGTATAACTGAGGTAAGCAGTTTTATTGGTTTAGCAGGTTATTATCGACGTTTCGTCCAGAATTTTTCTCGGTTGGCTAACCCATTGACGAAGCTCACATGTAAAGGGGTTAAATTTTCCTGGACAAAAGAGTGTGAATAAAGTTTTGAAGAACTAAAGATAAGACTAGTCAATGCTCCTATATTGAATCTACCATCGGGGAATGACGGGATTTTTATTTATAGTGGTGCATCGAATAGAGAACTTGGTCGTGTCCCTATGCAGAATGATATGGTTATTGCCTATGCATCAAAACAACTAAAAATTCATGAGAAAAACTATCCTACTCATGATCTTGAGTTAGCTACTGTAAAATTTTCTTTGAAGATATGGAGACATTATCTCTATGGTGAAAAATGTGAGATTTATACTGATCACAAGAGTTTAAAGTACATTTTCTCATTGAAAGAACTCAACATGAGGCAAAGTCGATGGATTGAACTACTCAAGGATTAGGATTGAACTATACACTACACTCGGGGAAGGAAAATAAGGTAGAAAATTATTTGAGTAGAAATGATCATGGAGTTTTGAACAAGATGAGAGTTGAAAGGGATCTTATTTTCATGGATTTAGTAAAGATGGATATGGTAATCCCCATGGAAGGTGAAACATCAATACTTTTTCAAATGGTTGCCAAACCATCTTTACTAGAAAGGATAAAGAGGTCTTAGGCCGACAATGAAGAGTTTAAAAAGAATATTAAAACTGTGAATGATGGGAGATATAGTGACTTTGTGTATCAAGATGGAATTTTGAAATTTGGGAGGAGACTTTGTGTTCCCGATATACCTGATCTAAAAAGGGAATTGTTGGACGATGATCATAGTTCCAATTTCTCTATACACCCTAGGATCACCAAAATGTATAGAGATTTAAAGGAAAATTTTTGGTGGGACAACATGAAGAGGGAGATTGCTGATTTTGTGTCAAGATGTATGGTTTTTAAACAAGTGAAAGCTGGAAGGAAATATCATAGAGGAGTCATGCAACCTCTTCCCATACCTAAGTGGAAATGGGATAATATCACGATGGACTTTGTCATGGGACTACCAAAGACTCCTAGAAGGAACGATGAAATATGGGTCATTGTTGATCGTCTTACCAAGTCAGCACATTTTCTTGTTATAAGGGAGGATTTACCACTTGAATGCCTAGAAAGACTATATATTAATGAAGTTGTGAGACTTCATGGAGTACCCATATCAATTGTTTCTGATCGTGATCCGCGTTTTACATCAGGATTTTGGAAAAGTCTTCAGAAATCCCTGGATACTGAACTTCGTTTGAGCACTTATTACCACCCCCAAACTGATAGACAATCAGAACGGACTATTCAAACCTTAGAAGATATGTTGAGATCATGTTCACTTGACTTTTAGGGTATGTGGGATCAATATTTACCTATGGTATAATTTTCCTATAACAATAGCTTCCATTCAAGTATTCATATGGCACCATATGAAGCATAATATGGAAAGATATGCCGCACACCAACCTGTTGGGAAGATGTTGGTGAAAGAAAACTTGTAGGCCCAGAACTGGTGGAGGAAACGATGGAAAAGGTGAAGGTAATTCGAAACCACATCAAAGCAGCTCAAAGTAGGCAGAAGAGCTATGTTGACAACTGAAGGAAGGATTTGGAATTGCAGGTAGGAGATCATGTCTTCTTGAAGGTATCTCTATGGAAGGGTGTTATACATTTCGGTAAGAATGGAAAATTGAGTCCCAGGTACATCAGACCATTCGAAATTCTATAACAAATTGGGGTTGTAGCTTACCATTTGGAAATACCGCCAAGTCTCTCCAAAGTTCACGATGTGTTCCACGTATCACTATTGAGAAAATACATTCCTGAACCAATGCATGTACTCACCTATGATGAATTAGAACTGGAACTAGATCTGTCTTATTGTGAAGAGCCTGTCAAGATTCTTGATATGAGAGAAAAAGTTCTGAGAAACCGGAAGACTTGTCTGGTAAAAGTTCTATGGAGAAACCATAAGATGGAAGAGGCAACGTGGGAACCCGACGAACTAATAATGAATAACCACCCGAGTCTTTTCACGCGGTAGTATTATAGAAATTTCGAGGACAAAATTATTTGAAGGAGGGGAGAATGTAACACCCCAAGCTTCCACGATATGCTTCTCTTTGAATAATATAGTAGCGTGTGTTGTACGCAACTTCGAGTTCTAACACACAGCACAACCAATCAAACTAGTTGTTTTGAATAGTAATACCCACTTTTTGAAATTTTATACATTTTATCTTTAAAAATGGACTTCATTTTTGGATTCATAATATTGAAATTATCTTAGGATGATTTTTT
The DNA here is from genome assembly GCA_963277665.1 of Viscum album. Lineage (NCBI taxonomy): Eukaryota > Viridiplantae > Streptophyta > Magnoliopsida > Santalales > Viscaceae > Viscum > Viscum album. The sequence goes on along the minus strand of OY728128.1, from coordinate 715,259,043 downwards.
GGTAAATTTCTGATAACTTTCATATTTTGATGAATAGTGAAAATTACTAAATTTTAATTAAAAACAACTTTTTTAATCGAAATAATTAACAGTGATAAATTATGAATTTGAGTGGTTTTAAAGTATATTTAGAATATATTTTTAATATTTAATACATCTTTGTTCATCGGACGTAATTTCACTTTTAAACCAGATATAAACAAGTTCCAATCTTTTGATAGTTATTATTTCTTAAAAACACGCTTTTTGTTTTGACAGCGGGAATTAATTTTAAATTTATTTCTGCCACTTCTGTGTTTTGAATTTATAAAAATGAATTCCATATTTATAATTAGGAGGTCCAAATTGTGTAAATAGGTAACTTTTATTTTTAGACATTTTGAATAATTACTTTGGTAAATATTTTATTTACCATGGCTAAAAGGTAAATCAGGTAAATAAGGGTAAAAAATAATATTATAATAATAATAAATTATGCTAAAACGTGTCCTAAACCTATTGGTTGAAACATGTCCGACCATGAGAATATTTTGGTATATTTTGGGAGCTCATTGATCCACTTATAAGTGATACTGACACTTTATATTAATTAAGTTAAAGTAAATACAAAAATGACATAAGCATATATCTTTTAGAAAAACAATTTTTATATAGGGTTATATATGTTATATTTTCGACTATAAATATTCATTAGAAATTTCAAAATATTTCCTACATAATGGTATTTTATTTATAATTTTTATACTTTTAATAATTAAATTTATTTATGACACAATAATGATGCAGTATTTTCTTTAATAATGAAAGAATCAAATAATTGGTATTATAAATGTAAAAATAAATATAATTTGAATGTTTTGATGACATACACAAATTTTATTGGTTAATATGACATTTTAGTATTTCTTAAATAAATTTTTATCGAATTAATAAAGTTGTTAAGACTTTAACAAAAATCAATTATTAAATATTGTCAAAATTGACATAAATGAGTTTTTAAAACAAATATTATATTATTAATTGATATTCTATTACTAAAAATATAATGTTCGGCCAAAGAACTTATATAATGATAGGTGTATTATTTATGGACCACTTGGGGGTATTTTGGAAGTTTATAGTATGTTTATTGACTATATAATATAAAAATACAAAGAGACATGGTAAATGTAAAACTATTTAACTAAGAGTTAAATCAAAAAGATAAAGTTAATATAGTGACCCAACCCTGTCTAAAACCTATTTGTTGAGTGGTTTTAGACCTATACCCACCTTAACCTTTAAATAATCCACTCTGGATCCATTATAAACCGAATATTAATTTATTATAAAATAATATTTCTATTTTTTCCTAAGGTGCCCCTCACCCCTCTTATAAAAGGGAACTTCCCCTCTCCTCTAATTGAAACCTTCAAAGCCTTTTGGATCGGACAAACCCTACCCAAATATTCTCTCAACTTCCCTCACTTAAATATAGAGGATTTATTTTGATTAGAAATCCAACCTAAGGATCCCTTTTGATCAAATCAAAAGGAATAACCCGAAGAAGAGGTAATTTCTCATCACCCTCTTTCAAGTTCCTTTCTTCTTCAACTTATTCTTTCTTTGCTATTTCCATTATAAAATAATAACTTCAGTATCTTCTATATACTTTTATTTTATAATAAATATGGTACAACCATATTCAGTATTATATTCATCCTTTGAATGACATGTCACCATACGTGTATACGTACGGCTTACCATCTCCACGTCATGGTGTAATTGTTATTCAAAACATTATTATTTGGATGGTTATGATAATGATGTGTAATTGATGTAAATAATAAATATAACATGATAATGATTATTTATATATGATATACCATCCAATTATGTATTATTTTAATATCAATAGAATGATATTGTCGCTCGTGCTTACGTACGGACTACCATCTCCACGAATACGATGAGATTCATTCCCCATCATATCCATTCAAGTATAATTATAATTTGATGATTAAAAATAATATTTAAGGACTTGATATAATTATAGATATAAATAAGATACAACCTGTGGATAACAAACACGGCTTATGTAACAAAACATATAAAATAAAATGAGTAAGTGAACACCCGAAACGATGATAATACTAAAATATTATTAACAAAGCAATATTAAAAGATCATATATGATATCATATTTATGTATATGATTCTTGTATAATTTAATAATAATTATTTAACCATTATACAAGATTTTAACCTACCCTCGACCAAGGAAAATTACAAGGTAAGGGATTATTTCACAATCTCTTCATTATCTGAGGTTGTTTATACGTAATTATCTTATGGGACCTCTTTATCATTCACATCCATGTTTCTTAAAAATGCATTTCAAATAATTCTTATTATTTTACAAAATATGGGTTAAGGTCATTTATACCCTTGTTTGACTTTTTATAAGAAGTTTATAAAGAAATCTTTTTGTCGTTTTCTAAACAAGGTCTTTTTAACCTTTTCGACAAAATTAAGGTAAGAATGTTATTTTAACTTATACGGTGGGTGTGGATATTTTCCGCCATTATAAAATCATCAAAGATTTCCTTACAAGATTATAAGATTATTTTCAAAGTAAATGTTTTCTTTTATAATTATGTGACTTTTAAATGATTTCAAAAAAAAGATATATTTCTCTCAAATAGTTTTGATTTCATCTATGTCAACATCCTTTGATGGATTTTAAGCTTATTTGAAGTTGGTTTATTATGATAAAACACTTCCATATTGTACCGAAGGTTTTGTTATATGTTTGACTGTGGATGTGTTATTTTTATACCATTCATGGATTATGGAGAAAGTATTGACATTTCGTATGCTAGTTTTAATATGAATGTTTATGTTATGTTTAAACCGATTCATATAAGAAATGCATTGGACTTAATAAGTGACGGGTGGAGCCCTCTATAGATCCTTGATGCATCTCTAGGTCTCATAAGACAAACTAGTGTCTTGGAACAAGGCCTTGACAAAATCTTATTTGTAGTCTTGGCACAAGGACTTGACAAAATTTTATTTGTAGTCTTGGCACAAGGCCTTGACTATGTGGTTATGATAGTCTAGCATTATGCATTCCATGATTATGAAAACTGTTATTGATATTTCATGTGATTATTCGACTAGTATAATATCCAGGTGAATAAGTAAATGGTATTATTTCATTTCATTTCTGTCATATTATGATTAATTTCAACTTTAAAAGGCTTTTGTTTTAGTTATACATTGCCTTAAATGTTTATGTTTATTTATGAAAGTTTCTGCTATATTGATTTCTTTACTGGGCATTTGAGCTCACCCCTTTCTATTTTTTATTTTTCCCAGTATGTGAAGAAGTATTTTATGAATGACCTCTAGGGATAGTATAAAGGGATATGAGTGTGGAGACAATATGTTGTTGTAGTTTTCACTTTATGATGTAATGTAAACTTTATTAATGTATCTAGTGATTCCAAGGCTACTAAACTAATAGGTCTTTAGAGAATTGATCTTTTGTGATCATGCCAATGTTATGTAATAATGCACCGACTCTGGGTAATTGGGTTCGGGGCGTTACAGTTGGTATTAGAGTAATTTTAGTACAAACCTTGGAAACTAGATTTAGATAAACTCTGAATAGAGCACATAGCCATAAGAGAGACTTTGGGGATTAGTATAGAAGAACTTCCTAGAATTTTTGTATTGTAGAGATTTTGTGATTTTTCTGAGCAATACATCCATGTATGGATACGAGCAGGTAGAGGCGGCTCTGGCACAGATGTACCTAGAGGTAAAACCCAAAAACACCGCTTTGAGCTAGACTCGAATGGGAACTGTTGCATGACAACAGGCCTTCCTGCACTCTTGGTTACGACACTTCCAAAGGATATTCTTAAGACAATTCTCATTTTCTTTACAAACCATTATTAAGGGTTTATGAGTATATACTTCCTCAAAGAAAACATTTTTATGATTGTGGATTATATCCATAAACAGTTCAATTCATGTTAAGTGTTTTAAAAGTTTGGATTTATGTATTGCAATTCATAAACTAATCTAGTATATTCCATTGTTTAGAAATGGCACCTAGTGGAAGAAATGGAAATCTTATCAATGCACGCACTCCATGTAGGGATTTCCCTCCTGCTCAAGAAAATTTTAGTGGAGCTGGTGATGCAACTGGTGTTGATCATCTAATCAACATACAGGGACAACTCACTCAGGTTATGAATAATAACCTTACCCGTACGGAGCACCCTGATCCGTATCATGGAGGATCAATGTTAGATCGCTTCATGAGGTAACAACCACCAACATTCAATGGGAGTACAAATCCCTTAGTAGCTGAGCAATGGATAAATTCCTTAGAGAAAAATATTCCATGCCTTGGGGAGTAGTGAAAGGGAAAAGGTTATCATGGCAGTTTACTGCCTCACTAGAGATGTTGACCAATGGTGGTCATTGATTCAAAACACAAAGGAATATGATGAAGTATCAAATATGGAATGGAGGGAGTTCAAAGAACTTTTCTTAGAAAAATGCTTTCCTCGTGACCATCGAGCAGATATGGAAAGACAATTTCTGAGTCTGAGGCAAAAGGAGGATGAGAATGTCGCAAAGTATGAGGCTAACTTTACAAGGTTAGTAAGTAATGTTGTAGATTATATATGTAACCCAAGAATTAATATTGATCGTTTCTTTGATGGGTTAAAACCATTTCTCCATCAATCATTAGTCTCACAAACCTTCTCGTCGTACGAAGATATTGTCTCATGTGCTATCAAGACAGAAAAACAATTCTCTAAGTCTTAGGACTTTAAAAAGCAATAGAAGAAGAGATTTGCTGATCACTGTGGAAATGGAAATAAGGGGAAGAAGGGAAAAGTTGATTATCCATCCTGCAGTAAATGTGGGAAGCAACATCTCGGTACTTACTTGAAAGGAATGGGAGTCTCTTACAAGTGTGGTGAAAAATTCCACCAAGCTCGTGATTGCAAGGGGAAGAAAGAATCTATTGATGTTCAATGCTATAACTGCAGGGAGATGGGACATTATGAAAATGAATGTCCTAAGTGTTAGGGGAATATACCTCAGAAAAGGCCAAGGGATCAAGGTCAAGCTTATGTTATCACTACTGCTGAGGTAGAAGCTCTGAAAGTCGCGGTGGCAGGTAATTTAATGGTTTCCTCAAGTTTAGCAAATGCATTATTTGATTCTGGATCATCGTACTGTTTCATATATTCCCAGTTTGCTAAGAAAATTAGATATTTCCAATTTGATTTAACAAGGGAGTTGTCAGTTAAAACTCCTAAGGGTAGTATCATTGCAACAAAGTTTTCTGAATCAGTCCCCATAAGGGCATATAAATGTTCTTTATCTCCTGATCTCATCATCATACCCATGATTGAATTTGATATAATCCTCGGTGTGGATTGGATTTCGGACCATGATGTGAAGATATATTATAAGAAGAAGGAGGTTACGATTTTTGATGATGATGATAAAGAACACCTTATCTTTAGAGAAAAATTGTCACCACCTGATTCTTATCTAGATCCACCCCCAGTAGCTCAAATAAATTCAATTATTGGGGAGGAAAAGAATGAAATAAATGTGGGTAAGGAAAATAATGTTCAAATATAGGATGTACCTATTGTGAAAGAATATGAATATGTGTTTCCGGAAGATTTACCTCGATATCCTCCAGAACGGGAATTTGAGTTTTCCATTGATTTAATTCATGGTTCAAGGCCTATATCGAAGACCCCTTATAGAATGGACACTGTGGAATTAGTTTAACTAAAGAAACAACTAGAGGAATTAAGTAATAAAGGATTTATTCACCCTAGTGTTTCTCCATGGGGAGCCCCTGTCCTTTTTGTTAAGAAGAAAGATGGATCCATAAGGTTGTGCATTGACTACAGGGAGATCAATGCTCTAACAATAAAGAACAAGTATCCCCAACCTCGCATTGATGATTTATTTGACCAAGTACATGGAGCTCAATACTTTTCAATGATTGACCGTCGATCTGAATACCATCAGTTGTGTGTGAAAAAGGAAGACATTCCAAAGACATCATTTCGAACCAGGTACGGGCATTACGAGTTTATAGTAATGCCTTTTGGACTGAGTAATGAACCCTTTGTTTTCATGGATCTAATGAACAGAGTTTTCAAGGAATATCTTGATGATTTTGTAGTGGTATTTATTGATGATATCTCAGTATATTCCAAAAGCTATGAAGATCATGAAAATCACTTGCGCATTATCCTGAAGACTCTTAAAAGACATGAATAATATGGGAAGTTTATCAAGTGTGAATTCTGGCTTCAGGAGATCTCTTTTCTTGGACATATTGTCTCTAAGGATGGAATCTCTGTTGATCCTTCTAAGACCAAGGCAATCCAAGAATGGACAGCACTGACGAGTATAACTGAGCTATGCGGTTTTATTGGTTTAGCAGGTTATTATCGACTTTCGTCGAGAATGTTGCTTGGTTGGATAACCCATTAACAAAGCTCACACGTAAAGGGGTTAAATTTGTTTGGACAAAAGAGTGTGAAGAATTTTTTGAATAACTGAAGATAATATTAGTCAATGATTCTATATTGACTCATGACGGGTTTGTTATTTATAGTGATGCATCGAACAAAAGGACTTGGTTGTGTCCCTATAAAGAATGATAGGGTTATTGCATATGCATCACGACAACTGAAAATTCATGAGAAAAACTATCTTAGTCATGATCTTGAGTTATCTTCTGTAATTTTTTCTTTGAAGATATGGATACATTATCTCTATGGTGAAAAATGTGAGATTTATACTGATCACAAGAGTTTGAAGTACATTTTCTCACATAAAGAACTCAACATGAGGAAAAGGTGATGGCTTTAACTACTCAATGATTATGATTGCACTACACACTAGCACCCGGGGAAGGAAAATAAGGTAGCAGATGCTTTGAGTAGAAAGGATCATGGAGTTTTGAACAAGTTGAGAGTTGAAATGGATCCAATTTTCATGGATTTAGTAAAGATGGATATGGGAATCACCATGGAAGGTGAAACATCAATACTTTTTCAAATTGTTTCTAGACCATCTTTACTAGAAAGGATAAAGAGTTTTTAGACCGATGATTAATAGTTTAAAAAGAAGATTAAATATGTGAATGATGGGAGATTGAGTGACTTTGTGTATGAAGATGGAATTTTGAAATTTGGGAGGAGACTTTGTGTTACTGATATACCTGATCTAAAAATGGAATTTTTGGACGATGCTCATAGTTCCAATTTCTTTATACACCCTGGGAGCACCAAAATGTATAGAGATTTAAAAGAACATTTTTTGTCAGACAACATGAAGAGGGAGATTTCTGATTTTGTGTTAAGATGTATGGTTTGTCAATAAGTGAAAGTTGGAAGGAAACAGCCTAGAGGAGTCATGCAACCTCTTCCCATACCAGAGTGGAAATGGGATAATATAACAATGGACTTTGTCATGGGACTGCCAAAGACTCCTAGAAGGAAAGATGTAATATGGGTCATTGTGGATCATCTTACCAAGTCATCACATTTTCTTTCTATAAGGGGGGATTTACCACTTCAAAGTCTTGAAATACTATATATTTATAAAGTTGTGAGACTTCATGGAGTACCCATGTCAATTTTTTCTAATCGTGATCCAAGTTTTACATCAAGATTCTGGAAAAGTCTTCAGAATTCCATGGATACTGAACATCATTTGAGCACTGCTTACCACCCCCAAACTGATGGACAATTAGAACTGACTATTCAAACCTTAAAAGATATGTTGAGATCATGTTCACTTGACTTTCAGGGTATGTGGGATCAATATTTACCTCTGGTAGAATTTTCCTATAATAATAGCTTCTATTCAAGTATTTGGATGGCACCATATGAAGCATTATACGGAAAGAGATGTCGAACACCAACCTCTTGGGATGATGTTGGTGAAAGAAAACTCGTAGGCCCAGAACTAGTGGAATAAATGATGGAAAAGGTGAAGGTAATCCAAAACCACATCAAAGCAGCTCAAAGTAGGCAGAACAATTATGCTACAACCAAAGGAAGGAATTGGAATTTTAGGTAGGAGATCATGTTTTCTTGAAGGTATCTCCATGGAAGGGTTTTATACGTTTTGGTAAGTAGGGAAAATTGAGTCCCAGGTACATTGGACCATTCGAAATTCTAGAATGAATTGGGGTTGTATCTTACTGTATGGAAATGCTGCTAAGTTTCTCCAAAGTTCACGATGTGTTCCACGTATCACTGTTGAGAAAATACATGCCTGACCCAACGCATGTACTCACCTATGAGGAATTATAACTGGAACCCGAAATTTCTTATTGTGAAGAGCCTCTCAAGATTCTTGATATGAGAGAACAAGTTCTGAGAAACCGGATGAATCGTCTGGTAACAGTTCTATGGAGAAACCATAAGATGGAAGAGGCAACGTGGGAACCCGATGAACTTATAATGAAAAACCACCCGAGTCTTTTCACGCGGTAGTATTCTAGAAATTTCGAGGACTAAATTATTTTAAGGGGTAGAATGTAACACCCCAAGCTTCCATGGTATGCTACTCTTTGAATAATGCAGTAGCATGTGTTGTACGCAACTTCGAGTTCTATCACACACCACAGCCAATCAAACTAGCCATTATGAATAGTAATACCCACTTTTTGAAATTTTTTACATTTTAACTTTAAAAATGGACTTCATTTTTGGATTTGGAATATTGAAATTATCTTAGAGTGAATTTTTGGTACATTTCTGATAGCTTTCATATTTTGATGAATAGTTAAAATTACTAACTTTTAATTAAAAACAACTTTTTTAAACGAAATAATTAATAGTGATAAATTATGAATTTTAGTGGTTTTAAAATATATTTAGAATATATTTTTACCATTTAATACAATTTTGTTCATTGGACATAATTTCACATTTAAACCAGACATAAACAAGTGTCAATCTTTTGATAGTTATTATTTCTTAAAAACACGCTTTTTGTTTTGACAGCGGGAATTAATTTTAAATTAATTTCTGCCACTTCGGTGTTTTTAATTTAGAAAAATGAATTCCATATTTAGAATCAGGAGGTAAAAATTGTGTAAATAGGTCACTTTTATTTTTAGATATTTTGAATAATTAATTCGGTAAATATTTTATTTTCCATGGTTAAAGGGTAAATCCGGTAAATAAAGGTAAAAAAATAATATTATAATAATAATAAATTACACTAAATTTTGTCCTAACCCTATTGGTTGATACATGTCCGACCATGGGCATATTTGGGTCGATTTTGGCACCCCATGGGTCCACTTGTAAGTGATAATGACACTTTATATTAATTAAGTTAAAGTAAATACAAAAATGACATAAGTATATATCTTTTTGAAAAACAATTTTTTATAGGATTATATATGTTATATTTCTTATTATAAATATTCCTTATAAAGATAAAAATATTTACTAAATAATGGTATTTTATTTACAATTTTTATACATTGAATAATTAAATTTATTTATGACACAATAACGATGCAGTATTTTTCTTATTAATGAAAGAATCAAATAATTGGTATTATAAATGTTAAAATAAATATAATTTGAAAGTTTTTAAGACATACACAAATTTTATTGGTAAATATGACATTTTTTTATTTCTTAAATTAATTTTTTTTGAACAAATAAAGTTTTCAAGACCTTAACAAAAATCAATTATTAAATATTGTCAAAATTGACATAAATGAGTTTTTAAAACAAATATTATATTATTAATTGATATTCTATTCCTAAAAATATAAGGTTTGGCAAAAGAACTTATATAATGATATTTGTATTATTAATGGACCACTTGGGGGTCTCTTGGAAGTTTATAGTAAGTTTATTGACTATATAATATAAAAATACAAAGAGACATGGTAAATGTAAAACTATTTAACTAAGAGTTAAATAAAAAAGATAGAGTTAATATAGAGACCAAACCTAACTAAAACCTATTGTTTGCGTATTTTTAGACCTATCCACACCTTAACATTTAAATAATCCATTTTTTCCATTAGAAACCGAATATGAATTTATTATAAAATAATATTTCTAGCTTTTCCTAAGGTGCCCCTCACCCCTCTTATAAAAGGGCACTTCTCCTTCCCTCTAATTCACACCTTCAAAGCCTTTTGGATCGTCCAAAACCTGCCCAAATATTATCTAAACTTCCCTCACTTCAACCTAGAGGATTTATTTTGATCATAAATCCAACCTAAGGAGCCCTTTTGATCAAATCAAAAGGAAAACCCGAAGAAGAGGTAATGTTTTCACCACCCTCTTTCAAATTCCTTTCTTCTTCAACTACTTATTTCTTTGTTATTTCCATTCTAAAATAACAAATCCAATATATTATATAAACTGTTATGTTATTATAAATATTGTACAATCATATTCAGTATTCTATCCATCCTTTGAATGACATGTCACCATACGTGCGTACGTACGGCTTACCGTCTCCATGTCGTGGTGTAATTGTTATTCAAAACATTATTATTTGTATGGGTATGATAATGATGTGTAATTGATGTAAATAAAAAATATAACATGATAATTATTCTTTATATATGATATAGCATCCAATTATATATTATTTTAATATCAAAAGAATGATATTGTCGCTCGTGCCTACGTACGGACTACCGTCTCCATGAACGCGATGAGATTCATTCTCCATCATATCCATTAAAGTATAATTCTCATATGATGATTAAAAAAATTAAGGACTTGATATCATTCTAGGAATAAGATACAATCTATGAATAACAAACATGTCATATGTAACAAAACATATAAAACAAAACGAGTAAGTGAACACCCGAAACGACGATAATACTAAAATGTTATTAACTAATCAATATAAAAAGATCATATATGATATCATATTTATGTATATGATTCTTGTATGATTTAATTACAATAATTTAACCATTATATAGGAGTTTAACCTACCCTCGACCAAGGAAAAGTACAAGGTAAGGGTTTATTTCACAATCTCTTCATTATCCGAGTTTGTTTATACATAATTATCTACCGGGACCTCTTTATCATTCACATCCATGTTTCTTAAAAATTTATTTCAAATCATTATTATTATTTTACAAAACTATGGTTTAAAGTCATTTATACCCTTGTTTGACTTTTTATAAGAAGTTTATAAATGAATCTTTCTGTTGTTTTCTAAACAAGGTTCTCTTAATCATTTCGACAAAATTAAGGTAAGAATGTTTTTTTAACTTATACGGCAGGTGAATCTATTTTCCACTGTTATAAAATCATCAAAGCTTCCCTTATAAGCTTATAATAATATTTTCAAATTAAATGTTTTCTTTTATAATTATGTGACTTTTAAATGATTTAAAAAAAAGAGATATTTCTCTCAAATAGTTTTGATTTCATCTATGTCAACATCCTTTGATGGATTTTAAGATTATTTGAAGTTGGTTTATTATGATACAAAACGTCCCTATTGTAGTGAAGGTTTTGTTATATTTTTTACTGTGAATGTGTTATTTTTATACCATTCATGGTTTATGGAGTTAGTATTGACATTTTTTATGCTAGTTTTAATACGAATGTTTATATTATGTTTAAACCTATTCATATGAGGAATGAATTGGAATTAATAAGTGATGGGTGGAGCCCACTATAGCTCCTCGATGCATCGGTAGGGATCAAGAGACAAACTAGTGTCTTGGAACAAGGCCTTGATAAAATCTTATTTGTAGTCTTGGCATAAGGCCTTTACTATGTGGTTATGATAGTCTGGCATTATGCATTCCATCATTATGAAAGTGGTTATTGATATTTCATGTGATTATTTGACTAGTAGAATATTCATGTGAATAATTAAATTGCATGATTTCATTTTGTTTCTATCATATTATGCTGAAGTTCAAGTTTAAAAGACGTTTGTTTTAGTTATACATTGACTTAAATGTTTATCCTTATTTATGAAAGTTTCCTATATATTGTTATCCTTACTGGGAATTTGAGCTCCCCCATTTATATGTTTTATTTTTCCCAGGATGTGAAAAAGTATTTTATGAATGACCTGCAGGGATATTATAAGGGGATATGAGTGTGGAGACAGGATGTTGTTGTAGTTTTCACTTTATGATGTAATGTAAACTTTATGAATGTATCTAGTGATTCCAAGACTACTAAACTAATCGGTCTTTTGAGACTTGATCTTTTGTGATCATGCCAATGTTATGTAATAATTAATCGAGTCTGGGTAACTGGGGTCAGGGCATTACAAGGCCTATGTTTCATATCACTTTTAACACCAGTTCAAGTGTATACAATAGTTAAGAATCATCCCCACCACGAATGTTAGGTTTTAAAAATACTTGATGGTAGCCCAATAGTTCTGGATTCTAATGGACATGGAGGTGTCTAAAATTCCAATTAAAATGCCTCCATTTAGTGCATCAACTAGAATATAGACTCGGTATTACAGTGAATGGATTTCATCACACCCACAAGGGGTATTAATGAAATGCATTCACTGGTTCATGGCCACAATAATTGTTGATTGTGTAATGCATGGTAGAAAGGTTCAAATTGAAGGTTATGATGTTGAAGCTCTAATGTCTTCAAGAATATCTCAAGTGAAGATCACTATGTAGGACAGAGTTGAGAGAACCATGCCTTATAAGCAAAGGAGGTCTATTCATGCTGGACTGAGGAGAGATTGAGTGGGTAACTAGTTGCACTGAAGAGGAATGGGAAGTCTATCTCGACCCTAATGATGTATTTATCTCTTTCCCCTACTCTTTTCTTAATCATTAAACCACTATCATTAATTTTTAGGGGATTTATTTAGAATATCATTAAAGAATAATAATAATGAGAATAATAAGGATAAATAGTATAGGTGCTTGAGTCACTAAGGTATGGGCCCACGTGAGCCCCCATAGGGGTATCGGCAGAGTCTATGATCCCTTGGAACTATCCTCGGGTTAGAGGAAGATGATAGAGGAAATGGTGGGATGACTTCCTCAACTTTCACTTAAATAATCTATTACATAGGGGACTAATATGCTCCCCTCACCATCCTGGGAGAGGGGGTGAAAGACGGTAATGAATTTAGCCCATTATATGAACCACAATGAGTCTCTATGTTATTCTTTGATATCAAAACATTCTTGACATAATATTATTAATTTTATTTCCTTATATAGAATCTTCATCACTTTCCTCCCTTAAGGGATCTGGTACTCATCCTTCAAGGATCAAGCAGGACACCCTGGAGGAGGCACGGGCCCATGCTGATGAATCTATCATCTTGATTGATGAAGAATTGGCAGATGTATCCATGTCTTCTCCCATTAATATATATAGAGGGGATAATCATAATAATTTCATATACATACCAAAAAGTGTCATGCACTATTACTTAATTTCTTCTCATTGTGATATTTCATATAAGTTTCTTACACCGGAGGACCACACATCATTCAATTCCATTCCCATTTTCAATTAAGAAGGGGATTAAAGGGATCTTGTATGGTCTAAATAATGTGTTGATACTGACCCTGACTCCTCAGGGCTTGATAATTTTGTGCCAGGTGAGAATTTCGGCAGAGGGAATCGTCAGTGATGCCAATTCAGGTCCTCAGCAATGTGTCTTGGATACCCCTACTAGCGAGGATTATGTGAGATATGGGTGCTTATATAATTAAATAAGGGGTAAATTAACATAACTTGAGTATATGTTAATCATCATTAATATCCCTACCTCTATAGAGAAATTTGAGGTATTTAATAGGTTATTGGATGGACATTAGTTCTCTATTTCTTGCATTCTTTTTCTTAAATATAATTTGCCTTTATTCGTTCAATATCTAACATTAAAGAAAAATATTTACAGATTTATATATAGAGAATGTGTCCAAGGTACTTCATGAATAAGTAATCCATGTCCATCCTACTTCTATTGATGAGTAAGTGACAGCTGGAAATTCTGAAGAGGGAGATACCCAAGAGCCTTTAATCTCATTTGTTGAGCAAACAAACGAGGATTCTCCTTGTCTAGAGGTCCTAACTCCGAGAGTTGGGGCTGGGATTACCAGGTAGGTGTCAATACCAATAATTGAACCAACCATGGGTGGATGTTATTAACCATTTTGGTTAATTCACTACCTTTTTTGTTTGTTGTACTCTTGATGTTGATTAGAGGTGTGACTTTTTATTCAGTATCATCGACTTTGGAGACCAAGTCTAAGAGGGGGGATTTTTGCCATCTCCACCAACATTTGTAGGTGAAACTAAATCAATTCCAGTGGTAGAAGAACACAATGAATCCCTGAGAACACTAATCATGGAATATATCTCTCCCTTCGAGAGAGACTTTGAATCAGTCTTGGATACGTAGAAGGCAATTCACACCATGCGCTACATTTTCTAGTGGTACATTGGAATAATATTCAAGGAGACACATCTCGAAGACCATCCATCATGACTTAATCAAATTCTTCTCAATTGTTTCATGTTAGGATGCATGGGATTTGATTACCATGAGATCCCTCTTACAGTAAAGGTGATTTTCCAACAAAGGGAATATAAGTAGAGATCATAGTGGGCTGAGGCATAGTTTGTGGGCCATTTTGAAAACCATAGATCTGTTGTGTCCTAGGATTATCTCATCCATACTAAAAGGTGGAGTAGAATAAAGATTGACTTGATGATAAATCTCTCTGAATGGTTTACCTTCAAGAATAATTAAGTTTCATGAAGAAATATGTAGTCCAACTCTACTGATCCTTGGTGGGGGATTTGGAAAAAATAAGAGATGTTGTTGCTTCAGAATAGAAGAATATCCATGATTCTAAGGAGGATAATGTTATGCAATCATCCAGGATCAAGAAATTTGTGTAAAATTCTTTGGCTAAACCTCAATTTATAAAACCCCGTGTTGAGGAAAAAATATAAAATTTGGAAAAGCTTCTCCAGTATATGAAATTTCCCCTACGTGCTTTGGGACATAAATGAAAAGGTTTTTTGTTTCTAATCACTTGTTATTTCATTTTTCTTTCTCAATTTAATTGTAATAAAACATTGAAAATGACTCATTTGATTGAATTTCATAAATTTATAATTACAATGACAAGGATGATAGATCACTCTAATATTTTCTTCATCCATCAGTCTTAGTGAGCATAGTTCGACTGTTGTTAAGGTTATATAGACAACCTTACAAACTTTTTCTCTTTTAATTACATCACTGCAATTCATTGCCTAAAACCCATATAAATAATACTTATAGGGTGATACTCACCTTTTTCTTAGGCCTCCCTTTATGAGTTTTCATTATAAAAGTTTTGGGACTTTTTCTTTTCATTGCTCGATTTGTTCCTAAACCACACTGAGTGTAGGTCTTGTGAGATGAGAATTGATTTTTTTCCAAATTATCCTTTGTGGGTTTTCAAACTATCATGTATTTTGTATATTTTTTTGGGTGGTTTAAATTCATTAAGGCCGGACTAATTTTACTAGGGTTTTAGGTCAAATAGTGTTGACCATATGTTTTGAAATGATAACCCAAACAGGGCTTATGGGTTAAAATGTTTCGATATTCTTTAGATATCCAAAGGGAATTTGGGTCATTATTTTGTGATTTCTAAATCCAAAATAAGATATGAGATATGTATGTGAGGAATGGTCATAGACTAATTTTGAAAATTGGTTCCTGACATGAAATTTTCATGGTGTAAGGAAATAGAGTAGGTCTCTTCTAAGGATGAAATTACCACTAGTAAAAAAACATTTTTTGGGTGAAATTATGAAAATCGAATAAGGGTGTGTTATAGAATAGTCAAATAGCTACATCCTCTGGCTGAAATGACCTTTATGTGGTCGACTTATGAAAATACTACTGGGGAATGTTATAGTACATTCAGGAAAAGGATCTTCCAGAAATTTTGATATTCTATTATTAATGGTTGAAGAAAGTTTATAGAGATTTGGATTTCTCAAAACCAAAATAGGTGGTTTTCCTAGTGAGTATGTATGATAATGAAGGTTATATATTTATTAGCATTGGAAACAAATGTTAGACAACTCCTACATGAATTTGTCTTATGTGAAGGAGGGTACATTTTGTTAAATAACCGATGTCAAGGGGAAGGTCCCTTTTTGACAAGGGTTGAAGCATCAGGCAGTTTAATTTTATGTGACCATGACATTGACTAGGCAGATTAACGTATTATGGTGAGGATGTTAAGGACTATAATTCAAGGTATTTATCTTTGACTAAAATTTTAATGATTCTCTGATTATTGGTAATCTTTCTGGGAATGATCTGTTATATTCGGGTGTAAAGAGAGGAATGTTGTAAGTTTTAATATAAAGATCATGGAATCTGAAGAGTTTCATGGGGGAAAGGAATTATGGTGATAGAGAAGGTATCTCTTTTGGATGAATTTACCATTGGTTTACTAACCAGTTTTTTGGGAGAATTTATACAAATCCAATCGGGGCGTGTTACTACAAAGTCAAATAGTGGAATCTTTTTGCTGATAGACCCTAAAACTTTATTGGAGACTTATGAAAATCCCACTAGGGTGTGTTACCACATAGTTGGTAAAATTATTTCCCAGTAATTATTAAATTATATTATTTATGGCCAAAATAATTTTATTGAGATTTTGATTTCGCAGAACATAGAGTTTGGTTTGTGGAAGGAGGGTACCTGAATATGGGAGGAGCATTTTAAGTCAAAATTACTCAAGAATGGGGGAAAATGATTCCTACACAGGTATGACCCAAAAACTAAAAATAATGGTGCTTTATTTTTAGATCATACATATAAGACCATGTATTATATAAATAATAGGTAATATATGGCCTACCAAACCAAGGTTATTCGGGAATATTTCAGACATGATGGAAAAAATTACAAACCACAATCTTGGGGGTTCCTTGATTAGGAGAAATGATATGGTAAAGTATGTGGGGGATGACCATGAACCAAAAAATAATAATTTCATCAAATCTTGCAGATGCAGAAAAGATTCACCCAAGGGAAAAGTTACCACTGGTTGACAAACCTATTTTTTGGGTTATTTTAGGCAAAGACAACTGGGGTGTGTTATGGCATAGTCAAATAGTGAAATAATCTAGATTATCGGGCCATTAAATGGGTGAATCATTCAAATCCAACTAGTTTATGTTATACCATAGTCTGGCAAAGGAGTCCTTAGGTATCATAAATTCTATCACTAGTTGATAGAGAATGATTATAAAGATCTAAAAGTGTCTAAGATTAGAAGTATGAAGTGTGGAATGGGTATATCTGAATAAAAATGAAGTACTTTGACCAATATCGTTCATGGATTTTAGAGTTCTTCACATGGATCTCACTCATATGTAGGAGGGGACAACTATGTTTCCTTAGTATACCCATGAATAAGGTAACACAAATTAAGATATCCTGTAAATATCTTTGTTTATACACAAGAGAGTGGGGATTTTTTCTCTACCCTATGGATGGGATTAGGAAATTATGCCTAGGTTTCACTACGTATCTCATAGGAATGAGAATCAATCCGCACATAGTTCTTGAGGTACCATGCAATTTAAAGTCATACAGTAAAGACATCTAGTCTGCATTATAAGGTCTTGCAGCCAAAACCATGGAAAATTTGATGTGAATTGATATGCCTTAGTCATATAGGGAAATAATTTTATAAAAAATCATAATCCCACCGGATCTATGCTCAGTGTGAGAAACAAGGAGTGGAAAAGGATTCTTCCTCCACACAAAAGAAAAAATGAAGGGTAGGGGTGTTTAGATTTTGTGGTGGCTAGACTGGGATGTGATCCATGCATCGCTACATATCTAATTATAATAACAATCAAGACATATGTAGTTATTGAATCCAATATAGTTTAATGTCATGTGGTTAGGATGAAGATGATCTGACATGAAAGAGGGGAAATGTTGTAGATGGGACCAAGAATTTAAATATGTGCATCACTATATATCATGTTATGGGAGGAATCAATCCATACGTAGTTCTTTAAAGGTTCTTTATACAGTATTGACTCGTACACAGTGAGTGGATCATTTTTTTATTATCTTGGTTGGACCCAGGCTTGGAAATCTGGGTATCACTACATATCTCATTGACATGACAATCAAGCTACATGTAGTTCTCAGAAAGATCATGTAACTTATCATCATGAAATGAGGATATTAGTCATGTAGTTTAACATATTATGTTGTGTATGTGGGTCACCCGATATGGAAAGTAATATTGTGGTTTGACCAGGGGATAGGACTCGGCTATCACTATGTATCTTGTTTGATCAAGAATCAAGCCACACATAGTTCTCAAAAATAGTTTCCAAATCAGTAAGTTTTTTACACAGGGAAAATGGGATTTGATATTTTATGGCATTATGGTGAGGCCCAAGACATAGAGTCTAAGTGACACTATGTATCTCATTGGAATGAGAATCAATCCATATGTAGTTCTAGAAAAGTTCCACGTGCAGGTCTGATTCGTACATAGGGAAAAGGGGAATTTTTTTATTGTGGCTAGACCTAGGAAGGGAGGTTTGGGCGTCACTACATATCTAATTGTAATGAGAATCAAGACACAGGTAGTTCTTGAAAAAATGTGTAGTTGAGGTACCATCACCTGATATTATGATCTTCTCAAACACTGATTGAAATGTTTCATGGTTTTGTGTCATGAAATAAGGATGTGAACCATAAAGTTTAGACTTCATACATCCAAGATGATATGCTACATAGATTAGAGTATTACATCTCGAACTATACATAGTGTTATACAATTTAACATCATGCATCTAGGATGAATTCCATGCCTTTTAAAGTCATGTGATAAATACTGACTACATATTTTAACGTCATACAACTGATACATTCATCATATTATTACCTGAAATATTTATTCAGTAACCTTTCATTGGTATTCTGCCTCATTATTTGTACAACACTCTGATAACAAGGAGTAAGGTAAAACTACCTTCACTGGGTAAATGATCACAATCCCTAACCCAACTTTTTTGAGCTTAGTGTCTTCCATTATCTTCTCTATTGTGATCCTGGATGCATTGTCAAAATAAATCTTCCATGTTTGGGGGCCATTTTTAATAGAAAATATATCTTTATTTTTAACTTTAGTATTTAATGATATTGTTTTTGTAGAAGGATGTTCTGCGAGAAAATCTTCCAAAGTGTGGCCTTTAACTTCTTTTTAGGGAAAGAACCGTGTATCAAACTACTATAGGATAACCGCCCACCATCCCGAATTCCATGTCAACATAGGACGGATGAGGATATACTTGAGTGAGTTATTTAAAGAGAATAAATAGAACTTGTGGGGCTGCAAGTAATATCTAAATTTATTAAATCTAAAGATTAATGCAAGGAATTTATTCTTGATATCTAAATAATGAGTCTTAGCATCGATCATGGTTCTAATGAGATAATAGAGGTTGTTTTAAATCCCTATAATAATTATTTTTCAAGAGGAAGGAACCTAGTAATCGATCCAGACATGTGACATATTGAATTAGTGGCTTCCCCTCAAAGGGTGGCATTAATACTGGTGATCTAAAGAGATATTTTTTGAGACTATTGAATGCTTCCTGATAGTCATCAATCCACTGATACATGACTCCTTTCTTCATCAATTTGGAGGAGGGAAAACACTTTCTTGTGAGGTTGGATATAAACCACAAGATGTAGTCTAAGTGTCCTTGAATTCCTCTTAACTCTTTAATATTTAGAGGAGGAGACATGATAAGGATATCATTTGTCTTTTCAGGGTTGACATTGATACTATGATTCTGTTTGAAAAAACTGATAAATTTTACTAAGTTTACCCTAAAAACACATTTTAAGGGTTCATTTTCTGTTTATATTGTCTTAGCTTGTGGGAAATGGTCTCAAGATAATCTTGGTGGTCATAACATTGTCTAGACTTAACCACTATATAATCATTGTAGAATTAAATAAACTTACCTAGGAAGGGTTTGAAGATGTGATGTGTGTCACATTGGTATATGACAATGGAATTATTTAAGCCAAATGGAATTACCTAATTGCAAAATAATCCTTAGGGGGGCAGAAGGAGTAGTATTATTCATCTTCTAGAGCCATCTAGATTTTATTGTACTCTAAATAGCCATCCAAGAAGTAGAGGTCTTGATAACCATCAATCGCATTAATTTTTAGTTTTGTGCATGGAATTGGGAAGTCATCCTTCGGAAAATGCTGGTTGAGAGCTATGGATTCGATGTAGACCCTAAATTACACATTTTTCTTCTTTACTGGGACAATATTAGCTATCCATTTTGAATACTGAACTTATCGAATGGAGTTATCCTTGATGATTTTTTCAACCTTAGCCACAATTTTAAAGGTGTGAGTCAGTTGTGTCATTCTGGTTGTCTGTTTTTATCCATGGTGGCATTCTATAAATCCCAATTGGTGGGTGGCCACCTCAGGATCAAGGCCTATAATCTCTTTGTAATTCCAGGTGAATAAATCTTAGTGTTTCCTCAGGAAAGAGGTATATACCTCTTATTCATTGGAATTTATGGATGCACTAATCAAAGTGGTTCATAGATCTTCTTATATTCCCATATTTATTTCCTTGATCTCATTAATAGTGGTGGATACACCTTCCTCAAATACTAGAGGGGAATCCATGAGGTCTTCCTCCACTTATCCCTCATGATTTAACACTTCTTCCTCTACTTGGAAAGTAATTGATGAAGTAAGTTTCTCATAGTTAGGCGAGGAGTCGACATCTAGGTATTTGGAAGATGAAGAAACTATTTATAGATCAATTGGTGTCATGAGGCCTTTTTGGAGCTTCTAAAGTGATATGAGGGACTGAGAATGAGCATATTCATTTTCCTCAATTAACATGAAAACTTCTTCCGGGCAAGCTGATGGAGTAGGTATTTTTCAAATCTCAGGGGGTGTAATGAAGGAATCATCATTTGGGATTTCATTACTACTCAGAGAGTTGACAACTTATTCATTGCAGTAAGGATCAATTTTCAAGATTGAAATCAAAAAATTCGCTAATAGTTTGATCAAATACAGACTCTCCTCTTCTATTTTGTTGATGGGAATCAAATATTCTGCACTGGTCTACTTGAAAGGATTAGCTGGAATCATCTATAGACCATTTGGGGCTTTGATTCAAGTGACCTCATTAGTCATGTACTTCTTCCCTTCCCTATTATAGAATCTTGTGTCAATTTTTTCCATTGATATAATATTTAAGGCATTGTTGGTATGATGAGGGAATATCCACATGATGATGCAGCCAAGGTCTTCCCAGAAGAACCTTTAATTTATTATCTTGCTGAACAACCATGAATTATGAGTCATATATGAGATACCCAAACTGAGTCTTGAGTTTCATTTCTCATATAGTCTTTTTCACATTATTGTCATAACCTAGAAAAATTAGAGTAAAGGGGGACAACTAAGATTCATTAAAACCCAGTTGAAAAAGTATATGGAGAGGAATGAGGTTGACTTCTGATTCATTGTCTATGAAGGATCATCAAATATAAATTTCATTTATCCTACTAGATATATTCAAGTGTTTGAAGTGTCCCAGTATGATGTAAACCTCATTCGGGTCTCTGAAAGAGATGACCGTGTGGCATTCTATAGGATCATTCAATGCATGATACACTTTGGCAGTAGGTACTTCAACTTCAAATTATTGAGTATTTGACAAGGACTCTATGAGTACTTCCAGAAGGTATTTTGATAAAATTATGGAATCCAATATTGAAATCTTATCTGTAATTAGATCTATTTGGTTCAAAACATCAAACTTCTGGTCTAAAGGTTTGCACTTCCCAGTATGGGGATGCTATTTTTCTAGTGCTTTAGGAATTGAAGAACATGATGTGGATGGATCGACCCTTGAAAAAGGAACTGGAGGTGCTTCTTATGTCAGTGGATTAGGTCAACTAGGTCTCCATGCACGCCAAAGTTGATTTAGAGATGACATGTACTCTAGCTGATCTTCTAGGATGATTGTGTTAAGAAAAAATATTACATGTGTAGGTAGATTTATTTCTCCTATGGAGCTCATTGGAGGAATCTCCCATGAGTTTCGTTCACATAGATAGTTCGAGCAGGGATGCGGTTAGAGTAGTGACTCCTGGCATGACAGTGTCTTCCCCTATATCTTAAACTCTGACATCCTCTTCCTCTAGTTCCCTAATCAAATGTAGGTAATTAGAGTACATGGTCTCACTCATCATTTGATAAGGGGTTCATTAAGTTACTAACATTAATAGAACCTAAGATCAACTCATCATATAATGAATATATCATCTGGTAGGTTAAAACTTTTTGAACCATTTGGAGGGGTGATTCCCATGCTTCTAAGACTATAGGAATGAATTCTTCTAAAGTTAAAGAAAACGTTGGATTTGGAATAGACTCATATTCTTGAATTTTTTTTCTTACTCTTATGACCATGTCACTTTTTTGAAGACTGGATTTCAAAGGACTGAGATGCCGATGGAACCAGTTATGTTGCAGTGAAAGTAGTTGAGGGAATAATTGGTTGTTTCAACTATTTTCATAGGATAGTAAGAGTCTAGTAGATCATATTTATGACCATAAAATTATTAGACTTCTATGTATCCTTACTGTTAACTTTCTAACATTAATTCTTCTCCTCTAAATTGGTGGTAGAGACACATGCTACTTGATCAGGTGGCTTACCCAACTTCACTTGCCTAGAGTCCACTATCTTTTGCAGGATGTCTTTGAAAATGAAATATTCTTGGATTTTGTGCCCCAGTTCTCTATGTAAGGTTCAATAGTTTTGGATATCTTCATCACCATACTTTTTTGGATTCTTAGGTTTGGAAACTTAATCAAGTTGTTTTCCAATGCCAAGATGAAGTAGTCATGGACTTGGTCACTTCAAAAACAATAGACCTTTTTCTTCATATCCTCAAATTGTTTTCACTTATTCTCCATTTGAACATATAGATGAAATAGGAATTATTTCTAAAGTTTTGGAGGTGGAGAATTATGATATGGTGCAGAATTTGGATTAGAAGTAGGTGTAGGGGCTTGATTAAGTGTAACAGTGGCAGCCTCATCATTCCTCATTCTCTTTCCTTGATCTAAAATAATTACTCGAGACTAAGCCTTAGTCTGTAAGATAGAGTCTTTCACTCTTTGAGAAATCTTAGTGAGGTCCCAAAGCCTTCCTATTTATTTAAAAGGGATGAGTGGTGTGCACAATTCATCACTAAGATTCTATATAAATATTGGGAAAACGAATTTTTTAGGAAGCTATTGGTTTAAACAGTATATCAATCCTTTCCATAGAGAAATAAAATCTGAGTCCCTATCATTACCCCACTATTTATAGTCTGAGAGTTCAAGGAATATTTTCTTATGTAATATCAAGATTAATTGGAATATAAACTTCTGAAGGAGATCTTCTCACTCTGTAATTGACCGAGCTTGTAATCTGGTGTACCATACAAAGGATGGTCCTTTTAATGACTACATGAAGCACCTAGTTTTTACTGCCTCTTTTTGTTTAGGGTTCTTCATCATGGGATCCCAGTGGGATAGGAAATGTTTCATATACTACTTTGGGTCCCTATGACCATTGAAAATTAGAAATTTAGGATTCTCGAAGTTCAGTAGTAGGAGAATCAGACCAACTCATTTGGGGTAAGGCTTCTTCTTTGGTTGCACTAGTGCACTCCATTCTCCCATGGATTCTAACCGATTCATTAGTGAATCAATGGTATTCATTAACCCTTGAGGAATGTATTATTGTGTAGGAGCTTGAATAGGGGCAGCAGCTGGTACGACCATCTATGGCGGCACTGCGGGTATTTTTAATGGGTATCCTATGGGGGTAGGCTGGTAAGGATGCACATGTACCCTTTCTGGTTGTATACCCAATGGATGGAATTTCTGATCTGATTTTGTGGGGTCTAATTATATTGGTGGATGGTATCCCATGTTGCGTAGATGTTTTGGATCTGTTTTAGTTGTTTTGGAAAAGCATCTCTATTGAGGTGCACCATCTGGGAGTATGAGATGAGAATCTGTTTGTAGAACATATCCAGTTGGAAGGATACCTTAGAGTAGTTATTCATTAAATATCATTAATTATTTCATATCTTAATCTTATTGAGAAAATATTCCCTGAAGTGTGAGGGTTCCAACCCTTTAGGGGAGTATGTGAGGTACAAAATTACCTTTTCCCTTTTCATTATTAGGTTCTCTCTAAGGAGGTAGTGGTAAAGTGATTGAGGGAAAATACAGGTTCAGGGTGAGTCATTGGTTCAGGTTATGCACACCTCCCTCAATCATTTCAGTGTGTTCCATATTTTGAACCAAAACTTCCACCTCCAACACCTCCTTAGAATTGCCTCCATTTTATATATGATATATAGGGGTAGTCTTAATAAAATTCATTGGTACATAATTTATCGCTGGAATTTTATTTGTGTCTTTGTGAGACTTCATTTTTCTACATCCCCCATGAGGCCTTGTCCTCTCATTCACGTGTTTTCTGGGAACCTCTTCATGGATGTTAATCTAAATGAAATCTCTAGATAGTTCAGTCATGGGAATTCCAAATAAAGATATAAAATCACATGATGGGATGAACTAGAAGGAATTGTTCTGCATCATTCCCTCTAATTGGGAAAAAACAAATTCCATTGAGTAGGAGGTTACTGAGGAGAAGAATCCCACATCCCTGAGGGTTGGGACGGTTCTTGTTCCACTCTTATAACTCTTCAGGGTTGGTTTCCTAACCTCAAACATTATATTAAAAAATTCACCAGACCCACAGGTTGGGGCTACTCCTGGATTATTGTGGATGTTTCTTCCATAGATTCCATTCAAATTTTATAGAGTTTTTTTTTTGAAAATGGGATGGGCTCATCATATGGTATATACAAGAATCACCTACTTTTGAATATCATTATTCTATTTATGAAATTTGTATTATCTAACAACTGACTGACCCTAAGTTGGATGCATGCTTAATATTTTCAAATGCTTAATGAAAAATTCTCTCAATAGCCTACTCTCTTTTTTCCCAATATTAGTGATAGTTATTTAGGGCCTATTTTTGTTGATCATATCCTCAATTGTGAATAGATTCCATTTTTTGAAGTCATCCTGAAGCTATGAAATTTCATGATTCAACTCTTGGTGGGCTTTGCTGGTTGGTGGGCATGGTGAAATGCAACACTCTATGTTCACCCCATCATCTGATACAAACACCAGATAGGGAATCTGTAGTAAATGTTATAATCTTTTTAATGTTCTCATCCATACGCATTGAAGCGATCTTTTCTATTTATCATATTTTGGATGTTTTATAGCTTGGAAATCCACTAAGTCAACTTGGAAGTGATCTTTTCTATTTATCAGACTTTGGATGTCATGTAGCTAGGAAATTCGTGAATTCAATTTGGAAATGTCTCCCTTACATTACCTTAACATGACTTTGATACTCATCATAGGGTAATACTTTTTCTCTCAAGTTACAAATATTGTTCCATATATTTAGGTAGATTTCATGCACACAATCTTCTAGAAAAAGCTATGGAATGGTGTATTGAGGGGTGGATAAAGGACAGAACATGACCAGTATGTCATCTTTAGATATATATTTCCTTATGTTCAGCATTTCATCTTTTTCTTTCTCCAGAGGCTCCTCAACCTGGTCTAAGAAAATCATACATTTCACTTATACTTTATTATAAATAGACAGATTGGTAGGGGCTTCCTTTTCCATAGTGAAAGGCAGGCAGTCCCAGGGTGGCTTAGAGAATAAAAATTACCTTGGGCTATCTTCCAACTGAGAAAGTATTTCACTTTTTAGTGAAAATGTATCATATATGATTTTCCTTGTTTTACCAAGTGCCTCATAGTAGTAGGAATTTCTCATCACTACATTTCCAAGGAGAGGGCCCTCATGAATAAGTGAAGCACTACTACAGAGATAAATTTCACAATGAATTTCATCATGGGGAGGACTTCCATGGTGGATTATATCAAGGGGAAGACCCTCTTTCTATTTGATATTTTTTCCATATTGAGGGTTTTCATGACTCTCATCATGAGATAAGATATCAGGATTGATCATATTATAAATATGAAGCAATACTCAATGGTGAACTATCTGAGGAAGACTTTAATCATTACTACCAATGCTCCCATAATTTTCTAATAGGAGAGTAAGATCTTGAGCTTCCATAGATAAGAATATGATGGATTCAATAACTCCATCATTTATTAGAGTTGGATCAAAGATAATCTATTCATTTTCTAGTAATCTCTAGTGAGGTTTCTTTTTAGATTCCTTCTTGTGAGAAACGGGGACCACTTGCAGGGGAAAGTGGTTTTGATGTATGGGATCTTACTTGACTAGCTCTTATGTTGTTGTTGGGATTTACTGATAGATTTCTAGAAATTTGGAAGGGTTTTGTGTCTTCCTTATAGTTTACATTGGAATCATCATATTACCTTCTATTGGAATGGGTGTATGTTCCTGGTCTAGTTTCCCATATATCATGGGGGAGTTTTCCCCATGACCCTCTTAGATGAGAGTAAAGGTATGTGTCTTCTCTAGGGTGACATACTG
Source organism: Viscum album (assembly GCA_963277665.1). NCBI lineage: Eukaryota > Viridiplantae > Streptophyta > Magnoliopsida > Santalales > Viscaceae > Viscum > Viscum album. The sequence goes on along the minus strand of OY728128.1, from coordinate 715,232,297 downwards.
ATGAGACACCCCATTTTTTTGGATGGAGCTATATGTCCATCCTTCTTACACTAATGTTTTCATCATTACGATGTCTATGTAAGTCATTAGGATGTGGGCATGAATTTTCATCTTCCCTTTCACCATTTTCAGTATATTCCTAGTGACTTTAATGAATGCAACAAAGATATTTCTCATTCCATATCTAGAGCAAGGGTATGTGTCTTCTTCAGTCTTCCATTTCCTGCCAGCGGATACTGAAAGTACTCATGTTTGGGGGTATAGAGTTAGGTCTCCCCTAATTAATCTATAGGACTTTCCAACTAACTTCTTTAAGTGATTCCACACAAGACTACTAGAAGTATTGATATGTGCGGGCAGGTGTGCACTCCTACCCATGGTTTTCCGCTGAATTTGACCGGTGGACTTCTTGGTACACCACTAGACAATGCTGCTGGAAATCCTGATTGATGAGGGTGGTTGTATGTTATTATTCATGGATTTCTATAGAATTTTAATTTTGGTATTCCTAGGATTCTTCCAAACGTTTCTACTATCCAACTGAATTATTATGGGTGGGTGTATGCACCCGCTTGCAATTTGTCACCACATTTAGTTGGTGGGATTATCCAAAGGGGTAATAGATGTAGCCAAGTTTTCTATTGTCCAGTTGTTTCCCTCGGTAGTCCATATTTTATTCCTAGTTCTAGATGAACTATTCCAAACTACTGAGGATGGAACCCCCCCATCATGTTGAGGTTTCACTGTTTCATGGCATTGGTGGTGGCGATTGCTGGTAGGAGCCCTTTTGAATGACCCCTTTGTCTTCTGGACAAGGTTTTTATGGCCTCTTGATACATGTCCCTAATATTATGTAGGTAATGGTTATTTCATTTAAGAGATAGGCTCCTGAAATGGTTGAAGATGGTGATAGGTTTCATCTTCTTTCAGACTACTGGTCATCGCTAATTGGATGATCGATGGGGATTTGTGAGAAAGAGGGCATGTTAGGAAGCCTCTGAGGTCAAGATGGTACCATTCTAATGATACTTTTGAACTAGTGTGTTTGATAACAAAAGTGGAATATGTTGGGTTGGTAATGAAATACTCTACCTGGATAAGGACTTGGCATGAATGACAGTTGGGGCATGAATCTGAGAGAGTTGGTACGATGCCATTTGGATTGAAGGGATATCCAGTTGAAAGTTCCTGTAATATAGGTGACAAACACAAATGATAAAACCCCATCAAAGCAGCATCTAATTAAAATAAGAAATTCACTATTTATAGTCTTGCTTGGCCCTATTTTTTCAGAGCGAAAGGGGCCTGAAAGTTGGGTGACACTATAATCTTGGTTATGGATTTACATCAGGTTCACCCTTTTTCGTTTATGAAAAAAATGTGTAGTTGATGATCAATGATTGATTTTAGGGGGTTGAGTTTTTTGAAATCATTCACATCAAGTTCACAATTTCTAAATTCTCTCCAATGGGATTTTCTCTTGGAGTGGGAAACACCCAAAAATTCTATATTAGTGATAACTCATGCACCTTCATTCCAAATGTAGGTGCTCATTTGGACAATGGACCAATGATACTAAAGAACTCACATCGGTTGAGAGTATGGGAGGTCGGGATCATCACACCTTTTTTAGGGGAATTATTCTCTACTTCAGTACTCTCTTATAGATTTAAGATATGTTCATTAATCCTTCATAAATTACCAAGTATGATGTGGGACACCCTTGAATTAACAATCAATTATTATCAAGTATATTACATAGAACCATCTGTATGTATCTTAGGTACTTCATTAATGGAGATGTTTGCATTTATTTGAGTTTCTCCAAAATGGTATCATCTTATGTACTAATTATAGATTATTTGGTCATCATTACAATGATGTTGGTTTTCAACCACACAGTGGGTCACTATGTAGTGTATCAATTTTCCAGGGATATGGGAGTTGTTTTGATGTTGGGATTAAACCCAAGAGATGGGCTTCCAACGTATCATTGTGAAAGGAACCATGACCCATGTAGTTTGGTTCCACTTAATGGGGAACATCATACCTTTTAAGGTTATGTGGTAAGGACCGAACCATGCAGTTTAATTTCATATGGTAAGGACATCTAGGTGAATGGTGCCTAGTCAAAGTGTGGTGTGGGACTTATACTGAAGCATCTCGGGGAACTGAGAAGGGATATAGATTCCTAGTTTGGATAAGACTCTACTTGGAATACAGCCCAGAGAGAATTAGGTTTGATTTAGGGGGCTAGGTTTGGACCTCAGGGAGGCTTCCTACATATCCCATTTGGATGAGAATCAAAGCCCACGTAGTTCAGTTGTGAGGACCCATACCTATGGGGGCCTTTTGAAAGTTTGTCTCGTAGGGAAGTATAGCCCTTTGAGAAGATTTTTTTAGGGATTACTCCTAAGAAGGATTCCCTGGTGATTTGAGGTTTGGTTGGGGATTAATCTTGAAGAGTATTCCCTAGTGAATGAGTATGGAGACATAGTTGTGGCTTATAATTAATAGGAGGCCCATAGGTTCAATTGGGACTTTCACTTGGAATGATTCCCAATGGTTTAGGATTGTGGAGATTCCATGATCACCACCAACCTCTAAGCCCACATGAGTCATGATCAGTGTGAGAAACAAGAGGAAAAGGTGGATCCTAGAAACCACATGATCTACTTTTCCCTAAGTTCAGAAACATGGCCTTGATTGCCATCACCTATAAAGGCCCTATGAAGGAAGATGAGAGGTAGATCCAAGAAAGGATTCTCTGCCAAAACATGCATTAGACTCTATGAATTTTGTGATTGTATCCAACCTATAAGACCACTTGAGTCATGATTTAATGTGAGATAGAAGAAGTGGAAGATCCAGAAAACCACGCGATCCTCCTTCCACGGGTGGAAGAGGTCAGGGTGATGGCACATCCCTCTCATCACTGTACCCTAGACCCAAAAGAAGATAGAAAGGGATTTGAAGTGCCCATATCCCCTATTATTTTTGTAACCAAGATAGTCACATTTGGTAATATATTTGGCTATGAACCATCAGTATAGATAAGGAGGAATTAATGAAGTGGGATAGGTCTTGTAAGAGTGGCTAAGGGATTTCCCACTACTACAAAACAGGCTTTTAATAGCACAGGCCTCTATCAGTGCTAGAAAAAAGCACTAATAAATGGAACCTATATAAGAGCTAAAACAAGTGGTGATAAATGGTACCTTTTATTAGAACTTTTTTTATCATTGATAAAAGGTACCCTTTATCAGTTCTTTTTTAGCACTAATAAAGGGTACCTTTTATCAACGCTTTATTTGTAGAACTCATAAAGGGTACCCTTTATCAGTGCTTTATTTTTAGCGCTCATAAAGGGACCCTTTATCCGTACTTTTTTAGCGCTAATAAAGGTCCTAAAAATAAAATAATTCAATAAATAAAAAATAAAAATGAGTTTATTAAAAAAATATTAATAATTTTATTAATAAAATAATTATTGATAAAAATAAATAAATTCATTATACTATATATAAATTATAAATATTAATAAATAGTATATATTAGATATATAGATATATGAAAAATAAAAATTAAACAAATGAAAATTAAACAAATAAAAATTAAAAATAAGTAAATTGAGAAAAATATTAAACATTTCATTAATTGAATAATTATTGATAATGTTAATAAATAATATATATTAAATATATAGATATATATGAATGTATATAATTAGGATTTATATAATTACAAAATATTTATTATTTACATTAAATATTCATATGTTTAGTGAATAAAGGTTTATAATTCAAAATTAATATGAATTAAAAATAATGACTAATTGCATCGAGTAATGGACATAATTAAATGTTGTTTGATATTTTAATTTAACATAGATTAAACATGTTACATTGATTTCACATATATGTAATTAAGGTATTTTTATCTTCTATATATTTATTTACTATGTTTTAATATTTTTAATATGTGTTCATCTTTATTTCAATATATATCCATATTTTTCTAATAATTTAAATTTAATTAATAAAACTTATCCATTTTTTCAATATTGTTAAAGTGTACTAATTTTTAATTTATTCAATTTCACTCATATTTAATATGCATGCACTTAAGATTAAATATTCATTATTAATGTTAAAAAATATTTGTAAAAAAATATTTATAAATAAATATATTTATAAATGTGAATTTATTATATTTATACATTTATATATTGAGATTTATAAATAAATAAATATTATTTTTTTAAAAGTACTTATATAATAATAAACAATTAAATATATATTTTTAAATAATTATTAAATTTATAATAAATTTATTTAAATAAGGAATATATTTACTATCTTTATATTTAAATATATTTATTAAACATATAAATATATATATAATTATATATAATGATATAAATATTATTTTTAAAAAAATATTTTTATAAATATAAATAAATAAATGTTTAAATAATTATAAAATTATAATAAATATATTTAAATAAAGATTATATTTACTATATTTATATTTATATTTATTTGTTAAATATATATAATTATATAAATATATTTACAAAATATTTTATTTTTAATTATAATTATAAATCCTTTATTAGCACTTTTTTAGCACAAACAAAGTTGTATCTTTATCATCGCTTTTTTGGAAGCGCTAATAAAAGTGTATTAATCTATTTAAAAAACTCCAACCAGTCACAAACTTGTTGTAATATCTAATGCTTTCTATAAAAGAAACCATCTATCGGTGCTCCTCCTCAGTGAATCGAAGCTCAAATCAAGCCTCAAATAATTCCAAGGCTCAAATAATTCAATGGTCAAATGAATCCAAGGATCGAATGTAAGTATTTCTCTAATTTCTCTCAAATGTAAGCCTTTATCTACTTTCTATTGGGGAACTCATGGTGTAAAATATCAATGGTTTTGGCTGTGGTGGAGGCCATTTTTCAATTGTGAGCGTAGTGAGTTAGCCATTTTGTATATTTGGCCATGGAGAACATCCATTTTGATGCTTGGGATTTTTAGTTCATGAAACACCTATACTATGAGCCTTCCCAACTTTAGTTCTAGGCCATATGAGTATCTTCTTCCTTCTCAATTGCAACTATGAACTAATGTAAGGGATTTTTGAGATACTCTTTTATTTATGTGAAATTGTGAATGTATCATGCTTTATTTTAATTGGATAAAAATTGGAATTAACTATATGGTAGAAGACCCATCCCATTTTACATCATCTATATAATTTTGTATGTATCAATTTTCATAATGGTGGTTGGGTAGCCAATAAGACCACATCCTGGTGTATTAAACTGACTAGTTTTTTTTGTATTTACGTAGTAGAAACTTTATATGGGGAGGGATGTTTTATAGATCTGTTAATTTTTGTGATTCTACATAGATTTTTGAGTGAATTATGTTCTGTATAATTAGAAAATGTGACCTCATAGGAGTCATTCCATATTAGTAGAGGCTAGTGTGTATCAGACATATATTGTAAGGGTTGGTGTGTTTTTCTCCCTTTTTTATGATATATCTTATTGATGTGTATAATTTATTTATGTCAAATTACTTATAAACCTCTCTATAATCTTAAGGATGGGTCAATTTTTATTAGATGGCCTCCCTAGAATCCTTCATATGGGTAGATATGATGTGATGACCTTCCTAGAATCCTTGGGATAGGTCAGTGTGGCGATATGACAACCTAGGAGTCTTGATATGTTTTAAAATATTTGATATACCATTAATATTAAATGTAATAATTCCCTAGGTTGTTACATCAATTGTACCAAAAAATAGAATGTTGGTTATCAAATTTTATATATTAGAAATTAATTTTAGGTATTCATCATTTTAGTTCTATATGTATTTGTTCCACCCCTATTAATCTCTTATTACCATCCGTGTATATGAAATAATTATTTATTTATAAAAATGTTTTATTAATGAATGTTTATATCTTCAGATTGATTTAATGATAGTTTAGTATTCTTGTTTATCATATTTAGGTTTCTTATTACTCCTTGATTGCCTATATTATATTTTCATTTGTTTAGGGGATTTAAGAAAGACTTTATGTGGTTCAAACAATTGTTATTATTTAAATTCATTTCTTGAGACCCATCTCCCATATCTTTTAAAGATAAATTTTATCCTCATCAGTTTCATATTTAGAATAGTTATTACATTTTTTTTCTTGAGGCTAACCCCCCATCTCTTTTATGTTTCTTGTACAACTCTACGTAGTAGCCATCCCAGGTATGATTACCACTTATAGTATTTCAAGAAATATATGTTTATGTCCAAAATAGACAGACGATGTGTGTCAAACAAAAAAAAATGCAATGATAAATGTTATAGAGATGAGCTGATGAGCATGAAAGTTGTCTATAACATTAATCTTTGAATAAATTCAGAGGATAAAACCTACCGTAGTGGAGTAATTATTTTATTAAATTCAATTAACCATTTTCTTCAAAGAATACTGAAATTATTTGAAACAATCAAATGTTGAATTTTCTCTAACTTTCCCTCTTTTTCCATTATATGAATAGAAATGAAACTTCCTCTGATAAATTACAGAGGTAATCTTGATGTTTTCACATTAAAATCATTTTCCATAGATTTAATGTATTATTTTCTTATTTATGTTTAATTTAGTTATTTATTAGTATTAATCCCATAATAATTTTTTTCTTATACAGGTGGATTATTTTATTAGAGATGCTGTGGTCTGTCAATTTTTCATGTCTTTCCACAATGTTGACATTTATCACTTTCCTTTAAGTTCCCTACACTACCTTTTTAAGAAGAGTAAAAATGTTGCATCTACTCAATCATAGAGTTAATATTGATGTTTCCATAATAAAATTATTTCCCATATAATTAATGTATTGTATCATATTTACATTTATTTTATTTCTTTTTAGTATTACTCACATAAGAATTATTTTCTTATATAGGTGTATTCTTTATTTGATTTGGGGTGGTCTGTATATATTTAATGTATTTCTACACAAAAACTTCCACAGACTTTTTCTCCCTCAAAACCTTTTTTCCCTAACAGATTTGGCATTTATCACATTCCTTAAAGATTTCTTCACTACTCAATCACATAGGAAATCGTGATTTTTGAATAATAAAATAATTTTCCATAGAATTATTTTTTTTAATATTTATGTTTCATTTATTTATTTTTAGTATTAATTATATAACAGTTTTTTTCTTATATAGGTGTATTCTTCTGTTCGAGGTGAGGTGGTTTGTTTGAACTGAAAACATTTCATATTGATTCGATGTTCATAGCCAAAAAAAACTTTCCTATTTTTGAAATATATAAGAGTGTAGGAAGATCATGTTTCCATTATGGTGACTTTTAATGATATGATGGGAACATGAGGTTTCTTTACACTTCTAGAATCAACAATGAGAAAGGTTTTTTCACTAAGAATATGGACTCAATATGTAGTGTCAGAAGTTTAATAGAGAAATGCAATATAAATCATTATAACATTGATATTTAGAAATTTTTTGAGACTTTGAAATGGGTAGGAATCATTCGCATCTCAATATGACACATGGGGTGATAGGTATGACTCAAATTGGTTCTTTTTATTTAAAATTAATATTAAATTTAGTAAAAAAAGGAAATTTACATACTCAAAACTGAGAAAACAAATTCAGATTGTTTTGGTAATTTAATAAAATGATACATATGTTGTTTCTGATGTGTAGGAATCAACTGCACCTCAATCTGAAACATGATGTGTCAGTCACGACTCAAAGTGTTTGTTATCAATTTAAAATGGACACTTTAGTTCAAAAAATTTAACTCACTGAAAACTAAGAAAATATTATCATATTTTCTTGATAATTTAATACATTGATTCATAAATAATTTTTTACGTGTAGTAATCAAGATCATTTCAAACTGATACATGATGTGATTGGTATGAGTCAAAGTGTGTGTTTCCTGTTTAAAATGAAATTTTAGTAAAAAATACAAGTGACATACTCAAAAAGGAGAAAAAGAATTAGGATTGTATTTATAATTTAGTAAAATGATCCATAAGTAATTTGTGATGTTTAAAAATCAATCTAATTGTAATTTTTTGCACGGTGTGATAGGTATGACTCCAAGTGCATCTTTTTATTTAAAATTGATATCAATTTTAGTAAAAAGGAAAACTAACATACTCCAAACTAAGAAAACACATTCTAATTATTTTCATAATTTATGGAAATGATCCATAAGACATTTTTTATGTATAGGAATCAACTATGTCTCAATCTGATATAAGATGTGACCAGTAAGACTCAAAGTGTCCATTTTCAATTTAAAATTGACATTTGAGCTCAAAAAGTGTCACTCAATGAAAATAGAGAAAACATGCTCATATTTTCTTTATAATTTATGAAAATAATTAACAAGAAATTTTTTATGTGTAGAAATCAGTTTCACATAAAATCAATACACTATGTTATCAGAATGAATAAAAGTGAGAGTTTCCTATTTAAAATGACATTTTATTATATAAGATAAGTGACATACTATAAACCAATCAGACATATTAGTATTATTTTTAAAAAATTTCCAAACTATCTATAAGTAATTTGAGATGTGTATGAATTATCTTCACCTCAATCTAATGCATGGTGTGATCGATATGACTCCAAGTGAATCATTTTATTTAAAATAAACATCGATTTTAATAAAAAGGACAATCAACCTTCTCAAAACCAATAAAATGCATTTGTATTGTTTTGATACTCTAGGAAAATGGTCCATAAGTAATTTTCTATTTTTTTTAATCATCTTTATCTCAATATGATACATTAGGTTCTTGGTATGACTCAATGTGTTCGTTATCAGTTTAAAATTGATATTTTAGTTCAAAAAGTACCACTCATTGAAAACTAAGAAATCACACTCATATTTTCTTGAAAATTTAGGAAAATGATTCATAATTCATTTTTTGACATGTATAAATTGGTATCATTTCAAAAATATACAATATTTGATTTTTATGAGTCAAAGTGTGTGTTTCCAGTTTAAAATGACATTTTAGTAAAAAAGACAAGTGACATACTTAAAACATAGAAAATGCATTCATATTATTTGGATACTTTGGTAAAATAGTCTATAAGTCATTTGAGACATTTATGAATCATCATCACCTCAATATGACACACGGTGTGACCAATATTACTCTACGTGTGTCTTTTTATTTAAAATTGCCATTAATTTTCATAAAAAAGTCAACTATCATACTGAAAACTCATCAAACGCATTTGGATTGTTTTGATACTATAGGAAAATGATCCATAAGTAATTTTTGATGTGTAAGAATCATTTTCACCTTAATCCAATATAAGATGTTCCCAGTTAGACTCAATGTGTTTGTAGTTAGTTTAAAATCAACATTTTAGTCCAAAATGTATCACTCACTAAAAACCAAGAAAACACACTTGGATTATCTTGATAATTTTGGTAAATGATTCATAAGTTATTTGTGACATGTTGGAATTAGACTCATATCAAACTAACTCATGATGTGACCAATATGAATCAAAGTTCATGTTTCAAGTTTAAAATTACATTTTAGTATAAAAGACAAGTGATGTACTCAAAACCAAGAAAACACATTCATATTGTTTTTATACTTTAGGAAAATGATTCATAAGGCATTTGAAATGTATAGAAATTAGTCGCACTTAAATATGAAACACGGTGTGACTGGAATGACTCTAAGTGCATCTTTTCAATATATAAGTGTCATTTTAGTTTAAAAGGCACATCACATCACCAAAATCAAGAAATCGAGCCTAGATAATGACTGAATGTGAATAAGAAATGGTGTGAAATGTAAGAATCAACTGTAACTCAATATGATACATAGTGTTCCTAGTACAAATAAAATTTTTGTTTAAAATTAACACTTTATATTAATTTATTTCTTTATATAATAGAAAACAAAAGAATTTGTGTCTTATATTGGTGTGTTTTTTGCTCGAGCAATGGTGGTTTGTTTAGAAATATCACAATTTTGGGTCAGGATCAAAAGAAAAGGGAACATTGATGTTTTTGAATGTATGTAATAACTTTTTCTTATGTAGTTTTATAAACAACTATTTGAAATGTCTATAATATAGTGTATTTTTTCCAGTATTTGTATTCTAAATTTCATTTCATTTTAATTCTATTTTGGAACTTGATTTTGTTGATATCTGGTGGTGTTTTTAGTGCAGCGATGTGCTACTACAGCACATTGCACTGGTGCTTCAGTGTGGTCTTACATCACACAGTAGTAATCCTCTTTATAAGTTATAAAAACAGTGCTAATAATGGGGTCATTTATCAGTTCTTTTACAAACACTAGTAAATAGACCCTTTACAAGTGCTCTTATAAGCACTGATAAAATACTAGGCCTTTTAATCTTTCTCTGGTAGTCATTGCTGATAAAATCCATTTTTTCACTGTTAAAGGCCAATTCTTTAGTAGTTTCCCTAAAATTGGTTCTAATAGAAGAGAAGAGGATTTCATTCCATGTCTCCCCATATGGAACTAGAGGTCCCTGGTCTTAGAGATGGCATGCAAAGCACAAGGATCCAACCCCTATCTCTAAGACCATGAGATCCCTAACACTACACCCAGGGTCAGGGTCCTTATTACCAAAAGTAATGAAAACTCACATGAACCCAAAGGACCCTACCTATTAGGTAGGACAAGTCTGGTACACCTTTGAACAAAGAAATGCATACCCAAATGGGAGACACATCATTGTTCCTCTTACCATGGTTTTTCAAGTCTTGAGGCTTCGGTGGAGGTTCCAATTTGGTCCCCCTAATATGAGGGATCCAAAGGAGATGGGTCCTTTCCATTGGTGTCTTGAAATAGGGGTCAAAGGAGGATCACATTGGTCATGTCTTGGAGAGTAAAGGTGCTTCACAGAGGACTTATAAGAGCTTCAAGTGATTCGTGCATGAGAAATAGGAATGTGTGCACTGGATATGCCTTTGGAAATAGACCACCTAAGTAATAACACTTGGGAAAGGCTTTATCCTAGGCACCATAGGTCTCCTCAAGTGTCCCTAGATAGGTCTCATACAGGTCTCTGATTAGGGAAGCGTCCTCCCATAAGTGGTTATCCACTAGGGGTAAATAGGTTCCTCATGCAGGTGTCTTATATTTCAGACCCTGAAGGGACTTTGATCCCACTATCCATCTTAATTCTCTCTTTTCTTGGGTTTCATAAGGATACCTGAGTTATTTTTAAGGACTTGTGTGAAGGGGTTGTGCAACCATAGCTTCAAATATTTATTCTAATTTTTTATTTGTTCAAATAAGGATCCCCTGGGTACTATTTATAGGTAACTATGGAATCCTAGTTGAAGGATTTATTCCACTCAGGTACCTAGAATAGGTGTTCCATATAGGTCCCCAGCACAAGGGTGGACTACATTTTAGTGACGTATAGGGGGTTGTGTAAGCCTTCTGATGCGTAGGTGTGTGTGTACGTGCTAGGTTGGGAAATTTCCACTGATTATTCTTAGGTAACTTCACCTCTATAAAATTATTGAGGTTCGATTTATAATATTTTTATCCCCCTTGACTAAAAATAGTGTCCAAAATGCATCAATGTATCTCATTAGACAAAACAGCTTCATATTTGGTGTATATATCTCCCCATTTCAATATAGTGTCTTGGAATAAAGCCTAAATAGTATTATTTGTTGCCCAAAATTATTAATTAATTTTTTATGAGATCAATAATTATTTCTATGAATTTTCTAATTATTATAATTGATATAAAATTCACTCAGTTTCAACTGATTATGGAATTATGAAGATTACTTAATCTTTCCATAATATTTATTCTATGTTTATGCCATTATTACATTGGTTGAATGTTTTATCTTACTAAGAATTAAATATCACCCCTAATTATGATTCTATTTCCCTAGTCCATGAAGAAAATTATGAAATGTTATATATTTAATGGGATAAGTATGTGGAAAATATGTGGGAGGCGTTGAAGACTTATTTTTGATTAATTTTTTTCTTATATAGTGAAAAAAATATCCATTAGTTTAGAAAGACATTGATTTTTTTAGTTTATGTTTTATCCTAATTCTCTAAATATGTAAACCAAAATGGTATTGGTAATGTATTAAATGATATATTTGTTTTATTTAATTTTATTATGGGATAGTTATGTCAGGTAATCTATGGTTTTTAACAAATCCATTATGTAAAGTTTGTGTTTTTGGCACCAGATTGGGGAGTGTAGGTCTAGGGAATCACACATGGATTATTATAAAAGCTTATATAATGAAAAAATATTATATTTATATCATGGTTAATATATTGGAGATAATTAAATAATTATCATGATGTAAGGATCGAAACTATCCAACCAAAACATGCATGAAAAATGGAACACTTAACTCCTAAAATAAATATTTTAATGAAAAATATTAATAAATGGGTGATAAGATGATACAGGTGAATCATATTGGGTGTTATAAATATGAATATGGTTCTATTATATATTATTAATAAATCTAAATTTATTATATATGAGGTTAAGAGCTCATGCAAAGTAATTCGGTACTTAAGGTAAGGGTTCTTTGTCTCAATATTATTTCATTGACAAATGTTCCATGTTATGACCCTATTTGTGTTTCTATGTTCTATATACTACTCATTTTATATTATATATCATTAATATCTTTATATACATGGTATTTAATGTTCAGTTTTTAGTTATTTATTTCAAGAGGGTTATAATTCAAAAGTTTCCAAAGTTGTGAGGGTTTAAGTCGCAATGTCATTTTTCATTGGGGTTGTTTATGATTGAATCTCTTTTGGGGGAATTAGACAGTATTTATATATTACACCCCATATATTTTCTTCTAATTTGGTTATTTTGGGGGTTTTCATGTTTTTTTTTCATTCTCCTTATTTTTTTACTTAAAATAATCGAGAAAATATTTTTGAGAAAAGTTGACCTCATTTCCTATTTGGCCAGAAAAATTTTCCTTCCATTTCCATGCTCTTTAAAAAAAATTCTAGGATGTTATTTTATATGATAAAATGATTATTTAAATTCATTTTCAGGAATATTTGACTTTCTTTTAAATGTATTAAAAGGTAATTTTTACAATTTTTTTGAAACAGGTTATTTTTTTTATTTTTACCAAAGTGTGAAAGGAATATTTGTTTTAACGTTTAACACACAAACAAAATTTACCACCATTATGACCATTCTTTTCATTGAATTTCACTTTATAACTTTACATATTTATTTTTAATGAAAATAATGTTCTCAATATTCTATGAATTTTTATTTAAAATTCCATCAAAGAATAGGATATTTCTCTCATGTCTTCAAAGAAATGTTTGGATGTTCTTTTAAAGGTATTCTTTATCTATGTTGACATCCCTTGATGTTTCTTATGCCTCACTAGGGATATAATGTGATGTTACCATCCAATTTATTTCTATGGATGGATTAAAATTATGTGATTTTTAAATCTTTATAAAACCCATTTATTTTCCATAGATTATGCTCAGATTAACTGATGGATATAGTTTTGATCTTGTGGAACATATATGTATAGAATTCATTATATGATGGGTAATTACATTAAACCCCTCCAATTTATTAGATAATTATTGATATCTTATGAGATAATATGAAAGGGATGGGGAGTAAACCCATTTTAGGTATAAAAAGAGGCATTATTACAAAATGTGGAATATACTGCGTTAGCCTTTATCAACACTAGCGAAAATCACAGATAAAGAATGCCTTTATCAGTGTTTGATTTTTATTACAAATAAAGGGTTACCTTTAGGAGTGATTTTTTATCCCTGATAATGGGTACCTTTATCAATGCATTATTTTTAACACTGATAAAGAGTAACCTTTATCAGCACATATTCTAGTGCGGATAAAATTTCTGATAGTGTGCGTGATTCCCGCATTGAAATAGATGAAGTCTGGTGGCTTCTTTATATACAATTTCACCGCATGATAATCTCATAAGCCTAGTATGAGGATGGGCCCTCAAATTCACTATTCACACACATACATATGGGCCAATGGGCCCGCACGGATCTTGGCCCACCCAATTCTTTCTATGGACTTAGACAACCCCCATATACCACCCAGGACCTACACAACTCATCCCATTAATGTCCCCTCATTCGATCCTATATACAGCACAACCCACCCATAACCCCATTTTTTATTATAAACCAATAAAAAATACAAGTATTAAAAATTTTAAAAAATTGAAATAATTAAACAAATAAAAATTAATAAATAAATAAATAAATAAAATATTAAATAATTTTTAATTAAATAATTGTAAATAACTGTAATATATATATATATATTATAAATATTAATAAATAGTATATAATAAATATAAATATATAAAATGAATAAATTGTAATAATTAAATAAAAAAATTAAAAATGAATAAATTAAAAAAATATTAAAAAATATCAATGAAAGATTATTAATAAAAAAATAATAATTTTAATATATATATATTAATTATAAATAGTAATAAATATTATATATTAAATATAAATATAAAAAATGAATGAAATGTAATTATTAATAACATATTAATGTTTTGTTTATTTTTAATAGTTTTTATACATAATTATCCATTAATATGTTTAATATTTTTACTAATTCAATTACATCCGCAATTGCGGAACACAACGCAAAGAAGAAAATTGTAGTAAATTGCTGGTTTAAGGACTTGACCATATGACCTGCCCCTCACCCCAACCAAACCATTACCACACCACACCAATGGTGGGGCTATATTTAATAGTTTTAATCTAGAAATATATTCATATATATTTCAAAATATAAATATCAATATATGAAATATTTCCTAAAATATGATTTATATGATACAAAATATTTATGCTTACATTAAATAAGACATATATTTTGCAAAGAATGTTTTATAATTAAAAATTAATATTAATTATTAATATTGACTAATTGTATCAAGTAATGGACATTTAATTTTATTTTGTTTGATTTTTAAATTTAACATATATCAAATGTGTGTTACATTGATTTCACACATACATATACTTAATTAATGTTTTTTTATATAAAATGCATGCACACATAATATTTTTGTAATTTATTTAATTTTTAACTATCTTTTTAGAATTATATTTATTAACATAATATATTTAACATATATTATACTTCTAATCTCTAAATTTTATCTTTTTTTATATTTTTATTCAATATATACTATTTATTAATTTTTAACATTTTTTCAAATTTCTTCATTGTTATTATTCATTTCATTAATAGATGCAGTAATTATATAATGTCATTAATTTCACACACACTAATATTTACATAATTGATGAAATCATATAGATAAACACATACGCCTGATATTTATATATTTTTTTTTTCAAATTTTAATATTTATTTTATAATTTCATTTAGTAACATAACATATTTAATATATTATGTTTTATAGGTATTTTTTATTTTTTTTATTTTTTATATTATTTTAGTTAGTATTATTTATACATTTTTAATATATTTTATTATTTATTAATTTTGGAATTTCTTTATTTTATAATATTTATTTACGCATATTTATTTACTATATTTTAATATTTTTAATAGGTATTCATCTTCATTTCAATATATATCCATATTTTTTATAATTTATTTAATTAATAAAACTTATCCTTTTTTGAAATATTTTTAAAGTTCAGCCATTTTTAATTATTCAATTTCACTAATTTTTAGAAAACATGAATTTAGAATGAAGAGGATGGAGAGTGTCAAGATAGTGATCCTCAGTGGATTTGATATTGATCGGAGGTGATTTCATCCGATTTAGGTTATGATGGAGTCGACATTCTCCAACAAAGATGGTGAAGGTGGAAATCAGGGGGTTAATGGGGATTGACCACATCCAGGTTACTCGAGGTTGGATGCATCGGCTCCTTCAAACCCTAGGATTCATTTTGAATCTGATAAACATGTCTCTTTTTCTCAGGTGGTGCCATCCGAGGCCAAGTCTGTTCCAGAGGTGGATGCCAGAACTCCCTCAAATGATCATTTGTTTCTTGACTCTGTCTGCCACACAAATCCTCATTTCTTTTATGTAATTCAGGAGGAGTCTTCTTCATTCTTCAAGAGGATTGGGAAGAAAGGGGATACAACATTTTTCGAACCAACTCATGGTATTATTTCATATCATCTTAATGAATGTAAACATTCAATCATT
Organism: Viscum album; assembly: GCA_963277665.1. Classification (NCBI taxonomy): domain Eukaryota; kingdom Viridiplantae; phylum Streptophyta; class Magnoliopsida; order Santalales; family Viscaceae; genus Viscum; species Viscum album. The sequence goes on along the minus strand of OY728128.1, from coordinate 715,215,980 downwards.
ACACAATTCTAATTAAATTCTAAACACTGAAGATGGAGTCTCGTTGATAATAGGAGTAAAATTAGGGAGTTTTGGGGATTTGATAACTAGCAGATGAATTCTTTAGGGAAAGGTTATTTTCATATTGTGTTTTCCTCTACAGATCATAAATCCAAAGCTTGGGGACAGGGTTTCATCAATATGAAGCCCAGTTTTATTAAAATTAAGGATTCAGATTCATCTTTCAATCCTTTGAATGTTAAGAATTATATTACCCACTTTTTTATTCAGATCCATGGTTTTTGTTGTTTTTTTGGCATCCCTTGATTCTTTGTAAAATTTCATCTACTATAGGTATTCTGATCAAGATGGACAAAGAGGCTGAAATGGCATGATATTTCCACTTTTCTAGGTTTTTGGTTGAAGTTGATCTTAGCTCCCCTCTCATTAGGATTATTGTTCTTTCTACCAAAATTTTCGATTTGACCTGACAGTTGAATAAAAAAATGTTCCTGATTTTTTTCAAGGGATGTATGAGCCGTGAGAATTATTATAAGAAATAACTTTGGAAAATGATTTTAATACATTGTGTGTTGAAAGTTCATCCAATTGGTAGATTGCAGAAGAAGGATCAGCGGGCTATGTTGGATCCTCAAGGTAGTGCAGCTAGTAAGGAATTTGATAGGAAGTCTCAATCAGAGGACCCACTTTATGAAAGGGATGTTGGTATTTTAGATTTTCCATTGTAGTATCAGGTTTTAGGTGAACAAATGGTTCAAAACTAGACAATGTTGGAGCTGGTAGTGACAAAAATCCCTCTGGTATTGAAAGTGAGTTTCTTACTCTTATGTTGTACCCCTCAGGGAATTTCATACATAATGAATATAATAAGGGTACTTCTATGTTGGGGAAACCAAGGAATGATATGCTAGTTTTTTCTAAGAAGGTCATTTATAGGAGCACTCTAGACCTTATCTCTAAGGATAAACCTCTTGTGAGTCAGAAAGCTTCCAGGGATAGGGGGATGGGTGACCAGAGATATTCTCAGGCACAAAAGTTCTGGGTGCAAGAGGAAGTTCATTCTCAAGGGTAGGGGATAGTGTTTCATGGGTTGTTTTTTAGGTTAGAAAGTTGGGTCCCCAGTCAACTGGGTAAGTGGCTGAACAGACAATAAATTATAATAAATCTTTTTCCAAGGGTAAAAAATTTGTGGATGGTGTATTTTTTCAAAGGGTCCTGCCCAAAAAATCTAGATCTTTCGAAATTGATCATGACTCTCATCAATTACTACCTATTTTTGAGCCACATTTGAGTTTACTTGGTCAGAAAAAGGTGTGCAAGGGAGACTCTTCTCACCAAGTGGATCCACCAGAGATAGTTGTTGTTATCTCAATAGTCCTGAGCAGGATTGAAGTATCCAAGGAAATGAAGCTCTATCCTCTTCAACTGGAAGCTCCACAATGTCCTACTCTAATAACTGGGGAAGTTCACCCTCCATCTAGGGTATGGTCTTATCCTCCCTACTTCATTGAATTTATTAACGTGGATTATGATATCATTAGGACAACTATATCAAAGGAATGTGACCCAAGAGAGGATGATAAATTATAGAACTTCAATCCTATGGGAGAGATTAGGCAAGAGAAGTTACCTAAAAACCTTAGGGATGACATTACGGACTAGTTTTATTCTCATGTTTAGCATTTGTATGCTAATATAGAACCCACAATCTTTGTCTATAAAGATTATCTTAATGTCCTGAAGCTCATATCCATTATATTTTAAGCTATTATGATATCCAAATTGAATTTGGATATTAGGGATTTATCATGTAAACATGGTAATTCACTCAACTTAGATGACATTTCATCCTCTTCATCAGAAGAGTCTTCAGTCAAGTTATCTGATGGTGTTCATAATGATTTTTTGAACGTTAAGTCTTGGAGTAGAGGTCGACATCCATGAGGAAGAGGTTGGCATCCTCGAAACATGGGTGCTAGAGGAAAATCTAAGAGGTGACCTTTTGATTCTTTGTTTTTTGTTCTCCTTCTTCTAAGTTGGGTCTTATTTTGTTTGTGGGTTGTTATGCCTTGTATGACTCATTCCTTTGTCCTCTCTTGTTTTCTTGTTTTTAATAAAAGTGGCACGAACCCCAATTTTTCTTAAAAACCCAAACATGCATTTATGATTATGTATTCATTAAAAATGATAAAAATATATTTATAAATAAATATATTTATAAATGAATATTTACTATTTTTATAGAATTATATATTTATAATTATAACAAAATATAATATAATTTTTTAGAAAATTATTTATATATTTATAAATAATTAATTATAAAATTATAATAAATATATTTAAATAATGAATATATTTACTATATTTAAATTTATATTTATATATATTTATTAAAAGTTGAGGCTGAAACATCAGTTTATTCGGAGAAGAGGCTACAGTACAAAGAAAATCACTCAACAGGCAATATAGGGATGAACTCGACGAGAGTCGAACTCAAGACCTCACCGAGACCCATAGGAGCAGATACCCACTAAGCTGCACCTTGGGGGAAATTTATATATTTTTATTAAATATATATATATATATATATATAATGTGTTTGGGGTATAATGATATTAAACACACACACACAAACCATAGGTCGGAAAGGTGGGTCATAGCCCCCCCCCCCCCCTCTAAGGGATAGTTCACCCATCAAGCCTAATTTATTCAGTACAGGCCCAAAGGTCCACAGGGCATAAAGCCCATTAAATTTCCCAAAGGCCCACAATCTAGCTCGAAACCCCAGTGCAGCATCATGTTGGCATCATGCCTATGTCACTATCTACATGTCCCATATCTGCGTAACTGTCTACCCGCGTCACCGCCTACCAGCGGAAATTCTCTCATACCCAGATTTGAACCTAGGTCTGATGCAGAATCCTGAGACACCTCTACCACTGAGGCACACTCCAACTGCATGATATAAATATATATAAATATATAAATATATATAATGATATAAATATATTTATAATTATAAAATTAAAATAAATATAATTATAATATTTATTTTCATATTTATATATATTTATAAAATATATATATATATAATTATATAAATATATATAATGATATAAATATATTTATAATTATAAATAAATAATTATAAATATATCTATAAATATATTTATTTATAAATGTATATTTACCATATCTATAGAATTGTATATTTATAATTATAAATAAATACATATTTTTTCAAAAGGTATTTATAAAGTTAAAAATAATTAATTAGATTTTTAAATAACTATAACATTATAATAAATATATTTAGAAATGAATATATTTAATATTTATATATATATATATATTAAATATGTGTTTATAATAATCTAAATATATATAATCATATAAATATATATAATTATATAATTATATATGTGTGTGTGTGTGTAATTATAAAATTAAAATAAATATATTTACTATATTTATATTTATATTTATATATATTAATTAAATATATATATATATATAATTATATAAATGTTCTGAGTGTAGGCGAGGCCGAGGAATAGACTAGGGGGCCATACAAGATAAATAACGCTAGATTGTCGAGAAGATAAAGAAAAAACTTAGTGTATTGTAATGGGGGTATTAACAATTTGTGAGACCCACTACTGCTCTTTTACCTGTTTTTTACTTTTTATTTAAGTTTCAACAAAAAGGGTCATGGCCCTTTAATATATATATATATATATATTTACTTATAATTATAAATATATTTAAAAATATATTTATTTATAAATGTATATTTACTATATTTATAGAATTATATATTTATAATTATAAATAAATATAAATAATTTATTTTAAATTATTTATAAAATTATGAATAAAAAAATAAATTTTTAAAAAATTATAACATTATAATAAATATATTTAAATAATGAATATATTTAATATATTTATATTTATATTTATATTTATTTATCAAATTTATGTATATAATTATATAATTATATAAATATAAATAATGATATAAATAAATATAATGTTATAAATATATTTATAATTATAAAATTATTATAAATATATTTAAATAATTAATATATTTACTATATTTATATTTGTATTTATATATATTTATTAAACATATATATAATTATATGAATATATATAATGATGTAAATATATTTAAAATTTTAAATAAAAATTATGAATATATTTACAAATATATTTATATATAAATGTATATTTACTATATTTATAAAATCATATATTTATAATCATAAATAAATATATATAATTTTAAAAAAATATTTATATAGTTATAAATAAATAATTATAAAATTATAATAAATATACTTAAATAATGAATAAATTTAATATATTTATATTTATATTTATTTGTATCTATTTATATTTATTAAATATATCTAAAATTATATAAATATATATAATGATATAACTAAATTTATAATTATATTCAAATATTTATAAATATATATATAAATATATTTGTTTATAATTATAATTATAAGTCTTTGTAATCCATCTTTATGAGTGCTAAAGTTTTAACGCTCATAAATATATATTTCCTCAGCGCTTGTTTAGCGTTGATGAAGATATATTTTTATCAATGTTAAGTAAGCACTGATAAAAGATATCTTTTTCATCACTAAAACTTTACCACTGATAAAGAAATCTTTTATCTGAGCTAGACTAATAAGTATTGATAAAACCCCTCTTTATTAATGAATTTTTGAAAGTGTTGATAGAACTCTCCCCATTATTTTAAAAATAACCCTAACTGCACCAATCTCAGTCACACCATTCATGCTCTCGCGGAAGTCCAGTGTTGTCGTTACTCCCCCGCAACCTTCTATTAAATGAATCAAGCCTCCAATCTAAGGTATGTCATTTTTTTCTCCTCCTCTCTTATTGATTGCTTGTTCGGGTTCAGCGGTGTGTGATATTATAGTATTATCTTGGCTTGGTGGTCTCATGGTTCCACGTTTAGGAGCTTTGTCGATAAAGTCCCAACCATCATTCATCCTCCTCTCGCAATTCCTTATTTGTGGGTTTCTGTGTTCTTGATTTTACCCTACTATGGATCTCATAGGTCATGCTCAGTTCATGCATTGTGTATTTGTTTTTCTATTTCCAACTCACTCCACGACTATTGGTTTCCTCCTGGTCTTAAATTCACCCCATTCTTGGAGCTCTCTGCACAACCCTGTACTGGTTCTCATCCACTTCTCCACTGCCTATGTTTTCTATGGTAGAGTGTGGCCGCTGCCTCACAGTGGAAGAGCATATCTCTATATTTTTTATGGTTGAAATTTATTTTAATAAATATTTTTTATATTCTATCTTAGAACATGTTTTACTAAAGTGTTTATTATTACCTACTAACTTGAAAAGAATGAACCATATATTTTTTATTTTTTAAAAATTTATTATGTTTTTCTTTTTTACCAAATATCATATAAAAGATAAAATATATTCAACACAATTAAATAAATCATCAATAAATTCAATTCCTTATTAGTTATATTAATACACATATCAAATATCTTATCTATCAAATGAAATATCTTCTGATTTTTTTTATTAATGGAATAATCGTAATTTTTGATAGAGAAACATACAAATATAGTAACTCCTATATATGATAACAGTGGTTAAAATTTTTCAAAGTACAAAAGAGTATTTATATAGTGGATTTTGGTATTGAAAGTTTGGAAATTTTTTTGTATAATAAACCTATATGTATTCTAGAAGAGGTAATGTCAACTATCCCTAATTATAATTTTCACAAAGGAAAAAATATTACAAAAAAATATTCACTCTTTCATAATGGTTTACTGTTATATATGATGGCATAGATATAAAAAAAAATTTAATTATGAACTTTGGTACATTCATGTTTTACTTTTATGTATGGATCCTTATTCACAGATAACCCTTATTTATTGGTTTTTTTTAGTGTACAACTCTTATATTTTAAAGTAAATCCAAAATTTACCTTTCTATATTCAAAAAAGATGGTTTTATCTATCCTTCTAGTTGAAAATTTTAACCAATACATATTATATATTGATTAAATTCATGTATTTTAAAGTCAAATATTTGTTAATTTTGTAGATTTATATGAGTTAATTTTGTGAATTTGAACATTATAAAATTTTAAAATGTTTTATAGAACTATGAATATGTTGATTAAATTACTAATTTAATGAATTAGAAACCCTCTCTTGATAGTCAAGAGAAATTTTCAGACCGAAATTTTTAAAAAGATGGTTTTAAATTTATAAAATGTATTTTTTTTTCCAAAATTTTTTTGAGATTTATTTCTATAATGTGTGTATATATATATTAAACTCAATTTTTTAGGAAAAATAATAAAGATAATTAATTATATGATTTCATAATTTCAAGGGTAAAATCATGGGTTAATTACATTGACTTAATTTGTTTCTAAAGAAGGGAGACTAGAATTGGAAGAATTATTTTTGAGTTATATATATGGATTTTTTGTAGTTCGATAAAATCTATAATGATTTAAAAAATTATGAATATCATTATTATTTTAAAATAGCTAAAATTCAATATAACTTTTCAACAGAAATAAAATAGAGAATAATGAAGAAATAATCTTGTTACTATTATGAAACATTGATGATTATATTAATGGATTTTTTAGGCATTCACTTTTAAGTCCTACATATCGTCCTTAAGAAGAATAATAATCTAAAAATTATGGATTCAACTATGTGTTATCAACTATATTAAACTTTCTACATATTTTTTATTTCTATTTTAAGAGATCACTTCCTATAAAATTCCAAGAGAAAATGTTTCAATTACATTTACTGAACTATTAGATCCCTTGGAAAATTATCTAAATGCCATGTATAATAATTGTAATGGAGATCATGGTAAAATATCTTGGAACCTTTTACATAGTTTCATCTTCTTACACTTAGTTTTGAGATCACATGGAAAATGATCTAAATAAATATCATCAAGACCACATTAGGTATTGATGGAGTTTACAATGGCATGTTATTTATTGTAAGGAACCACTATAAAACCACTTATTTCATAATATTTATTTAGATTTTATTTGTTTCAGAATCTAAATAAAATTTAAAGGATGAAACTAGACCAATATTAATAAGGTAGTTCTTATTTTTAAAAACATTTTAAATCACTCAATTCACCCCCCCCCCACCCACTTGAGTCGTTTTTTGTGATAGTATTGCAAAAAAAATCGGTATTTAAAAAGAAGATAATCATAGAGAAATGTGATAATTAAGAGGATTTATAGGTAGAATAAGATTAGGAAGATAAGGAGAAGGCGTGAAAATACTGTGATGTTAGTCTATGCTTGGTGAATACTCGTTTTTTATTAAATTTTAAAATATATATTAGTGTTTTTGAAAGAGAAAATTGCATAGGTCAGGAAACATTTTATTTTAGAAGAGTTAATCAATAATCATAGCTCATTTTTCATCTATATAGCGATTCTAGTTGACTGTTTGAACATGGGTTTTATGTAATAATTCCAAGGATATAGCTACCCAATTTGAGTATAGAATCTTTTTAAAATACTTTATGGGATGACATTAAATTTTTTATACATTTAAAGAAACATTAGTAAGAGGAAATTATATAGAAGAAATGGTAGTGAATGAAATAATATTAACTAATTAAATCCATTACCTAATTAGAAAAAATATTGGGGTTTATATAGCCATCTTCTAATGAATTTTCCTATCAATAAGATACATATTCATGGATATTAAAATTTAATAAGTAGATTCAAATGAAAATATAAATTGTTCAACTTTGAAAGGTATGATGTACCTTTAATGGGATGTATGAGCATATTTTTATTTACTATATAATGTTTATAAATTCATATACAAAAATAAACAACAAGAAAATCATATGTGTCTGTATAGAAAAATAACTAGTGAGAAGATATAAATATTTATAATATTTATAGGTTTGGTCTAAAAATTAAAAAAAATCCTAAAATAGAGTTTATGATGTTTTAAGATATATATAACCACCCCAGTTCTAACATAGTAATATAATAGTTTTAGAATGGTATGGAACATTTTTGTATAGAAAAAGTTACACATATCTAGTGTAATATATATAAATCATAAAATAAAACAAAAAAATATGAATAAGATAAATGAAAAGCTAAAACAACTTAACTAGGATATGTAGATCGTTATGCATAAATAATGACCAATTTAATTATGAATGTAAAAATATTTATGCAAATATCACTATTATAAATCTATAAAATGGTTGACTAATGTGTGAATGGAATGAAAATTTTTATCATTCTGGAAATGTTATGGTCAATGAAAAAGGAAATTTCATAGATATTACGACAAGAATAATTAATATGATATTTTTTAACGATGTCAAAGGGAATAAATAAAAATAAAAACTATGTTTTCAATAATTATATGAATTTATGGACTGTGATAAAGAAACAGAAGTTAGTGGGTTGTAGTACAAATATATATGTTGGTATTTCTATAATACATGGTCTAGAATAATCTATTGAAAAAGAGAGTAACATGGAATCCAATTTCACTTTTTTAATCAATAACAGTTTCATCCATTAGTTTAATGTCATTCCAAGATCCTTGACCCTATTTAAAGATATAGTGACTACATGACCTTGTATATTCCAAGGAAATATATTTTTACACAAATCTGTAAATCCAGGTTGAAATTAAATGGAATGAAATATACAAGAATTTCCAAGGGAATTCTTCCATACAATAATAAATAATTTTTTTTAACATATTTATTAGTGATTATTAGATTAATATATGTATGCAATATATTTAATTGAGTAAGAAATTCATTTTATTAACATTTTTAATAAGATATTTTATATTTATTCATGGAATAATGATTTTAAAGCCCTTGATTTAAGAAATAAAATGTATCAGAATATGGTAAATGGGAATAAATAAGAGATAAATATTTATGATTGAATTCGCTACCTATCATTGGGGATATTTCATAATTAAATGAAAGAAGGGTCAAGGGTTGATAGATAATTATTAGTGGTCAAATGTATCAAATGATTTTAATTGGTCACTGTTTTTTCTGGATCTTAGAAGTAATCATACATGAAATTTTTACACTAAAAATTGATGGTAACCTAAACTTTCTCAATCCTTTAATGCTCCACTCGTAATTGCAATGAAACACCGCCTAGACCACAATATACCAATCGGATAGATTAATAAAAATCAAATCCTCCCACTTGTTGGACTCCCACTTAGAATGGTTATAGAAACCATCCTATAATTACTGCATTTTTTTCCCATACAACGTTAAATAAAGAACATATATTAATAGACACATGTTTACCCTAAGTTTTTTCTTTTCATGTCACCCTTATGTAAAATGATAATCTTTTAGGAATCATAACTAATAACATTCAAATAATGGGTTCCCCATATTAGAGTTATCTATGACATTATCCATTTATTAGGAATATATTATATGTATATATTTAGTTTTTGTACAATATTTTATGAACCTAATAGGGTGGATATGAATATAAAATAGATTCATGCTAATCATGTGAAAAAAAAGTATGAATGTGGTGTTAAAGAGTTCATCAATTTTGGAATAGAGCATGCATACGACCCTTCTCAAAAACTTCATTCATGTTTAAATTGGTTCTATTTAAGAAAAATTAGTTCAAAATATTTGGAAGATTGATTTTTCATGGAATAGATCAGAGATATAAATATTGGAATAAACAGGGGGAAAATTGAATGTGCACACTGATTGGGATGATACTACGGTTTATGAATCATTTGATATGAATACCAATGTAAATGATGCTAGAGATTATATGGAAGAAATAAAAATTTAAATTGAAGATGAACTTCATGATTTTCCAAAGTTTATTGAGATATTAAATAGTTGTGCTAAGAGACCATTGTATATAGGTTGTACTAAATACACAACATTTTCAACTATATTGAAGTTACATAATTTGAAAGCTGGTAGTGGGTGGAGTGACACCAGCTTTATAGAACTACTTGGTATCCAAAATTAAATTAAAACATAATAAATTGAACTTCCTTTTCTAACATATGACAATAAATGAATGCTACATTCAATGGGAATGATCTCAAAAAATACATTCTTATCAAAATGATTTCATATTTTTTCTCAAGGACCATGAATCATTCATAAAATACCATAAGTGTGGTGAGAATCCATGAAAAAAAGTTGAATCAAGTACTTAAAAATATGTATAGAACTTTCCTATCATTCCAGGATTTTAAATACTATATGGGTGTCAGGAAACCACAAGACAATTAAAATGGCATGCAAATATAATAATTAATGATGGGAAACTACATCATCCAAGAGACTCTCCTTGGTAGAATAAAATTAATTATGATTATCCCAAATTTGGAGATGAGCTAATAAACATTCTTCTTTCATTATCTACATATAGAATAAATCCTTTTGGTGTATATACAAGTACTCAAAATACGTGGTTAGTCATGTTGGTAAATTATAACGTGCCACAAGGGTTATCTATGAAGAACAGATACATTATGTTTTCACTACTTATATCTAGATCAAAACAACTCGGTAATGCTATTGATGTCTATTTGGATATATTTATTGAAGATTCTAAATTTATGTGGGATGTAGGTGTTATAATCTATGATTCTCATAGAAGTGTATAATTCACATAAGGGCCATGTTTTATGGGAAGAAAAATTACTTTCTAGCTTATGGAAATTTTTCAATCTATATCATTAAAGAAATTTTTGGGTGTCCCATTTATGAAGAATACACAAACTCAGTTTGGTTAAAACATTACTTAAAGACTATGTTTATAGGTCATCAGAAATTTTTACCTCGATGACATAAATACTGATCCTGGAAAACAACATTCAATGAGAATACTGAACAAGGTACAACACTATCTCTGATAATAGGTGATCAACTATTAGATAAAGTAAAAGATATTGGCATTATTTCTAGTAAACCATTTTTTAAAAACATTCTGAATTCAGGTTGGAAAAGGATATCAAGTTTCTTTGAATTACCATATAATAATTGTTTTTACGTCATATATTTTATTGATGTAATGTATGTAGAAAAAAATATTTTATTGTGTTATTGGCATGTTTCTAAATATTACTAAAAAACAAAAGATATCATAAAGGCTATGTTGGACATGATTGACATGGGAAAGAGGAAAATGACTGAAGGGTAAAGGGTGTACTTTTCTTCATCCGGCATCTTATACTCTATCCAAACAGTAAAAATTTCAATTTTTCATTTTCCTTAATGGTGTAAAGTTCTAGAGGGTTATTCATAAAATATCAATAACTTAATTTAAATAACTAATTTTAAAATGGAATGACTAAAATCACACTACTATAATATTTTGATGAAATATTTAATTCTCATCACTTTACATTTCATTCTGCCTAAAAATATATGACATACATTTACCATAATCTACTTCTTTTTCAAATCCATATGTAGTAAAGTTATTGAACTGGCAAAGTTTCAAATCATGAATAATGAGGTTGTAGTCAAATTATGTGAATTATAGGTCTTCTTTCCATCACCATTATTTATATAATGGTCCACCTAATAGTTTACTTGGTTAGAGATGTTCAACTATGTGGTTGTATCCATTAGAGATGGATGTACCCCATTGAATGGTATATACATATTTTGAAAGGCTTCATCAAGAATCAAAGTCAGACAGATGGTTGTATAGAGAAATGATATATTGTTGAATAAACTATGGAATTTTTTATTGATTAAACAACATATATTGATGGCATCGGTCTCCCAAAGTCTCATCATATTGGATTACATATTGGTGAATGGATTTTGGGAAGAGATGTGGTTATAATTTTCATCATAGAGTGAGAGAAACTGCACCTTTACATTTTATATAATAGTGAATAAGTTGATATATACATTGAATCCCACAATGAAATTATTAGACATTTGAACCCACTAAGGGTTCAAGTATAGATATAAAATACCAATAGTTTATAGGATGGTTATGAGATCATATTTATAAGTAGTTGTCTAAAAATCCAAATTCAATTACTGAATGACTTTTATGGATAGTCAGGGGACCAAATGAAAATTTTATATATTACACTGGTTTTCTAATTAATGGTTATATATTCTATACAAACAACATGATGAGCATAGAATTATGAAAAATAGTGGAGTTTCCCTTATTGGGTAAGTGATGCCCAAATACAGTTCTAAGGATAGAAATCTAATTTATGAAAATATGTAATAATTCATCATAATCGAACAGATATATGATTTAGATTATACAACATTCCAATGGTTGATTTTCTATTTAAAATAGATTGAAAATAGGTGTGTAGTGAAGGTCGATGAAATGGGCATTGTGAAGGTGAATTTCATTGTGGAAGGGAAAATTGAGAGTTTTTTATAATGACATCAAAATAATTGAAAGTATTTAATGTCTCAGATCCAGAAAACAATAATTTTTTTATTGACCTACTGGAAACTAAAACAACTATAGGATTAGATGAAAATTCAATCAAGGATGACCATTTCATTGAGAGATCACAATTAGTTCATGTCAGTCCCAATTTAGGACATTTCTTGTATGTTAGAGGGGACCAAAAAAGGGGATTTGGATTCTTGATAGAGGATCCAAATCCATTTAACCCTTAAAAAATAAAGGTATTTCAATGAGCAAGTTGATGTGTTTTTTAATATATTATTCTTTTCCTCATAATATTATGTATTGTCTATTATATTTAAATAATCAAAATTAAATGTTTGACTAATCATGTAGATGATGACTTTTTCACATGTTGATGTTACCAATATTAGGGAAGAACATGTGTTTAATGATGAAATAGTAAAATTATTTGGTGATCAACACCATGTTGATGAAAAAAACAATAATGATGAGTCATCATGGTGTTGACTAAAATTATCAAGGCAAGAAGTAAGGGCATAAAATTTGAGGTTGTTTGGAATCAATTTGGCCCACCTTTTGACCCCAACAATTCAATGTTCATTAGTTATGTTGGGGTCAAAATGGGGATGAATGTGAAAATTGATATAGATTCATGGTGTTATATCCAGCCTGTAATTATGGAAACCCTTTTGAAAGATATTAAGGTAGTGTTAGGATATACTTTCTCTATTTTACCATAAAATTATATAATGAAAAATTGGTTTGACTTTCATTATCTATTTTAGATTTCATTTATTTTAGATGATTTCTATAACAAATATGTCTTAATGGCTACTAGAAAATCCCGTAGAGGCTTCCAAAACACTTCTTACCAAATTTTATCTTAAGGATTATGAGGGGAAACTGAATCCCTACCCACTAGTTACTTGTGCCTGCATTATAAAGCAAGAAACATGGAATGATTTCCTCAATCGTCATGATGAAAAATCATTTCAAGTGAATTTTAGTAAATAATATGTTATTTTACACTATTTACTTTTTCTAATTTGATTCTAATTTGTAAATTTATAAAACAATAGAGGAGTTTGAAAATAAACAATGTGTATCAAAACTAATATACCCCTATCACAAAGAAAGGATGGGGTACATTTCACTAGAGAAGAAAATGGTGTGTATTTTAAATCAACATTAAAATTTTTCTGTGATATAAAATAGAACATGATCCTTTATTTATATGAAAATTTATGAATCAAAATTAGAAGCCGCTTATATCCCATGTCATGTGTTATGGAATGAGTCTTGTATAAAAAAAGGAGGGTGAACTAGCTGATGAAAACAAAAAAGCATTATGGTAAACATGTGTAAGTATGAAATAATAGTAATTTTTTATAATTTATAACAGTATTAAATAAAAATATCTTTTTATTTTCATATGTATTTTATATAGTTTAGACACAAGAATTAGCAGTAGCCAGACTAGAAGAAAAACTACTTTCCATAGATTTTAAGTGACCGGAACAATATGTCCGTGTTAGAGTTGTAGTTTCTGAAGTATCTCCTTGAACATGTTTTTAGAAGACACAACCTTAATAAAATACATATGAAGTGATAATAGTATTTCAGGCACAAATAGATGCATTGCAAGATATTATTTCCTGGTCTGGTTTGGGAGACCAATATATACAAAAGGAACAAAATGAACCATAAGTAGAAAAAATATCAGCACATCAACAACCAAATAATCCCACTAGCTTTAAGAAAATTCATTCCCCTAAATCACATACCTTACCCAAGGTAATCAATTTTTTCATTACTATTTATCCTAAATGTGAATCGAACAACTTATGGTAACTTTATATTACTAAATTTCTACAGTGTGATGTTTTATGGGATTTATATCTATCAACACCCACACATTGACTTTTTGTGAGGGTCATGGTGTCCAATATTCCAAGAGACAAGCTACAAAAATAGGAATTAATAACTTTTAATAGGGATGGAAACCCTAATTTTAATGTTACTCACTTAATAGAGGATTCCCAAACCATCCAAATCGAAAAATCTGAGAAAGGTCAATTCTCTTTGACATAAAAAATTATTCTAGAGAATTTAACAAAAAATGATACCCTAACTTCTATTGAGGGAAACCATTTGATTTTTCGAGATCAGATTAAGGCCTTTAAACACATAATCATCACTTTGGTTACTCCTTTTCTACCTAACATCCCAGGGAAGTTTGACGGGTTTCACAATCATCTCTTTCAAATTCAGGGTTTCAAAGACTAGGTCTTGTCATTAATAGGTAAATTATTATTTCATATCATTTTATCTTTGAAAATTTTAAAATCGAAGGCATGTGGGTGTGGATGGGTGTATCTCAAACCCTAAAATCTAAGGATCTAGGACAAGGATTTTTTCTTTAATCCTTCAAAAATCAAGAACATAATAACGCGAGTATTATTTCATATTAAGGGTTTAAATTGGTCCTTATGGTGCCTAGATATCCTCTATGACATTTTCTAGGTGGTGGGTATCCCCATAAATTTTGAAAAATATGTTGAGAAAGAAAGGTTTGGCCATTTTCCTTAGGTTTTCATCAAGGTTGATTTTCGTACTCCCCTCACTGAAATGATTATTTTAATGGATGGTGAATTTTGAATTGAAATATCAATTAATCCAAATAAGTTTCCGAATTTTTTATCTATGTGGTAAAACATAAGAAATATTATTTGAAATTGTAAAAGGAAACCAAAGTTCACAAATTGTAAGAATATGGGTTATTTGATTGATCATTGTAAGTTCAAGGAAGCACTCAAAGTAGTGTACAATTATTTGAAGGTTGGGAAATATAACTTAGATTCTAGGAGTGCCTCTACTAGAGTTGGATAGGACTCTGGGAGTTGAAGTGTTGGGATTCAAGGATCCCCATCCTTTGTTTTCATTTTGGCAGGTGGTTATGATCCTATATTGGTCTATGTTAATGGTATCTTGTAATGTTCTAACCTGGGATCCACTTAACTCATGCCATGATCTGGTGGGTCACATGACCTCAAGCACGCCTCCCCACAATCCAGATGCTACCAACTAGCACCGAGGGTCCAAGGTGGTATAGTGGGGATACTATACCCTCATATCATAGTGAAAAATCAGACAATATTAATAAATAGATAATAGAATAAGTGATAATAATAATATGGAACATTGAAAATAATAAAATAAAAAAACTATGGAAGAATAAATAACCAGACAACTAAAATATAAATCAAAATATAATAGGTTGAGTATATAATGATTTTATGGAATGTTGATATATAAAAATGGGAATCAAGGGACAGACATATACAACATGCTATACAAAAATAAAAAAATAAAAATGACTTCTCCACAGCATCACAAGCATATACTCGGTCCTCTTCTCTCATGATCTAATCTATAATTAAAATGAATCAAACATCTATAGAAAGGTTCTTCTCCTTATCCATATATGTAGACAAGTAATATGCTTGAGTACCAAAGGTGGCCCGATTAGGGTGTGAGATAAAATATCAGAAGGTCACCACCAACGATGTCTAGAAATAATCCATTATATGTACATAGAAACAATAGTGTATAGGTATAAGAATAAGAAACAAATATGAATAGATAAATAATAGTCGGATTAGGTTCCTACAAGACATCTGGCTAGCTCTACCTGCTTTGGAATAGGCTGGTAAAATATTTTGATCAGTAACCATACATATATATAGTAATAATATATATATAGTTATATATTTTAAACTCCTTTGTGAAAAAAATACATGAAGATTTAAGTAGGCATAAACATGGATACTAGGTGCTGGCTGGACCTAGGGCATAACTCATGGTCCATAAATAATCTAATGAGATATAGGGTTAAGCAAAGGGTGTATGCCTCGAATCTCATGATGAATGTGAAACGTCATACTCAACACTCGAGATAGGTGGGGTGAGACGTCATGCCCAACAATTGAGATGAGGGAATGTGGAACATTATTCCCATCATCTAGATATAATTATAAAGGAGGGAGACTTCATGCTCAACACCCAATGTAAGGGAGAGTGAAACCTCATGCTCAACTAGCCCCTTAACCATCTTCAACATCCAATATCAATGGTGTAATCATAATAATCACAATAACCTGAGGGATCACCTCATAAGAATCATATTCATTAAGCCCCAATATACAATTAGGTTTTACAGTTCATATAATCAATGTAACAAAGCTTACATCGAATGGGGAGCCCTTTCCACCCATTATCAAACATTTTAAAACAATCGTTTTAATTTTTAAGGCTAGGAAATTTATATTCAAGGCCAAGATGAACACTTAAAAAGTGTTCTCATACATTTAAAAATTAATAATAGAAGAAAATTCCATTTCCAATCCAAGATAAATACTTGGACGGTGTTTTTCAATTAAAACAATTATATAATAGTGGTAAATTAAGCTGACCCGCCCAAAGGGGTGGCATTCAATGAGGTAGACATCCTCTAACTACATGTAAAGGGTCCATGAGAGTATAATTACATGATTCAATTTATTTAAAAAGGAAGAACAAATTTTAAGGAAACTCACAGAAAAGGCCAGTTTTCGGCACAACAGTAGAGCTATGAAAACAGCATGACCTTTAGGGAAAACAACTAGACCACCGACCTTAGGTTCGTAGATGAATACTCATACAATATCGGCTTCATATTTGAATCAGAATGGTATAAAAAAGAAGAACGGTCCAACACCCTGAAAATAGGGTGAATAAGATCGCACTAAAAATACCTTAAGAGATATAAGAGGAACTGAGATAGGAAGCAAGGGTATTCGAGTTATTACCTATCTGGATCCAACCTAAATAACTTCAATTTGGTTTGGAGTAATGATGTAAATGTTATAAAGATCCCTAGAATAGGGAGAGGGATTTCTCATAGGAGGAAGGATGAGGCTTCATCCACTAGAAAATAAAGGAGGAAGAAAAAAATTAAATTAAAAACATTTTGAGTTCAAAAAGGTAAATTCGCCCTCAAAAATGGGGGTTCACAATTCGACCACAGGGTTTGGACAAACCATTTGAAAACTGTACTACCTCCACTATCTAATAAAGGGACCCCCACATGGGTTGGGAGCATGGTTTTCCTAACAGTGTGAAAGATGTATGAATCTCACTATCCTAAACCCCTATTAAACTCACACTGTAATGTGCCTAGGATCACACGGTTGTAGACAAACCATGTGGTCACCTACAGGACATTGAGTGCCCTGCACGGTTACCCCACATAGTTAGTACTAACCATGTTCTAACCATGAAGATCACTTTGTTTACCCAAATATTAGATATCAAGGCTCCAAACAAACCCTAGATACTCCCAAAACCTTCTTAGGTCATAGGTAACAATTATCGAGATTAAATTAAGCATTCAATTTGGAAAAAAATTAAGTTGTTCCGTTGAGAAAAGTCAGTTCATTTCAACCTCCCCTCCTTAATGTAACTCAACCCTGAGTTGTCCTTCTGAGGGTAAAGAGAGTTCATCTAAGAAAATTTTCATCCACTAGGATTTTATATCATATTCCCAATCCCAGTAATCATCCTATACTCGACCATGATATCATATCACATGTACCAAAGGAATTAACCTACCTCAAAGTATCTTGACACTCTGATCAACAATACGAACTGGATACTCCTTAAATGAAGCATTTGTATCAAATTCAGACTCATTATACTACAAAACATTTGATGGGTTTGGATAATACCAAAAAAGTTGAGATACATGAAAGACATCATGCATAGACTCGTATCTCTAAGTAAGTTATATCTATTAATCCACCATTCCGATACATTTCAAAAACTCAAAGGTTCAAACAAATCGATGTGAAATCTTACCCTGCCTACGAATACATTTATGTACCATCCTAGGTGATACTTGCAAGAAAACCCAATATATAACCTCATACTCAAGAGTTATTTGGCATCGATTGGTGTAACGCCCCGACCCCAGTTACCCAGAGTTGGTGAATTATTACATAACATTGGCATGATCACAAAAGACCAAGTCTCGAAAGACCGATTATTTTAGTAGCCTTGGAATCACTAGACACATTCATAAAGTTTACATTACATCATAAAGTTAAAACTACAACAACATATTACCTCCACACTCATATCCCCTTATACTATCCCTATAGGTCATTCAAAAAATAATTCTTCATATCTTGGGAAAAATAAAACATATAAAGGGGTGATCTCAAATTCCCAGTAAGGATAACAATATAGCAGAAACTTTCATAAATAAGCATAAACATTTAAGGAAATGTATAACTAAAACAAAAGCCTTTTAAACTTGAACTTTTGCATAATATGGCAGAAATAAAATGAAATAATTCCATTTAATTATTCACATGGATATTTTACTAGTTGAATAATCACATTCAATATCAATAACCACTTTCATAATGATGGAATGCATAATGCCAGACTATCATAACCACATATTCAAGGCCTTGTGCCAAGACTACAAATAAGATTTTGTCAAGGCCTTGTGCCAAGACACTAGTTTGTCTCCTGAGATCTACTGATGCATCGAAGAGCTATAGTGGGCTCCACCCATCACTTATTAAGTCCAATGCATTCCTCATATGAATAGGTTTAAACATAATATAAACATTTGAATTAAAACTAGCATACGAAATGTCAATACTTTCTCCATAAACCATGAATGGTATAAAAATAAAATATCCACAGTAAAACATATAACAAAACCTTAAATACAATATGGAAGTTTTGTATCACAATAAACCAACTTCAAATAAGCTTAAAATCCATCAAAGGATGTTGATATAGATGAAACCAAAACTATTTGAGAGAAATATCACTTTTTTAAATCATTTAAAAGTCACATAATTATAAAAGAAAATATATACTTTGAAAATATTATTATAAGCTTGTAAGGTAAGCTTTGATGATTTTATAACGGTGGAAAATAGCTGCACCATCTGTATAAGTTAAAAAAAACATTCTTACCTTAATTTTGTCGAAAAGGTTAAAAGGAACTTGTTTGGAAAATGACAGAAAGATTCCTTTATAAATTTCTTATAAAAAATATAACAAGCGTATAAATTACTTTAACCCATAGTTTGTAAAATAATAAGAATGATTTGAAATACATTTTTAAGAAACATGGATGTGAATGATAAAGAGGTCCCAGTAGATAACTACGTATAAACAACCTCGGATAATGAAGAGATTGTGAAATATACCCTTACCTTGTACTTTTCCTTGTTCAAGGGTAGTTTAACCACCTGTATAATGGTTAAATCATTGTTATTAAATAATAAAAGAATCATATACACAAATATGATATCATATATGATCTTTTAATATTTCTTTGTTGATAATATTTTAGTATTATCATGGTTTAGGGTGTTCACTTACTCGTTTTCTTTTATATTTTTTGTTACATAAGCCGTGTTTTTTATCCATGGGTTGTATATTATTAATATCTAGAATTATATAAAGTCCTTAAACATTATTTTTAATCATAAAATGAGAATTAGACTTGAATGGATACAATGGGGAATGAATCTCATCGCGTTCATGGAGACGGTAGTCCGTTCATACGCAGGAGCGACAATATCATTCTTTTGATATTAAAATAATATATAATTGGATGGTATATCATATATACAGAATAATTATTATATTATATTTATTATTTAAATCAATTACACATCATTATCATACCCATCCAAATAATAATGTTTTGAATAACAATCACACCACGACGTGGAGACGGTAAGTCGTACGTATGCACGTATGGTGACATGTCATTCAAAGGACGGATAGAATAATGAATATGGTTGTACCATATTTATAATAACATCATATTATATATAAGATACTGGAGTTATTATTTTATAATGGAAATAACAAAGAAAGAAGAAGTTGAAGAAGAAAGGAACTTGAAAGAGGGTGGTGAAAACATTACCTCTTCTTTGGGTTCTTCCTTTTCATTTGATCAAAAGGGATCCTTAGGTTGGCTTTATGATCAAACTAAAGCATCTAGTTTGAATTGAGAGAAGTTGAGAAAATTTTTGGGCAGCTGTTGTCCAATCAAAAAGGCTTTTATGGTGTGAATTAGAGGGAAGGGGAAGTACCCTTTTATAAGAGGTGTGAGGGGCACCTTAGGAAAAGCTTGAAATATTATTTTGTAATAAATTCATATTCCGTTTATAACGGCTCCAAAGTAGATTATTTAAAGGTTAATGTGGGTATAGGTCTAAAACCACTCAACTAATAGGTTTTACATAGTTTTGTGTCATTATATTAACTTTATTGTTTTTATTTAACTCTTAGTTAAATAGTTTGACTTTACCATGTCTCTTTGTATTTTTATATTATATAGTCACTAAACTTAATATAAACTTCCAAGAGACCCCAAAGTGGTACATTAATAATACACCTGTCATTATATAATTTATTTGGCAGAAACTTATATTTTTAGGAATAGAATATCAATTAATAATATAATATTTGTTTTAAAAACTCATTTATGTCAATTTTGACAATATTCAATAATTGATTTTTGTTAAAGTCTTAAAAACTTTATTAATTAGAAAAAAAATCATTTAAGAAATACAAAAATTTAATATTAACCAATAAAAATTGTGTATGTCATCATAACTTTCAAAATATATTTATTTTAACAATTATAATACCAATTATTTGATTCTTTCATTAATAAGGAAAATATCGCAACATTATTGTGTCATAAATAAATTCAATTATTCAATGTCTAAAAATTATAAATAAAATACCATTATGTAGGATATCATTTTATATTTCTAATTAATATTTATAGTCGAAAATATAATATATATAAGCCTATATAAAATTTGTTTTTCTAAAAGATATATGCTTATGTCATTTTTGTATTTACTTTAACTTAATTATTATAAAGTGTCATTATCACTTACAAGTAGATCTATGGGGTCCCAAAATCGACCCAAAGATACCCATGGTTAGACATGTTTCAACAAATAGGGTTAGGACACATTTTAGGGTAATTTATTGTTATTATAATATTATTTTTTACCCTTATTTACCGGATTTACCCTTGAACCATGGTAAATAAAATATTTACCGAAGTAATTATTCAAAATGTCTAAAAATAAAAGTTACCTATTTACACAATTTGGACCTCCTGATTCTAAATATGGAATTCATTTCTCTAAATTCAAAACACCAAAGTGGCAGAAATTAATTTAAAATTAATTCCCGCTGTCAAAACAAAAATGTGTTTTTAAGAAATAATAATTATCAAAATATTGACACTTGTTTATGTCCGGTTTAAATGTGAAATTACATTCAATTACCAAAATTGCATTAAATGGTAAAAATATATTCTAAATATAATTTAAAACCACTCAAATTCATAATTTATCACTATTAATTATTTCGATTAAAAAAAAAATTTAATGAAAATTTAGTAATTTTCACTATTCATCAAAATATGAAAGTTATCAGAAAAGTACCAAAAAATCACCCTAAGATAATTTCGATATTCAGAATCCAAAAATGAAGTCCATTTTGAAAGATAAAATGTATAAAATTTTAAAAAGTGGGTATTACTATTCATAATGGATAGTTTGATTGGTTGTGGTGTGTGTTAGAACTCGAAGTTGTGTACAACACACGCTACTGTATTATTCAAAGAGAAGCGTACCATGGAATCTTGGGGTGTTACATTATCCCCTCCTTCAAATAATTTCATCCTTGAAATTCCTAGAATACTACTGCGTGAAAAGACTCGGGTGGTTCTTCATTATAAGTTCCTCGGGTTCCCACGTTGCCTCTTCCATCTTATGGTTTCTCCATAGAAATTTTACCAAACGAGTCGTCTGGTTTCTCAGCACTTGTTCTCTCATATCAAGATTATTAACAGACTCTTCTCAATAAGACAGATCGGGTTCCAGTTCTAATTCCTCATAGGTGAGTACATGCGTTGGGTTAGGCATGTATTTTCTCAACAGTGATATGTGGAACACATCGTGAACTTTTGAGATACTTGGTGGCATTGCCAAATGGTAAGCTACAACCCCAATTTGTTCTAGAATTTCGAATGGTCCAATGTGCCTGGGACTCAATTTTCCCTTCTTACTGAAACGTATAACACCCTTCTATGGAGATACCTTTAAGAAAACCTGATCTCCTACCTGAAATTCTAAATCCTTCCTTCGGTTGTCAGCATAGCTCTTATGCCTACTTTGAGCTGCTTTGATGTGGTTTTGGATTACCTTCACCTTTTCTATCGTTTTCTCCACCAGTTTTGGGCCTATGAGTTTTCTTTCACCAACATCATCCCAATAGGTTGGTGTGCGACCTCTCTGTCCATATAACGCTTTATATGGTGCCATCTGAATACTTTAATGGAAGCAATTGTTATAGGAAAATTCAACCAGAGGTAAATATTGATCCCACATACCCTGAAAGTCAAGTGAGCATGATCTCAACATATCTTCTTAGGTTTGAATAGTCTGTTCTAATTGTCCATCATTTTGTGGGTGGTAAGCAGTGGTCAAACGAAGTTCAGTATCCAAGGCTTTCTGAAGACTTTTCCAGAATCTTGATGTAAAAAGTGGATCACGGTCAGAAACAATTGATATGGGTACTCCATGAAGTCTCACAACTTCATTAATATATAGTCTTGATAGATGTTCAAGTGGTAAATCCTCCCTTATAGAAAGAAAATGTTCTGACTTGGTAATACGATCAACAATGACCCATATTGCATCGTTCCTTCTAGGAGTATTTGGTAGTCCCATAAAAAAATCCATCGTGATATTATCCCATTTCCACTCAGGTATGGAAAGAGGTTTCATGACTCCTCCAGGCTGTTGTCTTCCTGCTTTCACTTGTTGAAAAACCATACATCTTGACACAAAATCAAAAATATCCCTCTTAATGTTGTCCCACCAAAAATGTTCCTTTAAATATCTATACATTTTGGTGCTCCCAGGGTGTATAGAGAAATTGGAACTATGGGCATCGTCCAACAATTCCCTTTTTAGATCAAGTATATCGGGAACACAAAGTCTCCTCCCAAATTTCAAAATTCCATCTTCATACACAAAGTCACTCAATCTCCCATCATTCACAACTTTAATCTCCTTTTTAAACTCTTCATCATCGGACTGAGAACTCTTTATCCTTTCTAGTAAATATGGTTTGGAAACCATTTGAAAAAGTATTGATTTTTCACCTTCCATGGTGATTCCCATATCCATCTTTACTAAATCCATGAAAATAGGATCCCTTTCAACTCTCATCTTGTTCAAAACTCCATGATCATTTCTACTCAAAGCATATGCTACCTTATTTTCCTTCCCCTGGTGGTAGTGTATAGTGCAATCATAATCCTTGAGTAGTTCAAGCCATCGGCTTTGCCTCATGTTGAGTTCTTTTTGTGATAAAATGTACTTAAAACTCTTTTGATCAGTATAAATCTCACATTTTTCACCATCGAGATAATTTCTCCATATCTCCAAAGAAAAAATTACAGCACCTAACTCAAGATCATGAGTAGGATAGTTTTTCTCATTAATTTTCAGTTGTCGTGATGCATAGGCAATAACCCTATCATTCTGCATAAGGACACAACCAATTCCTTTCTTTGATTCATCACTATAAATAACAAACCCGTCATTCCCTGATGATAGAGTCAATATAGGAGCATTGACTAATATTCTACTCATTTATTCAAAACATTATTCACACTCTTTTGTCCAAACAAATTTAACCCCTTTACCTTTGAGCTTCGTTAATGGGTTAGTCAACTGGGAAAAATTCTGGACAAAACGTTGATAATAACCTGCTAAACCAATAAAACTGCATACCTTAGTTATACTCATCGGTGCTGGCCATTCTTGTATCACCTTGGTCTTAGAAGGATCAAAATAGATTCCATCCTTAGAGACAATATGGCCAAGAAAAGAGATCTCCTAAATCCATAATTCACCCTTGCTAAACTTCCAATATAATTCATGTCTTCTAAGAGTCTTCGGGATAATGCGCAAGTGATTTTCATGATCTTCATAGCTTTTGGAATATACTAAGATATCATCAATAAATACCACTAAAAATTCATCCAGATATTCCTTTAAAACTCTATTCATTAGATCCATGAAAACAGAGGGTGCATTAGTCAGTCTAAATGGCATTACTATAAACTCATAATGCCCGTACCTGGTTCGAAATGTTGTCTTCAGAATGTCTTCCTTCTTCACACACAACTGATGGTATCTAGATTGAAGGTCAATATTTGAAAATTATTGATATCCATGCAGTTGGTCAAATAAATCATCAATGCAAGGTAGGGGATACTTGTTCTTTATTGTTATAGCATTGTATTGAGATCCATGCAGTTGGTCAAATAAATCATCAATGCAAGGTAGGGGATACTTGTTCTTTATTGTTATAGCATTGATCTCCCTATAGTCAATGCACAACCTCATAGATCCATCTTTCTTCTTAACAAAAAGGACAGGGGCTCCCCATGGAGAAATACTAGGGAGAATAAATCCCTTATTACTCAATTCCTCTATTTTTTTCTTTAGTTCAACTAATTCCACAGTGGCCATTCTATAAGGGGTCTTCAATATAGGCCTTGAACCAGGAATTAAATCAATGGAAAACTCAATTTATCGTTCTGGAGGATGTCTAGGTAAATCTTCCAAAAACACATCTACATATTCTTTTACAATAGGTACATACTCTATTTGACCATTCCTTTCCTTTCCCACAGTTATTTCATTCTCTTCCTCCCCAATAATTGAATTTAGTTGAGCTACTGGGGGTGGATCTAGATAAGAATCAAGTAGTGACGATTTTTCTCTAAAGATAAGCTATTATTTATGATCATCATCAAAAATGGTAACCTCCTTCTTCTTATAATAAATCTTTTCATCGTGGCCCGAAATCCAATCCATACCGAGGATTGTATCAAATTCAATCATGGGTATGATGATGAGATCAGCAGATAAAGAACATTTATATACCCTAATGGGGACTGATTCACAAAACTTTGTTGCAATGATACTTCCCTTAGGAGTTTTAATAGATAACTCCCTTGTTAAATCAAATTGTAAATATCTAATTTTCTTAGTAAACTGGGAAGATATGAAACAATTTGATGATCCAGAATCAAATAATGCATTTTCTAAACTTGAGGAAACCATTAAATTACGTGCCACTACGTCTTTCGGAGATTCTACCTCAGCAGTAGTGATAGCATATGCTTGGCCTTGATCCCTTGGTGTTTTCTAAGGAAAATTACCCTGACTCTTAGGACATTCATTTGCATAATGTCCCATATCCCTGCAGTTGTATCATTGAACATCGGTAGCTTCTTTCTTCCCCTTGCAATCACGAGCTTGGTGGCCTTTTTCACCACACTTGTAACAGAGTCTCATTCCTTTAAAAAAAGTACCGAGGTGTTTCTTCCCAAATTTAGTGAAGGATGGATAATCAACTTTTACCTTCTTCCCCTTATTTCCATTTTCAGAGTGATCAGCTGATCTCTTCTTCTCTTTCTTTTTAAAGTCGTAAGACTTAGATAATTCTGTTTTTGTCTTGATAGCACATGAGACAATATCTTCATATGATGAGAAGGTTTGTGAGACTAATGCTCGACAGAGAAACGGTTTTAACCCATCAAAGAAACGATCAATCTTACTTCTTGGGTTACATATATAATCTGTAGCATACCTCACTAACCTTGTAAAGTTAGCCTCATACTTTGCGACATTCTCATCCTCCTTTTGCCTCAGACTCAAAAATTGACTTTCCATATATATTTGATGGTCACGAGGAAATTATTTTTCTAAGAAAAGTTCTTTGAACTCCCTCCATTCCATATTTTATACTTCATCATCTTCCTTTGTGTTTTGAATCAATGATAACCATTGGTTAGCATCTCCAGTGAGGCGGTAAACTGCCATGATAACTTTTTCCCTTTCACTACTCCCCAAGGCATGGAATATTTTCTCTAAAGAATTTATCCATTTCTCAGCTACTAAGGGGTTTGTACTCCCATTGAATTTTGGTGGTTGTTGCCTCATGAAATGATCTAACATTGATCCTCCACGCTGCAGATCAGGGTGCTCCATACAGGTAAGGTTATTATTCATAACCTGAGTGAGTTGTCCCAGTATGTTGATTAGCTTATCATCACCAGTTTCATCACCAGCTCCACTATAATTATCTTGAGTAGGAGGGAAATCCTTACATGGAGTGCTTGAATTGATATGGTTTCCATTTCTTCCACTATGCCCCATTTATAAATAATGTCATACACTAGATTAGTTTATGAATCGAAATACATAAAACCAAACTTGTAAAATAATTAACATGAATTGAACAGTTTATGGATATAATCCATAATAATACAAATGTTTTCTTTGAGTAAGTATATACTCATAAACCCTTCATAATGGTTTGTAAACAAAATAAGAATTATCCTAAGCATATCCCCCAGAAGTGTCGCAACCCAGAGTGAAGCAAGGCCCGTTGTCGTGCACTAGTTCCAGTTCGAGTCTAGCTCAAAGCAGTGTTTTCATGTTTTACCCCAAGGTACATATGTTCCAGAGCCGCCTCTACCTGCTCATATCCAGACAGGGATTTATTTTTTGGAAAACTCACAAAATATCTACAATACCAAAATTCTAGTAAGTTCTTCTATACTAATCCTCAAAGTCTCTCTTATAGCTATGTGCTCTAATCAGAGTTTATCTAAATCTAGTTTCCAAGGTTTGTACAAAACTTCCTCTGATACCAACTGTAATGCCCCGACCCCAGTTACCTAGAGTAAGTGCATTATTACATAACATTGGCATGATCACAAAAGATCAAGTCTTGAAAGACCGATTAGTTTAGTATCTTTGGAATCACTAGATACATTCATAAAGTTTTCATTACATCATAAAGTGAAAAATACAACAACATCTTGTCTCCACACTCATATCCCCTTATACTATCCCTGCAGGTCATTCATAAAATACTTCTTCACATCCTGGGAAAAATAAAACATAGAAAGGGGTGAGCTCAAATGCCCAGTAAGGATAACAATATAGCGGAAACTTTCATTAATAAGCATAAACATTTAAGGAAATGTATAACTAAAACAAAAGACATTTAAAATTGAACTTCGGCATAATATGGCAGAAATAAAATGAAATAATTTCATTTACTTATTCACAAGGATATTCTACTGGTCGAATAATCACATGCAATATCAATAACCACTTTCATAATGATGGAATGCATAATTCCATACTATCATAACCACATAGTCAAGGCCTTATGCCAAGACTACAAATAAGATATTGTCAAAGCCTTGTGCCAAGACACTATTTTGTCTCATGAGACCTACCGATGCATCGAGGATCTATAGAGGGCTCCACCCGTCACTTATTAAGTCCAATTCATTCCTCATATGAATAGGTTTAAACATAACATAAACATTCGTATTAAAACAAGCATACAAAATGTCAATACTTTCTCCATAAACCATGAATGGTATAAAAATAGCACATCCATAGTCAAACATATAACAAAACCTTCAATACAGTATGGAAGTTTTGTATCATAATAAACCAACTTCAAATAAGCTTAAAATTCATCAAAGGATGTTGACATAGATGAAATCAAAACTATTTGAGAGAAATATCTCTTTTTATTAAATCATTTAAAATTCACATAATTATAAAATAAAATATTTACTTTGAAAATAATCTTATAAGCTTGTAAGGGAATCTTTGACAATTTTATAACAGCAGAAAATAGCCGCACCCGTCATATAAGTTAAAAAACATTCTTACCTTAATTTTGTCAAAAAGTTTAAAAGTAACTTGTTTGGAAAACGACAGAAAGATTACTTTTTAAAATTCTTATAAAAAGTCAAACAATGGTATAAATGACTTTAAACCACAGTTTTTACAATAATAATAATTATTTGAAATACATTTTTAAGAAACATGGATGTGAATGATAAAGAGTTCCCATTAGATAATTACGTATAAACAACCTCGGATAATGAAAAGATTGTGAAATAAACCCTTACCTTGTACTTTTCCTTAGTCAAGGGTAGGTTAACCTCATAAATAATGGTTAAATAATTGTTATTAAATTATACAAGAATCATATACATAAATATGATATCATATATGATCTTTTAATATTTCTTTGTTAATAATATTTTAGAATTATCATCGTTTCGGGTGTTCACTTACTCGTTTTCTTTTATAAGTTTTGTCACAAAAGCCATGTTTTTTATATGTAGGTTGTATCTTATTCATATATATAATTATATCAAGTCCTTAAACATTATTTTTAATCATAACATGAGAATTATACTTTAATGGATACGATGAGAAATTAATCTCATCGCGTTCGTGGAGACTGTAGTCCATTCGTACGTATGAGACACAATATCATTATTTTGATATTAAAATAATATATAATTGGATGGTATATAATATATACAGAATCATTATCATGTTATATTTATTATTTACAACAATTACACAGCATTATCATACCCATCCAAATAATAATTTTTTGAATGACAATTACACCACGACATGGAGACGGTAAGCCGTACGTACGCCCGTATGGTGACATGTAATTCAAAGGATTGATAGAATACTGAATATGGTTGTACCATATTTATAATAACATAATAGTATATATAATATACTGGATTTATTATTTTAGAATGGAAAAAACAAAGAAATAAGAAGTTGAAGAAGAAAGGAACTTGAAAGAGGGCGGTGAAAACACTACCTCTTCTTCGGGTTCTTCCTTTTGATTTGATCTAAAGGGCTCCATAGGTTGGCTTTCTTATCAAACTAAAGAATCTAGGTTGAAGTGAGGGAAGTTTAGATAATATTCGTACAGGGTTTGGTCAAGCCAAAAGGCTTTGAATTTGTGAATTAGAGGGAAGGGGAAGTGCCCTTTTATAAGAAGGGTGAGGGGAACCTTAGGAAAAGCTAGAAATATTATTTTATAATAAATTAATATTTGGTTTAAAATGGCTCCAAATTAGATTATTTAAAGTTTAATGTGGGGATAGGTCGAAAAACACTAAACTAATAGGTTTTAGATAGGTTTGGGTCACTATATTAACTTTATCTTTTTGATTTAACTCTTAGTTAAATAGTTTGACATTTACCATGTATCTTTGTATTTTTATATTATATAGTCAATAAACTTACTATAAACTTCCAAGAGACCCCCAAGTGGTCCATTAATAATACACCTATCATTATATAAGTTCTTTGGCCGAACCTTATATTTTTAGGAATATAATATCAATTAATAGTATAATATTTGTTTTAAAAACTCATTTATGTCAATTTTGACAATATTTAATAATTGATTTTTGTTAAAGTCTTAAAAACTTTATTAATTCAAAAAAAATAATTTAAGAAATAATAAAATGTCATATTAACCAGTAAAATTTTTTTATGTCATCAAAACTTTAAAATTATATTTATTTTAACATTTATAATACCAATTATTTGATTCTTTCATTAATAAGGAAAATGTTGCATCATTATTGTGTCATAAATAAATTTAATTATTCAATGTCTAAAAATTATAAATAAAATACCATTATGTATTAAATCTTTTTATATTTATAATTAATATTTATAGTCTAAAATATAATATATATAACCCTATATAAAAATTTTTTTGCTAAAAGATATATGCTTATGTTATTTTTGTATTTACTTTAACTTAATTAATATAAACTGTCATTATCACTTACAAGTGGATCCATGGGGTCCCAAAATCTACCAAAAGATTACCATGGTCAGAAATGTATCAAAAAATAGGGTTAGGATACATTTTAGGGTAATTTATTATTATTATAATATTATTTTTTACCCTTATTTACCGGATTTACCCTTTAACCATGGTAAATAAAATATTTACCGAAGTAAATATTCAAAATGTCTAAAAATAAATATTACCTATTTACAAAATTTGGACCTCCTTATTATAAATATGGAATTCATTTTTCTAAATTTAAAACACATAATTGGCAGAAATTAATTTAAAACTAATTCCTACTGTCAAAACAAAAGGCATGTTTTTAAGAAATAATAACTATCAAAAGATTGACACTTGTTTATGTCCGGTTTAAATGTGAAATTGCATCCAATGACCAAAACTGTTTTAAATGGTAAAAATATATTCTAAATATACTTTAAAACCACTCAAATTCATAATTTTTCACTATTAATTATTTCGATTAAAAATTTTGTTTTTAATTAAAATATAGTAATTTTCACTATTCATCAAAATATGAAAGTTATCAGAAATGTTCCAAAAATTCACCCTAAAAGAATTTTGATATTCCGAATCCAAAAATGAAGTCCATTTTTAAAGATAAAATGTATAAAATTTTAAAAATTGGGTATTACTATTTATAACTTCTTGTTTGATTGGTTGTGGTGTGTGTTATAACTCAAAGTTACATACAACACACGCTACTGTATTATTCAAAGAGAAGTGTATCGTGGAAGCTTGGGGTGTTACAATTGGAATATGAATGTTGTCTAGAATGAGTTGTCATCATGCACTTTCTGATCAATTGGATTATCTATGATGTCTCCTGGATGAGGCATGGTCCAAGTAAAGCTGCCTCCCCTGGCTCTAACCAGAACATTGTTGAACAAAAATTCCTACCATATAAAGATTCATAAGGATCCATATCAATGGTATATTGAAATATATTATTATAATAGAACTCCACAAGGTTTATTTGTTTCTCCCAAGAACCCCCAAAGTCAGGTACACATGCATAGAGCATTTACTCTAACACCTGAATTGTACGCTCTATCTATCCATCGGTCAGAGGGTGATAGGTTGTGATCAAAATCACATGTGTACCCAAGGTCTTCTGAAACCCCTACCAAAACTGAGACATGAAGTAAGCATAACTTCTAGAAATAATAGATCATGGATCTCCATGAAGATGTATGACCTCCATCATGTATAGCCTCCCTATATTGTCTACCAAAAAGGTATCTCAAACAGGTAAAAAGTGGGATACCTTTGTCAAACAATCAAATAATACCCAAACAGAATCATTTTCGTGAGGTGATCTAGGTAAACTGGTCACTAAATCCATATATATATCATCCCATTTCCACTAATGAATGGAAAACAGCTACAAAATTCCTACCATTCACTGATATATATCTCATTTTATAGAATTCCACCAATATCGGTGACATAAATCATGATACATATTGGTGAAAATGGTATTTACTTCCAAAACTCAGTCATGAAATTCCTACATCATCTCCTCTCTAATGTCATCTGAAACCCAAACACGCCCATGAACGCGTAAAGTCTCATCCTCATCCATAGACCAATCAGAAGATGAATCTTCATCTAAGATACTCTCACTAGATACTAATCCCTTGGAATCTAAGATTTTCCTCATTCTTACCCATTCCAAAAGAGTATAGGTCACTACAAAGGTGGAGATGATAGTCTGTGCATGATCCTTTTAAACCTTAATATAAATTGCTGAAAACATGTCCATGAGCTGTCACTCACTGTTGGCCTCCTAAACCACATGTGTCTAAGTATTCCAACTCATAGCAGTAGCTAAAGCATTTACTTTTTCAAGAATATAGGCAATATTTAAATCAAAGGATTGAAAGTATTCAACCCATCTAAGCCACCTGAGATTTAGATCACACTGTGTAATGATGTATTTGGTTATTTGTGGTCAATGAATACCAAAAAACACTATCCAAGTAAATAGTCTCTTCAAAATCATAGAACATAAACTTCAATAGATGGCTTGAGTTCTTACTTCGGGTAATTCCATTTGTGAGGCATCAACTAATGAGACCTATATGTGATAACTCGCTCGTCCTGAATCAAAATAGGTTCCATCCCAATACTTGATGTGTCATATTAAACAATATTTCCCATGTTTGGATCTATAATAATCAAGATCAGCACTGAATTCAGTCTTCCCTTCAACTCCTTAAAGGAAACTTCAAAAGCTTCTAACCATATTAATTTCACACCATTTTTAGTTCAGCTCATAATCGGTGATGTAAGGCATGAGAAATCCTAGATGAAGCATCTGTAATATTTGGATATCCCTAAGAAATTATGTATATCAAATAAATTATTGTGATGCTCAAATGAAACAATAGTCATCACCTTCTTTGCGTCTAATGAAACTCCTGACTCCAAGATTATATGACACAAGTGACATTTATTAATTTGAGAAAAAAGATGATGCTCTCTTAATGTATTCATCGTGATCTCAAAATGGATGGCATGGTCATGTCAAGAACAATAATACACTAAATTTCATCCAAAACTATCACCATGAATAAATATATATAGATATATATACGGGTGGAAAACCCGATTCATTATAGCCATAATGACTATAGGATCATTCGTGAGACCGAATGGCGTGACCAAGTACTCATAAAGATCATAACTTCTCCTAAAATTTGTATGAGGTCTGTATTATAGCTTGACATGCACTAGATGAGATCCCTACATCAAATCAATCATTGAGAATGATCTCACTTCTCAGAGTTGATCAAAGAGATTGTCTATTCTAGGCAGTGGATACAAGTTCCCAACTATGAGTTGGTTCAACTGATGGTAATCCTTGCAAATCCAGAGGGTAATATCTACCTTCTTGGAAAAAAGGACCAGTGAACCCCATGGATAAGTGTTGTGGTGTATAGATCCTTTAGGCTCAAGGTCCTCTAACTATTTCTTGAGCTCTAGAAGCTCTATAGGTTCTAACCATTAAGGAGGAATGGACACTGGAACATTCCTAGCACTAGATCAATAGTAGATTCTACCTCTCGCATGCGAGGAAGATCAAAAAATTCATAAAAGAAGACATCCTGGAAAAGATCCACCATATAAGGAAAAATAGCATGTCGTGATCCATGATCATCCAAGAAAAGTCTGAAAACTTGGTTTTTCACTCTTCACAACCCCTGAGGATCAGGTCCATTTCAATATAAATTGACATCTCATTCTCCCCTATACACATGTTTATCACCCTATGGAGAAATAAATGTCACCCTCGGATGATAGCAGTCAATATGGTCTCTAGAAGGAAATAACCAGTCTATCTGGATGATTACATCAAACCCTATAATTTCAAGGATGAATAAATCTTATACAAATATATATAGGCCTATATTAAGGGGACAATCCTTACAATAATGAACACTCTTGGATCAGATACCCAACTTCAGAGTATAGAGTGTCATCATGCCATAGTAGTGTTTTATATCAAAGCCTAGACTCTCTATGATTGCCTTAGTAAAAAAGAGTGTGACACACATATGTCAAATAAAGTAGACACTACATTTTATACTACTAGAATAGTACATTATGCAGTACAATATCTAGTTCTCTTCTCCTCTAGCATAGGTTGCACTGCATATAAATGGCATGTATCAGGTCCCACTTCACAGTCTAACTGCCATGAGCAAGCCCACTCTATTGGAACTAAGAATCCTGAGTCTGATTACCATAACCCCAACCATAACCTCAGTCTGAGTGGTCAGTGGTATTCTAGCTACCTGCCTGGTGAGATACAATTAGCACTACTCTGGAATGTGGGGTAGGTGTTGATCCCATCTCTTTAAGAACTAATGGAAATTTCATACAAAATATATGGATATACCCCATCCTACCACAACCTCTACATTCCACTAGATCCTATAAACATTGGGCTTTCATATGTTTGGCTTCCTGTGCTAGTGACAGATAAGAAAGTTGTCGGTAGGAACTTCCTGACTGCTACTACCCCTATGAGAAACCTCAAAGTGATGCTTTCTCTCAGTATAAGAAATAATTCTAGATCTAGATGTTCAACTTCCATAGTTCCCATCATCATCTTCCCTAAATTTCATATCAATAATGAGGTCCTGGTTAATGCTATCAGAAATAGTCATTAGCTAGAAAACATTGACTTATGATAGGATGGTGTATACCAGCCCATCCTTAAATTGCTTAGTGGTCATAATATCATCATTGGATAAAGTTATCACAAACCTCTATAGCTCAATAAAGTGATTAGAATACTCCATGATAGATATGGATCCCTACTGAAGGTTTATAAACTCTCTAGACCACTTATCCCACAGATTCTATAGAAAGAAGTAGTCATAGAAGATCATCTGTAAATCCACCCAAACCATATCCAAATATCCATCTACCTGGTTAATATCATCTCACCATCAATTTTAAGAATATTGTAGCATATATGCAGTGAGATTCACCCTCTTCTATGTAGGAATCTCCAAATTCATAAAGATATAAAGCATAACCTCCATCCATGACTCATCAGCATATGGTATTCCATCCCCTAAAAAGGTGATGCTACTGCTGGAACTCCCGAGTCAAATCATTCATAGTCAGGGTTGTTCGAGTAAAACATTTCATATTTTTCATCATAAGGAAAAAAAATAATTCTTGAAACTGGGAATTAGTTCTCATATCAGAAACAATAGTTGGTTCTATAAGT
This sequence comes from Viscum album, assembly GCA_963277665.1. NCBI lineage: Eukaryota > Viridiplantae > Streptophyta > Magnoliopsida > Santalales > Viscaceae > Viscum > Viscum album. The sequence goes on along the minus strand of OY728128.1, from coordinate 715,180,875 downwards.
GGAAATACAGGAGGAATCACAGGCTGTTTAGGGCCCACCACCTTTGGTGTATGGTTATCACCTCCTTCAAGGCATATAACTTATGGTTTTCATGGTGGAATTATTCTACAATTCCAAATGCATGCCTCAGAATACAATTTAACAGTTGGAAAGGATCGTAGATTGATAACAACATAGTCATCCTATGAACATATAAAACCTCCCTTCCTACTCCAAAATCTAGGTCTATGTGATAAGGAAAAACCTTATCAGGCTATAAGAACAAAAAATACACCCTCAGCTACCCACTACTAAGGCTGGGTTTGGGTCTAGGTATCAGATCAGACAGTAGGGGTTCTAATATATGGAGTATCAATTACAAGGTATATAACAAAACACCCTTTACAATTTTTATCTAATTTAGTGATAACCATTTCACTTTTAATTATTTAAAATCATTTGAGTTCATATTATTTGTATATATATTAAATATATATCATGGTTCTTAAAAATAGGTCTTGAACTCACAATATGGTACAATTGGAAAATTAAGGTTTCATTACAAACTATGTGGGAAAACACCATTTAGATTGTAGTAACTTTAATTAGTATAGTTATATTATCCATGAAATAAACATTAGCACATTTCAATAAATAATAATCAAGTCACTAAAAATATGTGACAGGAAAATGCATGCAGAAAGAAAACATGGAAAAGAAAACTGCAAGGAATTTTAGTCCTAATGTTCTTATGATGATGCATGATATTTCATTCCTTCATTTCATCTAGAAAAATTTAAATAAATCTCATTTAAATAACACTAATAATAATTACATCATAATATATGTGAATCACTCAATTTTGAAGTCATAATAACTGTAATAGGTGAAATATCATAACAACAATAACCCATCCCATGTAATTTGGGTTTCCCCTAGATGTGGGTTAGCTACTCATAAGCAGATGATCATTACTAGATTACATTATATCCTAGTCTCCTGTATAATACCCAAATATTAATACAAAAGGAAAATAAACTCCTCTGATACCACTTTGTAACATCCCGACCCAGAATCCACTTAACTCGTGCTATGAGCCAGTGGATCACATGGCCTCAAGAGCACCTTCCTGTATGCCAGAGGCTACTGACTAGAAGCATGGGTCCAAGGTGGTACAGTGGGGAGACTATACCTAGATATCATAGTGGCATAGCATATAAGATAAATAAATAGACAATGGTGGAAGTGATATTAATCAAATGGAACAGCGGAAACAATGCAATAATAAACTGTGAAAGAAAAAATAACCATACAACTGAAATAATAATCAAAAGACAATAGGTTGAGTTATATATAATTATTTCATGGCATGATTATATATAAAAAGTGGAATTAGAGGATGGGAATATACAATATTCTATATAAAAATAATAAATTCTAAAAGGATAATCTACTAGAATCACGAGCATATGATTTGTCCTCTTCTACCATGCTCCAAGATATAAGTAAAATGAATCAAACATCTATAGTAGGGAGATTTCCCTTATCCATTCCTAAAGATAAGTTATATACTCGGGTACCAAAGGAGAACTAAATAGGGTTTCAGTTAAAATCCCAATAGGCCACCAGTAATGGTGTCTCAAAATAATCCAACATGTGTACATAGAAACAGCAATGTGTGGGTATAAGAATAACAAACAAAGATGAATAAATAAATAACAGCTGGCCCAAGTTCCTATAGGACACCTGATTATCTCTACCTGCTTCAACATAGGATGGTAAGAGATTCTAATCAGTATCCACACATATATATAGTAATAATATATATATATATAGTATAGTTATATACTTTATACACCAATATGAACTAAGTACATGAGGATGCAGTTAAGAATATACATGGATACTAGGTTTTGGTTGGACCTTGGGTGTAACTCAAGCATCCATAACCAATCTAATGAGCTATAGGGTCAAGCAAAGGGTACATTCCAGGAATCCCATGATGAAAGCAAGACATCATGCTTAATACTCGATATAGGTGGGGTGACACATAATGTACAACACCCAAGACAAGGGAATGTGGAATGTTATTCCCATCATCCAAATATAATTATAGTGGTGAGAGACATCATGTTTAACATCCAATGTATGGTAGAGTGAAATGTCAAGCTCAAAAAGTCCCTTAACCCTGATCAACATACAATATTAATGGTGTAATCATAATATTCATAATAACCTGAGGGATCATCTCATAAAAATCATAGCCATTAATACCCAATATATAATTGGGTTTTAGAGTTCATATAATCAATGCAATAAATCATAAATCACATGGTAAGGCCTTTCCACCCATTATTATTCATTTTAAAACAAGACAACTAATTATCCAAGGCTAGGATATTCATTTTTAAGGTCAATTTGAACACTTAGAAGGTGTTATGTACTATTTAACAGTTACATAATAGAAGGAAATTCCATTTACAGGCCTATCCAAACACTTAAGCGGTTTTTGGATATTTGAATGATTATATAACAGTGGAAAATTAAGCTAGCACACCCAAACCAGGGTCATTCAATGAGGAATAAATCCTCTAACTATATAGATTGGTTCCACGGGAGTATTAGGATGTGATCCAATTTATTTAAAAATGAAGAACGTATTTTAAGGCAATGTGTGGTAGAGGCTGGCTTGCAGCACAATGGAGGAGCTATCAAAACAACATGAAATTTAGGGGAAACAACTAGACCACCTGTCTTAGGGTTATAAACGACTCCACATCCAATATCAGCTTCATATTTGAATTAGATCAGAGTAAAAAAGAAGAAGGGTCCAACACCTTGAAAATAGGTTGAATGAGATCACAACAAAATAACACAAGATATATGAAGAGAAACTAGTATAGGAAGTAAGATCATTCGAGTGATTACCGATGCGGATCTAATGTGATAGATGATGTTTGATTTTGAGCCTTGACATATGAGTTATCAAAATCCCTAGATTAGGGAGAGGGAGATATCATAGGAGGAAGTAGGAGGATTTTCCACTAAAAAATAAATGAGGAGGAAGAAAATTGATATAAAAAATCAAGTGAAAAAAAATCACCCTCAAAATGGGGGTGCATGGTTTGGCCGCACGGTTTGGATAAAATGTGCACTAAAAATGTTGTCTCCACTATCTAAGGAGGGACCCTCACATAGGCTAGGTGAATGGTTTTCCTAACCATTCACAAGTCATGTGAAGTTCAATGTCCCAAACCCCTCTAAAACTCAAATAGGTGGGTGACTAGTCTTATACGGTTATAAAAAAACCATGAAGCCACTTGCAAACCACTGAGTTCCCCACACGATTACCCAATATGGTTAGAACTAACGTTGAAATAACTATGTCGATCACTCCCAAATCTCATAGCTTCGGGCTAAGAACAATCCATAGACACTCTCAGAACCTTCCATATGCCATAGGGAATTTTTACCAAGGTAAAAATAAGGACTCAGACTGAAAAACAAATGATCTTTACCTTTGAGAAAATCTGATTCATTAAACAGTCTTATACAATGGGTCAATCCAAACTCTGCTATTTACACAAGGAGGTTTCTAGTGAAAGGGTGTATACTCCCTCTGATAATTAGGGTGTGCGCCCATGTCCTACTATACTTCTTGGATTATATATTTATCTTCTCTAGTAAGAACAATCTTATTTAGAATGAATTGTTGGGAATGAGGTGAGGCAACTTTCAATAATGGAAAAGTTCAATGCTGGGGGAGAAGTTATTTAAAATTAAGGAATTTTCCCTAGTGAAGATGGTGCATCCTTAGAGAAGAGCCTATAATAGGCTACAAATAAGGATCCCCATATGATTATCTCACACTATAGGTAGTCCTTAGATGAGCTTGATATGGATGCAGCTGATTTGAAAGAGGATGTCTACCTAAATGAGTGTGGAATCAAAGGGAATAGAAGAGTTGTTGGGGATAACTATTCTCTATAGGTGAAAACCCCCAAAAAGGGAGGTGGAACTCTACCCACTTCTTTTTAGGTGTTATCAAGGTCATTACCTTATAATGTTACTATGAATATAGGTGGAGATAAAGGGGTATAGTCAAATGATTTTATGGATGCTTGAAAAATGGAAGCTTATGACCCCCCCCCCATCTAAGGGTAAATCATGCTCTAGACTGGGCCATATGTAGGAGCTTACAGATGGGGAGGGTCATTTAGCTTCTCAAGATAGAAGTAGCATTAAATTGGATGCCTTATATGTGAATGAAAAGTTTCCCTTGATCTAGGATCAACCTAAGGGAGGGGAGAAACCTCTTAGTATGATTGAAATCATAAATAGATATCAAAGTAAGGAAATTTTTCATGAGTAATTTAGAATTTCTCAGGGATCTTATCAAGTTGAATTACAATCTTTAAACACTTAGGATTTATAGTGAAGGAGTTATTATAAACTGAAAAATCATGAGGGAACTATTTTAATATCAAAAAATGACTCCATTAAAGGTCAATACACTGAGCCTCATGATGAGGAAGATGACTCATCAGACATAGATGACCAGGATGACTCTTGGTAGGCTCTAAAGTAGTGTAAAGAAGGCAGACACTTGAGAGGTTGGGGAGGCTCCCATGGAAGGGATAGCAGACATAAAATATGATGATCGTTTAATGAGATTTTGTTTTGATGGTGGCACCTATCCCACTTTTTTAATTTCAACCCCTCTTCTTCAATGATTTTACTATTCATTTACTCAATATATTTTTCAATACCATGGGTTTTAATCTACGGTTCACATCACTCTTGGTAACAAAGAACTCCAAAAATATCACAAGAGAGTAGAGATTGAAGTTTCTCAAGATCCAAGCATCGAGTTGCATGATCTACTTGATGATCCGAATATTACAATAGTAAATGATTCTCTCAAAACATTCATAGCATGGTTTTATAATCTTTCAAAGATACATGAGTTGTTTCCTTACCAAATTTTTTCAAAGGAAAAAGTTGTAATAGTTAATGAAAAAAGGTGTGAAGTGAAGTATGGAATTAAATACTGATAAAATGACAGAGAAATAGAAGTTCAGATCAACATAATATACTGGATAAACAAATAAAACAAAAAGAATTTCTAGGGGTACCTTCTCCCTTCCATTTCCACTATAACATATATTATCATTACAACTTCATGCAGATTCCACATTCAAATATGGAGATGTTTCCTATATTCCATATAAAGAATAAATATTTTGAACTATCATTGTTGACACCGTTGGTCTCGAGAGTATATATTATATTCTCAAGTTTGAATGGTTGGAAGTCTCCATTGGGAATACAAACGTAAGATAAATTTTCATAATATGATTATCCAAAAAAATATATAATATATTCATTAAAGTTAATAATTATTCATATTTTCTATAGGCATTTGTATTACTACTATATAAAGGGAAAAATCTACAAAGCACAGTTTGGATTCATTAATCCTTTTATCATTTATATGGAAAAAATTACATTGGATTTGAAAGAAATTGATAAGAAAAAAGAAGAGATAAATGAATTTTTTTAGAAGAAAATAACTGATGATAGAATCTTTTCTATGACAATAATGTCAAGGTAAAACTATACAATCAAATGAAAAAAAAAATTCATTTCATTACTTATTTGTTTTCATTTTTTAGGAAGCACTATATGTTGATCTCAATCAATATAGATACCCCAAACATTTATTTTTTAGATCTAGTGAATGGATTACCAGTAAACTAACCACACATGATGTGTATTTTGAATTTTTAATGCATTGAAATCAACATTTTATTGATAAAATTTGAATTTTATGTTTCAATTTTTGTTTTAACAAGAATTTTGTTGTGATAGGGAGATTGAAAAATATGAGATAAATCATGGAAAGAAGTTAGTGACTAAAAATAAGAAGCCTATGGATTTCTTCAGATGAAAATATATTAAGGTATATATAGAAATATTTAAGTATCAAAACATATTTCAAAACTATTTAATTATTTTGGAAAAAAATTATGCAGTGTCTGATGTAAGATAATATTAATTATTGTGGATATTTTTTTTATAATATATAAAAGATAAAATTTAACATTAAAATACTAGAATCCACAAACAAGTAATTTCTGAAGGTACTTACAATTTAATTATAAATATTTTCAATTATTTTTTTCTATATTTTCTCAGTATTACCAAGATTTCCAACAATCTACAAACTCAAAAAGAAGTAAATTTTTTTTAGATGTGTGGGAAGCATACATGGTGTCATAAATTTTATTGACATAAAATGTTGGTGATTACCTACTATGTTTGTAATCTAGTATGGGATATGAACTTAGAAATAAATTTGGGGTGTGAAGAATTAGTATTATAATTCTTATATATTATTTTTGAACTATTTCTTAAGGAGAAGTATAATGGAGGAAATTGATTTGTTTAGAAATGAATGACCATAATACATAATGTCAAAATCTATACAGACATCATGAACATGTGACTTCCTATTACTTATTTAGTTAATTTTCTCATCATTTTATCAACATTTTTTGGTTAATTTCCTTATCATTTTTATCTGATACTTATTTCTTAAAATTTAAACGTTAGATCAAAACATATGTCACATGACCAAAACTGAGAAAACACATTCGTCTTGTTTTTATACTTGAGTAAAACAACCCATAAGTCATTTTTTATGTATATTAATCATCCATATGTCAATTCAATGCATGGTGTGATCGGCAAGACTCAAAGTGCAAGTTTTTATTTTAAAATGGTATTTTTGTAAAAACCACAAGTGAGGTACTCAAAACCAAGAAAATGCACTCATATTGTCTTAACAATTCAGTAAAATGATTTATAATTCATTTTTGACATATAGAAATTGATTGTATGTCAATATAATGCGTAGTGTGAATGATATGACTCAAAGTACGTGTTTTAAATTTAAAATGATATTTTAGTAAAACAAAAGCAACACAATCAAAACTGAGAAAACACTTTAATCTTGTTTTGATACTTTTGGAAAATGATGCATAAGTTATTTGTGAGATATAGGAATTATCCACACCTCAATATTATACACGATGTTCATGGTATGACTCAAAGTGTCTGTTATCAGTTTAAAATTAACATTTTAGTTCAAATCATGTGTCACTCAATGAAAACCAAGAAAACACACTCAAATTTTCTTGAAACATTAGTATAAGGCTCTATAATTATTTTTTATGTGTAGGAATTAACCTCACAACAATATAACACCTGATTTGGTTGATATAACTCAAAGTGTGTGTTTTCAGTTTAAAAAGACATTTTAGAAAAAAGATAAGTGACAAAATCCAAACTAATAAAAAACATATTTGTATTGTCTTGATACTTTAGTAAAATGATACATAAGTTGTTTTTTATGTGTAGGAATCAGTTGCACCAAAATATGATGCATGGTGTGATCAGTATTACTCAAATTGTGTGGTTTGATTCTAAAATTGAAAATTTAGTAAAAAATACAAGAGACATACTCAAAACTGATAAAATGAATTTTTATTGTTTTGATACATTAAAAAAATTATCCCTCATTAAATTGTATTGTGTTAGAATCATCCACACCATAATCTGATACATGGTGAGCCTCATAAGACTCAAACTATTCGTTATCAATTTAAAATTGAAATTTTAGTTCCAAACATGTGTCACTCACTGGAAACTGAGAAAGTGAGATTATATTGTCTTGATAATTTAGTAAAATGATTAATAATTCATTTTTAACATGTAAGAATCATTATCACATCAAACCAACACACGTTGTGACTAGTATGACTTCAAGTGCATTTATTCGTTTTAAAATGATATTTTTGTAAGAAAACAAGTGACATACTCAAAACTAATCAAAAAAAATTTTATTATTTCAATAAATTAGAAAAATAATAAATAATTAATTTTTTATGTGTAAAAATTAGCCACACCTCAATCTGATATACGGTGTACCTGATATGACTCAAAGTGCCTATTATCAGTTTAAAACTGACACATGATGTGATCGGTATGACTCCAAGTGCGTGTTTTCAGTTTAAAGTGATATTTTAGTAAGAAAATAAGTTAAATACTCAAAACAAATAAAATTCATTTTTATTGTTTTGATACTTTAGGGAAATGATCCATAAGTCATTTGTGATGTTCAAGAATTATACTCACATCAATATAAAGCACAATGTGACTGGTATGACTCAAAGTGCATGTTTTCAGTTTGAAATGGCATTTTAGTAAAAACCACAAGTGACATGCTCAAAACTGATAAAATTCACTTGTATTTACTTGATAATTTTTTAAAATGATTCATAATAAATTTTTTATGTACCAAAATTGACCACATGTCAATCTGATGCACGATGTGAACGGTATGACTCAAAGTGTGTCATTTTATTTAAAATTGTTATTTTAGTAAAAAAGATAAGTGACATACTCAAAAATAAGAAAACTTATTCAAATTGATTCTATATATTTTTAAAATGATCCATAAGTCATTTTTGACGTGTAGGAATCCGTATCACCTAAATTGGATACACGGTGTACCCGGTATGACTCAAAGTGTCTGTTATCAATTTAAAATTGACATTTTAGTTCAAAACATGTGTCACTCACTAAAAACCAAGAATAAATGCTTGTACTATATCAATAATTTAGTACAATGGTCCATAATTTATTTTTGATGTATAGGAATTGGCCACATGTCAATATGACACCCGATGTAGTTGGTATAACTCAAAGTGTGTGTTTTCAATTTAAAATGAAATTTTAGTAAAAAAAGTGACATACTTGAAATAGATCAAATGCATTCAAAATATTTTTATACTTTAATAAAAAAAATCCATAATTCATTTTTGATGTGTTGGAATTATTTGTACCTCAATCTAAGGAATAGTGTGACCGGTATTTTTCTTAAATTGTATTTTTTGAGTTTAAAATTGACATTCTAGTAAAAAAGAAAAGTGACATACTCAAAACCAATAAAATTCATCACTATTCTTTCAAAACTTCAGGAAAATGATCCCTTTGTAATTTTTAACATGTAAGAATCATCCCCACCACAATCTGATACATGGTGTGCTTAGTATGACTCAAATATTTCGTTATCGGTTTAAAATTGATATTTTAGTTCAAAACCTATTTCACCCATTGAAAAATTATCAAATGCATTCATATTATCTTAATAATTTATGAAAATGATCCATAATTCATTTTGGACATGTAATAATCAATTTTTTCAAACCAACACATGATGTGACCAATATGATTCCAAGTTCCTGTTTTCAATTTAAAATGGTATTTTAGTAAAAAAACAAGTGATATACTCAAAACCAGGTAAACAAATTCATATTATGTTGATACTTTATTAAAATGATACATAATTCATTCATGATGTGTAGTAATTAGCTTCACATCAATCTAATTCATGGTGTGACCTTTATGACTCAAATTATGTCTTTTCAGCTTAAAATGACATTTTAGTCAAAACTATAGGTGGCATACTTAAAAAAAAGAAAAAGTGCTCAAATTTTCCTGATAATTTAGGAAAATTATTCTTATGTAATTTTTTATATATAGAAAGTTACTGCACATCACTTTGACACATGGTGTGACTGGTACGACTTCAAGTGTATTTTTCAGTTTAAAATGACATTTTATTAAAAAATGACATACTCAAAACAAAGAAAAATGATTATATTGTATTGATAATTTGTCAAAATGATTTATAATTTGTTTTTGGCATATTGAAATTAAATTCATGTCAATTTGACACATGATGTGGTTATTTTGACTCAAAGTGCATTTTTTCAATATATAAGTGTCATTTTAGTTTAAAATTCGCATCACATCACCAAAACTGAGAAAACAAGCTCATATTGTTTTCTCATAATTTTATAAGTTACTAATTAATTAGTTTCCTTATAATTTTTATCTTATATTTATTCAGTAATTTTTCATAGAGTAAATTCTTAAAGATGAACAAGAAAAGGTGTGATAGTTAAAGGATTGTTCTCAAAAATAAATTACTCTTGATTTTTCTCTCATACGTAGTGAGTTTTTTATAACAACAGATGGGATCCAATTCAATAGTACCTATTTTTGACAACAAAAATAAATGGTGTGATGTGTAAGAATCAACCACAACAAAATCTGATACATAGTGTATTGGGTATGACTAAAACTATATGTTTTTAGTTTAAAATTCACATTTGTGTTTAATTTATTTCTTTAAATTATTACCAATATAAGAATTTTTTTCTTACATGGGTTCATTATTTTTCATGGTCAAGGGTGGTCTTTTTGGAAACTAATAACATTACTGGGGTCGAGGTCCAAAGTCAAAGGAACATTATTGTATTTGAATGTCTCTGATAATATGAACTTTCTCATGTAATTGTACAAACCAATGTTTGAAATGTATATAATATATTTTTTTCTTTTATTTTATTTTTAAATTTTATTTTAGTTATATAATGAATTTATAGACCATATTTTTTTATTACTTCATTTTTTCATAATTTAAACAAAACACTATAGAAGAATCCCCCTTTATCAGTTCTATTAATAGCGCTCATAAGGGGACCCTTTATCAATAGTTTTAGTAGCATTGATAAAGTATCCCTTTATCAGAACTTTTTGTAATAATGATAAAGGATACCTTTATCAGCACTTTTTTAGCACTGATAAAGGTTCCCTTTATCAACACTTTTAGCAGTAGTAATAAAGTATCCCTTTATTGGATCTTTTTTTAACATTGATAAAGGTTCCCTTTATCAGCACTACATAAAACCACTGGTAAAGGGGTTCCTTTATCAGTACTTATATAAGAACTAATAAAGGAATCCTTTTTCAATTATTTTCCAATGCTGATAAAATCCAAGTTCTTCTCATTGTGTTCTAATTGTCAGTGATTTTTTACACTAAAAAAAGGCCTATTTTAGCATTATTGAAGGCCTTATTTGTAGTTGTGAGGTTGGGGATTGAACCCAATACATTATGGGACTTTTTCAGATATGTGATAATGTATTGGAAGTGATCCCTTTGTAATGAAAAAATTTTATATGTTTATGATTATTCCAAAATTACTATGACATGTTCTTATGGTTATGATATGCTCTCATGGATTACGATTGATTCATAATGATTCCTCTCCCTTAAGGACCATGGATTTTGAAATGTTAACTCCTTATTCCATGACTCGTGATTTATGATCTATGACTAATTAGGTATAAAATTCAAAATTTATGATCATAATATCATACCCTTATGCTTATATTATGCTTGCATAGGATCATCGATTAGGAACTCCCATGTTTAGCCTTACTAAGCATTTGATCTCGTCATTTCTTATATTTCTATTTCCTAGGGTTGTGAAAGATGATATTATATAATATATGTCTCAAAGGGTATCAAGTGTTGAGATTTTTTTGGGATATATTGAAATCTTCATATGGAATAATAAAATATAGACATAATGGGAAAATACCCATTTGATGAGAGTGACATGGGTTTTGTTACATAAATGGTCTTTACCAGTTCCCTAAAACTCTAAACCAAAAATTTATTAGGCATGCAAGTGACTCGATGTTTTATATTGATTCTGTAATTATGGATGGTTAAAATTGGGTTGTTTCAGTTGGAACCAAAGCTAGTTTTTATGTAATATATTTTTAGAACCAGATACGGGTGTATAGGACTTGGTCTATCTTAGTTGGTGTCAGAGTAGGTTTACATAATTTTAAATGTTATATAGTTATCAACTGAAGAAAATATAAGAGTTAAAGAAAACACTATGGGTTGATAATTTTAAGGACAATCATAAGTTTAAAGTCATAAATACCATTTTTAGGTTTTGTGTTATTAGATTTTAAGGTGACTAATGATATTTTTGTAAATGTGTATTGGGTTTTAATATATCATTGTGGTTTATATAACCCTTGTGTTTAAAATGTTATTTAGTGTGAAATTAGTTGGGGAGAATGTTATTGGGGATACAAGTTGAAAGAAACACTTAACCTTTAAGGTTAAAATGTTCTTTTATGATGAGGTAATTACGGTTAAGGGGAATAAAGGGGTTATCATATTTTTAAAATATATGAGATTGAAAAATTATTTGGAGGATAATTAATTAAAGTTATTTTTGAATAAATTTTCTCTCTTGGGAACAATATATGATTAAGGTAAACATGATATTATTTTCTTGGATGGAATTTTATTTTAGGAACAAAAATTGGGTTAAATTATAGAATTGTATATATTTTTTATTATGGTTTTATGGTATTTCAGGTTATTTTATAAATTTATTAGTTTATTTGGGAGAATAAATGATTAGGGTGTGTATTTATTTTTTGGAATGTGTCTTTATGAGTGATTAATTTTATTTAAGGATAAATGTTAAGTTGATCTTGGAAGAATATGATATCAAATATTTTTTATTTTGGGTTTTGAATTTGGTCAAGCATATTTTAGAATAGTTTTAAGTCTAATTATTTATATAATGATTGAAGTTGATCTTTGGGTGTTATTTTTGCGATTTTTGGAGATTGATGTGTAAAATTTTATTCATATTGGATATTATATTAACATTTACAAACCATTTTTGTGTTGGTTAATTGGTAAAAATAGGTGGGATAATTTTTCATACTTTTTTGGATCTTGTGATCCATTAAAAGATAATTTTAGTGCTTCGAGAATAAAAAATTCGTCATGGATATTTATCTTATGACATGAAGCAGAGGTGGAAAACTTATTGAAATATAACTAAAGGATGAAATTGCGGGAGGAAATTAAGTAAGTATACTCCCTCAAATTATTTATATTAATGGTAAAATAATTCCTCAAACTAAAGAAATTGGAAGATAAATCTACCGAGTCCTATATAGAAAATATTATTTAGTTATGAAGGTATTCTTTATAAAACTCATTCACAAGTATGAGTTTCAAAATGGTAAATACATGGTTTAATAAATGTTTAATAAATAATAAGTTTCCTTGTATTAAAATAAACATTTAAGTCCTTTTTAGATGAAAATTTAATAAATGTGGATTAAAAGTTATTTCTTCCCACTTATTTATATTTATCTTCAACTCCTTATAATTTATTCTGAATATATTTAAAACACTTCTTATCAGACATAAGATAAAATTACAAGGATGAAATATTTTTAAGGCGGTAGAATGTAACACTCCAGTATTTAAAAATATATTTTATTTAAAATAAATAATATGTTTTATAATATGTACCATATGCAACATTAGTCTTAAACCAACTATGATATACTATGGAATTGTTATTATTTAAATATGACTATTATAACTTATTCATTAGTATGGTGGAAATGAATAGAAGTAACCACATTATGAAATATATGTTATAAATTTTTCATTATTAAAATTTATTTATTAGTTCCAAGGAAATAAGTAATCAATTTTTAATGATAAAAAATAAATCACATAAGATTAAAAATAGTTAAATTTTAAAGGGTCATTTTTCAATAAAAGTAGGCTTTTCGTATATTTTTCATTTTTCATTTAAAAAATTATCAATTTATAATTTTAATTTGATGAAATAAAATTAAATTTTTTTTAATTATAATACAAAAATTAACTTAGGGTGAATATTTTTTATTTTAGAGAAAATTTTAATTTTTTATTGAATAGTGAAAAAAATAATTGTTTTACAAATGATGTCAATTTTATGACATTATCAAGAAATAATAATTACCTAAATTTTTATAAAATATTTTTTATAAAAATATATATATTTAATATGTAATATAATTAATTTTTTAATATATTTTTTAATTTATAAATCTTTTTTTGAAATTTTGGAAATCTAAGTAATGTTTTTATTCAAATAAAAACAATTTTCGATACTTCACTTTTAATAAAATTTTCAAAAGGTTAATTTCGGTTTTGATTAGTTTTTAAAGTAAAATAAGTTTTAATTGATTAAAAATAATCCAATTAATTATATGTAAATTAATATTATCTATGATTTTTATATAAAATCATTTTTGTGCTTAAAACATTCCTTTTTATAAAAATAGTTTTCATTATGTTTTGTGAACTTATATTAAAATTAATTTTTACCAATTATAGAAATTGACTCATAGAAAATTTAATCTATATTTTGGATCATCATTTATATTTTTTTAACTATTTCCATTTTTTATAGTCATGATAAAATAGTAACCATGGTAAGAGGTTAACATCTTGGTAAAGGGTAAAATAGGTTAAACGAGGTTAAAAGTATGGAATAAGGTCTTAAAAAATCTAAAACACTTTATTTTTTTAATTTAATGGTTTTATATATATGAGAATCATCCTATATTTGAAAATTTGATTTTTTTTTTTTCAATTTCCATTGATTGAAACCTTTATATTATTTTAAGTAAATAATACTTACAAAATGTCAATCTGTTTCTTTTAAAATATCTATTATGTTTTCATAGGGATAAAAGAAATTTATGAGAATTTATAAAAAAAATTAATACGAATATATTATTTTTATAATAATAATTTTTTTAAATTTTCAGTAATGGTATAATTACCTTGAATACTTATTCAATGTTGACACAACGCTTGTGAATGCACTAGAAAAATCTAGTAGAGTATTCTTAAAAACATTAAAAATAATATTATTTTGATTAGTTATGATTTTACATGGATTTAATGGATACTTATAAATTTTTATTTATGTTTAATGTGTTTATATTAAAATTCCATTGTTGTCATGATGTGTTTAAAGTCAAATTTTGTGAATAGTCTCTAAAATGACATTAGAAGGTATTTTATGTCTAAAAATTATTTTTAAATCATTATAAAAAACTAAAAACCCAATATTTACTCAATTAGAAGATAAATTTTAGAGATAATCTTTCATGGTTCTTGTATCTTCAACTTTTCATTTTTACAATTACTTTGATGACCCTTAAATATTGAAAAATTATGAAAATTCCATTGTTTTTTCTACAAAATAGGACTCAATTTAGGATTTCCATAGGCACATGTGAGTTTGTTTTTCTCTCAAAAATATACCCAAATTATAATACTAAATTTACTTACCACATCCAAAAATCTTATAATGACAATAAACCTCTCATTCAAATGTTTTAAGCTCAATCTAAATGAATATATCAAAAGAGTAGGAATAAGTATTAACTTATTATACATCTAAAAATAATGAATTAATTATCATAAATATACTTAAATTTTATTATGTTGATGTAACAAATGTTATCTACCATATTTCCATCCAATGAGAAATGAAAGCATCGCTTGTGCAAACATATGGACTACCATCTCCACGAATCGATGTTTTAAATTTTCCATCTTTTAGGGATAGTTAATATGATATATTTAAGGTATATATATGTTATTTATGAAATAATTATGAATCTATAAATATAATATATTATCTTCAATCGTATCCTCACATACATTGGAAAATTATACTATCACTCGTGCGTACGTGTTGGATACCACCTCCAAAAAGCGATATGATTTATTTTTTATTTCTTCTTGACGTGGATGATCATAAAGATGGATTTAATTAATATATATCATATTTATGATATGATTATGTCTATATAAATATATATTATTATTTACCTTTTTTTGATTTTATCCATTCAAAATTGAAAACATCACCCGTACGTATGTACGATCTGCTAACTCTACAAAGTGGTGTAACTCATTTTTCATCCCCAGCTTAAATGGATTGTTCTAAAAGTGTATATAGTAAATAAATATGATATTTATATCTTGTTTAATATTCTGTAAATTATTAAAATTTGATCATTATGTGATGATTTTAACCACCTAACCAAAACATGCCTGAAAAATGGAAAAGTTAACACCAAGAATAATGGATTTAATGAAAAACTATTAATAAGTGGGTGATAAGTTGATATTAGGGAATATTATTTGGTAGGATAAGTATCAATATAGTTTTGGTGTGTATATATATAATAAATCTAAATTTATTATAGAGTATGTTAAGATCACATACAAAGCAAGTTAGGACTTGAGTTAAGGGTTCTTCATCTCAATATTATTTCATTGATATGTATTTCTTATTATGCACATATTTTTATTTATATAGTGTATAAACTACCCCTTTGATATGTTATATAGTGAATATATCTATATTAATGGTATATAAAGTTTCATTTGAATTTATTTCTTTAAAGGGGGTTACGATTTGAAAGTTACCAAAGTGGTAAGGGTTTATATTACAATCTCTTTTTAAATCGAGATTGTAAATGATTGAATCTACATTGGGAGAATTATATGTTTTTTATCTATTAAAACCCATATATTTTTCTATACTCTATTTATTTCAAGTTTTTTCATATTTTCCTTTCATTATCTTATTTTTTGTTCTTAAAAAGATAAAGAAAATGTTTTTGACAAAAGCAGACCTTATTTCCTCTTTGGTAGGTGAAATTTTTATTCTATGTCCTTATTATTTAAAATGTTATAAATATTTTTAATTAATATGATCCAATGATTATTTAAATTAATTTTAAACAATATTTTAATTTATTTTAAAATAATTTAAAATGAATTTTTATAATGTTTTATGAACATCTTATTTATGTATTTAAAAAAAGTGATAAAGGAATCTGTTTCTTAACATTTATCACATGAAATAATTTTCCCATTATACTCATCATTTTTTTATTTGAAGCATAATTTACAATTTTCAGTGGTTATTTACAATAAAAATCATCTTCTTAACATTCTCGAAAATTTTATTCAAAATGTTATCAAAATAAAAGGGTTTTTTTATAATTTTTTAAAATAAAGGTTTGGATGTTATTTTAAAAGAATTTTTAGTATATGTTAACATCCATTGAAGTTTCTTATACTTCACTGGGGATATTATGTAATGATACCATCCATGTTCTTTATTTTAATGGATTATGATTATGTGTTGGTGAAATATTTATGAAATCTATTTCTCTTCTACTGGTTATGCTATGAATAATTGATAAATGTTTTTATAATCTTGGGAAACAGATATGTATAGTTTTAATTATGTGATGGGTGTGTCTATTAAATTCCTCCAATGCATTGGGTAATAATTGATATCTCATGAGATAATATTGAGAGGATGGGGAGTAAACTGATTCTAAAGATGAAAAGAGGTTTGGGAGTGAACCCAATCCATTATATTCCTTTTTCAACTATGTGATGATGATCTTTATAGTGATCATTGACCAATGAAATTATTTTATATGCTTATAATTGTGACACATTTTTTATGAGATTTTCTTATGTTTATGATTTTATCTCAAATATCATGATTGATTAATGATGATTCCTCACTCATATGAGTTATGTATTTTAACATATTAAAGATTTATAATATGACTCATGATTATTGATCTATGACTAATTGGGTATAAACTTTATTAGTTATTATCATACTATTATACCCTTATACTTATCTTATGCTTGTATATAATCATCAATTGATGTCTCCAATATTTAACCATACTAATAATCTACCATTTATTATGTTTCCATTTCCCTGGATTATGAAGAATGATATTTTGTAAGATATTTTTTGAATGATTTCATGTATAAAGAATTTTTTGGGACATGTTAAATTATTCTTATGGAAAAATAAAATCTATATATGATGGGAATAATACCTATTTGATGAGATAGATACTTGGGTTTTGTTACATAATGTGTTTTACTAATTATATAAAATTATTAACCAAAAAGGTATTGGGTATGTAAGTGAATCAATATTTCCTTATGATATTGTAATTATAGATGGTTAAAATTGGGTCACCTCAGTTGATATAAAACTCAGTATGTAAGGAATATGTCTTTAGCACAGAATATGGGTGTATGGTTCTCAATATATCTTATTATTTAAAAAAATAATCGTTTATAGAATCATCTAACAAAATTATAAA
Source organism: Viscum album (assembly GCA_963277665.1). Classification (NCBI taxonomy): domain Eukaryota; kingdom Viridiplantae; phylum Streptophyta; class Magnoliopsida; order Santalales; family Viscaceae; genus Viscum; species Viscum album. Next base: position 715,162,927 of record OY728128.1, on the reverse strand, counting down.
TAGTTTACATCACCATTAAGTGAATTTTTATCCATAATATGAAAAGTTTTATTGGTTATCCTAATTTCACTATGATATAAAACATGATATATCATAATAAATCCATAAAAACCTAACTAGTATGCTACATTTTCCTATTTTTATAGTATTATAACATCACACTTTAACATAGATGAGTCTCAATAACCTCTAACAACTCCAACATAAATAATTTATGAAGTGAATACCCTCAATTGGAAGTAATTTTCAATATACCTGGATAAAAAAACATACCCTAGTCTATATGAAACCTTCTAGAATATCCATGGGGCTCAACTCTCAAATTTATTATAAAGGGTTAGACAACATCATCCAGTCAATAATCACTCAAATAGTCTTATAACCCTCATAAAAATATAGATGACCTATCATTAAACTCAATTATATATCATCTCACTACCATAGTAAATCCAAGGGGTAACTCTGTCATGACCCCCTCCCCCAAAAGTTTCCCCTCCTAGGCTAAAAATGAGATAATTCCTATAATGATGCTTGAATCCAGCCTCTAATAGGTCATGGATTGGAAAAATCAACGAGTGTATATCATAAACACAAATTAAAAGCATTTCCCTCTAAGATTTGAGAAGAAGAGAGATAATATGGAAACACCCAAAAAACATTATTAAGATAAAATTAAAAGATCCCAAATACATGCATATAATTTCATACAATTGAAAAACTATAATATAACTACAAGTACCAAAAGATAATCAATAGAAATTACCACAAAATACCAAAAGCTCCAGAATAACCCATGATCTAGAAAAGTCTATCCCTATCACCAACCTTATCTCATTTAACTAAAAAATAGTATATATATATATATACATAGGGTGATAATAATATGTATACTTATTAATATCCTCCCTTTAGACTCTCATACAAAATATAAAGAAAGCATGTTAAATCCCAGTGAACAATAAGTGAAGAAAACCCATCACCTAAATAGGTATGAAAAGATCCCAACCACACTTTGGATATCTCTAATAAAGTATCACATAAAATAGATCATATAATATAATATAAAAAGATGTTCCCTACCACTATTTCCCCATGGTTGGTCACTTTTCCCCAATGTTTCTTGTCTTAATCCATCTCTCTCCAAAAAAAGCTAGCCTAAAGACAACTATGATAGAGTAACATACCATGCACCCCATGCATCAAATCATCTCATCACATACCATGCACCCCATGTATCACATCATTTCATCATCCCATTCCATATCTCCAAATAGTAAGAGAGTAATTTCAAGGAGTCACCAAAGCTCTTATTTCATGTATTATACCTCAATTCATCTAGCTCATAAATTTCAAAACTATAATGATCCATAATATACTATATACAGATATACAAGTGTGAGAAATAACCAAAATGCATTACATAACTCTAAATACATCCATGAATAAAGATAAACACCATGCATTCTAGAATATAATACTAACAGGAGAAGAGAGTGGGTTCAGAGGGGGTAGTCAACCATCTATTCCTCGCCAAGCTGGATGTTGGGGAAAACACCCTCCCATATTCCACTGGGTTTTAGTCACCCTATAAACTTGGTTGGGGTAGTGTGTGAGAACAAAATTCATATAGGATATAATATAACTCACAACCACACTATAATAATTTACCTATTGTTAGGTTCAATGTTAGTTATCATCACTCGGACACCTATCTGCCACAGCTCAAAACTAGATATCTTATGGGCACACAAACATTCAAGGAGCTTCAATAAATTAATAATTTCATTTTAACATTTCAATTTATGTTAATTAATTAATTTTCCATTAATTATCATTATTCATTTCACATTAATTAACCACCAAGAAAATTTTATTCTCTCCATGAATAATCCAACTAATTTCACAGTTCCACATGATTATCAACATTTTAATTCCATTCAAGCACCATCCCCATGGGTTAAAACAATTTTTAATCATTATCATTCAATAATTATAGGTACTATATGAAACATCCTAAGATACAATAAAAGTTATGAATATACCAAGTAAAACTATCTTCCTTAAGCATTAGGGAAAGGAATGAAAGTAAACAAACAACCTGGTCATCTGGATTTTAAAGCGGGACATTACCAAGCAATCAACCAGCTTCAAGAAAAATAATTGGAAATACCAACTTCAATCCATTCCATCAATCTTGGTGTCATCCCCAACACTAACATGAATTTCAGCATGCACCCCAACGTCAAAGGCATCAAATTATACCACAAACCTAGGCCTACCCACACATATCTATCCAAACCAACAACCATCCCAGGATCACATCACATCATATAGAAAGACTCGCATCTAGACAAATCATATAAGGAAGAAAAAAACATAGTCAACCGGGCATTTAAGCCCTAAAAACAAGGCATCCATCCTTCACATGAAAATGGTCTCACTCAGCCCCAAACATTTATCTTTATCAAACAACCAGTTCTTTACCATATTGGATTAACCGATTCATTTATAATAGGTTACAACCATAGGTAACCTAAGGCATAATCTATTATAAGCTATTAATTATTTAAACATACTTACAATCATAACTTATAGTGTCATAAAACTTTAATAAATGACAATTTTAATTAAACATGCATCAAGCATCGTTTTATTTCCATCAAATTATGTGAATAAATGGATTAAATAAACATTATTATTAATTATTTATCCAAAAAAATTACCATATTTATCTCATTTAACAATTTTCATCAAATTAAACTTGACAAAACATATCTTAATAAACATTCTAAACAAAGAATAACTATATATAGCATATTATCTAGTAAATCAAGAGGAAAATCATTATCATTATAGAAAAACATGTGATAGATACAACCATAAAACATTTTTTCATTAATATATTTTATTATTTATTGTGGTTAAATCCACCATCACCTAAAGATATAGAAAATGATAACTTTATGATTCAACATAAAATAATAAGAGAATCAATGAATCACCTACCTCAAAGATTTTATTATTCTTTGATCGTGAACGGCACAAAAACACAAATCTTTTAATCACCTCTCTCGTAATGAGAATACATCCCTCCAATAATTTCTTTCCATAAGAATAAAAAAGTATCAAAATAATTTCACAAGAAAAAAGGATATCAACCTCCATAAAATAGAGAGATAGAATGAGAGGAAAAAGACCAATTAGAGAGGAAACCATAAAAAAAGAGTATACTCTCACCTTGGATCACCACAGATCAAAAATAGGAAGTTGGGGATCAATCCCTTTACAAAGGGCTTTGAAACTCATTGATATATCTCCTACGATCTCTTAGGGTTGGAATAAAATCAGAGGATTTAAGAAAATTTGAGGGTGAAATAATCTTTATAAGAATTCGTACAAATAGACTTTCATAAAGTGAATATTTCATTTATGTTGTGAAAGTATTGAGTTTAAGACCTACAAAAAAATGAAAATCATCGATCTAATAGACCAGGATCAATTCATGTCGTGAACTTAATGTTCATGTCATGAGTTTTTTGAGATAAATTCATTGGTTCCAAACCCCAATCCATTCACATGGTGAATATACCATACACATTGTGAATCAAACCCTGTGAACTTCTATTATTGGGCTATGAATTCCTATTTGGGACTCAAACCAAACTCTCACATCATGAACTACTATTCATATTGTGAAATTATCTTAGTTTCATATTATAGCTCTCAAAATTTGCTGATCCTATCTTGGGGTTCCTCTAAGCACCACATACCTCAAAAACATAAAAAGGAATATGATAAAAGGATCCATGACCATACATCATATGCTTCTCAAACAATTATCATCATAAATAATTTTAAACCCTACTCATATATAATAAAAAAAAAATGGGTTCATTCGAATAGTTACTTTTCAAGATACCTCTCTAGAATCTAGCTATCACAAGGGCTCAACCACCTCACTCAAAGGAACAAAGTTCAAAACTACACAACTAAAAAACCAACTCTAAAACACATTCTTGGGAGTGATACCTCTCAAAAAAATCAAGCCTATAAACAAGGAATCAAGGAAGATAAAATAATATTATAAAGTAGATAAATTTCAATAACCACAAAATGATCATTTCTACAAGAGAAGAGCTAAACAATAAACCTCTCAGGATGTTGTCTCTATATCTACAACTCACATTCTCAAGTGATCTCCACCACTATATCATGCCACCAAAGTATATAAACCAAAGGAATATCATGTATATGAAAAAGATTATCCTAATAGTCATAGATCTCCATCATTTGTTCCTATATGGTCGTATAATTATCAATATCAACCTCTCCCCAATTGATGACGCAAGATTCATCATGAAGATAAATCCAAAGCTATGACACCTGGAAAATATCATGTATCCTAATCATCTACGAGGGAAGTGTTATCTAATATACAGTAACTCTAACATGACTCAACACCTTTAAAGGGTCAACAAACTAGGGATAAATTTTACTCCCATGTCTAAACCTTCACTACCAAATACGAGGAGACTCTTGCATGAAAACATGGACTCCAATATAGAACTACAGAGGTCTCCTCCTTTGATCTGCATAGGAATTTATATAATCATGTGCTACCATTATTCTCTCAAAAATCAGTTGAACCGTATCTATTGTTCTCTATATGAGTTCCAACCTAAGAATTTCTAACTCTCCAAACCCAATCCATCACAATGAATAACAACAACGTCATAAGTACAATGATTTAAATAGTGCCATATCAATAGTGGAGTAAAAAATATTTTTGTAAGAAAACTTGACTAAAGGTAGGTTCCTCACCCACAAACCTCCAAAATATAGGATTCAAACATGAAAAATATCTACAAGAGTTTAGATAGTTCACTCGGTTTGGTCATCTATTAGTAAATGAAAATCAGTTATAAGGCATAACTGAGCGTCAAAAACATATTGGATACCTCTCCACAATGTGGAGGTAAAAAAATAACCACAATCATATATATCACTATCAGGACATCATGGGGCCTCACCACCTCCTTCGGGTCTTTCCTCAAAAAAACCTCCACTGATCTCAACTCCAGGATTGCTATAAATTGGGAAGATTTCATCAAAAAATACACTATCACCCATATATCATCAAATAATACCTATTATCAAGATAAAATAATGAAAAATTCCATCAAAATATCCTCTAAATTCCACTAAGGAACATCCAATGGATAGAGCGAACCATCAGTAACTCATTGCTCTTCCTTTATCTTCTTTCATACCAAACATTGGGACACAAAATCTACAACTAAATTCTTTAACCCAGGACACTGAAACTAAACCCTAAAATATCAATACCAATTATTCACACTAGGATATACCATTAAGGTTGATCTATGGAAATCATGAAGAACCACCTCATGCATCACCAAATGGAAGAAAAGATTCCCCCAGAATAACACATAGTGTTGTTCGTCCTCGGACAAACCATAAATGTCATCACCAAACACAACTTGGTCCCTCTAAACCTCCACATTAAAATACCCTAGATTAGACTCCTCTACCTATTTCACCAAATATACTTTCATTTTCATCTTAAAAAGGAAACCTCTTATACCAACCTCTCCCATATCAAGATTCATCGTTGATATTTATTCTATAACTCTTTAGGAATCTCCAAATTCCTATACAGCATCACTGTGTGACTTCTTACTTAGTAAATCATCTACAACATTACACTTTCCCAATTTATATAAAATCTCAAAGCCATAATATTGAAATAATTACATCTAATGTCACTATATCAATTTAAAGTCACGATGGGATAATGTAAATACCTAAACATTAATGAATAAAATTCCCTTTGTTTTATTTAATTAAATGTCTTATGGATATAGAAAACACAGGCACTATTTTTTTATTTATTTTTGGGTTTAAATTATGGTTAATTATCATTACCATTGATAATATAGTTGTTGAACATTGATTACATGACTGGTATAAATTTAAGATTTTTAAAAATAATCCTTTTGACACAGACAATGGAGAGGATAGCCTTATCCAGTAGACTCGAGCCATAAAAAGATCATTTTTTGAAGCTCGGAAAGGAGGTAGCATCAATGGGCTTCACTCTTGACCAATCCCTATCTCAGATACATCTTTTAAAGCTTGAATGGAATCATTTCTGGGATAAGTGGAAGTTAGTAGAGATTACCACCCGAGCGATGTAATCCAAGCCGCCCCAAGAGTCTGTCACTAACACCCACCTTACCCTTAGGTCTTATGTGGTTTTTATAAGGGGTCCTGTAACAAGGCATTAGTCACTTTTTGTGTAATCCCTTTTATAAATAAAATTCTTATTCCATTAATTCCTGTGTGAGAATATTTTCTCTTACAGATATAATGAATTAGATAAATTAATTTTCTAGGTAAAATTGTAATTTTTAGAAATATATAAATTATTACATTAAACTAAGGTTTTATTAATACTGTTATTAAATTAGTGTTATAAGAACTATCCTTTTAATTATAAGTAATGATTATATTCCTTATTTTTTTAATCTATAAATGATTAAGTATTCAGTTTGATAAGAATTATATTTTCATATGATAAAACTAAAATTATATTTTTAATTAAAGAATTTATTTTGATAAATTAATGAATTTTTAAAATAAATAATATTTTAATAAAATATTATTATTTTTAAATATAAATGATCATATAATTTTTATGAAGTCAAATGCAATTTTTATTAAGGTTTGGAAACTATTTTTGTCAAAACATGTTAATTTTTAATAAATGACGATTTTTATTTTAAAAGTGAAAATTCCCATATTTAGGAAATTATTTAGAAAAAATAAATATTATTTCTAGAATCAGGACTTCTAAATTATCCAATGGTGAATTTTTCATAATTTTCAGATACAATCAAATTTTTGGGTAAAAATTAAATACAGTATAAATATATAATGTGTTTTATGACATCATAATGACCAAATAGTGATGTAATAAAATATGATAAAAGGTATATTCTTCCAATATATGTTTTACCTTTAAAATAATTTGATTTTATATTTGTCTTATTAATTTTATAATGCCTTTGTGGACCATCCAAAACTTATAAAATATTTTAACATTTTGAAATGATTTCCTTAAGAGTGTGACTCACCTCCACAAAAGCAAGCCTAATATTTTAATAAGTTCGGACATTGGCATTATGATATAATTTTTTAAACTCCCCTTTGACAAAAATCATGGGCAAAAACCATGGGATGGTTTGTGGTTTTGAATATTTAATTATATATGTTCCAAAACCTAAGTTTGTGAAATATTAAAGAATTTCCCTATCATTTCATATATATACCCACCCAAGATCCCACCTTTCACAACTTAAAATATTTGGAGAACGTCCCTAATTTGACCTACTCTCTCTATAATCCCCCCAAGTCACCCCAAGCTCTCAATAAGCGCTCCTCAATCCCTTCAAGTCACGCACTCAAGTAAGGGATTTCTTCCTTTCTCTTTTTTATCCAAGTCTCTTTATGTTGATATACCATTTTATTTCCAATGGAAAATGATGGGGTATGATTTAACACCTCCCCCATAATACCCTAATTATGTTTTAATGATGATATACATATTTCTATCTCATTAATTCCTCCCATGTACACCCTTTACCATGCAAAATTTCATAAGAGTTATTTTGTTCCTCCTCTTTCTTCAAATTTCTTCATTATGTTACGCCTTTTATTTATAAATTCCATGTGTTGGGACATGTATCTATATGACCCCATTACTGTAAATTTCATTTACATATTATTATATACCCCTATCTCTCTCATCAACCATTTTTATGAATTTTTATGTCACACCGTTATGCTGCCGAAATTGCACCGTGATTTTCCAAGCCAAAATTATTGTGTAGTGAATACCTTATGCATTTCTCTATCAAGGGTATTCACCTTTAAGAACACATAAATATTGAATGGTACTTAAATTTATGTATTAAACATTCTTTAATACTGTAATATATTATCACTACTGGAAAAAAGGCCTATACCCACGGTTCAAAACCGTGGGTATAGCCCCCAAAACCGTGGGTATAGGCTATACCCACGGTTTTGGGAACCGTGGGCCGGAACGCCGTCGGTATAGGTCCCCAGCCTATACCCACGGTTTTCCAAAACCATGGGTATAGGTGTTCTGCCACCGTGTCAACAAAACATTCCCAATTGCCACGATGTCAATGGCTTTTACCCACGGTTTCAAAACCGTGGGTATAGATCCTAAAATAAAGCGGCAGGCGGGTTTCGATCCCACGACCTCTTCGCTGCAAAGTACCGCGTCTACCACTACCCTACTATCAATTATGTGTATATATATATATTTAGTTAAATATAGTTATATAAACCGTGGGTATAGAGGGAAGAACCGTAGGTATAGGACTCCCGCCCAAAAAAAAATCTTTCCCGCGGAAAAAAAAAATTTCCCGCGCACACATGGGAAACCTATACCCACGGTTTTTCAAAACCGTGGGTATAGGTTTTTTATCCTATACCTATCCCCACGGTTCTCCTCAAAACCCTGGGGATAGGTACCCCTATACCCACGGTTCTTGAAAACCGTCGGTATATGTCAATTTTCAAGACCTATCCCCACGGTTTTGAAAAACCGTGGGGATAGACCCCCCTATGCCCACGGTTTTTGAAAACCGTGGGTATAGGTCTTGAAAATTGACCTATACCCACGGTTCTCCAAAACCGTGGGTATAGGGGGTACCTATCCCCACGGTTTTGAGGAAAACCGTGGGGATAGGTCCATTTTCCAGTAGTGTATGATTTTGATTGATTCCATGTTATATGATCCATGTGACACACTTATGCATGAAATGAAATGTTTATAAAGGGTGAGCCCTAATAGTTCTCCAATGCATTGGGTAATGTTTAGTATCATGATACGGCATTTGAAATAAGGGTTTACTCATGATAATTCAAGTTCAATGAGTGTTTACTCATTCTAATTCAAATGCAATGAGGATTTACTCATGTTAATCCATGTGCAATGAGCCTTGGCTCATGCTAATATCATGTTGTATATCATTACCACATTTCCATGTTATGATAATCATGATATATCATTTATTTATGTTCATGTATCTCTTATTCTCCATTGATATACCTTTTTCCTAAATTGTATTGTATTCTTCATGTTATTCCTTTTTTTACTCCCTTACTAGGCTATATAGCTCACCCTTTTCTTATATCTATCCTCAGGTTATCCCATTCAATGATAAGTATGAAGGAATGTTGTGGTCATGTAAAATAAGTTTTCAATAAAGATGTTATATTTTATGTCTTAAGTTGTCATGTAATGTTCCTAATTTCCCAATAAACTAGACCTATTGATCCTCAAAGTATCCTCAAGTGCAATTTTATGTAATAAATCATGTTTAGGTGTGTAATAAAGAGCAGGGTTCTCATAGTTAATATCAAAGGATAGGTTTAGTTATTTTTGGTATTAGGTTTAGAAAACCATAGTGAAATCCTTAAGGATAAGACTAAGTATAATAAAAACATGCCTACATTTTTATGAGTACATAGTAAGTGGTTTATCAAGAAAATACATCCCTATATTGATAAGAATAAGTAGGGGTGGCTCTAGCTCAGATGTATCTAGGGGTAAAACTCAAAAACACCACTTTGATCTAGACTCAAATGGGAACTGGTGTACAAAAATGATCATTTTAGCACTCTTGGTTCGACACTCCAGTGGGATATGATTTGGTAAATTCATAACCTTAGTATGAACCATTATTAAGTGAATAAAAAAATTCCCCTAAGAATATATGTTGGGAAGTAGATCATGGAAAACTTATATTAAAGCCTATAAATTCATAAGTCAAGGAAATAAATGTAATTTATAAGTTGTTCCATTTTTTCATTGGATTCCCCTTTATGTGTTACCCCTAACTTTCCTTTTATTCTAGACAATGGCCAGTAATAAGAGGACTCAGGCTAACAATCTATGTGAAGATCAATGTGATTATTATTCTAATGAGATGAAAATCTGATGGGAGCAAGAATCGCAAACTTTGTCACAATACTCTATTAGTTAACTCAAGTTTTTAATTGAAACATGGGTCAAGAGGAAGGTCCAACCTCCCCCCCCCCACAAAAAAGAACGAGCTTCAATCGAGAGATTCATGAGACAAAGGCCTCCTACTTTTAATGGATTATCTAATACCTCAATCATCGAACAATGGATCAGCACTATTGAGAATGTCTTCTCCATACTTCAATGTACCAAACCAAAGAAGGTTCTTTTGGTTGCTTATCATATGGAGGGTGAAGTTGATCAATGGTGGAAATTGATCAAAAATAAAAAGCCGGATTAAGAGATCGAGGGGTTGGAATGGAAGGATTTTTGGAAAATGTTTTTTGATAAATATTTTCCTCGCACCATCTAACTTAAGTTGGAAAGGTACTTCTTTTCCCTTAAGCAAAAAAAACAACGAATCCATCAGAGCGTACAAGGAAAACTTCACAAGTCTTGCATGATACACCACCAGCATTTTCATTACCCTTGAATACAAGGTTGGCCACATATTTGGTGAGCTGAAACCTATACTAAGGAAATACCTAGCGATCCGTGACTTTGATAGCTATGAAGAAATTGTACTATGTGCCCTGAAAGTTGAAATTGAGATCGGAAAATCTCAAAGGAATCATGGGGATAATAAGTAGAAAGTGGAATTTAATTTTGGTAGTCTGATGGATAAATCCAATGGTGATAAGAAATTCCAGTACCCTACTTGCCAAAGATACGGAAAGAAGAACCCTAAAAATTTCCTGAAAGGGGTGAAGAAATGCTTTAGTTATGGAAGAGAAGGGCACATGGAGATTAATTGCCGATAAGAAAAACCCATTGCTGCAACAAAGTATAGGAACGCTCCGTTAGACCCTCAACATATTGTTCATTTTTTAAAATGAAAATAACCAAGGCACTTTGCAAATCAGTTCCCTAATCCAATTATTTTTGGAGGAAACCTACAACCTACAATGAAGAAAGGGTGAGATTTTTCCATCACTACCACTGAAGAAAATCCCGACAACAAAGTGGTGAAAGGAACACTAGTTCTTCTTTCAAGAATAGTGAACTTACTCTTTTATTCTAGTTTTAAGCATTATTTTATATCTCAAAAGTTTAGTAGAACAATCCAAACACAACCACAAATCATGGAAGTAGAGATGTCGGTGAGAATGGAAAATGGGGAAATTATTGCTTCCCATGAATATAACCTCTCCCATGTCACAATTTTTTGATTGAATTTCTCAGAAAAACTCTTCATAATCCCTTGGGTGTAATCTAATTCAATTGTTGTCATGGATTGGTTTTCCCTATATAGAGCCAAAATAAATTTCTTTGAAATAGAAATCACTCTCCATATAGAGAATCGACCCCCGATTCTGTATAAGTACAATGAGGAGGAAGAATCTTCTTTTGCACCAACATCTCAAGCCTAGATATTACTGACCTATGGGAATGTGTATCTTGCTCAAATGATTGATTCTATGGAAGGAACCATACTCGATGACAAGCCTATTGTGATGGAATTCATTAAACTGTTTCCTGAGGAATTTCATGGTCTTCCTCCTAGAAGAGATGTTGAATTCTCGATTGATCTTTTACCTGTGAATTTTCCAATATCCAAGACTCAATATAGAATGGTTGTTCTCGATCTTGAGGAGCTAAAGAAATGACTACAAGAGAATCTAGATAAAGGGTTTATATGCCCAAGTGTTTCACCGTAGGGTGCACCAGTCCTCTTCATCAAGAAGAAGGATGGGTCAATGTGCCTTTGCATTGATTATCCTGAGATCAACAAAATCATGATAAATAACAAGTATCCTCTACCAAGAATTAATTAATTGTTCAATTAGCTATGTGGAGTATAATACTTCTCCAAGGTGGATCTGCGGTCGAGATATTACCATGTAAGGGTAAATAAGGACGATATCCCCAAGACTGCTTTTTGTACAAGGTATAGGCACTATGAATTCATAGTAATGCCTTTCATAATCACTAATGCTCCAAAAATCTTCATGGACATGATAAATAGAGTTTTTAGAGATTACCTTGAAAAAATTTTGGTAGTCTTGATATAAAATATTCTAATATACTCCAAAACCAAGTACAAGCATCTAAGCACTATATTAGAGACCTTGTGAAAGGATAATCTCTATGAAAATTATAGCAAGTGTTAGTTCTGGTTGAAGGAAGTCTCATTCTTAGGTTATATCATCATAAGAGATGGGATATCTATGGATCCCTCCAAGATAAATTCAATTGAGGGATGTCCAAGGCCAATATATATGAAAAATATTCGTAGCTTCCTTGGGTTAGAGGGAAATTATCAATGATTTTTGAGAAATTTCTCATGATTTTCAAACCCTATTACCAAGAAAACTCAGAATGGATTCAAGTTTTCATGGAGTGATGAATTTGAAGATAGATTCAAGGAGTTAAAAATGAGTCTTATCACTACGTATGTGCTCACACTACCCACAAGTGGAGAACTTTTGTGGTATTATTTGATGCTTCGAAGAAGGGATTGGGCTGTGTGTTGATGAAAAATGACAAAGTCATTGCTGTTTCTTCAAGGCAATTGAATGTTCATGAGAAAAAATATCCAACACATGATCTGCAGTTGGTTGTAGTGATATTTTTTTAAAAAAATTGGTTACATTACCTCTTTGGGGAGAAGTGTGAAATATATATGGATCACAAAAGCCTCAGGTATATATTCACATAGAAAGAGTTGAATATGAGCTAACGAAGATGGTTAGATCTGATCAAATAATATGACGTCTCAATCCATTACCACCCTAGGAAAGAGAACAAGGTGGTGGATGCTCTAAGTAGAAAGGACCCAATGATTATATCATTGATGAAAATTTAAAAGGATATAATCTTCATAGATTTGATGAATATAGACATGTGAATCATAAATAAGGGAACATCATTAATCATTTCCCAAATTATTTCTCAACTTTCTATTTTGGAAAGGTTAAAGGATGCTCAAAAGGATGATTTTTTAATTCAAAAGAAAGTGGAAACTATCAGAAAAGTGAAATCCTCGGAGTTCAATGTTAATGAAGAAGGAATTGTGAGATTTGGGTCAAGACTATGTGTTCCATCAATTCCAGAGTTAAAAAAGAAGTTTTGGATGATGCAGATAGTTAAAATTTCTTCATTCACTTATTAAACACAAAGATGTATTATGATCTCTGAGAGCGTTATTGGTGGGATAACATGAATAAACAGATCGCTAAGTATACATAAAAGTGTCTGGTATGTCAGCAAGTGAAGGAAGAGAGGCATAAGTCTAAGGGGATGATAAAACCATTACCCATACCAACATGGAAAAGGGAAAACATCACCATGGAATTTTTCACCGGAATTCCAATGACATCCAAAGGAAATAATGATATCTAGGTAGTTGTGGATCGTCTTATAAAGACTGCACACTTCATTTAAATTAAGGAGGGTTTCTCATTGGATCAACTAGCATAGATATACATCAGAGAAGTGGTAAGTATACATGGAGTACCACTATCGATTTTATCTGATTGAGATCCAAAATTCACCTCTAAGTTCTGGAAGAGTCTCCAACACGCTCTGAATACTGAGTTAAACTTCAGTACGGCTTATCATCCTCAAACTGATGGCCAATATGAGCGTACTATCCAAACACTTGAGTACATGTTGAAATCATGCTCATTGTACTTCAAAGGAGGATGGGATCAACATCTTTCTCTGGATGAGTTCTCTTATAATAACAGTTTCCACTCAAGCATCCAAATGGCTCCTTATGAATCCCTTTGTGGGAAGAGGTTCAGAACACCGGCATATTGGGATGAAGTTGGGGAATGAAAACTCTTAGGTCTATAAATGGTCATATAAATTGTGTAGAAGGTTAATACCATCCACAAATACATTAAATCTACTCAGATTCGACAAAAGAGCTATGCTGATAATCATCAATGAGACCTAGAGTTTGATGTTGGAGACATAGTATTCCTCCACATATCACCATAGAAGAGAGTTGTGATATTTTTGAAGAATGGAAGGCTTAGTCCAAGGTATATCCACACTTTTGAGATCCTTGATCACATTGGAACACTAGCCTATCAACTAGCACTCCCACAAAACCTATCTCAATTACCTGACAAATTCCATGTATCACTCATGAGGAAGTACATACCTGACCAATCGCATGTACTCAATCCAATGGTCATGCCATTAAATAACGACCTCTCCTACGAAGTTAAGCTAATGAAGATCTTGGATAATAGGTAAAAAATTCTACAAAATAAGATAATGGCCCTCACCAGGTGTTTTGGATAAACCATAAGTTTAAAGAAGAAACATGGGAACTGGAGGAAGTGATGAGGCGGAGTTACCCAAATCTGTTTTAGTTTGGGGAAAAAAATTGGAGGGTTAAATTTCTCAAGGGAGGAATTTTGTAATGACATGAACATTCATGAATAAAATTCCCTTTATTTTTTTAATTAAATTTATTATGGATATAGAAAACACATGCACCCTTTAAAATTTATTTTTGGGTTTAAATGGCCATTAAGTATCAATATCATTGATAATATAGCCATTGAACAGTGATCACATTACTAGTATAAATTTAAGTTTTTTAAAAAGAATCCTTTTGATGCAGAAAAAGGAGATGATGGCCTCATTCAGAAGACTCGAGCCATACAAAGCTCATTTTTTGGAGATGAGAAAGGAGGTATTGTCACTGGGATTATCACTTGACCAAGCCCAAGATGAGTTTCAACACATTAATCTTGAACATAATCACCAATGGGAGAAGTGGAAGTTGATAGAGATTACCACCCGAGTGATGTTATCTGAGCTGCCCCAAGAGCTATCACCATTATACACCTTACCCTTAGGTCTTATGTGGGTGTTATAAGGGGTTATATAACAAGACATTAGTTACTTTTTTTTAATCCCTTTTATAAATAAAAGTCTTATTCCATCAATTCCTATATGATAATACTTTATCTTAAAAATATAATTAATTAGATAAACTGATTTATCGGGTAAAATTGTACTTTTTAGAAATATATAAATTATTATATTAAACTAATATTTTATTAGTATTTTTATTATAATAGTCTTATAAGAACACTCATTTTAATTATAAGTGGTGATTAAATTTTTTATTGTTTTTACTCTATAAATGATTAAGTATTCAGTTTGATAAGAATTATATTTTCATGCGATAAAACTGAAATTGTATTTTTAATTAAAAAAATTTATTTTGATGAAGTAGTGAATTTTT
Source organism: Viscum album (assembly GCA_963277665.1). Lineage (NCBI taxonomy): Eukaryota > Viridiplantae > Streptophyta > Magnoliopsida > Santalales > Viscaceae > Viscum > Viscum album. Next base: position 715,147,577 of record OY728128.1, on the reverse strand, counting down.
ATAATAAATAATATTTTAAAAAAATATTATTATTTTTAAATATAAATGATCATATAATTTTTATGAAGTCAAATGTAATTTTTATTAATGTTTGGAAACTGTTTTTGTCAAAACTCGTTAATTTGCAATAAATGATGATTTTTATTTTAAAAGTGAAAATTCACATATTTAGGAAATTATTTAGATAAAATGAATATTATTTTTGGAATCAAAACTTCAAAATTATCGGATGCTGAATTTTTCATAATTTTTTGAGACAATCGAATTTTTGGGAAAAATTAAATATCCTATAAATATATAATGTGATTTATGACATCATAATGTCATAATAGTGAGGTAATAAAATACTATAAAAGGTATATTCGGAAAATATATGTTTTACCTTTAAAATAATGTGATTTTAGATTTTATTTATTAATTTTATAATGCCTTGGTGGACCCTCCAAGACTTATAAAATATTTTAACATTTTAAAATGATTTCCTTGAGAGTGTGACTCATCTCCACATAAACAAGCCTAATATTTTAATAATTTAGGCCATTGGAATTATAAAATAATTTATTCCACTTCCCTTTTGAAAAAACCACGGGCAAAAACCATGGTATGGTTTGTGGTTTTGAATATGTAATTACATAGGTTCCAAAACCTAAGTTTGTGGAATATTAAAGAATTTCCCTCTCATTTATTATATAAACCCACCCAAGCTCCCATTTCTCTTCACTAAAAATACTTTGGGCACATACCTAATCAACCCTCATATCTCTACAATCCTACCAAGGCACCCCAAGCTCTCAATAATACCCTCCTCAATCTCTTGAAGTCACACACTCAAGTAAGAGATTTCTTCCTTTCTCTTTTTTGTCCAAGTTTCTTTATATTGATATACCCTTTTATTTCTAATAAAAAAAGTTGTGGTATGATTTAGAACCTCCACAATACTTATCTACTTATGTTTGAATGATGATCAACCTTAATCTCTCTCATTAATCTCTCTCATGTACACTCGTTACCATGTTAAAATTTCGTAAGAGTTATTTCATTTCTCCTCTATCTTCAAGTTTCTTCATTATGTTATGCCTTCTATTTATAAATTCCATTTTTTGGGGAATGTATCTATATTACCCCCTTAATTACCATTTTATTTAAATATTATTAGATACCCATTTATCTCTCATAAACCATTTTTATGAATTTTTATTTCACGTCGTTATGCTGCTGAAATTGCACCACGATTTTCTAAGACAAGATCATTGTGTAGTGAATACCATACACATTTCTCTATCAATTATATTCACCTTTATGCACATATACTTATTTAATGGTACTTACATATATGTTTTATAAATTATTTAATTGTGTAATAGCTTATTATATTGAATGAATCCATATTATATGATCCATGTGGCACACTTATGCATGAAATGAAATGCTTATAAAGGGTGTGCTCTGATAGCGCTCCAATGCATTGAGTAATGTTTATTATCATGATATATCATGTGTAATGAGGTTTTACTCATTATAATTCAATTTTAATGAGGGTTTAATCATTCTAATTCAAGTGAAATGAGATTTTACTCAAGATAATCCATGTGCAATGAGCCTTGGCTCATACAAATATCATGTTGTATGTCGTTGCCACATTTCCATGTTATGACAATCATGTTATATCATGCCTTCATGTTAATTTTTCCCTTATTCTCCATTAATATGACTATTTCCTAACATGTATTGTATTATTCATTTTATGCCTTGTTTACTCCCTTAACGGGCTTTATAGCTCACCATTTTTTTATGTATGTCCTCAGGATATCCCATGTAATGCTAAGTACGAAGGAATTTTGTGGTCATGTAAAAGATTTTTTCAATAAAGATATTGTATTTTATGTCATAAGTTGTCATGTAATGTTCCTAATTTACCAAGACACTAGACCTCTCGATCCTCAGAGTTGTCTTAAGTGCAATTTTATGTAACAAATCATGTTTAAGTGTGTAATAAAGAGCATGTTTGTTATAGATAAGGCATACCTCTGGCTCCCGTGGTTGGTAAAAATAAAAAACACTCACTGATGAAAAAATTATACTACAACTTCAAGGAAAACATGACTGCTACCAACTTGAGATGATGGATGGAATAATTACACCCATGGGGACGTAACTGTAGATACCCATAGGAAACAACTAATCTCTACTGTATGGAAACTCATATATTTAATACACCTTAATTCATGATTTATTACATAAAGGTACACAAAATACAATCCCAAAATATTATGAATCTAGGGGTATTTTGGAAATTAGGAACACAACATAACAACTTTTAAAATAAATATAGTGAAATTATTGAAAACTTCCTTAACATGCTTCTAAAATTACATAATTCTTTTAAAACTTCATGGGATAACTTGGGAATGTACATAATAAAGGTTTGAGATATAAATCCAAGTAAGGTAAAAAAATCATAACATAAGGAAAAGTATTACTTGTGAGACAAGTGGCATATCAGGGTAAAATAAGAGGGGTGAGAATCATGATCATGATCAGTGAGGAATGATATAACATGATAGTATAAATGAAGCATAGGAAAGTTGAAACAATATAAAACATGATGTCATAAGAATAATTCAAGTCTAACCACTAAAAAACATAACATATTGTGCTTAGGATAACCACCCATGCACCATTCATGGAATCTCATAAGACTAAAACATTACCCAATTCATTGGATGTCTATATAATTCTAGGACCACTAATCAATTTCATATCATGTACATTCATAAGTGTTACACATGTATCATACAACATAAGAATTTCTTTCATCACTTTTAATTAGAGGGAGGCATAGTTTGTCACTTTTTCATCTTGTATCAGTACAAAACCCAAGAATTTTTTGGACGCATCATTATATATCACAAAAACATCCCCACTAGTGGGTAATGTGAGAAAAGGTTTAATGACTATCCCATAATATGGTTCATTTAATATTTATTCATTTTCAATAATCCAAACAAACTTGAATCCCTTCCATGTAAACTTTGTTAGTGGGATTTAAAATTGCAATAAGTTTCTCAAAAATTGATGATAGTACCAATCTAATCCAAAGAAACTATGAATTTTCATCATATATTTTATTCTATTCCATTTATCATTGCCTCTATTTTTTAAGGATACACATATATCCTTTGTTGGTAATAGCATACCCCCCACAAAGTCACTTTATCCAACCAAAACTCATATTTACTATACTTTTCATACAAATTCTCTTTCCAAATAGTCTTCAATATAGTATTTAAATACACCTAAATTTACTCATTTATTTTAGAGTAGATAAGAATATATTATATAAATAATACCATAAATATATCAAGATAATACATAGAGACTCTATTCATCAAATGCATAAATATTTTTGGATCATTAGTGAGTCTAAATGGAATCACTATGAGCTCGTAGTGATCTTACCTTACATGAAAATCAGTCTTGGGGGTATAGCCATTATTCACCTTTACTTGATAATATCCCAAAAAAATATCCACCATAGATAAGTATTGGGCTCTATATATTTGATTGAACAAGCCATCAATCTGTTGTAGAAGATATGTAGCACCCCCGGTTTTAAGTAAGTAACCCTTATTTTATGATTTTAAAGTATATAAAGTATATGGGTGATGTTTTGGAGGGTTTAGAGGCCTTTTGAAAGTTTTTTGGGGATTTTATAAAGGTGGATGATTGGGGAATGGTTAGTTCAAATCATGAAACACCTACAGGAAACCATGCACTATGAGACGGAGGCCAAGGACAAGGTGCACAAGTAGGTGCACGGTTTTTCCAAACCATGCAGCCGCCTAGAAGAAACTGTGAAACTTGAGACAGTGGGATTTGGAACTATTATAATATAGTTTTGAAACCATGTGAGGTTCCTACTTGAGATCAAATCTAGCACACGATTAGCACATGGTTTACCTAACCGTGGGACTAACCATGCATTGTTTAAAAACTAGATCTACAGAAAGTGGATCAAGGTCAGGATTAATATTTTACCAATAATATTTGCCCCAAACCAACCCTAACTCAATATTTTATCCTTACAAAGGTATTATATCCTTCTAACATTGATCTAGAGGCAATCCTAAGGCTTCTCTTAGTGCATTGAAGTCAGATTCTTATGGTAAGTCTTCATTCTTGGTAGTTTTGCTTGGTTTTCTTTAGATCTACTGATCCCTCTCTCTTGGTTTCTTATATATACATCCTATATGGATAGATATATGGTATTTTAATGTCAAATATGATTATATTTGGCATTTTTGATGATAGGGGAAGATATATAATGTGGGTTATTGTAGATTTAACCCAATTTTGTGGATGTTTTCATGTTGTTTTTTATTTTCACCAAGTTTTCTGAGGTAGGTGGCTTCAATATTAACTCCTATATTAATATATTTAAGGATTGATTTCAAATTATTTGTTTTACTTGAAATTTTTTGTGAAGTTTGTGTGAAAATCATGGTAGAAACCCTTCTTTGTGATGGTTTGAAGTTTTTGTGGAGATTGTGGGATTATAATGATAAATTCTTTGTGGTTTGATTTTAAAATGATGATTTTAAAATTGGTTGTTTGGTTTGATTTATGAAAAATGTTTTATATAATGGTTTTTAATAAAAAAATTATTAAAATAGTTTTTTCACACTTGGTTTTCGAATGGGTTTGGCATTTTTGGAATGTATTCATGTGCATTGGGATGGATAAGAGTGTGAAGTATCCCCCATTAAAAGGTTGGGATGGATATGGGTGTAAATTACCCCCATATAAATAGTTCACTAAGTGATGTCTTAGTAAATGAAGGTCTTACCACTCATGAGTATAGGTAGGTCCAGGTTTCATGCATAATTATATGTGTGGATATATGTAATGGAATGGATTGTGACAAAATGGAATTTGTGAAATGGTTTTAAATCATTGATTGGTTTCTTTCCTTGGAAAAATGGATTTTTTTGGAAAACTGTTTTGTTATGGTACTTGTTTATATTTTGATATAAACTATTTTGAAATTTTTTTATATAAACTGGTTTATATAATTGTGATAACATGTTCTATCCTATTGGCGTGAGTAGGGAAGTAATTTGAGGGAATCCTATTGAGTTTTTGTACTCATCCCTTCTTTGAAACATTAGTTCTTTTAGAGATATCATTTACTGAGACACGGGAAAATGTAAACTATGACATTTCTCTAGAGTTGCTTAGTGATACTTGGGTTATTTTTTGGATTTTAAGCATGAATCTTATTGGAGCTTGCAGTTTTGTCTTGGAGTCTTTGAGTTGTTTTTGTTATGTATTCCACTATATATTTTTTTGTCATTTAGTATTCCATTATGGTGTTCTTTTATAATTGGTATTGATATAAATGGTATGCTTTGAGTTGTCTTTAATTTATATCATAATCATATATTGATTTATTTGGTTATGTCATGTTTGGTTGGTTGTTTAATTTTCAAAGGGAAAATCATACCCCAACTATTAATAAATCCCTTATCGTTTATTACCATCCTTTGGGATCTTTTGGATGTCACTTAAGGCTGAGTAATGTCCTTCTGACTTATCAAGACAATTAGAAGGGGTGGGATGTTATAGGATACTTGTTCTTAATCATCATCGTGTTTAGCTCATGATGATCAATTTAGAGATGCATTGACCCATCCTTCTTCTCGAATAAGAGGACCAGTGCACCCCACAATGAAACACTTGGGTGTATGAACCCTGTATTAGATTATCTTATAGTTGATTCTTTAGCTCCTCAAGTTAAAAAATGGTCATTCTATATGGAGTCTTGGATATTAAAAAATCTCTAGGTATGAGATTTATTGAGAACTCAGCCTATTGGCTAGGAGTAATACTAGGAAATTGTTTTGGAAACATATCAGTAAATTCATTTATAATGAGTATTTCATCAAGGATGATCTTTTATTTAGTCTCAATCATTTTATTTATATACATTTTCTCATAAGGAAATAATATACACACTTGAGATGATGGTACCAAATAAGATTCATCATCCTCCTTAAATTTTTATATAATTTGAGGGAGATTTTTAATAGGAAGGGAGATTTCATTCTCTTGGTAATTTATGTTGTCTCTATACAGGGGAATCCAATCTAAGAACATAGTAGCATCAAATTTATCTAAGGTTAGTATCACAATGTTTTATGGAAAATTCATCCCAAAAAAATTGATAGGGGATGATTTATATGTTTGGGATGAAATAATTGACTCACTTTCTATCTTTACCGATAACTTGAGTTACATGTTTTGAGGTGGGGTTTAAATGGTTCTACAAAACTTATGTGATATAAAATAAAGCATAGAACCATAATTATATAAGAAATTTGAAGTTTATGAATGGATTATAATCTTACAATTAACTATTTTTTCTAGTTATAATCATTTACTTTATCCAAAATATACTTAAGGATGATAATTTTCAAGCTATGAAAAACATAGATGGGAAACCATGAATATTAAAGGGGTAACTCACAAATGACATATATTCCATAACCTATGAAATTCTAGGTTTCAATATAAGTTATCCATGATCTATTTATTAATATAAAATCTTAAAGTAATTTTGTTCCCTTTATAATGGTTCATAAATAGATTATGAATTTACCAAACCATATCCTTTGAGAGTGTCAAACTTGTTATAGAGAAACGCCTATTTTTGTGTAGCAGGTGATGATTTATTCTAGCTCAATATGCACTTTTCTAGTGTATTACCCTGGGTAAAACTCTTGTAAAATCCCAAGTAATGAATAATAGATATTTTTATCTATGTATAATAATGATTAAGATAGTATTTTAGAGGCTTAAAATGAAAATAAATACAATCTTAAGCATGGAATACACTAATATTTTTAAAAGATTGTTTTACTACCTTTTGATGGCAAACCGTTTTTGAATCTATCTTTTGACAATTTTATAAGCTATGTTTGTTAAAATAAACTTATTCTTTATGATTGGGACATCAAAATTTACTTTGTGTGAATTTTTGGTATTTTTCTGACAATGTTCATTTTTTTAATGAATAGTGAAAAATGCTGCATTTTACATCAAAACTGCTTCTTAATCTAATTTATTTATATGATTATATTATCTTTTGAATTGGTTTTAAAGTGAAACCATAAAATATTTTTACCATTTTATCCAATGGTGGTCATTGGAATCAATTTCACTTTGAAATTGGACTTAAACTAGTGTCAATCTTTTGATACTTATTGTTTCATAAAAACACGCTATTTGTCATGACAGCGGGAATTAATTATTAAATTAATTAATGTGACTTATATGTTTTGAATTTTGTAAAATAGACTTCATTTTTGAATTCAGAATATCAAATATATCTTAGGGTGAATTTTAGGTAATTTTCTGAAAAACTTCAAATTTTGATGAATAGTGAAACCACTAAGTGGTACTTATAAAAACTGATTTTTCCGTTTAAATGAAATTTTTCCATCATTGTGTTTTGAATTTCAAAAATCCGACATAAATTGTTGTCATTAAGAAGTAAAATGTGGTTCAATGAGATTAAAATAATTTTTTGGTGAATAGTAACTTATTAAGTTTTTAATCGCGATTAGTGGTAATTAGTGTAGTTTAAGGTAAAAATAATGCTTTAATAATATAAAATGACCTAGACACATGTCCTAACATTATTGTATGTGTCATGGACGACCAAGACAAGCCATGGGTCAACTTGGGGACCCCATGGAGCCACTTTGGTTGGGAAATGACATAAATAACTTTTTATTTAATGTAAAAGTAAAAATGACACAAACATAATATGTTTTACGAAAATAATTTTTACATGGGGTTATAAAGATCAGATTTTTTATTATAAATAGTAATTGGAAATATAAAAATCTTTTCTACATCATAGTATTTTTTTATAATTTTTAGACTTTAAATAAATTAAATTATTTATGACATCACGATGATGCAGCGATGACCTCATTATTTAACGATTTAAATAAAATGGAAAGATAATGAAAAATCTAAAACCTACACATGGCCAAAACCAATTGGATGAGTAGATTTAGAAGCCTTATCACCTTATCCTCGAATTATAGCAATTTGGTACCTTTTGAATCCGAAACTCTTTTTAAAATAAAGTAACTTATCTTTACTTTCCAAGAGTGTCCATCCTCTCCTCTTATAAAAGGCCTCCACCTCTACCTCCTTACCCACACTCCCAAAGACTTTGGCTCAGCCAAACCCTACCCATTTTGTCTCTCCACATCCCTCTCCTCATCCTAGAGGATTCCCTTTGGTCAGAATCCTTTCAAAGGAATCCTTTAGGCTCAAATCAAAAGGAGTTACACTTTTCAAGGTAATTCATTCTCTCATGTTCATTTGTTTTATTTTGCTTCTCCAACCACCCTAAACTCTTTTTATTTACTTCTTTTGTAACAACACAAGTATCTTCAATATACTAGGATGTTGTTATAAGATTTATTCGAGCTACACTCTCACACAACTACATCAAATGGTTAAAGAACATACGGTTTCCGTGGATGGCGAAATTCTGCCTCCCGAAACGATGATTGTTCAATACTCATATAACACCTTCAAAGGTGGCCATTATGATGTCACTATTTTTATATATGATATATAATATGTTTATTCTTTCCTTAAGCTTCTGTATTTTTCATTTATGGCATACCATTATTGTTTCCATTATGGGTAAACACGATATCTTCATTTTAGGAAGTGCGGACTACCGCCCCCTGAAAGTGATTTGATTCGTTAATACCATATGTGGGATGTGTAAAGGATAAAGTTAATGATATTATAAATGTTATTATACTGGAATTATAATATACTCTTATATCATTATTACTCCATTCCAGAAAATACGAAATAGAAATGGAAGTAGCGTTCATGCGTATGTACGGCTTACCGTCTCCATGAACGGTGCATTTCATTTCTTACCTCTAAATGTGATGTAATATTATAAATACATGTATATGCTGAATATATATGATATATATGTTATCCAAATCATTAATATCATTCTGGATATAACGAACCTTTGACCAAATTAACAACATGTAAGTGTAAGAAGTCTATTTTTGACTTAAGAACCAAATACTGACAAAATGAACATTATTAACTTAAATGATTACATGATGTTCATAACATGGTATAAAAGGAATAATGAACTTGAAAAAAGTTCTTAATCAAGTAGAGATTAACTCAAGTTTATTATTCAGGAGATTAAAGAACGACCGAGTCAAGTCGGACCCGAGGTATGGGACTTCGTCTCAATCTCCTTTCATTGAGGCATATTTTGTTTTATACACAACCTTCTTTTATACGGTGTATAAACCCCTTTGACTTTTACGTTTATTCAAATGGAATCTTTTTTTTATACGAAGCGTTTACTAAAAGACAAAAGGGAATGTTTTTGTCGTACGTATGTGGTGACAACGACTTCTCCACCGCCGTGACCATTATTTGAGTTTCGGCTTCCTCTACAAGCCATACTTTTTTTTAAAGAAAAATAAATACCATGTTTTACTTTTATTTTATTTTGGTATTGAAAATTGTTTTCATAATGTTTTTATATCAATGTGTTGTATTGATATATTGTGACTGAAAGGTGTAAATGTTATGTTTCCTTTATGCATGTTTTATGTGATACGATTATGTTGAGGTTCTTGGGCATTATTATGAAGACGGGTGGTTCCATGATAAACTAAGGGCGGGTGAGCCCGATATAGCTCTCCAATGCATTGGGTAACGCGAAGGAGTGAAATGTTAAGGTTTCTCCGAAGAGATTTAGGGAATATACTGTGATGGGTATTCCAAATGTAACCAAGAGGGTTACTCCCTACGTAAGGATGTTATGAATGTCTCAAGTTACCTTTATGTCTTATGATTTCTATGTTTTATTCATGATTTGATGAGGTATGTTAAAGTGCTTATGTTTTATGGGTAAAGTATGATCTCATCCTTATGTATATATGTACCCATGTTTCCTTTCCATATTTTTATATCCCTTACTGAGCTTTTTATGCTCATCCCAAGTTTTTTGAAATGTTTTTCACAGGTCAAGGGAAAGGTACATGATATGATGACAGTGTCAAAGAAGTGTCAAGAAAGAATCCATGTTTTATTTTCAATATGTTTCCATTGATGGGAAAAAATAATACTATATTTTATTGTAACCACTTTGTTTAAATGTGGAATGTAATGCAAGTTTTATGATCTAATTCTCTAAAACTCTAAACCCAAAAATATCCTCAAGGTGTAATCTTGTAATAACTCAAGATTAAGTAATGTTTAAGGTTGGGGCCTTATAGTTGGTATCAAAGGTCATTTTAGATAACTTTAGGAGTTATAATTCTATTAAATGATTATCCAAAAATATTTTTTTGAAATGATATAGCATTTTAAGATTACCATGTTGCTTCATCTAAGACATGTTTGTTCAGAATGGTTTTCCGTAGAGGAAACAGGGAAGCAGTGCTAGGAAGGCATACAGAAGGAAATAACCTTCTGAATCAGCATCCTGAGATGGTCGGAATAGGAACTGAACAGTTTGTTGCAGTAATGGCGCAGTTGAATTAGGCTATAAATGGTGGTGGTATCCATGCACGAGATCAGCCAGATCAACCGCAGAGGAACATGTCAGTGGTGGAACATTTCATGAGGCAACATCCCCCATCATTAGTCTTGATATTTACCGTTTGGAGGGTGAAGCAGATTAGTGGTGGTCGATGGTTAAAAATATCAGGGACGCTGATGAGATTGATGCCCTTGACTGGGATGAATTCAAAGTTATGTTTCTTGAGAAGTATTTTCCTAAGTCTGTTCGACTAAGGATGGAAAAGCAATTCTTGGAATTGAGGCAAGAGGAAGACTCAGTGGCTACCTATGAAGAAAGGTTCACTCGATTGGCAAGGTATGCTCCAAATTTTATCCGAGACCTTGATAGTAAAATCAATCGTTTTTACTCAGGATTAAAGCCAAAATATCGAAGTGAATTAGCTTCACGTGAGTTTAAAAGTTATGAAAAGCTTGTTCGATGTGCTGAGAAGGTGGAAATGGAGTTTGTCGATGATCAAGTGTTCTATAACAACCAACAGAAGAAGAGACCGAGGTGGCAGGAGAAAGGTAATAATTCTTCAAAAAATTCTGATGGTAAGAAAACTAAGTTTCCAGTTTGTGATAAATGTGGCAAAAGGCATGCTGGGGAATGTCTTCTGAATTCTGGAAAGTGCTACCGATGTGGTAAGATGGTACATAAGGTTCGTGATTGCACTGAAAAGGATCAAGGTGAAGGTAAGACCAAATTTTATTTGCAGTTAATGAAATTTTTTAAGTGCAATGAGATGGGTCACTATGCAAATGAGTGTCCGACAAAGAGCTTGAGTGATGGGAAGCAGTTAGACTACAAGCAGAAAGGGGTGGTGAAATCCTTTGCAACTACTTCAGCAGATGTCGGGCCATCAAATGAAGTTGTATCAGGTACTTTGTTTGTTTTTTCAGATTATGCTAGTGTGTTGTTTGATTCGGGGTCTACACATTCTTTCATCTCTGAAACCTTTTCTAGTAAAATGGGAATACCATCTCAAGAAATGACTCCTAAACTTTTGGTAAAAACACCTGGGGGGAATGTTGAGGAAAAAAGAATTTATAAGAATCTTCCTATCCTTATCTATGGAAAGAACCTACTTTCAAACCTTATTGTTCTACCTCTAGTAGAGTTTAATGTTATCCTGGGTATGGACTGGCTCTATATTTACCATGCTAAGATTGACTGTAGATCTAAAGAAGTTTCTTTTCAGAAAGACTTTCAGTTTGTGTACAAGAATGAACCCTTACTGTTGATAACTTATCAAGAGGTCGAGAAACTTGTAAAAGATGGAAATGAATGTTACCTTGCACACATCGTTGAAAATAAAGGAACTGTTCAGATTAATGATGTGCCAGTGGTAAATGAGTATCCTGATGTTTTTCCTGATGAGTTTCCTGGAATAATACCAGATCGGGAAGTTGAGTTTACTGTTGACTTAGTTCCTGATGCTAAGCCAATTTCCAAACCCCCTTATTGAATGGCTCAAATTGAACTTTTAGAGTTAAAGGAGCAATTGCAAGATTTATTAGATAAAGGTTTCATTCGACCTAGCACATCACCTTGGGGTGCTCCAGTTTTATTTGTTAAAAAGAAAGATGGTTCTATGAGACTTTGCATTGATTATAGGGCCTTGAATAACATCACTGTTAAGAACAAATATCTTTTTCCTCATATCGATGATTTGTTTGATCAGCTCCAGGGAGCTCAGGTTTTTTCAAAGATTGACTTGAGATCGGGGTACCATCAGCTGAAGGTAAAGGAAGAAGATGTTCCGAAGACCGCGTTCCGTACGAGATATGGACATTATGAATTTGTAGTAATGCCTTTTGGGCTAACCAATGCACCTGCTGTATTCATGGACTTAATGAATAGAATTTTCCATGAGTTCTTGGATAAGTTTGTGGTGGTTTTCATTGATGATATTTTGGTGTTTTCAAAAATTAAAGAGGAGCATGAAAGACATTTAAGGGTTATCTTTCAAACCTTAAAATAAAATAAATTGTATGGGAAATTCAGCAAGTGTGAGTTTTGGTTGCAACAAATTTCCTTCCTTGGTCACATTGTTTCTAAAGATGGGATAACTGTTGATCCTGCAAAAACAAAAGTTGTGGAAGACTGGCCAAGACCCACAAATGTAACTGAGATTCGTAGCTTCCTTGGTTTGGAAGGCTATTACCGAAGGTTTGTTAGAAATTTTTCACGGTTATCTAGTCCAATGACTAAGCTAACTCGGAAGGGTGTTAAGTTTATCTGGACAAAAGAATGTGATGATTGTTTTCAGGAATTGAAAAGAAGATTGGTGAATGCTCCAGTTTTGGCACTACCTTCCAGGAATGGTGAGTTTGTTATATACAGTGATGCTTCATTGAAAGGACTTGGTTGCGTCCTAATGCAGAATGATCAGGTAATTACTTATGCTTCACGACAGTTGAAAACTCATGAGGTAAATTACCCTACACATGATTTGGAATTAGCTGCTGTTGTTTTTGCTTTAAAAATTTGGAGGCATCATTTGTATGGAGTAAAGTGTGAAATATATACCGATCACAAAAGTTTAAAGTATATATTCACTCAGAAAGAATTGAACATGAGACAAAGGAGATGGATAGAATTAATCAAGGATTATGATTGTACAATTTATTACCATCCAGGAAAAGCAAATAAAGTGGATGATGCTTTGAGTCGAAAAAGTAATGCTTCATTAGCAATTTTGCGTTTGGAACGTGATCCTTTGGTTAAGGATTTGATGAACTTTGGCATAGAAGTTGTTGGTGTAGGAAGTTCTTCTGTTTTGTTTCAAGTATCAGTGAGATCATCTCTATCAGATAGAATCAAGCAAGCACATAAGCAAGACATTGAGTTGTAGAAAAAGGTAGAGTTGGTTCAGAAAGGTACGTTTCCTAAATTCAACATTGATAATTATTTCATTTTGAGATTTGGTAAGAGATTGTGTGTGCCTTGTAATTCACATTTGAAGAGAGAGTTGTTATGTAAAGCTCATAGTTCTCCGTTTTCAGTTCATCCTGACAGTACTAAGATGTATAGAGATCTGCGGGAGTATTACTGGTGGGATGGAATGAAAAGAGATATTGCTGATTTTACTATGAAGTGTTTGACTTGTCAGTAGGTTAAAGCAGAGCGGCAGTTACCGAAAGGGATGCTTCAGCCTTTACCAGTGCCAAAGTGGAAATGGGAGAATATATCCATAGACTTTGTTGTGGGATTACCGAAGACATCTCGAGGTAAAAATGAAATATGGGTTATTGTTGATCTCTTGACTAAATATGCTCATTTCCTTGCTATACGAGATACTTTTTACCTAGATCAACTTTCCCGTTTGTATCTTAAAGAGATAGTCAGGTTACATGGAGTTACCCTCTCCATTGTATCTGATCGTGATCCCAGGTTCACTTCTAACTTTTGGAAAGGCCTTCAGAAGTCTTTGGGTACTGAATTAAATTTTAGTACATCATTTCATCCTCAATCAGATGGGCAGTCATAACGAACAATTCGGACATTGGAGGATATGCTACGTTCTTGTTCTATGGATTATCAGGGAATTTGGGACCAACATCTTTCTTTGGTTGAATTTTCATATAATAACAGTTTTCATTCCAGTATACATATGGCACCATTTCAGGCATTATATGGGAAGCGGTGTCGAACTCCAGGTTTCTGGGATGAAGTGGGTGAAAGGAAGTTGATGGGACCAGAATTGGTAGAAGAGATGGCAGAAAAAGTTCAGCTGATTTAGAAACACATGAGAACAGCTCAGAGCAGGCAGAAGAGTTATGCGGATAACTGGAGGAAGGATCTAACTTTTTAGGTAGGTGATCATGTTTTTCTCAGAGTATCACCATGGAAAAGTGTGATGAGATTTTGTAAGAAAGGAAAGCTGAGTCCAAGGTTTATTGGACCATATGAAATTCTGGAGAGAGTTGGATCAGTTGCATACAGAGTGGCTTTACCTCCGAGTTTATCTCAGGTACACAATGTTTTTCACGTTTCGATGTTGAGAAAGTATATGCCAGATCCATCTCATGTTTTGAGTCCAGAGGTAGTTCAGCTGGAAGAGAACCTATCTTATGAGGAACAACCGGTCCAGATTCTTGACCACAGGGAGCAAGTGTTACGGAATAAGGTGACTCACCAGGTAAAGGTTTTGTGGAAAAACCACATGATGTAAGAGGCAACATGGGAATCTGAAAATTCAATGAGGGATAAGTACCCTCATTTATTCGATAAGTAAATAAATTGCGGGGACGCAATTTTCTAAAGGGGGGAAGGATGTAACATCCCATGTAAGTAATGAATAATATATATTTTTATCTATGTCTATTAATGATTTAGATAGTGTTTTAGAGGCTTAAAATGAAAATAAATACAATCTTAAGCATGGAATACACTAATATTTTTAAAAGATTGGTTTACTACCTTTTGATGGAAAACCGTTTTTGAATCTATCTTTTGACAATTTTATAAGATATGTTTGTCAAAATAAACTTATTCTTTATGATTGGGACATCAAAATTTACTTTGTGTGAATTTTTGGTATTTTTCTGACAATGTTCATTTTTTAATGAATAGTGAAAAATACTGCATTTTACATCAAAACTGCTTCTTAATATAATTTATTTATATGATTAGATTATCTTTTAAATTGGTTATAAAGTGAAACCATAAAATATTTTTACCATTTTATCCAATGGTGGTCATTGGAATCAATTTCACTTTGAAATTGGACTTAAACTAGTGTCAATCTTTTGATACTTATTGTTTCATAAAAACACGCTATTTGTCATGACAGCGGGAATTAATTATTAAATTAATTAATGTGACTTATATGTTTTGAATTTTGTAAAATAGTCTTCATTTTTGAATTCAAAATATCAAATATAGCTTAGGTTGAATTTTTGGTAATTTTCTGAAAAACTTCAAATTTTGATGAATAGTGAAACCACTAAGTGGTACTTATAAAAACTGATTTTTCCGTTTAAATGAAATTTTGCCATCATTGTGTTTTGAATTTAAAAAAATCCGACATACATGGTTGTCATTAAGAAGTAAAATGTGGTTCAATGAGATTAAAATAATTTTTTGGTGAATAGTAACTTATTAAGTTTTTAATCGCGATTAGTGGTAATTAGTGTAGTTTAAGGTAAAAATAATGCTTTAATAATATAAAATGACCTAGACACATGTCCTAACCTTATTGTATGTGTCATGGACGACCAAGACAAGACATGGGTCAACTTGGGGACCCCATGGAGCCACATTGGTTGGGAAATGACATAAATAACTTTTTATTTAATGTAAAAGTAAAAATGACACAAACATAATATGTTTTACGAAAACAATTTTTACATGGGGTTATAAAGATCATATTTTTCATTATAAATAGTCATTGGAAATCTAAAAATATTTCCTACATCTTAGTATTTTTTTATATTTTTTAGACATTACATAAATTAAATTATTTATGACATCATGATGATGCAGCGATGACCTCATTATTTAACGATTTAAATAAAATAGAAAGATAATGAAAAATATAAAACCTACACATGGAAAAAACCAATTGGATGAGTGGATTTCGAATCCTTATCACCTTATCCTAGAATTATAGCAATGTGGGACCTTTTGAATCTGAAACTCTTTTTTAAATAAAGTAACTTATCTTTACTTTCCAAGAGTGCCCCTCCTCTCCTCTTATAAAAGGCTCCCACCTCTACCTCCTTACTCACACTCCCAAAGCCTTTGCCTCGGCCAACACCTACCCATTTTGTCTCTCCACATCCCTCTCCTCATCCTAGAGTATTCCCTTTGGGCAGAATCCTTTCAAAGGAATCATTTAGGCTCAAATCAAAAGGAGTTACACTTTTAAAGGTAATTCATTCTCTCATGTTCATTTGTTTTATTTTGCTTCTCCAACCCCCCTAAACTCTTTTTATTTACTTCTTTTGTAACAACACAAGAATATTCAATATACTAGTATGTTGTTATAAGATTTATTCGAGCTACACTCTCACACAAATACATCAAATGGTTAAAGAACATACAGTTTCCGTGGATGGAGAAATTCTGCCTCCCGAAATGATGATTGTTCAATACTCATTTAACACCTTCAAAGGTGGCCATT
Organism: Viscum album; assembly: GCA_963277665.1. NCBI lineage: Eukaryota > Viridiplantae > Streptophyta > Magnoliopsida > Santalales > Viscaceae > Viscum > Viscum album. The sequence goes on along the minus strand of OY728128.1, from coordinate 715,130,811 downwards.
ATGATGTCACTATTTTTATATATGATATATAATATGTCTATTATTTCCTTAAGCTTCTATATTTTTCATTTATGGCATACCATTATTGTTTCCATTATGGGTAAACATGATATCTTCATTTTAGGAAGTGCGGACTACCGCCCCCTGAAAGTGATTTGATTCGTTAATACCATATGTGGGATGTGTAAAGGATAAAGTTAATGATATTATAAATGTTATTATACTGTAATTATAATATACTCTTATATAATTATGACTCCATTCCAGAAAATATGAAATAGAAATGGAAGTAGCGTTCATGCGTACGTACGGCTTACCGTCTCCATGAACGGTGCATTTCATTTCTTACCTCTAAATGTGATGTAATATTATAAATACATGTATATGATGAATATATATGATATATATGTTATCCAAATCATTAATATCATTCTGGATATAATGAACCTTTGACCAAATTTACAACATGTAAGTGTAAGAAGTCTATTTTTGACTTAAGAACCAAATACCAACAAAATGAACATTATTAACTTAAATGATTACATGATGTTCATAACATGGTATAAAAGGAATAATGAACTTGAAAAAGGTTCTTAAGCAAGTAGAGATTAACTCAAGTTTATTATTCAGGATATTAAAGAACGACCGAGTCAAGTCGGACCCGAGGTATGGGACTTCGTCTCAATCTCCTTTCATTGAGGCATATTTTGTTTTATACACAACCTTCTTTTATACGGTGTATAAACCCCTTTGACTTTTACGTTTATTCAAAAGGAATCTTTTTTTTATACGAAGCGTTTACTAAAAGACAAAAGGGAATGTTTTTGTCATACGTATGCGGCAACAACGACTTCTCCACCGTCGTGACCATTATTTGAGTTTCGGCTTCCTCTACAAGCCATACTTTTCTTTAAAAGAAAAATAAATACCATGTTTTACTTTTCTTTTATTTTGGTATTGAAAATTGTTTTCATAATGTTTTTATATCAATGTGTTGTATTGATATATTGTTATTGAAAGGTGGAAATTTTATGTTTCCTTTATGCATGTTTTATGTGATACGATTATGTTGAGGTTCTTGGGCATTATTATGAAGACGGGTGGTTCCGTGATAAACTAAGGGCGGGTGAGCCCGATATAGCTCTCCAATGCATTGGGTAACGTGAAGGAGTGAAACGTTAAGGTTTCTCCGAAGATATTTAGGGAATATACTGTGATGGGTATTCCAAACGTAACCAAGAGGGTTACTCCCTACGTAAGGATGTTATGAATGCCTCAAGTTACCTTTATGTCTTATGATTTCTATGTTTTATTCATGATTTGATGAGGTATGTTAAAGTGCTTATGTTTTATGGGTAATGTATGATCTCATCCTTATGTATATATGTACCCATGTTTCCTTTCCATATTTTTATATCCCTTACTGAGCTTTTTATGCTCATCCCAAGTTTTTTGAAATGTTTTTCACAGGTCAAGGGAAAGGTACATGATATGATGATAGTGTCAATGAAGTGTCAAGAAAGAATCCATGTTTTATTTTCAATATGTTTCCATTGATGGGAAAAAAGAATACTATCTTTTATTGTAACTGCTTTGTTTAAATTTGGAATGTAATGAAAGTTTTATGATCTAATTCTCTAAAACTCTAAACCCGAAAAGATCCTCAAGGTGTAATCTTGTAATAACTCAAGATTAAGTAAGGTTTAAGGCTGGGGCCTTATAACTCTACCGGATCCACATCCACTTGTTTTACCCAGACAAGGATGCATTTGTTTGGAAACCAAATACTCTATACTTTACCAAAATTTAGTTATTTTTTACTTTGTTTAGTCTTATCCCTAAGGCTTTCACTAGAGTTTTATAATATTATTCTCCAAAAATAACTAGACTTTACTTTGATACAAACTATGATAACCCATATCTTTAATAAACCTTAATTCATAATTTATTACATAAAGGTACACATGATAAAATCCCAAGATATCAGGAATCATAGTTTATTTAGGAAATTATGTATATAGAATAACAACTTGTAACATGAATATAGTGACATTATTGAAATCTTTCTTAACATTCTCCTAAAATTTTTTCATTATTATAAAATTTCATGGGATAACCTAGGATGTATATAAGAAATGGGTGAGCTATAAATCCCAGTAAGGGAACAAAGAAACATATAATTAGGTAAATTTGTATATGTGATCCAATAGACATATCAAGGTAACATAATAGGGGTGAGAGTCATAATATTGATCAGGGAGGCATGATATAACATGATAGCATAAATGGAACATAGGAATGTGGCGACAACATAAAACATGACATCATAAGAATAATTCAAGGATAACTACCCAGAAAAGATAACATAATGTTCTTAGGATAACCACCCATGAACTATACAAGGAATATCATGAGATTAAAAAATTAATCAATGTATTTTAGGACTATATAATTATGGTCCTACACATCACTTTCATATCATGTGCATGCATAAGTGTGCCACATAAATCATATAACATAATGATGTATTTCATCACTTTTAATACCATTATTAAGGAGTTTTAGAAACATATATGGAATCCCCAAATCAATTAAGGATAGGTGCATCTGTTTGAATAACCTTGAGTGGAAATGGGGATGGGTAATCACTACACAATTGTTTACAATGAAAAATCATTAGATAATTTCAGCGGCATAATGGAGATATATAAAGATATATGAAAGGGGTGAAGGAGAAAAAAATGGTTCTCTCATTACTTGTAAATCATAAGGATAGTAATATGTATGTATAAAAACATATCCTAACTTGAATAATTGGAAATAAAATGGCATTACATGAAGAAGGTTCTTGAATAAATATGAGAAGGAGAGGATCCCATACCATGAGAGAACGATAGTAAATATTGGGAGGAGATTATTAAGAGTTTGGGGAACCTTAGGAGGGATATAAATACTCAAGGGTAGAGTAATTTCATGCTCCAAGTGTTTTTAGTATAGAGGAATGATATGTTGGGTGGGTTAATATAGAAAAAGATAGGAGATTTCTTTATTAATTTCTAAACATAGGTTTTGGACTCTATATGATAAAGTAATAAAAACACAAGCCTTCCCATGGTTTATTCCCATTGTTTCTACCAATTAGGAGTGTTTTTAATTATTTAATAAGGCTAATAATTGAAAATATTAAAATAGTACCCTTGGTGATGTTGAAGTGAGTCATGTTTACAAATAATTGGTTTTAAAACCTTTAAATATAACATAAATTTTGGAGGATTTATTATGGGTTTATAAAATTAATAAAATAACCAAAAAACACATGATTTTATAGTGTAAATATATATTTTTTCATTTATACCTTTTTTTAATATATTACATAACTTTTGGGTTATTATGATGTTATAATAGACACCGTATATTTATACAGTATTTAATTTTTACCCAAAAAATCGACTATCTCTGAAAATTATAAAAAATTAACCATTGGATAATTTTGATATCATGATTTAAAAAATAACATTTATCTTATCAAAATAAATCTCTAAATATGATATTTTATGTTTTTAAATCAAAAATCCCCATTAATTGAAAAATGTTAGTTTTTTTATAATTACAGTTTTTTACCCTTTTAAAAATTATTGTTGAATTCATAAAATTATATTATAAATTATATTAAAAAATATTATTTAATAATAATTTTTTATTAAAATATAATATATTTCAAAAATTCACGAATTCAGCGAACATAGTATCTTGATTGAAACTATATATTTCCTAAAAACACAATTTGAGTTTTGTAGTATCAAATGCTAATTTTTATCAAACTCGTTATTTAATCATTGATAAAATAATAATTAAAATAAAAAATATATAATAATTATTTCATTAAAATAAAGTACAAAAATTCATACTATTATGGTCTATATATATATCCCTTTATTACACTAATTAATTCCTTATGGGTAAGGTGTGTGATCATGATATTTTTATGGGGTGGTTCGGCAAACATGGTTTGGGCCAGGATCTCAATGAGCTTGCAAATCCCCTATAAAAATTTCTATCATGCTTTAGTCTTTGAATCATGGATTGGGATTCCTCAGGGTAAAATCCCAATGATGATATCTCTCGAGGAAGCTCTACTAAATTGTATTCATAGGTTATGATCCTACTAGTAATTGATACAAAGATATAGACTATAATATAATTTCTTCACAAAAAGAATTGGAGCACCTCAAGGTGACACACTTGGTCAAATAGAACCTTTCTAAAAATGATCATCAATATATACTCACTTCTCTTTTAAAACAAAATTCATCATCCTCTATGGATTCATTGATATCGTAGAAGTGCATGATTGTAGCTATATCCCAAACTTAATCTCTCATAGATGAGGTAACGCTACAACCTCCTCAAGAAGGACATTAGGGTACACTTACACAACCCTAAGAAACACATTCTATTAAGCCTCTTAATAAATCAGTAATATCTTGTTCAACATGGAAGATAAGTATAAGACACACCTCCAACCCATATGAGGGTCTTGTTTTCCAATGAACACAACAATATTTCCATCAGCATCAAAGAAAAAAACCTATATATCAATGTAATTCATAATATCCTATACCAAATACATCCAATCAGTGCCAAGGATAATGTTATATTAATATATATATAAACATAGTAAGTATCCCTAAGAGTTTTGTTGCACTGACACTAGCTCACAGTCTCTAAAAAATTCATACATATAATCTTGACCTTGAACTATCCTATTCAATGCCTAGGGGCCTATAAGTCTCTCCAACAAAATTTTCAAAGCACGGACTAGGGAAGGTGATTTGAAGAAGTGTGTAGCTCCTAAATCAAACAAATCATGAAACCAAGTAGAAAACAACCAAATGGTACCTTGAATGATGTTTGGAACTTGTGATTCTAGCAACTCCGAGGCATGCCACTAACCACGACCAACTCCATAGACTCTCTGACCATGATGAATACCACATATCTGGTTTTTCACTACTCTCTAAGGACAAAGAACACCATGGGGTTATACTTTACCTTATATATTTCTTCTCTACTTATCAAAATCTATAGAACATTTCTACTATTACCTCAGTTGAAACTTCCACAACGGAGGAACCTAGAGTGGAACACTTGCTTCGTGTTTCCTACTTAGAAAGTTTAGGCACTCTTTCCACTAATTCCCTCATCCTCCATAATAAAAACATGTGTATAATCCCTTTCTAAGGTCCTAATATATTCCACACTAGGATAAATGAGATAATTAGGGTTGGGACCTACCCTCGGCTATCTAAAATATCTTCTATATAGGAAATTGGGAACCCTAGATTTTATATATTTTATGTGAGGAATATTCATGACTCCCCTCTCATGTAGATTCAGTCTTGGCCTCCTCATCTATAAACAGATCTTATGCATAATGGAAAAGGGTCCAAAAATGGATCTTGAACTCCCACATGTTGTAAATCCCCTATAAAAGGGTAAGAAGCTCCTAGAAACTGGATATCTCTATGGTTTAAGAAATAAACTTATCTTGAAACTGGTCTCTAAACTTCTCCCATGATATTGTTGACTCCTTGCGATCCTCAAGGAACAAAAACTACCACTGCCTCACTACTTCATGAAGAATCATCACCGCTAATGAAATCATGTTCTCCCTCTGAGTATGGATCAAACATAAGGTTATCTCCACCTCCTCAAATTAGTCTTATATCATTGAGTCTGATAAAAAAATCCCCCAAATTTCTATAGACTCTGTTTTTGAAGCTCTCATAGGTACATATAAGTGTTGTCGTCATCAACCACAACTCTATAATGATTTGTTGGAACATCCTTCTGAACATCTTCAGCATGAACTTGTCAAGGAAGTAAACCTAGATCCATCCTCACTTCCATGGAAACTACATAAATAGATTTCAATAATACTAAGTAATATACTTACCATCATGAGGTATACCTATATTTCCATGGCTATACACAATAATAATGTATAATATAAACAAGCTCACTGATATAATGAATCACTGTAAATAGAATGATATATCTAAAATAAGTATAGTGAAACAAAATACAATTAATAATAATGTAATAAAAACGTTTAATTGAATTAATCTAAAAAATATGTAATTTTAGGAAAAAAATTAGTTATAAATAATTTATTTCAATCCACTTTATGTCTCCCCAAACAACTCCTAAAACAATCTCTCAATCCAAAAAAATTATACAACATGCTAAATCCTCACCAAAATAAATATATCAAGAATATTTCACTATAACATTAAAACTCACTCAAATCACACATGAATCTTATTAATCAATCTATAAATTATAAGACATTATAAAAACTATTGTGATTTTTTAGTGTTGGTTTCATAAACCACCACTAAAATTTTAAATAAATCAATTCCATCACTCTTTAGTGGTAATCTATAAAACACACTACTATTTGTTGTGTTCAGAAATGTATAATTAAAAAATACCACTAAAAATTAAAAAAAATACTTTACTTTCACCCTTAATCTATTCATAGTTCCCATATTCCTAATCTCCTCTTTCATGACCTCCTTCAACGAACTGTTGTCACTGTCATTGTTCCCTTTTGTTAATGTCCTCCCTCCTAGTCATCATTGTGGAAACCCATGTATTTTTATTAATAAATAAATTTTATGTTCATTTTATTTTTATGGATTAATATTAATATTTATTATTATGATAATATTATAAATAATTTTATTATGTTATAGAACAATAATATGATTTTTCATTTGAAAATGAAATATTTTTTATTCTAAATAAATTGGTTTTCCATGTACTATATGGTATTATGTAAAAGTAAATTTTAAAAAATTTAGTTTTATTATACTGATATTATCTTCTATTTAATTTTTGGGATTTTTCTAAGAAAGTTAATTTTAAGTGAATTGTTAACAAAATGTAGTTTTTACCAATATTGTATATTTTATAACGTCGTCATGATATAAATGTGACATTAAAATTTATGGGTATTATGGAATTTATCTTAAATAATGATATATACAAAATATAATAAAATATTATTCAATTAATATTAATTAACTATTATTTTATGATAAAAATGAAAAATAATTATCGATTCGGATAAAGTATCTATGCAGCATCAGAAAAGTCATAGTTTGTGTTTTATGATAATATTTAAGAGGAGATAATTATATTCTTAAATTAAAGTATGGATATGATTACTATTCAATTTTGTAGATGTATATTTATGAATTTTAAATTTATATATCAAGATAATTATCCAAACACTTACTCTCTTTTTCAAAAAACAATGGTGCCTTGGTCAAAAGACCAAAGCACTGGAATATATAAAGATGAAAAAACAAGATTACAAAAGTCTAAAAGAGGGAAATTTATTACAATATTTTTCATAGAGTAGGATCAGATCTATTGAAATTTCATCCATCCACTCAATATCATTGCTAAATCCTTTTTTGGAAAGACCATCAGCCACCATGTTTGCCTTGTGGTAAACATGGGTGATAATATGGTTGAGCTTTGTCAGATGTTAGAGGCACAACATCCCTCTTGTTGTGAGGGGCCATGATAGGTGAACTACCCCATGTCAAATAGCTTCAATAATTATAGTGGATTTACTTTCAATCCATACATTATTCCATCATTTTTTCTTAGTGATACTGACAGAGATAATGACACTACACATCTCTTCTTATAAGGAGGAGGCAAAACCGCATAAACCAAAGCAGCATCCAAAAATACACCCATTGTGATTCTTGCACACTAATCCAAATCATGTGGGTACTGGGTTGATTTTTGTGGCACCATACACATTTATTTTGATCCATATAGGGAGATGGGGTTTCTATAATACTTCCACCATCCCTTTCATCTGGCTGAATTTTCCCTTGATTTTGAACCGATAAAGAACAATAAAATCCTTGATGAAGTTTTGGAAGGTGCCTGTTTACATCAATCCATACTTCTTTATAGCAATGAATATCTTCACCTAATCTATATGAAGATTGAAATTATTATTGTTTTTAATGATATAATTTCTCTCATACTAGATGACATGTATCAGCTCGGAAACAACAGTAACAAAAATCTGTTCGATTTGAGGAGAGGCATCTAATGTAGTGCATCTTTGAAGATGAAGCTGAATAGAGTCTAAACCTATCCATCTGAGATCAAAAATGTAAAATATGTATTTTAATAATGTATAAGTAGTATCAAAAAATAAGAATAGGTGGTTAGCATCCTCTTTGTATTGATTACACATATGAAACTTTGAACAGAGTTGAATACCAATTAACTGAAGACAACAATTAGTGGGGACTTTATTGTGGGATATTCTCCAAACCAAGGTGAATATGAAGGGTCTAAACAATGTCTTGTTAAATTTTTTGATCCAAGAAAAATCTTGTATTTTATTTCTGAAATTATTATTGTAGTAAAGTTTAGAATCTAGAACACCAATATGAGTCAGTTCCCAAACCAAAAATTCATCAGTGTTGGAAAAAGGGTAATTGGTAATAATGGTGTTGATATCATTAGGTAAATCCATATCCTAAGATAAAAGGTATAAATTTATGGAGATATAAATATCAGTATATAAGTTCATGGAATCAATCATAGAGGATAGAGGGTACCCATTCCTGTTATCCAAACAAAATTTCAAAGAAGATGATTTATTAACAATCTATCTAGAGTGAGACATGATTTTATAAAATGAGTGATTGATGAAAGGCTAGATAGAAGATTCCATGTGAAAACTCTTACCTTTCCTTATATTGTTATAAAATATTCCTTTAAAGAAACTCAAGGCCGAAGAATTATTTTTTATAAGGTTCCATGTGAGTTTAGCTTGAAGTGCTTCATTAAAGAGGCAAAGGTTCTTAATACCGAGGCCACCATTGTCAAGGGGTTTACAACAATTATTCCATGGGATAGTGACAAGTTTCCTCTCAAGAGTGATTCCAATCTAGAAAAAATTATGTATTCTTCTTTTAATCTTTTTAATTAATTAAATAGGCCATTTATAAACTATCATGGAATAAACCATTTTAGAAACAATGGTGTATTTGATAAGAAAAATATAGCTTGCCATCAATAAGGATTTTCCTTTCCAAGAGGAGTGTTGATTATTAATATGGTTGACTATATTGGAGAAGTAACTTCTTTTAGTCTCTACACAAAAGATAGGAACTCCAAGGTACTTGAAATGGAGGGATCCTTATTTTATACCAAGGTCATTTATAATACTAGCCTTTCTAGTTATAGTAAATATGTTTCCAAAAAAATGGAAGAATTGTTACATTTTATGGACTGCCATGAAACCTATTTATAGTGAGATAGGGTATCTTTGAGATTTTGGATTCTCTGTTTTCCCCCTCGAATGAATAAAATAATGTCATCTACATATAAGAGATGATAGGGAACAATCAGGTTTCTAGAGGCGATGATGGGCTTAATTTTACCTTGGGTAACCATCTTGGTGATATGTCTGCTAAGGTAGTCCTCATCAACAACCAAAAGTATGGCATAGATAGGGTTACCTTGTCTGAATCCTTTTGTGTAATCACAATATCCCTTTGGAGCACCGTTAATCAAAACCAAAATGTGAGCGGAACCAAAAAAAATCAAGATTTGTATCTTAAAAATGTTATCAAGATATAAATAAAAAAATAAGAATATTTTTAATTGATTATATTGACTAATAATAAAATATATTTATGTTATTTATTTATTTTTAAAATTAAATAAAAGTATAATTATCCAAAATGCTTACGCAATGTCATTGCAGTGCTTGTGAAAGCATGAGAAAAGTCAAAGTAAATGGTTTTTAAAATGTTAAAAATCATAATATTGGGATTGATTATGTTTTTAATTATTCTTAAGGATAAAAAATATATTAAATAAATTATTCTAATTTCATAGTTGTATAGATATTTTTAAAATCAAATTATGATAATCACATTGAAAATTACTTTAAAGTGAATTTAATTACAAACAGAGATTTAAAAATTTAAAAAAAATAATTAAATCTTATATTGAGTTAAGTAGGTTGGATAATGGTCAATAATATAATATATTGTCCATTTTTTAACCACTTTTTATTTCTAAATTACATTATTTACCCTCAAAGATAGAATATTTTTAAAAACCCCATTAAAATTTTCTAATAAAAGGGGACTCATTATAACTTTTACAAAACACTTCTCAAGTATGTTTTTATCTTCATATTATACCCTAATAACCCTATAAACTTAAATTTATAGGTTTAAAAGTATCTACACTTTCCAAAATTACTCTCTCTTGAGGCTTTAGAATTAATCCAAAGAGGTGGTTTGAGGAGGAGGATAAGACTTTCCTAGCCTCTTTCTCCTTTCTTATTTATGATTCTTTATCCTAAAAATATTATAAAAATTATCTTATTTTACTCACATGATTATATTTACATGGTATTATCATATTTTTTATCTATAAATAATTAAATATTATCCATTACCCTTCACTGAACTCTTTTTTATAAGTCACTACTACGTAAAAATATAGGTTTTTACAAAAAATGATCTTTTTCATTTCAGTTCACTTATTACTATTTGTAATAACATAAGTAATATTTTAAGGTAACCATAAAATATTAAATTAGTTATAATATTTATTTTTCAATAAAACTCAAATATTTATTGGGTTTTTCCTTATTTTAAATAGGTTTAAAAACATCGCTCACTATGGTGGTTTTGTGCTACCTAAGTGAATGATGATGTTTTTTAAACTTATTTCTTCCATAGATATTCTTAAAAATTGATTTTATGGATGAATATAAGGTTAATATTAAATTAATTTCATTATTTTTAATACATAATTGTAAGATATCAGTCATAATACTGAAATTAAATGTAAATAATCATAGTTATTTTTAAGCATCAAAAACAAGGTTTTCAAGGAAGATTCTTGAAATGATGACTATTTCATGACCTATTAAACTCCATTGGTTTTGGAATGATATAGAAAAAATACCTTAAAATTTTGGATCTTATGGAACCCATGAAAAAATATATTTGTTCATTATTATTATACTAGAGTAGTTTTAGAAGTTATGAATCAAAAAATCTCAAGACAACCGATATAAACGAAACCAATTTGGTAAATGAATGAAACGTGATAATAAATGAAATAAAAGGAATAATAATAATAAAATTAATTAAAAATATTAATTAATAAAATAAATAATTAAGATAATTTTATTATTCAGGAGGGTAGAGGATGTATAAGGAGATTCATGAATCAAGGTAAGGGGATTTTTGTTTTGAGCCTTTACTTTAATATTTTGAAGTTTCCATCACAAATATTTCTCCTCCATGTTCATATTATTTATTTATAGTTATAAATACCTTTCTATATAATTATATGATTTTCTATGTCAATACACTCTTTTCCTTGAATACTTTATAAAATAATGAAATAAATCTCTTTTCATGTTTTTTACATGAGCCTTTATTTACAAAAGTTTTAAAGGGGTGTCTTTTCAAATGATTTATACATGATTAAATTTTCCCTTTATCATATTTTTCCCTTTAATAATAATCCAATTCAAGTTTTCTTATGTTTATAATGTAATTTATATTCTCTTTTTTTTTGAATTTTTTCTCTTTGAAATAAAATTTTCTAAAAGTGTAAAGGTTTTTTTCTTTTTTATCGGTTGGATGAAATTTCTTGTGACTAAGGATTGAAAGGTAGTTTATTTTGAGTTTTATGGTGAAATTAACTCTCTTATGTGTTTTATAAATGTAAAGTTTCTATTAAATAGTATATTATGAGGGGTGGGTCTGATATTTCATTCCAATGCATTGTGTAAAGATTTATTCTCTTGAGAAAATATGTTGGAGACAATCGAAAGGGTTAATCCTTTTTAAGGAGGATTGTAATATCCCGGAATTTCCATATAATTTTTTTTATTATATGGGGTGATTTCAAGACCAGGAGCGGAGATGGTGTGTCATTCCAAGGCTCAGAGTGCCCGAAATGATCCATCAAAAAATGTTAAGTTTTAAATAGTGTGTGTGAGTGGTTTTCTTGAAAAAGTGGAATAACTCTTAAACAAGTTCCCTGATCAAAAATATGAGGGCACTGTTGCATTTAGGATTACATGTTTACCCTAGGTGTGACTTAAGTTTAGTCAGCGTAGGCCTCTAGTGAGAAAACCTGAAAATGGAATAACTGTAAATAAAATTGTTTTATTTTTAAAATTCTTATAACTCACAAACGGTGACTCAGATTAAAAATATGATACCACAACTGAGCTCGTGAGGGTATGCTTTATTTTAGAGGATCCTAACATTGGTCAGCGCGGGCCAACAATGGAAGTTAGTTTTTGGCCATAAATAAAATAATTAAGTAACAATTATTTTATTTTCAAGTCTTTATAACTCCTAAACGGTAACACAGATTTGAGATCTGAGAGTACCGTTGAGCTTTTTAGGGGGTGTTCCCCTTAGGAGAATCCTAAGCTCGACCAGTGTGGTTCGAGGGTGAAATTTAATTTTTGAAGTTTTTTTAAGGTTCATTTAAATAAACGTGCGCACAGGTTTTTATAACTTTTAAATCGGTGCTCGGATCAAAAATCCAAGGTCACCATTGAACTCAGAACACTAGGATTCACCTAGAAAGGACTTAATATCAGCCGGCAAGGGTCAAACAAAAAAATTTAATTTTTTGACTTTTCAAGAGAAATAATAAAGTAACTTAAAAAGTTATTTTATTTATTTTGTCAACTGATTAGCGGAGACACGATGACTCTACAGTGCAGTGATGAGGCTCATTAATGGAATGTATCACATAGTGTAACGATGCGATGTCGCAGTGTAAGTAAAAGCCTGGGATGTGTTTCCTTTTAATTGTTTGATGCGCTGGTGGAATGAGGATTAAACCTTAGAGATTCTATGATAAACCAACATCAGTCTTCCTCTCCAATGAAAAATAATGCACTGGAAGATCATCACCAACTTCAACACACCTCGAAGAACGAAGCTGAAAGTGACGAGCGATGTTGACATCTTGAAACCTCAAGGATAAAATTACATGGATACAAACCTTAAAGAAGTAGGGGTTGATTTATTTTGATGTTCTTTTCGATTCTTTTCTAGAAATGATGAACGCGGATCAACCCAAGAATAGGTTGACCCGTGATTTATGTGTTTATGCAGGAGGGTAAATTTATTTGGGGATTTCTCTATCTGGGATTCAAACATTACTTGATATGATTGAACAACAATCCTCGAGCCTCCCCCCAACTTTAAAACTCTAACAAGGAGGGAACGGGCCGACAAGAATAAGCCCAAAGAACCTCCTCCATGTGCATTATTTGTGGTCGTACCCCCAAAATGGAGGCAAGATGATTTTAGGACCTTTGCGGTGAAGAGGACGCTCCCCAAAGACTGTAGGTGCAGGAGGCGCATAGAATGGACCACTGGAGCACGCCTGGTGGTCCGTCGAATGTTCTACCAGCGTGTCGGCACTGGCGGCAGCAACATGCGGTGGCGCCAGCCATGTGCTGAATGGTGGGACAGGAGGCTTCTGGCCATGTCGGTGGCTGGGAGGAGCAGTGCACAGCGGCGGTAGGAGACCACAGCTAACTGGCTGTAATAGTAGAAGGTGCGGCACCTGGAAGGCACTGTGTGGAGGGATGGCCCGTGTCTGGGCTATCCTGGCGGCTGGCGAGCTGTGATACATCGACCATGGTAGGAGGCGAGACCCCGCATCTACAGGGCCATCTGGGGTTAGACGCAACAGCCTACCGCGACCCGGCTGGACAGCGCACCACCGGCCGCACCGAGCGGCTGGGATTTAGGCTGACAGGCCGCACCCCCAGCCAGCGAGCCGGACCGGTCCCACACCCAGTGGGCTGGACCCACACCGAAAGGCCGGACCTGAACCCTTCAGGTCGGTCCGAACAAGACCGGGTCGCCAGGCGACCTAACGGGCTGGACCCTCGGCCAAACCGAGCTGGGTCCAGTAAGGCCCATTCAGCCTAACCAACTTGTCAGGCCGGACTGGACCAATCCAAAACCAAACCAGGTCATCTAGAGTCATTCGGAACTAAACTGGGGTATATGGGACCACCGGGCCAAGTTGTTCAGGTCAGTCCGACCGGATCGGACCGGACCCATATGTAATCAGCCCCTATTTATTAAAATGTTAATAACTTGTGAATAGGGATTCTGATTGATGCACCATCAGTGGTTTTGGGACCCTTGCGATGAGGCAGTCATTTTGAGATACTTCACTTTGAGTTTTGTCAGAAGTTGGACTACGGCCGATTTGGATCAGACTCAAATCCAATCGGACCTTTTTTACTAAAAAGTCTATAACTTACAGACCAGCCATCTGGTCGATGCATCATCTATTGCATTGGGACCCTTACAATGAGATGGCCCTTCGGGGTTACTCTATGTGGGAATTCTTGGAGGTTTTGGTATGACTGATAGCATGAGGATAAGATCCTCTCGGAATCAAGCATGCTAAGTGTGAGAATCCAGTGACTGGCTGTGTTGTGAAGAATGAATAGTGATCCTATGTGGGAAGCACCTAAAGATCCTGTGTAGGTCAGCACCTTGCGATCCTGTGTGGGTTAGCACCTAGCGATCCTATGTGGGTCAGTACCTAGAGATCCTTTGTGGGTCAGCACATAGCGATCCTATGTGGGTCAGCACCTGGCGACCCTGTGTGGATCAGTAGTAGAGCCTCTCTACAAAATAATAAGGTATAGCTTTACGACTAATCATCTTTAATTTTGTACTTAAGTTATACCCGGTGTGAGATATTTCTTTTACTTTGTTCTATGTGTTTGAGATATTTCTTGGTGGTATTACCTCTTTCGTATTCCCTTTGTGGTTTTTTCCTTCGTGGATTAATAAGAGACCTTTGTGGGTCTCGGGGTCCCTACTGAGTATTGTTTTACTCACCCCTACATGGGCTTCGCCCACACCTATTATGTCTTGTTCAAATGATGGACAGTATTGACTTGGACTTTGGGGAGCCAGGACTAGACGGTGCTTGGATGTGGATTGACAGACGTGGTGTGCTGCAACAACATCCAATGGAGAGTTGTACCTACCCTTCAGGTAGGATCCTTGGCGGAAAAACCCAAAAGATTGTACTTATTTTTCTATATTATCCTTTCATTTGGGCTTGTATTCTGGCTACTTTACTTTCAGTCTACACACTTTACTCTTAGTGGTGGTACTTTTTGGTAGTTGTATTACTTTTCTTTCCTTCGTAGTTAGTTTCACGTAGTTTTCTCTGTCTGTGTGTGTATAGGTTTAAAGGTAATGTCTTTCCTTTTAGGGATATGCCTTCCCGTTTCTAGTCATCAGCCCCTGGCCTATGGAAGGTGGGATTGTGGTAATCATGACACGGGCCCTAGGGGACGGGTCGTGACAATGATTATAAGAGTGATTATGAATATGATGTCCCAAGTAACCTTCAGGATTATTATTTTTACTTTATGATTTATTATGGAATTATTTGGTCTAATAAGTTTATTTTATGATAGAATATGTGTATTTATGAGTTTAGAGTTTGTTATTTAATGGTGAAACTTTTCAAAGGTTTTCATTTTTTTCAATGTAATAATAGGTATTTTTTATTTTTATACACTTTATTAAGATTTATTTTCTCATGCCGATTTTTAAAATGATTTTCCAGGGTTTTTGGATGAATAAGAACAATAAAAATTTAAAGTTCTGGTTATGGGTATATTTTTTTGAATAAAGCAAATAAACCACTTTAAGAACATGTTTTTTAAAAAATATATATATTGTATGGATTTTTTTTTTTTTGCATTGTAATGGGTTTCCTAATCATCTAAAAATATAAACCTTAAAGATCATGCGAATGTATATAATGAAATATATTCTATAAAGTATGAAATTATAGATTGATTATATTTGAGGTGTTACAGTTGGTTTCAAAGTAGGGTTTTGATACCTTTAGGGGTTATGATGTTGGTAAGAAAACAATGAAAAGACAATTTTGGGTTTCTAAAGCGGTTTTTATGGGGATAAAACATTAATTTATGGTTATATCAGTGTGAGATAGTTTTTTATTATTCTAATGGTTTCCAAGTTTCATCAACTAATCTATTTCTATTATAAAATAGTTTTTCATAGAGTTTATAGAGTGGATTTAGTGGGAAAGTAATAAAAGGACAATATCCTTCCGAATTAGAAAACTAAAATGTTTTGATTTGGATATGGTAAATTTTTTGTTGTGTAAACTCAATCAAAACATACCATAAATGGTGGTACCCATGCAAGAGAGTGACCAAACCATCCATACATAAATATATCAATAGTTGAGCATTTCATGTGACAAAATCCTCTAATATTTGGTAGGAAATTTAAATAAATTATGGATAAATTGTAGATAAATGCAATAGAGAAGATATTTGAAATCTTGGGTTGTTCAGATCAATAGAAGGTAACTCTTATTGTTTATCATCTTGAAGGTAAAGTCGATTAGTGGTAGTATTTGGTTTATAATAAGAATCAAAATAATGACATTAATATTGTGGAGTAAAATGTATTTAAATAATTTTTTCATGAAAATTATTTTCCTAAAGTTTTATACTTACAATGGAAGGGTGATTTTTTGAGTTGAAATAGAAGGAGGGCTCAGTTTCTTCTTATAAAGAAAATTTTACTGTATTAAAAAGGTGTGCACTAAAATTGTTTCTATACCATGGATGTAAAATTGATAGATTATACAATGGTTTAAAATCAATTTTATTAATGTATTTAGATACTCATGAACTTCGAAGTTATAAGGAAAATTTTTTATGTGATGAAAATGTTGATAATGATTTTTTAGATCTTATAGATAACATAACATGAAGGATGACAAGGCATCAATGTAGAAAGTAGTGAGAAAAAAACTAAAAAGGAAATTTGGATGTAAGATAATTAAACTTCATTCATGTGCTAAATATGGTAAAATTAATTCTTTAGAGTGTATTATGATATTTTTAAATTGTTTTAGATGTGGTAAATTTATACATATGAATCATTGTTGCAAAGAAATTAGCCATGATCAAACCAATAATGGTTAAAAGGTAGTTAAATGTTTTAATTGTAATGGGGTGTTCCTTTATGAAAATGTGTGTTTGAAGACAAATATAAAAGGTTTAAATCATAAATATTTTAAATACAAAGGTGTGGAAAATTCAGTGTATACTATTATGGTAGATTTTGGCCCATCAAATGAAGTAGTGACTGGTACATTATTTGTTTACTCAAATTATGTTAATTTCTTTATTAACTTTGAATATATACATTCTCTTATTTCTAGGAAATTATATAGTAATATGGAAATATTATTTTAATAAATGGAGAATTAACTTTTAGTGAAAACTCCTTGAGGGGGTATTAAATAATGAGGATTTATAGGAATATTCTTATTATTTTATGTGGCATTGTTTTTCCTAAAAATGATGTCCTATTTCCTATAATAGATTTTGATGTTGTTTTGGGATGGATTGGATTTCGGGTTATCATGCTAAGATAGATTACATAGGAAAATAAGATATATATAATTTTCAGAATGAGTTTTAGTTTTTTTTAGAATGAGTTTATACTAGTGATATCTTATCAAGAAGCTTTAAACTAATAAAATATGGAGGATAAAGATATGTTTCTCATATCATTGAAAAGAAATAAATTGTTCGAATTAATGATGTTCTAATATTAGATGAATATTTGAAAGTATTTATTAATTATTTTTCTAGTTTTATTCTTGATTGAGAGGTTGAATTCACTATTGACTTTGTTCCTGAGGGTAATCTTATTTCAAAACCCAATTATTTAATTGATCCAGTAGAAATATTGGAATTAAAATGAAAATTATAATAATGGATTGAGAAGGGTTTCATTCATATTATCACTTCAACTTGGAGTTTGGATAAATTTTTTATTAAGAATAAATGTAGTTTTATGGGTATTTTATTGATTATAGAGCACTCTATAATAATAATAATAAGAATAAGTGTCATTTTCAAAATATTGATGACTTGTTTGATCATATCAAGGGAGATCAGTACTTTTCAAAGATTGGCCTTTTGTCGAGATACCATATATTTAACAAAAAAGAAGAAAATATTGCTAGGAGAGAGTTTTGAATAAGGTATGTACTTTATGATTTTTTTTCTTATACTCTTTGGGTTATCAAATACACCTATTATACTTACAAATTTAATGAATAGATTATTCAAAGAATATTTGGTCAAATTTTTGGGGGTGTTTATTGATAATATTATGGTACATTCTATAATTTTTTATGATCATAAGAGACATTTGAGGATTCTTCAATGTATATTAAAATAAAATAATTTAAATTTAAAATGAAGTAAATGTGAAGTTTTGTTATAAGAAATTTCCTTACATGGGAATATTTTAACTAAAGATGGTACAGCAGTAGAACCTTCTAAAAATAAAGTGGTGGAAAAAGGAAAAAAACCAATATCATATATATTCATAGTTTTATTGTATTAGAAAGTTATTACCAGTGGATTATTGAAAAATTTTCTTGATTATCTTTCTCATTTTCCAAGTTAACTCAAAAGTGTCTCAAATTCATTTGGATAAATGAATATGAAGAATGTTTTTGGAATTTAAAAAAAATAAATGGTCTAGTAATTGAATTTCTATTAATAAATAGAGAATATTTTTATTTATAGTGATTATTTATCTAATGGTATTAGTTGTGTTTTTATTCAAAATGAATGGGTAATTACTTATGCATAATGATAGTTAAAATCCCATTAGAAAAATTATCTCACGTGTGAACTTGTAGTTGCAGTTGTAATTTTTAATTTTTAATTTTTGGATGCATCATTTATATGGGGAGAAATTAGATATATATATATATATATATATTAGAAAATTTTTTAGTATATATTCATTCAAAAAATGTTAAAAATGAGGCAAAGGAGGTAGTTGGAATTGATAAATGAATTTTATTGAAAAATTCATTATTATAGAGGTAAATCAAATAAGGTTTTAGATTCAATGAGTAAAAAGTAAAATGATTCATTAAACATGTTATTATTAGAAGGTAAATGATATATAAGGTGATTTGGGACTCAAGGTAAGTGGATTTTTCTTTTGATCCTTTACTTTAATGATTTTAAGTTTTTCTCCCAACTATTTATCCTCTACGTTCGTATTCTTTATTTTTTGTTATAAGTAAAGTTCTCTAAAATTATATTATTTTTTAAAGTTATTCTATATTGTCCTTAAAAATTTTTATAAAATAATGAAATAAATCTCTTTTCATGTTTTCTTATGATTCATTATTTATAAAATTGTGAAAGGAGTTTCATTTTAAATTATTTATTCATGAACACATTTTCCCAACGGCTTTTTCATTTTTATTTAAAAAGATTACTCTTAAATTTTTTAAGGTCAATCCCCTATGTGTTTTATTCATGTTATAATTATTATAAATTTAATATTATAATGTTTTGGTCTGATATAGTCCACCAATGAATCGGGTAATGATTTATTCTCTAGAGAAAATATATTAGAGATAACTGAATAAGTTTTTCCATTATATGGGTGATTATAAGGGTGATTGTAAGAGTGATTATTAATATGATATCCCAAGTAACCTTCATGATTATAATTTTTCCTTAATTATTTATTATGGAATTATTTATTCTAATAAGTTTATTTTATGAGAGATCATGTGCTTTCACAAGTTCAAATTTTTTTATTTAAAGCTGAAACTATTCATGAGATTTATGTCTGTTCAATGGCCTTATATGTCTTCTTTATTTTTATACTACTTACTGAGATTTACTTTCTCATCCCAAGTTTTAAAATGATTTTACAAAGTTTATAGATGATTATTAATATTAATGAAGTTGATTTATAATTATGGAGACTAATCTTGAATAAAGAAACTATATTATTTTAAGAACTTATTTTTTGGGGGGAATGTACATTGGGTTAGAGTGTAGATTTCATACTATAATGGGTTTATTAATCCACTAAAACTCTAACCCTAAAAGGTCATGGTAATGTGTATGGTGAAATAATTTTTATATATCATGTAATCATAGAGTGATTATGTTTATGGTGTTATAGTTACTACCCCTAACCATCAATGTTATCACCCACTTGAATCATAGTCAGGCCCCCTCCTGTAGTCAACCCATCCCCCTATAATTGGTTACTATTTTTTTTATATGAGTATATATATTAAATTATTATAATTACCAAGTTTAAAATTGATTTAGATTCATATTTAATTTTTTATTTCATATATCTCTAATTAGAAAAAATATTAATTTGTTCAAGATTATTGGGTTAATTGTGTTTTATGAGTAGTGTAAAATTTTAAATTGTATCTCATTTTTTTAATGAGTGATATAACTTATAATTTTTCTTTTTTTATTTGATTCTATCTTACAAAGGGTATACATATTTCAATAAATCATTTTTAGGATCTATTAGATAACACTTATAGAAAACTAATTATAGAGCTTACTGCTTCTAATAATTGTTCTTGATTACTTATTGGAACCACTTATTTAGGTGGTTTTGTTTTAGAATTAAAGTGTAATTATTTATTAAAAAATATAATAGAAACTCTTATTTTTACAAAAAAAAATAAGAAAAAATGATAGGTGATATAATCATTTTTTTAATAAGAACTATCAAATGAGTCCTTTTTTATTAATGTGTAACATTTAAATTCATTAATTTCAGATTTAATTTCTTATATTATATTGATTCAGATTTAAAATTATTTTTAGTTATTTAATTGAATGGTATCTGAAATATAGGACACCTTTTGGTTAGTGAAAAAAAATTATTTTACATTACTCTGTTTTTTGACTTGTCTCAAAATGATAGGTGATTGATTATATATTGAATGATTAATGAATTTCATGTTTTGAAATTTAAATGGTTCCAATTTATGAGTGTATACACTTTAATTTCCACCAAATTTTCCAATAATTTCGATAAATATGATACATATGTTGAATTTAATTCAATGCAATGAGTATGAGTCTATTATTGAAATCAGTTTGGTTGATGTTTTGTTTTTTGGAGCAATAATTATTTTTGGTGTCATTTCAGAAATAATTATTATTCAAAATGATAAAATAATGTTTATTTGTTTAAATGAAATTTATTTCAATGATTAATATTTTATGATATTTTTTAAAAAATGGAATATTTTTTTTTGGGAAAAAATTATAATGGTTTTATATTACCTAAGTTGTTTGGTAGGAAGATTTAGGGTTTTTATAAAGAGTTTATTTTGAATAATATGTTATAAATATGATTCCATATAGGAATTTTAAAGGATTTTGATAACTGTTTGGTATTTTTTAAGGCTTTTAATTATAAAATTTGATATTCTTGTAAATAATTAATTTTGAAAAATGTGTCAAAAATATTTTTGGACCACATAAAGTGTGTGGTTGAGAGAGAGACAGATATAACATATAATGATATATATAAGTGAATTTGTACATTATGTATAGATAAAGGCTAGATTATTTACTTATATAGCTATATTTTTTATTTTAATGTATAGGAAATTGATTGTTTATGGATAAAATTTGGATTACATTACCTCAGAAAACACCTCATTATGTTAATAGGTTGAAGATTTTTTTGGATTTTCAATTTAAAAAAGATTCATCGACAAAAGAATAAAATTTACATGAATAAAATATAAATTTAAATGATGGTTGAAGATAGTTAAATCATTTGATCACTTAATATTGAAAAAAATCCCCCTTAATATTTTTAGGGGATTTGAAATGGAGAATATAACATTACAAAAATGTTGAGAAGTTTTTTCCTCCATCAGAATGAATAAGTTGATGCCCTGATACTGGATAAAAAAATCCTGAACTTGATAAATGATGTTTTCAGTATATTAGGTAAACATCTTCAATATCTCAACACATCAGTTTATTTACATGTTGATGTTCCAGATATTACTGATGTTTTAAAACTTCAAGAAAACTTGGTGAAGTTGATAACATATTAATGGATTATGTTATAGAAATGAATTAAATGGAAAACTTAACTAAGTAGACAAATAAATTTTCTAAATTAATTGAATATGGAAATAAATAACTATATAAATTATGTGATATTTATTCAAAACTATCTTTTTTGTAGAATTTATACCACATCAAGTGCCTATGTGGTATTACAAATAGAGTAATGTCTATGATATTAGAATTTTTACATGATACATGTTATAAATATAATATATATACTTAACTATATGTGATTAAAAAGGTTAATATAAATCCTATACTCAATTATACATACATGAATGTCCTATGATTATAGGATATATTGGGGAGAATATTCGAATAGATAAGTGTACAAAAGATGTTATACTTCAAGATAAAATTCATAAAAGAATTATTCTATTCTAAATCAATATACCACTATGAATAATTATAATTAGAAAACTTTTGGTAATGTTTTATAGTATTTTCCTTTAAAATCATGATTCTGAAGATTCATTATATCATTAAACAAAATTTAAGCATGTGATGTGTCATGATTTAGATAATAATAATGATAAGTTATATAGTGAACAAGAGATTAAAAATCATATAATTAATTTGATTTATTGCATCCATATTTCTCCTCTAATCTAAGAAATGTGTGCTTTGTATTATAAAATTATGGTTCCAACCCTTTGGGGACTTTAAGTATCAATTATAGAACATATCCAATTGTTTTTACCCTTTATAATCTCCCTCCATAGATGTTTATACATAAAAATATATGCATTCTATTTATGATTATTCCTAGAAATAAGATTCCTAGAAATGAAATTTATATCTACCTTAAAACATTTATCTAATAATTATAATAGTTATGGAATGATTGTGTGGATACATAAGATGAATCTACTGTAAAAAAATTATATTGTGTGTTACCATAATATGGTATATTAGTGACATTCAGGGACAATGCAATTTTTTTAGTTGGAACACACACACTAGTTTGGATTATCTAGTTTGTAACATTGATTTAGATCCTTAAAAACTACCTAATATCAGAAAGTGGGTTTTTATATTCCACTGATTATTCCTCGATATATCTCATTTTCTTCGATAAAATAATTAAAAGTTCAATGGAAAAACAGATTTGAGACTTCCATAAAAAGTATCATTTAGATCAAAAATCTTGGCACAATTATCAAATATAGTTATAGTGTTTGAAAAATATTTTTAGTTTAATTAAGGTTAGGAAAGAGTCTAAACACCATTATATACAACTAGAACATGTAAATGTAAGAAAAAATCATATTTTTCAAGATTTCATATTGATAAATTAAATTTTTATGTCACAATCATGATTTTATGAACATTGAGAATAATTTGTGTGATGATGTTATTTTTATATATATTAATGAGATAGGGAAATATAAAAAATCATATAAATGATCATATGGACTTAAAATATAGAATATATCATGTGATCTATGAGAAAATGAAAATGGGAAGTATCTAGTAGCAATTTTCATGTTGAAAAGTTAGTAAAAATATGTTTTTATTCAAAGATTAGAAATATGAAAGTACATTATAGATTTTCATGTAAAATTTCAAGATGTATTGATTTGAATAATCATAAATTATATGAATTCCAAATTTATGACTCTCGTATATTGTTGGAGTAGTTAAAACCTTTGGAAATGAATAATTTTTACAAGATAAAATAACTGTAATTCTAATTGACTTTATCACATTCTTCAGACAGCTTAGTGACATGACCTTAAATCCAAATAAAAAGCATAAAATTTATAAAATAAATTTATAGATTCTTTTTAATTTAGAGATTATTTTTTCCCATCATTTTAACGACCCAAATTTTTATATATGGAATTTTCCTTCTGAATAAACATGTGTGTCACATTTAAAAATATAGTGTAGTATAAAACACATGTACCACATAATAAAAACCCATAATTCTTTATTTTATTAATTAATAACATTAAATTTAAAGAATAAATATATCCATAAAATTTAAAATAGTAAAATGGGATAATTAATACAAAAAAATAACTAAAATACAAAATTTTGGATCATTTTGGTATCCTAGAATTATCACACCCATGATTAACACTATAAAAAACATAATATTAATAATGTAATCAAAATTTTTAAAATAAAAAGTATTTAACTATAATATTAATTTAATTTAATTATTAGTGAATAAATATAAGGTGTTTATATGAATTATAAAAAATATATGACTATTGGAATAGTAAAACTGATCTTTATGAATAGTTCATCATCATTAGAAATAGTAACCTAACCATTATAATAGTAATATTCCTATTATAATGGTAAATTTACTAAAATATATATATAAAAATTAAAATAATATTTAAAATTAATAAATTTAGTGAATATAAATATTATAATTTCATAAAATAAATATTCAAATAAGAAAACTCAAAATAAAGTATAATGTTCTTTTTAATAAAGTGTACTTTTATGTATATTGTATATTAAATATTTAAATTACCTAATTTAAAAAATAATTTGATAAAATGAATTTTATTTTTGAAATAATCATTTAAATATCTTCTAGGGGTTCATTTTTATAATTTTTAGAAAAACATTAATTTTTTGATGACAAGTAAAAATAAAGATTTGGAAAATATTGAGGTTTTACGATGTAATATTAATTTAATGATGACTTAATTAGTCCTAATGTTGAGTTCAACTAAAAATATATTTAATAATATAAATTATTCATTTAAAAACAATAAAATAAATTTACAACCCAAAAAATTAATTTTCAAAGACTAAAAATATCATGTATATCATAAAAAATAAATTTTTATTTTTCTTCTTTCCTTTTATATAAATTAAAAAAATTGGATTTAAAGGGATTTGAGAGTAATAAAATATATTATTTTAATTAAATATATTTCATAATTTCAAATAAGATAACTATTATAAATTTTACTTTGTAAATAATAATTTATTCAATATTTTAACCCAAAAAATACCCCTCCCCTCATGTATAAATACCCCCTCTCACTTCTCTTGAAAAATTAATTCTCATCTGCTTTTAAAATATTAATTTCAGCCCAATTACCTCTTATTATATCATCTTACAACCTTAGGTATGTTTTTTCTCATTCCACCCCAATACCTCAAGGCTTTAGTTCCATAGAAAATGAGTGAAGCTTCAACAAATACGTAACCCCATAATCCTCTTCTTTTAATTATTTTTCTTTCTACTTTCCTAATCTATTTTATTTGCATACCTTACTGAGCTATTTAATTAACAATTATATTACATAATAATGTGATTATTATATGTTATAACTATTTTTAATCCATTTATAACATATATATCCCCCCCCTCCCCGTGACACGTCTCGTTAAAGGTAAATTTTATCCACATATAGGGGCGTTACAAATTCTTTAATTATCACTGCCTTCATAGATGGTTAGTATAAATTATTGAAAATGAGTAAACATGTAATTTTATGTATTTTTAAACTTTTGGAGGTAATTTTACTAATTTATAAATACAAATGAATCAAAACAATGAAATCAAAGCAAAACAGGATAATTTAAAGAAACTTATCAATCAAACCATTTCATATTTAACAAAATATTGAAAAATAATATATAATGATTATAATTTATACATAATAAAATAAATAAAATAATTAAACTTATGTATTATTGTTTTAATAAACATAATTTGGTTATACAGGAGGTGTAGATGTTATAAAACAAAAATGGACCTAAGGTAAGGGGACTCTCGAACCCAACACTTCTTTTAGGTTTATCTTATCTTATTCTATTTTTTCACCATGATTATTATATACATTTTATCTAAATATATTTCAATTTTATTTAAATTTTTTTATTATGTGGATATTCATGTCTCTACTTCATTTAAATACATACTTAGTTGCCTTTATGATTTATGATAAATACCTTTTTTTTAAATATCCCATTGATTTTTCTTATATTTATTCTTCTTCTCCCTAAGAAATATAATCTATTACTTTCTAATACTTCCCATTTATGAAAAAAAATATTCTTCATCTTCCTCTTTTGTGATCCTCCAATTATATTCTTTGACATATGCTTTATGGAATAACTATATAACCCATACTTATCTCATAGGTTCATATCATGTTTATGATTAATGTATGTTTTCTATTCTATGAATCATGCATGATTATGAGCATATTATGATGTGATGGGTGGGAAGAAAATTATATAGTACTAAAATGAATTTGTTAATGTGACATATCTGATGATATTACGATTATGTATGAACATCATGTTATATCTGTTCACATTTTATGATGTTATGATTTGTATATATTATGTTATTCATGAATATTATGCCATATTTTTTCACAATGTTATAATGTTTAATTAGTATACATGTTCCATGTTATATGACTCCTTAAAATCAATCCCATACTCTTAAGATGATGATTTTAAGATTAATATATTATGATTAATATTATTCTCACCCATGTTATCACACTTATTCATGACTCATGTTCTTTACTATTATCCCACCCCATACTGAGATTTAAGATCACATTTTACTTAATTTATGTCCTCATGTTATTACTTGTATTAAGAATAATATGAAAAGTTTAGGAAGACTATGAATAAGGATTTTAATAATTTTTAAATTTTTATTTTTAATCATGTTTTATCAACCTAATTTTTTCAATATACTAAACCTTTTTATTTTATAATGTATTATTGTTATGTCATTTATCTTAAAAATTATGTAATAATCATGTGTGAAATATATGGTTCCCTATAATTGGTTTCAAATCATGTTTTAGTTAATTTATTTATATTTTAAAAAAATAACCTTTTCTAAACTTAGGGATTCTAAGGTGAATAATTTAAAATTGGTTTACACATGTGAATAAGTTATTTATTTATGTTTATTGCCTTAAGGTTTGTTATAAAATTTTCTATTTTTGAAAATTGTGGTAACCTAATTCAATAAAATAATATGGTAAAGAGTGAATTTATTATTCATTGATGAATGGTGAGTATTTTATTTGATTCATGTTCTACACATTCCTTTATATCTTGTAATTTTCTTAGAACTATTTAATCACCTCTCTAATACCTTGAAGTAGTGATATTTAATAAAACACAAAGTTTTTCAATCATTGGAACCCAAGTGTTGAACTCTTCCTCGGTTAGAATTTGTGGGATGATTCTTCTATAAAATATTATAATCATTACTTTAGAAGAATTTTAAACTATACTAGGTATGTAATGGATCTCATTATATAAATCTCTCATCAATTATCTAGAAAATGAAATCTCTTTTCATATCTCGAACCACCCTATGCTCCTATATAAATGTAATTAATATTATGAATCTCCTTTAGAAAATCCCTAAAAGGTGTGGATGTTGATACCCAATGAAGAAGCATGTGTTTTTGAAATTATTAATATAAAGGAATAAATCAACCTTGAGGACATTTTGATTTTAAAGGAATATAATAATGTATTCCCAGATGAATTTTCTAGCCTTCCCATGGATCATGAGGTAGAGTTATCAGTAGAACTCGTACAAGAAGTAACACTGATATCCATGATCCCCTATTGGATGGCCCCAATATAATTGGATGAGTTAAAGAAACAATTTCAAGAGAATTTATAAAAATAGATCATATGTTTTGTTTTATCACCTTGTGGTGAACCGGTTCTCTTTGATAAGATGTATGATGAAATAATGCATCTTTGCATCAACTAAAAAGAGTAAAAAAATATCACCATAAAGAATAAATATACACTACCAAGGATTGATGATTTATTATACCAACTTTGAGGAATTAAATACTTCTTAAAATTATATCTTTGATATGGATATCATCAACTGATGGTAAATAGTTAATATATTGTAAAGATATCCTTTCATACATGATATAACCACTATGAGATGATAGTTATTTCATTTGAATTTATAAATTCCTCTAAAATATTCACTAACTTGATGGATATATTCTTTATATAATACCTTGATAAATTTATTATGATATTTATTTATGATATTTTTATATACTTCATGATAAAATAGAAATAAGAAGAGCATCTAAGGATTGTGATAAACACTTTAAGGAAAAGTTATATGATAAGTTTATTAAGTATTAATTTTGGATATAGAAATTCACATTATTAGGTCATGTGATCATGAGTGAAGTAATTTTTGTGGATCCATCAATGAAAAAGGTGATTGGATAATGTCCCATACCAATAATTATCATAGAGACCTATAGTGTTCTTGGATTATCTAGGTACTATTGAAAACTTGTGAGAAACTTAACATTATTGTCAAGCCGACTAACTAAGTTAACATGGAAAGGGGTAAATTATATATGGATGGAAGAATGAAAGGAAATATTTAAGTAGATCAATAAGAGACTAATCACTATACATGTACTCACAATCCCCCCTCAAGTAGAGAAGGTATTTAGATATCCAATGATGCTTCAAAGGAATGACTAGATTTCAAAATCATTAAAAATGATAAAGTGATAACATATACCTCTTAACAATTGAATATATATGATAATAACTACTTGATACATGATTTATAGTTAGTATCTATGATCTTTTCATTGGATATTTCATAGAAAATCTTGGTAACACCCTAACCTGAACCATTGGGTCCAAAATGGAGATTGAAAAGACCTTATACATGCCTCCTTATACGCAAGAGGTTTTTGACTAGTAGTAAGGGTACTAATTCCATCTTTGGGGAGAATATAACCTCGGTATCATATTCTTGCACCAATAATATAAATAAAATATAAATAAATTCAAAGTAAATAAAGTATAAGATAATATATCATAATGTAATATTATATGGAATACATGTCATGTTGATAAATAACGATAAATAATCTGGCTCCCTGTGTGGAAATCTAAACTAGAGTAAATGTGAAAGTAGATAAATAAATAAAACTATGGTATATTCTAAAGTTTGTCTTGATACCGGTCCTGAATCCATGTTCCTTAGGTCAACCATCTGCCATGGGCCCCTTTCCCTTACCTAGAATACATGAAGTCTACATGTGCATCAAGATGTGCATCTAGGGTGTGAGTAATAAAACTCTATAAGATATCACCAATGTTTCCTTAACAATTGAACACAAGTATATAACAGGTTTATTCCATGATAAAAAAATGAAAGAAATAATAAACAATCATATGTCAAGATCCCATGTCCTAAACAAGACAACATAAGATCCAGTTTCACTTACTTCAGCTCCATGTTAATAGGATGATCAAAGATGTCAGAAGTGATCAATAACTCACCACAAGGATGGTAATATATTACTCGGAATCCTTAAGGAATCGAGTGATCATGCTACTTGGAATCCATGAGGCATCATGTTTAGGCACATTACTTAGTATCCTCAAGGAATTGAGTTTCAGTTGGGACATAAGGATTTCATGTTCCCACCCAGTGTATGGGTCCACCATCATCATCATCAATATCATGCATACTCCCCCTATAAGGAGAAGTCATACCATGATATTCAACCTATTATAAATACCAATAAAAACCTCCAACAGCATGGTAACATTAATAATAGTGTAAATCAAAATAAGAAAAGAATATATCATCATCGGGATCATATAATAGCAACATATAACAACATGTGATCAATATCAATCATAATAACAAGATAATCTGGTAATATTCATTAAAATAAGGATCATATATGGGTATCATGTGCTATAAACATACCTACAGAAAAACACCATCAATCGTGGATTTAATTCTATTTCAACACATCATGAATCAGAAACAATAGTATAAAAAGGCATAAAAAGTTAAGGAACTTACTACCTCAAGTTTTTTTATGAATAACTCCAAAGTTCATAAAAGGATAAAATCATGAACTATGTTTCACACCCATGAAGAAATTTCTCTCATGTCAAGGATGTCTATGTCGGGTTTTGGTTCATCAAATAAATAGGTTTATAACAGATTCCCAAGTAGGTTCCATGTCAAAAAGGTTGTTCTAGAATTACGTACCTCATGGATTCTTTTAACAGAACTAATTCTGAGATATGGTGAAGGAGAGGATGTCAATTCACTAAATTCATTGTTGATTTAAGAATAGATCATAAATTACTCATCAATTCTAGATGAGGACCTCAGATATTTCCAAAAAATATATAAATCCACCAATAATCCATCAATGGAAAAGAGATCTAAGGTGAGATTCAAGAAGAATAAGATATCAAGATGATTAATCTAAAGAAACTTACTTGGAAATTTCCACCGCTCATGATGAACCAAGCTTCAGTAAAAGATATTTCATTAACACATTGAATCCACCACTAATCCACCAAAGTTGTTTCATTATATTATAGTTATATAATTAATATCTATTAAAAATAGGGTTGGGAAGTTGATTCATGAACACAAACCCGTAAATTTTCTGTAATTGATGGTAGATCTCGACCCAATCAATATATTTCATCAAATTTATAGATCTGTAACCAATATATGAATAAACGGATGAAAATAATGGGATATTCATTGAAAACATAGATCCAACATATATCTATAAACATATATCAATTAAGAAGATATATTTAGGGTATAGCTAGAGAAAACTCACCATTCCAGTGTCACCAGATTGGTCCAGCCTTGAAGAACCAAGGGTGAATGGGAGAGTCCAAGGATCAAGGGGAGAGGTATTAGATTCAAAATAGAGGGTTTGGGTCAGAATTGGTTGATTAAAAAGTTGTAAAAACATGTGGAATTAAAACCCAAGGGTTTCATATAATGCTCCCTCAGACTGGGAGAACTGGTAAGCTGGTACGCCTCACCAGCTAGCCGATAAGGCTAGAAGAAACCTACAAATATGTTGAAACACCACCAAGGAGAAAGGGGAGACCATCGAATATCTAGTGGTGGTTTACATCCATTGTAAATCCATGCATCCTCTCAAATATTCCACCTTTAATTCTCATAATACTTGTCATTAAAAGTTGTGCTCTTAAACTCCCAAACTAAATAAGAATAAAAATTGAATGGAGAATTTTATAAACTCTGAATATCTTATATATTCAAACAAGTGAGGATATTATAATTCTCACCCTATAATGACTTCTCGTCCTTGATAAGTAACTTCAAAGGTTTTATTCAAAAAACTCAAACACTGACTGAAAACTACTTTTTATAAATAAAAATTTGTGTCTAGGGACCAACAAAAAAAACTGGGAGCTCTCAAGGAAGTCGATAGTAATGTAACCCAAAGGCATCCCCAATCAAAAATGACCTACATTCAATTGGTAGGGAACCCAAATAGATATAGGTGGAAATATCCTCTCTGGGACTCCCAAGATTCAAGAGCGCATCCGCAATGAATTTTCCATCCCTCCAACTATGGTGAAAGAGTTTCCCTTGGTTGGTCTCCAAAGCACACTTCCTAATAATGTAGGCCAATTCCCAAGTCACGCCCGACCTCCCCTGAATAATTTTAACTAGAGTCTCCGAGTCTGAATCCATGTTAGACACATGGTATCCCCGACTCTTGAAAATGGTGATCCCTGTAAGGAGATCCTGCACCTCTTCACCGAGCAAAGTACCTGCACCTCTTCACTGAGAAAAGTACCTGCACCTCTTCACCGAGCAAAGTACCTGCACCATAGGTCGCACTGAGATCCAAGTGAATCGAACAGCTCGAATCACATAATACCCCACCACCTCTCATGATCCCATGAATGAAGGATCTATCCATGTTGAGTTTGAACCCATTTAGAGGAGGATTCCATCAGACCCACTTCCCCTCAGCATAGTCCCAAGTGTGAGGCCTTCAGAGGATATTGCACACCGTGGTCGAGGTCTGATCCACCTTCAAAAGCGAGACTAGCTCGCAGACCAGCACTCTCACTCTCAACTGGATCAAGAAGGATGTGCTCTGAGTTCCCAAGCACATGTTGTTTCTGGCCTCCCAAATAACTCAGCAGATAGTGGTATGGATCTAAGCCTGCAACTTGAAGTCCAAGTACTTGCTTGACACACCAAGAAACCAATAGGATAAGATATTCTTGAACGAGAATTTCTCAAAGCTGATGCAAACCCATAGAGTGAATATGGTCCAGATTTTCATTGCCCATTCACACTGAAAAAATAGATGAGATGTCATTTCCCCCTTCTAAGGAAAATTTAAAAGGTATCCTCCTTTGATTTCCATATTAATTATACCTACTCTAAGTTGTGATTAGACTCTTCTAAATCAGTTGCACTCTCTTATAGGTATCCTATACTATATTGGGCCCCACAACCATTGTCTCACCAGACTCATTCCAATAAAGTAGTGAACGACAAGGCCTTCCATATAGTGACTCATTAGGTTCCATATAAACTAAGGTATGGTTATTATTATTGTATACAAACTCAACCAAGGCTATGTGATCAACCTAAGCTCCAGTAAAGTCTTGAACACAAGATCAAAGTATATCCTCCGATATGAGAATCATCCACTCTATTTGTCCATTTATCTAGGGATGTTACATTATTCTCAATCTCAACTGAGTCCCTAAGTACTTCTATAATCCCTACAAAAACTGTGATATAAAATGTGTTTCTCTATAATATAAAATCCTCAAGTGAAATTTATGAAATTGTATTAACTCGTAGACATATACCTTTCCTAGATCTTCCATTAAGTCAATCTCATGGATCGGTAAGAAAATAGAAGCTCTTATTAACCAATAGACAATCACCCAAATAGCATCATGGATCCTGGAGGTCCTGGGTAACCCCATCAAAAAATACATCCTAATTTCATCAGACATCTACATGGGCATAGTATGTGTCTTGATAAAACCACCAGGACGCTAGTTCTTGGTATTTATCCTCTCGAAATTGAGGTATCAGGAAACAAATCTAGCAATGTCCCTCTTCATCCCTAGCCACCAAAACTACCACCTAAATTCATGGTAAATCATTGTCACTCTAGGGTGTAGAGCACACTTAGAGGTATAAAAGTCTCTGGTCATCTATTTCTTAATGGAAGCAGTGACTACAAATCTCCCATGTTCTATGATCACATCTTCATCATCCAATGACCACCTAGGTATCACGTCACCACCTTCTAGTTGTTCTCATATCAAAATACACTCTGGTTTAGTCTTCCATCCATCATTTACTCGGCCTAATAAATAATATGTCACTACCAATTGGGAATAATCCATTATTCCCTTGTCCTCAGAACCATCCATTCTCTATTCGACCAAGAATCTTATTAAACACCATTATTCATCCAAAGGACATTCACCAAGATTCTAAGCTACCTGCATATTATGGATAAGAGAATTTGAAATGATGTTACCTATACCTTGTGTATAGGTTATCCCAAATTTGAACATCTATAGATACTCTACCCATAGACACTATCTTAGACTGAGGCATCACTATGTGAAGATATAGTGAAGGCTATTTTAGTCTGTGTAGACAAAAAACATATCACCAAAGAGATAGTGTCTTCAACACTTTAAAATGTGGACTGCTGATGTTATCTCAAAATCATGGGTAGGATAGTTACACTCAAGGTATCACAACTTACATGACCCCTAAGCTATTATATACACCATCTACATCAGTATTATTCCCAAACCAATGCTTGATGCATCGTGATATATGGAATAACCAATACCAAGATTAAAAAGTATCAACACTAGAGCTAAAGTCAACCAACTCTTAATCACAAGAAAATCCTCCTCATGAATTTTACCAATGAAACATCACCACTTTATTTATTAGTGCATTCATGGGTACTAGTAAGTGGGAGTAGTCCTAGATAAAAAATTGATAGTATCCCATTAAACCCAGAAATACCATGATCTCAAACATGTTATGAGGACATGTCTAGGGCATCACTGCCTCAACTTTCTATGGGTCCATGGATATACATGTCTCAGACACCACATACCCTGATAATTACACCTCTTGAATCAAAAAGTGACACTTTAAAAGCTTGAAACAAATATGATGTACTCGAAGTGTACTAAATATTATCTCAAAATTTATAGAATGGTTCTTTGGGGTTGGTCAGTAAATGAGGATATCATCAACGAACACCATGATGAATGAGTCCAGGTATGGGTCTAAGACCATGTTCATGAGATCTATCAACACTATCGGTACATTCATTAGTCAAAAAGGAATTAAAAAGTACTCATATGTCCCACACATTCTCTAAAACACCATCTTCAAGATGTCCTCCTCTCTAACCTACAACCGGTGATAGCCCAATTAGAGATCAATCTTTGATAACCACTAATACCCATGCAACTAATCAAAGAGATCATTTATCCTTGGTAAAAGATATATATTCTTCATTATTTCCAAATTCAACTTTTAGTAATCTACGTAGAGTTGAAGACTGTCATCCACCTTCTTAGTGAACAAAACCGGTGTACCCCATGGTGAAGTAATCTGCCTAACTATTCCCTTATCTTCTAAGTCCTTGAGTTGTACATTGAACTCCTTCAACTTGAATAGTTCCATATGATAAGGAGATATCAAAATAGGTTGCGTACCTAACTCAATCACTATCTTGAAATCAACTCCTCTGTTAGGAGGAAGTCTTGTGAAGTCATCTAGAAAGATATACTAATAGAGATCCACAACTGGAGGAAAGTATGAGTGGGATGCCACTGATTCTATCAAAGGAGACAAAACTAAATTCTACATTGTAATCATCCCAAGTTGGATCAAGTCTAGACCCACTCTACCTGTTCCCAATTCCCATTCTCTAGTCACCCCATACGTATATCCTTTAGGTGATGTAAATGAAACCTACTTCCAATAACAATTGATGTAGGGTTGAAAAATTTTCATCTAATCTATTCCAAGAATCATATTGAAGCTGGAAATCTATAGAATCATGAATTCCCATAGATTTCCATAACCAGAAATGACTATAGGATACTATGAGAATCACCAAAGATGGTCCACTTTCATATCCAATGATGTATCATGGTAAAGAAACTTAGAATGTAACTTGGCTGGTAAGTCAAGTCTAGTAATAACTTGTATAGAGATAAATAAATGGGAAGCACTAATATCAAATAAAGTGGTAGGAAACATAGAAGTTATCAAGACCATACCTCATATAGTAGAAGGTCTCTCACCACCATCTGTCAAATTCTAATCCACTACATATAATTATCCTACCACAGCTCTATGACCTTTTCCCTAAGATACTTGATGTGCCTAAGTCATCATCATCAGAGTCTTCTGCTAAGGACACTGGACAAATCCTTGGGTTGGAGATCACATTTTCCTTACACTCCTGCATAACCTCAGACTTTAAGCAATGGAGTAGAACTGCTGGAGATTCCCCATTTTTTCCACATTTCCAACACTTGGTATAAGGTAATATATAGAAATTGTGATAATATCTAAACTTCCCAGAGTCTAAGCACTATGTAACTCCTACTAAGGGGGATAAATTATTCATACTCTATCCACCTGGATACTACTACCCTGCTACGCATCCCTGATCTTCCCCTTCCAGCTACCGAAAGTTACACTTACTACCATAATAGGAGCTCCACCTTCCAAGGTATTGAAGGGAGGAATAAGACCAACTACTTGATACTCCTATAGGCCCTTCTTGATATTCAATTCCTTGCATAAAACCTATGAGTATATTATTAGGTTTAAGTACTTAAACTCTCATCTGATGTCAATATGAAGACCAATCTCAAATTTCTTGGACTTTTGTGTCTAGGTTTTTTCCAATAGAGGATGAAAACATGGTATCTCGATGAAATGATTGGAGTATTTAGATACCATCACTGAATCCTATTGAATCTACAAGAACTCCTACACTCAATATTTCTTTAGCATATTGAGAAATAATTCCTCAAAGAATAGGAACTTAAAATCCTCTCAAGTGAGACTCTCATGTCTACCAACCTGTCTCATAATGCCCCACCACCTCCTAGAAGTTACCTTTAGCATGAAATCTACCAACTTCATCTTTTAGTCTTAAGGTGTCTCAATGAGGTCAAAGACACCCTCAATGATGTATATCCAGTAATATACATCCTAAAGTCCCTTATTTCCCATAAAGGCTAGTGGATGTTAGAGCTGGATGTATCTGGAATAGTTGATCATGGACCTCAGTACCCCTCTACCATGGGCAGTAAAAAACCAAAGAACTCCCAGTTTAGTGGGTCTTACTGACTAAGATGCTAGAGTAGGTGTGGGAGAGTTCTATATTATACCTTATTTCACAGTATGTGGTGGAACTAGGGAATCCTCCCTAGTTGGAGCATCCCAATCCATGTCACGTGATGGTCCCATCAGTCTCCTTTAGAGAAAAATCTTCTAAAATGTGAAGGAATCATTTAAAAAACCAAATTCATTAGGATATATACTAATCAGTCTATGGGATCACATAATTTTATCCTATGAGTCTACCCATAACCCATGGTATATCTCTCCTAGAAATAATAAATTTCTCCATCCCAAAAAGTTAGTCACAATCACATATATATACAAAACATAACAGTATATTGAGGTTCAATTAATTAATGCCAACAGATATATCACAACAGCATGAATAATAGATATATCACTCAATAAAAGAATACAAGTCTATCCCAAATAGATATCACACATCAAGTAATTAAATTGAAGAACTAGTATGTAGCACACAACAGGTATATATATGGAATGTTCTCTAATATTCCTAATCATGATTCTTGAACATACTCAAATCCCATAAAATAGTACAGTAATCCCATCATCGATAACTTGGAGTACCATTACACATGGGCTAGCTAGGAATAAGAATACTTCCCTAACTGAGTCCCACACAACCTATCTCCTTTCTATCATGTCATGGGTTATTCAAAAATAAAAGAATAAAACTATGATCTAGTGCCATTTTTTAATTTCCATACTCAAACCACTAGGTATGATAAAGAGATCCACAAGACCTCATGCACACATCCCCATATTCAAGAGGCCACTAACTAGAAATAGGGGTATAAACACTATAAGTGGGGAGACTATACCCCCAATATCATATCCTTTCACCAATAATATAAATACATATAAAAAACTCAATGTAATCAAAGAATAATATATGACATCATAATGTAATATCATATGAAACACATGTTATATAGATAAATGAAGATAAATAAATAGGCTGCCTATGTGGTAAGGAAAAATATAGTAAATATGATAGCAGATAAATAAATAAATTATGGTATCTTCTAGAGTGTGTCCTAGTACCACTTCATGCTCCATGATCCTCAGATCAACCATATTCCAAGGGACCCTTTCCATTACATGAAACCATGTACATGGATTCTTCATGCGCATCAAGATGCTCGTGTGGGATGTGAGTAATAAAACCAAGTAGGAAACCTATAATACATCCTTAACAAGTGTTCACAAGTAAAAAACATGTCTTACATAATAACAATAAATACAAAATAAAAAATAAAAATAATATGTTGATCACATGTGTGATAACCAAGAAAACACAAGCCTCAACTGCACCTATTTCAGCTCCATACTGGTAGGATAATCAAAGATGTTTGAAGTAATCAAGAACTAGCCACAAATCTAGAAACATGTTACTAAAAATACTCAAGGAATTGAGTGATCATGCTACTTAGTATCCATGAGGAATGGAGTTCAGGAATGTTACTCGATATCCTCAAGGAATTGAGTTGTCTTTGGGCCACAAGGTAGTCATGCATCTACCCCATGTTTGGTTCCACCTTCATTATTTCCACATGTCATGCATGGTCCTCCTCTAAGGGTTAGTCATACCATGATAGTACACCTATTACAAATACTAAGAACAAAACCTCCAACAATATGGTAACATATATAACAAATCAGACCAAAATAAGACAATCATATCATGTCATTATGAGAATATAGTGGCAACATATAATAATATGTGATCAACATCAAGCATGGTAACCTGCTAATCTAGAAATACTCATGGAAACAGGAAACATATATAGGTATCACAGGATACACACACACCCACAAGTAAACACCATCAATCATCAATGAAAACCTATGCAACCACATCATTAAACAAGGAAACAAGAGTATAAAAGGGCTTAAAAAGGTGAGTAACTTCCAACATCAAGGATTTTGATGAATTAATCCAAAAAAATCTTAGTATCAAAGCCTGAATCACATTGCACACACATAGATAAATTCTCTCACATAAAGGATGTTTATCTTAGGTTCGGGTTCATCAAAGAAAGAAGTTTAGAAGAGATACACAATGATGTTCCATGTCAAAAAGGTTGTTATAGAATTAAATAAATTGTGGATTATATCAAGATAACTAATTACAAGATATGTCAAATGAAAGGAAATAAATTCACTAGATCCATTTTTTATTCAATAATGGATCATGAATTTCTTATCGATTCTAGAATAGAACCTTAGGTCAAGCCAACAAACATCGATCCACTAACAATCTTTCAACAAAAAAGTGATCTAAGAAGATAATAAAGAAGAAAAAAATCTCAAGGTGATCAATCTAAATAAACTTACCCAAAAAAATCTACCATTCATGAGGAATGAAGCTCTGGTTAAATGGATGTCCTTTAAATGTTGAATCCACCACCAATATACCAAAGAATCATCAATAAATTATAGTTCTATCATTGATTTTTCATCAATAAGAGGTTTAGGAAGACGATTCATAAATACATACTCATTAATCATCCATAATTGATAGTAGATATTGATCTGATAAAGATATTCCATCAACTTGTAAGATTCATCATTGATCTATGAATAAAGGAAATATCATTGTATCTTCATGGAAAAAATAGATCTGGCATAGATCCGTGTACATCTCTCAAGGAAAAATAGGTATTTGGTGTATATGTAGATAAAACTTACCATTCTAGAATCATTGGATTAGACCAAACTTGAGGAACTAGCGGGAGATGAATGGGAGAGGACAAGGATCATGGGGTGAGGCCTCAAATTTAAAATAGGGGTTTTGGGTCAGAATTGGGTAATTAAAAGGGTGGAAAATTGTGTGGACGTAAATCCTAAGGGGTTTATTTAATTCATCCTTGAACTGGGTGTGCTAGCTAGTTGGTGTCCCTAGAAGAAACACCTGGGTTCTACTAGTACCACTAACTGGTTGTTGGGGTCTGCAGAAACCTACAAACCTATAGTAACTCCATCAATGAGCCAATGGTATTTTATAGCCATAGAAAATGCATGACTCCTCTCAACTCTTATATTTAATTAACAAACTACTTATCACTAAAAAATGACTTCTTAAACTCCTAAACTAGATAAGTATCAAAAGAGATGGAAAATTTTATAAACTCACAATATCCCATACATCAAAACAATAGAGGATGTTACATACTCTATGAAGATAAGTGTGATATATATACTAATCAAAGGAATTTTATTTATACGGAAGGTTTTGAAAATGAATCAGTGAAGATGGTTGGAGTTAGTCAAGGTCTGTGATTGTTCAATTCACTACTATCCTAGAAATGAGAATAAGTTATTTGATGCAATTTTCATTAAGGAACCTACTACTCTAGTAATGATAAGGATTGAGAAATATCCTTTATTCATGGATATAAAAGGGATGGATTTGGAAATCGTAAAGGTAGAGAAAAAATCATACATTACCTAAATGATTTCCCAACCATCTATCTAATAGAATATCAAGGAGGCATAAAGGGATGATTTAGATCTTCAAAAGAAGTTGAGAGAAACAAAGGAAGGGAAGTTTAATGAATTCAAAATTAAAAAAGATTTATTTATACAGTTTGGGACTTGAATTTTTGTTCAATCATCACCAGAGATAAAGAAAGGTATATTAGATGATATGAATAAATTATAATTATCTATAAATCCCAAAAGTAGCAATATGTACTAATATCTTTGAGAGAACTTATGGTGGGATGAAATGAAGAAGTAAATTTTTTTAGTACACCTTAAAGTTCTTTGTATGTCAGTAATTCAAATAAGAGTATCAGAAGTCTAAAATGATGATGTAACCATTACCCATACCAACATGAAAATTAGATAAGATCACTATAGACTTTTTCATGGGTCTTATTAAGATATCTAAAGGAAAAAATCCATGCAAGTTGTATTGAATTGATTCACCAAGATTGTTCACTTCATCATTGTTCAAGAATATTTATTACTTTTCTAAATTTCCAAGATATATGTCAGGAAAGCAGTGTGTCTATATAGGGAACCAATTTCAACAATATTTTATTGAGATCTAAGTGTCACCTCTATGTTTTAGAGAAGTATTCAACATGAATAGAATACTAAGTTAAACTTCAGTACATACTATCAACCCTAAACCAATGGATAATCTAAAAAGATTATTCAAACACTCAAATACAAGATAATAGATTTATTGATGGACTTCAAAGGAGGTTGTGATAAACATCTTCCATTGTTTGAGTTCTAATACAAAAATAGTTTTCACTCAGTTATTTAGATGGTTCTATATGGATATTTATATGGGAAGAGATGTATAACTCCAACATATTGGGATAAAGTTGATAAAAATAAACTACTTGTACTTAAACTTGTATAAAATATGACATAAAATGCTCAATCCATTCATCAACACATTAAATCCACTTTGAGTTGAAAAAAATATACATTAATAATCATCAAAAATACTTAGAGTTTGAAGTTGGATAAAAAGTGTTCCTTTAAATATCACTTTGGAAGAGATTCATGAGGTTTGGAATGAAGGGAAATCTCATCCCTATAAACATTATCCCATTTTGAATCCTTAATCTCATAGTATTTGTGACCTATTGACTATTACTTCCACCAAACATGGATCAAGTTCCTAATGTGTTCCATATCTATCATTTGAGGAAGTGCATACTCAATCCCTCACATGTACTGAATCTATAGGTGGTATAAATGGAGCATGACCTTACCTATTAGGAGCAACTTGTTGAGATCTTCGACCATAGATACAATGTTCTAAATAATAAGACAACTCACCTTATAAAAATAATTTAGCAAAACCATAAGTGGTATGAGGAAATATGGGAACTTGTGAAGACAATGAAATAGAAGTACCCTCATGTATTACTAACTAAGGATATGAGTTGAAATTTTGATGATGAAATTTATAAATGGGGGAAATTTAATTAACTGAACTTTTATATATGGAATTTTTCAATTGACTAAGCCTATGTATAAAATTTATAAATATATCATAGTATAAAACACATGCATAATATAATAAAAACCAAAAATAATTTATTTCATTAATTAAAAAAATTTGGAAATTAAATATACTTCATGAAATTTAAAATGGTATAATGAGAAATTAAACAGAAAAAAAATAAAGTAACAAGAATAAAAAAATGGATCATTTTGGTTTCCTGGAATTATTACACCCATTAACAACACTCTAAAAATGAAAAAAACATTAGTAATGTAAGGGTTGTTTTAAAAATAAAGAATATTGAACCTTCATAGGAATTTAATTGAATAACTATTTAAGGAACTAATAGGTATTTATAGGAATCATAAAACCAATATGATCATTAGAATAGTAAAATTGGTTGTTAGAAAAAAGAACCTAGCCATTAGGAATAGTAACGTGGTTATTAGAATAGTAGTATGACCATTAGAATAGTAACTTAACCAATAAAATAGTATAATGAAATTTGAATAATATTTACCATGAATAAATTAAGTAAATATAACTATTATTATTCCAAAAAATAAATATTTAAATTATAAAACTCAAAATAAAGTATAAGTATATTTTAATAAAGTGTATTTTTATGTATTTTTCAAAACCTTAATTTTTATATTAAATATTAAAATTACCAAAATTATAAAATCATTTTAAAAAAATTAATTTCATTTTTGGAATCATCATTTTGAAATTTTCTAAGGGTTAATTTTTTATAATTTTCTTGAAAACTTGAATTTTTAGTTGAATAGTGAAAATATAGTTTTTGAAAATATTGATGTTTTAATATGTAATATTTATGTAATAATGACTTGATTAATCCTAAAATGTTTGGTTCAACCCAAAATTTATTTAATAAGATAAATTATTCATTTAAAAATAATAAAATCAATTTCCAAAGTCTAAAAGGATAAAGTATATCCCAAAAAACAATTTTTCATTTTTTATTCTTTAGTTTATATCAAATAATAAATTATGTGTTAAGGGGATTAAAAATTAATAAAAACATATAATTTTCATCAAATATAATTCATAATGTCAAATAATACCACTATTATATGTTTTTCTTTGTGAATAATAATTTATTTAATATTTTAATCCAAAAATACCTCTCTCGACAAGTATAAACACCCTATATCCCTTCCCTAAGAAAACCACTTCCCATATAATTCTCAAAGTACAAGATTTATATAATTACCTCTTAATAAGTATCCTTATAACTTTAGGGATGTTCTTATGCCATCCAACCCTAATCCATGAAGGCTTTAATTCCATAACAAAGGAGTAAAGCTTCAAGGAATAGGTAACCCCATAATCCTATTCTTTGCATTATTTTTCTTTCTACTCTCCTAATCTCTTTTAGTTTTGATGGAAATAATATGAACCATGGATTAAAACACATGGTCCTATAAATTTATTAGAAAAGGAAAGTACACATACAAAGGATATAGTGAGAGATGGAGTATAAACATGGAACAAACAACGCCATAAAAAGCAAAGCATCAAAACGATCACCATTCAGTACATTTGGAACCTCTCCCTCGAGAGCCACCCCAACCTTTAAGATATTGAACTCTACTCCACTACTTAGGAGACTTACAAGTTCAATCATGATCATCCTATAATGATGCTTTTGTGTCACAATATTCATTTTCCCCTGTGAGATCATCTTTTTGAATTAAGACATTATCTTGATTCACATCATCCTTCGAAACAATTTTTCCACTTTCCTTAGAACCTGAATATTACCCCTAAATATTACCAAATTCCTCATGGAAATCATCCATACTATTAGATCTATCAATAATTTCAATCAAAGTAAGTGGGGGTTCACTTACCTGTGGTTGGCTCAAGGGAGTTGCACATTTTTTCGCCACTTGTTCAACAACATGAATAGTTTTTTCAAAATCATCCTTAGATCCAATATTGATGATCCCAATAAGAGCATCCTAGAAAGAAACCCCCTAGGTGTGACTGACAAAATCCTTATCCATGTTAGAAACATGATTTATAGTACTATCCAATAGAACCTTCTCATTATAAATCTGATCCTAGATAATAGGGATAGGAGACCGCTACTCTAAAATCTTCCCCTTGGAAGTTGCATTCTGAGTATCCATGTTGCCAATTGGGTCATGTTTCAAGTGTGACTCATTTACCACATTTGAAGTGCCATGATCATCCTTTGAAGAAGTCCCCACCTACTTCAATTGAAGTTTTCTAACATTTGGACAATCAGACACGTCATGCCCCACCAATCTGAAAAGGTTTCAAAAGGCTGGGATAGATT
Organism: Viscum album; assembly: GCA_963277665.1. Classification (NCBI taxonomy): domain Eukaryota; kingdom Viridiplantae; phylum Streptophyta; class Magnoliopsida; order Santalales; family Viscaceae; genus Viscum; species Viscum album. Next base: position 715,087,196 of record OY728128.1, on the reverse strand, counting down.
CATATTCAAATTAAACTTTAATTCTCTCACCATTAGAAATCAGAGTGGCACAATCAGGTAGGTTTTCTAGCATATCCACATCCACTAATACTCCAGAAAAATAGCCAAATTTCCCTTCCACAATGTTGTCATCCATCTTCACAAGAACACCAATGTAGGAAACTAAATCATTCGAAATAAGGGGATTCCATAGCACCCAATTAAGAACATATATTCTTATCTATAGCTATTCATTAGAGTGATTCTTCAAGTAGGGGTTGAAATTAAACTCCCAAGCATAGAGTCTTAAAATTCTTGGATTTTGTGAGAAGAATCCAGCACTTCAATCCTTCAATCTATCATTAGCAGATGAGAACAACATATGAAAACATCCTATGCCAATGGAAACAATCAGCCAGTTTGAAAATATCCAGATTCTAGAAAGCATGGATTTTATCTATTCCATGTGCATCATCTTATCTCCCTTTGAGAAAATTAAATTCCCAATTAGCAATAACTTATAAGTATATAATCTTTCTTTGAGAGCCACCGGATTTTCAAATACTATGAATCTTCCACCATCGGATCTAGAAATTCAAGGTTCTTGAGAAACATGAAATAAGTCATCAAATTCCAGCGGTGTACCTTTGGAAAGATATTCAGAAAATTATATTCCTTCGCATGTGAGATCCATAGTAGCCACACCCTTTGATTCAGCCACACCCCTGCTACTCACTGCAACGCCGAAAGGCATTATCCACACCCAAGGTTGAGAGGGTGAGAGTGGATCGCTACTATCAACCAGACCATGAACCATAGATAGATCCAAGCTAGCCATGCCCCTCACTTCAACACCAAGATGTTGATCAGCATCCCCACCCACAAAATATAGATCCAAGCCGGTCACTCCCCTCATAGAGTCAGGACGCTGATTGGCATCCCCACCTGCATCACGATCGTCACCCGGACCATGATCCAATGACATATGCTTTATGAAAACACTATGTAACACATTCGTTTCTCATAGGTTTGTCTCATGTTTATGATATATTTACATTTTCCTTTCCATGTGGAATGTATTATTATAAGCATATTATGATGTGATGGGTGGAATAAAAATAATATATCCCTCTAATGCATTGCCTAGTGTGATATATCTCATGAGATTATGATTATTCAGGAATGTGATGCTATATTTATTCACATTTCATGAAGAGGTGATATATATATATATATATATATTATGTGTAAACATGATACTATATTTTTCCATAATGTGATGATATTTCATTCTTATGTATGTGTTGTATCCCATTCCTCTTTCAAATGATTCTCATATTCTTATTATTATGATTATATGAATATAATATGACGATCATGGTTATTCTCAGCCATGTTATTACATTTATTCATGTCTCGTGTTCTTTCCTATTATCCTTCCCCTTACTTTGCTTTTAGCTCACCCTTTCTTTGATCTATGTATTAGGTGATTTCATATACTAAGGAGAATTTAAAAACTTTATGAGGACTAAAAGGAAGGATTTAAATAATGTTTAAAATTTCATGTGTTCTCATGTTGTATGAACATAATTTTCCCTTGAAAATCAGCCTTTTAATTATGGAATGTATTATTGTTATATCATTTATCTTAAAAAGTAATTAATAATCATGTATAAAAGATACGAGTTGTTATAATCATGTTTCAATTCCATGATTCATTTGACTCTACATTTAGCCGACGAAGCTAAAGTTGGAGGACTCGTACATTATATATGGACGTATCCCATTGAGTGGTGCTTAATTTTAATTTTCTTATCATTAATGAATTTTAATTTTCAAAAGCAATAATTAAAAGTTAATTTATTAATTTCTTATTCTTCTTCGTTAATAATATGGATCATTTGAATTCTTATGGGAAAATATATGTTAACCAAAAGGTTATATCACTAAAATTTACCTAGTTGAAGAGTACCCAACCTTATTTTTGAGGTATTTAGATTTGATACAAAAAATATTCAATTGAGTGGGATACATTGATAATAATAAAATTAATTCTCAAGACAATAGTAAATCATTAATATTTCCAACTTCAAGTTGAGAAGTTATAAAATTATTTTCATTTCATTGATAGGGTTGCAATTAAGACAAGTACACAGGTATTTGTTACTAAATACTAATATTTTTCATCCATATATCAAAGAATTAAGGAGACAAAATAAACAGCTCCTTTTGATTCAAACACAAAATGTGGTTGAGATTAAAAAAAATAGTTAATAAAGAGATTTTTGAATATGTCTTGTGATATTTGATTCTAATACATATTTTGTATATGTTGATAAATATTTAGTGTAACAAAAAATCTTTTATATTAATTTTTATATACAATCAATGATGATAATATATTTAAACTATCAAAATATTTAAATTATTTAGCTCAAGGTCTTCTAAAGAATGCAAATATATTTAATACTTATAATAATGGTGGTTTAGAGTTTTATACATTTTTATCTTGAATAATGTCTAAAAACACATAACAATGATATATTTACAGTTAAAAATAAGGGTTACTATGAAAAAAAATTGATATTAACAAGTTTAGTTGTCATGGAAAATTTTCATTTGTATTATACAACTGAATCTGGGTCGATATTAATAGTGGTCTAAGGAAAAATTCATTATAATTTACTTCTTTCAACTTCTCTTAGTTAATTCATATTGGTGAGTGTGAAGAATAACATCTATATATTTTGGATACCCAAGAAAAAATGGTATATTATATCAAGGGTATAGTTGAGGATGGGGGATATAGAAACCCTAGACTTTTACAAATATCATTACATGATTTCAATCATATTAAATCATCATATTAAAAGATAAGGATTGTAAAGTCTAGTGTCACGACCCGTCCTCGGGGCCCGTGTCGTGACTACCCCAAGCCCGCCTTCCATAGGCCAGGGGCTGGCGACTAGCACCAAAGGCATAATCCTGATAAAAGGGAAGGTATTGCCTTTTAACCTATAACGCACACACAGACTGAACACAAGCAGTAGAGGCAACAACTGGAAATAAACACTAAGTAAAACTGTATACAAGGGAAAGTACTGAAAGGAAAGGGGTCAGAAATACAAGCCCAATAGTAAAGTACAATTGCAGAAAAGTAAATAGAAACTACTGAGTCATCCTCCGTAAATCCCACATGAAGGGTGGGTACAGATGGCCTCCTCAGCACCTCAGGTCTGTCCGTCCGCTCCGTGTACGTCTCGCCAAGTGGTCCACCTCCAGGTACTGTCTGGCTCCACAACACTCTGCCTTGATCAGTGTTGTCTGTCTTCTGCAACCAACACAATGAAGTGCGGGCATTTCCCGTGCAGGGGTGAGTATAACGATACTCAGTAGGGACCCTGAGACCCCTGAAGGTCACCCAGAATCCACGAAGGATAAACCACAAAAGGAAAGATACAATCACGAAGTATCAAACAAACCTACTTAGGTATATGCCCATACATATACCTAAGTTATCAATCTCAGTTCAGCTCCAACACTCGATCCCAAGCACAACTCAGTCCACACAAGAAGTAAAGTCAATCACATCGATGATAATGATTGTAAGTCAAGACTCAGCTCACACAGGAATACATCTCTTGTATAGGGATAGAGATGATCAGATGTAGTCACTAATTCATCTAAGTTGTCGAACCCACACAGGATACTAGAATAGTAGTGATTGCTGTCGAACCCACGGAGGATCCCATTACAATATTCATCACTGCCAAACCCACGTAGGATCCCAGTACATTAGTCGTCGCTATCGAACCCACGGAGGATCCCAGTACAGTAGTCTTCGCAGTCGTAGCCAGCTCTAGGGTTCCCGCACACAGCATGCTCGATTCCAGAAGGGTCCACTCCTCAAGTCAAGTGTCAATAAATCAACTATCACTAAGTCTTGAGTTGATATATATAGTAGTTCTGTCACATCATAAGGAACCCAACGCGATAGACGGTGGGTCAATCGGACGCCCGGTCTGTGAGTTATTGGTATTTCCATTCTAGGGGCCTGGTTAGTTTTTAGGCTCAAACCAACCCGACTGTACTCCAACTATATCCGAACCTCGGGTAGATTATTCCAAAATCACCGTCTCATCAAAAGGAATCCAACATAGTTGATGGCACGTCAATCGGATGTTCGGTCCTTAAGTTATAAGCGTTTCCGCTCCGAGGGCCCGGTTGGTTACGGGTTCAAACCAACCCAGTTGTACCCAAAATTCGCCAAAACCTTGAGTATAATATACCGAAAAAATCGTCTCGATCCAAGGAATATTATTCAACTAACGATGCGTCTATCGGAGGTCTTTATCTCAAATTATAGGCAAAAAGGAAAAAGTGGTACGAAGAGGGGGGGTCTGGGTCCGGTCAGACCCGGCCCAACCCGCCCCGGGTCGGCCCGAACCGGGTCCGGATCGGTAGGGTGTGGCCCAGCACAGCATATGAAACCTGGCCTGCACGGGGGAGGCCCGGCCCACATGTCATGCGGCCCGGCCCTCGCGGCGGGCGGCCCGCCCGACGCGACGGGCGGCCCCCCGGTTTCTCGAAACGGTGGTGCCAGCTGGCACCGCCTGTCCTCCCCGGAACCCGCGGATGCGGGTTCCGCTCCGCCGCCACGGCTGGTGCTATGGCGGTCTTCCGCCGGTGGCGCTCAAGGGGTGCCGCTACCCCCAGGTGGTCGGCTGGTACCGGCCGCTGCCTCCGGTCACCAGTGTCGTCGCGCCGGCGACCCGCACCGCCACGCTCTTTCGCGGGCCACCGGAGTCGTTCTGGTGGTCCGTTTTGCCTCCCGTATGCGCCTACGGACTCCTCGGGTCTTACTCTTCACTACTACGGCCTCAAAACATCATTTCCCTTCCATTCATCTGTCACCCAACAAACCGCGCATCACGAACAAATTGGCGGAGAGTCCGGACTTGTTTGTTAGCTCGTACCCTCTGCATTAGATGCTCAACCAATTATCCAACATATAATTGCCCAAGTATGAGGGTATAATCCACATATATATATATATATAATTATACAAAAAACCCCTACCTATTAATTGCAGTTACACGTCGACGAGCCGCGGAAGACGATGTCGCGAAAGATGGAAATTGTTCTGCCAACGTCAGGAAAAATTCGTTGTCATAGGCAGCGTCCTTTGCGGGCGACATCTTCTGCCTTGTCACGGAGGAAGAGGAAGGATGAAGATGCCATTCCAAATTTTTTGGAAATGAGGAACGTTCTTCATCAAGAGGATGGTTTTCTTCATGGGAAGAAGACTCTCCCTATTTCCCCTTAGTTCTCCACACAGCTTATGCCAACCCAAAATAAGAGAATCACATATCTTATTTTAATGTTGGCATAAGTGAATTCAAAAGAATTAAAACACTCCAAATAATTAATTAAGTTGATTCACTTAATTAATTTCATGGATTTGGCAAGAATTTCAAAGGTCACATTGAATTAAAACATGGGTGTGTTGGCACTTTAATGGGAAGTCCAAAGGTTTAAGGGGGTTCAAGGGAGTTTAAAGAATTAGGTGCTCGTGTGGGCCCCGCCACACAATACCCTCCCATGGGAGGTTATGTGGGGGTGGGACCCACCTCCAACTCCCCTTTGGTGAAATTAACCACCTTAAAATAAAAATATGTCTCACATATTTTTATTTTTATTTTAGAAACCCCAAAATAAACTTCCGCTCTCAACCAAACGCAACTGTGATAGGGGTCTCCATAAGCGAATACCGGCGCTTCGAGTTCATCAGTGTCCTCGGATTTCAATTCCGAGCACCGGTTCAAAAGATAGAAAAACTTGCACGTACGTTTACTGAACGTACCCGAACAAAACTTCAGAAATTGATTCCAGGAACACCAGGCCTCGGAATCAGGCGCCGTCAGAAACTATGGACTCGTAAGATTCAAAAGAATTTAAGAAAAAAATATCATTGAAATTTTCGGGTCTTTACATCTAGTGTCTTGGAAGAATAGATACATAAAACTTAAAACATGGAACTAAATATAACATTTCTTTATTTATTATTCATAAAGATCCCCTAACTTCCATCGTGCTCATACATCTTCATTGGATAACTTAGGGATAACATGAACAAAGGGATGAGCTAAAAATCCTAGTAAGGGAATAAACATATGAATAAATATTTAGCCACTTCGTTGGTGGTGTGGTGGTGAAGGTGAGTTTCCAAAATAGGTTTCTCTATGGGAGGTTTAGGGTTTGAATATTGGGAGTCCGCTTTCGGGGTGAGCCTCTTCCCCAGGATCCACCTGCCTTGCTGGGTCGCCTAGACTCCTCTGGATAGGCAAAATGAGGTGCGGCCCAATTGCTGATGGATCGCTGTGATGGACCATCGATGTCGGGTTGTAACCCTCCGGAACGCTCTGCCATCTCGGATGGCAATGGATCCTTCCCCAATTGGGGAGCTGCCTTTGGGTGCTACCCTTTCGTGGGGGATGAGTATTTTTCTGTGTGGAGGGTTCGAAAAGGCCACACTGGGGAATTTCCTTTTTGAAAGATAAGATAAGAATAAAGCTTTAGTACAAGGTTTATAAGGCATGATGTAATAATATAAAAAGGAATGGAACATATGGAATCATAACATATAAACATGGGATTATATGGATTAATAGAAATGTGGAAGAAAAATAAAACATTAATTTATCACGAGTCAAGTCTCGTTGCACATATAGGGGCACAATTCAAGGTTAACCACCAAGACCATTGCATATGGTAGCACGAGTCAAGGCTAACCTCCAAGATTGTTGCACATAACGTCTCATGAGAATCAACTTTATCCACTGAATTAGAGTTCTATCTAAGAACACCCATCATAAAATGTTCATGAATATTCTTTCCACATATAGAATCATACATAAACATAATGGTATCCATAGAAAGAAATGGGTATCATAATCATGTCATAAAGCATAATAAATGGGCGTATCAAAAATGTGTCCACAAAAGAAAGTAATTAAAACATACATGGACATTAATAAGGTAAAATAATCACATATCATGGTAAGTGATGGAAAATATAAGTGATAACATGTAACAAGATTATTTAAGAAATTTTTGCATTAAAACATTTGAGTGCGGTTTTAAGGAAAATACTAAAGCGCATTTAAAATAGAAATGGGAATAGTATTTTATATAAAACCAAAATTGAACCAAGAATATTTTAATAACATAAAGTCTTATTTTATAAAAACAATGGTAGATTAAAATAGGTGATAGAGTGCACTTGAAATTGGGTAAGAATTTGAGAAGTTCCCTTAAAACGGGTTTGCTTATCAGGAAGTATTGAGGAGGGAACCACTTAAAAACATGTATATCCATGACAGAGAATAATGAATGGATATTGATACATGAGTTTGGATAATGTAAACATAATTTATAATATATACATAAAAATAAAATATAACTTAATTTGGGTAAAAAGAAAGATAGGACAACCTGAAGGAATGATGGAGGTTCAGGTAGAATCTCATACCTTAAGTTTGATGGTGTCCTTCACTTGGTCTTAATGTCCTGGATAACAAAATTACATTAATTAATTAATATATAAATAACCTATTATTCATGAAATTGATTTATTATATCCCTATTAAGTTCATTCATGACCTTTTTTTGATGGTTTAAGAGGTTCAATTTCATTGTTTGGGAGTGTTTGTTTCCTTGGTTTTCATGATTGGTTTACTTATATACATGTAAGGATAAACATGTAATATGAGAATGGTTGTACAGAATTAAATTTGTATGTTATTAGTTCAAATCTTGTATATTACATGGTTATAAAATTTATTTGGTCATTTTAAGTGAAGATGAATCATTATATAAAACTTTAATGATAATTGTTTTGGTTAATTGGCAGTTTTTTATCACATCGAACAAATATTGATTTATAATTTAATATCATGTGCACAAAAGATTACAAAACCTTAAATTAGAAATAATACATATATTATAGTCTGTTTCAACCATAAAAATTTTCTCATGACCAAAATTTAATATGTTAATAGAAATTGAAAACTCATCGTCCTTGAATCAAATAAAATAACACATCTCGGATGGTGTCTTCATTTATAGTATAAAAGGAGGGGAAAGGAGATATGGTGATAAATATTACATTATCATAAAAAAATTATAGTACATGTAAGTTATTTTAGTTATTGATAACATTTGGATGAAAGTAGGTGAGGAAAAAAATAAAAGAATGGAACTTGAAAGAAAATGAAAGAATGAAAAGAGGAATTTTCCTCTTGAATATGTCTACCTTGAGAACCTCTTTAAGGGATAGGACTTGGTCTTTTGAAGAGAGAAAGGTCTGATTGATTTGGGATAGGAGATTATGGAAATATTTGAGCAGAATTTGGACTAGGCACAAGGATTGAGAGGCGGCATCGTCTTCCCTCGGGAGAGTAGGGCTGCCTTTCCGGCCCTTCTCCAACCCTAACTTTATTCCACCCTTTCCAAAAGTATCAATTAGTCCCAAAGTTCCAGATATTCTTGATGGAATCCCCAACCTATAGATTTTGACTTCTGAGTTCATGGAATCCTCGGTGCTATTAAACCTCACCTCGATTGCTCGCTTCAAGCAGCGGAGACCCTCGGTTGATGCCTTTGACAGGTTCGTGTTCTCCTCCTGGGACCTCCAAGAAAGGGTGATTTTTGGTTTACTGGATAGGCACCACATCATGATTCGGTTCGAATCGGAAGAGGATCTCATCAAAGCCTAGTCGACGGCCCCACGTAGCTGCAACGGGATTCGTTTTTTCCTCCTGCGCTAGTCCTACAATTTTCATATGGACCGTGATTCTCCCTCGGTGGAAGTTTGTGTAAGTTTCCCTAACCTTCCATTACCTTTCAAAAATCCATCTATTATCAAATTGTTGGGTAACCTTGTCGGAAGTTTCTTATGCACGGATAGCCGAACGGTGGAAGTTTGTCATCGTGTTAATCCCCGGGTCTGTGTTGAAGTTGATGCATCCCGGTGACCTTTTGACTTTGTTTGTATCACCATTGGAGAGGAGTATCGATGCAAACAAAGGGTTATTTATGAAAATTGGACTGAATTTTTTTCATCCTGCAACCGCCTGGGTCACTCACTAGAGGTTTTCCGAAGAAGACCTGCAACTCATGGGGAGACTCATGTGGGGTCCCTCAGGTTCCAACAAGAAGGGAGGAAATGTTAAAAGGTAAAGTGCATGCGGTTGTCGGGGGAGCTGGCCCAGAACAGAGGGCACATGGTTCAGAAGGTTGCGATGGGGTTCAGCCACCGCCTCTATTGGAGCAGGATGTCTTGGAGGGTGCTCGCAAGGTGTATAAGGTTAATGATTTTGGTCCTGCTGCGATGGAATCAATGGTTCCCAACCCAATGGTGTCTGAAGTTTTTAGAAGGCTAAGGCAGGACTTGGAGGGGCCTTCCAGGTAGTGCTTATGGAAGGAATCCAACTCTAATCATGAGGAGAGTCTCGTAGAGCTTCAAAGGAATGGTGATGCAGAGGAGAGAATGCAGCAGACTGAAGGAGAAGGGGTTGTGCCTACCATGGAGGTGGCTTGCGCAGGCAGGAACTGAGAGGATGGAGGTTCTTCTCTACCGGTGAGGCCTTTACTCTAGCCAAGCAACAGGTTTGATGGCATCTCTGAAGTTGGCTTGGTCACTGATCATGTGGCTTCCGGTGGTGTCGATGAGAGCTACCAAGAGATCCAGGGTCGCGAGGGGTTCTCTATGATGGTGGAGGAGCTCCCTAACTGGGACTTTGAAAATTTTCAGGACAAAGAAGAGGAGCTTAGGATAATGGCAGAGGGTGAGGGAAAGGAAACACCTAAAGACATTGGAGCTGAGGTGAGGTGCCTTTCAGTGATCGAATGCAACACGCCTGACCCGAGGAGAGGTAAGGAAAAGGGGTTCAAGGAACCTGTCTCGGAGATTCCTTTTGACAAGAGGGGGTATATTGTCGGGGGTGATAAAGAAAATCTGAGAGGCTCGGGTTCCCGGTCCTTTAGTGATATTGTTCAAGGTGGGGAAAAGAGAATGAATGAGGAAGATAAAGCGTTGTCAGCTATGCCAAGAAGGAAAATGAGGAAGGATTATTCTTATCTTCTGCGTCCGGTGAATACCAGAGCTTCATCTAAGCAAGACCGCGGGGTGATCCTTGCTTTCAAAAAAGACAGCATTTCCATGTAATCGTGCCCGGGGCAGCGTTCTCTGGATCAAATGAGGAGCCTGAACCAAAGAAATAATCTCTGGAGGCAGTACAAGACAACTTCTGAATGGGAATCGACCACTGTAGAGGAGGACTCATGTGTTCGGTGTGGTGACGAGTATGGTTATTTTGATTATTAGTTGTTTTGCTGGTATGTCCTTGTTATTTGCCTTTGTGCTCTTTACTGTTGGATTGTGTGGGTGGTAATCTTGTGTGGTTTGTGGCTCTTGGTTTCTCAATTTTCCTAAAAGTGTTTGGAAATAATAAAAAATCAATTGTCATAGGAGTGAATAGAAGAAGAAAAGAGGGGTGGTATTTATAGTGGAGTAGAGAAGGGGTTTCCCATTATTTTAATCATTAGTTTAATATTTTTGCTCAAGACTATGAATAGTCTTGATTATTGTTACCAAAAATAGTAATAAGTGAATGTTAATTCAAACTAATGTCCATTTACGTCATCCATGACTCAAGTGTGATGAAGAAATTCAGGTTTTAGCACTTATCGTAAATTATCGTATTCAACTATTCATCAAAAATTCATGTATTCAGAAAAATCCCAAAAATTCACCCTAACAATTTTTTGATGTGTAGAATCCAAAAATAAACTTTATGAAAATAATTTTCTAAATATGGGAAATTTAATTTTTAAATAAAATCGTCATTTACTTGAAAAATACATATTTTAAAATTATAATTGATTTTATAATACTTTGAAAAATTAACTACAGTCTCATAAAATTATCCTATAATAGTAAGACATGAAAACAAAAATTTATAAATACATTTTATGAAAATACATTTTATTTTTTAATTGTTAAATTATTCATAAATTTTTAATTAAATATTTATGACTTATAAAAATATCAACAATATCATATTGTTACTTATAAAATGGATAAATTTTATTTATACTTTCATTGGTAAGTTCACTATTTACTTGGACAATTTTCTATTCATAAGGTTCATATTACTATTCATAAGGTTAACATTAATATTCATAAGGTTCGGTTACTATTCACTAAAAATTAAGTTTCTCTTATCGGACTCCAAACATCTTACTGGTCGTAATCGTGTATGTCAAATTCTCAAAATTCAAATCACATAAGTAATAATATTATGTTTAAAGGTCACATAGTACTTATTAGTTCATCGTTTTGTGATTTCATGCTATTATATTATATAATTATAAGAAGGTAATTTCTATTGATTAAACTTTGGGTCATTACATTCTTCCCCCCTTATGAAATTTCACCCTGGAAATTTTGTTTTAAATTCTAATCCAAAAACAGGTGTAGGTACTTTTCCTTCATTGCCTCCTCTAGTTCCCATGTTGCCTCTTCATACTTATGATTCCTTCATAGTACTTTGATCAGGTGGGTAGTCTTGTTATGTAGATCTTTATCTCTACGATCCAAGATCTTTAGTGGCTTCTCCTCATAAGAAAGATCATTCTCTAACTATATCACCTCTAAAGATAGTACATGTGAAGGATCTGGTATGTACTTTCTTAAGAGGGATACATGGAAGACATCATGTACTTTAGAGATGGTAGGTGGAAGTGCTATTCAATAGGTCACACCTCCAACATGATCAAGAATCTCAAAGGGGCCAATGTACCTAGGAATTAGTTTTCATTTCTTCTCAGACCTCATGACCTTATTCCATAGAGATATGTGAAGGAATACCATGTCTCTAACTTTGAACTCAAGGTCCCTTCATTTATTTTCTGCATAATACTTCTTTCAACTTTGGGATGACTTTATGTGTTTCTGAATGGTTTTCACCTTCTCTGCCATTTCTTCAACCATTTCAGGTTCTAGCAGCTTACGTTCACTGACTTCATCCCAACAAGCTAGTCTTCTACACCTTTTCCCATAAAGGTCTTCATATGGTGCCATCCGGATGCTGGAGTGGAAACTGTTGTTGTAAAAGAATTCAACCAGTGGAATATGTTGGTACCACCCTCATTTTAAGTCCAAATAACTTTTTATAAACATGTCTTCTAGAGTCTAAATTGTTCACTCATATTGTCCATTAGTTTGAGTAAGATATGCCACACTGAAGTTCAGTTCAATGCTTATAGCATGTTGAAGACTTTTCCAAAACTTCTAGGTGAATCTCGGATCTTGATTAGATATAATATAAATTGTTACTCCATGCATCATTAACACCTATTTGATATATATCCATTCAAGTTGATCCAATGATAAGTCCTCTCAAATTGCAATAAAGTGAGTTGTCTTTGTACGATGATCCACAATGGCCCATATAGCATTGTTTCCTCTTGATGTCCTTAGAAGTCCAGTGACAAAGTCTGTGGTGATGTTCTCTCACTTCTATATTGGTATGGGTAGTGGTTGCATAATCCCCTTAGACTTTTGTCTTTCATTATTCACTTGTTGTCATACTAGGAACTTTGAACTATATTCAGCAGTCTCCTTCTCCATATTGTCCCACTAAAAGTTCTCTCAAAGATCTCGATACATCATTATGCTCATTAGGTGAATAGAGAAGGTTGAGTTATGTGCTTCATTCAAAATCTCCTTTTTTATCTCTAGATCGAATGGTACACATAATCGTGACCCAAATCTTACAACTCGTTTCTCGTCAATATTGAACTTAGAGGATTCCCCATTTCTGATAGCTTCCACCCTTTTCTAAATTTCCACATCTTTTCTTTGAGCATCCTTTATTTTACCCATTAGGGATGCTTGAGAAATCATTTGATAAAGGATTGATGATTCTCCTCCCTTAATGATTCCCATTTACATCCTATACAAATCTAAGAAGATTGGATCCTTTTCAATTCCCATCATTAATAAAGATGCAGGATCCTTTCTACTTAGAGCATCCTCCACCTTATTTCCCTTAATGGGATGGTAGTGTATTGAGCAGTCATAATCCTTGATGATATCTAACCATATTCAATGTCACATATTAATCTCCTTCTGTGTGAATATATACTTGAGACTCTTGTAATTAGTATTATCTCATGCTTCTCCCCGTAGAGATAATTCCACCAGACTTTCAAAAAAACATACATCTCTAAAATTTATATCAAAACAAGTTTCCAGAAATACCTAGAAGAAGGTAACATGATGTTACAGCTTCTTTTGTACATTTTCCCTTACTATCCATTTAATCTCACCACCTTTACTTTGTTTACCCATTTCCCTAGGTAATGAAGTTGAATACTATAATTGGAAGAGGATATAATTGTAGAATTAATACTTGTACTTTTATGTTGTAAAGTTGTAAGGTAATGTATCTAGTCACTAGAGGACTACTAAACCTTGATTCTTAGATTGTAATATCTTGTACTTTATTTTCCATATAATAAATAACCCACAATCTCTAGACAACCAGGGTTGAGAGCATTATGGTGGGATCAATTTTTTATGCCTAGAGGTCATGATAATCTATTTGTGATCTTATTAAATACATTTTAAAGAAATTTTTAATGGTTATTTTTCAAGAATTAATGTAATGAGAAATGTTTAATGGGAAGAAATAAATAAATGAAATCTTCTTGAATGCTTGTGTGATTATAAGATACCTAGTCCTTAGTAGTGGTAGTCAGGTGTTGAAGTGCTTATAGTTGTATTTGATCCTAATACTAGGTTAATTCTCATAGTGTTGTTGTGAGCTATATTATATCATATATGTTCTGTTTTTTCATACATTACCTTGCCCATATCAGTAGAGAGACTAACACCTAGTGGACTATGGGAGTTTTTTTTCCTTGATATCCAAGTTGGAAAGGAATGGATGGTTGACTACCCCCCCTACCCTTCTCTCTTCTCTAGGTCATATTATATGAAGTTATGAACTATGGTTACCTTTCCCATATATGTGTGTATAGGGTTATAATGACTTGTGGTTATTTCACACACATGTATTTCTAGATATAGTATCCTATGGATTATTATACGTATTATGTGTATGGGTTGTGATGACTTGAGGTATAATACATGGAATATAGGTTGTAGAAACTCTGGGAATCTACTTGGATACTATCTAGATATGTGGCATGGGATGATGATATGATGTGATGCACAAGGTTCATGGTACATGATGATGAGATGTTGTGATACATATGGTTTATGATATGATACTTTAGCCTAGGTGTCTTCGAGTTGAATTCTTTTTAAAAGAGATGGATTATGATGTACGACGTTGGGAAGAGTGGTAAACTAGTGAGGAAGTGGTGGTAGGATATATTCTTTTGATTTTATATTATAAGATCCCTTTTATGTGATACTTGGTGAGATGTAGTCATGGTGAGGTTGGGAATATAGTATAACTACTTAGGTGACAAGTTAGTTTCACTTTTTGTTCACTTTACTTTAGTATGTTTTCTTTATCTTTTACATGAGAGGCTCAGGGGAGGATCCTACAGAGTATACAAGTTATGCTCACCCTACGTATATATAAACTATTTTTCGGGTCTTCTGAATCTTTTTGGTGATCGAGATGGACATTACTAGCTCGTGGGTTGTTTAGGAGATGTTTGGGATTTCTTGGTCATTTTTAAGGATTATCATTTGGTACTTGTAGTTCCCTTTTTGCATTTGTTTCAGTTGTATGAACTTACATGCATGTATTTGGGATCTTTTACTTTTATCTTAAGTAGGTATTGTTGGGATTTTTTATCTTATCTCTCTTTACTAGTGTTCTTTTAGTGGGTAATTCCTCCCATTTGTGTTCATGATATACCATTGGTTCTTGCCACTAACTTGTGGCCTATTGGAGGCTGGCTTCAGTCATCATTATCTTCCTACTCTCATTATTCGTCCAGTAGGGGTACCTTTGGGAGAGGGGTTGATTAAACTCATAATTCCTTGTATTTAATTTTTTAAATAGATTTTGTGATCCCAAAAATTTAATATTTTATGGGTAATTATCATATTTTTAAGTTTTTAAAATAATTTGAGTTGAATTTGCGAATTTGATGAAAAAATATTTTTATACATTTTTAAGTCCATTATAGTATTTTTATCATAAAATATTTTATGACTAATTTTTCATGAAATTTGGTTGGTGTATTCTATAATAATGTATCTATATTTTTCATTTAGATAACGGAACCTTGATCCACTGTGCATTGAATCTGGATAGTCTATTTGGACAGAAATAATTTCATTAATAATCTAGCCATAACATCTTCAATATGATGAAAAATAATCTAAAATTTTAAGGGTGGAAGTGCAATATATTTTTAAAAAAAATTCATGAAGAAAACATTATCTTATTATCCCATTTAATCGTCCTAAAAACATATACTTTTAGAGATAGAAAATTAAATTAAATTTATCTCACCTCCATTTCCAATAAATATTTACTTCCTCACACCTTTAAATGATCAAATTTATAGTGAGTCATTTTCTATTATTTGTGGTTGTTTTTCTGATTTAATATTTATTATTATTATTTATTTATATATCAGTTCCTCCCATTATCTTCCATTTTTTATTTTTATTTTCTCTTTTGTGTTTCCCCCACCGTGATCCTTCATTGCTCCATGAAATTAGAGAAGTAACTTTGAATTCTTTTAGAGTGGTGAGTGGAGATGCATTAAGTTCATTATGCTTCAAAAAATATATTTTATTTTGATAATTTCAATCTTATTGAAACTGGATTTCGAGTATGGATCAACCTGATTTTCTCTACTATTTTGTCTTTATCATTCATCATTATTCCTCTCATTAATTATCATAATGTTTCATGTAGATGGATGGTGTAGCATTATGGTGGTGATGTGAGGGATATAATCCCAAAAATGAAATAAAACCTAGAAGGAATAGATAACATCATTGAAAATTTGAACCCAACCAAGCACTAAGATGATCCAAACAAATTAGGTAACACATTAATGTAGCAAAAAGAACTTTTAACACAATATTGGAAAATCCAAACACAATAAACATAACTAATTGAATATACCTATACAATTTATTTGGAAGCACCAATATATAGATAGTTTATAGAAGTGAGATAATATGACCCTTGAATGAAACACTAAGCGATAAACCTATAGAATAAATGATAAGCTTGAAAATTAAATATATTATAGTAAAAACAAAATATATATCACTCATAGAACATTTTTTGAATATAAAATAAGTGAAATGGTGAACAAAAAATTTAATACATGTTAAATCACATAAATTAGAAGTAAAATAAACTAATAACTCAAATAAAATAAAAAATACATGAAATTTATTTAAAATAAATTACACAATTAAACTTACATTTCAAATAATATTCACAAAAACATTGGTCTTTACACTGAAATAAAAAGTGATGATAAAAAAATACATGAAATTGGTTTTAATAATCAATGTGAAAATAGATAAAATGAAAAAATTTAAAAGATAATGATAAAAATTTTGTCATTTTTTCATCCTTTATAGAGGTTTATCATTCATTGATAGTCACTTAAAGTTGTAGAATCTAAACCCATAATTATGTCACATTGTACTGAATCTTCATCTACAAAAGCTTTCAACATGTTTTTATACAAATATAATCATGTTTAAAGATAAGAATAAATATTAATGCATATTGAAATCTCATAATCCAAAATTTTAATATTATTAGAAAAATAGAGAATTCAAAACCAAAAAAGATAATAAATTGTTTGTTTTCACATACATTTCTCAATGATGTAACTAAATTGATAAATTTGTTAAAACTCATCAAAAAAAATTTGACATATGTGGATTTTTTTGTCACTGTGAACAATTTAAAATTTATTGAAAACTTCTTATTCCACTTATTATTTGTGATAAATATTAATTTGTATGGCTATGTTTGATGTTACATATTGAAAAAAAATATCATAACACTATTTGTGATAAATGTGAATTTATAAGGATTTGTTTGACATAACTTAATGAAAAGTTCTTCTATCACTTATTAATTGTCATTTCAAAAATTGATTATACCACTTATTAATTGTGATAAATCTTAATGTAGAAGTTATGTTGACATATCTTATTCAAATTCTACCTATAAAAGTTGTCAATTAAAAAAACTACTTATACCAATTATTGAAAACTACTTATACCACTTAAAAAATATGGACCTACCCCCTCTCCCCTTTTTATGTAATTTTTAATATTATGAATGAAAAATAAAATAGGGAGTCACAATGCATGGTGGAGGTGTAAGATGTATGTATAAAAGAAGAAGATTTATGGATTTAAAAATATTTAAATAAAAATATCCATTATAAATCTACCTATATGTTGGAATATGTTTATTGCATACTAAAGTGGGATCTCAAGGCATTTGGAGATGCTCTAAGAAGTTAGAAATGGAGAAGCTTGTTTAGGGAAGAAGAATGTGGTCAAAAACCGTGTATGTTTTTTTAGATCATGGAAAACCTAGTATATATATAGATTCAAATACTTATTGATAGTTATATCTTCCACCCTGAAGTAAAATGTTTATGGGGTTGTATTTAAATGAATATAGATAAAAATATTGGAATTCGTGAGTAAATATAGATACAAATGGACGATTAATGGGAACAAAGGTTGATTTAAAGTGAAATTGTGATTGAATTGGTTTATGAATGCTCAAGTTATAAATATTTTATGCATGATCAAGTGATAAATTTTAATGTATAATATATATTTATGTTTCTATTTTTATTAATCTATAAAACCAATTCATATGGTGGCTATTTTTGCAAGTAGTGACTAGGTTTATACATGCTCTAAAAAGTTATTTTTTATCTAAACTTACACAAAACATAATATTTTTTATATTTCATGTATATTATGTCATATAAGTTTATGTGATATAATATTATCATGTTATAAAATATGTCCAGACACCTTAAAAATAATAGTGTTATATTATGTTTATATAAAAATAATTATAATTATAATTTTTCAATTCAAAAGTTTCATTAAAAATATCGATCCATTAAGAGAATACTTATGTACATGAGAAGATGAAATTTTTATGTTTTATTTTATAGAAACAATGTTAGTAGTACTATATCAAGAACATCCACCGTGTCTATGCTCCTAAATATTATGGATAAAAATATATTAAAATGTGTTAGATGTTACTTATTTATATATATGATTCAGGGATTCTAAAACTATAATAGCTGGTTATGTTTGAATGTGTTATCATGATTATTGATATCAATTTCATCATTTGAGATAAAAATTAATTTATAAGTGTTTTTTTCAAATGAACAATTATGGTTACAAATATTGTAATCTATTATTTTAATATATAATAGAACCCTTTTCAACTTGAAAATATTTAACTCTGGAGGAAATCCAAATTCATCATTAACATGCATAAAAAATGAATCTTTATTTCAAGTGGAAGTATATTAACATAATGTAAATAATTATATATATGTACCTATATCAAAGAATCTCATAGTTATACAGCTATTTTTATTATAAATCACATAACTTGCTTATCAAAGAGAACAACTAAAATTGAGTCTTTTTTATCAATCACCAATATTTGTACTCTATATTTGTTGGATTTCAAAATTATGTTAGAAAACCATATATTTCATGTAATAAATTACGATAATATCAAATTCAAATAGAAATTAGAAATGATCATCGAAAAGAATAAAGGAAAACCATGGAGTAGTGTATGCGGGAGATGAATTGAAATTGTGACACCAAATATTTCCATCAGAATTGTAAAAAAATTTCATGCATGTGTCACATGATTCATAATAATAACATAGGTGCTTTGAATATTTTTGAATTATTTCTACAATTAAACACCTTGTAGGCTAGGAAATAATATCAGTAGTTTTTTTGTACATAACAAAAAAAATAGGGCGATCACATTATAATTTAAAACTTAAAAACACGTTACTTGTTGAAAAACATTTATATCACAAATTTTTTTTTATTATTCCAATCTAGAATAGGTGCAGTAGAAGTAGTAGATAGTGTTGTTCAAGGACTAATAATTTTTTATGACCTTATATATGTGAACCTAATTATTGATAAATAAGGAACCTTATCCATAAAAACTTTTATGAAGATATACCTACACAAGGTTTCACAACCTATATTAAGGACGAATATATAATTTATAAAAACATATTTAAACCTATTCTATCATCAATTACATACAGATTCTATTCCATGATGTGAAGGAGGTAGAGGTTCCTAAAAATTGAGGCAAAGACTTTTGGAAGAGGAAGTAAGGGAGGAAAGTATCCAGGAGATTGAGCATATCATGGAGAGGGAGTTTTATACATTAAAAAATAAGGTTATGATGGTGAAAAAAATGCAGCAGATCCTGATAAACATTCCCTTCACTTAAGAAAGTGTATATGTAAATGGTAAGATGAACCAATGCTATGTAAAATAAAATAAAAAACATGCAATATATAATTGAAGTTGTAAAATGAAAATGTGAAGACAGTGAATGAATCAAGAAACCAAAGAGAAAGGTAAAAAAACATAAAAAGTAAACAAATAAATGAATATATAGTTTAAAATATGAAATTAAATATGGTAAATTAAAAATGTGGCATTTTTACAAAATAAATATAGTTCATTCAATGCATTGAATAATTACATCCATTGAATAAACACATCAAGATGATATAAAACTTTGAAAATGAATATATAATTTAAAATATATAGTTCAAAATGATATTTTTCAAGAAAAAAAATGATACCCTATTCAATTAGGCTTGCAATGTGTTTTTGTTAGAATATTTCTTCCTAAATTAAATAGAAATATAAAAATAAATAATTTCAGCCCACTACGGATCACTGGTAGAAATCAATGTAATCACCGCATACCATTCACATTAGAGAACTCAGACTACCTTGATTGAGTGATATCATTTTCATGAAAATCATGTAGTAAATTTTTCTATATTAAATAATTTATTGTTAGATAAAACAAGAATACATGGAATAATGTAATTCAAATCCAAAATGAGACAACACTTTTAATATATGGATTCTACATAATAAAAAATTTAATACAATTCCCAAAAACTGTTAATATAAACCATATATCACTTAACAAAGGTGAGACAAAAACTTACAATCACATAGTTATAGAATATATTAAAATGAAAAACTGTTAACTAAATTTAAAATAAAAATTATTATTTCTAAAATAAAAAATATATATTCATTTTATTTTTTTAGACACATTTCATACTCTAACATATGTTAGATAAAAAAAATTAGTTCTAAACTAATATATATATTGATCAAAATAAATATTTGACCTTTGTTCTAACATGTATTAATGAAAATAGAGATGTTTTATCAACAAATATTAGTTCTCAACTAATATTTATCAATACATATATTTCATACTAATAAAAATTAGTTATGTATAGTACATATTATTTTCTAAACTAAAACACATACATTCAGTAAGTAACGTTGATTTAGAACTAATATGAAATTGTATTTTTTATACAGGAAATAAAATATTAGTTTTGGTATATATATTTATCACAATATATATTTTTTTTCATTATACATAGATTACCTGTCATGTATGCTTCATCACAGTAGAAGTTCAAAACTGAAATGTTTTCATTAATTTACATAAATGACATCTTTTCTAAAATGGATTGATCGGAATATATTTATATTTTGAAGGAATATTAGTTATGAATATAATATTGTGATGGATACATATTAGTTTTGATAAGTATATATCACTTTTATCACACGTGATTATTTAGTTGATCTCTATGGGTTGTAAGAAAAGATTAAAAGAATCTAATAAGGGTGCATTTTTATCATTACAGAGACTTGACTTCAAATTATATTAATAGATATTATGGGGACACTTTTTTTCAATACACATTAGCTACTAAAACAAAATAAATGAGTATATATTTGAAAATAAATAATAATATAAATAAATCTAAAATTGATTTTTAATTCATATGTATTTCAGTGGTTTTAAGTCTTTGGATAGTTTTTATTGGAATTGGGTTTTTATATCATGTATTTAAATGTTTTTGTTATAGAAATTTAATGAAAACATCTATTTAATAACACTTATTGAAAACTGAGATAATTTTATAGTAATATAATTAAACTGTAAAAAGAAATTCATTCTTTTTATTTTTTTAAAGAACACATACATTTGAATTCCTAAAATGGTGGGAAATATATAAAAAATTACATTAGTCATTTAGGAAGGATGAGAGGATCACTTGTACTGTGTTGGCATATTTTCCTCTATTCAGCTTGTCAGTATTTTCATCATTGAAAAAATGACTTGAATATCCTAAAATTCAACAAATTTTGAAATCACATAACATGTTGAAGATATTCAATTTGAAAATATGCAAGTTAATAAAACAAGGTGTGTTTGATAACACTTATTAAAAATTTATATCACTTATCACATACTATAATCATATTTAAAAAAATAAGTGATGTTTGTTCTATTTCTATCAAAACACTAAAATTTTAGGGGGAATTAAATACACAGTAGCATTATTTTCTCAAAAAGAAATGTACAAACACGGTAATAGCATTTTCTCAAGGATGACTGTATAATTTATAAAATCACATTTGAACCTATTACTTTAGAAATTATATACTGATTCCATTCCATGATGTGAAGGAGGTAGAGGCTCCTAAAAATTGAGGCAGAGACTCCTGGAGGAGGAATTAAGGGAGGTAATGATCCAGGAGAGTGAGAATATCATAGAGAGGGAGTTTTCTGCAATACAGAATAAGGTTATTGTGCTAAAAAAATAGGTAGTAGACCCTGATAAACATTCCATTTACTTCAAAAAGTGTATATGAAAATGGTCAGATGTACAAACGCTATGTAAAAGAAAACAGACAACATGTAATATATAATTGAAGTTGTAAAATGAAAATTTTAAGATATTGAATGAATTAAGAAACCAAATAGAGTGGTAAAAAACATAAAAAGTTAAAAAAATATAGTTTAAAATATGAAATTCAATATGGTAAATTTAAAAGGTAACATTTTTAAAAAATAAATATAGTTCATTCAATGCATTGAATAATTAAACCCATTTAATAGACTCTTCAAGATGATATAAAACTTTGAAAATGAATATATAATTTTAAATATATAGTTCAAAATGATATTTTTCAAGACAAACAATTATACCCAATTGAATTAGGCTTGCAATGTGTTTTTGTTAGAAGAGTTTTTCCTACATTAAATAGACATATATAAATAAATAATTTCAGTCCACTATTGATCACTAGTAGAAATAAATGTAATCATCACATACCATTCTCATTAGATAACTTAGGCTACCATGTTTGAGTGATATCTTTGTCATGAAAATCATTTAGTAAATTTTTCTACACTAAATAATTTATTGTTAGATAAAACAAGAATCCATGGTATAATGTAATTCGAATAAAAAATGAGACAACACTTTTAATATATGGATTATACGTAATAAAAAATTTCATACAATGTCCAAAAATTGTTAATATAAACCATATATATCTTATCAAAAGTGAGACAAAAATTTATAATCTCATAGTTATAGAATATATTAAAATAAAAAACTGTTAACTAAAATTAGAATAAAAAATATTATTTCTAAAATAATAAATATATATGTATTGTTTTTTGTTAGACACATTTCACACCCTAACATATGTTAGATCAAAATATTAGTTATAAACTTATATATATATATATGTATATATATATATTGATCAAAATAAATAGTTGACCTTCATTTTAACATGTATTCATGATAATAGAGATATGTTCTGAAATAATATTAGTTATCAACTAATATTTTATCAATACATATAATACACATTAATACAAATTAGTTCTGTATAGTACATATCAGTTTCTGAACTAAAACAAATACATTCAGTAAGTAATATTAATTTAGAACTAATATGAAATTGTATTTTTATGTAGGAAATAAAATATTAGTTTTGGTATATATATTAATCACAATATATATTTTTTTTCACTGTACAGACATTACCTCTCATGTATGTTGGATCATAGTAGAAGTTCAAAACTAAAATGTATTCATCAATTTACATAAATGACATCTTTTCTAAAATTTATTGATCATAATAAATTTATATTTTGGATGAATATTAGTTCTGAATATAATATTTTGACGGATACATATTAGTTCTGATAAATAGATATCACTTTTATCACATATTGTTATTTAGTTAAGCTCTATGGGTTGCAAGAAAAGATTAAAAGAATCTAATAAGGGCACATTTTTATCATTACAGAAACTCGACTTAAAAGTATATTAATAGATCTTATGGGGACACTTTATTGCAACACACGGTAGCTGCTAACACAAAATAAATGAGTATATATTTGAAAAGAAATAATAATGTGAATAAAGAAGAAATTAATTTTTAATTCATATGTATCATGGTGGTTTTAAGTGTTTGGATATTTTTTATTGGAATTGGGTTTTTATGTCATGTATCTAAATGTTTTTGTTATAAAAATTTATTGAAAATATCCATTTAATAACACTTATTGAAAACTGACCTAATTTTATAGTTTGATAATTAGATTATATAAATAAATTTCATTCTTTTTATTTTTGGAAAGAACACTTACATTTGAATTCATAAAATAGTGGAAAATACATAAAAATTTACATTTGTTATTTAGGAATGAAGAGAGGCTCACTTGTACTATGTTGGCATATTTTTCTCTATTCATCTTATCAATATTCTCAGCATTGAAAAAATGACTTGAATACCCTAAAATTTTAAAAAATGAAATCACATAACATGTTGAAGATATTCAATTTAAAAATATACAAGTTAATAAAACAAGTTATGTTTGATAACACTTATTAAAAAATATCACTTATAACTTATGATAATCAGATTTAAAAAATAAGTGATGTTTGTTCTATTTCTATAAAAACACTAAAATAGTAGGGGGAAATTAAACAAAAAGTAAAATAATTTTCTCAAAAATAAATTTTTAAACATAGTAGCATCATTTTCTCAAGGACGATTGTATAATTTATAAAATCATATTTGAACCTATTCTATTAGTAATTCCATAAATATTCCATTCCATGATGTGAAAGAGTTATAGGATCCTAAAAAATGAGATAGAGACTCTTGGAGGAGGAAGTGAGGGAGTAAATGAT
The DNA here is from genome assembly GCA_963277665.1 of Viscum album. Lineage (NCBI taxonomy): Eukaryota > Viridiplantae > Streptophyta > Magnoliopsida > Santalales > Viscaceae > Viscum > Viscum album. Next base: position 715,062,824 of record OY728128.1, on the reverse strand, counting down.
TCAGGAGAGTGATCATATCATGGAGAGGGAGTTTTCTGCATTACAGGATAAGGTTGTGATGCTGAAACAAAGACAGAAGATCCTGATGAACATTCCCTTCATTTAAGAAAGTGTATATGTAAATGGTAAGATGTATCAATGCTATGTAAAAGAAAACAGACAATGTGTAATATATAATTGAAGTTTTAAAATGAAAATGTGAATATAGTGAATGAATCAAAAAACAAAAGAGAGTGGTAAAAAAACATAAAAAGTAAAAAAATGAATATATAGTTTAAAATATGAAATTCAATATGGTAAATTCATTAAAAAATAAATATCATTCATTAAATTCATTGAATAATTACATCCATTGAATAGACACTTCAAGATGATAGAAAAATTTAAAAATGAATATAAAATTTAAAATATATAGTTCAAAATGATATTTTTCAAGACAAACAATGATACCTAATTGAATTAAGCTTGCAATGTATTATTGTTAAAATAATTTTTCCTATGTTAAATAGAAATATATAAATAAATAATTTTAGTCCACTATCGATCACTAGTAGAAATAAATGTAATCATCGCATACCATTCACATTGGATAACTCAGACTACCTTATTTGAGTGATATCTTTGTCATGAAAATCATGTAGTTAATTTTTCTACATTTAAGAATTTATTGTTAGATAAAACAGGAATCCATGGTATAATGTAATTCAAATACAAAATGAGACAACACTTTTAATATATAGATTATACATAAAAAAAATTCATACAATGTCCAAAAATTGTTAATATAAACCATATATCACTTATCAAAAGTGAGACAAAAATTTACAATCACATAGTTACATAATATATTAAAATAAAAAAAATTAACTAAATTTAAAATAAAAATATTATTTCTAAAATAACAAATATATATGTATTTTCTTTTGATGGACACATTTTACACTCTAACATATGTTAGATCAAAATATTATCTCTAAAATAATATATATATATATATATATATTGATCAAAATAAATATTTTACATTCATTTTAACATGTATTGATGAGAATAGAGATATGTTCTAAACTAATGTTATTTCTCAAATAATATTTTATTAATATATATATTTCACATTAATACAAATTAGTTCTATATAGTATATATTAGTTCCTAAAATAAAACACATACATTCAGTAATTAATATTAATTTATAACTAATATCAAATTGTATTTTTTATAAAGGAAATAAAATATTAGTTTTGGTATATATATTCGTTGTACAAAAATTACCTCTCATGTATGTTAGATTACAGTAGAAGTTCAAAACTGAAATGTATTCATCAATTTACATAAATGACATCTTTTCTAAAATGTATTGATCAAAATATATTTATATTTTGAAGGAATATTAGTTCTGAATCTAATATTGTGACTGATACATATTAGTTCTGATAAATAGATATCACTTTGATCACATATGATTATTTAGTTGAGATCTATGGGTTGTAATAAAATATTAAAAGAATCTAACAAGGGCACATTTTTATCATTACAGAGACTCAACTTAAAATTATATTAATAGATCTTATGAGGACACTTTTTTTCAATACACAGTAGTTATTAATAAAAAATAAATCAGTATATATTTGAAAAGAAATAATAATATGAATAAAGTATAAATTGATTTTTAATTCATATGTATCTTATTTTTTTTAAGTATTTGGATAGTTTTTATTGGAATTGGTTTTTTATTTCATGTATTTAAATTTTTTTGTTATAGAAATTTAGTGAAACCCTCTATTTAATAACACTTTTTGAAAACTGATATAATTTTATAGTTAGATAATTAGATTATAAAAATAAATGACACTATTTTTATTTTTGGAACAAATACTTAAATTTTAATTCATAAAATGGTGGAAAATATATAAAAAAGACATTAGTCATTTAGTAAGGATGAGAGGCTCACTTGTACTGTGTTGGCATATTTTTCTCTATTCAGTTTGTCAACATTTTCAGCATTGAAAAAATGACTTGGATACCCTAAAATTCAACAAATTTTGAAATAACATAACACGTTGAAGATATTGAATTTGAAAATATTCAAGTAAATAAAACAAGGTACATTTGATAACACTTATTAAAAAAATATCACTTATCACTTACAATAATCAGATTTAAAAAATAAGTAATGTTTGTTCTATTTCTGTAAAAACACTAAATTGTAGGGGGAAATTAAATACATAGTATCATAGTTTTCTCAAAAAGAAATATGAAAACACTTATATATAAGATCATATGAGATGTGAAAAGTGTTAAAAACTATTTTCAATGGTTTTTTTCAAACAGATCCATAATTAATCAATAGTAATTTTTGTCTTGAACCTATAATGATCATATTGATTTACCATGTCAATATCAAAAGCTTCAATAGAATATAGATTCAACCTCTCAACTGTATCAAGATTGTTCCTAGCATTTTAAAAGTACTGATAACAAACCAATGATGAAAAATTACAAGGTGGTGATTGCAAGTAAGTGTTATCATCCATGGCCTTAATAGAACATAAAACCAAGAGTTTTGTTTATAACTTGAATTAATCATTTATATAAAATATTATTGAAATAAAATGTTACTTATATGGATAGAACATAAAAAAATATATGTGGATAGAACAATTGAAACTTATCATTAATATGTTCACAATTTTGATTCACAAAAACAATATATTCACAAACAAAAGGAACGTGGTGAATAGAATAAATAAAATACCAATCATAAGTTTTGAATTGTCAAAATGATTCATTTCTAAGGGTAGTGATTCAAACCTCTCATAAACCCTTATAAATTCAAAAACATATATGGATAGTCAAAAAATATATAGAGGCCCTAGAAATGGTATGTATAATAATGTCCCATGTGAAATAATTACACAATCAAATTTATTAAAACCCTAGAAATGGTGTGCATAAAATTAGAAAAGTAAAACCTATTTAATATTACACTCAAGAACAAAGCTAAATAAATAGAGTCACCTCTAAATATTCAATTTTTTCAAAAAAACACTTGTAAAGTACTTTAACTTTTGATAGAAATTTATGTGGGTGGAAAATAATAATTAATAAGCTTTCATTGATAGTAAACCAAGAAAGAATTAATTTAGAAAATATAATATTCTTAGAAAATATAGGTCAAATAGAAAATCAATAAATTCATAAAATCACTTGAATAAAAGCTTTTCACTTGAAGAACATTTTCTATATTCTAAGTAAAGGAAATAGAGATGGAGTCAGTATTATTTGTAACCCCTCATGACCTTATTACCTAAAATGAAGAAAAAATGTTAACAATTCATTTTTTAGAGAATATACTAATGAAAATAAATAGTTAAAAGGAATTTTCTTACACTTTAAAGGAAATAAAAGGAATAATAATTATAAATTTTTAGTGGTTCATCATCATCAAAGCCTTGCAATAAAGGACCTGAAACACACATAAGGAATAACCATTGAACTTAGAAGTAAAATAAAACTAAGGACAAAAAATTAGGGTTACCAAAGAAGAATAACTATATAACTTAGAATATAAATTAAATGAGGATGGAAAAAATAAGGTTTTAGTAATAGAAGAGAACTAGGACTAAAACTTATGATCGGATGTGGAAGAATTGTGCAAGGAAGAACCAAAATAAAATTAGGTGTGTGGAATTTTGAGAGAACCTATCACAAAGGAGGAGACTTAGATTTATAAGGATGGTGAAAGTTGAATGCTATGGGATTTACTTCAATTGGGGTGTATGATGTTCCAAGGACATAATCCCTCTAGCAATGATCTACATGTGCTACTATGATCTTTAAGAAATGTCACTCAATCTCTAGGTTCTAGAGTGGAAAATCGAATATCTTGTGTTTTTTATTCTTGATCACTCGTTTTTTGGTCTTCAAGAAAACACTCTTGTGTTTCTCATTCTTGAGAGAGATAAAAGGATGAATCGAGAGAGAATTCATTGTGTGTAGCAATTCTCTCTTTTTATTTCAATAATTTATACTCTGCATAATAGATATAACCGTCTATTTATAAAGCTGGGGTTTAGGTTAAAATAATTATTTAATGCATGTCATCCATTAAATAATATAAGAACCTTTAATAAACCTCATTCCATATAATAAACAAATATTATTATTATTATTTTGTGGTGTGCACCAACTTACACATTAAAAAGTATTGTTTAACTGACTTTTTAATTAATATTTTTCACTGGACTCAGTCTTAGTCTGTTCGAACTCCTCTAGAATTTATTAAATACCTGAATAAAAATATTTTATTCCATTAAATAAATATTTTATTCACAAACTAGTAAATAAATATTTATTAAATATTCAATAAAATAATTATATATTTTTTATTCAAAATTCGATGAATAAATATTAAATAATTTATGAGATCAATAAAATTTGAATAAAATTATTCCTCGGTCTTGAGAATAATATTTATTCCATTAATTAAATTCAAATAGAATTTAATCGAGATCAAAGAGAACGCTTAGTGTGTGAACCTCTAGGATTCTTTCTCATTATCATTAGGTGGTCTTGCCTAAAGTCCAATATTACTATCTAGAAATAGTTCAAGGCACCCAAGATAAATAACTTAATGTCACAATGATGAAAACCACATATAAATGTTCACTGTGTAATATAATCTCTTTGTCACAATATCTCATCAAGCAGGTTTCACTTTCATGTCACCAACCTATATGCTTGATATGTTTTTCTTTGACTATTTGGAATAAAAATGTCATTACACCATGGCCATAGAATTTAGGTTGAAGGTTCTATTCTAATCAAAGGGACAAGATATCATCTTCTATAAAGATGGAAGGGATAAATCCTTCCTCGACTTATCCATTAATGACATTTTAATCATGAAATGCCCATCATACCCTATCTCACTGTGAACATATGTCGTCACAATTTTCATTAGTAAATATAAGTGTGTGTGTCATTACATGTATTAATGATAATCTTAAAGTCTAAGAACAATTACACATGCTCATATAAAGGAATATTTTATGACACCAAAATATGCAGAATTCATACTAGCAGGTATGTTCTTATAATCTCCTATATTTTAGACTACCAAGTGTAAAATTCATGAGAACGATCCTCATCTGCTTATGATTACTCACACCTGACAGTAAAAAAAATATGTGTCCCGTTATATTATGTTATCCAACCGTGGAACTATATTAAGAATATTTTCATAGTATTTCAAGGTTCTCATCATAGTAGGGAACTATTATGACCTTATCAATGCAAAAAAATACTTGGGTACATTATCACATTAAATATATATAGAATTATGAACAATATGTAATAAGGTGTTTAATTAGTATTCAATAAATCAAATATACATGTGACCAAGTAAAAATATTTGGCCTTTGGACACCAACTCCAAAAAACTCCCACTTAGACTAGTTTCAACTACCTATGAATTTTGGTCCGCTAGACCTCACATGATAATAATGTTTCTGTTGAGTCAAGTATTTATTCAAGGGGTCTGGCACATTATCTTACATGTAAATATATCTTACTGCAACCTCACCTATCTAAGAAAACTCCCTAAAGAGATGATACTTCCAAAGTATGTTCTTTATCTGCTAATGTGAACTTGGTTCTTTTTCAAGAGTCGTCGCTAAAGTATTATCATAGTAGAGTGTGATAGGATATTTATTATTCGGTACCATGTCAAGCTCTTGGACAAATTTGTGAATCCATAATGCTTCTTTATCTACCTCAGAAGTCACAATATACTTGGACTCTACTATAGAATCTATGACCACAACCTTATTTGATCTCTTCCAGATCACATCACCTCCATTCAAAGTGAATATGTATCCCTTTTGCGACTTCATGTCATCTTGATCTATTTGTAAACTAGCATATGAATATCCTCTAATTACTAGTTTCTAGTCTCCTATATAAACTAGGAACATATCCTTAGTATGCCACAAATACTTAAGGATATTCTTGATAGTCATCCAATAGTGATCACTTAGATCATTTTGATATCTTCCTACCACACTTAATGCGTAGGTGACATCTATCCTACTACATAACATAGAATACATGACTGACTCAATCGTTGATGCATACGGAATCCTTTCCATTCTATTTATTTCCTCATGTGTCTGAGGACACATTTTCCTAGAAAGATGAATGTCATGTGATGCCTTTAAAAATCCCCTCTTGGATTGTTTGATACTGAATCTCTTTAGTATCTTATCAATGTATGTACTTTGACTTTGTTTGAGAAAATTATTGGATCTATCACGATGGATCTTGATCCCAAGAATATTTGTTGCCTCTATAGAGTCCTTCATAGAGAATCATTTATTCAACCACACCTTAACATACTATAAGATTGGTATTTCATTTCAATGAGTAATATGTCATCAATATATACTATTAAGAAAATTTATTCATTCCCACTAAACCATTTGTAGACACAAGGCTCACACTCATTCTTTATGAAACCAAATTCTGGTATAGATTCATTAAAAGTAATGTTCCATGACCAAGATGATTACTTTAATCCATAAATTGATTTTTATAATTTTCATATCTTATTAGAATCATTTAGATTCATGAACCCTTTAGGTTGTGTCATATAGACATCTTATTTAAGGTTTCCATTAAAGAAGGTTATTTTGACCTCTATTTTCCAAATCTCATAGCCAAGGTAAAATGAAATGGAAAGTATAATTCTGCAAGATTTCAGCAATACAACTTGTGAAAAGGTTTTTTTGTAGTCAATTCCTTGACACTGTTTAAACACATTTCCATCTAGTCATGCCTTATAGGTTCTTAATTTTCCTTCCATTTCTAGTTTCTTCTTGAATATCCATTTGAAACCAATAGGATTTACATCCACTGGAGGATCTACCAAAATCCAAACTTGGTTTTGGTACATGGAATCCATTTTAGGATTCATGTTTTCTTGTAACCTGGAAACATTTGTGCCACTTACTACTTCCTTATAGGTTTTAGGATCATTATTATAAAATAATAATGTTTTACTATCCTCAATGACTAAAAAAACATAACATTCTAGTTCTCTAACTACTCCTGTACTCCTACATGGGACTTGTGTCTCCATAATTGTAACATCCCAAGTAAGTAATGAATAATATATATTTTTATCTATGTTTATTAATGATTAAGATAGTGTTATAGAGGCTTAAAATGAAAATAAATACAATCTTAAGCATGTAATACACTAATATACTTAAAAGATTGTTTTACTGCCTTATGATGGGAAACCCTTTTTGAATCTATATTTTGACAATTTTATAAACTATGTTCGTCAAAATAAACTTATCCTTTATTATTGGGACATCAAAATTTACCTTGTGTGAATTTTTGGTATTTTTCTGACAATGTTCATTTTTTAATGAATAGTGAAAATACTGCATTTTACATCAAAACTGCTTTTTAACCTAATTTATTTATATGATTAGATTATGTTTTGAATTGGTTTTGAAGTGAAATTAGAATATATTTTTACCATTTTATCCAATGGTGGTCATTGGAATCAATTTCACTTAGAAATTAGACTTAAACTGGTGTCAATCTTTTGATACTTATTGTTTTGTAAAAACACGCTATTTGCTCTGGCAGCGGGAATTAATTATTAAATTAATTAATGTGACTTATATGATTTTAATTTTTTAAAATAGACTTCATTTTTGAATTCGTAATATCAAATATAGCTTAGGGTGAATTTTTGGTAATTTTTTGAAAAACTTCAATTTTTGATGAATAGTGAAAACCACTAAGTGGTACTTATAAAGACTGATTTTCCGTTTAAATGAAATTTTGCCATCATTGTGTTTTGAATTTTGAAAATCCGACATACATGGTTTTAATTAGAATGTAAAATGTGGTTCAATGAGATTATAATAATTTTTTGGTGAATAGTAACTTATTAAGTTCTTAATCGCGATTAGTGTTAATTAGGGTAGTTTAAGGTCTAAATAAGGCTTTAATAATATGAAATGACCTAGACACATGTCCCAACCTCATTGGTTGTGTCATGGCCGACCATGAAATGCCATGGGTCAACTTGGGGACCCCATGTATCCACTTTTGTTGGGAAATGACATAAATTACTTTTTATTTAATGTTAAAGTGAAAATGACACAAACATAATATGTTTTACGAAAACAAATTTAAGTGGGGTTATACAAGTCCAAATTTTGATTATAAATAGTCATTGGAAAGATAAAAAGATTTACTATATCATATTATTTTTTTTATAATTTTTAGACATTAAATAAATTAAAATTATTTATGACATAATAATGATGCAGCGATGACATCATTATTTGACGATTTAAATAAAATAGAATGATAATGAAAAATCTAAAACCTACACATGGCCAAAACCAATTGGAAGAGTGGATTTAGAACCCTTATCACCTTATCAATTAATTATATCAATGTGGGACCTTTTAAAACCGAAACACATTTTCAAATAAAGTAATGTTTCTTTACTTTCCAAAAGTGCCCCACCTCTACCAAATTTCACACACTCTTCAAGCCTTTGGCTCGGCCAACCCCTACCCATTTGCTCTCTCCACATCCCTCTCCTCATCCTAGAGGATTCCCTTTGGGCAGAATCCTTTCAAAGGAATCCTTTAGGCTCAAATCAAAAGGAGTTACACTTTTTAAGGTAATTCGTTCTCTCATGTTCATTTGTTTTATTTTGCTTCTCCAACCCACTAAACTCTTTTTATTTACTTCTTTTGTAACAACACCAGTATCTTCAATATACTAGGATATTGTTATATGATTTATTTGAGCTAAACTCTCACACAACTACATCAAATGGTTAAATAACATACGGTTTCCGTGGATGGCGAAATTCTGCCTCCCGAAACGATGATTGTTCAACACTCATTTAACACCTTCAAATGTGGCCATTATTATGTCACTATTTTTATATATGATATATAATATGTTTATGTTTTCCTTAAGCTTCTGTTTTTTTCATTTTGGGCATACCTTTATGGTTTCCATTATGGGTAAACACGATATCTTTATTTTAGGAAGTGCGGACTACCGCCCCCTAAAAGTGATTTGATTCGTTAATACCATATGTGGGATGTGTAAAGGATAAAGTTAATGATATTATATATGTTATTATACTGGAATTATAATATACTCTTATATCATTATGATTCCATTCCAGAAAATATGAAATAGAAATGGAAGTAGCGTTCATGCGTACGTACGGCTTACCGTCTCCATGAACGGTGCATTTCATTTCTTACCTCTAAATTATGTAATGTTATAAATGCATGTATGTACTGGATATATATGACATATATGATATCTACATCATGAATACCATTCTGGATATAATGAACCTTTGACCAAATTAACAACATGTAAGTGTAAGAAGTCTATTTTTGACTTAAGAACCAAATACCGACAAAATGAACATTATTAACTTAACTGATTACATGATGTTCATAACATGGTATAAAAGGAATAATGAACTTGAAAAAGATTCATAATAAAGTAGAGATTAACTCAAGTTTATTATTCAGAAGATTAAATAACGGTCGAGTCAAGTCGGATACGAGGTATGGGACTTCGTCTCAATCTCCTTTCGTTGAGGCATATTTTATTTTATACACAACTTTCTTTTATACGGTGTATAAACCCCTTTGACTTTTACGTTTATTCAAAAGGAATATTTTTTATACGAAGCGTTTACTAAACGACAAAAGGGAATGTTTTTGTCGTACGTATGCGGCGACAACGACTTCTCCGCCGTCGTGACCGTTATTTGAGTTTCGGCTTCCTCTACAAGCCATACCTTCTTTTTAAAAGAAAAATAAATACCATGTTTTACTTTTCTTTTATTTTATTATTGAAAATGGTTTTCATAATGTTTTTATATCAATGTGTTGTATTGATATCTCATGATTGAAATGTGGAAATTTTATGTTTCCTTTATGCATGTTTTATGTGTTATGATTATGTTATGGTTCTTGGGCATTATTATGAAGACGGGTGGTTCCGTGATAAACTAAGGTCGGGTGAGCCCGTTATAGCTCTCCAATGCATTGGGTAACGCGAAGGAGTGAAAAGTTAAGGTTTCTCCAAAGAGATTTTAGGGAATATACTGTGATGGGTATTCCAAACGTAACCAAGAGGGTTACTCCCTACGTAAGAATGTTATGAATGCCTCAAGTTACCTTTATGTCTTATGATTTCTATGATTTATTCATGATTTGATGAGGTATGTTAAAGTGATTATGTTTTATGGGTAAAGTATGATTTCACTCTTATGTATGTATGTACCCATGTTTCCTTTCCATGTTTTTATAACCCATACTGAGTTTTTATGCTCATCCCAAGTTTTTGAAATGTTTTTCACAGGTCAAGGGAAAGGTACATGATAAGATGATAGAGTCAAGGATGTGTCAAGAAATAATCCGTGTTTTATTTTAAATGTGTTTCCATTGATGGGAATGAAGAATACTATCTTTATGTAACCACTTTGTTTATATGTGGAATGTAATGCAAGTTTTATGATCTAATTCTCTAAAACTCTAAACCCGAAAAGATCCTCAATGTGTAATCTTGTAATAACTCAAGATTAAGTAAGGTTTAAGGCTGGGGCCTTATAGTTGGTATCAGAGGTCGGTTTAGACAACTTTAGGAGTTAGAAAAGTGTTAAATTATAATATGATTGAAATGATATAGCATTTACGGATTACCATGTTGCTTCGCCTAAGATATTTCTGTGTTCGGAATGGTTTTCCGCAGAGGAAACAAAGCAGCTATGTTGGGACGACATCAGGAGGAAGATAACCTTCCAAATCAGCAACCTGAGATGGTCGGAATCGGAACTGAACAGTTTGTTGCAGTGATGGCACAGTTGACTCAGGCTATAAATGGTGGTGGTATTCATGCACGAGATCAGCCAGATCAACCGCAGAGGAACATGTCAGTGGTGGAACATTTCATGAGGCAACATCCCCCATCATTCAGAGGATCATCTGACCCTGTGCAAGCTGAAGGTTGGATTAAAGCACTAGAGAAGATTTTTGATGTCATGGGGTGTTCAGAACATCAAAAGGTTAGTCTTGCTGTTTACCGTTTTGAAGGTGAAGCTGATCAGTGGTGGTCGATGGTGAAAAATATAAGGGATAGTGATGAGATTGAGGATCTTCACTGGGATGAATTCAAAGGTATGTTTCTTGAGAAATATTTTCCTAAGGTGGTTCGTCTTAGGATGGAAAAACAGTTCCTAGAATTGAGGCAGGAGGATGATTCAGTGGCTGCTTATGAAGAAAGGTTCACTCGATTGGCAAGGTATGCTCCAAATTTTATTCGAGACCTTGATAGTAAAATCAATCGTTTTTACTCAGGATTAAAGCCAAAATATCGAAGGGCATTAGCTTCTCGTGAGTTTAAAAGTTATGAAAAGATTGTTCGATGTGCTGAGAAGGTGGAAATGGAGTTTGCCGATGACCAAGTGTTCTATAACAACCAGCAGAAGAAGAGACCGAGGTGGCAGGAGAAAGGTAAGAATTCTTCAAAAAATTCTGATGGTAAGAGAACTAAGTTTCCAGTTTGTGATAAATGTGGCAAAAGGCATGCTGGGGAATGTCTTCTGAATTCTGGAAAGTGCTACCGATGTGGTAAGATGGGACATAAGGCTCGTGATTGCACTGAAAAGGATCAAGGTGAAGGTAAGAACATATTTTATTTACAGTTAGTGAAATTTTTTAAGTGCAATGAGATGGGTCACTATGCAAATGAGTGTCCGGCAAAGAGCTTCAGTGATGGGAAGCAGTTAGACTACAAGCAGAAAGGGGTGGTGAAATCCTTTGCAACTACTTCAGCAGATGTCGGTCCATCAAATAGAGATTCGTATTTTCCATGGTTTTGCAGGCTATTACCGAAGGTTTGTTAGAAATTTTTCACGTTTATCTAGTCCAATGACTAAGCTAACTCGGAAGGGTGTTAAGTTTATCTGGACAAAAGAATATGATGATTGTTTTCAGGAATTGAAAAGAAGATTGGTGAATGCTCCAGTTTTGGAACTACCTTCCTAGAATGGTGAGTTTGTTATATACAGTGATGCTTCATTGAAAGGACTTGGTTGCGTCCTAATGTAGAATGATCAGGTAATTGCTTATGCTTCACGACAGTTGAAAACTCATGAGGTAAATTACCCTACACATGATTTGGAATTAGCTGTTGTTGTTTTTGCTTTAAAAATTTGGAGGCATCATTTGTATGGAGTAAAGTGTGAAATATATACCGATCACAAAAGTTTAAAGTATATATTCACTCAGAAAGAGTTAAACATGAGACAAAGGAGATGGCTGGAATTAATCAAGGATTATGATTGTACAATTCATTACCATCCGGGAAAAGAAAATAAAGTGGCTGATGCTTTGAGTCGAAAAAGTAATGCTTCATTAACAATGTTGCGTTTGGAACGTGATCCTTTGGTTAACGATTTGATGAACTTTGGCATAGAAGTTGTTGGTGCAGGAAGTCCTTCTGTTTTGTTTCAGGTATCAGTGAGATCTTCTCTATCAGATAGAATCAAGCAAGCACAGAAGCGAGACAGTGAGTTGCAGAAAAGGGTAGAGCTGGTTCATAAAGGTAAGTTGCCTGAATTCAACATTGATAATGATTGCGTTTTGAGATTTGGGAAGAGATTGTGTGTGCCTTGTGATTCACAGTTGAAGAGAGAGTTGTTATGTGAAGCTCATAGTTCTCCGTTTTCAGTTCATCCGGGCAGTACTAAGATGTATAGAGATCTGCGGGAGTATTACTGGTGGGATGGAATGAAAAGAGACATTGCTGATTTTACTGTGAAGTGTTTGACTTGTCAGCAGGTTAAAGCAGAGCGGCAGTTACCGAAAGGGATGCTTCAGCCTTTACCAGTGCCAGAGTGGAAATGGAAGAATATATCCATGGACTTTGTTGTTGGATTACTGAGGACATATCGAGGTAATAATGCAATCTGGGTTATTGTTGATCGCTTGACCAAATCTGCCCATTTCCTTGCTATACGATATACTTTCTCTCTTGATAAACTTTCCCGTTTGTATCTTAAAGAGATAGTCAGGTTACATGGAGTTCCTCTCTCCATTGTATCGGATCGTGATCCCAGGTTTACTTCTAACTTTTGGAAAGGCCTTCAGAAGTCTTTGGGTACTGAGTTAAATTTTAGTACAGCTTTTCATCCTCAATCGGATGGGCAGTCAGAACGAACAATTCAGACATTGGAGGATATGCTACGAGCTTGTTCTATGGATTATCAGGGAAGTTGGGACCAACATCTTTCTTTGGTTGAGTTTTCATATAATAACAGTTTTCATTCCAGTATACAGATGGCACCATTTCAGGCATTATATGGGAAGCGGTGTCGAACTCCAGCTTTCTGGGATGAAGTGGGTGAAAGGAAGTTGATGGGACCAGAATTGGTAGAAGAGATGGCAGAAAAAGTTCAGCTGATTCAGAAACACATGAGAACAGCTCAGAGCAGGCAGAAGAGTTATGCGGATAACCGGAGGAAGGATCTATCTTTCGAGGTAGGTGATCATGTTTTTCTCAAGGTTTCTCCTTGGAAAAGCGTGATGAGATTTGGTAAGAAAGGAAAGTTGAGTCCAAGGTTTGTTGGACCATACGAAATTCTGGAGAGAGTTGGATCATTTGCATACCGAGTGGCTTTACCTCCGAGTTTATCTCAGGTACACAATGTTTTTCACGTTTCGATGTTGAGAAAGTATATGCCAGATCCATCTCATGTTTTGAGTCCAGAGGTAGTTCAGCTGGAAGAGAACCTATCTTATGAGGAACAACCGGTCTAGATTCTTGACCACAGGGAGCAAGTGTTACGGAATAAAGTGATTCATCAGGTAAAGGTTTTGTGGAAAAACCACATGATTGAAGAGGCAACATGGGAATCTAAAAATGCAATGAGGGATAAGTACCCCCATTTATTCGATAAGTAAATAAATTGCGGGGACGCAATTTTCTAAAGGGGGGAAGGATGTAACATCCCAAGTAAGTAATGAATAATATATATTTTTATCTATGTTTATTAATGATTAAGATAGTGTTATAGAGGCTTAAAATGAAAATAAATACAATCTTAAGCATGTAATACACTAATATACTTAAAAGATTGTTTTACTGCCTTATGATGGGAAACCCTTTTTGAATCTATATTTTGACAATTTTATAAACTATGTTCGTCAAAATAAACTTATCCTTTATGATTGGGACATCAAAATTTACCTTGTGTGAATTTTTGGTATTTTTCTGACAATGTTCATTTTTTAATGAATAGTGAAAAATACTGCATTTTACATCAAAACTGCTTTTTAACCTAATTTATTTATATGATTAGATTATGTTTTTAATTGGTTTTGAAGTGAAATTAGAATATATTTTTACCATTTTATCCAATGGTGGTCATTGGAATCAATTTCACTTAGAAATTAGACTTAAACTGGTGTCAATCTTTTGATACTTATTGTTTTGTAAAAACACGCTATTTGCTCTGGCAGCGGGAATTAATTATTAAATTAATTAATGTGATTTATATGATTTTAATTTTTTAAAATAGACTTCATTTTTGAATTTGGAATATCAAATATAGCTTAGGGTGAATTTTTGGTAATTTTCTGAAAAACTTCAATTTTTGATGAATAGTGAAAACCACTAAGTGGTACTTATAAAGACTGATTTTCCGTTTAAATGAAATTTTGCCATCATTGTGTTTTGAATTTTGAAAATCCGACATACATGGTTGTCATTAGTATGTAAAATGTGGTTCAATGAGATTATAATAATTTTTTGGTGAATAGTAACTTATTAAGTTCTTAATCGCGATTAGTGTTAATTAGGGTAGTTTAAGGTCTAAATAAGGCTTTAATAATATGAAATGACCTAGACACATGTCCCAACCTCATTGGTTGTGTCATGGCCGACCATGACATTCCATGGGTCAACTTGGGGACCCCATGGATCCACTTTTGTTGGGAAATGACATAAATTACTTTTTATTTAATGTTAAAGTGAAAATGACACAAACATAATATGTTTTACGAAAACAATTTTTAAGTGGGGTTATACAAGTCCAAATTTTGATTATAAATATTCATTGGAAAGATAAAAAGATTTAATATATCATAGTATTTTTTTATAATTTTTAGACATTAAATAAATTAAAATTATTTATGACATAATAATGATGCAGCGATGACATCATTATTTGACGATTTAAATAAAATAGAATGATAATGAAAAATCTAAAACCTACACATGTCCAAAACCAATTGGAAGAGTGGATTTCGAACCCTTATCACCTTATCCACGAATTATATCAATGTGGGACCTTTTAAAACCGAAACACATTTTCAAATAAAGTAATGTTTCTTTACTTTCCAAAAGTGCCCCACCTCTACCTCATTTCACACACTCTTCAAGCCTTTGGCTCGGCCAACCCCTGCCCATTTTCTCTCTCCACATCCCTCTCCTCATCCTAGAGGATTCCCTTTGGGCAGAATCCTTTCAAAGGAAGCCTTTAGGCTCAAATCAAAAGGAGTTACACTTTTTAAGGTAATTCATTCTCTCATGTTCATTTGTTTTATTTTGCTTCTCCAACCCCCTAAACTCTTTTTATTTACTTCTTTTGTAACAACACCAGTATCTTCAATATACTAGGATGTTGTTATATGATTTATTTGAGCTACACTCTCACACAACTACATCAAATGGTTAAATAACATACGGTTTCCGTGGATGGCGAAATTCTGCCTCCCGAAACGATGATTGTTCAACACTCATTTAACACCTTCAAAGGTGGCCATTATGATGTCACTATTTTTATATATGATATATAATATGTTTATGTTTTCCTTAAGCTTCTTTTTTTTTCATTTTGGGCATACCTTTATGGTTTCCATTATGGGTAAACACGATATCTTCATTTTAGGAAGTGCGGACTACCGCCCCCTAAAAGTGATTTGATTCGTTAATACCATATGTGGGATGTGTAAAGGATAAAGTTAATGATATTATATATGTTATTATACTGGAATTATAATATACTCTTATATCATTATGATTCCATTCCAGAAAATATGAAATAGAAATGGAAGTAGCGTTCATGCGTACGTACGGCTTACCGTCTCCATGAACGGTGCATTTCATTTCTTACCTCTAAATTATGTAATGTTATAAATGCATGTATGTACTGGATATATATGACATATATGATATCTACATCATGAATACCATTCTGGATATAATGAACCTTTGACCAAATTAACAACATGTAAGTGTAAGAAGTCTATTTTTGACTTAAGAACCAAATACCGACAAAATGAACATTATTAACTTAACTGATTACATGATGTTCATAACATGGTATAAAAGGAATAATGAACTTGAAAAAGATTCATAATAAAGTAGAGATTAACTCAAGTTTATTATTCAGGAGATTAAAGAACGGTCGAGTCAAGTCGGATACGAGGTATGGGACTTCGTCTCAATCTCCTTTCGTTGAGGCATATTTTATTTTATACACAACTTTCTTTTATACGGTGTATAAACCCCTTTGACTTTTACGTTTATTCAAAAGGAATATTTTTTATACGAAGCGTTTACTAAACGACAAAAGGTAATGTTTTTGTCGTACGTATGCGGCGACAACGACTTCTCCGCCGTCGTGACCGTTATTTGAGTTTCGGCTTCCTCTACAAGCCATACCTTCTTTTTAAAAGAAAAATAAATACCATGTTTTACTTTTCTTTTATTTTATTATTGAAAATGGTTTTCATAATGTTTTTATATCAATGTGTTGTATTGATATCTCATGATTGAAATGTGGAAATTTTATGTTTCCTTTATGCATGTTTTATGTGTTATGATTATGTTATGGTTCTTGGGCATTATTATGAAGACGGGTGGTTCCGTGATAAACTAAGGTCGGGTGAGCCCGTTATAGCTCTCCAATGCATTGGGTAACGTGAAGGAGTGAAACGTTAAGGTTTCTCCGAAGAGATTTTAGGGAATATACTGTGATGGGTATTACAAACGTAACCAAGAGGGTTACTCCCTACGTAAGAATGTTATGAATGCCTCAAGTTACCTTTATGTCTTATGATTTCTATGATTTATTCATGATTTGATGAGGTATGTTAAAGTGATTATGTTTTATGGGTAAAGTATGATTTCACTCTTATGTATGTATGTACCCATGTTTCCTTTCCATGTTTTTATAACCCATACTGAGTTTTTATGCTCATCCCAAGTTTTTGAAATGTTTTTCACAGGTCAAGGGAAAGGTACATGATAAGATGATAGAGTCAAGGATGTGTCAAGAAATAATCCGTGTTTTATTTTAAATGTGTTTCCATTGATGGGAATGAAGAATACTATCTTTATGTAACCACTTTGTTTATATGTGGAATGTAATGCAAGTTTTATGATCTAATTCTCTAAAACTCTAAACCCGAAAAGATCCTCAATGTGTAATCTTGTAATAACTCAAGATTAAGTAAGGTTTAAGGCTGGGGCCTTATAGTTGGTATCAGAGGTCGGTTTAGACAACTTTAGGAGTTAGAAAAGTGTTAAATTATAATATGATTGAAATGATATAGCATTTAAGGATTACCATGTTGCTTCGCCTAAGATATTTCTGTGTTTGGAATGGTTTTCCGCAGAGGAAACAAAGCAGCTATGTTGGGACGACATCAGGAGGAAGATAACCTTCCAAATCAGCAACCTGAGATGGTCGGAATCGGAACTGAACAGTTTGTTGCAGTGATGGCACAGTTGACTCAGGCTATAAATGGTGGTGGTATCCATGCACGAGATCAGCCAGATCAACCGCAGAGGAACATGTCAGTGGTGGATGTCACGACCCGTCCTCGGGGCCCGTGCCGTGACTACCCCAAGCCCGCCTTCCATAGGCCAGGGGCTGGCGACTAGCACCAAAGGCGTAAAATCCCGATAACTGGGAAGGCATTGCCTTTATAAAGAAAACAAGCACCACAGAGTACAAGCGGAAGTAAACACTATGAACAAAAAGAAGAACTGAAAAGTAAAAAGGGGCCGGAAATACAAGCCCAACTGTAAAGTACAACTCGAAAGGGAAAAACAGCGACTGAAAAGTAAAGCTGCTACGCTGAGATGTCCTCTGGAAATCCCACCTGAAGGGTGGGTACAGATAGCTCCTCTGCTCCTCGGGTCCCGCCATCCGCTCCGAGTATGTCCCGCCCAGTGGTCCTCCTCCGGGTACCGCCTCGTCATATAGTCCACCTCCAGGTATCGTCCAGTCCTCGAACCTTCGGCTTCTGTCAGCACTGTCCGTCGTCTGCAACCAACACAACGAGGTGCGGGCATAGCCCGTGCAGGGGTGAGTATAACGATACTCAGTAGGGACCCCGAGACCCTCAAGGTCTCACAAAAACCATCAAGGTTAAACACAAGAAGATCTCAACAGATAAACTCTACTTAGGTATATGCCCATACATATACCTAAGTTATCAAGTAACCCATCTCAATCATGAGGAAACACAAGAATTGTGAAATCGACGGATAACCACTACCCGGGTATATGCCCATACATATACCAAAGTTAGCAAGTGACCCATCTCAATCATAAAGTAACACAGGGTCAAAAGTCTCAGCTCAAACCAGGATTTTCATTATCGAAACCGTAACTGCTGAAGAGCCCCGTCTCTGAAGTGTGCAGTAGTCCTGTCACGACTCCGAGGTACTGCTCACTAACCTAAGACTGCTGAGGTACTCCTCCTGTCGAGTACTGCGGGTTTGCGGCCAACTACCTGGCGCTCCGTCCGCTGAGGTATGTCACCCAAACTCAGTAGTGCACACCCCCTAGTAGCCTGCTGAGGTACTCTCCGGACGAGTACCGCGGGTCTGCACTGTCACACACGTACTCCGTCCGCCATGGGTCTGCACCTCAGAAAGTAGTGCTCCGTCCACTGGGCTAGTCGACTCACTCCAAGTCGAGTCGGTCAAGCAGTCGTCAGGTCTCAGCTAGTTACACGGTCTCCGTACTCTGCACGCTCGTCTCCGGGAGGATCCGCTCCATGAGCTACTGGTCGATACTCCAAGTATCACAAGATCCCGCGAAGAAGTATCTCAAAAGTCCGTCTCGTCACAGGGGTCTCAACGCAACAGACGGCGCGTCGATCGGACGCCCGGTCTGTGAGTTATAAGCCTTTTCGTCCCAGGGGCCCGGTTGGTTTCGTGAGCGAACCAAACCCGGCCGTATCTCAACTGTACCCCGAACTCTCATAGGGTAAACTCATAGGGACCGTTTCTCATCGTGATCATCAACGCCGCTGACGGTTCGTCAGACAGACGTCCTGTCTGAAAGATAACAGCTTTTCCCGTTCCAGGGGCCCGGTTGGATTTCGGTGCGATCCAACCCGGCCACTATCCAACTGCATCCAAAACTCGGGCGGAGGGTGCCAAAAGTTTCGTATCGTCAAGAGGAAGTCAACGAAACAGATGGCGCGTCAATCGGACGCCCGGTCTGTGAGTTATTGGCATTTTCGTCTCCGGGGCCCGGTTGGTTTTTAAGGAAAAACCAACCCGACCGTACTCCACCTGCGTCCGAACCTCGGGCGGAGTATGCCAAAAGATCCGTCTCACTAAAAGGAACACAACGCGACTAACGGCACGTCAATCGGACGTCCGTAGCTCAAGTTATGAGCGTTTCCGCTCCGAAGGCCCGGTTGGTTTCGTGAACGAACCAACCCGGCCAGACTCAAAGTTACCCGAAACCTTGAGTGCGATATATCGAAACGACCGTCTCGATCCAAGGATCGTGTTGCCGCAGACGGTTCGTCATTCGGAGGTCCGAGGCTCAAGTTATGAGCCAAAAACCAAATCAGGTTCGAAACGGGGGGGGGTCCGGGTCCGGGCCGACCCGGCCCGACCCCCCCCCTGGGCGGCGCGGTGGCCGGCGGCGGCGGCCGGCGGCGGCGGACGGCGGCGGCGCGGTGGCCGGCGGCGGCGCGCGGCGGCGGCGGGCGGCGGCGCGGCGGGCCGCGGCGGCGGCGGCGGCGGGCCGCGCTGGCGGCGGCGGCGGGCCGCGCTGGCGGCGGGCCGCACTGGCGGCGACGGGATGCCGCACGCGGGGGGCTTGATTGCCCCCGCTTTCTCCTGGCGGCGCGGCTTAGCCGCGCCGTTTTAAAAAAAACCGCCCCCCTCACATGAGGGGGGCCTGCTTGAGCCGATCCGAGGGGGCAGCCGGCCCCCTCCCTTTAAAATAAAACCGCCCCCCTCATTAAGAGGGGGGTTTTGCCAGATGGCCGGGGAATTAATTCCCCGGTTCCGGCCGGCCAGCCGGCCGGCCGGTTTTCTCCAACGGGACCGGAAAATCCGGTCCCCTCTTCGGCTTCCGACGCCGGCGGCCCGGCCGCCGGTCTTATCTTCCGCCGCGGCCCGGAACCGGCCGCGGTCTTCTCGTCCCGCCGCGGCCCGGAACCGGCCGCGGTCTTCTCGTCCCGCCGCGGCCCGGAACCGGCCGCGGCGTTCGTCACCCGGCACGGTGCGACGGCACCGCGTCCCTTCGCCGTGCTTTGATAATATTCAACGCGGCGCGACGGCGTCGTGTTCTTGTTGTTTCTTCAAAGGTGCGTGCGACGGTATCGCGATGATATTTGCACGTTCATCCGCGTGGTGCGACGGCACCACGCCACTTGCTTCCTCCCGCAAGATAAAAATCAACAAAAACGTTGGAGGGGGGTTCGGCCGTGTTCGTGCGATCCGGCCCCCCTCGCGTTAATAATAATAACGCAACTTAAAGAAAAACATGTCACACGTTAATCTTGATAAAAGCACGATCAAGAATAAAATGAGGAATCCAAAAGAAAACAAAAACCCCTACCTCGGGTTTTAGTTTCAAAGGTTCGGCTACGCTCCGCGGAAGACGACGTCGCGGAGGTCGGGTGTCGCGGTCGTCGTTCGTCAAATCCGTTGACGAAGTGCTATGCCCGAAGAGACACGACGTTGGCGGATCTTCGTTTGCCGACGAAGGTTGTCCGAAGAAGAGATGGCGTCCCCTTCGTTGTCACAGTGAACGAAGAAAGGAGTCGCGGCGTTCTTCGTCGGAAAAGAGAGCGTTCCTCGTCAAGTCTCGAGGAAAGTCAAGATATAAAGAAAGCAACGATCTCAAGAATCTCTACCTCGATAATCACACGTTGGCGGAGTCGTGGAATATTGGTGTCGATTCCCTTGACGTCGGAGGAAGAGTTGTTATCGAAGGCGTTCGTCGCGGAAAACCGACGCGGAAGGGATGACGCGGAAGAAGTACGTCGCGTCGCGGATACGGCGTCGCGGATGGATCGTGTTCTTCGGCGGAGAAGTTCTTCGTTGAAGAACGACGTTCTTCGCGTTCTTCGTTCTTCGAAGGTTCTTCGTCAAAGCTTGGAGATGAAGGGAAAGCTCTCCAAAGACAAACAAAGAACTCTTAATAAAATAAGAATACCACTTATTTTATTAACACACAACTCAAAAGGATTTCAAAAGTTTGAAATTCAAAAGAGTTAACTCCCAAAATTAACTCACTTATTTAATATACAAGAGTTGTATAATTAATAAGAAGTTAAGTTATCAAGCCAACAAGAGGGAGAGTGGGGAGTTGAAAAGGTGGGGGTTCGTGTGGGCCCCACCACACTTAATCCTCCCAAGGGAGGTTAAGTGGGTGTGGGTCCCACTTCCAACCTCCTTTGAGAGGTTTTAAGAAGTTAAAATAAAATTTGTTCTACACAAATTTTATTTAACTCAACTAAAACCCTCAAAAATTAACTTTCAACCCGCAACAAACGCAACTCCCGAAAAGGTCTCTTTAAGCGAATATCGGCGCTGCGAGTTCATCGGTGCCCTCGGATTTCAATTCCGAGCACCGGATCAAAAGTTAGAAATTCCCGCTCGTTCGTTCACTGAACGTACCCGAGCCAAACTTCGGAAACTAATTCCGGGCACTCCGGGCCTCGGAATCAGGTGCCGTCTGAAACCGCGCTCTTGTAAAATTCTAAAGAAAATTAAGAAAAAATTTTCCTTGAATTTTACGGGTCTTTACATTACTCCCACCTCAGGGCTTTACGTCCCCGTAAAGCTACATCAAAAACTAGGGAAACAAAAAGAGGATACTGAGCACGCATCTGAGCCTCCCGCTCCCATGTGCTCTCCTGGAGATTCCCGTGCCGCCATCAGTTGCGCACAAGAGGAATCGATCGTCCATGTAGGACCCGCTCCTGGATGACATGGACCTCTTTTGACGTGGCCCGGACCATCTCTGGTCCCACAAGAGCTGCAAGATTTCTTCTTTGCCGAAAAGAGAAACCTGGTCTCATCCCCTGGATGAACCACATTCTTTGCCTAAAACAGTCAATCCTAACATGGATGATATTAATCCATACCAAGGATGACGTCGTAAGGCCTCGACGCTACTACTAAGAGATCCAACCGTTACTCTCGCCTCCAAGGGTTGAGTCACACTGTCGGCATCAGTGTGTGGTAACTGGTCTCCTCCAGTAGATGTCTCACAAGTGAGGGTCAAGTCAACAGTCAACTGGAACCTCTTAGTAACATCACAAAAGAGGACAGGAAAGAAAACATCACAAAAGAATGCGTCTTTTTATTATTGCAGCTCATAATACAAGACGCTACACAAAAGCAACATCAACATGGAACTAGAAGTACAAAAGACGTAACCACAAGTTCCTCCCCTGTCCACCTGCTCCCAGAGCTCCAGCATTTGTCGCTGCCTCAACCTCGGTGGCTCCTCAAAAGCCTATGGATCAACTGTACGAGGAGTGGGACAGTCACGTGCCAGGTGCCCCTTTCCACCGCACGAGTAACAATGTCCGTTTCTGGCACGCCTGGCTCTGACCCCACCTCGGGTGCCCCGCACCACCGGTCCTAAAACCCGAGATCGCCCAACTGCTCGTCTGGTCCTCCTGGACCTCTGCATCATCTGTCTACTGCCCACAGATGACTCGGCTTCTGATCGAAAAACACGCGTCAAAGGCAGAATCTCCTGTACACGCTCGGGGTGTAGAGATACTGGCACAAACTCCACCCTGAAGAAGGTCTCGAAGTCTTCCCATGCGAAGTCCATCTCATCGCAAAACTGAAACAAGTGGCTCCACCACCTACCTGCTGCTTCCTGAAGGAGGCTGGTAGCAAAGATCACTATGAAGTCTGCCGGCGTCCCCACTAGCCTGAAGACTCTCACCACAGCCTCCAGCCAAACCTCAGCCGCCTGCGGGTCCGTCTCTCCCCGGAACCTGGGTGGCCTCTGGCGCTGGAACTCGTGCAGCGCGCTCAAGCGTCGTGCATCGCCTACTGCTGGGGCTGGTGGCATCGGTGGCCCAACGTATGGTAGTACCGCTGGTGCCTCCGCTGGTGCCTCAACTGCAAGAGGGCCCTGTACCGAAGCCTCGTCGCTCGACAGACTGTCAGTACGCTCATCCCTCCGGGCTCTAGCTGGCTGTCGTCGTGGGGCCATCCTGAAAGAAACAACGTAACACGATCAAACGATTATACCTGGTGAGCTGACCTGGTTTGAGCTGTTTTAAGGGGAAAAACCTTTGAAAACACACACGCAATCAGTGTTTTTGTGCACAAAGTCGGAAATCAGTTGTCAGGGTCCTGGTGTATGGATACGTCGGCCGCCCGCACCAACACTGGACTCCCTGAACTGAAAACCACACTCGGTACTCTTAACACTATTGCTTCACAGAAAGAAACATCAGAGTTATAAGTTCTGCGGTAGAACCGAACTCCTCTGATACCAATTTGTCACGACCCGTCCTCGGGGCCCGTGCCGTGACTACCCCAAGCCCGCCTTCCATAGGCCAGGGGCTGGCGACTAGCACCAAAGGCGTAAAATCCCGATAACTGGGAAGGCATTGCCTTTATAAAGAAAACAAGCACCACAGAGTACAAGCGGAAGTAAACACTATGAACAAAAAGAAGAACTGAAAAGTAAAAAGGGGCCGGAAATACAAGCCCAACTGTAAAGTACAACTCGAAAGGGAAAAACAGCGACTGAAAAGTAAAGCTGCTACGCTGAGATGTCCTCTGGAAATCCCACCTGAAGGGTGGGTACAGATAGCTCCTCTGCTCCTCGGGTCCCGCCATCCGCTCCGAGTATGTCCCGCCCAGTGGTCCTCCTCCGGGTACCGCCTCGTCATATAGTCCACCTCCAGGTATCGTCCAGTCCTCGAACCTTCGGCTTCTGTCAGCACTGTCCGTCGTCTGCAACCAACACAACGAGGTGCGGGCATAGCCCGTGCAGGGGTGAGTATAACGATACTCAGTAGGGACCCCGAGACCCTCAAGGTCTCACAAAAACCATCAAGGTTAAACACAAGAAGATCTCAACAGATAAACTCTACTTAGGTATATGCCCATACATATACCTAAGTTATCAAGTAACCCATCTCAATCATGAGGAAACACAAGAATTGTGAAATCGACGGATAACCACTACCCGGGTATATGCCCATACATATACCAAAGTTAGCAAGTGACCCATCTCAATCATAAAGTAACACAGGGTCAAAAGTCTCAGCTCAAACCAGGATTTTCATTATCGAAACCGTAACTGCTGAAGAGCCCCGTCTCTGAAGTGTGCAGTAGTCCTGTCACGACTCCGAGGTACTGCTCACTAACCTAAGACTGCTGAGGTACTCCTCCTGTCGAGTACTGCGGGTTTGCGGCCAACTACCTGGCGCTCCGTCCGCTGAGGTATGTCACCCAAACTCAGTAGTGCACACCCCCTAGTAGCCTGCTGAGGTACTCTCCGGACGAGTACCGCGGGTCTGCACTGTCACACACGTACTCCGTCCGCCATGGGTCTGCACCTCAGAAAGTAGTGCTCCGTCCACTGGGCTAGTCGACTCACTCCAAGTCGAGTCGGTCAAGCAGTCGTCAGGTCTCAGCTAGTTACACGGTCTCCGTACTCTGCACGCTCGTCTCCGGGAGGATCCGCTCCATGAGCTACTGGTCGATACTCCAAGTATCACAAGATCCCGCGAAGAAGTATCTCAAAAGTCCGTCTCGTCACAGGGGTCTCAACGCAACAGACGGCGCGTCGATCGGACGCCCGGTCTGTGAGTTATAAGCCTTTTCGTCCCAGGGGCCCGGTTGGTTTCGTGAGCGAACCAAACCCGGCCGTATCTCAACTGTACCCCGAACTCTCATAGGGTAAACTCATAGGGACCGTTTCTCATCGTGATCATCAACGCCGCTGACGGTTCGTCAGACAGACGTCCTGTCTGAAAGATAACAGCTTTTCCCGTTCCAGGGGCCCGGTTGGATTTCGGTGCGATCCAACCCGGCCACTATCCAACTGCATCCAAAACTCGGGCGGAGGGTGCCAAAAGTTTCGTATCGTCAAGAGGAAGTCAACGAAACAGATGGCGCGTCAATCGGACGCCCGGTCTGTGAGTTATTGGCATTTTCGTCTCCGGGGCCCGGTTGGTTTTTAAGGAAAAACCAACCCGACCGTACTCCACCTGCGTCCGAACCTCGGGCGGAGTATGCCAAAAGATCCGTCTCACTAAAAGGAACACAACGCGACTAACGGCACGTCAATCGGACGTCCGTAGCTCAAGTTATGAGCGTTTCCGCTCCGAAGGCCCGGTTGGTTTCGTGAACGAACCAACCCGGCCAGACTCAAAGTTACCCGAAACCTTGAGTGCGATATATCGAAACGACCGTCTCGATCCAAGGATCGTGTTGCCGCAGACGGTTCGTCATTCGGAGGTCCGAGGCTCAAGTTATGAGCCAAAAACCAAATCAGGTTCGAAACGGGGGGGGGTCCGGGTCCGGGCCGACCCGGCCCGACCCCCCCCCTGGGCGGCGCGGTGGCCGGCGGCGGCGGCCGGCGGCGGCGGACGGCGGCGGCGCGGTGGCCGGCGGCGGCGCGCGGCGGCGGCGGGCGGCGGCGCGGCGGGCCGCGGCGGCGGCGGCGGCGGGCCGCGCTGGCGGCGGCGGCGGGCCGCGCTGGCGGCGGGCCGCACTGGCGGCGACGGGATGCCGCACGCGGGGGGCTTGATTGCCCCCGCTTTCTCCTGGCGGCGCGGCTTAGCCGCGCCGTTTTAAAAAAAACCGCCCCCCTCACATGAGGGGGGCCTGCTTGAGCCGATCCGAGGGGGCAGCCGGCCCCCTCCCTTTAAAATAAAACCGCCCCCCTCATTAAGAGGGGGGTTTTGCCAGATGGCCGGGGAATTAATTCCCCGGTTCCGGCCGGCCAGCCGGCCGGCCGGTTTTCTCCAACGGGACCGGAAAATCCGGTCCCCTCTTCGGCTTCCGACGCCGGCGGCCCGGCCGCCGGTCTTATCTTCCGCCGCGGCCCGGAACCGGCCGCGGTCTTCTCGTCCCGCCGCGGCCCGGAACCGGCCGCGGTCTTCTCGTCCCGCCGCGGCCCGGAACCGGCCGCGGCGTTCGTCACCCGGCACGGTGCGACGGCACCGCGTCCCTTCGCCGTGCTTTGATAATATTCAACGCGGCGCGACGGCGTCGTGTTCTTGTTGTTTCTTCAAAGGTGCGTGCGACGGTATCGCGATGATATTTGCACGTTCATCCGCGTGGTGCGACGGCACCACGCCACTTGCTTCCTCCCGCAAGATAAAAATCAACAAAAACGTTGGAGGGGGGTTCGGCCGTGTTCGTGCGATCCGGCCCCCCTCGCGTTAATAATAATAACGCAACTTAAAGAAAAACATGTCACACGTTAATCTTGATAAAAGCACGATCAAGAATAAAATGAGGAATCCAAAAGAAAACAAAAACCCCTACCTCGGGTTTTAGTTTCAAAGGTTCGGCTACGCTCCGCGGAAGACGACGTCGCGGAGGTCGGGTGTCGCGGTCGTCGTTCGTCAAATCCGTTGACGAAGTGCTATGCCCGAAGAGACACGACGTTGGCGGATCTTCGTTTGCCGACGAAGGTTGTCCGAAGAAGAGATGGCGTCCCCTTCGTTGTCACAGTGAACGAAGAAAGGAGTCGCGGCGTTCTTCGTCGGAAAAGAGAGCGTTCCTCGTCAAGTCTCGAGGAAAGTCAAGATATAAAGAAAGCAACGATCTCAAGAATCTCTACCTCGATAATCACACGTTGGCGGAGTCGTGGAATATTGGTGTCGATTCCCTTGACGTCGGAGGAAGAGTTGTTATCGAAGGCGTTCGTCGCGGAAAACCGACGCGGAAGGGATGACGCGGAAGAAGTACGTCGCGTCGCGGATACGGCGTCGCGGATGGATCGTGTTCTTCGGCGGAGAAGTTCTTCGTTGAAGAACGACGTTCTTCGCGTTCTTCGTTCTTCGAAGGTTCTTCGTCAAAGCTTGGAGATGAAGGGAAAGCTCTCCAAAGACAAACAAAGAACTCTTAATAAAATAAGAATACCACTTATTTTATTAACACACAACTCAAAAGGATTTCAAAAGTTTGAAATTCAAAAGAGTTAACTCCCAAAATTAACTCACTTATTTAATATACAAGAGTTGTATAATTAATAAGAAGTTAAGTTATCAAGCCAACAAGAGGGAGAGTGGGGAGTTGAAAAGGTGGGGGTTCGTGTGGGCCCCACCACACTTAATCCTCCCAAGGGAGGTTAAGTGGGTGTGGGTCCCACTTCCAACCTCCTTTGAGAGGTTTTAAGAAGTTAAAATAAAATTTGTTCTACACAAATTTTATTTAACTCAACTAAAACCCTCAAAAATTAACTTTCAACCCGCAACAAACGCAACTCCCGAAAAGGTCTCTTTAAGCGAATATCGGCGCTGCGAGTTCATCGGTGCCCTCGGATTTCAATTCCGAGCACCGGATCAAAAGTTAGAAATTCCCGCTCGTTCGTTCACTGAACGTACCCGAGCCAAACTTCGGAAACTAATTCCGGGCACTCCGGGCCTCGGAATCAGGTGCCGTCTGAAACCGCGCTCTTGTAAAATTCTAAAGAAAATTAAGAAAAAATTTTCCTTGAATTTTACGGGTCTTTACAGTGGAACATTTCATGAGGCAACATCCCCCATCATTCAGAGGATCATCTGACCCTGTGCAAGCTGAAGGTTGGATTAAAGCACTAGAGAAGATTTTTGATGTCATGGGGTGTTCAGAACATCAAAAGGTTAGTCTTGCTGTTTACCGTTTTGAAGGTGAAGCTGATCAGTGGTGGTCGATGGTGAAAAATATAAGGGATAGTGATGAGATTGAGGATCTTCACTGGGATGAATTCAAAGGTATGTTTCTTGAGAAATATTTTCCTAAGGTGGTTCGTCTTAGGATGGAAAAACAGTTCCTAGAATTGAGGCAGGAGGATGATTCAGTGGCTGCTTATGAAGAAAGGTTCACTCGATTGGCAAGGTATGCTCCAAATTTTATTCGAGACCTTGATAGTAAAATCAATCGTTTTTACTCAGGATTAAAGCCAAAATATCGAAGGGCATTAGCTTCTCGTGAGTTTAAAAGTTATGAAAAGATTGTTCGATGTGCTGAGAAGGTGGAAATGGAGTTTGCCGATGACCAAGTGTTCTATAACAACCAGCAGAAGAAGAGACCGAGGTGGCAGGAGAAAGGTAAGAATTCTTCAAAAAATTCTGATGGTAAGAGAACTAAGTTTCCAGTTTGTGATAAATGTGGCAAAAGGCATGATGGGGAATGTCTTCTGAATTCTGGAAAGTGCTACCGATGTGGTAAGATGGGACATAAGGCTCGTGATTGCACTGAAAAGGATCAAGGTGAAGGTAAGAACATATTTTATTTACAGTTAGTGAAATTTTTTAAGTGCAATGAGATGGGTCACTATGCAAATGAGTGTCCGGCAAAGAGCTTCAGTGATGGGAAGCAGTTAGACTACAAGCAGAAAGGGGTGGTGAAATCCTTTGCAACTACTTCAGCAGATGTCGGTCCATCAAATAGAGATTCGTAGTTTCCATGGTTTTGCAGGCTATTACCGAAGGTTTGTTAGAAATTTTTCACGTTTATCTAGTCCAATGACTAAGCTAACTCGGAAGGGTGTTAAGTTTATCTGGACAAAAGAATATGATGATTGTTTTCAGGAATTGAAAAGAAGATTGGTGAATGCTCCAGTTTTGGAACTACCTTCCAGGAATGGTGAGTTTGTTATATACAGTGATGCTTCATTGAAAGGACTTGGTTGCGTCCTAATGCAGAATGATCAGGTAATTGCTTATGCTTCACGACAGTTGAAAACTCATGAGGTAAATTACCCTACACATGATTTGGAATTAGCTGCTGTTGTTTTTGCTTTAAAAATTTGGAGGCATCATTTGTATGGAGTAAAGTGTGAAATATATACCGATCACAAAAGTTTAAAGTATATATTCACTCAGAAAGAGTTAAACATGAGACAAAGGAGATGGCTGGAATTAATCAAGGATTATGATTGTACAATTCATTACCATCCGGGAAAAGCAAATAAAGTGGCTGATGCTTTGAGTCGAAAAAGTAATGCTTCATTAACAATGTTGCGTTTGGAACGTGATCCTTTGGTTAACGATTTGATGAACTTTGGCATAGAAGTTGTTGGTGCAGGAAGTCCTTCTGTTTTGTTTCAGGTATCAGTGAGATCTTCTCTATCAGATAGAATCAATCAAGCACAGAAGCGAGACAGTGAGTTGCAGAAAAGGGTAGAGCTGGTTCATAAAGGTAAGTTGCCTGAATTCAACATTGATAATGATTGCGTTTTGAGATTTGGGAAGAGATTGTGTGTGCCTTGTGATTCACAGTTGAAGAGAGAGTTGTTATGTGAAGCTCATAGTTCTCCGTTTTCAGTTCATCCGGGCAGTACTAAGATGTATAGAGATCTGCGGGAGTATTACTGGTGGGATGGAATGAAAAGAGACATTGCTGATTTTACTGTGAAGTGTTTGACTTGTCAGCAGGTTAAAGCAGAGCGGCAGTTACCGAAAGGGATGCTTCAGCCTTTACCAGTGCTAGAGTGGAAATGGAAGAATATATCCATGGACTTTGTTGTTGGATTACTGAGGACATATCGAGGTAATAATGCAATCTGGGTTATTTTTGATCGCTTGACCAAATCTGCCCATTTCCTTGCTATACGAGATACTTTCTCTCTTGATAAACTTTCCCGTTTGTATCTTAAAGAGATAGTCAGGTTACATGGATTTCCTCTCTCCATTGTATCGGATCGTGATCCCAAGTTTACTTCTAACTTTTGGAAAGGCCTTCAGAAGTCTTTGGGTACTGAGTTAAATTTTAGTACATCTTTTCATCCTCAATCGGATGGGCAGTCAGAACGAACAATTCAGAAATTGGAGGATATGCTACGAGCTTGTTCTATGGATTATCAGGGAAGTTGGGACCAACATCTTTCTTTGGTTGAGTTTTCATATAATAACAGTTTTCATTCCAGTATACAGATGGCACCATTTCAGGCATTATATGGGAAGCGGTGTCGAACTCCAGCTTTCTGGGATGAAGTGGGTGAAAGGAAGTTGATGGGACCAGAATTGGTAGAAGAGATGGCAGAAAAAGTTCAGCTGATTCAGAAACACATGAGAACAGCTCAGAGCAGGCAGAAGAGTTATGCGGATAACCGGAGGAAGGATCTATCTTTCGAGGTAGGTGATCATGTTTTTCTCAAGGTTTCTCCTTGGAAAAGCGTGATGAGATTTGGTAAGAAAGGAAAGTTGAGTCCAAGGTTTGTTGGACCATACGAAATTCTGGAGAGAGTTGGATCATTTGCATACCGAGTGGCTTTACCTCCAAGTTTATCTCAGGTACACAATGTTTTTCACGTTTCGATGTTGAGAAAGTATATGCCAGATCCATCTCATGTTTTGAGTCCAGAGGTAGTTCAGCTGGAAGAGAACCTATCTTATGAGGAACAACCGGTCTAGATTCTTGACCACAGGGAGCAAGTGTTACGGAATAAAGTGATTCATCAGGTAAAGGTTTTGTGGAAAAACCACATGATTGAAGAGGCAACATGGGAATCTGAAAATGCAATGAGGGATAAGTACCCCCATTTATTCGATAAGTAAATAAATTGCGGGGACGCAATTTTCTAAAGGGGGGAAGGATGTAACATCCCAAGTAAGTAATGAATAATATATATTTTTATCTATGTTTATTAATGATTAATATAGTGTTATAGAGGCTTAAAATGAAAATAAATACAATCTTAAGCATGTAATACACTAATATACTTAAAAGATTGTTTTACTGCCTTATGATGGGAAACCCTTTTTGAATCTATATTTTGACAATTTTATAAACTATGTTCGTCAAAATAAACTTATCCTTTATGATTGGGACATCAAAATTTACCTTGTGTGAATTTTTGGTATTTTTCTGACAATGTTCATTTTTTAATGAATAGTGAAAAATACTACATTTTACATCAAAACTGCTTTTTAACCTAATTTATTTATATGATTAGATTATGTTTTTAATTGGTTTTTAAGTGAAATTAGAATATATTTTTACCATTTTATCCAATGGTGGTCATTGGAATCAATTTCACTTAGAAATTAGACTTAAACTGGTGTCAATCTTTTGATACTTATTGTTTTGTAAAAACACGCTATTTGCTCTGGCAGCGGGAATTAATTATTAAATTAATTAATGTGACTTATATGATTTTAGTTTTTTAAAATAGACTTCATTTTTGAATTCTGAATATCAAATATAGCTTAGGGTGAATTTTTGGTAATTTTCTGAAAAACTTCAATTTTTGATGAATAGTGAAAACCACTAAGTGGTACTTATAAAGACTGATTTTCCGTTTAAATGAAATTTTGTCATCATTGTGTTTTGAATTTTGAAAATCCGACATACATGGTTGTCATTAGTATGTAAAATGTGGTTCAATGAGATTATAATAATTTTTTGGTGAATAGTAACTTATTAAGTTCTTAATCGCGATTAGTGTTAATTAGGGTAGTTTAAGGTCTAAATAAGGCTTTAATAATATGAAATGACCTAGACACATGTCCCAACCTCATTGGTTGTGTCATGGCCGACCATGACATGCCATGGGTCAACTTGGGGACCCCATGGATCCACTTTTGTTGGGAAATGACATAAATTACTTTTTATTTAATGTTAAAGTGAAAATGACACAAACATAATATGTTTTACGAAAAAAAAATTTAAGTGGGGTTATACAAGTCCAAATTTTGATTATAAATATTCATTGGAAAGATAAAAAGATTTAATATATCATAGTATTTTTTTTATAATTTTTAGACATTAAATAAATTAAAATTATTTATGACATAATAATGATGCAGCGATGACATCCTTATTTGACGATTTAAATAAAATAGAATGATAATGAAAAATCTAAAACCTACACATGGCCAAAACCAATTGGAAGAGTGGATTTCGAACCCTTATCACCTTATCCACGAATTATATCAATGTGGGGCCTTTTAAAACCGAAACACATTTTCAAATAAAGTAATGTTTCTTTACTTTCCAAAAGTGCCCCACCTCTACCTCATTACACACACTCTTCAAGCCTTTGGCTCGGCCAACCCCTGCCCATTTTCTCTCTCCACATCCCTCTCCTCATCCTAGAGGATTCCCTTTGGGCAGAATCCTTTCAAAGGAAGCCTTTAGGCTCAAATCAAAAGGAGTTACACTTTTTAAGGTAATTCGTTCTCTCATGTTCATTTGTTTTATTTTGCTTCTCCAACCCCCTAAACTCTTTTTATTTACTTCTTTTGTAACAACACCATTATCTTCAATATACTAGGATGTTGTTATATGATTTATTTGAGCTACACTCTCACACAACTACATCAAATGGTTAAATAACATACGGTTTCCGTGGATGGCGAAATTCTGCCTCCCGAAACGATGATTGTTCAACACTCATTTAACACCTTCAATGGTGGCCATTATGATGTCACTATTTTTATATATGATATATAATATGTTTATGTTTTCCTTAAGCTTCTGTTTTTTTTCATTTTGGGCATACCTTTATGGTTTCCATTATGGGTAAACACGATATCTTCATTTTAGGAAGTGCAGACTACCGCCCCCTAAAAGTGATTTGATTCGTTAATACCATATGTGGGATGTGTAAAGGATAAAGTTAATGATATTATATATGTTATTATACTGGAATTATAATATACTCTTATATCATTATGATTCCATTCCAGAAAATATGAAATAGAAATGGAAGTAGCGTTCATGCGTACGTACGGCTTACCGTCTCCATGAACGGTGCATTTCATTTCTTACCTCTAAATTATGTAATGTTATAAATGCATGTATGTACTGGATATATATGACATATATGATATCTACATCATGAATACCATTCTGGATATAATGAACCTTTGACCAAATTAACAACATGTAAGTGTAAGAAGTCTATTTTTGACTTAAGAACTAAATACCGACAAAATGAACATTATTAACTTAACTGATTACATGATGTTCATAACATGGTATAAAAGGAATAATGAACTTGAAAAAGATTCATAATCAAGTAGAGATTAACTCAAGTTTATTATTCAGGAGATTAAATAACGGTCGAGTCAAGTCGGATACGAGGTATGGGACTTCGTCTCAATCTCCTTTCGTTGAGGCATATTTTATTTTATACACAACTTTCTTTTATACAGTGTATAAACCCCTTTGACTTTTACGTTTATTCAAAAGGAATATTTTTTATACGAAGCGTTTACTAAACGACAAAAGGGAATGTTTTTGTCGTACGTATGCGGCGACAACGACTTCTCCGCCGTCGTGACCGTTATTTGAGTTTCGGCTTCCTCTACAAGCCATACCTTCTTTTTAAAAGAAAAATAAATACCATGTTTTACTTTTCTTTTATTTTAGTATTGAAAATGGTTTTCATAATGTTTTTATATCAATGTGTTGTATTGATATCTCATGATTGAAATGTGGAAATTTTATGTTTCCTTTATGCATGTTTTATGTGTTATGATTATGTTATGGTTCTTGGGCATTATTATGAAGACGGGTGGTTCCGTGATAAACTAAGGGCGGGTGAGCCCGTTATAGCTCTCCAATGCATTGGGTAACGCGAAGGAGTGAAACGTTAAGGTTTCTCCGAAGAGATTTTAGGGAATATACTGTGATGGGTATTCCAAACGTAACCAAGAGTGTTACTCCCTACGTAAGAATGTTATGAATGCCTCAAGTTACCTTTATGTCTTATGATTTCTATGATTTATTCATGATTTGATGAGGTATGTTAAAGTGATTATGTTTTATGGGTAAAGTATGATTTCACTCTTATGTATGTATGTATCCATGTTTCCTTTCCATGTTTTTATAACCCATACTGAGTTTTTATGCTCATCCCAAGTTTTTGAAATGTTTTTCACAGGTCAAGGGAAAGGTACATGATAAGATGATAGAGTCAAGGATGTGTCAAGAAATAATCCGTGTTTTATTTTAAATGTGTTTCCATTGATGGGAATGAAGAATACTATCTTTATGTAACCACTTTGTTTATATGTGGAATGTAATGCAAGTTTTATGATCTAATTCTCTAAAACTCTAAACCCGAAAAGATCCTCAATGTGTAATCTTGTAATAACTCAAGATTAAGTAAGGTTTAAGGCTGGGGCCTTATAATAATAGTTTCTTCTTCCATGGGGATTTGTGGAAATAGTTCTTATACCAACTCTTGTGTACCTTGATACTTGACTTCATTGAAGTATATCTCACTCTCACTATCTCTTTTAGATATGTGCTCCCTTTCAAATAATATGTTGTGCCTTTCCACTATAACCTTTTGTCTGAGGGGTCATATAGGTAATATCCCCTTGTTTCCTTGGGATATCCTATAAAGGTACACTTTGTTCATTAGAGTGAAAGTTTTTTACCTAAAGAGGAATTAACAAATGATTTGAAATCCCACAAATGTAAGTATGATAGAACCGATTTCTTTCCATTCCATAATTGGTATGGTATACCATATGCCGCTTTAGTTGGCACTTGGTTTAGTATTTTTTATTCTGTTTGTAACATGTATCCCCAAAAGGATAATAGAATACTTGCATGATTCATTATTGATATCATCGTGTCTAACAAGGTGTGGTTCCTCATGTTTCTTACACTATTACATTGATGCTTATAAAGAGTAGTGAGTTGATATAGTATCCCAAACTCCCATAAATAATCAATGAATTATTGATTAAGATATTCTCCACCATAATGTGAGAGGAGTTTCTTAATATTCTTACCAATCTGGTTCTCAACTACATTCTTGTATTCCTTGAATTTATTAAAAGAATCTGAATTATATCTTAGTAAGTAGATATATCCATATCTATTAAAATTTTCAGTAAAAGTTATGAAGTATAAGTACCCACCCCTTGATTCAATAGGAAATGGTCCAAACACATCGATATAAACTAATTCAAGAAGCTCTTTAGTCTTTCTCCTTTCCCATAAAATGGGGATTTGGTCATTTTACCTTGTAAACATGCATGACATGCACCAAGTGGTTTTGGTTCAAAAGAATATTAATATCTATCTTGATGTACTTTATTCAAGAACTTTTTGTTTAGATGACCTAGAGAGTGATGCCAAAGTTGGGTCTGGTGTGATTCGTGTGAGGTTGTTTTGTTATCGATTGTCGTTGCTTGGTTTATGTTGTCCAGCACATAAAGACCGTTATATAATTGTGTCTTACCATAACAAATATTATCTTTATAAAATAAGCAACATTTATTTCCAAATTTGAATCTAGTATGGATACTTATATAATGATGTTGGTAACTAAAGTAACATAATAATAACACTTTAAAACCATGATCATCTTGGTTGGCAATATGAGGTGGTAGTCACTGATAGTTACAAAAGTAAGTTTATCTTTGTTGGCTGCTCGTAGATCTACCTCTCCTTGATCAATCTTTTTAAATCTTCTTGGTTCATGTATTTGAATACATATGTGAGCACCACAAGTTGTATCTAATACCCAATTTGTTGAAATAGATAAATTGCACATGATAACAGATGCACATGAATCTTATCCTTGCTTCTTTGACTGGGTGCAGTTTTTATTCCAGTGGCCCTTATTTCCACATTCAAAATAGATAGCATCATTTTCCTTTTTTTTCATTTGATCTTCTTCTTCTTAGAAGGGTGTGAAGAATCTTTGGGCTTAAATATCTTCTCTTTCCCATTCTGTTTGTTTACCATAAGAATGAAATATTTTTCATGCTTTTATCCTTATATACTTAGTGAAGGGGAGTAATAATATCTAGAAAATACTTCTCAATGTTGTTCATATTAAAATTTACAACAAAGTTGGAGAATATCTAATGAAGTGATTCTAGAATGAGATCAGTGCTCAATTCTTCAGAAAGTTTAAACCCTAGAGCCTATAGGCTCTTGACTGCGTTGTCATGACACGTCAAATTGATAGTGATTTAAAGAAGATTTTGTAGTCTATGGAAGACCCTGGGTCATCTCTCAAGGATCATTGATGGGTTTTTAGTGTGTATTTTTAATAAAAATTACTAAAAGAGGGGTGGTTTTGAAAACAGTTTCAAGAAAGTAACTTAGTTTAAAGAGTTATAAAGTTGAAATACCAAGTGTATTTTGAATAATATGAGATAAAGGGTTTATTTTGAGTTCACTGCACACATTTCAAGTTCATTATTCTTGGATATTAATTAGGGTTTTTTGTAAGTCTTTGGTTGAAATTAATCGGAATCTAGATTAATTTCCAAGCTTTTATATCAATTCACATTGAGACAAACCTTAACATAACAATCGTATAGATAAGGGCCAGATATCATGCATGGTATAATAAATTGAAAATAAAATTGAAATATCAAATAAGTGGGGAAGAAAATGATTCTTCTGTTTTCCAATCAGAACAACTCAAGTCATTCACTCAAAACCTCACATCGATCAGTTAAAAGTAAAGAGCATTTCATTCAGTTAAATAAAACAAAGATAAATCAAAGTAAGATACTTCTGAATGAAATTTTTTCAAACCCAAAATGCATCAAACCAGTAGTAGTACAAGTGTTGGAACTCCCTTTACAAGATGTGTATCTCCCTCACAACGAACACCCACCAATTAGCCCAACATCTAGAGGAGGAGGAAAGTTGAGTGTAACTCCTTCTTCATACTTGATCACCCTATGAGGATAGGGGCCTCCATAACTTCTAGGATTATGAGGAGACTCTTCTAGGACTCCAAAATGGAAGATCTTGGCTCTTGGTTCAAACTTGAAAATGTGGTTCCGTTGGTTCCCTTTTATATCCAAAATGGTAAGTGGTTTTGAGAACCCGGTTTTGGTAATACCATTTGAGTCTCGGTTTCGGAAAAGTAAATGGCCATATCACAACTTGGACAAAAGAATAGAGTTGTTGGAAGGAATATTTAATATTTCCCTGTAATGTTTTGGCAGCCATTGGACATTTTCATTTGGATATATTGTCAAACTATTGAACCAAACTTATGAATTCGTGCAGATTATGTCCCATAGAAAGAATGGTTCGGATGGGACCTTTAATGGATGAATGGAAATTTTTTTACTTGAGAAGAGTTGTATTCCATGATGTTTTGAAGCACACCACAAAGTTTTAGACTATTTTTTATGTACATAATTCTTGTAATTATCAAAACAATGTACTGATATCCATGGGATGTCATGTAGTTTAGCCCATTTTTCTTCTAGATCATCTCTGGGGCCTCCAAATCACCTCTACCTTCAATGAAAATATCAAAACAAGTATAATTACCCCTTTTAACAATGATGAAAAAAATTAATCGAACTTGAAGTGAAATTTGTTATTATATTTTAAATTTACAATACAAATTCAGTTTAATACAATGGTGTAAGGGTGAAAATGAAACAATGAATCGTGGTGCGATCACACCCCCACACCTAAACATTTTCACTCCTGGGAAAAGTCCTATATCCTAAACAAGCCTCATTACTGAATAAAAGGTGATAAAAGTTCCAAGATTATTCTAAAATTAAATTCATCATGTATCATTTATGAAATCATTTTTCCTATCATTTTTCTTCTCTCGCATTCGAATTTGTTCAAATTCATTTGTCCACCCATGCAATATGATGCAGCCTACCTTACTTAGAAATTTTCTCTCTTCAATCAAGGAACATATGAAAGTGGAGTTATTCTATTTTCCCAGAGTTCATGTGATCTTACCATATTCTTGTCAAGATTCTAGGTTCTCTACAGGTAGAAACTAGTGTTCTACTCAATAGGACTTCCAACAGATTGTTCTAAGGTTCAAGGGTTGGTATGATTTAATGTATAAAATATCTGAGGAAGAAGATGAGTGTTTAATATCTTAAGTATAAAACATTTCAAAATTCAGAAAGTGTTCACAATTAATGTACACACTCATACCCTCAAAAAGTGTATCACTTCCAACTCACTGTCCCCGTTATCTATTTGTGTGGGTCACATCCAATCAGTGAATAATAATGAATAAACTTCCTCTTTTCTCCATTAGTTTTTTTCTTTTTGTTATGTTTTTTTTTCAATGTACAGAACTATTTTCTCTTTTTTTTACATTTTTTATTAGATATAAATATGGGAAAAAATTTAAAACAATGATACAATATGTCTTATGAACCCACTATCCAAGGAAAATGTAGGGAACCTTTATATCAACCCATAACAATGATTAATTCCTGATAATTCCTATGGAAACACCCTCTCCCCCATACTTTTTGAAATTAAAACAAGAATGTACACAAGGGATGGGTAGGTAGGGATAAATAATCTTGTGATGTGGCTAACTAATAGGAATTTCATGGTATTTAAGGCTTAAGAAGGGTAAAATGTCAAGGTGGCCAAAAATAGAGGTTAATTGTACAAAGGGATTTTCAATGAATGATGGAATCTATCATGAATGTAGCACACTTGAATCTTATAGCTTCAAATAGAATCAAGGAAATTTCTAGTTTCTTTATATGACCCAATACTCTCAAGAAAGTGATTAAAAGTAAGAATATGCAATAAAGGGCTTAGAATGTATCTCAGGTAAGGGATTAAAATATTGGTCAATGCTAATGAGGCATGGGTTTCAAAAAACTATTAAACAAATAAGAATGATTTGAAAATATAAATTCTAGAAAAATATTCCAAATCAACATTCATTTGAAAAAAAATAAAAATTTGTGAAATTTTCCACACACTCGACTCAAGAATGAAAAATTATTTGGAATTATTTTAAAAAGGGAATATTTTTCCATGATGAAATTAACATTCTGGAACAAAAGTGAGGGATAAAATAGGGGGAAAGTGACAATAATATTCAAAAATAAAGAAAATAAAGAAGAAGAAAAATTGATGAAAATTCCTAACTAACATGGGAATATACTCATCCCCCCACACCTAGAACATGTAGTGTCCTCACTATAAAAAATAGAATGTGGGGAGGAAGGATAAATCTTGGTAGGTTTCATTCATAAGTCACTTCTTGAACATGGATTTCCTCTATCAGGGACTCCATAATGGTTTCATGAAAGTGATTCATTCGCTTCCCATTGACAGTGAAGGTTTGCTTAGTTTCTTCATTTTGAACCTGAACAACACTAAATGGAGAGACATTGGTAATAGTGTATGGTCCAAACCAATAGGAACGAAGCTTACTGAGATGCAATTTCAGCCTTGAATTGTAGAGGAGGATATTCTGCCCAATTTGGAACTGACGATGAAGGATAAGGAGATCATTGGTAGCCTTGGTTCGCTCCTTATAAATCATGGAGTTCTCATATGCATCTATTCTCATTTCCTCTGGCTCATGAATCTATAACTTCCTTTGAGAACCTGCACTGGAAAGATTAGAGTTGCATTGTTTGATGGCCCAGTAGGCCCAGTGCTCAATCTCAATAGGTAGGTGACAATTCTTTCCAAAAACAAGCCTATAAAGTGACATTCCAATTGGGGTTTTAAAAGAAGTATGGTAATCCCATATTGAATCATCAAGTCTAAGACTCCAATCTTTTCTATTGGGTTGAACCATTTTTTCAAGAATTTGTTTTACCTCTCTATTTGACACCTCAGTTTGACCATTGTCATGTGGGTGATAAGTAGTAGACACTTGATGACCGACCCCATATCGACGCAAAATTTATTGCATTGTTCAGTTGTAGAAATGAGAACCCTAGTCACTGGTGACGAATCTAGGTAAGCCAAACCTATAGAAATTTTGGGTTCTCAGAAATTCTACAATTGTTTTTGAATCATCTGTTCTTTTGGATCATGCCTCTACCCATTTTGACACATAATCAACTTCTAAAAGAATGTATAAGTTTCCAAAGGAATTGGGAAATGGCCCCATAAATTTAATGAACCAAACATTAAAAATTTCATGAAAGAGTAATGGTTGCTATGGAATTTCATTTCTTTTAGAGACATTACTCATTCTTTGACAATGAGGAAAAGATTTAAAAAAATCATGGGCATCCTGAAAAATTGTTGTCCAAAAGAGACCATAATCAAGGACTTTGAGAGCAGTCCGTTGGGGACCAAAGTGGCCCCCACAAGAAAGAGTGTGATAGAATCTAAGGACAGACTTAAACTTGCTATCAGGAACACAACTCCTAAGTACTTGATCACTACATGTGCGCTAGAGGTATGGGTCATCCCAAATATACCAACAAGACTCATGTTTTAGACGAATGGCTTGGTTTTTGTAGAAATCAGTAAGAATGCAAGATGCTACCATATAATTTATAATTTTTGCATACCAAGGAATATCATCTTGCACTCGGTACAATTTCTCATCAGGAAACATGTCTTTTATAGGAATAAAAGGGGATGAGTCAATGTTTAAGGATGGGGGAATCCTACTGGTATGGTCAGCCACCACATTCTCTGCTCCTTTTTATCTCTAATTTCTATATTGAATTATTAAAGGAGGAGAATCCAGTGAATGAGATGTGGTTTGGCTTCCGGTTTCTTTAAGATATACCGGAGGGTTTCATGGTCTGAGAATACAATGACTTTGGACCCTAAAATTTATGGCCTAAATTTATCCAAGGAAAACACTATGGAAAGGAATTCTTTTTCAGTTGTGGTGTAGTTTACTTGGGAAGGGTCCAGTGTGTATGAGGCATAATCTATGACATGTGGAGCTTGGTTAACCCCTTGTGACAAGATTACCTCAACTGCATAGTTAGAGGCATTACACATGATTTCAAATGGTAAATCCTATTAAGGTGGTTGGATTATTGGGGGTGACGTGAAACTCTGTTTTAATTTATTAAAATATTCCTTTAATTCTTTATCAAAAACAAATTCCTTTTCTTTTTGGAGAAATCAAGATAGGGGGAGTGAAATTTTTCTAAAGTCACGAATGAAACGACGGTAAAATCCAACATGACCTAGGAAATATCACACATCCCATACATTTTTAGGCAATGGTAAGGAAGAAATGACATCCACTTTTGATTTATCTACTTGG
Organism: Viscum album; assembly: GCA_963277665.1. Lineage (NCBI taxonomy): Eukaryota > Viridiplantae > Streptophyta > Magnoliopsida > Santalales > Viscaceae > Viscum > Viscum album. Next base: position 715,021,312 of record OY728128.1, on the reverse strand, counting down.
ATACCATCCCAAGAAATGAAATTCCCAAAAACTATACCTTTTCACACCATGAAATGGAATTTCTCATAATTTAATACGATATTCTTTTCAATACTACGACATAGGACTAAACCATGACTACTCAAACATTCATCAAAAGAGGAGCCATAAATAGTGAAATTATCCATGAAAAATTCCATGCAATTATCTAGGTAATATTAAATAATACTAACCATGCATTGCTGGAAATTACCTGGAGCATTGCACAAACCAAATGGCATCCTCCTATATGAAAATGTTCCAAAGGGGAAAGTAAAGGTCATCTTTTCCTGGTCCTCAGGGAAATATGGATTTGAAAGTATCCAAAATACCCATAAAGGAAACAGTAGTGGGACTTACTCACTGGCCTCTCTAGAATTTGGTCAATTAATGGAAAATGGAAATAGTCCTTCCTAGTGTGTTGGTTTAGTTGACGATAGTATACACAGACACGCCAACTATTTTGTACACGATTTGGAACCAATTCATTATTTTAATTTTTAATTACTATAAGGCCAGTTTTTTTAGGAACTACTTGAATTGAACTGACCCATTATCTGTCAGAGATGGGGTAAATGATTCCAAAAACCAATAATTTTGTTACCTACTTTTTCACAACTTCTAGGAGGTTTGGGTTCAATCGACATTACGCCTGCCTCACTGGTTTATCCTCATCATTTAATAAAATATGATGTGTTAAAATTGATGGGATAATACTAGGAATATAAGAAAGTGTCTGTCCCAAATCTTGTTTATACTCCCTAAAAAGTTCAAGCAGTCACAATTCATGCGTAGGAGGGAGTGAACTAGCAATGATGATAGGCAACTTGTTTCCATTCTAAATATATGAATATTTTAAATCTTGAGGTAGTTGTTTTAGTTCCAATTAAGGTGGATTTTGGATTTATGGGAGTGTGTGTGAAAGTGAGAGGTCACTGATCTCATATAACTGCTCAATGGTATCATCCTCAATAGAGCAATGAGCTTTTACAAGCTTATCAATATCATTGATAGTTAAGTGATCCTTAGTTTTCAAGAAATCATCAATCAACAAACATGCATTACATTTCTATATACCACTACAACAATCAATGAATTAATCATTTCCTAGAATTTATAACGATGAAGAAAACTTATAAAGGGGATTAGGGGAATGAAATGAAGATTTTTTAAGGGAAGGGAGTACATCTATAGAATTAACAGAGAGAGAGGAATGTTCTTCTGAGGGGTGCTTCATGGCATCAAGGATGTTGAAGTGGAAAATGTCACAACCAAACTCTATAGATAATGTTATATTATGGACATTAATTATGGTTTTGGCTATTTTCAATAAAGTTATCCCCAATATAATTGGGGCATGTCTATTCATCCTATCATATTCTATTTTATGCACATAAAAATATCAGGAAAAATTAAATTTTGAACCCTCACAAGAGCATCCTCTAACACACTAAAAGGGTGTTATGTACTCTGATTTTCTAGCTGAACAACTATTCTAGTTGGATTCAATTCTCCAACCTGAAATAAAGAGTAAATGGAGTGAGGCATCGCATTTATAGAGGCACCTAAATCAAGCATAGCATTGGAAAATGAATACTCACCTATGGTTCATGGAATCGAGAAGGTTCTAGGATCATTGCATTTGGTAGGTAGTGATGGTTCTATCAATGATGATACATTCCTCCCCAAGCTTACCTTATCATCACCAAAAAGTCTCCTTTGATGTGTACACATATCTTTTAAGAACTTTTCATATCTTGGAATTTGTGTCACAAGATCAATTAAGGGGATATTTACCTGAACTTTTTTGAAAGTCTCCAAAATTTCCTTATTGAGTTCACTTTACTTTTGTTTTCTAGGTTGGGTATCCCTTTGAGGAAATGGAAGAGGAATGTGTTGTCTAGGAGACTCATCGACATACACACTCTTTCCTTTGGAAGGGATTCTCTCAAGACATGTTTTTTCAACATTTGGAACATTTTTAATGGTTGGGATGGAGGTTTCCTCAGGGGGGGATGACTCTAATGGAGGATTCATTTGACTTTATAGTTGTTTTCCACTCCTAAGGGTGATGCCACTAACATTTCCTTTAACTCTAGGGTTGACTAATGGTTGATATGGTAGTTTACCTGACCCAAGACTTTTAATTCCCCCCCCCCACCGAGTTATTTAGTTAGACTAATTGGGTTTTAAGGTCTTGTATGGATGCATGAGTGGTTTGTTGGAATTGGATATTATTGGAAGTCATTTGTTTCATAATATCTTCTAGTATAGGCTCCGGTTTTTTAGGGGTTATTTGGAAAGGAATTTGTTGTGGTTGAGGATTTTTGGGTGGTGGTGGATGGCTACTCTACCCCGGTTGGTTCCATTGTTATTGAGGTTGGTATGAATACCCCCCTTGCCTATAATCTTGGTTTTCTTTCCACCTAGAGTTGGATGGATAGTATGGTTCTTTCCTAAAGGGTTGGTTATAGGGGCGACCTGGAAATATTTCCTCACAACTCTCAGAAGTTTCTCTCAATTGGGGGCATTGGTCAGAGTAGTGGGTGTCAGAAGAACATATACTAAAATTTATGGGAGGAGATTGGGATTTCCCTTAGGAAAGAGAAAGTTGTCGAAGAATGGTACTTACCTCTTTAAACTTTGTGTCCACCTTCTTCTCGAATTCGGTACTTTTCACCTCATGGACACCTCAAATGGGTATACTAGACCTTGTAGAGAATTTTTGAGTGTTATGTTCCATGTTCTCAATTAGGGTCCTTGTAGCGATTGGGTTTTTATTCACTAGTGCACCACCTGCAGTAACATCAATCATGTTACGATCAATTGGAATTAAACCTTCATAAAAATACTATATTAAAAGTTGATCACTTATTTGGTGGTGTGGAAAACTTTAACATAATATTTTAAATATTTCCCAATATTCAGAAAGTGTTTCCCCTTGAGGTTGTCTTATACCACATATTTATTTCCTTGTTGTTTCAGTTCGAGAGGCTAAGAAATATTTCTCAATAAAAAGGCATTTCATGTCCGCCCAACCTCTTATTGGGGAATTAACATAATAAAGTCAGTCTTTTGTAGTGTCTTCTAATGAAAATGGGAATTCTATAAGATTTACTTATTATTCATCCACATTAGTAGGTTTTAAAGTAGAACACATAGTATGAAATTATTTTAAGTGCTTATGTGGATCTTCCCCTTCAAGTCTATAAAATCTTGGTAATAAATGAATTAGACTGGATTTTAGTTCAAAATTAGGTGCCTCACCTTTCATTTGAATATAGATGGGATGGATATCAACATCAGGTGAGGTTAGTTATTTTAATGTTTGGTTGTTTTCAGACATATTATTCAAGTTTATTTCAGTTTTGATATTGGTTCTAGAAGAAGAAGAGGAAGGATCAATAAGAGTCTCGATGTTTTATGTGTCCTCCTTAGAAGGGTTCTCTTGTACATCTCGGTGTCACTGATGTAGGATCCTCTCTAGTTCAGGTTTGAAAGGAGGTAAGTCTCCTAAAGTGGAACATTTCATGCACTGAACCTACAAAAGAAATAAATCAGAACACAAAAATAAAGGTAAAGGTATAAGATAAAACAAATAAATATTCACAAAATTTACAAATATTTTATCAAAAAAACACACTAAAAACAGAAGTGATCCCCGGAAACGGTGCCAAAATTTGACCACGTTGTCATGACACGTCAAATTGATGGTGATTTAAAGAATATTTTATAGTTTAGGGAAGAACCTAGGTCATATCTCAAGGAGCGTTGATAGGTTTTGAGTGTGTATTTTTAATAAAAATTACTAAAAGAGGGGGTGGTTTTGAAAACAGTTTCAAAAAAGTAACTTAATTTAAAGAGTTATAAAATTGAATGACCAGCTGAATTTTGAATAATATGAGATAAAGGGTTCATTTTTACTTCACTACACACCTTTAAAGTTTATTTTTCTTGGATATTAATTAGGTTTTGATGTATGTCTTTGGTTGATATTAATCAGAATCCTGATTAATTTCCAAGCTTTTATATCAATGCACATTGAGACAAACCTTAACATAATAATCATATAGATAAGGTCCAGATCTCATGTATGGTATAATAACTTCTAAAGAAAATTGAAATCTCGAATAAGTGGGTAAGAAAAGGATTCTTGTGTTTTCCAATCAGAACAACTCAAGCCTCGAACTCAAAAACTCACACTGATCGGTTAAAAGTAAAGAGAATTTCATTCAGTTAAATCAAAAAAATACAAATCAAAGTAAGATAATTCTGAATGAAATATTTTCAAACCCAAAATACATCAAACCAGTAGTAGTACAAGTTTTGGAACTCCCTTTACAAGATGGTTATCTCCCTATCAACGAACACCCACCGATTAGCCCAACATCGAGCGGAGGAAAGTTAGGTGGAATTCCTTCGTCATCCTTGACCCCCCCCCCCCATGAGGATAGGGGACTCCAAAACTTCTAGGATGATGAGGAGACACCTCTAGGACTCCAAAATGGAAAATCTTGTCTCCTGGTTCAAACTTGAAAATGAGGTTCTCTTGGTGCCCTTTTATCGCCCAAATGGTAAGTGGTTTTGAGCACCAAGTTTTGGTGATACCATTTGAGTCTCAGTTTCAGACAAATAAACGGTCATATCACGACTTATACAAAAGAATAGAGTTGTTGACCGGCCTCTTTACTATCTCCCTGTCAAATTTGGAGGCCGTTGTACATACTTATTGGGAGATATTATCAAAATACATAACCAAACTTATGACTTCTTGTATATTTTTTCCCCTGGACAGAATGGTTCAGATGGGACCCTTAATGTACAAATGGGGCTTGGTTTACTTGAGAAGAGTTGTATCCCATGATGTTTTTGAGAGTATCACAAAGTTTTATCCAATTTTTATGCACTTAATTCTCTTAATTCTCAAAATAGTGGATAGATATCCATGGGATTCCATGAAGTTTGGACCATTTTTCTTCTAGATCATCTATAGGGCCTCCAAATCACCTCCATCTTCAATGAAAATATCAAAACAAGTATAATTTTCCCTTTTAATAGTGATAAGCACAAAATAAATTAATCAAACATGAAGTGACATTTTTTATTGTATTTTAAATTTACAATACAAATTCAGTTTAATGCAGTGGTGTAAGGGTGAAAATAAAATAGTGAGTCACGGTGCGATCAGTGCTCAATGTGATTAATGAGCTTGACTACTTGAGGTCAAATTGGGGCACCCTATCTGAGCTTGCTATGAAATAGTGCCTTTGATATCTCAAATTTTTCATATCTATCTCTCTCCTGGTAAAGACCATAGAGGTGCTCAAGCGTGTTATATGCATTCATGTTTTTGTGGGACTTCATGAGTTCACTAGACATAGACAAAAGCCTCAAACATTGAACATCGACTGCATCACTCAAATGTTTTTTTAGGCTAGTAACTATTCATAACTCACCTATTTTTCTAGAATATCAGGAATTAATGATTCTAGCATGTAATATTATATTCATGGCATAGAACAACCCGAAGGTATCTAAACCACTCTTGGAAATTACTACTAGTGAGGTGGTTGTCTTTCTCTAATATTGATCATAAGGATAATATGAATGATGAGCATTCTATTTTATTCTAAAATTAAATGAGAAATTATTATTACTTTTCTTGAATCCAAATTATGTGAGAAATAATAAATTAATCTGATTTTATGAATTTTTATTAAATCTCGTGTTATTTTATCAATTCCCAATAGCCCTCACCATTGAACTTAGAATTTATAGTTACTATGAAATTATAGTGTCAAGGATACATATGCACCTTTGCATAACCCCAATGAGGGTTGGTCAAGCTACTTGACGTTATTTAGGTTGGAAAGTCTTTTCCAGCTATGGGCTTGCAGCTCCTTGATATGTTGAGTGGACTTCCCTATCCTGAAATCTTGACTTGTATTTCCTCAACACTTGCCTTCAAGTTACATCAAGTATAACAAGGACTACTTCTATTGATGTAAGATGGTTAACTCAACTCATAACCTTTATAATAACTCCACATTAAAAGTATTTTTTCCAATGAGGGTTGGTCAAACACTTAGTTTTAAGGTTTTCATTCCTAATCAAGTAATGGAAGGGCAAGTCTGACTTAATATTTAATTGATGGATTTTAATTAATTATGCATAAATTTTTATTTTGTTTTATCCTTTACATGTCTTGTTAATATTAATTAGATGTTACTTAATTAATTAACCATGATGAATAAAACATTAACACCTGATTCATTTATTTAATTTCCATCTTTTCTCATTAATTCATTTATTTATGTGATCACCGGCTTGCATCTATAAAATAAATAATTTCATATACATAAATAAATAAATAAATGACACATTCGTGAGCTTTATTTAATGGTTTATTTTATGAGAGGACATTAAATCAACCTTTGACCTTAGGGAAATAACTCATATTTTCAGTCTTCACATGAGTTACAACATTCCACTTGTACACATGTGTATCACCTGAGTTTATATCATAATAGTTCTATCTTGAACTGTCTCCACACACCTTGGGATAATCCATTAATTACATATATTTATGACTCACATGAAAGGGAGGGAAACCAAATGATTGGTTAAAAGATGATTAAATAAATATCCTTGGACACAAAGGTCTTACATAATAATGGAGGGAGAGATGACACGCAAACCATTATTTTTAATTTAATAATAAATAATTGAAAATTCATACAATAAATTAAATAAAAACATTCAATATATACACAGGTCTTGGTCAAACTCATGAACGGTCATACATGCAACGAATACGCAAAAGTAACTATCTATCATTCATTTTTTATTCGTTCTTTATTGTTAAGATGAATGTGATTGCATTAATTAATTAATTCTATTTAATCTTAATGATCATAAAAACTTAATTATATATACCCATAATTTATGAAATTCATGGAAAATAAATGGCAGAACCAATAGATCATTTAATATTTTTTAAAACTATTATTAAATTGTTAAACACAAATTAGTGTGCCCATCAATAAAATAAGGTTTTAATACTTAAATTTTCAATTTAATGTAATTTTTAATTATTTATTTTAATGGTAGAATACACAATGTTTACGTACCATCTACACACCATGCATCTCATTTTTTATGTATCCCAGGTACACGTCTGGGTCTGCGGTGTGTTCCTTGACTTTAACACCCTGAGATTTTATAGGACAGATTCTTTTTATTTTCTTTGATGTTTTGTGTTGTAAAATACACCAATATTATCTTGCGCTATATGAAATACTGTATTATATTTTATTATATGAAACACTATTTTTGGCTTGCGTTACACGTAAGAGCGACCTTCCTTAATAGCTTGCGTTGTACACCATACCGTGTTTCACTAAACAACGATATATTATTAAAATATTATTATGGGATATAAACTAGCTATTATGAATAGTATTAACCACATTTTTAATTTTATATAACATTAACATTCATATTATGTATTTTCTAAACATGATATAAGAATAAGTTCATTTTCTCAGATAAAAGAAGTATTTTTCAAAAAAAATGCAATTTTACTGCCTTTTGACAGCACACCCATTTTAAATCTAGTTTTTAACACTTTTATATATTCTATTTGACAAATAAACTTATTCTTTAGAATTGGGACATAAAAATTTACTTATGTTTAATTTTGGTATTTTTCTGATAAAATTCATATTTTAATGAATAGTGAAAAATACTATATTTTTATTCAAAACTACATTTTCATCTAATTTATTTATATAGTTAAATTATCTTTTTAATTTGTTTTAAAGATGATTATATTAATTTTTTATCATTTAATCCAATTTTGGTCATTTTAAGTAATTTCCCATTGAAATTGGACATAAACACATCTCAATCTTTTGATAGTTATTACTTCTTAAAAACCTTCTTTTTTGTTTTGATAACAGAATTTAATTTTAAATTAATTACTGCAACTTATGTGTTTTGAATTTAGAAAAATGGATTCTATATTTGGAATCAGGATGTCTAAATTGTTTAAATATGTACCTTTTATTTTTAGACATTATGAATATTAACTTCAGTAATTATTTTATTTACCTTGGTTAAAAGGTAAATCTGGTAAATAAGGGTAGAAAAAGAGAATATTATAATAATATTAAACTACCCTAACACATTTACTAATCCTATTAGATGAGATATGTCAGACCACGCGCATTCTTGGGTCGATTTTGGGACCCCATGGAGCCACTTGTATGTGAAAATGACATTTTATAAGAATTAATTAAAAGTAAAGAGAAATATAACATAAACATGTATCTTTTACTAAAACAATTTTTATATGGGGTTATATAATTGATCTCTTAAACTATAAATATTCATTATAAATATAAAAATATTTCATATATCATGATATTTAGTTTATAATTTTTAGACATTAAATAAATAAATTTAATTATGACATAATGATGATGCAGTGATTGCTTCATTAATAATTTATTTAAATAAATGATATTATAAATATTAAAATAAATGTAATTTGATTTTTTTTATTTCATTCACGGATTTTATGGATTATATTGACATATTATCTTTGAGTTAATTCCTTTGTTTGATGGAATCAGGTTGTTATAAATTTTTAAAAAAGTCAAGTATGAATAGTGTCCAAAATTGACATAATTCATAACTTAAAACATAAAATAGTTTATTAAATGATATTAAATTCCTAAAAATCTAAGATTAGACAATATGGTTAAGACAAGTCCAAATATTTCATAAATGACTTTTTGTGGGTCGTTTGACATGATATGGTAATTACATTAACCCACAATGTGTAAATAACATGAAATCATTGTAGGATTAAAAAGGGTAAAATAAGGGTTAAACAAAAAAGATAAGGATAAAAAAATATTCAATACTTGTCTAAAAATTATTGTATGATGGGTATTCGAACCAAGATCATCCTATATTTGAATTAAATTATTTTTGTACCATTTTTAATCCAAATTGAATTTATAATAAATTAATATTTTGAGAGTTTCCTAAATTGCATCTCTCCTCTCTTATAAAAGGGCACCTCCTTCCTCTCCTCTTCACTCTATTTTGAGCCTTCAATCTTGGCCAAACCCTACCCATTTCTCTTCTCAACTTCCCTAGTTACATTCTAGAGGTGATGGTCTTCTCAAAATACCAACTCTAGTGCCCTAAGAGTAATTTTAAAGGAGGCACATCGAGGAAGAGAAGTTTTGGACACATATGGAAGAAATCGGACCTAAGGTAAGCGATTATTTTGTCTCACTTTAATTTCTATAGGACATATTCCTTATACACCATCTAATTATTTTTTTATGTTTATGTTACCCATGAATTTTTTTATTATTCTTATTATGAAAGTTGTGATATTCACATATGCATATAATTTTCTTTATTTTATGAGTCATACGATTCGACTGATTATAAATTGGTAAGGGATAACTTTGTCGATCTCATTTTTATCCAAGATTTTTTATTCATAAGTATTTACTGGGGATATATTTATCATCCATGTCCATGTTTTCTAAAAATGTTTTCATAAAATGTTTAGTATTCTTCTATGTATGTTTCAAGTCATTTTTACCCCTTTTTGACTTTTACTAAGTGGTATGAAAGGAATATTACTTTTGTTTACCATACGAGGTACTTTTTGACTTTTCTAGGAAAAGTACGAGGAGAATGTTTTTTTAAATTATATGGCATGAACATATTTTTACGCTTTCATGACACCTTATTTCAATAAAGCTTCCACTACACAATTTTAAGATTATTTTTAACTAAATTATTTTCTTTTAAAATTGTGTTGCATTTTGAGAAAAGAAAAAAAATGAAAAAGAAAGGATATTTTCCTCGGGAATTAAGTTCAAGTGTTTTATCAAAATTATTTTCCATCTAAGATGACATAGTTTTATGTTTATATCCCTATTATTACTTTAATTTGATTTTGTTCATGATGGATTTATTTTTATGAAAACCATTTATTTTATATGGATTTTGATGGAATGATGTTTAAGAAACCCATTTTATTTCATGGGTTATTCTATAGAGAAGGTTTTTATGTTTTTGTGTCACACGTAATAATGGTTTCATTATGAGATGGGTGGGACCTATATCTACCTCCAATGCATTAGGTAAAGATTTATATCTCATGAGATATACATTACTAGAATGACAAGTAAATCTGGTTCAGTAATACAGAGCAGGAACGGCAAGTAAATCCAATTTAGTAATACATGGCTAGAATGGTAAGTAAACCCGGTTTAGTAATGGAATTTGTCCACTATGATGGTCTTGGAATTAATGTCTTGGCTACTATGGAAATCATATTATGTGCTTAATTATTTTCCAAAATTTCATTTTTTATGTCAATGTTATTATATCATGGTTAAGGTTCCTTTATGATCTATGTCTTACGTACTGCTAAGATTTATTTCATGAATCGTGATTTTGATATTTAAACTTTATTTTCATGTTTTTACATTCTTATGTTTATGGTTTGTTTTATATTATCAATGTTTACCCTTAATGAGCATTTTAGATCACCCTTTTTATGTTTTATTTTCCCTAGGATATAAAGAAAGGTTTTAGGTAGGAAAAAAAGGGGAAGATCTTTATGGGAGATTTTGAAGATCTTTCACAAAGTTAGAAGATTATGTTCCAAGTTTCCAAAGGCACTAAACTAATACGATCTTTGGGCATCTATTTTTTCATGTATTAAGTATTCTACAAAAGTAATGTAATATCCATGTACGTCAAGCTTGGGTTGTTAGAGTTGGTATCAGAGTGAAGGTTTAGTCAACCTTTGGAAATTAGGATGCGAAAACTTTAGTGAGATCCCTAGATATATTTATAAGGTATGTCTAGGGATGTCCCTAAGGTTATGTATAACTATATATTACAGTCCTAGAATTATGGTAACGATCATTAATAACCTAGTATTAAACCTAATATGTTATAGATTGAAAGTAATCCCCCTTGATTATGTTGTTTTCCTAATATGATTTTTTCTTCTTACACTATTATTTTGGGTTTTAAATGATGGATGGAACCTGAAGGAACCGTTTTAATGATCAATTCATTGGGAAATTAAATGATTGTCCTCATGAACAACCAAGTTTTATAGGAGATTGAATACAAAATCTTATTTCTATACTTACACAAGCTATGAATCATTCTGGACTTCCAAATGAGCAGAGAAGGGAACACCATTCTATTGAATCCTTTATGAGGAAACTTCCACCTTCTTTTAGTGGGTATTTTGATCCACTTGTTTCTAAACAATGGATCAGTGCCATTGAAAAGATATTTTACATCCTTAACTATTCAGAACACGAAAAAGTCATTTTGGTTGTCTATCGATTAGAAGGTGAAGCAGACTAGTGGTAGACTCTAATTAAGAATACAAGGAAACAAGATGAAATTGAATCCATGGAATTGGATGAGTTCAAGAACTTATTTTTCAATAAGTAATTCCCTCATATTCTTCGAACAAAGATGTAAAAAAGAGTTCCTTGAGCTTAATAAAAAGGATAATAAATCAGTTGGTACATACGAGGAAAATTTTACAAGACTTTCAAAGTATGCTTCTAGCTTTATCATCCAGCCTGAAAGTAAAGTTGATCAATTCTTCAGTGGCTTAAAACCAAGACTTCAAAGGTCATTAATTATAAGAGACTTCAGTAGCAATGAAGAGATTGTGCATTGGGCTATCAAGGTAGAACTGGAATTTGGAGTTACATATTCATCTCATGGTTTTGACAAGAAATGAAAGATGGTGTTCAAGGGAAAATCTCAAAATAATGGTGAAAAGAAGATGAATGTTTCCTTATGCTCAAATTGTGAAAAGAAGAATGGTGGAGATTGTCTTAAAGGGGCTAGAAAATGTTTCAAGTGTGGAAAATAATGTCATCGAGCAGTTGAGTGTCGAAGTTGTTGAAATAGTGGGTGCCCTGGACCCAACTATGTAGCACTTTTGATTACCATATCATGTGTACAGTTAGTTATACATGATGTCATCTTACCATTATAGTGTAGAATTTTTTTCGTTCACTATTATAATGTTAATGTCCACAGGTTAATTATCGTGTCAAGAGGTTATAGCGGATCCCATGCTATAATGAGAACCTCAAGATACTATGACATTAATCTTAAATATATACTCTATGGTCTAAATACATCTTACTCACTAAACACGGTAGATGCTTGACTATCAGGTGTTGGGGGATCATAAGCATTGAGACTTCTTCTCATGAAGTTCGCACTTGGTGATCTCTAGTAGTGAGATCATGAGGATTGACCCACCAATAGGAACACCACATGTTTTGGGTATCATTGATTGTTTCTATCTATGAAAATGTGTATTGGTCTCCTGAATTGAGATCATTACTAATGTATACCATTTGATTACGTACTTTGATGCAAGGAAAAAACCATGGTATTGAAATTGTGGCAAGATAGCTTATGTTGGGTGTGTCATTTGTGGTATGACATTGGTTGAATGGTCAAGAAAGGATTTTTCACTTCTAAGTTTAAGAAGTTGTATATCTTAGGCCCATTTGGTTAGGATGGTGTTGCCTTCATAAGTCTTTGGGAAAATCAGTCGAAATGAAAATCCATCCAAAATTATCAACAAATAATAAAGCAAGAAAAAGGACGATGACACGTGTGTGCATCCTGCTTTATGAGATATCAAATGACAAAGAGATTATAATACAGAGTCAGTGTCCGTAGGTTGGTCATCGTTGCTATGATAATCCTTATCTCTTTAGGGTCCATGATGGGTTGCTAGACTCCGCTCTTGGTATGTGGATTTAATTCACTACTATCGGGATAAGGGCCTAGAGGGTCACACACAATAGCGCATTCAAGAATCTGCCCTATTCAGTTGAATATATATATGGACATAGTGGTCCCCACCATGGGATCTGAGTATTTTCCAAGTTGTTGATCACCAAAATAATTAAATAAATTCATTAATATTCAAGTTATGAATATTTTGGATTTAATTTATTTAATGTATTTACAATTTTAGTAAATATGGGAAAATATTAATCGAACGAATATTATTTTAATATTCAAGGTTCATTTAATATTAAGCGGGACAACGAGTCAAGTTAAATGGATCCATTTTTATCACATAATATTATATATATATATATTACAGGTATGTGATAAAATAATAAATAATATTAACATTGTTTAGTTCATTAAAATTATTTATTTAGTGGACGTTGAAATAAATGGGGATCGGGGAACCCTGCCAGGTATTTATCAACATCACTATAAATACAAGGGAGGGATCTCTCTCATGTGTGGCCATTACACTATTCATTCATTCATGGAATGAAAATTGAGAGCCTCTCTCTCTTCCCACTTCCTAGAGAGAGAAGTTGTTGATCCAAGAGTTCAGATCAAGATCTTCCTCAAGCATCGAAGGCATCTCAATGCGGTGATTGTCAGGACATTGAAATCATCATCGGATCGCCGCACTAGCACCCGGAGTTCGAAGATCTATGTTCCATCGGTTTTTGAAGCGCGTGTGGATGATCTAGAGGGATCCTATTATGGATTCTTCAAGCAGTGATCGTCAGCGACAAGTTGCAGTCGAGCATGCCTTCGGATTTGGAATGGTATGTATTTTTTTATGTTTTGTGCTCTTAACAATTTATGCAAGATCGTTGGACCTCTCTAGGGCTCGGATCGTCGGCGTCGACAAGTACCATCGATCCGCCGATGAAAATTTTAAAATCCTCGTCCCACCAGCTTCCACTGCAGGTCCCGGAACTATTCAGAAGTAATGGGGAAAAAGTTGTTGATGATGTGAATAGAGAAAAGACTACATAGAACGCACCACCAACACTTCAATTCTACAAATGAAAGGAAATGGGGCATTATGCTAACCAATGCCCAAATCCAAGGGTTAATGATGATTATCGACGTCAACAACCTCTTAAAGCCAAAGATAAAGGAAAATCACATGCAATCACTATTGGTGATGTTGAGTATGACAATGAAGTGGTGGAATGATTAAGTGTTTATGTAATGGGATTCCAAAATAGTGTTGTTGAATCTCATTTATAGTATTATGGAATATTGGAATATCTATGTATTGGTTTATTGTGGTTTTCAATAATTATATGGTACCGGTAACCATGAAAAGTGAATGAAATATTTTTGGAAAGCACATGATATGCACACAATGAATGGATAAGGAGATAATGAGATGTTTGATAGTATTAATGAGATCATGACTGATATAAGGACAAAGTAATATCTTGGTTTGAGTATATAGAATTTTTGGTATTTTTGGTGTGTGTAAAGAGTTAATTTTGATAGAATTAATGTTTTCACTAAGGTTCTATAGTAATTCATGTTATTATCATATTTAAATAGAATACATTATTAAGGTATTCACATGTTTAGAATGTGACAACCAATAACTGCCAAATGAGATATGGGAGAAAAATGTAAATTCAATTTAGTTTACCTCCTTCTAAAGTTTTATATTTTTATTTTTTGGATGGATTGTAATATTATCCATTTATGGATATTATAAGTTATATTCCAGTTGATGTTTTTTAGATTAATGTATTATCTCACTATAGTTGGACTTATGAATATTTGATAACCTCTTATAACCTTTTAGTTGAGACAGATGGAATGACCTATCATTCTATTGCATGATTTGCTAACACTTCAAGAATGAAAAATTCACCTTCATTTCTTTAAATAAGAGATGAAGTGGAAACTGTTCAGGGAACGACCAATGGTGAGATTACACTGAAATCATGTAATTATTTCTCCTCATGTAAAAATTCATCAACTTTGGGAAAAAGATCTTGAAACCAAAAATGTTATCCTAGTACCTTTTTATTTGATGAATCATATGGTCCCTTAAATCATCACATATTGATGGCTTTCTGGTAGTTAAATTTCTCCAAATATTATTTTCTATCACTATCCATTAGAACTTGATGGTTAGATTTCTCTTCCATATCCATGTTTTTACTTCCCACCTATGTTCTTCTATGAAAAAACCTAGTGATGAGTTACTTTGGGTAACCATTATGTTTCTAAATTTCCTTTTTAAAATAAAGTTTTAGTATTCCTTTTCACGATGTGGGTTTCCATGAAAGAAACTTTCAAGTAGTAAACCATTTATAACTCCAACGAATTTTGAGGGTGAAATTCATTTTAAGGGGGGTAGAATGTAACACCCCAAGATTTTATAGGATAGATTCTTTTTATTTTATTTGATGACTTCTTTTGTATGCTACACCAATATTAGTTTTCACTATATGCAACACCGTATTATCTTGCAGTATACATAACACTATTCTTGGCTTGCATTACACACAAGAGCGACCTTCCTTGATAGCTTGCGTTATACGTCATACCGAGTTTCACTAAACAATGATATATTATTAAAATATTATTATGGGAAATAAACTAGCCGTTATGAATAGCATTAACCACATTTTGAATTTTATATAAAATTAACATTTTTCTTATGTATTTTCTAGACATGATATAAGAACCAGTTCATTTTCTTGGATAAAATAAGTATTTTTCAAAATATGCAGTTTTACCACCTTTTAATGGTGAACCCATTTTAAATCTAGTTTTTAACACTTTTATATATTCTATTTCACAAATAAACTTATTATTTGGAATGAGGACATAAAAATTTACTTATGTTGGATTTTTGGTTTTTTTATGACAAAATTCATATTTTAATGAATATTGAAAAATACTGCATTTTAATTCAAATTTGTCTTTTCATCTAATTTATTTATATATTTAAATTATTTTTTTAATTTGTTTTAAAGTTTAATTGGATTAATTTTTTATCATTTAATCCAATTTTGGTCATTTTAAGTAATTTCTCATTGAAATTGGACATAAACACGTCTCAATCTTTTGATAGTTATTACTTCTTAAAAACTCGCTTTTTGGTTTTGACAACGAGAATTAATTTTAAATTAATTATTTCAAATTCTATGTTTTTAATTTGGAAAAATGGATTCCATAGTTGGAATCAGGATTTCCAAATTGTTTAAATAGGTATATTTTATGTTTAGACGTTATGAATAGTAACTTCAGTAATTATTTTATTTACCTTAGTTAAAAGGTAAATCTGGTAAATAAGAGTAAAAAAAGAGAATATTATAATAATATTAAACTACCCTAACACATTTCCTAATCCTATTGGATGAGATATGTCTGAATATGGACATCCTTGGGTCAATTTTGGGACCCCATAGAGCCACTTGGATGTGAAAATGACATTTTATAAGAATTAATTAAAAGTAAAGAGAAATATAACATAAACATGTATCGTTTACTAAAACAATTTTTATATAGGGTTATATAATTGATCTCTTAGACTATAAATATTCATTATAAATCTAAAAATATTTCCTATATCATGATATTTTATTTATAATTTTTAGACATTAAATAAATAAATTTAATTATGAAACAATAATGATGTGGTGATTGCTTCATTAATAATGGATTAAAATAAATGATATTATAAATATTAAAATAAATGTAATTTGATTTATTTATGTCATCCACAAATTTTATGGATTATATTGACATATTATCTTTAAGTTAATACCTTTGGTTTGAAGGAATCAGGTTGTTATAAATTTGTAAAAAAGTCAAGTATGAATAGTTTCCAAAATTGATATAATTCATAACATAAAACATAAAATAGTTTATTAAATGGTATTAAATTCCTAAAAATATAAGATTCTACCAAATGGTTAATACAAGTCCAAATATGTCATAAATGAGTTTTTTTGGTTCTTTTGACATGATATGGTGATTACATTAACCCACCATCTGTAAATAACATGAAATCACTATAAGATTAAAAAGGGTTAAATAAGGGTTAAATTAAAAAGATGAGGATAAAAAAATATTCAAAACTTCTCTAAAAATTATTGTATAATGGGTATTCGAACCAATATCATCCTATATTTAAATTAAATGAGTTTTGGACCATTTTTAATCGAAATTGAATTTATAATAAATTAATATTTTGAGAGTTTCCTAAAGTGATCCTCTTCTCTCTTATAAAAGGGAACCTCCTACCTCTCCTCTTCACTCTATTTTGAGCCTTCAAGCTCAGCCAACCACTGCCCAATTATCTTCTCAACTTCCCTAGTTACATTCTAGTGGTGTTGGTATTCTCAAAAAACCAACTCTAGTGCCCTAAGAGTAAATTTAAAGGAGGCACGTTGTGGAAGAGGAGTTTTGGACACATATAGAAGAAATTGGACCTAAGGTAAGGGATTATTTTGTCTCACTTTTATTTCTGTGGGACATATTTCTTATACACCATATAATTCTTTTGTGTGGTGTTTATCTTACCCATGAATGTTCTTATTATTCTTATTATGAAGGTTATGATATTCACATATGCATATAATTTTCTTTATTTTATGAGGCATATGATTCGACTGATTATAAATTGGTAAGGAATAACTTTTTTATTCTCGTTTTTATCTGAGATTGTCTATTCATAAGTATTTACTGGGGATATATTTATCATCCATGTTCATGTTTTCTAAAAAAAATTCATAAAATGTTTAATATTCTTCTATGTATATTTAAAGTCATTTTTACCCCTTTTTGACTTTTACTACATGGTGTGGAATGAATCTTTATTTTTTTTACCATACGAGGTACTTTTTGATTTTTTTGACAAAAGTATGAGGAGAATGTTTTTTTTAACTTATACAACATGAAAGGATTTTTACGCTTTCATGAAACCGTATTTCCATGAAGCTTCCTCTACACAATTTCAAGATTATTTTCAACTAAATTATTTTCTTTTAAAATTGCGTTGTATTGTGAGAAAAGAAAACATTTTTAAAAAATAAAGGATGTTTTCCTCAGGAATTAAGTTCAAGTGTTTTATCAAAATTATTTTCCATCTAAGATGACATAGGGTTATATTTCTATTCCTATTATTACTTTGATTTGATTGTGTTTATGATGGATTTATTTTTATGAAATCAATTTATTTTATATGGATTTTGATGGATGATGTTTAAGAAACCCATTTTATTTCATAGGTTATGCTATAGTGAATGTTTTTATATTTTTGTGGCACATGTAAGAATGTTTTCATTATGAGATGGGTGGGACCTATGTATCCCTCCAATGTATTGGGTAAAGATTTATATCTCATGAGATAGAAATGACTAGAACAACAAGTAAATCTAGTTCAGTAATACAGGGTTGGAATGGAAAGTAAATTCAGTTCACTAATACATGGCTGGAACAGCAAGTAAATCTGGTTTAGTAATGTACTTTGTCCACTATGATGGTCTTGGCAGCAATGACTTGGATACTATAGAAATCATATTATGTGATTAATTTTTTTCCAAAATTTCATGTTTTATGCCAATGTTATTATATCATGGTTAATGTTCCTTTATGATCTACGTCTTATATACTTCCAAGATTTATTTCATGATTCGTGATTTTGATATTTAAACTTTATGTTCATTTTTTTACATTTTTATGTTTATGAATTGTTTTATATTCTCAATGTTTACCCTTACTGAGCATTTGAGCTCACCCTTTTTATGTTTTATTTTCCCCAAGATATAAAGAAAGGTTTTAGGTAGGAAAACAGAAGGAGGAGATCTTTATGGGAGATGATGATGATCTTTCACAAAGTTAGAAGACTATATTCCAAGTTTATAAAGGCACTAAACTAATACTATCTTTGGGTGTCTGTTTTTGTTGTGTATTAAGTATTCTTCAAAAGTAATGTAATGTCTATGTACATCAAGCTTGGTTTGTTAGATCGACCGGACTACATGGCGTGTACAGACCATCTACACGTCGCATATTCCTCTTATCGTATGTTCGAGATGCACATATGGGTCTTCGGCGTGTATTTCGGACACGGGGATTGATGAACTAAGCACCATGTGTATATAATAAATGCTTCAGGTTGTCAATCCCACGTAGTTTTGAATGTGTATAATGACCACACAAATTGTGTGATTTACACATTTAAACATGACCCACTCTGATACCACTTGTTGGTTCTGGACACAACGAAAGTGTGCATAAGTGGGTGATATATTAAAATTTCTTTTAATTATCATTACTTGAAACAATGAGCAATGATCTTGCACGTTAAATTTATAATTTATTTATTTAATACTTGAAGAAATGAATACATGGGCTTAGTATATTTCTTCATTGATGAATGTTGATCATCTGAAAAGATCCTTTGGATTGTCTTCAATGTGTTGTGAGGATCCAAGGATATAATCCCTCTAATGGTGATCCACACGTAGTTCTATGATCTCTGAGCAGTTTCACTTGATCTCTGGGTTCTAGTGCGGCGAATCGAATATCTTGTGTTGTTCGTTCTTGATCGCATGTTCTTAAGTCTTGAATAAATCTCTCTTGCATTTCTCATTCTTAAGAGGGAGTGAGAAAGATGAGTTTGAAGCTTTCGGGTATAGCGGAAACATGTGATGGGTTGTTCCTAACATTAATTTTTATCATGATAAATGATCAATATGAGATTTACACAATGATGAACGTCATGATCAACATATTTGAATCAAAGATTACAAACAATGGATAAACACTAGAACCAAAGCACATGATCATCAATTATTATTCATAATTAATTTAAGCAATTAAAGAATTACCATGCAATAATTCTTTCTTCATTGATGAATCTGAAAACGAACCTACATCGTATCATCATTACATTGTAGGAATCAATGGATTATTCCCTCTAACAGTGATTCACACGTATTCCATAAATCTTTGAACGTTATCGTAGGGATCTTTGGGTGCTAGCACGACAGATCCTAACGCTTGCGTCATTCTCCTTTGATTACCTCAAGAATCGCTTCCAAATGATTCTTCTTGATCTCTCTAGACTCGAGAGTGGAAGGTGGGGGA
Source organism: Viscum album (assembly GCA_963277665.1). Taxonomy (NCBI): domain Eukaryota; kingdom Viridiplantae; phylum Streptophyta; class Magnoliopsida; order Santalales; family Viscaceae; genus Viscum; species Viscum album. The sequence goes on along the minus strand of OY728128.1, from coordinate 715,001,299 downwards.
ATATTGTTCTCTGTTCTTTAGAGAATTCTTAGAGAAGGGAGCTATTTGGGGATTGAGAGGGTTCTCAGGATTCATTGTGTACAAAAAAACAAATAAATTGTCTCTCTTAAAAATAATATAATTATGTTTATATACCACTAGAGTTAGAAATAAATAATTTCACAAGTGCCTTTTAATATTTATTTAATCACTACGGAACATCATGTCTATAATAATAATATTATTATTATTTCTTGACATGTACTAAACTCACGGATTAAAATTAAATATCATTTATTCAAATAATTCTCAATATAAATTATTTCTCATCGGACCTATAAAATTCATCTGTAATTCCTCTACAATATTTATTGGTCCTTAAATAATTAATATTTATTTAATAAATAAATATCATTGCATTATTCATCAATAAATAAATATATATTACATTCACTAAATAAAAAATAAATATCTATTAAATATCCCGCTCATATAATATTTTCTTGAATAACTGGTGATGAAATATATGTGATCAATAAAATATGAATAATTATTAAGTCATGTGTAGAATAATAATATTTATTCAACTTGTTAAATAATAGATAATAGTATGATATTTAATTTAGATTCTAGATACACTTAATTTGTGACCCTCTAGGCCTCTTTGTTAGTGGCATTAGGCGAAACAATCTAAAGCCCAAGGTTAGCATCTAGCAACACACCAAGGGACCCATGGAGAAATAAATTAATGTCACAATGACATAATACATCATATGGACCGCTCACTATGTAATATAATCTTTTTATCATGATATCTCTAATCAAGCAGGTTGCGTATTGGTGTCATCAACCTATGTGTTTGATGTCTCTTTCTTTGAATTTTTGAAAATTGAACTTGCCTATAGAACATCATGGTCATGGATTTATTTAGGCCATATCATTTCCATCAAAGGGCCTGATATATCAACTTCTATTAAAAAATATAAGAGGCAAATATTTTCCCGCATTATTCATTAATTAAAATATTACTCGTGACACACCCAACATATCATACCTCGCCGCAAACATATATCGCCATGATTTTCGTCAATGCATCAAAGTATGCGACTTATAACACTCATTAATAATAATCTTAAAATCTAAGAATCAATGCACACATCCATAGATAGGAAAATTCAATGACACATATAAATGTGGATTTCATACTGGAGGGTTTCATTCTCAAAATATCTTACACTAGATATTACCAAGGGTGTCCACTATGAGAAGGTGTTTTGACTGAAAATTGATTTTTTTTTATCCAAACACTTTTGAGGAAAAAGTGAGAAATCATACAAGACTTAAATGAATTAAAAACAATCAAACCACCACGATAAAAAGTTTAAGGACAAACAACTCACGACTTACATAGAAGGGCCCCAACTATGAGATGGTGTTTTCAAGTCCTATGAGTCTCCACCCTTGATAGTCTAAATCATTTGTGTTGGTCGGAGTGGACACTCGAGAGGGGGGTGAATTGAGTTCCAATTAAAATTTCTGTTAAAAACTTTATGATTAAAATCCCCCAAATTAAATAAAAATTAAACTTTAGTGAATTTATAAAGATTTTAAGTTTTCAATTAGTTTCTCAAGAGATTGATTATTTCTAAGTTAACTCAATCTGAGGATTAATTAACTTTTGAAACTAACTTATTGGCTAACAAAAGTTATAAACACTTGTTAGTTTAACTATCAGTTACTTTAAAATAGATTTATATTTAAAGTAATTAGCAGCGGAATAAGATATATAGTTTAAAATGAAATAGGATACAAAACAAGTTTAACCAAGAGGTTCAGTCTCAAGCCGAGACTTAGTCCTCTCAAATAGTTTATATAAAATTTTATTCACACCCTGGATTGGGGAAAACAACAGTACTCAGACTGTCCAGGTCCTATGACCTCTACCACAGTTCTTTATGGGAAAACAAAAACAATAGAACACAGGCTATCCAGGTCACACTTGACCTCTACCACTATCCACAATGGGATACAAGAGAGTAAGGGAAAGATTGAGTGAGAATTTATAAATCCTCCAGTTCATCACAGGAGACAGGGTGTGTTTAAAATACCAAACACACACTGCTCAAAATGTAAATAGATGAAACACAATAGAGAAAAACAAATAGAGATGAGTTTAGAATTCTATATGTGTTTTGAGTGAAGATCTGGACTCCTTGGATTGATGTAGATTAAGCTTTGATTCCCTCTCTGGTTTTTGTCAAGAAAAACAGAGTGTCGTTTTTGTATTTGACTTTCAGGTCCAGGTTGATCAGTCTGATCAGCTTGAGTAAGCAGGTGAAATCGTTGAATCTCTTTTCACCGTGAGTGATCAGGTTCTACAGATTCTGAATGTATCCTTCCTTCTTCTTCTATGCATGTAAGTCCTTGTGTATCTCCAGAAGGTTGTTTCATATGTGCATGGAAAGACTGATCGTTTTTTGTACTACATCGTTGCTTTCGAGGTTCTCCTTTATATACCTTCAACTTCGGCAATGGGAATGATTACCTTTTACAGGTACGAGGTACGGTTTCCTGACATGCCAACAACTATCATTAATTAATAGCAGATGCATTAAAAACATCAAATATGACTGTTGCTAAATAAACAAATAGAAATAGAGTTTTGAGAAACAGTGACTGGTTTCCATCAGTAGATCTTTGTACCCGTGAGCTTGTATCGGTGGACTTGAGTCAGTAGGTATGTATCAGTAGTTGTTAGTCTCTGTAATAGTAGCTCCTTATATCGGTTTCTCCATGTATTGATAGACAGTTTGTATCAGCATCTTGTTTATATCTGTCGCTTGCTTATATATGTGGCTCTGCATTGGTAGCTGCTTGTAATGGTAGGTATGTCTGTTTGTTTGTATCAGCAAATCTGCCCGTATCGGTAGACTTGTGGCGGTAGCCGTCTGTCTGTATCAGCAGACTTGTATCGGTAGCTATCTGTCTATATCAGCAGACTTGTATCGGTAGCTTTCTATCAGTATATGTCTGTATCGGTGGACTTTGTCTGTCTGTATCGGTGGACTTTGTATCGGTAGCTGTCTGTATCAGTGACTCAACACTTAATACTTATCTGTTCTATGCAAATCATATCCAGATTGAATTAGTACCAGAATTAATCATTTCTAGATATTTATAAACATAGATAAACATTGAATAACACATTCCAAAGATCATTTTGATATTTTATCAACTTAATAATATGATATCATAGATTGAAAGAATAATTGATATAAAGATAAACATTATTTGGGATTATCAAATCATATTGAAACATAATTGAGATTATCAAAACAGGTGAGGTCAACAATTTGTGTCCCTCAAATGATTTCAACCAGTTATAGAACATATATTTAAGAATACTATCGCGACACTTCTAGGTTCTCATCATAGTGGAGAACTGTTATGACCTTTTAGCACGATAGCTACTCTTAGAACATTATCACATACTATGTCGCACAGAAGAACAAATATGATATAATAAGGAGTTTATTAATATTCAAAATTATGAATACAAGTTATCATAAAGTACACAGAAGTTTTTTCTAAGATATCAACTCCAACAAAGTTAAAAGAGAATTTATCGTGCACAACAATTCTCTATTTCGATTGCACTGATCGATACTCTACACAATAGACATAATCATCTATTTATAGAGTTGGGGTTTATATTAAAATAATTATTTAGTGCATGTTGGACATTAAATAATATAACAATCTTTAATAAACCTCATGCCACATAATAAAAAATTATTATTATTATTTTGTGGTGTGCGCAAACTTATGCAATAACAAGTATTAATTAAACGACTTGTTAATTAATATTTGTCTCTAGACTTGATTTTAGTTCGTTCGAACTCCTCTAGAATTTATTAAATACCTGAAGAAAGAAAATATTCTATTCTCTTAAATAAATATTTTATTCAAAAACCAGTAAATAAATGTTTATTAAATATTCAATAAAATAAATAAATATATTTTATTCATAATCTGGTAATAAATATTTATTTAATTTATGTGATTAGTAAAACTTGAATAAAATTAATTTTTGGTTTTGAGAATAATATTTATTTTATTAATTAAATTAAAATAGAATTTAATCAAGATCAACGTAAACACTTAGTGTGTGACCCTCTGAGATTCTTTCTTGTTGGCATTAGAAAAACTTGTTTAAAATCCAAGATTATTGTCCTGAAATTGGTCAAGATGTTTGTGAGAAAGAACTTTATGTTGCAATGATGACTGTTGGTCGGAGTGGATACTCAAGAGGGGGGTGAATTGAGTTCCAATTAAAATTTCTGTTAAAAACTTTTAGGATTAAAATCCCACAAATTAGAATAGTCCAGTCAATTAAGGCAGTAGATATATAAGTGAGTTATTATTTAACAGGTTTCTCAAAGGTTGATTACTCCTTAGTTAAATTAGTATGAGAACTAATTTGACTTTTGAAACAGGTTTACTAAACAACTTAGATATACACACTAACCAGAACTAACCATCAGAGTGAATGTAAAAATAGATTTCTATCTTTGAAAATATAAGCACAGTGGATAGATGTTAAACAGAGTAAATCAAAGATGAACACAACAAATTTAAACAAGAGGTTCAGTCTTAAGTCAAGACCTAATCCTCTCCACTTGGTGATCACCTGCCACCAAGCAATTATATTAAAAGTGATACACAGCCTGTATCGGGCTTTACAATAGCTTTCACAAAATGTCCAGGTTTTTCAACCTCTAACACAGTTCAACATGGGTAAAAAAATAAAATACCAAACCACACCAGGATTCTTCCACAATTATACATGGGAAACAAACGTAAGAATAGTTTGGTATGGGGATTTTCAGTATCCCTCAGTTCAATCACAAAAGTCAGTGTGTGTAACACATACACACTGCTCACAAATGTAAAGTATTTAAACATAGTAGAGCTAAAGATAGTAGGGATAAGTTTGGAATGCTCTATTGTGTTGGAAGATCAACTCTGGACTCATTAGAATGAATGAAATGAAGCTTTGGTCCTTCTCTACAAGTTGCCTCCAAAATAGAGTGTCGCAACTTCCAGGTTGTGACTTCCAGATGTAGAGATGACCATCTTCTAGGATTCAAAAACTCTTTACAGCACACTACTACAGATTGTAGAAGTTTCTTTTCAATAGATCTTCGTGAAGCTCTTGTTCTTTTTGGATTAGTGCTTGAGATCTTTCCAGTATGTTCAGGGTCTCTTCTTTTTTGTGTCTCTCCTCTGTGTCTTTTATATAGTCTCTTGTTTTTGTGTTTTTTTGTCCAGTAGGGACCGACAAGAGAAATGTTTCAACCACTTGTGGTCTTCCTCGTACATCGTACTGTCTCCTGATATCCCTGCAAATAGCATTAAATAATTTCAGGTGCATTAATTTTTCCAGACATGACCGTTATAATAGTATTAATAAAATAGGTAAAGAAAATAGTGGAATATCATTAGACTGGTATCAGATGCATGTCACACGGTAGACTTCAATCTCTACAACTGTGGACTTCATCGATAGACTGTTCAGCTAAGGTCTTCAACTGTGGTCTTTCCAACTGTGAACTGTAGTCTTTCCAACTGTAGACTTCAACTGTAGTCTTTTAATGGTAGCTGTTTATTCTTTGTAACAGTGGATCCTCATCAGTGAACTCTATCGGTAGGCTCAACAGTAGACCTTTAACAGTAAGCTTCTAATTGGTAGTTCTATAACATCAGACTACTTTAACAGTAACCTTTCCAACTGCAGACTTGAACAGAGAATTTCTCAACAGAAGACTTGAGAAAGAGTCTGACAGTGGACTTCTAGCAGAAACCTTGTTACAGCAGTGACCTTATGACGGTAACTCTTTGTCTGTGAGCTGTGATAAGTAGATCATCAGTAGGTTTGTGACGGTAACTGTGTACCGGTAGCTTCCAACAGTGATTGTAAATCTTCAACAGTGATCTTCTAGCAACAGTGACTTAAGTAGATAGTAAGCTATAACGGTGACTTTGAACAGAAGGCTCTTACCAGTAGCCTTTAATAGTGAGCTTATATTTAGATAAATATGGACTGTAAGTTGATGCAACAAAGTCATGAGTCTTAAGAATATACATTTTTGAGAATAAGATAATTGTATATGTATTTTAAAAGGATTAAAGACTGACTTAATATATTATGATCAATATTTAAACATGATTTGTGATTATTAAAACAGGTGAGTCCAACAATCTCCCCCTTTTTGATAATCACAAATTATGTCAGTATGTATTAAAATTTTTCAAGTATCAGAGATTAATAAGCACAATATTTCGATAGTTAGCACAGTATTTTCATATTAGTTTCTCAATTAGAACAGTAAGCAAAGTAATCACAGTATTTCTCTCCCTTTGTGATTAGAAAAAAGAAATACAAATGAGAGAAAAAGTGATAAGGATTATATTAATAACACAATACATTTCATGACCAAAAAGAATACAGAGTCCCTATCAAAAGACATAAACAAAATCAATCCACAGCATCTGTAGGTAAGGGTTCTTTCCCTTTGGAAGAAGAAGATGGAGAAGAAGCTTGTGAATCAGCAGGTTTAGGAATGGATGAAGGAATGACTGGAGGGGCAGCAACAGAAGTGCATGTGGGTCTATAGTGGGTAGATTGTTGAGGGATCAGTGGAGTAAGGCTTCTGATAGCTTCAGCAGGAGACATGATGGAAGAAGAAACACTGGGTAGAGATGTAGGTAAGGCAGGAGGGATAATGACAGGGGTGTAGTCCACATGGAGAAAGGGGAGAAGAAGATTTCTTAAATCCATAATAATGATTCCTCTTCTTTCCATAGAAGATAAGAAATCATCTTTATTTTCCAAAAACTTATCCAAAGCAGGATCCAATTCTCTCAGCTTGCTGACCTGCTCCCTGAATGCCTGAGTCACTGGAGGCAACTTCATATTCTCTATCAAGAGCTTTAATTGGTTGGTAATTTGATGCTTGGTATAGACCTTCTCAAAGTAGGCATCCACTTTATTCTTAATGCCCTCTTGAGAAGCAGTAGCTTCCCGTAGGTGATCACGAACAAAACCGCTGACTTCCCTAGTGGTAGCAAGTATCTGAGTATCAGAGGTGCCACTGGTACTGGCCTTATCCAACTCTTCCCGGATCACAGTTCTGATCTGGTCAATGTTCACAGTGGAGCTGGATGAGGGAAGGGGTTTTACCGAGAAAGCTATTGTCTCTTTGAAAGACTGTTTCAAATTACTAACCACCTTCTGAACAAGTGCATCTTGATTGTTCAAATGTTCTTGTGACTGATGTCTTAAAAGCCTCAAATACTTCCACAAACTGCTTGACTACTTCTTTGATATATCTAATATCAGCATTCACTTGGGTTTGAGAACTGTTCATGGCAGTCAATGAAGCAATCGATTGTCTTAGAGCAACCACAGCTCATGTCCAACTCTCAATTTGAGTATGGCATACTTTAACTTCATCCATCATTTCCTTCACTGGACTAGACACAGCACATCCCATATATAGCTGCAGGGATTGCTCCACACTCCTCATCTCTTCAACTAGGCTTTTCTTCAAATCTGCCACTAAATCTCTCAGTGCTTCTTTCATTTCAGCCTTTAAGGACTCAAGGTCCTTCTTTGTTTGCTAAATTGTCAGCCACAACATGTAGGATAACTGAATCCCTTTGGGGCTGGTCTTCCTCATTAGAATCTCCATAATTGAGTCCAAGTACCATATATCCCAGATCTGATGACCAACCTTCGATGTCATACAACACAGAAACTGAACCAAGATGCTCCCCCTCACTTAGATCATTCTCCTGAGGAATCTCCTCTAACTGTTATGCTCGAGGTAACTCCACAACCTCCTCTGCAACTTAATCAGATGCAACAACCATTTTCTCTTATAGTTAAACAGTAGGGTTAGTCCTATCCTTTTCTGAGTCATCAATGAATCTCTCATCAATGGTAGTAGATGCCACTCCTGCTTCCTGATCAGGCACTATAATGTCTGTATTATCAATCAGAGGGCTCAAATTGAGCTCTTCTTCTTTATTTTCCTCATCATCTGCCTCAGCAACAGCCTCTTTTTCTTCATGAACAAAATGATCTGACTCGGTTGCCTCCTCCTCTTCAGAGGTGTCCTTGACAACATTCTGATATGCTTCTTCTTCTTCTTCTTCAGTGGTCTCAATATCATTGTCCTTCAGAACATTCTCTCTCCTTGGTAGTTATTTTGGAGGGCTAGTTGCTCCAAAAGCTACAGTCCTTACAGGACTATGAGGTAAATCAGGATCACTCCCATCATCAATGGGGGTGTTCTCTCTTTGAGGGTCCACAGTTCCTTCAGCCTCCTCCTCATCAGAATAAACCGGTTCTGGATCATCAGGCTTCAGGCCTGGATCTCTTTTGTCTTTTGGCCTAGTTGGATGAGTACTAGGGTCAAACTTTTCATACACCTTTCCTTCATCATTCACCCATGTCCTCTTCCAGGGATTCCATCTAATTTTCATGAACTTGCAAATTACCTTGGAGATACAGACATTGTTCTTGGATACTATCATTTCTTCTTGACTTCCAGCCACACCCTTTACCTTTAGCATAATTGAAATAAGATTGGCATGGAATAAGGCATTAGACTTAGAGATTGCCTTGGTCATATCTTCCAATTGTACCATCAGTAACCTACATAGGTTAATCTTCTTTCCATGCTTCAGTAAGTACATCAGGAATATGTCCTAGTACTTCAGTATAGAAAAGTCCCCTCTCCTCAGACTAAGTACATGCTGAATGAATTTGAATAAGAGCCTGTCTTCTCCATTCATATTAGCTGCAATGATCCTTCTTGATTTTCCATCTCCTGTCAGTTCTTCCAGAGCTTTTTCATACTCAAAAACAGCACTGTCTGGAGGAGCCACTCCAGAGTAGTAATCAAATATTCCTTCATGAGGAACTCTCAAACAGGCATCCCACTCAGCAGACGAGAAACTAACTTCATTGCCATTGACCCTGGACATTAGCTTATGCACATCCTCTTCCTCTTCGAACGTCAGATATTCATATAATTCTTTCACAAGCTTCGGGTATTAAGGTCCATTGTTGTTGACAAAACATTAGGTCTATCCTTGGGCATCTAGTACTTTCAGTACTAATGAATTTCTCGATAGCAGCCATTCTTCACTTAAATCCTTCTCAGCAAAGATTTGTCTCTTGGTTACATGCGGGTTTACAGGTCCCGACGGGGTGTTACTGGTGCCACTGGATTCGGCCCGAGTTCTCTTAGTCCTTGGCGCATCCTCATTGATAGTCGGGGGTCGCTTGGTTCTGTCCATAGAGATTGAGAGAGGTTCGAGATCCCAGGTGAAGGGTTAGGGTTTAGGAATTTTGAGAGCAAGGTTCAAGATTGGGAGAGGAATTTGGATTGAAATGTGTTCGTTGCCTTTGATTTTATCATTTAGGGATTAAAACAAAATAAAATAGAAATAATAAAAAGAAATAAAACGGTTCAAATTTCTGCAAAAATAAAAACAAACAGCGAGGTATCCAACAGTGAGATGTATCAGTGAGGTACACCGGTGAGGTGCAACAGTGAGGTATAACAGTAAGATCCAACTGTGAGGTCCAACTGTGAGGGTCAACTGTGAGGTCTAACAGTGAGGTTCGACTGTGAGGTCTAATAGTGAGGTTTGACTGTGAGGTCTAACAGTGAGGTCCCCTATGCTGAAATTAATCATACCTAATTCATTTTTGATGTAATTTAACCTCTCAAAATTCAAAGGCTTTGTGAATATATCAGCCAATTGTTGTTTAGTGCCAATGAATTCAAGATTGATATCACCCTTTTGATAATGATCCCTCAAAAAGTGATGTCTCACATCAATATGCTTTGTCCTAGCATGAGATAATGGATTTTTGGAAATTTTAATAGCACTTGTATTATCACACTTTATAGAGACATGTTTGAATTGAAATCCATAGTCCAGTAAAGTATGTTTTGTCCACAAAATTTGAGCACAACAACTACTAGCAGCTATATACTCAGCTTCGGCAGTAGATAATGCAACAGAATTCTGCTTCTTACTACACCAAGATACTAGTGACTTGCCTAAAATGTGACATGTCCCAGAGGTGCTTTTTCTATCTAACTTGCAACCGGAAAAATCAGCATCAGAATAACTCAATAAATCAAATGATTGTCCTTTTGGATAGAATAATCCTAAGTTGGGAGTATGTTTGAGATATTTAAAAATTCTTTTCACAACAGTTAAATGAGACTCTTTTGGATTGCCTTGAAAGCGAGCACACATGCATACACTAAACATGATGTCAGGTCTACTAGTTGTAAGATAGAGTAGACTCCCTATCATACCTCTGTAGTTGGTTTGATCCACTGGTTCTCCAGCTTCATCTGTATCCAACTTACAGGTGGTACTCATAGGTGTGTCACTACCTTTACTACCATCCAAAGAAAAACGTTTTAAAAGATCCTTAATATATTTGATTTGATTCAAAACAATTCCATTTTTATTTTGAGAGATCTGAAATCCAAGGAAAAATTTGAGTTCTCCCATTAAACTCATTTCAAACTCATTTTGCATCATTTTTGAAAAATCAACACATAATGAACTTTTAGAAGATCCAAAAATAATATCATCCAAATAAATATGTACTATCAAAACATCTTTAGAAATCCATTTAATGAAAAGAGTAGGATCAGCTATCCCTTTGGTAAAACCTTTTAAAATAAGAAAAGAGTTGAGCCTATCATACCATGCTCTTGGAGCTTGTTTTAAGCCATACAAAGCTTTAGACAGTTTGAAAACATGATTGGAAAAATGGGTATTTGTAAAACCAGGGGGTTGTTCAACAAACACATCCTAAACTATGTATCCATTTAGAAAAGCACTTTTAACATCCATTTAATAAAGTTTGAAATTCAGATGAGCTGCATAGGCAAGTAGTATCTTAATGGATTCTAGTCTAGCTACAGGTGCAAAGGTCTCCTCATAGTTTATTCCTTCTTCTTGGATATATCCTTGTGCAACTAGCCTAGCTTTATTTCTAACTATATTCCCAGACTCATCTACTTTGTTTCTAAACACCCATTTAGTGCCTATGGTTAAGGTGTCCTTGGGTCTTTCCACTAATTCCCAAACTTTGTTTCTTTCGAACTGATTTAGTTATTCTTGCATAGCCATTACCCAAAATTCATCATTGATTGCATCATCAATATTTTTGGGTTCAAGCTGTGAAAGAAAAGCTTGATGTTCAACCTGGTTTCTTAGAGAAGATCTAGTTTGTGTTCCTCTATTTAAATCGCCTACAAAAGCATCTAGAGGGTGATTCTTGAGAGTCCTAATACCTATAGGAAGGGTTGAACTAGATTCTTCATAGTTGTTTGTTGGTTCAAAATCAACAGGTGCAGATTCTAGAAAATTTCTAGAACTGGATATTTTTACAGGGGATTCACTATTTTTATCATTAAGGTTCAAATTTGATAAATCTTCCTCAAGATTTTCAAGAGAATCTTTAGGCTCATGTGGATCAGTCTCATCGAATTTGATATGAACTGATTCTTCCACACATTTGGTTTTCTTATTGAACACTCTATAGGCTTTACTTGAAATAGAATAACCCAGAAAAATTCCTTCATCACTTTTGGGAGAAAATTTTTCAAGATTATCTTTAGTATTAAGAATAAAGACTTTGCAACCAAAAACTCTAAAGTAATTAACATTAGGCTTCCTATTATTCCAAAGTTCATAAGGGGTCCTTTTTAGAATAGGTCTAATTAAGACTCTATTAATAATGTAACAAGCTGTATTTATAGCTTCATCCCAAAAATAAATAGGTAAGTCATACTCATTAAGCATAGTCCTTGCAATTTCTTGAAGGGTCCTATTTCTTCTTTCTACAACTCCATTTTGTTGGGGTGTCCTAGGGGAAGAAAAGTTGTGACTATAGCCATTATGCGAGCAGTAGGATTCAAACTCATGATTTTCAAACTCACAACCATGATCACTTCTTAGGGTTTTAATCTTAAGTCTACTAAGGTTTTCTACAGACTTAGAATATTTGACAAAGTAGGAACAAGCTTCACTTTTGTGAGATAGAAAGTATACCCAAGTATACCTAGAAAAGTCATCTACAAGAACATAAACATAGTGCTTCCCATTTAAACTTGAAACTTTTGATGGTCCAAACAAATCCATGTGAACCAACTCAAGTGGTTGAGAAGTTGAGACTTCTTTCTTTGGTTTGAAAGAAACTTTGTGTTGTTTTCCCTTTTGACAGGGATTACACACTTTATCATTTGGGAATTCCAATTTAGGTAGGTCTCTAACTAAGCATTTCTTAGATAGATTCCTAAGTGAGTGCACATTACAGTGTCCTAATCTTCTATGCCACAACCAAGATTCTTTATGAAAAGCATTTAAACAAGAAACATTTTGTTTTGCTAAGGAGTTTAAATCAACAGCATATACATTCTCATTTCTACGTGTAGTGAAAACTAAGTCATTCTTTGAATTAAAAACATTGAATGAATCATTCTCAAATTTAACATTCAGTCCATCATCACATAACTGAGATATGCTAAATAAATTATATTTTAATCCATCAACAAAAAGTACTTTAGAAATTAATATTGTATCAGGGTTACCAATATGGCCTAAGCCGATGATTTTTCCTCTTGTATTGTCACCAAAGGTGACATGCCCACCATCAACTTTAATTAGACTCTTAAAGCACGAATAGTCTCCTGTCATATGTCTTGAACATCCACTATCCAAATACCATAGAGTGTTACAGGAACTCTTTAAACAACTTCCCTGTAAAACAGATTAAACATGGGATAATTTTGGTACCCAGATCTTCTTGGGTCCAGAAAGGTTAGCCAATAAAACTTTGGGAACCCATATTTTCTTTATAGAATTTATGAAATCAACAAACATATTTTGAGACATAAATACTTTGTTCGGTCCTTTAGAAAATTGTTTCTTAAAAGATTGTCCAGAATTAGCAGTGAACTGTCCAGATTTTGGAACAAATTTGGTTTTGCTAATGTGTCTCTGTCCAGGATGATATCCTAGACCAGTTGTATATTTTGGAGCAATATGTCTTCCTAGAAACTGTGTCAAGGTATCCCTACCAGCAGTGAACTTCTCAATATCCTTTCTCAATTGTTCATTAGATAATTTGAGCTGAGTATTTTCTTTCAACAATTGAGCATTCTTTTCTTTTTCTACACTTAGATCTGTTTTAATATTACTAGTCAATGCATGCTGTTTCTTCAAAGATTTGTATTTATATTTTAGTTCATTGCAGGTATCTTCCAGTATATTGCAATATTCAAACAGTTCATCCTTAGACATATTTGCATCATTATTTGATTCAATGTTATCTTCAGAATAATAATCATTTAGAATAGAGGAAACAGGTACCTCGGATATGTTAGTCATGAAGCACATGTTGACATGATTCTTTTCAGAGTCAGTAGCTTCTGATTCACTTGTGCTGTCTTCCGAAGCACTTTAGGTTGCTTTCATGGCTTTCTTGTACTTCTTGTCCTTATAATCATATTTCTTTTTGAATTTTAAATTCGGACAGTCAGCCTTGATGTGTCCTTTCCTCTTGTATTCATATTAGACTATATCATCTTCTTTATCAGATTTCTTCCAATCCTTCTTCCACTTACCTTGTTGATCATACTTACCCTTGTAGTTTCGCTTTCTGAAAAACTTTTTCTTCCTATAGAACCTCATAAATCTCCTGGCTATTTGGTCCATTTTTTCATCACTGTCTGAATCTGAATCTTCACTAGTTGAACTTACAGTAGGTACATGTATTTTCTCCTTGTCTTTACTCTTAGAGGCAGTAGACTTAAATGCTACAGATTTTCTTTTGGGTTCATCATCTTCTTCTTTGTTCGTCTTCAATTCCTCTTCATACATCATTAGTTTACCAATCAATTCCTTAACCAGTAGATTGCTGATGTCACATGACTCTCGGATGGACACAGAAGTGTCTCTCCATCTGTCAGGCAAACATCTCAATATTCTCATGACCTGCTCCTTTTATGGAACAGCTTTTCCCAGTGAACTCATGGTGTTGACAATCTCATTGAACCTAAGATACATATCAGAAATGGGTTCATCAGGTCTCATTTTAAAATTATCATATTTAATAATATAAGTATTTAATCTCATTTCATTCACATTGGTTTTTCCTTCACGAGAAACAGCCAAGGTGTCCCAGATTTCATGAGCTGTTTTACATGCAGAAATTCGGTTAAATTCCTCATCTCCTAAAGAGCAGTAAAGGGCATTCATAGCTTTATAGTTATTATTATAGTCAGACTTTGTAGCATCATCCCAGGTAGATCTAGCAGTTTTGGGAATTTCATATTCTGATTCTATAGCAGACCAAATATCAAAACCAATACTTTCCAAATGAATTTTCATTTTAATTTTCCATTGACCATAATTCACACCATTAAAGAAAGGTGGCATGTTAGTAGCATAACCTTCTAGTCTATTGTCCATAACTAGATTTTAGAAAATATTTTAAAGAGAGAAAATTTAGAACTAACAGAAATTTAATATCTTTAAGTAAAACTAAAATCACAGTTTGAAAACAGAGGGTTTGAAAACCTTTTATTTATAAATAAGAATGAAACCTATGATACCAAATGTTGGTCGGAGTGGATACTCAAGAGGGGGGTGAATTGAGTTCCAATTAAAATTTCTGTTAGAAACTTTTAGGATTAAAATCCCCCAAATTAGAACAGCCCAGTCAATTAAGGCAGTAGAGATATAAGTGAGTTATTGTTTAACAGGTTTCTCAAAGGTTGATTACTCCTCAGTTGAATCAGTATGAGAACTAATTCGACTTTTGAAACAGGTTTACTAAACAACTCAAATATACACACTAACCAGAACTAACTATCAGAGTGAATGTAAAAAACAGATTTCTGTCTTTGAAAATATAAGCACAGCGGATAGATGTTAAATAGAGTAAATCAAAGATGAACACAACAAATTTAAACAAGAGGTTCAGTCTTAAGTCAATACCTAATCATCTCCACTTGGTGATCACCTGCCACCAAGCAATTATATTAAAAGTGATACACAGCCTGTATCGGGCTTTACAACAGCTTTCACAAACTGTCCAGGTTTTTCAACCTCTACCACAGTTCTACGTGGGTAAAAAAATAAAATACCAAGCCACACCAGACTTCTTCCACAGTTATACGTGGGAAACAAATGTAAGAATAGTTTGGTATGGGTATTTTCAGTATCCCTCAGTTCAAGCACAAAAGTCAGTGTGTGTAACACATACCCACTGCTCACAAATGTAAAGTATTTAAACACAGTAGAGCTAAAGATAGTAGGGATAAGTTTGGAATGCTCTATTGTGTTGGCAGATCAGCTCTGGACTCGTTGGAATGAATGAAATGAAGCTTTGGTCCTTCTCTGCAAGTTTCCTCCAAAACAAAGTGTCGCAACTTCCAGGTTGTGACTTTCAGATGTAGAGATGACCAGTTTCTAGGATTCAAAAACTCTTTACAGCACACTACTACAGATTGTAGAAGGTTCTTTTCAATAGATCTTCGTGAAGCTCTTGTTCTTTTTGGATTAGTGCTTGAGATCTTTCCAGTATGTTCGGGGTCTCTTCTTTTTTGTCTCTCTTCTGTGTCTTTTATATAGTCTCTTGTTTTTGTGTTTTGTTGTCCAGTAGGGGCCGGCAAGAGAAATGTTTCAACCACGTGTGGTCTTCCTCGTACATCGTACTGTCTCCTGATATCCCTACAAATAAAATTAAATAATGTCAGGTGCATTAATTTGTCCAGACATGACCGTTATAATAGTATTAATAAAATAGGTAAAGAAAAGAGTGGAATATCATTAGACTGGTAGCAGATGCATGTCACACGGTAGACTTCAATCTCTACAACTGTGGACTTCATCGGTAGACTGTTCAGCTGAGGGCTTCAACTGTGGTCTTTCCAATTGTGAACTGTAGTCTTTCCAACTGTAGACTTCAACTGTAGTCTTTTAACGGTAGCTGTTTATTCTTTGTAACAGTGGATCCTCATCAGTGAACTCCATCGGTAGGCTCAACAGTAGACCTTTAACAGTAAGCTTCTAATTGGTAGTTCTATAACATCAGACTACTTCAACAGTAACCTTTCCAACTGCAGACTTGAACAGAGAATTTCTCAACAGAAGACTTGAGAAAGAGTCTAACAGTGGACTTCTAGCAGAAACTTTGTTACAGCAGTGACCTTATGACAGTAACTCTTTGTCTGTGAGCTGTGATAAGTAGATCATCAGTAGGTTTGTGACAGTAATCGTGTACCGGTAGCTTCCAACAGTGACTGTAAATCTTCAACAGTGATCTTCTAGCAACAGTGACTTAAGGTGATAGTAAGCTATAACGGTGACTTTGAACAGAAGGCTCTTACCAGTAGCCTTTAACAGTGAGCTTATATTTAGATAAATATGGAATGTAAGTTGATGCAGCAAAGTCATGAGTCTTAAGAATATACGTTGTTGAGAATAAGATAATTGTATATGTAGATTAAAAGGATTAAAGACTGACTTAATATATTATGATCAATATCTAAACATGATTTGTGATTATTAAAACAGGTGAGTCCAACAATGACAACCACATAGGAACACATATTGTGTGATATAATCTCTTTGTCACGATATATTATCAAGCAGATTGCACATATGTGTCACCAGCCTATATGTTTGATACATCTTTTTTTGACTGTCTGAAATAAACACATCGTAACACCATAGTCATGGAATTTAAGGCGATTGTTTTATTCTAATCAAAGGGTCAAGATATCAACTTTCATAAAAATGGAAGAGAGAAATTCTTTCTTGACTTATCTATTAATGACATGTCAATCGTGATGCACCCAACGTACCCTACCTCACCATGAACGTGTCATCATGGTTTTTGTCAGCAAATCTAAGTGTGCAAGTAATGACATGCATTAATGATAATCTTAAAATCTAAGAACCATTACACACGCTCACAAATAGGAATATTTGATGACACCAAAACATGCGGTGTTTCCAGTAGTGGGTATGTTCTCATAATATCTCATCTTTGAAATTACCAAGTGCAAAATCCACGAAAAGAAGTTTCATCCACTTACGAGTACCCGCACCTGGCGGTCTAAATACTATGTGTTTCATCATAGTACGTTATCTAACTGCAGAACTATATTAATAATATTTTCATAACATTTCAAGGTTTTTATCATAGCGGAAAACTGTTATGACCTTATCAGTATGACAAATACTCTATGACACTATTACATTAACATCATGCAGAATAATAAACAATATGTAATAATATGTTAATTAATATTCAATACATCAAATATACATGTAATCAAAATATATACAATTAGTCATAAAACTAACAATTTGAGAAGAGTTAAGAAGAAGGCAGATAAAGATATGGAAAAGAGAGTCAAAGGAGGGAGTCCAAGAGAGAGGTCGATGTGGGAGTGGGGAGAAGAGGTGGAGAGGGGAATCATGGTGGGAGAATGAGAGAATTGGGGAAGCTCGAATTAAGATTTAAGCTAGAAAACATGTAATGTGAATGTGACACGTGTATTATGGGAAACCCAAGTTTAATATTTACGTTAGATATCATCTATATTTTATAAAAAAAAAACTCTCTATTGTATTATATTTTAGTAAAATATTATAATGTCGATATAAAAAAAAAGGTGAGTGTGAGTGGACTTTTAGATAGATTGACCCTAGGCCACTATAGTGCATCATAAATAAATAATAATTTATTGATTGATATTATATAGGATTGTGACATCCACAGACGGCCGAGGTTGGAGATTCCATTTATGGAGCCCCTCGGGACCGTCCAACATCATAACCACATGTCCCATCCAAAAAATAAATGTTACGATTGAAATTTATACCTAATTCAGATATTCACCCTATAAGATCACATTAAACGGCCAACTTTAAATATTTATTATTATTTTATTATTATTACTACTACACTCAACTAATTGCAACAAAAACTTATGCGTTGAAACTTTATACGTAATTTAGATATTCAGTCCATAAAATCACCATCTACCAAAAAATCAATTTATATAAAATCTCCCATCGTCATTCTCCCTTATTATTATAATACTTTCTTCATTTGCGTGCCTGAATTGTAATTGTATTTGATTATTATTATTATTATGAATTGTATTTATGATATAAAATATGGTTGTTACGGATTCATTTTTAGTGTTTGAGGTTTTATTTGATTATAAAATATAAATAATATTATTATTATTTGATTATATGTACAGATATTTTTATTCTCAGGTTAGTTTCCATCAGCCAAACTCCAAACCGGTGTGGGGATGAACCGCCACGTCGACAAAAACCAGAGACCGGGAGCGGCGGCGGGAGAGGGAAGGAAGAAAAACAGGGCGCGGCGCGGGCCCCAACCCCACTCCTCCTGCCCCACCGGCTGCCGCGCCGCTGCGGCTATCCACGCCTCCCAACAAGGCAGTGAACCAAGACACTCGACGCCCCACATCATACCTCCATCTCCCTCCCCACTCCCATCCATGGAGTTTCCCGGCAGAAAGATGCGCCTCACCGAACCCGACGTTGCCGTCATGCCGCCGCCTCCCCACCGCCGCCAACAGCTCACCGACGCCTCATCCTCGCCGCGTGTCGGGAGGAGCTTCTCCGAGGACTTTGCGGCGCCAGTCAGGCCCACCGCCGCCCCCACCCCCTTCGACTCCTCCCTGGCTCTCACCGTACTCCTCCTCCTCGCAGCCATCTTCTTCGCCGGATTCTTCTCCATTTACATCCGACGATTCGCCGACGACTCCTCCGCCGACC
This sequence comes from Viscum album, assembly GCA_963277665.1. Classification (NCBI taxonomy): domain Eukaryota; kingdom Viridiplantae; phylum Streptophyta; class Magnoliopsida; order Santalales; family Viscaceae; genus Viscum; species Viscum album. Next base: position 714,982,384 of record OY728128.1, on the reverse strand, counting down.
GCCTTTCCCGTCTCTGTTTCCGCCGCCGCAGTCGCCGGACCTCCTCCGACCGGCAATCCGCCAAAAGAGGCGGCGGCTTCGACCCCTCCGCCGCCGCATCCCTGCCCGTTTTCTCCCTCCGCGACGGCGAGTTGGGGGGGAGCCCCATCGACTGCTCCGTCTGCCTCGCCGAGTTCCGGCCAGGGGAGAACGTGAAGGCCATCCCCTTCTGTCGCCACGTGTTCCACCCCCGATGCATTGACACGTGGCTTGGCCTGCACCTGTCCTGCCCGCTCTGCCGGACCACCCGGCTGTTTCCGGCGGGAAACGGGTTCTGCGTTGGAGACGGAGGCTGTGGGCTTATCGGACCGGCCCCGGATCCGGTGGACGTGGGAGGGGGGTCGACGGGTGAGAGTGGTGACACGTGGACGGAGGAAAGGAGGCGGATGGGGCGGGCATCGTCGCCGGGGATGAGGCGGGCCAGCAGCTGCTCGGGGAGGAGAGAGACGGTGCCGTGGCACCGAAGGACGGCCAGCGTCTGAGGACAGAGGGGCATGCGTGGCGACACGTGTACGTTGATCTGCAGACAAAATGGGTTGCCGGATTTAATTTATCGATCCAATTTGGGTAAAAAACAAAAAACAAAAAACAAAAAACACACCCAGAAGTCGACGTCGATCGAGGCGTCGCTGTATATCTTTATCTTATCTATTGGCTTCTATGTTGCATGTGAAGTATTTATGTAGATACCTATTTGTAGATGCTTAATTGTTTACCATTTAGGATTTGAATCTTCAATATATATATATTTTTTATAAAAATTATATTATGAATAATTATTTATAAAAAATACTACTTATATTATGTATCATAATTAATTATTATTATTACTTAAAAGTTGGGGTTGAAACCTGTTTTTATTGAAATAAAATACCTCTTTTTTTTTTGTAGAAAAAATCGATTACATGTAGTCTCTTAGTGTAGCGTCTCAAACCCAGTTCACTCATAAGTAATCAAATTCGGTCAGCCGCATGACCTCAAACGCGTCTCTCTGTATGCCAGAAGGTGCCGACTAGCACCAAGGGTCTATGATGCTACGACAACACTACAAAAAAAAAAAAAAAACAGGCATTGGTGACGGTTTTTTCTTCTACTAGTAGCGGTTTAAACCGCTTCCTAATCGTTTTGTGGCAGTTACTAAAACCACCACATATTGCATGGTCAACAGTCATTTCACGACAATCTGTTTCATTTAGCAGCGGATTCTCTATGTGTCGTTTTTGAAGCATTTTAACAACGGTTTTGATTTTATTTAGCAGTGATTATTTTTTAAAAAAATAACCTGAAAATAAAATAGATAAGATGAACCTAACCGCCTCTAAATATATTAGCGACAGTAATGTTTAGCAACAGTTAATACTAACCGCCGCTAATTAAGACTTTCATTAATTTATTTAGCGGCGGTTCTTAAAAACTGTTGATAAATATTTTTCTTAATTTTTTAAAATATTTAATAAACAAATATAAATATAAAAACTCTGACATTAAATAAACTAAAACATAAATGCATAATAAACTCATCATACATACATCATACATGATACATCCATAGTCATATATACATATATCCATAGTCATCATAACCTCATTCGCCATAATCTCAGCCACCATAACCTCAATCAACTTATAACCCCAGTCAACTCATACCTCAGTCGTCAATATATACATATAAAATATGTCCAACAACAACTCATGCCCAATATACGTCCACCCCACAACCTCCACTTCATTCATCTTCCTCCACATCATCTTACCAACTGAAATCGACCACATCATCTCATAAATTGTAAAAAAAACAAGACATAAACAATAGAATCGTTGATAAAATTTAAACATACCATAAAAGCTAAGAATCATCACAACTGCCTTTTGAAGAATGTTGTGGATTAGAACGGTCAACCTACCCACTGCTAGCATCTATCACCTACAATAAAAACTAGAACATTTAAAAAAAGAAATGTGAAATAGAAAAGATACAAAATATATTCATAATGTTCCACAAAAAATTTGTTATTTTGTTAATCAAATAGAAGACATTTTAACATAAAACAAATAATATATCATGCAAAACACTTTGAAAACCTAAACTTATCCATTTAAGATACGATTCAACACTTGAAACGGAAAAAATGATAAGTATATAACATTATAATTAATTTTTAAATCAACGTGCGATGTGCTTGAAATTTATTAAATAAACAAATTTTAAAGACTTTGATATGACAACATGTTCTATATTTCAAAAATAACTCAATGGTGGTTGTTCCATGATTCCACGTAAATCTGATGTCGTTTGCTATGGTTTTGACCGTTACACGCACGTTTTAGTGTTTTAAAACACTAAAAACACATTTACAGACATCTCAGGAAAACCATAACTCGGAATGATGTGCCGTCGGTTCCTACATTTCACAGATTAATCTATAACCATTTTCTCTGATTTCATGGTAATTCGAAAACATTTGCCTGGTTTTGACCCCTCAACACATGTTTTTAAAGACTTCGGTACTTTTAAAAATTGTTTACCGAGTCATTCCGACCACACCATATGTCAGATTGACGTGTTGTCTGCGCATACACGTCACAAATAACTCAACGGTGGAAGTCCCATGATTTCACGTCAATTTGAGGTCGTTTGTTACGATTTTGACCGTTACACGCACGTTTTAGTGTTTTAAAACACTAAAAGCATGTTTATGTGCATCTGGTTCCTACAATTCAAAAATCAATCCACGCTCATTGTCATCTGATTTCATGGCAATCCGACGATGTTTGTTTAGTTTTGACCCCCCAACACATGTTTTTTTGGTTTCAGTATCTTTAAAAACGGTTTACCGTGACATTCCGACCACACCGCACATCAGATTGATGTGTTATCTGCATGTACACGTCACAAATAACTCAACGGTGGTTTTACTATGAATTGTTGTCCATATGAGATTATTTGCTAAGATTTTGACACACGCGCACACACACACATTTTAGTGTTTTTAAACACTATAAACGCGTTTACAAGCATCCCATGTAAATCGTAACTCAGAACGATGTGCTGTCATTTCCTATATTTCAAAAATCAATCTACAGTTTTTTTTCGTTTGATTTCATGGCAATCCGATGATGTTTTCCTAGTTTTGACCCCTCAACACACATTTTTAAAGGTTTCAGTACCTTTAAAAACTGTTTATCAAGCCATTCCGACCACATCGCACATCAGATTGATGTGCTGCCTACGCGCACACATCACAAATAACTCAACAGTGGGTTTCCCATAATTTCACATCAATCTGAGATCATTTGCTACAGTTTTGATCGTTACAGACACGTCTATGTGTTTTAAAACACTAAAAACACTTTTACGAGCATTGTAGGAAAACCGTAACTAGAAATGATGTCCGTCGGTTCATACATTTCAAAAATCAATCTACAATCAATGTTCAATGGTTTCATGGCAATTTGATAACGTTTTTCTGGTTTTGACCCCCCGACACACATTTTTAAAGACTTCGGTACCTTTAAAAGCTGTTTACTAAGCTATTCTGACCATACCACACGTCAAATTGACAAGGTGTCTACGCGTACATATAAAAAATAACTCAATGGTGGTTTGCCCGTGATTTCATGTCAATATGAGGTCGTTTTCTATGGTTTTGACAGTTACACGCATGTTTTAGTGTTTTAAAACACTAAAAACGTGTTTACAGGCATTCCAGACAAACCATAACTCGGAATAACGTGTCGTTTGTTCCTTCATTTTACAAATCAATCTATGGCCATTTTAATATGATTTCATGGCATTCCGATAACGTTTTTCTGATTTTGACCCCTCAACACATGTTTTTAAAGGCTTTAGTACATTTAAAAATTGTTTACCGAACCATTCTGACCACACCGCACGTCAGATTAATGTGTTATCTATTCGTACACGTCACAAATAACTAAAAGGTGGATGTATCATGATTTAATGTCAATATGAGGTCATTTTCTATGGGTTTGACTATTACACACATGTTTTAGTGTTTTAAAACACTAAAAACACGTTTATGAGCATCCTGGGAAAACCGTAACTCAGAATGATGTTCCGTCAGTTCCTACATTTCAAAAACCAATCTATAGTCATTGTATTATGATTTCATGATAATCCGATGATATTTTCCTGATTTTGACCCCCCTAACACACATTTTTAAAGGCTTTGATACCTTTAAAAACTATTTATTGAGCCATTCCGACTACACCACACGTCGAATTGATGTGTTGTCTATGCGTACATATAAAAAATAACTCAACAGTAATTTTCTCATTATCTCACGTCAATATGAGGTCATTTTATATGGTTTCGACCATTACACGCACGTTTTAGTGTTTTAAAACACTAAAAACGTGTTTACGGACATCCCAAGCAAACCGTAACTCAGAATGATGTTCCATCAGTTCCTAAATTTCAAAAATAAATCTACAGTCACTTTCTTATGATTTCATGACAATCCGATGACATTTTCTTGGTTTTGACCCATCGACACACATTTTTAAAGGCCTCAGTATCTTTAAAAACCATTTACCGAGCCATTCTGACCACACCACACGTCAGATTGATGTCTTGACTACACGTACACATAAAAAACAACTCAACGGTGGATGTTCTATGATTTCACATCAATATGAGGTTTTTTTCTAGGATTTTGACCGTTACACACACATTTTAGTGTTTTAAAACACTAAAAATGTGTTTACAGGCATCCCAGACAAATTGTAACACGGAATGACATGCTTTCAGTTCCTACATTTCAGAAATCAAACTATGATCATTGTCCTCCATTTTCATGGCAATCTCATGACATTTTCTTGGTTTTGATCCCCCAACACATGTTTTTAAAGGCTTCAATACCTTTAAAAAAAGTTTACCGAGCCATTGTAACCACACCACATGCCGGATTGATGTGTTGTATGTGTGTTTCACATAAAAAATAACTCTACCATGATTTCACATCGATCTGAGGTCGTTTTCTATGGTTTTAACCGTCACATACACGTTTATATGTGTATAATGAAAACATATAATTAAGATGGTAAAAGAAAACACATTATTAAAAAAATTTAGGCAGTAATTGAAAATTTCGATGTCGCGCTGTAAAAAAATTGAAATTTTGTGTTGGCGGGATATTAAAATTATCTTTCATGTCGGTTTTATGATAACCGTTGTGAAAACATATTAAAATCTTTGCTGATTTTCACGTCGGTTATATAAGAACCAACGTGAAAAATCAATTTTTATGAATTTTTCATGTTGGTTTTGAAAAAACCAAAGTAAAAAATGTTTACAAATATGTAATTCATTACCCAATATTTGATTTGACTAGTCTCAGAGCTCAAATGGAGTTACGAATCAAAATTTATGGCCATCAGAAGTTGGCCTTCTCTAAGACTTCGTTTAGAGATGATCAACTTCCGATGACCATAGCTTTTGATCCGTAACTCCGTTTGAGCTTTGAGACTAGTCAAAATGAAGCTTGGGAAATTAACTACATGTTTATAAACATTTTTCAAGTCGTTTTTTTTGAAAACTGACGTCAAAAATGCCTTTTAATGTCGGTTATTAAAAATAACCGACGTGAAAAATTGAATTTTCACGTCAGTTATTTAGAACCGATGTGAAAAGGTCGTTTAAATTGATTTTTCATGCAGGTTCTTATATAGCCGACATAAAAAATCAATTTTTCATAGATTTTTACGTCGGTTCTAAAAAACCGACGTGAAAAAGGTGACGTTAAAAATAGTTTTTATACTAGTGTTTTTGTTTGATTTCATGGCAATCTGATGACGTTTTCCTAGTTTTGACTCCCCTGACACACGTTTTTAAAGGATTCGGTACCTTTAAAAACTGTTTACCATGCCATTCTGACCACACCACACGTCGGATTGACATGTTGTCTGCGCGTAAATCTCACAAATAACTCAATAGTGATTTTCTCATGATTTCACATCAATATGAGGTTGTTTGATATGATTTTGACCGTTAAACACACGTTTATGTGTTTTAAAACACTAAAAACTCTTTTACTGGCATTCCAGGAAAACTGTAACTAGGAATGATGTGTCATCAGTTCCTACATTTAAAAAATCAATTTACAGTCATTTTCCTATGATTTCATGGTAATTCGATGACGTTTTCCTGATTTTGACCCCCCGACACACGTTTTTAAAGACTTCAGTACCTTTAAAAACCATTTACTAAGCCATTCCAACCACACCGCGCGTTGGATTGATATGGTGTCTACGCGTACACATAAAAAATAACTCAATGGTGGTTTCCCCCTGATTTCATGTCAATATGAGCATGTTTTATATGGTTTTGACTATTACATGCACGTTTTAGTGTTTTAAAACACTAAAAATGTATTTACGAGCATCCCAGAAAAAGCGTAACTCAGAATAACATGTTTTCAATTCTTACATTTCAAAAATCAATCTATGTTCATTTTAATCTGATTTCATGGAAATCTGACGACATTTTCTTGGTTTTGACCTCTTGACACATGTTTTTAAAGGCTTCAGTACCTTTAAAAACTGTTTACTGAGCCATTCTGACCACACCGCATGTTGAATTGATGTGTTGTCTATGCGTACATGTCAAAAATAACTAAACGGTGGATGTACCATGATTTAACATCAATATGAGGTAGTTTTCTATGGTTTTGACCATTGCACACATGTTTTAGTGTTTTAGAATACTAAAAACGCGTTTATGGGCATCCCGGGAAAATCGTAACTTGGAATGACATTCCGTCCTTTCTAACATTTCAAAAATCAATCTATGGTCACTGTCTTATTATTTCATGTCAATATGATGTTGTTTTTATGATTTTGACCCCCTAACACATGTTTTTAAAGGCTTCAGTACCTTTAAAAACTATTTACCGAGCCATTCCGATCACATTGCACGTCAAATTAATGTATTTTCTACGCGTACATGTTAAAAATAACTCAAAGGCGATTTTTCATGATCTCGCATCAATATTAGGTTTTTTTCTATTGTTTTGAGCATTACACGCACATTTTAGTGTTTTAAAACATTAAAAACACGTTTACGGGCATCCTGAGCAGACCGTAACTCAAAATGACGTTCCTTCAGTTCATAAATATCAAAAATCAATCTAAGGTTATTTTCTTATTATTTTATGATAATATGATATCATTTTCCTAGTTTTGACCCCAAAAAAACATTTTTAAAGGCTTCAATACCTTTAAAACCCGTTTATTGAGCCATTCCGACCACACCGCACGTCAGATTGATGTCTTGTCTACACGTGCATGTCAAAAATAACTCAAAGGTTGATATTCCATGATTTTACATCGATATTTGGTTGTTTTTTTATGATTTTGACCGTTACACGCATGTTTTAGTGTTTTAAAACACTAAAAACGCATTTACGGGCATCCCAGACAAACCATAACTCAGAATGATATGCTGTCGGTTCCTACATTTCAAAAATATAATTATGATCATTTTCCTCTGATTTAATGGCAATCCAACAATGTTTTCCTAGTTTTTATCCCCCGACACATGTTTTTAAATGCTTTGATACATTTAAAAAATGTTTACCAAGCCATTGCAACCACACCACACGTCATATAGACGTGTTTTATGTGTATACACATAAAAAACAACTCAACAGTGGGTTTTACATGATTTCATATTAACATGAGGTTGTTTTCTATAGTTTTGACCGTTACACACATGTTTATGTGTTTTAAAACACTAAAAACTTGTTTACGAGCATTTAAGACAAACCATAACTCAGAATGATGTAATGTCAGTTCTTAAATTTAATAAATTAAGTTATGGTCATTTTCCTATGATTTCATGTCAATTTGATGACGTTTGTGTGATTTTGACCCTCCAACACAAGTTTTTAAAGGATTCAGTATCTTTAAAACTATTTACCGAGCCATTCTTACCACATCGCATGTTGGATCGATGTGTTGTCTATGCATACACGTCAAAAATAACTCAAAGATGCATTTATAATGATTTCACATCAATCTGAGGTTATTTTCTATGATTTTGACAGTTACACTCATGCTTTAGTGTTATAAAACACTAAAAACATGTTTACGGGCATCCCAGGAAAACTGTAACTCACAATGATGCACCATCAGTTCCTACATTTCAAAAATCAATTGACGATCATTTTATTATGATTTCATGGAAATCCAATGATGTTTTCCTAGTTTTGAACCCTCGACACATGTTTTTAAAGGCTTTGATACCTTTAAAAACCATTTATCAAGCCATTCGGATCACACTGCATGTCAGATTGACATTTTTTTCTTTTACTACACATAAAAAATAATTCAACAGTGGTTTTCCATGATTTAACATCAATATGAGGTCATTTTCTATGGTTTGTACCATTACACGCACACTTTAGTGTTTTAAAACACTAAAAATTTGTTTATGGGCATTCCGGGAAAACTATAACTCAGAATGATGTGTTGTCTGTTCCTACATTTTAAAAATAAATACACAGTCATTGTCCTATGATTTCATGGAAATACAATGTCGTTTGCCTGATTTTGACCCCTCAACACATGTTTTTAAAGACTTGGGTACCTTTATAAACCATTTACCGAGTCAAAACCGATAAAACAAGCTCGAATTGTTTTCAAACTTAAGGATAATTATATATAATTCATTTTTGATGCGTATGAATCAACCACACATCAATCCGGAACAAGATGTGGCCGGTATGACTCTAAGTGCATGTTTTTAATATAAAACTTCCATTTTAGTTTTATTTATGGAAGTTGTTTGTGTTCTTTTGAAATGTGTGAATGATCTATGAAATTTAGAATTTTCCTTGGTAGGATGAGCTATAAGGATGGAAATTTCCTTGGGTATTATTCCGTTCATCCACTTGAATATATAAACTAAAGCATTTTCCATTTTCAACCTCCATTGATCTTGTGTTTACCCATAAGAGTCTCATTCTTGCACTTTTTCTTTCAACCTTGCAATTTCTCTTTATGATTCCTGATCAATAAAACCACTCAAACCCCCATTGGATATAGCAATAATTGATGACAATTCCCTACCAAATACATCTGATGACATAGGCCTAGAACCCATCCCCCATACACATCTAGGATACTCATTCCCTAAAACGATTGCAACTGCATCATTTTGGGAAATTGATGATGATTATAAAGGGTTCACATCTCAGGCTTCTTAAATTTTAACTCATTAATAAAAAAATATTAACAATTATTTTTTAAAATATATGAACTTCATAATATTATATAATTAATAAATTTTCCATTACTATTTATTGTTATGTCATTACTATAAAAACATAATATTGAAAAATAAATTATAACAACAAACAAGACTTAAACCCAATTAATTGGGACTGGATAGATGTATCAATTGACGCCAAATTGGAATTGTTTGATCCATGGATTCAGTCTCATTTAATTGGTCTTAATACTTATTTTTTTATATAACATATTTTTCATTATTATGTTTTTATATTAATGAAATAACATGAAATGGTAATGAAAAGTACTTACTCCAACATCTTTGGTAGGGTCATTTACAAAACTTCTATAAAGTTTCCTATACACTTTAAACCACATATATGTTCAACCAATAGAGTGACCTAATTCATTAGCCTTTATAAAAAATATAAACAAGTTAAAAAAGAATGAATTATAATAAAATGATATAGATAATAACGAATAAAATATAAACCAAAATTGTTCTTTTTTCTAGAAAAACTCTAAGACCCAATGATATGAGGAATGACTTGTTTCTAATGATTGATATTATTTTTTAGACAATTCTTACAAAAAATAGAAACATTAATAAAAACTATAATTTTATTGTGTTTATGTTATTATGATACTGTAAAATATGCAATTACCTCATGAGATGCATCTCTATTAATATTGACAAACACCTTCTATTGCTCACGATAAATGCCTTCAGGAACTTTCTCATACATCTGTCGTGAGCTCAGAGATGTGTCATTAAACTTATGCCATAATCTCCATTTAAAATCTCTCAATTTCTTGCCCTTTTTTAGAGTCCATGGGAATGAAATGGAGTCAGGGACATCAAAATGAAAAAACATCTAGAAATAAAAAACATTACACTTTATAAGTATATTAATTTTGTTTACTTATGTATTTTAAATTATTTATTAAGGAATATTAAATTAATACCACCTTTACTTGAGTATTAAATACCTCATTTTTCCAAGCTTTAAGAATATGCCTCAAATATTTATAATTAATGGGGAATCTCACCATCTCACAAGAAATCTACCCAAGAATATGCCCATAGATTCCGACAGCATCACTAGTGGGCACCCCTAAGTCATCGAATAGAATGATAATCTTGAATTCCTTCAGGTCACATACATCTACCACATTCATATTTACATCCCTTTTATTATTATCTTCATCTATTTTAAAAATTCATTAAAATTTTAATAATATATATATATATTTTTGTACAATGACATACATACCAATAATGGTACCTTGCCAATATCCCCTAGATGGAGGGGTGACCAACTACTCCATCACTGGAGGTGAATCAGATGGTGGGATACCAACAACATCTGGGGAAACAACTAGCTCTCTAGTAGTCTTAGGTACAATAGAATCACTCAGATCCACTAAAACTGATGGTAGTGGTAGCGTGCTCTGAGATACTGATCAGCTAGGATCTTGATTTTTTTGTTCTTGACATTCCTCTAATTCAAATAGTTTAGATATATTAAATTTATAAAAAATGAAAAACTATTTTTTTACAAAAAAAAAACTAGATCAATGTATATATGTATGAAAACTTATCAATGAGAAATTGTAATATATTTTCATTACCAATTTATACATTCAATTATCTTAATCTTCATTGTATTCATTGTTATAAACCTCCATTGAAACGAGTGCTTCATTTTTACCCTCTCTAAAGTTCTATTATTTTAATATTGTTAGGAAAAAACTGTTCAATGTTTTGTGGTTGATGAGGTTCATCATGACAAAGTACCAATTAATCTCCATCGACCATATCATAAAAGTATCTCAGTTTTAAGTGTATAAAAACACTCCAACCATCATGTATTTTATCATCCACATAATAAAACATATTCGCTTGTGAATTCAAGATAAATAGATCATGCTCTGCATGCTCACTGGTATGAATCAAGAGAGAGAAGTTGAAAAAAGTAAAATGTAATGAATATTTCATTATACCCCTATCAATGTTAACCCACTTACACCTAAATTTCAATAGTACCCACATCTGTAAGTGTAAATACACCACTATTTTAAGTTTTCAAATCTTCTTCATGATAAATTTTATGAAACCCGAAGCCATGAATAATGTAGGAATCAAATCTCTTAGCCTGCCTTATAGGACCTCAAGCCAAAAACTTCAAATCATTTGATATTTCAGATTGATTTTAAACATTCATTATCTAGAAAAAAAGATATAAGGTGTTACTTTTAACATAGAAAAAATAAATACACATCAATAATATGAATATGAGTATATACTTACACAACGAGTGAACCATTCAACAATATCCTTATTAACAAATTTTGTTGATTCCATCTCATTTTGATCTCAAACCCTTAGTCACCTCTTTGTTTTAAATCAAATTTCTTTAATAAATTGATATATAATAAGACTATTGAGTATCACATATCTAGGTGCTTATAGAAACTCCAATTCAGTCAGTGTAAAATTTTACCTCTTTCCAATTGGTCATCCAATAGTTGGAAATACCGATGACCGATTTTCAAAATAAGAATTAGTAGAGATGTCATTAACACATCCAACATCATTGAATCTAGTCTCAATCCCATCTAAATACCTAAAATATAAGTTTAAGTACACTTCGACTATGTAACCTTTATCAATAGAGTCTTCTGGTTGAGATTTATTCCTCACATATGATTTCAAATGAACCAAGTACCCAATGAAAAAAAACAAAAAAAACATTAAATTTTTTTACATAATGATTTGATAAAATTGAATTAACCAATGAAAATAAAAATAATATTAATGTACCTATTAATTGGACACATCCATTGATAGTGTACCAGTTTACAAAGTTTAGCTTTTTCAACTAAATGAATAGTCACATGAATCATCACAATGAAGAATGGAGGGGAAAATAACATCTCCATATGACAAAGTGTCAAAATAATTATTGAAGTTTATTAAGATCAGTTGGATTTAGAGTTTTTCCACAGAGATATTTGAAAAAGGTACTAAAATCAGCTAGAACCATAATTGATTTTTTAGGTAATGTATTACACAATGTCAATGACAACAATTGCTCCATCGGAATATGTGAATAATGACTTTTCAATCCATGTAAATTTCAATGTTTTAAGTCAATGCACCTTGATATATTACTTGAATATCCATTTGAAAATTTTATATTATTTAAATTTTGAAGGAATATGTCTTTCTCATGATTTTTCATTGTAAAAATAACCAATGGATACTTATCATTCTCATTTCCCACAAACCATGATTTATATTCATTGATTCCAAATCCTTATGAGCATTAAGGTGATCCTTCAATTTATCATGCTCATTAAGCAATGTGAAAATTACATTTCCACAAAACTTCTTCTCAATATGCATTGCATTAAGATTATGAAAAATAAAATTAAACTACCAATAAGGAAGTTTGAAAAATATACTTATTTTCTTCCATTATTGTATTCCATCTACTTTAGATAATGTACCTTATACCCTTTCCCCACTTCTTTAAACTGATTAAATTTCCAATTTCTTCAATGACATTCATTAATTGTCCTAAGATTTCTAAACTAGATAACACCTTTGGTGGATTTATCAATTCAATATCTCCATTTAATTATGTATTGTTAAACTTGAATTTATGAGAAGCATTGAGAAATATACAATGACACATAAAACACCATTTTATACTATAAGGTAATCATTGAGGTTCAAAAATTGAAATTACAAACTGGACAAGACAAACTCACATGGGTGCTCCAACCAGATAAATTTTCTAGTCCAGGAAAGTCACTAATTGTTCACATTAAAGCAACATGCATTTTGAATAGTTTTCTCATTAAAGCATCATATGTTTCCATTCCATCATCACATAATTATCGAAATTCTTTGATTATAGGTCGAAGGTATATATTAATGTCATTTCAAATCATTTTCTTTCCTGGAATAATTTTCAAAATAATGAAATAAGTCTTTTTCATACACATCCATGGAATTTGAATTAGAAGCGCGATCAAGGTTTACAGTTCTCTCTTTACCACCAATGAAGCATCAACCCCATTCATGCTTCCTTAGGATTCAACATTAACCATGACATGGTTCCTTTTAAATATATAAAAAGGAGGCGTGAACATAGTTCCCTCCCCATTTTTTTATAAATCGAGGGCCTCACACCCCCACCCCTTCAATTCATTTGACCTCAACTATATTTTTGTGTGTAACTCTACTGGATTTATTTCTTGACATATATTTCTGGATTTTAAAAAGGTAAAATTTCTATTTGAAAATTTTAATTCTCTAATTGTTTTATTTATTTTGTTTGTATGATTTATTTATTTAACACGAACAGATGTATGAATATATAAATTATTGTTCTTTGTATGATTTAATTTATATATGAATTATTATTATTTGTATGATTTAATTTAAATTGAATGATTTGGGAAATTTAAATACGATGTTTTCATAATTTAAATTTTATGTATAAAATATAATTTATATTTAGTGAAATATTTTTTTTAAATGTATATATCTATAATTTAAATGATGAATAATTAAATTTGAATATATTTATATGTATATTTTATTATATATTATATTTAAAATAACATAAATTTAAATTATAATATTCGATACACACACCTAAATAAAGTGAATCTACCTAAATATTTTATAAAAATTATATTATGAATAATTATTTATAAAAATACCAGTTATATTATGTATCATAATTAATTAATTATTATTATTTTAAATTTGGGGTCAAAATCTCTTTTTTTATTGAGACAAATGACCTCTTTTTTGGGTAGAAAAAACTCATTACATACCCCATAGACCCATAGTGTAGTATCCCAGACCTGGTTCACTCATAAGTAACCAAACCTAATCTGCCATATGACCTTAAGCACACATCCTCATATACCAGAAGATGCCAACTAGCAGTGAAGGTCTTTGATGATACAATGACAATGCAAAAAAAGGCAAGCGACAGTTTTTTCTTCTATTAGTGGCGATTTAAACTGTCACCTAATCGTTTCATGGTAGTTACTAAAACCACCGTGTATTGTATGGTCGACAGTCATTTCATGGTGGTTTGTTTCATTGAGAGGCAATTTATGTATGTGTCATTTTTGGAGCATTTAACAATGATTTTGATTTTATTTAGCAGTGGTTTTTAAAAAAAATACCAAAAAAAAGATAAGATGAACCTAACCACCACAAAATATATTAAAAATAGTTATGTTTACCAGTGGTTAATATTAAATACCGCTAATTAAGATTTTCATTAATTTATTTAGTAGCGGTTCTTAAAGACTGTCGCTAAATATTTTTCTTAATTTTTTTAAATATTTAATAAAAAATATAAATATAAAAACTCTGACATGTAATAAACTAGAACATAACTGCATAATAAACTCATTATATATACATCATACATGATACATCCATAGTAATATATACATATATCCACATTCATCATAACCTCAGTCAGTATAGCCTCAATCACCATAACCTCAATCATCTAATAATCTCAGTAAAACCATACCTCCGTCATTAATATATACATATAAAATATGTCCAACAACAACTCATGCCCAATATACATCCACCCCACGACCTCCATTACATTCATCTGCCTCTACATCATCTCATCAACTAAAAATGAACATGTCATCTCATCAAATATAACAAAAAAGAAGACATAAATTAAAACTAAACACAATAAATCAAAATTACAGTAGAATTATTGATAAAATTTAAACATACCAGAGAAATTAATAATCATCACGACCACCTTATGAAGAATGTCATGGATTAGAACGGCCAACCCGCTTCCCACTTTCAACATCTGTTAGCTACAATAAAAACCATAATATTTAAGAAAAGAAACTCGAAAGAGAAAAGACACATAATGTATTCAGAATATTGCACAAAAAATTTATTATTTTGTTAGTCAAACAAAATAAATTTTGACATAAAACAAAGAATATATCATGAAAAACACTTTGAAAACATAAACTTACATATTTAAGATATGATTCAACACTTGATATTGGAAAATAATAAGTATATAACATTCTAATTAATTTTTAAATCGACATGTTATGTGATTGAAATTTACTTAATAAACAATATTTAAAGACTTTAATACGAAAAAATTTCCTATATTTTAAAAATAACTCAATGGTGGTTTTTCCATAATTTCACGTCAATTTGATGCCGTTTTCTATGGTTTTGACCGTTACATGCATGTTTTAGTGTTATAAAACACTAAAAACGCATTTACAGGCATATCGGGAAAACCATAACTCGGAATGATGCGTCATTTGTTTCTATATTTCAAAAATCAATATACGATCATTGTCCTTTGATTTCATATAAATTCAACAACATTTGCCTAATTTTGACCCTCCACACATTTTAAAGGCTTCGATGCCTTCAAAACCTATTTATTGGGTTATTTTGACCACATCACACATCAGATTGACATGTTGTCTATGAATACATGTTAAAAATAACTCAACGGTGGATGTACCATGATTTCATGTCAATCTGAGGTCATTTGTTATGGTTTTGACCGTTACACACACGTTTCAGTGTTTTAAAACACTAAAAATGTGTTTACATGCCATCGGTTCCTATATTTCAAAAATCAATTTACGATTGTTGTCCTATGATTTCATGGAAATCCGACGATGTTTCCTTGTTTTGACTCCCCGACACACATTTTTAAAGGGTTCAGTACCTTTAAAAACAATTTACTGAGACATTCTGTCCATACTGCACATTAGATTGATGTGTTATCTGCGCGTACACATCAAAAATAACTCAACGGTGGATGTGACATGATTTCACGTAAAACTGAGGTCTTTTTCTATGGTTTTGACCATTACATGCATGCTTTAGTGTTTTAAAACACTAAAAATGCATTTATAGGCATCCTAGACAAACCATAACCCGGAATGATGTGTTGTCGATTTGTATATTTCAAAAATCAATTTACAGTAATTGTACTCTTATTTCATGGTAGTCCAATAATGTTTTCCAAGTTTTGACCTCCTGACACACATTTTTAAAGGCTTTAGTGCCTTTAAAAACTATTTACCGTGCCATTCTGACCACACCACATATTGGATTGACGTGTTGTCTATGTGTACACATCAAAATTAACTCAAAAATGGTTTTCCCATGATTTTATGCTAATACAAGCTCTTTTTATATGGTTTTGATCGTCACACATACGTTTATGTGTTTTAAAACACTAACTATTTTATAGACATTCTGGGAAAACTAGAACTCAGAATGATGTGTTGTCAGTTTCTACATTTCAAAAATCAATCTATGGTCTTTTTCATCTGATTTTATGGAAATCTAACAATGTTTTCCTGATTTTGACCCCCCGACACACATTTTTAGAGGCTTGGGTACCTTTAAAAACTATTTACCGGGCCATTCTGACCACACCACATGTCGGATTGACATGGTGTCTACATGTTCACATAAAAAATAACTCAACAGTGTTTTTACTATGATTTCATGTCAATCTTAGTTCATTTTCTATGGTTTTGACTATTACATGCATGCTTTAGTGTTTTAAAACATTAAAAACGTGTTTACATGCATTTTGGGAAAATCGTAACTCGGAATAACATTGCGTTAGTTCCTAAATTTTAAAAATAAATCTATGATCATTTTACTCTGGTTTCATGGTAATAAAACAACATTTTCTTGGTTTTGAACCCCTCGACACACGGTTTTAAAGACTTTTATACCTTTAAAAACTTTTTACTGAGCCATTATAACCACACCACATGTCGGATTGATGTGTTTTCTATGCGTAAATATCAAAAATAACTCAACAATGGATGTCCCATGATTTCACGTCAATATGAAGTCGTTTTCTATGGTTTTGACCATCACACACACATTTTAGTTTTTTAAAACACTAAAAACATGTTTACAGGCATCCTGAGAAAATCGTAACTCGGAATGAAGTCAATTACTATATTTCAAAAATCAATATATGGTTGTTTTCCTAAGATTTCATGGAAATTCGACAATGTTTGCCTATTTTTGACCCCCTAACACGTGTTTTTAAAGGTTTCAGTACATTTAAAAACTATTTACCGAGCCATTCTGAGCATATTGCATGTCAGATTGATGTGTTGTCTACATGTACACATAAAAAATAACTCAATAGTGATTTTCCCATGAATTCACATCAATATGAGTTCATTTTCTATGGTTTTGACTGTTACACACACATTTTCGTGTTTTAAAACACTAAAAACACGTTTACATACATCCTAGGAAAACCGTAACTCAGAATGACATTTCTTAAAATCCAATATTTCAAAAATCAATATATAGTTGTTTTTCTCTGATTTTATGACAATCTGATGACATTTTCTTGGTTTTAACCTCATGACACATGTTTTTAAAGGTTTCAGTACCTTTAAAAACTGTTTACCGATCCATTTCGGCCACACCACATGTCATATTGACATGTTTTCTATGTTTACACGTAAAAAATATATCAATGGTATATGTTTAATGATTTCATGTCAATCTGAGGTTGTTTTCTATGGTTTTGACCGTTATACACATGTTTTAGTGTTTTAAAAAACTAAAAACACATTTACAGGAATCTCAAGAAAATCATAACTTGGAATAACGTGCTATCAGTTCATACATTTCAAAAATCAAACTACGGTAACTGTCCTATGATTTTATGTAAATTCGATGATGTTTGCCTGATTTTGATCCCCTAACACACATTTTTAAAGGTTTAAATACCTTTAAAAATGTTTATTGAGCTATTTCAACCACACCACACATTATATTGATGTGTTTTATGTGTTTACATGTAAAAAATAACTCAATAGTAGTTTTACCATGATTTCATGTCAATTTGAGGCCGTTTTCTATGATTTTGACAGTTACATGCACGTTTATGTGTTTTTAAACACTAAAAACCTGTTTACATGTATCCCAGGAAAACCATAACTCAGAATGATATAATTTTAGTTCATGCATTTCATAAATCAATTTATGGTCATTTTATTATGATTTCATGTCAATATGATGATTTTTTCATGGTTTTGACCATCCAACACATGTTTTTTAAAGATTTCAGCACCTTTAAAAACTATTTTTTGAGCCATTCCAACCACACTGCACATCATATTGATATGTTTTATGTGTGTAAACGTCAAAAATAACTTAATGGTGTATTTACCTTGATTTCATGTCAATATGAGGTCATTTTCTATGGTTTTTAATATTACACACATGTTTTAGTGTTTTAAAACACTAAAAACGTGTTTATGGGCATCCTAGGAAAACCATAACTCAGAATGATTTTCCGTCTATTACTACATTTAAAAAATAAATCTATGGTAATTATCTTATGATTTCATGGAAATATTATTGTGATCTTGGTTTTGACCCCCTGACACATGTTTTTAAAGGCTTAAATACCATTAAAAACTGTTTACCGAGCCATTCAGATCACATCACGCGCCATATTGATATGTTTTACATGTGTAAACATAAAAAATAATTCAACAGTGATTGTACCATGATTTAAAATCAATATGAGGTTTTTTATATGGTTTGGACCATTACACACATGTTTTAGTATTTTAAAACACTAAAAATGTGTTTACAAGCATTTTGGGAAAACCATAACTCGGAATGATGTGCTATCGATTCCTATATTTCAAAAATAAATAAAAAATAATTTTACTCTAATTTCATGGCAATACAATATCATTTTTCTGGTTTTGAACCCCCTGGAACATGTTTTTAAAGACTTTGGTACCTTTACAAACTGTTTACTGAGTCAAAACTGAGAAAACAAGCTCGAATTGTTTTCAAACTTTAGGATAACGATATATAATTCATTTTTGATGTGTATGAATCAAACACACATAAATCCATCACAATATGTAGTCTATATGACTTGAAGTCCACGTTTTCAATATAAAAGTTTTTTTTAGTTTTATTTATGGAAGTTGTTTGTGTTATTTTCAAATGCGTGAATGGTCTATGAAATTTAGAATTTACCTTGGCAGGATGAGCTATATGTAAGGGTTGGTGTCCTGAGAACCAACTATTTTGTAATTTGATTACATTAATGTTCACTTATTATATATTGTTCACTGTTCTGCATGACTATAATATAATAATGTCCTGGAATATTTGTTGCATTGATAAGGTCATGGAAGATCCCCGCTATGATGAGAATCTTGAAATGCTATAACAATATTCTTAAATAAAGTTCTACGGTTGGATGATATACTTTGATAAGACACATAGTATACATACCGTCATGTGTGAGTACTTGTAAGAAGACGAGACTCTCTCTCAGGGAGTTTGCACTTGGTAATCTCCAAGATGGGATATTATGAGAACATACTTGCTAGTAGTAATTCCGCATGTCTTGGTTTCATCGTACATTGCTATCTACAAGCGTGTGTAATGGTCCTTAGACTGTAAGATTATCATTAACTCATGTCATGACTCGTGCACTTAGATTTACTGACGAAAACCATCACGCAGACAGTTGGCGGGAAGTAGGGTACGTTGGGTGCATCACGAGTGACATGTTGTTAATGGATAAGTCGAGGAAGGTTTTGTCCCTTCCATTTATAGAAGTTGATATCTCGGCCCTTTGATTGAAATAGAAATTTCATATTAAATTCCATGGCCATGGTGTAAACGACGAGTTTATTTCAGGTAGTTAAAGAACGACGAATCAAACATATAGGTTTATGACACTACCATGAAACCTACTTGATGAGATATCAAGACAAAGGGATTAAATTACACAGTAAGCATTCGTATGAGGGGATACATCAATGCGGCGTCAACTTCTTTATCTTGGGTGCCTTGACCCGTTGCTAGATAGTAATCTTGGACTTTAGGCAAGCACGCCTAATGCCAACGAGAAAGAGGCCTAGAGGGTCATACACAAAGTGTATTCAAGTATCTCAAGTAGAATAAATATTATTCCCGTACATGGTTTAATAATTATTCAAGGAAGCCTAAATCGTTTTAATGATGGAGGAAAAAGGAAATGAAAAACAAGATATACACGCCGTGTATTAAAGATCACACGCTGTGTAGTTTTTCATGGAAAACAAGTACACGCCGTGTATTAATAATTACACGTCGTGTAGTTTTCTTTATGGAAAGGAAATTAATAAATGAAAAAAAGATATACATGCCGTGTACATTTAATGTACACGCCATGTAGTTTTCAATGAAAAACAAGTACACACTGTGTAGTTTTTCCAGTCGGGATTTTGAAGATATAATATTGTTTTAAATGATATTTATTATAATCAGCGTGGGCACATTTCAAGGAATTAATTATTCGACATGGGGGTTTTAAATAAGAGTCAATGAAATAAATAAAATGTGTAACGCGTTTATTTATTGTCATAACTCTACAACCTCAAACCTGATTATAAATATCCTCACAACCCAAACTCTTTTTCGACACATAAGATAATCGTTGTGCACAACAACTCTGGAGAATTATTTCAAGGCCGAAAGAACCTCTTCCTCCAAGAACGCTCTCAAGACCGAGAGAGATCCTTTTCCATCAGATCAAGATGATCTAAGATGGACAACGCAAGCAAAGGTTTCTCCATGCTAGCACCCAGAGACTCCTTTGGCGACGTCTCGAGATACGAGGTACACGTGTGGATTACCACTAGAGGATGTCTACACTTGGCTTCTGTGACGCAATGATGAATCACATCAGAACGTGATCAAGAACAAAAATGAAGAAAGAACACCCAAAAAGTATTTCTTTTCAATTGATTAAATTAATTATAATCAACCTGTAACGATCCTACTTTGTGGTTTCGAGACTTTTCTTTTCTTTGTCCATTTTTGTGATTCGATCCATGGAGACTGACATTTATTGTCGTATTGATCCCGGATTGATCATTGTTAATGACAAAAAGCCAAGTGGGAACATCCACCCACGCGATTCTTTTGCACCCAGAACCTTCAAATGGTATCAGAGTGAGGTTGCAACGTTGATTATAGTTATTTAATTTTTGTTGATAATTTACGCATTTATATTTGATTCAAATAAATCGTTCTATAAATCTGAATAAACGAGATTTGTTCTTCCTCCTTCATTTCTCGATTAATATCACAGAAACGACCTTTTAATTTTAATTTTGATTAAAATAAAAATGAGGAACTCATCCGGAGGAGCCGCTCTTTTTGTATGTACAACACAAGATTACACGGCGTGTAATTAAAACTACATGCCGTGTACTTAGGTTCAACGAACCGGCCCTGGTCCGCCAAACCACGCCGTGTTGATCAGAATTGAACAGCATGTGGAAACCGGAATACACAACGTGTATGTTAGAGCAACACGCCGTGTAGTCCGATCTGGCCAAGGTGAAACCGTGTACAAGGAGAAGCCATGTTCCACGTACACAAGATCACCAGGCCGGTTACCGCGTAACAAGGAAGTACACGCCGTTTATGATTTATCTACACGCCGTGTACTCCAAAATTTCCAAAGTACAGAGAACATGCCAAATCCCCCGGAGTGTACTTTGGATAAAAGGTGAAAAGAAATACACGCCGTGTAAATATAAACTACACGCCGTGTACTTTCCAGAAATGTAATTTCACCAGGTTTCCTCCAAAAGTACAAAGACCTGTACAAGGGATATAGATGAGAATAATATCAAGGAAATTCAGAAAGGAATTTAAGATAAAGAGTTGATTAATTATAAGATCATAATTAATTATTTTCAAGAGCGACTTATCTTAAATAATAGAACGATTAAAAGAATTTGAATTCTAAATATACGTAAATGTTGTTGCATGCTATGGATGATCATGACCTAGACCAAAGACCCTTTTTATGTGTGTTTGGTTTCATTTAAATTTATTTAAATTTGTTGGCTTGTGAGCCTTCTTACAATAAAATATAGGGCCTACGTGCCCATGGTTTCTTTAATGTAAACACCATGTAATGGAGGATCTACCAAGCTGGAGGAGATGGTTCAAAACCCAAAGCTGAGGCAAAACCAACCCAAGAAGATACAAAAGTGGATAGGTGGGAGATGCAAAACACGAACCATCAGGTTCAAGGTGTTTTCCCTAGGTCAGGGTTATCTTATCAAACCGCTAGATAATCTAACCAATAGAAGCTCATGATCATGCCATCTTATTTTATTTCTGTCTGATTGCATGGTTTATTTATTATGTATGTGTTGTTGCGATCACATAATTAATGAAATAAACAAGCATGCAAAGATGGAATAAAATAAAAACCGGACTATGCATAAATATTATCGGAACATGGCTAATCACTTAAGCCAGCATCACTTAATATTAACAAGCATGTGATAATGAAAAAATACGCATAAAGAATAAAATCCCTCAAATACCATATTAAGTCAGACCAAACCTTTCGTTACTTGATTAAGGGCAAGACTCAATAAAACTATGTGTTTGACCAACCCTTGTTGGGACACTTGCTTTTATAAAGGAAGCCCTTATGAAAGGTTTTAGGTTGAATTAACCATATTAAATCAAGAGAAGTAGCCCTTTCTTGACTTGATGTAATATTGGAGGCAAGAGTTGAGAAAATCCAAGTCAGGATTTCAGGATTGGAGAGTCCACTCAACAGATCAAGGAATTGTAAGATCACAGTTGGAAAAGAATTGCCTACCTAAATACCTTCAAATAGCTTGACCAACCCTTTTTGGGGTTATGCGAAGGGGAATATGGATCCTTTCCACTAGAATGTCAAAGCAACTGGAAATTCTGAGTTCAATGGTGAGGGCCATTGGGACTTGATAAAATAGTGGGAGACTTAATAAAATTATTTCTCATAAAATGTAATCAAGAAAGTACTGATAAATCTACTCTTTTAATTTGTAGAATCAAAATTACAAACACATCAACCACATTTTATCTGCGATCAATTCTGGATAAAGACAACATCCTCACCAGCAGTAACTTTCAGGAATGGTTTAGGCGCCTTCGGGTTATCCTACGCCATGAACGAAAGTTTTACGTGATGGAGTCCTCACTTCCTGATTCCCCTACCCCATGGGCGAGTGATGAAGATTTCCTAGTCTATGATCAACATTTTAATGATGCACTTGACGTTCAATGTTTGATGCTATCATCAATTTCTAGTGAGCTCATGAAGTCTCATGAAGATATGGATGCCTATAGCATGCTTGAGCACCTTCGTGGTCTATACCAGGAGAGAGAAAGACATGAAAGGTTTGAGATATCCAAGTCTCTATTTTAGAGCAAGCTTGGAGAGGGTGCCCCAGCCAGGCTTCATGTAGTCAAGCTCATTGGCTACATTGAGCGCTTGGAGGTTCTAGGGTTTAAAATCCCCGAAGAACTGGGTACCGATCTCATTCTTACATCACTCCCCCAGAGCTTCTCAAACTTTGTTGCGAACTTCAACATGAACAACATTGAGAAGTCTCTGTCTGATCTTCTTATCCTCATTCTCCAAGTGGACAATGACATGAAGCGTGAAAATCCTTCTGTCCTCATCGTGAATAGAAGGAAAGGGAAGGCGAAGAGCTTTAAGCCCAAAGCATCTTCAAGGCCTTCCAAGAAAAGGAAGATCAAAGGGGAGGAAAGGGAACAAGATGCTGTTTGTTTCGCATGTGGCAAGAAGGGCCACTGGAAAAAAAACTGCACCCAACCAAGGAAGCAAGGGGAAACTTCAGGTGCGTTTGTTATCGAATGAAATCTATCTGTTTCTACTGATTGGGTATTAGATACTTCTTGTGGTGCTCAAATCTATATACAAATGCAAGAACCAAGTAGAATCAAGAAGATTGATCGAGGGGAGGTAGATCTACGAGCATCCAATGGAGCCAGACTTGCTGCTGTAGCTATCGGGGACTACTACCTCAACATTTCCAACTGGAATGATCTTGGTGTTAAAGGGTTGTTATTATGTGCCTTATGTTACTAAAAACATTATTTCAGTATCCATATTAGATACTGATGGATTCATGTTCAAGTTTGGAAATGAATGTTGATACTTTTATAAATATAGCATTTGTTTTGGTAGGGCACATTTATATAATGGCCTTTATGTGTTAGACTACACAAACCAAGTAATGGCAATCGATGACAAATTCAATTCACATGACTCATACCACACCCAACTTTGGCATCACCGGCTAGATTATGTCAATGAGAAACGTTTGACAAAATTACATCAAGATGGATATTTAGATTCTTTCGAACTAAAACCACTTGGTGTATGTCATGCGTGTCTACGAGGCAAAATGACCAAATCCCCATTTATTGGGAAAGGTGAAAGGGCTAAAGATCTTCTATAATTAGTTCACACAGATGTGTGTGGACCATTTCCAGTTGAAGCAAGGGGTGGGTTATCGTACTTCATAACTTTTACTGATGATTTTAGTAGATATGGATATATCTACTTAATGAGGTATAAGTCAGATTCTTTTTATCAGTTCAAAGAATACAAGAATGAAGTTGAGAACTAGCTTGGTAAGAATATTAAGAAACTACGATCAGACAGTGGAGGAGAATATCTTAATCATGACTTCATTAATTTCTTACGGGAGTTTGGGATTCTATCTCAACTCACTCCTCCTTATACACCTCAGTGGAATGGTGTAAGTGAAAGGAGGAACCGCACCCTGTTGGACATGGTGAGATCAATGATGAGTCATGCGAGTCTTCCAATATCCTTTTGGGGATATGCATTACAAACAACAACACACATACTAAACCAAGTACCAAATAAATTGATAAATGGTATTCCATACGAGTTATGGAGTGGACGCAAAGCCATGTTATCGAATTTACATGTGTGGGGTAGCGAAGCATTTTTTAAGGCCTCTTTAGGTAACAAAATTTCACTCCGAGGAACAAAGTGTATCTTTATAGGATATCCCAAAGAAACAAGGGGATATTACCTATACAACCCCTCAGAGAAAAAGGTAATAGTGGCAAGACATGCCATATTCCTTGAGAGGGAGCACATCTCCAAAAGAGATAGCGGGAGTGAGATAGAATTCGATGAAGTCGAGGCTCAAGATATACAAAATTTGGTACACGAACAAATTCCACAAAGCCCCATGGAAGAAAAATCTGTTCCAGAGACACAAGAACTGCATAGGATCACGAGAGAGGTGAGAGAACCAGAATGATATGGTTTTCTTGTCACCGAGGATGGTGACTCATTATTGTTTGAAAATGATGATCCTCTTACCTACAAGGAAGTAGTTGAAGGCACAAACATTTCCAAGTGGCAAGAAGCCATGAATTCTGAAATGGATTCCATGTACCAAAACCAAGTCTGGATTTGGGTAGATCCTCCTGTTGATGTAAAGACTATTGGTAATAAATGGGTATTCAAGAAGAAACTGGACATGGAGGGGAAAGTCAGCACCTATAAGGCACGAATGGTTGCAAAAGGTTTTAGACAGCGTCAAGGAATTGACTATGATGAAACTTTTTCACCGGTTGCGATGCTGAAATCCATCAGAATCCTATTGGCCATTGCCGCTTACCATGACTTTGAAATTTGGAAAATGGATGTCAAAACATCATTCCTTAATGGGAACCTCCAGGAGGATGTCTACATGACACAACCTGAAGGGTTTGTGACTCCAAAGGATGCCAACAAGGTATGCAAGTTGTAGAAATCCATTTATGGATTAAAGAAAGCATCAAGGTCGTGGAACATTCATTTTGATGAAGCTGTAACGGAATTTGGATTTGTTAAGAATGAATGTGATCCTTGTGTCTATAAGAGTTTTAGTGTAAGTACAATCATTTTCCTAATAGTATATGTTGATGAAATATTCTAATTGGAAACGAAGTACCTGTCTTACAGTTAGTTGAGGCATGGTTGCATAAATGTTTCTCCATGAAAGACTTGGGCGAGGAAGAATATATTCTTGGGATCAAGATCCATCATGATAGATCCAAGAGAATACTGGGCCTGATTCAAAGTACATACATTGACAAGATACTGAAGAGATTCGGTATGAAACAGTCCAAGAGGGGATTGTTTCCAGTGTCACATGGCATTCATATTTCCAAGAAAATGTGTCCTCAGACACATGAGGAAAGAAAGATAATGGCAAGGATCCATTACGCATCTGCGATTGGGTCAGTCATGTATGCTATTCTATGTATGAGGCTAGATGTTTCTTATGCATTAAGTGTGGTAGGCAGATATCAAGCTGATCCAGGAGACCACCATTGGATGACAGTCAAGATGATCATTAAGTATCTGAGGTGTACTAAGGATATGTTCCTGGTTTATGGAGGAGATGAGGAACTAGTCATCAGAGGATATGTAGATTCTAGTTTCCAGACTGATCAAGATGACATGAAGTCGCAGACTGGATACATCTTTAGTTTGAATGGAGGTGCAGTGAGCTGGAAGAGCTCAAAGTAAAGTGTGGTGGAAGATTCTACAGCGGAGTCCGAGTATATCGCAGCTTCTGAGGCAGCTAAAGAAGTAGTATGGATGTGAAGCTTCGTCCAAGAGATGGATGTATTACCAAGCAGTAAAGATCCCATCACACTCTATTGTGATAATACTGCAGCGGTGGCACTTGAAAAAGAGCCAAGGTCACATCAGCGGACAAAGCACATAATTTGGAAGTATCATCTCTTGAGGGATTTTTCTCAGAGAGGTGAAGTTGCAGTGAGTAGTATTTCCATGAAAGACAACGTGGCAGACCCCTTGACTAAAACCTTGACTCAACAGAAACATGATCATCATGTGAGGTCTAGCGGACTAAAAGTCGTAGGCAGTTGGCTCTAGTCCAAGTGGGAGTTTGTAAGGGTTGGTGTCCTGAGAACCAACTGTTTTGTACTTTGATTACATGAATGTTCACTTATTATATATTGTTCATTGTTCTGCATGACTATAATATAATAATGTCCTGGAATATTTGTTGAATTGATAAGGTCATGGCAGATCCCCGCTATGATGAGAATCTTGAAATGCTATAACAATATTCTTAAATAAAGTTATACGGTTGGATGACATACTATGATAAGACACATAGTATACAGACCGTCATGTGCGAGTACTCGTAAGAAGATGAGACTCTCTCACATGGAGTTCACACTTGATAATCTCCAAGATGGGAGATTATAAGAACAAACCCGCCAGTAGCAATTCCGCATGTCTTGGTATCATCAGACATTTATATCTACGAGCGTGTGTAATTGTCCTTATACTGGAATATTATCATTAACTCATGTCATGACTCGTACACTTAGATTTACTGACTAAAACCATCATGCAGACAGTTGGTGGGAAATAGGGTATGTTGGGTGCATCATGAGTGACATGTTGTTAATGGATAAGTCGAGGAAGGATTTGTCCCTTCCATTTATGGAAGTTGATATATCATCCCTTTTATTGAAATAGAACTGTCACATTAAATTCCATGGCCATGGTGTAAACGACGAGTTTATTTCAGGTAGTCAAAGAACGACGAATCAAGCATATAGGTTTATGACACTACCATGAAACCTACTTGATGAGATATCGAGACAAAGGGATTAAATTACACAGTAAGCATTCGTATGAGGTGATACGTCAATGCAGCGTTAGCTTCTTTCTCTTGGGTGCCTTGACCCGTTGCTAGATAGTAATATTAGACTTTAGGCAAGCTCGCCTAATGCCAATGAGAAAGAGGCCTAGAGGTTCACACACTAAGTGTATTCAAGTATCTCAAGTAGAATAAAGATTATTCCCGTACGTGGTTTAATAATTATTCAAGGAAGCCTAAATCTTTTTAATGATGGAGGAAGAAGGAAATGAAAAACAAGATATACACGCTGTGTATTAAAGATTACACACCATGTAGTTTTTCATGGAAAACAAGTACACGCCATGTATTAATAATTGCACACCGTGTAGTTTTCTTTATGGAAAGGAAATGAATAAATGAAAACAAGATATACACGCCGTGTACATTGAATGTACACACCATGTAGTTTTCAATAGAAAACAAGTACACGCCGTGTATTTATTAATACACATTGTGTAGTTTTTCCAGTCAGGATTTTGAGGATATAATATTGTTTTAAATGATATTTATTATAATCAGCGTGGGAGCATGTCAAGGAATTAATTATTCGACATGGGGGTTTTAAATAAGAGTCAATGAAATAAATAAAATGTGTAACGCGTTTATTTATTGTCATAACTCTACAACCTCAAACCTGATTATAAATATCCTCACAACCCCAACTCTTTTCTGACACACAAGAGAATCATTGTGCACAACAACTATGGAGAATTCTTTCAAGGCTGAAAGAACCTCTTCCTCCAAGAACGCTCTCAAGACCGAGAGATATCCTCTTCCATTGGATCAAGAAGATCTAAGGCGGACAACGCAAGCAAATGTTTCTCCACGCTAGCACCCAAAGACTCCTTTGGCGACGTCCCGAGATATGAGGTACACGTGCGGATCACCACTAGAGGAAGTCTACACTTGGCTTCTACGACGGAACGACGAATCACATCAGAACATGATCAAGAACATCAACGAAGAAATAACACCCAAAAGGTATTTCTTTTCAATTGATTAAATTAATTATAATCAACCTGTAACGATCCTACTTTGTGGTTCCAGGACTTCTCTTTTCTTTGTCCATTTCTATGATTCAATCCATGGAGACTGGCATTTATCGTTGTATTAATCCCGGATTGATCATTGTTAATGACAAAAATCCAAGTGGGAACATCCACCCATGCGCTTCCGCTGTGCCCGAAACCTTCACTATAAGGATAGAAATTTCCTCAGGTATCATGCTAATCATCCATTTAAATAAAGAAACTAAATCATTTTCCATTTCCAACTGCCATTGATCCTATGTTTGCCTATAAAAGTCTTATTCTTTCACTTTTTCTTTCAACCTTGAATTTTTTTTTATGATTCCAAATCAATGACACTTTTCAAACCCCCACTGGGTGTAGCAGTAACTGATGAAAATGACCTACCAAAGACATCTGATGGAGTAGGTTTAGAACCCATCCCCCCGTACACGCCTGAGATTCTCCTTCTCTAAAACAATTGCAACTACATCATTCTGGGAAATCGATGATGATTGTGAAGGGTTCACATCCCAAACTTCTTAAATTTTAACCCACTAATACAAAAACATTAAAAATGTTTTTTTAAAATATATCAAATTCATAATATTATCAAATTAATAAAATTTTCATTATTATTTATTGTTATTTCATTACTATAAAAACATAATATTGAAAAATAAATTATAACAACAAACAAGCCTTAAACCTAATTAATTGGGCCGACTAGATGTATCAAATGACACCAAATTGGCATTTTTTGATTTATGTAGCTGAACCCATTTAATTGGGTTTATGTATTATTTGTTTTTATAATATATTTTTCATTATTATATTTTTATAGTAATGAAATAACATGAAATAGTAATGAAAAGTACTTACTCTGACATCTTTGGTAGGGTCATTTACAAAACTGCCATAAGGTTTCCTATACATTTTAAACAGTATCTCCGTTCAGCCAACAGAGTGACTTAATTGATTAGAATTTATAAAAAATATAAAAAATTTAGAAAAAATCATTAATTATAATAAAATGATATAAATAATAATGAATAAAATACAAACCAAAATCGTTCTTTTTGTCAAAAAACTCCGAGACCCAGAAATATGAGAAACAAACTATTTCTCATGATTAATAGTATTTTTTAGGATAAATCATACAAAAAATAGAAACATTGATAAAAATTATAATTTTATTGTATTTATGTTATTATGATACTATAAAATATGTAATTACCTCATGAGATGCATCTATGTTAATATCAAGAAACACCTTCTATTTATCATAAGAAATGACTTCAGAAACTTTCTCATACATCTATCATGAGCTCAAAGAACTGTCATTAAACTCAATCCATAATCTCCATTTAAAATCACTCAATTTCTTACCAAATTTTTTTAGATTCCATGGGCGTGAAACAGAGTAAGGGATATCAAAATGAAAAAATATATAGAAATAAAAAAATAGCACTTTATAAGTATATTACAAAATTTTACTCATGTCTTTTAAATTAGTTATCAAGGAATATTAAATTAATATTACCTTTACCTGAGTATCAAAGACTTAATTTTCCAAGATTTAGGAATATGCCTTCAATCTTTATAATTAATGAAAAATCTCACCATCTCACAAGCAAGATACCTAAGAATCTTCCCATAGATTCCAACAACGTCACTGGTAGGCACCCCAAACTCATCAAATGGAATGATAATCTTGTATTCCTTGAGGTCCCATACATATTATGTGTTCATATTTATATCCCTTATATTATTATATTTATATGTTTGAAAAATTCATTAAAAAATTAATAAAACATATAGTTTTTTTGTACAATGACATACATACTAGTAATGGTAACTCGCCAATATCCCCTAGATAGAGGGGTGACCAACTGATCCATTGCTGAAGGTGAATATGATGGTGGGATACCAATAACATCTGGGGAAATGGATGACTCACTAGTAGTCTCGGGTACAAAAAAATCACCCAGATCCACTGAAGCTATGGTAGTGGTGGCGTGCTCCGAGATGCTGATCGACTAGGATCTTGAATTTTTTTATTCTTGGAATTCCTACAATTCAAATAGTTCGGATACATTAAATGTATAAAAAATGAAAATATATTTTTTTTACAAAAAAGGAAAAACTAGAAAAATGTATATATGTATGAAACACTTATCAATAAGAAATTTTAATATATTTTCATTACCATTTTATACATTTAATTATCTTCATCTTCATTTTCTTCATTGTTATCAACCCCCATTGTGATGAGTTCTTCATTTTAACCCTCTCTTGAAAGTTATATTTTTTTTGATATTGTTAAGAAAAAACTATTCAATGTTTTGTGGTTGATGAGGTTCATTGTCATAAAGTACCAATTGAACTTCATCACCCATATCATATAATTCTCTCAACTTTAAGTGTACAAAAACACTCCAACCATAATATATTTCATCATCCACATAATAAACCATCTTTTCTTGTGAATCCAAGATAAATGGATCGTGCTCTGCATGATCACCGATATGGATCGAGGGAGAGAAGTTGAAAAAAGTAAAATGTAATTAATCTTTCATTATACCCCTATCAATGTCGACGCACTTGTAATTGAATAAGACAACTGAAAACTGACCATGATAATTTAATTCAATTATATCATCTATCTTTTTATAGTATCCCACCTCTATAAGTGTAAATACACCACTATTTTGAATTTTCAATTATTCTTCATGATAAATTTTATGAAACCTGAATCCATGAATATTGTAGGCATCGAATCTCTTAGCCCGCCTTAGAGGACCTCGAGCCAAAAACTTCAAATCATTTGATATTTTAGCTTGATTTTAAATATTAATTATCTAGAAAAAAATATATAAGGTGTTACCTTTAACATAAACAAAATAACTACATGACAATATTATGAATATGAGTATATACTTACAAGATGGGTGAACCATTATAAAATATTCTTATTAACAGATTTTGTTAATTCTAGCTCATTTTGAGCTCAACCCCTTAGTTGCCTCTTTTTTTGAAATAAAAATTCTTCAATAAATGGATCTATAATAAGACTATTGAGTGGAACATATCTATATGATTGTATAAACACCAATTTAATTAGTGTAAAATTTGACCCCTTTCTAATTACTAATCCAATAGTTTGGAAATAGCAATGACTGGTTTTCAGAACGAGAATTAGTGGATATGTCTTCAACACGTCCAACACGATTGAATCTAGTCTCAATCCCATCCAAATACTTAGAATAGAAGTTGAATCACTCTTCCACTATATAACCTTTAGTAATAGAGCCTTCTGGTCAAGATTTATTCCTTAAATACGATTTCCAATTAACTAAGTACCTAATGAAAAAAAATAAAAAACATATTAAAAAATTTTACATAATGATTTGATAAAATTGAATTCACCAATGAAAATAAAACTAATATTAATGTACCTATCAATAATATGCATCCATTGATAGTGTACCATTCTACCAAGTTTAGCTTTTTCAACCAAATAAACTATCAAATGAATCATCATAGTGAAGAATGAAGGGGGAAATAACATATACAAATGACAAAGTGTAAAAATAATTCTTTCTTTAAGTCTATCAAACTTATTTGGATTTAGAGTTTTTCTAAAAATCTCTTTGAAAAAGGTGAAAAACTCAACTAGAACCACAATTAATTTTTCAGGTAATGTATTACACAATGCCAATGGAAACAACTACTCCATAAGAATATGAAAATCATGACTTTTAAATCCATGTAACTTTCAATGTTTTAATTCAATTCACCTTGATATATTACTTGAATATCCATCTGAAACATTTACATTATTTAATGTTTGAAGGAATACGTCTTTCTCAGGATTTTAATTTTAAAAATAGGCAAATGATACTTTTCATTCTCATTTTCCCACAAACCATGATTTATATTCATTGACTCCAAATCCTTATGAGCATTAAGGCGATCCTTTGATTTACCCTGCTCATTAAGAAATGTGAAAATTACATTATCATAAACATTCTTCTCAATATGAATTACATCAAGATTATGATGTATCAAATTAAACCCCCAATAAATAAGTTTAAAAAATATATTATTTTTTCTTCTATTTTTGTGTTCCAGCTACTTCAGATACTGTACCTCATACCCTTTCCCCCCTTCTTTAAACTGATTAAATTTTCCAAATTATTTAGTGACATTCATTAATTGTCCCAATATTTCTGAACCAAATAACACCTTAAATGGATTTATCAATTAAAAATCTCTATTGAATTGTGTCTTGTTAAACCTAAATTTATGAGAAACATCAAGAAATCAACGATGACACATAAAACACCATTTTTTACTATGAGGTAATCATTGAGGTTAAAATTAAAAATTAAAAAAATAGACAAGACAAACCTATATAAGTGCTCTAACCAGATAAATTTATTAGTTCAAAAAATTCACTGATTGTACACATTAAAGAAAAATTCATTTTGAATAGTTTTCTCATTGAAGCATCGTATGTTTCCATGCCATCATCCCATAATTCTCACAATTCTTTGATTATAGGTTGAAGGTATACATCAATTTCAATTTTAGGAATTTTATTTCTAGGAATAATCATAAAAATAATGAAATAAGTCTTCTTCATACACATATATGGAGGTATTTTATAAGGGATAAAAATATCTGTCCAAATTATACAATTAGTACTTAAAGTACCAAAAGGGTTAAAACCATTAGAATCCAATCCCAAACATACATTCCTAGTATCCAAAGAAAAATTTGGATATAAATAATCAAACATTTTCCATGATGTTGAATCTTTTGGATTTATCATCAATCCATCGTTACTATTATAAGCATACCACTTCATGTCTTATGCAGTCTTAGAAAATATGAATACTCTTTACAAGTGTGGTTTCATAGGAATGCAACACAATAATTTTGCAGAAGTTTTATTCTTATATTTATTTCTAGGGTTTCATTGATTAATACTCTCATTTTTGTTCATTTAATTCCATATAATTGTATTAAATCTTATTTATTATTCTTTATTAGACTCTTCTCCCTAATAAAGAACGAAATTATTAGGGCATGCATGTATCTTTTTATAATCAAGTCCAAGTTTTTTGACGAATTTCTTCAACTTATAGAATGATGTAGAGATAATAGATTCACTAAATGAATAATGAAACAACTCTAAAATCATGGAAATTGCTTTGTCATTAATTTTGCAGATACACTTGATATAATGAAACTTAAATAGAAAATACAACTTCGAATTCTTGGAACAACCTTCATATAGTTCTTGTTTCCCATATTCAACTAATTAATAAAACTCATTTGTTTGGTTTCTAATGTTCTGAGAAAGATTAACCTACCGAGGATCAATTGAAGGTTCTGTTGATCTATTAAAATATTGGACACTGTATCCTATAAATCCAAATGTTTCATTTATTAACTTTTGAACTGAATTCTCCTTTGGTGGGTCACTTTGTGTTTCATTGACAGAATTGTCATTGGTTTGAATTTTCATAACATTTTATTCACCATGAAAAATCCAATATACATATCAATCAAGAAACCATTTCAATATAAAATGATCATATACTTAATTTCCATTCAACAATCACTTGAATTTTCAATCAAGACATAAACATTTTATTCTACCATTCACTGATCAGTTTACAATTGCATAATCTAAAAATTCTTCCAAACACTTGGCATACTAAGGCGTGTTTTGAGGTAAAGCAGTCCAAATTTTATTCATAGGTATTTTATTGTCACTCTTCTCCCTATACATTCAGATATAAAGATATAAATGGTTAATCAAACAAGTATAATGACAATTAAACATCATCCAACTTTGTTTATATTGATCACAAAATCTATTCTATAATTCTATGAATATAGTATATAAAATCATGGTGGAGATACAAGTATACTCAATATGTTCTTACTTATAAAGTCTCATGCTAATGTGGAAGAATCATACTAAAAATTTAGTGAATAATCAATAAAACCAACTAGTTTTCTATCCTCTAATCAAACATTATCCCAAACTCACCTAGGATCACTCACCAAGCATTCATGAGTGATAAATGAATAATGCGGTTAAAAACTATTTATAACCCCATGGATGAACAATAATTCATCATATAAATGAATCATGATCCTCATTTTCAACAAGCATTAATGACAGTTATGTGTATAAGATTCATGAGTGATAACATTTATCATTTGATTATAAAATATGATATACTACATAATGATATAGCCAAACCAATCATAAAATATTAAAAAATTGTACCTTACGATTGGGAATCACACTTTCTAGGAAAAGGGGAAGAGGGGACATCATTGGGGATCACCATAAATGAGCAGGGGGTTGCTGTGGGGACGTCATCAGACATCATGTGGGGTTGGGGTCAGGAGGATCATAGGTGAGGGTGGGGCAAGGGGCAGTCATCCTTAGGGCTGAGGTACAAGACGTCCACTACTACAAATCGGGACTTTAACAACGCTAGTAAAAGGGCTTTATCAGCACTATAGAAGCCCTGGTAATATAAGCGATGTTAAAGGGTTATCTTTAATAGTTCTCATAAAAAGAACTGATAAAGACCCCCTTTAATAGCACTAAAAAAATCACCGATAAAGGACCTACTCATAAAGTGTATTTTTTTTCATGCCCCAACCCCCTATCAGCACTTTCCACCCCCTTATCAATGCTTTAGATAATCTCACCCTCCTGCATGTGCCCCTACCTCCAATGATTTTCGAACCTGAGACCTCCAACTTATACACCAGTACCTTTTCCAATCCCCGATTCTATTTTGTTTTACATTTTATGATATATCTACATATTTATATATAATTTGTTACATTTTTTATCCATATATTTATATATATTTATATATATATTTTAAATACATATATAAAACAATACATACAAACATACATATATCATTTATATATATACGTGCATCTATAAATATAATTATACATGTTTATATTTATTTACATATATTATATATTAATATTTATATACATATATTAGAATATATAGATAAATATATATCTTTTTTTCAATACAAACACACAAATATATATATATATATAATATTAGTTGTACATGTATATAAATATTCATGAATTTGTATTAAAAAAATGGATATTAGTTTTTATTTAGATAAGGTTTTTATATCGAGAAATATATTTTATATGTAAATATGTTTAATTATTTATTTATAAAATTAAAATTTTATGTCTGAATATATAAAAAATATGTATATATTGTCATATATTTGATTATAAATAAAATTACATTGTAAAAAATGATAAAATTTCAAATCCATAATATCAATATGAATGTAATCCTTGGGAATAAATTCATTCCCCACTAAACAAGAGAAAAAAGAACCCCTTAAATGAGACTTAAAATCCATCAAATGTTAAAAAATTAGGGTACCCCAACTAAAAACTCATTTTGGAGGACTTATAAGCCTTTTTGGGCCTTGAAAAATGTAATAGAGGTTTACTTGCATCTGCAAGGGTGCATAGCTTGTTTCAAGATTCGATTTGATATGTGGTAGAGCCCAAATTAACACTTGAATCAAAAGTTATGGTTATTTTAAGTTCGAGATACATTTTTAACTTAATTTAGATATTTTATTATTATTTTTATTTTTTATCTTCAAATTGTTATTAAATGACTATTAATCAATAATACTTTGAAAATTATTAATTAAAAATATTTTTTTAATTATTTTATAAGACATTTTCACTAAATATCTTATATATTATGTGTAAATTTCTATTTATCCTTATCTAAAATATATTTTAAAAAATATATATTATATTTATATTAATATAGATATATTTATATATTAATGTAAGGACCCCAACCTCAGTATCCCGGAGTTAGTGCGTTACTTTATTACATTGGTATTATTACAAGGAATCACATCCCGAAGGACCGAATAGTTTAGTAGCATTGGAAAACCAGATACATACATAATTTTTATATTAAAATATGAAATGAAGTAAAACATAGTAACTCCTTTGGAAACACCCTTATTATTCTAGATTATATTTACATGTCATTTATAAAATTCATCTTAGCATCCTGGGGGAAATAAACATAAGAAATAGGTGAGATCTGATGCTCAGTAAGGGTAGTAATTCAGCAGATGCTAAAAATAAACTATAAAGCAAGGTGAATAACTAAAAACACTTGTTATTAAAATAAAAACTTGAGCATAATATAGCAGGAAAAAAAACCGATTAAATAAAGCCATATAAATGATCATAAGAGAATGAAAATTATCAATGGATATTATACTAGTCGAATAATCACATGGAATATCAAATACTAATCTCATAATTAGGGAATGCATAATGCAGGACATCAGAAACATATTGTGAAGGCTTCTACCAAGACACCATATATAATCAGGTAAGACGTTATCCCATACCCAAACTAGTTTGTCTCATTAGACCTCCTGATGCATCGAGGGGATATATCAGGCCCCAACCGACACTTACTAAGTCCAATTAATTCCTCAGATAAAAGGGTTGAAACATAACTAATATATACATTCATATTGAAACTAACATATGAAATGTAAATAACTTTCACCAAATCAGTAAACATAATCACTAACCATTCAGAGTAATATGGTGAATGGTATCAAGATAGAATATCCACATTCAAACTAATCATAAACCATTCAATAAAGTATAATAGATGATATTATAAAATATTAATCCCAATTAAACATAATAATCAATAGGGAAGTTAAAATAGATGAAAATACTCTTATAAAATCATAGAGAAATTCTTGAGAGAAATACTCTTTTACTTTGAAATGAAGTGTCCTTTTGGAAAAATATTTGTATAAAACCAGAAATTAACTAAGATAGTTTTTGATGAAAAAATTATAGATTTTAGAAAAAAAATAGTTTCTTAAAATAGATTATAGATGGCACTTAATGGATAAGAAATTGAGACGTTCCCTTTATTCGGGCTTGCGTATCAGGATGGATTGAGAAGGGAACCTTGAAAATCATTTATTCTCCCATCAAAGAATGATAAAATAGTTTGGATATATGATGTTGGAACATATATATATATAATTTAGAAGAAATATATAAAAATAATTAAGAGTTACAATGGTGTATAGAGGAAGAAAGTATAACCCGAATGAAAATGGAGGTTCGGGAAGAAAACCCTTACCTTATGTCCGAATATGTTCTGCACTTGACTTTAATGTCCTGGATAATCAAATTAAAAATATTAATTAATTAATTAATAACATTTTATATATGAATTTTATTTATTATAATTTTACTATATTCTTTTATGGCCTTTTTGATGAGTTATAGAGTTTAATTTCACCATTTGGGAGAATTCGATTTCTTGGTTTCCTTGATCGGTTCGTTTGTTTATGCGTAATGAAGTTCATGTAAAATGGGTATAATTATTAAAAATTGGAATTATATGTTATTAATGAACATAAATAAGTGTAAATGGTTATATATATCATTTTATTATATAGTATGAGGATGAATCATTAAACAACATGCTAATGATATTCGTTTAGATTAATTTAAGCAGTTTTAGATCACAACGAACTCATTTTTTTATCATTTAGTATTATGGAAATATGTTAAATCCATAACATAAAAAGGGTTATAACATAAATTTTAAAATATTTTTCAACCATTAAAATGGTTTCATGAATAGCCTTGAATACGGTGAAATAAAATGAAAACTTGTCTTCCTTGAAGGTGATGAAACAATAACTCACAGACAACATTTTCATTTTTAGAATAAAAGGGGTAGAATAAGGGGATTGATGCTAGATTATTCTATTAGCATAATAAAATTATAGTATATTTAAGGTACTGGAGTCATAATTCTATTTGGATTAGGGTATGTGAGGAAATAATAATAAAATAAAATAACTTGAAATGAAATTAAAAGGAAAAGGAAGAGGATTTTACCTCTTGAATACTCCTCCTTAAGAACCCCCTTAAGGAAATTGGTTTTGGTATTTTTAAAGACCAAGAGAATATGGACATGGGGAAGGGACTAGGTAAGATTATTGGGTATAAATTTGAGAAGTCTCAAAGCTTGGAAGGTGTGAGGAGAAGAGGTGGTATTTATAGTGGAGGAGAGGGGTGATTTTTGAATATTTTATTCATTTGTTTATTATTTTGGCTCAAGACTATGAATAGTTTGATAATTATCATAAAATATATTAAAATAATAAATTAAAGTTCGATATTTTGGTTCTTAAATCATCCATGTCTCACATAATAGTGTATTTAACTTTTATGTTTTTATACTGTAAATTACTGTATTTTACTATTCACTAAAAATTCAAGTATTTCAGAAAAATCTCAAAAATTCACCCTAACCATTTTTTGACATTTTGAATTAAAAAATAAATTCCATTTTATGAAAATAATTTTCTAAATATGAGAAATTTAACTTTGAATTAAAATCATCATTTACTCAAAAAAATAGATTTTAAAATTATAACTGATTTTATAACACCTTAAAAAATTAACTAAGGTCTCATAAAATTGTACTAAAATAATAAGACAACACAATATTAATTTATGAATACATTTTATGAAAATAAATTTTCTTTTAAATCATTTTATTAATTATAAACTTGTAATTAAATATTTATGACTTTCAAAAATACCAACACTTAATTATTAATTTTTAAAATATTCACTTAATTATACTATGATATAATTATATCATACCTTCATTTATAAGATGCATAAATTTTATTTATACATTCATGGGTGAGGTTACTAGTCATTTGGCCGATTTACTATTCATAAGGGTCATATTACTATTTAAAAGGGTAACATTACTATTCCAAAGTGTCAAGTTACTATTAACCAAAAATTAAGTTGATCCTATCAGAATCTAAATATCTTAATAATCTCAATGGTGTATATCCATTTTTTAAAATTTAATTGAAAAAATCAGCAAAATTACATTTAATGATAATCCCATAAGTGTGGCGAGAAGTCCGGTAAAAATAACGTTCAAAAGTTCAATAAGTCTTTATATATAATTTCAATATAAAAATGATTTCAATGATATATATTGGATTAATATATGTATAATTGATCTATTTTTAATTTCAAAATAAATTTAAATTATAAGATTTATTTAAACTAAAAACACTATTTTTAGCTAAAATGTAGTATTTTTCACTATTAAAAAAATGAAACTTCTTAGAAAAATACTAAAAATTCACCATTAGTTAATTTTGAAAAAGTTATTTTTATTTTACCAAAAATTATATATTTCATTATGAATATGTTTTATTTATGTGAAACCATTATAAATAACATTTAATAGTAGTTATTACTATTAATATTACTATATTTAATGACTAGGTTATAAGTATTATAATAACAAGGTGCTTTTTGCAGAGACTCAGTATTGCATGCATTAAATTCTTTATTAAATTTATTTTTAAATACTTAGGGTGTTACACTCTCCCCTACTTCAATAAATTACGTCCTCACAATTTAAAATTTCACTTTGAAAGTTAATGGTTGATACTTGAAAATTCCCTTGTGGGAAACCCACATCGAAAATAGGGTTAATAAAATGTCATCTTAAAAATAGTTTAAGGTAAATGAGGTGGTCACTACAAAATTATGATTTTGAATGGGATGACATTAGTTGGAAGTGAAAACCTAGACATGGAAGAAAAATCAAACTATGAAGTTCTGATGGAAAGTGATAGAGAACATGCTCAAATGAAATTTGATTACCACAAAACCATAAACTAAAATTATGAAAAATTTCATTGATATAATAAAAAATTATGATAATAGGACAAATTTTTTATTTAAGACTATTTTCCTAGAGTTTATAAATTATTCCACCCTATAAGAGTATAAATATATGTTTCTATTTCAAAAACACAATCTTATCCTTTGATTGCGACTTGAACTATCTACACTTCATCTCTTAGCATAGGTTTCGTCATGTGGTGAAGTAATACATTAACCTATAAAACCTCATAAAATAAAAAACTTAAACCATTTTATAAATGGTTAAACTTTCCAAAAGATCATGATCCAACACTTTAGAATCATTCCCATGGTAGTTAGTACTATCCAATTTAATTTATCCATATCAAATATCTCTCTATCCCATATCATTATCTCATCACCAGGAACATTTTAAGGTTTATCATTCGCTTAACCATGTGTTTTCTAATTTTTAAATTGATACCAAATCTTTTTTCTTGTTACTATTCAATATACGACCTCAAATCCTTAATAAAATAATACTACGGTATAATCCTTATATATTCCATAATTCTTATGACCAATACATCATTGATAAAATAATCAATTGACATAATTCTTTAATCAAAAAAATAAACACATTAATAATTTCTCTTCATTATAAGTAGTAGCATAATCTTGACCATGATCCATTATCTTCTTTTGGGGTATATTCCTATGATGCATGGGACTTTGAATTGCATAATGTACAATCTATTTGTAGTTGAATCATTGTATATTGGAATCATTTTTCTTATCCTTTATATAATGATCATGATGTCCTTTTTCTCCACACTTAAAGAAAACTCCTTTTCCTCTTAAGAATAAACCAAGGTGTTTCCTTCCACAATTATCATATGCGAGAAAATACTTCTTTCCCTACTTCCATTTATCCATATTTTTTCCTCCTTTCCTCTTCTTACCACGCTTCCTTCCATAGCTGTAATACTTATAAAACTCTTTCTACTTATTTTTGTTTTGAATTAGTGACCACTATTGATCCACATATCCTGATAGATGATAAAATACCATGAAAACCTTTTCCCTTTCATCACTTCCCAAAGAGAGAAATATCTTCTCTAAGGAACTTATCTACTACTCCGCTACAAATGGGTTTGTAGTCCCATTGAATGATGGAGGATGTTTTCACATAAAGTGGTATAACATTGATCCTCCATGTTGTGGTTCAGAATGCTCCATACACATAAGTTTATTGTTTATAACCCAAGTCACCAGTCCCAATATAGTTATAAGTTGCTCAGAATCAATCACAACTCCAATACCGATATCATTATCTTTCATAGGAGGGCAATACCTACGTGGGATACGTGTGTTGATATGGTTTCCATTCCTTCCACTAGGTTCAATTTCTAAATAATTTCATACATTAGATTAGGTTAAGAATTTTAATGTATAATCTCAAACTAGCAAAACACTTAACATAAATTGAAATTCAATGCATAGTTATTCTCATAATCATAAATATGGTTTCTTTGGGGATATATTTACTTTTAAATCCTTTATAATGGTTTTTAAATAAAATGTGACATATCCTAAGCATATCCCCTGGGAGTGTCAAACTAGGTGTGCGATAAGGACTATTGTCATCTACCAGGTTACCCTGAGTCAGGATCGGGACACCTTGTCAGAGTTGTTACCCCTAGGTACATCTGTGCTAGAACCATACCCAATTTTAGTATTTATATAGGGATGCATTTCTAGGAAGACCCGCATAATATACAACTTACCAAAATTATAGGATATTCTTCTTTGCTTATCCTCAAAGTTTATCTTATGGTTATGTTCCCAAACCTATGTTTTCTAAATCTAGTTTCCAATGTTTCAGCTAAACTTCCTCTGATACCAAATGTAAGGACCCAAACCCTAGTAAATTGGAGATGATGCCTTAATTTATTACATTGGTATGATTATAAGAAATTTCATCCCTAAGGACCAAATATTTTAGTAACATTGTAATACCAGATACATATATAATTGTTACATTACAACATGAAATGAAGTAAAACATAGTATCTACTTTGGAAACACCCTTATTATTCTAGATTATCTTTGAATGTCATTCATAAAATTCATATTGACATCTTGGGGAAAATAAACATAATAAAGGGTTCAGATCTGATGCTCAGTAAGGGTAATAATTCAGAAGATGCTAAAAATAAACCATAAAGCAAGGTGAATAACTAAAAACACTTGCTATTAAAACAAAAACGCGAGCATAATATGGAAGGAATAAAAATCGATTAAATAAATCCATATAAATGATCATAAGAGAATGAAACATATCCATGTATATTATAATAGACAAATAATCGCATATAATATCAAATAATAATCTCATAATGAGGGAATGCATAATGTGAGATATCATAAACATACCGTCAAGGCTTCAACCAAGACACCATACATAATCGAGTAAGACGTTATCCCATAGCCAAACTAGTTTGTCTCATGAGACCTATCAATGCACCGAGGGGCTATAACAGGCCCCAACCGACACTTAATAAGTCCAATGCATTCCTCATATGAAATGGGTGAATCATAATCAATATATACATTCATATTGAAACTGATATATGAAATGAAAATTATTTTCCCCAAATCAGTAAACATAATCACTAACCATTCAGAGTAATATGGTGAATGATATCAAGATAATACATCCACAATCAAACTAATCATAAAAAATTTAGTAAAATATGGTTGATGATATCATAAAATATTAATCCCAATTAAATATAATAATCAACATGGGTGTTGAGATAGATGAAAATACTATTATAAAATCATCGAGGAATTCTTGAGAGAAATACTCTTTTACTTTGAAAAGAAGAGTTATTTTGGAAAAATCTTTGTATAAAACCATAAATTAACTAAGATATTTTTTCATGACAAAATTAGTGATTTTAGAAAAATAATGGTTTCTTAAAACAGATTATAGATGGAACCTGAAAATGGGTAAGAAATCGAGACATTCCCTTTAACCGGGCTTGCCTATTGGGAAGGATTGAGAAGAGAAACTTGTAAAAAATTTATTATACCATCAAATAATGATAAAATAATCTGAATATATGATTTTGGAACATACATATATAATTTATAATAATTATATAAAAATAATCAAGAGTTACATTAGTGTATAGAGGAAGAAATCATAACCCGAATGAAAATGGAGGTTCGGAAAGAAAACCCTTACCTTATGTTTGAATGTGTTCTATAATTGAATTTAATGTCCTAGATAATAAAATTAAGTCTATTAATTAATTAATTCAAATAATTTTATATATGTATTTGATTTAGTATAATTTTATTATGTTCTTTTATGGCTTTTTTGATGAGTTATTGTGTTTAACTCATCGTTCAGGAGCATTGTTTTCTTGGTTTCCTTGATTGGTTCATTTATTTATGAGTAATGATGTTCATGTAAAATGGGTATAATTCTCTAGAATTGGAATTATGTCACAACCCATCCCCTG
Organism: Viscum album; assembly: GCA_963277665.1. Classification (NCBI taxonomy): domain Eukaryota; kingdom Viridiplantae; phylum Streptophyta; class Magnoliopsida; order Santalales; family Viscaceae; genus Viscum; species Viscum album. Next base: position 714,938,111 of record OY728128.1, on the reverse strand, counting down.
GGGCCTGTACTGTGACTACCCCAAGCCCGCCTCCCAAAGGCTAGGGGCTGGCGACTAACACCAAATGCATTATCCCGTAAGTGGGAGGCATTTTTCTGAGTACCTATACGCACATACACACACATCCCTAGACTAAAATGATGAAAAGAAAACATGAATCCCACTAAGACAACTACTGAGAGTAATAGTACAAAACTAAAAGTAAAAAGTCCAGAATACAAGCCCAATAAAAGAAAAGTACAAGCTCCTAAATTCCGTCTATAGTAAGCCCTACCTGAATGGTGGGTGAAGGGGGTGCCGCTTGAAGCTGTAGAAGTATGCTTCATCTATAAGATCTCACTAGGAACCTCATGGTCCCAAACCACCAAGGTCTCTGCCAAATCATCTTTCATATGCACAAGACACGACACGTGCAGATAGAGCCCATGCATGGGTGAGTAACACAATACATAGTAAAGAATCCAAAACACAAAGGTAATACCACAAAGGAAAGTATGAAAAAAGTGTTGTCAACTCACACATGTATAATCTAAAGTATGTAAAGCAAGAATATCAATCTTAAGCACTGAAAGACCTTAATACTGAGTCACCCATCCCTGATGGTCACTTAGACTCACTGGGTCACCTAGACCTGATCATCATTTAGGCCTACTTGGTTACCTAGACCCGCTCGTCACTTAGGCCTGCTGGGTCACCTAGACCCACTCATCACTTTGGACTGATGGGTCACCTAGACCCGCTCATCACTTCGGCCAGTTGGGTCACCTAAAACCTCTCTTTACTTTCTTCTCGTTACAGTTAGCCGTAGGATTCTCGCTCGTATCATGCTTGATTCTAGGAGAATATACTCCTTAAGCCCTTGGTTGTATCTCAACATCCACTAAAACCCAATCAGAGTACATCAAAAGGACCTTCTTGTCATGAGGGTCCCAAATCCACAAACGACACATTAATCAGATGTACTATTTAGAATATATGAGCATTTTAGTGAAAAGGGGGCCAGTTGGGTCTAGACCTAGATGGACCTGACCCGGTCCGGCCTACTAGACCCGACCTGTTGGGCCGTGGGTCTAGTCTACTAGGCTACCCAATTGCCAGATCTTTATTCAGCCTAGCTCATGCTGGCGGTCCAGTCTTGTCCATCTAGGATGCGATGAACGTAGTATTCTTCCAAGCCATTCGGGCCGCCGTGTAACCACCCTGCAGTCCAGCTGGACCGTGGCCCTCCATCATGTCCGGAAGACCCACTGCTAGCCATTTTTGATGGCCTCTGTTGGCTTCCGACAGCCCCTGTTCGCTACCGTCAGCCCCTGTTGGCCGCCCACCTTCGAGCCGGCGGCCCTTGCTGCCGTCATGGCCCTCCTGGCTGCGACCTTCCATCGTCGCCACGACCCGCCTAGCCACGACCCTCCAGCACCACTGGCTCCCATTCTGGCAGTCATTCACCTAGAACCATGGGTTAATCTCCCACTGCGGTCCCACCTAGACTACGGTTTCCATCACATCAGGAAGAATGGGAAGGAAAAGGCGGAGGAGAAGAAAACATAAAGAACACACAAAGAACAAACAATGACCTTTTTTCATGTCGGCATGATTATTTCTTGTTAGAAGGTTTAGTGAAGGATAGAATCAATACATGGATCTAACATCCCTTAAATTCCCACGAGGAAAACCCATCCCGAATATGCAATCGATCCGTGGGTCAACCTATTCGTGGGTTGATCCGTGTTCATCACTCAAACCAAAGAACAAGGAAATAAGGAATTCACATTGAATTAAACCCCTTACCTAGAGATCAAATCACTCATCTAAGGAAAGTGTTCGTCATTGGTGGCAATCCGTTCGTGAATTTCCTTGATCTGTATTCGTAGGAAAGATCTTTTGAAGAGGAAGAGGAGTTCTTGATGCCATTGATGATTCTTCGTTCATCGTTTGCAGACAAAAATCCTCCAAAGCCTCAGAGCGATTCTCTAAATAGTGACAACGATCCCGTATCCCTGTTAAACAATTAAATGGAGGACACATGTTTTAGCATTTCTGTTACGCTAATTTGTCATGTCATTATGCTGTTTCATTTATGAAATGAAATAGCCAGCTCGACGATACGTCGCATCAAAACAAACTTTGAATAAAATAAAATATCTTAAGTTTATTTTTTATTTTTTATTTTAAACGCTCAAAAATTAACTTTTACACTCAACCTATGCCAGCCGAGGTTAGGCCCTTTATTAGGTAAAGTCTTCATTTTAGACACAACGATTCCCTCATATTTTTAATTCGGGATCCATTTAGAAGTTTCCAAAACTGCACACATGTGCTATTTTAATTAACTAAGAAAAAAGTTCAAACTTTTATTTTGGGCTCACAAGCCCCAAAATCATGTGTTGTCTTAGATTTTGGTCTCAAAATAATGCCATATAATTTTAAAAAAATTTACATAGAATTTCTGAGACATTACATTCTCCCCACCTTAGGGATTTACATCCTCAAAATCCAAAATAAGGGCTAAACAAACAAATGGGGGGGGTACTAAGAATGAATATGAGCATACTACTCTCATGTTCTCTCATGGAGATTCTTATGCTACCACCAAACGTGTACCATAGGAATCAAATATCCACAAAGGATCCACTCTAGTCAATCCTCTATCTCGACCGATAACTCCACAAACGTCACCCCATCATCAATGTCTAGCTCACCCCAGTTGATGACATGCGATGAGTCATGCATGTAACTCCTCAACTACGAAACGTGAAAGAAATTATACACCCAATGAATCTGTGGGGGAAGAGCTAGGCCATATGCCACCTTTCCAACTCTTCTTAGAATCTGGAAAGGGATGATGAATCTCAGAGACAACTTGCCTCCTTGACCAAATCTCTACAATCCCCATCAAGGTGAGACCCTAAGGAAAAATTAGTCTCCTTCCTCAAAATCCAAGGGCCTCCATATTCTGTTAGAATAAGATTTATGCCTGCTCTGTGCAGTCCTCATCTACTCCTGGATAATATGTACCTTCTCGGTGGTGGCCCGTACCAACTCTGGACCCACGAGTGATGACTCCCTTAGGTCTGTCCAGCATAACAATGATATGTATAGTTACCCATACAATGATTATAATGGTTCCATACCAATGGTGGAGTGGTATCTGTTGTTGTACGTGAACTCCACCAGTGGTAGATGGTCCTCCCAACTACGACCAAAATCCAAGATGTAAGCATGAAGCATGTCCTCTAAAACTTGGACAGTCCTTTACATATGGCCATACTTCTGGGGATGAAATGCTATGGTCAAACATAGCTAAGTCCCGAACACCTCCTATAGTCCCTTCCACATCCAGGACATGAATCTAGCATCACAGTCTGAAACTATCGTTGAAGGAACCCCATTAATCCTAACTATCTCCTGAATGTAGAGGCATCCCAAGCCCTCTACGGAACCCTGCTCCCAGATAGCTAGGAAGTGGTCTGAATTGGTGAGTCGGTCAATGATCACCCATATGGTATTGTATCCCTTGGACGTGTGTGGTAAACTTATCACAAATTATATCGATATACCATCCCACTTCCATTTCGGTACCTCTAGTGGTTGAGCCAAGCCTGATGGAACCTGATGTTCTATCATCACTTGGTGATAAGTGAGGCATTGAGAAATGAAATCTGCCACTTCTTTCTTCATCCCTGGCCACTAGTACTGATGTCAGAGATCCTAGTACATCTTTTCCACTCCTGGATATACCACTAAGGGGGAGGTGTGGAAATCCCTCATAACCTCCTCTCGAAATTCCATTGGTATAACAATGCACCCTCTAAAAAGGAGGACATTCTCCCCACCCATAAAATATAAATCAGGGGCCTACCCTGTGGATAATTGAGCACATCGGGCCTCGTAGTCAACACCCCCAAGATGTGCCTCCCTAACTCGTTGCAAGAGTGGGGGAGTGACAACCATTGATTGAAGGCAAGCTGCTCTATCACCATCCATGAAGGATATCTGCATCGCGACTAACTGCTCTGATGCCTCACTCAATAATTTCAACCCGGTTCTCTTACCATGCACGTACTCAACCATGTTCCCCTTCCCAGGAGTATAGAAAATCTTGAAGTCATAGTCCTGGAGGAACTCTATCCACCCTTGCTGCCTCAAGTTCAGGTCCTTCTAAGAGAAGATATACCTGAGACTTTTGTGGTCGGGGTAGATGGTAAACCTCTCACCCATAAAGTAGTGCCACCAAATATTCAAAGAAAAAACCACAACTACTAGATCAATATCATGCATTATATAGTTCTTCTCATGCTACCTCAACTGTCATGAACCATAGGAAATAAATGCTTTCCCATGAATTAGGATACAAACCCATACAGTCCCTGATGCATCACATAACACTACATACCCCACACCTTCCTTTGGCAGTCCAAGATAGGGGCACTCATCAGTCTCTACCTCAACTCCTGGAAACTCTATTGGAACTTCTCCATCCACACAAAGGGCTATCCCTTCCGTTTCAAATATGATAAGGGTACTGCTACCCTGAAAAATTCGGGCATGAACCTCTTGTAGTATCCAGACGAACCTAAGAAACTCTGCCCCTCAATATCACTCCTAGGTGGCTCCCAAGAAAGCACCACCTCTATCTTCATCGAATCCACTGCAAATCCAACTTCTGAAATGACGTGTCCTAGAAAGTGGACCTCCTGAATCCATAAATAAAACTTCGAGAGCTTACCATAAAGATGGGTCTCTCAGAGTGCATTTAGGACTATCCATAGGTGTGTCATATGTTCCTCCTCGGATTCTGAGTACACTAGGATATCATCAATGAATACCACAATGAACCAATCAATGTAAGGATGTAAGATACTATTCATGACTCCCTTGAACACAGCTATGGAATTGGTCTCACCTAATGGAATCACCAAGAACTCATAGTGGCTATACCTAAATCTAAAGGCTGTCTTCAGTACATCCTAATCCCATAAACAAAGTTAATGATATCCATACCTGAGGTCTGTCTTCGAGAACCACCTCACTCCCTTCAGTTGGTTGAAGAGGTCATTGATTCTCATTAGTGGATATTTTTTCTTCACAGTCACCTAATTTAGGCATCGATGGTCCACACATAGTCTCAAGCTTCTGTCTACCTCTTTGGAAAATAGAATTGGGGCTTCCCATGGTGAAACACTGGGCCTTACAAAGACCTTTCTCTACAGGCCCTCGAGATGTACCCTCAACTCAAGAAGCTCCACAGAATCCATTTGATATGTTGGTGTGGATATCGGTTCCGTCTAGGGGTATAAGTCAATGCATAAGTCAACCTCCCTATGAAGAGGTAATCTCAGAATATCCTCTGGGAAGATGTCCTCATACTTTTCCACCATTATAGGAAATTGAGGACTCCACTCGTCCACCGCATCAAGGATAAGGATATCCAAATGGTGAGTGATCGGATGCACCCTCCAAGAAAGTATATCCTGTGCTGAAAGCATTCCTTTTTCACTAGTAAAATAGAACCTGGTCCCATCTCTATGGACACATCGCACTCTGCACCTAAAACAATCAATCTGAGCATGGACTACGGATAGCCAGTCCATACCCAGAATGATGTCATAAGGAATCGACACTGCTACTAGGAGATCCCAACTAAATATATCACCTCCACGAGTAATCTCTCACTAACGAAACCAATGCATAAGCATCAAATCCCCTCCCGTAGGAGTCTCTAATCGTAAGGATCGAGCCAACAACTCTACCGAAATCTACAAGCTTCGACTAAGGTAAATTGCAAGGAAAGAGTGACCGGAACTTGTGTCTATAAGAACTACACCTAAGGTTTAGAATACATAGATAGTGCCTCTAATCATCTATAGAGTGTCAGGATCATAGGCCTCTATCGCCTAAAGCTAGACCCACCCCTTTCCACCTGCTCCTGGAGCCTGTGGTGGACCACCTATAGGTGGTGGCAATAGTACCTCGAACCTCCACCCACCACCTACCACTCTGCATGTTCCCCTACCATGTTTTCCTCCCTACGGACCACCCTAATTGACCCTCTACCTCTGCCTTAGTGGTCCCTCAACCATATGTTGATCATCTGCATAATGAGTCGGGCAGTCATGAGCCATGTATCCCTGCTCGCCACAAGTGTAGCACACCCTGATCCTCTGATGACTCCCTCTGCCTTGGGAACCTCTTACCACCAACCCTATGTCTCTGGGTCTTCCCTTGAAAGGCTTGACCCACTTGGGCCCCTACATCTATTGCCTGCTACCCACTGCTGAAGAATTCACCGCCTGATGTCTACTGGTATCTCATGATGCTGGTGCCTGCTCTGCCAATAATCTCTCCACGAGTCGAGCATGATCCAGCACCCCGACCTGGGTAGGTATGATAAGAGATACCATGGACGCCCTAATCTCTCAGTGCATTACCTATTCAAAAGCTCAATCATTGAATAACGTGTTTCGCACCATGTCTGTATAGTAGCGAGAAAGCTCGGTGAATCTCGCTGAGTTCCCTGCTACTGTCATGCTACCCTACTATAGGTGTAGTAGCTCCTAGATGCGTACTGAGCAGAGAGTCTCTAGAAATAATTCCTCCCAGAAGAGGTTCTCAAAATCAGTCCAAGTGAGGGTCACCTCGTCATGCTTCTGGATCGTCAAACTCCGCCATCTCCCCATCGAGCCCTGAAGAAGGCTCATGGCTAAGATCACCATCTGGTCGAGTGGTGTCCTCACAAGATGGAAGACGCAGGTGACCACCTCTAGCCAATCCTTTTCTATCTGGGGGTTAGTCTCACCCCTGAACCTAGGAGGTCTCTACCTCTGGAACTTGTGTAAGGCATTGAGAATGTGTGAATCCTCTATCAGTAACACTGGTAGGAACCGCTGATCGATGGGTGGTGGTAACACTGGTGCATTTCCTGGTGGGGCTACATCCAATACCGATCCCTATACTGAGTCCTCATCACTAGGTGTACCATCCTTGTGGTCATACACCAGAATCCTAGCTGGCTATCTACGTGGTGGCATCCTATAAAAAATCAAGATAGACCACAGTCAATAGATTATACCTGGTGATCTGAATCAAGAAGAACACAATAAATTCCTATATGATGAATGAAACCAGTTTTTTCATGTTCCAAGTCAAAAAGTAGAATTTTAGGGTCTTGGTGTATGGATACTACAGCTACCACACCAACACTGGAATCCCTGAGTCTGAAAGTCAAACTCGAAACATTCAACACTTTTGCCCCCAAAAAAGCCACAGAATCTTGTTCCTTAAGGTAGAACCAACCGCATTTGATACCACTCTATCACAACCCATCCCCTGAGGCCCATGCCCTAGCTACCCCCAGCCCACCACCTAATGGCCAGGGGCTAGAAACTATCGCCAAAGGCATTATCCCACATGTGGGAGGCATTTTCCTGAGTACCTGTACCCACGCACACACACATCCCCAACCCACAATGTTGAAAAGTAAACATGCATGACACTAAGACAACCAATGAGAGTAATAGTACAAAACAACAAGTAACAGGTCCATAATATGAGCCCAACAAAAGACAATTACAAGCTCCTGAAGTCTGTCTATGGTAAACCCTAACTGAAGGGTAGGTGAAGGGGGTGCTGCCTGAAGCTGTAGAAGTACACTTCATCTGTTGGATCTCACTAGGCACTACCTGGTCCCAGACCACCAAGGTCTCTATTGAAGCTTCTGTAATATGCACAAGATACAACATGTGTGGGTGGAACCCGTGAAGGGGTGAGTAACTCAATGCTCCGTAAGGATCCCAAAACAAAAATTTAATACAAAAAAGGAAAGTATGAAAAAAGTGTTGTTAGATCATGAAGGTATAATCTAAAGTATGTAAAGCAAGACTATCAGTCATAAACACTGAAATCCATTACTACTGAGGCACTCATCCCCGATGAGTTACTTAGGCCCACTGCGTCACATAGAACCACTCATTATTTAGGAATGCTTGGTTACCTTGACCCGCTCGTCACTTAAGCCTGTTGGGTCACCTAGACTCACTCATCACTCAGACCTGATCTATCACCTATACTTGCTCATCACTTTGTCTAACTGGGTCACCTAGAACTACTTGTAACTTTATTCTCTTCACAGTCCGCTGTAGGGTTCCCGCTTGTAGCACGCTTGATTTTTGGAGAATCTAATAATCAAACCCTCATTCGTATATCAAATTCCAAAAAAACCCACTTAGATATAAAATGTACTGCCTCATTACGAGGGTACCGATGCCACAAAAGGTTCATCAATCAGATGTATGTTTTAGAAGATATGGTTATTTTATTAAAAAGGCGGTCGGTTGGGTCAGGACCCGGTACAACCTGGTCAGACCAACCTGACCCAACCCAGTTCGACATGGACTAAGGGCCAGACCCATTGGGCCTATTGGACCCATCCCATTAGGCTGTGGGTCCATCCCCCTAAGCTTCCTAGCGGACTAGTCTTTATCCGGGCTGCACTGGCGATCTGGTTTTCACCCAGTCGGGCCGCTCAGCAGCCCAATCCCCCTTCGGCCCAGCCCGCCTTGGTGGGATGGTCTTTTCTAGCTAAGATACGGAAATCAATGCATCCATCTGAGCCATGTGGTCCACCGCATAACTGCCCTGCGACCCCCCACCTCCGTCAACCTTCGAGTTGGTGGCCCTCCTGGCCATGACCTTTCGTCGCCACTGCGGCCCACCTGGCTGCGACCCTCTGCCACCGCCAGCTCCAATGCTAGCGGTCATTCTCCTGGTACCACAGGTTGATCCACCACTACAGTTATGCCTAAATTGTGGTTTCCATTACATCATGAAGAATGGAAAGAAAAAGTTAGAGGAGAAGAACGCACAAAGAACACATGAAGAACGGACCATGACCTTTATTCGTGTTGGCATGATTCGTCCTTGTTATAAGGTTTAACAAAGGATAGAATATATAAATGGATCTAACATCCATTAAATCCCTATGAGGAAAACCCATCCTAAATATGATATCGATCCGCAAGTCAACCTGTTCGTGGGTTGATCCACGTTCGTCGCTCAAACCAAAGAACGGGGAAATAAGGAATTCACGTAGAATTAAACCCCTTACCTAGAGATCAGATTGCTTGTAGAAGGAAAGAGTTAATCTCTAGTGGTGATCCATCTGAAAATGTCCTCAATCCATCGTCATGGGAAAGATCTTTCAAAGAGGAGGAGGAGTTCTTGATGTCATTAGCGATTCATCGTTCATCGTTTGCCTTCGCAAATCCTCCAAATCCTTAGATCGATTCCCCAAATCATGCCAATGATCCCGTATCTCTGCTAAATAACTTAATGGAGGAAACGCGTTTCATTGTTTCTGTTATGCTGAGTCATCACATCTTTATGCTATTTAATTTATGAAATGAAATAGCTGGCTTGAAGATTCGTCACTATGAAACAAACTTTGAATAAAATAAACATTCTTAAGTTTATTTTATTTTTTTCTTTTAAACGATAAAAAATTAACTTTTAGCCTCAACCTATTCCGGTTAAGGTCAGGTCCTTTATTAGGAAAAGTTTTTGTTCCAGACACAATGGTGCCCTTGGATTTTTAATATGGGAATCTGTTTAGAAGTTTCCAAAACCGCGCATGAGTGATATTTTAATTAACTAAGAAAAAAGTTCAAACATTTATTCCAGGCTCACTGGGCCCCAGAATCATGTGCCGTCTCAACTCCTAGTCTCAAAATAATCCCATATATTTTAAAAAAAATTACATGGAATTTCAAATAAATTACAAATTATATGTTATTAATGAACATACATAATTTTAAATGGTTATATATTTCATTTGGTTATATAGTATGAGGATGAATCATTATATAACATGTTAATGATATCTGTTTAGATTAATTTAAGTGGTTTTAGATCACAAGAACTCATTTTGTTTTATCATTTAGTATTATGTAAATATGTTACATCCAGAACCTAAAAAGTGTTATAAAATAAATTTTAAAATATTTTTCAACCATTAAAATGGTTTCATGAAGAACCTTGAAGATGGTTAAATAAAATGAAAACTTATCATCCTTAAAGGCGATGAAACGACACCTCACGAACAATGTTTCTATATTTAGAATAAAAAGGAGAGGAGAAGGGGATTGATGATGGATTATTCCATTAGCATAATAAAATTACAGTATATGTAAGGTAATGGAGTGATAATTCTATTTGGATTAGGGGAGTTGAGTAAAGAAAAATAAAAGAAAAGAACTTGGAATTAAATTAAAAGGAAAAGGAAGAGGATTTTACCTATTGAATACCCCTCCTTGAGAACCTTCTTAAGAGAATTGGTTTTGGTCTTTTGTTAAGAACAAGAGTTATTGGATGTGGGTAAGAGACTTGGAAAGATTATTGGGAAGAAATTTTACAAGGCTCAAATCTTGGAGGGTGTGAGGAGAAGAGGTGGTGAGAGGTGGTATTTATAGTGGAGGAGAGGGGTGTTTTTTGAATATTTTATTCATTTGTTTATTATTTTGGATCAAGACTATGAATAGTTTGAGAATGATCATAAAATATATTAAAATAATTAAGAGAAGTTTGATATTATAGTGGTTAAATCAACCATGACTCAAGGACTAGTGTATTTAACTTGTAATGTATTTATACTATAAATTACCATATTTTACTATTCACCAAAAATTCAAGTATTTCAGAAAAATCCCAAAAATTAAGCCTAAAAATTTTTCTATGTGCATAATTTAAAAATGAACTCCATTTTATGAAAATAATTTTATAAATATGATATATTTAATTTTTAATTAAAATCATCATTTACTCGGAAAAAAAGATTTTAAAATTATAAATGATTTTATAACACCTTAAAAAATTAACCAAGGTCTCATAAAAGTGTTCTAATATTATAAGAAAAAAAATATTAATTTATGAATACATTTTATGAAAATAATTTTTTTAAATAATTTTATTAATTATAGACTTGTAATTAAATATTTAGGACTTTCAAAAATACCAATACTTAATTATTAATTTTTAAAATATTCACTTACTTATAATATGATATAATTATATCATACCTTCATTTATAAGATGCATAAATTTTATTTATACTTTTATGGGTGAGGTTACTAATCATTTGGCCAATTTACTATTCATAAGTGTCATATTACCATTCATAAGGGTAATATTACTATTCCAAAGGGTCAAGTTTCTATTCACTAAAAATCAAGTCGATCCTATCAGACTATAAATATATTACTTCTCACAATGATGTATATTTTTTTTGAAATTCAATTCAAAAAAGTGGAAAAATTACATTTAATGCTAATACCACAAGTGTGGCGAGAAGTCCGGTAAAAAGAATGTTCAAAATTTCAATAAGTCTTTATTTATAATTTCAATATAAAAATGATTCTGATGATCTATGTTGAATTAATATATGTATAATTGATCTATTATTACTTTTAAAATTAATTTAAAGTATAATAATTATGTAAATGAAAATCACAATTTTTAACTAAAATGTAGTATTTTTCACTATTAAAAAAATGAAACTTCTCAGAAAAGTACTAAAAATTCACCATAAGTTAATTTTTAAAAAATGATTTTTATTTAAAAAAAAATTTATATATTTCATTATGAATATATTTTATTTATTTGAAACCATTTTAAATAACATTTAATAGGATTTATTACTATTAATATTACTATATTTAATAGCTAGGTTATAACTATTATAATAACAGAGTTGTTTTGTAGAGACTCAGTATTTCATGCATTACATTCTATATTAAATTTATTTGAAAATCCTTGGGGTGTTATATTTATTATATTCTTTTTAATGAAATATGTTTTCTGAAATATACCCTTTATTAGCATTTTTTATAATCACTAATAAAACCCCATTTTTATTAGTGATTTTTACTAGCATTGATGGGGCGGGGGGGGGGGGGCTTTATTAGTGATTTTTTACAAGCACTGAGAAAGGTACCCCTTTAAAATTGTTTTTTAGAGCTATTAAAGACCTATTTTAAGAGCATTTTTTCTAGCGCTAATAAAGGGGGTTTTTAACGGCACTTTTAGCTAGCACTATTAAAATACTGGCACTGGATAAACCCATTTTTTTAGTAGTGGTTGGGGAGAAGAGTGACTGGTGGGAGGGGTGAGCTGTCAGAAAGAAGAGGGGTCACCATCGGGGAGAGGCAGGACCGAGGGGGAGAGGCACGACCGAAGGGGAGGGGCGGTCACTGGTGTCAGGGAGAGGCACGATAGAGGGTCATCCACCGTCGAGGCTGAGGGATCGGGGGGAGGGCTAGGGCATTGGGTGGGGGGGGGGGTTAGGGGTTCGGATATTGGTTTTTTACAATATCAGTGGTGGTTTAAAAAAAATCACCCCTAAATATTAAATTTTTTTGGGCGTTTCATTGAAACCATGAATATATTATAAATAATATTTAATATGATTTTTTTAGTGGTGGTTATTATACCCACCACTAATAAACTTCCTCTAAGGCCTATTTTTTTATAGTGTGTGAAGATTATTTCCCCATGATCAGAGTGTATCATAGCAGGATCTAGTAAAGGTGAACAATGAAATTAGCAATAATCAACCAACAATGGAATAATAATAATCCATCTAAATAAAATAAATAGTAAAAAGTTTAATCAGAACATATACAAAAATATTCCCATGTCATGTGATATACAAAAATGGAATAATGGTACAAACATATACATCAAACTATACAAAAAGTACATAAAGAACAAAAACTATCTCCACTAGCATCACAAGATTAATCTTGGTCCTCTGATCCTGTACTCCATCATAAGAATACAATCAAGAACCCATAGTCATACGCTTCGCTTTTTCCCTACCTACATCCATGAATTTTTTAATATCCCGACCTGAAGCACTGGGTCAATGTCAGAAGGTCACATGACCTCATATGCACTTCCCCATATATAAGAGGCCGCAGAATAGAAGCGAGGGTCTAAGTCTATCAGTGGGGAGACTATACCCTCATTATCATTTCATAGCATCAATAATCAATAATAAACAATATAATAAATAATTAGAGTAAACATGTGGAAAGATAAAAATGAAATTCATTTCATACAAGTAAATCAGCTCCCAAAGTGGAAAACATATCTAGTGTATATAAAGAAGATAAAAAAACAAATGATAAACTGTAGGTATTATCGGTGTCTATCCTATCCCACCACTATCTCCACACTCCTCATCTCAGTAGTCTACCTCATGATCCTTTCCCTTCACCGGTTCCCTCATGAAATCTACAAGCATACCGAAATACCCAAGTAGATTGTGAGTAAAAGACTCTGTAGGGCACCACCAATGAATCCTTAACCTGATGTGCTCAATTATAAAATTGTATTCCATAATAATTATAAAAAAAATAACAAGAATAGAAACACACAATCAAAAACCAAGGGGTTGTGCACTAACCAAGACTAAAACCCCCCAGCCGTACCTGCTTAGGATCTATTCTAGAAGGATAATCAAGGTGTCAGAAGAACCAAGGTCTATCCATGAGGATAATGAATCATGATACTTAATATCACGTGATCTTTCAACTAGGCATACACTGGGAATCAAGAAATTCATGTTCTTAATATTCTCTAGGCATCGACATCTACTCGAAATTCATTAGGCATCAAGAACATACCCCTTGGAATTCGATAAGCATTGATTGCATCACATGACATCCATAAGGAATATTTATATCCTTCCCTTGTGTATAGGTCTCTTGACTCAATCTTCACAAATCATGCACACTCCCCCTCTAAGGGATAATATGTCACGATGGTACACCTACCTTGGGCTCTGAGAAAAATACCAAAACATCACACATAGCATGGTAGGATTCACGAGAAAGCATAACACATTATCATAAGTAAGTTATCACATACAATACATGTGATTAACATTGAACATGAATAATAAGCTATAAATTACTCATGGAAACAAGTGTAACATAAGGTCCTTAGAGATATAAACACACCCACATGCAATCATAATCTTTCTCAGTCATCAAATATGTCTACGTATAATAACATTAAATAAAAATATGTAACAGATCCCAAAAAGGTAAGGAACTTGCTACCTTAAAGAATTCAATCTCAACAGAAGAAATAAACCACTCTGTGTGGTTTGAAAGATGAAGTGGAAACCTCAACAGTCACAAACACCTCCTCATGGGCCTTATAATTATAATCATCGATATGTCAATGCTCTTGGTTCATCAAAAGCTCCTAGAACCAAAACCAATTATTTTATTTCAAAAAAAAAAATCTCATGTGATGATACATTATCTCTCTTGGATAATTTCCTAATTATCAATCTAGGTCAACGCATGAACTCACAAAATTATCCTTACGAATAATTATATTTTGATGATTTATTATAAATTATCCTTTATAATCATATTTTTATAATTAATCCTAAATTATCCTTTTATAATTATATTTTGATAATTTATCATAAATTATCCTTTTATAATTATCTCTTGATAATTTATCCTAAATTATTCAGTTATAATTATCTATGATAATTTATCCTAATTTATCCATTTATAATTATATTTGATAATTTATCCTAATTTATCCTTTATAATTATATTTTGATAATTTATAATAAATTATCTTTTATAATTATCTTTTGATAATTTATCATAAATTATCCTTTTATAATTTTAACTAGGCAAGTTTAGTCAGAAGCATTATCTTCTGACCATTTATTAAAAATAAATAAAAATGTCTATAAGGAGAGCCGATGAGGTAGAAATCAATTTCCACATCTAGTAGAAGAAAAATCTAAATATCATAGTATGAAAAATCATTCCCATAACCAGACTCATCATCAGTTTCCCATTCATATTGGGAATTACCTTGACTGAAGATCTTGAGTATTTCAGCATTGACCCTTCTTGACACCTTAGAGGTGGATCTGGTAGAAATGGTCTTTGGCACATTAGAGTAGTCCTTCCTCGGTCTTCTCTTTGGGGGGGGGGGGTGCAGAGATGAATCCCTCACTATCAATCAACTTATTATTTCTATTTGTAATAATAAATTTGAATGTGGATTTATTGTGATCTAAATATTTGAGGGGGGTTTTGTCTGTCACCCTTTCATCATCAAAAACATCTTCCCACTTATATGAGATTGTAAATGATATAGAAATTTTCTGGATCTCCTCATGAAAATTTGTGGTTTGTGCATCAGTGTTGCAATCACCATCCTTTGGATCTTGTCCTAACTCAGAATCTCTCAACTGTATGAATCCTCACCCCATAAACTGAGGTTGCATATTAAGGTCCTCCAAATCCACACATTGAGTCACCGCACAAGCAATATGACCAGTAGGTACTTCATCATTCACTTCAACATCCTTAAAATGATTAAAATACCCTCTATTCATGTCCATATTAACATAAAAGGAGGTATCCCATCTCCAATTCTGACACAAACATCCCGAGACACCCCTGTGACCATTGCACTAACATATTCATCCCCTACCACCTCATTGTTGGTCGAATCAGCAACCCCTGCAAGGTTATCTCCCAATGCCACTTTATTTACCTAATTCATCACTACACCTAGAGAACTCACCCCCTCCCAGGTCAGGTTTCATCTTACTATAAATATCAGTGACTTTCGAATCAAGAGGCATAACCCTTGCATGCTTCTGCATCTCCTA
Organism: Viscum album; assembly: GCA_963277665.1. Classification (NCBI taxonomy): domain Eukaryota; kingdom Viridiplantae; phylum Streptophyta; class Magnoliopsida; order Santalales; family Viscaceae; genus Viscum; species Viscum album. Next base: position 714,922,405 of record OY728128.1, on the reverse strand, counting down.
GACTACTTCGCATGAGATCATGGTACCAACATCTTAATCAACAAACACTCCACCTATGGCCTGATTTTTTTGGAATTCATCTAATCCAACTTCCTTTTGAATAAACTTCCCATGCCTTCATACCACCGAACTATTCCCCAGTTTATTGTACATAGGAAAAAAATCACACCAAGATTCAAAAACAACCAATTTATTATATCAAAACTCTTTACCAATAACAACCCAGAAGGACTCAACAAGAATATTTGACACATCAACTTCAACAAAAACTCTCGGTGAAATCGGGTGGCACAACTCCAGTTATACTATCCGAACATAGATAACAACCTACAAGATTTCCTAACATATGAATAATTAAAGGATTCTATAAAGGAACTAGGAGTTCTGGAAATCTAACCCAGATCACCATAGTTAGTGAATTGTGATTCATATGGAAGTCATATGTCTATTTGAAGAGAATAACATGGGATCCGTTGTAGATTCGAGGCGAGCTCGACCATGCCATAACCAGATCATCTTTATAAGAGAATCTTATCCTTATGTGCTTGGAATCAAGGAGCCCAATAGTCGCTCGCTCCTATAAACCCCATGATCCAAATACAAGATGGTCAAATGAGTCTACCAATGGCCTAAATTGTTTGAATCATTCAATCAGTTTCAAATGCAACAAAGAGGATGCTTCAGTGAATTCCAAGGTCAAAATCGACAGTTGCGGGGATCCATAAAAAAAACTTAGGAACCTTAGGGTTGAGGGAGATCTGAGTAAAAGAGGGAATGAAATCAGGGTTTGAAAAGGAAAAGAAGGGTGGTGGTTGAATTCCTTTGAGGGACAACAGAGTTCCCTCCCCCACCGAGGGGGGAGGGGTCAGTGCAGTGACCATCACCACCTAGGGCATGGATCAATTTTATAATTTTATTTTTATAATTTATCATAAATTATCCTTTATAATTATCTTTTAACAATTTATCATAAATTATCCTTTTAAAATTATCTTTTTATAATTTATTATAAATTATCTGTTGATAAATTTTATTCTATAAATTTTACTTTGATAATCTAGAAACCACCGATTGATAATTTTAATAATTATTCTTGATAATCTCACAATTATCATTTGATAATTTTAAAAAATTTCCTTTGATAATCTCAAAATTATTATTTTATAATTTTAATAATTATTCTTTGATAATATCATAATTATCGTTTGATAATTTTAATAATTATTCTTTGATAATACCGTAATCATAGTTTGATAATTTTAATAATTATCCTTTGATAATTTAAAGTAATTATTGTCTACCAATTTTAATAATTTTCCCCCTGATAAATCCATGATAATTTTTCATAAATTATCATTTGAAAATTTTAAAATTATCTTTTGATAATTTTAATAGATCAATATTTGAATAAACCGTTCTCGTCCTCATTTGATAATTAGTTATAATTATTCCTAGTAATTTCATGCAATTATACTTTGATAATTTAGCTAATCATTCATTGGAAAATGCACACGATTATTTTTTGATAATTTAGTATGATTACATTTTGATAATTTCATATAAATTATCCCTTTAATAATTTTAATAAATTATCCATGATAATTATATAGAATCTATCCATTCATAATTTTTCATTTATTATTTTGATCAAAATCAACAAATTTTCCAGAATTTTGAAATAAAGAAATAATGGGAGGATAAAAAAAACCTAATTTATCTAATGTGAAAAACCATAGGGAGAGGAGAATATAGACTTGCTCATCTGTAAAATCTAGATAGAATAGACGTATCTTCACCTACTGCATGTATAGGGGTTCCATATTCTATTGGGCTTTTTGAGATCAACAAAAATCAATAGAAGAATGATTCCATTATAAATAACCCAAAATCACAGCATTAAAAAACTCAAATTAAAAACCCATTTTAATTCATGATTCAAACAAAAATTCATTGAGGAATCATTAATTTCACCTAATTATTTTGTTATAATAGAAATAGATTAAAATGGTGATGAAATAGAGGATTTTGATGAGTCTTATATGAAAAAATAGAGGTGGTCATCTATTGAAGAAGAAACAACAAAAAAACATTTTAATAATAATAATAATAAAAATAATATAATAATAAAAATATTAAATAACTTGACTTTAAGTGAGATCTGACCAAACACTGGATGCATAAAACAATTATGCCCTACCTTGGGTGAACCCCATATCCTGGACCTAACGGTGGTCTCAGATTTCTTATACAATGCACCGTTTGAGAAATATTCATTTTTTAGAAAAATAATATAATAAAAATATTAAATAAATTATCCTCGCATGTGATCTGACCAAACATTTGATGCACAAAAAATTTATTCCCCGCTTTTGGTAAACCTCGCATCCTGGACCTATTGATGATCTCAGATTTCTCATACGACACACCATTTGGGAGATATTCAGTTATTTTGAAAAAAATCATGCGTGCACAATATAATATATTTATTATTTTTATTCTGTTTTCACCAAGGCTCTATGGACCTCAGAATCCGGTGCTATATTAATTCCTAACTCCATAAATATTTCATAGAATATTCCAAGGTGTTAACTGAGCTTTTACCCTTACACAAAGCCCTTAAATCATCTATTAAGTTTTTTTTATTGAAAAATTAAAATTTCACATGAAAATAAATTATAACTTAATATCAATGAGTGTTTTTATTGTTTTTAAAAATTAAAGGTATTACAACTCTCCTCCTTTATTGAATTCTCATCCTCAAGAAGTATCTCTTGTAGTCTTGCTCTAAAAACTTAGACTACTAATCTCAAACATTAGACTCGCGATCCCATGTCTTCTCCTAGATCCATTGAAGATTCCATTGAATCCGGGCTAGTGGTATCATTTTCCCTCAGAGGACTTTCCCACTCCAATTTTTAATCTACACTGGATGCTCCTCATAAGATGCATTAGGTTAGAACTCTATGTCCTCGCAATCTATAACATGCACAAGATTGAGCATGTACCTTCAATGTTGAGGAATGTGGAAAAAATCATGCACACCTCAATAATATGGAGGAAGGTCTAAATGGTATCCCACTATCCCTACTCATTCGGTGATCTCAAAGGGTCCCACACAAACTATGGTGCTAGCTTGCCTTGCTTCCTCAGACGTCAGTGGATTAACTGAGGAGTCACTCTCAAGAATACCTGATCACCCACAACAAACCCCAATGGTTGACATATAATCTTTTTATTACTTGAGTGGTGATAAACCTTTTCTGAATCATATGAACCCTCTAGGATCCCTCTCAAACCAAACTGAGCCCACAACCACTACCTCTACTACCTCATGCCAACAAGCAATGATTAACATGGTCTCCCATGGAGATCCTCATAAGGTGACATCTGAATTGAATCCTGGTAACTATTATTGAATGAAAACTCAATCAAGGATAAGTGATCATCCCACACTCCACTAAATTCTAGAACACAATCTTGAATCACATCCTCTAATACGTGTATAGTCCACTCGAACTGTCCATCGGTATGAGGATGGTACGCCGTGCTTAACCTAAGCAGAGTCCCTAGAGATTTATGGAAACCTTTTTAAAAGTGTAAAATAAAATGTGTGTATCTATCTAAAATAATGCTCAAGGGAACTCAATGAAGGAATATGATCTCTTAGATATAGAGCTTTCCCAGCTCCTCCACAGAGTGAGTCTCTCTGATCGGTAAGAATTGAGAAGACTTCATTATCCAATAAAAAATCACCCAGATCGCGTCATGAATCCTTAGAGTTCTAGGTAACCATGTCAAAAATTTCATCATGATATCCTACCACTTCCACATAGATATCGGGAGTGGCTGCAACAACCCATCAGGATGCTAATGCTCGACCTTCACCCTTTGACATGTAAGACATCAGGAGACAAAACCAACAATTTCTCTCTTTATCCCTAGCCACTAGAGCTGTCATATGAAGTTATGATACATATTTTTCACACCAAGATATACTTACCATATAGATTTATGGTAATCCCTCATCATCTCCTCTCCTATGGAAGGAGGGACTACTACTCTTATATGTACCAAGATCAAATCATCATCTTTAATTGACCTTCTGGGCATTGAGTCATCACCAGCTAGTTGTTCTCCCATTACAACACACTATGAGTCTAACTTTTTCTCAACCTTTACCTCATCCACAAGTGAATATGTGACTAACATGGTAGAAAAATTCATAAAACCCAATTCCTTTGAGGCATCTATCCTCTAATCAACAAATAATCTCATCAAGCACCGCTACTCCTCTGAGGACCTCTCACCTAGATCCTGATCATCCCATGAATTATGGATAAAATAATATGAAATGAAATTACCCTTCCTAGGTGAATACTCCATCTCAAAGTTGAACATCTACATATACTCAACCTAGAACCTCTATCTCAAGTTTAGTTTCCTTTTTGTGAAGATATAGCGAAGGCGCTCGTGGTTTGTGTAAAAAATAAATCTCTCACTAAATAGATAGTGTCTCTAATATTTCATAATATGGTCCATGAACACTAGATCCAATTAATTTGTAGGGTAGTTCCTCTCATGGGGTCGTATATGAAGATACCCATAGGATACTACCTTCTCTCTTTACGTCAACACCGATCCCATACCAACACCTGATGCATCACAGTACACCGAATAACCAATCCCAAACTCAGGGAGTGTTTGTACTAGATATATCATCAATATTATATTTTTCTCAAGGAAATACTTTTTACACTGGTCTAACCACTGGAATTTCACTCCCTTACTTGTCAGTGCTATCATGGGTGCTGATAATCGGGATAAGTCCTAGATAAACCGTCAGTAATATCCTACTAAACCCAGAAATATCCTAATCTCAAACACATGGGAACATTTCTAGGACACAAATAACTTAAATTTATATGGGTCTACAAATATTATAGTCTTATTCACCACATATCCTATGAAATTCACTTATCAAATCAAGAATTCATACTTTAATAGCTTGGCATAAAGCCCGTGTGCTCGAAGCGCACTCAAGACCATATCTAGGAGTCTAGCATGTTTCTCTGGTGTCGATGAGTATATGAGGGTATCATCGATGAAAACTATAATGAATGAGTCCAAGTATGGATATAAGATATTATTCATGAAGTCCATGAACATTGTCGACACCTTCATCAGGTTTAACAACATTACAAAGTACTCACACCATCCAGACCTGATCTGAAACGCCGTCATCATAATTTCCTCCACTATAACTCTCAGATAATGATAGCTTGATTAAAGATAAATCTTGGAGAACTACCAAGATCCCTATAATTGATCAAAAAAATCATTGATATAGGGTAATGGATATCAGTTCTTCACTGTCACCTGGTTCAACTTTCTGGTAATCAACACAGAGCTGAAGTCCACTGTCTTCCTTCTTGGAAAACAATATAGGTGCACCCCACATTGACATACTTAGCCTTATTAATACCTTTCTCTACAAGTCATCTAGCTGATCCTTGATCTTTTTTAGATCAGTTGGCATCATAATATACAAGGTATCTAAATGGTTGTACTCCTAGAATGAGATTGATCTCAGCTTAACTTGAAATTCTTTCAGAGTCTCTATGAGGTCAAATATTCCCAAAAATATTTAAACCCATTATTCATCATTTTGAGGGATTCCGGTGCTCTGGAAGGATGAAGAATTTTGGATTTGAAAACTATGGAATATTCTACCATAATTATGAACTCCTATTCCTAGGATAATCACTATGTGAAAGACTTCTGATTGAAGAATCCATGCAGTCTAAAACATAGAGCAGTTTTGGGAGTATTCTCAACTTCATTCACCTAGACATCCAGTGGTAAAGAAGAAACATACTCCCTTGCTTAATTATTATGTTTTTCTTCCCAAGTAGTCCAATAAGACTACTTTGAGGTTAAATATCTAATAATGTGAAGGTAACACTTTGAAAAATAAACAAATTCATTAGAATAAACCCAAATTAGTCTATGGGATCAGACAAGGTCTCTATTAACAAGTACATGGGATCAAACAAGGTTTTCCTATAAGTCTACCCTTATCCCAAGGTATACCCCTCCTAGAACTAACCCCTATTTCCATCCCTAAATGTTAGTTATAGTCATCATATATATATATATAATAACATAACAACATACTTAGTTCAACTAATCAATGCCAATAAATATATATCACACAACAGGGAAACATAGATATATCACACAAGAGAAACTATCACGAATTGATAAATAAAAAAATAAGACATTTAATTAATGAACTATTATGAAATACAATAAAAGATATATATATTGAATGTGAACCTACCTACCTAGTAATGATTTATGAACGCACACAAAATATCATAAATCATATATCAAACTCATGTGCATCACCCATGGTGAGTTTAATAATTAGTAACAAAAAAACATAAATTCCCCAATTTAGGAAAACTATGAGGTCCACTATAAATGTTAGATAGAAATTGAAATAGTTCCCCTATTCAAGTACCAACTATTATATCTCATGTCTATCTTGTCCCATCCTGATATAAATATAACAACAAGTAAGAGAATCCTAATTCTTTGATACCATTTTGTAACATCCCAACTCAAACCACCGGGTTCGTGTCGAAAGGTCACATGACCACCTGTGTGCCTCCCCATATGCAAGAGGATACTAAATAGTAGTGAGTATTTGAGTCTGTTAGTGGATAGACTATACCCTCAATATCATTTCATAGGATCAATAATAAAAAATAAATAATATAATAAATAATCACAGTAAACATGCAGAAAGATAAAAATAGCATATATGTCATACAAGTAAACAAGCACCCAAAGTGGAAAGCATAACCAATGTTAATAAATTAGATAAAAAAATAAATGATAAAGTGTAGGTCCCACTAGTGTCTTTCCTATCCCACCACCAGGTCCATACTCCTCAGCTCATCAGTTCACCACATGGACCTTTCCCTTTGTTAGATCCCTCATGAAATCTACAGGTGCACTTAAATTCCCAAGTAGAGTGCGAGTACAAGACTTAGTAGGACACCACCAATGTTTCCTTAAACTAATTTTATCAAGTATACAAGTTTATTACATAATAATAATTAATTCATAACAATTATAGAAACATACAATCCAAAACTGAGTGGTCATGTGCTAACCAAGCTGCACAAACCCCTGGCTGTGCCTGCTTCAACTTTATGTCAGAAGGATAATCATGGTGTCAGAAGAACCAAGGTCTAACCATAATTCTAATATATCATGATTCTCAATATCGTGTGATCGTGAAAATAATTATACACTTAGAATCAAGGAAGTAATGTTCTCATCATTCTATAGGTATCAAGAGATAATCAACATTCACTAGGCATTGATAACATACCCCTTGGAATCCACTAGGAATTGAGTGATTCACAAGGAATCCACAAGGCATTATCGTATCCCTGCCCTGTAAATAGGTCCCTCATTTCCATCCTTAAAAATTGGGTGCACTCTCCCTCTAAGGGATAACATGTCACAATAGTCCACCTACATTGGGCTCTAAGAACAATACCAAAAAAGCACACATAGCATGGTAGGATACACGATCAATCATAACACATCTTCATAAGTAAGGTATCACATACAATACATCTGATCGACATCAAACATGAATAATAAGATACAAAGTACTCATGGAAACAAGTGTAACATAAGGTCCTTAGGACTACACACACACACACAAACATATGATAATAATCTAGCATGGTCATCAAATATGTATATGCATAATCATATTAAAGCAACATTTGTAACAAATACTAAAAAGGTAAGGAAATTCCCACCTCAAATTAGTCGATCTCAATGGAAGAAATAAACCACCATGTGTGGTTTGAATAATGGAGTTGAAACCTCAATAGTTATAAACACATCCTCGCGGGCCTTTTAATCATAATCATCAACTTGTTAATGCTTTAGGTTCTTCAAGGGTTCCTATAACCAAGAACAATTATTTTATTTCAAAAATAAATAAAATATTTCATGTAATGATACATTCTCTCTCATGGATAATTTTCAAATTATCATTCTAGGCTAACACATGTGCTCACAAAATTATCCTTAAGAATAATTATCTTTTGATAATTTATTATAAATTATAAATTATATTTATATTTGGATAATTAATCTTATATTATCCTTTTATAATTATCTTTTGATAATTTATCATAAATTATCCCCTTATTATCATCTCTTGATAATTTATCCTAAATTATTCATTTATAATTACCTCTCATAATTTATCTTAAATTATCCATTTATAATTATCTCTGACAATTTATCTGAAATTATACTTTATAATTATATTTTGATAATTTATTATAAATTATCTTTTTATAATTTACCCTACATTATCCTTTTATAATCATCTTTTTATAATTTATCATAAGTTATCCTTTATAATTATCTTTTTATAATTTATCCTTAATTATCCTTTTAAAATCATCTTTTAATAATTTTTATTCTATAAATTATCCTTTGAAAATATAGCAACTATCGATTGCTAATTTTAATAATTATCCTTGTTAATCTTGCAATTATTGTTTGATAATTTTAAAAATTATCCTTTGATAATATCAGAATTATCATTTGATAATTTTAATAATTATCCTTTGATAATCTCACAATTATCATTTAATAATTTTAATAATAATCCTTTGATAATCTTATAATCGTCATTTGATAATTTTTATAATTATCCTTTGATAATTTAAAGTAATCATCTTATGCCAATTTAAATAATTTATCCCTTGATAAATCCATGATATTTTTTCATAAATTATCATTTGAAAATTTTAAAATTACATTTTGATAATATTAATAGATTAATATTTTAATTAATTTGTCTAATCATCTTTTTACAATTAGTTATAATTATTCCTGGTAATTTCATGCGACTATCCTTTGATATTTTAGCTAATAATTCATAATAACACAATTATCTTTTGTTAATTTAGTGTAATTACATTTTGATAATCTTATATAAATTATCCATTGAATAATTTTAATTAGTTATCCATGATAATCAGATGGAATTTATCTGTTCATAATTCTTGGTTTATTCTTTTGATCAAAATCTTACATTTTTTATAGAATTTTGAAATAAATGAATAATGGTAGGATAAACAAATAAAAAAAAAATAAAAAAAAAATAATTTCTCTAATGCACAGTGCCATAGGGAGAGGAGAAGATGACCGCCGCTCACCTAGAACACCCATATTAAGTCTTTTGGGCTTCACTTATCGCGTGTAGAGGGGTTCCGGGTTCTATCGGTCTCATAGAGATAAACCAAAATCAAGAGATGGATTATTATATTATAAATAACTCAAAATTGAATAATTAAAACCCTGAATTAAAAAATCCATTTTAATCCTTTATTCAACTGAAAATTCATTACAAATTCGTTAATTTCACCTGATTAATGCATTTTAATAGAAATGGATTAAAACAGCAATGAAACAAATGATTTTGATAAGGCCAATGCGATAAAAATGGAGGTGGTCATACTTTGAATAAGAATAATTATAAAAATGTATCTTTTAATAATAATAATAATAATAGTATAAAAAAATATTAAATAATATGACTTTAGGTGGAATCCGACCAAACTCTCAATGCACGCAAAATTTATGACCCACCTAGGGTAAACCATGCATCTCAGACCTATCAGTGTTCTCAAATTTCTTATATGACACACCGTTTGGGATATATTCAACTATTTTCAGATAAAATAATATAATAAAAATATTAAATAACCTATCCTCAGGTGCGATCTGACCAAACATGAAATACACACAAAAGTTATGCCCAGCTTAGAATAAACCCCACATCCTGGACCTAACGGTGGTATCAAATTTCTCATACGATGAAACTCCTAGGAGATATTTATTTATTTTGAAAAAAATCATGCACACATAATATAATATATTTCATATTTTTATTATATTTTCACTGAGGATCCATGGGCATCAAAATCCCATGCTATATTAGCGCCAAACTTTTAAAATATTCCATTGAATATTCAAGGTTTTAACTAGGCATTTACCCTTGTACAAAGCACTTAAATAATCTATTTAGTGATTTTTATTGAAAAATTACATTTTCACATAAAAATAAATCATAAATTATTATAAATGAGGTTTTTTATGTATTTAAAAATTATAGGTATTACAAGTTATGTTCAAGTACCAAAAGGCAGCTCAAATAGGGTGTGGGATATATACCCAGTAGGCCACCACCAATGGTGTCTAGTAAATCCAACTGGTGGGTATGAAATGAGCAGTGTGCATGTATAATAATTTTAGCTAAGCTATAAAATGTAAACTTTTCATCTCTGGTTCCTAAAGGACACCATACTCACACCACCTACTTTGGATTAAGTTGAATGATCTCTAAACAAGTAGCCACATGTTTACATATTTATGGTCTATATACGTAGTGACGTTTATAGCCATATATATGGATACTACTACTAGCCAGGACCCTAGGTGTAACTCTGACATCCATGGGTAGTATTATGGGTCTCATAGAATGTTAAGGGATTCTATGATCATGTATCACATTTTATTAGGGATTTCATGCCCAGGTATTAAAAATAGATGGGAAACCATGCCCGAGTATCACAAATACAAGGGATGCCATGCCCGTATATCATATTTATATAAGGTCGGTGATGCTTTACAATAATACATGGGTTGGATTACAATTAATTTATCATCCCATTTAGTTAAGGTCATAACCTTTGATCACATACAAATCACATGGGGTGGTCATACCATCCAATCCCATTTAATTTAGTTGGTAACTTCACTTAGGCATAAATCCAAGACCACTTAGAAGGTGGTTTGTCCATATAAAAATTTAAAAATAAAAGCGTAATTGCATAAACACACCCAAAGGGGTGAAAATTGTCGAGGTGGGGGACCTATGACCCTAAACAAGGGTATATGGGACATTTATAACATGTGTGACAACTTAAATAAGGTAAATTTATAATTTTAAGGAAATACTTAAAAAGTTTGATGTGCGGTATGACAAAAAATTTCATAAAATGACTAGTGTTTTGGGAAAAAGTACTAGACCACTAACCTTAGTATGGTATTTGACCCCTTGTCTTTTTTTATCCTTTGAATCAAGCTAGAATGGAAGAAATCATCAAAATAGACAAATTTCTTAAAAATAAGTCTTATTAGCTCGCACCAAAATAACACAGATGAAGGTGATAGAAAACAAGAAAAGAATGAAGCACATCGAATCTCTTACCGAGAGGAATCAAAAGAGACAAATAGTGGTTGATTTTGAGTTTAGAAGAATGAGTAACCCCAAATTATATATTAGGTGTGGAGAGATTCAATGGGATATGAAGTTTCTAGGTGTGGAAGGGAAAATAAAAAGGAAGGATCACTTAAAGGCAAGAGGGGAAAAATGTCATTTTTACAATTTTATAGAGGTTCATGGTTTGTCCACATGGTTTTCCAAACCGTACACCAATTGTGTTTCTAGAATTACCCAAGCATAGGCCCCTCTCATAGACTGTCAAACCATGTGCACACCGTGCGTTCAGCTCTGTCTGGGTATCACTCCTCGCATGGCTAGTCACACAGTTAGAAAAACCATTTGCAGCATGTGGAAAACCCTTATGTCACTTTTCTGAGACAAGTTTACTGACCATGCGACCTGAGTTACATGGTTTAGTCAAACTGTGTGGCCCTAGGCAGAGAACTGGACCACCCTGCACCATTTAAAAAAATCGTGTAGTCCAGGATGCACAATTTATACAAATCATGTGACCCAGTTGTTTCTTTTAAAATTTAGGGATTTGGGATTCAAACAAGACTTGGACACCCTTTTAACCTCCGTGACCTCACTAGGAATATTTATAGGGATTATACTAAAGATTAATACTAAAAATAATCAGTCTTTACCTCTTTGAAAAGTTGGGACGTTACAACCTCACCAACTTAAAACGACTCATCATTGAGTTTCCCTTATGAGGGTGGTAAAGCATCATCAGAGAAAACTTCCAGCTATTGAGCATGTATGTCAGCTTATCACTCCCAAGTATCATCCTATACATGTCCATGCTACCATGACACCCATACCAAAGAAACTGACCTACCTCAGAGAGACCTCATGCTCCGATCAATGATACATATCAAATGGTCCTCAAAGGATGAATCTACCTCCAGCTCAATATCCTTTGGATCACTTGAATGGGACAAGTCAGAGTAATAATAATGAATATGTGATACATGGAATATATTGTGCATGACCAGGTATATCTAAGGTAGATCCAACTAGTAGGCTACCGAACCGACTCTCTCCAAGATCTCAAAAGGGCAGACATAACAATGAAATAGATTTACCTATCTATAAATCCATCTATGACCCAATATAGGCGAAACTTGTAGAAATAATTGATGTCCCACCTTGAAATACATAGGTCGACAATGATTATTGGTATATGAATTTTGCCTGGACTAAGTTGTTTCCATGAACTTTTGAATAAGATGCACTTTTTTTGAAGTCTCATGAATGAGACAAGGTCCCAGTAGTGCTAACTCACCTACCTCTAACCAGTACATGGGTGAACAACACAACCTATCATATGGGGCCTCACATGGATCCATTCTAATAGTTCCTTAAGAGTTTTTATTATAGGAAAACTCTACTAGAGTTTGGTGTTTCTCCCAAGAACCTCAATAATCAAGGATTCATGATCTTAGAATATCCTCTAACACCCATATTGTATGCTTAGAATGACCATTGATTTGAGGGTGGTATGATGTACTCATATGAACCTATGAACCCAAGGATTTCTGTAACTCATGCCAGAACTGCAACATAAACCAAGAATCTTTGTCACAAACAATAGAATGGGGAACACCATGAAGGTGCACAATCTCTCGAATATAAAGCCTCCCAAACTCATCAATTTATATGGTTTATTGGATAGGTAGAAAGTGTGCGACCTTGATCAAACTATCAAGAATCACCCATACTGAATCACTTCCATAAGGGGATTTTGATAATTCCATCACAAAATCCATAGTGACATTGTACCATTTCCACTTAGGAATGGATAGAGTCTATATAAGTCCAACAGAACGCTAGTTCTCCACATTTACCTACTAACATGTGGAACACCATGTGATAAAACCTACAATCTACCTCTTCATACCTGACCACTAATACTGGAGACGTATGTCTTGGCACATCTTGGTAATCCTAGGGTGAACTACTAAAATAGAGTCTTGAGATTCCCGTATCAATTCTTCCCATTTGTCTGAAGGAAACCAGATATGACCATGAAAATTTAGGATCACATTCTCATAGATATCCCAACTAGGAAATGGGTCTTTTATTGAAACACTCTCCATTAGGACTAAGCCCTTGGGATATGAAATCTGTCTCAACCTTGCCCATTACATAAGGGAGGATGTAACTACCAAAGCTACTAAAATAGGTTTTCCATGATATTTTTGAACCTCCAGGTGATTCTAAAAAAACAAGTACACAAACTTCCACTCATTATTGGCCTCATGGATAGTATGTGTCCAAGTCTTCCAGCTTAGGGAGTCAAATACTACATTTCCATTTCTGGGTGTATAAGTGAGCTCAAATTTTAATGATGGAAGGTACTCTACCCATCTTCATTGCCTGAGATTCAATTCATGCTATGTGGAAATGTATTTGATACTCTTGTGGTCTGTGTAAATGATGGAATTATACCCCAAAATATAATTCCTCCAACACTATAAATCATGAACCACAACTACTATCTTGAGGTCACACATAGGGTAATACTGCTTATTAGGTCTCAACCGGTGGGCCCAATATATTGCAACTCGATATCCCTGCATCAGAACTGCTCCAAGGCTAATTCCAAACACATAATAATAAATTGTATAACTTATTATTCGATTAGGAAGAATTAGGATCATCACTGAAGTTAGTATGCCCTTCATCTCATGAAAGTCTTGCTCACAAGATTTAGACCACAAAAACTTAATGCCCTTTTTAGTCTGTCTCATGAGAGGAGCTTCTAGGTGTGAGAAGTCCTCAATAAAATTACTATAATATACATAAAACCCCAAGAAACTATGTATATAAAATATGTTCTTAGGATGATCCTAGGAAATCATAGCTCTCACCTTCTTCGGTTCAATAGATACTCATACCTCTAAGATGATGTGACCTAGGAAGTGAACCTTATCAATCCAAAAGTAGAATTTGGTAATTTTATCATATAGCTGGTGCTATATTAGTTTATTCAGCATGATATAAAGATTTTTAACATTGTCTTTTTTGGAATGATAATACGCCAAGATATCATCTATGAAAACTACCACAAATAAATCTAGATAGGGGTGGAAAACCCGATTCATGAAGGCCATGAAAAATGCTGGCGTGTTCATAAGACAAAAAAATAACCTAATATTTATATATTCCTTATCTACTACAAAATGTTGTACATGGTATGTATGATGAAATCATATGCACCTAATGGCAGCCCAACCTAAATTCAATCTTAGAAAAAACTATAGCTCCTCAGAGCTGGTCGAAGAGGTCATTTATACAAGGTAGTGGACACCAATTATTAACCATAAGCTGGCTCAATTGACAGTAATATATGAAAAACCCAAGGGTACCATCTAACCTCTAGGAAAAATGATAGGTGAACCCCATAGCAAAGTAATGGGTCATATAAAACCCTTATCTTCAAAGCCTTCTAACTACCTTTTGAGTTCCTGGAGCTCTATAGGCTCCATACTATAAGGTGGAATGGACACTAGTGCCACTCCTAGAACTAAATAGATGGTAAAATCCACCTCCATCATAGGATTCAATCTCAAGAAGTCATCAGGGAAAACATCCTTGAAATGATCCACCACAGAAGGGAACTCCATACATCACATACCTGCATCACTGATAATGAGCCTAGCCATATAGGCTGTTACTCCACCTATCTCATGATGATCAGGTCTATATAGATTATCATGGACATGAAATTCACCCTTATGAATGTAGGTACCTCCATCAGATGATGCAAAGGAAACCCTCTAGTGATAACAATCAATGTGATCATGATAAGACACTAACCAGTTCATTCTGATTATTATGTTGAAACCTATCATCTCAAGGTCAAAGTGGTTCCAAAAGTATTGGTACCCACCAATCTCAAGGGGGAACTCCTTTTATTGGTGCACACTCTTTGGTTGAACCCCTAACAGTTTGTTGAGATTCATCACACCACATAAGTATTCTATCTCAAGGATAAGACTTTCTATAATTTCCACATACACAAAAGAGTGAGGGGCACCGATATCAAATAAGGTAGATACTAAAGTGGATGATTCTAGAATAGTAACTCTAACTATAGAAGGCCCAATTATAATCTCATTAGGAGTGGGTTGCACTGTAGAGATATGGCTAGACCTGAGACCCTGATATACAAACTGACTCCCCGAGCAGGTCTGCTTTGCTAACATTGGAAGTATATAGCTTGAATACCTTGGCCATGACCACCACCTCAACCTGATCGGTTGGTAGTACTCCATCTACCTGCTTGGAAAGGTGATACTGATATCGATGGATGGATAAATACAAATCCTCCCCACTAGTCACAGATGGAAGAGTCTTATAGAAATTCTAAAGATTCCCCAACCTATCATAACCTTAGAATTCCATAGGATCTCTAGGACATTGGGGATTCTTATGACATAAATTTTTACACTAGTGTCACACCACATAACTATTAGTAGGTTTCATCTGAATGTTTCCACCACCACATTAATAATTGAAGTGATGATTCCTACAGCTCAAAGAACCACTTCACTATCATGGAATAGAACCACCCTGGATCACATCATCAGTTTCCCTCAGATTTTTCTCGGTGATGATGGAATGATTCACTATCTCTAATATAGTGGTCAGTTGAAAGACATTCACCTATGATTAGATGGTTTATGCGAGCCCATCATCAAACCGTCTCAGAGTTTCCAACTCGTAATCAGTTAGTGTCTATGAAAAATGATGAATCTTGGTAAAATGATTTGAATACTCCATCACAGACATAACACCCTATTATAGGTGCATAAACTCTCTAGAGAGGTCTGATCTAAATGTCTGTGGAAGGTAGCAGTTATAGAAGATTTTTTAGAAGTCTACCCAGACCATACCCTAATAACAATCAGCCTGAGAGATGCCATCCCACCAAGGTTTAGTAGATTCATAAAGAATATATGTGGAAAGCTTGACCCTATTATCTGGAGGCATCTCAAAATTCTTAAATATGTATAACATGATCTATAGACAAGATTCTGTAGCCTCAAGACCACCATCTCCCAAGAAGGTGGGGGGATACTTCTATTGTAATTATCACATCAAATCTGCCATATTAGGAGAAGGTCATGGAGCTACATGTAAAAAATTCACGAATTTCAAGAATCTCTCTTGAAATTGAGCATTGGTGTCTAATGTAGGAAGAATAAGAGGTGTATCTAGTGGCACTATAGGAGGTAATACTGGTGTCTCATGTCCCACCCCCTCTGATGAATGGATGTCACCACCCTCCTAGAACACAACTTGAGGATTTGATGGAAGAATAGATCTACAATTTCCAAACACACACCAGATAAGGTTTAACAACAAATAGGATCAAAATAAAAAGAAATAACAGGTATAAAACCTACCTATAAATGAGTCACACCTCTCTTCCTTCTCTTAAAGCCAAGTGTAGGTGATAAGAAAGGTCACAGAAGTCACAAGATACTTTTCCAACTTCCCACTAATGAGGTTGGGTCATGGTCAAGGCCTCATATAACACCACATAGGTTTCGGTATAAAGAGTGTCAATTATAAGGTATAAAGTAAAATACCCTTGACTTTTCAATTGACATACCCATTTAACGAAAACCATTTCATTTAAAATTTAACATTTATTTAAATTCATACTTATTTATATTCATATATTTATCACAATCTAGTTAGATGTGTCATGATTTCAAATTTATAAAGTCCCATATGCTTTATAAATTTGAATTGACATGTCATGTAACTGTGAACAAACCTTTACATCCGGTAATAGGATGTAAAAAGTCATATAAAATGATTTTATTGAATTAATCACCACTCCCAATTTATAAAATTCCATGATTCATAAATTTCAATTGACATTAAATCAATCAAATCAACTAATGTTCTATCACATAGAACCAATGGTTCATGGCCCAAACATGGAATAATTGGTTAATTAAGGTTCCATCATAAATCTATACAGGAAAACACCATTTAGATTGATGCATAAAATTTAATTAATCCAATTATTTTATCCCTAAAAGAAGCATTAACACATTTCCATATATTAAAATCAAGGGACTCACGGCAATTACAGGAAATATAGACAATGCAACAATAAGATATACCTATATGGCATGGCATAATGCATGACATGTGAATCCTAAAGCATCTATTATGATGCATGAGATGACACATCCTTATCATACCAAGATAATGAAAAAGAAGTCCATAATAATAATATCAACAATAATAATGTCTCAAAACATGTGTATCACCCAATGGTGAAATTAGTACAACTGTAATAGGAACAAATAAAAATAGCAATAACCCATCCTAGATAATTTGGGTTTCCCCTGTATCTGGGTTATCTAATCCTAGCCACATGATCATTAACAAATTATGATAAATTTCAGTATCCTATATAATACCCAAATCAGTAAGTCAAAAGGAAAATAAGTCACTCTGATACCACTTTGTAGCATCTCAGACCTGGTTTACTCATAAGTAACCGAACTCGTTCAACCATATGACCTCAAGCATACCTCCCCACACACCAAAAACTTCCGACTAGTAGTGAGGGTCTATGATGGTATAGTGGGAATACTATACCCCCATGATGAGATTTTATCACAATGATATATAGTAAAGGTGAACAATGGAATAAAAAATAATCAACCAACCTTGAAATGATAATAATTTATCCAAATAAAATACACATGTGAAATCTGAATCATAAGATATGAAAAATGATACCCATGTCATGTGATATAAAAAAGGGAATAAGGGTATATGAATATACATCAAGCTATAAAAAAAGTAAAAAAGGCCAAAAACTATCTCCACTAGCATCACAAGCCAAATCTCGGTTCTCTTCTCTTGTACTCCATCCTAAGAAGACAATCACATATCTACAGTCAAACGATTAACTTTATCCCTATTTTATTCACAAGTTCTATTCAAGTACCAACAGGTGGCCTGAACAAGGTGTAAGATATACTTAGTAGGTTACCACCAACAGTGTCTGGTAAATCTAGCCAGTTCATATGAAATGAGTAGTGTGCATGTATAATAATGTGAGAATAGTCATAAAATGTAAATAGGTGATCTCTGGTTACTAAAAGGCACCAGGCTAACACTACCTGCTTCGGCCTAAGTTGGATGATCTCTGAACAAGTAGTTATATATATACATATATGGTCTATATATGTAGTGATGTTTATAGCCTTATATATGGATACTACTACTAGCTAGTACCTGAGGTGTAACTCAAGAATCCATGGGTAGTATAATGAATCTCATATAATGTTAATGGATTTCATGCCTATGTATCACATTTTATTTGGGACGCCATGCCCAAGATCACAAGTAGAAGGAATGACATTCCTAAGTATCAAAAATATAAGGGACTCCATGTCCAAGTATCACAAATATAAGGGATCCCATGCTCGAGTATCACAAATAGAAGGGAATTCATGACTGTATATCATATCTATATAAGGTCTATCATGCTTTATAATAATATAGGGGTTTAATTAAAATTATTTTATCATGACATTTAGTTAAGGGAACAACCTTTTATCACATGGAAGTCACATGGGGTAGTAATATCTCATAGTCCAATTTAATTTAGGTGGTCTATTCACTTAGGCATCAATCCAAGACCACTTATAAGGTGGTTTTTACATATAAACATTTATAAATAAAAGAATCATTGCATAAGAACACCCTAAGAGGTGGAACTTATCGAGTTTGGGGACCTCCAACCATAAAAAGGGTAAATGGTACATTTTTAACATTAATAACAACTTAAATAATATAAATTTATAATTTTAATGCAACATGAGGAATGTACGGTGTGCATAATGATAGAGCATGTCATAAAATGACTTGACTTTTGGAAAAAAGTACTATCCCGCCTACCTTAGGTTGGTAGACAACCCCTCATCCATTATCAGCCTTTGAATTGATCTTGAATGAAATAAATTGTCAAAATAAACAAATGACCTCAAAATAGGGCATATTAGCTTGCACTAAAATAGCGCATAAGAAGGTGAGAGAAACCAAGAAAAGAAGGAAGAATATTGAATCTCTTACTGAGAGGAATCCAATTAGATAAACGATGGTCGTTTCTAATATTGAACAGACGATTAAACCTAAATATTAGCTTAGGCATGGAGAGGTTCCATGGGAGAGGGAGCTTCTTCACATGGAAGAGAAAAGAAAAAGGAGGGATCACTTAAAGACAAGAGTGGGAAAAAATCATTTTTCCCAATTTTAAATAGGCAGATGGTTTGACCGCACTGTTTTCCAAACCGTGCATCAACCATGTGGATGGAACTACCTAAGCACAACCCCTTTAATGGTCCATGTGCAAAGTCTATCAAATCATGCACACACTGTGCACTCATCTCTGTCTGAGTATCACCCCTCGCATGGCTAGTCACACGGTTAGGAAAAATGTACGCAACCTATGAAAAACCCTTGTGTCACTTATTTGAGACAAGTCACATGAACATGGGGCATGAGTCACATGGTTTAGTGAAATCATGAGGCCCTAGGTAGAATACTGGACCACCCCATACAATTTAAACAAACTGTTCAGACTGGGATGTATAGTTTATACTAATCATGTAGCCTATCTATTTCCTTTAAAACTGGGGGCTCCGGGCTCCAAACAAGCCCCATACACCCTCATAACCTTTGTGACATCACTAGGAACATTTATAAGGGTAAGACCAGTTCATGACTCTTTGAAAAATTGGGATGTTACACATAGGTAATTAAAACCCATTACATGGCCTAAGGCCTATATTTTGGCCTAAAGGACCTTTAATAAATAGTACTACTATAGTACCTGATCTTCTATAGTAACTGCTACAGTACCACCATCACTACAGTTTCTGGTATAGTTCACGCCACCACTATAGTGTCAGCGATGCTACATTTCCGCCAGTGCTATAGTTCTACTACAATACCTATGCCCAATGAATTTTGAACCCCAACTTTGATGTAGTATTACAGGGTGCTTACCACTTAGCCAAACCTCAACTACACCATATTTAAATTTATTTAAATAGATAATATATTATTATATATATAATATTTTTTTTGTTAACGATACAAAGAAAGTTTACTATTAATAAAATTATTTAAACTATATTAATTATAAATAATTATTATTCCAAGTAATTATGTATATAATATAATTATATAAATTATGGAAATTTTAATTACTTCAAAAATTATATATATACTTATATAATTTTATTATATTGAAAGTAATATAAGTTTAAAATATTTTAATGGATATTTAAGTGTAAATTATATCACTTTTGTTAATTACATTTAACAAAATTTACTATTAATAATATTTTTAGTATTTATGTATAAATTAATAATATTTTTATTTTGGAAACTATATTTTTTTACAAAAATATATATAATTATATTTTAAAATATTAATAAATAAAGTTGAATATATTTTAATGTGTATATATTTTTCGTATTATTTGAAAATAATATTTGTAAATGCATATATTTGTAATTAAAATTGCGAATAATGAGATTTGAATATATTTATATGTTTATATTATTATATATTATATCTAAAGTAAAATAAATTTAAATTATAATATTTGATACAGATAGGTAAATAAAGAGAATCTACCTACCTATATATATATATATACATTGAAAAGTTTAAATTTTGGAAAGTTCAATTACCTCAAAAATTGTATATATAATTATCTATTTTTATTATATTAAAAGTAACATAAGTTTACAATATTTTAATGGTTATTTACATTTAAATTATATTAATTTTGTTAATTAAATTTAACAATTTTTTTATTAATAATATTTTTAGTAGTTATGTGTATACATATATATTATATTATTTGAATATAATATTTGAAAATTTATATTATAAATATATTTAAAAGAAATCATTAAATAAAAAAAATGTATATATGTATATATATACCGATATTTAAAAGTAGATAATATAAATATATGGATATATATGTAGATATTTATTATTTTTTAGATACAGTTACATACAATGTTACAATATGTAGAACATAATAAGTATCCAAAAAACATGTTAAGAGTATTATGTAATGACTGATCTTGAGATGAACGGACAATTTATGATTGAAATTGTATGTATTTTTTTGTATGTAGTTATATAATTTGTTATAATTACAATTTTATTTTCCTTGTCGATGACTTGTGTGTCATCCCTCTTTATAAGTATGTAAGGACTCATGTGTCCATGTAAAAATATTATGTATCCCAAACCCCTAGACCCCCTTAATTTCATGTGAGTGACATTATAATAAAAGGGTGTTCGACATGTGGCGTTCTTGTTTAAAGGTAGGTTTTTACATCATGACTGAAAAGAGATTGATGGTTTCTAAAATCTGAGATAATAGAGGCTCCAGGACTTCCACCTAGGTATTTTTTGGTTTATCAAATAATGATAAACCAATCCATATAAAAACTCTCAAGATCAAGTCAAAGTTATTTAATTATAACTAATTAAAACATGTAAACAATTTTATGATGTAGTATAAATATATATAATACTTTTTTTTCTAGGTGATCATGTTAATATAAATAGTGTGGTTATTTATATCAATCAGGGTTTTAACTATAGTTTGTCACATACAAGAGTGTAAAATCTTCATGAAAGTATGAATATAAATAGATGTGTTATATATATATATATTGTTTATTAGATATTTTATAAGTAAATTTATGATATGTAGAACATAGTAAGTATATAAAGAAACTTGTTATCAATATTATATGATGACTGATCTTGATATGACCGACTAATGTATGATTGAAATTGCATGTTGTATTTTTTTATCTGATTATTTAATTTGTAATACTTGAATGATCTTGACATGACTGAGCAATGTATGAAATTGCATGTATTATTTTTTTTTGTGGTTATATAATTTGTAAAATTTCATTTTATTTTCCTTATTGATTACATGCATGTCATCCCTCTCTCTAAGTATGTAAGGACATGTATTTATATATAAAAATTTTATATATCCCAAACCCCTAGACCCCCTCACATGCATGTGAGTAACATTGTAATAAAAGAGAATTCAATAGAAGAAATCACTATTTGAAGAAGGATTTTTACACCATGATTCAAAGGAGACTGGTGGTTGTTTAAATTTAGATAATAGAGGCTCTAGGATCCCCCCTTGGTTTTGGTTAGTTTATCAAATAATGATAAACTAATCTATATAAAAATTATCAAGATCAATTCACAGTTATTTAATTATAACTAATTAAAACATGTTAAAATTTTTATAATTTAGTATAAATATATATAAATTTTATTAAATTTTCTTTCAAAGTAATCATGTCGATTCTAATAGCGAGTTAATTTATACCAATAAGGTTTTTAGCTATAGTTTTCCACTTGCAAGATTTTAAAATCTTATTAAACATTTGATGATGTAGTATATAACTTATTTTTAATAATTTTTTTGGTAATAATGTATGCATCAATATACTACAATAAATTGGTAATTTTTAAATATCATGGTTTTAACTTTATTTTTCCATCTACAAGAGCAAAAAATCTTCGTGAATGTGTGAAATAGGATGAAGTTCATAGAAAGATTTATAGTCATTTAAAACCAAGGGCTGATCAATCAGTTACTTAAATTACAGATTGAAATATTCAATATCCTGAGAGTATATGGAACATTGAGTATCCTCTGCTCGATGATGAAGATTGGATTGATTCATCATCTCTATTCAGGTGATAGTGTAGTAATGGTTTCACTACTACAAATACCCCTTTTATCAGCACTAAAAATGGCCTTTAACAGCACTAGAAAAGCGCTATTAAAGCTGGAGAAGATAGGGGGTCCCCTTTATCAGTGCTCCAAAAAGTTCTGATAAGACCCCTTTTATCAGTTCTTTTTTTAGCGCTGATAAAACTAAAAAAAATTAAAAAAAATTAAAAAAAATCCTTCCAACCTTGTGGGAGATTTTTACAGCGCTTGACCCCCCCCCTTTATCAGCGTTTTACTGCACCTCCAGCGCCCGCACACACCGCCTCCCCCCTTTATCAGTGCTATACCCCACCTTTATCAGTGCTAGCCCCTTAAATTTACCCATGCGTGTGCGCCCCTGCCTCCACCCGGATTTGATCTCGAGACCTCCCCCCTGTGCGCCTAAAGCCTTTGCCACTCCCCTATATTGATTTGTTCTCTTATTTATGATATATCTATTTATTTATATATATATATATAGTTATATTTATTGGTATAGTAATATATATTTATATTAATATATATATAGTTATATTAATATATATATTTATAGTTATATTAATATATATATAGTTATATTAATATATATATAGTTATATTAGTATATATAGTTAGATTAATATATAGTTATATAAATATTCATATATTGTTATTTTAAATAAAATGGATATTATTTATTATTTAGATAAAGCTAATATATTTTATACGTAAATATGTTTAATTATTTATTTAAAAAATTAAATTTTTAGGGGTGAATATAGAAAAAATATGTACATATAGTAATATATTTGATTATAAATAGTAGTGAATTATAAAAAACGATAAAATTTCAAAGACATAATATCAATATGAATGTAATACCTTGGAATAAATTTAGTCCCCAACAAAAAATGATAATAATACCCCCTTAAACGAGGCTGAAAATCCACAAAATGTTAAAAAATCGGGGTACCCCGACTAAAAACTCAGTTTTGGAGGCCTTATGGGTCTTTTTTGGCCTCGAAATAACCTTGAAAGAGGCCCCCCTAAATTATAAGGGTGTATAGATCATCGTAGGCTTCGATTTGATATATGGTATAGCTCAAACAGACACCTGGATCAAAAGTTTTCGCCGTTTGAAGTTCGAGTTGCGTTTTCAACATATTTTGGGTCTTTTTTTAATTTTTTAATTTTTTGGGTCTTTAAATTGTTATGAAATGACTATTCCTCCATAATAATTAACAAATTATTAATTAAAAATATTTTATTAATTTTTTATAAGCCATTTTCACTAAATATCTTATATATTAAGTATATTAAGTGTAAATGTATATTTATACTTATCTAAAATATATTTAAAAATTATATATTATTTTTATATCAATATAACTATATAACTATATTTATATATTAATATATTATTTTTAATTAATTATTTTTTTTGAAGTCGACCCTTTATCAGTGCTACTAAAAAAAGCGCTGATAAAGGGGGTACCTTTATCAGTGATTTTTTAGGGCAGATAAAGGTACACTTTATCAGCGCTGATAAAGGTACCCCCCTTTATCAGTGATTTTTCGTTAGCGCTGATAAAGGTTGGCGCTGGGAAAAACTATTTTTGTGGTAGTGTTTAATGGAATTATATGTGTTTATTTGTGATATTTATGAGGTGTGAAATATTACTATAGAACCATGTTATGTGAAATCTATTAAAGTTATTTCTTCACAACATTATCATTTATTTTCTTCTCATGTGAATCGATAATATAAACAAATCATGAATAATATGATCAAAATATGAAAAAACTATAGGGCACATCCCCATAAAAACTTCTAATTTAATGAATGGAACTTTATCTGATGAGGAAGTATCTGATGACACAACATGGGATGATATAGGTGAGGGTGATGTGGGGAATGAACCTTATGGGTTTCCTTTGATAGACACACAATAAGTAGTTAGTGGTTATAATTTTAAATTATCAACTTCCTTAGTCGAAGGAATACCGCATGCACATCATTTTTATCATGCTCTCATTACACCAGCTACTGAATTTCTTGGAATTATAGGTAAAAAATATGTATCAACTGGAAACACTATATATGTTGGGAAGGATTTTGAAAGTAAAAGTTCCTTAGAAAATATTCTAAAGAAATACCACATAGAGCACCGTTTTCCTTTGTGATTGATAAGTCCAATAAGGAAAATATCTCATTTGGTATGAAAAATATGATCCAAAATGTAAATTTTGAATGCGGGTAATATGTGATAATTTTTTTTCATGTTGGAAGATAACTAAATTGGAAGACCCACATAATTGTGTACATCCAAGATTATCACATGATCACTCTTCACTTGATATAGAGTTTATATTGACTGTTATTGTAGAGATGATATAAACATGTCAGGATGTTCTCGTGTCCCTTGTCTAGGAATGAATTTAGCAATTATTAAAATACAAGGTATCCTATATAAAATCTTGGAATGCGAAACAAAAGGAAATTATGAAAGTCTATGGTGATTGATATGAATCATATATAGTGTTTCCATAACTAATGAGATTTTTTCCCCACAATTAGGTTATTTATAATTTGGACATTGTTGGGTATGTCTCCCCAGATCACCGAGTTGAGAAAACAAAGGTGAAGTTCCATAGGCTATTTTAGGAATTCATGCCATGTATTTCTATTTTCCTTATTGTAAAAAAATAATTAAAGTTAATGAAACTTTTATTTATAGAAATAATACAGGTTTTATATTTATTGCTTCCACATAGGATGGTAATCGTGCTCCTCTACCACTTGAATTTTCCTTTTTTGAAAAGGAGAATTTTGAATCATGGTGTTGGTTTTTGGCCTATATAAGTTTATGTCACACAAATCTAGGGAGTGTGTCTGATATCTGATATCCATAAAAATATTAGAGATAATATCTACCTTGATGAAGTTACATGGTGAGAAATGAATTCTTATCATCAATATTTCATTAGACATATTTTCAGAATTGTGCATAATTATTTCAGATATGAGGTAATAAAGAAGGAAATCATCAAGTTGGGTATGTAATATTAAACTTAATTTTTTTAAAATTGTTTTAACATCCTTTTAAATACATTATTATCTTATGGTATCACCATATTATCCCCAATAATTAATGTTTGATCAACAAATTGAAGAAATTCTGAGGGATAATCAAGATGCATATGATTATATAATGCAAATTTCAAAGTAAAAATGATGATTAACATATGATGGTAGCAGAATATATGGCCATATGACTATTAATATGGTGGAGTGTATAAATGGGGTCTTCAAGGGAGTGTATAAACTTACAATCACATGGTTAGTACAAGATACATTTTATAGACGTGTGAAGTAATTTTTTAAATTTTCACAGTATGCCTATCATAGGATGCAAAATGAAATACATTTTGGTTAGAATTTCTAGAGAGACATTGATTAGATACTTAATGATGCATAATAATTTCATATTTAAACCTTTTACCAAGTATGGATCAAATTTTAGGCAATAGAGTTCCATGACTCACTCGCATGAAACAGTGATCGAGTGACGGTGGTCATATTGGAAAGTCGGTATTGTGATTGTGGTTCTTTCCAGGCATTGAGATATCCTTGTGCACATGCCGTTGTAGCTTGCACATCAATGAACATATAATTAGGACCCTATGTTGACCCTATGTATCACATTATCACTTTATTTGACTATTATAGTACACCTTGGATGCCTATTTTTTATCTTCATACTAGTAGATTTCATGTTGATCAGTTGATTGTGGTCCCTGATGTTACCAGGTTTTGTATTATGAATTTTTCATTTGTGGATTCTTTTATTTATGGTTTTTTTTTCATTTATGGATTTTTACATTTCTAGTTTGAATTAGAAATAATTTTTTGATATTTTAAACTTTTACATTTCCTATTCATCAATTGACCATGGTGTTTGATATTGCTAAGTTGCACCCTCAGGGATGACCAAAATATACTCGTATCAGAAATGAGATAGGCTGGCCTCAATAACGGGGAGTGTGACTATAATATAAAAATTTTCATACAAAAGGTAATACTCATAAAATATATCCCCAATTAATAGGTATAGGATCCAATTCAAATCATCCTTGATTGAGTTTAGGTATTTTATCATGATCAGGTATTTTTTTTGTATTTAGTATTTTTTCATTAATGGATCCTTTTATTTCTGGATTGTTTCATCTCTGGATTGTTTCATTTTTGGTTTTAATCAAAAATTATTTTGTGATATTTAAACAATTAATAAATTAATCACATAGTGGAAATTATTATCAAGAGGTTTATCCTATAAATGAATTCTCTTTAAATCTGTCCTTGGAATCACACGGTTGGTTGAATATATCATGTAGTCACTTGTACTTTGTAGGATTTTCACCACAATCGATATACAAAAAATTATTTATAAATTAATTTAACATGATTTTAGATCATTAAAATAATAAATTTATGGACTAATCCCACAAATTCAGAAAAATATATATTTTTTCCTTATTTTTCATCATAATGTGTAATTATGAGTGCTACTTGTCTACCACATTTTTCTTTTTAAAGTTTTTTAAAAAATATTTTACAAATTTTATGAAATTAACTATAAAAATTAACGATGATATCAAATTTAGAGATTGAGTGTCCTCCATTGATCACATTGTAGGATATACATGTTTCACGTCTCGTAATATATGGGCACTGAGTTCCTTCTTTGAGTGTACGAAGGTCATATCATTTGGATCATGTTGCATGGACTCCTTATATCATCCCTCATATTCACCATTCTGAGTTCTATGGTGAAATGATGTGTAACTTTACATTCATCAATCATTAGCTCATTGCTGCCCTAATATATTTAAAAAGGCTAAAGACACATACATTTCATTTTCTAAAGGAAGAGATGACTGTTATTCCTGAGGATGTGTCTGTTATGTTGGGCTTCTCCATCGATGGTGTGACTATGATGGGAAAAGTTAGAGAATTTTTTTGATCTAGTTCAGATACTATTGAGAATTGATGTAAAGATCCGAATTTTTCCATGTAATTTGTTTTTAATTATATGGAATATTACGAGTCCGCGAAAATTGACGGTGCATAATTCTGAGGCCCGGTGTGCCTGGAATGAATTTCTGAACATTTTTTAAGTACATTTAGTAAACGTTTGAGTGGGTTTTTAAAACATTTGAACCGGTGCTTGTAATTTAAATCCTTGGGCACCGTTGAACTCGCAGCGCCGATATTCTCTTAATGAGACCTTCACCTCGACCACAGTTGGTCAATGGTGAAAGTTAGTTTTCATGTTTTTCGTGGAAATAAAAATACAATAAAGAACAACTTTTATTTTATTTTTAAAACCCCCCCATATGAATGTTTAGTGGTGGGGACCACCTGAGCTATAAAACCTCCCATTTTTGAATTCATGGTGGTGGGGACCACCCGAATCCCTCTTAATGTGGGAAAACCTTAAACTCTTCAATTAATCAATAGTGCCAACTTCAATTAATTAATTGTGCCATTTAATTGTGCCAACTTTAATTGTGCCAATGTGAATTAATTTTTTAAACCTATTTTAATATGTTGGATCCTCATTTCATTGGGGTAAATCGTTGGAAAAGGGGAGAAATTTGGAGAAACACTTCCTCCAATGAAGAACACCCTCTCCAACGAAGAACATACTTCAGAATCAATAACGAGAATGACGCATGTGCCTAACTTCAAAAGCATGTTATGGAATCAAAAATCATTGGCACCCTCATCACCTTCACCGACTTCATCTCGCGACACTTCAAATGATCAATAAAGGTAGGGATTGTTGTTTGTATACCCCTTACCCTGTTCTTGACATTAATCTTGATTTAAGAACAATTATGCCGCTTGATACCATTCTAACGCAGAGGGTGCGGGCCAAACGAGCATGGACTGACCCCTCTGCAACCTTTGTGGAATTTTTGATGGACTTGAATTGATGGAGACATCTCGAGGCGAGTGAGGGAGTCTAAGGAATGAAGAACGGGCCACTAGGGTGTGCCCGGTGACCCGATGAATGTCACCGACGACTAGCACCGGTGGGACTCGGGAGCGGTGACCGGCACTCCGGCCGACTGCAACAAAGGCGGTGGAAAAACTGCACTGCCGGAGAAGGGCCGCGACCCATCGGCCATGGCGGATCAAGGGCGGAGGCCAGCACACGACTGACTACACAATGGGGGCAGCAGCGTGCGTCCACACAATTGGGTGTGCAGGGGCCGCAACGTGAGGCTGCGACTACGAAGAAGGGTGGCCGGCTCACCGCCGACCGCCGGTGGAGGCATGGCACGCGACCACACCATAGAGGAGAGATGGTCGTCTGGCCAGCTACGGGACACCCATCGCGGGCCACGCTGGCAGGTCGGGCCGGACCCAGGGCCAGACTCGGGTTGGGCCGGGTCGGATCGGACCCAGACCAACTTCGATCCCTTTTCTCTCTTTCGGCCATAACTAGAGCTACAAGCGTCTATTTGAAAAAACATCTGCGATTCCAGAAACTTTGGATCAATATGGTCCTTTTGCTATACCCCACTTCAGTTTTGGATAAAGTTGGGGTATGGTTGGGTTGGATTGAACACGAATCTAACCGGGCCCTCGGGACTAAAAGGCCAATAACTTACATACCGGGCATCCGATTGACACACTGTCTGTTGCGTTGAGACCCCTTTGTCATGGAGGTCCTTTGGGATACTTCTTCCTAGGACTTTGTGTCAGTTGGAGTATCGACCTGTGGCTTAAGGAGAGGACCCTCCCAGAATCAAGCGAGCTTAGTGCATGAACCTTGTGGCTTGCTGTTACATGAGAAAGGGGTCCTATGTGGGTCTGTGCTTTAGGATCCTATGTGGGTCTGTGTTTGAGAGTCTCGCTTGGATCCAATCTAGGAATCCACATGGGAATACTCTAGGATCCTACGTGGGTCTGCTGTACTAGGATCCTACGTGGGTCTGATGATTTAGGATCCTACATGGGTCTACCTCTTAATAGAGTAAGATGATTCAGTAGTTACATCTAATCATATTTTCTATCGTACCTAAGTTATACCTGGTGTGAGATGAATCTTTACCTTTGTGGTATTCTTCTGTGTGGTGATACCTTTGTGGTATTTACCTTTGTGGTACTTACCTTCGTGGTGATGCGTTTGTGATATTCTTCTGTGTGGAATTACCTTTGTGGTAACTCACCTTCGTGTTAATCTTTCCTCTGTTGAAAAATTGAGCTTTGTGATCTTGATTTGGGCCTTGTGTTTCCCCATGAATGAGATTGGGTAAACTTGATAACTTAGGTATATGTATGGGCATATAACTAAGTAGGGTTGAATGTTGTTTCAATTCTAAGTGGTTTATCCTTTGTGGATTTTGTGAGACCTTTGAGGGTCTCAGGGTACCTACTGAGTATCGTTATACTCACCCCTACAGGGGCTATGCCCGCACCTTGTTGTGTTTGGTGTAGACGACGAAAAGAGATGACCAAGGAAGAGGGTACCAGGACTGGAGATATCTCTAAGGTGTACATTAGACGAGTCTTACCGTAGAGATGACCGTTGGAGAGCTATACCTACCCTATAGGTAGGATCCTTGGCGGGATTTCACAGGAGCTGTTTTAGTTACTTGTACTTTTCATTTTTTTGTACTTTCCAGTTGGGCTTGTATTCTAACCCCTTTTTCTTACTGTACACACTGTTTTACTATACAGTTTACTTGTGTTCGTATCTTATTGTGTGCTTGGTTGTGTGTGTTTACAGGTTATAAAGGCAATGCCTTCCCGGTTTAAGAAATACGCCTTTTGGTGCTAGTTGGCATCCCCTGGCCTATGAAAGGCAGGCTTGTGTGTAAAGACCCAGAAATTTCAAGGAAATTTTTTTCTTAATTTTCTTTGGAATTTTACAAGAACACAGTTTCTGACGGCGCCTGATTCTGAGGCCCGGTGTGCTCGGAATAAATTTCCGAAGTTTAGCTCGGGTACGTTCAGTTAACGAACGAGCGAGAATTTCTAACTTTTGAACCGATACTCGGAATCAAATTCTGAGGGCACCGATGGAACCGCAGTGCCGGTATTTGCTTAGGAACGCCTATTCCTGAGTTGCGTTTACACGAGGGAAGTTGTTAAAAAATTGTGAAAGTTAAAATAAAAATTTAACTTCAATTTTTATTTTCCTTAAGTGTTTTTATCCATTGGATGGAAGTTGGGTAACTACCCAACTTCCCTTGGGAGGTTAAGAGGGTGGTGGGGCCCACACGGACCCCACCCCTTCATATCCTCTAACCCCCTCAACTCACCATTAATGTTGTGAACTTAAGTTATAACTTATGACATTAATGTAGTGAGTTTAATGTGAGTTTTTGAAATTCAAACTCTTGAATTTCAAAGGTTTATGTTGTGTTAATAAATTAAGTGTGGGCTTAATTTATTTTTTTTGGTTAGTTTCTTTGTTGCTTGAGAGGTTTGGGAGAATCATTGAGAAACTTTAAGATCTTCTTCGTCTTCGACGAAGAACGTGAAGAATGGTTCTTCTCCGACGAAGAACATCAACCCCACAACCTAGAAGACTCGGCATCCCAGATTCTTCTGTCTTCATCTTCCTCCACGACAAGGGAGAAGTCACCGACCGTGGTGATCATCGCCAACGACAAACGTACCTCCCTTCTTCATCATAGCAACAAGTGAGGAGACGTCGTTTCCTCCTCGGACGCACCCCGACGTCCACGGAATCTACGTCCGACGCCACGATGCCATTCTCCGCGATACCCGACGTGCGACGTCAAATATCAAGGTAGGGAATTTAAATTGTGATTGTTGGTGAACCCTCGTTTACTCCCTTCTAAATCTAAGAACGCGGTTCAACTAAATATTAAGTTGATCCGCGAAGATTATTTTGCAGGTTGGGATTATTGTTATGATTCTTTTTATTTAAGAGGTTGTAGGGGATTGTCTTTACTTTAATTTGTTCGAGATTACTCCCTTGTTTTTTATTCTTCGTGAATATGTCCAACTGCTATCGTTTAACGAGAGGTGGCCGGTCTGCACAAACACGACCGACCCACCTCCTTTTTCCATGTTGGATTTCTTTGTGGTTTGGTACGGGAAGGCGTGGTGCCGTCACACCCCGCGGAATCATGCGACAAGGAAATGCGCGACGCCGTCACGCCACATCGGGAAAAACAAACAAGGGCGCGACACCGTCACGCCGCGTCGGAGAAACCCGAAGACATCCGCGGACGGAGTCGGGCCACGGCGAAGGGGCGCGGCGCCAACGCGTCGCGCCGGAGAACCACAAAGATGGTGCGTTTTGTAAATTGATGTGCGGATTGACGAGCGACGACATAACGGGGCCGCAAAGTATTTTTGAAGCTTGCGCAGTAAAGTAAGAGACCCGAGATGAACACCGGCTCAGACGGTTTTGAAAACGGACCACCCGAGCAACTCCGGTGGCCCGCGGAAACACCCGGAGGCGCGGGTCGCCGGCGCGGTGCTGCCGGCGACCGGAGGCGGCGGCCGGAGCCGTCCGGCCGCCAGGCGGCGGTGGCGTCCGAGCGCGCCACCGGAAGAATTGGCGGCGGCGGAATGGCGAGGGGCGGGCCGCGCGCACCCCCGCTCCCCGACTTCGGCTCGGCCACGCCAAGCTGCGGCCGGCCGGTCGGGCCGGGCCGCGCGGGCCGGGCCGGGCCGGGTCCAGTCGGGTCGGACCCGGTTCGGGCCGACCCAGGGGGGGGGGGTCGGGCCGGGTCGGTCCGGGCCTAGACCCCCCGTTTTCGGACCACTTTCAGTCAAATGCCCATATCTTGGGCTACGGAACTCCGATCGATGCACCGTCAGTTGCGTAGCGATCCTTGGAACGAGACGGTCGTTTCAGTGTATTACACTCAAGGTTTCGAAGAACTTTGGGTTCGGCCGGGTTGGTTCGTACACGAAACCAATCGGGCCCTCGAAGCGGAAACGCTTATATCTTGAGCTCCGGACGTCCGATTGACGTGACGTCGACTTTGATGGATTCCTCTTAGTGAGACGGATCTTTTGGCTTACTTCTCTCGAGGTTTGGATGCCGTCGGAGTACAGTCGGGTTGGTTCGCTCACGAAATCCAACCGGGCCCCTGGAATGAAAAAGCCAATAACTCACAGACTGGGCGTCCGATTGACACGCCTTCTGTCTCATTGATTTCCTCTTGTTGAGACGGAACTTTTGGAATTCTTCGCCCGAGATTTGGATACAGTTGGATAGTGGCCGGGTTGGATCGCACCCGAAATCCAATCCGGCCCCTGGAACGGAAAAGCTGATATCTTTCGGACAAGACGTCCGTTTGATGAACCGTCAGCGGCGTTGTTGATCACGTTGAGAAACGGTCCCAATGAGTATACCCTATGAGAGTTCGGGGTATAGTTGAGATATAGTTGGGTTGGTTCGCTCACAAAACCAACCGGGCCCCTAGGACGAAAAGGCTAGCAACTCACAGACCGGGCGTCCGATTGACGCGCTGTCTGTTGCGTTGATACCCCTATGACGAGGCGGTCCTTTGAGATACTTCTTCGTGGGAGTTTGTGATACTTGGGGTATCGACCAGTAGCTCGTGGAGCAGACCCTCCCGGAGACGAGCGTGTGGAGTACGGAGACCGTGTAGCCGGCTGAGACCTGACGACTGCTTGACCGTCAATTCGGTGTGTTTCGGATAGCCCAGTGTGGAGCGCTTGGTTGTAGCGGAAGACCCACGACAGATGAGCGCTTGGTTGTAGCGGTAGACCCGCAGTACTCAACTGAAGGAGTATCTCTAGAGTCTATGAGGGGGAGCGCTTGGTTGTAGTGGCAGACCCATGGAAGATGAGCGCTTGGTTGTAGCAGCAGACCCACGATACTCAACAGAAGGAGTACCTCTTGAGGCTATGAGGGGGAGCGCTTGGTTGTAGTGGCAGACCCATGGTGGGAAGTGCTTGGTTGTAGTAGCATGCCCACAGTACTCGACAGGAGGAGTACCTCAGCAGTCTTAGGTTAGTGAGTAGTACCTCGGAGTCGTGACAGGACCACTGTACACTTCAGAGACGGAGCTCTTCAGCAGTTACGGTTTCGATAATGAAAGTCTTGGTTTGAGATGAGACTTTTGACCTTGTGTTTACCTCATGATTGAGATGGGTCACTTGATAACTTAGGTATATGTATGAGCATATACCTGGGTAGTGGTTATCCGTTGATTTCATAATCTTTGTGTTTCCTCAAGATTGAGATGAGTTACTTGA
This sequence comes from Viscum album, assembly GCA_963277665.1. Classification (NCBI taxonomy): domain Eukaryota; kingdom Viridiplantae; phylum Streptophyta; class Magnoliopsida; order Santalales; family Viscaceae; genus Viscum; species Viscum album. Next base: position 714,887,979 of record OY728128.1, on the reverse strand, counting down.
TAACTTAGATATATGTATGGGCATATACCTAAGTAGAGGTTATCTGTTGAAATCTTCTTTGTGGATATCCATGTTGGTTTTAGTGAGACCTTGAGGGTCTCGGGGTCCCTACTGAGTATCGTTATACTCACCCCTGCACGGGCTATGCTCGCACCTCGTTGTGTTGGTTGCAGACGACGGGCAGTGCTGACGGAGGCCGAGTGTTCGAGGACTAGACGGTACCCGGAGGTGGACTACACGACGAGTCAGTACCCGGAGGTGGACTACACGACGAGTCAGTATCTGGAGGCGGAATTCACAGTGAGACGACACTTGGAGGACATTGACGGGCGAGAGCATTGAGGAGGCTATCTGTACCTACCCTTCAGGTAGGATCCATGGTGGACGATCTAGGAGCTGCTCCATCTGTACCTACCCTTCAGGTAGGATCCGTGGTGGATAATCTAGGAGCTGTGCCATCTGTACCTACCCTTCAGATAGGATCCGAGGAGGACGACCCAGGAGCTTCTTCCTTTCTTCCAGCTGTTGTCTTTTCCTGTTGTGCTTTGTTTAGTTGTATTTGTACTTTCATTTGGGTTTGTATTCTGGCCCATTTATCTTTCAGCACTTCTCTTTGTACTTAGTGTTTTACTTCCTCTTGTACTCTGTGGTGTTTTGTTACTTTATTAAAGGCAATGCCTTCCCAGTTATCGGGATTTACGCCTTTGGTGCTAGTCTCCAGCCCCTGGCCTATGGAAGGCGGGCTTGGGGTAGTCACAGCACGGTTCCTGAGGATGGGTCGTGACAAATTGGTATCAGAGGAGTTCGGTTCTACCATAGAACTCAGGACTCTGATCTTTCTCTATGTGAAGCAATATTATTAAGGGTACCAAGTGTGGTCTTCAGTTCAGGGAGTCCGGTGTTGGTGCGGCGGCCGATGTATCCGTACACCAGGACCCTGACTAATGATTTCTGACTTTGTACACGAAAACACTGATTGCGTGTGTGTTTCCAAAGTATTAAAGTCAGCTCAAACCAGGTCAGCTCACCAGGTATAAACATTGACCGTGTCGCATCTGTTCAGGATGTCTCCACGCATACATTCAGTTGGAGTTCCGAGAGAGTACTCGATGACGGCTCACCGAGCGACGAGGCTCTGGTGCAGGGCCCTTTTTACTATGTTGGCACCCTCAGGTGGTGTACTAGCAGCACCACCACCTGTTGGGAAGCAGATGCCAACAACTATACTAGAAAACTGTGCACGCTGGCAGAGCACGTTGCACGAGTTCCAGTAGTAGTGGCCTCCGAGGTTACGAGGCGAGATAGATTCCCAGACAGCAGAGCAGTGGCTGGAGGCGATTGCTAGAGTTTTCCGCCTAGCTGAGACATCAGTAGAGTGGATGGTGGACTTGGCCACTAGTGTATTCTAGTTAATGACCATGAGGATGGTCCGCATAGTGATGAGGCTTCGGTACGTGGACCGATGCCTGAGATAGTACCTTTGGGTAGTGTGTCAGCTATACATCACTACCTGTTGGTCAGCAGTAACAACCGACGGTACTGGTAGGTGACACATGTAAGCTTACTGCCTTACATGTGTTCTAACATCAGATACCCTCAAGTTTTGAGGCAAAACTGACTCACAGGCAGCTGAGGACTGGCTTGAGGGGGTGGCAGAGAGTTTTCTAGAGCTTATACAGTTTCGGCGGGACGACGTGTTGATAGCTGAGAATTCATCGAGGCGTACCGAACATACCGGGTACTCGATGGATGCATTTCGATCAATGCAATAGAGGTCGGAACTCTGAGCATGGTATGTTTAAGGGCTTTCGAGCCAACACCTTTTCTCTACGCATTCCTACTTAGGCTAGGGTGATAGAAGGAACCTTTGTGGTTGAGAATTCTTTGCTGAACAAATACAGCCAGAGAATGATAGAAGTTTGGAAAGCAGGAAACTGGCACCGGTCTCGGGGACTTGGGCGTGTAAAATGTTTCAAGAAGAGGAAATTTTAAGGACAGATGAATCTGCAGAGCAGCAGACATGGAGGCAGAGCTAGGAGACCAGCTTGTGGTGGTGTACATTTCAACATGTTACCATCACCCGCCTTTGTAGTCCCCACTAGACTCAGGGAGTTGGAGAGCAGGGGAAGAGATTAACTTCTTGCGGTCATGGAGTGTGACCAAAAAGGGATATAAGGATGATTCAAAGTGCAGACTTTGTCTTCTACTAGCTGTCGTAGCCACAGACATCGATACGAATCATCCCTTCCTTCCATGAATCTAGCCCCAGACCTAGAGTTTCCGGTTAAGCTGTTGACTTGACCCTCACGTCTGGAGATACCTTTGGGAGGATACTCGATAGTCACACTTACGCCGACGGTGTGATCTGACCCTTGAGATGAGAGTCTCGGTTGGGACCTCTTGGTGGCAGCGTCGAGGCCTTACGACGTTAGTTTGAGTATGGATTTGGCAATCACTGTTCATACTCAAATTGACGGTATTAGGAAAACATCCGGATGAGTTTTCCTTGGTCGGCGAAAAGGAAACCCTGGGCAGCACAAGTTAAACTCATGCACGGGAGGGTGCGACCGATCACTCTTGAGTCGGCCAACCTTACCCTCGTGGTAGCAGTCATTTGAGTTCCAGTTCTAACAGGAATTGGAAACCTCTGGAGTTCGAGGATGACGATCACATCCTTATATGGGTCTCAACTCGACGAGGTTTACGGAGATGTGGCCAAGGTGGAAAGTTATCTCCGAGGTTTAATGGACCTTTATAGGTCCTCAGCTGGGTAGGCGAGGTGGTTTACCACTTGACCCATCAAGCTCAGTTGCACTAGGTGCACGACATCTTCCACGTATCTCAACTGAGGATATATGTTCTTGATCCTTCACACATCATCGACCTCAGGGAGTTGGACGTCGATGATAGGGCATCATGCACGGAGGTTCCAGTGGGGATTGAGGATCGACAGGAGTAGGTCCTACGAGGATGGTCGATTCCTCTTGTGCGTTTTCATAGGCAACACGGAAACCTCCAAGTGAGCACATGGGAGCGGAAGGCTTAAGATGCGTGCTCTGTACCGCTTTTGTGACCCTGGTTTGTGTTGAAGCTTTACGAGGACGTAAAGCCCTGAGGTGGGAGTAATGTAAAGACCCGGAAATTTTAAGGAAATTTTTTTCTTAATTTTCTTTGGAATTTTACAAGAACGCAGTTTCTGACGGTGCCTGATTCTGAGGCCCGGTGTGCCCAGAATCAATTTCCGAAGTTTAGCTCGGGTACGTTCAGTGAACGAACGAGCGGGAATTTCTAACTTTTGAACCGATACTCGGAATCAAATTCTGAGGGCACCGATGGAACTACAATGCCGGTATTTGTTTAGGAACGCCTATTCCGGAGTTGCGTTTACACGAGTGAAGTTGTTAAAAAATTGTGAAAGTTAAAATAAAAATTTAACTTCAATTTTTATTTTCCTTAAGTGTTTTTATCCATTGGATGGAAGTTGGGTAACTACCCAACTTCCCTTGGGAGGTTAAGAGGGTGGTGGGGCCCACACGAACCCCACCCCTTCATATCCTCTAACCCCCTCAACTCACCATTAATGTTGTGAACTTAAGTTATAACTTATGACATTAATGTAGTGAGTTTAATGTGAGTTTTTGAAATTCAAACTCTTGAATTTCAAAGGTTTATGTTGTGTTAATAAATTAAGTGTGGGCTTAATTTTTTTTTTGTTAGTTTCTTTGTTGCTTGAGAGGTTTGGGAGAATTGTTGAGAAACTTGAAGATCTTCTTCGTCTTCGACGAAGAATGTGAAGAACGGTTCTTCTCCTACGAAGAACAACGACCCCACGACCTAGAAGACTCGGCGTCCCGGATTCTTCCGTCTTCATCTTCCTCCACGACAAGGGAGAAGTCGCCGAATGTGGTGATCATCGCCAACGACAAACGTACCTCCCTTCTTCATCATAGCAACAAGTGAGGAGACGTCGTTTCCTCCTAGGACGCACCCCGACGTCCACAGAATCTACGTCCGACGCCGCGACTCCATTCTCTGCGATACCCGACGTGTGACGTCAAATATCAAGGCAGGGAATTTAAATTGTGATTGTTGGTGAACCCTCGTTTACTCCCTTCTAAATCTAAGAATGCGGTTCAACTAAATATTAAGTTGATCCGCAAAGATTATTTTGCGGGTTGGGATTATTGTTATGATTCTTTTTATTTAAGAGGTTGTAGGGGATTTTCTTTACTTTAATTTGTTCAAGATTACTCCCTTTATTTTTATTCTTTGTGGATATGTCCAACTGCTATCATTTAACGAGAGGGGGCCGGTCCGCACAAACACGGCCGACCCAACTCCTTTTTCCATGTTGGATTTCTTTGTGGTTTGGTACGGGAAGGCATGGTGCCGTCGCACCACGCGAAATCATGCGACAAAGAAATGCGCGACGCCGTCGCGCCGCGTCGTGAAAAACAAACAAGGGCGCGACACCGTCGCGCTGCGTTGGAGAAACCCGAAGACATCCGCGGACAGAGTCGGGCCACGGCGAAGGGGCGCGGCGCCAACGCGTCGCGCCGGAGAACCACGAAGACGGTACGTTTTGTTAATTGATGTGCGGATTGACGAGCGACGACATAATGGGGCTGCAAAGTATTTTTAAAGCTTGCGCAGTAAAGTACGAGACCCGAGATGAACACCGGGTCAGACGGTTTTGAAAACGGACCAAAGGAGCAACTCAGGTGGCCCGCGGAAACACCCAGAGGCATGGGTCGTCAGCGCGGCTGGAGCCGTCCGGCCGCCAGGCAGCGGCGGTGCCCGAGCACGCTGCCGGAAGAATTGGCGGCGGCGGTTGCGCCGCTGCCCCCAATTAACGGCGAGGGGCGGGCCGCGCGCACCCCCCGCTCCTCGACTTTGGCTCGACCACACTGAGCCGGCCGGGCTGGGCCGTGCCGGCCGGGCCGGGCCTGGTCCAGTCGGGTCGGACCCGGTTCGGGCCGACCCAGGGGGGGGGGGTCGGGCCGGGTCGGTCCGGGCCCAGACCCCCCATTTTCGGACCACTTTCAGTCAAATGCCCATATCTTGGGCTACGGACCTCTGATCGACGCACCGTCAGTTGTGTAGCGATCCTTGGAATGAGATGGTGGTTTCAGTATATTACACTCAAGGTTTCGAAAAACTTTGGGTTCGGCCGGGTTGGTTCGTACACGAAACCAACCAGGCCCTCGGAGCGGAAACACTTATATCTTGAGCTCCGGACGTCCGATTGACGTGCCGTAGACTTTGATGGATTCCCCTAAGTGAGACAGATCTTTTGGATTACTCCACTTGAGGTTTTGATGCCTTCGGAGTATGGTCGGGTTGGTTCGCTCACGAAATCCAACCGGGCCCCTAGAAAGAAAAAGCCAATAACTCACAGACCGGGCATCCGATTGACGCACCGTCTGTCTCTTTGATTTCTCTTGTTGAGACGGAACTTTTGGAATTCTTCGCCCGAGATTTGGATACAGTTGGATAGTGGCTGGGTTGGATCACACCCGAAATCCAACCGGGCCCCTGGAACGGAAAAGCTGATATCTTTCAGACAGGACGTCCGTTTGACGAACCGTCAGCGGCGTTGTTGATCACGTTGAGAAACGGTCCCAATGTGTATACCCTATGAGAGTTCGGGGTACAGTTGAGATACGGCCGGGTTGGTTCGCTCACGAAACCAACCGGGCCCCTGGGATTAAAAGGCTAGCAACTCATAGACCGGGCGTCCGATTGACGCGCCGTCTGTTGCGTTGAGACCCCTGTGACGAGGCGGTCCTTTGAGATACTTCTTCATGGGAATTTGTGATACTTGGGGTATCGACCAGTAGCTCGTGGAGCGGACCCTCTCGGAGACGAGCGTGTGGAGTACGGAGACCATGTAGCCGGTTGAGACCTGACGACTGCTTGACTGATCGATTCAGTGTGTTTCGGATAGCCCAGTGGGGAGCGCTTGGTTGTAGCGGCAGACCCACGGCGGATGAGCGCTTGGTTGTAGCGGAAGACCTGCGGTACTCAACTGAAGGAGTACCTCTGGAGGCTATGAGGGGGAGCGCTTGGTTGTAGCGGCAGACCCACGACAGATGAGCGCTTGGTTGTAGCGACAGACCCGCGGTACTCAACAGAAGGAGTACCTATTGAGGCTATGAGGGGGAGCGCTTGGTTGTAGCGGCAGACCCATGGTGGGAAGTGCTTGGTTGTAGCAGCAGGCCCACAGTACTCGACAGGAGGAGTACCTCAGCAGTCTTAGGTTAGTGAGCAGTACCTCGGAGTCGTGACAGGACCACTGTACACTTCAGAGACGGAGCTCTTCAGCAGTTTCGATTTCGATAATGAAAGTCCTAGTTTGAGCTGAGACTTTTGACCTTGTGTTTACCTCATGATTGAGATGGGTCACTTGATAACTTAGGTATATGTATGGGTATATACCTGGGTAGTGGTTATCCGTTGATTTCATAATCTTTGTGTTTCCTCAATATTGAGATGGGTTACTTGATAACTTAGATATATGTATGGGCATATACCTAAGTAGAGGTTATCTGTTGAGATCTTTTTTGTGTATATCCATGTTGGTTTTAGTGAGACCTTGAGGGTCTCAGGGTCCCTACTGAGTATGGTTATACTCACCCCTGCACGGGCTATGCCCGCACCTCATTGTGTTGGTTGCAGACGACAGGCAGTGCTGACGGAGGCCGAGTGTTCGAGGACTGGACGGTACCCGGAGGTGGACTACACGACGAGTCAGTACCGAGAGGTGGAATACATGACGAGTCAGTATCTGGAGGCGGACTTCACAGTGAGACGACACTCGGAGGAGGTTGACCGGCGAGAGCGTTGAGGAGGCTATCTATACCTACCCTTCAGGTAGGATCCATGGCGGACGATCCAAGAGCTGCGCCATCTGTACCTACCCTTCAGGTAGGATCCGTGGTGGACGATCTAGGAGCTGTGCCATCTGTACCTACCCTTCAGGTAGGATCCGAGGAGGACGACCCAGGAGCTGCTTCCTTTCTTCCCGCTATTGTCTTTTCCTGTTGTACTTTGTTCAGTTGTAGTTGTACTTTCATTTGGGTTTGTATTCTGGCCCATTTACCTTTCATCACTTCTCGTTGTACTTAGTGTTTTACTTCTGCTTGTACTCTATGGTGTTTTGTTATTTTATTAAAGGAAATGCCTTCCCAGTTATCGGGATTTACGCCTTTGGTGCTAGTCGCCAGCCCCTGGCCTATGGAAGGCGGGCTTGGGGTAGTCACAACACGTTTCCCGAGGATGGGTCGTGACATTGTGGTAGTCACTACATGGGCCCCGGGGGATGGGTCATGATAATTGAGGTCTGGGACGATGGTAGGTCCATCGTCGAGAGTCTATTTCACATTCCATCGATAAATGAGTACTTTTCCCATTTAGGCGACACTACTGATGAGATCATCATGTTGGGATTTGTATGTGCATACATTTTGAGACTTATTAGTGGCATGATCTTCATCGATCATTCGAATATATTTGTTAATCTTTTGTATTTACCATTTCTGGAGGATTTGAACTATACATGGAGGTATAGTTAGGGGTTTTCATGTTTTGAATATACATATAGAGCACTATAAATTGCACTTCACATCGATAAGATATAGATTGTAGGATGTGTTATTTTTATCCAGATGTGGATATAGGAGCACATACCTCACTTAGCTTCACATGACCACATGCCATTGCTATTAGATATTTTATAAGAGTCCCTATGTGTAAAATGGTTTGTTTTTCCTTTTTTCATATTTAAAAATAAAATGTATAAGTTTCTATTATGAAATATATGTATAAATTATTTATCTGTAGGTGGAGTTAGATGCATTGATATTCAGATAATACAAACTTACACAGGATAGTATTTGACCGTATGATGCACATGATTATTAATTATATAGTTAAATTATTATTGTGTACAATACATGGATTCATTTATTAGTTGTTTGTTCATTTTTTTTGATATTTCATGTTTCAGGAATTCCATATATTGCTGTTATCATTTAGAGTCTCCAAACTCTCTATATGACGATGCTTTCTACCAACTCATGCATCATACCAATGATTCATTTTCATATTATTGTGTGGAATCATGATGATAGAGTTATGTGGTAGTTCAGATTCTATCATCCCATTTCTGCACCACCCAATTAGTTGCCTTCACTTCATTCCTTGAAGATGTCAAGGAAGTGAGACTTCAACTGGAGGTGATATCTTGTATGGTATATTGAGATGTGGGATATTCGACACGAGTCTTGATTACGAGGGGATGAAAAAATACGTATGCATATATCATATCATCTAGATTAGAGGCCCAAGTATCACATGTAATAAGTGAGATATCTTACATGACACAGATGGGGCTATCATGAGTTGGTAATAATTATTCCTTCCCTGTTCAATAGTTTTTTATTAACTATAGTTAACAATATAATTTGTTTTTGCAGGATGATCCTATCGCCATGCTTATTCACATATCTGATCCCAAAGAGGGATGCAAATTTGACCAAGACTATTTTCGTAGAGCATTAACAGAGTTAATTATTCCCATAGATGAGATTTATAATGGTATTTTCTTTGACATGTCAGGTGATACTGAGGGTGCTGAGCCTGATATAGATGTGATAGATGGTGATGAGTTTTTATGGATGCTGGTGTGGAACATGAGGATAATGTTTGTCATGATCATCCATATACTACTCCAATTCCTATTGCATGTGATCCACAACCAGAGGCACCAACTGAAACACAACCACAGTCAGAGGCACAATCTCTTAGCGTGTCATATTTTTCTACAACAATATAGGCTGACTGATCTGTGATGCATTTTTTATTATCCTCTGATCCACAGATGTCTATTACATAGAATCTATCTTCTTCACATGTTGGGGAGAGCTCCAGTCAATAGCCACTATCCTTAGTGCTAGGACAGGGTATATGTAGGGAGACTATAGATCCACCACCTATTATAGAGGATGATGTGGTGGTAAGTTCCATAGATGCTACATAGGAGATGTGTATGCTAGAGTATAGACATTAATAGACATTAAGTGGTTGCATCATATATACACCTAGCTATGGCACATAGGAGCACTGGGGAAACCGATGTAGATTAGACTGATACATGTTATATGTTTGTTAAATCATTACTTGTACACTATTTAAAAACCTACTAATATATTATATTTTGTTGTATAAAACAACAAATTGATATAATTGAGAAATCATACAAATATTTTTGAATGATTAAGAAACATTAATATTAATAACTATATTGGTAATAATAGTAATTACTATTTTTTATTTATATTAACACTTCTTAGTATTATTATCCATATTATGTATAATAAATAATCATTTTAAATTTATTATTAAATAATAATAATAATATAATTTTGAATTCTATAAATATTATTAATATTAACAATAAATATTATTTTATTTACAATATAAGAAATTAATTAATAATACACTATAATATATTAAGAATAATATAATTATTAACCAGTAAATATTTTTTAATACAAATTATTATATATATATTATTAGATAATAAATACTAGTTATAATTCTATTAATTATATTAATAAAATAATAATATATTAGTAATTAATAATAAATAACAAAATTGATAATTAACAAATATACTACATATTAATAAATTACTAATTATTATATCAACAAAAATTTCAAATATTTATAAATAAAAATTTATAAATATTATTTGTTATACTATTAATTAATTAATAACATAATAATATAATATTAATTAATAATAAATAATACAAATTATAATTAATAAATATATTACTTCTTAATAAATTACTAATATTTTATATCAACATTATTTTTAAAAATATATATAAATAACATTTCTATAAATATTATTAATATTAATAATAAATATTATATTATTAATTATATAAATAAATAAATAATAATAATTCATAATATATTAAAAATAATATAATTATTAACTAGTAAATATATTTTTCAATACAAATTATTTTATTTATATTATCAAATAATAAATAATAGTTATAGTAATATTAATAATATTAATAAAATAATAATATATTATTAAACAACAATAAATAACACAACTAATAATTAATGAATATATTACTTACTAATAAATTATGAATAATTATATAAAAAAATTTCACAAAGATTTATAATGATTTTTTATAAATATTAGTTATTAACTAATATTGTACACACACATACAAACACACACATATAAAGAGGTGTGAATGGGGTTCACACCTCCCTGAACCCACTTTTAAAAATTTGCACAATCTTATCCAAGTTTTTTTATAAAATCATAAAACCCATTTAAAAAAAATCCATTTTTATTCAACCAATAGAAAATTTATTTGTACATTAATTTAATTTTTTTTCAAAAGATTTAAAAATCATTATTTTATGTCAACACAAATAATTTTTTTTCAAAGTCATAAAAATTATATATTTTTATAAACAAACATTTTTTTAAAAACATAAAAATTACATAAAAATAATAATTTTACAAAAAAACCTTCACTACAAAATTTCACAAAATAATTCTAGAGAAAAAATTATATTTAAGTGAATGGGTATAATAAAAAATTTACTAAAAAAATAATTATAGTGGAAACTTTAATTGAAAATTACAATTGTAATGTAATTCAAAAAATAAATAAATAAATAAATTGAATTTTTCAATATAAAATCCAATGAACAATTCAATTAAAAATTTATATGGGAATATCCATTGAAAAAAATTCCTTTGAAGTATCAAATAAAAAATTCAATTGAAATTTTATAGGAATTTATTAATCAAATTTATCATTAAAACTTTCTAATGCAATTTTATAATAGGGGAGTTAAATGAAATTTTTTAGTGAAATTTTACATTGATATGCATTTTTAAAATTTTCCACTTGAATTATTCAATTTATTTTTTCACTTGAATTTTCTAGTGAAATTTATCACTTGAAATTTTTAGTGAAATTTTTAACTTAATTTTATATTCGTAATTTCCACATGAAATTTTCACTGGAATTTTCAAATTTATTTTTTAGAGAAATTATCTAATGGAACTTTCTAGTATAATTTTTCATTAAAATTTTCTATTCTAGATATTTTTTCTTTGGTAAATTTTGTTTGTATTTTCCAATGAATTTTTAGAGTGGAATTTTCAAATATATATTTTTAGTGTAATTTTATAATATATTTTTTTTCAATGGAATTTTCCACTTGAATTTTCCTGTGGAAATTTCCTCTTGAATTTTCCTATGAAAATTTTCATTTTATAAATGGAACTTTCTAGTAGAATATTCCAATCGATTTTTTATGTTTTTTTTCAATGAATTTTTACAGAATTTTTTTTCTAATGGAATTTTCCATTTGAATTTTCAGTGAAAATTTCATATAAATTTTCCATTATAATTTTCCATCTGAAAATTTCATTGGATTTTTTCATTAGACGCCTAAAATTTTCTAGAATAATTTTCAAATTAATTTTTTGAGTGGATTTTTACATTATAATTATATTAAATATATTTTCTAAATAGAATTTTATACTTTACCTTTTTAGTGAAATTTTCATTTGAAATTTCTAGTGCATTTTTCCACACAGATTTTATAGTATAATTTTTCATTCCATTGTATTTTCTAATGGAAATTTCTAGTATAATTTTGAAAGTTTTTTTAATTGTATTTTTAATGGATTTTTATAGTAAAATCTTCTAATATATTTTTTAGTTTAAATTTTAAATTTATTTTCTTAGAGGAATTTTCTACTTGAATTTTATAATGGAGTTTTCACTAGAATTTCATAGTTAAATTTTACACCTGAAATTTCCAATAGAATTTTGATTTAAAATTTTTAGTAGAATTTAAAATGAAATTTTCCAGTGGAATTTTCCAATGACTGTTTCCACTAGAATTTTTGAGTGATAGATTCCATTGGATTTTTTAGTAAAAATTTAATGTGAATTTTTCCATTATAATTTTAAAATAACATTTTCTAATTGAATTTTCTACTTGAATTATGTAACAAAATTTTCAAGTGGATTTCTAATGGATTTTTCCAGTTTATTCTTATGGTGGAATTTTATTGTGAAATTTTTGAATGTATTTTAAACTCGACTTTTCTAGTATAACTTTTTAGTGGGATTTTTCTGTTGATTTTTTATGTCATAACCCTCCCCCACTAGGAATCACTACTAGGTCTACATTGAATATGGGAATGAACCCCCGAGATCCACCTCCAATAGGATGGAATTTGGTGACTAGCACTAAGGGTTAATCATAAAGATAATATAAATCACCCTTATATAGCCCATAAATATAATAATAAGTATTGCAATCAACTCCATGAAATAAAATGAAACTTAGATACCATAATACATGAATTTCATATAGAATATAGTATTCGAAATAAAAACACCAAAATAAATTCTAAAGAGTATCCCTGATAAAAAATCCTAGCTCTAATCTAGTACTATCCGACCCAATCACCAATATCACCTTAGAAACCCAAAAAACACATTTATATATAAAGAGGTGAGCATAAAATATATAACTAGTTGGATCCTCCTAAATAACTCTTTTGAAAATATTGAAGAATCATGTTAATGCTTCAGTGAATAAACAAAATAACCAGTGAGAACCCATTAAGGAAACTACCATCCAACCTTACCAAAGCTCACTCACTTAGTAATGAATCCAAATATAATGAAGTAATATCAAATAATAAAATTACAAGGGTTCCTTGCACCACTTCCAAATTATTTTTTTGCTCTCACAGTCCAGTGGAAAAAATTATGGCACTCCCATCCCTTCTATATAATCAACACACACACACACACATTGAGTATCATCTAATGTGGGTAAGATTGCAGCCTTACCCATCCCAAACTCTCATAGGGTACAATATCTCATACTAGCATCTGCCCAAATTCTCAGGTCACCTCATATGTGGGTTAGACCAAAATTCTACCTATCCGGGCCCACATAGGGCCCAACATACTCATCGACACGAGTCTACTTCCACAACCACACTACCATATCCATCATAGTAGGGTATCACAAACATAGTGGACATCAACCTCACAACCTCCTCCAACCATGCAAGACCCTTCCACCGTGTGTTGGACTTGGTTCCCTAAAACCAACTTATATGTACTTTATGATTACTCGTAATCATAATTTGGATATTAATAAAGTTTACATAACATCAAGACTTTTCTTCTCTATGAAATTGTATTTCATAATTTCCTAAGGATATATGTCTCAATGAAAGGTTATAGTTGTTACCCACTATAATGAGAACTTAGAAGTGCTATGACAGTATTATGAAATACATGTTCTATGGTTGAATGATATCATCTAATGGTATATAAATGATACAGACTATTGAGGGTAGATATATCATAATATATCAAGTTTTTTTTCTCATAAATTTCATCCTTGGTAATCTCAAAAATGAGGTTTGAGAACTTGACCCACCAATAGGAAATACACATTTATTTTTTTCGTTTGATATTCCTATCTTTAGGTGTGTTTAATGGTCCTTAGACTTTAGTATTATTATTAATTCATATCACGAGTCATCTAGTTTGATATATTGGAGAAACTATAATGAAATATTATCACAGTGAGGTATGATATTGATATGTGATGATTTTATGTAGTTCATGGTTAATATTTTTTTTCAGCTAAGAATACAATATAGTGCAACTCTAAGGCTGATCTCTTGAGGAGGCCACTTACATGAATTGTTTCTCTATTATCACTATTATATTATAAATAATATAATTCTATATAATATACTAATATAATGGGAGTGTTTAAATGTATATGATATATAAATATATATAAAAACAAGACAAAAATAAAAAAGACAAGACACATGAAATTTAAAGATGACTATTTATCTCTAGAGTTCATAGAAATGAAATTATTATTATAAAAATATAATCTTGATATTCTATTCAATTTGGACCACCACACCACACTATCCTTGTTTAAATTTTTATCACCCCACACTAAGTCCTCTTCATGCAGGAAAATACTATTCCAAAATTCAGTTAGGAGAAATCTTCACCCGAAAACACTATCTTTGTCAAACTCTAATATATGATTGACTTAAACAATGGAATAAAGGATGATTCAAAAAGTGAATCATAAATAAAAAGTAGATAAAATGGGTCAAACACTCAATATAATTGATTTATACACTAATGAAATTTTGAGAATAGAATAAATAAAAACCATGAAACCAAATAACTTAAAAATACTCCCTCTCTCAAACAACAATGAGGTTTGTTCCCTATCTACATGGATATGAGATTTATATGGAGGGATAAAACAAAAATAGAAAATAAAATAGAATAATTAGTAAAGAGAAACCAATATATTAAAAGTAAAAATAACTATTATAGAATAAAAACCTTAAAAATATACTAAAAATATCTAACTAAAATGGATAACTCTTGATAAATAAGGTGGAGTACAAATTTATAGCGAGTGTGTAGCTTATTTTTTCTCCAAAATATACCTTCAAAAGTTTAAGCATAGTTTGGGTACTAAATGGATGAATTTGGGAAAGTTTTCTTATCAAAAGTTGTTAGTATATGTATTTTTCATGCATGCACTAAATTTGAGATCTATTTTTTGTTACTTTATGATATATTTTACCATATTTTAAATTCATAAGAATTATATATTAATTTTGAGGCCTGAATTGTGAGATCATTTTGGGACTTAAATGGTTGGATTAATCTCTTGTTTTTGTTTGATGGAATATATCCAATTAATCCTATAATCCTGAAAAAAATAATTTCAAAATTTTTATTATTATAGAAAAATTTCAAGCCAAAATACAAAGGTAAATAAAATTAGTTAAAAAACCAAAATTATTCCAATTTTGCAATTAAGATAAAATTACTACTGAAACCTAAATATGTGAAAATTTCAAATAAAACATCCATTTGGAGAGAGTAAAAACATTGAAATATAAAAAACAAATATGTGAAATTATGAGCTTTATCAATCTCTCAAACTTAACCATTACACTCGTGGAAAATTATTTAATATTCGGATTAAAATCCACCTAAGAATCCAAATTGAGAAAATTTACATGATCTTTTCCAAAATAGAATTTCATCATGTCACATATATGAAAATCAGTTCCTTTTCATTTTCATCTCTCATATTTAAATTAGTTAAACCTCAAAAATCCATCCATATCCTAATCAAATATTACCTCATAGGGAATTTTAAGTCACTCTTCTCTCAAGAGAAATTTAATATGGAGTAATGATCATACTTAGAAAATTCATGCATCATCATAGGATTGTGTAAATTCTTATCTCTCCAATTTATGAGACATAAAAAATTATTCCAATAATGAGTCATTTTTAATATGATTTTGGTAGATAAGGGTTGGTGGGTAAAACATTTAAATTTTTTTGGCTTAAAATAGGATATTAAAATATTAAATCCAATTCATGAATATTAAACTAAAAAATAAAGGATGAACCATATTCAATCCCACATTAAAAATGTACACCATAATTGTTTTTGACACGGGCCATGAGTAAAAAAATTAATACAATTAATGATTTCATTCCAATCCTCCCATTTTCATTTTTTTATTTTTTTATTTTTTCCCTGGAAGATGAGATGAAAATTGAGTATAATGAGCGAATAAAAACTCATGAACTTGATCATTGAGAGAAATATGAGTCACAAATGTAATCATAATGAAAAATTCAATCTCATATCCATTTTTTTTTCCTTTTTCCTTTTTTATTTTTTAATTTTTTTTTCAAATTTTAAGAGAAAAACCAGATGATGTGAATTAATTATAGTGAAATAATGAATCTTTACCATTATTAAAATTCTCAAAATATTAAAACACACCTAAAAACCCCACAATGAACTACATCCTAAAGAACACACACAAAATGCCCTTCCCACACACTTAAACTTCAACTATCTATGTAGAAATATTAAGAGTGAAGATAGGTAAGGAATAATAAGATTGTAATGTGGTTTAAACCTATAATTAAATTCATGTTTTATAAGGGATAAAAAAGGGTATATATAAATATTGGTCTCAAGTTAAAATTTGGACAGCCAAAAAAAACGTCTTAATCACCTCAAATTTTTTTTATGAACTTTAAATATTTGAAATTGAAAAATTTCAAGTTCTGGTTTGCACACAGAATCTAAGTTTCTCTCAATAAAGCATGGGTATAAAGAATAATATTTCAAAATGGTTTAGAATAACTTTGAATACTAGAAAAATATTTTGAGTTAGTGTTTCATAGGAATGGATATGAAAAATTGGCCAAACTCATAAAATTCCTAAAAGTGAAAATTATGGAAAAAGTTTTCACATCATCAATAATTTAAAATATATTTCTTTAAAAATAAATGAAAACGTCTAAAAATAATTTCAAGAGTGAAAATGGTAGTTAATATTATTTAAATCTCAAAGTTACTAAAAAATGAAAAAAATAAAACCACACAAAAACTCGTAAGAAGGTCAACACTCCCCAACACCTAAATTTCATTACCCATTATTTCAACTCGAAAAAATAAAAATATAAGGGTATAATAACCAAATATAAGGAATGATATAACCTAAATTCATTATTATATGAAAACCTTTGTTAAAATCCTAGCCAATTACTTTAAAACTATAAGAAATAAAGAAGAATAGCATAAAAAATTCATTTAAATTAAAAAAATAATTAAAAATGAAAGATATGGGAAAATAGGATAGATTTTGGGTGAAAAACCCCAAATAGGGGCTAGGTTTTTAATACCCATAGTATTTTTTTTAGTAATTTATCCCTAATCAAAATGAGGATGGGGTTTTCATAGTATGAACCACCACATGGCCTTTCTTCTAGTGAAAATTCCTTCAAACTGGTTGTAGAAGAACCCATGCATATAGTGAAATAGTTCCATACCCATTACAATGTAGTACATATAATATGGTTGGGGAAGTAAAATGGGTGGGTCCTATTACTTTACTTTCTCCATATCCTCATATACTTTATTAACATTATCTAGGGCCTTTTCATTTGAATCCACTGAATTCAAATTTTTAATAAGTGTAAAGTCAGTGAGAATTTCATTTTTATTTGAATTAAAACTAGATTAATCCACATATAAATATTCCCCTTAATGTAATGTAATGTGAAAGTTGATATCTTTAGGAAATACCACCAGAAACTCTATCACAGTAGGGTAATAATATTCCTCTTCTTTCTAATCTATATAGAGGTATAGGTGATGATTTTCTTTATCAAATATTTTATAATAACTTACCTTTTCAGCGTATATAAAATTTGAACAATATTCTTCCAAGTTATATTGATCTCATGCAACAACACTAACAGGAATGTCTATTTTAAAAGCCACTTCAATAAGTGGTTGAGAATGGTTAAATAAATATTCAATTAGATCTTTCAAGGCCTCCTTAGTTTCTTAAACTATAAATTTTGGTGTAATGAGCTTAAAATTTTCTTAAATTTATTGTTCTTGATACTGTAACCCTAAATCTTTGATCTCATTGTGAGAAGCGAAATAGGATCTCCATTTTTTTTTCAGTTATTCCATCAATTGAAATCCCTCCTATAATAAAATCTGAATTGAATATTCTCTATTAGAATCAAAATTAGGCCAAGTATATGAATAATCATTGAAATAATCTATTTTAGTCCCATGGTGAGAAATATATGCAATGAATATATTTTTTTAGTTTTTTAAATTTATGATTTTTTGAGTTTTTAGTGAAAAATAGTGTTTTCAAGAAATTTTCCTACTTAGAAGTGGTGCCAAATTGATGAAAAAATAATTTTCACATAACTCTAGTCATTATTTTTATTACCTAAGAATTAAATATAGTGAAACCCTAGGGTATATCTCTCAAGGAGGCCACTTACATGCATTGTTTCTCTATTATCACTATTATATTCCAACTATTACACTTCTAAATAGTATACTAATATAATTTGGTGTTAAAATATATATGAAAAATAAATATATATAAAAATAAGAGACAAATAAAAAATACAAGAAGCATGAAAGTTAAGAGAGTACTGTTTCTCTCAAGAGTTCTTAGAAATGAAATCATTGTTATAAAAATATAATCTTGACATGCTATTCAATCTGGCCTATCACACAACACCCTCATTTAATTTGTTAGTACCTCACAATGATACCCCTGCATGCAAGGAAATTCTATTCCTAAATCCATCTAAGATATCTCTTTACCATCTAGTACTATCTATGTTAAACTCCAATGTATTATTAGCTTATATAGTGAAGGGAAGGATGATTCATAATAAGAAAGCATAATTAACTAGTAGAGAAAATAGGACAAACACACACCATAATTGATTTAAACACTATTAAATTATAATAATAGAATAAAGAAAAATCATGAAACATAATAACTAAATAAAAAATACTCCATCCTTCGAAAAATAGTGAGGTTAGTTCCCTGTTTTCATGGATATGAGATTCGCACAGAGAAAGAAAAAACAAAGAGAAAAGAAAACATAAGAATTAAATAGGAAGATAAAATAATATATCAAAAGTATATGAAAATATTAAAGTATAAAAACCCTATTAATATAATAAAAATGGATAACTAAAGTGAATGATTCTTGATAAATTAGCTGGAGTATAAATTTTTAGGGAGAGGGTAGATCATTTTCGATCAAAAATATTCCTCCTAAAGATTTGTCTCTGTTGGGGTAATAAATAGATGAATTTTGGAAAGTTTTCTTATTTAAAGTTATCAGGATATATGTTTAGAGCTTAACAAAAAAAATTCTATTGCCATTTAGATTTAAAGTTATGACTAGATTATTAAATAAAATTTTTCTAAACTGATTGACTATTTGAATTCTAATTTTCCAATTTTTGATTAATTTATAACTTTGAAAGAGATATAATATAAAGTGTAAAAAATTAAATTAAAATTTTCTCATAATATTCAATATATCCATGTGAAATTTTAGTGTAATTGGTTCTATATGTTATGAGACATGGGAACATATTTGAAAGTATCTAGAACTATGCATAGATTTTGAGACCTAAATTGTGAGCTCCTTTTAAGCCTCAAATAGTTTGATCCATCCCTTTATTTTGTTGGATGAAGTGTTTCCCATCCAGAATTCAAGCCTATACAAAAATAATTTCACAATTTGGATTAGTTTATAAAATGTTCTAAATGAAATATGAAAATAAATAAAATTAGTTAAAATTTCAAAATTATTCCATTTTTACAATTAATCTTAAATTATAAATTAAATCTAAAAATGTGACAATTTCATATAAAATAACCATTATACAGGATTAAAAAAATTAAAATAATGAACAAAATATGTGAAATTATGAGCTTAATTAATTAGGTTAGGTGTATTGTGATAAAATTTCCATTAATGAATAATATGAGAAAGGATTTATCCCTTATACTCTTTAATGAAATTTTATATCTCTAACCCATTGATGGAAATAAAATTTCCTAATAAACTCCATGGTCATGGAATTTTTTTAGAAAGATAATTTTTATAAATTCAAAGAAAAATACATTGAGAATATAGATTGATAACACCACTATACAACTTTCTTGATTATAGATATCGAGCGAAAGATATTATATTATAGTGTACATTCATATGAGGTTGTTTTTAATTATAACAATAACACATTTCTATATGGTTGACTTGGAATTTTGTAAGATATTAAACTTTGATTTTAGGCGGTTCCACCTAATACAACTGAGAAAGGGGCCTAGAGGGACACTCACTAAGTGTATCTAAAACCTCAGTTAAATTATATATGAATTTAACTTGTTGAATAAATATTATTCCTACTTGTGGTTTAATAATTATTAATGCTTGTATTGATCATAAATATTCAGTTACCAATTATTCAAGAAAATAAATGTGAGTTGAATATTTAGTAAATATTTATTCACTATTTTAACAAATATTATGTTTCTTAATTTATCAGTGAATAAAATGATGATATTTATTTATTTAAATAAATAGTCACTATTCAAGGTTTGATAAATACTCATGAGAATAAATGGACTGATTTAATTATTATATGTATCTATCATAGTGTTTTCATGATCTCAAATACACATTTTTGTGTCTAATACTTTCATTTGAGTGAATTTTAGTATCTTGAATTTAAATTTATGTTATGTCATTGATGGTATAGTTGAATTTATTAAAGATAATTCAAATATATCTTGTTGATATTATGAAAGGCATCGACTATTCATAATGCTTATTTTGTGATCTTGAAATGACATTGGAAGATCCATTGAAGGCCATAGAAGGAAGATCAGGAGTCCATGCATGAAGATGAATCAATGTAGGCCACATCGGCTAGCTGATTGCACATGGACAATGGATATTCTTGAAGTAGAAGACCACTAGTCAGATGGTGGAGGAACACTGTCCAACAGATATAGGATCACCAACCAATTGATGGTAATTCGAGACCTCCACCTTTTTTTCCAGAAGTCCATCAGTGAGATACTAGCTAGTAGTAGTTAACTGGTGTTAGTTTTCCTAAATCACTTAGCTTCAGGTTTCCCACCATCCAGCCAGTGAGGTGCGTCATGTATCTAGTGGAATCAATATAATAGGTCTGAGAGTGTTTTTAATGTTGATCAAAGTTCCACAAATTAGGTCTTCTTTGGTCTCAATGAACCCTGATGATTCTAGAAGAATTAAAACCCTTTTGGATCCTATAAATAGTGATCTATGGAGTATTAGAAGGTCTAACTATTACTAACAACACATTTTTGATCCTTGATTCAATATTTTACCTCATAAAGGAAAATCTATTGAAAATTCTATCAAATTTACCTCAAGACCCAACAAAAATTATCTATATTTCTAAAAGGATATCTTCATAATTTATCTATTGATCTCTCTTCTCAATTGTACTCATCCTTTTGAGATATTAGGGAGTGAAATTGTAATGAATTTTCACCAAGACAACCTCTCTCTTATCATATACTTCTTTAATGGGTTTTCAATAATACAAAAGTGAGTGATAGGTTCTGTGGTAACAAAAAAATCTCAAGAGGGTTCGCAAAAGCCAAAATTGTGTGGGAAAAGATTCTTGATCACCACCAATATCAATGTAAAAAATAAAAACCTCTCAACCTGATAGGAGTAGGCATAGAGGCTCATACCAAGATACTTCCAAAATCCTTTATCAAACCATGTGTAATCTCTATTTTATTTTATACATTGCATCATTAAACTTCAATATATATAATTTCATATATTTGACTCACCCATTTTAGACTGTTCTTACTCACTTAATTTATATTAAAACTTTATATTTAATGTGGATCAAATTTATCAATTCATGACTTTATCTATATTATCACTTTATCGCTTTATAATTTCAACTTTTTTTCATTTACTATAATTTTTGAAAGGTTAATTCACCCTCTATTTCCATATACTCTGACAAAAAAATGGTATCAGAGGGTTCTTTTTGTTTTTATTAAGGATATTTTTTTTTCTTTTATAAAAAATATTATTTTAAAAAATTAGTTGTAATTTTTAAAATCTTAACTAATTTTTAAGTTCAATATTTTTATGATGGCGTCTAATTATTATTCACATTCCCCCATTTTTGATGGAACATATTATTCATATTAGAAAAATCATATGTCAAC
Organism: Viscum album; assembly: GCA_963277665.1. Taxonomy (NCBI): domain Eukaryota; kingdom Viridiplantae; phylum Streptophyta; class Magnoliopsida; order Santalales; family Viscaceae; genus Viscum; species Viscum album. The sequence continues at coordinate 714,866,225 of OY728128.1, read as the reverse complement.
CTTTCTTGGAAGAATTATTTACCTTTTTTGGAAAATGGTTATTCTTGAAAATATTCTAAGTAAAGAACCTGAAGATAAGTGGACTCCCGATGATGATAAAAACTTTTAACTTAATATAAAATTTATAAAAACTTTACATTGTAATATTGATCAAAATAAATTTTGTTATATTTCTAAATGTAAAATGACTCATGAAATATAGAAATTTCTAGAAGTTACTAATGAAGTAACTAAAAAAGTTAATGAAACTATATTATACATGTATCATAAATATTTGAGAATCTTTTCTATGCATCCAAATGTATCCATCACTACTATTTTTACATGGTTTATTGAAATTTTCAATTTTTAAAAGTCACTTGGTGATAATTTTTCTACAGAAACCATAGTGAAAAGGATACTCTAGGTCCTTCCAAATAATTGGGCACCCAAATGAATGGAAATAAAAAAATATGCGAATAAAATGTTGGTTAAAAAACTTATCAGTTCCTTAATGATTTATGGAATTACAATAAAGTGATAAATTGAGAAGGAGGCTAATGAATCCAAATATGTAATGAAAACTATCACCATCAAAGGTACCAATGATGATTCATCTAGAGGTAAAGTTCAATATTTTTCTCATCTTTCTAAGAACATGAACAAATCATTCAATAAAATAACAATCCAAGAAAGTAAATCCAAAATTAGAATAATAAGTGACATGATATGGTTGTAATAAAAAATTCCACATCAAGATGGAATACCCCATCTACAAAAATTAGGTTATATAAAATAAATAAGGTAAAAAGGATCTCAAATTTACAGCATGGAGTTTAAGTGATGAATCTGTGGAATTAACACCCTCAACCACTTCATGTTTCTAAAGTTCTATGTTCCTTATAGAAAAAGTTGAAAAATACATTAGAGTTAGCACCCCTCTCTTTATTTTATCCTCTATTCATTATTCTCCTAATTATTTTTATTCTTTATCTTCCTTTTTCAACTAAACTAACTTTAATTATGAATACCTAAAATTCAATATTGTTCTACTCAAAAATGGTTTTCATAAACTTTAATCTTTATATAAATAACATGGTAAGTAATAAAAACAAATGTTTAATGAAAAAGAACAACTTCAAAAAGAAAAGGAATAAATCTTAAAAGAGAAATAAGATTTATTTATGAAATTTAAGAATAAATTAGATGTTAATAAGATTGAATATATAATCAAATACCTCAAAAGTTCACTTCACAAATTCAATTGAGGTTAAAATAATCTATTTTTTGGGCTCTCAAAGGCATGGAAAAGAACAGATTGGTATTGGTTTCTCAAATCATGCAAGAACCTCAAAAAATATATTGAAAACAACTTTTATTAAAATTTTATCACATGATAGGTTTTAAAATTATTATAAAATAGTTGGAAATTTAATTTATGAATATGATTGCAAGAATGGATGATATGGAAGACCAAAATCAATTATTTTTTCATCAAATATTTCCTAAATAGAAGCTCATATTAAAAAATCCAGATATGTAAATCATTATTGGCTAACATTATCATAACCAAGTTTTCTTGTGTAAAAAAAATCTTATCCATTTGATTTTTTAGGAAAATTTTCTTTCGAACAGAACCCAAGAATCACTATGGTACCTAGATAGTGGTTAATCAAGAAACATATGTGGTGACCTCTCCAAATTCAATAAAATTGATAAACAAGAATGATTTCATACCACATTTGGTGATAAATCTATGGGTAAGATAATATGTGAAGGTACCATAATTTTTTATAACTAAAATATTATTAAAAATGTCTTATTTATCAATGTCTCAAAACACAAAATTTTAATCATTAGTGAATTGTGTGATAGAGTTTTAAAATTACTTTCAAAAATGATTTTTGAATTTTTTTATACAAAAGGAAATATTTTATTTACTATGTATATATTTATAAATGCTTATATAATCAATTTAAAATATCTCACTAGAAAAAATGAAAATTTCTTGAGTGTAAAAGTTATCAAGTAATGGTTTGGAATAAATAACTTGGTCCCTGTAGCACACACTCACTTGTCCAACTCAACCATTATCAACTAATACATGAGTTACCGAGACTTTATTTAAATGATGACATGGTTTGTAAAGCATGCTAATATGGTAAGAAACAAAAAGTTTCTTTTAAATCTACAGAATTAATTTCTTATTCATAATATCTTGAATTAATTCATATTTATTTATTATGACTTTCTTAAAGTGAAAATATCTAAGGTAAATTCTATATTTTTTTTGTTCAAAACTTTATAAGATTCACTTGGGCTTACATATTGTCTCCCAAAAAACGAAGCTTGTAAAGCCTTACTCAAGTTTTATAAAAATGTTGAAACTAAAAAATGTTTTAAAATTATTTATATTTGAAGTATCATGGTGGAAAATTTGAAAACAAGTCATTTGATGATTTTTTCTCTTATTAAGGATATACTCATTCTTTTTCTACTCCGTGAACCCCTCAACCAGATGGGGTAGTAGAGGGGTGAAATTGAAATAACCAAGAAATCAATATTACTAATTTAAATGAATTTAATTTACCTCAATATTTTTGGGTTGAGGCCATGATTACCGCTTGTTTTATCCTTAATCACATTCTCATAAGAATTTTTCTCAAAATGGCCCCTTATGAACTTTCCGAAAATAAAAAAACCCAAAGTTTTACTTTTAATGATTTTAGCTGTAAATGTTTTTTTATCGAAAAATATAATCTTGGAAATTTGGATTCAATATCCAATGAAGGTATCTTTATTAGGTACTCCAACTCAAGTAATGCATACCGAATTATTAACAAAAAGAATAAAATTTTGGAAGAATCAATCCATGTTATTTTGATGAAAATTTTCCAAAATATATTTCTCAAAATGTTTTTGGAAATGGTATTTTAAATTAACCTTTAAAATCTAAATAAGTTAATGTAGAATCATAATCACATTCAAATTATTTTCCTAAGGATTTTAAAAAATATGAAGACCATCCCCTTGAAAATGTCATTTGAGATTTTTAAGAAAGAGATCATACTTGAAGATCATGCTTAAATGATGTTGAAAATATTTCCTATATCTCTCATTTAGAACCCAAAAATGTCAATAATTACTTTAATGATGAATATTGTGTTATTTATATATAGTAGAAACTAAATTGATTCCCTAAAAATAATGAATCAACCCTCATGTAAATACCTAATGATTATCCCATCATATGATCTAAATGTGTTTTTAGAAATATTTTTTATGATCTTGGTAATATAACTAGAAATAAATCCCATATATTAGCTAACAGTTATAACTAAGAAGAAGTAATAAACTATGATAACACTTTTACACTTGTCAATTCATTATAATAAATCAGAATCTTCTTGGAATTTTCCTCTCACCTTAATTCAAACTCTTTAAATTGGATTTTAAAAGAACCTTTTTAAATAGTTTTATTAATGAAAATGTTTTTGTGGAATAACCATCTTGTTTTAAAATTCCTATTTTTCTCAAATTAACTAAATATATTTATGGTTTAAAACAAGCCCCTTAATCTTGGTATGAACATTTGTCTAATTTTAATTTATCAAATGGTTTTAAAATAAGAAAATACGATTCAATTTTTTTTTTATAAAACACATCTCGAATGATTTATTACCTTTTAAAATTTATGTTGATGATGTGATTTTCATCTTAACTAATGGATCTATTTGTTTTGAATTTTATGATTTAATTAAAAAATAATTTGAAATTATATTTATGGGTGAACTTAAATTCTTTCTAAATTTTCATATTTATCAAAATAATGATTGTATTTTACCAAACCAAAGGAAATACAATAATGAAATTTTGAAAGGATTTGAAATAGATCACACTAAGGAAATTAGTACTCCCATGAGTACAACTTGTAAGCTTATATTGGGCAACACTAATATGGTGGTTGATAATAAGATTTATAGAATTATAATTGGTTGATAACTTTATCTTACAAAAAAATGACCTAAAATCATGTTCAATGCTTGCATTTATAATAATTTAAATAAAATACAAAGGAATATGATCTTAAATCTGTTAAAAGGATTTTTCATTATTTAAAGGGAACTAAAAATATTGGATTATTTCATTCAAAAGGAATTTATTTTGAATTATCTAGTTTTTACAATTATAATTTTAGAGGTTAAAAACTAGATAAGAAAAGTAAAAGTGGGACCTTCTATCTACTTATAAAATCCCTCATCCCCTGGAGTAGTAAGAAGAAAAACTGAATTTCTCTTTCTAAATCTAAATATGAATACATAGCCATTGGGAGTTTTTTCACCCAAATAATATGGATGAAGCACACTATCTTAGAATTTAGGATTACATATGACTATATCCCTATTAAGTTTGATAACAATAGTGCCATTAATATTTCCAAAAATCCTATCCAATACTCTCACAAAAAACACACTGCCCTTTGGAACCATTTCTTAATAGATCACTTCCGAAAGGGTGATATCTTATTATAATTTTTTTATATTGAATATAAACTCATTGATATTTCTACTAAACCCATTTATTTTAATATTTTTGATTTTATTATCAGTGATTTTGGAATGGTATTATTGGGATGATTTCCATTTAGCCTTTTATAACTTGAGTTATCATTTGAAAATCTATTTATCTTGATTTATCTTTATATTATTTATTTTATATTTATTCTCACTATGTTCTCTATTGGTTATGATCCCTTTATCTCACTTGTGTTATCATTTAAGGGTGAGACTTATCTCTTATCTCTTAAAGTTTCCTTAAGGGAGACAATTTTTTTCAAAAAAAATTTCAATTTTTTCTCTTCTTTTCAAAATTAAAGGTTACATTTTCTAAAATAACCACTTTTTAGTCTAACATTAATATTTTTAATATATTAATCTAAAAATGTTTTCAAAAAATAAATAAATTCAGGGTATTTTTTTCATTTTAAATCTATCTTAATTTTTTTCAAAACTTATTTGAGTAATTTTTTATTTTCTCTGCTTATGTTTCAAAAATATTTGTTTTTTATATCACATAAAGTAAGATTAATGATGTGATTTTTTTTCTGTTTATACTTGTCTCTCTAAAAATGGTTTTTAATTTTTCTTTGACAAAATGAAAACTAAACGATTCTTTAAAAGTATATATTTTATATTTAAAATAAGTATTTCATGATTTTTCAATAAAAGGTTTCACTCAACGAAGGTAAAACAATTCTTTGAAGAAATTATCTTCTTAGAAAATGTGTTTACCAAATTTATTTTTCCTTTTGCATATTTATTTATTTATTTTTCATTTTTTTTCTCTATTTTTCTTATTTTATCATATTATCTATCTTCTATTCTTATTTTCATTCCTCTGATTTTTGACCCCTTCTTCATTTTTATTTTTTATTATTTATTTACATCATTTTATAATTTTTTATATTTTCATTTTCTTTTTTTCTTTCACTTTTTTAAAATATATTTTTTCTCTTAAAAAATTATTTATAATTTCCACTTTATCAACCACACTTTATGAGATTCACCTATTAAGGTGGATTTTTTAAAGTTAAGAGGTGTTTTCAAAACCTTTTTGTTTTTATTTTTCAAAATCTCTTTCTCTCTTTCTATTTATTTTAAAATCTATATTTATTTTCAAAATCTGATTTTAAATGTGCCTTTAAATTTCCAAATATTTTCTTTTAAAGTTTATCCTTAATCTATATTTTTTTATTTTTGATAATCACAAGGGGGTTGGATTTTTAACTTTAAAGGGATAGATTTTTTTAAAATATGGAGAAAATTTTCTTTTATTGGAACTTCAAATTAGAATATTTTATTAAAAATTTATTTATTTGTGTTATTGCTTAAATATTTTACCAAGGGAGGAATTATTGAAATTTTTGTTAAATTTAAACTCTTATTTATTACTTGATATGTGGATTCCTAGATTTATTTAATCCTTGATCATATTGAATATCATATATTAATATCTTGAATTCATTTCTACATCCTTTAATCTTGAATTAAATTGAATATATATTTTTATGATAAGTATTTGTGATTATAAAAAAGGGATATATTATTGTATCGATATCTCTCATAGTTTTTTAATTATAAACAACTCTCATTTGTGTGTCTAACACTTTCATTTGAGTGAATTTTAGTATATTTAATTTGAATTTAAGTCTTTTCATTGATGGTATATATGAAGTTATTAGATTCAATTCAAATAAATCTTGTTGATCCTATAAAAGTCTTAGAACAATATTAATTATTTTTTTGGGATATTAAAATGACATTGGAAGATCTATTATAGGATGTAGAAGGAAACTCAAGAGGCCATGATTGAAGATAAAGAAATTCAAGAAACACCAACTAGTTGGTGCAGAGCACCAGTCAACTGATGCTATATAAATACTGGGTATTCCTAAAGCAGAAGACCACTGACCAGTCAGTGGAGGAGCACCGACCAATTGGTGGTAATTCCAAAAGTATAAATTTCTTCTAGAATGCCACAAGAAGGACACTAGCCATTACTAGATATCCAATGATAGCTTTTTAAAATTTCCCATATTCTGATGCCCTAATGAACAACTGGTGAGGTGTACCAAGTAGCCGATGGCATTGGGACAACAGGTCCTAGATTAATTTTAATATTGGTTAAAATTCCATAAATAAGGCCTTCTTTGGATTAAATGACCACATTAAATTCTAAATGTTTCCTAGAAATTTTTGGGCATATAAATGGAGATATAAAAATGATTTTACAATATACCAATTACCAAGAACACCTATTTGATCCTTAATTCAAGATTGGATCTCCCAAAGGTGAATCTCTAGATATTTCTCGCAAATTCCTCTCAATATCCAACTAAAATTCTCCATATTTCTCAAATTATATTTTTATAATATATCTCTAAATATCTATTCTCAATTATATTCATCATTTCAAAATATTAGATAGTGAAATTGTAATATGTTTTTTTCCAAGAAAAACTATATCTTTTCATATCATTTTTAACGGGTTATCACTACTATAAAAGTGAGGGAAGAGTTTCTTGGATATCAATGAAGCTCAAGAGTGTTATCATAAATCATAATTATGGGGGAAAAGTTTCTTGATCACTGCCAAAATCAAGAGATAAATTTAAAAACTTCTCAACCCAAGGGGAGGAGGTGTAGGGGATCACACCGAGATATTGCTGAAATCCTTTATCAAACCCTGTTTTCTCCATATTTTATTTTATGTATTACATAATTCCAATTCGATACAAATAATTTCATAAATTTTATTCATCTATTTTCTTCAGTTCTTACTCACTTAATCTATATTGAAATTATATTTTTAGTATGGTTTAAATTTACCAATTCATCACTTTATCAAAATTATCACTTTATCATTTCAAAATCATTTAATTTTTAATTTACCTTTTCCATTTTATTTAATTTGTAAAAAGTAAATTCACCCCCTCTTTCCATCTACGCTGACCAACATTAATGTTTTAGTGAGAAATGATATATTAAATATCATTTGAATAAATATTTATTTATTTATTCAAGAAATGATATTTATTTATCCACATGTTTAGTGCATGTCAAGTAAATAATAATAATAATAATATTATTATTTAAACACACAGTATACAAGAGATTAAGAGAATAATAAGGGTCCATATAAAATTATTTATTCTCTAACCCTAGTTCTACACAAACCTAATTATATCACTCTCAACTCTTATCATTGTTACAAATAATTAATTTCTAGAGAATCCTCTCAATACCAAGAGAGATATTATTCTAGAAAACTCTCAAAAAAGAGAGAAATTACCTATTCCACCCTCTTGATTCTAGAGAGAAATAAAAAAATCCTTTATCCTGAAATTTATCCACATGTTTATCAATAAATAGTTATTCATGCTTTAGAATCTTTAATGCTAACACCTAAGGATTTATAGGATAATTTTCATAGGTTTGAGGTGAAAATGTGGATTATCACTATAGGGATTTTACCCTTGAATCCTATGATATAATGAAAGTATGACCTAAATCCATCATCTAATTCATCAACAAATAATTAATTTCAATGTGAGGTAATTCTCCATTTATATAAAATAATTATAAATTATATGTTATATTCTCATCTCATGGATCTAGGGTTTTTATTCATCTAGTTCGGATGGGAAATATGTAGAAGTTGAAAAATTTACATTATTGTGTATAGAACTAACCAATTTCATTGCACCCCCAATCCTTCGAGTGGTATCAAAGTAGTCACATAATAATTTATAATTATTTATCATTCGTTAATCAATTATAAGTATTTTTTGTTATTTTTTCATTATTGGTTTATTCATTCTCTAATACAAGAAATAAATTAACATGTTTTGATAATTAATCATTATTTTTTCAGTTTCTTATAATATTAAATAGGTTATGACCACTTGAAGAATGATTAGGGTTTCCATCAAGAGGTACAAGTTATTTTGTCTAGTAGACACATATAAACGATGTGTAACAGAAAAGTAAACATCGTGTTATAAGGTTCACCACATCTGGATGGGCTATAGGATACACAAATCACCTAATAGAAATCATCACACAATGAATTAATTTTACACCATGTATTGACAGAACAAACTATAACATGGTTTTTCAGAATATATGGTGTGTAGATAGAATATACCCTACAAATCTATGTTTTTTCACAAAAACTTTCATTGAATCTGAGTGGTAAAATGAATATTTTGTATTAATACAAGACATGTGGGGATTATATCCTAGAAATATGAAGTTTAAACACTATGTAGCTAGTATAAATGACATGTACCTCATAAGTTTCCACATTCAAAACACACACTGAATCCATAGGAATATTTCAAAAACACACAATAAGTGATATAAATGACATGTGGATCATTGTTACATGACATGAATCCTAATTAATATAGTCCCTAAGTCCCTAGGTTTACATCCTAGATATAAAATAAGTGAAAAACATAGCGAGTATCTCATTAGTATATGATTTATAGTCACCCAATAATTAACAAAATTAAATTAGATGAAAAATAATCAATACCATCATTAAACCCAAATTACCTAGATAGAATATGGTGTTCTTAATATATAAAAAGGTTACCACAATTAATAAATTCTCAATTAATTTCATACAATTATATGAAAAATATTAGTGAAGCCATTTATATAAGGACCTTGAACCTAGTAGCCCAAAGCTGGTGGTTTATTAAACCAACATAAGATACAAGTTATCACATCCAAATAGAACAAATATTCTAGTATTCTTGGTAAAATAGATACATACTTGAATCTCACATTACATTTGAAAATATAATATACAACATAGTGAAAGTAAATATTATAAATCCTTGAACTACTTAAAATATACCTTAATCATATCATGGGAAAAGGAATCAAAATTATAGTGAGATCAAATGTTTCGTAAGGGTTATATAAAATAGAATCTATCATGATTAAATAAGGAATAATAAATATATCCTGGTAAATAACTAGAAACACATTCTATTTAATCAATAACCAGAGCATGAAGAATAAAATGACATAAATAATTGATGATAAAATAATCCCATATAAATAATCACATGATCTTGGAACTAATCCATTGATATAATACCTATTAAAACAATCACTTGAAAATCAATAACTAATATCAGAATTTTGGACAACATAAACATACCATCAATGACTATTACTAAGACATCTTATATAAATGGGCAAGGCCTCGACTAAAAAACCAAACTAGTTTGTATCATGAGACTTACCATTGAATAATGAGGCTATATAGGCCCCCTACCATCACAAAATATGTATATCACATTTCTCATATGAAAGGGGAGAAACAAATTCATTACATTATCAACATAAACATTAATATTGAAAAACTATCAAACAAAATGTTAATACATTCCCCAATTAAACTGATTATAAACCATCCAAAGAAATAATAAGGATGATATCATTACAAAATATCCCTAGTGGATCAAAAGTGAAGTAAATATTTGTTTTCATTAATGAATAGGTATACAATAAAAATATCATTAAGAAAATTCTTGAGGAAAATACCATTTTCACTTTGAAATTCACTTTTAAAAGCAAAAAATTCTCAGAATATTTGGAAAAAAATTTTCATTGAAAATAATCATTGAAAATTATAAAATAAGATTAAATAATTGGGTAGCCATTATGGTGAGAAATTCTATTCATACCGTATATGTTAAAAAACATTCCTTTCACACTTTTTTAAGAAAATTAAAAAAGTTAATTGTTTGGAAAATGATATGAAAATTCATTTTAAAAACCATTTATACAAGTAAAACAGGGGTAAAATTTATTTTATAACTTTTTTTATAATTATAAAAACATTCTTTAAAATATTTTTACGAAAATATGGATATGAAAGAAAATATTCCCAATTGTGTAGAAAAAAATTGGTTTTCCTTGAAAACCTTATTTTGATATCTTGAGTATTTAAAAGAGGAAATTAAAAGGTAAACTTATAATTTAAATAAATAACTGAAGGAGAATAAAATAGATTAGGTTTAATATGGGAATATCAAATAATTCTCCTAGATGAGACTTAAACAAAAACAATCCCGAAAAATGACGAGATTGTGTAATAAAACCTTACCACTTTGGTAACTTTTGAATCTTAAGCCCCATAAAGGAATAACTTCAAATGAAGATTTAAATATCATATAAATAATTATTATCCTGATATAACATGTCAAAGGGGAATTATAAATACCAAATAAAATAAATTAGGTACATAACAATAAAATACGCCTCAATCAAGGGAAATTGAGACAAAATCCATTACAAAGGCGATAATATTGATGTGTGAATTAATCATTGAGACGATTATGTATAAAAAATATAAATACACATAAAAAAGTTGAAATAAAATATAAAATAATCTTATTTAATTTTACACAAAATCTTGGCATGGTGTAATAAATAAAGAAGTAGTATAACCCAATGAAAAAAATTGAATTATGGAACCCCTTACCTCGGATTCAAATTCCTTCATATGTGTTTTAAATTTCAATATAATAAATATAGATTTATTATAAAAATATTATATAACCACAATCTTATATATCATACCATATATTATTTACTTATAACCTTTTATCATTAGTTTATTAATATATCTTTATTAAAATCACCATTCCAGGTGATAACTGATTTGTTTTCATGTATGTTTTTGTTTGGAAGTTTTAGTCCTTGTACATTTATCATGATTCCATAATCAACATAATTTTAGTCATGATATTAATATCATATATATTCATTATATTTTTATTTATAGTAATATATAAAATATTGATTTAGAAAAATGAATTACATCATTCAAGGAGATAGTATGACGTATGTACACATGAACGATGCTTTTATATTTCGATAGAGGAAAATAAAGAAAGGTAAATAATAATTAATCTTTAAAAAACATTATTATATCATATATATCATATATATTCATTAAATATATCCTTACTACCCTTAAAACTAAATAATTTTTTTAAAAAAAATCATATTGCTTCGTGGAGGTGGTCGCCCACACATACACACCAGGGACATTATCATTTTCCAACAGATTAGAAGTTAGGAATGTATATATGATATTGTAGTTATATAATAATATTTATGTCATAAATATTATATAAGCATTTGTTTCATCTTTATAACCATCCAAGTAAATTGGTGGTGAAAAATGAATTACATCGCTACGTGGAGACGGTAAGTTGTACGTACGAGCGATATTATCACTTTTAGTAGGATGAAAAAGAGTTTTAATATAGTTGAAACATAATAATAATAACATATTAGTATATTTATCACAATTTATTTATTATTTTACTATGGTTACAACATGTTCATAGGAATTATAAGAATAAATAAAGTTGAAAGAGTTGGTAAATATGATTACCTCTTTTTGGGTAGACTTCAATAAATCTTTTCTTAATGGATCTAGTGTTAGTCCTTTGGAAGGGATAAAACATATATAACTTGAATTAATATTTTTATAAGATGAATTTTAAGTGTTTTGTTGAGATATATGGATCAGAGTCGTATAAAGAAGTGAAATTAGGGGTGTCCTCATATAATTGAGGGGTACAACGCTCTTGGATTTTAATAGAATATTAAATCAATATAAATTAATTTTGATGTAAAAATGACTCAAAATTGATAATAGTCAGATATAATATGATTAGGAGTCTAAATAATATCATAAAATAAATTTTTTACTAGTTTGGATCACATTTTTACCCTTATATTTTTGTTTTAACCGTTAGTTAACCCTTTTGAGAATTACCATAATATTAAAGTTTTCTACTCTTTAAGGTTACCGATTTTACTATAAATTGAAAAAAACCCATAAATAGACAATTTTTGATGTTTAAAACAACATAACATTCATTTTTATGAATCTAAGATTTCTATATTTTTTAATCATTTAATAAAATATTATTTATTATAAAATATCATTGATACCAATTTTGGAACTATTCATTGAATTTGAATTTTAAAGCTACAAGACAATAGTGAAATTCAAATAAAATGGTTCCATAACTCTTTAATATTTCAATTTTATCTAAAAAAATTATAGAAAACAAAAAATAACTCAAATAATATTATATTTAGAGTTTTCAAAATCATTTTACTGATTTTTTACAGCTTGCACAAGCATATTGTGTCATTATTGCATAAGCATTTAAGAAAATTATTTATTATCTAAAAATTAAAAACAAATTACCATAATGAAAAAAATCATTTTGATTTCAAATGAAAATTTATAACTTAAAATATCCTCTATATATCCCTATGTCAAAAATTTAAATATAATGAATATAAGAGAATTCCATTTTGGTTTTTCTTTATATAAAATAATATAAATGATCAAAATCATGCCCAAATGAAAATAAGGAAATAAATTATACTTTTGTATAGTTTTGGATTATATATAATCATATAATAAAATTAAGTCAAGTGTTAAGGTCATTATTTAGTCTTTATCATTTTTTAACCTTAATTACCCGATTTACCCTTTACCATGATAACAAAATTACTAAAGTTACTATTCATAATATCCAAAAATAAAAGAAAAATATTTTATAAATTTGGAACCTTTTATTACAAATATTTAATCCAAGATTAAATTTCTATAATAGGTATAAATTACTTTTAATATAAATTCATAAAACCCAATGAAAACCATTTTTTAGAAAGATGCGTTTTAAGCCCAAAAATGTACTTATACCAAAATAAAGTATAATGACGATTCAAATGAATTTAATTAGATTATATATTATTAAATAATACTTATTTTAATTTGAGACGAAATTAAAATCACAATGATACCTTTTAATGAAAATAAAATTACAGTTTTACAAAAATCCGTATTTTTCACTATTCATTGAAAAATCAATCTTTTCAGAAAAATTCCAAAATTTTTCCAAAAGATATTTGTGATATTATGATTTAAAAAATTATACCATTTTTATCAAATAATGTTTATAAAATTTCAATAAAATAATTATTATATTTTCTCATAAAAGAAACAAAAATCATTTTTTAAATGAAACATACTTCTAAAGCATAAAATAACTTTACTAAAAACTGGGTACTTATTTCCTAGGAATTAATTAATGATTTTTTTGAGTATATACTTATATATATATATATATATATATATTTCATAATTGGTTTAATACTTTTAATACCTCCCAATTCGACGACTAGGCGATAAATGTAATATAATAATATTTTAATAGTGTATCACAATGAATTTAGAATCGGTGTTGCATGTGACACAAGATATCAAAGAAATTAAATTTATTTAAAGTGAAATATATTCTAAAATATTAGGGTATTACATTCTACCCCCTTAAATAAAATTTTCCCTCTTAATTTAATCTTTATCCTTAAAGGTTAATCCTTTTTTGAAAACCAATTTTCATAAATAGGGATAATAAAACTTCCTTTAAAAAAAGTATACTTGGAAACATAAAGGTTACCTGAAATATCTTATATCTGAGTTCCTAAGTAATTATAACATTGGTGGGAAGTTAAAATTTATACATTTAAGGGAATAATAACATCCAAGTACTAATATAGAGTGATATAGAACATGGTTAGGAAAAAGTTAACGACCACGAAACCCTAAACCAGTGAGGGTGACGAGGCCATCAATTCATCAGAAATGAAGGAAAAAGTATAACATTTTTATTTCAATATTTTTTTCATAAAGTTGATGGATTATTTTACTATCAAGATATAAAACAATAGAAAATATAATTACTTGATATCTTTTTATGAGAAAAATTTCATCATTTGGTTGTTCTTTGGTCAATTTATAATTCATTTCTTACTCTAAGAAATAAATATCCAAGTTGATTTTTTTATTCATGAAGCACTGAAATTAACTTTTAATGGATCAAATGGTTTTGTAAAATAATAACATTATATTACTCATATCTTTAATAGAACAAAAATGTTTATCCCAATGTAATATATAATACTCAAAATTAAAAAACATTTATATGAAGAAATAATTCATTAATATGAAAAATTCAATAATAAAACCTAAGGTTTAACATAGATCATTCCTTAAATAAATAATCCTATATCCTAAATTATCTTAATAATAACAATATTAAAGAATATTTTAACCTCAAAGGTTATCTCATACCCTTATTCTTTCATCCCTAATGTGATAAACCCGACTTAGATACCCTCTTAAACTGGTAACCAAACTGACATGGCACATACCCAAAGGGTGTTCCTGATCCCCACGAGATGGAGACTAGAACCCGAGCATCGAACAACCACTAAAGGGAATGATTTTTCCCAATATTAAGTAATAACATAGTACACACATATATATATATATATAATAGAGGTAAAAAGAAGAAGAAATAAATATATTCCATAACTGAAAGAAGAAATTGGAAAATGATACAACTCAAAGAAAGAAAATCCTAAGTACAAGTTCAATCATCAAAGAAAAAATAAAACACTAAAACAACAAATCCATGTGATATCAATGGAAAACTTCCACTATCTCACCATTAGTTACTTAGACCATTTGATAAAAACCTTATCACCTCACTATGATACCTTACCTTTCCCTATATAGAAATAAATACAAAGGTCTACACACCATCGAAGGGGTGTGTATGGTGTGAGATAAAAAACTCAGTAGGATCCCACCTAGGTGTTTCATAACATGTCTTTGTAAAATAATCTAAACCTGATCAACTTTAAATAAAACACGACATGATAAGTAGTTTATAATTTTTGTATCAAAATGATAGAGAAAAATTTAATTTCCCCTTTTTCCAAATTTATAAATAAATCTAATTAAAACAGTTTCAAAGTATTTCATATACATATATCAAAGTATATATATCAAATCAAAGAAAATCATGCATCACATATCATATCAAATTCATGAAATTAAAACTAAAATATTAAAATCCAAAAGAACATGTCACATCACACTAAGGATCACTCTTTGTTAGGATAATTAGGACACTTATACCCCCAACATAGAAAATCGTGTACCCATTAAGCACCTAAAAATACGAATCAAATCTAGATAGTAGATGAACACACTAGAAATTGAACCTTCCAATAGAGTTTATCTATTCTCTAGAATAACAATCCTAGGGAGAAGGAGAATAGCTCATGAGTAAACACCCTAATAGTATCAATGGATGAGGACTATTACAAAAAATTACACCTAAATACCCAAGGACTCCAATGTAATACATTTTCCAAACCAATTCATCAAAACCATGCTTTCAAAAACATTTTAAAAATTCAATTTCAAAATTATTTGAAAACACCATTTACTTTTATGAAAATAAGAGAAAAAATGATCTTTTATCAATTTTTTTTTTCACACACACAAACCCATCAATAAATCATGGAATTTCATTTACAAAACAATTTATCAAAACTATTACAATGCAGTTCTACCAACATAGGCTAGAGACGGAACCACCAACCTAAAATTCGGGTCGCACATGCCTGAAATAGGATCCACTAACAAGGAAGAACACAATGAAGAAAAAGAGTCCTAATAATCAATCCACACATATCATAATTGATTCAATTTTTTTGTAAGGGTTAATGAAGAGGAAAGATCATTACATACCTCAAAGAAACTCACACATGACACCACAACCAAAGAAAGGGTTAGCCTCTGGGGGAAAATCAAACAATGTATCTAGAAAAGAATATAAAGAATCATCATCTTAAATTAAAAAATTTGATAATGAAATAAAAAAACATTACTGCGATAAATGGAAACAAATAAACAGAAAATATTACTCACCTAAAGAGATTCACCATAACCAAAATAACAATCCATCATAAAAAAATAATTAAGAAGGACCAGAGGTCTCTAAAATCTCTTAGGAGAGATCCTAAGTTGAGAGACAAGATCTTATTGATGAATAAATGAGGAATCATCCATGAAACACCTTAATTACTAAAACCTTTGAGAATTTCATGACATTTAATACCCTTACACATCATGTAATCCATGATACTTAAGTACACCCAAAAAAACCATCACCTTTTTATTAAAAACATGAATTTTACCATTACACATCGTGAACCAAATACACAACATGTATTCCTATAAATATTTGTAATTAAGTCATAAAATCTACGCTAAGACCATTACACAATGCTTAAACACATTACACGATGTGTATTTCCCTTGAAGACTGTGAAAATTCCACTTTTCAGTAGAAAACCACAAAAAAACCTTTGGAATTCTATGAACTCCGGGAGAACCCAAAAAATCATTACAAATTTATACCAAAAGTCCATTAATTCAAACAAAAATAAATCCATGAACTTTAGACAATTTTACCTAGTAAATGATCTCCATCCTTGGGAGTCCCAAGATGTGACCAAAAAAATAGGAAAACAAATTAAGAGAATAGAAATATCTGAAATAGGGTAACAAGATGTTACAAAATCCCCACTATAAGACTTTCTATCCCCAAGAAGTCATGTGGAAGAATGATATATGATAAAGAGGTGAGGTAACTACTCCCTCATCAATGACTCGCGATCCCAAGTCTCATGAGAATCTGATCCGTACCTCCACATCACTCTGACCAATGTAATCAACTTCCATGCAAGACTTTCACTTGAGAGTCAACGATCTCCACTGGATTCTACACAACATAAATGTTTGGATCTAACTAAACCTATTACCAATTCAAAATTTTAGAGGGACCAGGATGGTGTTTACTAAGTCTTAATATGTGGAAAACATCATGAATATCTATCAACATAGCCAAAAATTCCAACCGATAAGTAACCCTCCCAAGTCATCCAGTTACCTCAAATGGTCCAACATATCTCAGAACAAAATTTCCCCATTTTCTAAGATGATGGTAACCCAACCAAGGAGAAACTTTTAAAAAAACCTATCCACCTATAGAAAACTCTAAAGGATGATGCTGCTGATCTATGAAATCTTTATGTCGACTCTGAACTATAACCATATACCGATGTATATCCTAAATCCTTACTGATGTCTCTTAAACAAGACTCAGTCCCACCAAATATTCTTCACCCACCTCTTCCTAATAAAGTGGTGATATGAACTAATGACCATAAAAATCTTATAAAGGATCCATTCAAATCAAATAATGACAATTTTTATTATAAGAAAAGACAAATAGTACCATATGGCTATCCTAAGATCCAACAAAATCCAAGACACATGCATGAATCATTTCCTTGAGTACCTATGCAACATGCTCTGTCTGACCATCTGTATGTGGATGATAAGATGTACCCATCCTGACCCGAGTCCCCATTTCCTTCTTGAGACTCCTACAGAACCTCAAGGTAAACCTAGGATACCTATCTGAAGAAATGGAATAAGTAACCCCAGGTATCCTCACAATCTCCTACACATATAGCTTACCCATATTTTCAACTTTTGTAGCGGCCTTGATCGAAATAAAGTGAGATGACTTTATCAACTGATCAATTAACAACTAGATAGAATTTCTCCCTTGGGGGGTCTGTGGTAATCTAAAAATGAAATCCATGGATACCTCATCCTATTTTCAAACTTGAACCGAATGAGGCCACATAAAACCAAAAGGTTTCAAATTCTATGCCTTTATCTATTGATAGGTGTAACAATGGGACCCATAATCAGTAATGTCATGTTTCAAACCTAGCCACTAGAATCACCATATCATTTTATAATACATCTTTATAGTGACTGGATGAATGAATCATAAATAACTATGATTTTCAAACAAAACTGATCTCATCAAAGATGATGGGACAAAAAACCGATCCCTAAATTGGAGAATACATTCAAAAGAGAGAGACCTACCAGAAACAGTCTCCCCACCATAAAGGGTTTCCTAATTTATCTAAACTCTTCATCTTACTACTGAATCCACAAAATGGACTCCAAGGGAGATGATGATAACTGAATACTAGAAAAAACTATAACTAAAACATCCTATGGAGCATCCAAGAG
The DNA here is from genome assembly GCA_963277665.1 of Viscum album. NCBI lineage: Eukaryota > Viridiplantae > Streptophyta > Magnoliopsida > Santalales > Viscaceae > Viscum > Viscum album. Next base: position 714,847,658 of record OY728128.1, on the reverse strand, counting down.
AAACTGATCAAAGAGTCCCCTAAGGTTCCACTCTTCCTTCATTTTCAGAATAGCCTATGATGGTACTTTCCTACTGAGAGTGTCTATCATGACATTTCCCTTCCTCGGGGTTTTAGAAATGTCAAAGTTAAATTTTTTAAGGTATTCCACCCACCTCATCTCTCTTATATTCAATTATTTATGATAAAATAGATATATTAGACTCTTATGTTCCAAAATTTCTCTGAATATCTTCCCAGAAAGATAGTGTGTCTGACACTTAAGTGCATGTATAACCATAGTAAGCACTAAATCATGAGAGGGGTAATTATTCATATGTGGTTGAAGATTATGAAAAATTTAAGACACCACATGATCATACTACATAATAACACCACAAAAAATTGTGCCAGAGGCATCAAAGAAAACCACACACCCCTTACCTGGATCAGGTAGGATCCGAATAATAGCCGATGTCAGAAGTCATTTCATCTCATAAAAAAAGACTGACACTTTACATCCCATATGAATTTCACCCATTTCTAAGTAAGAGCATTGAAAGATTTTTCTAAATTTGATAATTCCTTGATGAACCATTGATAATAACTAGAAAGACAAAGGAAGCTCCTAGTATCAAAGACATTACGTGGATCTTCCCAATACAAAATAGCCTTCACATTCTTAGGATCAACTAGTAAGCGATGCTCAGAAATCATGTTTCCTAAGAACTTCACTTCTTGAATCCAAAAAATTTAATTTCAAAATATTTATATACAAATGGTGACTCCTTAGTATTTCTAGAACCCAACCCAAACAGTGCTCATTCTCATGCTTAGATTTTTAATAAACCAAAATATAATCCACGAACACTACCATTATAGTCTCAAGATACTCATGGAATATCTAATTCACCAAATATATAAAAACTCTAGGAGTTTTAGTTAGTCCAAATGACACCACAAGATGTTTGTAATGGATTTATATTTTCCTTAAATACATATTTGGTAGATCAGACTCCCAAAAACTGAGTTGATGATATCCCAAATGAAGTTTGATCTTTAAAAACCACCTTTTCTCATTTAACTGATCAAATAAGTCATCCACATGAATAAAATTATACTTATTATTAATCTTTACCCAGTTCAAATTCTGATAATTTATGCACAATCAGAGTAAACCATATGCCTTATTGGCAAAGAGAACTTGGGATGTCTAAGGTGAAATACTAGGGTGAACGAAACCTTTTACCAATTGGTCATCCAACTGAATATTGAGCTTTTTAAATTCTAATGGCTACATAGGATAAGAGAGTATTGAAATCAGATGCATACCTGGAACTATGTCAATAATAAACACTACCTCTATATTTGGAGGAAGACTAGAGAAATTTCCTAGGAAAACATCAAGAAAATACCAAATGACTATTGTAAGATCAACAATAGAAGATACATTATCAGGATAAACTGCTAATGGAGATGAAAAACTCCCTAACTCTAGGTGGGAAGGTCCTACATGACCAGACCTCAGATCCCACTCTCCCTAAAACACCCATGAGATCCCATCGATTATAAGAAATGAGACATGCCGATGATAAAAATAAACCTCAACATGGTAATAAATAAGATAACCCATGCCAATAATGATGTCAAATAGATCTTGATCAAGAATTAGAAACATACTAGGCTAACTCCTCATCAAATATCGATAGCGTACAAGGACACTAAAACCCATGTTCTTTCTTTTTTCAAAGTGGTGTTGTTAAATCCATAAAAAAGGACATGAGATCCATTTTAAGTTTAATCATATCAAAAAATAGACTAGATATAAACAAGTAGGAAGAAATAGTATCAAATAGAGTAATCAATACTGAATATACACTAAATATGGTGCCTCTCACTATCACCAGACCTACATACACCTCCATCAGAAAATAATCTACTGCATAAAGGAGCTTCACTCCTAAGGCCTGAGGCTGCATGCATACCTATAGTACTTTAAGTATATGGATACCCAACAATATCGTTGGTAGATAAAAATCTGTGACCATAATGGGGAGTAGACATAGGCTAACAAAATTGCTTCAAATGACCATAACAACCAAAAACCATTACACATCTTCATAGACATAGGACAAAAATGCCGAATGTGCCCAACCCGGCCACACTGATTGCAAGTCAGAGTAAAACTACTTTCTATGACTGAAGGTGAAGAGGAATCCTTCTTCTAAGAACCACCACCACCACTCCTATTATGATCATGTTGCTTTATTTTCTTCCCCTACATGCCAATAAAACTTACAATGGGTAGAAGAGAAGGTGTGGAATAATCAATCTTTACTTCCATATTCTTTTTTTACATCATCTCTTGGTCCTCTTTATCTACATAGGTCTAAGGATTCAGTATAAATATCTATGATCTAATATCCAATCAAAATCATTTCAGGTACTTATAAGATTTTATTTGGTCAATATTTTCCACTTATGATACAAAATGAACCAGCTCTGTAATCTGATTGGTTTATGACAACACCAAACTCTCTCCTTGCTGAAAAGAGAGGAACTCCAAATACTTTTCAAATATCAGGGAATATAGAAAAAAATACTGGAAGAAGTGAGTATTAAAACCCTTATAGTTCAAACCCATATTCCTATATGACTTTACAGTGGAATCCCACCACCGCTTAATAGGAACTTTAAGTTGAACACCATACACTTCACCTTGATAATCTCATGTGTATCTAAGAATTAAAATATATGATTGATATTTTCAAGCCAATCCTTTGTCTCTTGATTTACATCCATTCATTTAAAGTACGGTGGATTCTCACATAAGAATTTTTATGATCGATCCCTATCTCCTCTAACAACTCTAGGATATACCTCAACAATAATGTTTTGGATTGAAAGTACATTCTGTTTGATAACACCAACTGACCACATGCTAACCTCTATAATAGTCTGATCTCTAGGCAGATTCCATTAAGGATGAATAGCTGCACCCTCCTATGGAACTCGTGAATGAAGTCTCAGAGTTATACTTATGTCCTCCAGAATAGGAGAAAAGATCAGAAAATAAAATAATCTTAGTTCAAACTATAAAACCATAACAAAAAACTGAGATTAAGATTGAGAACTCAAACTAAGAGACACACATCCCTACATCCCATGGTAACTTGAGTCTCCCCACAAAAAGAGTAGGTCATGTACTCACTAAAATCTACCTGTAAAGTCCCAACGATATTATCTCAAGTATACCAAACATCCCAAGTTAAGGAATGTTGAGAAAAAATCTCTCTTTGATACCAAACTATGACGAAACCAACTTGGATACCCTATTAAACTTTTTCCTGACCCAAAATTCCACATAACCAAAGGGAGTTTCCGATCCCCACAGGCTGGTGACTAGCACCCAGGAATCAAACAATAACTAGAGTGAATGATTTCTCCCAACCAGAAGCGAAAACATGGAATATATATACAATAGATGAAAAAATGGAAGAAATAAATATATTTCATAACTTAATGAAGATAGTGGAAAACAATAAAACTTAGAGAATTAAAAAAATACCAAGTAAAAGTGAAATCATTAAAGAATAAATAAAACAGGAAACCAACTAATCCATGTGATATCATGGGAAACCTCCGACCATATCACCATAAGTTACCCAAAACATCTAAAAAACCTCATTACCTCACTATGGAACCTTTCCTTTTATTGCATTAAAAGAAATACAAAGGTCTACGTACCGCCGAAGGGGTGTATAGGGTGTGAGCTAATAGGCTCAGTAGGATCCCACCCAAGTGTCCCATAACAAGTATCTTTAAAATAATCTGAACATGCTCAACATTAAAGAAAATAAGGCATGATAATTAGTTTACAGTTTTTGCATCAAAATCATAGAAAAAAATCTTTTTTAACTTTTTCCACATTTTCAAATAAAGCTCGGTAAAATAGTTTCATAGAATTTCATATACATATATCAAAGAAGATATATCAGATAAAAGTAAAGAATGTATCACATATCATATCAAATCCATGGAAGTACAATTCAAATAGTACATACCAAAATCACAGGTCACATCACACCAAGGATAACTCCAGTTTAAGATATCTAGGACACTTTCACCCTCCAATATAGACAATAATGTATGCATCAAGACCCTAGAAATATGCATTGAATCTAGGAATTATAGGAACACCCTAGAAAGTAAACCTCCCAACAGTGTCTATCAGTTCCCTTAAACAATAGGCCTAAAGAGAAGGATAACACCCCATGAGTGAACCCACAATAGTATCAATGGATAAGGACTATTACTAAACCTTCCACCCAAGTACCAAAGTATTCCCACATAATATATTTTCAAAACCAATTAATCAAAACAATTCTTTGAAAACTATTTCATAAATGAATTTCACAATGCTTTGAAAACACCTATTCCTTTTACCAAAATAAGGTAAACACCATCTTTTATCAAAAACCATTTTTCACACACAAAAATACATCAATAAATCATGAAATTTTATTTACAAAATAATTTAACAAAACAAGATCAAAAAATTTCATCCAACATAATATAGAGACAAAACCACATTCCTCAAACTCATGTCATACATACTTGTAACAATATCCACCATCAAATAAGAACACAACAATAATAATAGAGGCCCTATAATAAATCCACACATATTATAATTGATTAAATTTATAAAAATGTTTGGCAAATAAAACAAATAAAAACATTCCTCAAACAAAGTTTGTGCCAAACCATAACCAATGCAAGGGTTAGACTCTAGGGCAAAATCACATGATAGATATATAAAGGAACACGAAGAATTATAATCTTAGATCAACAGATTTGATAACAAAATGAAAAAAAAATACCATGATCAAATTCAACAAAGAAAAAAAAGGATTACACACTCGAAGAGATGCACTGCACTCGAAATAATGATCAATCATCGAACGAAATGATTTGGAAGGGTCGAAGGTCTCTAAAATTGCATGGGAGATCTCCTAGGTTAAGAGCCAAGATCCTGTGGATGAATGAGTGAGGAATTAGACATGAAATTCTCCAATAACCACAAAATTTGATACTTACATGACATGTAATCCCCTTACATGCTGTGTAATCCATGAAATGTAGCTACGCCAAAAAACACATAAATTTTTTATTAAAAACATGGCTTTTACCATTAAACATCATGAAGGAAATACATGATGCTTATTTTATTAATTCCATGTACTGAACTCACAACATCTTCCCTACAACCATTACATAGTGTGTAAACACATTACACAACATGTATTTCCACTACATACTGTGAAAAGTAAAATTTTCAATAGAAAAATCCAATAACAACTTCATCATTCTCTAAACTCATGGAGAACTGAAAATCCATTACACATGTATACCCTAACTCCATTAATTCAAACAAATATACATCCCTAAACCTTAGGTCATTTCCCCCAACAAATTCTATCTATCATTGGGAGTCCCAATATGCACCCAAATAAAGAGGAAAACAAATTAAGAGAATGAAAATACCTAACATATGGTAATGAGATGTTGCATCCAAAAATGTAATAAAATTCATCCCAAATGATCCTTTATGTTAAACCTAAATTTTATATATACATCAACCTAACAAAGGGTCTCATGTAATATCATCAATATCCTAAAAATCATAAAAATTAAAAAATATTTGATCTTATAAAATGTTTTCCCATTATCAACTTAATATTTATCCATTAAATAATTTATGTAAAAATAATTTCATATTAACTTGGAAATCTACTACTAAAAATGTGGCATTTATCAGCACTAGAAAATTGCATCAACAATGATAAAAAAATCACTGTTAATTAAGGTGAAGATAGGGGGGGTACCTTTTATAAGTGCTAAAAAGTTCTCATAAAAGTCAAAAATAAAAATAAAAAAAGAATATATAATGCGGGAGGGGGGGGGGAGCTTTTAACAGTGCTTGAACCCCATTTATCAATACTAGGTGTAACCCCTCCCACTCTCCTGCATGCTGCCCTTGCCCGCACATCCCCCACATGCCCGCGCGCACCTCCTTGCTTCCACCCGAACTCAAACCCGCGACCTCCCCCCTTGCGCGCCTGCACCTTTACCACTAAGCCATTTCGTTTTTGTCTATTTAATGATATATCTATTTATTTATATATATAGTTATATTTATTCATATATTAATATAGATTCATATTAAGATAAATATATTTAGTCATATTAATACTTATATATTTATTCATATATTAATATAAATATATTTATTCATATACTAATATTTATTTATATATATATAGTTATATTTATTTGTATATTAATATAAATTCATATTAATATAAATATATTTAGTTATATTAATACATATATATTTATTCATATATATATATATATATTTATTCGTATATTAATATATATATATGGTTATATTTTTTCGTAAATTAATATATATTCACATTAATATAAATATATTTAGTTATATTAATACATATATATTTATTCATATATTAGTATATATATATATTTATTCATATATTAATTTATATTTATATTTATTTATATATATATATTTTGTTATAATTTTTTATCCATATATTTATTTGTATATTAATATATATTTATAAGATTAGTTTTAAATACATTTATAAAATATGTTTTTATGTGTGTTTATAAGTAAATAAATAAATAAATAAATACATATATACAACACACACACACAGACACACACACACACACATTTACGAATAAATACATATATATGTGTATTTAAAAATCATAGAATTTTAAAACGACCATAACTTCTAATCCAGAAGTCCATTTCAACTCCAAAACCACTAAAATCGAAGAAAATGAAACAATATTAGATATGATATGTGGTATATGCCTAGCAGACATATGTATCAGAAGTTATACCTGTTTGAATGTTAAAAAATCGGGGTATCCCGGCTAAAAACTCAATTTTATAGGAATTTTGGGAATTTTGGGTCTAAAAAAATGTGACAAAAGGTTCCCTTTGGTAACTACATGTAGATATCGTCTCAAGCTTCAATTTGATATGTTGTAGATCTCAAACAGACACCCGGATCAAAATTTATGTTCGTTTGAAGATTGAGTTACATTTTCAACTTATTTTAGATCTTTTATTATTTTTTTTGATTTTTTGTGCCTTAAAATTGTTAGTAAATTATTATTAATCGATGATAATTAGAAAATTATTAATTAATTATCCTTTTTAAAATATTTTAAATCCATTTTCACTAAATTTATTATATATTAAATGTAATAGTCTATTTATACTTATCTTAAACATATTTAAAAAATATATATTATATTTATATCAATATAAATATAAATATAAAACAATATATTATTTTTCATGATTTTTTTTAAAAAATATAAACTTTATTAATTCTTGGAAAAAGCGCTAATAAAGTCCCCTTTTATCAGTATTACTAAAAAAAGAACTGATAAAGGAGTCCCCTTTATCAGTGCTAAAAAAGTGCTAATATATGGGGGGCCTTTATCAGTGCTAAAAAATCACTAATAAAGGGTAACTTTTAACAACTCTTTTTTAGTGCTATTAAAAGTGCCCCTTTATTAGCACTTTTTTTAGTGCTGATAAAGGCCCCCCATTTGTCAACGCTTTTTTTAGCACTGATAAAGGGTGAAGTTGGGGAACCCCAGTTTTGTGGTAGTGATCACATTGGATAGTGGTAGGTGATTCACCCTTATTAGCATTTTTACATGGGTTCAAGCCCTATGGACTTGTCGGATTTGACGGGTTGTCTACTGACATGCAAGTTATCCTTCTTATAAAATTATATTAATATAATTCCCATAAAATTCCTAAAAATATGTTGAAAATCCTTTAAAATAAAATTAATCATCAAATCAATTTTCAATCCCATGGAGAGCAACATGATAAAACATATGTTCCCAAATTTTAATAACCCATAATTACCTCTTCATAAAAGATCGAATAAAACCAAAAGGTTATCAATACCTTTAAATTTATGTCTAAAAAATATAAAATCATTATTACTCAAATAACATTCTCAGTAAATCATATAATAAATTAAATGGTTTTATTTCTATAAATAATTCCCAAAATACACTTAATCATCTTAGAATTTAGTTACTAAAAACCTCAAAAGTGGTATCTTTTCCTTTAAACTTATGATCAACCTTAGACTTATTAAACCATGATGGTACATAAAAATATGAAACTATAATAATATAAATCAAAAACCTAGTTTCTTCGGGGAATGTTCTCAAAGTATCTCATAGGGTTGTGCTCCCTAATATATGTTTTTCATAAATCTAGTTCCAAAGGTCTCCACAAAACTTTATCTGATACAAACTAAAAGGACCCTGAATCTAGTATCCTAGAGCTAGTGGTTACTTTATTACATTATCATAAGATACAAGTGATCACATCCTATGGGTTCAAATAGCTTAGTAGTATTGGTAAACTAGATACATACTTGAATATCACATTATATTTTAAAAAATAAATTACAACATAGTGAAAGTAAATATTATTCATTCTTGAAATCATTCAATGATTTATTCTTCATATATTGTTGAAAGGAAAAAAAATAATGGTGAGATAGAATGATCAGTAAGGGATGTGTACAATGGAATCTATCATGAGTAAATTTGGAATATTAAATATGAAAAGGTAAATAACTATAAACACATTCCATTTAATTAATAACTCAATCATGAAGAATAATATGGTAGGAATAATTGATGAAAAAATATTGGCATATTAATAATCACATGATCTTGAAACTAATCCATGGATATCATAACTATTAAAATAATAACCTGGATATCAATAACTAATCTCATAATGATGTAAATCATAAACATACCATCAAAGCCACGTGCCAATAAAACTTATATAAATGGGTGTGGCCTCAGCTAAATACCCAAACTACTTTATCTTATTAGACCTACCAATGCATTGAGGAGTTATAGTGGGACCCTACAATCTATTACTAAGTCTAATACATTCTTCATTAGAAAGGGTATAATAACAATTCAATACATAATCAATATAAATATCCATATCTAAATACTAGCATATAAAATGTTAACACTTTCCACAATTTAACTGATCATAAACCATCTATAGGAAGATTAAGGATGATATCATTACAATATATCTCTAGTGGATCAAAATTTAAATAAATGGTTATTGTCATTGATGAATATAAATACTATTAAAATATCATTAAAAAAATTCTTGATGAAAATACCATTTTCACTTTGAATTCTCTTTTAAAAACTAAAAATTCCTAGAATATTAGGAAAAAAATTTTCTTTAAAAAAAATCATGGAAAATTTTATAATAAGCTTCAAAGCACTGGAAAATTGTGTTGTAGGAAAATTCCAATCATATCATATAATTTAAAAAACACAACTTTCATACTTTTTTAAGAAAATTAAAAAAGAAAATTGTTTGTAAAATGAATGAAAGATTCATTTTTAAAGAATTTTTGTAAAATTAAAACATGAGTAAAAATGTATTTAATAAATTGTTGGAGAATAGTAAAATTATTCTTTAATTTTTTTTTTGGAAAATATGGATATGGAAAAAAGTATGCATGAATGAGTATAAAAAAAGTTGGTTTTCCTTGAAATCATTATTTTGGTCTCTTGAGTATTTGAAAGAACAAATTGAAAGGTAAACTTATAATTTTCATAAATAACCAAAGGGGAAGAAAATATATTTTTTTTAAGATAGAAATATCAAATAATTATCCCAATGAATATTTAAACAAAAACAATCTCAAATAATGATGACATTGTGAAATAAACCCTGAAGGTTCCTGGCTTAGTGGAAGCTTGTGGGTGGATGTGCCCACTTGGATTTTTGTCATTAGTAGGGATCAATCCGGGATCAATACGACAATAAATGCCAGACTCCATGGATCAAATCACAAAAAAAGACAAAGAATAAGAATAGTCTCAGAACCACAAAAGAGGACCGTCATAGGTTGATTATAATTAATTTAATTAATTGAAAAGAAGTACCTTTCTGGATGTTCTTTCTTCGTTGATATTATTGATCACGTTATGATGTGATTCGTCGTTTCATAACAGAATCCATGTGTAGACTTCCTCTAGCGGTGATCCACACGTGCACCATGTATCTCTGGTCTTCGCCAAAGGAATATCCGGGTGCTAGCGTGGAGAAGCCTTTGCTTACGTTGTCTGCCTTAGATCACCTTGATCTGATGGAGGTGGATCTCTCTCAGTCTTGAGAGTGTTCTTGGATGAAGGAGTTCTTTCGGTCTTGAGGTAATTCTCCAGAATTGTTGCGCACAACGATTCTCTTGGGAAAGGAGTTGGGGTTTTGAGGATATTTATAATCGGGTTTGAGGTTGTGAAGTTATGATAATAAATAAACGCATTACGCATTTTATTTATTTAATTAACTCTTTTGAAAAACCCCAGGTCAAGTCATTAATTCCTTGACATGTGACCACACTGATTATAATAAATATCATTTAATAAAATGACATTATTTCCTCAAAATACCAACCAGAAGAACTACACGGAGTGTAATCATAAATACACGACGTGTACTTTTTTTTCATTAAAAGCTACACAACATGTACATTAAATGTACACTGCGTGTATATCTTGTTTTAATTTATTCATTTTCTTTCCAAAATAAAAACTACACGGTGTGTACATTCAATAATACACGACGTGTACTTGTTTTCAATATAAAAACTACATGACGTGTAATTATTAATACAGGACGTGTACTTGTTTTCATTTTATTATTCCTCCAACATTAAAATGATTTAGGATTCCTTGATTAATTATTAAACCACATACAAGAATAATATTTATTATACTTGAGATACTTGAATACACTTAGTGTGTGACCCTCTAGGCCTCTTTCTCGTTGGCATTATGCGGGCCTGCCTAAAGTCCAAGATTACTTTCTAGAAACGGGTCAAGGCACCCAAGATAAAGAAGTTGATGCCGCATTGACATGTCACCTCATATGAACACTTACCGAGTAATGTAATACCTTTGTCTCAATATCTCATTAAGCAGGTTTCATGGCATTGTCATAAACCTATATGCTTGATCTGTCATTCTTTGACTTCTAGAAATAAACTCGTCGTGACACCATGGCCATGGAATTTGTTCGATAGTTCTATTTTAATCAAAGGGCCTAAGATATTTAATTCTATGAATATGGAAGGGAAAATTTTTTCCTTGACTTATTCATTAACAACATGTCATTCGTGACGCACCCAATGTACCCTAATTCCCGCCAACTATCTTCCTGACGGTTTTTGTCAGCAAATCTAAGTGCATGAGTCATGACATGAGTTAATGATAATCTTCCAGTCTAAGGACCATTACACACGATCATAGATAGCAATGTCTGATGACACCAAGACATGCAGAATTTCTATTGGAGGGTCTATTCTTATAATCTCTTATCTTGGATATTACCAAGTGTGAACTCCATGAGAGAGAGTCTTGTCTTCTTACGAGTACTCGCACATGACAGTCTGTATACTATGTGTCCTGTCATAGTATCTCATCCAACCGTAGAACTTTATTTAAGAATATTGTTATATTGTTCAAGGTTCTAATCATAGAGGGGATCTTCCATGACCTTATAAAAACAACAAATATTCCAGGACATTATTATATTATATTCATGCAAAAAAATGAACAATATATAATAAGTGTACATTCATGTAATTAAAGTACAAAACAATTGGTTCTCAGGATACTAAACCTAACAAACTCCCACTTGGAATAGAGCCAACTGCCTACGACTTTTAGTCTGCTAGACCTCACATGATGATCATGTTTCTACTGAGTCAAGGCTTTAGTCAAGGGGTACACCACGCTGTCTTCCATGGAAATACTGCTCACTGCAACTTCACCTCTAAGAGAAAAATCCCTCAAGAGATGATACTTCCAAAGTATGTGCTTTGTTCGTTGATGTGACCTTGTCTCTTTTCCAAGTGCCACCACTGCAATATTATCACAACAGAGTGTGATAGCGTGTTTACTGCTAGGTACTACATCCAGCTCTTGGATGATGCTTCACATCCATACTACTTCTTTAAGTGCCTTAGAAGCTGTGATATACTCGAACTCTGCGACCACACCTTTCTTTGAGCTCTTCTAGCTCACTACACCTCCATTCAAACTGAAGATGTATCTAGTCTGTGACTTTATGTCATCTTGATGAGTCTAGAAACTAGCATCTATATGTCCTCTGATGACTATTTCCTCATCTCCTTCATAAACCAAGAACATATCCTTAGTATGCCTCATATACTTAAGGATAGTCTTGACTGCCATCCAATGCCGGTCTCCTGGATCAACTTGATATCTTCCTACCACAATTAATGCGTAAGCAACATCTAGCCTTGTACATATCATGGCATACATGACTGACCCAATAGCTGATGCATAAGGGATCCTTTACATTTTATTTCTTTCTTCATGTGTCTGAGGACACATTTTCTTGGAAAGATGAATGCCATGTGACACTGGGAGCAATCCTCTCTTGGAATGTTCCATACTGAATATCTTCAGTATCTTGTCAATGTATGTACTTTGACTTCGGCCCAGAATTCTCTTGGATCTATCATGATGGATCTTGATTCCAAGAATATTTGCTACCTCACCCAAGTCTTTCATAGAGAAGCATTTATCCAACCATTCATTAACTGACTGTAAGATAGGTACTTCATTTCCAATTAGTAATATGTCATCAACATATACTATTAGAAAAATGACTGCACTTCTACTAAACCTTTTGTAGATACAAGGATCACATTCATTCTTAATAAAGAAAAATTCTGTTATGGATTCATCAAAACGAATGTTCCATGACCTTGATGCTTTCTTTAATCCATAAATGGATTTCTGCAACTTGAATACCTTGTTGTCATCCTTTAGAGTCACAAAACCTTCAGGCTGTGTAATGTAGACATCTTCCTGGAGGTTCCCGTTAAGGAAGAGTGTTTTGACATATATTTTCCAAATTTCATAGTCATGGTAAGTGGAAATGTCCAATAGGATTCTGATGTATTTCAGCATCACAACTGGTGAGAAGGTTTCATCATAGTCAATTCCTTGACACTATCTAAAACCTTTTGCAACTAGTCGTGCCTTATAGGTGCTGAATTTCCCCTCTATGTCCAGTTTATTCTTGAATACCCATTTATTACCAATAGGATTTATATCGAATGGAGGATCTACAAAAATCTGGACTTGGTTTTGGTACTTGGAATCCATTTCAGAATTCATGGATTCTTTCCACTTGGCAGCTTCTATGCCTTCAACTGCTTCCTTGTAGGTAAGAGGATCATCATTGTCAACCAATAATGAGTCACCATTCTCGGTGACAAGAAAAACATATCGCTCTTTTTCTCTCACCTCTCTTGTGCTCCTACGCAGTTCTTGTGTCTCTAGAACAGATTGTTCTTCCATAGGGCTTTGTGGAATCTGTTCTTGTACCAACTCTTGTGTATCTTGAGACTCAACTTCATCAAAGTCTATCTTGCTCCCACTATCTCTTTTAGAGATGTGCTCCCTCTCAAGGAATATGGCATGTTTTTCCACTATTACCTTTTTATCTAATGGGTTTTATAGGTAATATCCCCTTGTTTCTTTGGGATATCTTATAAAGATACACTTTGTGCCTTGGGGTGAAAGTTTGTTACCTGAAGAGGCCTTAACAAATGATTATCTACCCCACACTTGTAAATTCGATAACATGGATTTGCGTCCACTCCATAACTCGTATGGAATACCATTTATCAATTTTTTTGGTACTTGGTTTAGTATGTGTGCTGCTGTTTGTAATGAATATCCCCAAAAGGATAATGGAAGACTCGCATAACTCATCATTGACCTAACCATGTCCAACAGGGTGTAGTTCCTCTTTTCATTAACACCATTCCACTGAGGCGTGTAAGGATGAGTGAGTTGAGATAGAATCCCAAACTCATGTAAGAAATCAATGAATTCTTGATTAAGATATTATTCTCTTCTATTTGAGCGGAGTTTCTTAATATTCTTACCAAGATGGTTCTCAACTTCATTCTTGTATTCTTTGAACCGATCAAAAGAATCTGACTTATAACTCATTAAGTAAATATATCCATATCTACTAAAATCATCAGTAAAAGTAATGAAGTACAAGAACCCACCCCTTTCTTCAACTGGAAATGGTCCACACACATCTGTGTGAACTAATTCTAGAAGCTCTTTATCTCTTTCACCTTTCCCACTAAATGGGGCTTTGGTCATTTTTCCTTGTAGACATGCATGACATACACCAAGTGTTTTTAGTTCGAAAGAATATAAATACCCATCTTGATGTAATTTTGTCAAACATTTCTCATTGACATGACCTAGCCGGTGATGAAAAAGTTGGGTTTGGTATGAGTCATGTGAATTTACTTTGTCATCGATTGCCATTACTTGGTTTGGGTAGTCTAACACATAAAGGCCGTTATATAATTGTAACCTACTAAAACAAATTCTATCTTTATAAAAGTAGCAAAATTCATTTCCAAACTTGAAGATGAATCCATCAGTATCTAATATGGATACTGAAATAATGTTTTTAGTAACAGAAGGCACATAATAAAAACCCTTTAACACCAAGATCATTCTAGTTGTCAATGTGAGGTGGTAGTTCCGGAAAACTACAACATCAAGTCTAGCTCCGTTGGCTGCTCATAGACCAACCTCCCCTCGATCAATCTTCCTGAATATACTTGGTTTCTGTATTTGGCTACATATGTGAGCACCAAAAGCTATATCTAATACCTAATTTGTAGAAACAGATAGATTGCATTTGATAACAAACACACTTGAAGCTTCCCCTTTCTTCCTTGGTTGGGTGAAATTTTTCTTCTAGTGGCCCTTATTTCCACATGAGAAACAAACATCATCCTGTTATCTTGCCTCCACTTTGATATTCCTTTTATTGGAAGGCCTTGAATAAGCCTTGGGCTTAAATCTCTTCGCCTTCCTTTTCCAATTATTAACCATAAGGACAGAAGGATTTTCACACTTCATATCATTGTCCACTTGGTGAATGAGGATAAGAAGATCAGATAGATATTTATCAATGTTGTTCATGTTGAAATTTACAAAAAAGTTAGAGAATCTCTAGGGGAGTGATGTGAGAATGAAATCGATACCCAGTTCTTTGGGGAGTTTAAATCCTAGAACCTCTAAGAGCTTAATTTATCCAATGATCTTGACTACATGAGGCCCATCTGGGGAACCTTATCTAAGCTTGCTCTGAAATAGAGCCTTGGATATCTCAAACCTTTCCTGTCTTTCTCTCTACTACTATAGACCATGAAGGTTCTCGAGCATGATATAGGAATCCATGTCTTCATGATACTTCATGAGATCACTTGACATTGATGATAGCATCAAACATTGAACGTCAAGTGCATCGTTCAAATGTTGATCATAGACTAGGAAATGTTTATCACTCGCCCCTTGGGTGGGAGAATCAGGAAGTGAGGACTCCGGCACGTAAAACTTTCGTTCATGGCATTGGATAACCCGAAGGTGCCTAAACCATTCTTGAAAGTTACTGCCAGTGAGGATATTTTCTTTATCCAGAATTGATCGTAGAGAAAAGGTGGTTGAAGAGTTTGTCATTTCGACTCTAAAAATTAAAAGAGCATATTTATCAGTACTTTCTCGATTACATTTTATGAGAAATAATAAATTTTTATTAAGTCTTCCACTATTTTATCAAGTCCCAATGGCCATCACCATTGAACTCAGAATGTCTAGTTTCTTTGACATTCTAGTGTCAAGGATCCATGTTCCCCTTCACATAACCCCAACAAGGGTTGGTCAAGCTATTTGAAGGTATTTAGGTAGGCATGTATTTTCTAACTGTGAGCTTACAGTTCCTTGATCTCTTGAGTGGACTCCCCAATCCTGAAATCCTGACTTGGATTTCCTCAACACTTGCCTCCATTTTACAAAAAGTCTATAAAGGGATACTCCTCTTGATGTAAAATGTTTAAGTCAACCCGAAACTTTCATAAGAGCTTCCTTTATAAAAGTAAGTGTCCCAACAAGGGTTGGTCAAACACATAGTTTTATTGAGTCTTGCCCTTAATCAAGTAACAGAAGGGTTGGTCTGACTTAATATGGTATTTGAGTGATTTTATTCTTTATGCGTAGTTTTTCATTATCACATGCTTGTTAATATTAAGTGACGCTTGATTAAGTGATTAACCATGTTCTGATAATGTTTATGCATAGTCAGGTTTTTATTTTATTCTATCTTTGAATACTTGTTTATTTCATTAATTATGTGAACGCGACAACACATACGTAATAAATAAACCATGAAATCAGACAGAAATAAAATAATATGGCATGATCATGAGCTTCTATTGGTTAGCTTATCTAGCGGTTTGATAAGCTTACCTTGACCTAGGAAAAAACACATTGAATCGATGGTTCGTGTTTTGTAGCTCCCACCTGACCACCTTTTCATATTCTTGGGTTGGTTTCACCTCAGCTTCATTTTTGAACCGTCTCCACTGGCTTGGGAGATCCTCAATTACAGTGGTTTACATTAAAGAAACTATGGGCACACAGACCCTATATTTTATTGGAAGAAGGCTCGCAGGACAATGAATTTAAATTAAACAAATTTAAATGAAAAAATATACACATAAAAAGGGTCTTTGGTCTAACTCATGATCATATATAGCATGAAATGACATTTACACATATTTATAATTCAAATTCTTTTAATCGTTCTGTTTATTCAAGATAAGTTGCACTTGAATTCAATTAATTATGATCTTATAATTAATCAATTCTTTATCTAAAAATCCTTTTTGAATTTCCTTGAGATTCTTCTCATCCATATTCCTTATACAAGTCTTTGTACTTTTGGAGGAAACCTAGTGATATTACATTTTTGGAAAGTACATGGTGTGTAATATTTCCTACATGACGCGTATTTTTCACCCTTTATCCAAAGTACATGCCGGGGGCTTTGGAATGTTTTCTATACTTTGGAAATTTTGGAGTACATGGCATGTAGATTAATCTTACACAGCGTGTACTTCCTTGTTACGTGGCTAACATCCTGGAAATCCCGTGTACGCAGAACATGACTTCTCCTTGTACACGCTTTCACCTGGTCCGGATCGGACTACATGGCGTATTGATTTAACATACATTCCTTCTATTCTGGTTCCATACGCCGTTTATTTCTGGTCAAAATGGTGTAATAAATACTTAGGCATACTCAATTCACATGGCGTGGTTTGGCAGAACAGTACCGATTCATTGAAGCTAAGTACACAGCATGTAGTTTTCACTACACGCCATGTATTCTTATGTTGTACAGACATAAAGAGCGGCTCCTCCGGATGAGTTCCTCATTTTAAATTTAATAAAAATTAAAATTAAAAGTTCATTTCTGTTATGTGAATCAAGAAACGAGGGAGGAAGAACAGATCTCGTTTATTCAGTTTTATAGAACGATTTATCATGAATTGAATCAAATATAAATGCGTAAATTATCAATGAAATTTAAATAACTATAATCAATGTTGTAACCTCCTTCTGATACCAATTGAAGGTTCTGAGCATAGCGGAAGCTCTTGGGTGGATGTTCCCACTTGGCCTTTTGTCATCAGCAATGATCAATCCGGGATCAATACAACGATAAATGCCAGACTCCACAGATCGAATCACAGAAATAGAAAAAGAATAAGAATAGTCCCGAAACAAAAAAAGAGGACCATCACAGGTTGATTATAATTAATTTAATTAATTGAAAATTAATACCTTTTTGGATTTCCTTTCTTTGTTGATATTCTTGATTACATTAAAATGTAATTCATCATTGCGTCGTAGAAGACAAGTGTAGACTTCCTCTAGCGGTGATCTACACGTGCACTACGTATCTCTAGACGCCACCAAAGGAATATTCAGGTGCTAGCGTGGAGAAGCCTTTGCTTGCTTTGTCTGCCTTAGATCACCTTGATCTGATGGAGGTGGATCTCTCTCGGTCTTGAGTGTGTCCTTGGAGGATGAATTTATTTCGATCTTGAGAGAATTCTACAGAATTTTTGTGCACAATGATTCTCTTGAGAAAGCAGCTGGGGTTGTGAGGATATTTATAATCGGGTTTGAGGTTGTGAAGTTATGACAATAAATAAATGAGTTATGCATTTTTTTTATTTCATTAACTCTTTTGAAAAACCCCATGTCAAGTCATTAATTCTTTGACATGCGCCCACACTGATCATAATAAATATCATTTAATAAAATGACATTATTTCCTAAAAATACCAACTGGAAAAACTACACAGCATGTACATTCAATGTACACAACGTGTATATCTTGTTTTCATTTATTCATTTTCTTTCCAAAATGAAAACTACATGGCGTGTACATTCAATAATACACGGTGTGTACTTGTTTTCAAAATAAAAACTACACGGCATGTAGTCCTTAATACACAGCGTGTACTGGTTTTCATTTTATTCATCCTCCAACATTAAAACGATTTAGGCTTCCTTGAATAATTATTAAACCACATATGGGAATAATGTTTATTCTACTTGAAATACTTGAATACACTTAGTGTGTGACCCTCTAGGCCTCTTTCTTGTTGGCATTAGGCGGGCTTGCCTAAAGTCCAATATTACTGTCTTGCAACGGGTCAAGGCACCCAAGGGAAAGAAGTTAACGATGCATTGACATGTCACCTCATATGAACGCTTACTGTGTAATTTAATTCCTTTGTCTCAATATCTCATCAAGAAGGTTTCATGGACGTGTTATAAACCTATATGCTTGATCTGTCCTTCTTTGACTTCTAGAAATAAACTCATTGTGACACCATGGCCATGGAATTTGTTTGACAGTTCTATTTAAATCAAAGGGCCCAAGATATTTACTTTTATGAATATGGAAGGGAAAAAATCTTCCTCGACTTATCTATTAACAATATGTCATTCGTGACGCACCCGACATACCCTACTTCTCGCCAACTGTCTTCGTAACGGTTTTCGTCAGAAAATCTAAGTGTGCGAGTCATGACATGAGTTAATGATAATCTTCCAGTCTAAGGACCATTACACACGCTCATAGATAGCAATTTCCGATGACACTAAGGCTTGAAGAATTGCTACTCGCGGGTCTGTTCTCATAATCTCCCATCTTGGAGATTACCAAGTGCGAACTCCATGAGACAGAGTCTCGTCTTCTTACGAGTACTCGCACATGATGGTCTATATAATATGTGTCCTATAATATTATGTCATCCAACTGTAGAACTTTATTTAATAATATTTTTATATTGTTCAAGGTTTTCATCATAGCGGGGATCTTACATGACCTTATCAATGTAACAAATATTCCAGGATGTTATTATATTATAGTTATACAGAACAATGAACAATATATAATAAGTGTACATTCATGTAATTAAAGTATACAACAATTGGTTCTCAGGACACCAACCCTAACAAACCCTTAGTGTAAACCCCAAGATTTTATGGCATACCTCTTTTAAAATTTAACATCTTCGATAGTTTATACTTCATGCAACACTGAATTTAAAATTGTATTATACTATTAAATATGATCTTTGGAATAGTAATACGACTATTAAAAATAAAAATATGACTAATTTAATAGTATCTTAACCTATGAAAGTATAAATAAAACCTGGGTAAATTATAAATGAAAATATGGTATATTTATATCATGGAATAAGTTAATAAATGTTTTAAAAATGATAAATTAAGTTTTTTTATTTTTTTAAAACATATATGTTTATTTACAATTTTATAATTAATATAATAATTAAAAAAATTATTTTCACAAAATAGATTCATAAATTAATATTTTTTTTCTTATAATTATAAGATAATTTTATGAAACCTTAATTAATTTTTCAAAGTGTTATAAAATAATTTTATGAAACCTCCAAAGCCTTGAAGTTTTATTATATTCTGAAAATTTACTCTCCCAAAACTCTACCCCACATTTTTGTCTTTTTGTTCTCACCCAAAAGACCTCTTCAAAGTTTCTTAGGGATTTTCTTAAGGAGAGGAATTCAAGAGGTAAAACCCCTTTCATTCTTTTAATTTTCCTTCAATTTATTTTGTTTTCATATCCTTACTTTAACTCCCATGTACAAAGTGGACTGATAACTCTAGTATATTTTATATACAGAAATTTAATTATTTAAATGGAAAATTCACCATCAAGTCTCTTCTACTTTTTTTTTCTTTTAAAGATGAAATCATTGTCCGTGAGGGGCCGATTTACCTCCTTCGTGGACGACGTGTTTTCATTTTTCAATTTCACCTTCTAGGATAGTCATAAAACCATTTATATGGTTAAAAAATATTATAATATATGTGTTACATCTTATATAATGTTATGGAACTATTATATATACATAATATTAATCAATTAAAGAAAACTTGTTAGTGATGATTGAAAAACCGCCAAAATAATATAAGTAATTATCACTAACGTCTTATCTAATGATTCATCCTCACTCAAAATAACAAAATTAATTATATAAATATTTAATTTTATATAATATCATTAATAATATATAATTTCAATTCTATATAACTATTTCCATTTGACATGATCTTTCGTATGCTTATAAAAGTAAACCGATCATGAAAACCAAAGAAAAGATCACTCCCAAATGACAAAATTTAATCTTACAACTCATCAAAAAGACTATAAATGAACTTAATAAAATAATAATAAATAAAATAAATGTTTAATAGGTTATAAATTAAATTATTAATGAATATAATTTCATTATCCAGGATATTGAGTGCAAGTGCACAACAATTTCAGACATAACGTAAGAGTTTCTTTCTAAGCCTCCATTTTCCATTCAGGTTACACTTTATCTCTCTTTACCATAATTTAATTCTTAATTATTTTATAGAATTATTATAAATTCTATTTATATGTTAAAAAATCATATATCTAGATCAGTTCATCTTTCTTTTATGGTGAAATACAAGTTTTACAAGATTACCTTCTCAATTCTTCACGATAAGTAAACCTGATTATAGGGAACTTCCTGATTTCTTATCTATTTTAAAGTACTATACATAATATTTTTAAGAAAACATTATTTTTATAAAATCAATAATTTTTTCCTAAAAAAATATAGCTTTTCATTGCAGGTTTTATGCAGACAATTTTGACAAATACAAATGATTTTTCTATATGGATTCGTCTTTGAAAAGTAAAAAGAGTACTTCTCTCAAGAATTACTCGATGATTTTATTAGAGTATTTTCATATATTTAAACAGCTCTATTTAATCTTATAATTTATTGAGATTTATCTCTTATGATAATCATATACCATATTTTATTAAATTTTTTATGATTAGTTTGTCTATGGATGTGCTATCTTGATACCATTCACCAAACTACTCAGAATGGTTAGTGATTATGTTTATAGATTGGGGAAAGTTATTTATGTTTCCACCCATCCATATGAGAAATTAATTGGACTTACTATGTGATGGGAAGGTCCCACTATATCGCCTCTATGCATCATTAGGTCTCATGATACAAGACACATTTGGACTTGGATGAGGCCTTTCCTAATTATTATTAAATATTGATTTGGCCGAGACTTTAACCATTTATTTTTAGACGTCTTAGTCGAGGCATCGACGATATATTTTAGATGTAAGATATTATGAATTCCCTAATTATGATATTATTATTTTATATTTCATGTGATTATTCAACTAGTAGAATATCCATGGTTGATTTTATTTCTAGTGTAATTATTTATGACATTATTTAATCTGTTTTCATTCCTGACATATTCTACTCAAGATTATTAATTAATGACATGAGTTTTTGTTATTAACCATGCCTTATTGTTTATGATAACTTCCATTAAATTTATTACCTTTACTGAGAATCTGATATAACCCCTTTCTTATGTTTTATTTTTCCCTAGGATGTGAATATATTTATTATGAATTACTTGTAGAGATAATCTATGTGTTTATGGATATTTTCAATGGAGTTAATGTGTTTTTTTACTTTGAAAGTTGTAATGTAACAATTATGTATGTATCTGGTTTTTCCAAAGACACTAAACTATTCATTCCTTTGAGATGTGAACACTTGTTCATAGTACCAATAAAATTAAGTAAGAAACTGGCTTTGGGCTACAGAGGTTGGGGTCTCTACAGTTGTTATCAATGAAAGTTTAGTAGAAACCTTGGAAACTAGATTTATAAAAAATAGATTAGAAAATATAAACCTAAGATATACTTTTAGGATAATCATAGAATAAAATCATAGATTTTTGGTAAGGTAGAGATTATGTAGGTATTCCTAGCAATACCTTCCTGTCTGTATACTACAAGTGGAAGTGGTTCTAGAATAGAAGTACCTAGGGGTAAAAACTCTGAAAAGGTGCATCGGGCCTGACTCAGTGTAACCTAGTACACAAAAAATGGGCCTTACTACCCACCTTATTTGACACTACTGGGGGATATTCTTAGGATAATTCACATTTTCTTTACAAACAATAATGTAGGATTTAAAAGTAAAAATGTTCTTAAGGAATCTTGGTTTATGATTATGATATTAGCTATGAATAAAATTTCAATTTATGTGAAGTGTTTTTCTAGTTATAAAATTATGAATTATGATTCATACCCTATTTTAGTATATGAAATTGTTTATAAATAGAACCTAACGGAAGAAATGGAAATCGTGTCAACGCACGTATTCCATGTAGGGATTTCCCTCCTACGCAAGATAATGATGCTGGAGATGGAGTTGAAACTGGAGATGAACAAATTATAACTATACTGGGACAAATGAATCAGGTTATGAAAAATAACCTTACCCGTATAGAGTATTCTGATCCATAACACAGAGGAACAATTTTAGACTGCTTCATGAGACAACAACCTCCATCATTCAATGGGAATACAATCCCATTTGTTTTTGAGCAGTTGATAAGTTTCTTAGAGAAGATATTTATCACTTTGGGAAGTAATTAAATGGAGAAGGTTATCATGTAAATTTATTTTCTCTTGGGATGTGCAGGTTAATGGTGGTCATTGATTGAAAACATGGAGGAGGAGGAAGAAATATTAAACATGGAATGGATGGATTTTAAGAAACTTTTATTGAAAAAATACTTCCCTCAAGAACATTGAGAAAATATGGAGAGATAGTTATTGAATTTGAGGAAAAATGAGGATGAGAATGTTGATAAGTATGAATCCAAATTTATAAGGTTAGCAAGGTATGCTACAGATTAAGTACACAATCCAAAGAGAAATATTGATCAATTCTTTGATGGGTTAAAACCTTTCCTCTGAAGGGAATTGGTTTCCCAAAATTTATCATCATATAAAGATATAGTATCACGTGCTATCAAGATAGATAAATAATTCTACTTGTATTATGAATTTAAGGGAAAATAAGATAAGAAGAGGGTGTAAAATAAAAGAATGGATAAATGGAAGAATAAAAAAGGGAATTTTCCAATATAAGATACTTGTAGAAGTATACACTGTGGTGTCTACTTAAAAGAAAAAGGAGTTTTATACAAGTCTGGTAAGAAAAAACATCATGCTCATGATTTCAAGAGAAAGAAAAAAACTATTAATGCTCAATGCTACAATTTTAGGGAGACAAGACACTATAGAAATGAGTGTCCGAAGCGTTAAGGAAACTTTACCTAGAAAAGGCCATGAGATCAAGGGCACATTTATGTGATTAAAATAGCTTAGGTTTAAGTTATTAATGATGTGGTAGCCAGTACTTTAATCATCTCCTCAAATTTATCTAAAACTTTGTTTGATTCTAAATCATATCATTCCTTTATATCTTCACTATTTTTATTAAAAATTAAATAATTCCAATTCACCTTAGTAAGGGAGTTGTCAATAAATACTCATAGTGTAAACCTTATTGTAATAAAGATATGTCAAGCATTTCCTATTATGACACATAAATGTGATCTAATTTATGATTTTATCATCATAACTATGGTTGATTTTGATATAATCCTTGGTATGGACTGGATTTCAAAATATAATGAAAATATTTATTACAAAGAGAAGGAAATTAGGATTCATGATGAATTTATGGAATTTATCATCTTTAGAGGGGATAATTCATCATCTATGTCATATCCGGATCCACCTCTAGTAGCTCTTATAAATGAAATTCTTGGGGAAGAATAGAAAATATCATCTATAGGTGAGGAAATAAATCTTAAAATTGAGGATGTACCTATTGTGCAATAATACATTGATGTATTTATAAAGGATTTACCTAGACATCCTCCATAGTGGGAATTTAAGTTCTCTATTGATTTAACTCCTGGTGCAAGAACTCTATCAAAGACTCTTTACAGAATGACCAATGTGGAATTAGTGGAGCTGAAGAAACAATTAAATCAACTGAGTGATAATGGATTTATTCACCCTAGTGTTTCTCCATGAGGAGCCCTTGTTATATTTATCATGAAAAAAGATGGATCCATGAGGATGTGAATTGGCTATAGAGAAATCAATGCTATTACAATAAAGAACAAGTATCTTATACCTTTCATTGATGATTTATTTGATCAACTTCATGGATATCAATATTCTTTGAAGATTTACCTTTGATTTGGATAACATCAATTTCATGTGAGGAAGGAAGACATTCTAAAGATATCATTTTGAAACAGGTATGGACATTATGAGTTTACAGTATTATCATTTGGACTGAACAATGCACCCTCTATTTTTATGGATCTAATGAACAAAGTGTTTAAGGAATATATTGAAAGTTTTTTTGTGGTATTTATTGATGATATATTAATATATTACAAAATCTATGAGGTCCATGAGAATCACTTGTGGGATGTTCTGGAGACTCTAAGAAGAAAAGAGTTATATGGGAATCTTAGTTGATTCTGCGAAGAAAAAGGCAGTCCGGGAATGACCTACACCAACAATCATAATCGAGATATGTATTTTCATTGGTTTAGAAGGTTACTATCGGTGTTTCATTAATAATTTTTACGATTAGCTAACTTGTTAATAAAGATTACTCATAAATGGGTTAAATTTGCATGAAAAAAAATGTGAAGAATTGAAGAGAAGATTTGTGAATTCTCTGATCTTGACACTACTATCAGGAAATGGTGGATTTTTTATTTATATTAATACATCAAAGAAAGTACATGGATGTGTCCATATGTATAATGATAGAGTTATTTTCTATGAATCATGAAAGTTAAAAATTCATAAATTGAACTATACAACTCATGATCTTTAGTTAGAGCCATAATCTTTGCTATAAAGGTATGGTGAAACTATCTCTATGGGGAAATATGTAAGATATATACAGTTCAAAAGAGATTTAAATATATATTCACATAGAAATAACTCAACATGAGGAAAAGGTGATGGCATAAGTTACTAAAGGATTATAATTGTTCAATACACTACCAACTAGGTAAGGAGAATAAGGTAGTTGATGCATTGAGCAAGAAGGATCATGAAGTTATGAAAAAATGAGGATTGACAAGGATCCTATGTACATGGATATAGAAAAGATGGATATGGGAATTATTAAGAAAGGTAATAAATCTGTACTTTTTCAATTAGTTTCCCGACTATCTTTATTAGAGAGGATTACAATTTCTTAGTATGATAATTAGAATTATTAAAGGAAAATTAAAGCTGTTAATGATGGGAAGTTGAAAGACTTTGTGTATGAGGATGGAATTACGAAATTTGGGATGAGGCTTTGTGTTCCCTCAATACCTGATTTAAAAAGGGAGCCATTGGATGATTCCCATAGCTCAAATTTCTATATACACATTGGTAGCACTATTATGTATAGATAATTGAAGGAACATTTATGGTGGGATAATATTAAGCTTGAAATTTCTAATTATGTATCACGATATTTAGTCTATCAGTAGGTGAAGGCTAGAAGGAAACGTCCTAGAGGAGTCATGAAACCTATGCCTTTTCTTACATGGAAATAGAATGATATTACTATGTATTTTTTCACCGGATTTCCAAAAACTCGAAGAAAGAATGATGCAACATGGGTAATTATTGATCGACTTACCAAATCTGCATATTTCCTCACTATAAGGTAGATTTTACCACTAGAGCACATCACAAAACTCTAAATTAATGATGTTGTAAGACTTTATGGAGAACATATTTCAATTTTTTTTGGTCATGATCCATTATTTTCATTTGAAATTATGGAAAAGTCTTCAGAAAGTGTTGGATACTGAGCTTCATTTTAGTATTGGTTATCACCCTCAAACTGATGGGTAGTCAAAAAGGATGATCCAAACCATATAAGATATGTTGAGATCATTCTCACTTGACTCTCAAGGATTGTGGGATAAATATTTACATTTGGTAGAGTTTTACCACAATAATAGTTTCCATTTGAGCTTTCAAATGGCACCATATGAAGAATTATTTGGAAAGAGATGTCATACACCAACTTGTTGAGATGAAGTTGGTGAAAGGAAGCTTGTAGACCGAGATCTTGCAGAGGAAACAACAGAAAAGGTAAATACTATTGAAACACATATCAAAGAAGCACATAGTATTCAAAAGATATATGCCTATAACTGTAGGAAATATTTGGAGTTTCAAGTGGGAGATCATGTATTCTTGAAGGTATCTCTATGGAAGGGTGTTACAAGATTTGGAGATAAAGGGAAACTAAGACCTAGGTCCATAGAAGTTTTGAAATCCTAGAGAGAATTGGATCTATGGATTATCATTTGGCGAATCCACCTAGAATTTCTAAAGTACACAATGTGTTTCAAATCTCTTTGTTAAAATAGTGCCTGCCAAGCCCGACACATGTACTCACTTATGAGGTAATATAATTGGAACCTAATTTATCTTACTGTGAAGTTCCTATTCAGATTATAGACACTAGTGAGTAGGTGTTAAGGAATCATATGAATCAGATGTAAAGTTACTTTAGAAAAATCATAAAATTGAAGAGGGGACATGAGAACCAGAGGAAATTATGATGAAGAACTACCCAATTCTTCTTATGAGGTGACATTCTAGAAATTTAGAGAAAAAATTAATTTTGAAGGAGGAGATAATGTAACACCCACAGATTTTATGGTATGCCTCTTTTAAAATTTAACATCTTTGATAGTTTATGCTTCATGCAACACCAAATTTAAAACCATAATATACTATTAAATATGAAATTTGGAATAGTAATGTGACTATTACGAATAATGATATGAAAAATAGAGCAGTAAATTCACCTATGAAAGTATAAATAAAACTTGGGTAACCTATAAATGAAAATATGGTATATTTATATCATTGAATAAGTAAATAAATGTTTTAAAAACCATAAATTACGTGTTGTTATTTTTGTAAAATATAAATATTTATTTATAATTTTATAATTAACATAATGATTTAAAATAAAATTATTTTCATAAAATAGATTTATAAACTAATATATTTTCTCTTATAATTATAAGTTAATTTTATGAATCCTTAATTAATTTTTCAAAGTGTTATAAAATGAATTTTAATTTTAAAAATTGATATTTTTAAAATAAATGATGATTTTAATTAAAAATTAAATTTATCATATTTATAAAATTATATTCATAAAATAGAGTTAATTTTTTAATTCTACCCAACAATAAATGTTGAGGGTGTTTTTTTTGGGATTTTTTAAAATACTTGAATTTTTGGTGAATAGTAAAATACAGTAATTTATGGTGTAAATACATTATATGTTAAATACACCATTCCTTGAGTCATTTTTGATGTAATCACTATAAAATATAACCCTTTTAATTATTTTAATATATTTAGTGACAATTATCAGACTATTCATAGTTCTGAGCCAAAATAATAAACATGTGAATAAAATATTCAAAAAACACCCCTCTCCTCTATTATAAATATCACCCGTACTCCTCATAGATCAAAAGCCTTAAATTTTCCTTTTATTATGACCATTTCCACTCCCAAACCTCTCCCCAACCATCTGGTATTTATAGTCTTGGCTAAAAAACAATTGCAAAGCTCCTTAAGGAGGTTCTCATGGATAAGACTTCAAGAGATAAAAACTCCTTTTGTTCTTTTAATTTTCTTTCAATTTATTTTATTTTATTATCCTTTCCTCAAATATCCTATAAAAAGTTAAATGATAAATATTTTATCTTTTATATATTTAAATGTTATTTTTTCAATTTAAAATCCACCATCAAGGCTCTTCTCCCTTTTTTTATTTTAAAGATGAAAACATCATCGGGGAGGTGCCCATCTACCACCTTTGTGGATGACATGTTTTTATTTTTCAATTTCGCCTTCAAGGATAGTCAGAAAATAATTTTTATGGTTAAAAAATATTATAATATATGTATTATGTCTTATATAATGTTCTATAACCAGTATATATATGTAATATTAATTAATGAAACAAAACTTGTTTGTGATGATTGAAAATCTGCCAAAATAATCTAAACAATCATCACTAACGTCTTATCTACTGATTCATCCTCACCCAAAATAAAAAAATGACTTATATAACCATTTAATATTTTGTAATGTAATTAATAAAATATAATTTCAATTCTATAAAACTAATTCCATTTTATATGAACTTCCATATGCATATAAAAGTAATCCGATCATGAAAACAAAGGAAAAGAACACTCTCGAACGATGAAATTTAATCTCATAGCTCATAAAAAAGACCATAAATGAACTTAATAAAATTATAATAAATAAAATACTTGTATAATAGGTTCTAAATTAAATTATTAATGAATCTAATTTTATTATAAAGGACATTAAGTTCAAGTGAAAAACATTTTCGGACATAAGGCAAGGGTTTCTTCTCGAACCTCCTTTTTCCATTCAATTTACGCTTTATCTCTCTTTACCCAAACTTAATTCTTCATTATTTTTATATAATTATCATGAAATATGTTTATATGTTCTAAAATCATATATATATTATTTTATATCTATTTTAGGGAGAAATACATGTTTTTCAAGATTCCCTTCTCAATTCTTCTTGATAAGAAAACCTGATAAAAGGGAACCTTTTGATTTCTTACCCATTTTCAAGTAACATCCATAATATATTTTAAGATGCAATTATTTTTTTAAAATAAATTTCTTTTTCATGATTTTTTTTCATTTTTGATTTTATATAAACAATTATGACAATTACAAATGATTTTTCCAAAAGAACACTTCTTTCCAAAGTAAAAAAGTGTATTTTTCTCAAGAATTCATCAATGATTTTATGAGAGTGTTTTTATCTATTTCAACAACTATGTTGAATATTGTTATTTATTGAGATTTATATATTATCACTATCATCTATAATATTTTATTAAATGGTTTTTGACCAGTTTGACTGTGGATGTTCTATCATGATACAATTCTCCATACTACTCAGAATGGTTAGTGATTATGTTTACAGATTGGGGAAAGTTATTTATATTTCACCCCATCCATATGAGGAATGCATTAGAATTATTAAGTTATGGGAATGTCTTGGTATATCCCCTTGATATATTAATTGGTCTCATGAGACAAAATATATATGGACTTGGCCGAGGCCTTTCCCATATATTATCATATATGGATTTGGCTGAGGCCTTAACCATTTATTTTTTAATGTCCTGGCTAAGGCCGTGATGGTATGTTTCAGATATCTGACATTATGAATTCCCTCATATGATATTTTTATTTGATAATTCATGTGATTATTAAACTAGTAGAATTTCTAGGTTTAAGTTTCTGTCTCATGTAATTATTTGTGGTATTATTTAATTAGTTTTCATTACCACTATATTATGATCTACATTATGATTTAACAAAAATGTTTTTTTAGTTATTCACAATGACTTATTGTTTATGATAGATTCCACTGTATTTCTTACCCTTAATGAGCATATGGTTTCAACCCTTTCTTATGTTTTATTTTTGTCACACCCTGACCTCATAAGCCCTTTATTTTACTCTTTTCTCCGTCCCGATTCAATTTTTTTTGAAGTTTAATATTTTTGATGGGTTTAGGGCCGGTGTGGAGGCACCACCTCATTAGTTGTGACCGTGCATTCTAGCCCGGTGACCGTGTGAATTATTGAAGATGAAAATAATATTATTTTTTACATATAATAACATTATCCTTATTACTAAATTGCTGTTAATATTAATATTGTTATTATTATTTAAATTGAAATGAAAAAAATTTATTATTGTGATTTTTATTATTGAGTTGTTATATTATTATTATTTTTATTTTTATTATGATCTTTATTAATTAAGATAAAAAAATAAAAAACCTAAGGGGGAGGCACAACCCCCCTCATTTTCCTCCTCCTACATCAGGCGCTACAAGCATAGACCTCCCCTCCACTGGGTGTAGACCATGCCACCGCCTGTCGCGACTTCGTCTCCGCCTCACTGCTACTATCCTACCCCCACCACACCTCTGCCTCACCAATTTTATTTGGCCTCCCACACGCCGACCTCCAATGCTCCAGCTAGGCCACCTCTGGACAGGCCCCACTCCGGACAGCCGTCACCCCCTACCACCTAGCCTTGCCACCTCTGACCGGATGCGCTCCGGCCATGATTCCCCCTCCTTTCACTTGATCTGTAGTGCATTGGTAGCCCTACCCCAATGTCCTTTTATCCAGCCTTCCCCCGCTCCGGTGACCCATTGCTCTGGTGTGAACCCATCACCGGTTTTTGGAATATTGTCGCCATTTGAGGTGATAGTTTAATTATCACCGTTGGGTTGTGAACATTTAATTTAGTTTCATAATTTTGTTTTGAAGTCTTGGTATTTTATTTGTAGCACATATAATTATTTCGTATGCAATCTTTCCTTGCTGCACGTTTTCAATGTTTCCACCACCGTCTGAGGTGATGTTCCTCATACACTATTTTTTTGCACACTTTATTCAGGGTATTTTGGTTTATGAAAGTCCCTAGTACTTTTTTTGGTCGTGCGATGGTCCTTTTCGCGCTAAAATTTGGGTGTCGGGAATTGTTGCAGGGCATTGAGATCAATTCCAGGTGTGCGCATTCATTTTTCCCAGGTATGAATATATATATATATATCTATGTGTGTGTGTATATATATATCTTTTGAGTGTGTGTTTCCTCATGGCATGGGGAACACGTGCTTCGATTTAAAGGTGTGTGTCTATATATATATATATATGGAAGTGCATGTGTGTGTGCGGGATGTTTCTTTAGTTAGAAAGATTTAGCTTGGGAATTATTTTAGGTAGGTGTTTTGATGCCCTTTACTCCCAATTTAATTTCATATGGTGCTTGATTTTTGTTATTAAATTTCTGAAACATGTTTCACACTTTTATTAAATGCTTAGTTTATTTCTAGTAGTTATTTAGTGTTGGTTGAATTGATCACAATTAGGTTTCTGGATGATTTTCTTTTATGCACATGTAAATGCCCTACCTCTTGGTTTTGAATAATCATCATATGCTTTCAAATGGTCTTGTTAGATATCTTGCATGTTGTTCATTGGTAGAAATGTTTTTATGGAAAATTTTTTGTTCTTAATGGGTGGCTTTATGAAAATTTTCACTTAGTGGAATGTTTTAATGCTTTAGTGGATAATGTGTGTGTTTAGTCCCTTGAAAATGGCTGGAAAGGGTCTCTTGTCTTTTGGAGAGGTACTTTCCTTGAACTTGGTTTTCTAAAAAGAATTCTTTTCTCTTCCCTTACACCCTTATTTTGATAAATGGTTTCATTGTTTTCAAAGTGACTTAAGATAATTTAAAAAGTGTGGAAAGTCATGACATGTTTGGTGTTGATTAAAAGGTTATTGTTTATTTAAAGGGTTGAAGGACCATTTGGAACCTTTGAGTATATTGTACATGGTTTCAACTTAGTTTGGTAAAGCAGATTAGAAATAAAGGCCCGTTTGGAAAGTGTAACGTGTTAGTGTGTGCGTTTGAAACTTAAAGGCCGAATGAAAAGGGTATATTGAATATGTGATATCTATTTATTGAAAATGTTTTTCTTAAATGTTTTTGGTAAATTTAACTTGGATGGTTAAAGATAAGGCCCCATTTGGAACTTTTGGTATGGTTACTTGTAAAGGGTTTGATGTGTGAAAACTGGATGAGGCCCGTTTGGCATCTTTGAAATGTTTTTTGAAAACTCCCCTTGAGTTAGGTCTTTTTTTCATTGGTTGACCATGAGATTAAGGGTCATCAGTATGGGACTTCTTTGAATGATAATTATTTTGATCCATGAGATGAACACTTGAGGTGGCTGGGGCGGTGTCAGTTTGTGTGGTGTGTTTGATTATATGTATGAGGATTGTTTTTTGAATTTCATGGCACACCCCCATTATGAAATATACATGGGAACATAGCATAGCAAATAGTCTTACTGAGAATGATTACTAAACTAGTTTAGATTATGCACTGACTAGTGGCCCATAATAAAGAGATGTTTTTTATTATTAGTATGGGATTGGGTCCCTCGACTAGGCCAGGTAGGGTGATGGTTGGGTGCTAGGGAATTTTGACATCATTGAGTAGGGCATGCCTTTAGGATGAGTCACATGTATAGTATGTTCCAGTCTTCCTATGAGTTTCTAGGATTTCTCTTGTTTTCCCATTACGAGTATTAATTGTGTTATTTACCTCATCGTGCTGAATTCTATTTATTGTACCTAGTTTGGGTTTTTATTTAGAACATTGTGAATGTGTGGTTGTTTTAAAAAAGTATTTATAAGAATATGTTTTGGAATAAAAATCACAACCTCTTTGTTCCCTTTTCGGTATTTGGTTTTAAAATTATGAGGGAAACAAATCATGTGTTGTTTTAAATTTCTAACATGTATAGAAATCTATTTTTATAAAGGTATTTAAAAATTGATACCAATGGAATGTTTTTAGGAAAAGAATGGCATGAACTCTGTGATGATTTCCTACTGAGAATTTCGGTGCTCACCCCTACTTTATCATTTTAGTTTCATGTTCTGTTGATGTTGGATCACTATTGGAGCGAGCTTGGTTCTGAGTTGGGTGGTGACCTAGTGGGTCACAAGGTGGTATGTGTAGTTTTTCTTTCATTCCACTGCTAGTTTTTATTTTTACTATTAGTATTTATTTATTTACTTGTCTTTTATTTAGGGGTAAAATCATTCCCATATGTTAATTTTTTTTTCCTGGGACTAGTTTCCATCCCGGGAGGATCGGAAATGCCCCTCGGGACATGTCGCGGACCAGATCGGGTGACCGGTTCCGGGTTGACCCGAGCTGGTTTATGACAAAGTGGTATCAAAGGAAGACCTTATTATTTGGGGTGTCTGGTAGAAGGAGATTAATACTTTTCGGACTCAAGAGGTAGGTGTGGGGAGAGCGTCGTGAACTCTTGGTCACACTGATCCTCAAGTCGCCAGGGGTAGTCTGGGATTTGAGTCTCTTGTCTTGGGTTGTTTTGGATTGAGGGATGAAAATGGAGGAAAATCTAGTTATGTTGTGGACTCACGTGAGGTGGTGACCCATCTGGAGTCCAAGTGTCCGTTTCGATGTTCTATTAGTTTTAGTCCTTACTTGGGGAATGGATAACCACAATGTCGCCATTTTAGTCATAGACACTAGTTCCTCATTCTGATGGTTTATCATTGGATGTGTTTTGTTTTGATTTTAGTTGACCTGAGTGTGTGTTGAAATTGGAAGTGGAATTTTAAAGTGAAAATGGATTTGGAAAGGGATGGATTTTCTCAAATGGTTTTAAATGGGTAAGGTGGGTTTTTAAAAGAAAAAGTGTTTTTATTTGGAAGGTTTGGTATGTGTTTGGATTTGATAAAGAAAATAATTACTTGGACATTGATGTTCTTTTTGGAGGGTCACATGTTCATGGGTATGTACAGAGAGTACGTGGGGGAACTTGTTTATGGATGATGTAAGCAGGATTGGATGAATGCACATGTGACAGTTCGCAAGGGACCATAGGTGAGTTTTTAAAATAAAAAGGAAAATGATTTTTTGGGAATTGAATTTGGTTTAAAAAGAGGGTTTCAGTATTTTTAATGTTGTTTGAAAATGTGGACATTTTTAAAATTTATATGAAATGGGATTTTTGAAAAGATGCTTTTGGTTTTGATCAAGTTCATCTGGCTTCTGAGTTGGTTGTTTTGATATTGAGGTGTTTCTTTTGATTGATTTTTGGCTTGATGCCATTTTCGATTGTGTTTTTTTGTGTTTTTTTAAAAATTTGCCCCAGAAAGTTTCCCAAAGTTGCTAATGAGTCATTCCCCATTTTTGGTTCTTTTTGGGTGTTGCTTATTTATCAAGGTAAGCGAAGTTTGTTAAAAGTAGTTGTGTGGTTTTTGGATATAGTTTGTCTTTGGGTTGTTGGGAACTCCCAAGGGTGTTAAGGTTCATTCTATATTTGGTCTATTTGAGGGTCTGATTTGGGGCCAGTGGAGATTGGTCATCTTATAGTCGTTAGATTTTGGGGTGTAGTTAGTGGTGGTCGGATTTCATAAGGGTTCCCTATCTGGTGAGGGGTTCCTACCAGAAGAACCTATTTTTGAAAAACTTTCTTCGTCAGTGCTAGCCCCTAGTTTGTTGACCATTCTATTGTGTGCCACCAGTGTGGACATTTCAAGCATTCTAAGTCATTATCTTGCATCCCTTTGAAAACGTTCCACCATTGTAGTTGTTTGAATAATCATGAGGAAGGAGTTGGGGACTGGAGGATGCGAATGCCTGACTATGAGGCCAGAGATTCTTCAGCCATCAGGGCTCCAACCACAGGTCTTAGGGTGAAGCTATCACACAGTCAGGAGTTACCGAGGGTGTGAGGAACTTCGTCCGAGATCATGTTTTTAGATTTGAGGAGAGAAATATCCAAAGTTTCCTTATTGTATTATTTTTGTCATTGTAAGCTCATCCTTGTGGTGGTGGTGTGATGAGCTCATTGTACCACAATCCAAGCGGCCTCATCTGCTCTAAATATGGATTTTAAATTATTTGTATTTCTTCAGGGGTGTTGGGCCCGTGAATAAGCAGACCCGTTCTGATTCTAAGTTTTGTCTTAGTTGAGTTCATTAGGGAAATGTTTGGTTTCACGAGTTATTGGGTGGTGTTTCTTTTCCCCTTCTTGGTTTGAACACCTATACATGTGTTTTCTTTTAGTGTGTTTCGGTTTTGTATGGGATTCCTCCATCCTAGTGTCCTGATGTGATCATTTTCTATGTAATGGTTTTAATATTAGTGGTGGAGTTGTTCCGTTAGCATTGAGAAGGTGGGATGAGTTCGGTTTGGGAAGTTCCCACATTGCCCCCCCTAAGGGTGGTGGGTTCGGGTTTCAAGCTTTCCGTGTTAGTAAGTTATTGTGGTGGGTATAACCCTCCCATTTTATCCCCTAAACCTCCGGCTGTGATTGTTCTTGAGTTGGTCGGGTGTGACGTGTGTTGTTAATGGTCACCCTGAGCCTCTCGATTTCTTCTATTTTGGTCTGATCATGGACTCTAGTTGTGTCAAATATTGGCTTGGTGAATTTCTGGGGCAGAAAATGTCTGTGGTGGGGAGAATTGTCACACCCCGACCTCAGACTCCCTTTATTTTACACTCTTCTCAATCCCAGTTCGTTTTTTTGAAGTTTAATAATTTTGATGGGTTTCGGGCCAGTGCGTAGACACCGCATCGTTAGAGGCGACCGTGCATTCTGACCGGGTGACTGTGCAGCTTCTTGACACTTGAAATAATAAATTTTTGTAAAAATTATAACATTAACCTTATTAAAAAATTGTCATTATTATTATTATTATTTAAAATGAAATGAAATAAATTTATTATTGTGATTTTTATTATTGAGTTGTTATATTATTATTATTATTATTATCATTATTAAGATAAAAAAATTAAAACCCTAAGGGGAGGGGAAACACCCCCGTTTTCTCTCCCCCTGCACGAGGCACTGCAGGCGCAACCTTCCTCTCTATCGGGCGTAGACTAGGCTACCACCCGCCGTGGCTTCGCCTCCGCCTCACCGCTGCCGTCTGGCCCCCGACGCGCCTCTGCCTCACCCTTACCGTCTGTCCTCCCATGGGACAGCCTCTCGTGCTCTGTCTGGGCCACCTCCGGCCAGGCCCCGCGTCAGCCAGCCCTTGCTCCTACATCCCAACCTTTCCACCTCCAGCCGACCATGCTCTGACCATGCTTCCCCCCTCATTCCACTTGACCTGTAGTGCGCTGTTAGCCCCACCCCAACCTCCTTTTGTCTGGTCTTCTCTCGCATCGATGACCTACTGCTCCAGAACAAACCCCTCACCAGTTTTTGTACCATTTCTGCCATTCGAGGTGAGAGTTTAATTATCGCCACTAGATTGCACATATTTAATTTAGTGTTTTAATTGTGTTTTGAAGTCCTATTATTTTATTTGTAGTGTGGATAATTATTTGATATGAAATATCACCTTATTGTGTGTTCTAATGGTTTCCACCACCGTCTGAGGATATGTTCCTCATCCTCCATTTTGTTGAGCACTTTATTTAGGGTATTTTAATTTATGTAAGTCACTGGTACTTTTTTTGGTCATGCGTTGGTCATTGTTGCGCTAATATTTGGGTGTCGGGAATTGTTTCAGGGTATTGAGATCAATTCCAGGTGCACTCACACATTTTTACCAGGTATGGATATATATATATATATATGTGTGTGTGTGTGTGTGTGTGTGTGTGTCTATATATATATATATTATGAGTGCATGTTCCCTTATGGTGCAGGGAACATGTGCTTCGGTTTAAAGGTGTGTGTATATATATATATATGGAAGTGTGTGCGTTCAAGAGGGATATTTCTTGAGTTAGAAAGCATTGGATTGTCCATTATTTAAGGCAGGTGTTTCCAGGCCCTTTACTCCCAATTTCAATTCATGTGGTGCTTGAGTTTTGTTATTAAATTTCTAAAACATGTTTTACACTTTTATTACATGCTTAGTTGATTTGTAGTAGTGATTTAGTGTTGTTTGAATTGATCACAATTAGGTTTTTGGATGTTATTATTTTATGCACATATAAATGCCTTGACTATTGGTTTTGAATAATCATCATCTTCTTTCAAATGGTCTTGTTCGATATATTGGGAGGTGTTCATTGGTAGAAATGTTTTTATTTAAAATTGTTTGTTCCTAATGGGTGGATTTATGAAAATTGGAACTTGGTGGAATGTTTTAATTCTTTAGTGGATGATGTGTGTGTTTAGTCCCTTTAAAATGGTTGGAAATGGTCTCTTGTCATTTGGAGAGGTCCTTTCCTTGAACTTGGTTTTTTAAAAATAATTCTTTCCTCTCCCCTTCCTCCCTTTTTTTGATAAATGGTTTCATTGTTTTCAAAGTGAATTAAGGTGATTTCAAAAGTGTGGAAAGTCATGACATTTTTGGTGTTGATTAAAAGGCTATTGTTTCTTCAAAGGTTTGAAGGCCTATTTGGAACCTTTAAGTATCTTGTCCATGGTTTCAAATTAGTTTGGTAAAGTAGATTTTAAATAAAGGCCCGTTCGGAAGGTGTAACGTGTTAGGGTGGACATTTGAAACTTAAAGGCCGAATGGTAAGGGCGTAATGAATATTGGATATCTATTTTTTGGAAATGTTTTTATTAAAGTATTTTTGGTAAATTTACCTTGGATGGTTAAAGATAAGGGATCAATTGGAACTTTTGGTATGGTTAATTGGAAAGGGTTTGATGTGTAAAAACTGGATGAGGCCCATTTGGCATATTTGAAATGTTTTTTGAAAACCCCTCTTGAGTTAGGTGTTTTACCAATTATTTTGAGGCAAGAGATGAACCCTTGAGGTGTCTTGGGTGGTGCTGGTTTGTGTGGTGTGTTTGATTATATGTATAAGGATTATTGTTTGAATTGCATCTTACACCCCCTTATGAAATATACATGGGAACCTAGAATAGAAAAGAGGTTTACTAAGAATGATTATTGTACTAGTTTAGATTACGCACTGGCTAGTGGCACATAGTAAATAGATGTTTTGTTATTATTGATATGAGATTGAGATCCTCAACTGGTCCAGGTAAGGCGATGGTCGGTTGTTAGGGCGTTATGATATCCTTGAGTAGGGCATGCCTTCAGGATGAGTCACATGTATAATAGGTTATGGTCTTCCTCTGAGTTCCTAGGATTTCCTATATTTCCCTATTACGAGTATTTCTAGTGTTGTTTCTCTCTTATTGTTGAATTATATTCTTTGTAAATAATTTTAGTGTTTATTTGGAACACTGTGAATGTGTGGCTGTTTTAAAAAAGGATTTCTAAGAAGATGTTTTTGAAGAAAAAGCACAAACTCCTTGTTCCATTTTTGGTATTTGGTTATAAAATTATAAAGGAAACAGATCATATGTTGTTTTAAATTGCTAAAATTTATGAAAATATATTTTTATAAATGTATTTCAATATTGTACCAATGGAATGTTTTTGGGAAATGAATGGAATGAACTCTGTGATGATTTCCTACTAAGAATTTTGGGACTCAACCCTACATTATCATTTCAGTTTCAAGTTCTGTTGGTGTTGGATCGCTCTTGGAGCGAGATTGGTTATGAGTTGGGTGGTGAATTAGTGGTTCACAAGAAGGTATGTGCAATTTTATTTTCTTTCCACTACTAGTTTTTTTACTGTTATTCTTTGTTTATTTACTTGTCTTTTATTTATGAGAAAAATAGTTCCCAAATGTTAATTTTGATGCTCGACACTAGTTGTTATCCTGTGGGGATCAGGAACACCCCTCGGGACATGTTGCGGACTGGATCAGGTGACCAGTTCAGGGTTGACCAGGCCTGGTTTCTGACAATTTTCCCATGGATGAAAAGATGTTTATTATGAATGACTTATAGGGATAATCTAAAAGTTTATGGTTGTTTCCAATGGAGTTGCTATGTTATTTTTACTTTCAAAGTTGTAATGTACAAATTATGTATGTATATAGTTTTTTCAAATATACTAAACTATTCGGTACTTTAGGATACAAACACGTGTTGATAGTACCAATGTAATTAATCAAGACACCGACTCCAGGCTACTGGTCTTGGGGTCTCTACACTTACCCCTTTAGTTACTTTTGAATCTTAATCCCCTTGAAATAATAACTTAAAATAAAGATTTAAAAATAATATACATAATGAGAACACAGATATAAAATCTAAAAGTAGTAGTATAAACACTATATAAAATAATTTATGTTTATAACAATAAAATATGCCTCAATAAAGGAAAATTGAGATGAAATCCATTAGAAAGTTCATAATATTGATGTGATAATTAATAAATGAAGAGATTATGTATAACATATGTAAATACACATATTTTTTTTTGAAATAAGTCATAAAATAATCATAGGTAATTCCACACAAAATCTTGGCATGACATAATCAATAAAGAAGTAATATAACCGAATGAAAAGAAATTGAGTTATGGAACTCCTTACCTTAAATTCAAATTCCTTTGTATGTATTAAAAATTAATATATTATAAATATATATTTACTATGAATATATTATATGACCATAATCATATATTTCACACCAAATTTAATTTATTTATAACCTTTTATCCTATTTTTATTAATAATTCTTTATTAAAATCATTATTCTAGGTGATAATCGCTTTTTTTTCACATATGTTTTGGTTTGATAGTTTTGATACTTGTACATTGATGATGGTTACATAATACAAAGAACTTTAATCAAAATATAAATATCATATATACTAATTTTATATTTATTTGTATTAATTCATAAAGGTTATATATAGAAAAATGAATTACACCATTCATGGAGATGGTAGGTCGTACGTACGCATGAACATTGTTTTCACTTTTCAATGGATGGAATGAAATAAAGTTAAATAATAATTAAAAATTATATAATCATTATTATATAATATATATGATATATATTCATTAAGTATTTACTTAATACCCTTTAAACTAAACATAAATGAGAAAAAATTCAATCGCTTTGTAGAGGTGGTCTCCCACACGTACGCATGAGCGATGTTATCATTTTCCAACAGATTGTTAGGTAATATGTTATTTATGAAATTATAGTTTATGAATAATATTTTTGTCATAAATATTATATATAATCCTTATTTACATATTTATAACCATTCATGTAAAGTGGTGATGAAAAATGAGTTACACCGCTATGTGGAGATGGTAAGGTGTACGTATGCACGAGCGATGTTTTCTCTTTTCATAGGATGTAAAAGAGATGTAATAAGGTTTTCACACAATCATAATAAAATATTAGTATATTTATAACAATTTATTTATTATTTTAGTATGTTTAAAACACATTAATAGGAAGTAAAAGTATAAATAAATTTGAATGTGTCGGTAAAGACGATTACCTTCCATTCCGTAGACTTCCTTTAGATATCTTCTTAAGGGATATAGGGTTGGTAATTTAGAAGGTATAGAGACTATATAACTTGGATAAATTTATTTATATGAGTAACTAGTACTATTTGGTTGAGTTATATGGATCAAAGTAGTGTGAAGAAGATAAATGAGAGGCGTCGTCTTATAATTGGGGTGAGGGGTACTCTTAGAATTTCTTAAAATATTAAATCAATATAAATTAATTTTGATGTAAAAATAACTAAAAATTGATAAGAGTATAATATAATATTATTATGAGTCAAAATAATCTAATAAAATAGAATTTTGAAAAGTTTGGATCACCTTTTTATCCTCATTTTTTGTTTTAACCCTTTTGAAAATTACCGTAATATTAAAATTTTCTGCCATTTAAGGGTTAATAATGTTACTAAAAATTAGAAAACAAATAATAAATGGACCATGGTTTATGTTTAAAATAATATCCCATTAATTTTAAGGAATTTTATTTTTGTATTAATTTTAAATAATTTAATAAAATATTATTTATTATTAAAAATCATTAATGCTAATTTTGGATGTATTCATTTAATTTGAATTTTAAAACTAAAATACAAAAAATGGAATTAAAATACAATGAATTAAAAAATATATAATATTTTTTTTATCTTAAAAATTTATTTAATACAAAAAGTCACTCAAATAATATAGTTTTTAGAGTTTTTAGAATCATTTTATTGATTTTTTTACTGCCTCCACAAGCATTGTGTCATTGTTGCATAAGAATTTTAGGAAATTGTTTATTCAGTAAAATTTTATCAAAATTAATAATATAAAAAATAATTTATATTTAAAATGGGTATTCATAACTGAACATATCCTCAGTTTATCCTTATGTCAAAATTTAAAGATAATAAATCAAAGAGAATGATATTTTGACTTTTCTTTATATAAAATAATATAAAGGTTCAAAATCATGGTGAAATGGAAAAAGGGACATATATTATACCTTTTTATGATTATGGAAATATATACTCATCTAATAAAATGAAGGCAAATGTTTGATCCATATTTTTCCCTTATCATTTTATTTTTAACCCAGATTACCTGATTTTCCCTTTACCATGGTAAAAAAATTACTAAAGTTACTATTCATAATATCCAAAATTAAAAGGAATATATTTAAAAAATTTGGAAAAATTTATTCTAAATATATAATCCAATATTAAATTTATATAATTTTATGAAATTACTTTTCATATAATTGTGTAAAACCCTATGAAAAATAGTTTTTAGAAAAATGCATTTTTAAACAAAAAATGTAGATATTCCAAAATCAGGTAGAATGATGATTCAAATGAATATAATTATATTATATATAACTTAAAATTACCTATTTTAATTTTATATCAAATTCAATTCATAATGATACTTTTTAATGAAAATAAAATGATTGTTTTACAAAATCTATATTTTTCATTATTCACAGAAAAATCAATCTTTTCAAAAAAATACCAAAATTTATCCCAAAGATAATTTTGATATTATGATTTAAAAAATTATATCCTTTTTATAAACTAACTTTTATAAAATTTCTAGAAAATAATTATTATATTTTCTCAAAAAATAAATAAAAATCATTTTTAAAGAAAACGTACTTTCGAAGCATAAAACAACTTTACAAAAAATTGGGTAATTATTTACTAATAATTAATAAATTAATTTGTATTGATTAGTTCCTTAGTATATATTTAATAATTTTTTATACTATTTATACCTTCCAATTCTATGTCTAGGTGATAAATGTTACATAATAATATTTTAATAGTGTATCACAGTTCGTTTAGACTCAATGTTGTGTGTAACACAAGCTATCAAAGAAATTAAGTTTAATTAAATATTATTATATTATAAAATATTAGGGTGTTAAATTATACCCCCTTGAATAAATTTTACCCTCACAATTTCATCTCAATCATCAAAGGTTCAACCTTTGTTGAAAACCCACACCATAAAGAAGGATAATAAATCTTTATTTAAAAAAGGATAGTGGGAAACATAATGGTTACCAGAAATATGATATATTTGGCTTTACAAATATGAATAAAATTGGTGTGAAGTTAAAATTTATACATTTAAGGTAAGAATAACTTACAAGGACTAATAGAGAGTGATGGATAATATGGCCAGGAGAAAGTTAACGACCACAAAACCATAAACCGGTGAGGGTGAAAGACCATCAGTTCATCAAAAATTAATGAAAAAGTATAAAATTGTCATTTAAAGATTCTTTTCCTAAAGTTTATGGATTATTTTACTATTAATACAGAGAACATCAGAAAATAAATTTAATTGATATCTTTTTATTAGTAAAATTCCATCCTTTTGGTTGTGCTTAGATCAATTTCCACTTCATTTATTACTCCAAGAAATGAATATCCAAGTAGATTTTATATACCAAAAGAACTAAAATTGACTTCTAACAGATCAAAAGATTTTAAAAAATAATAAAAATCTATTCCTCCTATCTTTAATAAAACTAAAATGGTTAGTATAATGTAATATATGATACCCAAAATGAACAAACCTCCATATGAATAAATGATTCACTAATCTAAAAAATTCAACAATAAAACCAAAGGTTTAACATCAATAATTCCTTAAATAAATTACCCTATATCCCAAATAACCTTAATAAACTCAACTTTAAATAAGGTTTTAACCTCAAAAGTTATCTCTTTCCTTTCATCTTAAATCTCTAAAAATGTAATATCATTCATCCTAATTGATCCATTATGTTAAACCTAAAGTTTATATATATCTCAATGCAATAAAGTGCCTCTCTAAACATCATAAATATTCTCAAAATAATAAAAATTTAAATATATTTGACAGAATAAATTGTTTTCCCAAAATCAACTTAATATTTTTCCATCGAATTGTTTATGTAAAAACAATGTTATAATAATTGGGACATCACATAGGCTAGTGGTAGGTGTTTCACCCTTGTCTACCTTTGGTTGTGGGTTCAAGCCCTACAGACTCACTAAATGTGATAGGTTGTCACCCATACTATGGGTTATACTTTTTATAAAATTATATTAATATAATTCCTATAACATTCCTAAAAATATGATGAACATACTCATAAATAACATTAGTCATCAAATCAAATTTTAATCCCACAGTGATCTGTATGATAAAAAATATTTTCCCAAATTTTAATAAACCATAATCACTTCATCCTAAAAGATCATATCGACCCTAAATGTTATCAATACCTTTAAAATCATGTCCAAAAAATATAAATAATTATTCCTCAAACAACCTTCCTAGTAAAACATATATTAAACCTAATTATTGTTTTACCATAAATGCATCCCAAAATACTCTTAATCATCTTATACTTCCATCACTAGAAACCTAAAAATTGGTATCTATTCCTTTAAACTTATAATAAACCTTATAATTATTAACCCATGATGGTTTAAAAAAATCTTAAACTAACCTAATGTAAATCATAAACATAGTGCATTTGGGTAATGTCCTCAAAGTCTCTCATAGGGTCATGTTCCCTAATCTATGTTTTATTTTAAATCTAGTTTCCAAGGCCTTTAAAAAGATTGCTCTAATACCAATTGTAAAGACCCTGACTTCAGTTGA
Source organism: Viscum album (assembly GCA_963277665.1). Taxonomy (NCBI): domain Eukaryota; kingdom Viridiplantae; phylum Streptophyta; class Magnoliopsida; order Santalales; family Viscaceae; genus Viscum; species Viscum album. Next base: position 714,803,498 of record OY728128.1, on the reverse strand, counting down.
CTAGAGCTAGTGTTTAATTTATTACACTGCCATAAGATACAAGAGATCATATCCGAAAGGGTTGAATAGTTTAGTTTTATTGGTAAACTAGATATATACTTGAACATCACATTACATTTGAAAAATAAAATACAACTTAGTGAAAATAAATATTCTGAATCCTTGAACCCATTTAAAGATTCATTCTTTATATCCTTGGTAATGGAATCAAAATAAGGGTGAGATCAAATTATTAGAAAGGGTTACATACAATAGAATATATCATGAGTAGATAAGGCACAATCAACATGGAAAGGTAAATAACTAGAAACACATACCATTTAATCAATAACTGGATCATGAAGAATAACATGGGAGGAATAATTAATGATCAAATAATTCCATATAAATAATCACATGAGTTTGAAACTAATACATGTACATCATAACTATTCAAATAATCACGTGTACATCAATAACTAATCCCATAATGATGGAATGTATAATATCGAACACCATAAACATACCATCAAGTCCCCATGCCAAGACATCACACATAAATGGGTAAGGCCGTGACCAAATACCCATAAGGATGATATCATTACAATATATCCCTATTGGAGTAAAATTTAAATAAATTATTATTGTCATTAATAAATATAAATATAGTAAAAATATCACTAAAACCATTCTTAAAGAAAATAAAATTGTCACTTTGAAATTCAATATTAATATATAAAAATTCCTAGAAAATTAGGTTTTTTTATTTTAAATGAATCATATAAAATTTTAAAATAAACATAAAATCATTTTCTCATAATGAAGGAAATAGATTCCATTCATATCATATAAGCTAAATTAACATTCCTTTCCCACTTTTGTAAAAAAATTCAAAAAGTAAATCATTCAGAAAATGATAGGAAGATTCATTTTATTTTTTTTTCAAATTAAAAATGGGTAAAAATTTCTTTAATAAGTCATAATATAATAGTAAAAATATTCTGTAATTTTTTAGGAAAATATAGACATGGAAGAAAAGATACCTGACTGAGTAGAAAAACATAGTCAGTTTTTCTTGAAAAAATTATTTTGGTCTATTGAGTATTTAAAAGAGGAAATTGGAAGGTAAAAATATTTTTTTTTATATTTAAAAAAGTATATTAAAATATATTGGATTTAATATTGAAATATTAAATAATTTTCCCAATGAAGTCCTAAACATAAATAATCCTGAATAATGACGAGAATGTGAAATAAACCCTTACAAATTGGGAAACTTTTAAATCCTAAGATACATGAATGAATAAATTCAAATGAAACTTTAAATATTATGTAAATCATGATAATCCTGACATAAAATCTCAAATGGGTAGTATATACATCATATAAAATAAATTAGGTGCATAATAATAAAATATATCTCAATTAAAAAAAATTGAGATTAAATCCCTTATAAAGATCATAATATTAATGTGAGAAATAATCAATGAAGTGATTATGTGTAAACAATTTAAATATAAATAAAAAAGTGTAAATATAACATAAAATAATCATAGTAATTCGATATATAATCTTTTCATGATGTAGTCAATAAATAAGTCATATAACCCAATGAAAAGAAATTGAGTTCTGGAAGACGTTGCCTCAGATCCGAATTCCTTCAAATATGTTCAAACTTACAGTATAATAAATATATATTTATTATAAATATATTATATAACCATAATTATATATATATAATAACATATATTATTTACTTATGACAATTTATCACCCATTTATTAATAATTATTTATTAAAATCATTATTCTAGTTGATAATTGCTTCATTTTTCATGCATGTTTTTCTTTTGAAGTTTCAATCATTGTACATTGATCATGGTTATATAATCTAATTTTTTTAATCATGGTATAAATATAATATATTTTCATTATATATGTATTTTTATTAATCCATAAAAGTTATATATAGAAATATAAATTACACAACTCATGGAGATGGTAGACATTCATACGCATGAACGCTGTTTTCACTTTTCAATGGATGAAAAGAAAGAAATCTAAATAATTATTAACCTTAAAAAAACATTATTATATAATTTATATCATATATATTTATTAAATATATTCTTATTACCATCCATATTAAATGAAAATAAAAAAATCACATTGCTTCGTAGAGGTGGTAGTCCAAACTTATGCATGATCAACGTTATCGATTTTGAAGGGATTGAAAGATAAGAAGGTATATATGATATTATTGTTCCAAAATTATATTTATGTCATAAATATTATATATAATAATTATTTCCATATTCATAACCATCCAATTGAAGTGGTGATGAAAAATGAAATATACTACTACATGGAGATGGTAAGTTGTATGTACGCATGAAAATAGTTTTCACTTTTTTATAGGATAAAAAAAAGATAGAATGTGGTTTTAAAATAATAATAATAATAAATTATAAATATACCAATGATAAATTATTTTTTATTTTAGGATAAAAAACACATTAATATGAAGTATAATAAGAATAAAACTTAAAAGATTCGATAAAGATGATTTCCAATTCTTCAGTAGAGTTCCTGTAAATCTCTTCTTAAGGGATCTAGGGTTTGTATTTTGGAAGGTCCATAACCTATATAAATTGGATGAGGATTTTTATATGAGTAAGAAATAGGGGTTTTTCAATATATTTGTCTCAAGGTTGTGAAAATAAGAGAAAGGATATGTGTCCGTTTATAATTGAGGGGAGGGGAACTGTTAGAATTTTCTTAAAATATTAAATTAAAATAAATAAATTTTGTTGTACAAATGAATCAAAATTGATAATATTAAAATCTAATACAATTATGAGTATAAATAATCTCGTAAAATAAAATTTTTATAACTTTATATCACATATTTACCCTTATATTTTTGTTTTGATCTTTCGTTAACCCTTTTGAAAATTACCATAATATTTAAGTCTTCTAACCTTTAAGGGAAAATAATGTTAAAATAAAATGAAAAATTTCATATAAATGGACCATAGTTGATATTTGAAACCATATACAATTTATTTTATAAAATATAATATTTTTATAAAAATTGAATCATTTTATAAAATATTATTTATTATAAAATATCATTAATGTCAATTTTGGAACCATTTATTTAATTTGACGATTAGAACTACAAGACAACAATGTAATTATTATAAAATGAATAAAAACCTATATAATATTTAATATTTATATAAAAAAATCACATAACATTAAAATTCACACAAATAATATTATTTTTATAGTTTCAAAATCATTTTATTGATTTTTTACTCCTTCTACAAGCATTATGTTAGTGTTGCATGAGCGTTTAAAGTAATTTTTTATTCACTAAAAATTAAAAATAAATTACCATATAAAAAAACTATATTTTATATGAATATTTATAAAAAAATATATCCTCTCTTTATACCTATGTCAAAAATTTGAAGAAAATAAAATAAAAAGGATGACATTTTTCACTTTTCTTTATATAAAATAATTTTAAGTGTAAAAATAATCAAAAAATAGAACCAAACAGACATATATTTAAATTCTTGATGATTATGGATTAGGTGTACTCATTAAATACTATTAAATCAAGTGTTAGAGTCATTATTTAGTTATTTAAATTTATTTTTAATCTTAATTACCTGATTTAGCCTTTATCGTTGTAACAAAATTACTCAATTTACTATTTATAATGTCAAAAAATAAAAGGGAAATATTTACCAAATTTAGAACCAATAATTCTAAACATGGAATCCAATATTAAATTTATATAATTTTCATAAATTAATTTTAATATAAATGCGTAAAACGTAATGAAAAATAGTTTTTAAGAAAATGTGTTTTAAGCCAAAAAATGTGCGTATACCAAAATCAGGTATAATGACGATTCAAATAAAGTTAATTAGATTATATATAATTAAATAATAATTATTTTAATTTTATATAAACTTCAAATCAAAATGACACTTTTTAATAAAAATAAATAATAGTCGTAGAAAAATTATTATTTTTTACTATTCATTGAGAAATCAATATTTTCAAAAAAATAAAAAAAAATTACTCCCAAAGATAATTTTGAACTAAGAATTTTATAAATGATATCCTTTTTATAAAATACCTTTGATAAATTTTCTTGAAAATATTTATAGTATTTTTCTCCCAAAAAGCAATAAAAATCATTTTAGGAGAAAACATACTTCTAAAGAATAATTTTTTTTTAAAATTGAATACTTATTTCATAAGAATTAACTAGTTACTTTTTATTGAGTATGTAATTTATAAATATTTAATAAATTTTTAATACATTCATACCTGCTAATTCAATGTCTAGACGATAACTGTTAGATAATAATATTTTAATATCGTATCGCAGTTTATTTATACTTGGTGTTTCATGTAATGCAAGCAATCGAAGAAATTAAATTTATTTAAAAAAAAATATATTCTAAAATATCAAGCTATTACAATTTATATTCCACATTTCCATAGATTATGGGAATCTCCAAGACCATCAGGATAGACTTTATGATAAATAAATAAATTGATTTGATTTGAGAAATTTTTTCTTAATAATAAAGAATAAATTGAAGTGAATGCTAAGTAGTTTACATTTTTGTATCTACTGCATGTTTGGATGATAATGAGCTTAAACCTACTTGCATATGTGATTGGTTTCCTTTAATTTATTATTATTAAATTAAAATGATGGAATACGTTACATCCCCTCCTCTATAATGTATAGGACCAATGTATTCGTGGTTTCTTTTATATAAAACCCCTTAACTATTATATTGGTTCTACTCACCTATGTGTGATTAAAAAAATATGTAAATGATGAATCTACTATGAAATAAGAGTCCATCATGTTTTGGAGCCTGGGTGAAACCAACCCAAGAGATACATAGAAACACTGTTGGATTATTACAACTCAAAACATGCATGGTTACAAAAGTTACATCCATAGATTAAAGGGTTGGTTTATCATACATTAGATAAAAAAATCATTAGAAAAATCTCACAATCATACCACTTTATTAATTTTATTTCTTTCAATTTCAAGATTAATTATTTATATATTCTTTATCATTTAATAAATGAATTAACAAGATTTCGAGATGGAATTAAGGGATGATCACCTCCATACGACTTAGTAAAACTAGTTGGTGAGTGTTGAGGAAATCCAAGTCTATGATTTCAGGATTGGGATGTCCACTCAATGGATTAAGGAGTTACATATTAATATATTTGTAAATACCCACCTATGTAAATATAGTAAAATAGCTTTTCAAGACCAAAAATAGTTTATAATATGAGATATATAGATCCTTTCAACTAGAATATAATTATGATAGGATATTCCGAAACTAAGGGTAAGGGATATTGAATTTCAATAAAATAATAGGACATTAATAAATTAATTTTTTTATCAATGTTTTTATCCAAATAAAGTACTAAAATCTACTCTTAATATAAAATTGTAAATCCACATGATAATGAATTTATCACTATGATCTATATTATTTAAGGATAACCTTATAATTGGTTTGAATTTATAAGAATGGTATAGGTTTTTTCACATTATACTCTACCACGAGAATAAATTATTTTTGCTATAAACCCCTATTCTTAAAATGCTTGGTAAAGTGGCCAATGAGGAGGAAATATATATTTATCTGCAACACCTAGGTTTTGTAGTAGATTTCCAATGTTTCATGTTATCATCCATGTACATTGATCTCCTGAAACAACACAATGAAATGGATACATATAAATAATTATCTTAATTTGTGATATTTATCAAGGGAAGATGATACATCAGTGATATGATATATCCAAGGAATTATTCACATGCAATGATGGAGAGTCAGCACCAGATGGGCCACATGTGGTTAAGATTATTGGCTATATGGAGTTCTCAAACCTCTTAGGCTTTAAAATTATATATGATTTTTCACTTATCTCATCTTTCCTCACTACCTCATGGATTATACATTTTTAATTTGTATTATAATATGTGTAATAGTGATATGAATCCCTCAAAACTCATTATATTAATTTGAAAAGTTTATAAAGACATTATGTATAAAAAGTCTATGGTCCTTATGATGAATAAAAGGAAGAACAATGAAATGTACCCAAGAATCACTCCAAGTCAAATCCTCCTGATAACCGTCCATTCATGAAATAGAAGATATAAATATAATAAAAGGAAACAAATTTATTATGTTTTTTATGTGGAAAGATGAGACACTATAAGAAGAATTTCACCTAGTTGAATAAGCACATGGAAGTTTCATGTGAAATCATTATTGAGTGAAACCTTTACATATCTACTAATTGGGTATTAGATACATCTTTTGGTACTTACATATATATACAAATGTATAAACCAAGTATATTCCAAAATATTTCTAGAGGATAGATGGATCATCAAGATGCCAAAAAAGCATGACTTTCTTTCTTGGCTATATGGGACTACTACTTCCCATTTCCAACATGTACGATCTTAGTTTTGAAAAGTGTTATTATATACCGAGTGTTACCAAAAACATAATTTCTATATCGTACCTAGATATGGATAATTTTGTTTTCTAATTTGTAAATAAACTCTTGTTCTTTTATAAAGACAACATATGTTATGGTATGAAACATTTAAAAAGTGGCCTTTATGTCTTAAATTATAGAAACCAAGTGTTGGAAATTGATAATGAGTTAGTTCACATGACTCATATCACACCCAGTTGTGTAATCAATAAATAGGTCATATAACTGAGAAGTGATTTAAAAAACTATATCAAGTTGAAAATTTATATTTTTTGAACTAAATCCACTTGAAAAATGTCTCACTTGTTTACAAGGTAAGATGATTAAATCAATTTTTGATGGTCAGGATGAAGGAGACACAGATATTATGTAATTGGTACACATTAATGTGTGTAAACCTTTTATAGTAGAAGATAGAGGTGGTTATTCCTATTTAATTACTTCTACAGATGAATTTAGTAGAAATTGAAGTGTTTTTTAATGTGGTATAAGTATAATTACTTTGAAAAATTCCATAAGTTCAAGAATTAATTAGAGAATCAACATATTAAGAAGATAATGAATATTCAATATGATTGAAGTGATGGGTATATTAACCAATAGTTCATAGCTTATTTATAAGAGTTTTGGAATCTATCTTAACTCAACCATCTTTACACACCACAATGGAACAATGTTAGGGAAAGGAGGAACCATATTGATTTGAAATGATAAGATCAATGATGAATCCTATATATATTCCATTATACTTTTAGTGATATGAATTATAGGTTGTATCAGACATTCTAAATCGATTTGAAACTAAGGAGGAAAATGGAATACCATTTGAATTAATGTATGACAAGAAATACGTGTTTCCAAAAACTTGTATGTGGAATTATGAGGCATTTTTTAAGGAAATATCTGATAATAAATTATTAACTAGGGTACAAAGTGTATCTTTATAGTTTATTCTAAAGAAAAAAAGAGATATTATCTATATGAACCTTCTAATAAGCAATCCATTTTGGAAATAAAACCCATATTTCTTAAGATAGAGAACATCTCTAAAAGAGGTAGTGGGGCGAAGATTAATTTTAATGAATTTGATGCTCTAGACACACAAGAGTTGGTGAAGGAACATATTCTATAGTTACCCATTATAAAAGTTATTCCCAAGGTACAAGTATTATGTTGAAGCACTAGAGAGGATAAAGAACTAGAAAGATATAACTTTATAGTCATAAAATATTATAAATCATTATTGTCCTACAATAATGAACCACTTTTCTATAAGGAGATAATATAGAGATAAAAATATACAATATGGAATAAATACATGAATTATGAGATGGAATCTTTATATGAAAACCAAGTATGGGTTTTAGTCAATCCACTGGTTGATGTAAATCCCATTAGGTTCAAATGGGAATTTAAGAAAAAACTGGAAATGGAAGGTAATTTGATTGCCTATAAAGCATGGATAATGTCTAGAGGGTTAAAAAAATGTCAATTAATATACTATGATAAAATTTTTATTCAGTTTCCATGTTTAAATACATCACATTTTTACTTGATATACTAGCTTTCTGTGTCTATGATATTTGATAGAAAAATGTTCAAATAACTTTCCTTAATGGGAACATCCATGATTATTTCTATATAACATAACCCAAAGGGTTTATGAAACCAAAGGATTCTATCAAAGTATACAAATTATAGATATCCATTTTTGGATTAAAGTAAGTATCTATCTCTCATAGAATTTGGTTTAATGAATCCATAAGAGAATTTGTTTTCATAAATAAAAAATGTGATCCATATGTCTATAGTAAGTTTACTCAGAGTTTTGTCATTTTCCTAATAGTATATGTTGATGACATATTATTTATTGGAAATATCTTACTAGTATTATAGTTAGTTAAGGAATTTGTAAACAAGTGATTTTCCATGAAAATTTAGGTTAAGTGCCCAAAATTCTTGTGATTAATATCATTCAGGATAGATCTAAGTGGTTTCTTGAACTAAGTCAAAGTACATATATTGACCATATATTGAAGATATTTAGTATGGAATAATCTATGGGAGATTGGTTCTAGTGCCTCATGATATATATCTTTCCAAGAAAATTTTACCTTAGATACAACATGAAAGATAGAAGATGATTATTATACCTTACACTTCTATGAAAGGGTCTATCATGTATGCCATGATATGTATTAGACTTGATGTTGGCTATGTGTGATGCCCCAAAAATATAAAGTAAGAACCTTTTATTTGATAGCGTGTATGACACCCGATACCAAACACATAAGGTAATATAATATCTGGATAATTTATAATATATTTACTATTTAACATAGATTCTATATATTTCAATTCATGAAAAACTGAGTTATCATGCATTACATGACGGAGTGACCTTCCTCGATGGCTTGTGTTACATTAAACACCAAGTTTTATCAAACAATCAAATATTATTAAAATACAATGAGATATAAACTAGCTGTAAAATTAGTAGTTATGAATAGTAATAACTAACTTATGAAAATTATGGTTTATAAAAATATATAATTAATTAATTGGTTAAAAATTAATTAGAAATGGATATAAGAAGTACTTGAATATAAAGTGGTTATTTTTATAGAAAACTATTTTTATGCTCAAAAACTTATTTTATGCTAATAGATTAAAGTAATTACAATTATTGAGTGATATTAATGTAATATATATATTATATTCAATCAATTATTTTTATATTCATACAATGTATTTTATATGCATAATATAATAACAAAAATTATTTTACATATAAAAACCTATATTTTTATGAAGGCAATTTTACCGCCTTTTAATGGATAACCCTTTTTAAATCTGAATTTTGACACTTTAATTGATTTAATATGTAAAAATAAATTTTTATTTGAAAAATAAACATAAGAATTATGTTATGTCAAATTATTTAATTTTTTTGAAGCATTTCATTTTTTAATGAATAGCAAAAAACACTGAAATTTAGTTCATTTCTGCCTTTTCATATAATTTATTTAAAAATTTAAATTATAATTTAAATTAGTTTTAAAGTTTAATTATATAATATTTTTATCAATTAATACACTTTATTTCATTAGAGTCAATTTCACCTTGAAATTTATTAAAAAAACATAGCAAATTTTCAGATGTTTTTACTTTAAAAACCCACATTGTCATCTCGCCTATGGGATGAATTTTAAATTAATTTATACCACTTATGTGATTGAAATTTGGGAAAATGGATTCCATATTTTTAATTATAATAATTTATAATTTCTAATAATACCACCTTTGTTTTTGACCAAATATATTAGTAAATGTAATTAAAATTAATTATAATTATTAAGGAAAAATTAAGCTTAATAAAGGAATAAACCATTAACATAGGGGCCCAAATGACCTATCCACTAGTAAAAAACCTATTTTCTTTTAATAATTCATAAATTAACCTTAAATTGTTTATTTTTGTTGTTTTTTATGACTTTTTTAGGTAAGAACATGTGTATACCTAACTTGTTTCCAAAAATTATAAGTGAGTCCTTTTCCTTCCCTACAAAAGGCCACCACATCTCCCAATTACTCACACCTCTCAAACCACTTAGGTTAGGACACTATATGCCCACATATCTTCCAAAAATCCCTCCTATATACCTTTAATCCTCCATTTTTTGTGGAAATACTTCAAAGTAATCCTTTTGGTACAGACCAAAAGTAGTTACCTGATTTAGAGGTAACGTGTTCTCTCAAAATTTTTAATTTTATTTCCATTCTCCAACCTATAATATATTATCATTACATTATTATATAACAACACTAGTATTATCAATATACTGGTATGTTTTTTTTGTAAAGGGTTCTACCTACACTGTCAAGACCCGACCCAACGGGGCTCGATCCGTGACTCCCCAAGCCCGCCTCCAATAGGCCAGGGGCTGGCGACTAGTGCCGAGTTGGCTATCACACACATGGGAGACATTAGCCTAAGGTACCTGTACACACACACCCACATACACCTCCATACAACAGTGCAGAGATATATAAAAATGAAAAGTAAATGCATGCATACAACTATCCCGAACCAGAGTGTAATAGAAGTACAAAAGGGAAAAATAGGGCCCAGCAAAGGAAAACCAAAAAAGTGTCCAACCTGCTCAGAAGAAGGGGTACACTTCCAAAAGAACCACTGGAAAGTACCTCGGAACAACTCTGGTAAGACTCTACGTTCAGTCCTGCTCAGTCAGTTCCGCCTGCTCTGGGTCCTCCTGGGACACCTTCAAAAGGCCTGTGGTCTGCAGAAGACACAAACATGTGCGGGAAAAGACCGTTCAGGGGTGAGTATAACAATACTTAGTTGGCACCCCCAAAAACCAAAACAAAAGAGAGAAACTGAAAGGAAACAGTCCTCTCATCCCAGCCAGAGGGAACCCAGACGGGAGAGAAACTCCATCTCGTGACCATCCTCGGCTAAACACAACTAGTCAGCTCAAATCAGGTGTATTCCCATACATATACCATGAACATATAGATATACTCATCTCACGCACCAAGACACATGAGGTACCAACCTCATCACCAGCAATGGTTCACAACCAAGAGAGCACACTCCATGATCACTATCATCCTAGATGACACTCATCTGAGAGATACACCCCATCGGGTCCCACACAAACATCTCAGACGCTCACCTGAGAAATCACGCTCCTCTGATATCGTCACTGAGGAAACCTCGCTGAAACAACATGAACACCAAACTCCTCAGACAGGGGATCGCTCCTAGGGTCCGCTAGGGGATACCAAAACCCACACTAGTATACGAAGACCTCATAGATAGGGGATCACTACCAGGGTCCGCTGGGGGATACCACAACCCGATCTGGAACTCGACAGAAACATGACAGAAACACGACACTCATATAGAGGATCTTCACCCATGTCACGACAGTCACAACGATACTGAAACCTTAACTGGTACATCTCGCGCTTTAGGGGATCGAACTGATGATACTGCAACCCTACCAACACCATGCGTTGAGTAGGGGATCTTATAACCAACAATACTGCAACCCTATTATAATCCTCATGCTGAGTAGGGGATCGTATACCTGACGATGCCACAACCCTACTGAGCACGGCCCACTGCATAGGGGATCATATTCCTGATGATGCCACAAACCCTACGAGGATAACCTTCTAGATAGGGGATCTCCGCCCGTGGATAAGCAGTCACAGCGATACCATGAACCTGATCCAGGAGAACAATCCTAGAGGATCCCGCTTCGGGCCCACCAGAGGGACGCCACAACTCTAAAAGATTAAATGTCCCATTGAGAGGATCAAAAACCTATACTAATGGTGTGATGCAGCGCGAACCCTTGTAGAAATGAACCAAGGGAATACCCTCAACCACTGCTGGTCCAAACGTCGCTAACCCGAGTAATTGGCCCCAACGGCACACCGCGCACCTCCAAGGCCGTTATTGAGGCCACCATCGCGATCCGCACTGAAAAACACTCAAGATAGGCTGTTTACTCACCCAAAAAGGACAACCGGCAAAAAAGGCACTATTCACCGTAGCTTGCCCATGTGGGGCCCACACTACGATCCCAAAACTCATTAAACAGATCAAACCATTCCGATCCCCTCATAAAAACACACGGGATCGACTACTCGATCGTCCCAAACGGACACCCAGTGAAAAAGGTACTATTCACCAAAGCCAGCATGGGTGGGGCCCACACCGTGATCCTGAAACTCATCAACAAGATCACACCATTGCGATCCCCTCAGAAAAACACATAGGATCTACTACTCATTCGTCCAAAACGGACACCCGGTAGAAAAGTTGCGTTTCTCCGAAAACGCCAAAACCCAGCCTCGTGGTGCCCACACTCTATTCTCAGTTAAAACAACCGAAAACCATCAAAAAAGTCCACCGTACCATCAGGGTCTCAACGCCACTAACGACACGTCAATCAGATGCTCCGGGTAGAAGATACAATGGCCCAAAGTAGAATAATAATAAAATATTAATATTTTATTTGACGTTTCAAGCTCTCGGGCCACGATCCTGAAACTTTAAACTCCCAAACCCACCTCAAAGGGTTCGCCTTATCGCCAGGGTCATGTCTCCACAGACGGCACACGATTCCGACCTTCAGGGAGCAAAATACGGGGGTTTTAAAGAACCTCCGGACGAAAACTAGGCGGGACCGGCCCAACCAGGCCGGTCCGGCCGCTGCTGCTGCCGACCCGCCCCGACCGAAAGCCCTCCGCCGCGCTGCGGCCCACCCCGCCGTGGGACCACGACCCTCCGCCACGCAGGGGGGCGCGCCGCCGCGCCTCAGGAGACCGCCACCGCCTCACCGCACCGGACCGCCGTGGCCGACCGCCCCTCACCGGCTCCGACGCCGTTGTGCCGGTGCCGCGGTGGCGAGACTTCCTCGGACTGCCGGGACCACCCCGGTTGTCCATTTTTCAATCTGAAGGTGTCTGCACGACCCTCGGGCCCCCTTCTACACTCATACGAATTGAAAATGAAGAAAAACGCAGCAGAAATGGGACCAGGGGGTTAAAACTCAAATCGCATACCTCGCGGGCGAAACACTAAATCTTTGGGTGCAGAACGACACCTACGACGCGCTGGAGCTCAATCTATCGACGATCTTCGTCGAAAAAGGCTGACATCGGCTCCTTCGTGGGTCGTTTGTTCGTCGGTGAGGAGGAGGAAAGGGGGCGTTGGCCTCCTACGCGTACAAGGTGTTGGGGGGGGGGGGAGATGATTGTTTATTTTTATTATTATTAATTTTAAAACAATTAAATCACACACATGCCCCCGCCTCAGACCAAACCTCCCGGTGCAGAGAAGATGGGGTCGCCCTTAGGGTAAACATGCCATTCTGAACGCAACAACAGACTCTGATTTTTGATCCGAGACTCTTTTCAGATGTTTTTTGAGCCGACACTCATAAATACACTTTTCCATTTATTTTCAAAAACGCCCCTTGTGGCTTTTCTCACAGCAGGCCTATGCCCGCAAAGTTTACACCCCGCCTAGGGTAAACAGAACAATCCGGACGCAAATGTGCCCTCAAATTCCCGTTATGAGCTACCATTTAGGAGATATCACACCCCCAACACTTGAATAGTATAAAAATACTTAATATATTTATAAAATTAATCCCGGGCACACCGGGCCTCGGAATCACACGCCGTTTTCGCACCTAGCTCTGGAATTATTCATTGGAATATTCCAAAGTCTGACCGGGCCAAAACCCGAGTCGCTACATCCTCCCCACCTTAAGACTTTTAGTCCCTGAAAATCCATAATTACGAGGGAAAGAAACTGAACTCCTCATTGGAATTCCCACACCAGCGAGTCCACCAAAAAACACCCCCTTCCCAAACACATAAGTCAAAGGGACTCATCCACCACACCTCAACACTATCCACTTTGGGCGGAACTGACTCGCCCGCATAGTTTTGATCGCGTCTCAAAAACACGTCTCGGTGGGGGAAGGATCTCTCTTCCTCACACATTCAAAGCACGCCGAACGACACCGACACAGGGTCTTACCAACGCCCTGGACAAAACTCAAGAAAGCAACAGAATGGGAAGAGTACCGCTAAACAGTGTCAATCAAAACTACTACAGAAAGTAGAAAGGACACAAGGCGTACCTCTATCCATCAGTGGAGCCTCTAGGTCAACAACCTATAGGGAATGAAGCTATCCTCACCCACGTCCTCTAACTCCCTGTGCTTGGCGTAGACCACATGGGGGTGGGGGTGGTGGAAACTGATACCACCTTCCACCTCCCGCTGTTTCACCGACTCCATCACCACGCCCGCCGCCCTGCGGAACTCCAAACTCGAGACATTGTTGCTACCAAGGATTCCTATTGACTGGCTCCCCCTCAGCAGCATGACGGGTCAAACAATCTCTAGCATGATGTCCCTGACCGTTGCAAGCGTAACACCACCTGTCCTACAACTAATGAAAAATGGTCTGCGAGCCCTGAGCCTCAGATCCTCCATCCTGGGGTGCCTCCTGAAACGTCGGCTACATCTAGACCCTTGCACCTGCCGCCAGCTACTAGTTTCCGACATCTCAACTACCATGCACCCAACCCTGATGTGATGAATCTTCTCATCCAGAAATATCTCCACTACCAAGGCTCGCTCCAGCACTCCAACAAAGATGGGCAGACACAAGGAAACCACACCTTCCCTGATGTCTCTATGTAGGCCTTGATCGAAGGTCTGAGCCCTAAATAATGGGTCTCGAACCATATATAGGGAGTAGAATGACATGTATATAAAGCTCGCTGAGTACTCTGACACAGTCATGCCCTCCTACCGAAGCAGCAGAAGCTCTTGAATCCACACTGACCTCAGCGTCGCCAGATTGAAATCTTCCCTGAAGAGATGCTCAAAATCTGCCCACATGAGCGTCTCCCCATCATGGGACTACGTCACCAAACTCCACCATAAGTTGCAGAAATTAATTTAAAATTAATTTCTGTTGTCAAAACAAAAAGCGTGTTTTTAAGAAATAATAACTATCAAAAGATTAGCACTTGTTTATGTCCAGTTTAATTGTGAAATTACATAAAATGACCTAAATTATATTAAATGATAAAAATATAATCTATTGATACTTTAAAACCAACGAAATGTATTATTAAAAACTATAAATTATTTTGATAAAATAAGTTGTTTTTAATTAAAATTTAGTATTTTTCACTATTCATCAAAAATTGAATGTTTTCAGAAAAGTACCAAAAATTTACCCTAAGCTAATTTTGAAATTAAAAATTCAAAAATGAAGTCCATTTTGAAAAATAAAATTTATAAAATTTCAAAAAGTGTTTATTAATATTTATAACGGCTAGTTTGATTGGTCGTGGTGTGTTAAAACTCCAAGTTGTGTACAACGAAAACTATTTCATTATTCAAAGGGAAACTTACCGTGGAATATTGTGGTGTTAAAAATGATATTTACATTTTGGGGGGTTTACTCATGGGGTATTCCTCTACTTCGTAGCCCCATTATTCTAGGATCCAAATTTGTACACTTTATTGATTGTGGTACGAGTTGTCTGTGGCCTGGATCTATAGTATTCCTTGGTGTTCTGATACATATGCTTATGTTTTATATTACTTGGATTTCTGAGTAAGACTTGATATGCATGTTTATTATTGTGAAAAATAATATGGAAAAGGTTATTTGAAATTCATATAACCACTTTTATTTAGAACTATGGAAAAAGGGAAATGTTAACCATGTTATATATAAAACTACTTTACTGCTTATCTTGCCATGTTTTTATTTAAAATGAGTATACAAGGATTTTTATATATAGAATGGTTATGGAAACCTTGGGTGGGATCCGACTGTTCCTGTTAGATCACACTCTACGCACCTATTTGATTATTCATAGACCTTTTTTTTTCTTCTAGTGAAAGGAAAGGAAAGGTGTCATAGTGAGGAGGTGAGGTTCATGTCAGCTAGTGGTGAGATGGAGGGAGTCTGTCCCTACCATTGTTTGGAGCGTCTATTTGGTTTTTAGTCCTTTTTAGTTGCACTTGTCTTGGATTATTTAGAAACTTTTTAGTATTCTATTTCCGTTATTTTTTTAAAATTATGTCATATATATCATGTTTGTCTTCTTCTATTACTTCTTATTTATATATATATAGATATTCCATGTGGCAGGTTGGGTGAAATCATTACCTCTATTTTATTGTCTGATTCCCAAGTTCTTCTCACTAGACTGGGGTGATTGAGAATGCCCTTCAGGTATGTGATAGATCAGGTCGGGTGCTGGGTTTGAGGGTAACATAGGTTGGTTAGTTTCATGCAGCGATTTATTAGATGGATTAGAGTTATACTAGTAGTTATTTATTTATAAAGAAGAAAAAATTATGTCGTTATAAGTGAATTAAATTGTAATACAAAAATAATTTATGTATATGGTTTACAAAGACTACTAAACTCTTGTTCCTTTAGGATTTTATTCCATGTAATCATGCCAATGTAATTAGTAGAAGACACCAGATCTGAGATATCTGGGGTCGGGTCACTACAGTTGGTATCAAAGGATGTTTAGTAGCAACCATGGGAACTATATTTAGGACAACATAGATTAGAGAATATAAACCTAAGGTAGAAATTGAGGATAAGTATAAAAGAACATCCTAGAATTTTGGTTAGGTAGATATCATGTTGGTCTTCCTATAAATACATCCTTGTCTGGATACTAAAAGTTGACGTGGTTCTAGAAAAGATATACCTAGGAGTAATAAATATGATAAGGTATTCCAAGCCTAACTCATGGTAACCTAGTACATGACCATAAGCCTTAATGCGCACCTAATTTGACACTCTTGGGGAATATACTTAGGACAATTCACATTTTCTTTACAAACCATTATGATGGGTATACCCTAGACCAAGGAAGGACCTATTTGGGAAATAAATGGATGAAGTATTTATGTATTGAGGTTGTATTGAAAACCTTTGTTAAAATTAAATTTAGTAATTAACCATATTTAAAAGATATCCATGATATTTTGAAAATTATATTAATATAGTTTTAGAAAAGGACAACCTGTAAGCCAGGTGACAACCAATCAAATCCGGCATGGCCATAGGTCTTGAACCCCTGACCAAAGGGTGATAAGGGTTTCACACCAACAATTGACCTACACAATGTCTTGTTTAATTTTTCATTATTTTTATTTAAACAATTTAATGAATAAATATTAATGATGAACCAGTAGTATCATTTTTTAGGATTGGAGATTAATATATTAACCATATTGGTTTTAGAAGATAATTAAAAAAAATAGTCAGACTTGTCACTCTTTTATGGGTCTTAATATCCTTTAAAAATATATTTTTTGTGATTCATGAATCAATATAAATTTTTGAAGGAATTAGAATTCAATCTAAGAACAAGAAAAAGTCAGTATTGGCTATATTAAATATAAACATATCATTTAAGTATATTTTCTTATATTCTTAGGAAATAAAATAATTCCTTAACTTTAGGAAAATTCTATTAATTTTTTTTATCCTAATACATTATTTTATATTGAACTAATGGACTCTTAAATCATCACATATTTATGGATTTGAGGCCCTCAAATTTCAATTTACCATTCACTTGTTTGTTATTAATGAACTCATTCACTCCCAATAGATATTTATGCTTTTAATCCAAGTACATATCTCTATTTGTCACTAATGTTCTCCTACTTAGAGACCTAGTTACATGGTAGTCCATGTGACCTTTGTACTTTCCATTCTCTCTTTTATAGGGGATGAATAACGAGACCTTCTCACAATGTGGGATTTGAAGCATAGGAAGTATCAAACAATCTATCACTATGATCAAGATTAAATTATGAGGATGCAATTTAAATAAGGTGGGAGAGAATGTGACGCCCCAAAAATTTAAAGTAAGAACCTTGTATTCGATAACATGTATGAAACACGACATCAAGAACATAAGGTAATATAATATCCAAATACCTTATAATATATTGACAATTTAAAATAGATTCTATATATTTCAATGCATGAAAAACCGAGTTAGCATGTGTTACACGCATGAGCGACCGTCCATGATGGCTTTCCTTACACGCAAGACCAATTTTTATCGAATAATAATATATTATTAAAATATAACGTGATATAAAATATGCAAGAACCCGGGTTTTTCTATAAAAGACGTTTGAATAATCTTGATGTTATTCCAGAGCAGCGCCTTCAGGCGGCGTGCGATTCCGAGCCCCAGTGTGGCCGGAATAAAATTTGGAGTGCGTTCACACTGGGAACACCAAATAAATGAGATAACTCCTAAACGGTGCTTCAGATCCTAAATCTGAGTGCACATATGGGTCCTAAATGAAGTGTTTACCCTAGTAACTACATAAAACATGTCGGCGCGGGACGTTTGGACCCCTCGCTCGCTATCGGAACGTGAAACAGATAAGTTAAATAATTAATTTATTCGTTTAACGGCTTAACTCAAGTATATCTTAAAAGGTGGCTCGGATTGGGAAACTGAGGGAACCGTTGAGTCCGGAACATGCCGTTTACCCTAGGACAGGTGGTAGTTTCGCGGGCGCGAGCCGTCTGTGAAAAATTGCCCCAGGGGCGTTTTCATAATTTGGCGGCCTCGGGTGTTGAGTTTAATAACTTTTGAAAGGGGCCTCAGATTAAAATTCAGAGACCTCCGTTATTATTGGGAGGTGGTGTTTACTCTAGGGGAGGTTTAATATTGACTACGTTTGGGGTTTCAGACGCGAATTTAATTTTGGATGAGCTTTAATTAATTAAGGGATTAATTAATTTCCCTTATTTAACTCATCTCTCCCCCTTCCTCCTCCCCTATTGACTTCCCTGGAAGGAACTCTAAAGAAGGAAATCCTCCTCTCCTCCACCTCTCCATCAAGGCACAATAGCTCCGGTAAGGCGCGACAACTCCGGCGGATCGACGACGAAGCTCCGGGCAACGCCCAACAGGTAGGAGTTTTCAGTTTTTCATTTTCATTTCCAAACTCTACTTTCAAGTTGAATTTTAGCATTGAATTTCTGTCGAATCTGTAAATGAAGCCCATGGTCATGTAGTATAAATTCTTGTCTTTCAAATGCATCTTTAGGTTTGAGAATCTAAGTCCTGAGGCGTTCGCAGTTGTCCGCCAAAGGTCAGCGGGTTTTTTCTGTTTTCCGGTGGTTATCAAGCTTCTCCGGCCGGTTTTGGGGGTTCTGGTAGGTTGTCCGGCGGGTGGATTCGGCTCAGGCGGCAACGCGGGCGGCTTCTCAGGCGGCAGGGTGCAGCGGACGTCGGCCGGGCACAACGGAGGTCGACCGGGCACAGCGGGCGTCAGTGCGGGCGAGGCGGCCGGAAGCGCGGTCGAGCGGAGGCGGCAGTAGGCCTCGGCTCGAGCGGCTGCGGGCAGCGGTCGTCCGAGGGCATACTGAGGAGGAGCGGCCGACCGGGTGGCCGACCAGTTCTATGGTCGCCGGAACACCAGGGTCGCGCGACCCTCGTGAAGAAGAAGAGACCCGCTGTTGCGGGTCTCTGCCGGCCGTGACCTCCAAAGCAGGTGAAAAAGAAGAAGAAGAGAGATAATGTTAAAAAAAGGGGGTCGCGGGGGAAGAAAAAAATGGGGGGAGTCTTCTTTAATTAGAGAGAGAAGGATCCACCGAATGAAAGAAAAATTTGAAAAAAAATAAATATAAAAAAAAAGATTTTTAATAATTATAATAATGCTATAATTATTAAAACTATTAATTCGTTGTAACTTCCCCGTGCAGCGCCCAATGCATGTGCTGTCAGCGGCAGTGTAACTCTATCTTCGATACGGTCTTTTTAAGAACGATGCTGGGTACCTTTCGCTGACTTGTGGAGTGGGTCATTAAAACGCCGTAAAAATAATAATTTTATTATTATTTTTCAAACACTGATTCGAACGTAACTTCTACATGGAGCGTCCGGTTAACGTGCCGTCTATGGCAACATGTCCATGACCTTGAGACGGTCATTTCGAGTCCAATATTGGATACTTAATTCGGGCTCGTGGCTCAGTTACCCGGAACACCCTAGTATAATAATAATAATATAATTATTATTATTTGGGGGAATCTTGTATCAGACTGTACGTCTGCATTTGACATCCGATTGGTGCGTCGTCAGCTACATCGTGACCCTGAAGTTGAGGCAGACATTTCAAGACTGATTTTGAGCACTTAAACCGAGATCGAGGTGTGGACCCCGCAAGGGCGGTTTCGGGAGTTGACGGTGATTTCCAACTTTATCACTAGGCGTCCGTTTTGGACAAGTGAATAGTCCATCTTGTGTACTTTTTCGAGAGGATCACAATGGTGTGATCCGTTCGTTTTGCTTCGGACCGGGATGCGGGTCCCATGTAGCACCGCTCGTGTGCGGTGCGTAAGAATGCATCTTTTTCTCTAGATATCCATTCCACGCAAGTAAGCAGTCGATTTAACGTGTTTTTCCATGAGCATTGTGATGACGCAGTTCGCCCGACCTTTTTCGGGGACGTGGTGTGGGTCCCACCCGGCCTGGCTACGGTGAATAGTACCTTTTTCACTGGGTGTCCATTTTGGGTGATTGAGTAGTCAATCCCATGTGTTTTTCCGATGGGATCGCATTGGTGTGATTCGTTTGTTAAGTTTCGGGATCTTGGGGTGAGCCCCACATGGGTTGGTTTTGGTGAATAATACCTTTTTCACCGGTTGACCGTTTCAGGTGAGTAAGTAGTCTATCTCACATGTTTTTCCATGAGGATTACAATGGTGTAATCTGTTCAGGCGAGCAGAGCCTCTTAAGTGATCTTATTAAATGTGGAAATATGAAAGGTGCTCCGGTGGCGGTTCTTCTTGCTGTGTTCAGAAGCGAACCCTTGGCGTGAGATCACGTGCACTCCTGTGTGAGTGAATTAATTCTTGAAGAGTTGTGGTTGGACATGCCTCACCGTTGAGGTGGCAAGTTGGAGTTGATACGATTACACCTTCATGTTGACGTTGGGGCCGTGTTCATGTTAGCATTTGGGCTAGAGACATGGAATACTCTGGGAGTATGTGAGAATGATGGGAGGTACATGTGGTTGTTTGTACCTGAGAACATTTGTGCGCTTGGTTGGAGTTGGCTTGGGGCCACACGTCGTGTGGGCCCCATGTGCGTGTCGTTTTCTGATTTGCGTACCTTTTACCTGTCACAACATGGAGGGTCTTCCCGCTCACTATGGTTTAGATCAGCAGGGTTGAGTGGTTTCCCCTAGTTTTGTTCTAGAGTTGGGTGGTTGCACGATACCCACTTCGAGTTCTTTTGGTCAGTGCTGTACCATCCAGTAGGGATGACCGGAGTAGTTCCGGGTTTACCCTCCAGTAGAGACTGGACTGTGGGTTGCTCATCGACTTCTTCGGGTTTACCCTCCAGTAGAGACTGGGCAGTGGGTTTCTCACTGACTTCTAGGGTTTACCCTCCAGCAGAGACTGGGCAGTGGGTCACCCGACACTCTTAGGATCTACCCTCCAGCAGAGACTGGGAATTGGGTCACCCGATGACCTCTTAGGGTCTACCCTCCAACAGGGCTGGGCATTGGTTCGCCCGTCACCTAGTTCCAGGTCTACCCTCCAGCAAGGCTCGGCAGTGGGTCGCCTGTCGACTTATTCCAGGTCTACCCTCCAACGGGGCTGGGCAGTGGTTCGCCTGATGATGTATTAGGGTTTACCCTCCAGCAGGGCTGTGTAGTGGGTCACCTGATATAAGTTTAGGGTTTACCCTCCAGCAAGGCTGTGCAGTGGGTCACCCATTGACATTTCAGAATTAGTCCTTTCTACCAGGCTAGTCTGTGGATTTACTCTCTGACTACCAGAGCGCGACCCTCATTTGTACGGGTCAGTGATGTGACGACTTTGACTTTGAACAGACCTCTCGACTGCAGGGCAGTGACATGGTGTGGTTTGACGTTCCCCTAGAACTCTCAAGTACGAGGGGAGATTTCCCCACCGAGACACATCATTTTGACCTGACGTAAAACCGTGCGGGCGAGTTAGTGCCACCCAAAGCGGATAGTGTCAAGGTTCGGTGATTTGATCCCCTTGGCTTGCAGTTCGGGGAAAACGTGCGGGATGCTGGGTATCGATGGTGTTTACTTCTGGGACTGTTGGCTACTCACTTATTTGGGCTGAGCTAAGGGATGGAGATCCCCTTACGATCTTGTTCGAGTTTCTTGACAGAGCATATATATACGTGTATACCTTGTTACAGTACCCAATTCTTGGGTTTGGTTACTCTCCTTCCAGGAGAGGCGAAGATGCGTGGGGTATTCCACGTGATTTCTGTGTCTAGATTCTCATGGTTGGACGAGTCTACTCTCCTGCTATAGGTAGCGAAGACTCGATGAGAATTTCATCTTTTCACTGTTTCTAGCTCCTTGTGTCTAGAAGAGTCTACCCCTTTATCTTATTGGGTTGAGCTGGAATCTCTACCGTTACTCTACTATACTCTCAGTTGTACTCCTTTACTTTCCCATGTTCGATCTACTGCTCACCCTTCGGTACCTCCTTTGTTGCTTCCTCGAGTCTTTGGGGTATCCTACTGAGTATTTTTATACTCACCCCTGCTTGGGCTTTGCCCTCACTTGGTGTGGCCTTACAGACGATGGATAGGTTGGTCGTGACTTCAACGGCAGTGTAACTCTATCTTCGATATGGTCTTTTTAAGACCAATGTTGGGTACCTTTCACTGACTTGTGGAGTGGGTCATTAAAATGACCTAAAAATAATAATTTTATTATTATTTTTCAAACGTTGATTCGAACGTAACTTCTACATGGAGTGTCCGGTTAACGTGCCGTCTATGGCAGCATGTCCATGACCTTGAGATGATCATTTTGAGTCCAATCTTGGATACTTAATTCAGGCTCGTGGCTCGGTTACCCGAAACAACCTAGTATAATAATAATAATATAATTATTATTATTTGGGGGAATCTTGTATCGGACTGTATGTCTGAATTTGACATCCGATTGATGCGCCGTCAGCTACATCGTGACCCTGAAGAAGTGGCATACTCTGGGAGTATGTGAGAATTCTAGGAGTTACATGTGGTTGTTTGTACCTGAGAACGTTTCTGTGCTTGGTTGGAGTTGGCTTGGGGCCACACGTCGTGTGGGCCCCATGTGCGTGTCGTGTTCTGCTTTGCGTACCTTTGACCTCTCACGACATAGAGGGTCCTCCTATTCACTATGGTTTAGATCAGCAGGTTTGAGTGGTTTCCCCTGGTTTTGTTCTGAAGTTGGGTGGTTGCACGATACCCACCGAGACGCATCCTTGTGACGCGACCTAAAACCGTGCAGGCGAGTCAGTGCCACCCAAATAGGATAGTGTTAAGGTGCGGTGATTTGAGCCCCTTGACTTGCAGTTCAGGGCATACGTGCGGAATGCTGGGTATCGATGGTGTTTACTTCTGGGACTATTGGCTACTCACTTACTTGGGCTGAGCTACGGGACAGATATCCCCTTACGATCTTGTTCGGGTTTCTTGACAGAGCATATGTATACGTGTATACCTTGTTCCAGTACCCACTTATTGGGTTTGGTTACTATCCTTATAGGAGAGGTGAAGACGCGTGGGGTATGCCATGTGCTTTCCGTTTCTATCTTCTCATGGTTGGATGAGTCTACTCTCCTGCTATAGGTAGCGAAGACTCGACAAGAAGTTCATCTTCTCACCGTTTCCAGCTCCTTGTGTCTGGACGAGTTTACCCCCTTTCTCTTGTTGGGTTGAGCTGGACTCTCTACTGTTACTCTACTGCACTCTCAGTTGTACTCCTTTACTTTCCCATGTTTGATCTACTTCTCACCCTTCAGTACCTTCTTTGTTGCTCCCTCGAGCCTTCGGGGTATCCTACTGATTATTTTTATACTCACCCCTACTTGGGCTTTGCTCGCACTTGGTGTGCCCTTGCAGAAGACAGACAGGTTGGTCGTGACTTCAGTGGATCTTAGGAGTTCGGGAGCTTGGACCACGTGTGGTGGTCATAGTCGGGTTCCAGGTGGGGGACCCTTCCAACTGTTTACTTTTGTTCACCTGTTTCCAGGTTGTGGCACTTTTATGATTGGGCGTGTGTTTTGCCCTTTTTCTTTTCAGTTTACTCTCAGCACTTGCTTTGTACTTTTAGAGGTCGATGCACATTGTGGTTTATTTATAGAAGTTTCCCTTTTATTTACTTGTCTTTTCTTTTACTCTACACATTTTCATTGAGTGTGTTGCGTGTTCTTTTTAGTTTACTCTCTGCACTTGCTTTGTACTTTTAGAGGTCGACGCACATTGTGGTTTATTTATAGCAGTTTCCCTTTTCTTTACTTGTATTTTATTTTACTCTACACTTTTTCATTGAGTGTGTTGCGTTTGTGTGTGTACAGGTACTCAGGAAAAGGCCTCCTCGAGTTGTTCAGCCTTCGGTACATGACGCCAGCACCTAGCCTATAGAGGCGGTCTTGGGGTAGTTGCGGCTCAAGCCCGGGTAGGGTCAGGTCGTGACAAAATAGCCGTAAAATTTGTAGTTATGAATAGTAACAACTAAATTTTGAAAATTATGGTTTATAAAAATATATAATGAATTAATTGGTTACAAATTAAGTATAAATGAATATAATAACCAATTTAATATAAAGTGGTTATTTTTATAAAATACTTTTTTTATCCTAAAAAAGAAATTTTATGCCAATAGATTAAATTAATCATAGTTAATAAGTGATATTAATGTAATATATATAAATATATATATATTATATTCAATAAAATATTTTTTTTATATTCATCCATTGGATTTTATATGCATAAGATAAGAACGAACTCTATTTTACATATAAAAACCTATATTTTTTATAAAGGTAATTTTTACGCCTTTAAATGAAAAACCCATTTTAAATATGAATTTTGAAACTTTAAATGATTTAATATGTCAAAATAAACTTCAAATTTGAAAGAAAAACATAATAATTATGTTAGGGGGAACTTTTATATTTTTTTAAAACATTTCATTTTTTAATGAATAGTTTGGCAAAGCATTTTTTTTTCTTTCATTTTCAAAAGCCGGTTTACGGGTTCCTGGTACCCATACAAACAGTCCCCAAAAATCTAGATTAAAAAATTCAAATTCAAACCGAACCATTGTACATAAAAATCCACGCACCACACCTCTACCCTTGATCCCATCATCACACGTTTCCATCACTACATCACCATCACTACAGGTCGAACGCTATCACTGCATCACCATCAATGTTCAACATCCATCACTACAGGTCGCCGACGAGACCATCGGAAGCATCGTCGCTAGAACCTCCTCCGCAGATCACCACTATTCAACATATGTCTCATACGTAGTATTAGACATCAGTAACAAACAAGAATCAGCTTCAATGCCCAGAAAAGAAACAAGAACAACCAGCGCAGAAGCAGCAACATCCCTTCAAAGGCCCAACCGCCGGAACCAAAATCGAAGAACCCCACCACCACCATGAGACCTACTCTAACATCACAGCCACGCCAAAAAACCAAAGAGGAAATAATACCATATAAAGTGAATCCAAACAATTAATTTCATTGGAGTAAATTTTAATTTAAAATTAATTATAAAAACATAGTGAACATTCATACGTTTTTACTTTAAAAACCCGCATTGTCGTTCCACATGGGGGATGAATTTTAAATTAATTTATTCCACTTATGTGATTGGAATTTTAAAAAATGGAATCCATATTTAGAATAATAATAATTTTCAATTTCTGATAATACCAAATTTATTTTTTACAAAACAATTAGTGAAATTAATTAAAATGAATTACAATTATTAAAGAAAAATTAAGCTTAATAAAGGACTAAACCTTTAACTTATGGAAAAAATGACCTAGAAAATTGTAAAACACATATTTTATGGTAATAATTATTTTATTGACCTTAAATTATTGAGTTTGGTTAGTTTGGTATGAATTTGTTTAGGTAATAACATTTTTACACCAAACTTGTATAAAAAAATTCCAAGTGAGTAATTTTCCTTCCCTATAATAGGCCACCATCTCTCCCCATTTCTCACACCTCTAAAATCACTTAGGTTCGAAAAAGATCTACCCAAATAGATTCCCCAAATCCCTCCCATAGACCTTGAATCATCCCTTCATGTATAAATCCTTCTAAGGAATCCTTTTTGTACAAACCAAAAGTAGTTTCCCGATTAAGAGGTAATGTCCTCTCTCAAAATTTTAAATTTTATTTCCATTATCAAACATATAATATCATATTATTAAATTATTATATAAAACAATGTATCATATATATACTATGATGTTGTTTTGTAAGGGGTTATACCTACACTTACACACAATTCCATCTAATGGGTAATAAACATATTGTTTCTGTGTACGATGAACTACTTCCTCATGAAACGATGATTGTTAATTTTTCCCTTACCACCTACCATGGTATCAATTATTATGGGAAATATATATATATAAATATATATATTATATGATATTTATTTTTTCTTTATACTTCTACAATCCTTTTATTACACATAACTTTTATTCTTTCCATTTTACATTAATACGATAACATCATTTGAGGAAGTGTGGACTACCTCCCCCTCAAAGTGTTGTAATTCGTTCACACTAAACATGTAACATATAAAATATGGTTTTAATTAAAAATATGTGAAATAAATGACCTAAATATTATATTAATTAAATAATTAAATTTTTATAAATAATATATATATATATATATATATATATATTTATAATTTTCTTTATTTCCCTTTCAAAAACTTAAAATGTGATAACGTCATTCGTGGACTTGTGGAATACTACCTTATCGACATGATGTGATTCATTTTTCATCATAATAATTCAATATAAAAGTATATATTATTAAATAATATGGTATTTATTATATAATTTTTATTTCGGAAAGATATGGTGTTACTTACATTTTTTTCATAACGATCATTGAAAATTGGGAACGTTACTCATGCGTACGTACAACCTACCATCTCCATGATCGTAATATTGATTCATTTTTCAAAATTATATTTAATGATTTATTTTAAAAGTATAATTTATGTATAAATATTATAATTATTTAATGGTTATTATTATGTAGATGTTATATAATGAACCCTTTTACCATAGTTGAACTACCAAAGTTATTTTTGACATATAAACCATATTTGGTCAAAACACCCAATGTAAACTTAATTGTTTAATTAGTTGTATAAAAAATAGTAAAAAGTGAAATAAAAGTAATGATAAACATGAAAAATGTTTTCAAGAAAGTATAAAATTAACATAAGTTTATTATACATTAAGTTAAATGATGTTTACCCGAAAAGAAACTCAAAGTAAGGGATTCTAATCTCACTTTTTATATCCATGAGATAAATGTCATGTTCACCACTTACATATTTTGTTTGGTTTATCTACTACCAATTTTTTTATATTATGTCATTAATCCTTTTATCTTCATGGTATTTTAAACTTTCATTTAATGTTATTCCTTAATGTGTATTATGATTTAAATTGTTTCAAAGTGGTATGGGACACTTTGGAATGTTTAAAGATTATTTTCCACAACAATAACTTTAATGATCTTTCAATGGTATTTCCATTCAAATAAATTATACAACTATTGTTCAATAAAACCTTTCATTTTATCTCATATGGTTATTCATGACCATTTTAATGTATTAGTACTATTTTCTCACTCTTTGGTACTCAAAATGTTTTATGAAAAGTTTTCAAGAAAACCTGACTTCATTCTGTCTTTAGCCAGAGAAGTAGTTTTACTAAAAAAACCATGTTTTATTAAAATGTTTTCAAAAATGATTTTAAAATGATTTGGTAAAGAAAATTTCACCTTTTTTTCTTTTACTATTGGTTTCAAAGGAATCTTATTATCACTTTCCTGATAAAGTATTTTTTTAAAATTTTTACCATGCAAAAGGAATTTCCTTTTACCTCGTAAGTATGAATTTAATCACCATAATTTATTTGAATCTTTATTTGTATGTATAAAAGGTTAATTTTTAAAGAAAATTTCTTCATAATTGATTTTCAAAGAAATGGTTTTTGAAAAGGTTTTTCATAATGAAAGTATATTATCTTAAATAATGTTTTTAAAAATCATTTTATGATATTTATATTCATCTTCAACCACAACCCTTTATTTTTACTCCACTTGGGATATATTTTGTTGATACCATCCTTATTATTCCAATGTATGGTTTATTATTAATTTGGACAAGGATAATATTAAAATTAACATAATTTATTCATTTTTAGTCTCCTTGAAATATTCAATCACCTTTGAACAATGAACATTTAATTTCCCCTAAATTATCCATTTTATTTATCATCGATACTACTATTTCATAAACCATATACCATTTTACATATGGTGTGTACTTTTACTGTTATTTTATTATATGGGGAAATATTGATAATTTTTTATTATTTATTCGATATGAATTTTTGACAAGATTTTTTTTTATTTTGATTATTTAATATGAGGAATGTTTTGGACTCACAATGATGGGTGGAACCCGAACTTTATATAGCTCCTCGATGCATCAACAGGTTCTCATGAGACAAAT
Organism: Viscum album; assembly: GCA_963277665.1. Taxonomy (NCBI): domain Eukaryota; kingdom Viridiplantae; phylum Streptophyta; class Magnoliopsida; order Santalales; family Viscaceae; genus Viscum; species Viscum album. The sequence goes on along the minus strand of OY728128.1, from coordinate 714,774,736 downwards.
TAGTTGCTTAAATTTGAATAGTTTGAACCATCTTGTGAAAGGTATTTATGGTATAGGTTTTAATGTGCCTCATACATGAAGTACAACAATTAATCATTCCCTTCATATATATTTCATTTATTTTTCATCCCTAAGATTTTGTGTCGACATATCTACAGATACATTTAATTTTCAGTTCACCGATTAAATGGAATGTGTTTTAGCTTCTTACCTTACCATATTTATTTTTCCTTATATAGTTATTTGAATGGAATGTGTTTCCATTTATTTTTTCTCTATTTTTATTCACTTACTTATTATTTTATTGATTATATGACATGTGAGTTCATTTATTTATTGTTTCATAATTATTATTATCATTGATTCTTTACTTATTGCACTATATTTTTTTCTTATTGAGAATTTGAGCTCACCCTTATTATGTTTATTTTCCTTGGAATCCAGGAATCATACTATGAAAGATATTTAGGGATTTACAAGATGAATTAGATTTATCTGCAATGTTATTTTTTAGATAGAATAAAAAAATTATATTGTAATTAGTGTATTCATTTGTAATACAAGAGTCATTTATGTATCTGGTTTACCAAGACTACTAAACTCTCATTCCTTTGGGATTTAATTCCTTGTAATCATGCCAATAAAATTAGTAAAAAAGACCAGATTTAGGATATATGGTGTTGGGTCTCTACATTATGCCTTAAGCATGGTAGGTGGATATCAAGAAGTTACAAGAGAAAAACATTGGTTTGTTGTTAATGCTATCCTTAAGTATCCTAGGAATACTAAGGATATGTTCCCAATATATGGAGGAAACATGGAGCTAAATATCATGGTATATACATATTTTAGCTTCCAAATAGATCATAATGATATGAAGTCATAGTCAAGATATGTATTTAGTCTCAATGGAGGTGTTGTGAGTCGAAAGAGTTCCAAGAATTTAGTTGTCACTAATTCTTCAAAGGAATATGAGTATAATATAGGTTATGATGAATATAAGGAAATAGTGTGGGTACATAAATTCATAAAAGATATTTATATGGGGACTTATATTAAAGAATATATCACATTATATTGATACTAGAATGGTGGATATAACAAAATATCCATGGTCACATCAATTGATGAATCATATTCTTTAGAAGTATCAACTTTTGAGTGTTTTTTATTACAGGGGTGAGACATAGTGTGCACATTTTCCACCTAAGAGATTATATAAACCCCTTTAAAATATACTTATCTCATAAGATTCATGGATTTCATGTGAGAGTTGGAAGACTAAAAGTTGTTAGAAATTGGCTCTAGTGTAAGCATGATTATATTGGAATTAGTTCCCTAGAAAAAACTTATATGTGCTTTATGATTACCTATATTTATGGTTTTGAAAATTAAAAATGTTTTTATCACATCATGACTATTCTTATTCATGATATCATATATGATAATGTACTAAGGATATATATCACACTGAAAGGTCAAAGTAGTTTCTATCTACGATGAGAACCTAGAAGTGCTAAGATAAAAATCTTGAATACATGTTCTATAGATGAATTATATTTCATTATTAGACAAAAATGATAAAATCTATCAAGGGTATGGGCTCATAATAAATTTTTTCTTATACTCATGAAGTTCATCCATGTTAATCTCCAAGAGAAGGAGGTTATGAGAACTTAACCTCTCAATAAAAAATCAACATTGACATGAGTCAATGGATATTCCTATATGTGGATGTGTGTGATGATATTTAGACTTTAATATTGTTATTAATTAACATCCCGAGTTGTGTACATTTATTATTTATAAAAACCATGTAAATATATTCTCGTGTAGAGGTAGGGTATGTTGGGTGCATCACAACTGATACTGAATTAATAAATAATGTGAGAAAGTATTTGGCCCTTATTTTCTTTAATAGAAGTTGATATATCATGCCCTTTGATGGAAATATTTTGGAACGAAGGTTTTATTTATTATATATTGATGGTGGTTTGTATTTATTTTCAATCCTTTCTATGTTTTTCAAGGATTTTAATCTCTAAAGGAATATTTTTTATAGAAAAATGGAAGCTTGAAACCTGTTTGTTAATGGTGAAGTTTACGAGTGATTTCCAAATTTTTGAGCATGAAAATATGGATTTTCATAGAAGTTTCATGGAGGATTATATCCAAAGGGATATTTTACACATAAAAGTTTTATAAGTGGAAGTATTTACTCATATCAAATAAACCAGATTGCAGAGACCATGTAGCATTGAAGATAGTTCATAATGGAAATGTGTTGCCATATATGAAGTTTATGTAGACCATGTAACATATAAGGAAGTTCATAAAGGATTTATATTGGATTTATAAGTGATTAAGGGGTGGTGTTTTTAGTGGTCTATAATTTCAATAATACCACATATCATTGTTATTATTTGCAATCAAGATGTGGTGTTTTTGGGTGAATCATGTTGGACCGTTCATGTATCATTTACACTAGTTGGTACCTAAGTGTAATTTTAGTGCTTAGAGAGTTTTTGGACATTTTTACCTATAAATTACTCACTAATACCATCATTAGGAATCAAAGATAAGTTTAAGTGGATCTATTGTGTCTTAGGAAATTATAATAAGTTAGGTGAACCACATAGTAGGGGTTATCCACATAATAGGGGTTAAATTCAAAACAAGGTGGTTTTGTTTTGTTAGTTATTTTCATATCAAGGCCATAACACATAAAAAAATCAAGTTTTTGAGGTGATGTACAATTAATTTCAGGGTTAACCTATATAACTCTTAGTACTTAGTGGTTTTAGGATCTGGTATTTTTTATAATTATATATGGTGATTATTCAGAAGATTGGGGAGTGCATTAGAGCATCATATTCTAGAATTCATAATGCAACATATTTAACAAATTTCTGACGATGAGGGAGTGAACTTAAAGTCATTAAACAAAGGATAAATTTATCCAAATAAGTTAATAAGGAGGAGTTAAGGGAAGTGTTCCGAGGGATTAAGTGTGGTGTCCTTAACCTAATTGTAGAGGTAGTATACTTGGTATAAAGTTAACATGAAAAAATTTGTAATGTATGAAAAATATTGAAGCATAGTGGATTTTGGTATGACCAACCCATCATTGATGTATATTCTTTAGACTTTCCCTTTGTGGTGAATCAAGTAAAATTTATTGTTTATTATATCTTAATTATTGTATATGTTTTTAACATGGATGTTTATTTTAATTCAATAGGTTTAAATCCTTCCTTCCAACAGGGGTAAAATATCCTAATGAATAGAAAGATACATTTAACTCCCTGATTCACCCCTACCCTCTCAGGGTGTATTGAGTTGCAACAAGTGGTATCAAATCAAGGTTTCAATAATTAAATTTATCATAATAAGTTATTTGTGATGAAAGATTTAGTTAATACTAAAGGAGTTCCTCTATTTTATTGAATCAATTGCTAAATTTGGAAGAAACAAATGATATGTCATATTTGATCTCTTAGGTTGGAACTTATTTCTGATACTCTAAATGGGATGTAAGTTAGTGATATGATAGGGGAGTCCATGATTGAATAAGGCATGATGTGGATGGATTCAGATGTCTAAGCCTAAAATGATTAATCTAGAGCCCTGTAAAATGAAATATATATGAAATTGATGAGTTTAACTGGTGGAAAGTGCATGGGGGATATGTTTTCCAATATATAATAAGGTGACCATAAGGTGAGTGAGGCCATTTTTTAGGTCCTCTATAAAATATTTTATGATTTAAAAATGATTCTAGATGGGTATTATGTTTGATTATTTATTCAAATCACTGATTTTTTTAGAGCCATATAAGGAATTATGGAAGAGATAAAGGATCTCAAAATTTTTAAGATGATTTTGTAGCTGCATCCACCTATATACAATCCAAAATTCTTAGATTTAGAAGAGATGGATTTATCCAATATCTCTATAAGTGATCTATTAAGTAATTTTGTGGCTTAAAAAATGAGAGTTAAACTAGAAGGGACATCAACTCATGTGAGTAAGGAGGTGACATTAAAATCCATAAAGACTCTTGACATATCCAAAAGAGGGAATGATGAAGATAATATTGATGATGTTCTGTTCTTGCTTGTGGCTATAAAATTAAATAGAGGTATGAGTAGATTCTAATTCAATCTATGATCAAATTATTTATGATGTAAAAAATTTGGGAATATTGTAGTAAAGTTCCCAAGAATATTTGATGACGAAGGAGTATAGCAGAATCTTCATAGAAATCATAAATAATCTTCACTACTAAAACTGACTCTAAAACTAGGGGTTGATCATGAACTAAATTTTATAAAAAGATATTTGTGATCAAAAAAAAAATATTTCAATGAATAAAATATGCTAAAAGTTAACACTGAATTCAAATTAGACGTAGAATATTCCTTGATGGTTATATTTGAAAAGGAAGAGCTTATAAAGGAGGAAGATGATCAAATAGAGGGTGTAGTTGATATCAAGGTAGAACTTGAGGGATCTATCAAATATCTAGATTTATAAAAAATGAAAAATCAGATGTTTAGTGGTCTCCTAAAATAATCCTATGAATATGTGGATCAGCTCAAAGAAGAGATTTATTGGATATAATAAGAGTTATATAATCAATTGTCCAGTCAAGTAAATTCAGAATATGTTTTGAATTTCAAGATAAATATTGAATAATTGACTGAGGTGATTGATGATATTAATGTTTGTGTAAAAGAGTGAACAAAGAAGGTATAATTTCAAGGAGAATAGGTTGTTCCTCTAATAAAAAAATTGGAATCATAAATGAAATCACATGATCCATAGAAAAAGTTACACTTCAGGAGCTTCAAAGATGGATAACTATTAGAAATAGTCAAGAAAGGTTAAAAAGGTGTTAGTAATGTTCTAAATGAAAATAGAATTGTGATTTTGTTTAAAAGTGGAATCAAATATGGAAAATCATTAAAATAATCAATAATAAAGAATCATAATAAAGGAAACATGATATTAGTTCTACTCTTTTCAAATCTAAATACTTGTTTCTTAGAATAAAACAACTCTTATCAAAGGAAACCTGAGGTAAGAAAATAATTCTCATTCATATAGGGTTAGTGATAGTCATGAAGTTTTACAAAGGGTAGGTATATCTAGAGGAATGTAGGAGAGAAGATATTTCCTCTCATGAAGTTTTAATTCTATAGATTACTTAGCCAAACCATGTCCTATTATTGGGAGGCAATGATATATTTGAATGAAGAAGTGGTTGAGAGTAATAAAATTAGAATTAGGTCATATACTTCATTAAATATAAGAAAAATTTTCTATGTATATTGTTTTCATTGTTTGAATTTGTGAATAAATCCATTGATTATAGGAATAAAATAAGTGATGATTACCATTGTGGGAGTCAGAGACAAGGGGTTTCTAGAGAACTAGAAAAAATCACATTGAGTAATAGATTCTCCTCAATAAAAGAAGAATAAGATTATGAATTTTATGTTTGTGTTGAATATAAAAAAGATATTCCATCATATTTCTCAACTCAACTAGGAGTATAATGGAAGCCAAAGAAGAAGATTGAGAAGATGAATCTAGTAGAAATTTATCTCAAAGTAATGAAGAACAACCGTACCTAGATTAGTGATTGTGGGTATTCATCTCACATGATAGGAAATTTTAATCTCTTTAAAAATATTAAATATAGAGTGGATAGAACCATAAATTTTGAAAATGATGTAGATTTGAAGATCAAGGGTAGTGGAAATGCCCATTGGGAAAGTGATGAGTGAAATAAGATAGAAGTTCTCTTTATAAATGGGTTATAAAATTACCTTCTTAGTGTGATTCAACTTTGGGAATATGGTCTTGTGGTTACATTTAACCAAAAAGGGTGTATAATCAAGGGTAGAGTTATAAAATCTATTATGAGTGGAAGGATAACTAATAATAATCTATATGAGGTGAATGGTGATGAAAACCCATGTCTCCTTAAAGTGACTAAAGAAAAAACTTATGGGAATGGAGGTTAGGTTACATAAACCAATAATACATAGAGAACTTGATCAAAATAAATTCCATAATAAATAGACCATGTCTAAAGAGAGACCATGAAAATACATGTGATGCTTGTATATGGAAAAAAATTATGTGGGATCTGTATTGGATAAAGAACGAGAGGGAATATAATATGATTGATTTATTCCACAAAAACATATATGGTCTAATGAATATATCTAGAATATAGGGACAAATATATTTTATTATTTTCATTGATGACTATAGCAGAATGGAATGCACCATGTTTATGTAAAGTAAGAGAGAGTCCATGGGGTTCATAAAGAGGTTATGAGGAGTAAAAAATGAGACCGGATGCATAATTAAGACACTATGGTATGATAATGGAATATATTATACCTTTATTGATTTTGAAAAATATCTAGAGGAACATGATATAAAAAAATAGGTTTTATTCATGAGAACTCCACAAAAAAATGGAGTAATTGAATGGAGAAACTGGGCAGTGAACAATATAGACAAAAATTTTCTCATAGAAGGGGGAATCTCTCACCACTATTGGAATTAAGAAGCAAAAATTTCTATCTAAACTCAAAATCGTTCATTTCTAAGCCTCAAGGAAGATAATACCCCGTATGAAATATTTTATATAAGGAGTCATTCTTTTAAACACTTTCATATCTTTGAAATTATGTGCTACATCCGATACAAAGAATGAAATCAATGCAAGTATGATGATGCTGTAGATGAAGGATTATTTCTTGGATACTTGACAAAGAGTAAGGCCTACACAATGTACCAAAATAGTATGAGTTAAATTGTAGAGAGTAGTGATTTGAAAGTCATTGAGGAGAAATATGAAAAACCAAAGAGGTAAAAACACTGATGTTTTATTCGAAGAAGAATAGGAAGAAAAAATTTGGTGAAACTCTAAAAGCTGTAAAGAGTTGTGTAATTGATGAAAACTTTGAGGTTGAGTTGGAAGTGGAAGACATTGATGAATAAGAATTTTTTTACCTCACAAAAGAAATATGAGAAAAAAATTTGATCGATCCAATATAATTGGATATGTATTTTCACCAACACATATAAAGAAAATGATAAATTTTAATCATGTGTCTTTTCTTTGTAAATAGTGGAACCAAACTCATTTGAATAAGTAGTAAAATATGACTCATGGGTTAAATCTATGAATCAATAACATGATTGTTTTGATAAAAACCAAACATGTGATTTTTTTTGAAAGACCATAAAATTATAATGTGATCGAAACAAAGTAGATCTTCAAGAATAAAATTGATGAGCATGAAAAATTGATTAATAACAAGGAAAACTTATTTTTTAAAGTTTATGAATAGATTACATGAAATGATGTTGAATAAAAATTTTCTCTATTGGCCTAAAATGAATCAATAATTATATATTTGGATATGATAACTCGAATAAGATACAAAGTTTATCACATTGATTTCAAAATGGAATTACTAAATGTAATTATTGAAAAAGTGGTTTACATTGAAAAAATAGTGGGATTTTAGATTAGAAATAATGAAAAAGAGTTATACAGATTGAATAAGGATCTATATGGTGTAAATCAGGCACCATGTGAATGGTATTATTGGATGTATTTATATTTAAAGAAGACACAATTCAATAGGGGTGGTTAGTCTGTAATATATATGCAAAGATGTTCGAAGAAGACTAGTTTATAATGCTTGTGTATGTGGATGATATCATCTTTGGTGAAACAAAAATTAATATGTAGAAGATTTTTCTACCCAAATTAAATCATAATTTAAAATTCCCATGATTGGTGAATTCACATAATTTTTTGGTTCGCCAGTGACATAAAAAAAGAAATATACTTATTTCCCTCAAGAATAGTATGGAGGATAAATGCAAAAGAAGTTCAACATTCATGATTTTGAACACATGTCAACTCTAATTATGGTTGGAATGAAATTTAGGAATTACATGCATGCAAAATATGTGAATCCCACCTTTTATATAGGGATAATCAGAAGCCTTCCATATTTTACAATAACAAAGATAGATATTGTCTTTGTAACATGTTTAGCAACTCATTTTCAGATTAATTTGATGGAGGAGTATCTCACAATAATTAATATAATTAGGAGGTACATCCAAGATACTCTCATTTTTTTTCTTGTTCTTTGATGCAAGAATTTTTTTGAATTTTTTTATTTTCCTTATGAGAATTGGGTTGGATATTTTGTCGATAAAATATATACAAGTAATAGTTTATTATTTATTTGGAGTAAATGTGCTTGATGTATAATAAAGAAGTAGGAAAGTACTTTACTAATTATGTAGGGAGAAGAATATAATACCGTCACTAAGGTATGAACTCAAATTTTTTGGATAAAGAAATAGTTGAAATATATTGGGAAGGAAGTAAAGAAACTGATGGTGATGTACTATGATAAAAGGTGTATGGTCTAAGTTTTAAAGAATCCCATTCCACACTCTTATACCAAATATATTAGAATACAGTATCACTTTATTAAGGAAAAGGTAGAGCATGTATGATTAGAATAGATCATATCAAAACTAATGGGAAAGTGGTGAATATAATTACTAAACCATTATCCATTTATGTTCTTGAGAATCATAAGTTCAACCTTGAAATTCAACCACTTCCCTCAGACTGAGGATTCATGGAAACAACCCCTCGCCCATGCATTTAAATATTTCTAACTATTTGTGAACTATTGAAGGATTAAGGGGAAATACAATCCATTGGGTTATTTGGGATAAAAAAATCATATAAACCATTCTTTTTGGGTTTATTATCGGAGGGGGATATTGGTTTGTGAAATTTAGAGATAGAGTTTCAAAAGGGGAAATATTTTTTATTTTCTGCCAAGTGGTTTCAATGTAAGAGACTCTCTCTTTCAGGGAGAGTTCATGGTATGTAGATTCATGGGATACTCTCTTAAACTCTTATTTTATACACTAAGATTTTATCATTTATACCTAAAGTATTGGATGATTTATTATACTTATATTTAGAATAATCGGATAATGTGTGTATAATTGAATTTTTCTTTGGATTGATAATAAACAAAAATAGGGAGAATATTTGAACCAAGGTGTTCCATGTTAAAGATTGATTATGTATTGTGTTTGTTTTAAATACTTTCTAGGTTAGTTAAGGATTTTGATCTATAATTTAAGATTGTTTATAGGAAAATGGAATCCTAAAATATTTCTTTTAATAGTGACATCTCGTAGTGTTTTCCAATTTTTTGGGCATGAAAATATAGAGTTTTAGGAGGATTTTCACAAAGGACTATAGATAAAGGGATATTTTATTCATAAAATTTATGTGAAACTACATAAATTTTTTGTAAAAGGAAGGATTTACCCATAGTTACAAAATTAGTTTGCAGATACCGTAAATAATTGGATATGGTTTTTGGTGGAAATGTGTAAACACATATGGAGTTTGATAATATTATTTATAGAAGAAAGAAGTTCACAAAGTCCATATAGTGAAGTCATTTTCAATGTATATGTAGTTTTTTTGTGGTTTTCCAGGTTAATACTATCACATAACACTGGTTTTGTTTAAGATTAAGAGATTATATTTTTAGGTGAACTACATAGGACCATCTATATTGAATTTACATCATTTGGGGATTTAGTGGAATTTTAGTGTGCATAATGGGTTTTGGACATGATTTAATATAAATACCTTACTAATCCCATTATTAGGCATCAAATATAAGTTTAATAAGATCCTAAATTTCATTGGAAATTCTAAGAAGTTAAGTTAATTTCATATCAAGGGGAATCCACATAGCAAGGGTTAACCATATAGAAAATATGTTCACTTATCATTGGTGATTCACATAGAAAGGATTGGTGACATAAAAAATCTAGTTAGCGAGGAACTATACCATGAAGCATAGGGTTAAATGCATAATATAGATCATGCTTTACATAACACAGAACACAATGAACACAAAACTTAAAAGTTCTTAGTGCTTAAAGGTTTTTGGATATGATATTTTTCACAATTATATTTGGTGACTATTATGAATAACAGGGATCACATTTAGGCATAATATTATGGTATTTATTATGGAGCATATTTAAAAAATTTATGATGATGAGGGAGTTACCTTCAATTCATTAAACCGAAGTTAACTTCATCTAAAGATATAGAGAAGGAGGAGTCAATGGAAGTGATTCGAGGGTGGAAATATTCTATCCTTGAATTCATTGTAATGGTATTGCATCTGATACAGAGTGAATATAAATGAAAATTTTTAATCCAAGAAAACTAGTGAAGCATGTTAGATTCTTGTATGACTGATACATCATCATCGCATTCTCCTTGTACTATCCCTTTGTGGTGAACCAAATAAAAATTATTATGTAGTTATTCTTAATTTATATATATGTGTTTTTTGGATGTGTGTTTGAATATAATGAGTTTAACACATCCTTACCAATAAGGAGATAAGATCCTAAATAATCAAAAGAAAAATTTATCACCCGATTCACCCCTCCCCTCCTAAGGTGTCTTAGGTTTCAATAAAATATAATTAACTAATAAATTCCATGATCGTGTCATTCTATTAGAAAATTCATTTCTAAAAATACAAATAAAGAGGCACTGAGAACATAGGTTGGTGACATGAGTATACAACCTACTTGATCAGATACATTGATACAAAGGGATTATATTATACAGTGTATGCTCATATGTGGTTGTTTTTTATTTCATAAATAATGATTTTCTATAGGGGTGCCTTAGCATGTTTCTAGAAACTAACCTTGGACTTTAGGCAGTTCCACCTAATTCCACTGAGAAAGGGGCATAGAGGTTAATGATGGATTTTAAAGGATCATCAAATGATCTTGATAGTTGAAGAAATCCCATTTTTGTGTGATATATACTTAATATAATCAATATGAAATATAAATGAAGAACATAAGTGTGTGTACATGGATGAAAAAAAGGGCCATCTTCAATATTTGATGAAGTATGCTTAATGAAAATCACAAGAGAATCAAAAAAAATCCTCATGCCTATGATGGGATTACACCAGCTGAAGGATCCCAAAATTTTTCTTGAGGATTCATAAATAAAAAAATGGGTTCTAGAACCTTCACCTAATGATAAATTGGGTTTTGGGATATAGAGGGAGTCAAGATTCTTTCATGAAATTAGTCTTGCCCAACATGAGGGATCTCATCCCTTTATACAACTATTATTTCATGTATTCCATTTAATTAAATGAATCATCCATAATTAATTCATTGATATATATTTATTTCCATTGTAATCATTCATTAAATTCTTTTAATTAATCCAATATACTTAATACATTCATAATAGATTCCATTTAATCTATTTATAATGAATTATAACCGATGAAACTACATGGGAAGATACACGCACCTAAATTTAATTCAATCACATGCATATTATAGTGTACATATACCAATATCCAACTTACACCGAAATCACATAAGTATTTTATGAAAAACATAACAACTATTTTTAAATCCATCCAAAACTTCTTTTGGATACAGTTTTATCATAATCCCTTTATTTTGGAACAAAATAATTATCTAAAAATTAATCCTTATCTAGTGGACAAACAGTGTGACACTACAAGCCTTGGTATAATTGATAAAAAATATAAAATTTATATTTCATAGATATAATAAAAGAGAGGACTTGAGAAAACACCAGTGCTACTCAACCTACTAAGTGGTTTTGTGTGATCTTCATCAAGCATACTAAAATCTTTATGCAACCATGTACATTGAAAGTTTTATCATATACATCACACCCTAAAATTATAATTTGTGATTTCATTTATATAATTCAATGTGTTTGATAAATTTCTTTACATGCAATGTTGAACTAAACCAAAACTGTGATATATTTAGATCGTTAAAAGCTAACTTTTGATTTACTATAATTGACTAGGTGAGTGACCCAAGCATACCATACATAAATATTTAATCATTTGAAATGAATATACAAAAAATAACACAATTATACACACCTTATAATAGTAAAGGTTTAATTTATTTGGAGACTTGATATATAAATATCTTAATTCATAAAGTATCTTAAACATCTCTGACAAAGTTCTTTATATTAATACATTTCTATAAATATAATACTTTGAACCTTCTATTAAAACCTAGGTATGGAAAATATAAAAAGGGAGAGATCATATGATCAATAAGTTTAAACATTGGTGATATAAACCGATTATAATAAGGGTATGAGACCATAATCATATCATAAGAAGTTATACCCAATAAAATTATTATCTTTAATCATGAGTCATGGCATAACGATTTTTCATAATAAATTAAAATATTTATAAGAGTTTGAAATCATCAATAGTCAATCATGAGTCAAGAGAGAACAACATATACATAGGAATGTGGTAAAAACTTAAGATTATAACATTGTGAACTTGTTTAAATATAATAAAGTTCACTCATTAAGTTAATAACATGAAATCAGGTCCTCACATAAACTTATGGACATGACACCTGGTCCAAGCATAAACTTGTGGACATGAAACTAATCCATGCATAAAGTTATTGCAATGAAACTAGTTCCACACATCTTTTTGTGAATATGTAATCAAATTCACACATAACGGAATTATATCATGATTTATCCATCTTAAACCATTGAATTTTAGGGTTATAATGAGACCAAACATCACATAACCACAATCCATTCACATGTAAGCCACAAGATCATGAAAACATCTAACTTTTCTTTATAACATTACCTGTGTAAAATAAAATGGGTCTCGCCAGTATTTTATCATCATAAACATAAACCATCCAAAGTGATAATAAGGATGATAACATAGAATTATATCCATAGTGAAACACAATTAATATCAAAGGATACCATTATAGATTAAATATACTTTTAAAATAACACTTGAAACATTTCTTGAGAAAATTACTTTTCATTTGGAAATCACTTATTTAAAATCAAAATATTTCAAAAATATTAATGGAAAAACTTTTTATTTGAAAAGGACCATGGAAACTTTTAAAGTAAGTATTAATGGATTGAGCGGTCATTACGGTGAGAATATTTTTTCACACCATAATCATTAAAACAATGATTATGTTAACACATTTAATAAATGTACCCTATTTAGAAAAAAACATGGATAAATTTTTTAAAATCCAAATATTTCAAAAGTATTATCGAAAAAACTTTTTATTTAAAAAGAACCATGGAAACTTTTAAAGTAAGATTCAATGGATTGAGCCGTCATTACAGTGGGAAATTTTGTTCATACCATAATCATTAAAAAAATGATTATGTTAACACCTTTAATAAAAGTACATTTTTTAGAAAAAAACATGGATAAATTATTTAAACGTCAAACATGGGTAAAAATAAATTTAAAAAATCATTTAATTATATTCAAAAACATTCTTGAAAACATTTTAGAAAACATGGATATATAATAAAAAATATTTCTAATTGAAAGAGGGGAAATAAAGCCATAATTTCTTAAAAACATTTTCCCAACCATTTTGAGTACCAAGGAGGGAAAAATGGTAATAAAGATTAAAAATGAAAAAAATAATCATATGATAAGAAAAATTAATGGGGTTTATTAGATAATTATCCTATAATTTCACTTAATGGAAATTCAAGATTAATCAATCGTGATTAAAATGAGATTAAAACATAAATCCATTACCTCAGGTATTTTCATGATATGTATGAATTAAAAACTCATATATAATAACTAAATATTTATTATAAATTTATTAAATAACCATATTCATATATATCATTTCTATATTTTATTTAATTATGACATCTTATCACATTTTTATTAACAATTATTTATTAAAATCACTCCTCTGGGTGATAACTGTTTGTTTTTTCACACATGTTTTGACTCAATAGTTTTATTAATTGTACTTTGATCATGGTTACATCATATAAAAAATTTTCATCATGGAATAATTATCATATTTAATCTTTATATACACTTTTAAAACTATTCATATAAAGTGGTTATGAAAAATTAATCACATCACTTCGCGGAGATGGTAATTCGTGCGTACACACGAGTGATGTTTTTATTTTTCGATGGATGGAAGGAAATAATGGTAAATAATAATTTTAATTTATAAAATAATTATTATATCATAATTATAATATATATTCATTAAATATACCCTTATTACTATCTTTTTAAATCAGAAATGAAAAAAATCACATCGCTTTGTGATGGAGGCAATCCACATGTACGCATGAGCGACATTACCATTTTCCAAAATATGGAAAGTAAAAAAGGTAGATAAGATATTATAATAACATATTTATAATTATTTCATAAATATCATATATAAATATTAAATCTAGAAAAAATTTCCATTAATTATGGTGATGGAAAATGAATCATATTGATATGTGAAGACAGTAGTCCACACATATACACGAGTGATACTTTAATTTAGTATTTGTTAGAAAAGTTGGTGTATAATGGTGGTTAAATTATCATAGTAAATTTTTTCTATATTTAGGATACTTAATTTTTTATTTTATTATGAATACTATAGATTTAAAGGAGGTATAAGAAGAAACTATTTCAAAGATTCTGTGTAAGATGATTACCTATCCTTTGTTAGATTTCCTTTAGATACCTTCTTAATGAACCTTGGAATGGTATTTTAAGAAGATATAAAACACTAACTCCTAGATAATAAAGTTTATAATATAATTCGATAGGGGTTTTTATATCTAGGTTGGTTAAGAAGGAGTAAATAAAAGAGAGGGGTGTCCTTTTATAAGTGGGGGGAGGGATGTGGCTTGAAATTTTTAAAGAATTAAAATGTTATTAAGTTATATTCACGGAATAGTGTCCTATAAAGAATTAAATTTATAGAATAAGGTTATAAGGGTAAAAATACCTTTATTCAATAGTGATTAAGCTGAAAAATTGAGGCTTTATTACACAGTTTAACCTTAATTTACCCGTTTTACCGTCTTTATTGAGGTAATGATATTTTTACAATATTTACTTTTCATAATGACCAAAAATGAAATTGAGCTCATTAATTAATTTAAAAATGGTTATTAAACTTATGGAATATATATATCATGATTCAATATCTATAAATCTAAGAAATTAATTTAACATAAAAATGAAAAAAGCAAGGAAAAATAGTTTTATGAAAAATGCCTTTTTTAGTTTAAAAGTATTTTTATACCAAGAAAAAGTATAATGTTGATCCAAAAGGTATAAATGGAATTATTTTTAACAAAAAAGAAACTAAATAAATTTTCAATAAAATAAAAAAAATGGATCTCTAAAAATTCTAGAAAAGAAAATGCAGTTTTGTTTAAAAATCAGTATTTCCACTATTCACCAAAAAATAAACTTTTTCTACAAAATTCCCAAAAAATCACCCTAATATAATTCTGGCATGATAATTTCAAAAATGAAGTTCATTTTTTCCAATCAAATTTATAAAAATTTTAGAAGTTAATTATAATTTCCATGCTTAAAATGAAATAAGAACCATTTATAAAGAAAGCATATTTTTGAAGCATAAAATATCTTTACTTAAAATTAAGTAATTATTTATAAATATATTTGAATTTTATAAAAAATTTATACATATTTTTAAAAATTGGTTGTTCCTATTCATACTAATAGTTTAATAGCTAGGTTATAACATTATACTATATTATGGTTCATTTATACCTGGGGTTTTGTGTATCACAAGAAATCAAAGAAGTTTAATTTATTTGAAGAGAAATATATCATAAAGTCTTGGGGTGTTACATTTTACTCCCTTATAGGAATTTATCCCATGAAATTTCATCAATGTGGTTTAAAAAAAGAAGTATATCTTTGTTTCATCACATCCTTGGGTTTTCACGTTTCTTCCACAAAATTTTGATTCATCTAGAGAACTTTAACCAGGCGAGTAGTCTAGTTCTTAAACAATTTATCTCTATTACAACAATATTTATATTGGTTATTTTTGTCACGACCCATCCCCCGGGGCCTATGCCATGACTACCCCAAGGCTGCCTTCCATAGGCCAGGGGCTGGCGACTAGCACCGAAAGGCGTATTCCCTAAAACCGGGAAGACATTTCCTTTATATCCTCTAAAAAAATGAAACCAATCACACAACAAGATACAAACACAAGTAAACTAAATAGTAAATAGAGTGAGTACAGTAAGTAAAAGGGGCTAGAATACAAGCCCAACTGGAATGTACAAGAAACTGAAAAGTACAAGTAAACTGAAACTGATCCTGTGAACACCCACCAAGGATCCTACCGGAAGGGTAGGTACAGCTCTCGAACTGTCATCTCTATGGTATGCCTCGTCTAAGGTCCAACTTCGAGCTACCTCCAGTCCTGTTACCCTCATCCTCAGTTAGCGCTGTTCGTCGATTACACCAAACACAAAAAGGTGTAGGTGTAGCCCGTGTAGGGGTGAGTATAACAATACTCAGTAGGTACCTCGAGACCCTCAAGGTCTCACAAAATCAAAAAAGGATAAACAACAAAGCAAGAAAACAGCTGAAACCCCTAGTTAGGTATATTACCATACATATATCTAAGTTATCAAGTAAACCCATCTCAATCATGAGGAAACACAAGGCCCAAATCATTAGCCCAAAGCTCGAATGTTCCACAAAGGAAGGAATACCACGAAGGTAAGTACCACAAATGTACGCCACACAGAAGAATACCACAAAGGTATCACCATGAAGGTAAGTACCACATAGGTACTCCACACATAAAAATACCACAAAGGTATCACCACGAAGGTAAGGACTCAGCTCATACCAGGTATAACATATGTACGGTAGTAAAGATAATTAGTTGTAACTACTGAATAATCTTACCCTATTAAGAGGAAGACCAACATAGGATCCTAAATCATCATCGTACCCACACATGATCCTAGTACATCATCAGACCCACAGAGGATCCTAGTACATTATCAGACCCACACAGGATCCTAGTACCTTATCATACCCACACAGGATCCTAGTACATCATCAGACCCACATAGGATCCTAATACATCATCAAACCCACACAGGATCCTAGAGTAGTCCCACATGGATTCCTAGAGCAGATCCAAGTGGGACCCTCAAACACAGACCCACGTAGGATCCCAAAGCACATACCCACATAGGATCCCTTTCTCATGTTACAACCAGCTACATGGTTCCCGCACTAAGCTCGCTTGTCTTCGGGAGGGTCCTATCCTCAATCCACTATTCGATACTCCAACTACTAAGAATTCCCACAAAGAAGTATCCCAAAGGACCCCCACATCATAGGGTTCTCTATGCAACAAACGGTGTGTCAAACGGAGGCCCAGTCTGTAAGTTATTTGACATTTAGTCCCGAGGGCCCAGTTGGATTCGTGCTTGATCCAACCCGACCATACCCCAAATTTATCCAAATCTAATGTGGGGTATACCAAAAGGACCATCTCTCTCTAATGTTTTCGGCACCGTATAAAGTTTGTCAAACGGACGCCCGATGCCAAAGTCATGGCCAAAAGAGCGTAAATGGGTCGTAGTGGGTCCGGGTCTGGTCCGACCTGGTCGGACCGAACCTGCCCGACCCGGCCTGGGCCGAACCGAGTCTGGTACTGGTTCAGATCTGGCCCACGCTGGGTGGCTCGATCGGCTCTGGGCAGCTCGACCCGCGCTAGGCGGCCCGGCCCGCGCTGGGCGGCCCGACCCGCGCTGGGCAGCCCAACTCACGCGGGGCGGCCCGACCTGAGCTGGGCGGTCCGGCCAATGCCGGGTGGCCCGGCTGAGATGCATATGGGGGGGGGGGGGGGGAGTCACACGCCCCCACCCTCAATCACCAAACGACCAAAGTCGTTCGGTCTCCAGGCAGCACGCGAGACCCGCCGCGGGTCCCGCTCGGTACAGCTCCACCGGTCGAAACGGCCAAACCCTTTCTCCTCCTAGCGGCATGTCATGTTCCACCCCTCTGTGTCCGAACAAATTCTAGCCACCTTCCACCATATTACGCATCCAGGAAATCCACAACCACTTGTTCCGACGGTGGTGCACGGTCGAGCCGCTCGTGCTTCTGCGGCTGACCGAAGCATCAGCTGCCCTCTGTCCACCACCGTGGCCAGAAATAGCCAGCCGACCTCTGTCCTCTGTGCGCCCTCTTCCTCTACCAGTGGCGCGGGCACGCTCCACCCTAGTTCTGTGCGACTAGCCCGGGAGGAAGTCACAACCTTTCTCCACCATGAATAATACAACAACCATGAAGAACATCATAGGGATCATGCCATGTTCGTTTGGACCACACCCTCCACATTAGATCAGTATCAGGTGGATCAAGTGGATTAATTCAACTCAAACCATGAAAAACAACAAAAACCCTTCCTCGAAGGTTTTTTGACGTCAGTAAGGAGGGAAGGACGGACGTCAGTTCGTTGTCGTTGAAGGTGTTCCTCGTTCGAGAGAGCGTTCTTCGTTGGAGAGCGCATTCTTCATTAGAGGATGATTTTCTCCAAGATATCTCTCTAAGACTCCCTTTCACTAACTATTTCTCCCTAGAAAACTTAAAATCCAACCCAAATAAAATATGTTTATCAATTTTAATTTGTTGGCACATATGGAGTTGTCATAATTTATTAATTAATTGATGTGGAATAATTAAAGTGGAGGGAGTCCAAGAGTTACCTCCCATTAAAGGGGGAGTTTAAGGGTTGGGTGGTCCCCACATTTGAATTCAAATTGGGAGTTTTTAGTTCGGGTGGTCCCCACCTTCATAACCCCAAAGAAGGTTATCAGAAAAATAAAAATGTTAAATATTTTTATTTTTTCTATTCCTTCACGAAAAAGTGGAAAACTAAATTCTACCCTTGACCTACTACGGTCGAGGTGAAGGTCTCCTTAAGTAAATACTGGAATTGCGAGTTCAACGGTGCCATTTGATTTCAATTCCGAGCACCTGTTCAAAAGTTACAAAAACCCGTTCGCACGTTTACTGAATGTACCCAAAAAAAAGTTCAAAAACTCATTCTTGGAACACCATGCCTCGGAATCACGTGACGTAAATTTTTGCGAACTCGTAATATTCCATATAATTTTTAAAAAAAATTACATGGAAAATTTGGGACTTTACATTCTCCCCACCTCAAGGATTTGCATCCCTATTAGCCACAACTAAAACTAAGGAAACAAGTAGGGGTAATGAGCACGTATCTGGGCCTCCCACTCCCATGTGCTCTCATGGAGGTTCCCGTGCTGCCAGCGAACGCGCACTAGAGGTTTTGACCGCCCATGAAGGACCCACTCCTATAAATCCTCAATCTCTAATGGAACCTTCGTAAACGTCGCCCCATCATCGATGTCCAGCTCACTGTGGTCGATGACGTGAGATGGTTCATGCACGTATCTCCTCAGCTGGGATACGTGGAAGTCATCGTGAACCTGGTGCAGATATGGGTGCCATCATAGGGTACAAATCAATGTAAAAGTCCACCTCTCTACGAGGAGGTAGACCCGAAACATCATCAGGGAAGACATCCACGTACTGGTCCACCACTACAGGACAACTTGGACTCTCTACATCAACCGCTCTGAGGGTAAGGCTAGACATCTAATGAGTGATCAATTGCACTCTTCTCCGGGTAAGTCCATCCTATGCTGCAAAGGCTCCCTTCTCACTGGTGAAGGTAAACCTTGTCCCATCCATATAGACACACCGCACTTTTTGCCTAATACAGTAAATATGAGAATGGACTGTAGATAACCATTCCATACCCAAGATGACGTCGTAAGGCCTCGACACCGCTACTAGGAGATCCCAACCGAACCTATCACCTCCTAGAGTAAGCTCACACTGTCAGCACCAGTGTGTAATCGTTGAATCCTCTCCCGTAGGAGTCTCTAGCCGTAAGGATCGAGCCAACAACTCCTTGGGAATCTCCGAGCTCCGAATGAGGGTAGTGGAAATAAAATAATGGCTGGAAACTGTGTCTATAAGTACTCCAGCTAAGGTAGAGTAGACACATATCGCACCTTGTATCATATCCAGAGCACCATGGTCATAGGTGTCAACTTCCTGGAGCTGATCTCGCCCCTGTCCAGCTACTCCTTGTTGTCGTGGTTGACCACCTAGTGGTGGTGGCAGTAACATCTCAAATCATCGTCCACCGCCAACTATACGACCAACTCCTCTGCCATGTCTGCCTGCTCCCTGTGGACCTCCTCGGTCGAACCTCTGTCTATGCCTGGGCGGTCCCTCGACCATCTGATGATCATCCTTACAACGAGTCGGGAAGTCAAGAGCCATGTGACCATGCCCACCGCATGTGTAACACTTCCTGTTCCTCACATGGCTGACTCTATCTCTGGTACCCCACAAAACTGACCCTGAATCCTGCGGTCATCCACCTATAGGTATGGTCCTCTTAGACCTCTGTAACATCTATATGCTTCCAGCTACAGAATACTCTGCTACATGACAACTAGTGGTGAGTCTCACTACTAGTAATAGCTCAGCAAGAAATTTCTCCACTAAGAGAACACGCTTTAACACCCCCGCCTGTGTTAGGATGCTGGGAGAAATCATTGAAGCCCTAATCACCCACCTGAGTCACTACTCAAAGGTCCTGGCCCTGAATAATGGGTCCCACACCATATCAGTGGAGTATAGTGAGAGGTCAGTGAACCTCGCTAAGTACTGAGCCACAATCATGCTGCCCTACTACAGATGAAGAAGCTCCTATATATGTACTGTGCGAAGAGTGACTGGGAAAAACCCTACCCGAAACAGGCTGTCGAAGTCTGCCCAGAGAAGTGTCACCTCATCTTGAAGCTAGAGCATCAAGCTCCACCATCTACCTGCTACTGCATGTATAAGACTGGAGAAAAGGATCACCATGATATCAGCTGGTTTCCCTACTAGTCGGAAGACTCTCACCATGACCTCCAACCAATCCTCAGCCGCTTGTGGGTCCGTCTCTCCCCTGAACCTGGGTGGCCTCTGGAGTTGGAACTCATGCAATGTGCTCAAGCGGCATACACTCTCTACTGCTGGGGCTGGTGGCATTGGTGACCCAACGGGTAATGGTACCACTGGTGCCTCTGTTGGTTCCTCTACTGGATAAGGTCCCTACACCGAGGCCTCCTCACTCGGTGGGATATCAGTGCGTACTATACCCGGAACCCTAGCTGGCTCTCTGCATGGAGGAATCTTGAAAAGAAATAGGTTCTCCATGGCCAATAAGTTATAACTGGTGAGATGAATCAAAGAGATCCCAAAGAAAACTCTTGAAAACACACACACAATTAGTGTTTTCATGCACTATGTTGGAAATTATAAGTCAGGGTCCTAGTGTATGGATATATTGGCTGCCACACCAACACTGGATTCCCTTAACTGATAACCACACTCACTAAACTTAACACTATTGCCGTTAGAAAGATCAGAGTCCAATGTTCTATGGTAGAACTGACTCCTCTAATACCAATTTTTCATGTCCCGTCCCCTAGGTCCCATGTTGTGTCTACCCCAAGCCCGCCTTCCATAGGCGAGGGGCTGATGACTAGCACGAAAAGGCGTATTCCCTAAAACCAGGAAGGAATTGCCTTTATATCCTGTAAACACATGAAACCAAGCACACAACAAGATACGAACACGAGTAAACTAAATAGTAAATAGAATGAGTACATTAAGTAAAAGGGGCTAGAATACAAGCCCAACTGGAAAGTAAAAGAAACTGAAAAGTACAAGTAAACTGAAACAGTTCTTGTAAACACCCGCCAAAGATCCTACCTGAAGGGTATGTACAGCTCTCGAAAGGTCGTCTATGTGGTATGCCTATTCTAATGTCCACCTCTGAGCTACCTCCAATCCTGGTACTCTCGTCCTTAGTCAGAACTATCTGTCATCTGCACCAAACACAACAAGGTGTGGGCGTAACCTGTACAGGGGTGAGTATAATGATACTCAGTAGGGACCCTGATACCCTCAAGGTCTCACAAAATCCAAAAAGGATAAACCAGAAATCAAGAAAACAACTAACAACCATACTTAGGAATATTCCCATACATATACCTAAGTTATCAAGTAAACCCTTTTCAATCATGAGGAAACAAAAAGTCCAACTCATTAGCCCAAAGATCAACTATTCCACGAAGGAAGGAATACCATGAAGGTAAGTACCACAAAGGTACGCCACATAGAATAATACCATAAAGGTATCACCACGAAGGAAAGTACCACATAGGTATGCCACATAGAAGAATAATACAAAGGTATCACCACAAAGGTAAGGACTCAACTCATACCAGGTATAACATAGGTACAACAATAAAGATGATTAGTTGTAACTACTGAATCATCTTACTCTGTTAAGAGGAAGAACCATATAGGATCCTATATCATCATCAGACCCACACAGGATCCTAGTACATCATCTGACCCACACAGGATCCTAGTACATCATAAAACCCACACAGGATCCTAGTATATCATCAGACCCAGAAAGGATCCTAGTACATCATCACACCCACACAGGATCCTAGTACATCATCAGACCCACATAGGATCCCAGTACATCATCAGACCCACATAGGATCCTAGTACATCATCAGACCCAAACAGGATCCTAGTAGGTCATCAGACCCACACATGATTCTAGAGTAGTCCCACATGGCTTCCTAGAGTGAATCCAAGTGGGACCCTCAAACAGAGTCCCATGTAGGATCCCAAAGCACAGACCCGCATAGGATCCCTTTCTCATGTTACAACCAGCTACAGGGTTCCCGCACTAAGCTCGCTTGTCTCCAAGAGGGTCCACTCCTCAAGCCACTAGTTTATACTCAAACTATCACAAAGTCCCACGAAGAAATATCACAAAGTACCACCACGTCATAGGGGTATCAACGCAAAAGACGGTGCGTCAAAGGGACACTCAGTCTGTAAGTTATTAGCCTTTTTTTCCCGAGTGCCCTATAGGATTCGTGCTCGATCCAACCCAACCATACCCCAACATTATCCAAATCTCAAGTGGGGTATACCAAAAGGACTACCTCGCTTCAAGGTTTCAAGGGAGTAGGCAGAAGTGGTAGAGAAGCTGGCCGTGTAGCTGGAAGTGGGTGACAATTCGAGATGTTACCGCCACCCCCACTAGGTGGTCCACCCCGACCACAGGGAGTAGGTGGATAGGGGTGAGCTCATCTCCAGGAATCTGAGACCAAAAACCATAGAAATCCAGATATGATACGAGGTACGCTCTGTATCTACTCCACCTTAGTTGTAGTACTTATAGACACAGGTGCCAGTCATTCTTTTTTTTCCACTGCCCTCATTGGGAGCTCGGAGATTCCGACGGATCCGTTGGCTTGATCCATATGGCTAGAGAATCCTACAGGAGAGGATTCTACGATTACACACTAGTGCCAGGAGTGTGATATTACTCTAGGAGGAAATATATTTGGCTGAGATCTTCTAGTAGTGGCATCGAGGCCTTTCAACGTCATCTTGGGTATGTAATGGTTATCTACAGTCCATGCTCAGATTGACTGTATTAGGTGCAAAGTGAAATGTGTCCACATGAATGGGACTAGGTTTACTTTCACCAATGAGAGGGGAGCCTTTGCAATAGAGGATGGACTTACCCAGAAGAGAATTCAGCCGATCACTCATCAGATGGCTAACCTTGCCCTCAGAGCAGTTGATGTGGAGTGTCCGAGCTATCCTGTAGTGGTGGACTAGTATGTGGATGTATTCCCTGATGATGTTCCGGGTCTACCTCCTTGTAGATAGGTGGAATTTTACATTGATTTTTACCCCGGTACAACATCGATATCTACAACAGTGTATCGGATGGCTCCTATGGTGTTTCGTGAGCTGTAGGTACAGATGGAGGACTTACAAGGGAAAGGGTTCATCTGGCCCAGTGTTTCTCCTTGGGCAGCCCCGATTTTGTTCACCAAGAAATCTGATGGGAGTTTGATACATTTTTTTGACTATCAACGCCTGAACTAGGTGACCGCGAAGAACAAGTACCCACTCCCAAGGATTGACGACCTCTTTGACCAGTTGTGGGGAGCACGATGGTTCTCAAAGATAAACCTCAGATGAGGCTATCACCAGCTCAGAGTACGAGACGATGATGTGATGAAGATGAATTTTAGATTTCGGTACGACCACTATGAGTTCTTGGTTATGCCATTCGGTGTGACCAAGGCCCCAACACTGTTGATGGGACTCATGAACAGAATCTTTCATCCATACCTTGATTGCTTTGTAGTAGTCTTCATCGATGACATTCTGATCTACTTAGCTACTGAGGAGGAGCATGCCTATCATTTGCAGATAGTTCTAGACACACTCCGAGAGAACCATCTTTATGGTAAGCTCTTGAAATTCTAGTTCTGGATCCGAGAGGTTCACTTTCTCAGACATGTCATCTTGGAGGCTGGAGTTGCGGTGGATCCAGTGAAGATTGAGATGATACTTTCTTGGGAGCCACCCAAGAGTGTAACAGAGGTATGGAGTTTCCTGGGTTTGGCCGGATACTACTGGAGATTTGTGAAATATTTCTCCAGAGTTGCAGCACCTTTATTAGTATTCAAAAATAAGGGGAAACCCTTCATGTGGTCAGAGAGATTCCAGGGGTGTTTTTAGGAGATGAGTCATAGGCTGACTTGTGCCCCCATATTGAGGCATCTGGAGGAGGGCGTAGGGTACATAGTCTACTACGACGCATCATGGACTGGGATCAGATGTGTCCTGATGCAGGAGTGAGCAGTGATCACATATGTTTCTCGATAACTGAGACAACATGAGCAGAACTACACTACCCATGAGCTGGAGTTAGCAGCAGTGGTCTTCACCTTGAAGATGTGGCGACATTACTTGATGGGTGAGTGTTTTACAGTCTACTCATATCACAAGAGTCTCAGGTATATCTTCTATCAAAAGGACCTGAAACTGAGATAGAGACGTTGGCTTGAGTTCCTCCAGGACTATGACTTCGAGATAGTCTATACTCTTGGGAATGGGAACGTTGTAGCAAATGAACTCATCAGGAGTTCTGATATACAACTTATAGGTGAGGCGACAGAGGAGATGGCCTCTTTGAAGATATCCTTTGTGGATCGAGATGGAGTGGCTTTTCTTCAGTCTCTTACAGTCACTCCCCCACTCCTTTAGCGAGTTAGGGAGGCACAACGTGGGGAAACTGACTGTGAGGATCGATGTGCTCAGATATCCACAGGATATGCACCTAATGGATTTTATGAAGGTGGGTAGCATTCCATCCTCTTCAGAGGGCATACCATGGTACCAGTGTCGCTTCGGGAGGAAGTGTTGAGGGAGTTCCACACATCCCCTCTACGGTACATACAAGAGTGGAAAAGATGTACCAAGATCTCTGATGACAGCACTGGTGGCTGGGAATGGAGAAAGAAGTAGAAAAGTTTGTCTCTCAACGCCTCACTTGTCAGCAAGTGAAGGCGAAGCATCAGGTATCGACATGCTTAGTTCAGCCTTTAGAGGTCCCATAGTGGAAGTGGGACGGGATATCCATGGAAATCATGATAGGACTTCCACGTACATCCAGGGGTTATGATTCTATCTGGGTGATCGTCGACCGACTCACCATGTTAGCCCACTTCCTACCGATTAGAGAGTAGAGTTCAATAGAGAGACCGATTAGAGAGTAGAGTTCAGTAGAGAGCTTGGGATGACTCTATGTGCAGGAGATTGTGCGGAGACATGGAGTACCATCAACGATTGTCTCCGATTGTGATACATGTTTCACTTCCCAGCTATGGAAGGGGTTGTAGGAGGCTTTCGGGATGTAGCTTCATTTGAGCACCGCCTTCCATCCTCAGATGGATGGCCATACTGAGCAGACCATTCAGACCCTCAAGGACATGCTACGTGCTTGCATCCTTGACTTTGGTCATAGTTGGGAGGATCACTTGACTTTGGTGGAGTTTTCATACAACAATAGATACCAATCTACCATTGGGATGACAACTTTCATGGATTTGTATGGCCGACCTTACAGATCACCTTTGTGCTGGATTGACCTAGGGGAGTCAGCACTAGTGGGACTAAAGATGGTATGGGATACCATGGAGAAGGTGCAGATCTTGCAGGAGAAAATCAAGACTGCACAGAGTAGGCATAAGTCTTATGCCGATAGGAGACAAAGAACTTTGGAGTTCGAGGATGGTGACCACATCTTCCTACAGGTCTCACCCCGACGAGGTTTGCAGAGGTTTGGCTGGGGCATCAAGTTATCTCTGAGCTTCATCCGACCCTTTTAGGTCCTCAGCAGAGTTGGCGAGGTGGCTTACTGCTTATCTCTTCCAACTTAGTTGCTTAGGTTGCACAATGTCTTCCACGTATCCCAGGTGAGGAGATAAGTGCACGAACCATCTCACATCATCAACCATGGAGAGCTAGACATCGACGATGGGGTGATGTTTACGGAGGTTCCAGTAGAGATTGAGGATCAAAAGGAGTAGGTACTTCGTGGGTGGTCGATACCTCTAGTGTGCATTCGCTAGCAGTATGGGAACCTCTAGGAGAGAACATGGGAGAGGGAGGTCTAGATACATGCCCAGTACCCCCAATTGTTCCCTTAGTTTGAGTAGTGTATTACGAGGACACAAATCCCTGAGGTGGGGAGAATGTAAAGACCTTAATTTTCCATGGAATTTTTTTTAAAATTATATGGAATATTTCAAGTCCGTGAAAATTTACAGCACACGATTCTGAGGCCCGATGTGCACAGAATGAATTTATGAACTTTTTTTTTCAGGTACGTTGAGTAAACATGGAACATGTTTTTTTAACTTTTGAACCGGTGCTTGAAATTGAAATCCGAGGGCACCGTTAAACTCGCAATGCCAGTTTTATGGTATGTTCAATATGATGTGCATTTCCACTCATATATTAAGATAATTGAGTGAGAACATTTAAAAGATATTTTATCCTA
Source organism: Viscum album (assembly GCA_963277665.1). Taxonomy (NCBI): domain Eukaryota; kingdom Viridiplantae; phylum Streptophyta; class Magnoliopsida; order Santalales; family Viscaceae; genus Viscum; species Viscum album. The sequence goes on along the minus strand of OY728128.1, from coordinate 714,747,694 downwards.
GCTCCTAAGTAATTTGGTTGTACATGAGGACGGAAATTTTATTGTCTTTCGCATTTGTTTTTCACATGATTCCTTCAATTTCTATCCATTTTATAAAACCAAAAACATAGAGTAAGAATCAAGGTACAAAAATCAGATTAAAAAATCAAATATTTAGGAAAATAATTCATAATATTCCCTAAATTATGACTCCTTATCAATCTATAAAACCTTAGGTTTAACCAAGGTCATTATTGGTCATCATCTATTCAAATCATTCATAATGGTTTAAAAAAATGTGAATTAAACCAATCATATCCATTGAGAGTGTCTAGAAATGTGTGTAGTCTTAATCCAATTAATCATACATTAGTGACAATCAAGTTAATACCCAATCTACCCATTTTAGAGTTTTTACCCATAGGTTCATTTGTTCCATAGATGTATCCACTTTCTAATAGAGAAATTAGGATATATTATTCAGGAAAACCACACAACACCCCCTTTAACAAAGCATAATGATGTTATCTTATACTTAGACTTATCCTCATGGTTTTATAATTTTTTTTCTAACCATAATATCCAAATATTAATTAAACTCTACTATGATACCGAATTAGGTGACCCAAGCATAACATACATAAATATTTCATCATTTGAGTTGAATATACAAAACGTAACATAATTGTACATTCCCTAGAACTAAAAAGGTTTAGTGTATTTGGAGACTAGATACATAGAAATATTATTTGATAAAGGATAATCAATATCTCCATAGATTTATTCATATTAATAACCTTCTAAAAATATCATACTTATAACCTTCCATCAAAACCCAGGGAAGGAAAAAATAATAGAGGGCAAGCTTATATTTTCAATAAGGGTAAACATAGGATATATTAATCAATGATAATACACAAGAATAAGGGTATGAGAACATAATAATAACCCAAGTAATTTACTCCCAAGCTATTTAATGTTATTAATCATGAGTCATGGAATAAATATTTTTCATACAAAAGAAAATATTCTTAAGATAATAGAATCATTGCTAATAAATCACGATCCATGAGAGAATAACATAAAAATAGGAATGTGGAAAAAACCTAATATTATAACATTTTAAACTTGTATAAATAGTAACATGATCACTCATTCAGTTAAGGACATGAAATTTGGTCCTCACATAAAATTACGGACATGAAAATAGGTCCAAACATAAACTTGTGGACCTGAAACCAGGTCCACACATAAAATAATTGGCATGAAACCATGTCCACGCATCTTGTTTTGAATATGTAACCAGGTTCATCCATAAAATAATTATCTTATTAGTTATTCATATTTAACCAATGCATTGGAGTGATATAATAGACTCACCCATCATATAATCATAATCTATTCATATGCACAACACAAGATTATGATAACTTTTAACATTTCATCAGAACTTAACCCATGGAAAATAAAATGGGTTTCATCCATATTTCATAATCATAACCATTTAACATCCATATAAATAATAAGGTTGGTATCATAGAATCATATCACTAGTGAACATAATTAACACGAATGGATTTCATTATAAATGAAAAATACCTTTAAAAGATAACCTGGAACATTTATTGAGGAAAACAACCATTTCATTTTGAAATAAATTATTTAAAATTAAAATATTTCAAAAACATTAATAAAAAAATTTTATTTGAAAATAACCATTAAAACTTATAAATTAATCTTCAAATCATTTAGCGTTCATGATGGTGAGAAATTTCATTCATGCCGTAATCATTTAAACTATGATTCTGTTCACACCTTTGGTAAAAGTGACTTGTAAAAAAACAAAAAGAATAAAATTTTAAACCTAAAATATGATTAAAAAGTAATTTGAAAAATCATTTAAAAATATTAAAAAATTCTTGAAAAAATTCTATCAAACTTGGATATGGAACAAAAATGAGTTCTGACAGAAAGAGGAGAAATAATGTCGATTTTTTAAAAACATGTTCTGAACCATTTTGAGTACAAAAGAGGGGAAAAAGGTACAAAAAATTAGAAAATATATAAATAAATAGATAATTAGAAACATTAATGAGGTTTATTAGATAAGGGTTACATAATTTCTCTCAATTAAAATTCAAGCGTAATCAATCCCGATTAAAATGAGATTGAAACAAAAATCCCTTACCTTAAGTCTTATTCTACTTCATATGAATTAAAACCTCCTATATAATAAATATATTATAGAACCATATTCATACAAATTATACCATATATAATTTAATTATAACATATTATCACCCTTTTATAAACAATCCTTTATTTAAGTCACTGTTAAAGGTGATAATTATTTCATTTTTCATGCATGTTTCGATTCAAAAGTTCCAGTCCTTGTACTTGGATCATGGTTCCATAATCTATAGAATTTTAATCATTTAATAATTATAATAATTAATAATTATATATAGTTTTACGACTATTCATATAAAGTGGTGATGAAAAATTAATTGCATCACTACGCGAAGACGATAATTTGTACATACACACACCTGATGTTTCCATTTTTCGATGGATAGAATGAAAGAAAGGTAAATAATAATTAAAGTTTAAAATTAAATTATTATTTCCTAAATATTATATATATTCACTAAATCTATCATTATTACCATCCATGTAAATAATAAATGAAAAATTAATCACATTGCATCATGGAGGTTGTAGTCCACACGTATACACGAGCGATGTTATCATTTTACAATGGATGGAAAGGTAAGAGGGTATATAATATATTATAATTGAAGAAGAATAATTTTTTTATAAATATAATATATAAATATTTTATCCATAATAACAACCAAACATGAATTATAGTGATGGGAAATGAATCATATTTCTTTGTAATGGCAGTAGTCCACATTTATGCACGATTGATACTTTCATTTCCCATTTATTTGAAAATTGGGTGGATAATGGTGGTTACATAATCAAAATAAAATTTTATTATATATATGATTATGAATTTATTATTTTATTTTTAATAACATATATTAAAAAGAGGTAAAATAAGAAATAAATTGATAGAGGTTGGGTAAGACAATTGCCTCTTCTTCAGTAGACCTCCTTTATATCCCTTCTTAAGGCCCCTTGGAATAGTCTTTTAAGAATAGCAAAAAAATATAATTCATGGATAAGTAATTTGATAAAAAAATGGTTTAGGTTTTAGTTTATCTAGGTGGTTCAATATGTTATAATGAAAATAGATGAGGGGTTTCCTTTTATAAGTGGGGAGAGAGACACACCATGATTTTTTAAAGTATTAAAATATTATTAAGTCATATTTAGGAACAAGAATGCTGGAAACAATTATATTTTAAGAATAATTTTATATGGGTGTAAATAAATTCATAAAATAATAATTAAGATGAAAAATTGTGGCCTTATCACTTAGTTTAACCTTAATCAACCCATTTTACCCTTTTTATAGGTGTAATAATATTTTTAAAATAGCTAATATTCATAACGACAAAAAAAAATTGATCTAATTAATAAATTTAGAAATTATTATTTTAAATATATAATATATTTTTCTGGATTAAGTATCTATAAATGGAAGAAATTAATTTAATTTAAAAATGCAAAACACTATGAAAACCATTTTTCTGAAAAATGCCTTTTTTGGTCTAAATGTATTTTTATGCCTATATCAACTACAATGTTGATAAAAAAGGTATATATTGAATTATTTTTAACAAAAATATACGAATAAAATTTTAAAATAAATTAAAATCAGAATGTATCATTGAAAATACATAAAAATAAAATACTATTTTCTTTAAAAGAATCAGTATTTCACTATTCACTCAAAAATTAACTTTTTTAAAAAATTATCAAAAATTCACCATAAGATAATATTTTGATTATTATTTAAAAAATTAATTCCATTTTTTCAAATATATTTTGTAAAAATGGTATAAATTAATTATAATGTTCAAGTACAAAATACAATAAAAATAAATTTTGAAGAAAACATAGTTTTAAAGCATAAAATGTATTGAAAAAAATTTGAGTATTTATTTAACAATAAATTTTAATTATATAAAACTTTATAAATATTTTTAAAAATTTGTTTATTCCTATTCATACCTCCAATTTTACAGTTAGGTTATAATAATATACTATATTACGGTTTATTTAGACTCGGTGTTGCATGCTTCGTAATATATCGAATAAATTAAATTTATTTACATAGAAATATATTAAAAAAAAATTGGTGTTATAATAAGAGTAACCTATTTATGAAATATTTATAGAAAGAAAATAATGGATACTTTTATTATAAATTAAATTTAGTTAGAATAACTAAAACAACTAAGAAAATAATTTTATGCTTAAAATATATTTTTCTAAAATTGATTTTTTATTTTAAGAAACTATGTATATTACTATTAGATAATAACAAAAAATATTGATAATATGAATAATATATTACCAATAAATAAATTAGTAATTGACTGGAAATAATAATAAAGAATAGTTAAAAATTTAAAAATATATTTTTCCAATATGAATAGTTTTATACTATATTTTTGGGATTTAATTTGAAATTGTATTATACAATTATGAGAATTAAATTTGAAAAAATGATTTTTTTTAGATTGATAATAATAATATAATTTTAGTATGAATTTTAGGGACCAATGTTGCCTTTTTGTCACTGATATGTCAATATGTGTTTGGTGAGATGTGGAAAAGTGGTGACGAGTAGAGAATTGTTATTAATTTATGTTATGAAATTGGATGTCATGGTTAGACAATTATCCTTAATAATGTGACGATTTATGTGATTATGTTAAAATGGAAAAGATAAGTGCTAAGGAGTTTTCACACTACAAAAAATGATTGTAGAAGAAGGCCATGCAAAAACATATGTTCATATATATTTTTCATGAGGAATTTATGAGGAAGAGTTATGGATTAGAATTTTATATGCTAGGAAGGCTTTGAAATATATTCTATACTTAGAATAATTAAGAGTATTTTTGGTTGGCCTTTTATAAAAATTTGTCCAACCCACAAGCCATCCTAAACAAGGCTTGACCAAGGCTCCATTGGACCCAAAGACTGACCACGCCCAAGGGAGCCAACCTGGACTAGCCAGTGGGTGGAAAAGGTGGAATATTTTCTGTATGGTGTGGGAGGGCCCACATACAAGTCCTATAGAGAGAACACATTAAGGTTCACACAAGGATGGTCCAGAAGCTTGTTAGGATGAAGCCCATGCTGTGTGAATGTGAAGTTTGAGTGTTGATCCCCTACAGCCAACTAAAAGTGGTCATGGGAGAGATTCATTAATAAAGAACAGCCCAAACATAGTTTAAGTTAGATGTGGGACAATCACTCTTGTTTACTGTTACATTTTCATTAAAATGAAAGAAAAATTGTACACCACACAATGTGGCTAGTCTGAACTGTTTGGTTGAGCCAATACCTTCATCTTCAACCTATGCCTTTTCTGAGTGTTCCAAGTTCACTAGAGTTTCGGTCGAACCTCCATCGATTGAGATCAAGACCGATATGACTATTTTGAGCTCAATATTATGAGAAGTTGAATCTTATTTCATATATGAAATGATTTTCATGCAATTAGGAGATCAATAATTACATGGATACCAAATGAAAAAAAATTTGTAGTCGGTTGATAATGCATATTCCATTCATGCATATGAGAAATCTTATGATGCATGATAGAAATAATATGTGAAATAATATAACAAAAGGAACCATGAAATTATATGTTATATATTTGGGAAACCACATATCGTATCTTCAATTTGTCTAGTTCTTTGGAGATATTAAAAAAATGGTTGACAAGGCATAAAAAGAAGAGGCTGAGGTGGTGTGAGTAAAAGAAGCTTTTCTTATAAATTAAGATAGATCAAAGATGAGAGTGATAATTCTATATTGATAATATATCATTTCTGGAGAAACAGAGCACCGTGAAACATAGTTTCAAGAGGATATTTTTCCACTTAGATACTACTTTTATGAAAGATAAGGACACTGTGGGTCTTTCGACTAGTTTCTGACACACTCAAAGGATTTTAAAGGAAACTTGTTTTTGTAAATCATTTCAAGATAGAAAGATACATATATCCTTGAATTACATGAAGAATACCAAGACACTGTGAATCAATTTATACCAACACTGTGTTACATGAATGAGAAAGGGAGTTAACCCTACACTTGAGATCATTATGTTCATAAATAATAAGAACTTATTCCCATAAAAATTGTTTAATTATCACTATTTTCATGAAGGGTTTGATGCAATAAGGACACATTTATTTATATGTCAAGAAAGAAGTTGATAGTTTATTTGTGTGAAGTAATATTAAGAGGTTTTAAATAAGGAAGTTTTCATGCACTTGAAATAATGCATGTATAAAATTGAGAACCACACCAAATGTTAAAGAGAATAATATTTTCATGTTTCCATGAATTTAATGCATGAATTTTCATTTATAACTTGTGTGAATTAAATGTACACATCTAATTGATGTTGTGACTTCATCAGATTGAAGTAATAATTTCTTGATCCTTCTTACATTGAGTAAACTAATCATTTACATGTAAGATTTGAATTAATTTAGAAAGACCAATATACTTGTCATATGATGTTGAAGATACTTCAAGAGTACATGAGAAAGACAGATCCTATAAGATCATGGAGAAAGATCAAAGATCATCCTATATAAGATCAATCCTTTATTAAAGGTGAAGTCTTCCGGTTGGTATCAAGATATGTTAAAGTATTTTTGTTGGATATTGGAGAATAAGGAATCTCTTGGTTGGATCCAGAGTAGAAGAAGTCTTTCAATTGGAGCTGAAAGTAGTGGAAGTATTTCAGTTGGTTTCAGAAGCATACATATTCTCTTAGTTAGAGATTTATCATTGTAATCACGTTTTTTATAGTGAATAATCCATTTTTGTGGGAATTAACAACATGAAAAGGAGTAGTTCTTTGTATATTACCTTGTAAATATCGTGTTCCGCACTCTTTATTACTACCACTACACATAAATTGAGTTTGAAAGATATCACCGAGTGGATTAAGAACTTTAAAAAGTTAAATATTTTTAATTTAGAATAAAAATAATTCATAAAGGGAAACAATTCATTCACCCTCCCCTCACGGTGTTTATTCTATCTGTGGGAACTACAAGTGGTATTAGGGTGTAGTATCCCACTAAAGGCCCAAAAGAGTCTTTGTGAAGTGAAGAGTTTAGGAAATTAGTGAGCTAACTCAGATTGAAATTTATGATAAGACTTAAAATAATGTAAAGTAAAACCAAGCAAGGAAGGTAAATAATTATCTTACAAAAAAGGCATATACACAAGGTAATCAAATTGGTACATGTTGTAATTTTTTTTGATTATGATTCATCTGACAAATCCTGATCAAGATATGATGATTAAGGATCATTTAGTGATAGTCAATATTTATTCAATAAAAATATGAATAAAATCACAAGATAAGTTGTAAAAAATATTGTTATATGTATATGGGGATTTAAGATGAAAAATTACAGCTCAAAGAGGAGGCTAATGCTGTGGAAGAGGCATTGGAAAAAAGGGTTGGCATATCAAACACTCTCACAAAACTTGTTAATGAAAAAGAATAAAAAATATCTATTTGAAATAAAATTCATGTTTAATCTATTTAATAATTTAAAATAATAATTTGTGAGAAATAATTCTTTGATATCGTATTTGTAGAAGCTTTCCATGCATTTGAAAAATTTCACAAAGTCTCTATGGTTGTCAAATTTTCTCAACTAGAGGATAAATCTATCCAGTTAAAGGATCTTAAAAGTGATTTGAAAGAATTAAGAAACATTCATGATGAAAAAAATAAATAATGTAAATGAGGATTTTGAAGATAAGTAGATATTAACTAAGGATGAGAAAAACTCCCTCAACATGAAGTGTTTAGAGCTAAAGGTTAGATTTAAAACTCAAGAATCACCACAGGCCTAAAATTACCATATTAATGGAAAAATGAGAAAATACCTCATATGTTTTTATTGATATTTATGACTCAAATAAGAGTATGTGATCATCCTGCATAGCTGCGTCATCCCTGTTGGTGAGGACTCATAAAGTGCATCCAAGAGATTCGTGATCAAATTCAGTGGAGACATATTTCTATGTTACTATAGCAGGAACTATAGAAGGTAATGTTCAGGACTTTAGCAGCTAGAACTATTCATATGATTGGGATTTCAGGCCACCGGTTTGTTCCTTGAGTCCTCAAGGCCTTCAGGCCACCCAAGGCCTTGAGGCTAGTAAGGCTTTCGAGCCACCTCAAGGCCTTTGGGCCACCTCAAGGCCTTCGGGTCACCTCAAGGCCTTTTCTCCACCTCAAGGCCTTCAAGCCACATGAAATTGTGATTAATAGAATATGAAGACTCTATAAGGATAATCCTATAGATGAGAATTCAGAGAAAGTCTCATTCCCAAGAGTAAAGATAATAGATTTGGAAGAATGAGAGGGCACGACAATTGCTATCAGGACCAGCTTATTATTTCACAGGAAGCCTAGAAAAATATCAATAAGAAGGTGGAGAGTTGACATCATGTTGTAGATTCAGTGGATAGGAAGTTCCAAGTAGTTATAGTTCGGAGGAATTCCTCTAAGTATTTCATGTCATGTAATGTATTAAAGCCTACGGGCCATGAAAAGGTTACCCTTCAACCCTTAAAAAGGGGATTATCAAAAATGAATAAAAAAAGTCCTTTGTGGACATCCGGGTGAGAGCATGAAATCATCCAATAATCAAAGGGATTCATCATCCTAGAAGAAGGTATCCTATAATATAGAAAATATCTTGTATACTAATCTTGTTTCAAGTGAAAGTATAGGTTTCAAACCAAAATCTGGGAAAGTATGAATGGTGAAAAATAATGAAAAACCCACCACATAAATTGCGTATGTGAAAATAAAATTAAAATATCCCCCCAAGAAAGTTCCATAAGAGTGTTGGTTCCACTCAAAAATCACAAAGTTTCAAAATATGTGAAATCTAGACATACTACACCACAAAAAGAAGAGAATAATCACATATTATATTGTTGATGTTGCTAAAAGTTTTGGAATAAGGAAATTGGATTTTATAATAACATTTCCATTCATAAAAATAATATAAGTCCTATATTTAGGGGAGAAAATTTTGATTAAAAGAGAAGTCCTTCATTAGAGAAGAGAAATCCATAGGAAAATAAAGGTGACTAGTCAACATTAGGATGCAAAAAAATAAGAAGTCTCTTAAAAAAATTATTCCCAAGAAGAAAAATGAGAGATCCTATCCTATATTAAAGGTAAAAAAAAATATTCCAAGAAAATCCATTCCCCCTAGTAAAAAGAAGTCACAATTTAAATAAGTACAAAAATAGGTGTTTGGACATAATACTTATCAAGGTGGAAGATCTAGGTTTAGTGGTTTTTTTTGGTGTTGTGAAGAATAAAGGAAAATAATGATATTCTTGATGGTGTAATATGTCATTTCTAGGTAATATTCATGAATTAAGAGGGATTCATGGTAAAAATATGAGGTCAATATCTCAAATAAAGAATGTTGTGAACAAAACTTCATCCAAGCTATAAATAAAAAAATTGACATGAAGGCTTAAAATAAGTTTGTAGATTATATAATTAGAAGGTTCACAAAGAAGAGAAATTTATGAAAATAATTAAAGAATATACTCCCTATACTGAGAAATGGAATAAGATTCAATATAAAAAATGTAAAGTCTTTTGGATATTCAAAGAAGACAAATAATGTCATAAAAATTGTATGGATGTTTGGAAAGTTCAAATGAAATTGGATAAGCAATTGGATGACGATGAGAAACTTTCTAAAGAAAAAGGAAGGAAAGTTATTATATAAGCTATGGTGGAAAATTTTATTCCACACAAATATGAGAAGTTGGATAAGATTGGTAGAAAAAAATGACCTAGGTTAAGAGAAAGTTCTCTGGATTAATGTTACTCTTGATGAACAAGAAGGTTCCTCATTATTCCTTATATGTTTTGGTAATTACATGCAAGGAATTGAAGCATATGGATAAATCTATTGGGGGGATATTGATGAAACGAATTTGGTAAACATTTACTATAGATTTAATGTGGAATTCTTAATAGACTAATACAATTGGAATACGAGATATTCCAATCACAATTTCATCCCTCATTATTAATTGTATTAATCATATCAATTAACGGGGAGTTCTTGGTCTATGAAAAGATTAGACTAAGGGGGATCTATATCTTTTTCATGTAAACTTTATAATGTGTTTCTTGATGTGTGTGTAGGATTTAGAATTCTATTGGTAAATATAATTACTTATATTCCCTTGAAAGATAATCAACACTTATTGAGCATGATTTCATATGCATGATATTCTATGGATAAATTAGACTCCCTTGGTTATATCTTTATTATTTTCTTCACATATTTAGCCAAAACATACTTATAATTGATTAACTAAAGACTATTTTCTAAGGAAATCATGTGAGATAATTTTTATCTTAGAAATGATCAACAAATTTTCATATAAGAGAGAAAAAAAATTCAGAAGAAAAATGATATGAAAAATATCCCCCACTTATCCTTTACATTTTATTGTCAAAGGGGGATAAATTTTTGAGCAGACATCTTGAATTTTGAATATGTGAAAAATATATTGACAAAAATATACAAATGGATAGATTTTTGGGCCCAATGTTTCATTTGTTGTCACTGGAATCTCAATATGAGTTTGTTGAGATGTGGATGAAGTAGTGATGTGTGTATAATTTGTTTGGATTATTGTTATGAAATTGGAAGTCATGGTTAGGAAATTATTTTTTTCAATGTAATTATTAATATTCTGATCTTAAAATGGAAAAATAAATGTGCTAAGGAGTTTTAACACTACAATAATAATTATAAAAGAATGTTATACAAAAATACGAGTTCATATATACTTTTCATGAAGTATTTTTGAGGAAGGGTTATGGATTGGAATTTTATATGTTGGGAAAGGATTTGAAATATTTTCTATACTTATAATACTTATAATTATTTTTCTAGGTCTTATATTAAAATATTTCAGACCCACAATACATCCTAGACTAGGCTCGACCAAGGAACTGTGGGTCCCATAGGTCAACCATGTCCAAGGGAGCCATCTAGGGCCAACCCAAGAGTGGAAGAGGTGGTATACTTCTCATATTTTTCAGGTGGGCCTATGTATAAGGCCCCTAGAGAGGATGCCCAGAGGCTCATATGAGGATGGGCCAGAAGCCTACTAGGGCAAAGATCATGGTGTGTGAAGATGAAGTTCAGGTGCTGATCTAATCTTTTAGATCATGCCAACACCTTCATCTTGAAACTCATCCTTTTCCAAGTGTTCTATGTTCATCAGAGTTCTGTCCATACCTCTATCCATTGAGCCCGATCCTACCATGATTGTTTTGAGCATGTGATTATAAGAAGCTGAATCTTCTTGCATGCATGATATGCTTTTCATGCAATTGGGAGATTGATAATTCAACAGATGCTGAATGCTAACAAAGTTGTAGTCGGCTGATCATGCATCCACCATTCATGCATATGAATGATCTTATATAGTTTATAATGAATAAGATAATATTTAATGCATGAGAGAAATATTAAGAAAACTCACGTAACAAAAGGCACATTGAAATTTGGCATCAGTGACCAGCCACCCTTGGTTATTGTTGATTCCTTAGGGTGTGAGTCAAATTACAAATTTATATGTGTCCCAAAATCTAGTAGCTACTAAGGTGTAGTAAAGTGAAAGTCTGGGGTCGATCCCATGAGGAGGATGTTGTTCTATGGGTGAAATAAATCTCATTTTAAATCCTTTACTAGAGTCATTACTATTTAACTAATGTTTGGGAGTTTATAACTAACTTCGGGTTTGACTTTGAGTGATGAAAGAGAGGTTAGGATAAAGTCTGAGTATCTAGATAAAGGTGATCCTAGTTCTAATCTTGGAAAGGTCATAAGTGATTAGTCTACTAAGAAAGCGGTATGTGCTAGTAAACCTTTGTATAGTCTTATATTTCTACCTAGGATGTAGCCATTCCATGTCCTGGAGGTTAGCTACACTCCTAGATGCATTACATTTAGCTTCTATTACAGAAAGTTCCCTATGATAATGGCCATAGTCATAGTTTACTTCAATTAGGATAGGGTCATTTGCTTGACTGTCCGATGGTCATAGTATAGTCACACAAATGGGGTTTGACTATTGATCTACATTCTAATTACTAATCCATTTAGTTTTTTCAAGCTTAGAACTAGAGATTTAATTAAGCGTTTGATACATCGAATCTTGATCCCTACCTCGATGCATTTAGCTACTCATATTGGTTATTAAAGTAATAAAAGGGATAAAGAAAACAACGATAACAATGCTAATGGATTTGAACATGTGATTATATGAGATGAACATACAATAATACTTTAAATAAAACCTTACTTGAAAGGAATGGGATTGAAACGACATGGGAATTGAAGGCTTTGAAGAAAATTGAATACAGGGATCTTTGATTGAAAATGTAAAGAAATTACAAAAACTAAAGCATTTTAAGGAGGAAAAATAGAAGGAAATATCAAAAGGAGTCTAAAAGGGAGAGAGATCTAATGCAAGCATATTTTCAAATAGCTACCACACTTCTCCTTATATAAAAAAAATGGTCACGACGTGTACTTGATCGTCATGTAGTGAACCCTTAATACACTTTATTTAGACGAGAATCTCTTGCGTAGCATGCAGATATTTCATGGATTAATGATGTTTGACCATGGTCATGTCGTTTATAGGTGGTTTATGATGTGTACTCCTTGTCCAGCTGGCTTTCGCAATGAATCCTCACGGTTTCTTGGCATTCGGTTTAAATGATGTCATGATGTGTAGGAGGGATTCATGATGTGAACTGGAAATTAATTTAGTCATTGTGGTTGGTCACAAATTAAGCTTCATGGCATGATATAGGCTGTGATCATTAATTACACAACATTAAATTGGACATCATGATGTGTACTTTTCCATTTTTGTATCTTTTCTTCCTTTCTTCCTTGAAATCTTGTGAAGATCTATTTCTTTCAAAATTGTACATCTACCATGTACATTATCCAATATATGAATGAAAAATAATGTAAAAGTGACAGAAAAATATATATAACATTTAGGCTTATCAAATCCCCCACACTTGAACCATTTCTTGTCCTCAAGAAAAATATCTCAACAAGGATTTCAAAAATGATAAGTAGATTGAGAAAAAGGAATGTGAGTTATGTCCATGCAATTAAATTAGGTTTAAGTAGAAAAGTTGTCAAGTTCCAATTTTAATCCTGCCTAGTAAATTAGTCATGCCTCATAATTCATATTTTCAAAACCAATTCTATTCTTTTACCCATAATCTTTTAACAATTACTTAATCTTTATGACCACTTGAAATTTACCTCACCTGGATTTTCTCTCATCACTCAAGGTAAAATGCAAGTAAGGTATGATCATACCCTGAGTCCATGTTCTTAACCATATGGTTGAACTGGTTCTATCATCTTCACTGTGTAAAGACAAGTATAAAAATAATCCTAAGGGATTTAATCAACAAGGTTTTGATGAATCTGAGGTTGTAGGTAGGTAGGTAAAATGTGAAAATCAGGCTCAAAATGAGGGTAATATCTAAAGTAAAATGTAAATGCAACAAGATAAGTGTGAACAAATTCCTCTATCTAGAGATTCAAGTCCATACTCCTTCATCTCAGGTTGGATCCATATGTACTGCAAGTAAGTAGATAAAGAAATGATTCCGTTTCTTTTCTTTTCCTTTTACATTTTTATTTTTCTAATGTTATGCCTATGTTAGATCGCACATCCATTACCTAACCACATATGATCCTTTGAGGGATTCATTAGTTCATAAAATGGAGATTTTTTACCTTCCTAGTACACAACCCATACCATTTTTTATTTTCTTTTAAAATTTACAAAGGAACAAAATATGAATGAGATACAAAAAAATGCATATGGAACAAAACCTAGTAGTCAGGTGAGCACATCGTATATCTCTGGAAGTGAAAGAATCCCATGCTATTTAATGCCTCCACCATACTTGTAAAAAAATAATCTTCAAGCATTGTACAAAGAGTAGGGTAGGAAAGGAAAAAGGCTTGAAATATCTTTTCTTTTAACGGGTCATTCATCGAAAATATGGGCTAAACGAAGGATAAATGTCAGTTGGGTCTTAGGTAAAATGGATATCAAGGTTTTCCTAAATCATTTTAAAATTAGACTTTTTTAGTCATTGTTTTGATAATATCTCAGTGCAAGTTCTAGTAGGTTTCCATGCCCTAGGTATCTCTCAAGAAATATGTTCAGAAAAGAAAATGAGATTGAAGGCTTATAATCCTCTCTGGTAATGAGAATAAAATAAAAAATGACAATTAAAAAGGGAATAAATCCTAATTAGTGAGTCAATTAATCATGATTTCAATGATTTTGAGTTTGAATTAAACTTCAAAGCTCAACAATCATTCTAAAATTATAAGTAAGGGTGAAACATGGTTCTTAACATTATTCATTTTAACTTTTATTTTAAATTTACACAGGAATAATGGTTTTAAAATTTTTATCATGCTTATCAGTTTGAAAAATGTCTCCTAGAATAGGGAGAACAAACAAAAATCAATTGTATCTCTATGGAAATATGAGAAAGACCCCCCCCCCTCACTTAAATGGTGATAATGTCCTCACTATCTATTAAATAATGGGTGGGAGTGGTGTGGAGGTTATTTTTTATTTTTTTATCATTGAATTGAGATGGAAGTGATGACATAATTTAAAAAGAGGAAATTGAGAGCTCCTTAAGGTGAAGTGGTATACCATGTGGGAGTATGAGCTTTCTTAACTTTGAAGTTTTGATGCACCTAAAAAATATGTTAGTATAAAAATAATTCACTACAGAAAAAAAATTAATCCATTGGTTTAAAAATTTGAATGGCTGAAAACAAGCAGGTGTAAAAATAAGGAATAACAATGAACATCTTATTTATTGAATGAAAGGTTGTACAAAGTACTACAATAAAACACTGAAATTTCCAAGACTCAAACCGAACTCAAAAAACACTATTGTTTGACTCTCATATAGCACTAACTTTAAAGTCTTTATCTAGATGGGTGGACCAAAAATTCAAAGAGTGGGCCCACTGGCTTAGTTTCTCCTCTTGCGCTTGCCTCTATAGGTCACTATGTCCTCAAGTTCGCATGGTCGCCGAACTGGATTCACAACTTGAAGTGCATCTCGATCGAATATTAAATATAGTAGAAATAGAATCATTGGTGGAGGTGGTTGCTGCTACTGTTGGATTTCCAATGATAAAACCTGAAGTTGATTGGCATCCTTTGTGACACACTGGGTTAATGAAAGGGATATTGGGAGTGGGATCCGTGGATGGTCCCTTTCCATTCTGGGCCTACTCTTCCAGGAAATACTGCTGAGTAGAAGGGTCTGTGATGTCATGAGGTAGGTTGGAGGGCAGAGAGAGTGATGGAGGAAGGGTGTATGTGGAAGGGCTGGTGGTAGCAGGTGGTGGAGGGGTGAATGAAGAAGGATCAATGAAGGGAAGGTGGAGGTAGGGAGCGAGCTACCGCTGATTCTCTAGGATGCTTTGGAGGAGTACCCACAGGCTAGAGGGAGTGGGATGGGTAGGTGAAGGCTGGGTGGAGGGGGTGGTGGTCGGGATTGACGGTGGCTGGGTAGGGGGTCTACCACTACTGTCGGTGGCTGCTCCTATGGATCTACCACCTATGGTGAATTTGGCCAAATCATTGGCTCTTGGACTCCAGGTGCCCAAAAATAGATGTCTTCATCCTTCACTAGCATCCTCATATTGTGGAGGAGAACAAGATCAATCAGCTTGACTGGGCCTACTGAGGTGAGAGGCTGCGAGGCATAAAAACCTTGGCGTATTTGGACAACCCGCTGATGAATGATCCTCCCATTAGCATGCCCGGCCTCCTTTGTTCCAGTACTCTGTAATAAGAGGATAATTGAGTAGCCATGTTGATGGGCGGTCCACCCATGGAAACATCAAGGATAAAAATGTCAGGATGGATGACGCTGCCATGGGTCTCTCCTCGCGCAAACCATCCATGTGCCATGGCCCAGTGTAGTATACGTAGGGATAGAGTCCTCAGCTGGGTGGACTTTTCTATCCTAGGGTCATGATAGGATCAGGGGTCATGAGCAACAAGAATCCAAAGGCTCGTTGCATCATCTTGAGAAAGCCTCGTACGTAGGGTAGGATAGATGTCTGAGATCATGGACTCCTTATTGTAGATACCGAGTCCTACAACAAACTGGGCCATGATGAGTTGGTGTGGCCTGCCTCCTAGCATGAAGTGGAGGGAATCCACTCAGATTTCAAAGGTGTATAGAAACTCAAAAAACAACTCCCTATACATCTCCTCCCTTAGGTCAATGATGCTGTCGATGTGCAGCATCTCCAATAAGCTGAGGACGACATCAGTGACCTTCATCTTCACAAGAAATACCATATTTAGAGTCTTATTAGTCCTCATGGGTTTGTATTGGAGATAAATGAGATTAACCCGGTGCTATGGGTTTTCAAAGAAGAGCACCGTGTGTAAATGAATATTATCATCCATAGACGAGGAGGATCTCATGTCTTGCAAGGAGGATGGAGTGCGTTGGAACTTAGAAAAATGATGCTGGCTCATGGAGGTAGAGGAAGAACTCTATGATGTTGGAGATGCTTTGGGATATGACCTCTTGGTGTGCGCCATAGAGAGGAAGAGGAGTTGGTCATGCGCTGGCCGAAGGGTAGGAGAGTTTGGTTGAAGATGACACGAGGAAGGGAGGATGAGGTTCGCGTCCTGAGGAGAGGAGTGGAAGGGTCACGGTTTGTGACCCTTCGATAATTTTTTAAAAATTGTCATGATATGGGTCACGACATGTTCCTTATTGTCACGTCATAACCATTGAGTAAAATAGATTTTCTGAGTAAGAAAGGGTCATGTAGTGACCTTTGGGTTCACAATATGTACTTCGATGATTTCCTCTAGTTTTTCCTCCTTTATTTCCCTAACCCACTATTCAAATGAAAATAAGATTCTAAAGAAGACTTGTTCTATTCTAACTTAACAAACTCCTAACCTAGTTTTCCTCCCTATCATCTCTTAATTTATACTCAAGAGATTGAATCAATTAAGGCTCATTTGATGACATAGTTCTTGCAGAATGGTTCATGAAACATCTTCAATCCGTGATCATTTATTTTTGATGGTGACCTATTCATGTATAACTCAGAGTGTAAAATAATGGGTAATAAGAAGGATCCCCCTAGAAATGAGTAATTTGTAGTACTAGTCTGAATGATGGATGAAATTAATGAACGTACCACCTCTCTGGTGGGTGGTTCAATAAAGTTGAAATTTTTAAAGTGACAGACTCCTTTTTCTGTAACAGATTCATCAAATCCATTCTTCTTAGTTATAAAATATTCCTCATTCTAGGTAAGATATATTCCGTTACAGTCCTTGTTTTTATCTGAGGGTTTCACAACTCAAATCAGGTTGAACACCACTTTTTCTTCTCCTACACGGAAGATGAGACTTCCTTGGTTCACATCAATCAGTGTCTTTCCTATTAATAGGAATGGTATTACATGTATAATATGAACATCACCTTCTTCTTCCTTGTACAATACTATGAAATTAGCTTGGAAAATGAACTTTCCAGCCTTTACTAGTACATATTCTAGAATGCCTCGAGGGTACTTAACTGAGAGATCAACTAATTGTAAATCCACCCTTATTTCTTTGATATCTTTGAGTCCAATATTTTTAAAAGTACCCATTTGCATGAGGTTAATGCTTTATCCAAGATCAAATAGTTCTCTGCCAAATTTTTATGTTCCTATCTCACAAGGGATTGAGAAGCTTCTTGGGTCTCTCATATTCGGTGGAATTTTTTGTTGTACAATAGAAAAGAATTATTCGTTTAAAGAGATAAATCCTAGGTCTTCTATTTTTCTTTTATTTTATATAATGTATTTTAGTAATTTGGAATAAATGGGTATATAGGAAATAGATTTGGAAAAAGGGATGTTGATATGTAATTTCTCGAACATATGTAGGAACTTTTTGTATTGTGTATCCTATCTAATTTTTATTTCTCTCTCAAGATAGTGAAGAGGTGGCTGATATGGAGGTGGGGAAACATACACAAGTTCCTTCTATTGATCAGGTATATATTCCTTCTCAGCTAGTAGTTCTTCATTATGTAAGGTGGTATTGACTTCATCAGGTATTGGTTGTTTTCTCGGCTCTTATTCTTGTGGCCTTGTTTCTTTTGGCTGTTGGAAGTCTAGAATCTTTCCACTCCTCCACACCATGAACATAGCTTCCTCTTATGGGTATGTCTCAATGTTACCAGGGAGTATACCTGGTAATCTCTCAGATAAGGTCTTTGATATTTGACCCATTTTCATTTCTAGGTTCCTTAGCGCATCTCTGTGGTTTTGCATATCTATCTCATGGGTTGCCATTCTTTGATCAAACTTTTTCAAAAATGATGCCAAGAGGTTTTCTAGATTGATGTGAATTGGTTCTTGTAGTGGTATTGGATGAGGTGGATGAAATTGTTGTGATCTTGGAGGTAATGGTTACTGTTGATCTTGTGGTCTTGGTATAGGGTTCATCAAAGGGTATCCCGGTGGTCCTTCAGCTCTGAATTGGTTCTATCCTCCTCTCAGTTGAAAATAACCCTGATTGCTCTGAGGTTACTATTGAGTATCCCTCTGCTAATAATAATGTTTCTGTTGGGATGGATGGTTTGGTTGATTTTAATTAATGTGATTACAATGTTGTTGTGGTTCTTCATATCCAAATTTTCAGTCTAATATAGATGTGAGCCCCCACACATCTCGCATGTTTGTAATTCCAATACAGGGACAAGAGGGGGTTGAGTAGTTAGTTTATGAAATGATTCTATTTTTTTGTGAGGACTTCAACTTTTACAGCTAGCCTTGTGGTCTCATCAATCTAGTGGATTCCATGCTATGGTGGTCCACAATCTCTCTTCCACAGACTGCCATTGTGAGAGACTTTATCTGGAATGGATCTTCCGGATTTGGGAGTCTTGAACACGAGACCTCCATTAGCGGCTGCGTCAACAACATTCTGTGCCACTGGCTAGAGTCCTTGATAGAAAGTTTGGAGTTGTACCCACATATCCAGTCCATGATGTGGACACTTTCTCATTAATTCTTTAAAGTAGTCCTATACTTCCCAAGAAGATTCTCCATCAATTTAGTTGAAATTTTGAATGTCCATTTGAAGCTTCCAGGTTTGGATCGGTGGGAAGTACTTGTCCCGAAATTTCTTGGCTAGTTCGTCCCAAGTCGTAATTGACTCAGGAGCTTGACTTTTTAGCCAGTCCTTGGATCTATCTCATAAGGAGAATGGGAAGACGTAGAGTCTAATTGCATCAAATGAAACTCCCAAGTTGCGAAGGGTATCACAAACCTCTAGTAAGGTGGAAATATGTTCATGTAGATCTTTACTCTGAAGACCAATAAATTTCCCCAAGTTCTGTATCATATGAATGAGTCCATGTTTTATCTCAAATGTGTGGGTTTGGATAGGGGGATGAACAATACCAGGAGTCACTCCATGGATTGATGGAAATCTATAGTCCATGATCATTTTATCCTAGTTCATTAATGGGTGCTCTATGATTTGATGGTTGGGGTTTTGTGGGTTAGGTCCCGCAGGGTGGAATTGCTTGACCATTGCTGATCGGAAAAGAGAAGAGAGATTCCTTTTGATCTTGAGATTGAAGGAAAAAAGGGATTGTGTATCAAGAGTCCTTGAATGAGTCAAAGGACATTGGTACATGCATGGGGTGGATGAAAATAAAACCAAAATATGCAAGGGTGTTTAGAAAAAAAGGAAATGGGGAGAGGGAAAGGTAATCCTAGACCTAGAACAGAGTCCTAATCACATAGAAACCATGTTGCCTCCCCAAAAACGATGCCAAAATTTGATCGTCCACCCTCGGGCATCATTGATTCATCCGGGCTTGAGTCAAATTATAAATTTATATATGTCCCAAACATTAATAACTACTAGGGCATAGTAAAGTATAAGTCTAGGGTCAATCCCATGAGGAGGATTCTATTATATGGGTGAAAGAAATATGATTTTAAACCATTTTCAAGAGTTATTACTAGTTGAATAATGTTTGAGAGTTTCTAACTAACTTTGGGTTTGAATTCGAGTGATGAAAGGGGGTTCAAGATCAAGTCCGATTATCTAAATAAAGGTTGTCCTAGTTTTTATCTTGGAAAGGTCCTAAGTGCTTAGTCTATGAAGCAAGAAGTATGTACTAGTAAACCTTGGTAGAATCTTCTTGTTCTACCTATGATGTAGCTATTCCATGTTTAGGAGTCTAGCTACAATTCTAAATGAATTATGTTAAGCTTCTATTGCAAAAATTTCCCTAATCTAATGGTCAAAGTCATAGTTTACTTCAATTAAGATAGGGTCATTTCCTTGAATGTCTAATGGTCATGGTATAGTCGCACAAATGGGGTTTGACCATTGATCTATATCCTAATTACTAAACCATTTAAGTTTTCCAAGCATAGAACTAGATATTTAATTAAGCGTTTAAATACATCAAATTTTTATCCGTACCCCAATGAGTTTATCTACTTATATTGGTAATTGAAGAAATAAAAGGGATAGAGGAAATAATGATAACAATTATAATGGAATTGAATATGCAAAGATATGAAATGAAAATTAACGAATAATTTAAATAAAACCTTACCTGAAAAAATGGGATTGAAATGACACAAGAATTGAAGGCATTGAATAAATGTAAATCCATGGATCTTTTATTGAAAATGTAAGTAAATTACAATAACTAAAGTGTTTTAAGGAGGAAAAAGAGAAGGAAATATGGAAAGGAGTCTAAAAGGGTGAGAGATCTAATCCAAGCATCTTTTAAAGGTGACTCCACACTGCTCCTTATATAGGCGAAAATGGTCATGACATGTACTTGATCGCCACATCATGAACCATTAATCAACGTTATTTTTATGAGTATATTCTGTGTGGCATGTGGATCTTCCACTATTAATGATGTTTGACCATGGTCATGTTGTGTAGAGGTGGTTCACAATGTGTACTCCATGGATACCTAGCTTTTCACATTTAATCCTCACAGATTTCTCAGCATTCGGTTTGATTGTTGTCACGACGTGTAGGAGGGAGTCACAATGTGAACTAGAAATTCCTTCAGTCATCATGGTTATTCACGAATTAAGCTTCACGACTTGATTCAGGCTGTGATAACCAAGTACACGATGTGAACTTGGAAATCACGACAAGTACTTAGCCATTTTTGTAGCTTTTCTGCCTTTCTTACTTGGAATCTTGTAAATCATTATCTCCAAAAAAATTGGACATCTACCACATGCATTATCCTTTATATGAATGAAAAATAATGGAAAAGTGACAGAAAAATATATATAACATTTAGGATTATCAGTCAGATATTTGAGAACCGGTGTATTGTATCTTATATTTTCCAATATCATTAAAGATATTAAAAAAATGTTTGTCATGGAATAAAAAGTGGAGGTTGATATGGTGTGAGGAAATTAATCTCTACCTATAAATAATGATTCAGAATGGATGAGAGTGTTACTTCCATATTGAGAAGTGCTCATTTTAAGAGAAATGGAGCACTGTGAAACATAGTTTGAAGTGGATAATTTCACACTAAGTTATTTATTTCATAAAGGAGAATAATTCCATGGGTGTCTCAACTTATGTTTATCACACTAGAAGGCTTTATGAAGAAATTTGTTTGCATGCAGCATATTAGGATTGTCCGATACACATATACCTATATTACATGAAGAATATTGAGACACTAAGAACCATTGTATAACAACACTACGTTACCCAAAGGATAATGGGAGTTAACCCATGCACATGAGGTTATTGTGTATGTGAAGAAGAATAACTAATGTACAGAGAACCATAGAATCCTCACTGTTTGTGGGAAGAGTTTAATGTGAGAAGGATATGTACAATGCTATGAAAAGAAAGAAGTGGACTATGTATTTTTATAATGGAAGCATGGGAAGAAGTGAATAAGGTAGTAGTTATACACATTAAATAATGAACCTTTATAATTGAGAACAACATAGAATATTAAGGAGAATAATATTTTCATGTGTCAATGCAAGAAGTTTCATTGAGAATTTGTGTGCATTAATTATACATATTTAATCGAGGCTGATAATTCATCATACATGGGGAATAATTTCGCAAGAATAGTTTCAATAAATAAAAAAATCCTTTACAGGTGATATTATAATTAATTGAGGAAGACCAATAGAATTTTCCAAGCTGTTGAAGATACTTGAAGAGTACATGATCAAGTCAGATCCTACAAGCTCACGAAGAAAGATAAATTATATTACTACAATTGGATCAATCCTTAATCAATGGTGAAGTATTTGGGTTGGTTAAAATAGTTGTTTATGTCTTTTGGTTGGATCCAGGAGCATAATGTGTCTCTCAGGTTGAGCTAGAGTAGAAGTATTTCAATTGCAGTTGAAAGTAGTGGAAGTATTTCAGTTAAAACCAAAAGAAAACAAGGTCTCTTGGTTGGATTTATAGCATTTTAATAACTTGTATTATAGTTAATAATACATTTTTGGGGGAATAAAAAACACAGTAAGAAGTAGGTATTTATAATAAATCTTTTAAACAAAGTTTTTGACTCTATATTATTAACACTAAACACGAAGTGATATTGAGAGATATCACCCTGTGAATTGAGAACATTAACAAGTTCAAGAGGTTAAATTCGAAAAAAAATAATTCATTAAAATAAACTAATAATTAACACATCCCATCCTAGTGGTGAACCTGGACTAGGACATTAAATAATTTTTTTAGATTTTTTTAAAAAGAACGATAATTAGGTGAATAGTACAAAATACCATTTTTATTAATAACATGAATTTTATGACATCGTTTGTATATGAGTATGAATTAAAAATACCTGAAACATTTTTATAAGATTAAATATTTATTTTATATGTGAATTAATTATATTTATTTTTTTTATTTACAAACCCATATTTTATATTTTTGAACATAAGTAATATTTTCTTAAAAATCGTTTTTAATAAATAATATAGTTTTGTTTTATAATAATTTTTTATCGCTTTTAAAAATTGAATAAAATGAAGTATATTTAAAATTTATAATCATATGTTCAAAATTATCTAATAAGTAACACTTTATTTTTAGGCATAAATATTAAGTTACCTTAGGTAAAAACAAGTTTCCACGGTAAAAACTAAAAAGGTAAAAGTAATAATTCAACGGTAAATGGATTGAAAAATGATAAAAACATGTCTTTAATTGGGTTTATTAGGTTTTTATCGACCTTATATCTTACCCACTCAATTATTTCTCAAATTTGTAGCCACTAGACATGTTTAGCATGTTCTCCCTTTATATAATTACAAAATATTTATCAAAAGGTCATTCTCACCACTTATAAAAGGGGCCTCTCAATAACCCTTCAAAGAACTCATAAAAATTAAATTTACTCCTAAAAACATATCATTTTTACTTACATTAAAGCAATATTTATCTATATTGAGCTTATTTCCTCAATAGATTAGCCCATTCCATTCATTTCTAAGGGATCTTTTAAGAAAATCTCCAAATTTTCAATGTGAGTAATCATTTAACT
Organism: Viscum album; assembly: GCA_963277665.1. Classification (NCBI taxonomy): domain Eukaryota; kingdom Viridiplantae; phylum Streptophyta; class Magnoliopsida; order Santalales; family Viscaceae; genus Viscum; species Viscum album. Next base: position 714,723,825 of record OY728128.1, on the reverse strand, counting down.
CATTTATTTTCTATTTTTATTTTACAATTATAATTTTAAAATACCTATATAATAACATAATTATTGGATATATACTTAATTTTATGATGCTATGGGAATAATCATTGATATACTTTCCCCTTTTCTATTATGAAAAATGAAACTGTAATTCATGCTTTGTTCAAACTACCGCCTCCACGATGCAACATGTTTCATTTTTTTCCCGCACCTTATAAGGATATTATAAAATGGGAATTTGACAAATAATTATTTTACTTATATATTGTTTATTATTATGAAACAATAAACCATATTACTCTTTTCTACTATTCTATGGAAAACGAAATCATTAATCATGTGTATGTGTGGACTATAGCCTCTATGGAACAATTGATTTTCAATTTTCTTTTCATCATTGCCTTACATGGATGGTGTAATGAACCAATTTTTCATCAATGGAATTCACTTCATATATTTATGCTTTATAGTATAATCACATTTTAAAAACACAATTTCATATCATGATGATTAATACAATGTGACCTTTAATCATAAGTTTGTCACTTATGTGATTTGAATTTCAAAAATATGACATACACGATTGTGATCTGTAAGTTATTTGGAGTCCAATACGACCAACTTAATTTTTGGTGAATAGTAATATACCCGTATGAATAGTAATGTTACCATTATGAATAGTTACATAACCTAAGGAACATTAACCTTACCTATGATAGTATATAAATAATATTTAAGTGAAAGTATGGCATACCTATATTTTGGTATACATGAATAAATGTTTTAAAACTATTTTTTAGAATAAATTATAATTTTAGTTGAATATTAAATTAATAATATTTAGAAAATTATTTTTGAAAAATATATTTCATTTTTGTATTCTACATGTCAAAAAATGGTAAGGGTGATTTTTTTTGATTTTTCTGAAATACTTTATTTTTTTGATGAGTAATAAAATACGGTAATTTACCGTATATATACATTAAAGGATTAGTAGACTATTCCTAGCATCATGGATGATTTCACCACCCTTGGTTAGAATTCACATAATCTATTTACTATGTTTTTTTCATGGAATCATCACTATTACTGGTCATGAGGGAAATTAATAAACTATTGATTAAAAAATTATGAAAACCCTCTCCTCCATTATAAACCCCCCTCACTCCCTCTTCTCTTCACTCCTATAAATCCTTGTTCCTTGCTAATATTATACCCAAATCTCTTCCCAAGATCCTTCACCACATAAAAAATCCCCTAGTATATTCAAAATACCAAATCCTCTCCTCTTAAGAGGCTCTCAAAGGAGTTAAACTCAAGAGGTAAATTCCTCATTCTAATTATTTTATTTATTTTAAGTTATTTTCTTTTATTTTTTCTTTCCTCAAATCCATTCACCCAAATGGTATGATAACTAAAGTAACATAAATTTTCTATAATGATATTATTATAATGGTATAATTCATTATCTTCTCTCCTTTCCCCATATTTATTTGAAAGAAATGGAAACACTGTTTGAGATGTGTTGATTTAGCACAATCAAGGATGACGAGTTATCAATTTCTATTACCATATTAAATTCTGGTCATGAAACCATTTTAATTATTGAACCAGACCATAATATATGTATTATGGCTCATATATTTTTCTGGAATCATTTTGCAAACCTAGTTTTTGTCTATAAAACAAAATGTGTTCTTTGTGGTCAAAAACTGCTAATTAACCCAAAAGGATGTCACTAAAGTTTTATATAATGATTCAAATTCACTTCAAGTAAACAAACTAAGTTTTAAAACATGAAACCTTTTGGATATTAAGTAATAAAATATAACTTCAATTCTGGACAACCACATTCATCATACATTTTTATCCAAACATGAATATAAGTGAACCGATCATTAAAACTAAGCATGCAATCATACCTGAACAATGAAATTGAACCTTTTAACCTATCAAAAAGATCTTTAATGAACTTAAAAAAGTTATAATAAATCATTTTAATATAGAATAGGTTCTTTAATTATTAATTAATGAACTTAATTTTTTTATTCAGGTCATTAATAACACGTGGAGAACACCACCGAACTTAAGGTAAGGGATCCTCTCCATTTCACTTTTAGTCAAGATTGTCCTCTAAGCTATGACTTTATATGTGTAATACCAAATGATGGGGTATGATTTATCACCTCCCACATACTTCTTTCATGATTTATAAGTTATTTTAGACCCCTTTTATCTCTCATAAACCCCTCTTAGGTACACCTAATACCATGCCGATAATCTCTAACGAATTCTACCCAAACCTCCTTTGTTCTTTGAAGTTTCATTATCTTTCTTTATATCAAAATAGAGTTATATTATCTATTTATGTGCATATAATAAATTTTGTGTAGTTGTAAAAAATTAATTTATCAAGGACCTTTAATTACACTCTTTTGTGGATATTCATATTTTTAAAAGATTCCCTCCTTAGTACTTTCTGATAAGCAAACACATTTTAAGGGAACTTCCCAAATTATTAACCAATTTCAAGTGAACTCTATATTATATTTTAAGACACCATTGAATTTATAAAATCATTATTTTTATTATTATTAAAACCATCATGGTTCACATCTAGTTTTATATAAAATATTTTGTTCCCTTTTCTATTTTAAAGGCTCTATAGTGTTTTCTTTAAAACTGCACTAAGATGTTTTAATTATAAAGTTTCTTAAATTATTTTTTTATACAATATTTCACTTATGTTTGAAATCACTTATCATGATATATTCATTTTCACCTTATGACTGTCCATGTATAATTTAATTCCTTTCTTTTGGGGACAATTTTATGATACACCCATTTATTATGCTTTATGACATGATTGTGATACCCATTTATTTTCATGGGCACCCATATGTTTATGTATGGTTTATTTTTGTATGATTATTTATTTGGAAATAATATTCAGGAAAATGTTAATATGGGTGCACCCAGATAGTTATCTAGTTCCTTGTGTAAATTTAAGTCTCATAAGATATTATGTGCAACATTCTTGGTAGTTATCTTTGGCTTGTGGTACTACAAGAAACAGACTTTATGGTTAGCCAATACTCGTAATAAAGTCATGTGTTATCTTGATGCCATATTTATATAATTCTACATTTATATGATCTCATATTTATATGATCCCACATTCATATGATCCCATGTTTATAAGATTCCATGTTTAAATGTTCCCATGTTTATATATTATGATTCCATTTGTTTCATGATTTTGATATCATTATGTTGTGCCTCCTAACTCTTGTGCTTAATATTTATTCTTATACTCTTTCCCTTACTAGGATTTTTAGCTCATCCCTTTGTTCATGTGTTACCCAGGGTACCTTATTCATATGTAAGGGAATAAAGGAAGTTAAGATCTCTTTATTGATATTAAATAAAGTAGTTTTTTTGGTCCAACGATTTCAGTTTATATACCAAGTCTTCGAAGACAATAGACATAACGATCATTGGCCAGTACTCTAATGTATAATTATACTTAAAATCATGTAATGTTATTTGTAAAAGGATAGGTTTTCTATAGATGGTACTAATGATGAAATTAAAAGATAAATATGATGTTTATTATATCATTAAAGTGATATTATGATAAATTATATAACATATTAATGATATGATCAATAAACTTTTACCGTTAATTTAATCATTTAAAATGAGTGAACAAAGAGAAAAAAGATCCCTCCTTTCTAAGTAATGTATTTATAAAAATTATATTATCTATATAATTATTTAAAATTATGATATATAACACTAATAGAACTAAATAATATCATTTCCATCCTTTTATAATGATTTTACAACTAAACTTTCTCATAATATCCCATTAATCATGGTGGGTTCTTGTTTGGGTTTGTTTAACTACCCACTTAAATAATATTATGAATTTATATCATGGATGCTTATATAAAATTATTTATTTGAATAATATGATTTAAATACATAAATAATTTTTTTTAATTTGTTTACGGTAAGTTTATATGAATATTTTACTTATTAATTTATAAATTACCCTTTATTCATTTTGCAACACCAAAACATGCTCTTTGCCGATTTCAACCTCATGAATTGTATCATAAAATACCATTAAATGAGATTATAAAATTATAAAATATCATGGAAAATTTATTCTAATACTATATATGATACAATATTAATGTATTTTGAAAAAATATTAGTTACCAACAACTCTTTTACAGAACTTGTTTAAAGCGATAAATATTACTTACACCCAATGTTGGAAATAGGTAAAAAATAACTAGCATATATACATAGAATTATTTTAAATGAGGTGTATAAATGTATATTGTTATGATTAATATTATTGATTATGTATTTAATTATATTAATTTAATTATTTAGTTCGTTTAGTGAAAGCTAAGAATGAATCGGGACTAAGGTAAAATTTTTTTTTCTTAAATTCATTAAAGACATGCTTGGTATTATGAAAATAATTTTCATTTATGTGGTGTATAATTTTTTTAATATATAATATCATGAATAATATTTTAATCGTGGTATTTTAAGTTCAATTATAACCCCTTTCATTTAATAGTTTTTGATTTGAAAGTTTATAAAGTTTTAAGAGTTTTCATTGTCTCTATTCTGATTCTTCAGGACATGTTACATGTTATGAATCATTTTACCTTTGTGTGGTGTTGTGTTGATTTACTATCTTATTAATTTTCTATAATTTATTCACTTTTATTTAATGGGTTTTAATTACCAAATCATGTTCTCTTATTCAAGTGACTATTTATTTAGTTATTTCTCCAGTAATAAATATTTTTATTAACTCAACTTTAATTCATTGAGTTTTGATCATTATGTTGATATTATTTCATATAATTTGGGTACATTATACCCCTTAATTATTTTTTTATAATTATATCATTTTTTATAAAGATATACACTCTTATCACATAAACTGTTTAAGAAGTATTTGTCACTTCTTGGGTTATGTTATGTTACAACCATTCACCTTTTTTCTCTTGTTGAGTTATGATCTTGTTATCCCTTTTATTATCATAGAAGACGTATTGGAATTAGATTTTTTATTATTCCAATATGTATTATTATTAGAAAGTTGAATATTTATTATTTATCCATCCACCTTATTCTTTTAGTTGGGTCATTATCATGTTATCCATCTTATTGACATGTGGAAAAGAATCGGTGTTTTGTATGTTGTTATAAAAATAAAGATGATTGTTAGAAAAGTATATTATTAATTTATTATTCATTTTATCAAATAATGAATGTATTTCAATTAAAAAAGAGACAATTGGGACCCAAAATTATATAGACTATCGATGTATCGATAGGTGTCATGAGACAAACATGTTTGGGTATTTAGGGTATGGATATTGAATTCAGAAAGATGTCTTGTGTATGGTCTTCATGACAAGAATGATGTGTTCTATAAATACTTAACTTAAAGGATGATTCCTTTGTCGAGGAATTAATGGTAAGATCAATATATATATCATTATGCATTCCATTACCATAAATTCAGCTATTATTATCTATGTGATATATTTATTTTAATTTTTATCCATTGATATATTATTCTCTAAATTTCAGTTTATTATGACATTATTAATATTATATAATCTTTTCATATTACTTATGTCATTTTTATTTTTTACATCTTTAGTTATATGTCTCCATTATCGATCATTTGACCTCACCCCTTATTATGTTTACATTTCCCCAAGTTATAACGAAAAGTTTTACACATGATGTATCTAATTGTATATCCTATATTGAAAATTTATGGGCGATAAAATTATTACAGATTAAGTAGTTTCTCATATAGTGGAAAAAATATATCCATTAGTTGAGAAAGTCATGGGTTTTTTATTTTATGTTTTTTCTAATTATTTGAATCTCGAATCCTAAAAGGTCTTGTGAACATATGTAATGAAATATATTCTTTATGTCATGTAATTGGGTGGTAGTTATTTTTAATAATTTTATAGTTGTAATCAAATCCAGAATGAAAAGTATGTGTTTAGGGAACGAAATTTATGAGTGATGGTCTGAAGCATCACAGCTGGTATCAGAGGAGAGATTATATTAAATTATATATTATGATATTTTTAATGATAATTAAGGCTTGATAACTTTGGGTTGATCATAGTTTCAATGGTATAGGTAAACCTTTATCTTAGTTGAGGTTTTATTTAATATTTTGGTTTTTAGGATAAGATTATTTCAATGAAAATACTTTGAATAAGTCTAAGTATAGTGTGACATGCTAAAGTTTTGGGAAAGTCTTGAGTATGTGGTTTTCCTAGAAATTAAATCCCTTTATAGATACTACAAGTGGATTCAGGATCCAATTCCAATTTGCCTACGGGTAATAACCCCTAACATGGTGTATTGAGTATTAAATCGATATTCATATGGTGAACGACAAATATACCAAACTTCACACCTATTTTGACACTCCCAATGTATATTTTTTGGTCTATAATATTCTATTTATAAAAAATTATGAGTGATTTGAATATATTTAGGTTAGAAAACCTAATAGGAAAGTGACCATGGATAACATAGATTGAAATGTAGAGGTTCATAATTTAAGGTATATATTAATTGATATGTACTTTCCTGGATAAAGTTGGATTATGAGAGCATATATTTCAATGATTTTTGGGTTTATAATATTTTAAGAATGATCATGGTAATTTTTTATCACTATTTTAAGGATTAGGTTGATAAGTATAATATAAACCAATTCAAAGTAACCTAGGTTGAACCAAGAATGATATAGGGTAAAATAAGATTGATATAGGATGAATATATAATCCCGCCTTTTTATTACATAACTTTTCATTACATTTTACAAATAGAGGATATTAATAGTCTAATGTCTAGGAAATCAGGAACATAATACATGAAAACAACATAAAACATTATTCTAAACCACTTGTAGGGATTCATCAAAGGTTCATCCTATGTAAAATTACTTAATATCATATCCTGGAGACATACATCAAAGGAAAGGGTGAGCAGAAGGTCGAGTAAGTGGTAAACAATGAAATCTCTTTACTTGTGATATCAATAAGAACTTGATGAAAAATATGAAGACATGAGCAATGGAAAAAGTGTCATATAATAATAACAAGAAAATGAATCATAAATTGAATATGTGGCTACAACATTTCATTTATAAATTCATGAATATATCACCAAGGTTCATCCCCAAGGTGTCATAAAAATTACCATGGTTATTCACCAAGGTATCATGGAACTTGTTATCTCTAGAGATTTTATTCTTTACCCAATGCATTGGAGCACTATCAGGGCGCACCCTTAATATGAATTTAATTTCATGTGATCCACAAAGATCATAATCAAACATTTCCTAAATAACCCATATAGAATAAAAGAAATTTGTTTTATTTCAAAATCGTGACATTTTAAAAGTTCTTAAAACTTGATTATTACGTCATTTATAACCCATGGAAAGGGAGTGGGGGTTATATGTATGTCAATTCCAGAATCAAATAGATAAATTTTATGTATTTATGAATACACCTATAAATTAAAATAGATTTGTGTGTTATCATAAATAATACAAGAGAATTGCTTGAGAAAAATAGAGAGATTTGAGACGAAATTTGCAGCATAATGGCTATATAACATGGTTTTAGAATACATTAAAAATAGAGGGTACAAGGGTAAACCACTCATAAATAACTTATAATACAGTATAAAGATATAATAACATGGATATAATAACGTGGTATGGAAATTTTAATGACATACTACATGAAAATAAAACTTGAGAGGAAAGAGAAGATGCAAATTCTTTTACAAAAATTTCAACTGGCTAACAACGTCACTTAAAAATTCAAAAAATAACTTTATGAGAGTGGAAAGGGTATAATTTAATTTTTCAATGAAATGGAAAGTAGTAGGTATATATAATAACAAACCACCACATAATAAAATGGAAACTAGAAGATATTACATAAAGGAATTCATGACTTAAAGGAAGAGGGTGAGAGGTTCTATTACCTTGAAGAGTAAATTCAAAATCTTGAAGGTGAGAACCTTGGGAGGCTTGAGGGAACCTTGGGAGGACTCATTGGGAGGTAAAAAGACCAGAGATTCATTTAGGAGTATTTTGTAATGAAAATAACGAGGGAATGACTTGGTATTTATAGGAAAAATGAGGGAATAAATTATTAATTTCCAAGGGACACCTCATTAGTGGTATTTTCAAAACCATGGGCTTACCCATAGTATTTTCCCATGGTATTGGCCACTTGGGACACATCATAACATATATTACTATTCAAAAGTCTACCAGATTATTTACACCATGATTACATCATCAATGATGTCATTAAACACCCGAAACTCAAAAGGGCATTTTTACTATTCACTGAAAAATCAACTGTTTCAGAAAAATCCCAAAAAATCACTCTAACCTAATATTGATGCTCTGAATTCAAAAATGAACTCCATTTTATGAAAATAATTTTTTAAATATTTTTAATATAATTTTTAAATAAAATCATTATTTATTCCAAAAATACAACATTAAAACTATAACTCATTTTGTAACACCTTAAGAACGTAATCAAGGTCCCGTAAAATTACTGTATAACCATAAGATAATAAAGTAACAATTTATGATTAAATTTTATGAAAATATATTTCCATTTTAAATTATAAAAATAATGATAAAATTGTAAATAAAATATTTATAACATACAAAAATACCAAAACTTAAACTATGATCGTTTTTTCACTTTTAAGATGTCTAAAATGTTTTTATACATCCATGGGTGAAGTTTCTATTTTTTTGGTGGATTTACTATTCATTACTATTCATAAAGGTATGTTACTATTCATAATTTACTATTCACTAAAAATTAAGTTGATCTTATTAGACTCTAAATTTCTTACTGAACACAACTGTAGGAAATTTTTTGAAAATCAATTCAAATTATTAATTATTTAAAGAATAAAAAAATATTTTAAAATACACATTTTTTTCCTAAATTCATCAATAATATACATCCTATATTTATCCGGACATTTCCAATTTAAAAACTTTACCATAATAAGAAAAACAATTTTATTTATATAAAAGAATTACACAAAGTAGCTAAGGTCTCATTATAAAACCCCTTATAACACCAGAATAGTACCTAAGTGTAAGGTGTGCTATGGTGACAAAATCTTGGGGCGGCTTGACCAACATTGCCCGAGTAGTGACCTATATTAGCTTGAAAATCTCCCGTAGGCGATTCCGTTCAAGCTTCACATGATGAAGTTTGTCTTGGGATTGGTCCAGATCAAAGCCCAGTGGTGCTACCTCCTTCCCAAGTTCCGTCAGATGGGATTTGAACGTCCCGAGTCTACTGGATGAGGCCTTCAAATCTTCTTTCTGTAGTAATTAACCAAGATCACCTGTATTTATAAACAATAATTTTAATGTTAAACATTTAGTTTCCAACAGTCATATTGACCAACAGTCATATAACAGTCGAAACCCAATAGTCTCATTTAATTATAATCACTTCTTTAATTAAATAATTTAGTTTTGTTGAGCATAAAATGAAATAATACAAAAAATTAGGAAACAAAAATTATTCAAAATTTTGGGTCGTTATAATGAACTAAAGTAATTATTTGTTGACGTGATGATATTGGTAAATGTTTTTAATATTGAATCCCTTATATGTTATTGATTATATAAATTTACTTATATTAATAATGTTTCATCAGTCATTTTGACCCTTTTAGTTTTAGTAATGGCTGGAAATAGAAGGAACCATGGGTACGTGGGATAATGTAGATATTACCTCTATAAAAAACACAATAGAATGAGAGTTGTAGTGAGAAACTTCATTATTATTCCAAAATATTTAACATGAAATATTATTAACTATGTGAACATAGTAGAAGTCCCAAACTTACCAAAGAAGAGAAAGATAAAGTCTCATGAAAGATAAAGTGAAAAAGATGATGGAGGAAATGAGATCCAATTTCCTACATGTCAAAAATGTGGGAATAAGTGTTAGAGAATTTTATTTAAAGGGATAGTCAAATTATATAAGTATTGAGATGAAGGTCATCATACTCAGAAGTGTAAGGGAAAGAGAGAAGAGACAAAAATCCATTTCTTTAATCATAGGGGAGTTGGGCATTATGAAACTCAATATATCAATCCAAGGTCCAAAAAGGGAAATAGTCACCAACAACCATATGAAAAAGGAAAACCCTATGGAACTACTACTAATTAATTGGATATTGTTTTTTCACTCGAAATTTTACAATATCCTATGTCATGTAAGTTTTTACCAACTACTGGATATTGAGTGATAAATAAAAACACCTAGTGGTATGATTATCATTTAATTAATTTTCAAGGTTTATGAGAAGTTTTTCCATATGGATCTAGATATTATTCCATTAGTAGAATTCCTTGTTAAATTAAAAATGGATTAGTTGTCTTTATAAATCACTTATAAATTTTTTTCATGTAGATAAACCTCATTCCACATTCTAAATAATCCCACGATCATCTAGTGATGTATGGTTAATTATGAGTTCCCTATATAAATTACTATGATATTATGATTCAAATTGCGAGTAATAAAATTTATTTAGGGGTATAGTGGAAAATTCAACACCCAAAAATTATAATATATAATCACCTTTAAATAATTCAATGTGTTTGATAGTTTCCTCTACACTCAACACCAAACTAAAAAAACCGTGATATGTTTAGAACATTAAAACTGAGCCTTTGAATTAGTGATAATGAATAATATTAACCACTTTATGAAATATTTTTGATAGAAAATTATGGATACTTTTAATTTTAATGAAATTCAATTAGTATAGTTAAAAAAACTAAGAACATCATTTTATTCTTAAAAATATATTTTTCTAAAATTTATATTTTATTTAAAGAGACTAATATATTATAGTTATATAATCATAAAATATATTGAAAATATGAATAATATATTACCAATAAATTAATTAGTAATTGATAAAATAATAATAATGAATAATAGTAAAGAATTGAAAAATATATTTCCCAATATGAATAGTTTTCCACTATATTTTGGGATTTTATATAAATATTGATTTATAAAATTTTAAAAAAATAATTTTAAAAAATATAAATAATTTTTGGATTAATAATAACAATATAACCATAATATGAATTCTTGTATTTTTTTAAAATGATTGATTTTTAGGTTAATAATAAAAAATTCTATTTTACAAATAACATGTCTTTTATTACATTATTAGTAAATGAGTATAACTTTTAAATTCAGGAAACATTTTTATAAGATCAAATATTTATTTTATATGTGACTTAATATTTTTTAAAATTTTGGTTTGAATTTACAAACCCTTATTTGATATTGTAAAATATAATTAATATTTTCACAAAATGTGTTTTTAATACATTATAAATTGTTAATTTAAAATTAGTTTTTATCTATTTTGTAAATTGAATCAAATTAAAAGGATTTAAAATTTATAATAATTTGTTAAAATTTATCTAATAAGTGCATTTTTATTTCTATGCATAAAGATTAAGTTACATTGGATAAAAACAAGTTACCATGTTAAAAGCTAAAAGGTAAAAGTAACAATTCAAAGGGTAAGGGGCTTGAAAAATGATAATTAATTAACTATAATTGGGTTTATTAGGTTTTTAAAAAACCTTATATATCCCATGCACAATTATTTCTCAATTTTGGTTCCACTTGACATGTTTAGCATGCGCTCCCTTTATATAAAGTTGAAATATTTACAAAAGTGCCATTCTCACCATTTATAAAAGGGGTCTCTTAGTACCCCTTATATGAAATCCTAAAAATTAGGTTTCCTATTGTAACCATGAAATTTTGACTTCCACTATAATAATATTTTAATTTATTGAGCTTCTTTTCATAAGAAATTATCCAATACTAGACATTTCTAAGGGATATTTCAAGAAAATATCAAAGTGCACATCATGAGTAATCATTTAACTTATTTCTTTTATATTTTTATTTTAAAATTATAATTTAAAAAAATTTAATAACATAATTATTATTTATATATGAAATTTTGTGATTTTATGTTTATATTCATTAGTTAATTTCTCCCTTTTTATTAATAAAAATGATACCATAATTTGCGCATTATGCAGACTATCTCCACTATGACCAAATGTGTTTCATTTTCATTAACCATATTAAATGGATAATATAAAAGGGTTGTTTAATAAATAATTATGTCATTTTTTTGAATTTTATAATATAAAATATACTACTATTTTCTCCCATTATATGGAAAATGAATTTATTAACCATGCGTACATGTGGACTACAACCTCGATGAAACGATTGATTCTTGTTTTTTTCATCGCCATCTTAAATGGATTCTCATGAGGATGATATTAAAAGATATATATTATGTTTAAGATATAATTAATGTTTATATTAAAAACTTTATAACCTATTAATGATAATATCAACAAATTATTATTATTAATTAAATCGTTTAAAACCTGTGAACTAAGAAGAAAATGGTCACTTATTTCTAAGTATTGATTTAATTTAAATTATATTATATTTTCTAAATGTATAAAATTATTATATATATAAAAATAACAAATAATATAATTATTCGTCTGTTATAATTATATTATAACTAAACCACCCCATAATGACCCATTAATCTTGCTAGGTTTATATTTGTCTTGATTTAACCACCTACTTGAACAATACTATGAATTTATATCATGGATGACTATTAGAAATAATTTAATAGTATAATATGAAATAAATATTTAAATAATTTTTTTTGGTTTTGTTAAGGTTATATGAATATTTAAATCATTAATTAATAAATCACCCTTCATTCATTAAGACACACCGAAATACGCTCATTGTCGATTTCAACCTCATGGATCATAACCAAAACTACCATGAAATGAGATTATAGATTTATAAAATATATTATAAAATATATTAAAAAACCATATATGATAAAATAGTTAATAATTTATAAATATTATAGATACCAACACCTATTTTATGAAACTAGTTCAAAGCGATAAAGATCACTTACACCCGATGTTGAAAATAGGTAAAAACTAACTAATATATATATATTTATATGTATAGAATTATTTTAAATTAGGATTATAAATTATTATATTTATTAATAAGGTTCATTTTCATGTGTTTAATGAACTTAATTTAATTTTTTAGGAAGTTTGTGGCAAGTTTAAAATGAATTTTGACTGATGTAAGTGTTTTTTGTGTCAAATCCCTCTCTTTGAGACATGTTTCGTATTATGAATCTAATTTTAAATTATTTTGTGTATATATTATATATTTTCAACATCATATCATGATTATTATTTTAATCATGGTATTTTAGTTTTATTTTCATCCCCTCTCTTTTATGGGGTTTTGATTCGAAAGTTTCTAAAGCCATAAGGGTTTTGTTGGTCTCGATTATGATTCTTTGAGACATGTTACATGTAATGAACCATGTGAACTTTGTATTGTGTCTTCATGATTTAAAATAACATTAATGTTATAAAACATATTTCCTCAGGTTACATGGTATTTAATAGCTAAATCATGTTCCCTTATTCAGGTGCCTATTGATTTAGTTGTTTCCCCAATAGAAAAAATTCTTGGTAACTTGAATTTCATTCATTGAGTTATGATCATTATCTTGAAATTATTTCATATAATTTGGGTAAATTATATAATTTTATTATGTTATATATTATTATATCATTATTCTCTTGGGATATACACTCCTACCAGATAAACCCTTTTGAAAAATATTTCTCACTTCTTGAGTTTTGTTCCATTGAAACCGTCCACCTTGTTTTTCCAGATGGGTTATGATCATATTATTTGTTTTATTTTCATTGAAAATGTATTGTAATTATATATAATACTATTAAAATAGGTATCATTGTTGTAAATTTTACTATGTATTTTTTAACCATCCACCTTCTTCCTCTAGATGAGTTATGATCATGTTATCCATTTTATTAACATAGAGAAAAGTATTTATGTTATATATATTATTATATATATAGATCATTATTAGAAAGGTTTATTATGATTTTTTATTAATTTTCACACATTATTAATTCATTGGACATAAAAAAGTAATGGGGAGGGCCCATAATCATATATCCCCTTAGTGTGTCAGTAAATATCATGAGACAAACTTGTTTGGGAATTTGGTTTATGCTTGCCCAATTTTGTAAGATTTATTAACTGTGGTCTTGAAGATAATAATGATGTCATGACTATGTAATTTATGAAAAGGATTTTTTTATACGTCCTTTATAGTAAGATTAAGATGTCCAAAATTATGCATTCCATCACCATGAATTCAGTTATTGTTATCGATATAATATATTAATTTTCATTATTATCTATTGATATATTATGATCTTTATTTAATTTTATTATGGTATTATTAACAGTATATGTTCATTCCATATTATTTATTCAATGCTTATGTTTTTGAAAGATTTAGTTATATGTTTCTCTTACTGAGCATTTGATCTCATCACTTCCCATGCTTCCATTTCCGTAGGTTATGGATAAAATTGTTACACCCGATATGTATAATAGGATAGCCTCTGTAAATAAATTATAATAGATTTTAAGAGTTATTATAGATTAAGTAGTTTATCATATATTATATAAAAATATATCCATGATTTGAGAAAGAGATAGGTTTTTTAGTATATAGTTTTATAGTTGGAAACAAATCCAGTATGTAAAGTATGTACTTAGGGAACCCGATTCAGGAGTACGAGTCTAAGGAATCACAATATACATCATATGTATACTATATTATCCATTTTTCTATGACACCTAGTTACAAACATATATAGAACATGTAAATATAGTATAGTGAATCTCACATTTTCTTGATTCTCTGAAATAAAATAACCAATTCAATGAATACATCACATTTCATTCATTTAACAGATGTTCACATCACATTTCTATCATTTATGTATTGAATCACACCATATGTGACATTAATAATCACATATATTCATTTCAATAGTCAAATAAAATCAAGGACTAGACGCCTTTACTCATCATACAAGTGAAACAATCCCATCTTAGTTGTGATCCAACCGATGAATATATTAATAACGTACACAACCACCCCTGATTAACCAAGTATATTTTTGATTTAAAAATAAATTTATCAAAGTATTAAGGTTATAATTATAGTTATCACACCAACCTTATGTGAAAATGATTTATAATAATCATACACCGCTGATCATATCAATGATTGTATGACATTCTATGGGATATACTTTGGCAGTTTTATCTACATAATAAGTCTCTACTTACTATTTAATGAATATAATATTCATATATCATATAAAACCCTTTGTAATGAGGAAAAGATTATATTCATGCTAATATTAATATATCACCACAACTAATACTTCTTTATGATGATCATTGACTAGGAACAACTAAAAATTTATAATTTTAGGGGATATTATCATTCAACCATTCATGTAAAGTAAAATGAAACACACATGAATGTATGATAAATGAAGGTTTTATTTTTTTATAAATTAATGATACATCATATACAAATTAAATAAATATCTCATGTATCAAATTCCTTGAAACATAACCTGACCCTCTTATTGTTGCTGTAGTAATTGTTTCATCAAAAAATATTTTACATTTTCCTATGTATCTACCCAACTAATATTTTCATTACCCCTATCAATTATCTCCCTTATGGGATGGCGTTTTAAAATAATTTTTTAGTCATTTGGTGTTATATAGATCCCATATACAGAGCGAAATCTCTATTGTTATCATAGAAAAGATCATTTTCCCCTTGAATGTTCAGAACCACCTCAATTAATTGCCTCTTGATGCTACAATGTACTCCGCCTCTATTTTTGAGTCAATTATAGTGTCATGTTTTGAACTATTATAAGTGGAAAATCAACAATTTTGAAAAAAAAATAATCAAAATTGAGATTTTATATTATCTTTTTTGGATTGAAAACTCAAATCTAGGTATCCTTTTACACAGAGATAATCCTTTCCTTCAAAAATCAAAAACATATCCTTAGTCTTTCTAAAGTAATTAAAAATATTCTTCATAGTAATCCATTAACTCTCAACTAGATTGAATTAGTATATAATTGTAATTATAACATTATTGGTGATATTAGGTCTGGTACAAAAAATGAAATACATGATATACCTATAACAAACACATAAAAAAGTTTATCTATCCATAATTAATCATTATAATGATCATAAAACTTCCTATGATCCGTGCCATGAAAATTTGTTAAAGTCACCTTCTTCGAGTTCTCTATACTAAATAACTTTATCAATTTACTAATATATATATATCCTAACTAAGTATAAGTATCCACTCATATCCATCTATGTATATCTTCATTCCTAGTATACATGAAGCTTCACCTCTATCTTTCATTGAGAATAATTTCTCCAACCATATCTTTATAGAGTGATGTTTCATGATTTGATTTCTAATAAGTAATATATAATCCTTATGAAATTTCAAAAACAATACTACACTCCCATTAATATTATTATATACACAAGAGTCATCCACATTTTTGATGTAACAATACTATCTAATTGCATCACCAAACTCAATATTCTAACTCTAAGAAGATTAATTTAGTATATAATTTTTTTTATCTTGAAATAATTAATCTCCCTATTTATAAATTCAAAACCTTTGGGATATATCATATACTCACCATAGTATAAATTCCTATTATGGAAATTGGTTTTGAATTCCATTTGGTATATCACATAATCATAATAATTTCACATTACTAGTAAAATTAAAATGTTCTTAATAATTACTACTAGTTAAAAGGTTTCTTCATAGTCAATAACATATATTTTTTTATAACCCTTTACCACTACAATAGATTTATAGGTATAAACTCTACTATCTATGTATTTTTTCTTTTGAAAAACTCACTTGAACCCCATGGGTCTCACTCCTTCAACTGTATATACCAAGTTGCAAACATGGTTAGTGTACATGGAGTCGATTTTAGATTCCATTTATTATAACCATTTCTTAGAACCAATAATATCTATATCCTCACAGTAGGAAGTATGTTCATCTCTTATGAATGTTACTTCATCATTATTAGTAATAAAAATTTATATCTGTTAGGTTCTTGATGCATCCTAATAGACTTTCAAGGTTCTTGTGAAACTTGTGTCAATTCTTATTCCCTAACTATTTGGTAAAATCTCAACCTCCGTTTGAGGAAAATTTCCTTTTTTATTGTCTTATACTTATCCAAATTCAATATACCACCCACTAATTTCATGACTAATAAAATCATTCTCTAGGAATATGGAAAATCAGGCCATATCACTTTGCACTCAGTAGGGTTATAAAAATAATATCCCTTAGTTTCCTTAGAATAACCAATAAATAAGTATTTTTTTAACTTAACTTCATGTTTTTCATAATAAAAAAATCATACATATGATTTACAACCCCAAATCCACATAAAATACAACACAAGAAATTTTCCATTCCACATCTCATATGGTGTCTTTTAGATTTCTTTAGATGTAGCATGATTTAGTACAAAAGAAGAATTATCCAGAGCGTAACCCCATGATGTAATAGAAACATCACATTGACACATATTTCATCAAAAAATGTATAAAAATGTACAATTACCCTATTCACACATATTATTACATTATGTAGTTTTAGGAGGAGTGATTTATGAAAAAATTCCATAATTCCTTAGATAATCAATGAATTCTAGGATCAAGTATTCACCCCTGATTTGATCTGAGGATTTTAATACTCTTTACCAATTTATTTTTTACTTAATTTTGTAACTCTTTAAACTTTTCAAAAGATCCATGATTGTGTTTCATCAGAATCACATAACCATACCATCTAAATTCATTGATAAATGTAATGAATTACCCAAATCCACCATTTTCTTATGTTCTTATTGGTCTACATACATCACTATGTATGAAATATAACAATCTAATATCCCTTTCACCAATTTTATTAAAATGTATCATTGTCATTTTTTTGATTTAACAAAATTAAAAATTCTCTAATGATTTATAATTGAATGAGTCCAAAAATATATTTTTATAGAGTCTTTGACTGTGTTTCTCATTTATATATCCAAGGAAATAATTCGAAATATAAGTGGGATTAATATAAACCCAGACCTTATTATTATAAATTTCATAAATTGGATTATCCATATCCAGAATGTATAAACTATTTACCAAATTCCCAATACCATAAAACATTAAATTATTATATATATAAAAATTATTAATATTAATAGTGAATGGAAATCCCATATTGTCCAAAAAAGATACAGAAATGTAATTTCTATTTATTGTGGGAACATATTAGAAGTTATCTAATTCTAATATTAATCCACTTGGTAGAGTTATATTTTAAGTGTTGACTTCCAATGAAACAACCCTTTCTCCTTTACTGATAAAAATATATAATTTACCCTTATCAAACTCCACCTCACCTCTGATACTATGCTTGTTAACACAAATGTGTTATTCACACATGAAATCCAATATCCATGTGTTAGAATTTGTGAAACTGGTCTCTATAACACTCACATTTTGAGTCTCTGAATGCTTCTCTTCGACAACACTTCTCAATACTAGATACCATTTTTTGAATATTTTATACTCCCTACCTATTAATGATTTAAATATTATTTTCTTAAATTATTCCATAATCTACAGAAAGGAAATATCAGTTATTTAGTATTATGTTTTATTTCTTTTCATCAAGAACTTTTAATGATTGTGCTCCCACTAAAATTGATGACCCTGTACATCACACCCATTTTGCGATCCAGGATCCATATTTAACAAAGAAATTAGTCTAATTTGTATTTAATCTCTCTACTTAATAATTTAGGTAGGTAATAATCCCAATCCTAACAGTAATTATTCTTGGATAGTTGAGTGGATAACTCTTTTCCCAAATCCATCACATGGATATACTCAACTTTATTCCACTCGTATCCTTCCTAAAGGTTCTTGACTAAGTTCCACCCAACACCAACACCTTGAACAGGCTAACAAAGGATAATTTTGGGACACAATACTTTTTATTAGCTAACCAAAGGATGATCTAGTTCCATCCATCACTTTATTTCCTTACAAAAGATAATCCATAGGCACCATAATTTGGAAAAAACTACCTCATTGGACGATCAAGGTCTTAAAAAGTTCCACTTTGGAAGGGATATTATACATATTATTTGAGGGTTTTTACCACCTTTTGAATTTAATATACATCATATTCCTAATAAATACATAACTATAAATGAGTAACTATTTGCAAAACCATAAATTTGTTTTACTCACCCAAAACTACAAGCCATACATATTCATACATATTATAATGCATCATATTCATAAGGTACAAGAACTATTCACGTGAAGGTTTATAACTACATGAGATTGAAAATATCTATATGAGTAATCCTAGGGAAATATATCGCTAACCCCTCACTATTCTAGAGTAAGGCATAAGATGCTATACTAGTAGGTTTTCTGACCCCAAGTCCCTCTCCCCAGGGTGAATTTAATAAAGGTAGAATCCAATTAAAGATAAATTTAAAACCTAATATGCACAAATTATATTAAAACATTATTTTTAAGATTATGACTCTAAAAATAAATAGAGATTATGGTATATGGAAAGCTAAATTTTATGGAGTCACGTCTTGTATGTAATGAAAGGAGCTATCACCTAGAATAAATTTAGCTAATTTTATATACATTCTATAATCATGAATGTAAATAATTTATATCCACTTTTAATATGAAATCTTTCATATTATACATTATATATAATTTCAATGATATTTTATGAATTATATTTTTTTTATAATTTAATCTCTATTTTGTAATCATTTTACATAATCTAGATATCATATAATTTATATTAATTAAACCTTTGATTAAATCAATTATCAAAGTATTTATTTTACATAGTTTAAATAAACTCTTAAATAAAGGTGATTTTTTTTATTTTAATAATTCATAATTATAAATATAAACTCATTTACATAATGAACTTATTTATGTAATTATAAACTCTTTATAAATTACCCTAATGATATCAAAATAATTTTTTTATTTTGAGATCACACGGCATGGCATATAATTTGGTAAGAGGAATTTTAAATATTAACAACTAATATTTGGAATAATTTATTAATAAATGTTTCATAAAAATTTATATTATTTATTATAAAATATTTATAATTTATGAATTTATAAATTCTTTAAAAATAAAAATATTCTAAAAAAATACATTTTAGTATGATTTATAATTTATTTATAAACCATATAAATTTGAAAAAGATATTATTAACATTAAAATTTTAATCTTAATGGAATATTTATAATAAATATATCAAAAATAATAAATCAAATAACCATAAATCTTTTTTAGTTAATTTATAAAACACTTTTTTATATTTTATGTATATTCCAAAATATATTTTCCATTATTTAATAATATTTTTTAAATAATCTCATTCAATACGTAATTAAATTTTCTAAACAAATAAGCTATTTAGTTATTTATCAAAATCATGAGAAATTGATATGAAATTTTTTATATTTAATTTAGGCTTAACATATTCCTTTTGGTAAAGTTCAACACTTATCATTTATAAAAAATTTATAAATTATAATCTAAATCAACTAATTATTAAATTTAATAAATTTTAATTACATATGATCAATTAAAATTATGTTGTCTCATAATCCAATACCGTAGCGGAGTATCAAACTCCATATTACATTGAAATATATTATGACATAAAGAATAGAAAAATAGTCACAATTTCATAAAATGTGTTCTTTATTTAACAATATAAAAAACACATTGATTCGGCGACAAAGATGGCTCTAATACAACTAATGGGTTTTAAAGGATCATCAAATGAACTTGGTAGTGGAAGTAAACCCATTTTTGGGAGATCTATCCTCAAAAAATCAACATGAATTATAAACCAAGAACATAAATGTGCATACCAAGATGACCATAAGCTCCATCATCAATATTCGAAGAAGTGTTATTGATGAAGATAACGAGATTAACTTATGAAAAACTCATTTATGCAAGGGGATTTCACCAAAAGAAGGATATTAGAATGTTTCTTATGGGACAAAACACACAAAAGGGATACTATCACCTTCAACTAGTGATAAAATGCATTTCTAAAGGAAGATAAAAACACGAGTCTTACATATAATTGGTCGTACTCAATATGAAGGATCTCATCACTTTATATATCCATCCTTGACGTGTTTCGTTTAATGAAACATGTCAGCCATATTCATTGTATTGACATACATTTATATCCACTGGAATAATTTATTGAATTATTTCAATGAATGTAATCCATTTTATCCATTCATAATGGATTAAAACTAATTAAACCACAAGGGAAGTTACATGAACTTAATTTAATTCGTTCACATGAATATTTTTGTGCACATATAACTGGTGAAACAATAAGTGTATCCAAAACCATAGTAAATTCTATATGAATTTAATATGTTGAATAAATATTATTCCCATATTTTTTTTAATAATTATTCATGTCTGGATTGATCACAATTTTTAGGTCATCAATTATTCAAGATAATAAATGTGTGTGAAATATTTAATAAAAATTTAATTATTTTTTATTGAACATGATATTTATTAATTTTTTTGGTTAATAATTCAATGATATTTATTTAAATAAATAGACATTGTTTATGGTTCGATAAATAATGGGGAGGAAAAATGGACTGAATTACTAGTTCTGTGGGAAATGATATATTAAATATAATTTGAATAAATATTAATTTATTTACTCTAGAAATGATATTTCTTTACCCATGAGTTTAATATATATCAAAATAGTAGTAATAATAATATTTTTATTTTTACATGGGGTTTATCAAGGATTAAGAGAACAATAAGGGTCCATGAGAAATTATTTATTCTCTAAACCTAGCACTATATAAACCTAATTATATAATTACTAAATCTAATCATTATTGTACACAAAAAAATTCTGGATAAATCTCTATGTCCCTAAATATATCTTCTTCTATAACACTCTCAATAACATAAAGTAATTATCCTCTTCCACCATTATGATTCTATAGAGAATAAGAAAAATCCTTTAGCCTTTAAGTGATTCTTGTAGAGATCAATGAAGAATTAGGAAAGCATTAGAATATTATATTCTATCATTAGGGTACTTATATAAAGATGTTCAGAGGTTCATGGTGTATGTTTGGATCACCCCTAAAATGATTCTACCCTTGAAATATTTGATGCAATGGTTATATGACCTAAAGTTTCCATCTAATTAATCAACTATGAAATAATTTCAATATGATTCAATTCTTAATTTTTGTAAATTAATTATAAATAATATTATATGATACTATCTCATTGATACTTGGATTTATATTCCTCTAGTTCTAATGATAAATCTAATGAATTTGATGATTTTACATTATTTGGAATGATCCAAACTTCTTCTTTTATAGCTTGAAACCTTCACTGTGTACCATCATCATGACCATGACACTTCTAGATGAGAAATCATGGATATTGGAGTAGAAATCCATCCATTATATTTCCAAACTAGATGTTAGTTACACTAGGTTAGATACCCTGAAGGGGCGGGGGGGGGGGGGGGGTGAATCCGGGTATGACAGATTAAAACAACTGCCCCTATTGATCTTGTCTCGCTGTTTAGAAAGACTTTCTTCTCTCCCTTTCCTGCAACAAAGTATAAACAAAAACTAAAAAATTAACATGACACAATGATTTTTACTTGGTTCACCCTCACTAGTATTAGTCCAAGGAGAATACACTGACAATGTGCCGATGTACCAAATCCACTAAAAACGCACTGCTGTTTACAAGTTCAGAGCGGACTCACTGTCCCTGCTGGTTTACAACCACTCACAATCTGAAAGATCAATTATCTCTCAATTGAAGTGTGCTAACTGCTTCTTCATAAGATCCACTCATAGTTTATAGACCTGTAGGTCTCTTAATTTTCACTAATGAATACATCCTTTGTTGTATGTAGATGCTCTATTGAAGTCCAAGTTTCCCCCGTAGATGAATCTCACTTTTCACCGAAGGTATCGGGCAATCTTCCAGATTTCGCGAAGCCCTAAAATGACTGGCATGCTTCTACCATACCTAGCGCACTTCTCCCATACCTAGCGTGCTTCTTCAAGCCGGCGTGCAAGTTCACCTCAACCACTTACACGACACTCACTTCTTCTACTCTAAACTTGCGCGACTCACACCCTTTTATGCCTAAACAAATTTTGGCTTGCAACTATCAACTGTCACTCTTCTTCAAAGCCTGGTGCACAAGTGTCACCAAACCACCTGTGTGACACCCCCTTTTTCAACTCTAAACTTGGATGACTCACACCCTTACTCACCCAAACCACTTTGGGCGCGTAACTATCAACTGGTGCACAACTTCTGATTATCTTTATACTTGTGTGACCACACCACCACTTGTGCGACCACAACACCTACGTGACTGGAGCTCTGATTTTATCCAAGTGTTGAACTCATTGCTAAATGATGAGGGGTTGACCTCTATTTATAGGCATTTGGATACCCTGAGCGCCGACGTGAAAGTCTCCTCTCGGCGCGCAAGTCCAAATGACCTAGTCTCTTTCGCTCTAGTCACTTGCACGACCAAACCCAAAACTTGGGCGCCACTTTTTTTCGTTTCCATATGTTTATGTTCTAATCTTTACTAAAATATGGTGCACAAGTTTCCAATCCTCCAAGACACCGGCACAGAAGTCCCTTTTACAAAGAAACACTTTTTTCCATTTGTCGATTTTGAGGTCCAAAAATTTGGCAAACACTAGAAAACGACACCACCTTGTATCTGCTCTTTTTGAACCGCCTCCAGATCGACCATTCCTTTTTAGACGTTCTTGAATCAACCATGGATCTTTTAAAAAAATTCCTTCAAATTGACATGCCACCATGAAAACCCCTTTGTCAAAAAATTTGTACGTCATGGTTTTCTTTGTCAACAAACACAACACGGAGGACCACTTTGTCAACAAACACAATCACCTCAAAAATGGTTCAATGATACCTTGAGATATTTTTCCCCAACACTAGATGATTTTTGGAAAACACATGGAACCTAAAACATTGGGAATAAGTAAGGTTATAATACTTAATTGGCGTGCATAAGAGAATAAAAATAAAAAATAAAAATTAAATTATAATAAGCCACACACATGCCCAACCTAGAAGGTTTACACCAAAAATAGCCCAATCAAATATCAAAAACATTGCTACACTTCCATAAACTTTCAAGAACAACTCTTTCCATTTATATTTATCCAACCAACCCACTTTACCACAAAAAAACACTACATAATATATATTCTCCTCATGTAATCTACCCATCAAACCATTTATATATTTAAAAGTTACCAACCATGTTACATTTATTATTCCATACGATTTTACATTTAATGAAATAACATTTCTATCCATTACCCACATTTAACTTAGCTACTTCCCATTTATTTGATTTATTAATATTACATTAATATCCCATAGATTATTCAATTTCAATCCACACCCATTTACTATTTCATTATAACTATAATATTTGATTACTGCTAAGTAACTAATAAAAACTCCTAGAACTATCCACCAATCCATGTAAAAATATCACACAATACATGCCACACCAAGCATTGAAACTAGTTGTAAAAATTACCACACAACCATATATCAACAATCTACACAATTATCATATACCATTTCCTTTCCATTCTAACCAACATCAAACCTATTTCCCAACACACCCTATA
The DNA here is from genome assembly GCA_963277665.1 of Viscum album. Classification (NCBI taxonomy): domain Eukaryota; kingdom Viridiplantae; phylum Streptophyta; class Magnoliopsida; order Santalales; family Viscaceae; genus Viscum; species Viscum album. The sequence goes on along the minus strand of OY728128.1, from coordinate 714,698,800 downwards.
TCAAAAAATATTTATAAAAATTACCACACAATCCATAACATAATAATAAGATAAGAAATAATAACCAATAATAAATTACAACATCCACACTCTTCTACACTTCCCATTTATTTTTACAAGAAAAATCACTTAAATATCAAATACAAAACCTGTTTATTTACCATCTTACATTATTAATGATTTTTATAAAAGGTGATCCCAATAGAATATTTATAATATGTCACACAATATTAGTTTAAAAAATAATATTGAGCAACAACAATAATCATACATCAATAAAAAGGGAAATATAATTGAAACAAGTTAAAACACATGAATCACCCCTTCCAAGAAAATTCCATAAATTCAATTCATTATATTTTTTAGGGAAATCCATATTATACACCCAAAGAAAGAAAGAAAATGAATCATACCCAATTTACACATAAGTAATGAGATTTCACGAATCCATTACCTAAACTAGGTATTTATAAGCTATTGTATATTAACAAAGGAATGGGAAGATCACAAGACCAAACCCACACTGGGAACTCGATCGACCTATATTTCAGTAACCTTCATCCTGATTTATGACCTAACATCTCCCAAACCGAACCATCATCGATGGACCAAAATCTTACAACAATATGATGGAAGAAAATAAATAGTTAAAGAGGATATATCATTTGATATCATGAATAAGGGATATCCAAAAGTTTAGGATCAAGGCTGATAAGAAGGGAACTGAATGGTCTCCTAAAAATACACTCAAGGTATTACAATGTAAAAAGAATCAAGGGAAATAGAATGAGATTCAAATGTACTTCTGATTTCATACCCAAATTAAAAATCATAAAACCATAATTCTAGGGGTGAGGCCATGCTATAATGAATCTAAGTTAAATGAATATTTGGCATTCATAATGCATATATCCCATATCTATCCCTCTTAAACCTAATAAACTTTCCTAATCCAATATGACTATGGGAGAATCGTGGAATATGTGATATCGCCATACTGTAATATCATATATCTTTAAACCATAAGGAATCCCTCAATCGCAACCATATTACAATACAAGTTAAATGATGCAAAGATATCCAAAATGGTATATTCATGGAACCTGGTCACTAATTATCCATGGAAAAACTCGAAGACCCCAATGAAGGGACCCTTAAAATGATAGAACTCTTGATATCGACCTGTATACCTGTACGATTCCGCACCCATAATTATTCCTCCAGGATATTCAAATAATAATGACCAAACATGAAAAAACATATAACCTCACAGCCTAGCCATCCACACTAAAACACCGATTCTCCCCACAATAATCTCCATCCTAACAACTCCTCTCACCCAATGATCGACTCTTGACACCTCCAACACCTGAGAAACACATATTAGTAAGATAAGACGGTCTATAACACTACATTAGAAAACTCCCAAAAAATTATACTTACCAATAATAAAAACCAACCCTATATAGAAACAAACAACTGCATACCGTGACACTCCCCTTACTTATTAAATAAAAAAATTCCACCACCATTAAAAAAACACTAGAGGAGTAATGAAAAAAACTATAAACAACCATTTAATCTTATAAGTTTAAAAAATAATTTAAAACATTAAAACATGAATTTAAACCTCCCAATCAATATAAAATACATAGTTAAAAATATATTGGGGTATTGAGTTCACATATTTGACTCAGATTCCCCTATGATTTCTTCTAAGTCACCATACATCCATTGAATTAAAACCAAAGGAATAGATCACCTACACAACTAATTCTCCCAATGATCTTGGATCTCAAATAGCCACTCAAAAAATGTTGCATTATCCCAAATATATAACTCCCCCAATAGATCACATGGGAATCTTTGTAAAGATTCCAACAAATATGTGACACATGAAAGAGATTATGGACCTACTCTAGCTACTAGGGAGGAACCATCCTATAAAAAACCTTCCCTATTCACTTTAACACATTCAAAGGTCTGCTAAATTGGGGAGAAACATTTTTTACTAGACCAAACCTTCAATGCCTGCGATAAGGGGAAACCCTCAAGAGCACATGATCTATGATATATAACTCTATACGTATTCTACTATAATAATTATAATAATTTTGATGATCTAGAACCACCTTCATCCACTCCCAAATAATAAAAACATTCTATGTCATAGTTTTCACCCGATTGGGTATTTGGAATGCTAACTTCCCAGTCTTGGTCCAATATAATAGAGATATACTCATCCACCCCTAGAGTTCCTCAAACTAAAACATGCCAATGAAAGAGTGATAAAAGATATTAAAATTAAACTCAACCAAAGGTAGGTTCTTAAACCATTTTCCACTAAAATCTAAGACGCATGCATGAATCCCATCTCTCAGAATTTGAATGGTCTACTCCATCTACCCGTCTATTTAAGGACAGAAAGATATTTTGAGGAATAATTAAGAGTCTAATTCACACTAAAGACCTTTCTAGACTCATGAAGTAATGTAATAATCATATCATAAATGATGGTTCTTATTACCCCATTGAGCCTTAGTACCTAATCCATATACCACCTCACTAAGATATCCACAACACATGAATTATTGGTTTCAAGGAAATGAAGTGAATTTATCAACCAATCAACAATCACCAAAAGAACATAACACCATCCTTTGGATTTGGGTAAACTAGAGATTAAATCCATTGAGATATCCTACCACTTCTACTTGGGGATATCCAATGGCTACAACAAAACAACCGGAGCACGATGCTTTTCCTTAGACCAAACATCATGATAAAAACTATGCCACCAACCGTTTCATCTGAGACTAACAAATATATCCCCTAAAGGAATGATATATCTTTAATATATCTAGATGGAATAATAAAGATGAACTATGAAACTCCTTGAGATCCACCATGCACATTATTGATGAAAAAACAATCTACCCCCAAAAAACATATGATGCTGATCATTATCTTACTATCCCTCAAGGGGGTCACCGTGAAGAACATGGTCCCAAATTAACTTTACCTATGAGTATCCTCATTTAGTCTTTTCTATATACTATATAAAATAATATCTCACTCTAATTTGGTATAGGAAAACTCTACCAACAACATGCCCCTCAGAAAGATAAATCACTAAAATAACCTTTATTACCCTCAAAGAATTTTTTAGACTTCTAAATAGTATCCCCTCATGACTTCCTATATAGTGCATCTGTAACTACATCTCCTTTTTCGGATGTGAAAGAGATATCAAAATCATAGTACTGTAAGAACTCTATCCACTGCTACTCATTTAAATTTTGATTATGTCGAGAGAAAATACACCTCAGTCACTTATAATCTACAAATAACACAAAGTTATTATAAATTAGGCAAAGTATCAATAGATTCAGGGGAAAACCACTTCCTTCAAACCAAGATCATGGGTGATGTAGTTATGCTTGTGGGGACATAACAATATATACCCATATGAGATCAATTCCCTCTACTTAATCAATAAAAATCCCAAATTGCGATAAGAAACACTATAGAAAACCTCAAACATCAATCCAACCTTTGTAAATAAAAGGATGAGATCACTAATAAATTTCTTATTTAGGTAGTTAAAAGATGACTCACACTGATTTTACTATAAAAAATATTGATCTCTCTTTATCCATGCTATAATTGGGGTTGGAATCCATGTGGAATCAGATATGAACCTATGATAATTACCCACATGACTAGGGAAGCTATAGGGCTTTGAAATATTCTCAGGGGATGAACAAGAAACTACCACCTTGATATTTAAAGGGACAAACATTGATCACTATTGGGATTCCACATGATCGATAAAATAAACCTTCCACATCCAAAATTTTCCCTTGGAAATATTCACAAAGAGTTTACGGTTTTGATGCACCTGTAAATCAACCCTAAGATGCTTGAAATGATCCTCCTATTACTTTGAGTATACAAGTACTTAATTGATGAACACTACTATAAAATGATTTAAGAAATCATATAAGATAGAGTTCATGAGTCCAATGAAATTAGTTATGGTTTTGTGAAACCAAAATATATAACTATGAAATCAAAATGATCAATTTGTTTAAGGATTATTCAAGAGATCTTCCCCATACCTCATATGATGATACCCTAACCACAAATCAATATTTTTAAAACTATATGGATCCATTAAGTAGGTGAAATATATAATCAATCCTCAAAATAGGGAAGTTATTCTTGATCATCAGCAAATTTATCCATCAATAGTCTATACCCAACCACATACCATTATTCACATTCTTGTAAAGTAAAAAATAGATCCCCACAATGAAACACTAGGCCCAATGAATCCCTTTTACATGAAATCATCAACCTAGTTCCTTAATTACCATATCTGAGAAAGTGTTATCTAAAGGGATCCACCAAAATTAGAGAGACACTAGGATACAAATCTATCCTTAACTCAATGTCACATTGAGGTGGTAGGGTCGCAACCCCCTTGATGAAGACATTTAGAAACTCCTGGATAAATATAGGAAATTTTTCCACCTTTCCCTATATTGAATGAAATTATATAACTATCAACTATGATTAAAGAGGCTCTAAGTGACTGTAACCTATATAAAGATATAACTCACTAATGAATACCACATGATGAACCTCCTCATCATAGAACCCCACTATCCCATAGAAATAATTCATGAAAAACACATAAAATACGACCATTTGATGATAATAATGACATTTTATGGTTGTATATGAAACATAAATAAATCCCTCAATGATGGATACTATCCTATCATCAACCCATAACCCTCCAAAACATCAAGGAAGATCATATAAACTCCAACTAGTGTTGTCAACATGAGGGGTACTGGATGCTTATCTATATTGAGTCAAAAGGTACAAACAAAGGTGAGTGAAACAAATGATTGTTATGTACTCAAATTATGTAAATAATAAAAAAAATTCAAGGATAATAAAACTAATCCTTAAAAAAACTTTGAACCATCCCACACTGATATCTCCATAGTATGAAACTATTCATGTATGGATCCTGTACCTAGCTAATGAAGACCACCTCTTTGACCAAGATAAAAAATATATCCCTGAGGGTGATGGATATCATGGTAATGAAATATAAAAGATCTATATCTCATATATTAAACAAAAACCCTATGATGTGCTGGGTCCTATTCACTTATAAGTAACCTAACTTGAGGCACCACATGGCATCAGACATGCTTCCTTATATATAGGAGGATACTGACTATCTTAGAGGGTCTATGATGGTAAAATGGGGATAATATACCCTCTTTATTAGATTTTATAATAATGGTGATTAATATATAAATCAAAATAGCTGTATAATAGAGAAGGTTGAAACATACTTTTAGATAATAAATACAGAAATAAACATTAACTAGTTTCATATAAAAAATGATTTAATTTGTGTACAAAAAATATAATAGACATAAATGGTAGTAGGAATATATATAATACTTGTATAAAAAAATATAAAAATACCTCAAGCTATCCCATTGGAATCCCTAGTACTGGCTTAGTAATTTTCTACCCATCAACCACCTAATAGAAATAAATCATCCATAGCTAAGTGCTTTACTTAATCCCTACTTGTATAAAAGTAATAAACCTGAGTACTAAACAGTGGCCTAAATAATGTGTTAGTACAACTACATAGTCCAACACCAGTATTTTCTAATAATATCTAGTTTGTGAATATAAATTAAGTAGTGTGTAGGTATAAATAACAAGTTTGTTAAATAAAAAGTAAACATGTTGGCTCAGGTTACTCATGGGATAGCGGGTCAACTCCACTTTCCTCAGCCTATGCTACAAAATATTTTAGCATTATAAATTTTTATACATGTATTTGTAATCCCAGGTTCTGTGGAATACAACCAAGGAACCCATGTAACATGATAATCATATAGGGTTCTACAGGTTTCAGGACATTAAATATTTAACAATTGAGCGTAAACTAAATATCAATTGGGCACAACCAAATAACATTTTACCTATGATCTCATCCAATTAATTTTTATAAGGAGCCCAAGTATCAATCAAGGCATAATATAATTCCATTTTACTTATGATCCCATCCAAGGCATTCCATATAAGGAACCCAAGTATCACTGATGGCGAAATATAATTTCATTTATCTTATGACCCCATCCAATGAATTGTTTATAAGGAATCCAAGTACCACCCAAGGCATAATATAATTTTATTTAGACTTTAATCCCATCCAAGGAATTATTTATAAATAATACATGTATCACAAAATTTTTATTATAATTTAATTTCACTAATGAGCTCATCCATGGAATTCTGTATAAGGAATCTGTGTGTCACCCAAGGTTTAATATAATTTCATTTAACCAATGAACCCATACAATGAATTATGTATAAGTAATCCAAGTACCACCCAAGGAAAAATATAACAAGTAGGCACATTTCATTTAATAATTAAACATAGGCAAGAAAAAATATCTATTCCAATTAATAATAATCATGATTTAATTCATTACTCAATTTAAAATTACATTCAATTAATTATATCAACACATCCATTTATAATGAAAAGGGTCCAAGTGATGGTATTCAACCATTTAATAATTAACTTTTTTAAATTAAATCTTCCAATAACAAGAGGAAATCTCTATAAAAAGTATCAACATATATAAAATAACATTCCCTTTTTCCATTACATAAACCATCATCAACACATCATTAATAAGAGACAAAATCCAACACATACTAAGGGTGGTTTATCTACATAATCAGGGTTTAATATTATTAATTAACTTACATCAAGAAAATATCCATGTAATATAGAAATTCATTAATTAATTTAGTTCATTAATTTTATAATTGACAACCGAAGCACACCGATTGTGTGTTCTGGTTTTTATGAAAGAACAATAATTAAAAGTGTTTAAGTGAACTCACATAAAGTGGTGGTTTGGGTTAAGGTTTTCAACCCAAAAACCTCATTAAAAGGTGTTAATAACATTAAGGTTATGGTATAAACAATTTATTTAAGGATATACACATTATAGTGGAAATGAAAGTGAATTATGGCATGGGACACAATGATGAATAATCATAAACAACAAGACTTTGAGGGAAAAGTAATTGACCACCAACCTCAAAATTAGGAAGATTCACTCATGTAATATCGACCTTTGATTTGAGGCAAAATAATAAGAAATTAGAAACTATAAAAACACCCTATAAATAGGGAATATATTCTCGCATGGAATTAGCACCAAGGATAAGAAGATAAATTTAGAAAATAAGCAAGAGGACTATTAGAATTACTGAAAGGATTCTAATGCAAATGACGATAATTGATATTGATATATTGTGAGCTTGATCTCTCAAAGCCCAAGTGGAGGGAAAAAAGAGATATTGGAGTTGTTTTTTAGGGAAAATTGGATAGGAGGAGAAGATAAATTATATTTTGGGGTAAAAATAGAGGAAAAAATAGTATTTTCATTCATTTTAATAGGGCACATAGTTTGGATTCATGGTTATACAAACCATGTGTCAACCATGAAAACCTACTATCGAAGGTGGCACACCCGGAATGGTTTATAAAAATGTTTAGAAAAATCATGTGCAAATGTTGAATTCAACACTATGTCAAATATCACACCCTGTGAAGTCTATGAACATGGTTAAACAAACCATGTACACAACGTGTGACTCACCTCTGAAATTTATTTCAGGTTTTTCATGGCCCTATAGCTCCAATCGCATGGCCAAAAAAACCACGCTTCATCTCTTTAAGCCGCATGATTGATCCACACAGTTATTAATAATGATGTGCCAAGCATTCACCTCTACCAACTCCTCTAAAAAAATAAAACTACATGATCCAAAAAAGTCCAAACACCCATGAATCCTTCCTTAATACCTTAGAGACTTTTATGAGGCTAAACTAATAGAGTTAAATTGAAAGAAAAGGATATGTACAATGCAAAAAAACTGAGATCTTATAACCCATACACATTAGAACTTCACTTCCTAAAGAAGCCTTGGTGGGCATAAAAATGAATAACCAGACCTATATTGGTCTTGAAATCTTGCTCAACCAACCACATTTCATTTCTAAACACCCAACATACCTCTAAGCATCACTTTAAACATACAATACTTAAACCTTGACCACGTTGTGGTGACACATAAAATTTATTATGATTTTAAGGTTGACTTGTAGTACAGGGTAGAACCTAGGCCATCTCTTAAGGAGCATTGATAGGATTAGAATAAGTATTTTTAATAAAAAGGACTAAAATTGGGGGTGGTTTTGAAAACAATTTTAAAAACCAAACGAATTAAATAAAAATTTTAATAGTTGACTAAGAAAGTGGTGTTTTATAATTATGAGATAAAAGGGTTCATTTTGAGTTAAAAAGTTTAAAGTTCATTATTCTTGGAGATTAATTAAGATTTGATGTAAGTCTTTGGTTGGAATTAATCATAATCATGATTACTTTCCAATCTCTTATATCAAAGCATGTTGAGCCAAAATGTGACATAACAATCAAATATACAAGGTAAAAATTACCTGAGTAGTATAATAGCTTCCAAAACAAATTTATATCTCAAATAAGTGGGGAAGAAAATGATTCTTGTGTTATCTAATCAGAAAAACACAAGTTATGCACTCAAAACCTCACACCGATTAGTTAAAAGTAAAGATAATTTCATTTAGTTAAATCAAACAAAGATAAATAAAATTAATATACTTCTGAATAAAATGTTTTCAAACCCAAAATAAATCAAACTAGTAGTAGTACAAGTGTCGTAACTCCCTTTAAAAGATATGTATCTCCCCCAAAATGAACACCTACAGATTAACCCATCATTGAGGACAGGAGGAAATTTTGGTGGAACCCCTTCTTCATCCTTGATCCCCCTAGGAGGATAGAGGCCTCTAGAAATTCTAGAATTATGAGGATACTCCTCTAGGACTCCAAAATTGTAGAGCTTGTCTCCTAGTTCAAACCTTTAAATGAGGTTTTCATGGTGCCTTTTTATATCCAAAATGAGACATGGTTTTGAGCACCTAGTTTTGGTGATACCATTTGAGTCTCAGTTTCGGACAAGTAAAAGTCCATATAATGACTTAGAAAAAAAGAAGAGAGTTATTGGACGACCTCTTGGATGTATCAGTATCAAATTTTTAGGCCATTTGACATTTTATTGGGAGATATTTTCAAAATATCGAACCAAACTTCTGACTTCATGCAGATTCTGTCCCCTGGACAGAATGGTTCACATAGGCCCTTTAATGGATGAATGAGGCTTGGGTTACTTGAGAAGAGATGTAGCCCATGCTTTTTTGGAGAGGAACAAAAAGTTTCATCACATTTGGATGTAGTTAATCCTTTTAACTATCAAAATAGTGGACAAATATCCATGGGATGCCATGAAGTTTGGCCCATTTTTCTTTTAGATCATCTCCAGGGCCTCCAAATCACCACCACCTTCAATGAAAATATCAAAAAAAAGTATAATTGGCCATTTTAATAGTAATAAAAACAAAATATATTAATAAAATATGAAGTTAAATTTGTTATTATTTTTGAAATTTACAATACAAATCCAGTTTAATACAATGGTGTAAGGGTGAAAATGAAACAGTGAATCAGAGTGCGATCAAACTTCTAAAACTCATTCCAATGATCATAAACACTATTGAATACCAAGAAAAAACTTAATTAAGACCATATAAAATTTACTATGATCGCATTTTCATTTGATTATGAAACCAACCTATGGTTCTCCCCAATATAGGTTCTTTCTTTAAACTACCAATTCTGAACCACGATACATCCACCGTCAGAATTTCCTAAATAATCACACCCTTGGTGTCTTAATGATGCCCTTAGAATTATTATCAACCCATAAAACCCAAATACACATGATTACACTTCAATCATCCCTCGATTAGATCTAAATGGTTTAAATCTAATCAAACTAGTCTATCTTGGTCGCACAAGATTTTCCTCAAAAATCCATAGATAAACCTTACGTGGTACTCACTTCAACCTAAAGACATGCTAGACATGATTGATCACCAACCATATACAACCAATAAAGAGAAATAAAGTTGAAACACCTCTAGACAACTATTTTTGAATAGTATCCTCTTCAACATATGACACCTATAAGAACAGATTTTGATGCCTTTATTTCAAGGAACAATGAGTTAAATTTGATTATACTCACAAAATCCCATAAATTTCAATCAATGTTGTCTTATAGTTGAAGCATACCCTATTAATTTACCTTATCATGCCACATCTCAAACACTAGTTCATTCTTGATCCAACATCCTTGGATCATCATAAGCCATCATGTCCCTAATTCCCACACTCATACTTCCTCCAAGACTGTATTCGTACCTGTAATAGGAATCCTTTGAGAAAACCTATAGTTTGTATTTCCACTATCCAATGACATAAAAAGACAAACGATCATCCAATATTTTACCCAAAAAATCCAAATATCCTTCACATATGAGGGTTATCCCCCAATAGCCTATGGTGACTTCATCACCATGAGGATTTCTATATAGCACTCCCTGAACATAATTCCCATAGAGTATATTCATCAAACCAGGAATGAAATTTAATTTTTTCTCAGTATATAGTTTATGATTTGTCAACATACTTAAGATTATGTCAATATATTTTTCATTATCATCTTCAAATTGAGATTACACTAAGATGTTTTCAATGATATCCATCATAACTCAACCATCCCAAGTCACACATCACATGTTCCCAAACCATGGAAACAAGAAACCACAAAATTCACCAATAACTCCATAGATAGGTGTGTATCACTCTCTAAAATCCATTCTAACTTCAAACCTGACTTTACTTACCTTTAACCAACCCTAGACACCAAGTATCCCAATAATATGTTTCAAGGTCCAGCAACGGGTCAACCACCTCATAGCACTTGATTTATTGTCCTGATAATTCTCATCACCCATTTTTGTCACGATCATGTTTTAATTACCTTTAATGGACTTCATTAAAATCTTGATACACTTTCATTACAACAAAAAAGAAGTGTTTGACATGGTTTCCAACCAAACACATCCATATTTATACAAAAAAGACCGTTGAACCACCTGTAGCATACTAATCGTGAAAAAACTTAGTTGTATCCACTAACACATCTTCAATACATGATCTTATTTCTTTTTCCACTTCATGAATATCTCGTGATCATTTAAGAATGCTTCCCAAAGTCCAATCCTAACATTCAATGTGTATTAAAAATTGTAAACTCAACCAACCATTCCATCGTCGTACTGTCTTGGAAGAACAGATGCACTACAAACCTATCACATCATCCTAATCACCCACACACCTCAAGATTGAATCTAATGTCGAGACTCGATTCAAACTCATACCTGATTATAAAACCCAATGTCACATCCGAGACTAGAAAGATTTAACTTACTAGTTCACCCACTACCAAAATCCATCCTAATATTTACCAAATGGCCCCCTATGGTCTTGTTTCCTCTACATTGAAGAACATGATTTTCATTACTGATATGATACTCCTCACCCTAGTAGTTTTATAGTCATCACCTTATTGAGAATGAAAAATCTTCCCATGACAAATGATCCATTCACCACTAAATGTGGTTCGTGGAAATATTAATCCTGTTTATAAATATATTCAACATGAAAAGAGATAAAGCCAATAAATTATAAGAACAATATGAATTTTTCAAATCTATATTAAAAAATGATAATATTCTTGAGTCACACACATGTGAATACTTAGTATTAGATATAAAAGCTAACTCAACTCCGATCGATGGTTTTACCGCACCCGATCTTTTTTACAGCATCATTCTAAGAACTGGGATAACTTTTCCTTCTATTAACTAATATAGTATACTATTCTCATAAAAATCCATTAACACTCAGGTCACACAAATCTATATATGACTTATAAACATTTACATTATGTACTCATAACCTTTTTTTAAGAAATCCTAAAATGATTGGTTTAGGGTGTGACATGACCGTATTTCTCAAACTAGATCAAGACTTAAACAACAATCACTGAACTAAATGTAGTTCGATATATCAATGATTAATTGATGAAACTAGGTATAACAACACATTATTCCTTGGTATCACAACAACACAACAATATCCCCCATTCTTTTTTAATTCTCAGGACTAATGAAACTACGCACCCCAGTGTACAATAACATATATAAAGTTTTAACTCAGATCAATATTATTATATACAACTTTTCAAAAATATGGAAACCTTATGATTCATATATCAACAAATTTTAAAGATCAAATGATAAAAAAAGAGGCAGACCATGCCCTAGGCATGTCTAGCCCATCGAACTTGACCATTACACAATGCTCACATCCCTAACCGGGTTCAACTTACTGAATGAAAACCCATCTACTTAAGGGATTTCATTTACCATCAAGTGTCCTACCCAAACATGAAAGAAATATGGAAAAAACATCCCATACCAAAAAAAATTGCACAAAGTTTACTAACTTTATATTTATAAGGGATTTACGACAACAAGATGACTCTTTATCTATATATGGAATGGAATCCAACACTAGAGTCATGACTAAAAGACCAATAGGATCACATTATTAACCTCTAAGACCAAACTAAAATAAAATTAGGAGACAACCGAGACCCATGGGTAGTATCCATGATCTTATACAAGGAAAATGTCGAGGTAACAGTCAAATAACACTAACACTAAGGTATTTAATACTAGCCATAATATTAGGATTTACATAGGCTATTACATCAATTGACCTTTATCAAAATATTCAACATGCCTAGATGAATTAAAATTCTAGCACTAATTATAGAGTAAACCTTTTAAAAATTGTACTTGTAACATTTTTTAGCTGATGTCCCATATTATTCTTGGTAAATTATATCATAATTTTTTTAACAATTATTTATCCATAAGTTCTAATAATTTTATTAGTTTAAGAAAATATCAACCACAATACATATAGGGAAACAAACTTTAGTCTGTAATGATAATTTTAATTAACTGAATCCTATGAATGATAAGTTACCAAAAATACACCACAAGGCTTTTATCACATTACGAGAATTAGTTAAGTAATATTCCACCATAAATTTATGTGAAACACCATATAAGTGGTTGAGGAAAATTTAAATAACCATCCCTATTTATCATAATCATAAACCCAAGGGGTTAATACTAAGGTGTATAAATACAGAGGTGACCTATGAGGGTCAATTCATGCTAACCTGGATCAATTTATATGGGAATCCATTCCCAATTTATGGAGGAAATTCTCTATAAATTAAAATTGGAATCTCATTTAAGTGAAAAACATCCATAGTCATATTATAATAATTCAAACATAGCCTTAGTGGGTTTATCTCAAAGTAATACACTTCTAAGACTATCCTATGGGGATTAAATCTAACACACAAGGGCTATGTTATATGGGTAACTAATCCCATGTTATAAAGTTAATAGAATTTTTAAGTTGAAATTGGAACACCATTTAACTAAAATATGAAATTAAACTCTTAAATATTCATTTATTGTAAATTTATTAATCTGTTTAAATCCATTTAATTTCTTAATTTAATCTTAGTTTGGTTAGATAGAATTAACTCTTCAAGTTATATGGGAGAACAATTTTTAGGTTGATGTAAAGACTTAATTTAAATAACCTTACATCATAACTAAAACAGAGAAAGATATCAATTAAGAAGGAAATATAGGTAGACATAGAAATAATCACACAATAATGGTATATAGATAATAATGATAAATAGTCACACTAGAATAGTGTACGATAAACATGACACATAATCCCATAAGGTTGGTATATATATAAGCATGCTAATAACATGTGAATCTTATGTGATTGAAATTATGCATGAACACTAATTCTCTCTTTCTATATCTAACTAATAGATAAATCTAATAAATAAGAAACTAGAGTAAATGCCACAAAATTAACTCAAGTTGGTATGATAATCAACTACAACAAAAATATCATAGACAATAATCCCATATATGGAAACTTGATCTTTCCCCTATGCGTGGGTTGACCATTCCCAAACATGAACTATTTACCATGTTATGACACATTGATTGTCTCATATCTACCAACCCAAAAGTGTAATACAAGGAAAAGAAAATTCACTGATACCATTTTGTTACATCTTGGTCTTGGTTTTCTCATATGTAACCAGACCCGAGGGGCCATATGGCCTCAATCATGACTCTCCGTATGATAGAGGCTGACAACAAGTGGTGAGGGTCTATGGTTGTATGGTGGGGAGACTATACCCTAATTATCACAGGTGAGCATAATGAGGAACAATATATAATTCAACAGAATAACAATAATGGACATAGTAAGAATGAACATCCAGATAATTAGTATAGAAATAAATAATAACTGGTGTCATATACAAAATGATATCATGTATTTAAAAGCATTAATTTGGCATACATGGAAGTAGGTAAACATATGATACATTTATGAAAAAAAAGACCCATAACTATCCTATGGGAATACTAAGAATTGGATCAGTCATCTACTACCAATCTCCCACCCAACAGACTTCAATCATCCATAACATGGTTCCTACCCTAATCCCTGCTTGTATACAAGTAATTTTCTAAAGTACCAGATGACAGAACAAATAGGGAGTGAGTAAAACTCAATAGGATACTAATAAAAATGTCTAAAAATATTGAGTCTTTGAATATAAAATGAGGAGTGTGCATGTATAACAAATAAAGTTGTGATATAAATAGTAAACATTACAGCTCAAGTTCCTCATTGGATACTTGGTCAACTCCACCTTCTTCAACTTGATACAGAAATTCTCTAATAATTTTACCTTTTTATATATGTATTTATAAATCTAGGTATTGAGGCATAAAACTAAGGCATCCATGTAAAATGATAATAATATTAGGTTGAAAAATTTTCATTACATTAAAGATATAGAAATCAAGGGTAAAAAAAATAGTAATTAGGCATAACATAATTTCATTTGACCAATGATCCCATCCATGTAATTCCATATAAGGAACCCAAGTATTACTTTAAGTGTTATATAATTCCATTTGACCTATTATAACTTCCAATGCATTCCATATAATTAACACAAGTATTTTCCAAGGCACAATATAATTTCATTTAACCTATGTGACCATCCAAGGCATTCTATATAAGGAATCCAAGTATCTCACAGGGTGTAATAAAATTTTATTTAGCCTATTATCCCATGAAAGGTATTATATATAAATAATACAAGTATCTCTTAAGGAGTAATATAATTTCATTTAACCTATGATCCCATCCAAGTCATTTTGTATAAGAAATATAAGTATTTCCTAAGGAAAAATATAATTTCATTTAACCTATGATCTCATCCAAGGAATTCTGTATAATGAATCCAAGTATTTAATAAGGAAAAATATAATAAATAGGGATGTTTCATTTAATAACTAAGAATCATCTATAATAAATATCAATTCCAATCTATAATCATCATTATTTGATTCATTACTCTATTTAAAATTCCATTCAACTAATTCTATTAGCCCATTCATTTATAATGTAAAGGGGTCAAGTGATGGTATTCAACCTTTTAAAAATTAACTTATTTCAATTATCTAATCCAATAACAAGTATTAATATCTATAAGAATTATATATATATATATATATAATATTACATTCCATTTTTAAATTCTATAAACCATCATCGAAGCATCATTAATAAGAGACAAATTCTAACACACCCCAAGGGTGGTTTATCTACAAAAGCAGGGTATATTCCTATGAATTAACTTAGGGTAAGAGAATATAAATATAATATATAAATTCATTAATTCATTTAGTTTATTCAATTTATAATTGAATAACCAAACACACCCATTGGGTGTTTGGGATTTTAATAAGGAACAGTAATTATAAGTGATTAATCGAACCCACCTAATGTGGTGGTTTTGGTTGAGGTCATCAACATTAAACCATGTCAAAGGATTTTAAAAATATTATGGTTATGGTATGAAAAATTAATTTAATTATTTACAAATTTTAGGGTAAATGTGTGGGAAGTGAGAGGTGTGGTACAATGACGAATAATTATAAACCCCAACAAATTTGAGGGAAAATTAATTGACCACCTAATTCATGATTAAGAAGCTTCATTCTTATGATATAAACTTTTAGTTTAAGAAAAAAACAATAGAAATGGGAAACTAAAAGGACCACATGAAAACAGAGAAAATAAGTTCAAATGGAATTAGAATTATGGATGAGAAGAGAAACAGAGAAAAGAAGCATGGGGATTTTTGGCCTTACTAAGTGGCATCCAACACAACTGATGATGATCGATTTGGAGATTGTATAATGGAGATATATCAAAGCCATATAAGAGGGAATGATGATGGATTATAATATCTATTCTTGGGAAATGGGATAATAGGAGAAGAGAAATTATATTTAGGGGTAAAAATGGGGTCAAAATAGAAATTTCACACATTTTAATAGGGAACATGATTTTTTTGTAGATTTACAAAAACCGTGTGAAAACCACGAATGCCTAATATCTAAGGCGACACACCCTACATGGTTTAGGCATATGGATAGAAAAACCATGTACAATCCATTTATTCAACCCTGTCTCAAAGCCCCTACCTCTCATGGTATAGGCACATGGTTTGACAAACCATGTGGACACCTTGCAGTATCCTATGCAATTTATTACAGGTTTTTCACAGTCATGTGGCTCCACTTGAATGATTAAACAAATAATGATATAACTTTTTTTTACACATTATTGATCCAAATGGTTATTATTAACCATGAACCAATCATGTGCCTCTACCTCCACCTAAAAAAACACAATTCCATGCTTCAAACAATCCCAAACACCCCAAATCCTTCCTTAATACTTTATGCACCTTTATTAGTGGAAACCAAGAGATTTAAACTAAAATAAAAGGATACATACATTTTAAAAAACAAAATATATTAAAATATATTTATAAAACCCCAATATTTTTTGGTATGTATAATTTAAAATAAATTTAATCTCTTTGATATATTTTGTTGCCCAAAACAGCGAGCTTAAAGGAACTTCAAAATACAATTATTTTAACATGAACATTATAAACTTGACATTAAATTAGAAAGAATGAATAGTATTAACTATATTATGAAATATATAATTTTAAAAATCATTTTTAATTTATTAATTTATGATTAGGAAATAAACACATAATTTTTAGTAAAGTCATTTTGTTCTTCAATTATATATTTTCATCAAAAAGAGATTTTTATTGCTTTTTATGAGAAAATAAATATTATTAGAAAATATATTTTATAAAATAAACATAATTTTTGGTATCATAGTTTCAAAATTATTATAGGATTAATTTTTGAAAATTTTACGAAAATTTTAATTTTCCCATGAATAGTAAAAAATACCAATTTTTTTAAAACTCTCATTTTCTATATATTTAATAGAATTTTAATTATTTTAGATTTATATAATAGTAACTTAAGTTATTTTTATTTATATATAATCTAATTAATTAAATTTAAACAACATTTATACCTTATTTTGGTATAAGTACATTTTTGGGAATAGAAACACATTTTTATAAGAAACTATTTTTCGTTACGTTTTTTATGGTTTAATTTTAAATGTAATTTTGAAAATTATGTGTTTTAAATTTTTAAAAATAGATTAAATACTTTTAATCTAGTGGTACAAATTATTTTATAAGGTAATTTTAGTTTTTTTGCATAAAAAATTTACCGTGGTAAAAAACATATTAACTCTAGTTTAAGTGAAATTTTGTGGTAGGTTAACGTTAAAAGATAAAAGCATAAAGTACCTTAAAAACAAAATTAAATGGGTGATTTATATATTTATATACCTTAAACACCATTTAATGTGTTAGTTATAGACCAAAATCATTGGAATTAATTCAACCCAAATGTGGTGGGATTAAAATATAAAACAATCATTAATTAAAAACTTAAAACCACCCATCCTCAAGTATAAATACCACTCCTCACCACAAAATTTATTCTCACAAGACTTTAAGATCTTAAAAAATATGAAAAAACCTATCCTACACACTCTACCTCTATCAATGTTCTTCTGGTCTCACCTAAATACCAATTAAAATTTATTTAAGGGGTCCTTTAAGGAGGTTATATTCAAGAGGTAGATTTCTTGAACAACCTCTCTTAATTTATTTTCTTTTTCTATATTATATTAAACTAATTCATCAATAAAAGAATAATAAATATAGTATAATGTATATAATAAAATTTTATATATCTAATTTAATATCTTATATGCACCCCTTTTCTCATATCCTATTTTTCAAAGAAACAAATACATTTTCCAAATTATGGCGGTTAACCGTCTCCAAGGATACTGATTTTTCATTTTTGATTACCACATTAAAGGATGGTCATAAAATTATTATTCTAGTTAAATAATATTTTAATAGGTATATTATAACTCATTTCATGTTCTAGAAATAATATATATACAAAATATTAAAAAATATGCAACTAGTTTGTAATGGTAAGAAAAACCGCCAAAATAAACTAAAAATTTGTCATTAATGTTTTATCAAATGAATCATCCTAATACCAGAATGGAAATTTTTTTATGGGAAAATTTAAACATTTATAAGTGAATTAATAGTCTTTTATTTCAATTCTGAATTTTTGTTTCCATTTGATAAGAAAATCCATAATTATACACAAATGAACCAACCATGAAACTATGAAACAGACACACTTGAAATAATGAAAATAATGAAATATTATTAATGATTGAGTGGTAAGATGTTATAAAAGGAACATATAAGGTATTATAAGTAACATATATTTTTTAATTAATTAATAACATTCTTTAAATTTTTTTACAAGAGTTTAAAGTATGCAAAACTAAAGGTAAGTGTGAGGTATGGGTTTCTCATCTCACTTTTACTTTTTGTTTGATATATTCATTATTTACAACTTATTAATTTTATGTGGTCTGTACAATTAATTTTGATATATAATATCATGGATCTAATTATATTCATGGTATTTTATTTTTCATTTGATAATTATTACTTTTTTGGGGAATATTATTCAACTTATTACAAAGTGTTAAGGGATATGTTAACTCAATTTACATTCATTGGGTTGAAATTATAATTCATTGATTATTCCATGTTAAGATTTTGTATGAGATGAATTTTTATTATCTTATATTTTATTTCCAAATTTTTATGTGTGTTTTCATTTGATAAACATAATCAATTAGTTTTATTAATGATCACTTGAATGATATGATATTTATAAGGGGATTTATTTTAAAACCATCTTTTTAAATTTTCCCTTAAAACTCTATTTTTCTTCCATGTCCATGTTTTCTAATTTTGTTTCTAAAATATTTTTAAAATAATCATATTATTGTTTAAATTCATTTTTAGTAGTGTTTTATTTTAATACAATGTTTTTAAAGGATTATTTTTTCATTTTCTAGACAATCTTCTTGTGACTTTTCTGACAAAAATATGAAAAAATATTTTTTAATATATACTACAAGATCATATTTTACTTACATCATAATGCATTAATTATTTAATGATTCATTTACAAGATTATAATATTATTTTCAAATAAAATTTTTCCCTTTATAATTTTCCAACCCATTAAAAGAAATTATTTAAAAATGGAAATGTTAGTTTTTTCCAAGTATTATTTCAAGTGAACTTTCAATATTACATTCCATATAAGATAACATTATTTGATGTTACTTATGATATTCTGGGAATATTATATCAGGATACTATCCTTATTCAATTTATGGTTGTTTTATGTTTATGACAACATGATATTTATGAAGCCATTTATTTTACATGGGTTGTGCTATGATGAAATGGTTTTGAAACCCAATTTCATTTCATGGGTTATGATTTGATTTATTTTCTTTTGGTATGAATATTTATAGTTTTCATTATGTTATCAGTGGAGACTATATCTCCCTATAATTCATTGGGAAAGGATTTATATCTCTTGAGATATACAAGACTGGAAGGGGGATTGAACCTGGTTTAGTAATACAGGACTAGAATAGGGAGTGAACCAGATTCATTAAGATAATACTTGAATGAGGATTGGACTCAGATTAGTAATATAAGACTAAATTGGGAAGTGAAATCAGTCAAGTAAGGTAATTTTTCTAATATGATTTTCTTCAGAGTGAACCTTCACTACTATTATAGTTTGGGGATTAAACTCATTCAATTATGAGGAAAGGTATTCCACTAGAGATGGTGGTGTGTCCCACCCAGAGGTGTGGCCTCTATTAGATTTTCTATGCTTATGTGTATACTGCAATTTTGTGTTATGATACTTTGTATTCTATTATTTTATTCTTTTAGGATTCATTTATTATTAATTTCCAAGATTTAATCCATGAACCAAGATTATGATTTTTGATATGCATGGTATAATCTTAAATTGTTTTATTTATGTTCTATACCCTTATGATCATGTTATTCTTATGTAATCTTTGATATGTCCTATCATTAGTATTACTTACTGAACATATGACCCCACCCTTTATTATGTTTCATTTTCAATAGATTTTGAAGAAATGTTTAATGTGGTATATTTATAATAAGGGTGGTATATGTGAAGAAATTTTGGGAGAAGATTTAGATTTTTAGGAACATATTGTTTATGTTTCCAAGTTTCCAAAGACACTAAACCCATACAGTTATGGAATGGTTTTTCTATATTATGTAATGAATATTCATCTATTAATATGTAATATATATGTATGAAAATAATGTTTCCTTATAGTTGGAATCAGATCAAGGTTTAGTTATGCTTTAGAAACTTGGATGATAAAAACTTAAGTAAGATCCCTAAGGATAAGTCTAAGTATAGGTTACAATTCTTGAATTTTGAAAATGATTGTTAATAACCTAGGATGAAACCTATGGTGTAATAAATTGAAATTTTATAAGAAATTTCTTTTGATTATGTGGTTTCCAAATATGTTTATTATTGCTCACACTGTGATTTTTTGTTTTTAGACAATGGTTGAAACTAAGAGGATTCATGTTAATGGTGAATGTGATGGAAAATGAAATGGTCTTCCTTAAGTGAAAACAAATAAAATGGTAATTAGAATTAATTTTTTTTTATTATTCCTAATAAAAAATATCATACTATTAAAGATAAATTTGGTGTTTCATGGTGACTATAGAGGAATGAAAGTTCAAATTTCCTCATGGAAATCATCTAGGAAGAACAATCAAGGATAATTTTTCAAAGGAAATGGAAGATTATTTGGTTGTGTAAAAGACAGACACAAAGAAAGTAATTAAGAAGGAAAATTGAAAGATTTAGTGAATGAAATGTATGAGAATAATGATATTACTAAGGCAACATCCACACTTAATTGTTTTAAATGTGGAATTTATGGGAATTATGAAAATCAATGCCCTATATGGAAAGATCGTGAAGAGATTCATCAAGGTTGGATGAATAATGATTATATTTCTGATGATTAAGAAATAGTGAATGAAATATGATATAAAGGAAGTGTTAAGTAATAAAATGACCAAGCCTAGTTAATGGTTTAATAAGGAAGTGGAATGATTGAGTGTATATGTATTGGAATTCAAGAATAATGTTGTAAAAGTATTTTTATGGTATTATGGAACAATAAAATACTTAAGTATTGTTCCACTATTGTTTTTAATTAATTATCTGAAAGTATATTTTGAATGGTATTGGTAATCATGAAAAGTTATTGAAGTGGTAAGGTGATATTTTTGGAGAAACCAATTTTAATGTAAAGATATCCCTTGATATGTGCATGGAGTTGGGATAATAACGAGATAAATATATGTTTTAATTTGATAAAATAAATGGATATAATTGATGAAATTTGAACTAATTATTAATATTATGATTATTTGGTTTATAGATTGAGTATATTGAATTTTTATATTTATGGTATGAGGAAAGAGTAATTTTAAAAAAAATGCATGTCATCACTTAGATTTCTTGGTAACTCAGTTTATTTCCATGTTTCAAGAGAATATATTATAATGACTTAAAATTTTTCTTGTGTAAAAATCAAATTCTACATCAATTTTTTTCTCTTTTAATGATAAGTTGATTTTTGAAAATTTAGTGTCCCTCTTTCGAAAGTTTTAGATTTTAATCTTTTTTAAGGTTCATAAGGGTATCCATTTATTAAATTGTCATACATTGAACTTCAGATAAGGTTTTAGAAATTAATGTATTAATTAACCATATAAAGATTTATAAATATTTTATAACCTATGCTAACAATTTTTTTGTGATGATAACTATAGGTAGAAGTAATTTCTTTTCATCCCATTATGGATCTTATAAACCACCATTTCTTTAGGCATTACAATTTTAACTTCATTTCTTAGAGTAATAGATGAAGAAAAAATTGACCAAGGCATAACAAAAGAGTGAGATTTTAATTATGAAATTAAATAAAAGAATCATTTCCTCTAAAAGTATTTTTAAATAAAATTTTATCCTATTATCATCATTCCTGAGGATATAAATGACCTTTTTGTCCTATTTGGTCAATGGTTTTGTGTTTGTTAACCTTGTATTTACCATGTTGTCTATCACTCCATCTTAGTTATTAGGGATTATTTTTACCATAAAATTACATGTTATAATTTTCCAACAATGTTTTCCCTATGTGGAAACCTAGTTATTCGTTACTTCATGTAACCATTTTGTTTCCAGATTTCCCCTTTTAAGGGATATTTTATCATTCATTTGTATGATGCTGGTTTCTATGAATAAATTATAATATGTTAATAATTTACTAAAAAGTGAATAATTTTAATAGAGAAATTAATTTTAAGGTGGTTAGAATGTAAAAACACAAGAGTTTTTGGTAATCCTATTTTTAAATAAATTTAATCTCTTCGATAGCTTACATTGAAAAAAAACATCGAGCTTAAAATAAATATTTTTATTTTAAGATGACCATTATAATATAGCCATTAAATTGGATGGGATGAATAATATTAACCAAATTATAAAATACATAATTTTATAAATAATTTTTAATGTATTAATTTATGCTTTAGTAAATATAAACATAATTTTTAGTAAAGTAATCTTGTTCTTAAAATATATTTTTTCTTCAAAAATATATTTTTATTGATTTATATGAGAAAATAAATCTAATTAAATTGTGAATATTTTATAAATTTTTTTTGATAAAATGAAAGAAAATCTTCTATTGAGCATGTAAATTTTATCTTAGGATTATTTTTTGATTAT
The DNA here is from genome assembly GCA_963277665.1 of Viscum album. NCBI lineage: Eukaryota > Viridiplantae > Streptophyta > Magnoliopsida > Santalales > Viscaceae > Viscum > Viscum album. The sequence goes on along the minus strand of OY728128.1, from coordinate 714,675,366 downwards.
TTTCTGAAATGTTTAATTTTTCAGTGAGTAGTAAAAAATGAATTATTTTTATAAAACTCTAATTTTATTTATATTTAACTGTAATTTTATGATTTAAATTGATATAAAAATAACATAAGTAATTTTAGGTTATATATAATCTACTTAATTACATCTAAATAATATTTATACATTATTTTGGTATAAGTACATTTTTGGTCTTAAAAACACATTTTTTTTAAAACTTTTTTTCATTGCATTTTTATGGTTTAAATTTAAATGTAATTGAAAAATTATTTTTTTTGAATTTTTAAAAATGGATTCTGTATTTGGAATTAATATGTTTAAATTATTTGATAAGTTCATTTTAATTTTTAGTCATAAAAAATTTACTGTGGTAAAAAAATATTTTTTGTAGTATAAGTAAAATAATGTAGCGAGTTAAAGTTAAATGGTTAAATCATAAAATACTGGGAAACTAAAACATTAAATTGGTGGTTTATGTGTTAATATACCTAAAAAATCCCTTATAAAGTTAATTATAAATTTATTTTTTTGGAATTAATATCTCCCAAATGTGGTTGGCTTTAAATATAAAATAATCATTAATTAATCACTTAAAACCATCCCTCTTCAAGTATAAATACCACTCCTCACCACACCATTTATCCTAAAAATCCTTGAATATATTAAAATATATAAAAAAATCTCTCCTTACCACTCTCCCCACATCCAAGTTTTTATTGTCTCACCCAAAGACCAATTCCAAGTTCCTTAAGGGCCCCTTCAAGGAGGTGATATTCAAGAGGTAACTTTCTCAAACAAATGCTCTTAATTTATTTTCATTTTATACCTTATATTCACCTATTTTATCCATAAAATCATAATAAATTAAGTATAATTTATATACTGGAATGTTATAAATCTAATTGAATATCTTATATCCACCCCTTTTATTATCTCCTCTTATTTAAGGAAATGAAACTATTGTCCAAATTTTGGCATTTAACCATCTCCGTTGATAATGATTTTTTGTTTTCCATTACCATATTCAAGGATAGTCATAAAAGTATTATTATAGTTAAATAAGATTCTATTAGGTATATTATAACTTATTTAATGTTCTATAATTAATATACAGATATAATATTAAATAAAATGAAACGAGTTCATGACTGTCTGAAAAACCACCAAAATAAAGTAAATATTTATCATTAATGTTTTATCAAATGAATCATCATCAGAATAAAAATAAAAATGATATACGAGACCATTTAAAATTATGAAAGTGAATGAAATAAATTTCATTTCACTTATGGAGTTTTATTTCCATTTGATAAGAAAATCCATAATTATACACAAATGAAACAACCATGAAACCATGAAACGAACGCACCCGAAACTATGAAAATAATGAAATATTATTTATAAAATGGTGGATAGATGTTATAAAAGGATTATATAAGGTATTATAAATATAATTATAGTTATAAAATAAATTAATAAAATTCTTTAAACCTTTATACAAGAGTTTAATGAATGAAAAACTAAAGGGAAGCATGAGGTAAGAGTTTCACATCTCACTTTTACTATAGTGAGATATTTTCCGTATTCACCACTTATATATTTTATGTGGAATATATACTATGATTTGATCTATCATATTATTAATATAATAATATTTATGGTATTAAATGTTTCATATGATAATTATTGCTTTTATGGGGCATACAATTCAACTGATTATAAAGGGGTAAGGGATTTATTAAATCAATTTCCATTCATTGGGATAAACTTTTAATTAATTTATTATTCCATGCTAAGATTATGGGTAAGATTAATTTTTATTATCTTATGTTTAATTTTTTATTTTTATCTTGATTTATATGTGATACACATAATCTATTCATTTTATTAATGATTAATTCAATGATATGATATTCACAAGGGATATTCTTTTAAAATTGTCTTTTTAAAGTTTCCCTTAAATATATATTTTTATTCAATGTACTAGTTTTCTAAAATTGTTTCTAAAAATATTTTTACTATCCTCTTCTAATAGTTTTAATTCATTTTTATAATTTTTTATAATTTTTTTTAATTTTTTATAGGATTCTTTTTGTCATTTTTCAAATGAGGTTCTTTAAGCATTTTTGAAAATAATATGGAAGTAATATTTTTTAACTTATATGGCATGATTGGATTTTCTCAGCACCATGAGGCCTTAATTATTTTAAATTTACTTAAAAATATTTAAATGTTATTTTCAAAGAAAATATTTTCCTTTATAATTGTGCTACACTTTAAAAATAAATTATTTAAAAATGGGAATGTTACCTTTTTTACAAGAATTATTTCAAGTGACCTTTCAAAATTATTTTCCATCTATGATAACATTATTTGATGTTACTTATAATTTAATGGAGATATTATTCAAGGATACTATACTTATTTTTTTTATTATTGTTTTATGTTTATGATGATTTGATATTTATGAAGCCTATTTTTTTCACAGGTTATGATCTGATGAAATGTTTATGAAACCCAATTTATTTTCATGGGTTATGATATGATTTATTTTATTCTAATACACATATATTTAATTTTCATTTTATAATTAGTGGGACCTATATCTACCTCCATTTAATTGGGTAATGATTTGTATCTCATGATATAGATAGGACTGGAATGAGGAGTGAACTCGGTTCAGTAAGATATTACTGGAATGAAGAGTGAACCTGGTTTAGTAAGACGTGGCTGGAACAAGGATTGAACTCAGTTCTATAATATAGGAATGAAACAGGAAGTGAACTTAGTTTAATAAGGCAATTTTTATACTATAAGGGTATTAATATTGAACCATAACTACTATAATGGTTTGGGTAGTAAACCCATTCCACTTTGAGGAAAGGAATTCCACTAGGGAAGCTGGTGTGTCCTGCCCAGGAGGTGTAGCTGGCCATTGATTTTATATGATTATGTGTATGAAACAATTTTATGTTATGATCTTATATCTCATGTTTTTTTATTCTTTTAGGATTCATGTCTTATGAATTTCCATGATTTATTCCATCGGTGTAGATTATTATTCTTGATTTGTATGGAATAATTTTCATTTTATTTGATAATGTTCTACACCCTTATACATTGGTTATGCTTACATAATATTTTATATCTTTTATGGTTACCCTTACGAATAATCTCATCTCAACTTTCTTATTTTTACTTTTCCCAAATTTATGAATAAAGGTTTTAAGTAGGATTTTTTCTAATAATGGTGAAATACATAATGATACTATGGGAGATGATATAGATTTTAATGAACCAATTATTTATGTTTCCAAGTATACAAAGACACCAAAACCGTATGGTTATGACATAGCTTTGATATGTTATTTTATAAATATTCATCCATTTAGATGTTATATCTATGTATCAAAATAATGGTTTATTATACTCATTTTCCATACTACTGATATGGCCTTAGAGGCAACTTTGTTTTCATGGGTTGATAAGGAATCTGGCCTCCTTTAGTATATAGTGCCCCAAGATATTTTGGAAACTGAAATTACCAATGAAAAAACCTCAAAAAATGTATCATATAAGAATAAAGGCCTTCGTAGATTCATGGAAACTTCTAACTCAAATAAAATACGATAAAAAAATGATTGAAGTAGAGTCCCAATAAGATGAAACACTGAATTCCCTTATATCTGTGATCCTACACCAAAAAACTACTCCTCATGGAACTATGATGGCTCCCCTTTTGAGATGATCATGACTGTGAATTCATCCTCTCAATCACCTCACCCTTTTTCTTAAACTCCTAATACATAGGAAACATAAATGGTGTGATTTCATATCAGATAATCAAGTGAAATGCCTTCTCTATATGATATGATCAAGACTCATCATATAGAAATAGATTTGTAACAAAATAAAGAGAGTCCTTAAATTTGATCATGAGATCCCACATATTCATGATCCCCAACTAAAGTGAGATAAGATATCACCTCTTTACTACCCACATCATAGATGATAAGAACTCAAAAAGAAAATAACTATATAAATCATACCATGACACATGTACCTCCTTTCACTCCTAGAGATAAAAATCCAGCATTGACACACCAAACCATGCATATAAATAAATACCCATGGGACATGATTCTCTGATTTATATTAGACAATTCTAAAGGAAATTTTTAGCTCTTCCAACCAGTGCTCCATCGCTAGATATACTATTATCCCCTTATAATTCACTAACTAATGATACTAGAACTCATACCTGGTCTTCCTCCAAACTACCACCTCTTTAGCCAGATCAATCCTCTGGTGGTCAACTAGATTTTATTTTTGAACCTCTCCATCTTGAACCACACACAGACGATGACCAATATGTATCTCTACAAACAAAGAAGAAAAATTATAATATTGGTATCGTGGAATTAATTTAAGGTTCATTTAATTTGATTCATTTTAATTTCCACAATATCAACATAATTCAAAAATTAGTTAAAAAAATCATAATGCATATAAATCTATTAGGTATATACCCTAAAACTAATTTTTTTTTATCCTAGGGTGTTTAATGAGGTAAATTTCTTACATCAGATCATATGGGTCCCTAATCTCCTATGCTCTAACATGTCAAACTTTTCACATCACACACAATGGTATGCTAACACTATTTCCCTACCAAAAACATGCAATCCTCAGTAGTGGATAACTCCAAAATCAATCCTAAACCTCATCTATATCTATGATACCAATTTTTCCTAACCTGTTCCCATTGGGAACTCCTCTTGGAGCTATAGTGAAGATGAAAGTTCCCCTTATGGCCTGCCTCTAATAGGCCCTAGGTTGGTGACTAGAACTAAAGGTTTAAATCATATATATGGGAGGTAGTTACCTCATATAACCCAACATAATATTAATAAATCCACTAATAAAAACCATGACATAAAATAAATCTGATTTTTGAGCCCAATGTTTATTAGTTTCATTTATTATCAATTTATTTCAATATTATTATTAAGAATTGAAGTAGCTTGGATGTTTAGTTGATGAATCTAGGATTTATGATGTTGAAGATCCCAATAGTTTTGTCTAACCATATTTATGGAACTAATATGAAATAAAAACCTCTAAATAAGTGGTTTGAATATTTGAGGTGTTCCATCTGTATTTTTTAAGTGTGTATGAAGATCGACTGCACAAACAGATATTAATGGTTCGACCTTATGAAGGGATATGTGACTGCATGTTGGAATTGTGTGACTGCATGAAGGTATGTGTGACCATAAGGTGTTATAGGAGGTGCGAACATGTGAAATAATTCTACCATGATCTATTCTTCTATACATCACAACCATTTCCTGGTAGGAGAGTCTATCTTGGGGTGAGACCATGTGAGGTGAAACCATATGAGTTTTAGCCATAATAAGTCTTACTACCATGAGGTGTGCACCTATGTGGTGAAAATATGCCATAGTAGGAGAATATACCATGACCATCACAGGATAAGATGAGCTAAAATGATCATCACATGATAATATGAGTTACCATGATGACAACACAAAAGGTAACTCAAAGATCTAACACGGAACCATAGAATAAATTTAGTAGATGGAAAGTGAAGTGTTCTACTGAAGTCAAAATATCATGATATTGAAAATATTTAATCTTGTGAATGATATTTTAGATGAACTATATAAGGTTTATATACCTTATATATAATATTAAGGAAGAAAGATATGGATAAGTGATTCATGATTCAGGCAGTCATTTTAATGGAAAAACAAGGAGATTATCCTATGCCATAAATGAATATGCCACTATCGACTTGCATGAATATTAATATGCATCTATAAATGCGTGAGATTATTATTGAGTTAAAATTAAGAATATTACAATTAAGATGTCACTTATTGAAATAATAAGCCTTATGTTTAAATCATGATTCATGATATTATAATTAATGGAAGAGTGTATGATCTGTTTCTAATGTATGATTCAATATATGTATCACCACATTTATTCCACAATGGTGGTTCCATAACATCGACATGTTCATGAATTTATTCTTACAACCAATTAAAATGAAATTGATTTTTGTGGAGAAATGAGTGGAGGATTTACAGGATTATACTATACCATAAATTAAAGAGGATCCATGAATGCATTTACTGGAGAATCATACACACTTATATGGGTTATAAAGGCCTAAAATTTGTTATGGGATGAAGGAGTGGTTATGAGAAATGAATAAATTCCACATTTACTGCACGTTATTATATTTATAGATAATTTTAATTGACCCAATTTTTATGAGAAGAATATATGATGGGAATTTTGGATCTAGTCGATGAAAGGATCAATGATCCAGGATGATTTTAATTATTTTTAATCTTGGAAATTCAAATCAATTATTCATATGACACAGGGAATACAAAAAATTAAGAAGATATAGTAAATAATTAATAGACACTATTATATATATATTATTTTTTATAGAAGAAGTTTTTCAAGTGTTTGACACTATTACTCATGTGAGAATATTTAGGTGTTATGAAAAATGAGACCCAACTCTATGATTTTTCTCACATATTGTGTGATTTGAAGCTAAAGATAAGTGAACCAGATCTGATCATATTCACTAAATAATATTAAGATAAGGGAAAATGAAATAATAGTTAAGAATATAAGAGAGTTTTTTAAACATCTATTTTTATAGAAAAAAGATGAATAAGTATAGAATAGAAGGAAAAAGTATTGTATAGTTTCATTGCATGTAATTAAGTTGAAAAAGAGTTGGACAAGTTTTACATTAATAGACGGAAGGAGAATCACCCATACTTGATGTTGTGAATATTATATGCACCATTGTGTTTACAAAAGAATAATAGTTACTTGAATACTACTATACAAGTAAGAAAGGAAGGAAAAATCCTAAGAACTGAACTAATAACCATCATTAGGTTCATAGGACACCTGTGCGTAAATAAGAACCAAATAAAAATATGAGAGACTATAGAGAAACATGGGTTTCAATGATATTCCATGTCTATTTGTAGTTAACTAGGGTGTTTCTAGAGGGTTGGGAGATTATGGATTGATTCATAGTTTCACCAAGGACTAAATTATATTATCAAAAATTAAACCTTGTAAATATATTCTTCACATTGTGTAATTTATAATAGACAAAAGTAAGATAATATAACAAGATAATTAATATCATAACTTGTTAATGTGGTAAAAGGGATTAAAGTATAAATTTTAATAATAATTACATAACTGTGATTCACCCCCTCTTAGTGTTTAATTTATCCCATATGGACACCTCAATTGGTATCAGATGGTGGAGTTTCACCTCTTATTGGATTCTATTTTTTATGTTTGTTCGTTTTTTGAATATTTTAAGTCACTTTCCTAAATTTATAGAAAAGTGCAGTTTTGGTATCAAATTTTTTGTATCTAATTAGAATTCGGTTTCTTCCAAGACAATACTGAACAATAGTAATAAAGTGATTAGAAGGCTGGAGAAGATGTCACTCCTATAAAATAAAGAATATGTATTAGTTTCTTCCTAACATGATATCAAATATGATAGATCCTTCTTGAAATGTGAAGAATGGGTGGTTTATATTACCACCATAGAAATTGAAAAACCTTTTACCTAAATTTAATCAAAGAAGCCAAGTGATCTATAAGTATGTTAAAATTTTAATATTTTTTTTATAAAATAAGAATAACTGTGTGGAAGTGATCATACATTTTCTGATTCATAAGATATATCTTTTGAGACATTAAGAGATACACTTCATTCTTTTCCCTAATAAATAGTTTCTTTTATTTTTGGAATCTTTAGAAGTTATCAATACAAGATTATTTATTTTAAATTTTATGCTAATAACATGGAAAAGAATTTGTAAAGAAAATGTATTAGATTTCAAAAATCTCTCAAAGTAGGTTATATCATTTAAGAAAACATATGTTGATCTTGAAAAATGTTTCTAAAAAATTAAAAATAAATTGATTAAATATTTTAAAGAAAATTCAGAGATCAAAAGGAATCCTGAAGATAAGATCCATTCACATTAAGAAAAACTTAAAAACAACATATATGTCAATAATTCAAAATTATATATTAAATATAAGAATATTAAGGAGCTAGAAACCTTGTTATAATAATAGACAAAAATTAAAGTAGAATATATTGAAAAAATAAAGAAGTGTTGTGAAGAGAAACTTTTATTATTTAAAGATGAAAAAAATTATCTCAATATAAAATTTCAATAATTGGATATAAAATTGACCAATCTAGAGAAGTCACACACCATGTCTTCAAAACCACTGATGAAAAAAAATTCCCTCCTAACAAAAAACGTTCTTTGGAGGATTATATTGAAAAAAGACCTCCATCATATGGTAATTATACCCTTACATCACCTAATGATCATTATCAAGAATCCTTCTAAAAATAGGTATCATACATACCTATATGTAATATTTTATCTAAATTTCTGTTTGAAACAAGTGTAAGTTTAAATATAAATTATGTACAAGTATAGATAGAGATAAATTAATAGGATTATACAACCATGTATATGGTGGATAAAAGAAGAAATATGAGTGTTGGTTCACCAATAATATCCTAATAAGTAGTTGGGAAAGATAAAAAATTTCCTCATCACAAATCTAGATTCCCAATATATTATGTAATTCAGAAGAAAAGATAAAGGTTTATAGGGATTCTTTTGAATTATAATAGAGTTGGGTATTGTGAATAGAAGATTTGATGTAATCCACTCATTTAAAAATCACAAAGGAAGATCATGTTAAAGGGGAGTAAGCCAGAGATGAATTTTCAACTTCCAAAAATTCTTAATAACCTATCTCTCTCAAACTGGTTTGGAAGGATTGGAAATATTTTTGATGTATGAAATGGTTGTGTTAATATGTATGGTTAATACAGATCTAATAATGTATCAAAACAAATGGGAAAAAATACCACAAACATTGAAAAATAAATAAGAAGAATCTGTGGGAAATCAATAGATCAAATACGATGCTTCAAATAATAATTATCCTAAGAAGGTTTACAAGAAGATAGTTCATATTCCCTTAGTAAAAAAGTGAATACAATTTAGATTCAAAACAAGTCCAAGTATTTTAAGATAAATGAGAAATATAAAATGTATTATGTGATTAAAAACACGCACTAGTTTCCATGTGGAAAACCCTAAAAAGTTTCCAATATGCTAATATATTTACTAGTAGTTTGGAAATATATTTGGAGAAGGAAATAATATTATAAGAGAAAAAACTAAGTTCTAGTTATAAAGGATCAGAAGATACTTCACATAAATAAGATGAATTACATGAGATTTTTTCAACAAAATAAAACCCTTATGCCACAAATGTATTGTGTGAGAGATGTAAGGAATCTTGTCACAATTATAAAGAATGTATAAACATTATACCATCCCATGAAATGACCCATACAAGAATTTGGAATGAATTAACCATGAAGGATGTTGAGAAGAAAATTCCTCTACAAAAATATAAAATCATTGGGAGAACATCTATGATACCAATAATAAAATTAGATTTAAAGATCAGATGTGAAAGAATGAATATTAGAGTGAATAGAGAAACATGGTTGAGAAAATCATATCAACCTTTTTGTTCACATTTAAGAAGCAATGAGTTCTAACTTATTCCCTTACTATTTATGTGTTGAATTTATGCTTATAATGCAGAAAATTTAAGGTAAGGCAGGAACATAGGGGGAGAAACCCAGAAGAAGTAATGGATGCTAATTATATACATCCCAGATATATAATTACCCATATTATATTGATCACTTATTTGGTATTTTGAAAAATAAAATAATGGATAATATCTGGTAAAGTTGAAGGAAGTGATTTCTGTTAACTCTTGATAACAAAATAAAGAAGATATCAACTTGTTTGGATCTTACACATGGTATTATAATTGAATACATTAAATAATATCATCCTTTAAAAAAATGTATAAATTTTACAGTTTTGACATCCACATAAAGAAGTTCCATTTTGGTGTATTCTCAACATGAAGATCCTGAATCATATCCATCATAGAGATTCATCCTTATTAAGATCATGAGGAATGTATCCTTAAGGTGGAGAAAAGTGGATAATACTAAATAAGATACCCAAATATTTATCTCATAAAAATTTTATCATTATGAAAATTTATTAAATATCATGACATTGAATAAGTATGTTTTCCTTTTCTATAATACTTGATAACTATAAAAAAACCATAACTCAAATAGAGAGAAATTGAATTAATCAATAATACAAGAAAAGTTAATGGATAAATAGGCCCCAAGGATATTAATCCTGTTATTTTTAATTGATTTATTTTAGACTTTTTGTTGTACTGAGTGTAATTGTTTTAGGTTGATATTTATTATAAAATTTTATATCAATTGGAATATATCATTGGTCTCAGTTTGTAGTATAATTATTATCCCTTTAAGACAATCTTATATGTTCTCATTTCATTTGGTATCATTCAATTTTATGATGGAATTTTTTTATCTAGATCAAACCATATTGTTTTCTACAATAAGAGTAGGTCAAGTGGTCTTAGAGTGGAACAATTGATGTCTCTTTTATAAGTATTAATTGATATATATTTTTACCAAATACATTGTATTTATTATCAATAAGGGGGAGAGAAAGTGATATTAAATACATATAACAAATAGGGAGAGAAGGAAAGAAACATATTGACACATAATTGAGAAGGTATTTCAAAAAAATAAAAAGGGAAGATTATTGATCCCACTTTGTGTGAGTTTTATTTTTTGTCAAGTGATGTATATATGATTAATAATAATTTAAGTTTGTTGGAAGTTTAGTTGATGAATCCAGACATGAAATAGAATAATATACCAAGAGTTTTATCCAATCATATTAAGAGAACTAAGAATAAAATAAAAATATCGAAGGAAGTGGTATGAAGATTTAATGAGTTCTATTAATGTTGTTTAAGTATTGATGAATATTGACCACATAAAGAGATGTAAATGGTGCGATCGTACGATAGGTCGTGTGACCACATGTTTTAATACTGAAACCACATTAAGGGATATGCGAACATGGTGTGTGACCATGATTTCTGACTATGGGAAGGAATTATACCCTGAGATGTGTTTCCATGAGGTGGAATTGATCCAAAGTAGGATAATCAACCATGATTTTCAATCATGTGAGGTCTGACTGTGTGAGGTACGATCTAGATTAGACATGATACTTTGAGATGTTACCCCATTAGATGAAGCCTTGCCATAATAAAAGAATATTCTGTGACATTCACATGGTAGGAGGATAAATTTTGATCATTACATGGTAATAGGATCTTCTAGAATGGCAACAAAGAAGTAAACTCAATGATTGAGTGAATAACATGAGAAGAAATTATGGATTTGGAAAGTGAAGTGTTATATCAAAGTTTAAACATAATGATAAAGACTACCATGATTCTTTAAAAGGATATTTTTATGAACTAAACAAGGGTTACAAACCATTTGTATAATAGCCAATAAGAAAGTTATGGATAATAGATCATAAAGTCAGGTAGAATCAATTGATTCTAGGTGATATGTTCTTTATTGGAAAAAATATCATGATAATCTGTTCGGGATTTAGGAAATTGTTTTAAAGGAAGAAATTATGGATTAATCTATAATATAAATGAATTACGCATGATCAAAATTCATTCATATTCATATAAAAATAAAAATTCATGGGATAATCATTAATATAAAATTTTTAAGATGCCAAGTAAGATGTCATTTATTCAGATCATAGGGCCTCAATTTAAGCTGTGATTCTAGTTTTCATAAATAATAAAGGAATGTATGAAAAGTTTCTCAGGCATGAATTTTGAGATGTATCAAATGATCTATGTTGTGATTGATGTTCCATAAATACATTATGGTTATGCATTTTTGCATGTGTACCAATTAATATGAAGTTGAATTCATAGAGAAATAAATTAAGGATTTTTAGGATTATATTATGCCAGAAATGAAGGAGGGGCCATGACTATATTTTCTGGAGAATAATACATATTCATATATGTTCCAATGAATAACAATTACCATAGGTTGAAGGAGAATTTATGAATAATTAATAACCGCAATAATCACTTCATGTTCTTACTATTACAAATAATTGAAATTCTTGTTGTTTTTATAAGAAGAAGATAATGCTGGGAATTATGGATCGAGTCGATGAAAGAGGTTGATGATGCATGGGTATTTGAATTACCAACAATCTTGGTAATTCAAATTATTTATTTACCCTAGATAGTGAATATATAAATAAATAAGATATAGGGAATATGTAACAAACACTATAGTTATTATTATTATATTTATATATGTATTGCATGTTATAGATGAAGTTTCTTGATTGTTAAATACTATCACTCATGTGAGAATATTTTTGTGTTAAGAATAATTATACTTAAATCTATGATTATTCTCATGAATTTTGTGAGTTTAATACTAAAGAGGAGAACTAGTGCTAATAATTTTCACTAAAGAAGAAGTGAAGAGAAATAGAAAGAAGAGAGAAGAAGAGAAGAGGGTGTTGTGTATATCTGTTTTTATAGGATTAAAAAGAAAAATAATAGAGAGTAAGACAAGATTATTTTGTATTTTTGTTTCATAAAAATAATTATAATAATATTTGGACAAGTTTTTTAAGAATATAAGGAATAGTCATTACTCAGACTTGTTGTTATGATAATTTTGTGCACTATTGTACATACAAAATAATAAATATTAATTACATGCTACTATAAAAGTATTAAATGAAGGATAAACCCCAAGAAGCACACCAATAAAAATCATTAGTAGTATAAAAGAACTATGTGAAAAGAAGGACTATATAAATTTTTGAGAGAATAAAGTGAAATAGATGTTTTAAGGATATACCCTACATATCTATAACTCACATAATTGTTTTTAATAGGTTGTGCGATCTTGAATTGTGTGATTATGGATTATTTCAAAACTGCACCATGGACTATCCTTTCTTATTGAAAATTGAACCTTATAAATTTGTAGTACTCTTTGTTCTAAGAAACTAATGTAATATAAGATAAGAAAAGTTTTAATATCTTAACCAATCAAAGAGATAAATACAAAAAATTATAAATTAGAATAAAAGTCTATAACATTGATTCATCCCCATCTCAGTTCTGAGTTTATCCCAATTTTCCCTATAATAGATATCTCTAGTGAATGAATATTATACAAAAACATAGTCACCAAAATTAAAATTCCAAAATAAACTTGTAAGAACCATCTTAGACCATAACTCCCACATCCATGGTAGTATTATTCAACTCAATCACCAAACTCACCCTAGGAACCTAAAAATAATATTTATAGATATTGGGGTGAGCATAAAATGTATTGTCAATGGGGTCTTCCTAAAAACCTATATTGAAAAATGTAGAAGAATAATATTATTTCATTAGTGAATAATCAAAGAACTAGTAAGCAGCTATCAAGGAAACTATCTCCTGACCTCACCTAGGATCACTTACAGAGTAATAAATCAAAGTATAATAAATTAATATAAAATAATACAATAATAAGGGAAACCCACACCACTTTTTTATTGATTTTTCACTTTCACACCCTAATGAAAAATTATCTATCACCCCCATACCTTTCATGTCAACAAAACCATAGCCACTCAAAATATATATTGAGTCTCATCTGATGTTGTTTGGACCATAGACCAAACTATCCCAAGATCCCATGAGGTCCAATATCTCATGCTGGAATAATCCCAAATACTCACTTCACCTTCATTGTGGTTCAGACTAAAATCCTACTTACCCTAACCTGCCCAGGGTCTTATATACTCATCACTTCCATTCTATATCCATGACTACATAAAAATATCCATTATAATAGTGTACTATGAGCATTAAATACATCAATATCATTCCCTCTTCCCACCATGAATAAACTCCCAATATATACCATCATCGCACCTATACCACATCCATAAGATAAAGTGAGGAAGACTGAGAAGTTAACTATATGTTCTCTTACTAACCTATTTGTTTGATTGTAACACCAAAAACCTAAAACATTTGGGCATCAGTAAGTTTATCCATCTTAGGTGGCACACATGGTAAAATCATAGGGAAAATAAAAGTATTATAATCCAAACATAATGTAATTATCTAATATTTTTAAATGATATTATTTTCTTTGATAAATCTGAATTATATATTATATAATATTATACATGTAAAAATATAGAGAAACCACCAAAACCTTATATCATTAATAAATATAATTACATTTTCCTCCATGAAACTAAGGAAAATTTCAAATAGTATAGTTGGAAAAAAAATATAAAATAGAATACCTAAAATTGGAAAATAGGGATCACCCAAATCTATTAAAATAATCATCTACATGGAAAATGATACATAAGGGAAACATAGTATTTGTAAACCTATCAACATCTTAGAAAATAAAAAATATAACCTTAGGAGGAATTGTAGTGATTATAGAGTGAATGAATGAAGTGATATTTATAGGGTATAAAGGGAAATGTGACCATTTGAATTCAATCATTATATGATCATTGATCATATATTACCATTGGTCAATATAACCATTGTTAAATTTGATCATTGGAAACTATACCCATGGGTGACATTTTTTCCCTTATAATTAGTGTTTATATGTAGTCATTTTATTTGAAGCTCATTTAAGAGAAATTGGTTGGGAGTTAGTGTCACTAGGTTTCACCCTTAACCAAGCCAAATATTAACTTCAATAAGTGAATATTAGATTAAATCCCATATGGTAGAAGTTTACTTTTGTAGATATTTCCACTCGGTCAATGTTATCCAAGCCACCCCATGAAATTTCCATTATCACACACCATACCCTTAGGGAATACATGAGTGTAATAAGGTGTTATATATATAATACTTAGTTTCTTAAACTGTAATTTACATTTTATAAATAAAATGGTTATTCTATCAATTCCATTTTGAAAATGGTTTTCTTAATATAATATATGTTTAATTGAGTCAAATTTGATAAAAACATTTGAATGAAAATAAAACATAATTTTATTTTTCTAGAAAATATTAACACTTTTATAATAAAGTAATTTACTATAAATAACATTTATTTTAATTATGTAACATTTTAAAACACTCTTATTTAATTATAAATGGTTAAATAATTTTATAATATCACATGTTATTTTTATAAGTGTCCAAAATTTGACTGTGCCTTAAAAACTGTTATTTTTTAATAAATAAAATTTTTTATATTTAAAAGTCTAAATTTTTATATTTATAGAATTATTACAATAAAATATTTTTTTGAAATAAGATTGTCTAAATTATATATGGATTAATTCATGAGAATTTTATAAAATACTTTATTTTTTCCTTGAATAGTAAAAAGATAGTTTTGGATTTTGGATTGTTTTTATGACTTCATATTTATTCTATAATAATGTAATAATTGATTAAACACAATACATGGACTAAAATATATATTTAAATATTAATTATTTTAATATTTTTAAATAATTTTCAAATCTATAAGTGACTTTTCAAAGTCTAAAATGGAAAATTTGGTTTTTGAAAACATTATTTTGTAAAAAACTTACTTTTCATGTTGAAAAAAGTATTTAAAAATCATGTTTTGTTCTGGTGGATTAAAATATAAGAAAATTTTAATCCATTTTCCAAAACCATGAGAGAAAACCATGGGTAAGCCAATGGTTTTTCATTTTCCACAACCAAGATTTCCAAGATCTATATTTTGAAATTATTGAACCATTTCTCCACTTTTTCTATAAATACCCACCCATTTCACCATTCCACTTCACTTACAATCTATAATCCATGAATTTATAATTATTTTTCCTTCCAAACAGCCCACTAAGATTTTCTCAAGCCCCTAAGGTTATAATCTGGAATATTTTGGAGAAACTATTCAAGGTAAGGGAATTCTCATCCTCTTACTTTCCATTCAAAGAATTATTTTTAGTGTATATTTTATAAAGGGTATGTTACAATATTTTATTAAAATTATGATTATACCATTGTTTCTATAATAATGTTTTATTAATGGGAGACTTTAATACTCTCTCATTTTACCCTTTTTCTAAAACTATTTGTATACATGTCATGCTACCGAATTAATTCTAAAATTTATCTTTTTTTTAGTTGAGAAATTATCATTTTTTTGGAATACCCAAACCTATTAATTTTCCATGGGTATTAACCTAGATTTATAATTATTTATTGATTTAAGGATTTATATATATATAACCGAAATTACCATTTTATGGGTTAATAATGATGTAATTATCATGTCTTTAAGCACATTTTCAAGCCACAATTATGATAATAAATCCATTCCTTTAGTGGTACTTAGGTAACTAAGGGGTATGGTGTTATATTCATAACAAAAAATCATATCTATATATAAACATGTCCAACACAATATGTATTATATATATTGTATGTAAACTATATAATCCCTTTTTCTATAATATTGAGTGACCAATGGATATGAAATATGTAAATCTAGTATATTCTAATTCATATTTACATGATTCTCTAAAATAGACTGACTAAGTTGATGAATACATCACATTTAATTCATCTAACAAATGATAACATCACACATCCCTCATCTAAATAGATAATCATGTCACATATGACCATAATGAAGAATTGACACGCGTTTCCTTTATTTAATTCAATCAAGGTCCAAATGTATTTACATGTCATATATATTTACAAATCTCTTCTTGTATGTGGGGAACTGGGCACCCTTAATCTGAATTTATAAAATAAAAAAATGATTTGTAGGTAATGATCAATAACATACCCATACACCCATGAATTATCTAATTCTATTTTGTCTTGTGTAACTAAGGTATCAATGATTTAAGGTTCATGTGAAAGGTATCTTTATAACCTCAGGTAAGGAGGGTTGATAATACGTATACACCCATAAGAATATCAATTACTATATGAAATTCCATGAAATATACTTTGGTGGGTCCATCCATGTAATGAGTCCCTACTTTTTACCTAATTAATTCACTCTTCATATCTCATACACAACCCATTGTAATGAGTACAAGAATATATTCATGACAACTTTAAAATATCATCAAAATTAATTATGCTACATGATGACTACCAATTAGGTAAAATTCAACGGTGTAATTTGAGGGAATATTATTATTCGATTGTTCTTGTAAAGTAAATTGCAACACACATGGATTAATGATTAATGAATAGCGGATTTATTGTAAAATCATATTATATTATAAAACCATTACATCAATCTCAAAGAGACTATATATAATCTTTATGCTTCTATTTTGATAATGGATTCATTAAATCATTTCATCTATATTTAATTCTAATCACATAACCATATGAATACTTTATAAACTATTGTTTCCATATCAAAATTTTTATTCTATGTGTTTAGATCCTTTTTATTACAAATAATATTTATTATTTAATGATATGTCATTGAATTATGGTGGGAATAACATCTATATATTCTAAACAAATAGATAATAATTTTACCCTTGATAAATTACTTTTACCCATATCTCCCTTATAAACAAATTATAGAGTCTAGAGGAATTAAATGAGAATCAACTATATAATATCATTTATGAAAAAAAAATTAATTTAAAAATTAAAATAATATAAATACATATCCAATAAAAATAAAATCCCTCCTACCATGAAGTCCTTTGAATCGACATGTGACAACCACTTGATCTATAACTTCATGTGATATCTTTCAATTATTTTCTACTTTTAACTCTTATATTTTTATAACATTTTTAGGACATACAATTGATATCATATAACCTTTAGAATCTAGTAATCTAATTATATAAATTTTTTACCTGAAGTAGTCTCTAAAATTGGTTTTTTATGAAATTTCATGTATTCATGGGAATTCCTCCTTCGATTGATATTCTGGCCACAATGGTAGCACTGTCCTTATTTCTTCTTCGATTTTATAAGTGAGTTAACTCTTCATGACGTCTTTTATTTCCTTTGATAACAAAAATTTTTCCCTAATTTTTTTGTACCATAAAAATGGTACTATATATCGCACCACCCATGTCCATCACAACTATCCTCAATATATTGTGAAAATCAGGTAAAGTTTTATAGAATTATTTCATGTTTTAATTAACAACAAAAAGACTCAACCTTTTTGTTAGTGATTTCAGAATGAAATATGTAGTAGGATCAAGTTTAATAGGTGAAACCAACCTATCAAAATCATTAACATACCCAATAATATTAAGAACATGGGTTGAGTCTAAAGTTCCATCCAGTATTATACTTTGAATAAGATCCTTTGAAACTTCATAAAATTTATGTCTATACTATTCTTGATAGAGCCTATTTAGGTTTTGTATCATGTTTTAAACACCCATATAATCACGTTTTTTTCCAACTTAGTGTCCATGATAAAAATAATAAGTTTCAAAACCTATATTGTAACATTTAGATACTTATTATATGAATTTAATTACTTTTTTGGAATAAATTCCCAAGATGGTTTTATTGGAACCATTTGTTCCAATTCATATAATATTTCCACTTGCTTCAAAATAATTGATAACTTCTAATACCAATAGACAAATTTTATTTAATTTAGTTTTTCTTTATCAAGAAAAAATCTCAAATTCAAATTGTTTAATGTTTTTATTATCCATAATAGAAATTTTTTCTCAAATGAATATATTGTCTAACATATTTTTATCAAGGACTTTTAATTAAATTGATCTTACTAAAAATATATTCCCCATACAACATGTTAATTTTGTGATCCAAAATCCATATTTAATTATGAATTTCATTAAGTATCACATAAATAAGACATGACTATTTAAGTAGGGAATTATCCCAATCTTAATAGTTTTGATTATTGGATAATTGAGTAGATAAGTTTTTATCTAAATTAATCAAATGGACAATCTCAACTATATTTCTCTTATATTTATGTTGTTGTATTTTAATACTTTTTTCTACATTTTCATCCTTATTTTTTAATGTTTTTCATGAAAATTAGTTTTAATTTATGATATTTTAAATATTTTTTATCTTCCAATGAGAACCCTAATAATTCCAAATTTTGTAAATAAGTTATTGTTTTGGATAAAATACTATTAAAAGGCTATGTGAATTTGTTTGAATATATTTTAATAACTAATAATATGGTTGATCTTTTGAAATATTGATTCAAATACTATTTTTAGTGTTTTTCCTATTTTTGGATTTAGAATATTCATTTTCATTGTTCAATGTCTTGATTTTGAATATTTATTTTTGAAAAGATTTTTTTTGTTATTTTTGATTTGATCGAAGTATTATTTTGGAGTGATTCATATTTTTTAGTATAGATTTCTATAGTTCCTTGATTTTCATTATAAACATGGTTTGATGGAATTTTTTTAGTTGATGTATAAAATCTTGTGGAATAACATTTTATAATATTTTAAAAAATTTATCATTTCAAGAATTTTCAGTGATATTTATCTTTTTATGTAGCTTGATTTTATAAATTTTTGGGTATAAGAAATTTTAAAATTTTCCCTCATAAGAGAACTTAAGTCTTCCACTATATGATATTTTTGAGTTGTTCTAGTTTGATAATTTTATGTCACCCACATAATATTAATGCAAGTTGTCTCATGTTAGAAATTTTAGCAACCAACCCCATATAATATTTTGTAGATCCATGTAAGATAATTTGATACACCCAAAAGCATAAGATAAATTGAGTAGATACATGTAAGTAAATTTCTTACAACCATATGATATTATCCTGCATTATTTTTAGGTGAGATGAGTCAATATAAAAAGAACTGAAGAATTTTACTTAACTGATTTGTGAAATCATAAAGATAAACCAAGAATTTAAAAAGGAACTTGATACATATTAATGAGGTTTCAATGCCATCTATATATACTGGAAAATCCAGGTTTGAAATCATGAAGGGAATCAAAGAAGTTGATCGATACTAATGGTTAAGGTTGTTGGGGATGATGAACACCCAATAATATTTTTCAGAATGAATAGAAAATATGAACTCATGTACATCAATATAATTGAAGCTTGTAGTAAGATCCTATATGACTAAGCGCACGTGGCACTTGATTGATTTATGGGTATCCATAATTTTTGGGGAGTTTAGCTAAGGTCACCTGAGGAATAAGATGATCTATAGTAAATCCCTAAACACAGGGACCAAATATTTTACAAGATAAGATGAAAATGATCTAAGAAGTTGGTTTCAATGAGTTATTTCCCTCAAAAGAGGGTATAATGGTGCATTCCTCGGGATTCATTCCTAAAAATGGACTGAAGAAATAGGATGACCTAGGAAACTACAGCTCCAGAGAGATAATAGAGATAGAAAATAGATGCTTCTTAATAGAGATGATTCCTTTCTCCATATTTATTGTTTTCATGTTCTATTTATATAAATTCAACGTTTTATTTTGAATCTTCAAACACATTTATGGGATTATACTTTTATTTGGGGAAATAAAATTTTCTACCATTATTTTTTTTCTTCTTTATTCATTTTCAATTTTGGGATTCTATTCCTTACTTTCCACATACAGAAAATACTTTCAAAACCATCATAATTAAATACCCATTAATTTTGCATTCATTTCTTCTCAACTATTAGGAGTTTTTATTTCAAAATATTGTGAAAAAATGTTTTAAACCAAATGAATAAGACCCTAAGATCAATGAAAATTTGATCTTGTTGGGGATAAATTCACTATTTTCCTCCCCATATATGTTCATTTACAGAAATGATACTAAACATACCATGATAACCAAACCTTATGTTAGTTTGGTTGTAAATAATTCAAAGTTATCCTCTAATCATACATTAATTTTGAATAATGCAATATCAAATTTAAAGGCTTGCAGTTGATATTTACCCTAAATCTATCAACTATGGTTACTTATGTCTATTGTTTTCTCTTACTTCATTTTTAATTCCTCTGATTATTCACCATTTTTCAACATCGTTTGTTCTCTATAATATTTTTCAATAAAATCATTTTACCTTTTTTTTATGTTTTGAGCATTTTCTTTTTGGATTAGCACAACCTTACTTATGGTTTGGACCCTTACTTTCTGTTTTATAGTTTTAAGTAGAGAAAAATGAATAACTAAATTTCATATGTAAATGAGCATGCATTAAAATTTTAGCACTGTTTCCGGGGAAGGCTCTTTAGAATAAGAAAATCCTAATTTTTTTTAAAAAATCACACAGAAATATATTTTCAAAGGAATATATTAATAATTCATGAATTCTAACCCATGAAAAATCCAAAACTGTTCAATCCATATGAACTAGATCCAATACTGAGAACATAAACCCCATAATCTCTAAAATTCATAGACACTTAATTGATCTAATGAAAAAAAATTAAATCTAAGAGATAAGAGAGAGAGTCCCTATAGGGAGTCAAAAAATATATGATCTCACATAGTTCAACATAATTTAGAGTGACTTTGAATGAGGGATTATCAATTTCCTAGAGTTTGAAGGAACACTTTTTTATTAGTCTGTCTACAAGAGCTCAATAATTTGAATTAAATCACTCATAACTATCACTAATGCATGTATTCAATGGAATACCTACTGAATAATATATTTCCTCTATTAGATATTTTTATAACATTGTGCAAAAACTGCATCTTTAGTGGTTAAGAAAAGAAGAGATAAGAGTGAGAGTTTTTCCCATCTATTTAAAATGAAATTCTAAAAACTAGTTTCTTTCTTTAGATGATTATATATTTGAAATATGGGAACAATATTATGAATATTTTATCTCAAAATTATACCTTATAAGGATTAAAGGAGTGTTTAAAAGTAAAATGACTATCTTTTACCATAAGGACAGGGTGGCCTTCCATGAGGCCTATGATATGTTTAATTACTTAGGAAATGTACATATTATTTTATTCCTTCCCATATTATTATATATGATTTCAATAAATTTTTTCTCCTTTAGTTTATAACTTAGTAGACCAAACTACTAGAGGAAACTATAGAGATAAAATAGTTGATGAACTTAGACAAATATATAACACTATTACCCATAAATCACAACCAAAAGATTTTAAGAGGAGAATGGTCAATAAGGGAGAGTGAAATAATCAATAGGGAATGAAAATTAATGCTAAAATTGCTAAAATAAAGGACCAATTATAGTCCTTAATGAATAAAAATTTCAATAAATATGTAAATCAAATTGGATTTCAAAGTAAAAAACATATCCTTAGAGAGAAATTCAAATAATATGGCATGTTCAGTCACTCTAGAAACCATTGTTCCAATTTTTATTTACTAATAAAACCATTAAATGATGTAAATTTTATTGGTAATGTTCCTATAATAATTTCTATATATGGACCCTTTTCCAAAAATTATAGTCAAGGGTATATGAATTACCTAATATTTTTATTGAGAGAGCATGAAATATTAAAGAAATCTCTCATAAATTCCTAGAAAATCCTATAAAAAAACTAAAAAATGAACCTAGGTCTGAAACCTTTAATCCCTAAAGGAAACTAAAGGACTCATACATTAAATTTTAATAAGCATGAATACTCAAGGGGCCAAACAAAATGAAAAATATAAATTTGAAAAAGCATAATCAGATGCTTGGATGCTCAATGTATAACTAGAGATAGGAATATGAACACTTGATTGAACATAAGAGATAAGAGTAATATTATTAGAATAATTAAAATTATCTATATGGAAAATTACATGGCTCTCACTATCATAAGTAGTTTAGAAACTCATAAGGAGGAAGGAAATGAAAATAGGACAAACCAAGATGATACTTTTAATGAACATGGAAACAAAAGTTTGGAATTTCTATAATATATAAGACCCTAATGAATTTGAGATAAACCCTACTATTCCACCTAAAAATAATAACAAAATTGTTTGAAATTTAATAAGTATAAAGGAAAATAAGAGTAAGGAAGATCCTAACTGGATGCATATGGTTATGAAGAATCTGACACCAAATATCACTTTCTCTTAGATAATTAGAAATAATAACCAATAAATTAAATTCTTAAATTCCATGAACTATTTAAAAATGTTCACATTAATATCACATTCCGTATATCCTTATTTTCTGTTCCATTATATTTGGGAATTCTTAAAAATATAGTTTCAAACAAGAAAACCCTTAAGGAGTTTTCTATATACAACTTGACTGAGGAGTGTAGTGATAGAGTTTAGAATAGAATACATCCTAAGATCAAAGTTATATTTAGTTTTATGATCCCATATACCTTTTTTAAATAGTGGAAATTTTAATTTACTTTGTGACCTTAGAGCCAACATAAATCCAATCCCTTTCTCATTATTTTCACAAATAATACTGTGAGACCTGTTACCACCACATTGTCCTTGTAGTTGGATAACAACTCTAACAAAAAGCCATAAGAAATATTAATGGTTTAATTATTGGGGTGGGGAAAATAATTTTTTGATGTCGTCATTACACTAGACCTATAATGTGATACTGAGGTTCCTATCATTTTAGGAAGACCTTTTCTACATATGGGAGGTGTTGTCATAAAAGTTACTAAAAGGAAACTCATATTCAAATAGGGGGAATAAACTGAGAAGTTTAATGTATTTGATTTAAGAAAGGCAATTTTAAAAAATATAAAATTATCAAGGTATGAGCCTCTAGATTTTGAAGTACATTTTGATGAAGAAGAAGAATAAGTTTTAAGGTTGATTTAAGAGAATAATAAAAGGCCCAAACTTGTTGAAATAGATAAGTGAATCAATTAAAGTAAGAAACAAGTGGTAGATCCATTTGATGATTATAAGGGTGAATTTCTAGAACCAATTTATCAGTTTTTATGAGGAAAACAAAATTAAAAAAAATCTAGAAATTAGAAGTGAGTTGCTCTCTATTCTGGACAGCAGTGAATATGACACTAACTTTAGCTTCCAAGAGTCTTCCTTTTATCTGAGAATTTCTATAATTTGAGCCCAAATGAATTCATTTCCACTTAAAATTTTTATCAATAAGAAAATATTCTTGATGTGTTGAAAAGGTATAAAACTACCATTATATAGTCCATAGTTGACATCAAAGGAATTAACCCTTCATTATACATTCATAAGATCTTACTAGATCCTGATTATAATACTTGGTTTGAAGGAAAAAGGAGGCTCAACCCCAACATGAAATATGTTTTAAGATAAGAAGTGTTAAAGATCTTTGATTTTGGAATTAACAATACCATTTCTAATAGTCCTTGGGTCAATTTGGTTCAAGTAGTTCTTAAGGGTGGGGGAGGTTTCACTGTTACAAGTAGTAAAAAATTTGAGTAAATAACTATTATAAATGATACCAAGTTATGGGAATGGGTTTATTTTAGGAATCTTAATTCAACCATTATGAAAGAACATTTTCACATGTCATTATTTGACTAAATCCTTGAGAGAATAGCTAGGAATACATTATTCTATTTTCTAAATGGCTATTCTATTTATAACTAGATTACTATAGCCCCAGAAGATCTATATAAAAATATATTCCACTTCCATTTTGGATATTTTCCTACCTATGAATATCATTTGAATTATGTGGTTCCTTGAAATCCATCAAAATATTTATGATGGATATATTTTCAGATCTGATTGAGAGGATTGTAAATGTATTTACAGATGTTTTTTCTATTATGGTAATGACATTTGAAAGCTATTTGAAAAATAAGAAACTTGATTTTTTAATATGTCAAGAGTCCCACTGGGTTTTAAATTGATAAAAATATTAATTCAAAGTAACCAAGGTAATATTTACATGCCATAATGTTTCAAAGATATTTATATAAGTTGATAATTTCACAAATGAGGTGATTCAAAATCTTCCCACTTTTGAAAATTTCAAAGGTGTTTTAATGTTTTTTAGGGAATTCTGTTTCTATAATAGATTCATTAAATATTTTTACAATATCAAAATGCCCCATTTATACCTATTGTTGAAGTACACACCCTTTTTTATTGATGATATTCACTTATATTCATTCAAACTTTTTAAATAGATACTAAGTTCAACACTAATAATCACTTATAATGACTATAAAGTTCTCTTTGAGTTAATGAGTGATTCTGGTGATCTTGATGTAGGAGTGTTTTAGGGTTGATGAAAGAAAATAGGTTTCATGTATTGTATTGTTATTGTTGGTTACTAGATGATGGTCCAAGTAATTACAACACAACTAATAAGTAACTATTGGAAGTGGTTTTTGATCTTAAAAAATTTAGACAACACATATTTGGGTGTAATTTTAAAGATTTATTGACCATGCTACCGTAAAGTACCTACTAGATAAGAAATATGTAAAGACAAGGCTAATGATATGGATCCTATTATTACAACAATTTTATTTAGATATTAGGGATATGTAAGGATATGAGGATTTCATGTTTGACCACTTTTCTAATCAATCAAATATCTAAAATAATTATCTGAGAGAGATAAACTCATTTCTAAAGTACGAGAAACTATTTTCTATTTTAGTGAATAAAACAGCTTGGTATGCATATTTTGATGATTTTTTTTGTAGGAGTGATTCATAGGGATCTTGAAAAAAGTTTATAGAAATAAACACATCTCCAATATTAATTACTTTTGGGATGAACCTTTTTCATCTAAAAGGCTTGTCAATGGAATCCCCAAGAGTTTTGTGCTTGAAGAAGTGATACTGCTAATTTTTGAAGGCTTACACTCCTCACCTTGGGTAGGACACCATGTAATTAATGGAATAACCCAAAAATTGATTTAAGAAGAATTTTAATAGCCTAATATATTTACATATAGTAATTACTTATTAGTGGTCTATGAAAAAATTTAGATAATGGGAAATGTTGGTAGAAAAAATGAGTTTACTCAAAATGGAATTCTTGAGGTAGATATTTTTGATTTGTGGGGATTATATTTTTGAGAACCCTTCCTATAACCTCATGGGAATGATTACATATTAATTTGTATTGAATATATTTTCTAATATATTGTGGCTATGTGTCTTCCAAATAATCAAGCACGTAGTTTGTCGAAGTTTATAAAAATTAATATTTTCTCATGATTTGGTGGGTCTTAGGACTTTAATATAGAAAATGGGATACACTTCAAGAACATTAAACTCAAAACCTTAATAAAAAAATATGGGTGTATATATAATACTAGAACTATATAACACACTAAATATAGTGAACACATTGAGGTTTCAAATAGATAATTAAATCATATTTTGGAGAAAACTACTAAGTTATCAAAGAAGTATTGGTCGATAATGTTGGATGTGGAATTGTGGTCCCATAAAGCTACATTAAATACTCTCATAGGAATATATTATTACAGGTTTCTTGTTGAAAAATCATGTCATTTACTTCTGTAACTTAAACACAAGTCTTATTGGGTTGTTAAATATTTAAAATTTGATTTCAAATCTTCTGGTGGGAAATGGTTTTGAGAGATAAGTGAGTTAAAGGATATTAGGATTGAATCATATAAAAATGAAAGGATATAAAAAGAGAGAATGGTGGAATATCATTTATTAATCATATATAATATTGATTTTATTGTTGGAAAGTGAGTATTTCTATTTAATTAAAAACTAAATCTATTTTCTAGAAAACTAAAAACTAAGTATTATCATCCTTTCATAATAATTACAATGTTAGTAAATGGAGATTTATAGATGGAGTTATAAGAAAATAATCCATTCCAAGTCAATGGTAAAAGGGTTAAACATTACTTTAAAGGTAATTTAAAGGTCATGGTTTCCATATATGTGATAGAAAATTGATGTTTCACTAAAGTCTATATGAAAACATAAAATTCAGTGCTTCATAGTATTCAACACACTGTCATTCATTTACATTTTCTTTTTATTTTATTAAGAATAAAATGATCATATGATCTCTCTGTTATTACGTGTTTTGTTGATTATATTTATGGCCTAATTTCAAAATGAAATACTTACTAAAATCAACTGAATCACACATACCTCAAACTCAGCATTTAGTTTTTTTCTATTTTGAGTTTAATAAATTCAAATATAGTGCTGATTTTTTTTCAACTTATAGGAAATAAAAACTAACTAACTAGATGGATTTCACATAAATAATAAAGGGAGGTTTCTTAGATCGAATTCAAAAGATAAAGGATTATACATCTGGGGAGTTGTGTTTATGTCCTACATTTTCTTCTACCCATTTTATAGCTATTGAAACCATTTAATGTTTCTAGATGGTTAGTTGAAGTTGAAAATAGGTTCCTGATTTTATTTCAATCATGGAAGTATTTGAAATTATGTGTTTAGGGATCAATTATCTACTTAAAACTAAATTATTTTTTTATGAGCTAAAAACCATTTGGGAGATAAGCTTATTTAATTCTATGATTATGGAAATCTTTTTGAATTTGTTTTTGTGGTCTTGTATTAACACCATTGTGATCATTGATAATCATGCTAATTTTCTATATTAATTAAAAATTTATTTTTTGTGTCCTTTGAGAAAATTCATGTTCATAATATATATATATTTTTTGAAAATATGATGTAAAATTATAGAAAGCATACTATTTGGAAATTACTTATGTCCCCTGAACATTATTTCTAAAGATTTTATTTCATTTTTTTGAGTTGAAATGTTTTATATTATTTCTACATTAGAGTCGACAATAAGGAAAATGTTAGGTTTTAATTGTGGTGTAGGGCTCATTGAATTTACTAAGTTGTTCTTAAATGATAAAATATTAATACCCACTTTAATTTTTTGAAAATTTACTTTTCTTGAGATTCATTTAGCACTTTCAGTGTTTAATTTTTTTTATTTTAAGGATGAATTTTTTTTTTCATATTTAAGAAGGATAATTTATATCTGTCCATCGATTTAATTGAGTAAATTATTTTATTTCCCTCTTGAAACTAATTCCATTTAGTGAAATGTTTGGCGTATTTCATATACTTTTCATTTTCATTGAAATTTTTGATTTGTATTAAACCCATTAGATATACATCCAAATGGGATAAGAAATAAAAATCCTAATCTAGGTTGATATTTTAATTATTTATGCTTTTATTGATGAATGAGTAATATTTTCATTGTTTTTTATATATTATTATCATCCATATATTTATTTGTTTTCATTTATTTTGTGCTAATTACGTGTGTCTCTATTCCTAGTGGTAATGTGAAGTTTTAAAATTCTAGTTGGTTGAAAATATAAGTATCTTTAATTATTTTAATAATTATTAATTTAATATTTTTATAAAAATAGGAAATCTACTTCTCAATCAATCCCTTTAATTTTAATAGGGTAATCACATTTATTACATGAGATATTATATGCGGGAAAATACTTTTGAAAACCAACTCATTGTTTTCACCTTAGTTTTTCATCTTTCATACTAATTTGTTTCCATTAAATTTTATAAATTTATTTCTTGAGGAAAAAAAATGTCTTCAGGGTGGAGGAATTTTATATAGATATATTTTGACACATGTTTGCAACATTTTCATCCTATTTTTTTTTTAATTTTGGTTTATGATAAAATTGTTTTAATTAATAATGTTTTGAATATTTTTCATCCAATAATGAAAATTATAATTCTATAATTTTTTAATGAATTTAGTGTTTTTAATGTAAATATGTTGAATGTTTACACAAAATTATTTTTATATATTTTAAGAACCAATAATCTAGTTGAACTTATGAAATATTGATTGAAATAATTTTTTTAGTGATGTTTTCCAATCCATGGAATTAAAATTTTTGATTTCCTATGTTCCTTGTGTTGAATTTTATTATTTCTTATTGGAAATATTTTAATTGTTCCATTTGAGTTTATTAAAATATCTTTTTGTATTGATTAAAATGTTCCAATATAAATTTCAAAGTTCTATGATTTTAATTCATATATATTTCTTGATATAATCATATTTTAACTCATTTGGTTCATGTATAAAATCAAGTGGGGTAATATTTTTTAGTATTTTTAAAATTTTAAAATTTTAGGAATTTTTAGTGATATTTATATTTTTTGTGGCACGATTCATAAGAATTTATGAGAATAATAAAATTTCAAATAGTGCTTCATATGGTAATTTCATTCTACCCATGTATTATATTTTCATGTTGTTCTTGTATGATAATTTTTATACACCCTTATAAGAATAATGAAAGGAAACTCCAAAAATACATATTAGCGACCAATACCATATGTTATTTGGAATTTATAACTAAGATAATAAGAAATAACCTGAAGTGTAAGATAATTTTAAAATATTTGAGTAATTAAACATCTTATGGCCAAAGGATATTATCCTCTACTATTTTCAGGTGAGCTGAGTTGATTGAAGAAGACCTGAAAGCTCGACTCTACCAACTAATAACTGAGGCCAGAGCTCTGAAGATTGAATGAGAATTAAAAATGGAACTCAATTCTAATTGATATTGATTAAAAACCAACTAGGAATACATTAAAATCCACATAAAAAATTACAAGGGGAATCAGAGAAGTTGACTGAGATTGGATTTATGGATCTCAAGAGATAAAGAACACCCACTTATATTTTTCAAAAATAAAAGAAAATATGAAATCAAGTAGTTTAATATAAATTAAGCTTGTAATGGAAGTGTTAAGGATTAATATCACATAATAATGAATCAATTATATGTGCCAAAACTTTAGAATTTATCTTAATTCACTTGAAGAAAACAATAGTCCATAGTAAGCTTTGACACATGTAGGCTAGTGATTTGATTAGAGATGTTGATGATGATCATTAGAGTTGAATCCAGTGAGCAATTTATTTTAAAAGGGGGAGATAAATTAATTATAGGGAAATTCACTCTTGTAAATATACTGATGTGGTAGGTAAGAACTAAAATATCATAGTAGTGGAGAAAGAATAAATTTGATAAATTAAAGATGCTCAGAAAAGAAGATTCATTTCTCTATATTACTTATTTTCTTGTTATCTTGATGTGAATTAAATATTTTATTTTGAGTCTTCATACATGATTGTTGGATAAAAATATTATTGGGGGAAATAAAATTTTCCATATTGATTCTTTTAATTTATTATTCAATTTCATTTCTAGGATTATATTCTTTAACTATATCGTATAACACATTAATCTTGGCTATATCTCTTTTCAACTATTACGAACTTTTTTCTCAAAATTCTATGAAAAGAGGTTTTTAAACCAAATGAATAACACACGAAGATTAATTATTATTTTATATTGGTTGGAATAACTTATCCATAATTATTTTCATGTATATTTAGTTATATAAATGATTTTAGACATACCATTTGAGACCCAACTCTTTTAAACGTTGGTTTGATATATTTTTTGAAGTGGTCCGCCAATCATATTTTTGTTATGATTAAAGTAATATTAATTTTAAAAGTGTAAAGTTTAAATTTCCCATAATTCATGGGCACCTAAATTTTAGGGTAATATGTAATAAATTATTGACTTCTTATTGATTTCCACTTTAGAAGCAATCTCATACTAAGGATTTTAGGGGTTTTCATTTAAAAGTCTCACCAAATTAATATACATGATATGGATATTAAATTTTTTACTATTACATAATGTGGAATTTTTATCTTCTCATGTTTTATTACTTTGTGTATTCATGAATATAAAAATATAGTTTTGGAATCCCTATTATAATCACCAAATTAATATATTTATATCACATTAATGTGTAACCTTTTAATCAACCCATAAGTTTGTGTTATTTACCCAAGAATAGAATCAATGTATATTTATGCATATTAAAGTGAATCCTATGCATAAGTTAATTGAAAATTTAATGGAAACATATAGAGTTATATAATATTTATAATTTCCACACAAGTAACCCTAAACCGATAGATAACCAACCCCTCACCCTTATTAAATAGTTCATAACCCTCTATGTCGGTGGGTAGTCTGACCCGAAACCCCTCTCTCTAGGGAGGATTTACTCAAGAGAGAATTCAATTCATGATATCCTTAATACCAAATATACAGAAAATATATTTAGCAATAATTCTCAAGCTCCTGACTATAATTACAATCTGAGGTCAAGGTAGTGGAAAACTTAATTTTATAGAATCATAACTAACATGTAATTAAAGGATCAATATCCTAGAATCCATTTATATTTTTTTGTCTATATTATATTCAAAATATAAAAAAATTTATATAAATTAATAGATCAAGGAATAAATTATAAAATAAATTAGTATTACTTAAATTTAAACTTATTTATGAGTTTTTTATAAAGAAAAGCCCACTATAAACCTTTTATTATTGATATTACATAATTTTAGACATAATACCTTTTAAATACAATTCCAACATGAAAAGTTTCATATTTTAAATTATATGTAATATCTATATATGAAATTTTATGAATTATAAATTTTACAATTCATTTTCTATTATGCAATGTTTTTATATAATCTAAATATCATACACATTGCATTATTTAAAATTTTAATTAAATCAATCATCTAAACTGTTTTTATGCAGTCTAAATAATATTTTTAAATATGGTTTTCCTTTTAATTTGAACAATTAAAATTAATTAATTATAAACATTTCATAATTTTAAATATAAACTTATTTATAATTAAGCCTTATTTATTTAATTTATAAACTCTTTATAAATTATAATTATAATTTTTAAATAATCATTTTACTTAAATATTACAAATATGAAATATAATTTGGCAACAACATTCAATACCTTTTATTTAAAATTTATAAACATTTATAAACCATATTAAATTGAAAATGTTTTTCTTAATATTAACACTTTAATAATAAAGGAATATTTTCCATAAATATTTTACAAAAATTTTAATCAATTAACGATAAATATTTGTTTGTTAATTAGATTATAAAACATATTTATGTTATAAATTTTAAAAACATTCCCAAATCCATTTTTATTATTTATAAAATATTTATAAATAATATAATTCAATTCTTAATTGAATTCTATTAGTCAAAATAAATACTTTTTTTTTATTTTTGACAGATAAATATGAACAATTCATATTTTAATTTATGAATGTAAAATCCAATTTTATTATGCATGAAAATAATTTATTTCCAAATTATAAATTGAAAATATAATATATATATATATATACATATACTATATAGACATACATTTTTATATATAGAAATTTTCAAAGTGTATATATTCAAAAAATATATTTTATTTTATCTTGTTAAATTGTTACCCCAACCAAAGATTTTTAGCACCTCAGCGAGCCCATCAGAGCAGACAAGTCATCATTGGGATAACTGAACAAAATCAAGGACCAATCTGCCAAGTGAAATGAGGGTGTATGAGTGTGGGCATGTGCATGGGTTAGCATATGCAGGAGTGCCACCATATGTGGTAAAAAGACTATGGAGAGGTGGGGTGGATCCATTATTCAAGGAGGAATAAGTGGAATACTAGGAGCAATAATCATAATGGGTTTATTCGAGGTGTGCTCATCACATATTAGGTAATAGAGTTTTACAACCCTATGAAAAAGTCTAATGTATGAATCAATCGATGAAGGAACTATTCATCCCTTCTCGTGCTTGCTTTATCCCACATGTCACTCCCTTACCTTCTATTGTGAGACATGTCTGTGATGCATGGTTCATGCACTACATACAATTACAACACTTGATGTGCACTCATCATAACATATTTGATATCTGTGTGACAATCTATAGCACTTTCACTACACATAACACTGTGGATGTAGAGAAGTATTGATTTGATCAATTTTAGTATATAGGATGCCAACATATCCCCTATAAATATTTCTTGACATTAGGTTGTCATATGATGTAATGTTAAGCCTTACTCCTCTCTCTATTTTGACAAGTAATATAATAAATAAAAAACAATGTTTTGATTTTAATAAATCTTAAAACTAGTGAAATTATCAGATATTGATTCTACACCTCACCCTCCTGATCATGGTAAAAGATTAACGTGATGCTAGATTCTGAAGTAAAACATATACAATATGGTTATCCTATATAATAAATTTTCTAAAGTTAAAATAATATGGTTTCAAATTCCATATTATTTATATAATAGTAATGTATTCATGATGATACATATAGGAAGATGAATCTTATACTATTGATGGGTATTGGAGGATCATTTTAAGATCCTTGTAAGTGGAATAAAACAAAAAAAATTCAAATCTGTCCTCTAATAAAGGAGTGTGCATGGTAAAAAATAGAGAATACCTGGTTCGGTTGTGGAGTGATCTTGTTCTTCCTTTATGTAGGTAGATTGATTAAGAAAGGCCATTGGGAGCAGTATACAAAGATATCCTATCTCCAAGTGGGGAACATCAACCACTAGATCTAGGAACATTTTTTTTGAAAATACTCATATGTCTGAAGGGGTGATGGTGCCTCTATCGAAGGTGATAAATAAACTATGAGAATAAAGAATATTTTATTCACATTGTATGAAAATGAAGATCACAAAACACATTTAATGAACATGATCATCCATACACAACTCAGGGGAAACTGTTCTAATTTTATAGAAAAATCCCTAACATTCTCCATGAACGAATAACATGTCAAACATTACTAGTATCATCAAATGGAACTCTCTGATTGGTGCCTAATTGATGAATGTGTTGAATGATCTTAATGAAAATATTTTAATAAACTATTAAAGGATTAAAAAATGGAAACTACATGGGGAGGGATGTATTACCCTATTGGCATGACATACAGTTTTCCTATATTTTTGGGTTGCCCTACATGAAACCAAACTGCTTGTATAATTGCATCACATGCATTTATTCTACACATATTATATTAATTATTATATACACGCATCATATACATGTATAATAAATGTACAATATATATATATACTCTATGCATCATCTACATGTATTTAATTTACTTATGTTATATGCATGTAAATTTTAGTGCACAACTAATACTCTTTAACCCCATCATCATATTTTTTTCATATGATTGGAATCCCTCCATTTTTTATTCATATAAGTCCTATTTGGTTGAAAAATATCTATTTTTAATAACGATTAAATAAATACATTGATTTCATGAATAGAATGTGTCAATTTTTACATGCGTAAATTATATAAGGATTAAAATTGAAATTTATAATTATAAATCATAATAGATATATATGTATATAAAGTATATAAAATAATAGATATAAATACTATGTTTTATAAATAAATTAATATATATATATATATAAAATAAAATAATCATATGTAAATATAATTACACACACACACACACACACAGACTTGTGAAAAAATTAAATATTTGTGTATAAATATATATTTATGTATATGTGTGTGTGTATAAATACATAAATATACATGTATAAATATAAATAAATAAATAAATAAATAAATAAATAAACAAATAAATAAATAAATATATATATATATATATATATATAAAGAAAAATTTGAAATCATAAAATATAAATTTAAATAATATTCTAGAAAATTATGATACATACATAAATGAAGTAAATAAAAAATACATATAAATTTCATTAACATATTTACTATTATGTATATATGTGTTTATTTACATATAAATATATAAATTTATACACACACACACATAGATACATAAATTCATACACACACAAATGAAAACATATTTACATATTCACACAAATAAAAACACTTTAAATACACACATTTATATGTGTGTGTGTGTGTGTATGTATATATATATGTATACAAATATATACAGATGATAATTTGGAGAATAACCAAAATAACCAGGTATATAATTAATCTTATTATATATAAATTAATTTACTTATATACACATATATACATTTTTAAAAATATATAGAATCATGGTTCAAATTTATAGATGATTATGGAAAAACAATCCAAAATATCGTGAAACAATCATACATGATGGGCTGAGAAATATTTAAAATTCATTTGAAAATATCATATAATTGGTTCTAAGGATAGATTTGTCTATAATATTCCACATAAGTGACAATAAAGTTTGGGTACTAAAAAATACTGAATCATTAGGAGGAGTGACACAACAGTTATAACATTCATTTCAAAAGAAGGAATAAATTTTTTTAGTGGTAAAAAACACTGATAAAAAGAACATTTATCATCTCTAAATTTAGTATTGATAAAACCATGCCTTTATAAGTGCTAAAATATTAATCATTGATAAAGAAATAATTTATCATTGCTAAATTTATCTATAATAAATGTATACTTTATCACTTACACAAAAATAATTTTTTTTAAAACCTTGGAACTGGGGGGGGGTGTAAAGTGGTGAAGACTAAGGGAATAACCACTAAAAATAATGCTAAAGTCATGAGGAAGAATATCCATGCTTTTATAAAGAAGAAGACTCTCATTATAAGTCCCTTTACTAGCTAGGATATCTATGGATAAGTTCCCCATCCTCCAAGTATGAATGACCTATGTTCTTTGACCAATAAGAGACCTACACTTCATGATATAATTGAATAAATACCATAGAATCCATGCATAATTATGAATTAAGTTGACAAGAATCTTGGAGTAAGACTTTACCATGGAAATATTGATGTTGTTGGGATTACAAATGTAAATTCCACTAAGTGAGGCTCATATCTCTGCCCCATAAGTAATCAAATCCTCAGGGAGGATCCCCTTGCTAGTTACCACACCCTTTCCACTAGGAATAATGGCACTGTGTTTTTCAACAAGAGAGAGGACATAAGCTTGGATGAAGAAAAGGGAGCTATGCTTTCCTTTACATTCCTTGCTCCTCGTCCCCAAATAACACATCACACCACTTCAAACACCATTTCATAAATCTTAACTTCATATTCAAGTTTATTAGAACCCTAAAAACATGTAGAAATAAATTTGGACATGTATCCCCTAGATCTATAAATCCCATACACTTCCCGACAAGCACCCAAGTGATTCAGGCCCATTCTCTCTCAAAAAATAAGTTCCGGAATAAATCTACTTCTATAATCCCACAAAACATAAATCATAAATCTGTATAAATACCCTATATATAAATATTATCATTAATTGGGTTTTCCTTCTCACACAATGATTAGGAAAGAAAGATCAACTTCATCAGGATTTCCTTGCATTAGAGTTTTCTCTCCCAATATTCATGTTCCAGGTCAAGTATTAACAATACATAAAATCATGTTCCCTGAAGGATCCCATGGATGAATCTAAGAATACACACTAGTCTGGTTCATCCTCTATACGAATCCAATCATAAAATAGCTTTGCATCCTCATTGAGGGTTGTATATATATACCCAAATATCATACTTGAATATTTAAAGGAGATGTTAGGGACTAGATATCCAAGGAAGAAGTGAATAAGACCTTCTAGGTTATCTTTATAATAATTTATGTCTCCATTACTAGAAAACAAGTACAAATTTTTATCCAAAGTAGAAAAAATTCACTCAATTGGTGTTCTATTCCCGAGAGAATTCTTGGATGCTTCACCCATCTTCCCCATTTCTCCATTAACCTATTCTTAATGAACTTAGACCACAAGGAATCCCCCTTGATGATGTTCCATTCTAGATTAGCCTACATTCCGTGCATAGTATCCTTTATGCTTCTTCGGTTGATACCTCCCCAGAAAATGGGTTTCACTCTCCTTTTCCTAGATGACCAGTGGAACTTCCCCTATTATATATTATCCAAAATGAAGGAGTTCATGATTTTTTTTCAGATCTAATATAATAACTTTCGGTACCTTGAGGAATAAAAAAACATGTATTATAATGGATATAAGAATGTTTTTAACCATCCTGATCCTTCCCTTGAAGAAAAGAAAATATATTTTTCCAATTGAAAATTTGAGCTGAGTTCGATTGACTAGGTTTTAAAACAACACCTTATTGATTTTACAATCAAATATGGGATATCCTAAGTACTCTATACGAAGATGCATCATTGGGTTCTAAACCTTTATCGGATGATCTTCCCATGTTGATTTGATCGGATTTTTGATATATATACACTACTATTTAAAATGTTAATTAGTTTCCCAACCTATTTGGCATAATATTGTATGATACCATTTAAGACATCTATTGATATTTTCCTTTGATTCAGGATGAATATAATATCATCAAAAAACACAAGTGAGAAACCATGCCACTCCCAGACTTGTTCTTATAATGAAGAATGAATCCGCTCACAATATCACTTTTGATGTTTCTTGAGAGTGCATCCTTCTCTAAGATGAACAAGCTAGGAAATACTGGACCACTCTAATGCCTAGAACTTTCCAATTTAAAAAATCCAAAGAATCATACCATAATCAAGACTAAGATCCACTAAGATGAATAATATATGAATACAAGATCACATACCCACTCCCTGAATCCATAATAGGCCATGACCTTCAAAATAAAACCCCAATCCATATGATTATAAGCCTTATTCATGTCCACCTTGATCATGATGTTATTACCAATATAATTATTGTTGATATCATCCACCATATCCTTCAAAATCCCAATAAGACCTTGGGTACTTTTGATATGCACGAATCCTTGTAGTTCTTTCAATATTACTATAGGAATCATGTGGCTCAAACTTTTATAAATGCGGCTGGAGAGAATCTTGTAAGGAAATTTATAGTGACATATCATCCTGTATTTCCCAATCATCATTGGTTCGCTCACATTGGGGACCAGGAGAAGCTTGGAAGTGTAGATTTCTTTGATAAGAGAACCCCCTCAGAAGATTTCCTTTACCATGTTAATCACTTGAGGTTTAATGACATCCCAGAAAAAATATAGAATGTACCAAAAAATCCATCTGGTGATAGAGAACCCTTAGTGATCAAATAATTCACAACATATCTAATCTTATTCTTATCTAGAATGGGCTCCAACTCTTCATTATCTGGATCTTGTAGTAGACAAACAATGTTATCTATAATGTTTTCCTTTATGTATCTTTTTGAACGTGTGATGTCACTTGGAAAGGGTGACCTCACAAGAAGGTCTTTGAAGTGTCTCTCTGCATGTTTACCCACCACTTCCACAACCCTCGTGTATGTTCCATATTCCAACAAGTGGTTAATTATGAGTTTATTCTCAAGGTACTGTTTCAATGACACTATTCCCTTGAATTGGGATTTCAGGTAAAGTATTTGTAACCCTAGCCACTGGGCCACCAAATCATCAATGTGAGGAGGTACAAATATACTTTAGGATCCATAGGATGATGGAGTAGAGTGGTAAAAATTTACAAGATAATTTGACTTAATGTTGGATAAGGGAGGGACGGGGAATACATGCAACTGGGTTTAGGCCCTCTATGACTCTATACTGGGAAATGAAGGGAAGGCATTTTTTCAGTAAATTTGGGTAAAAATTGATAAATATATTTGTTACATTGGGTCTTCAGGTCGTGTATTCTAGGAATTTGGGTCATTTAAGGGTTCCTCATAATTCGATCCTCTTCCCATACATATATTCAATGTGGGATAGAGGGGTTCCCTTCAACAACACGTTAGAGTAAGCATGATGCAATGACTCTGGATGAGGGGGGGGGGAGGTGTAGTTTTCAAGGCAAGGAACACAGTGTTATAACTACTAATAGGGGTGAAAAAATCGTAAGTTTGGTGACATGGAATGAAATATGCTGCTAATTCATGGAAATCATGTATTTTTCCCTTCAAGCTGTTGGGCCTTCAGGCCGCCCATGTTCTAAGGCCTCTATGCCATTGAGATTTCAATCCATATATGTAATAAATACATCCAATGGGTGATTTACCTTACTTTTGTGGAGGTATGAGACTTGACCCATTGGGGGTGACTGGGTGTTTGTGTTGTTTTTTGTTTGTAATCCACTCTACTAATAATAGTTAGTATAAAATTTTTTAATTATAAAATTACTAAAATTCAAAATAAAAGATCATTTTATGAATTCAGTTAAATATTTTAAGTTATATTTTATATATTGTTTATTTACATATATGATCCTCTTTATTCAATGAAAAATATATGAGTGTGTGCATGTGTGTGTTTGAAGTACCCAAATACGCTTGTGTAGGAGAACTGAACACATAATTGGATACATCCAATTATATACAATGCATATAAATTTAATTTTATTACTATTTATTTATCAAATGAAATATAATTAATTTATACTATATAATAATTCTTATATTATTTAAAATTTCTATATAAATATTAATAACTACAAATTAAATAAATGTATATAATTATACTAGTATTATACATAAAAATTATTCACATATAAATGTGTTTGTGTGTTTACGTCACAATAACCCAAGGATATGTGTGTGTGTGTGTGTGTGTTAGTAGAACACATACATGTGTATATACAACTATATACAATGCATATAATGTTAATTTTATTTTAATTTCTATAAAAAATAAATTAAAATTAATTACTATTATATAAAAATTCTGATATTAATTAATATTGATATATAAATATTAATAAATACTATTTATATAAACTTATAAAATATCAATATTATACATAACAAAAATATTAACAATTATAAATTATATTCAAATAATATTAGTTATATTTTAAAAAAAATTATTGATTATATAAATGAATAATTATTTTACACTAAATAAAGGCATATTGTAATATTTATAAATAATAAAATTGTAGTGTATTTAAATACAAATTTTTAATGAATTTTTGTAATTAAAATATAAATATTAAATTTAATATCAATATTATTTTTTAAAAATTTTCCTGTTCATTATTTTATAAATTTAAATTGTAAGTTTTTAAAAAATTATAAATTACATACTCACACACACACATATATGTTATTTAAAAAACATATATATATAATTACATTAATTATAAATTACATATACATACCTACACATAAATACATACATATATATAAATGACATATACATACATCCATATATATAATTTCATTAAAGGTTCAGATATGCACAATGCTTCATCATCGAAGACTCTCCTGTACAACAAACTGAATGATAATGGTTTCTCACTTGAAGATGACCCTTAATGTCTTCAGCAACGGGAAAAAAATTTATGTTCTTGATACTTGGGCGCATTTATTATCTTAAAGGGGAATAAACATTGGTCAG
Organism: Viscum album; assembly: GCA_963277665.1. NCBI lineage: Eukaryota > Viridiplantae > Streptophyta > Magnoliopsida > Santalales > Viscaceae > Viscum > Viscum album. Next base: position 714,635,022 of record OY728128.1, on the reverse strand, counting down.
TTCTTGACCAAAAACCTTGGATTTCCCATTGATGGGGAACTTCCAATTGGAAAATTGTTCCAATTGGTAGAAGATATTTTCATATTATTCTAAGCTCCCACATGGAATTAGTAGTTGTTTGGAAAATGGGTTTCATTCAGATGAAGCTGGTCAACTTCATATATCTGAGTGGGATTATGCTTTTAACCCTTCCACATATAGGAACATTATGGCGTAAACATGTATTATATGGTATGAACTTAATTGGTGTTTTGGAACCCAAAGATCTTTAATGATATTTCATCTTTTATTAGTTTATTCCTAACAACTTATCAAATAAATTTTAATGGAGAATTAAGATTATATAATTGACTTGTGGTAGAAACAAATTTGAACTCAAAAATACCATGCGCCATTAGCTTTAATGTGAAGGACTACCGAAGAGAGGTTAAAATTTAATATGAAGACAATCCCACATTTTACAAATTATGAAAGTTCATTGGTCACTCCATATTGAATTTTATATTTCTGAAAAATAAATTTACCCATCCCAATGATAAGTAATGGATAGAAGTCAAGAGTCATAAGAAATAAAAAGGGTCTATTTTAGAAAAACCTAAAACATACAAAAAGAAAAATGAAAGGTGGGTGAAAAAGCTAGGTGATCTAAATCCCTAAAAGGATGCCACTAGAAAATCTTGGGATTACTTGGTTGAAGAGGAGGATAATTAAAATAAGTAACAATGTATTTTTGATGAAATTGAGAAACTAGTCATGGACTTAGTCAAGCTTCCAAAACAAGATTTGACAATTGAATAATCCATGTCCTACAAGGAAGGTAAAGTGATATCCATGAATCTGGTTTAAAGTAATGCTCTAGATATTCCTCATAAAATCATAAGTATTAGTATCTTTTCTCAAGTAGCAAGGAAAATAGACTTATAGCTAGTGAAAATAATGACACAGACATTATTAAAGGCAGTTCCAAGCACTCTCAGACTTGAACATACCAATTTGACATAACTTCTTCCTCCAATGATGATGATGTTCCTGAGGACAACATTACTTAAGGAATTTAAAGTCCTCAAACTTGTTCTCATGGTGGGGGAAAGGTATCATCAACACATAGAGAAACTATTATCATGAAATAAGCTACTGGAGTTTTTCACACAGCTAATTAAGAAGACAAATTTTTATATTTTACTCCTTCAGAAGTGATCCAAAAGCACAGATTCTAGGATTCCAACACCTTTGAGGATTGACCTAATCTCTCATAGACCTCAAAAAGGTATAATGATATTTTTTTGTCCTTAAATATTTTGATGTTTCTAAGGGAAGTAGTATTCTAAGTACTGAGACATCACAACATCATATTATCACTGATGTTGTTGTAAACTCAATCACAGATTCTGATGGAGACAGAACCCTGAAGAAGACCTATATTAGATTCCCACTGAATGCCTCAGATGATTTAAGTGATAGGTAAAGTGACTCTAATTTATTAGTTAATATTAATATAACCAAGGGACAACATGTCGTTACTAGAAAACCGGAAAATGAAAACATTATTCAACAATATACCCTTAAAATAGACAACACGTCCTTTGGAACCATCAACTAAAAACAAGGGTGTTGATCAAAATTCCATCACAGATAGAAAGGCAGATACTCCAAACATATTTCTTCATTTAACTTATATAGTTAAATAGGTAGATGATACATAAACTCCAATCCCAAATAAGACTAAAACAGTCAAAATATTCTCCAAGAGGAAGAGATCTTGGAATAAAAAAAAGGGGGTTCCAACCCTAAGTACAGGTTTAAATAAATACTTTATTTTGGAATTGTCAGGGTATTACTAACTATGAATATATTATTACAAGAAAACTATTTCTTCATACTCATCACCACAAAATGTTTTCTATTACTCAGCCTAAAAATGAATTTTCACCTATTTTTTCTCAATTGAATTATAATGGTTTTTTTCATGGTTCTAGAAAAAATAAGTATTCTATTAAAATTCTTTATATCTTTTCTCATACTTGTTTTCATAATGACTGTGTTTACAATACTTCTGACCAGGTTTTCACCTGTGAAATTTCCTACTCAAACTCCCACCATTTTTATCTTTTTTATATGATAATAATATGTATTAGGATTGATTACCTATTTGGCATGATATTTCTAGTTTAAGAAACACCATTTAGTAATGATGGATTGTGGTTGGGGACATTGACACTATTCTTGGTCTGAGTAAAAAAATTGGTCCAAACTACTCCACTCTCTCCTCTAAATAATTCAAAAACTCTATTGAAGATAATAATAAAATTAAAATCAACCTTATTGGGACCAAATATAGTTGTTATAGAAGGAATTATAATTGGGTGGTAGCTAGCAAATTTGATATGGATTTTGCTAAGGGAAAAACCCTAGAAAAATGGGATATCATCTCTAACATCACTCTCCCTAGGCTTAATTCCTTTCATCACCCAATCCTAGTCAATATCTATATTTGAAAATTTAAACCTATTCTTCCTTTAAAATTCAATAATGTTTGGGGTTTAGATCTTAATTTTAATAACACTACTAAAAAATATCTGAATTATTTGAACAATAGTAAATATGCTTTCACTTGTACCATAAAGTTTTAATTTTTTAAATGAAAGCTAAAAGGATGGTGTAAATCCAAATATAACCAAATTGAAAATGAGATTGCTTGTTTGGAAGGAAAACTGAAAAAAATTCAACCTTCCACCACTAGATCATCTTTTACTATAGATCCTCAATAAGAAATTAGTCTTATAAAAAACATTATTCTTTGCTATCCATTGAGGACAATATTTAAAATAAAATATTTAGAGCTAAATGTCTTAAGGATAGAGTTAGAACACAATGTTTTATAATTATCTCTAAAGAATTAGGAAATATTGTAGGCCTATCTCTTTTATTAAAGTTGGGGACAACATTGTTGATACTAAATATGGTCTTTCTAATCATGTTATTACTAAGATTATTTCCAATAGACTTGCAACCATTTCTAATAAAATTGTCTCTTGGAACCAATTTGGTTTTTTCAAGGGTCGAACAATTCAAGATTGTATCTTAATTGACTCTAAATGTGATAATCTCTTAAAAAGCCTAACTGGTAGGTGATATATCTATAAAATAGGACATTATAAACAAAATTAATACCACTTATTAGAGATTAATTTACATGTTCCTCCAAGTATTTGGTTTTAATAATATATTCATTAGCATAATTAAAAATCCTTTTAACTCAGTTAACATCTCAATTATGATTAATGGATCTTTTAAGAGATTCTTTAACTACACTAAAGGTTTTATACATGGAGATCCCCTCTCTGCCATTATTTTCTCTATTGTAGAGGACAACTTAAGCAGAATGCTCACCCATCTATTTGAGCATGTGAAACTTACACCTATCCATGCTTCTAGGAATATGGATGCACCCACTCACCTCCTCTTTGCAGATGATATCATTCTTTTCTTACAAGTTGGTAAAATAAATATTCAAAATCTTAAAAATGATCTATCTCATTATGAATAAATCTCTGGTCAAACCATTAGTTGGAATAAATCCTTTATTTTCTTTGGAAAATGGTTTCCAGCTAACAGAAAATCCAACATTATTAATAATCTAGGAATAAAAGAATGACCATTCCCTTTCACCTACCTTAGTGTTCCAATATTTTGGGGCATACCTAAAAGTAGATACTTATAAAAAATTGTTGACCAAATTCAAAATCAACTTTCCTCTTGAAAAGAAAAATCGCTATCTATGGCAGGTAGAATTTTCCTTTTCAAATCTATAATTTTCTCAAAAATGGTTTACTCTTATATGGTCTACAAATGGACCATTGGCCTTCTCAAAAAATTTAATTTCTACATAAATTTTTGTGTGTGGAGTGGAATCACTCTTGAAATAAAATTAGTGAATTTACCTTGGTCTAACTATTCTAAACTCCTAAATAAGGGTGTTATTGGAATTAAAAATTGAAAATATTAATGACTCTGTAAAAGATTTACTTACTTGAAATTTCCTTCAGTGACTCCATTCTTCTTACCTTCCTTAAAAATAGATTCATTGAAAAAATAAAGTAAGTTAACCTAAATAATATAGACTACTTTATCTAGAATTATATTAAACAATCCTTATAAAATATTATATTTAATTCTATATGGATGGTTAACAAATAATATTCTTTGAAACTTTGGTTAGATAATTGGACTGGTGCTCCTCTGATTTCTATGGTTTATAACAATCATTTTCTTAATTACACTATTGATTAGGTTAAGGTTTTGTTGAATTATAACAGTTTAGATATTCCAGATAATGTTAATCATGTCATTGATAATTAGCCCTTAACTAACACTATTCATTTTCTAATATGGGAACATGATCACAATGTCATACTTGACCATATTGTTTAGAAATATAGATAACGATTTTGATTTGCTAATGTTTTTTGATAAGCCTTGGATAAAACCTTCAAGAATCACTCTTGTTTGGGGAATTACTCACAACTGGGTCCCCACTGATACTTGTCTCCAATATTTTGGGGTCTATATTTTCTCTAAATTTAGTCTATAGAATCAGTATAGAAAAGTCACTAACTATATTTTTATTTCATGTGCTACTTCTACTGATCTTTGGTAAAATAGTTTTGATATCATTAATTATAGATGGTTACTTTTGGACTCAATCGGATCTCAACTTCAGCACTAGGACAATTTTGATGCCTCTCACCAGATCAAGCACATTTTTTTCTAGTTGTTATTTCTGAGCTTCTTCATGTTATCTGGTATGACAGAAATTCTTATTTGCATCATAATAGATCATTTTGTCTTCATGCATAACAGGTGATGTTTTTTGCTGCCACATGTGAAACTAATTCAATTAAGTAGGGTAACTGCAAAAAATCTGTATATGATTTCAGAATATTGTGGAGACTTGTTGGGGAATGGATTTACAGTCATCATCAACACACTTTTTTAGTATTCCAATGATTTACTCTCCTAGGATAGATTAAAGTTAATGTGGATGGGGCCTCTAAAGGTAACCTGAGGTGTTCAGGATGTGAAACGGTGTATGGGGACCACCTTGGAGAGCTACTTGGTTGTTTCTATGGCACATGTTCATTTTCCTCATCTTTGGAGGTAGAAATTTTGAGTGATATTCAAGAAACAACCTTCACAAGGTAAAATAGTTGGAACAATATCTAGATTGAAATTGATTCGACCTTCATCATGCAAGCTCTACGGAATGGCATGGTGAATCTGGCGTGGCCGCTCACAACTCTATGGAGGGATTACCTACACTCAATCATGGAGATCAGTCATATCATTACACATACGTTTCATGAAGTGAACATAGTTTTGTATGAGCTTTCATATAATGGGGTCAGATTTGACAACACTTGGTCGGATGAACTCCCTATTGATTTGATTCCACTTCATGAAAAATATTGTAAGAGAATCCCTTATTTCTGAATTTTTTCAAATTTATATTATTTTATTCAATAAATGTTCCTTGGTTTTCTAACAAAGGCACCACCTTTAATAACATACTACAATGAGATATGTGACATTGAAAGATAAATTACTTTTCCTTTTATATAATGATATATTCATATATATATTTATATATATGTATATATATCTATGTGTGTATGTATATATATTTTAATATATATTTATATTATGAACTATATTTAATGTAAATATATATGTATATATATTTTAAATTGAATAATATTAATATAAATAAATAAATATAAATATTAACTATATTTTTATATAATTTATATTATTAGATTAAATGAATTTATATATTTATTTATATACTTCATATCACTATATTTTATAATAGATATGTAATTATAATTATATATAAAATTTTAAATAAGTATTAAAGAATAAGAAACTATAAATGATTAAAAATAGATATAATTATATAAATAAAAAAATAAATTTATTTTTATATAAATAATATTGATGAATTTATAAACATGTATATATAAAATATATTATGCAAGGTACCATTTATTGGCACAGAACTAAGTAAAAATTAATTTTTTATTATTAAGATTAACCCCCTTTTAAGGGGTAAGGGGGAACCCAAAAGACTTCAAAGACATAAAAATACATTCAATCCCCCCAGTACAATGTCCAAAGATAAAAAATAATCCAATTAAAATATGAAAAGAAGGTCCCCTCACGCACATCAAAATCATTAAGACGATCTTTCACCTTCACATCGCTGCTCGGCTAGCAGTACCGTGCACGAATGCTTGGACATAGTACCGATGGAAAATGAAATACCCTATCAGTCATCCAATTCCAGATAGCCATGATTTGTGAAAGCTCCCTACTCTGAAATTACTCTAGAGCCATTCCTTGAGGAGAACTAGATGCATTGACCCATAGATTGCGAACTGAAGCACTACAAAACAAAAAGACCAACCATTCCACAGATTCATAAATTCAACCAACATAAAACCATTCCATGATCTCCTAAAACCATCCAAAATGATGAAAATCCTCCACAACAAAACCCTCACTACAATCAAATTGGTCCACCACTGTGAAGCCATCACAAGTTTCCATACATCACCCCAAACCATGATCCTGTTCACCAAGAAGCCATCATAGGTCGTTAGAACTAAATCCAAGATGACACCGCATGCCACCTCCATCGATCATAGCAGTACCAACTAAACACCAAAATCAAAACCCTAATCATCAAAGCCAAAATCTCACCGGACACATGAGTATGGAAACCATATCCTCAACACATCTAGATTTAGAAAAAAAATCAAATAAAAACCAAAAAACGTCACAGTCTTCGGACCACACTGGAAGTTCATCACGCTGTGAGCCGCCATCTTGTTACTACATTCAGAACCTCACACACAAAAAGACTGTAAGAAAACTCCCACCACACCCAATGCCGACACTAAAATGACGCACCAACCATTTTTCTACATAAGAAGGGGATTCGATTTGGACACTGTGCCGCCACCTAGAGAAACCCTAGCCAGATCGATGGCTAGGGAGAGAGTACATGCCGTTAATGAGAATCATGGGGGATTGAACCCACAAGGTGCCTCCATGAATGGGGATTTGTACACCATGATTGATTTTTTACTACAGACATATATTACCATTATCATCACTTTTTAGTGCTGATGAATGTGTGTCCTTTATCAACATATTTTTTAGTTCTAATAAAAGGTATCACCTATAGTAGCGGCTCTTCTCCCCTACCAATTTTCTTAATGCTTACATTGATGCCCTAGTTACTACTCCTCTATTGTAGAAAAAAAATTTATCAATATTTAAAGGTTTTTATTATTGTTTTTCAATTAATAAAATTTCATGCACTAATAAAGGTAGAACGATTTTATCAATGCTGATAAAAGGTGAATATTATTTGTGATAAGCTAGCTCTAATAATAGAAAAGTTTTATTAGTGTTTTTTAGGACTTTCAAAAAATAACATTTAACAGTGCTAATTTATAGCACTAATAAATGATCCCAAAAATATTTTAAGTAATATATAGGAAAATAAACCTTACACCTATCCAATCAGTGGATACTATGCACCACATACTATCCCAACTTCACTAAAACACCTCACATCACACTAAAATTTAGAATTAAATTATGTGTGGTGAGATTCAATCTCCGCTTCTATCATAACCAGTCCCCTGGGGCCCATGTCATGACTACCCCAATCCCGCCTTCCATAGACCAGGAGCTGGCGACTAGCACTTAAAGGAGTATTCACTAAAACTGGGAATTCCTTGACTTTATAACCTGTAAACACATGCAACCAAGCACACAACGAGATATGAACACAAGTAAAACTGTATAGAAAAAAGAGTGATGAATGTAAGAGGGTCCAGAATACAATCCCAACAATAAAGGTACAAGTGCAACTGAAATACAATACAGCTGAAGAAATAGAAATACATCTATTGGGTCGTCCTCTGAGATTCCTACCTGAAGGGTAGGAACAGATCAGCTCCTCAGCACTCCTTATCTGCCCATATCCTCTGAGTACTCACATGCTGTATGGTCCACCTATGGGCACCGTCCAGACCTGGTACCATTATCCTCGATCATTAATGTCTGTCGTCTGCACCAAACACAACAAGGTTTGGGTATAGCCTGTTCAGGGGTGAGTATAACGATACTCAATAGGGACCCCGAGACCCTCAAGGTCTCACAAAATCCACAAAGGATAAACCACAAGGCATGAAGTCAACTGAAAACCCTACTTAGGTATATGCCCATACATATACCTAAGTTATCAAGTATACCCATATCAATCATTAGGAAAATATAGAGTCCAAATCAAAGCCCAAAGCTCAACTATTCCACAAAGGAAGGAATAACACGAAGGTAACTACCACATAGGTACGCCACACAGAAGAATACCACCAAGGTATTACCAAGAAGGAAAGTACCAAAAGGTATAGACTTAGAACACACCAGGTATATCTTAGGTACAATAGTAAAGATGATTAGATGTAACTACTGAATCATATTACTCTATTAAGAGGCAGACCCACGAAGGATCCTAAATCATCATCTGACCCACAGAGGATCGTATGACATCATCATACCCACACATGATCCTATTACCTCATCAGACCCACACAGGATCCTAGTACATCGTCAGACTGACACAGGATCCTAGTACATCGTCAATACGACGTCTGAACCACATAGGATCCTAGTAAATCGTCAGTATGTCTTCAGACCCACACAGGATCCTAGTACATCGTTGGTACATCGTCAGACCCACACAGAATACAAGTACATCATCAGTACATCGTCAGACCCACACATGATCCTAGTACATCGTCAGTACGTCGCCAGACCCACAAAGGATCCTAGTACATCGTTGGTAAGTCGTCCCAGCAAGCTACAGGGTTCCCACACTAAGCTCATTTGTCTCCAGAAGGGTCCACTCCACAAGCCACTGGTTGATACTCCAACTGCCATGAAGTCTCATGAAGAAGTATCTCAAAGGACTGCCACGTCATAGGGGTCTCAACACAATAGACAATGTGTCAAACTGATGCCCAGTCTGTAAGTTATTAGCCTTTTAGTCTCGAGGGCCCAGTTGGATTAGTGCTCGATCCAACCCGACCATACCCCAACATTATTAGAATCTCCAGTGGGGTATACAAAATGGACCGTATTGCTCCAATGTTTTTAGTTCCAAAGATGGTTCATCAAATGGATTCCCGGTGCCAAAGTTATGACCAAAAGAGCGTATGAGTCGAAACTGGTCTGGGTCCGGTCCGACCCAGTTCGGGTCGACCCAGCTCGACCCGATGGGTCCTGCCAGCCCGTGCTGGGTGGTCCGCCACGTTGGGAGTCCCAGCCTAGGTAGCAGCCTATGGGGATGTAGAGGCCACGGGGACCGCAGAGTGGCGGAGGCCGCAGGGGCTGCGGGGAGACAATGGCCATGGGGGCTGCGGAGTGGCGGAGGCCACGGGGGCCACGGAGCGGCAGAGGCTGTAGGGGCCGCAGATTCCATAGGGTAGTGCGAGGTGGAGCGGAGGCCGCGATGTGGTGGGGCAGCCGCGGTGCGGCTGGACTAATGGGCAGTCGTCCTCTCCGCATGGCGCAGTCATGCACCACACCTTCGCCGGCGGCCGGTTCGGCCGGTCTTATTTCGTTTGTCACCTTGGAACAAAGCCACCTTCTTCCATCTTGAAGAACACTCCATTCATTAATAACGACATAGGGGTCAGACCATGTTTTTTTGGACCACACCCTCTGCGTTAGAGCAGTATCAAGCACCTCAAGGGGGGATAATTCAATGTGAGGGAAAAAATTAACATTGATAAATTTAAAACACACCACAACATCATTTGTTTGTTTATGTCGATGAGGAGGGAAGGACGGTCATTGATTGAAGATGTCCACATTGGAGGATGTCTTAAGGAAGAAGTTAAAGATGTTGGAGAATGTGGGGTTCTTTGTTGGAGAAGAAGAATTCCTCCAAGGTTCTCCTCTTCCAATCCTTTCTCCCAATTCCACCCAAAAAGAAAAGTAGCCAATATGTTGTGTTTCCTTAATTTAATTGTTGGCAAAAAATTAAATTAACTTAATTAATTATGATGTTTTTGGAACCATTAAAGTGGTAGGATACGAAAGGTTATCTCCCATTAAAGGGGAGTTCAAGAGTTATCTCCAAATTAAAGAAGGAGTTTAGGGGGTTCGAGTGGTCCCCACCCGTAAATTCAAATTGGAAGGTTTTGGGCTCCATGGTCCCCACCTCCATAACCCATGTTGAGGGGGTTTCAAGAATAAAAATATAATGTTAAAATAATTTTATTTTTATTTTCCCATGAAAAATGAAAAACTGAATTTCAGCCTCGACCTACTACGGTTGAGGTGAAGCTCTCCTTAAGTGAATACCGGCGCTGCGGGTTCAAAGGTGCCCTTAGATTTCAATTCTGAGCACCGATTGAAAAGTTAGAAAAGATCACTCTTATGTTTACTGAACGTACAAGAAAAAAAAGTTCAGAAATTAATTTCGGGCACACAGGGCCTCATAATCACGCGCCGTTAATTTTTCTGGACTCGAAAAATTCCCATATATTTAAAAAAAATTACATGGAATTTCTGGGTGTTTACATTCTCTCCACTTCAGGGCTTTGCATCCCCGAAAGAAATATCACAAAATTAAGAAAACAGGTGGGGGTACTGAGTACGTATCTGAGCATCCTGCTCCCATGTGCTCTCCTGGAGGTTCCCTTGCTACCATCAAACACACATTGGCGGTATCGACTGCCCATGAAGGACCCGATCCTGTCGATAATCAATCACTACTAGAACCTCCATAAACATCTCCCTATCATCAACGTCCATCTCACCATGGTCGATGATGTGAGAAGCGTCATGCACGTATCTCCTCAGGTGGGATACATGGAAAACGTCAAGCACCCGATGCAACTGATGGGGAAGTGCTAGGCGGTAAGCCACTTCACAAAATCTGAAAAGGACCTGGAATGGTCCAATGAACCTCATAGATAAATTTCCGACTTGGCCAAATCTCTAAAAATCTCGTCGAGGTGAGAACCGTAGAAAGACCTGGTCACCATCCTCGAACTCGAGAGGTCTCTGTCTCCTTTCAACATAAGAATTCTTCCTACTCTGTGCAGTCTTCATCCACTCCTGGATGATCTGCACCTTCTCTGTGGTATCCCGTACCATATCTGGTCCCACTAGTTCTAACTCCCCTAGGTCAGTCTAGCAAAAAGGTGATCTACAAGGTCGCCCGTACAACACCTCAAAAGGTGCCCTCCCAATGGTGGAGTGATAGATGTTTTTGTATATAATCTCCACCAAAGTCAAGTGATCCTACCAGCTGCGACCGAAGTCATGGAAACAAACACGCTGCATGTCCTCGAGAGTCTGAATGGTCCTCTCAGTCTGGCCATCTATAGGAGGATAGAAGGTGATTCTCAAACGAAGATACTTTCCGAAAGCCTCCTAAAACCCCTTCCATAGCCGGGAAGTGAAATGTGTATCACGATTAGAGACAATCTTCGAGGGTAATCTATGTATCCGCACAATATCTTGCACATAGAGGCGTACCAAGCTCTCTACTGAACCCTGCTCTCTAATCAGTAGGAAGTGGTCCGACTTGGTGAGTCAGCCGATGATCACCCAGATAGATTCATGACCTCTAGATTTATGTGGATGTCCTATCACGAAGTCCATGGATATCCCATCCCACTTCCACTTTGGGACATCTGAAGGCTGGACCAAGCCTACTGGTACCTGATGCTCTGCCTTCACTTTCTAACAAGTTAGGCACCGAGAGACAAACTTTGCTATAGATTTCTTCATTCCCGGCCACCAGTGCTGTCGTCGAAGATCCTGGTACATTTTCTCCACTCCTGGATGTACCGCTAGAGGGGATGTGTGGAACTCTCTCAAAAATTCATCCTGAAAGTACACTGGTACCATGGTACGTCTTTGAAGAGGATGACGTGCTCCCTACTTTCAGAAAATCCATATGGTTCCTGCCCCATGGATATCTGAGAATGTTGTGCCTCGTAGTCAGTGTCCCCATACTACACCTCCCTAACTCACTGAAGAAGTGGGGGAGTGACTGTAAGAGACTGAAGAAAAGCTGCTCAATCCCGGTCCACAAACAATATAAGCAAAGCAGCCAGCTGCTCCGTCGCCTTACCTAGCAGCTATATACCAGATCTTCTACTGAGTGCATTCACTACAATGCTTACCTTTCCAGGAGTATAGACTATGTCAACGTCATAGTCCTGGAGGAACTCAATCCAACTTCGCTGTCTCAGGTTTATGTCCTTCTGAGAGAAGATATACCTGAGACTCTTGTGATCAGAGTACACTATAAAACATTCTCCCATCAAGTAATGTCGCCACATCTTCAAGGAAAAGACCACTACTACCAACTGCAGGTCATGGGCAGTGTAGTTCTTCTTGTTCTATATTAGCTGTCGAGAACCATAAGTGATCCCTACTCTCTCCTACATCAAGACACATCTAAGCCTTGTCTCTAATGTGTCGCAGTAGACTACGTACCCTACGCCCTCCTCCAGGAGCCTCAAGACGGGGGCACTAGTCAGCCTCTGCCTCAGCTTATGAAAACTCCACTGGCATCTCTCAAACCACACAAAGGGTTACCCCTTCTTTGTCAATGCTGATAAAGGTGCTACAACTCTGGAGAAATCTGGTACAAATCTACGGTAGTATGAGGCCAAACACAGGAAACTCTATACCTCCGTCACACTCCTGGGTGGCTCCCAAGCAAGTACCACCTCAATCTTCACTGAATCCACTGCAACTCCATCCTCCGAGATGACATGTCCCAGAAAGTGAACCTCTCGGATCCAGAATTGTCACTTTGAGAGCTTACCATATAGCTGGTTTACTCGGAGTGTGTCCAGTACTACCTGCAAATGATAGGCATGCTCATCCTCAGTAGTTGAGTAGATCAGATTGTCATCGATGAAGACTACTACAAAGCGATCAAGGTATGTCTGAAAGATCCCGTTCATGAGTCCCATGAACACTGCTGTAGCATTGGTCATGCCGAATGGCATAACCAAGAAATCATAATGGCTGTACCAACATCTAAAATCCATATTCTACACATCCTCGTCTGGTACTCTGAGCTGGAGATAGTCTGCTCTGAGGTCTATCTTCAAGAACCACCGTGCTCCCTTCAGCTGATCAAAGAGGTCGTCAATCCTTGGGAGTGGGTAATTGTTCTTCACGGTCACTTGATTGAGGCACCAATAGTCAACACAAAGACTCAAGCTCCCATCCGCCTTATTGGCGAACAAAATCCGGGCTTCCCATGGATAAATACTAGGCCAAATGAATCCCTTACCCTACAAGTCCTCTAGCTGTACCCGTAGCTCCTGAAGCTCCGCGAGAGCTATCCGATATGCTGGTGTAGATGTCGTTGTCATCCCGGGGTACAAGTCAATGTAAAAGTCCACCTCTCTACAAGGAGGTAGACCCAAAACATCATTAGGGAAGACATCTGCATACTATTCCACCATTACAGGATATCTCAGACTCTCAACATCAACCACTCCGAGGGCAAGGCTAGCCAACTGATGAGTGATCAAATGTGCCCTCCTACTGGTAAGTCCATCCTACGCTGAAAAGGCTCCCTTCTCGCCGATGAAGGTAAACCTGGTCCCATCCATGTGGAAACACTGCACTTTTCACCTAATATATTCAATCTGAGCATGGAATGTAGATAACTAGTCCATAACCAAGATGATGTCGTAAGGCCTCGACGCCACTACTAGGAGATCCTAGATGAAGCTCTCACCTCTTAGAGTAAGCTCACACTGCCGACACCAGTGTGTAATCATCGAATCCTCTCCCGTAGGAGTCTCTAGGTGTAAAGATCGAGCCAATGGCTCCGTCGGAATCTATGAGCTCTGAACGAGGGTAGTGGCAATAAAAGAATGATTGGAACCTGTGTCGATACGTACTAAAGATAAGGTGGATTAGACACAGATGAAACCTCATATCATCTCCAGAGCACTATGGTCATAGGCCTCAGCTGTCTGGAGCTGAGCTCACCCCTATACACCTTCTCCCTGTGGTCGGGGTGGACCACCTGGTGGTGGTGGCAGTAACATCTCAAATCGTCACCGACCGCCGGATGCATAGGTAGCTCCTCTGCCACGTCCGCCTACTCCCTACGGACCACCTCGATTGGACCTCTGTCTCAACCTGGGTGGTCCCTCAACTATATTCTAATCATCCGTACGACGAGTCAGATAGTCACGAGCCATGTGACCTTGACCGCCGCATTTGAAACACTGCATGTTCCTCGCATGACTGGCTCTGTCTCATGTACCCCTCACAACCGATCCTGAGTCATGCGGTCGTCCACCTATAGGTCTGGTCCTCTTGGACCTCTGTGACATCTGTCTGCTTCCAGTTGTAGAAGAATATACTATGTGACATCCAGTGGTGTGTCTTGCTGCTGGTGACTGCTCAGCAAGAAAACTCTCTACTAAGGGGGATCGCTCTAACACACCCACCTGCGTTGGAATGCTAAGAGAAATCATTGAAGCTATGATGTCCTGCCTGAGTCCCTACTCAAAGGTCCAATCCCTGAAGAATGGGTCCTACACCATATCAGTGGAGTAGCGTGAGAGGTCAGTGAAACTCGTAGAGTACTGATCCACAGTCATGCTGCCCTGCTATAGATGAAGAAGCTCTTGTATGTGCACTGTGCAAAGAGTCACTGGGACAAACTCTGCTCGAAACAGGCTCTCAAAGTTTTCCCAGAGAAGCATCACCTCATCGTGTACCTGGAGCATCAAGCTCCACCATCTTCCTGCTAATACCTGTAGTAGACTGTCAGTAAGGATCACCATGAGATCGGCTGGTGTCCCTACTAGTTGGAAGACTCTCACCATAACCTCTATCCAATCCTCAGCCACCTGTGGGTCCGTCTGTCCCCTGAACCTGGGTGGCCTCTAGCGCTGGAACTCATGCAACATTCTCAAGTGGAGTGCACCCTCTACTGCTAGGGATGGTGGAATTGGTGGCCCAATGGGTAACGGTACCGCTGGTGCCTCTGTTGATGTCTCTACTGGAAGAGGTCCCTGCACTGAGGCCTCATCGCTCGGTGGGCTATCAGTGCGTACTATATCTGGAACCCTAGCTGGCTGGCTGTGTAGAGGCATCCTAAAAGTAAAAAAGTGAACCAAGATCAATAAGTTATACCTCATGAGCTGAATCAAAGTTTTCACAAAGAAGACTCTTGAAAACACACACACAATCAGTGTTTTCGTGCACTTAGTCGAAAATCAGAAGTCAGAGTCCTGGTGTATTGATACGTCAGTCGCCGCACCGACACTGGATTCCCTAAACTGATAACCACACTCACTACACTTAACACTATTGCCGTTAAAAATAGCAGAGTCCAATTTTCTATGGTAGAACCAACTCCTCTGATACCAATTTTTCATGAACCGTACCCTAGGAATCGTGCCGTGACTACCCCAAGACCATCTTCCATAGGCCAGGGGCTGGCAACTAGCACCAAAAGGTGTATTTCCTAAAACCGGGAAGGAATTTCCTTTATAACCTGTAAACACACACAAACAAGAATACAACGAGATACAAACATAAGTAAAACTGTATAGAAGAAAGTGTGCTGAAAGTAAGAGGGGTTTTAATACAATCCCAATAGTAAATGTACAAGTACCACTGAAATACAATACAACTAATGAAAGAGAAAGACTGCTATTGGGTCATCCTCCCAGATTCCTACCAGAAGGGTAGGTACAAATCGGCTCCTCAACACTCCACATCCACCCGTATCCTCTGTGTACTGACACGCTGTATGGTCCACCTCCAGGCACCATCCAGACCCGGTACCCTCACCATCGATCAACACTGTCTGTCTTCTACACCAAACACAACAACCCGCAGGCATAGCCCATGCAGGGGTGAGTATAACGATACTCAGTAGGGACCACGAGACCCTCAAGGTCTCATAAAATCCACAAAGGATAAACCAAAAGGCATGAAATCAACAGACAACCCTACTTAGGTATATTCCCATACATATACCTAAGTTATCAAGTATACCCATCTCAATCATTAGGAAAACACAGAGTCCGACTCAAAGCCCAAAGCTCAACTGTTCCACAAAGGAAGGAATACCACAAAGGTAAATACCACACTCGTACGCCACATAGAATAATACCACCAAGGTATTACCACGAAGGAAATCACCGCAAGGTACATACTCAGCTCACACCAGGTATATCTTTGGTATAATAGTAAAGATGATTAAATATAACTACTAAATCATCTTACTCTGTTAATAGGAAGACCCATGAGGGATCTTAAATCATCATCAGACCCACAGAGGATCGTAGTACATCGTCATACCCACACAAGATCCTAGTACCTCATCAGACCCACACAGAATCCTAGTACATCGTCAGACCCACAGAGGATCCTAGTACATCATTAGTAAGTCGTCATACCCACATAGGATCCTAATACATTCTCAGTACATCGTCGGACCAACAATGGATCCTAGTACATAGTTGTTAGGTTATCAGACACACACAAGATCCTAGTACATCTCCAGTACTTCGTCAGATCCACACAGGATCCTAGTATATCGTCAGTACGTCGTCATACCCACACAGGATCCTAGTACATCGTTGGTACGTCCTCACAGCCAGCTACAGGGTTCCCGCACTAAGCTTGATTATCTCCGGGAGGGTCTGCTCCACAAGGAACCGGTTGATAGTTCATCTTCCATGAAGTCTCATGAAGAAGTATCTCAAAGGTCCTCCAGGTCATAGGGGTATCAACACAACAGACAGTGCGTCAAACTGACGCCCGGTCTGTGAGTTATTATCCTTTTAGTCCCTAGGGCCTGGTTGGATTCATGCTCGATCAAACCCAACCATACTCCAACACTATCAGAATCTTCAGTGGGGTATACCAAATTGACCGTCTCACTCCAAGGTTTCCAGCGCCGTAGATGGTTCATAAAACGGATGCTTGGTGCAAAGTTATGGCCAAAAGAGAGTATGAGTCGAAACTGGTCCAGGTCCGGTCCGACCTGGTTAGACTGACCTGGCCTGACACGGTTTGGGTCGAGCCGGCCCGACCCACTGGGTCTGGCCCGACCCGTCGGGCGGCCCGACTTGGGCAGCGGCCCACCGGGCGGCCTGGCCTGGGCAGTGGCCGATGGGGTAGCGACACGATCGTAGAGGCCGCTGGGCGGTGGAGGTTGTGTGGGCCATGGATCGACGGAGGCCGCAAGGCCCGCGTAGGCCGCGAGGCGGCGGAGGCTGTGGGGGACGTGGAGGTCAGGGGGAGGCGGAGGCCATGGGGGCCGCGGAGTGGTGGAGGCTGCGGGGGCCAAGTAGGATGTAGGGCAGTGCGAGGTGACACAGAGGCCACGATCCGAAGGGAAGACCATGGTGCGGTGGGGCAACCGTGGTGGGGTGGTCCGCTGCAACTGGCTGGATGGCCAGCGGTTCTCTACACGTGGCGCGGTCGCGTGTCGTGCCTTCTCCGGTGGTTGGTTTGGATGACCGCTCTTCGTTCGTCACTGTGGCACAAAGCATCCTTCTTCCATCGTGAAGAACACACCATTCATGAAGAACGGCGGAGGGGTAGGGCCATATTTGTTTGGCCAGAACCCTCCACGTTAGAGCATAGGCAAGTGTCTCAAGGGGGATGATTCAATGTGAGGGGAAAAAATAACATTGATAAATTTAAAACACACCCCTACCTTGTTTGTTTGTTGACGTCGATGAGGAGGGAAGGATGGTCATCGATTGAAGATGTCCACATTGGAGGATGTCCCGAGGAAGAAGTCAAAGACATTGGATAATGTCGACATTCTTCATTAGAGGAGAAGAATTCATCCAAGGTTCTCCTCTTGCAATCCTTTCTCCCAATTCCACTCAAAAAGACAAGTATCCAATATTTTGTGTTTTATCAATTTAATTGTTCTCAAAAAATTAAATTGACATCATTAATTACAATGTGGTTGGAACCATTAAAGTGGGAGGATACCAAAAGTTATCTCCCATTAAAGGGGATTTCAAGAGTTATCTCCATATTAAAGAAGGAGTTTAGGGGGTTCGGGTGGTCCCCACCCTTAAATTCAAATTGGGAGTTTTTGGGCTCGGTGGTCCCCACCTCCATAACCCATGTTGAGGGAGTTTCAAGAATAAAAATAAAATGTTAAAATAATTTTATTCTTATTAATCCACAAACAATGAAAAACTAACCTTCACCCTCGACCTACTTTGGTCGAGGTGAAGTTATCCCTAAGAAAATACCGGTTCTACGAGTTCATCGATGCTCTCAGATTCGAATTCAGAGCACTGGTTCAAAATTTATAAAATCTCGCTCGTACGGTTACTGAACGTAACTGAACAAAAAGTTTAGAAATTCATTCTGGGCACACTGGTTCTTGGAATCACGCGTCATCAATTTTTAAGGACTTGAAAAATTCCCATATATTTAAAAAAAAATTACATGTAATTTTTGGGTCTTTACAGCCTCAATAACTACCCTTTTTTCTATAAAAAAACCTTTTAATTTTTTAATAATATTTCTAAGGATGACCACGAAGTCAATTCAAATTTTTGCATCACAATCCTTTGAAAAATATATAATATATTATTTTTAATTTATGTGTGATAATATTTAATAACTCATAAACAAATCCCCATATCAAAATTCAAGCATCACAATTATATATGAAATTAGGGATTTTATTTGGAGTGGTATAATTTTTATGGTATGGTCAAGAACCATGAGACAATAAATTTATGATCTTTATTTAAGTCACCATGTATCCAGAATTTTTTTTTATATGGTGAGATGGAATTTGCATTCCACAATGGTAGTTATGTGACCTTTCTATGTTAAATGTTGGTGAATATTTTTAGAGGGTGAAGGGGGTTTTATTATTGTTTTTATAAGGTTAATTAATGGGTGATTTTTTTTTGGTTTGAATGAGGGTGAAAAAATTTATCATTTCTAATTCTCTCCCCACATTAGTTGTAAAAGGATATGTCCATCTAGTTCATTTTTTCTTATTAGAGGGAAATATATTTATCCTTATAATTGGAGGATGAAAACTCAAAAAAATTCATTATTCCCTTTTCACATAATGAAGAGAATCACTTTATATTCTCCATGATTTGAGCAAGAAAAACATACATGGTTTGTGTTAGGATCATGAAAGTGATGTATTTTTCTATAATGGATGGGAATTTATTATTTTGATCAACTTATTATTTATTATTCAATTAAACTTATTCTAAAAATAGTTTTTTAATGATAGACATGAACAAAAAAATTCTTATATGATAATAACCAGATGTTTGAATAATAATAATAATAAATATATTAATCTTTATCTCTGATGTTTGGTAAAATAGAAATTAATTTATTGTTTCAAATATTCTGGTTAAGTGAATCTGATTATTTGAGAATATATTGGTTTTTATGATAAAAAGGGTTTACGTAATATTCAAATGAGTTACTCATTTGGATTTTTTTCCCATCACATGAAGAAATATTTTGTAATTCAATAATATTTTATTCGTCAATCATGTGAGGTTTGATATTTTATTATTTAATTTATAGTATGGAAGAAATATGGGGAGGAAGACTCTATATTTATAAATACTTTTATCTTCATAAATTTCCAAGTTTCGTTATATTTCTTCTAAAAAGGTGGGTTCCATTAATACGTATGCTACAAGAAAATGGTGGGTTTCATTATCTTTCTTATACTGTGGTTTTTTCATGGTGATTTATATTATTATAATTATAGTTATTATTATTATTATTATTTATCAATGATAAAATTAATCTTGGATAAATTAAATACTTTTAATGTGTGTCTTCATGAAAATTTTCTACAATGATTATTAAAAATAATTCATCCACAATTCTCATATAATTCAAAAAAATTGAACAAGAACATGTTCTAGGGTGGTAAGGTAATCCATTAGTTATCAATATTTATGTTATCCCTCTTCCATTATTCTCAATTGAATCCTACCTTGGATTTTTCAATGTTAAAATGGAGAGAAAATGAAGAAACTCATGTTTGGGAATATGGGAATGACAATACGATATGATTCATGTTATTTTTGATGAATGGTTTGATAAAAAAGTACCAAATGATATTTTAGGTCCAAAAATTCCCCTAATGAGGAGTGATTGAGGTTCTAGGGTAGTAGATTTTGATGACAATAGAGATGTAGCTAAAAGTAGAGGTGATATCAATGTTTGTGATGAAAAATCCAAGTTCTGGTGTTCCATATTTTTTTAACTACACATTATGTAGTGCACAATCACACACCATGTATGTATATAATTACATTTTTCTTGTTTTAAATAATAATAAATGATATATAATCTTATAAATATCATAATGTGACTTGAAATTTGTGGAACTAGGGTTTCACATGATTTAAAACTTCAAGCACTGCGTGAATGTGGCTCAGACATCATGAAAACAGGAAATGTGTGTCTCATAGTGGACACCATGTACATGCCAGATTGGTTTAGAAGGCCCAAATTCCATGTGTACCCATATAGACACCATGTATCTGGGTAAGTACAACTTTTGTGTAGAGGTTGTATATGGTTAGTATCCATGTAAGACCCACATATCGTGTACCTTATTGGAAAACTGTGTATAATGGATTCACACGATTTGGGTGATGATTGTACACAACTAACCATAAAAAGTGACTCACACACCATGTAACTTATTGGGACATGCCCTATACTAAGAAATTTATATTAACCTTTATATATTTTTGCACAAGTGTCAGATTTGGATGTAGAGTATTCCATTCCAAATAATTTCCCATGTAGAGAAAGATAGTATATATATATATTTACTATCTGGGGTTTATATTCTAGGTAATCTAGTAGATTGGGTTTCATAGCTTCATGGGGCCAATAAACCCCTTGGATCATGTGTATTTCTAGGGAATGGGTCCTCCATACATCAAGTATAGGAGGAAACCCTCTCACAGTTACAAGTCTTGGGTCCTCCACTCATGGAGTCAATAACCCTATCAAATCATACAAACTAGACTCGTTGGGGAAAGGGTCATCCAAAGGGTTCAACGAAACTCTATGGTATAGTACTATTTATCAAGGAATGAATCCCCAATTACTACTATTTCTATTGAGGGATGATGCAGAAAGTACATATGTGAGATAGTTTAGGTTTTAGGATTCTTCAGTGCGCATAGAAATTTATCTTCCTTTTAAATGTTTGACTTTAGTGGAGTTGAGATGTGTCAAATGATAACTATATTGACATTAATTAATAGTTATCATAAATTCATAACATAGTTTATCTTTTAAGATATTTTATTTCCTAATATTATTTTATTATTTCAGTGTTCTCTACTATGTATATTCATACTCACCCTTGCATGGGCCTCATCCGAAAACTTTTTCGGTTTGTGTAGATAACACAAAGTTAAATGGTAATGTATAGCTTGTAGAGCTAGTTCATAGGAGATCATGGGGGTGTTCATTATTGTAATTTCTTATTTTAGTATTGATGTGATATAGAGTTCATTTGTTCTATTATTCGAGGTTGATATTTGTCAACAAATGATGGGAATTTTACTCTTCCTTGTTTATGACTTGGGTTTGTATTATAATTCTAGGATATTTTTCTGGGTTAGACGTATGATGTTCTAGAGTTGATTTATTTACTCATATGTTTAATTTTTTATTTATAATCCATCTTATAGATATGTGTATATTATACGTTCATAGGATAATTCATTCTATTTGAGAGATATTCCCTCTCTGGGATTTTTGCCAGCCCCATGCTTATTGGAGGTAAGATTAATGTGGAACACTCAGCTTACTTCTGACCCAGGAGGGGTCCTATTGGGTTGGGTCTTGTTAGAATGATGTCAAAGCAATTCAATTCTTAAGGTCAGAGTTTGGATTTATTAGTCTTGAAATTAGTGGTTAAGGATATTTTGGGTATCAGTGTCAAATGTTCTTTATTTTAACTAACAAACCAAATAACCTAGTGATTGTTGTGGAAGACTAATATAACCTTTAAGAATAAAACTGATAATAATTTATTCAATTTTAAACTCTGATAAATTATTTATGGGATTTAATGGGAAAATATATGAATCATTTATTATGTTAGTTGGGTGTTTATTCAATATTTATTTAAGTTGTATATTTTATCTATAATTTAATAGTTATGGGTTCATCCTATCAAATTCATGATTCAAACCAATAGAAAAACAATTTATATTTTGAGGTAGGGTCAATTTGGACCCATACTAGTGATTCACCCATTCAGTTCTGACCAATTAAGAATCAAAGATTCTATTCATGGACCTGATAAACAGATGTTTCCCCCACCGGTGGAGCATAGAGTTAGTCCCCCCACTAATTGAGTAGAGATAGGACCAACCCTAGAAAAAGTGGCAGTCCCCATATAGAATAATGAGACTAACCATAGGTTGAGCATGCTTCATGTATAATAGGTCAGGGCTCATGCTACCAAATCCGGTACTAAAATCATAAACTTTACATTTCTAGGTTTGATACCAATAAATGCGACCCAATTTCCCCCATAAAAAAATTAAAATATCATAAAGAAATATTTAATGACCTACATACCCAAGGACCTTTTAGGTTTAGATTTTTATAGAATTAGGATAAAATATTTTATATTGGACATTTCTACACAATGTCCATTTCCACCTGAAAATAATTCTTTATAAATACATGCATTCTTTGTTCAAGGAAACATCCATATTTGGGACATGGAATTTGTTACCTTTTCGTCTGTTCCATAAAAAATATGAAATTTTTTTGATGCATGATTATTAAAAAAGGATTTTTAAGGTATATACAAATATAAACTCATTATTCCCTAAATAATCATAAAATTTTACCTTTTTCAAAATAAACCTTGATCTCAAAGTAAATGTTTTCTTACCCAATAAATAAAAATTTATTTCCAAATATTTTCTTAAATTTTTTTATAATAAATATTAAAGGTAAAATAAAAATCATTTTAGAGACCTAATTTTTGTCTTTTAAGACTTCGAAATATTTATATATATATTTTCTAAGTTAGGCGCTAAGACGACATGTGATTCTGAGGCTCAGTGTGCCTGAAATTAATTTTATAAAAATATTAAAAATATTTTATACTACGTATGAATAAATTCTTAAAGGGAATGGGATAAATCTTAAAATATTGATTGAATCAGAAATACGAGACCAAATTTGGTTTTGTAATGTGGTGTTTTCCCTAGATGCAACATAAAATATGTCGTCATTGGACATTTGGACCCCCTAGTCATTGGTGGAACTTTAAGTGGATTTATTTAATTATTTATTTAATTAAATAATTAATTTAACCAAAGCTAATGGGATTATAAATATATTTTTATGGATATTTTCCTAGGGTTGGTCTCATAATACTAAAATCACCAGTGATCTCTCCCCTCCTCCTTCCATTTTTCAATCAAACCTAAACGATAATGGAACTGTAGAATCGAGAAGATCTGGACACAAAAAACATAACAACTCCTCTCAAAATAATGGAGGATTTATTCTTTATCAGTGATTGATCTAAAACCCAAGGTAGGAGTTGTTAATTGGTATTAATTATTCCCTTTTGATTGAATGGTTGAGTAGATACATCCCCCTTCATGGATCTATGACAATTGTAGAACTTGTATATGCCTGAGTGGAACCCTCCAACTGGGACGGGCATGGGTCTTCAATGACATAGAGTGGAACCGTCTCGCCAAGCCAGGTATGGGTCCTCTATATACTCTTAATTGAAACTATCCAGATGGGATAGACATGGATCCACAATGACCTAGAGTGGAATACTCTAGCTGGGATGGGTATGTGTCCTCGACTTTCTGAGTGGAACCCTTCTACAGTATCAAGGAATGGGTCCTCGTTGACTCAGAGTGGAACCCTCCAGCAGGACAACGTATTATTCCTTGACCATCTGAGTGGAACCCTCCTGCTGGACTGGGCATGGGTCCTCGACCAATAGATTTGAACCCTTCAGTGGGGCTGGGCATGAATCCTCCATAGTCCATCAGAGTGTAACCCTTCTATTGTTCCTGGGAATGGGTCCTATACCTAGAGTTTGTGGCCCATAAAATGTGGGGAACATTGATAAGGAGTGGTTGGCCTAGATTTTGAATCACAAATAAGTTGAACAATTTCCCCGCTGAGACACATTTTTTTGACGTGGCCACAAACTGTTTGGACAAATCAATGATTCCGAGAGTGGATGGTATCAAGGTGTGGTGAATTATTTCCTTAGATTTGTTTGTTCAGGGAAGAGGTGTGAGATGTTGGGAATCATTGATGGACTTTTGGAACTATTGGTTGCTCATCTTCTTGGGTTGAGCTGTGAGATGGATATCCACCTACACTTTTGGTTGAGATTCTTTGAGTGATCAAATATATATATCTCTTCTATACCCACTACATGAATTTGGTTACTCTATTTCTAAGAGAGGCGAAGAAACACAGGGTATCCCACAATATTTATGTGTCTAGATTTTTATGGTTGGATGAGTCTAATATCATGCTATAGGTGGTGAATGATTTTTAGTTAGTTCATCTATTCCCTGCGTTTATCCCCTTGTGCTTGGACGAGCTTACTTTCACTCTTTCTTAGGTTGATAATTACACTTTCAGGGTTACTTTCATTTATACTGTCTTTTTCTTCCTTTTGTATCTCATACTGATCCACCCTTAGATTTTGGGGTATTCTAATAGGTATGTATATACTCACACCTTCATGGGATTTGACTCCACATGTCGTGTCTTATATAGACGACATAAAGGTTTACCATGAATACAAAGGATCTTAGGGATACTGGGTTCTTGGATCATATACGATGGTTTTGGATTGGGATTCAGGAGTGGGGATCTTTTTTAGTTGTTTACATTTCCAGTTTTTTCAGGTTGGGACAAATTTCTAGTTGGTCATGTATTTTCACCCTTTTCCTTTTAGTTTACACTACTGTACTTTCACACTATTTATAGGTTCATGCTTGTTTGATTTACTTTATAGTTGTGTTGCATATTTTACTCTTTACCTCTACACTATTTCATTGAGTTTGGTATGTATGTGTACATGTACTTAGGAAAAGGTGTCCCCAATTTAGTTATGACTTCGATGTATGTCGCCACCCTATTGCCTATGGATGTGGGCTTGGGGTAGTTACAGCTCTATCCCCATATTGGGTCGGGTCATTATAGATTGGTATAAGAGAAATTTCAATCCTAGGAAAGTTGTTTAAACTTATCCCATTAATAGGATTGGTTGGGTTTAATGAAACAATGTCAAAGTGTCTTGAGTGTGGCTCTCAGGCCAGGGAGTCCAGTGATGGTGTGTCAGCCGATTTATCCATTCACCATAACCTTGACTTTCTGCTTTTCAAATTGCCATACCGAGGAATTTATTGCAGGGATTAGTGGTACATGAATTGTATGGGATTGATTTATTGACTTTCCTTATTTAGTAATCTCTACATTGTTGTTGATATATATATATATATATATATATGTATGTATATATATAGGCTCATATGACCATAGTATTACCTTTTAACATTCAGAAAGCCTCCGTGATGAAAGCCAACCATGATACTAGCTCTGGTTTGTGATGATGATCTGATGAGTGATGAGGCCTATCTTTGGTTCCAACGTATAACTGCCTTCCTACAGGTGGGAAGGAAGTAGCACCTCCCTCTTTTGAGTAGAATATTATCCAAGCAAAGCAGAATGAGGATGTGTGTAGGATTAGCACACTCCATGAGTTCTAGAATCAGATATCATTGAGGTTCCACAGAGATCCAGATCCTCATGTAGTAAAGGATTTCCTTGAGTCATTGGTTCATATATTTAGGGTTTTCAGACCTTGATGGATTAGGTGGTGGAACTAGTAGCCATCCTTTTCCACAGAGTAGATGGGAATTGGTGGAGCCTGGTTACACAGTTGCACGATGAGTCAACACTCTCATGAGATAACTTCCAAAATTTGTTTTATGAGGATCCCTACCCCTCCTTATTATGGTCAGTATAGATATAGGATATTCTATATCTACATTATTGAGGGATTAATGTGGCTAAGTACAACAAAATTTTCACCGACCTTATGTGTTACTCCCTTGACATGATTCGTGATGACTACTTTCAAGCATGGAAGTTTGAGCAGGGACTCTACAGAGATATCTGAGACATCATAGTTCCCTTATATATCCCCACCTATGATGAGGTTCTATAGAGTCCACTAATTATATAGATATTAATGTAAGAGGGATGCTAGATAACTCTATTTGGCAGTTGGCATCATAGAGGTGAGTTTTCAACAGCTACTAGAAGACACTAGGTTACTTGATATTGGCGTAGGAGATCCTTCCTTGATCATACTCAGGTATGTGTTCAGAGGTAGTATAGAAAGATAGGGTATCATTGATAGGAGATTTTCTTTACTTGTTATAGGAGAGGTCAAATTCTATGAGACTACACAACTAGGAATGTAGAACAGCCCAGGAAGATTGCTGATGGACTGCGATGGCATAAGTAGCACCATGATGAGGGATATCCCTAGCTTAGAAATGGTGGTACCTAGGGTATAGATTTGTAATAGGAGTAGGATATTTAGATAGAGTATTATTCTATGAGGTCCTTCCACCACCACCACCTAGCAGCCCACATCAGGCTCAGAGAGCTAGTGGTCAGGGTCACTGACAGTTGCATGCTTTGGATGTCTATGATCCCGCAATGTGAAAGATGATTCGAGATATAGTTTTTTGTATTTTATACCCTTTATTCAGTGTTATTAGGCACAATTTACAATTATTAATTTATCTCTCAACTTATGTTGTAAGAGTTGGAGCTCATAGTTGAGGAAATGGCATAACAGCTTTGTCTTGCAGTTCCTACGAGGAACACTTCTTCTATAACTTTCATCTACTGGCAGTGCGACCTATCATTTGGTGGATAGAGGTTCAAATGGGAACTTTTGGTCATCATGATGGAACCCTATGACATTATATTGGGTATGTATTTTATTTCCATGGTTCAAGACTATATTGAATATGACTAAAGACTAGTCAGATTCCCAAGCACTGATGGGACAAGATTCTACTTTTATGGTGAGAGAGATCTCCTAGAAGGGAAAGTGGGTTTTGTGAGAAGGAGGTTACATCCTATCACCCATCAGTTGGATAGTGTATCCATTTTTGTAGTTGGGTCTTCAAGTATCTAGGTTCCTTCAATTATAGTGAATTAAATGAACATCTTCCCTGATGACGTTTAGGGGATACCTACGAGGTGGTAGATAGAGTTTTGTTGTCAACATTCATTTAGGGATAGCTCTGATATATTCTACAAAAAATTAGATGATGCATACTAAGCTCCATGAGCTACAGTTGTAGTTAGAGGACCTTTATTAGAAAGGTTTCGTCAGACCCAGTGTGTTCCCTGGGGCATCTTTGTTGTTGCAAGTGAAAAAGGTGGATGAGAGGTTGTGGCTTTTCATGGATTATAATGACCAGAACTAGGCCATGATAAAGAAAAATTACCCCATGTCGGGGATTAATGACCGCCTTGATTAGTTTTGAGGTGAGAGATAGTTCTCAAAGATCAATCTTAGGTTCGGATATCACCAGTTGAGTTTTCTCAATACTAATATTCCAAAGATGGCATTGTAATGTCACTATGAACAATATCAGTTCTTAGTAATTCCCTTTGGTTTTAAAAATTCCCCTTCTATGTTTATAGCTTTGTTGAACTATGTTTTCTATCCATACATAGAACATTTTGTTATTGTATTAATTGATGACATACTCATCTACTCTACAATAGAGAATGATAATACAGAGCACTTGAGGATGGTTCAGGACTTTCTTCGAGAGAAAAAACCTTATATGAAACTCTTGAAGTGCTAGTTTTGGATACATCAGGTTCAATTTATGGGGAGTGTCTTTTATGATCATGTTTTAGCTGTGGATATACAAATGATAAATGAAGTTCTTTCTTGGGATCCACCCAAAAGTTTTTCATTGGTGGGGAGATTTTTTGTCTTGGCATGGCACTACAGGAGGTTTGTGGTGAACCTTTCTTGGATAACTGCTGCTTTGACCTCCCTGACACTGAAAGGGAATCCATTTCCTTTTCTAAGAAGATAATAAGGGTCTTTGAGGAGTTAAGGTAGAGGCTGAAGAGTTCTCTTGTTTTGAAAATACGATAGGAGGGCATGGAGTTTGTAGTGTATTTTGATGACTCAAGAGATGGGCTTGGCTACATGTTGATGCACCAATAGGTGGTTATCACATACAGGTCAAAGAAGTTGATACCCCATGAATAGAACTATGTGAATCATGACATATAGATGGTGGAAGTAGTTTTTTACCATATGATTTTGATACACTAATTTCTAGGGTAGTGCTTTGTGGTTTACTCTGACAACCATATTCCCAGGTACGTATTCACTCAGAGAGACCTGAACTTGAGACAACGACATTGGTTGGAGTTTCTATAAGACTATAAATTTGAGATAGTTTATACTTCGGGGAATGTAAATTATATAGTATATTCCCTTAGTAGGAATTCCCAATATCACTTAGTACTGGAAGATTCAGAGTAGTTAGCTTCTATATAGCTCACCCTAGTGGATCTGGTGGGTGTGAATTTTCTTTAGTCGATAGTGTTGACTCGTTCACTTCTCAAGCATGTGAGATAGTTCCAGATAGGAGACTTATATTTTGAGGTCTCATGTGAGTATATATCTATAGGGTACTCACTAGATATATATTTTTATGGAGAGAATCACATCATCTTGTTCTAGGGTAACACTACTACAAATATGGCTTATAATAGCGCTAAAAACGGCCTTTAACAGTGCTAAAAAAGCACTGTTAATCTTGGAAAAGATAAAGGAGGGTCCCCTTTATCAGCGCTAAAAATAGCGCTGATAAAGGGGGAATTTTATCAGCACTAAAAAAAGCACTGATAAAAGTGCCCCTTTATAAGTGCTAAGCAAGCGCAGATAAAGGTAGTATTTATCAGCGCTATTTTCAGCGCTGATAAATGTATAATATATCAGCGCTATTTTGAGCGCTGATAAAAACTACCTTTATCAGTGCTCAAAATAGCACTGATATATTATCCATTTATCAGCGCTTAACTAGCACTGATAAAGGCCAAAGATCCTATCCAAAACCAGAACCTGCACAGAACCTACCCAACACCTACACACATTACAACACCTGCAAAGAGTCCAAAAAAAACCTGCACACAACACACAAAACACCCACACACAAAGCACAAAAGAACAAAAATGATACATACATTTACTTGAAATCACGAATACAAAACAACACACTTCTATATACATTTCAAACAATTTTTAATTTGGTTACAATTACATTTATCCAACAAACAGTTAAAAAACAATGATGTTCCATCCTTTTTGCATCCATCTGCTCTAAAAAATTGTCGTCCATGGCGGCAGTTTCCGAACAAAGCATTCGAACTGAGAAAAAATATTTCACCTACATAATAAAACAAATATTATGTTAGTAATACAATAATGAAATAAATAATGGGGTTGCTAAATGGAATTATACTAGTGAGGAAAAAAACATAAAATAACCAATTAACAAAATTGGTGCACGGTTAGGGGTAATCATCTATAATAATCAAATGGCCCAATGTTTAGTAGAACATGGGCTGTTTAATGATTCGAGGGGGAATAGATAAACCTACAGTTTGGTTCTAAGGTTATGATGGTCTCACATTGATGGTTAATGGTTTGTCAAATAATGTGATGAACTTGTGTAAGGTATGAGTTTTTTGGGTAGTATCTCTATATGGTTGAATAATGGATTGTAAGCCACTCAATGAAACTATACGGATTAGAAGTGTGTGTATATTGATTCCCACATTGTTGGAAAATGATTTATTTTACCCTTAGGCTTAATAATTCACCTAATTAATGAGTGGAATTAACAAATTTTCACTATCAACCATTAAAGCGGGTTACCCTCATATATCCCTCATTCCACTCAACAAAATCCTTTACACGCACTCTCCTCCTTCTCCCTTCCCCCATGGGATATCTCCCTTAATTTTGAGATAAATCAAATATTATCAATTACATTAAAATAGTGGTGGAATATCTTCAACCCTATTATCCTTATCTATTGGATACCAATGACGGGCCTTTTGCAACGACATTAAACCTTAGCTATATACCTATATCCACGGTTTAATACCATGGATATATGTCCCCCATTCCATAAAAAAGAAGCACCCCTGCCCCCTTCCCCAACACACCCCCTACACACTGCCCACCTTCGAGCACACCCCCTACCCCTGTACACTCCCTGCCCCCTAAACACTCCCAGCCCCCTTCCCCAGCACACCCCTGCCCACTGCACTTCCCCCCTGCCCATTGCACACCCCCCTGCCCACCCCCTACATATTTAAAAAGAACCCAGCACACCCCCTACCCCTTACCCCTCCCCCAGAAAACCACCCCTACCCAGCACACCCACAGTTTAATACCGTGGCTATATGTCCCCCCATTCCATAAAAAAAGCACCCCTTCCCCCTTCCCCAACACACCCCCTACACACTGCCCACCCTCGAGCACGCCCTCTACCCCTGCACACTCCCTGCCCCCTGAACACCCCCTCCCCCCTTCCCCATCACACCCCTGCCCACTACACTTCCCCCCTGCCCATTGCACACCCCTACCCACCCCCTACATATTTCAAAAGAACCCATCACACCCCCTACCCCTTCCCCTACCACTTTTCCCCTTCCCCCTCCCTAGAAAACCACCCCTGCCCTCTCACCCTGTCCCCTGCACATCATAAAGAAAATACCTTATATTGAAATTGTGCACAATTTACATTATACACATCATATATATCAACACATTCTCATGTACTTTCATTCAATGTAAATACACATATATAGACTCTCTACATCTCATAAGAAAACCCTCTTTAAAATTCACAAACACATTAAATCCATTTGAAAACACCAATCACACAACTTTCTCATTTCTTCAAACACATTTAAAGGACTTAAGCATGAAAATCCACAAGAAATACAACTGCATTCATTTTAAAAATAAATTTCAAGTATATACACACCCCAAATTACTTTGATAACACATTTTTAACCACACAAACATTTCATATAGTACACTTAACAAGCAAATACAACATAATAAAATTATCATATAATGTAAAAGCATGGAATCACCTACATAAAGCATGGAATCTTCCGAAATCTGCTGGAAAACATAAAACCACACCTCCACAATACCTTAATAAGGACTGATTAAACATTAATATTGAATATATTAATGGAAACCCATGTTTAACTTGTGGTATTCCATGAGTTTAACATCCCACAAGGATAGAGGGTCATGATTTATTGTATTACAGAGATGTAAGACCTGGGTGGATCAAAACACTTATAAAGGTGGATCAGGTAGGTACATCTCTAGGAGAGAGCACCTGGAATGTTTAGCTGATAGATGGATAAAAACGCCCAATGAGGTTTGACCCAAGTGTGATGCATCCCATAAAGGTAAGGTTTCTCATTTTGAAGACTTATTTGGATGCCACTAAGGGAAATACAAGAGGGAGAATAAGCGAAGGTGTACCCCAGTGAGGGGGTCACCATGGTTTACCATTGGTTGGGATTTAACCTCATGGAGGCTTCCTACGTACCCTATTTAGAATACAAGGATCAAAACCCATATATTTAAAATAGGTATGTTGTGGTTATTACCCATGGTTAGCTTCCCTTCACACTAGGAATACTCTTGGTTGGATGATTATGGGTTTTGTGGGGCTTATGCATTGTCATATTCCCAGGTTCTTCCAATAGTAGCAATGGGATGAATGGGACACACATGCTAAGATGGACCATGTGAATGGTGTGAACCTTGTAAAGAGGCACGAGGCACAAAAAACATGTGGAGCTGTCTATAAACATTATTTATGGTGGCCATGGGGCTTATCAGACTCCCCATACCTTCCATAAACACCTCAAAACATCACGAGGACCAGATTCTACATGATGGTGCATCACTGGGTAGATTCTTTTGATGATGTACTGGTTGTTTGAGCTTGGATTTCATCTTAACCAGCCTTTCCCTTACTTGAATTATCCTGGGACACATATTTTGGTTCCAAAAAATCTCTCAACGATACTGATTATCTCATGAATCTACCTAGAAATAATTATTCAAGTCAAACAACAACACATGTGCTCAAATACAAGTTCAAACAAATGAGATATAGAAAATGGATTTTGTTGATCCTCGGTGGTTTCGTCGTTCACCCCATATGCACTACACACCATCATTCCTTACTTCAATACTGATTTGTTCAAAGATCAATAATATGAATCCGGGGATAGAAAACATTGAGTAATAAATTAACATTTCAATACATCGGAGCATTCTCAATTCACCAAAGAAGGTTGGAGGATAATCAATGATCATATATAGATAACATAAGAGGTAGGAATTCACCTTTATCCTATTTGTGTACAATCTTCCATCAGGTATGTTGCCCATTCGTTTCTAAACACATGTATATCATATTCTGAATATGATTTTTTGCGACAGTCATAGTAGTACTGAAAAAATATAAATACAAAAAGGATTAATAAATATTTTAAATGAACTCATAATTATTTTCGAAAATACCTCATCAGGGATGCTAGTTTGTTGATGAAATACAATCTCTTTCATAAATTTACAAACATAATAACCACAATCCTTTCTGTTTGTTTGTTTTGGACACTACAGAAACATCGACAACAATAAGTAATTTGTTTTGATATGTGTTTGGATATTGCAATGTTATTATATATACCCGAATACTTTTCTAGTTGTAGATCTTGTAGGAATGCTCATCCTTATGCCTTGGATTCATTCCATGCATTAGACGATATTGATGAACCGCCCTATCATAACAGAATCCTCATTAAAGGATAACATAAATTATATAACTAGATGTTTAGTTTTAAAATGTTGGATCTAGTGTATTACAAATTAACAAACGCCATCATGCGTGGTCGGTTTGTTGGATATCCATGCGTTGAATCCAGAAAATAAATCGTTAGAGTATCCAAATTGACTGAAATCAACATCCAATGCTCCCTAAAAATAAAAAAAGGAATAAGTAAAGAAAGAAATGAAAATATATTTTATATGATTAAATTGTAGAGTTTTACCCCTGCATCGTTGGTATTAAAAAGAGTCTGTCATCCGTAATTTTGTTTTCAAACGATTTGAGCAGGGATGACATTGTTGCAGCCTCTTTAACAGAATCTATTTCTTCTTTTGAAGATGTGGTGTGAGGACTAACAAGTCCAAATTTTTGTTCATGGGGAAATAACTTCAATTGTTTTTCATATATATGTCTGCGACAAATATAAAATGTATTTAGTCAAAATTATCAGAGTATATCAGCTTTTGTAAAATCAAATCATGAAAACTTACCTCATGTATACATTTACAACTGAGGTGCCTAGCCATTCATACGTGAGGTGTTCATTTAAATTTTTGGCACTAATGAAATCTGATATCTCCTCTCCATACATATCTTTTTCAAAATCAACTATGTGAGTACTTCCGTCTTTCAACTTTGTATCCACATGAGCCTGCAATGATATTAACTATGGATATAGAACGGGTAGGGTGAATGTGCTCTCAGTAGACCGTTTCAATCATTTGGTTGATCCTTGAGATATTTTTGAGCTGATATTTCATTTCACCCCTCAGTCTTTGTCATTCTTTAATAACAGTCATCAGTTCAGACTTTTTTCATTAAATGTTAAAGGTCCAGCTTGAAAAATAAATTAGAAATGAATACCTTTTTGTCGACATATTTTTTTACAAGAACTGTCGGCCATGCGATGAATGTTCCAATAGCTTGTTCACCCATATGAATGTCGTCATCGTCATTTGGAACAGGTAGATCGACACTCGGCTCATTAGCTACGTTAATTGACACTCTAAGATGATCTTTTGGAAGCTGTCTGTTGTGTAGCATTTCGTTTTGCGTATTGAACACCGTATAACTCGCTACAAGGAGATAGGTGGGAGTTGATAAATATAAATCACAGTCATTTTCACCATATGGAATATTAGTACAGGAAAGGTATCAGTGTGTATGTAAATCAAATTTCATAGAAAAAATTATTAAAACATTGATTACCTCATCTAAGTCAGGTTTTTTAGGGGAATGGCTCGCCTCAAAGCTGGTGGGGGGTAGGGCGAGATCGTCACTCATGGGTTGTTGTTGAGTTGTTTCTTCTCTTCACCTCTCCCCCATCAATTTTTCTATCATCTCTCTCTAGAATTGTAATTCTTCTTGAAAAATAGATAATTGTACTTGCAGATTTTCCATTTCTTCATTTTGATCCCCCACTTGTTTTTGTTTTTGAAAATATGTTCGGGGTGTCACCCCAAAACCCATACCTCTGACGTGACCATAATTTTCTGGCTGATTCAAGGCTGCTGAAAGTATTTCTGCATCTGGTGCAGTTGTTGTTGATTATTGTGACTATTTCAGAAAGAAAATATAGAAAAATAAGTTTCTATTGTAATGTAATAGATATTTAAGGCAAGTCAAATTTATATTATGTCATACTTACACGTATTTCCTACACTTTATGTGTGTTTTCATCTATCAATGTCCCCTATCTATTTACATGAGCCTCCTTCTATAGAACATGGCATGGCATGGATATGGATTTCAATTTCGATTCATCAATCTACATATAAATAGAGAAACATGGTTATGGTGTTGTTTTATGTCACATACTAGTAGTAGGGTAGATTTAATAGACATACCAATTTTTTCTCAAGTTCAACGTGCCCCATCCTTGCTTTACGGTAAGGGTACACTGGTTCTGTTGCGCGTTTTTTATTTTCAGCACTCAGTAGCTGTTTCATAAATAAATAATGGTCAATCAGAGTGATGAATATACGCAAACGTCAAACAACGTATTACCCCACACAATGTACCTGAAAAGTATGCTCCCCATGATGGTTTCTAAACGCATCCCATGCTCCTTGGGATATCAAGTGTGCGTAAAGAGGAGGTGGGTGCATCTTGATTTTCCCTTCTGCATCTTTAAGATGATATTTCGTTAAAATTGTGCGGAAACCTCTATGAATCCTTCCTGCAAATCTTAAGACATATTCCTTGTGCGGGACATCTACTATAAATGCACTCTGCAATGGATGATGAAGAGTAAGTCAATATTTTGGTATTTTATTTTATTTTAATAAATTAAAAAAATGATATCATAGTCTTACTATAATCTCTTCCCACATTAGTGTCTTCATCTCGGTGACAACATGGTACCACGACTGTACATCAATTGGCACGCATTGCCGAGTGACGATTCCAATGTAGCTACTAAAGATGGCTCTGTTGGGGTTAACATATTGGCCTCGCTTATTCCACCCCACCTCAAATTTGATGCCTTTTGCTTTTGACTTAAGGATTTCGGCCAACACTGTCAAACTACGATGCTTTTGTTTTTTTTGTGCTTTCAGGGTTTCATTTCCTACCATTTCCTCAGAAGTAGCATCAATATCTTCCCCCGGAGCGCTAGCATTAGCAATGGGACCAACAACAACAGGTTGAGAAACCTGTTGTATCTTAGCATTGGGACCAACAACAACAGGTTGAGAAACCTGTTGTTGCTCTACACTAGGACCACCAGCATCCGGTTGAGAAACCTATTTTTGCTCTGCAGTGGGACCACCAGCTACTGGTTGAGAGACCTTTTGTGCCTCGGGATTGGGCGCATCAGCAGGTACAGAAGTCATTATCTGTAGAAGTGGTTTAATATTTAATTTAGATTACATAAAAACAGTAGTGAACAGATAATAACATAACGTAACACAATGTATGTTACAATAAACAAATAACCCGATTATTGTACTCTATTTTTTTTCTTTAAAGGATGAAGTGATTTGACTCCTCTATCGACTATATAAATTCCTTCATTGTGGTCTCCTCTGACATACAAAACGCCGTCTACATTTGGATCGCTGTGAAATGATTGTGAAGTCCCTATAAAAGGGTGTACCACCGTTGAAATTTCATCTAACCCTTCAGTTGTTTTGGTCAATAACAGAACAATTGACCAATTTCTGTTTGCGGGGTCTGGAACATAAAATACTTGTACTACCTGTGATGCCATTATAAATGGTTTGTCTTTCTCTCCTTCCTTACTGAAATAAAATTTCACGAATCCTAATTCATCTATTTTAATAGCACTCCTATTATAAACCCACTTGCATTGAAAAATCAGCACTTTGAATTTCGTATAATCCAACTCCCAAATTCGTTTGATGATGCCCAAGTATGACATATTTGCATAAAATGGATTTTTGTCCTTACCACCGGAAACATGCATCACCTCATCCACAAGTGTAACCCCACTATTCTGCATGGAACTGTCTTCATCATGTTCATTAGTATAGAATGTATAACCATTAATTGCATAATCATTTTAAGATAATATGTACACACTTGCTCCTCCGGCCATCCATCGTAGTTGTTCTGAAATTGAGTCTGGATTTTCATCTAACTGCTTAAAAATATGGTCTCGAAACCATCCTATAAACTATCGATTATGTGTATTTGATATCCATTTTTCATCCCTAGAAGGATTCATACGCTTAAGAATTTATTTGTGGGTTTGAACATATGGGTCGATGTCAAAACTGTTATGCAAAACGTAAAGGTGGGCCTGCTCCTGATCTGTAATATTGATTGTGACAACCTCTCTTCCAAAAATTCCTTCACCCTCAAGCCACTCAGTGTGACGAGATTTCGGTTGGCCAACGATTTCCACACCAGATAGGTATTCGGTACAAAATTCAACAGCTTCCTCAACAATATATTGCTCTGCAATACAACCCTCTGGCCGACTTCGGTTTTTGACATCCCCTTTCAAAATCATAATATACCGTTCAATGGGGTACATCCATCTATAATGTACATGACCACATATTCGAATCTCTGTCATCAAATGAACCATCAAATGAACCATTATATTGAAAAATGTCGGCGGGAAGAACATTTCCAATTCACATAATATGATGGAAATTTCTCTTTCCATAGTTGGCAATTTCGCCGGGTTTATAACTTTGCTGCATATATCGTTGAAGAAGAAACAAATCTTCGTTAATGTATGGCAGACATTCTTGGGAAAAATGAAATGTAAAGCTATAGGAATTAGATCTTGCATCAAAACATGGAAGTCATGTGATTTCATACCCTTTAATTTTAAATCTCCCATTGACATGATGTTCTTGATATTTTATGAATTCCCCTTTAGAACTTTACGTCATTCAAGAAGTTGCAAAACTGATATCTCTCCTGCCTGGAAAGAGTGTAAGCAGCAGGAGGAAGAAATGTTCATTTTCCACCCTTCACTAGTGTCAAATCTTCTCGTATTCCCATATCAACCATGTCCAATCTAGCCTTAATTCCATCCTTTGTTTTGTTGGGTGCATTTAGGAACGTGCTGATGACACTATAACATACATTTTTTTCCACATGCATAACATCAAGAAAATGTCTGACATACAGACAATTCCGGTATGGTAATTCAAAAAAAAAACTGATCTCTTTTTCCAACGAGTTTTCGTAAGGTTTTTCGAAAATGGTTTACCAAAATCAGTGTCCAAATCTTTTACTTTATCAAACAATTGACCACCTGTTAGTGGAGACGGTGCTGTACATTCCTCTGAACTTCCGTCGAATGATGTCGTCCAGGATCAGTACTTATGTTGTCGGGGTAGAAATATGCGATGTCCTAGAAACACGGTTTTCGATGAATGTTTCAACCTAATTTACTGTGTACCTTGTT
Organism: Viscum album; assembly: GCA_963277665.1. Taxonomy (NCBI): domain Eukaryota; kingdom Viridiplantae; phylum Streptophyta; class Magnoliopsida; order Santalales; family Viscaceae; genus Viscum; species Viscum album. Next base: position 714,596,991 of record OY728128.1, on the reverse strand, counting down.
CGCAAACGAGACACCCTTGAGTTCCTTTAATGATATATCCTGACAAATTTCCAAAAGCATGAAAGTCATTTATCGTCCTGTACAACATGGCTTTCAAAGTGAACTGTTCATTTTTGTAAGCATCATACATCATAACTGTAGATACCCGAAGCTTAACGTACAAGGAAATTACATTACTTTTGAAGAATACTTATTACATAAAAAAAACACACACACAAGGACCGTAATAGTTTAGTGTCTTTGGAAACTCGGAACGTAATCTTCTAATCATGGTGAAGGATCTTCAACATCTCCCATAAAGATCTTCCCTTTTTTTTCTTAACTAAAACCTTTCTTTATATCCTGGGGAAAAGAAAAAATAAAAGGGTGAGCTCAAATGCTCAGTAAGGGTAAAAAAAAGAAAAATCAATCACATCATATTCATAAGAACATAACATTTTGGAAGTCTTAACCTGTAAAAGAGATCATAATATCATAACATGGGATAAATCATAGTAGTGAAATGAAATCCCAATAATCATAACTTAAAACATGAAACTTTGTGGCATACACACATAATCATAGAGAATCATTTCTTATTAGTCAAGACTCATCACCATGACTATCTTAGTGGACAAAGTCCATTTCTGAACGGAGTCACCCTCGTGTCAGTCCTGTTTCACTGAACCGGTATAACCTACAATTCCATCCATGTCTATCTGATGAGATATAAAATCTTTACCCAATTCAATGGAGGGATATATAGGTCCCACCCATCTCATAATGATACCATTCTTATGTGTGCCACAAAATCATAAATCATACATCATTGCATAACCCATGTAATAAAAATGGGATTATTAAACACGATGACCTCATAAAACAATTTATATAAGATAAATGAATTCATAAAAATAATTCCATCACAACATAATCAAATTAATGTAATAATAGGGATAGAAACAGAACCCTTTATTATCTTAGATGGAAAATAATTTTGATAAAACTCTTGAACTCCATTCTTGAGGAAAATATCCTTTCTACTTAAAAAACATTTTCCTTTCATAACATGTCATAAATTTTTAAACTAAAAGAAGTTGATTAAAAATAAACTTGAAAACTTGTAAATTAAGCTTCTTGGAAATAATTTTTTAAAAATCCATTCATGCCGTATAATTTAAAAAAACATTCTTCGTACTTTTGTCGGAAAAGTCAAAAAGTACCTCGTACGAAAAACGACAAAAGATTCCTTTTATATCCTTTAATAAAAACTCACCGAAGGGTAAAATTGGATATAAACTATTTTAGAAGGATATAAATATTACATATTGAGGAAACATGGATGTGGATGATAAAATACACCCCAGTAAATGCCAAAGTATAAACAATCTCGGATAAAAATGAGATTGCGATATTTCCCTTACCTTAGGTCCGATTTGCTTCGTAAGTGTCCGAACCTCCTGTATAATGATTTAAATAATGTCATTGACTTATTACAGAATCATATTAATTGTTATGATATCATATATGGTTCACTTATGACTTTATATTACCCGTTCTTTTGTAAATTCCATATTAAAGAGCGTTTTGGGTAAAATTGTTTCATTTGTCGTCCGTGTTTTGACTTGTAATTATTCATATGATTACTTAGATCATTATTACTTAATTCCAGAATATAAAACATGATTTATATATAATATATATTCAGAATATACATATATATAATAAATCAGTAAATGGAAAGAAATACACCGTTCATGGAGACGGTAGGCTATACGTACGCATGAACGCTGTTTTCGTTTCCTTATTGAGTTGAATGGAATTAAGTAGATGACATACATATATACACACATAAATCCTGTATCATTATTATGTCATATATTTCATTATTACTTATTATATATACTTTATAATTATTCATGAATGGTTAAAGTGGAGAATGAATCTCATCGCGTCGCGGAGACGGTAGTCCGTACGTACGCACGAGCGATGATATTGTTCCCATGGTCGTGGAATTGTGTTGAAGTGTATGTATACTATTTAAGTATCAATATCACTTTATAATAGTCATATATAGTTACTCATTACACCATTATACCCATCCAATTATGTTGGTGGCGGAAAATAGATTACACCACGGCGTGGAGACGGTATTCCGTACATACGCACGCGCGGTGATTTCCTTTTTCCGTAGGATGGATAGAAGGTTAATTAGAGTTGTTTCATATTTATAATAACATATCAGTATATAATAAATACTTATGTTATTACTTTATCATGAAACAACTAAATAAGAAGAAGTTGAATAAGAAAGAAATTGAAAAAGATCGGTAATGGATATTACGTCTTTTTGACGCGCCTTCACTTAACCTCCACTTAAAGAACTAAGGATGGTATTTGAAGAAGACCAAGACCTCTAGGATGATACTAGGGAAGTGGAGAATTGATTTTGGCAGGGGTTGGCCAAGCTTGAATGCTCAAATTGGTGTGAGGAGGAGAGGGAGGAGGTGCCCTTTTATAAGGGAGGAGAGGGGCACCTTAGGAAAATCTCAAAATATTATTTTATATTAAGGTCAAATTCGGTTTATAATGGTTCCAAAGGGTCTTATTTCGAAGATAAAGTGGGGAAGGGTCGAAATCCTCTCATCCAATAGGATTTAGACAAGTTTAGGTTATTATTTTAACCTTATAAATTAGATTTAACTCTCAGTTAAATAATTTAACTTTTACCGTGTCTTTTTGTTTTCTTACACTATATGGTTAATAAACTTACCATAACAAGCCAAACGAACCCAAAGATGTTTATTATTAATATATCTATCCTTATCTAAGTCATTTTTTCTAACCTTAGATTTTTAAGAATTAAATAAAAATTAATAATATAATATTTGTTTTAAAAACAAATTTATGTCAATTTTGACACTATTTGGTACATGATTTTTATGAAATTCATAACAGAATTATTAGTTCAAAAAAAGTTACTTACATAAACAATAAGATGTCATATTAACCTAGAAAATTAGTGTAAGTCATAAAAAGTCTCAAATTACATTTATTTTGGCATTTATAACATCAATTATGTCAATATTTCATTAATAAGACAATTACTGCATCATCTTTGTGTCATAATAAATGATAATTATTTAATCTATAAAAATTCTAAATAAATTAATATGATGTAGATAATTGTATTATCTTTCTGGAGACTATTAAGGTTCGATGTTTTATGAATTTTATCACTAAATTAAAATTATTATACTTATAAGATTTAAGAAAATGACATGTTGTCACATTCTTTGGTTTTAATAATAATTAAATTATTTTGATGGAAAAAAGTCCATAAAATGAATATAATACGACCCTTAGGTTATATGGGTCTACTTTTAACCATCAAATAGGATTTTTCCAAGTGTTAGGGTAATTTTATAATCTTATATTTACCCTTAATTACCTGATTTACCTTTAACTATAGTAAATAAAATTTACCGTAGTTACTATTCACAATGCCCAAAAATAAAAAGTAGCTTATTAACATAATTTGGACCCACTGATTCCAAATATGGAATCCATTTTTCCAAATTCAATGCACAAAAGATGCAGAAATTAAATTAAAATTAATCCCATTGTCGAAAGAAAACAGGTTTTTCTTTAAAACATTGCAAAAGATTGAATTGATTTAACCTACGAATTCAAGGTAAAATCAATGCTAATGACATACACTATATTAAATGGTAAAAATATATTCTATTTATACTTTAAAACCATTCAATATTATAATTTAACCACATAATATATTACGATGAAAAACGTTGTTTTTAATTAAAATATAGCGTGTTTTTACTATTCATTAAAATATGAAAGTTATCGGAAAAATATCAAAACTTTATCTAATGTAAATTTTTATATCCTGATTCAAAAGAAGAATTTTATATTTTCAAATTGAACTTATAAACATTTCAAAAACTAGATTTATAGTGGGTGCGCCATCAAAAGGCGACAAAACTGCATTTTTTGAAAAATTCTTATTTTACCCGAAAAATTTATTTTGTTCTTATACCATGTTCTAGAAATGTTTAAGATGAATAATAATGTTATAAAATTAAAAATTTAGTTAAAACTATTCATAACGGCTAGTTTTAATAATATTTTAATAGCATATCACTGTTTAGTGAAACTCGGTATTGCGTACGACGCAAGCTATCGAGGAAGGTCGCGATTGCGTGTAATGCAAGGAAAGTCAAGGATGCGTGTTGTGAAAGCTCCTTTTGGTGTAGCGTACAACACAAGACATTAATGAAAATAATATTTTTCATAAAATCTCGGGGTGTTACAGTAACACCTGAATCCCACAATATTTTATAATCCTCGATCAATGGGGCCAAATAAACATCAATATCATTACCTGATTGTTTTGGTACTGATATAAGCATATATAACATGATGTATTTTCGTTTCATGCATAACCATGGTGGTAAATTATAATTTACCAACATAACCATCCATGTACTGTGACTGCTACTTTGAAAACCAAAATTATTCACCCCATCTGTAGATAACGCCAGACGAAGGTTTCTCGGCTTGTTCCCAAATTCAGGATACTCGTGATCAATTCTCTTCCACTGAGGAGAGTCTGTAGGGTGACGTAGTTTCCCATCTTTAATTCTTGTATCTGCATGCCATGTCAATTGTCCTGCAGTCTCCTCACTTCCATATAGGCATCTAAACCTAGGAATGATTGGAAATTACCATACAACTTTCGTAGGACTAGAATCATCTTTCTTGTATCATGAAGCACCACAATTTGGGCATTCTTTAAGTGATTTGTGGTCCTTGCGAAACAATATACAGTCATTCGGGAAAGCATGTATTCTTTCAGAGATCATACCCATCGATCGTAGCATTCGTTTGGCATCATATGTTCGGCTTGAGAGTTCATTATCTTCTGGGAGCATGTCATTCAGGAGAGCAAGTAGTTCCGTAAAACTGGCGTCACTCCTCCCATTGCCTTCTTTCAAATTATACAGCTTCAATACGGCTGAAAATGCTGTATATTTAGTGCAACCAGCATACAATGGCATTTTTTCACAACTCTTTAACTTCTCAAACAATTTTGGGAAATCACAAAGTTCATCTTCAACTGTCCTTTTCATTTCCTCAATACGATCTTCATCATTGTTCACATCTGTAATCACACCCTCCATATGATCATCTTCACTGTTCACGCTTCTAATCATATCAGATGATCTATAAAATGTCGTGTTCTCTAATTCACTACCTACATTGGTTTTTTCCCCGTGTTTATTCCAACATGTATAACTTCGATCTATTCCGTGATAGATCAGGTGTTCTTCTAACTCCTATGGACTAATTTGTCTTGAATAACAACAACGTAAACACGGAAAAAGGATTTGAGAAGGGTCACATACATGATCTTATGCAAAATTGATAAACTATTTCACACCATCTTCATACTCTTTTGTCAACTGATTGGAATTCATCCATTCTTTATTCATATTCATCCTCTTTATGGGTTCAATCTCGATAACTTTCCTAATATTATGTTTTAATTAATCAGGTAGCATTGTTTGGGTTTTATAAAAACAAATCATGGTACAAATGCCTTTAAACACATGTGAAATCCATATACATGGTGTGTCCAATAGGGTGAACATCGTGTATGTATACGATACATGATTTAATCTGACATATATCAAATTTATTCCAAGTGAGTATTACAAAGACTGAATGATGCCTTAGAAAATACATGACATGCGAACAAGAGGAAACCAATGAGTAACAGGAGAAAACAGTAATAAATATGATGCTATCTTAATGTACTCAAGGTGATGATAAGATGTTGGTCAAGATAAACTATGGGTTGGGAGTACACTAATATTTAATTGAAAAAAACTACTAAAAACTGATCCCGAAAAGGATGAAATATCCTATTCATCAAGTCCCTTAATACAACCAATTCATTAGTTAAACAAAAAATCATCGCTAAAAAATCATACAGGCCATAACTACTCCTCAAAGTAGTCCATGGTAGGTCCATCGATGTCCAAATCATCTAATGGTATCCTAATGTCAAATCTATCTTGGATAAGATCATAGAACCTCATAGATGATCAATGTGACTATCAATGCATGGATGAGGATACATATTCATGACTCTCATCACGTTCAATATCCAATAGTCCAACAAAAGAATAAATACCAATCAACCATCTATTTTAGAGAACTATAAAACCCCATGGTAAAGTACTATGCCATATAAAACCATTATATTCTATATCATCAAATTGTAATTCAAACAACTGATGCCCTTTTGGTGTTATTTTAGAAATTGTGATAGAAATTGAATTTTCTCCCAAAACTAACAAGATTATAAAGTTTATCTCTTTATTAAGAAGTAAATTTTATACCTCATCAGTGAAGAAATCCTAAAAATGAACTACCATTGGGGAAAAAGAATCCTACAACATTCTAGAAACATCTATAATATGCCTGACTATTTGAGCCATTAGGGTACAGTAAATATATAATTATAACATGCTATTTAAAATGAAATGTGGAAATAGGAAATCATACAGACTCCTGATAAACCCATAATACAAAACATATCACCTAGTATGTCTGTCACATATAAAAATAAATAAATTAGAAAAAAACATTGAGGATCTACTTCAATCCCCAAATTCCAACTTATCCCATCTCTAAATAGTATCAGAGCTAACCCATTCAATCATGATACACTACTAGAAATAGCATATTTCCCAACGGTTCAGAACCGTTGGGATAGGCTACATGTCACAAATGACTCATAGAATGTTGTCCTAAAGTTTCAACAGAATCTGAATGCATTTGGTTAGTTTTCCATATGCCAGTATTTGTTTTCAATTAAAATGTTATCCATTTCAAATAAATCTTAGACACTTCAATTGTTGGTGGTCACACCAGGCCTCAGATTGAGGCGGGGTTGACACTTCAAAGCATAAAGGTACTATTAAATACTTACATTGGTCAACTTGTTTTGGAAATTGTTTATCTTCATCTGTGCCTTGTACTTGCACCCATAAATTTGAAGGTGAGTATGCATACACGAAAGTTGACCTTCTTAGAGAAGAGTTTCTGGAAGAGTATAAGAGACATGAAGCAATGAATATCATTTGAGTGTTAGAGAAAATGTGGTTGCTACAAATAATGTGGAAATCGGCTTGTGCAACACGACCTAAGTTACAACTTGCAGGTATTGTAATTTATTTTTTTCTGGAGGATTTCAGTGTAAATGCATTTTGGAATGATCATTGCTATTCATTCTCTTTTTGGTTCTTTTTACATCTGAGGGGAAAGGGAGGGGTATGCAGACATTGGAGGAGATGTCGGAGGGTGATTTTGTGTGTGAATATGTTGGAGAAATGGCCTCTTTTCCCTTCAAGCTCCCCAAACCCCGATCACCATCGGGGTTCAGGGAGCTTGAAGGGTGAAGAGGCCATTTGGTTAGATGTTAGATACTATGGAAATTTTGAAAAAATATAGGATGTAATTTCCCATAAAGTCACCCTTCGACATATCCTCCAATATCTGTAAACCCCACCCTTTCCCCTCGGCTGTCAAAAAAACCTAAAAGACAATGAATAGAAATGATCATTCAAAATGCATTTACACTGAAACCCTCGAGAAAAAAATAAAGTACAATACTTGCAAGTTGTAACTTAGGCCGCGTTGCACAAGACGATTGGCACATTGTTTTTAGAAACCACATTTGCTCCAACACTCTAATGATCTTCATTGCTTCATGCCTCTTATACTCTTCCAAAAACTCTTATCTAAGAAGGCCAACTATCGTGTACGCATACTCACCTTCAAATTCATGGGTGCAAGTACAAGGCACGAATGAAGATGAAAAATTTCTAAAACAAGTTGACCAACATGAATCATCCTGAATTGAAGTAAGATATAAATTCACATGGACGTTCTTAAAGATATGCTTTTGATGTATATAGTGAAAGGGTGGTGGATGTTCATTTTTGATGTTGTTCGTCTACGAGACTTTCACCTTCTCTTCTCCTCTCTCTATGTCTTGGACATCATGCAATAGCCTTATATCATGTGGGGTAAATTGAGGTTGCTGAGAAACTATGGAACCACATGATCTTTCATGTCCAGTGCCCTCAGGATTGTTTTTCTAATCAAGCTGCCTCTGATCATTAGTTGCATGTAAAGGTGGTGCGGCAGCCTCCATGATAGATTGGAAGTTGACCAATCCATTTGATGAACAAGATGGGATGCTAAATATGACATTAAGAGCATCCAATACAGGAAATTGTTCTAATGATTCGGCGAGTGAGGCTACATTTAAAGATATTTCCTGTGTTTCATCAAGCGAGTCAGTTCCTAGTTCCAAAAAGCATTCAAAAACATCACTCATTAGTTTCCTCAAGGATAAAATTGGGTTCATGGCTTTGTATGATCAAAGAGATCTATCCTCTTCTGCTTTTACAACCTATGTGGTGTATGTTTCAAATTCATCCAGGAAAAACGAACAAATGTGGTGAGTTGTAAGCCACATATATTTGATGTTTTGAAATGTTAATTATGTTTTGAAAATGGGTTCAATCTTTGAGGAAAAGTTGAATTGTCTTTGATTCATGTATGGATGATGGATTGACATCCATTCCAAGTGGTTTTGATGGAAAGGATGGATGATAACATTGGTTGGTGTTCTCATGGATGTCTAAGATCGGTAAGTTTGAAAACATGTTGGGTATGTTGTGGAGTTTTAGTTGGGGTTCTAGTGGTTCTTTCCCGATGATGGAGGTGTTAAACATCAGATGGTGGTGTTTGTGAGCTAAAGCGTATAGTGGGGAGCACCATAGAAATTAAGTAGTCGGTTGATGACATGATCGGCGTTTTGAATTAGATAGTCTTGGGTAAAATACATCTTGGTGTTTAGATCAGTTGAGTACATTGAGATGAAGGTTGTGGTTGGGTTTTGTTATGGGTTTTTGGGGGCAATGTAAGTATTTAATGGTACCTTTATGTTTTTCATAATGAATAATTAGTAGGTCACATTTGCTTGTTTGATTTACTGGTTTTTCAATTAAAATAAAGTCCATTTTAAACTATAAAGAGACACTTCGAGTGGACAACCCTACCCCCACCCCACACAGCCCTACCCCCACCTGTACACCCTCCCCCACCCCAAACAGCCCTACCCCCACCCCATTTGGAAAACCCAGCCCCCTCCCCCAACCTACCTAGACATCCCCTCCCCCACCCCACTTGGACAGCCCTACCCCCACCCCACTTGGAAAGCTCTACCCCCACCCCACACCCACCCCACTTGGACAACCCTACCCCACCCCACATGGACAACCCAACCCCCACCCCCACCCCACTTGGATAGCTCTACCCCCACCCCACTTGGACAACCCATCCCCCCCCACCCCACTTGGACAACCCTACCCCCACCCCACTTGGAAAACCCAGCCCCCCCACCCCACCTAGACAACCCTAACTGTATTTATGGATAACCAATGAAATCAAGTCAATAGAATTTAAATTTAAAATAAATAATGGATAAAATAACTCAGAATCATATTGACCTCTTCAATATCGACCATAATTATTCAATACAGATAAATCACAACAAAACCACAACCTAAAATGATATATTTATTGTGTTTATAAGGGAATCATAATACACAATAAATTGTAGAAAAATGGAATGAAAAAATATAAAATAAATGAAGGCACACCTACCGATTTAGAATGGAAGAACAAAAATTTATTGAATCAAAGATAGATGTCCCATTGGAAATTAGAGTTAGCACCCTATAGAACAGGTTGGGAAGTAGGGTTTGAACCATAAACAAAACTTATATATGCCTTATTTTTGTAAGGGGATCATAATACACACTAGATTGCACCAAAATAGAATGAAAAAATCTAAAATAAATTAACACAAATGAACCGATTTAAACTGGAAGAACAAATCTAAAATAAATGAACTCACACATACCGATTTAAACGGGAAGAAAAAATCATTGGAAAACAGACCTGTTGTGTTGGGAAGTAGCATTTGCGTCGTGATTTAGAGGCAAACCTTCCAAACGGTTTAGGTTTAGGGAAAAAATTTCGAGAGGGTTTGTCCAGGTCTCGGTTAGGGAAAATTTTTCGAGATGTCTGGAGTTGCAGATCGATGATATTTAGGGATTTTCTTTCCCAATGGTTTTAAAAAACCATTGGGAAAGTTTCCCAACCTCTAAATACCATATATACCAACGGTTCTACAGAACTGTTGGTATAGGAGTCTTCATCTTTCCCAACGGTTTCACTAAACTATTCGGAAAACTCTTTTTTACCAATTTTTCATAACGGTTTAATCAAACTGTTGGGAAAACATGATTTTTACAGATTTTTACCTATGGTTTATGAAAACCGTTGGTAAAGATTACATATACCAATGGTTTCAAAGAACCGTTGGTATACAAGCATTGGGAAAAGCATGTTTCCAGTAGTGCTACATCAGTAATATTACCAACATTAACCAACAATTAGTAATGTATACATGGGTACCCAAGTTACATGGTATCTTGAGTAGGGTTTTATTAAATCTCATTAGGGATCAACTAAAATAAACCTATATATAAATAATAATTGTAGTGTATGTACATGTGACATGATCTTTAGAGTATATGAAAACTACAAAAGACAAAATAAAATAACCTCCATTGATCATATAAATCTATTGTGACTACTAATATTTATTATTTATTTATATTTTGGTACTAAAATTACTATTTTCTTGGAAGATAACCATGACAACCCATACAATCCTGATTCCATATAGTAGTATGCATAAATCCTAGAACCTTGGAAATTTTAGTAAGCATCATGATTATAATAGGAAACATTCCAATCTATAAGACGTAATTATATTTGATATATAGCCATCATTCATACATGTCTATTCAAAGAAGGTGGTACAATGTAATCTGTAGTCATCATGATCCATGATGATACATGGGAGGTAATCCTAAAAGATAAAATAGTCAGCAGGCTTTATAACCTATTCATACTGGGTCACCCAAGGAAATCCATTGTCGGTAAGCTCTAAAATTAATCCCTATAAAGTATTCATATAACATCAATAGTCATTGGGAATAATCATATTTCAAGGGGTGAACCTGGGAAATCCATTGTAATCTAGCTGAAATATGATCCTTGAGTGTTATTATTAGTTGACCAATAGTCATTAGGAATCATCTTTGATTCCAATACATGACCATACAAAAATCCATAACCATCAGAGTTGATCCTTTGGTTTTAATATTATATGATAAATAGTCATTATTTTTCATCACCAATTTCTAGGAGGTGACCCTAGAAATACATTAATAATAAACTATGAACTGATACTAAGGAGGTAATCTTATGAGATCATTAGACTAGAAGAATCATCCCAGATTATTTAGTGGTGGCCCTTGGTAATCCATATTCATCTTTGTCTAATCATATAACTATGAGATTATGCTATGTGATGAAAATTAATATGGATCCATCATCATTTCCATTGGGATAATATTTGGGAATCCATATAAACATAAGATTAAAAACTATTTCCTATGTATCTCATACATAAATATTCATCTCGAAGGGGTAGAACTTACCGCCTATGGTAACTCAAAATAAAAAAAATGAAAACAAGGGTTGGTTATCCACAGAAGTCATCACACATAACCTTGGTAGACCTCTCACACATGTAAACCATCATAACTAACCAATTACCATATACTTCATCTTAGATTCAAGATATCCCTATGGAACCTATATGGTTTCCAATTCCACATCATTCACAAACAACCCACTTGTGTTGCTAAATATCAATAACATCTCTTATTTCGACACTCATCACTAATTCTGAATCACATCCCTAGACATAATCATAATCACATTAAGACCACACTATCTATTATGGAAATCCTTACTGTAATTAGGCTCAAGATATGGTATCATTCCTATCTCACATCTATATTCACTATTTTGTCCTCACACACACAATATATAAATAATATACCAAGGGAATACCATCCATGGAACTCACATACCACCTTGAGAGCACGAGGAGGAGGAGGATGAGGCGGAGGTGGGAGGGGCCGCGAGGGTGGAGGCAGCGGCGGTGGCAGAGGCGGAGGCGGTAGCGGCGGAAGAGGTGGCGGTGATCGCGACAATGAGGGTGGAGGCGGCAGAGGCAGTGGCGGTCGTAGTAGCGGGAGCGGGGGTGGAGGCAGCGGCAGTGGCAGAGAAGGAGGAGGACGAGGTCGCACGACGAGGGTCCTGGTTCAGCTTCCGCGAGAGCTTGAATGCATGCAAGCGAGGATGGACTGTTAGGGTTATTAAATAAAAACTGACAGAACCTTTATCAGCACTCGTTAAAAGCGCTGATAAAGGTATGTTTTATCAGCGCTAAAATAAAAGTGCTGATAAAACATTTAGTTATCAGCCCTTTTTAGCACTGATAAAGAGCTACATTTATCAGCACTTTTAGATAGCACTGATAAAGGCATACCCCTTCATCAGCGCTTTCTATTTAGCGCTGATAAAGGGTAATGCTTCCGTTTCCCTATTTTGTGGTAGTGTAAATTAATGGTTCTTGTCACCTTGTGGGAGGAGGTGACATGAGAGTTCCACACATCTCCCTTAGTTTTACATCCCGGAGTGGGGAATATATTTAGATAACTTCTACATAATTTTTGGTGGTCTATAATGAGATGAATTATAGTTGTGTTTGTCTATCAATGCATCACCTGTTTGCAGGTAAAGGATGATCCCCAAGTTTCGGCAGGTTTGTTGTTGCCTCTTAAGATCCTGGAGTGGAAGTGGAAAGGAATATCTATGGACTTATTCATAGTTATTCCATGAACATAGAGGGTCCATGAATTCATCTGGGTTATATTATACCAACTCATGATGGAACACTTCCTTTCTATCATGGAGCAGAGTTCTGTGGAGAGTTCGGTGTAGTTGTATGTTCGAGAGATCATTCACCTTCACAGGGTTCCCTATACAATTGTCTCCAATTATGATGCATGGTTTGAATTCCAATTGTGGAGAGGCCTAAAGGATGAATTTGAGACCCAATTGTGTTTGAGTACAACCTTTCCCATAGATATATTGGAAGATCGAGCGAACTATCCAGGTTTTAGAGGATATTCTAAGGGATTGTGTGTTGGAATTCGACCGAATCTAGGAGGAGAATATTTCCTCTATATAGTTTTTTTACAACAATAACCACCATTATAACATCAACATGAATCTTTTTGAGTACACATATGGGAGATCCTACAGGTCACCCTTATTCTAGAAGAGGATTGGCGAGTCATCTGTTATTGGTCCAAAGGTGGCGAAACTGACAATAGGGAAAGTGCAGGTCATCCATGAACGGATGAAGATGGTCTATAAAAGGTAAAAATCTTATAATGATCACCATTATTGGCCCTTGGAGTTTCAGATGGGAGACCATATTTTGTTGAGTCTCCACATAATGAGGAATGCTGAGGTTTTTATAGGGAGGCTAGCTATCCCTGTGGTTCATTAGGTTATTCTAGATTATGTAGAGTGTTGGTGAAGTTGCTTACTACCTCACCCAACACCCACAACTAGAGAAGGTGAATGATGTCTTCCATGTTTCACAGTCTAGGAGATTCATACATGAACCCATGATATTGATCAATTAGGGTGAGTTAGACATCAAGAATGGAGCCACCTTTACAGAGCACATGGTGGTGATCAAGGATCAACAGGAGTGAACCCTATATGGACAGATCAATCCTTTTGTTCATGTGTTGTGGCAGCACATGAACGTGCATGAAAGTTCCTAGTACAGAGATATCTATGTTTTGGTTTCGTATCTTGAGATATTTTCCTAATTTTTATTTTTTTGGGATTAAAATATTGAAGGAGGAAATGACATAGAAACCTGATTTTTCTTTGTAAGACTTTGAAATATTTATATATATATTTCCAAATTTAGAAGCAGAGATGACATGTGATTTTTTGAGACTCAGTGTGCCTAGAATTAAATTTATAAAAATATTAATTTTTTTTAATATTGTACATGCATGAGTTTTTAAAGAAAATGGGATAAATCTTAAATAGTTGATCGAGTTAGAAATCCAAGACCATAGTTGAGTTCGTAACACTGTGTTTTGCCTAGGTGCGATATAAAATAAGACGGTGTGGGATGTTTGGACCCCTAGCTCATTGGTGGCATGTTAAGTGGATTTATTTAATTATTTAATTAGTTAAATAATAAATTTAAGTTAAACTAATGTTATTTTAAATATTTCATTATGTATTTTTGTCTAGGGTTCGTGTCCTAACTCTGAAATCACCAGTGATATCTCCCATCCTCCTTTTATTAGCGAGTCAAACCTGAATGAAGATGAAACTCATGAATCAAGCATATCCGGATGCAATGAACACATAAGACACTCTCAAAATTTTGGATGGAACATTATTCATCAGCAATCCATCCAAAACCGAGGTAAGTATGTTAAATTAGTATTGATTATGCCCATCTGATTAAACAGTTGAGGAAATCCATCATCTTTGACGGATCTACACCAATTTAAGAAATGTTATGTGCCCAAGTGGAGCAGTCTAGCTAAGATGGGCATGGTTCCTTGATGATATAGATTGGAACCCTCCAGTCGAGCTGGGTATGGGTCCTCTATAGACTCTGGAGTGGAACCCTCCAGCCGGGCTGAGAAGGGGTCCTCGATGACCTAGAGTGGAACCTTCCAATTAGGCTTGGTATGGGTCCTCAAATTTTTGAGTGGAACCCTCCTACAGTATTAGGGTATGGGTATATATTGAATCATAGTGGAACCCTCTAACTGAACTAGGAATGAATCCTTGACCATCAGGGTGGAACCCTCCAGCTGGGTTGAGCATGGGTCCTTGACCACCAAGGTGGAACCCTACAACTGGGATGGGTATGGGTCCTCCATCGACCACCAGAGTGGAACCCTCCTTTTTTTTCTAGGGAATGGGTCCTCTACACAGATTTTTTGGCCCCTCAACTATGTGGAAAAATGATGAGGTGTGGTTGATGTAGCTTTGGACTCACGAGGAAGATGAATACTATCCCCATCGAGATTTATTTTTGTAAAGTGGACAAGAACCGTACAAGGGAGTCAGTTTTACCCAGGTGGATAGTATCAAGGTGTGGTGAATGAGTTCCTTATACTTATATGTTTAGATCTTACATGTGAGATATTGAGCATCATTAATGGAAGTTTTGAACTATTAGTTACTCCTTTTCTGGGATGAGCTGTGAGATGGAGATCCCCTTATGTTTTCAAATGTGATTATTTGACTGATCACACACACACACAAAAAGATATATATATATATATATATCCGTATTTTATACACACTCCTCTAGTTTGGTTACTCTCCTTAGAGGAGTGGTGAAGACCCACGGGGTATGCTGTGTTCTTTCCCTGTATAAATTCTCATTGCTACATGAGTCTACTCTCCTGGTATTGGTGGTGAAAGCTCAATGAATAGTTCATCTAGTCATAGTGTATATCCCCTTGTTCTTGGAGGATCCTAATTTCACTATTTTTTGGGTTGAGTTTTACTCTTTCACTATACCTTGTGTATTTACAGTCTTCCTCTTCCTTTTGTATCTCTTACTTTTCCCCCTCAGCTCTCGGGGAATTCTACTGAGTATTTATATACTCACCCCTACATGGGATTTTACCACACATTTCATGTCTTTTGAATATGATGAACATGTTTAGCCTGACTACATAGGATTATAGAGATAATTTGTTCTTGGATCATGTTTAGTGCTCGTAACTTGGGATTCAAGAGTGAGGGTCTCTTTCAGTTATCTATTTTTCTAGTTCTTTCAAGTTGGGACATATTTATGGTTGGGAGTGTATTTTACCCCTTTTTCTGTCAGTTTACACTACTGTACTTTTTTTACTATGTATAGATTCATGCATGCTTGATTTAATTTATAGTAGTGTTTCATATTTTACTCTTTCCCTCTGCACTTTTTCATTGAGTTGGTTGTATTTGTGTATACATGTCCTTAGGAAAAGGCCTCCTAGAGTTATTTATGGATGTAATGCTTTTCTCAAGTCCCTGACTTATAAAGGTGGGCTTGGGGTAGTTACAACTAAATACCCAACTTGGTTCATGTCATGAAAATCATAATATTTTATTTTTAATCCTGAAAAAATCATGTAAAACTTTTCAAAATGTTATAGTTTTCAACCTTAAGAAGTATAATATAATTTCCTTTTTATAAAATCTCATTTTATTGCCATATGAAATCATGAGTTTTTCGTACAAACCATAGTAAGAATTTGTAAAACCTATAGATAAATTAGTACATAAATTTACATATCACTATTAAAAATGGATTAACCTTTATGGTCAACTTCCATATCCGATGCATTGGTGAGTTATCACAGACCTACACATCGTTGGTTTAAAAAAGAACCATCCATACTTAGTTTACAATGGAACCACCCATACATGGTTTATATAAGAACCAACCATAATCATAATAATTCCCAAATAACCAGAACTTAATCATAATACTTAAAATCTTTCAATTTTTAACATTACACTCATAAAAATATTCTTTACACCCACCAGAAAACATTTATAGATATTGAAATATCCATTCCATTTAAAATAATTTTTGAAAATATCTAGTACAAAAGGAAGGAGGACTTTTATTTGAATAAAACATGGAATATTTTAATGGAATAAAAAAATAAATAATTGTTAGGGTGGTGTAAAAAACCATGGATTCCATATATGTCAAAATAGAACATTATTTTTGTCTTTTTTATTAAAATGTGCCATATAAAATAAATAAAATTATTCCTTTTAAATCCTTTGTATGAAAGTAAAAAATGGTATAAAATATCCTTTAAAATTCATTCATTTCAATATAAATTCATCAATTACAAATATTTATGAATATTTAATTGGAATAAAATTTTTTTGAGAACAAACCTTTAAAACACTTTAAAAAGAGGTTTTTAAAATGAAGTCACTTAGAGAAAACATTAAACTATCCATTTTTTTAAAACATTGTAAAGAAAGTAAAATATGTTCAACAATAAACTTGATAAAATATTGAAATATAAGTAAAAGTTTTCTTTAAACGTTTTTAAAAACATGTAAATGGAAGAAAAAGAATGGGATGAGAAACTTTAAAAGAGGAATTTTAAAACAAAGTCTCATACCTTGAGTCTGACTCATCAAGAAATTTTTTTATATTCATGAATAATAGAATAATTTTAATTAATTATTTTTTAAGAACCTTTTTAAATATTATTATTCCTTTTATTTTATTTAATACTATATTATACTCAATTACATAATCAATTAAGTTCACGTAAGAGGTTTTGTTGATATTGAACTTATATGTCCAAAGTTACTTTAATAGGTTGAATATGGTCAAATAAATAATTATTTAATCATACACTAAATAATAATATTGGAATAATTATCATTTTTATACATCTATTATACTTAACATCAACTATAAATATGTTTAAAAAATGAACTATGTTATAGTTAAGGACAAGATTTGCTGTACGTACACATGAGTAATGTTTCCATTTTTCAATAATCATTATGAAAATAAGGTAAGTATTATTTAATATTTGAAAAATTATTATTATATGTTTAATTAAATTTTATTTATTTAAAAACACCCACACACACATAACCTCTAAGTGATGTGGTGATGAAAAATAGACCACATCACTTCATGGAGGTGGTAGTCCCCTTGTAATCATGAACGACTTTATCATTTTTTTAGGGAATGAAAAGTTTAGAAGATATATGATATAAAAATTCTATGTAATTATAAATATTCCATTAATATAATATATTTATAAATTAAATACATCATTATAACCATCTTTGAGATGCAGTGATGGAATACGAATTACATCTGTTCGCGAGGCGGTAGTCCATCATACACATAAATGATGGATTCATTTCTCATTTGTGGGAAGTAGAGAGGGAATTATATTATTACATTAACATAAAATAGTCAAATTATATGTATTATACTAGTGTTATTATTTTATCATTTTTTAATAAAGTTTTAATAATGTAGATGGCAAAGTAAAACAAAAACACTTGGCTAAGAACCATACATCTTCTTTAAAAAAATCATAAAGTTTACACTAAAAGAATTCATAGGTTGGTTTATTTATCAAAACAAGGAATATATAATGTGGGGAGGGATATAATTAATGTATTTTTTTGGGCGTATCCAAACGAAAATGTTTTTAAAGTGTGAAGAAAAGAGGATAGGAGGTTACCGTTTATAAAGAGGGGAGGGGAAGAATGATATATTTTAAATATAAGATGTGGTTTGGTATAAATACTCCCATAAAATAAATTCTTTACAAGTTTATTCTATTTTTATACCCTTATATTTCTATTTTAACACTCCATTTATGCTTTTTGATGATTACAATGATAAAAACGTTTTTTACTCTTTAAGTGTCAAGATAGTTACTATAAATGGACAATTGGACTGTGGTTTATATTTTCAACCATATAAAAATAAATTAGATGAAAATATGGTCTTTAAGAATGTTAAATCATGTTATACAACATTATTTATTATGAAATATAATTTATGCCATTTATAAATTTAAATGAAACATTATAATATAATATAATTCTAAATCATGTAAAATGGTTAAAAAAATGACATGTATTATAACATTAGTAATATACGGTATTAATGTTATCATCCATTAAAATTTTGGAAGGTTTTTATATCATTTAGAACCTTATTTTTAGATTTTCCCCTGTTTAAACAATTTTAACCTTAACAACGATAATAAGTTTTTAAATATTAAAGGGTTATAGTTTTACTTATAAGGTGAAAATTGGATGATAAATGGAAAAAGGATAGAATATTTGACCATATATAATCCTAATTTTCATATTTAATGTTTTTTATAATTTCTAAATTTTTTAGTAAAACATTTTTTTAATGTAAAATACTATTAATGTCATTTTAAGAACCACTCACATAATTTGAATTTGAAGACAACTTGACATAAATGTAATTAAAATTTAAAACATTCACACAACTATAATATTTTATATTTATCTTTAATATTGTTTCAAAACTTTAACTCATCAAAAAATATATTTTTTTTACTTTTTAAAATCATTCACTTGAATTTTCTACTTCATAAATAGGAGTTGTGCCAAGATATCATAATCATTTATGGTAATTATTAAATCAATAAAAATTAAAATATTTACCATGATAAAAAACATTTATATTTAAAATAAACTTTTAGTAAAAAACAAACCTTTTTTATCCATTTTGGAAATTTTTTAAGATAATAATATAAAGAGAATTACATTTTTGAATTTTCTTTACATAAATATTATAAAGGTAAAAATCATGGACAAATGGAAATAAATAGTCATATATTATAATTATTGCTAATTTTTGAGGAAATATAATCATAAAATAAAATTAATTCAAGTGTTAGGGTAAATATTTATTCCTTATCACATTGTTTTTACACTTAATTAACTCATTTTACCTTTATCATGGTAAAACAATTTACTATGATTTCTATTCATAATGACTAAAAATAAAGAGAAAATATTTAACAAATTTGGTCCTTTTGATTCGAAATAATGAATCCATTTTTAAATATTCAATTTACATTATTGCAAGAATTTAATTTAAAATTCAACCAGCAAAATCCGATGAGAAAGGAATTTTTTTCTACAAAATGCCTTTTTATGTATAAAAATGATTTTAATTTCAAATTCACGTATAAAATTTATTAAAAAGAACATAATTATATTTTTATTAATCAAAATTATCTATAAAATTTTAAAAAGATATCCAAAATATATTATGGATTTATAAATACTTTAAAATAAAATATTGTTTTCAATAAAAATCTATGTTTTTAATTATTCATTGAAAAATGAATGTTTAAAAAAAATATGAAAATTTTACCATAATATATTTTTGATATGATTATTTAAAAAATTATATACTTTTAAAAAAATAGGATTTCTAATAGAAATAGAAATTAATTAAAATATTTTCTCACAAAAAGAAATAAAAACCATTTGTAATGAGAACTTATTTTTTAAGAATAAAAAGATTTTACTAAAAAATAGAGTGTTTATTTCCTAATCATTAATCAATAAATTTATATTTATTCAGAACTTTATATATATTTAGTTATTTGGTTAATCCTATTCATATGCATTAATTCATTGGTTAGTTTATAACAATCAAATTTAAATAATAATATTACGTGATTAATTTAAGCTTAGTGTTGCGTATTTTTCATGCTATTGAACATTATCTTTATTTCAAAATACTTGGATATTTCATTTCCCTCTTTAATAAATTGTTTCTACACAATTTTAACTTATGATTGATAATCAACAATTTTTAATTTTAAAATACCTTTATTGAAATCCCACATTGTAAAAAGGGTAAAAAAACTTTCTCTTAAAAAGAAGAAAATATAAATACAGAGTTCATATGGAATAAATCATAACTAGGTTTCCAAATAGAAGAAAATTAGAAAGAATTGAAAATATGGACATGTAGGAAAAACTTAATGTCCAAATAATGATATAGAGTGACAAAGACCAATGATCACAAGAAAGTGAATGATCATGAGAATGTTAATGAACACAAAACCATAAACCAATGAAGCGTGAAAAAGACCATTGATTAATTATAAGTGAAGTAAATAGGATAAAATTATTATTTCATGTTATGTTTATTGGATTTACAGAATAACATTACTATAAATACTAAGACATAAGAAAATATGCTTAGTTTACTAGTAAAATTTCATCCTTTAATCAATTTTCACCACAATTTCATCTTTTTTTTGATGTGATGAGTATTAAAGAAGAATTTGTTAGAACTTAATCACTAAAATAAATTTCTAGTATATCACATAGTCCAAAAAATTGATAAAAATATAATCCTCCCTTATTTAGACATTAACTAAAACCAAAATGGTTAATACAAGGTAAGATAATTAGAAAATTAAATAAACCTTTATTTGAAGAAATAATACATTAATGTCCAAGATTAAATAGTAATACCCAAAGATCAGACTAAATTATTCCAAAAAATTACCATCCTTAAAATTATTCCAAATATTTTTTATAAGATTGAAACCCAAAGAATAAAATTACTTGATCACATATTCTTCAAAGATAAATTTATCATTTTTCTCTAATCAAAATTAGTCACTCAAAAATTAATATAAAAAAATTTATATTACCTAATCATATAATGTCCAAGATATGGTAATTATTTTCATAAATAAACTGAATCACTATAAATACTCATTAAAATTATATATTTTTCTAAAATATAATTCATCCTTGATTAATCAAATAAAATCCCGTAATATTATATATATTCCCAAAAATTATAGTGATATTCCAAAATAAAATCAATCACTTAATCACCAAATCAATTTTAAATACAATAGTTATATTTAATATTAAACATTTGTCCCCATGATCAACTTAACATTTATCTATCTAATCGATTACAAAAAAAATTCATACTAACTGATGCATCATGTTGAATATTGGTAGATGATTCACCATTTCCACCCTTTGGTTTTGGGTTCATGCCTAAAAACATTTCCATATGTGATGGGTTTCCTCCTAGCCTATGGGTTGTTCATATACTAAAACTATAATAATATAATTTCAATATTGTTCCTAAAAAATATGTTGAACATCCTCAAAATTAACCTTAATATATTCAATAATAAATGAAATTTTTACCTCAAATATTGTATCATACATTTGAGATATTATCCCAAAAACATGTAATTTTATTCCTCTAAAATAATCATTTACATTAAAACTAAGTGTAACATATACTTCAAAATAATAAACGATCTCCCAGAATATCATTAGTCACTATAACATCCCACCACATAAATACTTAGAAATGGGTGTGTATGATGTTGAGATTATGATCAACCTTCAATTAGTAAACCCATAAAGGTATCAATAAATCTTAATTTAACCAAAAATGAAAAATTCTTAATTTTCAAAGTTATCTAAACCTTTTTCTAATACCAACTATAATATCCTATGACCCACACTCCCAGATCCAGTGCTAAAATATCGTACATTACATTTCTGGATTTGATACTAATAAATGTGATCCAATTTCAATGATACAAAACTTAAAAGTCATACCAAAATTTTGGATCACTAACATAACCAATTACATTTTAGATTTAGAGTTTTTTATAACTAGGGAAAACTCTTTCGTAGTAAACATTTCAACACAATATCCATTTTTCCAAAAAAATGAGTTATTTATAGACATCATTGCTTCATTCTTGGTAAATAATAAATATAGAACATAAATTTTATTAACTTTTATTATTTTCCATAAACCCTATTATTTTTTTAATTGCGGGATTAGAATAAAAAACTATTTAAGGGACATAAAAAAAGAAACTCATTAGTCTATGAATACCCATACAAATTTTTGTTTTTGAAAATAAAATTTTATTAGAAAATAAACATTTTTTACCAATGAAATAAAATTTTCAGCCTAAATAATTTCATAAAAAATTTCATAATAAATAATAATCGAAAAATAAAATTAATAAAGGTTTATTTTCAATCAATATAAACTCATGAAAACTTTTTCACAAAGTTATACTTTTCACCTTGATGAATTAGAAAATACTTTTGTTTAAACATAAGATCATTATATTTAATTTGAAAATTATGATATTTCTGTAGAGACTTTAGAAATCCAAGATGAAACATGTCTGTAACTTGGGACATCATTTTATATATAACTCTTATAAATAGAATAGCTAACATGGTCTATTTCTATACCCAATGCATTGAATGGTTTTCATGAACCAACCTATCCTTGGGTTATAATGTAACCACCAATCCTTGGTTTATATTGAAACCAACCATCACCATAATAATTATCAAGAACTGTAAAATAATAAAAACACATAAAATCATACAATTTACATCATTTCACTCAAAAAACATTCTTTTCACCCATAAGAGACAATTTCTAGGTATTTAAAGATACATTCCATTTAAAACCATTTTAAAAAATATCATATTAAAAAGGTAGGAGGGTTATTATTTGAATAAAACATCAAAACTTATATAAGAAGATAAAAATAAAATATTTATTACTACGGTAAGAAGATCTATTGAGACTGCCTATGAAAAAATAGACCATTCAGTTTGTCTTTTTTTGTTAAAACATTTTGTATAAAATAAAACTTATTCCTTTAAAAATATTTTAAAGAAACATAAATTTGGAACAAAATTCCCTTTAAAATTTATTCACGTCCACATAAATACACCAATAAAATGATTTTAATAGCATTTACATAGTAGTAAATGATTTAGAAAATGAACCATTAAAACTCTTAAGAACGTGGTTTTTAAAACAATGCGTCCCCTACAAAAAACCATAAAAGAATTTTTTTAAAAAAATATTAAAGAATGTAAAATATGGTAAAAATATATATTTTAAAACCATTGAATCAAAGATAATAATTTTCTTGAATAATTTATAAGAACATAGACATGGAAGAAAAATATTTGGAAATGAAACTTTAAAAGAGTTTTTTTAAAAGAAAGTACCTTATCTCAAGTACAAATCATCAAGTATGTTCTTTATATTCCTGAAGAATATAATTAATTTATTTAATTACTATATTAAAAAATATTCTCATGTTAATTTTTCCTTTTATTTTATTTAATACCATCTATAATTAAATTTCATAATCAATTTATTATATGTCTGATGTTTTGATGATATTCATCTCATATGTCTAAAATGACTTTGTAAGGTTTAATTTGGTCAAAGAGATAATTATATAATCATCTAAAGAATAATATTCATGAAATTATTATCATTTTTGAACATAAATTATACTTTTAAATCCAACCATAAAATATTGTTGTGATAAATGAACTACATTACAATCATAGAGACAGTTGGTCGTACGTACGCATGAGTAACATTTCCATTTATTGATGATCATTATGGTAAGAAGGTAAGTATAATTTTATATATAAAGAATGATAATTATATTATTGATACAATATTTTTTTAATAAACACATACACACACACACATATATATATATATATAATCCATGTGATGTAGTTGTGAAAAATAGATCACATTGATTCATAGAGGTGGAAGTCTACACATACGTGCAAACGACGTTATAATTTTTTAGTGAATGAAAAGTTAATTAAATAGATTAAATATTACTTATATAATATGATAAACATTTTTTTAATAGCATATATATATACACATTAAATAAATCATTATAACCATTCCTGACAGGTGGTGGTGGAAAATGAATTACATCAGTTCACGAAGTGATAGTCCGCCATACACAAGAATGATGATTTCATATCACATGTTATAGAACAATAGATGAATATAGTTTATTTTATTAACATAAAAATATCTAAGTATATGGAATATGTGGATTTTATTATTTTATCATGTTTGAATAATGGTTGAATGAGGTAGAAGAATAAATAAAATTAAAATCCTTGGTTAAGTGCTATACCTCTTCTTCATGCAGCCTCTTAAAATTTACATCAAAGCTTCAATATGATTGTTTTATTATAAAAACGTTATATATAACATGGGTAAGTATGCGAGGAATGTATTTTTTCATGTATTTTAATAAGAAAATGTTTCTAAGTGGGATGAAAAGAAGATCAGAGGTGCCCTTTTATAATTTAGGGAAGTGGCACTCTTGGAATTCTAAAATTATTAAATTAATATAATTTATTTTTATTGATAAATGGATTAAAAATAATATATCTGGCATATAGGATGCATTTGGGTATAAATAAAATCATTAAATAAAATTTATACAAGTTTGGACTATTTTTTTATCCTTATCGTTTTGTTTTAACCCTCTATTATGCCCTTTGATAATTACCGTGATAATAAACTTTTTTACTCTTTAAGGGTCAATATAGTTATTATAAAAGGGAAGTTTTCCATAAATGGACTAGGTTAGAAATTTTATAGGATACAAATTTCACTTATCATAAGATATCATTTGTAGTTATTTTAAATCATTTTATAGAACATTATTTTTTATAGAATCTAATTTATTTCATTTTTGGAATTACATGAAATATTATAATATAACAAGTGTCTAACTAATTCTAAGTTGTTTAAAATTTATATTTATTATAAGATAAGGAACATATGATATAAATTTAATCATGAAATCAAATTTTGGAAGGTTTTTATATCATTTTAAACCTTATCTTTTGTATTAACCCCTTGGTTAACCAATTTTAAACTTATCCACGATAATAACTTTTTTAATATAAAAGGGTTATAATTTTACTTATAAGGTGAAAAATGGATCATAATTTGAAATTTGATGATATTTTAGACCATTTATCATGATAATTGTTTTCTTTCATGATTTTTATAACTTTTTAACAATTTTATAAAAAACTATTTAACATAAAATACTATTATTACCATTTTAAAAACTATTCACATAATTTGGATTTGAATACAACTTGATAACTATGAAATTGAAATATAAAACTTCCAAAAAAATCTAATTTTTTATGTTTATCTTAAATATTCATGGGAAATTTTAACACACCCTTTTTGTTTTTGATATTTTAAAATAATTTACTTGATATTTCTACTGGTTGTATAAGCACTGTTTTAGCATTGTGTAAGAATTTATGTCAATTATTTCATAAAAAAATTAAAAATAAATTATTATAATAAAAAATTATTTATATTTAAAATAAACATTTATAATTACATTTTTTATCCATATGTTTAAAATTTAATGATAATAAAACAAAAGAATAACATTTTTTACTTTTCTTTACATAAAATATTATAAAGTTCAAAATCAAGGCCAAATGGAAAAATAAGTTCATATATTTAAATTATGGATTATAATCGATGTAATATACTCATAAAATAAAATTAAGTCAAGTTTTAGGGTAAATTTTGAATCTTCATTACATTATTTTTACCCTTAATTAGCCCATTTTACCTTTACCATGCTAACAAAATTTACTATGATTACTATTTACAAGGACTAAAAATAAAAGGAAAATATTTAATAAATTTGGATGTACTAATTACAAATTTTAATCTATTTTTAAATATTTAATTCATAAAATTGGTAGTATTTAATTTAAAATTAAACTCGCAAAACGTAATGAAAATATTTTTTTTTGAAAAATGCCCTTTTTGGTATTAAAACGTGTTTTTACCAAATTATTGTATAAATTTAATTAAAAAACCATAATTATATTTTTATTAATATATTGGATATATTTATATTTTAAAAATAATCCAAAATTGAATTAGAATTTGTAAACACTCTAAAGAAAGTATAATTTTCAATAAAAATCATTATTTTTCACTATTTATGGAGAAATAGATCTTTTTAGAAAAATCTAAAAATATCACCATAAGATAATATTGATATGCTGATTTAAATTTTTTTTATAATTTTCATCAAGTAAAATTTCAAAAATTTCTAGAAATTAATTATAATATTTTCTCACAAAATGAAATAAAACCATTTTTGAAGTATAAAATTACTTTACCAAAAAATAGATTTCATATTTCCTTATAATAAACCAATAAATTTATATTGATTATGACCTTTTTTATATATTTAGAAATTCTATTAATCCTATTTATATCTTTAAATTCAATGGTCATGTTATAATAGTCATATTTAAATAATAATATTTCTTGGTTCATTTTTTATTTTAGTTACATATTTTGTATGATATAAAATATTGTCATTAATTTAATATACCAAGATATTACATCATGAGTTTTAGAGATAGAAAACCACATAGGTTTTAGAGTGATCTGGATCCATATGAAAGATAAGACTTCCTGAAGTCAGTTTCTTGAATATTATGTGTTGTTAATAAAACCATTGACCAGATGGAGGATCTTGTTGTAAGTCATATTCAAAAAGAAGTAGGATACTATAGGTCATTTGTTACACAGACTCACAGTGATGCTGTCCTACCCTAGGTGTAATTTAGGAATCTATTAAGGGGGAACTACTACCTAGATATATTGTGTATAGTTCAAGTCTAGGAGATGTTAGATAATTAACAAGGTAGCATGAGGACATCCTATTACGAAAAAATAGTTCTATGACCACGTGATTTATTTGAATGACACCATTCATGATATATATCTATGATATTGGGTGTTTGAGAATGGAATTTAGTGTGATATTGGATATGGGTCCATACCCTTATTCTTTCCAACCTATGTTAGATATCTTGAGAATTTTTTGGTGATCAAGGGTTTCTTGGAAGACTCATAATATAATGATTGAGAAAAACCATAAGTGATATCTTGTCAACAAAAACCGATAATTTTACATCATTAGGGTATCCATATTTAAGATCTAGGTCTCTAAGGTTGACGACAGAGAATCCCAGTTTGGATATACCCTTATAGAAGATATATCTTTTTAGGAATGTGGCGAACGATGATATATAGTTCAGGTTTTCCCCACTTGGGGACCAATAACATTTATCTAGAGTGGCATAGTTGATAGACCTCCCTCATAGAGGTACTGAATAGACTAGGTACCTCCACATGAGGGAATGGTTTCACCCTCAGAGGAAACCCTAGAAGAGAAGAAACTTGTGGTGGGATATGTTTTTATCCACTCCTCTCATCACCACCTCCAAGAGAACTATCACAGAACCAAGGTATAGGAGTTCAAGGAAGAGGTTATATGCAGGATATTAAGGGAATTGATTAGGTATCACCCAACACGGTTTGAAATATAATATTTTTATTCTATACCTTAGCGCTCATACTTATTAGTATTAATAAAATTCATTCATTAATTTTTACATAACCTTTTTATGATCTAGAGATCCTAGTAAAGTTTTATAACTAACCTCTTAAGCTAGAGACTCATACTGGAGGAGATCATCCACCCCATCATACATTTTATCAGTGTGAGCTCACTGTTGGCTGAGAGAAATTATTTTGGAATGTCATTACGACGAGGATGACCCCTTATGATATCATACTTTACATGGACTAGTTATCTTTATTATAATAATGAGAAGATATCTCTTGGTTCAAATTCATATTCCAACTATAAAATATGTCATGGTTTATCTTTATTGGTGAATAGGACCCCCAAAAGTGATGAGCAAGGACATCCATTTGGATATTGTATCTGATTTATCATTAGTTGGTGAGGCACAATGTGTCACCATTGTTGTGTTGGATATATTACCTTCAATGTTTGAGGACTATATGAACATTTTTTAGATGAAGTTTTAAGGATACTATCACGAACCAACATGAGTCAACCCCAAAACGGGCACCCGAACTGATCTGTGGCATGACCCGAAGGGTATTCCTAATCCCCAAGGGCTGGAAACTTGTGCTGGGAATTATTAGAGTAGACAAGGGAATGATTTCACCCAAATATAAACAAAAAAACATTGTAATAAAATGGAAATCCCAGTACAAATTTATAAAAATTGAACGTATCATCATGTATACAAAAAAACATGAAGTACAACTGAATAATATAACTAAACTAACTAGACCCAATGACCAACAAACTCCATGTGACCCTACTGGTCACTCTCCAACACAATAATCACACGTCGTTGAAGGAAATCGAATTCAAGATAAAACCATGACAAGGTTTAAAAAAATGAACTACATGCATGAGTATTAAAACTCAGTAGGCTAGACCGATAATCTATTCCCACTGCCCATTCTTTAAAATAAAAGAAAAATCAATTTCAAGTTTTGTATAAAATATATAAAACCTAGGTTTTATATACGATTACTAAAAAAAAGTATGATCCATTACCCTTATTAATTTCCAAAACTAGGTTCATTTAACTTGTGTGCCAATAGATTTTTCAAGGGTAAAATGGTGTTTACATTTTCAGATTTGTACCAAGGGGATAAAACACATTCATTTGGAAACCATTTTCATACAACATATGAAAACCATGCCACCAAATTATTATAAAAATAATACACAACAAGGCACAATAGTAATCACATAATAAGGGTAATGTAAAGATGCATATAAGCATCATATTCATCACTACAAGCAACTGAAATCCAAACAGACATGGGTGAATCAAGGAGATAAAGAATAATCCATAAGAAACCAATACATGAGACCTATTCCATTTTGAAATTTCACACATTATGAAATAATAAATCTCTATATGGTCGACCATCCTTTCTCAGGTAGTGTGCGGGAAAATCCCATAACAATAAACCCAATATATCCACCTACTATGGCCCACTGGTTAGTACCATATTCTACCAATGTAGAAATCATTCATAGAATATTATATCAATAATATAAGATCCCATGTATCAATTATATAATGGGGGTGACCCAACCGATTCCATCTGAGCATCCAATCACAACATATATAATAATAATTCACAATACACAACATCCCTAGACACTCCAAGGATCGATCTCATGCCATTAATCAAAAGGAACATAAATAGTCAAAACTGAGGCACTATCATAATGGATCACAATTATTCCTAATTAAGGAGATACCATACATTATATAAGTACAAATATGGCTTGAGAAACATCCATAAGAGGTTTTCATAATAAACAATTTCACCATTTCACATGGTTTCAAAACGGGCCATTAATTATTTCTCAAAACTAACTTTTTCCAAAGGTGAAAATTTCAATTTTAATAAATTGGTGTATAAAAACTATTTAAAAAAACCACTTTCATAAATCCCTTAAAAATTCAGGTCACAGATCCAATTCATAACCATTTTTATAAGGACATCAAACGAGCTATTTTCAAACAACTTGGGCCAAAACATGTTATAAACCAAAAACCCATTTGTTTGCACATCCAAAAACACTTTGAAAAAACATAAAATGACCTAAAAATACCATTTTCATGCTTCCCATGAATTTATAAATCCATAAAAATCATTTTAAATCACACTTAACACAAAAACCAATCGAGATATTTACTGAACATATGACATGCACTCTGTAACAACACTATTAATTTTAAGCACCTGAAAAGGAATAAAAATACCAATCTAATGCCATAAATTTATTTAATCTACTAAAACATGTTCAAATTACTATAAAACAGGTTCTAAACATCATAAACCATGTTCTAAGGATAATATAACATTTAAACAAACACTTGGTGTGTACTTTTATAGCAAAACAACATTACTTTTCACAAAACAAGGCATAAGCACCACTTTTAACACAAAATAAAGTTATTTAAGGATTATAAAATAGTAATAAAAATTTACAAAGGGTGAAAATACCATTAAATATACAAATATTAAATAAAAAGGACATGTGAAATGGGAAACCTACCTCAAATCCTTGGTGGAATGGAGACACACACCTGATATCACCATCTGAGGGTTTATAGACCCTAAACCTATGAATACAATCCCCAAATGAGAAAAAAACAGATAAAAAATTATGGGATAAAATAACCAAAGTTCTATCATTACAATTAGAGTAGATAAAACCATGAAATAATGGAATTAGATGGAAGAGGGAGGAGAAAGGAGAAGGAATTTCGCGTTGGAAACTAGAAAAATTTTCATCTTCCCTTATATCTACTCCATTAGAAGAAAGGGAATGACTTTTAACTACTTGGAGAGTCTCATTATGTATTTAATAACCATTGAAATATTATTTTGGTAACAAATAATAAAAAAATAATGAATTATGAAAGAAGAAAATTACCTTATCAAATATGGATAATTTGAGAAGCCTCGAGAACTTTCACCCTAATCTGTGATGAATATGAGATCCAAAGTGGAACAATGGAACATAGGGGTGTGACAAGGGTTCTTGGGCTCGAGTGAGATATAGAACCACAAAAAATGTTATAAAATAAATTATATATAAAAGAAACAATTTTTAAAAAAAACAGGAAATGGGATCATGGGTTGGCCTAATACCTGAATAAATAACCCAAATCCACCATGATTATAAATTTATAAGGGTTCAAAAAGGATATGGTCACTTGAATAGGTCATTTGAGGCCAATTTGGAAGTATAATTAGTTAAATTTTTTTTAAAAACAAATGATTTATGAAATAAACAAATTTTGTTTTTAAATATGGAAATGTGCTCATGGTTAGGCCCTCTTAATAAAGTAACCACCCTTTTCTCCAAAACCCCTCAAACAGGCTCTGGGGAACCCATGGTAGGATGATTAGAAATATATGGAAATTAAAAAATCAACATTAATCTTACCCAATACACTAGAAAAATATTGGTATTTATAATGAACCATATCAAAACCAAGACATGAAAAACTGGGTGTGACAATTCTCCCCACCATTAAATATTTCCACCCCTATAAAGCGACAAGACATTCGAGATGATTGATCGAAACCTAAGGATTTATTATAAATATGGTCCATACTCGAAAAATAAGGAAACCTCATCCACCATTAATGGAACTTAAGCCTATTACATCAACCAAAATACCAACTCCCAACCACTTCCTAAGAATCAACCAAAAGATCGAGTCACTACCTCCACAACCAAACCAACAACCAGACTGTGAGCCTTTTCACAATGAACCCAATGATCCCCCAAACCAGAGGGAACTCACAAAAACCGTAGATTATAGGGGAGTTTTTAATGGACTTCCCACCATTAAGAAACAACTATAACTCATCAAATTCTTAGGAGGAAACTCTTTGAGACCCGTGGTGATTCTACCCACCATTAAGAACCAATGATCAATGACAAAATTAAAATTCAACTTGAATTGGGAATGAGTCTCTTCCAAACAATCCCACTAAAAATCTCCCACAAAAACCTACCAAACTAAGTAAATAGGAACACAACAAGAACATTTAACCCCCCCACTCCTGAATGGAGGGGACAAGAACAAGTCCAATACTGTCTACATGGATGAAAACCCCCACCACTAAGGGTAGGGAGGGAAGGGAAACCAATAATTGGGCAACTAAAACCATAAAATAATAAAGTTAACTACCTCATTGCAATGGTAGATGCATTATCTTAACAATACAACCCACAGTCCTGGGACTCCTAACTACGTGCCGGCTTCACTACGAGACCTAGGGATGAATCTCTAAGGGATGAATCTTCTCCTGCCCCACAGTCAAGATTTTATGATCCCTAACTTGAACTCTTCCCTTTAGTTCCACATAGGGACACATAACACTCCCAGGATGAAACAACAGATCCCAGGACACCATGAAACTCTCCTCCTCAAACAACACACTTTTAACCTAAACAAGAACTCATAAATACAAGAAACCATTATCTCTCACTCTGAATGAGGAGGATAACAAAAAAGGAACATAGATAAACACATTAACCTCACCGATCCAAACTACCCTAACTGAGATAAACATCATAACATAAAGGCACTTTAAATTGAGCCCAAATTGCTCTCTATTCAAAAAAATGGGCTGATGCATAATTTGAAGAGTTGGATTTAACATTTGGAATGAATCATAAGGTTGATCATCTAGAAATATTTCCAATGGAGATCTATTCGTGGCCACATCACAACATCCAACACGTCTTTAGAAACCCATTAAAAATTTCCCCAAAACTGATCCACCAACAAGTTCCCATCACAAGACACAACAAGAGTCTGAATTTTATATCACACGAAAGAATACCAAATACACAATGCTTCTAAGAAATAGAAAAAACTAGCCACATAACCATTAGTTTATAACAAAAACCACAATTTTTATCAACTCAAAAAACTTTTTAAAACAAACTAACCTGGTATATTTTGACATTCACCAATGGTGTTTCATCAAGTCTCACTCACATATGCATTTTCATGCCACCCTAGGCACCCAACCACGATTCCATACTAGCCATCAATCCATATATCTACAAAACCTTTCATGTGAGCACCCATGAAAATACCAATGAAAAAAAACAACATCATTCCAAAAGTCATGTACCCTCCAAAGGCACATGAATCACGAAGTCAAAAACCATTTTCTGATTTCAAAAAACAACCCACACTTAATCAAGTACCATTTGATTAAAAAACCAATCAATTTCATTTAATATGACTTCCAAAAAAACATTCTATTCTAAATATCCCTTTCCCATTATTAAATTTTTTAGCAAGGTCTCTTTTCTTAATCCGATAGCCACAAAGGCTAAAACCCTTTTTCAGGACAACACCAACCTATCAAACCAATTTGAAAATTCCAATTCATCATATTAAAACAATTTTTGACAGACCAAAACACCCCCTTTAAAACAAATTTAGAATCACTTTAAAATAATCTAATCTTTACAAACATTTCATTTCAACAAACCATAAATTTAGATTAAGGAAGCTCAATCCCATTAAATCATCTCCTCTTTAACCCCGAGATTTGATTAAAAAAACTTAGTATTCCAAAACCTTTATCATAATTAATTTTGAAAACCCATTTTAAAATTTTAAATAACCATTCATTCCTTTAAAAATAATTTTCATAATCCTCTCCCAAGAATTTCCATAACAAAATTCAGAATTCAATAAAAGTCCAAGAGACCCAAAAAAAGGGAACTAGTGTTAGTGGGTGACTTCACCATATGGTTGGGGGCCATATGTAAAAAACACCCCCAAAAGAGAGAGACTTATTAAGACCATACCCCGAATCCACATAGATTTCCATGACCAATGAGACCATAGAGACCTTTAGTACAACTCCCCTAGTTATATCCCAACACCAAATAACCAACAAGGACCAAAGGCACTAATAAAATCGGATTACCCATGGACACTTGAGAATCAGAATGAGAAATAGTTCATGATGATCTTCCAAAACCTACCCATAAAGTCCCAAAAATACTAATCCATCTACCTTTACATCCCTATATAAAAAAGGGTGATCTGAAAAGAAAGGTCCTCTAAGATCCAACCTTACCGCTGATACCATTTTGTCATGAACCAGCTTGGGTCAACCCCAAACTAGGCACCCGAACTGATACTTGGCATAGAACGAAGGGAATTCCCGATAACCAAGGTCTAAAAACTAGTGCTGGGAATCATTATAGTAGACAAGGGAACTATTTAACCCAAATATAAAGAATAAAAAAACAATGGAATGAAGTGGATAACCAAATACACATTTATAAAAACCGAACCGATCATCATGTATATAACAAAACTTGAAGCACCACTAAGCGATACAAATAAATTGAACATAATTGATGGCCAAATAACTCCATGTGACCCCACTGGTCACTATCCAACACGACGATCACACATTGCACAAGGTGATCGAACTCAAGCTGAGACCTGAAGAAGGGATAAAAACAAAAAGAACTATAGGCTAAGTATTAAAACTCAATAGGCTAGCCCGATAATCTATTCAAAATTACCATTATTTAAAATAAAATAAAAATAATATTCAAGTTTTCACTACAATATATAAATGTTAGGTTTTCTACAAGATTACTCAAAAACAAAGTACGAGGAATTTCCCTTATTCATTTCCAAAACTAGGTTTATTCAACTAGTGTGACAATAACATTTTCAAGGGGAATGTGATGTTTAAATTTTCATAATTGTACCAAGGGGATAAAACACTTTCATTTGAATTTTTGTTCATAAAACTTATCAAAATCATCCCACCAATTTCTGAGAAAAACAAC
The DNA here is from genome assembly GCA_963277665.1 of Viscum album. NCBI lineage: Eukaryota > Viridiplantae > Streptophyta > Magnoliopsida > Santalales > Viscaceae > Viscum > Viscum album. Next base: position 714,562,195 of record OY728128.1, on the reverse strand, counting down.
ACACAATAAGGAAAATATTAATCACACAATAAGGGCAATGTAAATATACATTCAAGAATCATATTCATCACTAAAAGAAAATGAAATCTAAATAGACATGGGTGAAACTATAAGATAAAGAATAATCCATAAGACACCTATACATGAGACCTCATACCTATTGACATTTCACATATGATTTAATCAAAAAACTCAATATGCTCATCCATCCTTTCTCAACTAGGTTGAGGAAAAATCCCACAGCAATAAACCCAATATATTCACCTACTATGGGCCACTGATCAATACCATGACCTACCAGTGAATAAATCATTCATAGATTATTCTATAAATATGCTAGGTTCCCATGTATCAATTATCTAATGAGGGTGAGCTAACGAATTCCATCTAATCATCCAATAACAACTTATATATAATAATAATTCACAATACACATCACCCCGAGTCACTCCAAGGACCAATCTCATGCCATTTGTCAAAAGGAACATAAAGAATCAAACACAAGGAAATATCATAATGGATCACAATTATTCATTAGTAAGTACATCCCATCCATTATATACATATAATTATGGGATGATAATCATCCATAGGAGGTTTTCATAATTATCAATTTCACTATTTTTCACAAGGTTTCCAAACAGGCCTTTAAGCGTTTCTCAAAACTATATTTTTTCAAAGGTACAAATTTCACTTTTAATAAAGAGGTGTATAAAAAACAATTATAGAAAAAAACCACTTTCATTAATACCTTAAAACATTCAGGTTACACATCCAAAGAAAAACCATTTTTATAAGGATGTTAAACGGTCCATTTTCTGGAAACTCGGGCCAAAACATGTTATAAACCAAAAACCCATTTGTTTTTACAAATAGAACAACATTGTACAGATATTCAAGGACCCAAAAATAAATTTTTTTATTCTTACCATGCATTTATAAATCCATAAAAATCATTTTAAATCACACCCATCACATAAAATCTAACCAAGCAATTTTCTGAACACATGGCATGCACTCTATAACAACACAATCCATTTTAAGCGCTTGAAAGGGAATAAAAGTACCAATATAATTACATTTATTTATTTAATATAATTAAACATGTTTAAAATCCCCTAAAATTGGTTCTAAACATCAGAAAATATGTGCAAAAGATAATGAAACATTTAAAGAAACATTTAGTGTGCACTTTTTTAACAAAACAAGACTACATTTCACAAAACAAGGCATAAACACCACTTTACACAAAAAATAATGTTATTTATGTCTTATAAAAAAATTATTAGAATTTATATAGGGTTAAAATACCATGAAAATGTTTAATCTTAAATAAAAAGTATATGTTCATTGGGAAACCTACCCCAAATCCTTGGCGGAATAGAAACGCACACCTGATATCACTGTCTGAGGGATTATAAACCCTAAAACTTTGACTACTAGAACCAAATGAACAAAATAACCAAAAAATCATGGTATAAGAGAACCCTAGTTCATGAATGACCAGGGGAGAAGAGAAAACCGTGAAATAATGGAAGGAGGAGGAAGAGGGAGGAGAAAAGAGAAGGAATCTCACCTTGGAAACTAGAAAACTCTTTGTATTCTCTTATATCTACACCATTATAGGAGAGGGAATGACTTAAAACTCCTTGGAGAGTCTCATTTGGTTTGGAAAAACTAGGGAAATTTTATTTAAGGAAAATTAATAAAAAATAAATGATTTACTAAAGAATAAAATTACTTTCCCAATCTGGATGATTTGAGAATCTTTGAGAACTTTCACCCTAATCCATGATAAATATGAGATCCAAAGAGTAAAAAATGGATCTTTGGGGTGCTCATATGGTTCTCGGGCTCGATTGAGAAGTTTAATCACCACAAAATATAAAAAATTAATATGATATAAGAGAAACAAATTATTTTTTAAAAACAAGAAATGTTATCACGGGCTGGCTCAATACCTGAATAAATAACCCAAATCCACCTTGATTATAAATTTCTATGGGGTCCAAAAGGATATTGTGGAATTAATATTAAATGGGAGGAAACGTTGTAAGTAGAATGATTGAATTTTTTTGAAAAATGAAGTAGTTATTAAATTATTATTTTTTAAATCTAGAAATGGGATCACGGTTTGGCCCAAATCATGAAGTAACCACAATTTTCTCTAAAAACCCCCAAACAAGCTATGGGGAACCCATGGTAGGATGATTTTACATACATAAAAATTAAAAACTCCACATTAATCCTACCCAATACCCTAGAAAAGGATTAGTATTTCTAATGAACTGGATCAAAAACAAGACATGAAAAATTGGGTGTGACAATTCTCCCCACCATTAAAGCTTTCCACCCCCAGAAAGTCACATAAAATTCCAGATGATTGATCAAAACCTAAGGATTCCTTATCAATTTGGTCTAGAATATGAATCTAAGGCTACGTCATCCACCATTAATGTAACTTAAGCCTCTTAAATCAACCAAAACACTAACTCCCAACCACTTCCAGAGAATCAACTGAAAGATTGAGTCCATACCTCGACAACCAAACCAACAACCAAATTTTTATGCCTCTTCCCAATGAACCCAATGACCACTCAAAAAAAAAATAGAACTCAAAAAAACCAATGATTCTATGGTATTTCATAATGGAATCCATAACATTAAGAAACAACTAGTACTTGAAAAATGCACAGGAGGAAACTCTATGAGACCCATGGTGGTTCTCCCCACAAATAAGAACTAACAATCAATGACAAAATGAGAATTCAACATGAACTAGGAATGAGTCTCTAACACATAGGCCCACCAAAACTCTCCCAAAACAACCTTCCAAACCATATTAATAGGAACAAAAAATGAAAATTTAAACCCCCACTCCTGAATGAAGGGGACAAGAACTGGGCCAGCACTCTCTGCATGGTTCTAAACCCCCACCACTTTGTGTAGGGAGAGAAGGGGACCCAATCATTGGGCCACTAAAATGAAAAAAGACTAAAAGAAACTACCCCACTACAATGGAAGAGGCATGAGCTTAGAAATACTACCCATAGTCCTGGGACTCTTGACTATGTTCTAGCTTAACTCTAAGACCTATGGATGGTGCTCTAATGGATGAATATTCTACTACCACAAAGTCTGGCTTTTATAATCCCTAACTTGAACTCTTCCCCTTAGTTCCAAATGGTTACACCTAATACTCCAAGGATGAAATAATATATTAAGGGACACCATGAAACTCTCTTCCTCAAAAAACACACTTTTACCCTAATTATGAACTCATACATACAATAAACCATTATCTATCACACCGAATGAGGAGGAGAACAGATAAGGAACATAGAGAAACACATCAACCTCGCCAAGCACAACTACCCCAACTGAGAGGAACACCATAATGTAAAGGCCTAGTAAATCAATCCCAAATAGATCTATATTCAGAAAATTGTGATGAGGTAACATTCTTTCCACCATGGGCACCCAACCACCATGCCAAACTAGCCATCCACACATATATCCACAAAACCTTGCATATGAGAACCCATGAAAACACAAAAGGAAAAAACAAAACAAAATCATTACAAAAGTCATGTTCCTTCCAAAGGCACACTAATCACCAAGTAAAAAAAATCATTTTCTGATTTTACAAAACAACCCACACTTCATTAAGGACCATTTGATTAAAAACCCAATCAATTTCATTAAATACGACTTCCAAAAAATACATTCTATTCCAAATAGCTTTGTCCCATAACCTATCAATGCAACAATCATTCATAGAATATTATATCAATAATGCAGGTCCCCATGTAAAAATTATTTAATGGTGGTGAGCCAACCAATTCCATACAATAATCCAATCACAACATATATATAATAATAATTCACAATACACATCACCCCAAGTCACTCCAAGGACCGATTTCAGGCCATTAATAAAAAAGAACATGAAGAGTCCATACCAAGGCACTCTAATAATGGATCATGAGGATTCCTAATTAAGGACATCCCATCTAAAATATACATACAATTATGGTATGAGAAAAATCTACCAAAGGTTTTCAAAATAAACAATTTCACCATTTTTCACAAGTTTGCGAAATAGACCTTTAATCGTCTCTCTAAACAAAATTTTGCCAAAAGTATAAATTTAAGTTTTAATAAGGAGGTGTATACAAAAAATTTATAGTAAAAAACTACTTCTATAAATCCCTTAGAACAGTAAAGTTAGACATTCAAGTCACAAAAATGTTTTTAAGGATGTCAAAGAGGCCATTTTTGAAAACTCAGGCCAAAATGTGTTATAAAACAAAAACCCATTCGTTTGTACAACATAAAATACACTGTATGAAATATAAGGACCAAAAAATACCATTGTTAATGCTTCACATACATTTATAAATCCATTAAAATCATTTTATTTTATACATAACACATAAAATCCAACCCTGAAATTTACTCAACCCATGACATGCACTCTATAACAACACCATTGATTTCAAGCACTTGAAAAGGAATAAAAATACCAATATAATACCATAAATTTATTCAGTCTAAGATTTTTTTTTTCAAAATACCCTAAAACAGGTTCTAAAAATCACAAACTAGGTGCGAAAGATAAAGGAACATCTAAACCAACACTTGGTGTGAACTTTTATAAAAAACAACTTTTCTTTTCAAAAAACAAGGCATAAACACCACTGTGTATATAAATTAAAGTTATTTAAGGCTTAGAAAACAATAATAATAATGTATAGAGGTTGAAAATAACATGAAAAATATTAATCATAAATAAAAAGTACATTGTTAAATGGGAAACCTACCTCAAATTATTGGAGGAATGGAAAGGCACACCCGATATCATCATATGGGGGTTTATGAACCCTAAACCTCTAAAAAAACCCCATATGAACAAAAAATCAATATAAAATTATGGGATAACAGAAACCTAAGACTATAATGACCTGGGAAGAAGAGAAAACCAAGAAATAATAGAAAGAGGAGGAAGAGGGAGGAGAAAGGAGAAGGAATCTCACCTTAAAAAATAGAAAAATCTTCTTCATAACTTATATATACACCCTTATTGGAACGAGAATGTCTTGTAAATCCTTTGAGAGTATCATTTGGTATTGAAAAACCAGGGAAATATTTTTTGGGGAATAAATAATAAAAAATTATTGATTTATGAAAGAATAAAATTACCCTCTCAAATCTGAACGATTTGAGAAACCTTGAGAACTTGTGACCTAATACATGATTAATATGAGATACAAAGAGGCAAAATGAAACATTGGGATTCTAGTAGGGTTATTGGTATCTAGTGAGAGGTGCAATCTCCCAAAAACAATAAAAAATGAATATGATATAAAAGAAACATTTTTTTTAAAACTGGAAATGGGCTCACCTGCGGGCCAAATACCTGAATAAATTACCAAAATCCACGATGATTATAAATTCCTAAGGGGTAAAAAAGGACATGGTGGATTGAATAGGTCTTGGGAGGCCATGTGGGAAGTATAATTAATGGAAAATTTTGAAAACATGAATGAGTTAGGAAAGAATTTTTTTTAAATCTAGAAATGTGCTCACGGTTTGGCCCAAATCATGATGTAACCACCCTTTTCTCAAAACCCCCCCAAAAAAACTATGGGGAACCCATGGTAGGATTATTAGACATATATTGGACTTAAAAACTCAACATTAATCTCACCTAATACCCAATAAAAGGATTGGGATTTCCAATGAATTGGATCAAAACCAAGATATAAAGAATTGTGTGTGACAGCTAACACATCATCACAAAGTTGATTTTGGCACTAACCTTCACCCGAATACCACATAAATATCCTTAACAACTTATCAGATGGACCGAATCGAGCACAGATATTTGAATGTGTAATTAGAGGATGCTTTATCTAAAGGATTTATTAGACCTAGTGTGTCCCCTTAGGAACATCATGTTAAATTCACTAATAATTTGGATGAGTGCATAAAGTTTTTTATTTACTAACAGAATTGGAATCAGATGATAATAAAGAATATATACTATCTCCCAAGTATATATTATCTTTTCAATAAAATTAAAGGAGTAAGGTGGTTCTCAAAGATTGATATTAGTTTTGGGTATCACCATCTTTGGGAATGTGAGGAGGATATCTTTAAGCCGGTGTTTAGGTTTTGAAATGGTCACAGTGAGTTTATAGAAATTCCCTTCAATGTGATGAATTCCCAAGAAGTGTTCATGAGACTCATGAAATATATTTTTCATCCACACTTGGACCAATTTGTAGTGATTTTCATTGATGATATCCTCATTTATTCTTAATTAAAGATGGATAATTTTATGAATATTGGGATTATCTAATATTTAAATCTTAATATTAACCTCTATAAAAATATATTTAAGTGTAATTTATAAATTTGGGAAGTTTATTTCTTTAGGAACATCATTTTAGAGGGTGATTTTTTAGTTGAGTTAACGAAGTTCCAAAAAGTGATGGATTCAGAGACACTCAAGAAGGCATATAAGGTGAAAAGTTTTCTTGGATGGGTGAGATACTACCCAATATTCATTGAATACTTCTACTTCATTCTATAAACTATGAAGCCCCTTACCAAAAAGGAGAAACCATTCATTTTCTTTGTGAAATTGTATAAATAATTCAGGGTTTTGAAGAAGAGGTTGACTAGTTCCCCGTTATGACCATTTTTAAAGGAAGTAGTAGAGTATAAGTTATACTACAATGTATAAAGGTTTGGTCTAGGTTACATGATGATATAGAGGTGAGCTGTTGTTGCTTATAGGTCCAGATTGAGGAGACCACATGAGAAAATTAACATGACCTATGACTTTGAACTTGTGGTTTTTTCCTTGAATATGTGTATACATTATCTACTCAGTGAGAGGTTTTTTTTCTACTCAGATCACAAGATCCTCATGTATTTATTTTTATAGAGGAACCCCAAGATAAGATATATTGAACAGACTAAAGCATCACTAGCATAAATATTACACCATTTCAGTTGAATATTAAATACATATCATGTAAAAATTCCCAAGAACCATAAACCTTTAGTGTATTTAGAGGCTAGATATGTAATCAACTTATTTCATGAAAGATATTCAACATATCAAAAAAATTTATTCTCACTTAGTATCTGTCTGAGACATATGCTAATTCAAAAGATTTTTCATAAAATGGGTAAATGGAAACATACACTACTATGAAATAGGACTTTTACAATGCTAGAAATGGCCTTTATCAGTGCTCATGAAGAGTAGACTTCTAAGGTGAGATTAAAAGAGCCATTATTTCATCTGCTCTTTTAGAAGTGCTAATAAAGGTGGAAATTTATCAGCACTTTTATTTAGCACTAACATAAGGGACCTTTATCGGTGCTTATAGGAGCACTAATAAAGGAACCATTTATCAACACTTTTAAAAGTGATGATAAAGGGGAATATTGTAGTGTGCCGTAAAATCACACTACAACACTAGTGAAATGTGCTTTAATAGCACACCGCAACCCCAAAAACACCACTAGACATCTAATAAGATCAAATACCAAAATATAATTTAAATGAAATGATATTTACAACACAAATAAAAGAAAAAAACACTATATTATTGACATTTCAAACATTGGTTTATACAATTACCTATGTAAAAATTATTATATACATTAAAAAACATCATTATTCCTTTATATTTTTATCCTGACCCCTAATAATGCGACTGAAAAACAAACCACCCTTTCTGTAGAAAAATAATGCAGCTGTATAAGAAAAAAATTCTTATGTTAGTAATAATATAAAGAAATAAATTAACAGAAAGTGTTAATTTTAAACTAATCTTAGATTCATACAAGGAACAATTTGTATCAGATAGAGTTATAGTTGATTCCTGAATATCAAACCATTTCGTGTTCATATTTAAACATTATCTCTATGGAAATTAATTAAATAAGTATAAGACAAAATCCCCATGACCGTGTTTGTTCGGTTTTCTATGAGTGACACTTAATGAACTAAAATGTCAATTTTAAATAGATAATGAACACATTGAGTCATACCGGAACATCGTATATCATATTGATGTGTGGATAATTCCTACACATAAAAAATTAATTATGGATTGTTATCTTGAAGCATCAAAATAATCCAAATGTGTTTTATTTGTTTTGATTTGGTTAGATGTCCGTTTTACTAAAATTAATGTCAATTTTAAATAAAAAGATGAAATTGGAGTCACACCGATCACAAAATGTGTCATATTGAGGTGAGTTTAATTTCTAATAATCTAAAATTACTTATGGATGGTTTCTATAAAGTATTAAAACAATCCAAATGTGTTTTCTTGGTTTTGAGTATGTCAATGTATTTTTTACTAAAATGTCATTTTAAATTGGAAACACAGACTTGGACTCATATAGATCTCATTCTGTATTGTTTTTATGTGAGGATAATTCCCACATATAAAAAATTACTTATGAATTTATATATTAAATTATTAGGAAAATCAAAATGCATTTACTAAGTTTTTAGTGAGTGGCACTTTTTGAACAAAGATGTAAATTTTAAACTAATAATAGACACCTTGAGTCATACTAGGAACATCGTGTATCAGACTGAGGTAATGATGATTTATACACATAAATAATTACTTATATATCATTTTAATAAAGTATCAAAACAATCTTAATGTGTTTTCTCGATTTTGAGTGGGGAAATTGTCATTTTTACTAAAATTGATGTCAATTTTAAATAAAAAGACGCACTTGGAGTCAGAACAGTAACACCGTGCATAGGATTAATATGTGGATGATTTATACACATCAAAAATTTCTTTTTTATGTTTTTAATAATGTATCAAAACAATCCAAATGAATTTTCTCAGTTTTGAGAATGACACTTGTCTTTCTTACTAAAATGTAATTTTGAACTAGAAACAAGCACATTGACTCATGACGATCACATAGTGTTTCAATTTGAATTTAGATCAATTATTAAATGTCAAAAATGATTTATGAATATATTTAATAAATTATAAATAAAATCCAAGCTTTTTTTAAGTTTTTAGTGAGTGACACTTTTTGAACTAAAATATTAATTTTAAATTGAAAAATTTGAGTCATATCGAGAAAATAATGCATTAAATTGAGGTTAGGATGATTCAAAAACATAAAAAATTACATATAGATTGTTTACCTAAAGTATCAAAACAATATGAATGTGTTTTCTTAGTTTTGAGAAGGTCACTTCTCATTTTTACTAAAATTGATGTCAATTTCAAATAAAAATACATACTTAGAGTCATACTAGTCACACCATGCATCTGTTTTAGGTTTGACTAACTCCTACATGTTTCAAATAACTTATGTATCATTTTACAAGTCTATAGAAACAATATGAATGTGTTTTATCTGTTTTGAGTACGTCACTTGTATTTTTTACTAAATTTTAATTTTAAAGTGTAAACGTGCACTTTGACTAACATCAGTCACATCATGTATCAATTTGATGTTAGACTAATTCCTACACATCATAAATGATTTATGAATTTATTTCCTAAATTATTAATAAAATTAAATAATGTTTATTTGTTTTCAATGAGTGACACTTTTTGAACTAAAATTTTGATTTTAAACTGATAACGAACACTATGAGTCATACCGAGCACATAATGTATCAGATGGAGGTGTGACTGATTCCTAATCATCAAAAATTACTTATAGATCATTTTATTAAAGTTCAAAAACAATCATAATATGTTTTCTGGTTTTGAGTATGTTATATTTATCTTTTATTTAAATTAATAGAAATCTTAAATAAAAAGAAAGACCCATACCCAACACATTGTGTGTCAAATTAAGGTGAAAACGATTCTTATATGTCTCAAAGTCTCAAAAAAATCCCAACTTCTAATGTTACCATGATTTAATTTCCTTTATTTCTTGAACTTATAATATTTCATATTGACTTTTTGTTCTTAGTAGAAAAATATTTCCATTGTTGAATTCCAGAAGAGTAGAGGAATCTCATGTGCCCATTATATCATGAGAAGTCACCATAATGGGAACATGAGTTTCATGTACTCTTCTGGATTTCAACAATGAGAAAGGTTTTTTGGTTAAGAAAATCGTCTCAATATGTAGTGTTGGTAGTTCAACATGAAAAGGAAATGGAAATCATGGTAACATTAAGAAAAAATAAACATTTTATCTCTTTTGTGACTTTTTGGATATAGTTGAAAGAAAAATAAAATGTTATTATAGATATGTGAGAAAAAAACTGAATAATTATTAGATGAAAATTAAAAGGAATTTATCTTATAAATATTAGATAAAATGATGAAATGTATTTATTAAATAAGGAGTAGAAATTCACCTTTTCACGATCTTTGTATGTATTCTTGACACATTTCCTTGTTATCATTATCTTAGTTGTAGCCTCAAAGTACAATCTCTCAATAGCATGAGAAGTTTCAAACTTACCACCCAAACTCAAATAAAAGAATCCATCTGCATAATAAAACAATTTTTTAATGATTAATACGAAAAATAAATAAATTGATCATAAATATGAAACAATACATTAATTCTATGGATAATGATTTTACTATGCCAACATCAAGATTAACTTTTCGATTGAATAGTGAAGGGAACTTGAAGGAAAGTGATAAATGAAAACATTGTAGGGGTGAAAAGGTTTTAAGGGAGAAGAAGTTTGTGGAAATTTTAGTGTAGAAATACATGAAAGATGGAGAAACCACCCCAACTCAAACAAAATAATCCACCTATGTAAGAAAAACAATTCTTATGTGATTAATACTAAAAAGAAATAAATCAAACATAAATATGAAAAAAATACATTAATTATATGAATGACGTTTTTACTATTCATATATCAAGATTACCTTTGTGATTGAGAAGAGGTAGTAGTGTGGATTTTCTTACAAAGTCAATAGAGGAAACTTGAAGGAAAGTGATAAATTCAACACTATAGGGGTGAAAAGGTTTTTATTGGGAAGAATTATATTGATTTTTTGGGGCATAAAAGCATAAAATATGGATAGAAATATTCTAAAATAAATCAACTATACAAGGAATAATGAAAATTAAATCAATGCTTCACTTTATAATTTTTATTTAAAATAGAGAAATTATATCATAAAATTACCTTTACATATTCCCAAAGGGTTTCATTCATTATAGTTTTTTCTTCTGAGGTATTGGTAACATCATCATGTGTAGAAGACATTATCTGTATGAGTAGTAAAACATTTAATTTAGATTATGTTTATGTATTAGAGAACATATAATATTATGATAGAGAACATAATATATTAGAAAAAACTTTTACCTTCTCATTGAAGTATACTCTTTTTAATGGTTTTAGGGATTTGGTTTCTCAGTTGGGAATCCAAATACCCTCTTTGTGGTCACCTATAACATACAATACACTATCTACATTGAGAATCACATGAAATGATTGTTATCTTCCATTTAATGGGTCATCTGTGATTAAATTTTCATCTGAACCGACATTTTATTAGTCACAGGAAGTACCCTAGAAATTATTTGAGTGTATTTTTTTACAAATGGGACACCCAAAAATTCCTTTAATGTTATATCCTAATAAATTTATATAATCATAGAGTCATTTATTTCCTCATACAATATGGAACTCAAGGTTAATTCTTAACTTCTAGGAGAACCATACATTGTAACACCTGTATCCACTTCAATTTTATATCCTTGATAAATGGATAGAAACAGAAATCAATATCATTATCGGGTTGTTTTGGTCCAGATATAATCAAAGACAACCTAATGCATTTTCACTTCATGTATAACCATGATGACAAGTTATAATTTGAAAACATGGTGGGACATTTACAGTGAGTACTACTATATACACCAAAAGAATTTATTCCATATATAGATAACATAAGATGAACGTTTCTCGACTTATTTGGAAATTCAATATACTCATAAAAAATTTTATTCCACCGAGGAGAATCTACTCGATGACATAAGTTGGCATATTTAATTCTTGTATATGAATTTCATGTCAATTTTCTCACGGTATCCTGACATATATATAATATTCTAAACCATGGAATGATAAGAAAGTACTATACAGGTTTCAAATGACTTGATTCATTTTTCTTGTATCGATCTATGCCACACTGAACATATATTAGGACTGATTCATGGTCCTTGAGAAATAATATGAAATACTTTGGAAAATCATATATTTATTTATAGATCATGCTCATTTAACATAGAATTCATTTAGGGTTATATGTTTGACATGGTAGTTCATTTTCTTCTGGTATCATATCATTCAAGAGGCCAAGTAGTTCTGTAAAGCATGTGTCACTCTATCTGCTTCAAACATTCAAATGATACAATATCAATACTACTGACAATGTTGTGTATTTAGTAAAACCAGTGTATAATGGTATCATAGTAGAACTATTTAATTTCTCAAACAAATTTGGAAAATCAAAAAGGTTATCTTCAGTTTCCATTGTTATATATTCCATATGACCTCCATCATCATTTTCACTAGTATTCATATCAAATGATCCATAAATAGTAGTATCATCCCAATCGGCGTGCACGTTCAGTTTTTACCCATGTTTAGTCCAAAATTTATAGAATGAATATATTATATGAAAAAACAAATGTCCTTCCAACTCTTGTAGACTAATTTTTCTTTAATAACAACAATATAAACACAAATGATTTTAGAAGGGTCGTATGCAGGATCTATTGAAAACTTGTTGAACATTTTTACTCCATATTCATAAACTTTTGTTAAATGATTATAATCCATCCATTTTCGATTCATATCCATCCTATTCATTTTATAAAATATATATTTTTATAATAAATAAATTAATACACAATTGATATTCATTATCAAAAGTGAAAGTTAAATATAATTCTAATAAGTTAAATGAAACATTTGATTGTTTCAAAGAATATAATTATTCTTTCAAGAAAATGGGTAATTGAATCTAAGAAAAGAAATACTTAAGTATGTTAGGTGTTATCCTAATAATTTATTTAAAGTTGAAAGTTATAGACAACTCTCATCCTCATGAACTCATCTCCCAAACTTTTATCATTGTATTTTTTATTTGACACACATCCTCAATCTGTTGTGTACATTCACCTAGGTTATTTGAAATAATTTAAGAATTAGTCATCCACGGGATGAATGATGCTTATATTAGTACAAGAAACATAAATGAGATTTGGGAAGAGTCTATGGTAACAAATTTCAATAATAACTATTCTGGAGACGAAGTTGATGAGGATGACCATTGTATATAATTTTGTCATTTAATAGGGGAAATTCCCCCCATTTGTGAGAATTAAACCATTGGCATTAGTTATTAACTTGTTACCTTCTTAAGGTGAGATCTTGGGAGAATATAAATTCTTATATGTGATTCATGGGGTCTCAGTGGGGACATGTTATGATATATTAATCTTTAGGGCCTCTATATGAATTATATATTTATAGGAGAAATCCCACTTTTAATACTTTTAATATTTAACTAATACTAGTCCCTACTATAATAAAATGAGTCATGATGTATTTCTTAAATCCCCTAAACAAATGAAAATATAATATAGGAAATTATGGAGTAATAAGAAACCCAAATATGAAAATAAAACATAATAAACTTTCATTTGATCAACTAGAAGATATAAAAATGTATTGATAAAACATTTTAATAAATAAAGTGTTATTTCATATGATTGAATGGTAATCAAAGATTCTTGGCGATGGAACCAATACATTTATACATAGAATTATAAATACTTAAAAATAATTTCTGATAATTATTCCAACATATATAGAATTTGATAACCTGCATTTAATTTTTTGGAATTAGCGATGTAACAACCTATGTAATTATTATAATTATTATTAATGGTATATCAAATATTTGAAAACATCTAAATATTATAATTTCAAATAAAAATCTATAAGAAATACAAAAACAATTTTAGGAGAAGAATATTTCTAATAACAATAAAATATTAAACATCTCAAAATTCTTAGTTAATAAATTGATTCAAGAATTATGGCTAGATAGGTTGAAAACAAGATTTATTTTAAATTAGACAAAAATTAGGATTTATAAGAAAATATCATTTTCATGGCCATTAAGGGTTATATATTGGTTTTTAGAACATAGTATAAAATTTTAGTTTTAATGATATAAGTAATAGTATTATGGAAGATATACAGTTTTTATGTTAAATGGGAGATGACTGAATATTATAAAAACAATTTCGAAGTGAGATGAATTGCCATAAGTAAGATTGGGTGATGAATTTAAAACATTTAATGGACTCTACTAAACTTGTCACAAATTAAATGGTTGTATGAATGATTGTCAAAATTTTCTAAAAAATAGATGAATGTGATGAAAGAATTAGAAATGTATTATATAAAAAATAATTTAACATAAGATGAATTTATAACTGATGTCTCACTAAAGGATTTAAAAAATAAATAAAATTATATATTAGTTATTACTTTTTCATCTCACATGACAGGTAAATTGATGTAATTAATTTTTTTTACAAGTTAAAAGGGTAATAATTATTTTCAAAATTGTGGATCTATAAAGATAAATTTTATGCATATAAAGGATAGTGGAAATAAAATGAGATGTTAAAGAATGATATGTTTTTATATAGATTAAAGTAAAACATAAATAGTGTTTATTTGATGTGAGATAAAGTAAATAAATTTAATTTTAATAAGTATTAATGAGTGTGTTATCATTTCAATGATTTCTATATTCTTACAAAGGTATAAAAAACTATCCAAAAAATATTCTAATTTGGGGTCGGTAAAAAATAATGGTAATTATGTTTGAATAGGGAAATTGTTTTGTGGTTGTGAAAAATTGATCATATTAGATAATGATACATTTAAATACTAACTTAAAAAGAGTTGGTTGAGATTTTTTTATCATGATATGACAAAATTGATGTATATTTTTTACAAATTAGAACTGGTAGATTATTAATAATTTTAAAGATAAAATAAATATTTAAATGAAACAACCCTTGGGATGCCCTAAGTGAGATTTCCTCTTGGATATGATCTATTAGGTGGTTGTGGAAATTTGATGCAACTAGAGATATTCAAATGTGAGTTCTCTTGGAACATACTCACAAGTTTTAATTATCATATTTGGATGAGATATTTAATGGTTTGATAAAATATGGTATGTCCCTAAATTAGTCTTGGCATTCTAGATTTTCATTTAATTTATCTTGGATCATCATCTAACATAATCTTTAGCTTGTAAACTCAAGCATAAATGCATCAAATTTCACCATAATGGAAGGTGGAATATTGAGGGTGTCAAAGATCCCCTCAGTTTTCTATACCTAGTGCTCTATCTCTTTTGGATCATATTACCTTGAAAATATGGAGGTTTATGGGGAAGAAACTCTTGATCAAGATCCTTATATCTATAAAATGCTCAATTAAATCCTAAATAAAATGGATATAAAAATTCAGGTAACTATATAAAATATAGTGAATGTGCACAGTCCATGTCCCAACTTTAATGTAAGGATAAAATTATCAGAAATTAAAATATTGTTCCCAACATCACTTGGATACTCAAGGGAGGAGGCTAAGAGTTTTGGATAGACACTCCT
The DNA here is from genome assembly GCA_963277665.1 of Viscum album. NCBI lineage: Eukaryota > Viridiplantae > Streptophyta > Magnoliopsida > Santalales > Viscaceae > Viscum > Viscum album. Next base: position 714,546,487 of record OY728128.1, on the reverse strand, counting down.
TCAAACTTATTACTCAAGACTTGATAGCTCTATATCTTTTCAACAAAAAATCCCCAACAAAAATTGTTGACCATAGGGTTATTCCAATGATAAAAAATAATAATGATAAAAACTAGAGTTGACAAAGATCCCTTTCACCAGCGCTAATAAATGGAATATTTATCAGCTTAAAAAAAGCACTGATAAAATCCATCTTTATGAGCGCTAATGTTATAGTGCAGATAAATATTTCTTTTTTTCAGTGCTTATTACTTAAGTGATGATAAATAATTTATTATTATAATTATAAATATTTTTTTTGTAAATATCTTTATGTAATTATATAAATATTTAATGAATATATATAAATATAAATATGGTAATGTGTCTCCCTCTACCTAGTCAAAAGAGGTATTTTATTTAATGAAAAAATGAGTCTTCGACCCCAACCATTTAAAAAAATGAGTGAAATTGAATAATTAAAATTGAGTACACTTTAATAATATTGAAAAATATGATAAGTTTTATTAATCAAAAATAAATTATTAAAAGATATGGGTATATATTGATATAAAGATGAGCACATATTGAAAATATAAATACATTCTAAATAAATATATATAAAATAAAAATAAAAATTGAATAAATTCAAAAAAAATAACGATATTAAAAATTAATTAATACACATATTTAACAAAATTAAAAATAAATAAATAAAATTTAACATGATTAAATACCTGATATATTGAATTTATCATGTTATAATGAAATTCTAAAATGAATACTAAAATTTAAATAATTACATAAATTTTAGGTCTATGTGTTTCAATATAAGATTTCATTAATTACATAAATATGTATGTGTGTACATTGTTTATAAAAAAGAATTAATTAAGTATATATGAAATCAATATGACACATGATTGATCTAGGTTAAATTAAAAAATCAAAGGATATTCAATTATATCCGTTAATCAATGCGATTTTTCATTTTTTATAATCCATATTTATTTTTAATTAGAATCCATTATTCAGTAAATATAATACTATTTTATATAAATCATAAATATTATTTATTATATAAATAATATTTATATACATATATATATTTAATATATACTATTTAATAACATTATCAATAATTATTTAAGATATAAAATGTTTAATATTTTTCTCAATTTACTTATTTCTTATTTCTATTTGATTATTTTTTATTTTACATATATCTATATATTTAATCTATAACATTTATTAGTATTTATAATTAATATAAAGTATAATAAATTTATTCATTTTTATAAATAATTATTTAATTAATATTTTTTTAATAAACTAATTTTTTATTTTTTATTTATATAATTATTTCATTTTATTTGGACATTTAGCATCGCTAAAATAAAACTCATAAATGATCCATTTGTGGGTGATAAAAATAAATAACTCATAAAGGCTACCCATTATCAGTGTTTTTTACTAGCACTGATACAAGCCAGCCCTGTTAAAGACATAAGTTTGTGGTGTAAAAGTGTAAAATAAAAATATGTATATAAATCATATGTTAATGATTATCACCATGAAATTTATCACTTATTAGTCTTGTGATAACCAACCATGTAACTTCTTATCCTTGGGAAAACTTCTCATGTACCCTCTTGGGCTTGGAAAAACATCCCGTGTAACCTATTGTGTTTGGTAAAACCCCCTATATACCCTCTTGGGACTGGTATAATCTCCAATTCACCCTTTAATATCATGAGATATAAAACATTACCCAATTAATTAAAGGAATATAAGTTAACCACCCATCACACTATGAAAAACCATTCATATATATGCAACAAGAAGATGAGAGTATTTATCATTATGTAATAGTTTAATTAACCCACTAAAAATATATGGGTTTCATGAACCATCCTTAAAAGGTAATCACAATAAGTTATGAAGAATAATAAAGTGGGTGGTATCATAAGATCATATCCTTAGTAAAACAACTCAATCCTTAAATCATTTTTACATATATGAAAATAATTTTATTAAAGCATTGGAAATATGGTTTTAAAAATAAGATAAAACATAATTTTATTTTGGTATCTTTAAAAAAAACACCAGAACAATTAGAATATGGTTTTCTTTAAAAAAACATAGAAACTTGTAAAGGAATATTTATAAATAATAACCATCATGTGGGTGGAAATTTTTTGTCATACTGTAAACATAAATAGATATTATCTTCTTTCTTTTGAAAAAATTAAAAAGTGAGTTGTACTAAAAACATTTGAAAAGATTTATTGTAATCATTTCAAAAGATATTCAATGGTATTATAAAATATATTTATTAATCAGTAAAATAATTTGTAAAATATTTTTAAGAGAATGAATATGTAAGGGAAATTGTTTGAACTAAAAAAGGACAAATATGGTTGGAATTTATTAAAAACATTATTATGTTATTTTTTAGAACCAAAGAGGGGAAAAATTGAAATAATACTTATAAAACCCATAAATAACAATATAAAAATAAAATATAAGGGTTTTTGGAGATAAAGAACATATAATTTCCCATAATGTATATTAAAACATAAACAATCTCGATAAACCGTTTGATTGTAACATAAACCCTTACAATTTTGGTTATATTTAAATTAAAACGTCATGAAAGAAAAAAATAATATGGATTTACGATTACTAATAATTTTTATGAAAATCATCATAAAATAATTTCATGGTTGTATATACACTATAAAAAATAAAGAAGTTTGGGGAATATAGAACATATCCCAATGACAGAAAATTGAGATGAGGAAACCCTTTTCTTCGAGTCATGAATTTATTCATACACACTCTAAAATACTATATAATAAATTTATACTTATTTTTAATATATAATATAAATATATTCATACATATATTTCTATATATCATTCACTTAAAATTTCTAATCATCATTTCATTAACAATTATTTATTAATCAAAATTTTTGTGTTAACTATTTTGTTTCCCTGCATGTTTTTGTTGGAAAATTCCTTTATGTTCAGTTATTAATAGTTCCAAAATCTTAATCATTTCATAAATATCATATGTTTTTATTATATACAATTTTATCATGATCCATGTAAATTGGTGATGAAATATTAATTACATCTTTTCATGGAGATATTAGTTCGTACGAGTGATGCTGTTATATTTCATCGAATGGAAAGAAAGAAAAGTAAATTTTAATTTTTTTAAAGAATAATAATTATATTATGAAAATAATATATATTTATTAAATCCATGTATATAACCATCCGTGAGACTGAGTGATGAAAAATTAAATACATCGATTGATGGAGGTTATAGTCTACACATATGCATGAGTGAAACTTTCATTTTTCCATTAGATGCAAAGGAAATAGAAAATGATTATAATATTACCATAAAAACTTTTAATTATATTAATAATAATGATATAATTATAATAATATTATATTAGAATATTTTAAGGATGTTGAAGAAGAAATAATCTTGAAATAATTCGGTTTAGACAATTACCACTTCTTTGGGTATCCTCCTTTGAATTAGATCTTAAGAGTTCATCATTTTTTATTTTTGAAACAATAAAACCTCTAGGATGTGTGGATGAGAGTTGGGAATTGATTTTGGAAAAAACTTTTCTGATCTAAGTAACTTAAGTGGTGTGTATACGTGATAATAGGAGGTTCCCTTTTATAAGTGCGGGGAGTGATACCCTAGTAAATAACCTTATGTTAAAAATAATATAAATCCATTTTCATGTGAAAGTAGAACCATGAGGACAAATATTAAAAAACAGTATAATTTAGTGTCTAAATCCTCTTAAAAAAACCAGTTTTTGATAATTTTAAATGATATTCTAAACCTTATCTCTTATTTTAACCCCCTCATTAACCCTTTTAACCCTTACCTTGATGATAATATTTTTACCGTGATAAATATTAATTATGGATAAAAATTAAGTTGAAATTATTACTGAATATTGATTATAATAATTCCAAAAATTATATCCACATTACAAGAATCTATTTCTATAGGTTCTTTAAATTACTTTTTATATAAATATGCAAAATACAATAGAAAATAGTTTTTTTTCAAGAAATTTATTTTTAAGCATAAAAACTAATTCTCACCCAAATCATATATATAATTTTTCTCTATAAAATTTATTAAATTATAGATAAAAAATATTTTTATGAATTTCAATGAAATAAAAAATTGAATGGACCACTGCGAATACTTAATTAATGTAAATGGACTAAAATAGTTTATTTATTAGAATAAAATATTACTTAGGTTCCAAAAAGTCAAGACCAGGTTTCCAAATTAAAAATTATAGTTTGAAATGCTTTATTTTATTCTTTAAAAACATATTTGTTTGAGAAAAAAATATCATAAATTTTTTAATTAATGAATATAGCACAATCGTGTCATGAATTTTACGGTGTTTGTAAAAACAATATTTTCACTATTCATCTAAAAATTATCCATTTTAGAAAAATATAAAAAATAAATATTAAGATAATTTTGAAATGATAAATTAAAAAAATGAGATTCATTTTTTGAAATTCAAATTCTAAAACTCAGAAATTTTCTTTTTTAATAAAACATATATAATATACAATAAAAAAATGTTTTTAAACAAAACATTTATTTTTATCTATGAAAAAATAAAGTAATACCTATTATAATTAATATTTTCTAATTCTATTTCATTTAATTATCTCATAATATATTCCAATTTTTATTATAAGAATGAATAATTATAATTAGTTTTGTATTGTATGAATCATAAGTTGGAAAATATAAAGAATTTATTTTAAAAGACAATATATTATAAAAAAGTGGGGTTTTACATTCTACATCCATTTTCACCCTTATAATTTCATTACTCAGATGAAATTAAATGGGGTAATTTTTCCTCATTACATCCTTGAGTTCCCATATATCTTTATTAAATTTATATTTTCTCTAAAAAAATTTGACTAGGTGGGTGGTCTTATTCTATATTAACTTATCTCTTTGATCCAAAATCTCTACAAGTTATTCCTCATAACAAAGATAATTCTCTAGTGGTATGACCTTTGAGTTTAGTATAGGTGATAAATAAGGTATATACTTTCTCAAAATAGATACATGAAACACATTATGAACTTGTTAGTTGTCTAGTGAATGCTTCAATTAATAAACTACCATCCCAAAATGATCAATATTCTCATAAGGACCAATATAATTGTGGATAAAGTGCCCATTCTTGACGAATATAATAATATTATTCTAAGTAGATATTCCTATGAATAAATTGTCCCTAAAATTTTACTCTAGATATCAATAATGACAACCAGTATAATTTTTCTATCGACTCTAAGTTTCCATGATGAGCTACTGATGGAATATAACATTCTTTTAAATTTATTTATCTAGACCAAGCCTCAAAAAATTATGATATATAAATTCATCCCAGTAATTTGGTATTTTAAAATTATTTTTAAGGTTCTATGACTTCCATATGAAATTGGATTATCTGACAATGGATCTTTGGGTAATCTTTCCTAGTCATCCACTTCATTATCCAAACCCCTCCATTATTTGAATGCTTAGAAATCTGGTCGAGCATTTATTATTCTTAGATAGCTTAACCAACTTAGTGTTTCATCGCATATATCTATGTATATGTGTGGAATTAAATGTTTCTAAGCCTCATGTTGATCGGATTTGGATCATGGTGTGGGAGGAGTATTGGTGTAAGCAATCAGTGACCTTTGAATCATCTTCATACTTCTTCTCTTCATGTCAATGTTTGGGGAATTTATCATCCATTTTCCTCTGTAGGCAATATCATCTTGGGAAGGTCATTCCTACTACTCAGAGGAAGTCTGGATCACCTACAGGTCCCTATGTTGTTAACTTGGGTGTGGAGGAAGTGTGTTTTTAACCCTTTAAAAAAGAGAAAGTACCAGTGAATTTTGAACCGAGAGTTGCTGATATCATTATGAATTTTAAAGGTGATTTGAGTGCTAACAAGATGCAAGTGCTGGATACTAAATGGGACATAGTGACTCATTTGAGTTATTCTTCTTTCTTTTCTGATACTTTGAGTTTTTAAAGTGTAAACAATGAACATGGCACTGTATCTGGTGCTGGTGTCAAGAGTGACGTTATAAGGGATTCTATGTCTAGCCCACCTGATTCTCTTCAGGAGTCTCTAGGCTAGAAGATTTCATGTGTCGAGGAATGGGGACCGAATATAAAGTAAGATCTTTTAAGCATCAGATATACTTAAAACCACTTTTCTCCCTTGATTTGAAATATTCAAGAAGCTTTGGACTCTGAAGGGTGGTAGACAATTATGCCAAGATGGAAGAAGAAACATACGAGGTCAATGTCCAATTAAGACACTAAGAAGAGTGACAAAGACAATTATTTGCAACAAATGATGGATTATGAGTAGGAACCCCATGGAGACATGAATACTTTAAATGGATCAAGGAATCATAATAAAGGGAACATTCTATCTTGAAATTATTGGGTTCAAAGGGGTGGGAACCAAGACCTAGAAAAAATTATTCAAACTTATTGAGGTTGACAGAATGAGATCCTCAGGTAAAACAAATAATGTTGAGACAAGAACAAAACCGGCTGAAACAAAAAGCGATGAAGTGGATAATCAGGTGCTTGGTAAGGTGGGGGAGAAAGATTCAAGTGAATCCAAGAGGAGGTATGAATATAAAGCTACAAAATGTGTCTAGAAACAAATGTGTTTTAAATATCAGGATGGAAAAATAGGGGAAATAGAAGTAGAAAAAAGAGAGTGTTTAGATCTTACCCTACAATATAATAAAGAAATGCCTGAATATGTCTTCTGGATCAATAAGAAGAAGGATGAGGTTAATATAATTTATGATATAAGTCTTCAATTTCTTACCAATGAAGAGAAAATGGTGTGGATTAATAAATGATACCACGTCTTAGCTCAAGGCTTTAATGAACAGAATATCAATTTGGTTGAATACATAATGATATGGGACATGATGACTAATCACTTTTAAGACATTATCAATAGTGACCCATACATATCGGTAAACACCCTTCATTTGGAGTTACATAGGGTGTCTCATAACTATATTTTTAGTCTCATATTTAAAAACTTTGTGATCTCTTTTTTGTGTAAAGCACCTGTATTTGACTAATATGTTTTCAGACTTTTCTTCCGAAAAGGTTTTTTGAAAAATAATAAAAATTTAGTTTGGCGTTATATAGTCCCACTAGAAATGATACTTGAGATCTTTATATTATCACACTATCCTGGCCATAGTTAAACTCTAAAAAATTTCTTAAATTTTTTGTGAGTTATAAATACTCCCTCAAAACCTTTATAATATTCTCATAGATAGATGCTTTGAAATTGATTTCAAAAATATAGGATCTATCCCCTTTAATTTTTATTTCTAGGTAAATCCTCTATAAATACATAATTTTCAGATCCTTTTCTATCCTCATCATATAAAATATAACATGCTCCATTTGATAGAGTATTAGTCACCTTATTTTCTTATATATAGTGGTAATTTATTAAGAATTCATAATATTTAATCAAATCTATCCATCACCTTTGGTACATATTCAATTGTTTTATGTGAATATATAATTTAATATTTTAGGAATAATATATATATATATATATATATATATCATTACTTTCACCATAAAAATAATTCCATTATATTTTCAATGATTTTTTAAATCCAATCTATAAATCAAAATCTAAGTAATTTTTATTATAAAACATAAATTTTCATGAGTCATACATTATTACCTTGTCATTATAAATTAGAACACATCCCATTCCATTATTTGATACATTATTATAGGTTATATTAACTTTTCCACTATTAGTTCATATATGAATATGTTCACTAACCCACCATATCCTTAGATTAATCAATTTTTTTTCACATTCATCTTATCAAAAGGAAATTGGATCTTTTATACATAAACTTTGTTATCAAATTTGATAGCCATGAGAAATTCCTCAACCCAAGTGTAAATTGTATCCATTGAATGCAATAAAAATATGAATCTTAGTCACCATGGTTATTCTAAAATATTGTTCAATAACTTATATCTTAGAAGGATCTATAGATATAACCTCTTATATAATAGCATGACCTGAGAATGGTACTTCATGCATCCTGAATTTTTACTTACTAAATTTGGCATACGACTTATTCTTTCTCATGGTCTTCAACACAACCCAAAAATAATCTTCATATTATTTATTAAACTTTAAATATATGGGAATATCATCTATAAATACTACCAAAAACTAATTGGGTTAATCTATAATTAATATATTCTTTAAATCTATAATGATAATAGGGGAATCGGTAAGTCTAATTGGAATAAATATAAATTCATAGTTTCTATACCTCATATATAAGGATGTTTTGGCTATTTATCTTGATTCAACCCTTAATGGATGATATAAATATTTAATTTCAATCTCTGAGAAGTATTAAGATCATCATAGTTAATAAAAGAAGTTATAAATATGAGGTATAAGATAATTTCTCTTGATAGTGATCTTGTCAAGTTCTCAATGATCATTTCAATGAACCATTGAAATATATTTCTTATTATAAAAATTAATTAGAAAACCCCATGGTTATGTACTAGGTGATTTTAATACCTCTTCTAGATTCTCCTAAATTTTCTTTTTCAATTCTTGAAACTCAATTAGTGTTATTCTATAAGGTGTCTTTGAAATAAGTTTGTCACCGAGTAAGAGTTCTATTGAAAAATCAACTTTATAATTTAGTGGAAGACTAAGAAACTCTTTAGAAAATACATTAACATATTCCACCTAAAAAATTACATCCTCAATGTTGTGTTCCTCCCTAACCATTTGTGATAAATTCCCCTCATGAGTTGGTAGTAAAACCCATATAATGGAAGTAATGTACATTAGATGTTTATGTTCATCCTCCCATCTATATATGATCATAGGTTGATTCAACATATAATATGTGACCTCACTTCCTTAGTAATTGGTATTGGATCTATATATATAGTGCCAATACAATCCAAAAATAACACTATGTTAAACTATAAAGAGAATAAAAAGATTTGTAAGAAGGAAATTCCTACAAAATTCTACCAGAGAGGAGATCTATACTTGAGATAAAATCATCACACCATTATATTTTTTCACTGATAAATAAACACATTACTATTAATTTGGTGATGAGATAATTTTAGAAAATTATTCAGATATAAAATATTAAGTAGAACCTGAATCAAATACGACTTTTTTAGTTCTAGATTAGATGATAATTGTAACTTTCAACATTGTGTTCTTCGGACCCCATAAAATAGTTATGATTGTATAATTATTACTTTCATCCTTTGTCTTAGGAGTACATTGAAAATTATTGTAATAATTAACCTTCAGATTCATGCACTGGTTTGATTTAGGTCTATACTTCTTAAAATTATGTAATTGGATTGTGGGTGGGAAATTTGATTGAGCTCTATATCCATTATTTTCATTGACTAACTTCTTCACATCACTTAGATATTCTTGTTCTCTATGAAATTTTCCTACACACTTGAATCATTTAATTTTTCCTTGATGAAAATTTATATTAGATTCTTTTGATATTTTAGGTATAAATGAACATTAATTTTCTTTTATCTATGGGTTTTATTATGTGAATCTATACAAAAAAAAAACATTTTTATTATTGTACTCAAAACCATGAGAATAATTAAAGTATCTACTCTTTATTTTTACATTCATAAAAAATTAATGATTTATTAATAGCTATAAATGTACATAAAAAAATACATTTTACGGTAATGGTTTTAAACCACTAAAGAATTAATAATTTTTTCTTTCATGGTTGATGACAAAAGCATAAACATACCTTGCAAGTCTAGTGAAATTTTCCATATAGGCACCAATGGATTCATCTTCATTTTAATTTTTTTTCAATTAATTCTATATTAATTTTTGTTAAAATAGTTTTAGGAAAACAATTATTGAAAAATACCTTCTCCAAATATTCTCATGTCATGGAATCAGTTTATTCCTCCTCTATCATATTCATGTTAAGATTCTACAGTTGATCATCTTCACAATCCAAATGATACACAACAAAATAACCTTACCATGCATTGAGAACTGGATAAAAGAAAATATTTGTTCTACATCATTAATAATTTTATCATTATTTAGTGGATAATAGGAACCAATAAAGGAAGGTGGAGACTATTACATTAAAAATTCTATGGTGGGTTGTTTCCTCTATTGGACATTTGGAAGTTCAGAAAGATTTGTGTTTCCATTCAAATATCATGGGAGTTGCGTGGCCATAGACATAATATTTTTCATCTCAAATATGATTTCATTTGGTTTCTAATGAGGATGTTCATTTCAGTAAACATCACATTTTTTGTTTAAATGATTCTTTCTGTTCTGAACCATTGACTAAAATGGAAAATCATAGTGTGAGTATCAAGCATTAATCATCATAGTGAGAATTAATATAATAATAGAAATAATTCCAAAGATGTCCTAATTTATGTCACCTTATTATCAACTCATTACATTTGAGGTTTCAATATAAGTTTAAAATTAGTCTTTATAACCCAAATATATTAAAAACCCTCATAATGGATCACAAATAAAATGTGAATTAACCAAATAATGAATCTGAGGAGATTCATACTAGGTGTGTAGTTAGGAATATTTATCATGCACCCATTAAAGATTTAATTGAAACACCACTAGAATTTTATAGGTTATCACCCCTAGGTTCATCTAGTCCAGAGCCTTTATCCAGCATTCAAATAGGGATGAAATTGATAGGAAACAATAAAATATAAATTTTACTAAAATTTTAGGATGTTATCCTATACTTCGAATTATCCTTTGAGTTTTAAATTTTGTTTTTGAATTATTATATCCCAAAATTAATAAACCATGATTTGATGCTAGATAACGTGACATGAGAATCGCATAAATAAATATTAAACTATTTTAAATAAATATTCAATACATATCACTATAATAGTTACTCATTAGTCATAAAGTTTTAGTGTATTTAGAGACCAAATACATAATAAATTTTTTTCATGAAAGTTATTCAACATGTGGAATAATGTTCTTCTCACTTGGAACCTTTTTTGATATATACTACTTAAACATGTTATTTATAACTTGGGTAAATGGAAACACAAGAAAGGTTGATCTCAAATAATTAGTAATATTAAACATGGGAGATATCAAATGATGATTATAAGTGGGAATAACATAAGATTACAGGTTAGAGAACATGATAACAAATTACAAGATCATACCCAAAAATTCATAAACCATAAAACATGAGTCATGTAATAAGGCTTGGATATAACAAAATGTAACACCCCAAGCTTCCACGATACACATCTCTTTGAATAATACAATAGCGTGTGTTGTAAGAAACTTCGAGTTCTAACACACCACAACCAATCAAACTTGCCGTTATAAATAGTAATACCCACTTTTTGATATTTTAGAAATTTTATCATTCAAAATTGAATTCATTTTTTGATTCATAAAATCAAAATTATCTTTGGGTGAATTTTTGGTATTTTTCTAAAAACTTTCAATTTTTGTTGAATAGTGAAAAACACTGAGTTATTGTTTAAAACCAAATTTTTATTTAAATAATTATTTATTTTATTTAAATTTATTTTAGGTCAAAATTGATAAATCATACCTATATAATTTCAATGTAATTCATTGTAGTCAGTTTATAATAATTTTAGATATATAAAAATTTTATTGATCTTTTTACCGTCTTTTACCCACCTCCTAGGATCATTTTAAAATTACATAAAACTTAATTTTACCGCTTCTATGAGTTGAATTTCAAAAATATGAGAGACACGGTTGATATCAGTAAGTAAAATTTGGTTCAATAAGATGAAAATAATTTTTTGGTGAAAAGTAACTTTTTACTTTTATTTACCATGGTTAAAACTAAATAAGGTAATTAAGGGTAAAAATGATATTATTATTACCCTAACACATGTCCTAATTCTATTGGATAAGTATAAATCGACCCAAAACAACCTTAGGAATAAAATATGATCCTTTAGGTCCACTTGGATTAGATTAGGACCTTTATTATTATTTAGTTCAAAGAAGAGTTAAAAGTGTTAAATTCAAAGTTTAATAACTAAACACTTTTTATATTGGGTTACACATAAGTCAAATTCGAATATAAATATTCATTATAAAGATAAAAATATTTAATACATAATGGTATTTTATTCATAATTTTAATAAATTATAAAATTAAATTTATTTATGACACAATGATGATGCAACAATTACCTAATTCATGAAATATTAAAATAATTGATATTATAAAATCCAAATAAATGTAATTTGAGACTTTTTATGAATTACACTAAATTTCTAGGTTATTATGACATTTTAGGGTTGGTTATATGAATTTTATTCGAAGTAATAATGCTGTTATGAATTTAGAAAAAACAAAATACCAAATAGTGTCAAAATTGACATAATAGTGTTTTTAAAAAAAATATTATATTATTAATTGATATTCTATTCCTAAAAATCTAAGGTTCATCCAAAAGACTTATATAATGATATTTTTATAATTAATGAACCACTTGGGGTTCTCTTGAAAGTTTATAGTATGATTATTAACCGTATAATATAAAAATACAAAGAGATATGGTAAATGTTAAACTATTTAACTAAGAGTTAAATCTAAAAGATAAAGTTAATATAGTGACCAAAACCTGTCTAAAACCTATTGGTTGAGTGGTTTTAGACCCATAACCACATTATTATTTAAATAATTCATTTTTTAACCATTAAAAACCGAAAATTATTTTATTATAAAATAATATTTCTAGCTTTTCCAAAGGTTCCCCTCACCCCTCTTATAGAAGGGCACTCCCCCTTCTCTCTAATTCACACCTTCAAAGCCATTTGGATAAGCCCAAACCTGCCCAAATACCCTCCCAAATGTACTCTATTCATCCCAGAGGCATTACTTTAGTCATAAAGCCAACCGAAAGGGCCTGTTTGATCAAATCAAAAGGAAGAACCTGAAGAAGAGGTAAATATTTCATCACCTCTTTCAAGTTCTTTTATTCTTCCACTTCAACTTTCTTTGTTGTTTCTATTCTAAAATAATAACTCTAGTATATTCTATAAACTATGATGTTATTATAAATTTGGTAAAACCATATTCATTGTTCTATCTATCCTTTGAATGACACGTCACCATACGTGCGTACATATAACTTACCGTCTCCACGTCGTGGTGTAATTGTTATTCAATACATTATTATTTGGATGGGTATAATAATGATGTGTAATTGATTTAAATAATAAATATAACATTATAATGATTCTGTATATAAGATATAAAATCCAATTATATATTATTTTAATATCATAAGAATGATATTGTTGCTCGTGCGTATGTACGGATTACCGTCTCCAGGAACACGATGAGGTTCATTACCCATCATATCCATTTGAGAATAATATTCATTAAATGATTAAAAATAATATTTAAAGACGTAATATCATTCTGAATATAAATAATATACATCATATTCATAAAAAAACATTACTTATGTAACAAATCATATAAAGGAAAACGAATCAGTTAACACCCAAAACGATAATAATACTAAGATATTATTAACAAAGTAATGTTAAAAGATCATATATGATATCATATTAATGTATATGATTATTTTATAATTTAATAACAATTATTTCACCATTTTAAAGGAGGTTAACCTACCCTCGACCAAGTAAAAGTACAAGTTAAGGGTTAATTTCACAATCTCTTTATTATCCGAGGTTGTTTTTATGTTAGTATCTGCTAGGACTTCTTTATCATCCACATCCATGTATCTTAAAAATGTATTTAAAAACATTTTTACTATTTAATAGACAATGTCTTAAAGTAATTTATACCCTTTTTTGACCTTATAAGTTTTTTAAAGGAATCTTTCCATCATTTTCCAAACAAGGTACTTTTTGACATTTTCGACAAAATTAAGGTAAGAATTGTTTTTTTAACTTATACGGAGGGTGCGGCTATTTTCCTACCTTTTAACATAATCAAAGCTTCCCATAGAAATTTATAAGAATATTTTCAAAATAAATTTTTTCTTTTATAATTATATGACTTTTAAATGATTTTAAAATAGATAGAGATTTTTCTCAAAAAACGTATTGATTTCATCTATGTCAACATCCTTTGATGGATTGTAAGATTATTTTAAGTTGATTTATTATGAGAAAAAACTTTCATATTGTATTAAAGGTTTTTTGATATGTTTTATTGTGGATGTGCTATTTTTTTACCATTAATTGTTTATGTATAAAGTATTGAAATTTCGTATGCTAGTTTTAATACCAATGTTTATGTTATGTTTAAACATTTTCATATGAAGAATGAATTGGACTTAGTAAGTGACGGGTGGAGCCCGCTATAGATCTTCGATGCATTGGTAGGTCTCATGAGACAAACTAGTGTCTTGTCACAAGGCCTTGATAAAATATTATTTGTAGTCTTAGCACAAGGCATTGACTATGTGGTTATGAAATTCTAGCATTATGCATTCCATCATTATGAAAGTGGCTATTGATAGTGCATGTGATTATTCAACTATAAGAATATCCATGTGAGTAATTGAATAGAATTTTTTGGATTTATATTTTCTATATTATGATCAATTTTATGTTGAAAATTATTTTGTTTTGGTTCTATACATTGCCTTAAATGTTTATGCTTATTTATGAAAGTTTCTGCTATATTGTTATCCTTACTAAGCATCTGAGCTCACCCCTTTCTGTGTTTTATTTTTCCTAGGGCGCGAAGAAGTATATTATGACTGACAAGCAAGGATATTATCTGGGATCTCAGTGTTTTATATGGAAACAATGTTGTTTTAGTTTTCCATTTTATGATGTAATGTAAACCTTATGAATGTATCTAGTACTTACAAGGCTACTAAACTTATCGGTCTTTCAAGACTTGATATTTTGTGATCATGAAAATGATACGTAATAATGCACCAACACTGGGCTTATGGGGTTAGGACATTACACAAAAGGCCTGAGTCATAAGAGTGTGAAATCATGAATAATCAATCATAATCCATGAGATCATATTATAAGCATAAGAATTAATTTTTTTTCACAACGTTGTGGTATAATTAAAGGCATATAATTCAATTATCAAGGCTTATCATTTTTATATTCATCACATAGTAGGCTTGAGAAAACCACCAATGTACCTTCTTGGGATAGGGATAAGTGCCTAATTACCCACTTAGGCTTGGAAAAACCTTCAGCATACCCAATGAGGATTAGGAAAACCTCCCAATACCCTCTTAGTATTTCTAAAATATAACATGTACCCTCTTAAAATTGGGATAATCAACTATTTAATCTCTGATATCATGAGATATAAAAAAATGTATTAATGTAATTGTAGACTATAATAGACCCCGATATCATATAATAATAAAATATTCATATATACCCCTCAATAAAAAAATAAATTTCATTATACCTTCATAGTTAAATTAACCCATGAGAAATAAAAGGGTTTCATGAATCATTATTAAAATATCATAATCATTACCCATAAAGATAGAGGAAGTGTATGGTATAATAAGATCATAACCCCATTGAAGTATATAAATCCTTAAATTATGCTGATCTAGATGATTGTTTTATAAAATCAATACATATATACTTTGAAAAATAAGAAAAACCATCCATTTCTTATGTAATATTTTAAAAAATAAAATCACTATAATTATGAAAATATGATTTTTTGTACCTTACTTTCTCATGATTATTTCAAAATCACAAACACTATCTTGTGTTTATAGTGTTTTAATTTGGGTGATTTATAGAATCATTAATTTGAATTTAATTCATGTGTTTAATGATTCTTATAGAGATATTAAATTCATTTAAAAAAGTATATTTCTAACCGTGTTAAAGGATTTTAAAAATGTATTTTCATACTTAAATATCATGGAATAATGTTCAATGACCCTTATAAGTGATTTGATTGAAATAGATGATAAACTAATTAAAAGTAAAGTAGTCCAGAAATTACTAACTATTAGGTGGAATAGATAGAACCTTACTCATTCTTCTAGAGTCCACTGGGCATCCAATGGAGGATATAAAGCTCATATGTGGGATAACACAATGAAAAATGTCCTCTATGTGGTCTAATGAAAATTCGGTGGAGGTAACTATGTATCTAGGTATTTCGTGACTACTAGTATGACGTTGCATTTATGATGGAAAAAAGGCCCCAGTCGATTCATTAATTCTTCCACTCAACATAAGACATTTCTGACTCATATGAAGCCTATAAATATAGTTAATAGATAATGTAGATCTTATATCATAATAATGGGGGAATTGGGATTCCTTAATGAAGAATCACTAGTTAATATCTCTTAATCTCTAAGACCTTGCCCCAGAGACCCATTATTCATTTCAAAATTTATATGGATCACATAGATTTTTTATATTATATCTATCATCATTTTCAATTCTTTGAGGGAAATATGAGACTAAAATTGTAACAAATTTTTTATAATAAAATTATATATTCTCATATGGAATTCTACAATTTTTATTGGGTTTCTATTGAAACCAAGGGAAGTTCATTTTTTGGTTTTCATTAAATGTAAGGGAAGTTGGTTCTTAGGATTCAATTAAAACCAAGTAAAGTTAGTTTCTTGCTATATTCATAAAAAATAAAGGGAAGGTCTAATAATACATATCACTCAAGTTTAGGGGTGGATACATACGGACACTACATGTGTTATTACCAAACTTCTTATGAAATAATTTTTGTCTTCTCTTTACTTTTATACAATGCATCAACTAATATTCATATGTATAAATTATTGAAATTCAAATTATCCTATTTTCATTGTTCTTAAATACTTAATATAATTTGATATTAATTTTATTATATGAATTAAATTTATCATTTTCACTTATTTTATTTCATCACTTTATATTTTAAAAATATTCTTTTTAATTTTAAATTTTCTTTTATCACTTTAATTTTTAAATGAATATTCACCACTCTTTGTATTTCAACCCTCACCACTAATTAGAATAAAATATGTGCCTTTTGTTTTTATAAAAATTTTCTTTTTTGAAAATGGTGGTTTTTTTCATCATTATTTTAAATATTAGTTTATTAAAAAGCTTTATATTTTTATTATTGAATATAATTCTTATTCTCATTGACTATTTTTTATGGAATAAATTATTAATATGAAAAAAATCATATGTTAACTGTACTAGGTTTTATTAGTTACACTATTTAGAAAGTGGTAATACCTTAATACGTTCCAAAAAAATAATTTGAAGAAAAGTGGACTCTTAAGATGTAATGAACTTTGAAAATAATTGAAAATATTTGTAGGAATTACATTGTTTTCTTGATAATAACGAGTTTAGATTTTTTTTACATGAAAAATTGATTATTAAATTTTGAAAATCATTTAAGTCACAAAGGAATGTATGAAAGAAGCTAAAGATACTAGATTTGAAATGTATCAGAAAGATATTGAAATATTTTTTGTACATCCAAACGAATCGATTACAATCATATTTACTCATTTTAATTAATTTTCAGTAGAAAAAACTTTCATGGTGAATATTTTTAAACATAATTACCTATAAAAAAATGATATATGTTTTACCTAGTTCATGACCTCCAAAAGGGAAGAAAATCCAAGAAGATGAATGATGTAAAAAAATGAACATAGAATAACTAAAAATATATATTATGACATATAAAATAATAATTAAAGTCCTAGTGATTTTGAGATGAATAAAATCTAAGGAAACCAAAAAGAACATATATTTTAGAGAAATCAAGGGTGATGATTCTTTCAAGAGTGACACTGATGATGAGGGTGAATGTTAATTTTTTCTTTCAAAATGGTAAAAAAAATAATAGAGAAGAATAAAACACATCGATGTGAAAAAGGAAGATAAAATTAAAGAATTGTTTGTAGAATTATAGAAATCTGATAAAAAGGACGCATTATTCTAGAATTATTCATTTATACAAAATATTGAATGACAAAAATAAATTTAGAAAATTTATTAAAGTTTTAACTTGGTGTTCTAGTGATGACTCCATGGACTCAAACTCCTAAAGTAAATCAAGTCCAAAATGCCTCATGGAACATCTCCTAGATATTGAAGAGGCTAGTTACCAACTATCTCACTCTACCTCTAATAAATATTCTTTCTATTCTTTATCCTATAATAAAATTATTTATAAATACCCCGATTATTCTCAGGATCAACCCAAAATTTATTTTTATCTACTTTCTTCATTATTTAAATAAATTAATAAGAAATATAAAAAATTTATTAAGAAAGAAAACTTTATTAGGAAAAGGATATTATTTGATAATAAAAACATGATTTAGTTTTAAAATTTAAAATACATATGGAGGTTGAATTTTTAAAATTTAAGTCATGGATCTCTAGAGATCCCTTTTGGAATTCACTCAAGGTGAAAAAATCATAACATGATCCAGATTTATAAATATGTTAAAATAAATAATATTGGATTTGGTTTTTAAAATAAATAAATCTCATCAGAAAATGATACCTTTTTTAACGGGTTTTCTAAAATAATGTTTTGAAATAATTTTTGTAAAATCAAGAATTTGATTTATGAATAAAATTGTAAAAGTTATAGATATTGAAGGCCCATATACACCTGTATTTATTATCATATTTATAAAAAAAAATGTCATATAAAAAATTTTTGGGTTGCTAAATCCTTATTGGAAAATATTTGTGGGCCCAATTTTTTTTGATACCCATTTTTTAATACTAACCCTGTCATACCCTCAAGGGTACTCAATGGAACTCTCTTATGAAATTTTTTAGATTATTCCATTGAGCTCCAATGATCTATATTATAGTGTATTTTCAATAAAGATGGTGTTTTCACTTATTGAAATGATTTATAAAATCATAACATATTAATATTACTTTTAAATTTTCTAATCGAGTGTGATCTTATCATTTCTACATTCTGGTAATGTTTGGGTATCAACCTTAATCAACATGGGGAAAAATATATTTCTATCTATGTAAGTTTTAATTCAACCTTGAAATTTATTTCAAGATATCTCACTTTATATCTTGTATATATTTTCTTATTCTTTTAATAGAAGAGGTTATATTTTTAAAATACGTTTTTTTTTCTTTTATCCTCTTCTTTCATTTTTTTAATTTTTTTCAAAATTTATTTCATTCGCTTTTTCAAATTTTCTTTTTTATTATGTATTTTCTAAACTATTTTTTCAAAATATATTATTTTTTAATTCATCAGATCTATCTGATCTTTTCCCTTCCTTTTTAAGATTATTTGAACTACATTATTATATATTATATATATATATATATTTATATTTACATGCCATATTATCTAATATTGGTTTCTGATAATATTTAAGGGTGATTCAATATTGAATCTTATAATTTTTTTTCATTTTGTGAAATTATCCTCTTATTATAGTCTTCTATTTTCCCTTTTTATTTATTTATTGATAATTATAATAGATGATAAACTTTTTCATCAAATAAGGAAGAATTTTTTTATTTAATAGGGAGATATGTTTCTTGGTTTTTGAGGATAATTTGGTTTAAATCTTAATCATATTGAATATTTCTATCTATAAAGATTCTAATCTCATTTACATGTCTTTAAATATTGATTTATTATTGATATAATTTTTTATATTAATTGTTTTTTATCATCAAAGGAATGATATTATTGTATCTTTATCTCTCATGATTTTCACAATAACAAACACTCTCTTGTATTTCAATGTTTTTTTATTTGAATTAGTTTGTATTTCAATTTTTTTAAGTTATGTGTTTAATGAATATTATGGAAATAATAAATTCAATTTAAAATAGTATTGTTGACTGTGTTAAAGGTTTGGAGTAATCTATTTTCATACTTCATATTATTGAATGAGTTTATAAAATATTTATAAGATTTTTTATGGAAGTAGAGGATTGACTAGTTGAAAGTGATACAGTACATGTAGCACTGACTAGACAGTGTCATGAAAACAAACTTCTTCATCTTCCAGGTGTCCAACATAAAACCAAAAAGAGTAATAAGTGTCAAATTTCCTCTAGGTGGTCCACTGACTACCTGGTGGTGGCTGTAAGGAAGCTGATGGCATTAGGACTGCTTAAATGAGGTTACATTTATAATGGTAAAAAGGCCCCACATAGATCCTTAATGTTTATATTTTCCCAAGAGATCCCAATCTAAAGTGAAGTATATAAATAGAGTCTTTGGATGTATTGGATATTATTTGATAATGATAGTGGAATTGGAACACTTCAATGATAAATCTCAAGACATTATCTTAATATCCAAGCCCTCCCCTCAAATATCCATTCATCATTTTCAAATGTCAAAGGTTCTCACCTATTTATTATATCTCTACGTCTCTCAACATTTCCAACTCATCAAGATATACATGAGAAGAAATTATGAAGTATTTCCACCAATAAAATCATATCTTCTCATCCCCCCTTCTAAAACTGGCTCTTGGGTTTTTGTTAAAATAAATGGAAGTTTATTTTAGTTTTTAGTTAATAAAATATAAGTTAGTTCTTGAGTTTCCATTTAAACTAATGGATGTTGGTTTCTTTCTATATCCATTAGAAACAAGGGAATTTCTAATAGTATATATTTCTTAAATTAATGGGTGGAGATATAGGGGAACGTAACCTGATTTCGTCAAATTTAGTATGCATAAATTATTAATCTAATTTGATATTTACATTATTAAAACAATAAAATCTAACATTTTTCACCTAATCTATTTGGTCAATTTACCTTTTCGAGAATGTTTTGTTAGAAAATTATCCATTTGTTTTGGCACTTTATTTTTTTAAAGTAAATTAACCACACTTATTTAAATTTATAATCAAACAAAAATTATTTTATGTAAATAAACATATAAAATTTTAAAGTAATCTTTATAATAAGTAACCTTCATGATGAAGAGAAAATGCAGTCAAGCCATAAATGTCAAATATACGTTCTTTTCTTACTTCTATAAAAAGTCAAAAGTGATTTGTATGGAAAATGTTTGAATAAAATTATTCTAATAATTTGTACATAAATTCAAATTGATTAGAAAATAAAATTATTAATTTATAAATACATTCATAAAACAATTTCACGAACTTGGATATGGATGGGAAATATTTCTGATAAAAAAAAAGAAATAAAGTTGGGTTTTCTAAAAAACATTCTTTCAATATTTTAGTGTACCAAATAAGGTGAAAATTGAAATAATAATTGAAAAACCCATAAATAACTATATAAGAATAAAATAATTTGGTTTTAAGAGAAAAATAATATACAATTTTATATAATGGAAATTGAAACATAAATAACCCTAATAAAAAGTGATATTAAAACATAAACCCTTACAACATTGGTGATATTTAAATAAAAACATCATGGAATTAACTTAATTATGTAGATATAAAAATACCAATAATTTTTATTAAAATAATCATGAATTAAATTAAATATAATTATATACACCACACAAAATAAATAAGGAGGTGAACATAGAACATATCCTAATAAACAGAAATTGAGGGAGGAAACCCTTACCTCAAGCATCAACTAACTAAGTACGCACTATAACCTATAGTATAATAAATTCATACATATTATAGATATATAACATAACCATATTCAAACTTATCTTACTATAAATCATTACATTATAATTTCTAATAAACCATTTATTAATAGTTCTTCATTAAAATCTATATTTGAGGGTCAACTATTCTGTTTCCCATAAATGTATTTGGTTGACGGTTTTAGTCCTTTCACATTAGTCATGGTTTAAAATAATAATCATTTTATAAATATATTATTTATTTAATATATAAACTTTTATAATAATCCATGTGTTTTGGTGATGAAAAATTAATTACATCACCTTATAGAGGTGGTAGTCCGCATGCACTCTCTGGTGATGCTTTAATATTTCAATGAATGGAAATAAAGGAATGTAAATTATATTTTTTCTTTACAAAATAATAATTATATTATAAATATCATATATATTCATTTAGTTTTTATATATAACCAGCCATTAGGTCTATTGATTAAAAATTTAATTAATCACTTCATAGAAGTGGTAGTATGGATGTAGGCATGAGAAAAGATTTCATTTTAAATTAGATATAAAGTAAATGAAAATTTGTTATACCATGAAATTAAAAATATAATTTTTATATTAAATAAACTAATGTAATTATATTAATATAGTTATAGAATATTTTTAGGTGGTGGAAGAATAAATAATCTTGAAATAAGTCTATTAAGGCAATTACCTTTTCTTTTGATATCCTAATTTTCCCTACCACTTAAGCCATATTAGGTAATATTTTTGGTGAAAAAAACACCTCTAGGACATGGGGAAGGATTTTTTTAAAGTTATTTCAGTAGATAATTTTTTACCCAATGGGATCAAGTGGTGTGTATAAGTGAGAAGATGAGGTGACCTTTTACAAGCGAGTAGAGTTGAAGCCTAGTAAATACCCTTAAATTTAAAATCTTATAAATTTATTTTCATTGTAAACTGTAATAAAAAGGAAAAATAATAAAATATTTTATAAATAAAAGTTTAAATTCACTAGTCCAATCATATTTATAAAATATTTAATGATATTTAAAACCTTATCTATAAGTTTAACTGCCTCGTTAACCCTTTTAATCCTTACCATGGGGATATGTCTTCTACTATGATAGCCATTCTTTATGGATAAAAATAAAGTTTAAATTCTTAACTAATTTGAATTATGATGATTCAAAATATGCATTATATTTTACAATATTATATTTATAAATATTTAATAAATTACTTTTAATATAAGAACACTAAACACAGTGAAAAATAATTTTTTAGAAAAATGTTTCTTAATCATAACAATAAATTTACACCCAAATCATGTATATAATTAATATATAAGAAAAATATTGAATTATGAATGAATATAAATATTTTTATGAATTTAAAATCATGATAAATTCAAATGGATCATTATTAATACTTAATTAATGGAAATATAAGAAAGTAGTTATTTTTTTAGAATAAAATATAACTTAGGTTCCAAAAAGAAAATAATTAGTTTAAAAATTTAACATATTATTTTTAAATTATTTATTTTTCTCCTTAAATATATATTTAGTCAATATCATGGTTTTATATATTTTAAGTCATTATTATATTACAATGATTTCATAAAAGGGAAGGTATTTGTAAAAACAATATTTTCACTATTAACCTAATGAGAAATCATTTTAGAAAAATATAAAAAACCACTTTATAATAGTTTTGTGATTCTAAATTCAGAAAATAAGTTAATATTTTTCAAATTAAAATTATAAAATTTATAAATTTAACTTTTAAACAAAAAATATATAATATTCAATAGGACAATGTATTTAAAAAACATTTTTGTTGAGATATGAATAAATAAATTAGTTCTTCTATAATTGATTTGAATAATTTAGTTTCATTTAATTATCTCATAATATATGTCAATTTTTGTTATATAAAATCCCAATTCTCTTAAGCTTGGTGTTGTGTGTATCATAAGCCATCAAACAAATCAAATTTATTTTGGAGGAAAATATATTCTAAAACCACAGGGTATTACATTGAGTAAATGTCTAGAGTTCCTCTTAGACGATGATTTTGATATGTTTTATACTCTAGAGATGTTTAGTGTTGTAGCTGGTTCACTTAGTATGAGGTCACACACTCAGCCAATGGAGGATATGTATGAGTAGCTATATTCATTTTTGTTGGATTATTTAGAGGAATGATACATTTATTACATTTTATCGATGGTGTTAGTCCATATAATTCTTCAGTGGGTGAAGGAGGACCAACTAGGTTATATATAATTCTAGATGTGTTAAGATTAGATTATATGTAGTTATAAATTTGAGAGATTTTCTAAATATATGGAGAAGATCATCCTTCTTTA
Organism: Viscum album; assembly: GCA_963277665.1. Classification (NCBI taxonomy): domain Eukaryota; kingdom Viridiplantae; phylum Streptophyta; class Magnoliopsida; order Santalales; family Viscaceae; genus Viscum; species Viscum album. The sequence continues at coordinate 714,522,327 of OY728128.1, read as the reverse complement.
GGGGGGACAGTGGTTATAATAATGAAGCTTGAGGAGGTGTTAAAGGACTTCTATAACTCAACTTTGGAAATATATCCTTGAATAATAAAGATATTCCAGGATCCAAACACCAATTATAATGCCCATAAATGAAGAAAAGTGTTGATAAATTTTTTTCATGGTGCCTCACTTGTCCCTAGGGGAAGGTTGAACACTAAGTTACCTACTGGTTTCAGCTAACCTCTTAATATTCCATAGTGGAACTGAGACAATATATCAATTTATTTTGTGACCATACTTCAATAATTGGTTAACTTTCATGAAATTTTTTGGGTGATTATTTATTGACTAAACTATTTGGCTTAATTATTTCCCATTAAGGAGAATAGTTTAATAGAGAGTATGACATTAATTTATATAGATGAGATTATGAAATTTCATGGGGTAATTGTGATGATTTTCTTTGATCGTGATTCTCATTTCATGTCCTAGTTCTAGAGGAGTTTATAGTAGGATTTGTTGGACGGAGAAAAGGAGAAGTGATGGCAAGAGGGGGGGTGAATTGCCTTTTAAAAAATAATTAACAAATTAAGATCAAAGTTAAAAGTGCAGCGGAAATAAAAGAGGCAAGACACAAAATTGATAACGGAGTTCGGCTTAAACCCAAGCCTATGTCTCCGCTCCCAACTCAACCGTTGAGAGATTTACTACCGCTTTCTTTTCAATGGTTTTAGCAAGAAACCCACTAGACTTTAAGGTTAGTCTAGAACCTATTACAACTTGCTTTTATTGGTTGAGAAAGAACCCACTAGCCTTCTTACAGGTGAAGGCTATCTCACCTATGACTCAAGCCTTTTAAAGGGAAGGATTGACTAACCTCTTCACACCTTAAAGGTGATGTGAAAACCCAAAAGAATGGAGGATGAGAGAAATGGGAGTTTGTAGGCACAAACTCAATTTAATGCTCAAAATGATAAATAATGAAAAACTGTAATGAGGAGAAGCCTTGGGCGCCAATGATTGATTGGATTTGATGAAGGGTGCTCCCAAGCTTCTATGGTGGTGCTCCTTGGATGTGTAATTGAGTTGGAGCAATTGTGGGTTCCTTGGAGGAATGCACCGGAGGTTCGCCAATGATCAAAAATGTGTCAGTGGGATTCTTTATGGCTTGGTTAAGTTTCCGGGGCTTCCTAGTCCTTTATTTATAGAGGGGGAACCCTCAAATGGCCTTTGGGAGGCTTTGGAGCCGTTGGAGAGGCCTTCGGAGCCGTTGGGAGGCAAGTGGACAGGTCTGGTCAAATCCCAACGGCTAGTTTGACTGGCTCCACCGGATGACCGGTGCAAGGCCACCGGTTGGCCGGTGCTTGCAAAATGGAGGAGGGCTTCTGTCCAGGCGCCACCGGCTGGCCGGTGAGGAGGCCACCGGTTGGCCGGTGCTGAGGCAGTGGCGGACACTGTTCTGGCTGGGTGCCACCGGCTGGCCGGTGATGAGGCCACCGATTGGCCGGTGCTGAGGCAGTGGCTCAGCCTTCTGCCTGGGTGCCATCGGCTGGCCGGTGGTGAAGCCACCGGTTGGCTGGTGGACTGAAAATCAGTCCACTTTGGCTTCTTGCTTTCTTGGCCCAATTCATTGGCCACCTGAAATCATGCCTATCATCCAAAAACACTTAAAACAATATTAGATAAATAAGAGAGTGATTGTGATCATGAAAATTAAACAACGAGGGGTACGAGAGGTACAACAATCTCCCCCTATTTTGATGATCACAATCACCAAAACAAACAATGTAAAAATGAAATGAAAGGCATGCTTTAAAGGATAAATGGGAAAGTAAATCAAAGCATGAGAGAAAGATTTCTCCCCCAATCAACCAAGAATTTCTCCCACTTTGTGATTATCAAAATAGCACGGGGCATAAAACTTGATTGAGGGAAACGTTTTGAAAAACTAGATAGAATTTTAAACCAATTGAATTTTTTGAAATTTGAATTGAAAGTTTTGAATTGAAAGATTTTTGAATTGAAGATTTTGAATTGAAGATTTTGAATTGAAAGTTTTGAATCGAAAATTTTGAATTGAAAGTTTTGAATCGAAAATTTTGAATTGAGAATTTTGAATTGAAAGTTTTGAATTGAAAGTTTTGAATTGAAAGTTTTGAATTGAAAGTTTTGAATTGAAATTTTTGAATTGAATGTTTTGAATTGAAAGTTTTGAATTGAAAGTTTTGAATTGAAAGTTTTGAATTGAAAGTTTTGAATTGAAAGTTTTGAATTGAGAATTTTGAATTGAATGTTTTGAATTGAAAAATGCAAAAAAGCTTAAACAATCCTAACTCCCCCTAAATAAAAACAACAAATCACCGGGGAGAAGTTTTTGGAACCGAGACAAATTTTGGTCCGGTGAGACTCGCTAAAAGGGATTTTTCAATCCATACTTGTCTAGTGGCGGGTCTTCTACTATAAAATTCATCATTAAAGAAAATGGTTTTGGGCCTACCATACCGGGCATTTTTACAATCGCACTCATAAATTAAGTGCCCGAGTTTTTTGCAATAATTACAAAATTTAAATTGAGAGCTCCCCCTTACAAAAATAGTTGGAGCATGGGAAGAGGAAGCTTGCTTGGAATAGCCAAGACCTTCGGTGGTTCTAGATATGCGTTGGGAACCAAGCAATTTGGTCAAATTTTGTTCACCTTGGGTGAACTTAGCAAGAGATTCCCTTAAATATTTGATTGTTGATTCCATAGAATCAACATTGGGAAGGTTTTGGACTTTGAGGGACAACTCCTCCTTTTCTTTGAGAAGTTGTTCCTTTTCGGAAGAGAGTTTTTTGAAATTCTTTTTTAAAGCAACAAATTTGGAAGAAAGTTCGTGAAAACCTTCCTCCAATTGATCTCTAGCATGTTGGAGATCCTCATAAGACATGTGATTGAAAGAATTTGAAGAACAAGAGGAAGAGGAGTCGGAAGAAGTTACCTCATGAAATTCCATTAGACATTTGTTACCGTTGTCGCTTGAGGAGGAGGAGGAGGATGTGGAGCTATCACTCCATGTGGCCTTGAAAGCCTTTTTCTTTTCCGTTTTCTTGGCCTTTTTCTTGTTGAGTGGACAATCGGGCTTGTAATGGCCTTTCTTGCCACACCCATAGCATGTTACCTCAGGCTCGGATTTTTCGTCGTGTTTTTCCTTTCGAGCCTTGCGGGATTTCTTCTTCTTGTGCTTCTTCATGAATTTGTGCATTTTGCGGGCAAGGTTCTCCATTTCAGAATCGCCGCTTGAAGAGGAAGATGATGAGGAGGAGGAGCTTTCTTCTTGTTGAACTTTGAAGGCGATGTTCTTTGGAGTTTTGATCGGTTTGCCTTCCTTTTCAGCTTGCCTCCTCATGGTGATCTCATAGGTCATGAGGGATCCGATGAGCTCTTCGACCGGAATGTTCTTGATGTCTTTTGCTTCTTGGATTGCCGTGACTTTTGGTGCCCATGAGCTTGGTAAGATCCAAAGGATCTTCTTGACCATCGTTTCTGCAGAAACATCATCACCAAGGGAATTTATCCCATTGCAAACATCAGTAAAACGAGTAAACATTTCAGTAATATTTTCAGATGGATGCATGGTAAAAGACTCAAAATCTTGACGGTACATGTCCAATCGAGTATCCTTCACTTTGTTGGTCCCCTCATGGGTAACCTCCAATAGTTTCCAGATTTCATGTGATGAGGTGCATGTGGAAACTCGATTGAATTCATTACGATCAAGGCCGCAATGTAGAGCGTTCATGGCTTTTCCATCAAGCTCGAAATTTTTAATATCGGCTTGGGTCCATTTGGATTCATCGGGAGAAGAGAGAGTGTAACCATGCATGACAATTTTATAAATAGGATAACCAATGATTCTAAGAAAAGTAGTCATGCGGGTTTTCCAATATGTATAGTCGGTTCCATCAAAAAATGGAGCACGACCCAAAGAATATCCTTCGGGGGCGAAAGAGGTTGAAGCCATCACAATGGATCTTGAATTTGAAACCGGTTAGGGTATTACTCAAATTTTGCCTTTGATACCAATTGTTGGACGGAGAAAAGGAGAAGTGATGGCAAGAGGGGGGGTGAATTGCCTTTTAAAAAATAATTAACAAATTAAGATCAAAGTTAAAAGTGCAGCGGAAATAAAAGAGGCAAGACACAAAATTGATAACGGAGTTCGGCTTAAACCCAAGCCTACGTCTCCGCTCCCAACTCAACCGTTGAGAGATTTACTACCGCTTGCTTTTCAATGGTTTTAGCAAGAAACCCACTAGACTTTAAGGTTAGTCTAGAACCTATTACAGCTTGCTTTTATTGGTTGAGCAAGAACCCACTAGCCTTCTTACAGGTGAAGGCTAGCTCACCTATGACTCAAGCCTTTTAAAGGGAAGGCTTGACTAACCTCTTCACACCTTAAAGGTGATGTGATAACCCAAAAGAATGGAGGATGAGAGAAATGGGAGTTTGTAGGCACAAACTCAATTTAAAGCTCAAAATGATAAATAATGAAAAACCGTAATGAGGAGAAGCCTTGGGCGCCAATGATTGATTGGAGTTGATGAAGGGTGCTCCCAAGCTTCTATGGTGGTGCTCCTTGGATGTGGAATTGAGTTGGAGCAATTGTGGGTTCCTTGGAGGAATGCACCGGAGGTTCGCCAATGATCAAAAATGTGTCCGTGGGATTCCGTATGGCTTGGTTAAGTTTCCGGGGCTTCCTAGTCCTTTATTTATAGAGGGGGAACCCTCAAATGGCCTTTGGGAGGCTTCGGAGCCGTTGGAGAGGCCTTCGGAGCCATTGGGAGGCAAGTGGACAGGTCTGGTCAAAGCCCAACGACTAGTTTGACTGGCTCCACCGGCTGACCGGTGCTAGGCCACCGGTTGGCCGGTGCTTGCAAAATGGAGGAGGGCTTCTGTCCAGGCGCCACCGGCTGGCCGGTTAGGAGGCCACCGGTTGGCCGGTGCTGAGGCAGTGGCTGACACTGTTCTGGCTGGGTGCCACCGGCTGGCCGGTGCTGAGGCCACCGGTTGGCCGGTGCTGAGGCAGTGGCTCAGCCTTCTGCCTGGGTGCCATCGGCTGGCCGGTGGTGAAGCCACCGGTTGGCCGGTGGACTGAAAATCAGTCCACTTTGGCTTCTTGCTTTCTTGTCCCAATTCCTTGGCCACCTGAAATCATGCCTATCATCCAAAAACACTTAAAACAATATTAGATAAATAAGAGAGTGGTTGTGATCATGAAAATTAAACAACGGGGGGTACGAGAGGTACAACAGGATTTTGGGTCATATATACATTTAAATAAATCCTTCTATGCCTAAACAAATATATTGTCTAAGAGAACTTTTCAAGATCCCAAGGATATACTATGAGAATGTATAGAAGATTTTTTGCATGGGTTGAGGTGATAACCTACAATCTGTAAAGATTGAATGTAATAATATATACCACTCTTATATTGGAATAGAACCATTTGATAAATTTTAAGGGAGAAATTACAAGTCACCATTTTATTATATAGAGATCATAGAGTCATCTATTTTGGGGCCTTAAGTAGTGTGATTGGTAATGAATAAGGAACAGGTGAACAATGAGTATATTTGGAAAACCTAGAGACACTATAAGACCTACGTTATAAGGACATAGAGACCCTTTAGAGTTAGAGGAGGGTGATAATTTGTTCTTAAAGGTCTCACCTCAGAATGGTTTTAGGAGGTTTTGTTAGGGTAGAAAGATATCCCTAAGGTTCATTGAACCATTCTAGATTCTAAGTAGGGTATGTGAGGTATAATATTTCTAAGAATTACCTCTATAGATTAACTATGTATACAATATTTAAAACGTGTCACAACCGAGGTGGTACGTTTAAGATATGTTACACCTTGTCGAATAGGGTAAGGTAAATTTCAATGATAACACTACCATTCTGGAATAATCGATGGCTATTGAGGATCGATCAGAGAATATTCTTTATGATTTATTGATTCCCTTAGTTTGGGTAATGTGTAAACATGGTAATATCTGGGAGAACATGTGTAAATGTGAGAATAAAATCCAATATTATCACCCAGACCTCTTTGTGTGTGTTAGGATTTTCAGGATGAAAATATTTGAATGCATATTGGATGTAGTAACCTTGTTTTTGTGTAAAAATGCATTTTAATTTTTAATTAATATTTATAATTCTAAAGACTATGGTTTTCCATGTATTTTTATAATTATATGGAACCATTACGAGTGTATGAAAATTGACGGTTCATGATTTTGAGGACCGGTATGCCTAGAATGAATTTCCAAACTTTCTTTAAGGTACGTTCAGTAAATGTACCGTGCATAAATTCCTTACTTTTGAACCAATTCTCAAAATTGAAATATGAGGGTACCGTTGAACTCACAGTGTCGAGATTCACTTCAAGGAGCCTTCACTTCGACCACAGTAGGTCGAGGAGAAGATCTGATTTTTCGGGTTTTTGTGGAGGATTAAAATAAAACAAATGTTTTATTTTTATTGAACTCCTTACATACTTTTTAATTCATTGGAGGCGGGGACCATGTCAGAGTTGATGTCCTGAGAACCAACTGTTTATACTTTGATTACATGAATATACAATTATTATATATTGTTTATTTTTATGCATGACAATAATATAATGATGTCCTAGAATATTTGTTGAATTAATAAGGACATGACAGATCCCCTCTATGATGAGAACCTTGAAATGATATAACAATATTCTTAAATAATGTTCTACGATTGGATGACATAAAATGATAGGACACATAATATACATACTGTCTTGTGCGAGTAGTCATAAGAAGACGAGACTCTCTCTCATAAAGTTTGAACTTGGTATTCTCCAAGATGGGAGATTATGAGAACAAACCCACCAGTAGTAATTCTTCATGTCTTGGTGTCATCATACATTTATATCTACAAGAATGTGTAATGGTACTTAGACTAGAAGATTATCATTAACTCATGTCATGACTCATACACTTATATTTGTTGATGAAAGCCATCATTAATAAAGATGGTGAGAAGTAGGGTACGTTGGGAGCGTCACGAATGACATGTTGTTAATGGATAAGTTGAGGAAGGATTTGTCCCTTCTATATTTATGGAAGTAGATATTTCAGTCCCTTTGATTGAAAAATAACTGTTTCCCAAATTCCATGGCCATGGTGTCATAATGAGTTTATTTCTGGAAGTCAAAGAATGACGGATCAAGCATATAGGTTTATGAAACTACCATGAAACATGCTTGATGAGATATTGAGACAAAGGGATTAAATTACACGGTAAGAATTCGTATGAGGTGACACATCCATGCAGTGTCAAATTCTTTCTCTTGGGGGCCTTGACCCATTTCTAGACAGTAATCTTGGACTTTAGGCAAGCTCGCCTAATGTCAATGAGAAAGAGGCCTAGAGGGTCACACACTAAGTGTATAGAAGTATCTCAATTAGAATAAAGATTATTCCCGTATATGCTTTAATAAATATTCAAGGAAGCCTAAATTGTTTTAATTTTGGTGAAAGAATAAAATGAAAACAATATATACACACCATGTACATTGAATGTACACACTGTGTAGTTTTCATTTTGGAAAGGAAATAAAAAACGAGTACACGCCGTGTATCAATGATTACACGCTGTGTAGTTTTTCCTGTCGGGATTTTGAGGAAATAATATCATTTTATTAAATGATATTTATTATAATCAGCATGTGAGCATGTAAAGGAATTAATTATTCAACATGGGGGTTTTCAATAAGAGTTAATGAAATAAATAAAACGTGGAACACGTTTATCTATTGTAATAACTCTATAACCTCAAACCCAATTATAAATATCCTCACAACCCCAACAATTTTTTCTAATCGTTGTGCACAAAAATTCTGGAGAATTATCTCAAGGTTGAAAGAACTCCATCCTCCAAGAATGCTCTCAAGATAGAGAGAGATCCTACTCCATCGGATCAAGGAGATCTAAGGCGAAAAACACAAGAAAAAGCTTCTTCATTCAAGCACCCAGAGATTCCTTTGGCGATGTCCTGAGATACGTGGTTCATGTGTGGATCACCACTAGAGGAAGTCTACACTTGGATTCTGTGACACAACAAAAAATCACATCAGAACATGATCAGAAATATCTACGAAGAAAGAATTCCATAAAAGGAAATTCTTGTCAATTAATTAAATTAATTATAATCAAGTTGTGATGATCCTCCTTTGTGGTTCAGAGACTATTCTTATTCTTTGTTTATTTCTATGATTCGATCCATGGATTATAGCATTTATCGTCATATTGATTCCGGATTGGTCATTGCTAATGAAAAAAAGTCATGTGGGAACATCCACCCACAAGCTTTTGATGTGCCTGGGACCTTCAAGTGGTATCAGAGGGGTCACAATTTTGATTATAGTTATTTAATTTTCATTGATTACATACACATTTATATTTTATTCAATTCAAGATAAATCTTTCTATAAATATGAATGAATGAGATATGTTCTTCCTCCATTTCTCGATTCACATCACATAAACGAACTTTTAAATTTAATTTTTATTAAAATAAAAACGATGAACTCATCCGGAGGAGCCGATCATTCTGTCTGTACAACACAGGAATACATAGTATATAGTGAAATCTACACACCGTGTACTTAGGTTCAATGAACCAGTACTGGTCCACCAAACCACACCGTGGGTATTGATCATACCTAAGTTTTTTAATATACCATGATGACTAGAACTTAATTACACATGGAAACCGAAATACACGGCGTGTATGTTGAATCAACACGCCGTGTAGTCCAGTCCAGCCCAGGTGAAACTGTGTATAAGGAGAAGCTATGTAACTACGTACATGGGATGGCCAGGCCGATAACCGCGTAACAAGGAAGTACATGCTGTGTTATATTAATCTACACGCCGTGTACTCCAAACTTTCCATAGTGAAAAAACACACCAAATCCCCCGACATGTACTTTGGATAAAGGTTGAAAACAAATACACGCCATATAATATAGCCTACACAATGTGTACTTTCCACAAATGTAATTCCACTAGGTTTCCTGCAAAGTAAAAAGACTCTTAAAAGGAATATGGATGAGAAGAATCTCATGGAAATTTAGAAAGGAATTTAAGATAAATAATTGATTAATTATAAGATCCTAATTAATTTAATTCAATCATGACTTATCTTGAATAAATGAACTATTAAAATAATTTGAATACTAAATATGCATAAATATCGTTACATGCTATGGATGATCATGATATAGACCAAAGACCCTTTGTGCGTGTATGGTTTCATTTAAATTTATTTAATTTAAATTCATTGGCCTATGATCCTTCTTCCAATAAAATGTATGGCTTGTGTGCCCATGGTTTCTTTAATGTAAACCACATGTAATTGAGGATATCCCAAGCTAGAGGAGATGGTTCAAAATCTGAAGCTGAGGTGAAACCAACCCTAGAAGATACAAAGGTGGACAGGTGGGAGCTGCAAAAAACGAACCATCGGGTTCAAGGTGTTTTTTCGTAGGTTAGGGTTAGCTCATCAAAACCACTAGATAAGCTAACCAATAGAAGCTCATGATCATGCCATCTTATTTTATTTCTATATGATTGCATGGTTTATTTATTATGTATGTGTTGTCGCGATCACATAGTTAATGATATAAAAAAGCATGAAAATATGGAATAAAACAAAATATGGACTATGGGTAAACATTATCAGAACATGGTTAATCACTTAAGAAAGAATCACTTAATATTAACAACAATGTGATAATGCGAAACTACGTATAATGGACTAAAATCCCTAAAATACCATATTAAGTTAGGCCAAGACTTCCGTTACTTGATTAAGGCCAAGACTCAATAAAACTATGTGTTTGAATAACCCTTATTGGGACACATACTTTTATAAAGTAAGCTCTTATGAAAGTTTTGGGTTGACTTAAGAATTTTACATTAAGGGGAGTATCCCTTGATAGACTTGTTGTAAAATGGAGGAAAGTGTTGAGGAAATCCAAGTCAGGATTTCAGGATTGGGGATTCCACTCTATAGCTGATGGAACTGTAAGTTCAAAGTTGGAAAAGCCCTACCTACCTAAATACCTTTAAATAGCTTGACCAACCATTGTTGGGGTTATGCGAAGGGGAATATAGATCCTTGAAACTATAATGTCCTAGAAACTACGCATTCCAATTTCAATGGTGGAGGACATTGGGAGATGATAAAATAGTGGGAGAATTAATAAATTCATTTATTATTTTTCATATAATGTAATTGAAAGGCACTGATAAATCTGCTCTTTTAATTTGTAGAATCAATATGAAAAACTCATCAACCACATTTTCACTGCGATCAATTCTGGATAAAGACAATATCCTCACCGGGAGTAACTTTCAAGAATGGATTCGGTGCCCTCGAGTTATCCTATTCCATGAAAGAAAGCTTTATGGGCTTGAGTCCTCACTTCCTGATTCTCCTACCCAAGGGGCGAGTGATGAAGATTTCCTGGTCTATGATGAAAATTTGAATGATGCACTCAATGTTCAATGTTTGATGTGGTCATTAATGCCTAGTGAGATCATGAAGTCCCATGAAGACATGGTTTTCTATAGCATGATTGAGAACCTCTGTGGTCTATACCAGGAGAGAGAAAGACAGGAAAGGTTTGAGATCTCCAAGGCTCTATTTCAGAGCAAGGTTGGAGAGGGTGCCCCAGATGGGCCTCACATAGTCAATCTCATTGGCTAAATTGAGCGCTTGAAGGTTCTAGGGTTTAAAGTCTCTGAAGAACTAGGTACCGATCTCATTCTAGAATCACTCCCCTAGAGCTTCTCTAACTTTGTTGTAAATTTCAACATGAACAACACTGAGAAGTCTCAATTTGATCTTCTTATCCTCATTCGCCAACTGGGCATTGATATGAATCGTGAAAAGCCTTATGTAATTATAGTGAATAAAAGGAAAGGAAAGGTGAAGAGATTTAAGCCCAAAGCTTCATTAAGGCCTTACAAGAAAAGGAAGATCAAAGGGGAGGCAAGAGAACAAGTGGCTGTTTGTTTCACATGTGGTAAGAAGGGCTACTGGAAGAAAAACTTCACCCAGTCAAGGAAGCAAGGGGAAGATTCAGGTGCGTTTGTTATCGAACAAAATCTGTCTATTTCTACCAATTGGGTATTAGATACTACTTGTGGTGCTCACATATGTATCAGAATATAGGAACCAAGTATATTCAGAAATATTGACCGAGGTGAGGTGGATCTGCGAGCAGCCAACGGAGCCAGAATCACTGTTGTAGATGTTATAGACTACTATCTTACATTGCCTACTAGGATGGTATTGGTATTAAAAGGATATTATTATGTACCCTCAATAACCAAAAATATTGTTTGAGTATCCAGATTAGATACTAATGGATTCATCTTCATTTTTGGAAATGAATGTTGTTACTTTTATAAAGATTGCATTTGTTTTGGTAGGGCACATTGATATATAATGACCTTTATGTGTTAGACTACACAAACCAAGTAATGGAAATCGATGGAAAAGTTAATTCACATGACTCATACCACACCCAACATTGGAATCACTGTCTAGGTGATGTTAATGAGAAACATTTGACAAAATTACAACAATATGTGTATTTAGATTCTTTCAAACTAAAACCACTTGGTGTATGTCATGCGTGTCTACAAGGAAAAATAACCAAAGCCCCATATAGTGGGAAAGGTTAAAGGGTTAAATAGATTCTATAATTAGTTCACTCACATGTGTGTGGACCATTTCCAGTTGAAGCAAGGGGTGGGTTCTTGTACTTCATAACTTTTACTAATGATTTTAGTAGATATGTATATATTTACTTAATGAGGTATAAGTCAGATTCTTTTGATCAGTTAAAAGAATACAAGAATGAAGTTGAGAACCAGCTTGGTAAGAAGATTAAGAAACTCTGCTCAGACAGAGGAGGAGAATATCATAATCAGAACCTCATTGATTTCTTACGGGAGTTTGGGATTCTATCTCAACTCACTCCTCCTTCCACGCCTTAGTGGAATGGTTTAAGTGAAAGGAGGAACTACACCCTGTTGGACATGGTGAGATCAATGATGAGTCATGTGAGTCTTCCGTTATCCTTTTAGGGATATTTATTACAAAAAAACCACATATACTATACCAAGTACCGACTAAATCGATAAATGTCATTCCATACAAGTTATGGAGTGGACGCAAATCCATGTTATCAAATTTACATGTGTAGGGTAGAGAAGCATTTTTAAGGCCTCCTCAGGTAAAAAACTTGAATCCCAAGGCACAAAGTGTACCTTTATAAGATATCCCAAGGAAAAATGGGGATATTATCTATACAACCCCTTATATAAAAATGTTACAGTGGAAAGACACACCATATTACTTGAGTGGGATCACATATCCAAAAGAGATAGTTGGAGCGAGATATACTTCAATGAAGTCGAGGCTCAAGATACACCAGAGTTGGTACAAGAACAAATTCCACAAATCCCCATGGAAGAAAAATCTCTTCCAGAGACACAAGAACTACATAGGAGCAAAAGAGAAGTGAGAGAACCAGAATGATATGGTTTTCTTGTCACCGAGGATGGTGACTCATTATTGGTTGACAATGATGATCCTCTTACCTATGAGGAAGAAGTTGAAGGCACTAGCATGGCTAAGTGAAAATGAACCATGAATTCTGAAATGGATTCCATGTACCAAAACCAAGTCTGGATTTTGGTAGATTCTCCAATTGAGGTAAATCCTATTGGTAATAAATGGGTATTCAAGAAGAAACTTGAAATGAATGGGAAAATCAGCACCTATAAGGCATGACTGGGTGAAAAATGTTTTAGACAACGTCAAGGAATTTAATATGATGAAAAATTTTTAACGGTTGCGATGCTGAAATCCATCAGAATCCTATTGTCCATTATTGCTTACCATAACTATGAAATTTGGAAAATGGATGTCAAAACAAAATTCTTTAATGGGATCCTATAGGAAGATGTCTACATGACACAACCTGAATGGTTTGTGACTCTAAAGAATTCCAACAAGGTATGCAAGTTTTATAAATCCATTTATGAATTAATGAAAGCATCAAGGTCATGGATCATTCGTTTTGATGAAGCTGTAATGGAATTTGGATTTGTTAAGAACGAATGTCAGCCTTGTGTATACAAAAGGTTTAGAGGAAGTGCAGCCATTTTACTAATAGTATATGTTGAAGACATATTACCAATTGGAAATGATGTACCTATCTTACAGTCAGTTAAGGCATGGTTGGATAAATGCTTCTCTATGAAAGAATTGGGTGAGGAAGCATATATTCTTGGGATCAAGATCCATCATGATAGATTCAATATAATGTTGGGACTAAGTCAAAGTAAATACATTGAAAAGATACTGAATAGATTCTGTATGGAACAGTCCAAGAGGGGATTGTTTCCAGTGTCACTTGGCATTCATCATTCCAAGAAAATGTGTCTTCAGACACATGATAAAAGAATGAAAATTGCAGGGATCCTTTACACATCCTAAATTGGGTTAGTCATGTACGTTATGCTATGTACATGACTACATGTTGCTTATGCATTAAGTGTGGTAGGCAGATATCAACCTGATCCAGGAGACCACCATTGGATGGTAGTCAATACTATCCTTAAGTATCTAAGGCGTACTAAGGATATGTTCTTAGTTTATGGAGAAGATAAGGAACTAATTATCATAGGACATGTAGATGCTAGTTTCCAGATGGATCCGGATAACAAGATGTAGTAGACTGGATACGTCTTTAATTTTAATGGATGTGTAGTGAGCTGGAAGAGCTCAATGAAAGGTGTGTTCACAGATTCTACAGTAGAGTCTGAGTATATCGCATCTTCTGAGGTAGATAAAGAAGTAGTATGGATGCGAATCTTCTTCCAATAGTTGGATGTAGTACCTAGCAATAAAGATCCTATCACACTCTATTGTGATAATACTATAGTAGTGGCACTTGAAAAAGAGCCAAGGTCACATCAGAGGAAAAAGCACATAATTAGGAAGTATCATCTCTTGAGGGATTTATCTCAGAGAGGTGAAGTTGCAGTGAGCAGTATTTCCATGAAAGAAAACATTGTAAACCCCTTGACTAAAGCTTTGACTCAGCAGAAACATGATCATCATGTGAGGTCTAGTAGACTAAAAGTCGTAGGCAGTTGGCTCTAGTCCAAGTATGAGTTTGTTAGAGTTGGTGTCCTGAGAACCAATTTCTTACACCTTGATTAGACGAATGTAAAATTATTATATATTGTTCATTGTTCTACATGACTATAATATAATAATGTCTTGGAATATTTGTTGCATTAATAAGGTCAGGGAATATCCCCACTATGATGAGAAAATTGAAATTCTATAACAATATTCTTAAATAAAGTTATATGGTTTTATGACATACTATGATAGGACACATAGTATATAGACCATCCTGTGTGATTACTCGTAAGAAGACAAGACTCTCTCTCATAGAGTTTGCACTTGGTAATCTCCAATATGGAAGATTATAAGAAAAAACCTTCTCGTAGCAATTCTGCATGTCTTGGTGTCATCAGACATTTCTATCTATGAGTGTGTGTAATGGTCCTTAGACTGGAAGATTATCATTAACTCATGTCATGACTCGCACACATAGATTTGCTAACGAAAACCATCATGAATACAATTTGAGGGAAGTAGGGTACGTTGGGTGCATCATGAATGACATTTCATTAATAGATAAGTAGAGGAAGGATTTTTCCCTTCTATATTTATGGAAGTAGATATCTTGGGCCCTTTGATTGAAAAAGAACTATCACCCAAATTCCATGGTCATGGTGTCACGACGAGTTTATTTCTGGAAGTCATAGAATGAAGGATCAAGCATATAGGTTTATTACACTACCATGAAACCTATTTGATGAGATATTCAAGTAAAGGGATTAAATTACACGGCAAGTGTTCGTATGAGGCAACACATCAATGCAGCATAAAACTCATTCTCTTAGGTTCCTTGACTCGTTTCTAGACTGTAATCTTGGACTTTAGGCAAGGCCGCCTAATGAAAACGAGAAAGAGGCCTAGAGGTTCACACACTAAGTGTATCAAAGTATCTCAAGTAGAATAAAGATTATTCATATATGTGTTTTAATAATTATTCAAGGAAGCCTAAATCATTATAATGTTATAGGAAGAATAAAATGAAAACAAGGTATACACTGTGTGTATATTGAATGTACACGCCGTGCAATTTTCATTTTGGAAAGTAAATGAAAAATGAGTACACACCGTGTATTAATGATTACACGCCGTGTAGTTTTTCCTGTCGGGATTTTGAGGAAATAATATCATTTTATTAAATGATATTTATTATAATCAGCATGGGAGCATTTCAAGGAATTAATGATTCAACATGGGGGTTTTCAATAAGATTTAATGAAATAAATAAAACGTGGAACACGTTTATCTATTGTAATAACTCTATAACCTCAAACCCAATTATGAATATCCTCACAACCCCAACACTTTTTTCTAATAATTTTACACAAAAATTCTGGAGAATTATCTCATGTTCGAAAGAACTCTTTCCTCCAAGAATGCTCTCAAGACCTAGAGAGATCCTCCTCCATCATATCAAGGTGATCTAAGGAGGAAAATTCTATAAAATGATTCTCCATGCTAGCACCCGGATATTACTTTGGCGACATCCATAAATACATGGTGCACATATGGATCACCACTGGAGGAAGTCTACCCTTGGATTCTATGATGCAATGATGAATCACATCGGAACGAGATCAGAAATATCAACAATGAAAGAACACCATAAAAGTTACTTCTTGTCAATTAATTAAATTAATTATAATCAACCTGTGATGATCCTCCTTTGTGGTTCTGGGACTATTCTTCTTCTTTGTCTATTTCTGTGATTTGATCTGTGGAGTCTGGAATTTATCATCGTATTGATCCTGGATTGATCATTTCTAATGACCAAAAGTCAAGTGGGCACATCCACCCATGGGCTTCCACTACGCCCGAGACCTTCAAGTGGGTTTAGAGGGGTCACAACATTGACTATAATTATTTAATTTTCATTGATAATTTATGCATTTATATTTTATTCAATTCAAGATAAATCATTCTATAAAACTGAATGAACAAGATCTATTCTTCCTCTTTCATTTCTTGATTCACATCACATAAATGACTTTTTAATTTTAATTTTGATTAAAAAAATGAGGAACTCATCCGGAGGAGCCGCTCATTTTGTCAGTACAACACAAGTATACATGGAATGTAGTGAAATCTACAAGTCGTGTACTTAGGTTCACCGAACTGGTACTGGTTTTCCAAACCACACCGTGTGAATTGAGCATACAAAAGTTTTTTAATACTCCATGTTGACCCGAACTGAATGGCTTGTGGAAACCATAATACATGGTGTGTATGTTGAATCAACATGTTGTGTATTCCAATCCGTCCTAGGTGTAACCTTGTACAAGGAGAATCCATGTAACCACGTACAATGGATTACTAGGCTAGTAACTGCATAACAAGGAAGTACATGTCGTGTTAGATTAATCTACATGCCATGTACTCCAAAATTTCCAAAGTACAGAAAACACATCAAAGCTCCTGGTGTGTACTTTGGATAAATGGTGAAAACAATACACGATGTTATATATCCTACCCGCTGTGTACTTTCCAGAAATGGAATTTCACCAGGTTCCCTCCAAAGTACAAAGACCCGTACAAGGAATATGGATGAGAATAATCTCAAGGAAATTCATAAAGGAATTTAAGATAAAGAATTTATTAATTATAAGATCATAATAAATTGAATTTAAGAGTGACTTATCTTGAATAAAAGAATAATTAAAATAATTTGAATACTAAATATGCGTAAATGTCATTGCATGCTATGAATGATCATCAGATAGACCAAATACCGTTTGTGTGTGTATGGTTTCATTTAAATTTATTTAGTTTAAATTATTTGGCCTATGAGCCTTCTTCCAATAAAATGTAGGGCCTCCGTGCCCATGGTTTCTTTAATGTAAACCCCATGTAATGGAGGATCTCCCATGCCAGAGGATACGGTTCAAAATCCGAAGTTGAGTCAAAACCAACCCAAGAAGATACAAATGTGGATAGGTGGGAGCTGTAAAAAAAGAACCATTAGGTTCATGGTATTTTCCCAAGGTCAAGGTTAGCTTATCAAAACCTCTAGATAAGCTAACCAGTAGAAGCTCACTATCATGAAATCTTATTTTATTTCTATCTAATTGCATGGTTTATTTATTATGTATGTGTTGTCGCGATCACATAGTTAATGAAATAAAAAAGCATTCAAAGATGGAATAAAATAAAAACTGGACTATGCGTAAACATTATCAGGACATGGTTAATCACTTTATCAAGTATCACTTAATATTAAAAAGTAAGTGATAATGTGAAACTATGCTTAAAGGATTCAAAATCCCTTAAATACCATATTAAGACAGACCAAGCCTTCCATTACTTGATTAAGGGAAATACTCAATAAAACTATGTGTTTGACCAATCCTTGTTGGGACACTTACTTTTATAAAGGAAGATCTTATGAAAGATTTGGGTTGAGTTAAACATTTTACATCAAGAGGAGTATCCCTTTCTAGATTTGTTGTAAAATGAAGGTATGTGTTGAGGAAATAGAAGTTAGGATTTTAGTATTGGGGAGTCCACTCAACAGATCAAGGAACTGTAAGCTCACATTTAGAAAATACCTGCCTACATAAATACCTTTAAATAGCTTGACCAACCCTTGTTGGGGTTATGGGAAGGGGAATATAGATCCTTTCCACTAGAATGTCATAGAAACTAGGAATTCCAAGTTCAATGGTGGGGGTTATTAGGACATGATAAAATGGTGGGAGAATTAATAAATTCATTTATTATTTTTCATAAAATGTAATCAAAGGGAACTGATAAATCTTCTCTTTTAATTTGTAGAATAAATATGAAAAACTCATAAACCACATTTCCTCTGCAATCAATTCTGGATAAAGAAAATATCCTCACTGGCAGCAACTTTCAATAATGGATTAGGAACCTTAGGGTTATTCTACATCATGAATGAATGTTTTAAGTGCTGGAGTCCTCAATTCCTGATTCACCTGCACAAGGGGTTAGTGATGAAGATTTCATGGTCTATGATCAAAATTTGAACGATGCAGTCGACGTTCAATGTTTGATGTTGTCATCAATGTCTAGTAAGCTCATGAAGTCTCATGAAGACATGGATTCCTGTAGAATGATCGAGCAACTCTGTGGTCTATACCAAGATAGAGAAAGACAAAAAAGTTTTGAGATCTCTAAGGCTCTATTTCAGAGAAATCTTGGAGTGGGTACCCCAACTGGGCCTCATGTAGTCAAGCTCGTTGGATACATTGAGTGGTTGGAGGTTATAGGGTTTAAAATCTCTGAAGAACTGGGTACTGATCTCATTCTTGCATCACTCCCCAAGATCTTCTCCAACTTTGTTGTAAATTTCAACATGAACAACATTGAGAAGTCACTATCTGATATTCTTATCCTCATTCGCCAAGTGGACAATGATATAAAGAATGAAAAGACTTCTGTCCTTATGGTGAATAAAAGGAAAGGGAAGGTGAAGAGATTTAAGCCCCAATCTTATTCAAGGCCTTCCATTAAAAGGAAGATCAAAGGGGAGGAAAGAGAACAAGAGGCTCTTTGTTTCGCATGTGGTATGAAGGGCCACTGGAAGAAAAACTACACCCAGTCAATGAAGAAAGGGGAAGCTTCAGGTACGTTTGTTATCGAATGAAATATATCAATTTTTACCAATTGGTTATTAGATACTACTTGTGGTTCTCACATATGTATGAAAATATATGAACCATGTATATTCATAAAGATTGACCGAGGTGAGGTGGATCTACGAGCAACTAACTGAGCCAGACTCGCTACTGTAGCTGTCAGAGAATACCACCTCACATTTCCTACTAGGATGGTCTTGGTATTAAGAGGATGTTATTATGTACCCTCTGTAAACAAAAACATTATTTTAGTATCCCAATTTGATACTGATGGATTCATTTTCAATTTTGGAAATGAATGTTGCTACTTTTATAAATATAGCATTTGTTTTGGTAGGGAACATTTATATAATGTACTTTATGTGTCAAACTACACAAACCAAGTAATGGAAATCGATGACAAATTTAATTTAAATGACTCATACCACACCCAACTTTGGCATAACTGGCTAAGTCATGTCAATGAGAAACGTTTGACAAAACTACATCAAGATGGGTATTTTGATTTTTTAGAACAAAAACCACTTGGTGTATGTCATGCGTGTGTACAAGGAAAAATGACCAAAGCCCCATTTAGTGGTAAAGGTGAAAGGGATAAAGAGATTATAGAATTAGTTCACACAGATTTTTGTGGACCATTTCCAGTTTAAGAAACTGGTGGGTTCTTGTACTTCATAACTTTTTCTAAGTATTTTAGTAGATATGGATATATTTACATAATGAGGTATAAGTCATATTCTTCTGATCAGTTAAAAGAATACATGAATGAAGTTGAAAACCAGCTTGGTAAAAAGATTAAGAAAATACGCTCAGACATAGGAGGAGAATATCTTAATCAGGACTTCATTGATTTTTTATGGGAGTTTGGGATTCTATCTCAACTCAGACCTCCTTACATGCCTCAGTGGAATGGTGTAAGTGAAAGGAGGAACCACACCCTACTGGACTTGTTGATATCAATGATGAGTCATGTGAGTCCTCCATTATCCTTTTGGGGATATGAATTACAAACAACAACACACTCACTAAACCACTTACCAACTAAATTGATAAATGGTATTCCATAAGATTTATAAAGTGGACACAAAGCCATGTTATTAAATTTTCATGTGTGGGGTAGCGAAGCATTTTTTATGGCCTCTTCTGGTAACAAAAATTCACCCTGAGGCACAAAGTGTACTTTTATAAGATATACCAAGGAAACAAGGGGATATTACATATACAACCCCTAAGATAAAAAGGTTAGAGTGGTAAGACATGCCATATTCCTTGAGAGGGATAAAATATCAAAAAGAGATAGTGGGAGCGAGATAGACTTCGATGAAGTCGAGTCTCAAGATACATAGGAGTTGGAACAAGAACAGATTCAACAAAGCCCCATGGAAGAACAATCTGTTCCAAAGACACAAGAACTGCATAGGATCATGAGAGAGGTGAGATAACTAGAACAATATGGTATTCTTGTCACTGAGGATGGTGACTCATTATTGGATGACAATGCTGATCCTCTAACCTATAAGGAATCAGTTGAAGGCATAGATGTCACCAAGTGTCAAGAAGCCATGTATTCTGAAATGGATTTCATGTACCAAAACCAAGTACGGATTTTGGTAGATCCTCTAGTTGATATAAATCCTGTTGGTAATAAATGGGTATTCAATAAGAAACTAGACATGGAGGGACAAGTCATCACCTAGAAGGCAAGACTGGTTGCAAAAGGTTTTAGACAGCATCAAGGAATTGACTATGATGAATCTTTTTCACTGGTTCTGATGCTAAAATCCATCAGAATGATATTGTGCATTGTCGCTTACCATGACTATGAAATTTGGAAAATGGATGTCAACACAACATTTTTTAATGGGAACCTATAGGAATATGTCTATAGGACACAACCTGAAGAGTTTGTGACTCTAAAGGATTCCAAAAAGGTATGCAAGTTTCATAAATCTATTTATGGATTAAAGAAATCATCAATGTCCTGGAACTTTCATTTTGATGAATCCATAATAGAATTTGGCATTGATAAGAAAGAATGTGAGCCTTGTGTATACAAAAGTTTTAGTGGATGTGCAGTTGTTTTCCTAATAGTATATGTTGATGACATATTACTAATTGGAAACGAAGTACCTATCTTATAGTCAGTTAAGGAATGGTTGGATAAATTCTTCTCTATGAAAGAATTGGGCGAGGCAACATATAGTCTTGGAATCAAGATCCATCGTGATAGATCCACAATAATTCTGTGCCTGAGTCAAAGTACATACATTGACAAGATACTGAAGATATTCATTATTTAATGGTCCAAGAAGGGATTGTTTCTAGTATAACATGGCATTCATCTTTCTAAGAAAATGTGTCCTCAGACACATGAGAAAAGAAAGAAAATTTTAATGATCCCTTACACATCCGCAATTGGTCCAGTCATGTATGTTATACTATATACAAGGCTAGATGTTTCTTACAAATTAAGTGTGGTAGGCAGATATCAAGCTAATCCAAGAGACCACTATTGGATGGAATTCAAGAATATCCTTAAGTATCTGATGTGTACAAAGGATATGTTCCTGGTTTATAGAGGAGATGATGAAATAGTCATCAGAGGACATGTAGATGCTAGTTTCCAGACTAATCAAGATGACATGAAGTCACAAAATGGATACATTTTCAGTTTGAATGGAGGTTTAGTGAGCTGGAAGAGCTCAAAGAAAGGTGTGGTTGCAGATTTTACATTTGATTATGAGTATATTTCAGCTTCTGAGGAAACTAAAGAAGTAATATGGATGTGAATCTTCATCCAAGAGTTGGATGTAGTACCTACCAGTAAATATCCAATCACACTCTATTGTGATAATACTATAGTAGTGGCACTTTCAAAAGATTCAAGGTCACATCAGCGGACAAAGCACATACTTCATAAGTATCATCTCTTGAGGGATTTTTCTCAGAGAGGTGAAGTTATAGTGAGTGGTATTTACATGGAAGAAAACATGGAATACCCCTTGGCTAAAGCATTGACTCAGCAGAAACATGATCATCATTTGAGGTTTAGTAGACTAAAAGTTGTAGGTTGTGGGATCTAGTCTAAGTGGGAGTTTGTTCAAGTTAGTGTCCTGAGAACTAACTGTTTATACTTTGATTACATGAATGTACACTTATTATATATTGTTCATTGTTCTGCATGACTATAATATAATAATTCTCTGGAATATTTGTTGCATTAATAAGGTCATGGAATATCCCCGCTATGATGAGAACCTTGAAATGATATAACAATATTCTTAAATAAAGTTCTAAGGTTGGATGACATACTATGATAGAAAACATAGTATACATACCACCAGGTGCGAGTACTCATAAGAAGACGAGACTCTCTATCATGGAGATCACACTTGGTAATCTCCAAGATGGGTGATTATGAGAACAAACCAGCCAGTAGTAATTCTGCATGTCTTGGTGTCATCAGAAATTTCTATCTACAAGCATGTGTAATGGTCCTTAGTCTATAAGATTATCATTAACTCATTTCATGACTCACACACTTAGATTTTCTGACAAAAACCATCACGAAGATAGTCGGTGGGAAGTAGGTTACATTGGGTGTGTCACAAATGACATGTTGTTAATGGATAAGTCAAGGAAAGATTTGTCCCTTACATATTTATGGAAGTAGATATATCGGGCCCTTTGATTAAGAAATAACTGTCACCCAAATTCCATGTCCATGGTGTCACACAGATTTTATTTCTTGAAGTCAAAGAATGACAGATCAAGCATATAGGTTTATAACACTACCATGAAACCTGCTTGATGAGATATTGAGACAAAGGGATTATGTTACACGGTAAGAGTTCATATGAGGTGACACTTCAATGTGGCATCAACTTCTTTATCTTGGGTACCTTGACCCATTTCTAGTCAGTAATCTTGGACTTTAGGTAAACACGCCTAATGCCAATGATAAAGAGGCCTATAGGGTCACCCACGCCGTGTAGTTTTTATTTTGGAAAGGAAATGAAAAACGAGTACACGTCATGTATTAATGATTACACGCCGTGTAGTTTTTCCAGTCTGGATTTTACGGAAATAATATCATTTTATTAAATGATATTTATTATAATCATCATGGGAGCATGTCAAGGAATTAATGATTTGACATGGGTGTTTTCCATAAGAGTTAATGAAATAAACAAAACACGTAACACATTTATTTATTGTCATAACTCTATAACCTCAAACCCGATTATAAATATCCTCACAACCCCAACACTTTTTCCTAATCGTTGTGCACAACAATTCTGGAGAATTCTCTCAAGTCCAAAAGAACTCCTTCCTCCAAGAATGCTCTCAAGACAGAGAGAGATTCTCCTCCATCAGATCAAGGTGATCTAAGGCTGACAATGAAAGCAAAGGATTCTCTATTCTAGAACCCATAGATTCCTTTGGAGAGGTCCAGAGATACGTGGGGCACATGTGGATCAACATTAGAGGAAGTCTACACTTGGCTTCTACGATGCAACACCGAATCACATCAGAACGTGATCAGAAATATCAACGAAGAAAGAACGCCATAAAAAGAACTTCTTGTCAATTAATTAAATTAATTATAATTAACCTATGATGATCCTCCTTTGTGGTTCTGAGAATATTATTCTTCTTTGTATTTTTCTGTGATTCGATCCATGGAGTCTAGAATTTATCATCATATTGATCCTGGATTGATCATTGTTAATGAAAAAACGTCAAGTGGGCACCTCCACCCATGAGATTATGCTACGCCTGAGACCTTTTGACCACATGAGGATGGTCAGGCATTTAATGTTGGGCATTAAATTCCCAGTTACACAAAGTGTGTACCCATGATACCCACCATTTAATGAGGTCTCATTAATGAAAAGTTATAGAAACCATTAACTTAAGTTAATGAGTAAGGCTTCTCTCCTTCCTCTTGGTCATTTGTTGGTAAAGATTTGAATTGGGAGGAGAGAACATTCAAGAACTTTGCATAGCTTTGGAGAACCATTGGAAGAACAAATAGACCAAGAAAAGAATATAGGATCAACGTTTGAGCAACCATCGAAGCTTGTCGTGGAACGACGAATGCCGACCCATCATATTAAACCACGTGATCTCTCCAATGATTCGAGGTAGGGATTTGAACTTGTTTAATTTCAAGTATGGATGATTCAATCTCTTTAACCTATTACTATCAAGCTAACATGGAGGGTGCGATCCAAACGAACAAGGATCAGTACCTCGACTATCTTGATTAATTTGTGAATTCTTGATGGGTGAATCTTCGGGATGGATGAAACCCAATTTTTGATGGGATAGAATAGATGTTTATGTCTTGGGAAGTTCAAAGATTCCTTTAAAAGGAAAAACGGGCCACTGGAGTTCACATGGTGATCCGTAGAAGGTCGTCGGTGCGGCAGTACTAGCGATCGGTGCCGGTGGGGACCAAGGTGGCGGCCCGCACTGGCCGGCCGTGAGGGAGGAGGAGGCACACCCGTACACCCAGAAGAACTGTCGATGGTTTGTTACTACGAAGTTTAGAGGAGGCGGCTAGAACATTGGTCGGCTGCGGAGGAGGAGGGAAACACGAACATCCCACCGCCAGAGGACGCGGGTCGTGGCTCGTCAGCCGCGACAGACCGAAGGAGGCGGTCAACACACCGACCGACTGTGGGTGGTGGAGAGTCACACCGTCGTGCACCACTGGAGATAGTATCCGACACCAGATGGCCACGACAGGAGGAAGGACTCGCTCCTGCGGGTCCTATATGACACCCGACAATGCCATGGGGCCCCGTCGCTGCAGAGGAACAATTATGCTAATGGAAAAAAGGTAGGACCCTTTTGTTTCCTCATGAATGAGATGAGTATATTTGATAACTTAGGTATATGTATGCATATGTAGGGTTGAATTTTACTTCATGATTTGTGTTTTTTGTATTGCTTTGTGGTTTATCCTTTGTGAATTCTATGAGACCTTCGGGGTATTGGGGTCCCTACTTAGTGTCGTTATACTCACCCCTACACGGGATTTTCCCACACCTTTATTTCTCTTGTGTAGATGATGGGCAACGTTGATCAAGGATGAGGGATCCAGGACTAGAGAGTGCTCGAAGGTGGACTATTTGATGTGATGTGCCTCCAAGATGACCAATTGCAAGTTGTACCTTCCCTTTAGTTAGGTTCCTTGGCAGATGATCACTAGAGTAGTCTTTCAGTTCTACTTTTACTTTTTAGATGGGCTTGTATTCTGGCCCCTTTACTTACAGTATTCACTCTTTTTCTTTATAGTTTACTTCGTGCTTGTATCCTACTGTGTGATTGGACTGTGTGCATGTAGCTTTAATGGCAATGCCCTCTCGTTTATAAGGATACCTCTTTCTGATAATAGTAGCCATCCCCTGGCCTATGGGAGGTAGGCTTGGGGTAGTCACGACATGGGCCTTGGGGACGGATCATGACAAAGTGGCATCTGAGGTGTCGTTTCTACCAAAGAACTAGGAATCCAATCTTTCAAATATAGCAATAGTGTCAAGTGTTCTGATTTTGTTTTTCAGTTTGGGGAATCCAGTGTTACTATGGCGGCCGACGTATCCATATACTAGGTCCCTGATTTCTGATTTTCGACTCATTGCACGAAAATACTAATTGCGTCTGTCTTGAAATTTTTTTCCTTTTCGATATCTTTTGTGTCAACTCACCAGGTATAACTTATTGATCGTGGTGCATCTATTTTCTTTCAGGATTCCCCCATGTGGATAGCCATCCAGAGTTCTGGGTAGAGTTTGTGATGATGGCCCACCGAGTGATGAGGCTTCATTGCAAGGCCCTCTTAAGATAGATATACCATCGAGTGGAATACCAGTGGCATCACTACATATTTGGTTTCCATTACCCCTAGCCCCAACAGCAGATAGTTCACACTGACTGAGCGCATTGCATGAGTTCCAGCGTCAGAGGCCTCTAAGGTTCTAAGGCAAGACAGATCCACAAGTGGCTGAGGACTAGCTGGAGGCTATAGCTAGAGTCTTCTGCCTGGATTGGACATCAGCTGACCTTATGGAGCTTGATTCTCCAGATACACAACGAGGTGACCCTTATCTAGGAAGACTTCGAGAGACTTTTTAGGGTAGATTTCATCCCAGCGACCATATGATCTGTGTGTATATAAGAGCTCTTATACTTGTAATAGGGAAACATGACAGTGGCCTAATACTCATCAAGGTTCACTAACCTCTTGTGCTACTCCACTAACATGGTAAGAGACCCTTTTTTCATGGCCCAGACCCTTGAGAAGGGTATCTGGTGGGAGATCCACACTTTTATGATATCTCTCAGCATCCCGATGTAGGTTGGGGTGTTAGAGAGAGTAATCTTGGTGGAGGGATTACTTGATGAGCAGTCACTATTTGCGAGACCCCCCACATGATGACATATAGTGGAGTCATCTGTAGTTTGTTGTAGGAATATGAAACAGGGGTCAAAGCTGACTAGACCTTCGGGTGGATAACCCCACGATAAAGGGTCAATGGTGTAGGGATCACGAGACAGAGTAAGACATATGAGGGGCAAACAGTTCTACTCATGCAGTGCGTAGGGTCACATGGCTCGCAACTGCCTGGCCCATCATATGGACAACCAGTAGATGATCGAGGGACCGCCGAGGCAGAGGCAGAGGTTTGATCGGGGAGGTCCACTAGAAATGTGAGGATTTGATAAAGGATATGGCAATGAAGTAGGTGTTGGATGATGATTTGACGTTCTAATTCCACCACATCGTTGTGGCCCACCCCGACCACAGGGAACATGTGGACATGGATGAGCTTAGCTCCAGGCATCTGAGGCCTACGACCACGACACTCTAGAGATGATTAAAGGTACGATCTGTGTCTACTACACCTTATCTATAGTACTTATAGACCCAGGTTCCCATCATTCTTCTATTTCTACAGCCCCTGTTCGGAGCTCGGAGATTCCAGTGGAGCTTTTGGCTCTATTCTTATGGCTAGAGACTTCTATGGGAGAGGAATTGGCGATTACACACTAGTGCCAATATTGTGAGATTACTCTAGGAGGCGAGGGAATCAGCTAGTATCTTCTAGTCGCAGCGTCATGTCCTTATGACATCATCTTGGGTATGGACTGATTATCCACAATCAATTCCCAAATAGACTGTATTATGCGCAAAGTGCGGTGTGTCTGTGCGGATGGGACTATATTTTCCTTCACCAGTGAGAAGGGAAACTTTGCAGCATAAGATAGACTTACCTAGAGGAAGGTGTATCCGATCACACTTTAATTGGGTAGCCTTAACCTTGAAGCAGTTGATGTTGAGATTTTGAGCGATCCTGTAGTGGTGGACCAGTATGCCGATGTCTTTCCTAATAATGTTTTGGGACTACTTACATGTAGAGAGGTAGAATTTTACATTGACCTATACCCCTGTACGACACTGATATCTACTCCAGCATATCATATTGTTCCCATGGAGCTTCATGATTGATGGGTATAGTTAGAGGACTTACAGGGAAAGGGGTTTATCAGGCCCAATGTTTCTCCATGTGCAGCCCCAATTTTGTTCGCCAAGAAGGCAGATGGGATTTTGAGACTCTGTGTAGACAATCATCGCCTAAAATAGGTGACTGTGAAGAACAAGTGTCCACTTATATTGGTTGATTATCTTTTCAATCAACTATAGGGAGCTCGTTGGTTTTTGAAGATAGACCTCAGATTAGGCTACCTTCAGCTCAAGGTATGAGATCAGGATGTGCAGAAGACAGACTTCAGATGTCGGTATGGCCACTATGAGTTCTTGGTAATTCTATTCAGCATAAAAAATTTCCTAGAAATGTTCAGGGGTCTCATGAATAGGATATTTCAGCCATACCTCAATCGCTTTTTGGTGGTCTTCATCAATAGAATCTTGATATACTCGGCATCGGAGGAGGAGCATGCCTATCATCTGCAGATAGTTCTGGACACACTTTGAGAGAACCATCTTCATGTTAAGCTCTCAAAGTTCCAGTTCTAGATATGAGATTTTCACTTTTAGGGAAACATTATCTCAGAGGCTAGAGTTGCTGTGGATCCGGTGAAGATAGAGGTTGTGCTATCTTGGGTGCCACCCAGAAGTGTGACCGAGGTGTAGAGTTTCATGGGGTTGGTTGGATACTACCGGAAATTTGTGCCAAACTTTAGCAGAGTTGTGGAACCCTTGTTAGCATTGAAGAAGACGGGAAAACCCTTAGTATGGATAGGGAGATTCCAGTAGAGTTTTAAGGAGATGAGGTAGAGACTGATGAGTGATCCTATCTTGAGGCTACTAGAAGAGGGTGTTGGTTATGTAGTCTACTGCGACACATTAGGGACCGGAATTGGGTGTGTCCTAATACATAAGAGAGAAATGATTGCTTATGGTTTGCGATAGCTGAGAAAATATGAGCAGAACTGTGCTGCCCAAGACCTAGAGTTAGCAGTAGTGGTCTTCGCCTTGAAGATGTGGCGACATTACTTGATGGTAGAACGTTTTATAGTCTAATATAATCACAAGAGTTTCAGGTATATATTCTCTCAAAAGGAATTGATCCTGAGACAACAGTGAGGGCTAGAGTTCCTCCAGGACTATGACTTTGAGATATTCTATACTCCTAGGAAGGGGAACGTGGTAACAGATGCACTTAGTAGGAGGTCTGGTCTACAATTGCTGAGTGAGGTGACAGAGCAGCTAGACGTGATATAGATATCCTCTATAGATAGAGATGGAGCAGCTTACCTCTAGTTTATGAATGTTACTCCCCCACTTCTTCATTGATTTCAAGAGGTGCAACTTGCAGAAATTGACTGCGAGGTACGACGTGCTCAGATATCCACAGGACAGTAACCTAATAGATTTTATGAAGGTGAGGAGAAGATCATCCTCTTCAGAGGACGCACCATGGTACAAGTGGTACTATCAGAGGAGGGGTTGAGGTAGTTCCATAAGTCCCATATGGTGGTACATCCTAGAGTGGCGAAGTTGTATCAGGACCACTGCCACCAACACTGGTGGTCAGTAATGAAGGAAGTGGTGGCATAGTTTGTCTCACAATGAATCACTTGTCAGCAAGTGAAGGGTGAGCAGTAGGTTCTAGAAGGCTTAGTGCATCCAATAGAGGTTCCAGAGTGTGAGTGGGATGATATTTCCATGGAATTTGTGACAGGACTTCCACTTATGTCCAAGGGACATGATTCCATCTAGGTGATCATTGAATGACTCACCAAGTCAGCCACATCCTACCTATCTAAGAGAAGGGGTCAGTAGAGGGATTGGGATGCCTCTATGTACAAGAGATTTCATGACTTCATGGAGTGACTTTGACGATTGTCTCTGATCATGAAACACATTTTAATTCTCATTTGTGGAAGTTATTTCTAAAGGCATTCATGAATCAGCTACGTTTGAGCATCGCCTTTGATTCTCAGATGGATGGTCAAATAGAGAGGACCATACAGACACTTGAGGATATGCTTTGTTCTTTCCTCCTAGACTTTGGCCACAGTTGGGAGGGTCACTTTCCCTTGTTGGAATTGAATTAAAACAAAAACTATCACTCCACCATTGGTATGGAACCATTTGAGGCCTTGTATAGTCGACCATGCAGATCTCCTCTCTATTGGACATACCTTGTGGAGTTAGCACTTATGAGTCCCTAGTTGGTACGAGCTACCACTGAGACGATGCAGATCATCTCGGAGTGGATGAAGACTGCACAGAGTAGGAAGACATATTATGCTGACAAGATATGAAGACCAATGGAGTTCCAGGAGGGGGACTATGTATTCTTGAGAGTCTCTCCTCATTAGGAACTATAGATATTTGGATGAGGAAACAAACTCTCACCGATGTTTACCGAACCATTTATGATACTTTTGTGGATTGGTGAGGTGGCATACTTCTTGTTGCTTCCACCATAGTTGGAGAGGGTGCACGACGTCTTACACATATCCCAGTTGAGGAGATACGTGCATGAACCATCTCACATAATCGACCATGATGAGCTAGTCTTTGATGATGGGGAGACATTTACAGAGGTTATAGTAGAGATTGAGGATCAAAAGGAATGTGTCCTTTATGGTCAGTTGATACCTCTGGTGCGCATTTGATGGTAGTACGAGAACCTTCAGGAGGGAACTTGGGAGCGGGAGGCTCAGATTTGTGCTCAGTACCCCCATTTGTTTTCTTAGTCTCTGTTGTGGCTTTTGGGGACGAAAATACCTAAGGTGGGGAGAATGTAAAGATCCAGATTTTCCATGTAATGTTTTTAATTATATGGAATTATTATGAGTCTGTGAAAATTGAAGACACGTGATTCCGATCCCCAGTGTGCCCGGAATGAATTTCCAAACTTTATATAAGGTACATTCAGTAAATTTACCGAGCAAGAATTCATAAATTTTTAACCAGTGCTTGGAATAGAAATCTGAAGGCACCATTGAGCATGCAGCGCCTTGATTCGCTAAAAGGAGCCTTGACTTCAACTGCAGTAGGTCGAAGGGGAAGATCTGGTTCTGCGTGTTTTTGTGGAGGATTAAAATAAAAAAATGTTTTATTTTTATTAAAATACGTCCATCATTTTTAATTCATTGGAGGTGGGACCACATGAGGGTGTTCAAGAATTTAATGTTGGGAATTAAATACCTAGTTACACAAAGAGTGTAACCATCAAACCCCCCATTTAATGAAGTGTCATTAATGGAATGTTAAAGAAACCAGTAACTTATTTTAATGAGTAAATCATCACTCCTTCCTCTTGGTAATTCTCTAGAAATGATTTGAATTGGGAGGAGATAACTTTTTAGAACATTGGGGAGCCTTTGGAGAACCTTTGGAAGAACAAATCAACTAAGCATAGAATGGAGGATCAACGTTCGAGCAACTGTTGAAGCTTGTTGCGGAATGACGAATGCCAACACGTCATCTTAAACCACGAGCGCTCTCTAATGATTTGAGGCAAGGATATGAACTTGTTTAATTTTAAGTATGGATGATTTATTATCTTCAACCTATTTCTATCAAGCTAACACAGAGGGCACGTACCAAAAGAATAAGGCCCGATCCCTCCACTATCTTGATTAATTTGTACGTTCTTCACGGGCGATTCTTCGGGATGGACGGAACCCAATTTTTGATGGTCTAGAAGCAACAGTGATGTCCCACTAAGTCCAATGATGCCTTTAAAAGAAAAAAAGGACCACCAAAGCTCACTCGGTGAGCTGTGGAAGGCCGTCGATGAGGCGGTACCAGGGACCGGTGCCGGCGGGGACCAAGGCAGTGACCGACACTGTCCGACCACGAGGGAGGTGGAAGCGCACCCACACCGTCAGAGGAACCAACCACATCTCATCATCTGCGTTGGTCACAGGAGACAACTGGCATACCGACTGACTGTGGAAGAGGAGGGCGACATGATCAGTGCGACGCCAGAGGACTCAGGTCGCGACTCATCAGTCTCCGCGTATCGAAGGAGGTGGCTGACACACCGTCTGAACGTGGGTGGTGGAGCAGTTCGCCGTCGCGTGTAGTTGGAGATGGCGGCCAACACCAGCTGACCGTGATGGGAGGCAGGACCCACTCCAGCGGGTCCCAAAAGACACCTAGTGGCGCCATGTGGCGTCGCCGTTGTGGTGGAGGCCGAATGGCCCTTGCAGTTATTCGGGAAAAACCAGGGGTCGCTCGCCCAGGTGGCAGCTAGGGAAAGCCCCACCCTAGTGGGACACTACACCCAACCATGGGTTGTGACTCATGTGGCCGAGCCGCATGCCCAGTGGGTCTCTCCCCCTACGGGCCGGGCTGGACCGCGGCCCAGTGGGCCAAGCCCGACGCAGCCCAACCCAGCCGGGCGAACCTGGACCTGGTTCGGTCAAACCAAACCAGTTCGAGTCGGCCTAGGTGGGGTCAGGTTGGCATTGGAAGGGTCAGGTCAGCCTAGTAAGGGTCGGGTCGGGACTGTCCGACTAGGTTGGGTTGGGTCGCTCCGACTAGACCCAGGCCCAACCAGGCCTAGAAACACTTAAAGGTCCATATCTTGAGAGCCAGACATCGGTTTGAAAAACCGTCTACGGTGCTAGGATCTATGGATCAAGAAGGTAATTTTTGTATACTCCACTTGAGTTTTGGATAATGTTAGAGTATGTCCGGGTTGGATCAAAACTGAATCCAACCGGGCCCTCAGAACTAAAATGCTAATAACTTTCAGATCGGATGACCAAATGACGCACTGTCTATCACGTTGGGAACCTTATGTCCTGGTGTTCCTTTGGGTTACAACTTTGTGGAGCATAGTGGCTGTCAAGATACAAACTATGACTCGAGGAGCGGAATCTAGGGATCTTGAGCACACTGAGTGTGAAGAAAACTGTGGCTGGATGTACATGAAGAACTTATACAAATCTTGTGTGGGTAAACTTATAAAAATCCTATGTGGGTAAACTTCTACAAATCCTGTGTGGCTAAGTTTATACGAATCTTGTGTGGGTATGCTTCTATGAATCCTATGAGGGTCAAATTATATGAGTCATGTGTGGGTAAAAAGCAGAACTTCTCAACAAAGTAAGATGATATTGTGATATTTCTAATCATCTATACTTCTGTATTTAAGTTATACCTGGTGTGAGTTGAGTCTTTACCTTTGTGGTTATTTTCGTCATGGTATTAACTTTGTGGCATTTTACTTGTGATGTTACCTTTGTGGTATTACCCTTGTGGTGTTACCTTCGTGGTGTTCCTTCCTTCGTGGAAAAATTGTGCTAATGGATAAAGGTTGGATCGTTTTGTTTCCTCATGAATGAGATGAGTATATTTGATAACTTAGGTATATGTATGGGCATATACCTAAGTATGGTTGTCTGTTGCTTCATTATTTGTGTTTGTGGTCTTGCTTTGTGGTTTATCCTTTGTGGATTCTATGAGACCTTCAGGGTCTCATGGTCCCTACTGAGTATTGTTATACTCGCCCCTACATGGGCTACACCCGCACCTTACTGTTTCTTGTGGAGATGATGAACAACGTTGATCGAGGCCGAGGGAGCCAGGACTGGAGGGTGATCGGAGTTGGACTATTTGACGTGAGATGACATAGAGATGACCAATCAAAAGTTGTTCCTACCCTTTAGGTAGGATCCTTTGCAGATGATCACATGAGCAGTCTTTCAGTTCAACTTGTACTTTCCAGTTATGCTTTTATTCCAGCCCCTTTACTTACAGTACTCACTCTTTTTCTTTATATGTTACTTAATTATTATATCCTTATCTGTGCTTTGAACATTTCCTTGAAGGTTTAAAGGCAATGCCTTCCCGTTTATAGGGATACACCTTTCCAGTGCTTGTCGCCAGCCCCTGGCCTATGGGAGGCAGGCTTGGGGTAGTCACAACACAGGCCCCGGGGGATGGGTCGTGTCAATAACGGTGGTTACAATGTTTGTTTTTTTACATCATGGGCCTTCCAAAAATATATGATATATTATTTTTATCCATACATGCATGAAAATTTTATAAATTATAAACTATGTCCATATAAATATTCTAAATCCATGGTTGTGTCTATAATGAGGTTATATTCCTAAGAGTGCTATAATTTTATGGTAAGGAATAACACCTAGACCAAGAATTAGTGGTCTTTATTTAAATAACTGATTATCCAAATAAAAATATATTATTGGATTATTATTTTTATATAGTGAAAGGGAATTTCAATGCCACATTGGTGGTGACATGGTTTTTTATGATTTGTTGGAGGATATTTTTAGAGGGTTGACTAATTATGATGAAGGGTGTTCTATTATTATTTTTATGAGGAAAATTAATTGGTTATTTTTATGGTGAGAGTTATGGGGAAATAATTTATTCTTTCTAATTATTTGTATCCATTCTTTGTAAAAATATATCTCTATATTATTCAGTTTTTATATTAATTATAAATCTCCCATAGTTATTATTGGGGGAAGAACCCTATATATTTTTCATCTCTACCTCTTAACATAATAAAAAGTGGCACTTCATTTTCTTTATATTCTCTATATTGGTTGTGGAAATTACGATTTTGTTTCTTTAATTTATTTTTAAAGTGAAATATTTTTCTATTTTGGTGGGACTTTTATTGTTTTGATCACCTTTCTCTTCATTTTCCAATTACTTTTATTCTTAAAGGAGTATCTTAATGAAAAAAATCAAAAAAAATATTATGAAAAAATAAAAAGATATAAAAAGATATTATCATTTATATTTCTTTTCACATAAAATTGAAATAGATTTCTTGTCTATAAAATTATTGTTATCTGACTCATATAATTTGAGAATTTGTTGTGTTTTTAATTGACAAGGGTTTAAGGAATATAAAAATTATTTATTAATTTGGATTAATTTCTCATCGTATGAATCCCTATTTTTATACTTCATTTAAATTTTAATTCCTTGTCATGTGAGTTTGTGATGTGGCCATAACTTGGTATATGTTTTGTACATCTATTTTATGGAAATTCTAATAAATTTTTTAGAAGAATATTTTTCAGTTGGAAATTCATTCATTCTCAATCATTTACTATTTTAAATTAAAATATTTCCATATTTTAATGAAAATGAAGGTTTTTGATGACTTATTGCTTTCATGTTCTTTTTTTCTAATTCTATATATTTTAAGAACAATTATTTTGAATTATTTTAATGAAATATTTATTGTAATTCAAATTTTTTAGTATTTTTATACCAATTTTAGAGATTATATTTTTAAACATTCTATGTTTTTATTTTGAAATTTATTTTTTGGGAAAGAATTTAAATTTTAATATATTTATGTTTTTCAAATCCTTGAAAAAATGTTAGAATTTTATTTCTATTTTTTCTTTATTGAATGCAGTTTACATAGTGGTCATATGTATTGTATATGGGTCATACTGTGGTTCAAAAAGATATGGAATGGTAATACCATTCTTTAGAAGGAGGTTATATAAAATAAATATTGTGCTTCAACAAAGTTGCATGAATGTAGTTACCATGGTTTCAATGGGACCTATTTCAAGGTAATTTCATAGTATATAGGCTATTTAAAGGTCATGAATATGTTGTGTTAGGGTTACCCAACTTTCTTGAGTGATGTGTAATGATATCAAGTGACTAATTGAGACCATGTAATGTAACTTCCAGAGTTCACAAAGGCTATATAAGAGAAAACTCACCATGAAAAGTCCTGCGTAAAGGTCTCAAAAGACTATGTTAAGGTCACCAGGGACCTCGACTTACAATTAATTATTAAGGATATGCGACTTATTAAATTTATAATCAAAGATAAATAATATTTAAATTTGACAAAGAAAAGTTCTTGTAAAGCTTGTGATTATTGTCAGAGATGTTGTTTCATGATGTATTATGCTGGGACTTACATTAAAGTACTGAATGACTGAAGCTAAATACAAGCACATGTGTTTGTCATAATATTATTTTAGGAACTACATCTCGAGTTAATATAAAAGAGAACATTAATATCAACCAATTATACATGGATATGTAGGATGGTTGATCAAAACCTATTTCCATGAAGAATGAACTAGATTTCTGGAATTTATGGTGATTTTTATCTTACTATTTGTTATAAACTCATAATTATAGTCACTATTTTTTTGTATATGAAGAAACATGCCTAAAATAATTTGTTTATTTGGATTATGAAAATATATATATATATATATATATATATTAGATTATTATAAAATAACATCAAATATGGTTTATAGAATTCATGATTATGGTAGAGATAAATATAGGGCTATTTGGACTATAATGTAGTCTATAAATATAAATTCCTATCATAATTATATAAAGATCCCAATTTTTATTCGATTTTGGGAATGAATTGATGTGTTCATTAGTCTAATGGTGGCTATTTTAAAATTTAAATTTCTAACTTTTGGCTGATAGAATAAGAAATAAGAATCTATACCCTTTCATCATGTAGAAATATTATAAAATTTTCGAAAATATGCATGTGATTTCATTTTAATGATGTTTAAATAGTATGGGTGTAGTAAATTAATTTTATAAGTATATAAATCATTATTAAATTTAGAATAAAATTAACTAAACTATTTTCAACAAGATCACTCCATTAGATATTTCGGAGAAAAATATTTTTAATAAAGAATATATATTTTACTGTATTAACTAAACCTTTCTATTAACAATGTATTTGAGGAAGATTGATTAAAAAATTAAAGAATCCAATATCCAAAGTTATCCTCAAGTAATTTGAAACTATTAACCTTTTTTTAACATTAATTATGTCTCTATGATATTATTGTATCTTGTGATTAAAGGATAAATAACTAAGAGATATATTACCTCAGGAAAAATTGATACAAATCAAACAACCTTTCACTTGATTTCATCATATTTATATATACATCCATATAAAATTGATGTATCAGGTAAATACCAAATTGTTTCATAATAATATCACTCATTATAACTTTTGAAACATAGACTACATTACACATATCAGACTAAATATAATTTTTTAATGTTTAATCATTTATTTTGATGTGTTGCTAATATTTTAAAAATCATATAATGATGATTTTACTAAATATATGATAAAATTAATGGAATAAATGAAGTGGAAATGTGTGATATATTATATCTAAACCTACTTAAGTTTTATTACTCCAAGGGATTTACTTTTGGAGCCTACATCAAAGGTTGTGTCATGGTTTTTTTGTATATATATATTTCAATGTCTCAATTCAAACAATATATCATATATATTATATATATTTGTTTTTTCTGGAAAAGGTTAATTAGAGGATTATAAGGCTTTCATGCATTTTTTAACGGCTATATAAAAATCAAATCAAGGCACTTAATGTTGATTAAAATGGAAAAGTACCATGATCCGTAAAGGAACCCCATTTTCCACATAGCGTTCTCACTATGTGAGTCACTACTCCGCATAGTTCCTTTGACATAGTTCCCATACAAATGAATTTTGTTTTTGGTGCATGGGGTAAGCTATTTAACCTTTGAAAATTAATTTCATTTATGGGGTGACGTGTATTTTTTCTCCGTCTAAAAACATTTTTCATTTGGGAGGTTAGGTGTCATATATCTCCGTCTACAACCAAATTTCATTTGTTGGGTCATGTGTTGTTTTTTCCCTAAAAAATGAAATTAGTTTGTAGGGTGATGTGTCCTTTTTCTCCAATAAATGAATTTCATTTTTAGTGAGAGGCGTCCTTTTTCACCCCCAAAAATGAATTTTGTTTTCAGGTTGAGGCATCCTCCCCCCAGTAAATGAATTTCATTTTCGGGGTGCAACGTACTTTTCATGCCCCCTGAAAATGAAAATTCCTTTTTTTGGTGAGGTGGACACCTGAGAACCCAAATAATTCACATGTATTGGATGAGAAATTAAATCCATACCCATATAAAATCCCTATGAAAAGATTAATGGGTGTGGTGAATTTTTTATGAGTGTATCTTTTGCACGACACAGTCCAAGAAGGAGATTTCAATAGGTAAATATTTACAGTATATTGAAAAGAAAAGAGGGAATCAAAATTGGTCCATAAAATATATAAAGTGGTTAGAAAAGAATATAATTCCTCATGGACTAGAAATACCCAAAGTGAATCCCTCGGCATACCAGTATTATATGAACCCAATGCTGATTAAATCTTTACATGCCACCACCTTGCATAGAAAATAGTATGTGGGATGTGGTCCTTCATCTTTGGTTCTATTTTTTAGAGTTTTCAACCATAAACCATTTGAAAACTTTCCAAACAACCCTATTTTTTAACCTATTCTTCAAGCCCATATCCCCCATGTGCGCTACTTCCTGAAGAACCCTTCATGAATCACTAGCCCCCATGTGTGACCTATTGCTAAGCACCTCTCGTGAAGTGCCAAAATCTAAATGGGCCTCATAGTTAATCATCACACCAAGGCCTCTTCCAAATCCATCAGATATGTATGATCAAAACCAATAGGCACACACACATTCCCTCTCAATCATAAATCCTGGGGGAAATTGGGGTCCTATTGTTAACCTACATAATATGGAGGATCCTTATAATGTTCCTGATCATACATACCCATGGAAATGATAGTCCCATCCATAGGTAGGTAGGCATTAGGATCCACTGGCTGGGAGGTGACATCCTTTGTTTACCACCCATCCATTATCCCCTCTTACATCAGTCAGAAGGGGATGGGGGGATCATTACAAGGGAATCCCTCCTGAAGTAAGACCCCATACATTCTTATAGTCCATAATAGGATGGTTATCCCGATGTGAATATCTAGGTCATAAAACAATAGAGGATACATTCATATCAAATCCCTTTCTCATTCTCTCATAGCCCTAGAATCATCCACCAGCGTATAAAGGAGATTTTTTGGTTTTTCAAATCTTTGAATTCCTCTTGTTTCTCTCATCGATAATGACTCATGTGGGATTAGAGGTTTGTAATGATAAAATCATACAAATGATCAAATACCTATCTTAAGAGGAGATTCCATTCATGAATATTACTCTCACCTCTTGAATATGCCTCCCCTTATTCAGTAAAACCCCAAAACAAACAATGGTTCTCCTATTATTTAGTATATCCTCCAAAAAGTACCATGGGCCTCCTCTTATTCATTATACGACCAAACCAAACCATTGAACTCCTCTAAAGGTGTAAGCCCCAACATATCTAAACTATGTGTCCTTTGATTCCCGACCCAATGGAATAAGTTAGAAGGCTCCCAAAGGTTCCAACCCCATAACCTAAAATTCACCCTAATTATCTTTGGTCCATAACCCCAATAAGTCTTTATCCAACTTAGAGGTCCATAACTTTTCTGAGCACCTTTCATCACCATACTTGTTTGGATACATTCCTAGAAAGATCATGCCTGCACCTGGGAGGCCATAACCCTTCTAGGTCTTTCTGGATGCTTCTATGTAAGTCCCACAACAACCTTTACTTGACATATTTTCCCTAGACGTCCTTGCCACATAAAATTAAACTGAATGGTTGGTTCCTCATCACATGACCTAAAAATATATTATGTGTCCTTTTCATTGGAACCAAACTACATGGGTTTTGATTCCTTTCACCAGGAAACATAAGAATATCTTTTAATTGGTTTGATCCCATCATCAGAATAACTTCTATATTTTTGGATGGTGTTAAATTTATGAGCACCCAACTATGTGTCTTAAAAATAGTATTAGATTAATAAATGACATAAGAATATATAATCCATTTAGTAGAGGGTACCATTGATATAGAACCTTAGATACATAAAAATACCTCTGTTGATGAAGAACCTTAGATACATACAGATGATTCAA
The DNA here is from genome assembly GCA_963277665.1 of Viscum album. Classification (NCBI taxonomy): domain Eukaryota; kingdom Viridiplantae; phylum Streptophyta; class Magnoliopsida; order Santalales; family Viscaceae; genus Viscum; species Viscum album. Next base: position 714,483,075 of record OY728128.1, on the reverse strand, counting down.
AAATAAACATTTTATAATAATTTATTATTAATATAAGGGTGATCTGTATCATGCATGGGATTCGATAAAGGATTCATGAATACATATTAAATATATAAGATATCCCCATAGTTAGAAATAATTCCCTATAAAAGGGTGTGATGTGCTCGACCTCCCATCCTCTCAACCCATGCATCTTAAAAGGTCTCTTTGGAGAAATCGAAGTGGTTGCCTGCCTTTGGAAAGCTAGTCTACACCAACTCCAAAAAAATGTGGATGTAAGATCATGATGGGAACAAAAAAAAATGATGAAAACAATTTGAAACCTTTCTCTCACCATCAAATGTCAGCCCATTATTTTTCATTCCACATGGAAATAAAAAAATGGTGAACTGAAGTGATTCCTTAACCAAGAGGACTATGTTTCCCACTTGTTTTTTCCTTTCACACACAATTAAAGTAGACCCAAAACATGGATTCAAAACATTTAATAATGCATGTGTTTTTTATTGAGATGCTACTTTGATGTGAATTATTTTTTGTTTTTGTTACATATATTACATGAAATTTTGTTAAGAACTCCCTTTGATCCAATCTAATGGAATCCTTTCAAACAACTTGATATTTTTCATCTACTACTGGGTCCTCATCAAATCGGAGGACACCATCACTAACTCATCATATCTAACACCATGTCTCAAATATGCTCGTGTGGTGGTACCACCAAAACGGTACCATCCCAACCCTAAAGGTAGCTCGACACGCCCTCCAAATCATGAAATCCCTCCAGACATCCACTCAATTATGAATGGTGGTATAGAAGTAGATGACACCAGTTACTATATGAAATTGTTTTGGGAGCCTATCCTTGGAATGCTGTGAAGAATTCAACACTTATCTTAAGGTAACTGATCTGGAGTCCACTAATGGCCTCACCTAGATACCATGAGGGTCCCATGAGAGGGATTATATAAATAGCTACTGCTTCTTGTGTTGTGCAGCCTTAAGCCCTCAACATGATGGGGAGCCTCTCTCTGGTTTCTATCCTAGGTCACTCAGGTATGCACATATAGGATAGTTTTTGTGGGAAATGAACAGTTATCAGGGAGTAAGTTCATACCTCTATTGCCTCCAATGAAGCCATCCAGAAAATCTTAGTGGAAAATCGTGAGTAGACAAAAACACGTATGTGCACCAACCAAACCTATAATCATAGTTCATCAGTATCCAAAGGTGTCCTCCAAAAAATTTTTGTGGAAAACCATGAGTATATGGACACACCTTCCCACACCTATCAAACCCATCAGTATAGTTTGATGACACATAGAGAAATGAGTTGGTAGATCCCAAATACCAATAGGTGGAAGACCCATATCTCTGTCTCCTTATCTGAATATTGTCAGAATATCCCAAAAATAGTTAGAGGACAATAGTAGGAATATATCCTTGATCCAACTAAAAAAATGGGCGTATATTCTAGTTTAAGTTGATGAAGTCACTTCTTATGTTTTGAAGATGATGGAAGGACATGAATCTATCCCAGTCTATATTATTCATGTTTTCCAAGATATAATGATAGCATAAGTGGTGACTAGCATTCAGGTACACCACCCCACACCCATATTTGAAGTGACTTAGATGAATAATTTTAGAGTCACCATGGAGTAGATGCATATTCCTGCTCCCATCCTAGAGGGTTTTGGCCATCCCATGATAAATGGAAAACCAAATCAAGCAGATATCCCCATTCCAACTAGAGGTCATTGGTATACATTAGTGTACAATACAAGGTAGGAATATATACCTTCCAAAATTGCAGAAATATATCTAAAAAATATATAAACAATACATGAACTAATCAAATATATTTATCTATATGAAATCTACCACCCCTAGTAGGTGGCTCCAATTACCCAAATGAATACATTTAAAAGAATCATCTACAAAAGTGATTTTTGAAGGGAAGATACATTCCATAACCATGATATTCTAAATGCTGGTGTTCTTGAAGCCCTCATACATCTATCTATAGTGCCTCAAGATTCTAATCATGCATCACCAAATTATGGATATAATAGAGGAAATTTTGAAGTCCCTCCTTGTAATTTGACTGCCAGTAGTTTCATAGGTCCTCCCAAGACATCTCCCCATGAAAGATCACTTCATGTTGAGAATATAATTGATCTTAAGTGTACTTATCCTAATGAGTTACATGGTATCCCTCCACCTTGATAGAATATAAAATACTTAGAAGACCTCCCCTTCCAACTTTCTACACTGATGGTCCTCCCCAGGGTATACCGTGTAGAATTTCTCCCTATAGAAAGACTTTAATACATGATGGTACTCCACCCTATGATGGTATTTGTTATGAAGTTCCTCCTAGTTGTGAAATTTTATATTTTCAAGAAGGTACACCCATTTATAAATAAAATTTTATAAATCCCACAAATCTATAAGCACTTGGAAAAATAAGGCCAGTCAAAGCTAATGATTCTTCATTAACAAGAGACATTATTTCTCAAATATAAGATATCCCAAGGAAATGGTCATTCATCAAGCCTACCTTGGATCACCTAACTTTATATACAATAGTGAAAATCCCTACCAACCCCATTTTTTACAATAAAGAAATGGGATAAAATCCAATCAGGTCAGAATTAGTAGAGGAATGTATCACAAAATAAGAAGGAGAAATATTTTTCATGTGGATAAAATTAGAAAAGGAAAATATAATAGTAATATTATAGACCTTATCCCCTACCTAATTCAGTATTTTATAGGTACTTTCAAAAGATTGTGTGTATAGAAATTTCCTTAACACATGGACTACTCTTGTTCAATTGAAGAAAAATTATTTCCTTATGATGAATACCCAAATCAAATCATGGTAATAGAAGATATGCACTATTGAATTGACTTGGTTATCCTCTTAGTTACACAACACCTAAAATTTGGAAAACAGTTAGAAGATATTCAATGCATATGAATATATTTTTTAAAAGTAATTTTTTAGATGATCAATGATGCCCCATCTTGTGTACATTTTAGAGAATCGGGGAACATGGAGTGTTTCATTTTACTTCACTCCCTGATCAACAAAACCCACCAAGACTGACATCATGTATTTTTATTACCTCAAGCCAGACTCAAGAAACAAACCCTACTCACTATAGATGATATTATAAAAAAGAAGTGACCCAAAAATTCCCTAAAACATGTCTAGATAAAATAGACAAATCCATCAAAATACTTCTATATAAAAAATATGAAAATATAGAGCAAGCCTCCATCTTAATGGAAGTAAATCGTCAGTTAGTACAAATATTACAAAGATCATAAATGCATTCAACAATAGGTGGATAATATGCAGTTTGTACCAGGAATACAACCCATGTTTAGAAAAATCTCCCAAAAATCTGCAGATAATACACAATAATTACTTATATGGCGGTACATGATCAACCAAAACCTATAGGGATGGGGGAATTTTAAACATAACCCTTAGATCTAGAAAATCAGGCCTCAAATTTTATGAATGTTGAATAGGAACAGCCACATCCCATAAGGCTGGGGTCATTTTTACCTCAACCTCAATAAAAAATGTATTTTATTGATTTATAAAATTTCCACAAAATAAATCCTCTCAGTTCATCCCATACCATGATACTATTTCCCATTTAATGATGCAGAAACCAAAATTATCCAGTGGTTCCCCTCAGGTTACCATTCACTTGAAATATTTTAAGGGACTCTTGGTAAAAAGGATTAACTACCATGATTTCCACAAACAAAAATGACATATCAAGTGGAAACATTTCTCGGTGAATCATTTCTATTCTTATAGATATTCCCAGAGAAATTGATTCTCTTTCTATTCCGATGCCGATAAAGTGATCACAATGTTTTTCACCTCTGTAAACAACATCATCAATTATGAAAATAATGTAGAACATCAGTCTAATTCCAGAAAAGAAGAAGATAAAATTTATATATTGAATTTTTTTTCTCACTGAAAATACTGAAGAAGGTGTGAATACTATAAATCAATAGATTACCCAAAATTTGGGGATTCCAATGAATTCTCTATTTCCACCTCCTAAAGGGGAATCAATAAAAGAAAAGTGTATGGATATGGTTCAATCCCACCTGTTACCTAAAGGTGTTGAAATATTTACCATAGAGGAAATACTGAATCATTACTAGATAGAAATGAGAGAACTGAGAAGGCTTAATACCTAACTACTTAGGGGTCATATTCCCATTGGATATTTTCTTCCAACAGAACCTCATTACAATCCTATATTTGATGTTTCTCTATAAGAGGATCATATTGTACCGTGTAAATTTTTTTAACAATGTATTTACAATTCTATATCAAGGAATCTAAACTATTTGGAACCATTGATAGCTGAGTACCAAGATTTCCATCTGTTAACCAAACAATTAGAGCAATGTCAGTCAAGTGACAACTTTCCAGTTCAATAATAATTATAGATAGATCTAACATAACTGGATCATCCTATTGTGAATTATACTCCATTCCCTACCCAGGTTCCCATTTCCACCAAACATTTTTAAATTATTGAATCATTGAATACCCATCTAAAAACTATGGAAGGGTATTGTACGTTAGTGAAACCAGAAAGATAAATCTACCCAGAATGGGTATATAAAACACTTCCCTCACCTAATTTTGGAAATCCTAAATTTCCATCATTTGAAAGTTCCATAGATCCATATCAATATCTATAAAATTATGTATCTTGGTGTTTCCCCATTATGGTAACCTTATTGAAGAAAGAATCCACCAAACATAGGTGTTTTGTTCAAACCTTATAGGTACTGGCCTTTATCTTGTATAAAAATATACCCTCAGGGTCGATCAAAGGATGGGAATACCTCCACATATAATTTTTCTATCAATATAGCTGAATGCTATGAGAGACAACCATCCTCAACCTCTTGAATTGCAAGCAGTGAGAAAATTATAGAGTGTTAGACATTATTTCTAGGTGGAATGGGCTAACTTACTCCTTGATTTTTTTAGTTTCTGCATGAATATTTTTCGGGTATGTGCATAAGGAACTACCAAGATGATTTTTGAAAACCACTCATTATATTCAAATACACAAGTGGATTTTGAGATATTTCTATAGTTGAAAAAAGATTGTAAGAATATATCAGGTGAACCAAATCCAAATATAAACTATTAGCAGTTTCCCTAGGAATGATAATAGGAAAATTTGAAGTTGTAATAGAGACTTTAAAACCATACCCTATGCTGGATTCTACTTCTAAGGCTACAACTTATCATGAAGTATCCCCACCAAGGAAGTAAAAAAAGCAATAGAAACCTCATCGGGATGAAAATAGAGATAAAAAATACGATAATGTTAAATAACAGAGGAGTAGAACTTACTCCTTCTGATATGATTAGGTTCCTATTTATTTCATAGAAGATCTAGAAAATAAATTGTCTCCACAAAAACTCGTAAAACCCGATCAATTCATTCATTAATATCACCCTACTTATTGAAACTTTCACCAAATTTTGGGTCACACCATTCAGTATTTTTTTGGTTACAAATATATCTTGTAAAATATTGTTGATTCTGGATATGTGAATCTAGGTAAACTGCCGAAGCAAGTGGAATGTGCTTCAACCACTGTTCTAGAAGATATGGGTGAAATAAAATAAGTCACCATAAAATGTGCATAGATTTTCATTCATTCGATGATTCAAAATAAAATGAAGCAAACTAATAAAAATCTCTTATCATAGTAGAAACATGAAACCGTGTCCATGGATGCTCCCACTATGGAATATCTTACTACATAGATAACACAATCCTCTAAAGGCTAACCATATAAGAAACAGTATGTCCATACAGACATAAATAAAATATTAAAAAGATAAACCTACACCAATGCCAAAGTTAACCTTGAATCACTCAGAATTCATGCCTTAAGTCTCAAAAAAGTAGGTACCTCCCCGCTAAATGGTAGAATGGAAACCACCCCACTTAATAGTACAATAAGAACTAACACACCAAATTGAGTCCTCATTAGATGATGAATTTATATTCAGTTCCATTAATTTCATTAATTTTATATATCCAATATATGATGATGAGTTTTATTTTTAACTTGATCTTCCCACTCTAAATTAGGAAGACATAAATTTGTACCACATAGGAGGATGAAATAGAGGGGGGAACAACCATGTTAGAATGCAATATAACAGATGGAACCCTACCAGATCTATCTATGTAGCTGAAAATAATGGGAAAGACCTATGAGAAACCCAATGAGAGTATAAAAATTCCACTACAAAATATTTAGACCCAATCATTTTGGATGATTGATTGATGAATTGGTAAAAACTTTACCATCCTAGGAATATTAGAAGCCTTAGGTGAACCAATTAAACAATAAACAAAATTACTTCTACATCTGCTCAATTAGCTAACAAATCTACCTCAGGAACATCAGCACAAAAAATGACTTCAAGTGAAAAATTTCCCATGGGGAAAATATAAATTTAAACCAAAAGTATAGCATCCTAAAAAAAATTATTATATATTTAGAAAATATCTTAATTATTGATTCTCTCAATATCTCTAAGGATCTCTTAGAATCACTTATAGAAGCTATTATATTCCCTCACAAATTCAAAGCTAAAGATACAACCACTAAGGTATATCGTTTAGAGGTTGAACCCATAGAATGTCATGTTGTTATCTACTTCATTGATGGGGATAGAAATGATGGAATATAGGGACATAGAAATCCCCTATACATATCAAATAGATTAGATGACATTGACATCAATTTGGAATTCATTGAAAATTGGTCGGGAGTCTATATCATTAATATATGAACACTTCATAGATTGGGATATACTGAAGCTAATCTATCCCCTTACGCTCTAACACTACAAGGGTATAATAAGAGTGAATAGAAAACCCTAGGTTTTATTAAACTAAAAAATCATTTTGGAGATCTGGTATCTAACTCTTAGTTCGTGGTCTTCCAACAAGATATAAAATTTAATATGTTTCTTAGAAGGCCTTGGTTGTACCAGCATGGAAAAATTCTATCATCGCACTATTAATGCCTTAAATACTAAAGCAATGGAAATATTGGGACATTACATGGTGACAAATATTTATTTTAATGTTTAAAATATAATTATATTGATGCAAGATTCTATAGGAGAGAAGGAAAAACACATAAATAATGATTTCACTCACATTAATACTTCAAATGGTTTGGAAATGACCCTGTTTAACATGTTCGAAGACCTTGGTAGTGAATATGTGCTACCCATATGTGAGGTCAAAGATATTATCTCAAATTCAAAGACATGATTACTAGTCTTTATGATATATGTTACGTCAACTAAACCCAATGGTGTTGATGAAATATTACATTCCAACATTGGATGCAATAACTTAGAAAGAAATAGTCCAACATTATCCTCATAAATTCAGCAGGTCAACACTTCATCCATTGAACCTAAAAACTTCATGATATCCTTATTGGAATCTATCTCTTAGGAAAATGATATTTCCCCTAACCTCAACGATTCCCCTTCATTTCTCAGCCATCCTGATACGGGTGAATAAGAAGAATAAGGGGAAAAATAATTATTGGAAGAAAATGACCACAGAGATACTCCACCTACATTTTAGAATGGATATTCACCACAATCAATGAACTCTAATAGATAAACTTGGGAATAGAGGAAGACCTGCGATCAAAACTGATCAAAGAAGCTATGCCGCTCGATGAATAGAATATTTACACCTATTTTATAAAGAATCATTGGGTTGTGTTTTTTTATAATTATAAATAGATGTAAGGACTAGATCATAATGTGGAAACCCATTAATTGTTTTTTTAAATACCATCATGGTTAGACATAGACATCTAGAAGGATAAATCTGACTTATACAACTAAGATCAAAGTTGTAGTTGATAAGATCATCAAATATAAGTTTATTTTGGAATTACAATACCTATAATTGATCACCAACATGGTACCTATCAAAAATAAAAATGAAAAAATTAGTTATTTCATCAATTTGAAACACCTAAACTGACCCTTTCCAAAAGATTACATCCTGGTTCCGATCACAGAACTTCTGATCGATGCAACGACTGGCTATCAAGTCCTCTCCTTCATGGATCTCTATTTTGGACACAATCAAACCAGAATGTACCCAGAAGATGAATAATACACAACCCCTAGGTCCCCCTAAAGAGCGTTATTCTTCCGAGTTATTCCATTCATTTTTAAGAATTCTGCCTCTATATATCAACATGTTATGCATCGTATCTTCAAACCCTTCTTGGTAAAATAGGCAGCTGTATTGTTGAATTATTTGTGGTAAAATTCCAAAAACATTTTGATCACATTTCTTATTTGAAAATAATTTATGAAAAACATCAAAAACATAGTCTAAAGATGTGTCCACCAAAATGTGATTTTAGTGTTATGTCAGATAAATTTATCATATTCATTCAATGCCATTATGGAATTAATGTTGACCTTAAAAAGAATAAGGTAATTCTGGGTATGCCACCTCCTCTAAACCTCAATGATTTGATAGGCCTATAAGGACATTTTTTCTACATTAGATATTTCATATAAAACCTTATAGGAAATTTTTTTCCCTTCTCCAAAATGTTGAAGAAATTGGTATTATTTTAGAGGAATTATGACTATCAAGACGCAATTAACAACATCATGAAATATATCTCGAGCCCACTTGTGTTTATTCTACCAGTTGAAGGAAATCAAACCATCTTGTACATGACTACTCTAGAATGATCACTAAGTGCCATTATTGTATCAAAAAATGATAGAGGTAGTGAAAATATCCTTTATTATCTCATTCACATAGTACTTGACACTAATACATGGTTTTTATGCATCGATAAGAACTATTTCACATTGATTTTCAAAAATCATATTTTGAGGAAATACCTATATGATCATGTGTTACATTTTATCTTCCGAATTAAACCACTAAAATATATCCTCAATCATTCCATGTTGACTAGACATTTGGTGTGATGAGTGTTCATTATGCAATATTTCGACATCCAGTTCGAACCAAAGAAAGAAATAAAAGGATAGGCCTTGACAAATTTCATGTTTGAAAATCCCTTTATGGAAGAAATAATAATGAGTACCGAAATTCTAGACAAATAAATATTATTCGTTTAGGAATATTCCTAAATGTGGGAAATGTGTTTTTATGTTAAATCCAGAATCCCAACAGGAAAGAGAATGGGAGATCCCAAGATCAACAAATTTCTACACAAAATTGTTCTAATTTCTCTAATAAAGGTAGTTATACCTTACTCCATTTTCCTATCAGAAGGATTCACTAACAATGAGGCTGAATACGATTATCTCATTGTATAATTGAACTAGATTTACAGATATTAACAACTCACCCAAGAATCAAAGGTGATCTAGAGTTAGTAATTAAGCATTTAAATGGGGATTACACCATTAGAAAATAAGAGATAACCCAATTCTTAATTATATTAAAGGGTTGATGAATGAATCCCCCTATGAGCCAAAAATAACTCATGTACCACATTCAAAAAATGCTCTGTCAGATGCATTTTCAATGTTGTTGCAACCTTGGCAGATACAGATCCAGATAGAATAGTTCTTAACATCGCCCATCACAAAACAATATTTCATTTTGTTCAATGTGTTATGTAAGAGAACAAAAAGATCAATTGTACCCTTGAACCAAGTAATTCTACAAATTTTAAGATGATTACCATCCTTGAATATCTTAGAAATGAAACCCTTACACCAGAATGATTTGGAAAAGAACAAATTCAATGGCGGACAATCAATTTCACTCTACATGATAGCCCAGGTCATCAAAAAGTTATTTACAAGTGAATCTTGATTGGAATTATCCTTATATTAATTGATATAAAGGACATGATTTCTACCATGTAATAATTTCATACTCATTCTTATAGTTCCCATCAATCAGGAACCAGGATTTCTCACCAAATACAAAGGCTAAGATATTTCTATCCTACAATGATGCATGATTGTACACAATTTTTCAAGAAGTTTCATTACTTAAAAATGTATTCCAACTTCATCCATCATCCCGTATAGTTTCTTTATATTTATAAAAACTCAAGTCTATTCACTATTTGGGGGATGGATGTCATAGTTTCATAATGTACAACTATGACCAAGAAGTTCAACTACATATTTACTACTAATAAATTCTTCTCTAAATAGGCAAAGGAAGTACCTATTAAGGAAGCCAGAACCAAAAGTATCATTAATTTCTTATAGTCAAACATCATCATCAGATTTATTGTCCCATACACATTACTATAGGATAATGGGACCAACTTTTGTTCTTACAAATTGAAGAAGTTGTAATAGGAATAGAACATCAAATCCAATCGTTCTTCCGACTATCATGCTACAGAAAATTGTTAGATCAATGATTTCAATAAAAATTTATCGAAAATCTCCAGAAAATGGTGGATAGAGAAATGAAGTCTAGGACCAACATGCTTCTTCATGAATTTTGGTCCTCCCAAATCAAAACCTACACTACTACTCAGGAAACCCCATATTAATTGGTTTATAAAATAGAATAAGTGTTCCCCATCAATGTTTAATTTACCTCAACCCAGATAGATATATTTTTCTAACTTTCTGAGGATGAAAAATTATATAAGTAATTTTATGAGTTTGAGAAACTCTATGAGAAATGACGGTACACACTATATCATTTAGAAATATATGAGAAATGAATAACATGATCCTTCAACAAGAAAGTTCATATTCACTCATTCCTTCATAGAGAGATGGTACTAGTCCTCATGACTCTAATGATACTAAGGAAGAATTCCCCAATTCTCTATCTAAGGTTGTAGGGACCTTGTTCCATACATAAGGTCCACTCCAATTGAGCTTACTCATTAATAAAAATGGATGGGGAAAACACTGCACCCCAGCAATGAAAGATTTATCAGGAAATCATATATGTGATTCTAAAATAATATTCTAGGCCATAAGTCAATAAATATCTTTCAACCAATGTCCTCACCATATAATGTTAAACTACATCACCTCGTGGGCTTGTATGCACAACATTAAAAGGGAAAAAAATAAACAGGGTCTCTTGATGATAAAATACATGACACCAACATCCTCTTTATATGAAAATAAACTATATAGACTCATGGTCCTATATGAATGTCCTTAAAATTAAAACCAATCTGCTAGGTTGTAGGATGATTAACTACACGACACCACAATCCTCACCATGTGATGTTAAATTACATAGCCTCATTTTCTTATATAAACAACCTTTAAGAGAGAACCAATAATCTAGGTCTCAAGATGATTAATTTCATGACACCAACATCCTTTACAGATGATGATAAATTACATAGCATCTTGGTCATGTATGCATAACTTTATAGGGAAAACTAATCATCTTGTTTATAAGATGATAAACCACATGACCCCAAATCCCTCACGATATGATGTTAAACTATATAGCCTCCTCGGTCCAATATGAACGACATTAAAAGAAAAACCAATGGTCCAAATCATATGACCTCAAACTATAATACACCATAGTATGATTTTTATGAATCTAAACTACATAGCCCTAAAAGTGTCCTCCAAAAGTTTAAACCTCAATGAAATGTTTAAAAATTAATATTAGTTGATGCTATCCTCATGGTCTAAAAAAATTCATATGTAGGCCTACTCATTAGGTGTAAGCACCTTCAACATCTTCAGAACATGAAATTAAATTATATCCATACCCCATATGAATCCAAGATACCTCATATCTTAATATGAGAATATTAAATATCCTCCTTTGAGAGGGAATCCCCCTTCCAGCATCGGTCTTCTACCAATATGTGTTCTTGAACTACATGTGGCTTGATTCCCTTCCTTAGGGGATACATAGTGATTCCCAAATATATCATCCTGGGTCTAGCCCCTTTGGGGACTCCCCATGGGGCATTTTCATCCCTAGTGCCATGATGTCGACCCAGGGTATGGTTTTTCATGTTTTTTGTGGGAGAGGGTCCATTGGACCCTCTTTTCACATCGGTTTATCACTATTTATTTTCACCCAAAACCTCCTTAGGATACCTATTGATCCCTGGACAAAGATCTACAATAATAAACTGGTAGCTAACTCTTATGAAAGCATCATGCCTCATTTGATAAATATGGGATGAACAAAACTTTCATCCTCACCGAATGATGTTAAACTCTGTTTTCATAGTGCTAGATGTAAGATGTTAAACTATATAGAATCATTGGTCTTGTTTACACGACCTTAGAAAGAAAATACATTATCCTTTATGCATGATTTAAAACTACAAATCATTTTTATCCAAGCTAGAATGGATCACAACCTTGGGTGGTTTTCACCTACCAAAACTTAATTAAATAAATACATGTGGCTTGATTCTTGTACATACAAGATACATATTGATTCCTAGGCCTAATTTCTAAGGCCCAAACAAAAATTTAACCCTCTATAAAATGTTTTCACTATTCATTAGACCATGAGGCATTTCTTTCACATTGGTTCTATTTTGTGATTTTCCACAAAACCATATTTCCAAAACTATTGATCATAGTCGATTGACCAAAAACTATAATACACTAATGTTGCTTTTTATTTGACTTTAAACTGGATAGTTTTTCTTATTGCATGACCCTAAAAGGAACCACCCGTAATGTTCTTTCTGCATGAAATAAAACTGCATGGTTGACATCCTCATTACATGATGTAAAACTACATAATACACTATAGAAAAATGCGGATTTAGCGGTGTTTTTTTTCTGTTTCGCGGTGGTTTAAACCGCCGCTAAATCGTGCGTCGGGAAACTATTCGCTGTGGTTTTCAGAACCATCGTAGAACGTTTCACGGCGGGTTTTAATATTTTTTTTAATATTTTTAATATTCTTTAATTTTTAATTTTTAATTTTTTAATTTAATTTAATTTCTTTAATTTCTTTTATTTCTTTTATTTCTTTTATTTATTTCATATTTATTTTATTTATTTCGTATTTTAATTATTTATTTTGTATTCTAATTATTTATTTATTTCATATTTTATTTATTTATTTTATTTTATTTATTTATATCGTATTTTATTTATTTATTTCGTATTTTATTTATTTATTTCGTATTTTATTTATTTATTCCATATTTTATTTATTTATTTCGTATTTATTTTATTTATTTCATTTAATTAGCATTACTATATTTACTTTATCCATGCAAGCATCCTCATGAAAATGCCCATCCCCATGCAAGTGCCCATGCCCATGCCAATGCAATATAAAGAAATACTGCGTTTGGTTAGATTTGAACCCCTAACCTCTTGCATAATTTCAAAAGACTTTACCACTCCAGCAAGTTCATCATGTGGTTAATAAACTGAATTTAATATACTTATATATACTAATTGAAAAAACAAATAATACATAACTAATAGATATAAACTCAATAATAATTAAACAATAAGCAATAATCAATAATTAATAACCACTAATTAATAATTAATAATTATTGATTTATTAGTTATTTATTGAGTTATTTATTATTAGTTATTGTTTATTATAATAAATAACAAATAAATTATAATAATATTTACATAAATTATATAATTATGAAAATAAAATAATAAAATTACGAAATTAAAAAAATAAATTATAAATTATAAATAATAAATAATAAATAACCAATAAGAAATAAGAAATAAGAAATAAGAAATAAGAAATAAGAAATAATAAATAATAAATAATAAATAATAAATAATAAATAAAAAATAAAAAATAATAAAAAATAATAAATAAGATACAATAAATAATAATAAATAATAATAAATAATAAATAATAAATAATAATAAATAATAAATAATAAATAACAAACAATAAATAATAATAAATAACAAATAATAAATACTAATAAATAATAAATAATAAATCACAAATAATAATAAATAATAATAAATAATAATAAATAATAATAAATAATAAATAATAAATAATAAATAATAAATAATAAATAATAAATAATAAATAATAAATAATAAATAATAAATAATAAATAATAAATAATAAATAATAAATAATAAATAATAAATAATAAATAATAATAAACAATAAACAATAAATAATAATAAATAATAAATAATAAATAATAACTAATAACTAATAAATAATAAATAATAAATAATAATAAATAATAAATATTAATAATAAATAATAATAAATAAAAAATAAAAAATACTAAATAATAAATACTAAATAATAAATAATAAATAATAAATAATAAATAATAAATAATAAATAATAGATAATAAATAATAAATAATAATAAATAATAAATAATAATAAATAACAAATAATAAACAATAATAAATAATAAATAATAATAAATAATAAATAATAGATAATAATAAATAATAAATAATAATAAATAATAAATAATAATAAATAATAAATAATAATAAATAATAATAAATAATAAATAAGGAACAATAAATAATAAAAAATAAAAAATAATTAATAATTATAATTAAATAAATAATAAATAATAAATAATAAATAATAAATAATAAATAATATATAATAAATAATAAATAAGAAATAAGAAATAGGAAATAAGAAATAAGAAATAAGAAATAAGAAATAAGAAATAAGAAATAAGAAATAAGAAATAAGAAATAAGAAATAAGAAATAATAATAATAGATAGTAATAATAACAATAGATAATAAAAATAAAAATAAATATTAAATAATAAATATTAAATAATAATAATAAATAACACATAATTAAGAATTATAAATAAATAAATAATAAATAATAAATAATAAATAATAAATAGTAAATAATTAATAAAAAATAAAAAAATAAAAAAAAGTAATAGACAATAAATAATTGACAATAAATAATAATATATAATATATAATATATAATAAATAAAATAATAATAATAATAATAATAATAAATAATATATAAGAAATAATAAATATCCAGTAACAAATATTAATAATAATAAATAATAAATAATAAATAATAAATAATAAATAATAAATAATAAATAATAAATAATAAATAAATGTAAATAATAAATAAAAAAAAAATAGATAAAAATAAATTATAAATAAGAAATAACCAGTAAAAAATAATAGATTATAAATAAATTAAAGCATTTTATAAATAATAAATAATAAATAATAAATAATAAATGAAACACATGAAAAAGTACGAAAAGGTGAGATAAGGGATGAAAAATTATGAAAACGCATGAAAACATATGCAGAAGGATGAAGAAGGAAGCATTAGAAAGCATGAGAACACATAAAAACTCATGAAAACTCTGGAAAACCCCTTAAGAATGCAACATAATCATCATAATGACCCACAAAAAACCATTGATAAAGGTAACAAGTCATGGAAACCCAAATAAACAGTAATAAATGGGGCAACTTTAAAACCCGTCAAAACAGTCATAAAGTGACAAAAACATTGGACTCACATTAATGAAGATAACTTATGATTCAAGAGTTCGTTCCAGATCCGCGACTAGTCAAATAAAAGATCCTGAAATGATCTTCGAGCTGATAGGTGAAAGAGACAGAATGGATAGGCGGATCAGAAGTTACGACCATTTAAAAAAAACTGACGGGGAACGGGTGCTAGAAACGAGGCATCAAAAACAAAACAAACCCGATACCCACTAAAAAGGCCATAACTTATGATCAAGAAGTCCATGTGGGCACCATGACCAGTCAATCTGAAGATCATGGAATGAAATACGATCTAGAAGGTGGAGGAGTCCGAACTGACATGCGGATCAAAAGTTATGTCCGTTTGAAGACAAGTTCAACGGGACAAGGATGATGGAAAAGGGTTTTCAGAGGCATTCAGAGGGGTTTTGGGGGTCGAAAAACATGATAGAAGCATGCTATTGTTGAACTAGTGCATAGATCTCTTCGCTGTTTTTGATTTGATATGTGGTAGAGCCCAAAAGGACACCCTGAGTGAAAGTTATGGCCGTTTGAAGTTGGAGAAATTTTTTCAACATTATTATAAATCTCATATCTTCTAAACCTTAGACCGTCTCATGGTTTTGATTATACGTGCCTCTAGATCTCTTCATAAGCTTCGATTTGACTAGTTGTGGCGCTCCAACGGACGCCCGGATCAAAAGTTATGGTCATTTTAGTGATTTCAGGGTTTCTTATGTTTTTTTTTATTTTTTTCCTTTCATTTCACTGTGGTTTTTTAAAAAACCACTGCTAATTCTTTAAAAGATTAAAAAAAATAAAGAGATTTCACGACGGTTTTTAAACCGCCGCGAAAAAACCACCGCAAAACGATCGTTTTCCTGTAGTGATATTTTTATTCTTTCTTAAGAGGATCATAATAATGGGAATTTTTCTCTGAACACCCCTTCACATAATAACTAAGTGTTCCATAATTCTCATCCTAAAAGGATACATAGTGAGGCCTAGATTTACTCTCTTAAGACAAGCCTCAAATCCACCCATTTACAAGATATTCTTTTCCACCCTTTGTCCCCCTAGGCTTATCTTCACAATGAGTTTATCACTTATTGGATGATAAGGAAATCATGGTCCTAGTTGTATGACATAAAACAAAAATACATAGTTGTATGAGTTGTATGAATCTAAACTATATAATCCTTGGATTTCTTCCTCAGGTGTAAGCCTCGACCAAACCCAAATCACAATGAGTTAATATATTCCACAGGGTTCCAAAAAATATTGGGCCACCTTTTTAGGTGTAATCCATAATCAACGTCCTCCATACATGGTGTGAAACTGTTACCCTTTACCCATATTAAAATGGGATGTATCATTAGATAACTATGGGATGTCCAAACATGACATTCTGGACGCATGATATAAAATGGTATAGTACAAATCTTCATTGCATGATGTAAAACTACATAACATATTGTTCCATACTTAAGTGGATCAAAACCTTGGGTGTCAGTCTCTTACCACCCCTTTATCTAAGAACTATGTGTGGCCTGATATCTATTATCACATGATATATAGTGATTCTTGGATCTCTAGTCTTGGGTCCAGCTGCAACATAAGTAAACAATGTCACCCATCCCTGTGTACGGGTCACACCTGCATAGATATCTTCCGTACTAGAACTATATATGTCTTTATTTTCACCTTGATGATATACATAGTTATAATTATACCCTATGACCTATTCCCATCCATGAGATAAATAAAATACCCCCATATCTAGTGTACAGACAAATATTTATAAAGGAAATCTTAATTGTGTTCCCTCACTTTGGTGCCCATAATGTAAACAAAAATTTCCCCTTTTCTATATATGAGTCAGATCTATGGAAGTAACTACATAAATCATGGACTATTTTGGTTCAAATTCTTCCATTATGCTCGAACAGATTCCCTTTATTCATTAGACTCATTTTCCTAGGGAAAATCAAATCTTGCAACCTTTCGTTGTCCACTGGTAAAGAATTTCAGTTTCTTAAAGACAATTCTTCCTTGACTATGTGAAGAATTACCTAGATTAGCCCTACATAATCTTCCATTAATAGTCTTATCAACCATACTCATATTGATTCTTATGAGAGACCAGTTCTATCAATGTAAGACCTTGAAATATTTTATTGGAAATCGATTTTCAAACATAGACTATGGTCATCCCTTACATACTTGTCTCATATCACTCCTCAAAATCCATGAGCCCCCAAGATCATAGTTTACAATTTCCTTCCTCAAATCTGAAGCATATATGAAAATCTATGGCCCTGTAATCCTTACATCACTCATAATTTATATGACATCATGAAATATTTCATCCTTTCCACATAATGATAAAATTAATGGTTTTCCAGAACTGCATACAACTTGATACCCATTGGGAAGAGCTAAGTACTGATGCCTAGATACTATATCCCGAACAAGCCCCCACATGATATAAGAAGCCCCTATCATTTCTTTCAATCACCTATGTGTGGTGAAATAAACCTTCACCACTTTTTATTTTTCATACCGAGCATAGCTCAAATAGTCTTATGAGTTATAGTAAAGAGTTTTCCTACATGATCAAGGTGTATCAGTTCATGTCAGGGTTGACATAGTCCTTGATGCATGAACTTAAAGGGAACACCAATGTCCTTTCTACATGACATTAAACTACATGGTTTATGTCTCTTACATGACATATTTGGTCCTCACATGAGAGGACCAATATGATTGGTGTTGGTCTCCCACAACCCCTATTTCAAAGAACTACACATTGCTTGATTCTTACTCTTGTGTGATATATGGTGATGCCCAGATCCTACATCTTGGCCCAAACACAACATCAAAAAATTCCCCTTAACTTATATGTATGATTTATATCTACATAGGAGAGTCCAATATGAGTTCTCACCCTACTTGTGTGCCCCTACTAAAAAATGATAATCTCTTCACATGAAAATTTGATTAAGTGTGGGGAGTATTTATGTTGAAATTCTACTTTTAAACATGGTATATGGTCATTCCTTTCTATTTCCTAGAACTAAAAATTATTTTATTCTCTCTTTGAATAGATACATAGTGATTCTTGGAACCTATGTCTCAGACCCAACCGTAATAAAAATTATCTCCTTCTGTGAATGGTTAGACCTATATAAGAAATATTTTTCCCCATTATTTTGTGATTCTACAATGAAATATTCCTTACATAATTTGGAAAACTCCTTACGAAAATCAATTTCCATGTATAAGAAAATAAAAATCTCTATAAGATCTCCTCAACTATTAGTATAGAATGTAAGTGTCTTGAAGACACATCTATTTTTACTTTCCATAACATACCCAAGTTTGGCTCTACATAAACTTCCATTAAAAGGCATGTCAACTAGAGGAATATTAATTCTTAGGAGAGACCTCCAATATGACCATCCACCATAAAAATTTTCTATTGGTAAATGATTATCAAAATTTTTCCATGGTTCTTCATTACATACTTATACCATATCAATTTTCAGATTAAGAAATTCCTTAATTATAGATTACAACTTCCAATCTTCATGCTTGAGGGATGATGTAGAATTATATGTTAGATCATATTGTAATGGTAAATATCTAATATGTTGGTTAAATTTATACAATCCTATGAAACAAAATTCATAAATCCTCAAAACATGATGTCAAACAATGAAGATTGGGTCCTTATCACATGACCCTAAATTTTATAATTTTTGAGTCCCTATAGTTTGACATAAAATAGGGTGAAAGATGGTCAATTATATATGACCTATTACTTACGTGAGGGATATATACAAAAAAATTCACCTTGTACCATCTTTGGATACTCATATTATTCTAATACTGTTCCAATATGAAGTATGAAGATTCTTTTCCCCTATATAAAAGATTGATCTATATACAGGTCCCATCCTTTCTCAGGGATTCATTGGTCATGGATAACATGACTCACCATTGGTTTTTCATTTACATCAATCATTTCCCTCCATGAAACCCAATTGAGGAAACAATGTGGACACATATTTCGGACTTTTTACTTCTATATAGGTTCAAATGGTTTCCCAATTTATATATGGTTTCTCACACTCAGCATTAATCATGAGAGATTAGAGGATCCAAAGAATCATTTTGATTATAAGGAAGATTTACCTCATGTTTAGTTTATTGTAATTTATTTTATTCTTACACAAGACCTTTATACATGTATAAGTATTTGGAACATAAACCATTTGTTCCTCATAATAATTATATGTCATTTCCTTTGAATGAGTTTTATCTACAAAGAAGATTCTGAAACATTTTCCACGGTTTGGGGACACATTGTAAGAAAAAATTCATATCTCCCTCAACATGATTCAGATCTATATAGGGAGCCTCTAATGTTTTTTCCATTATTTCGTGTTAAATAAACCAACACATGGACATTCTGATAAGAAAATATGTCAAATCCTATATTACTGTCAAAATTTTAAGGAAAAGAAGGAAGAAAGAGACAAATGAATGAGAACTTAATATTTTAAATTCAATGGTAAAATTTTGGAGGGAAATCCAGCACTTGGAGTCTCCCCATACAGGTGAATAATTTTTCTTAACAACTTTTTCAATATATTAAAATAGTTGGATCATTACTTGGATAGAGTCCTCTATTTCTCGATGTAGCTCTGAAAGTGTGGTGACCTCTAATTCCCCATTTTCTTATAGGGCCTATGACTTCTCCATTTAATCCAACCCAACTTTCTCTGCCTCCTACATAAACATATTCTCCTCATCATGAATTGCTTTAACATGAGACAATTCTTGATGGAGTTGTTCCACCATGTTCATTTGTTCTGCAAAATGGATTTAATGATGGGATGATATCCTATCCTTACCAGTAGCCTCAGTAAGAAAATATTTACCATGGGTAAAAAATGGGCTATGGAATCCATGTTACTGAGTTGATAATACATAATTCTCACCATTTTTCATAAAACAGTTGTCTCTTTCAATTTTTAATATATAATGTGGTATTCAAACTCCCCATTAACAAGAACATTAAACATGTGGAACAATTTGGGAAAATTTGATAACAGATCTGATAGAGGAGTATGAGATATCTATTTCTATATATTCCTCCAAACCACCTAGTAGGAAACAAAGAAATTCTCAAGGGTCTTATGGTCTACTTTGTAATTTTTATTATAATTAAGGACATTTACTGAGACCATATTGATAAGATATCATCTACATTTTCAACAGGTGAAATATCTACGGTAGTTGAAGCTTGAGTCACCTCAGTTAATTGTATATTTGACATATTTGGTACTTGTACGAATGATGTTGAAATAGGCATCCAAAAACTAATACCTAGTAAGAAAAAATATGAGATGACCAAGATGTTTAGACACTCAATTTCATTTTTTGAGGCATCGACTTCCTCGAACACCACCACCACACTAGTAGACATTGTAAGCACTCCCCCTTCAGTTTTCATATAAAAATTTGAATGCAACTCTATGAGGAAGCATATGTAGTGGGTTCATTATTTACCATCTTGGTAACCTCCATAAGGTCACTCATAGAAACCGATATCACACGGATTAACATAGAGGATCTAGGAGAAAAATTTTAACTCAAATATTCTTGGACCCACATTGATTCTTACCCCACCAATTCATTTTCTAAGGAAAGGTTAGTTGGCCCTCAAGATAGAACATTATATCCCTCAAATTATATTACATAAGCACCATTTATTGGTCCTAGATCTTAATTTGGCCTATATTTACCTAGTATCACTGTTCCTATAGCGTCTAACTCCTAAAGAGAAGGAGACTCATGCCTTAAAAAGGTTGAAACCTCTTGACTTTTAGAGCCTTTGGTAACCCCAGAAACTATTGATTCTTTAATATGAATGGACTTATGATTGAAATTAAGAAAAAAGGATACAATTATTCCTCTCTTCCCTAGATTGGATGTGAATTTCAGGATTCCTTACTTTCCAATGCCACATGAATTCCCATGAAGGTAATTCCATTGTGAATGTAGAAGGAGTAGGAGGTGGTGGGAATACTCTTGTAAGATCTACAGTCATATCCTACACATGTTTAGCTACCTTGATAGATCCTTCTTTAGTGACCCTCTCACCCTCAGGAGTACCCACTCCAATAGTCATTTCTATCACCGTGTAATATGGAGAAGGAATGAGTGAAAACTCACCCCTTGCATCTTAAATATTATGAGAAGTGGAGAATAAAATAATGGTTAGAATATTATATTGAAATGATAATAGGATCGATGTAATATCTTATATTTCATCTTCCCTGAAATTGATCCCTTCCACCATCTCTACCACCATCTCTTTCACCCATCCAAACTAGGCAATTCTTCTATTGAATAAATGGATGGAGTCGTCTATCCATTCAAGATAGGAACTAACTACTTTATGAATTTCTTGAATGAAAATATTTTTTTTGTGGTCATCATCAAGTATAAAAAAAATTCAATCTCCTATTCTTGAATAAATTCCTAAAAATATTCATCAAAATCACAATTATCTCCAAGAATTCCATTCTTTTCAAGCTTCAGGAAACAGAATTATGAGTGGGATCAATAATATAGGGGAGGAAGAACTTATAGGTGAGGTGGGATCTAGTCACTGCACTAATTTCCTTGTAATTTATGGTGTTACCCCCTTAGAGAAGGGAACTTATGAGGCCCTGATATTGAGAAAGAATGTATATTATCGAGTTCAAGATAGTCTATAAAATCTAATACATCAATTCTCTATAAACCACTTCCACTGTCCTATCTCTCGGTGTAATATGGCATTATCATTTCAACACCCTGATCCAAAAATATGTATTGTCCATGGAGTGGAATAATAGGAGCTTTAGGGTCTCACATTTAATCATCTACTAAATGATGATTCTTCATGTAAGAAATTATTTTAGGTGTAGCTATGCTTCCATACCTAGTTAGGATAATCTCCTTATCCTAAAGAAAGATCCATTTCCCATCAATGGGAAAATAATTTCTCCAATTATCCAATTCCCTATCAGCCTGGGGATATGCAGCCTCTATGTGGATGGAAAACTGGGAAGATGGATTGGTATCTTGTTCCATAGGGGAATAACTAATATTTTAGGGGCTAGTCCCATATTCTCAATCCTCTCCTCTGTTTTTTGGGAAGGAGTGGTTTTCTTGGTGTGATCCCCTTCCCATTCCAAACAACCTTAGTAGACCAAAAGTCATCCTCTTCTATCTCAAATATGGATTGGCCTAAAATGATAGGGACCAGTTTCACACACTAACTATCTAGGTATGATCGAATCCAGGATTTGGAATAATATCTAAAAAGTGTAGACTAAATATCGGTAGGCAGAAGTTAAATCTTGGATATCATGTCTTCCATCTTAAACATCAAGCAATTTTTTAAGAATTCATTAGATTATTTTGTATCCCTGCATTATTAATTGATAGAGGTAACCTTTTCTATACAAAGTGGAATATACACACAAAAGGGTAGAGTTAATACCCTTTTCAAATAATTTTTAGATCGATTATAGAAAACATAACACCCTCCTTTTTGGATATGCAATAACCATGCCAGGTGTTATCTTTAGATGAATCATTTAAAATGATACATGTAGGATAAGAATAAGGGGTGTATATTAAACTGTTATGATGATTGATATGATCCATTACCTTGTTTTCTCCCCAGGTACATGGATTCACCCCACTTGTTTATTGTATTTATGGCCATAATCAAGAATAAATAATTATATAGTCATTGGTGAACTCATATCCTCCCATGTGAGACTCTATAAAACCCTAAAGAACTTGAAATGGGACTATGAGTTGGTAGAGAGGTTGTCCCATACTTATGTGCCCTAACAGGTGATAAATATTTTCTAGTATTGGGACAATGAGACTGATTCACGTCCCTATGGACTATTGGGCCATCAAAAAAAGGTTTTGACTCTAAATCTGGTGTTGGATTCATGTTTCAGTTACATTCAACCACTTAGAAAAATTGAAAATAAGGATGAAAATCGAACCAATGGGTCAAAATTGGGGGAAACTTACCGACCCTACTGATTGAAGTGAACTTCCTAAATCCTTATCAAGTATTCATCAACATGTCTCTAGGTTCTAGGATTTGGACACATCTTTGTCCTCTTTTCAGAAGGATTATGACCATTTATAATAGGTAAGTCCTAAATCCAATAAAAAAAATGCACATCTACCCTAGGGCGGGGCTCGACGCCCTCTTGACGTTTTTTTTCTATTTTGATAAATTTACTCGTGGGTGGAGGGGTTTTCTTTGGCTAATACCACACTAAATAGGGAGGTAGAAACTCATCATACTTGTCACCCATGACTGGTTTTTCTGAGATATTCTAGAAATCCCAAAAGATTATACCAACTTTTCCATGCACTAATTGGAATGTGTTGGTGTCTAGGATCCACCAGCTAAGCATTTGGGGGATGATGAATCTTTTTAGGTGTGGAATAGTTTGTAATATCCAAGAATCCTCATATAGTCCCACTACCTTTAGTTCATCCTTAAACTCATCACTTCATTGGAAAACCCATAAATTCCATTCCAAAAATGAAATAAAGTATCCCTGAGGATGAATAACCCATTTGGATGACCATCATAATGAACCATTAGCTATGGAATTCCTTAAAATGGAATGATAGTTATGATTGTCCATTTCTCTTACCCGAAATGTATCATCTAATGAATAATGGATGTGATGCAGAACAAACCCTTAAGTGTAAGTCCCCCAGAAAAAATTACCTTTGAGGAGACATTTTTTTGGGCGTGTCGCTGCACTTATTAATCCAATATACTGGTTGATTCGTTCGGCCTGGTGCTAGAATAGGGAAATCATTTGGAAACCAAAAACCATAAAGGGGAAGCCTATCTAAAATTTGATACCCTCAATGTACAAAACCCATATTTCTTTTAAATATTGATGATATGAGACAATGTCTTGTTTTTCCTTATTTTCAATGCTCTAAATCATGGCGTTCCTCTTTTCATTCGCAGCAGAAGCTGCAGCTTGTGATGGATCCTTTTTCTACAAAATTTGGAAAGGAAATCTTTGATATAAATGTTTTTAAAAAATAAAAAATATGGCGATGTTCAGTGAAAATCATAGAGCAATGAAAACCAAGAAGCGCTTCAACCACTATGTGGAGTGAAAAGACCATTGACCACTCTATGGAATCCATTACCCCATATGTGGGAATTATTCAACAAAAAAGTGATTAATTAGTTTTATGAAAATATCAGTTCATGGAAAAACCTTTTCTCTATGAGAATGATTCCATTCCCAAAAGAAATGTTATACGAATAAGGAGGATCCATTGGATAGATCTGAGTGACCATAAAGAACTGGAATTCATAAAGTGATAGATGATTGGAGTATAAAACCTTTTATAGGTGTGGGCCCTTCTTTGGGTCCAATTTTCCCCTAAAAATCATTCTATAATGTATTAAACCATATCGACTAATTCATCATAATGGAACCATTTTCATGCGGATATGAACCCATTCCGGTAGGGACATTTTTCTCAATCTAGAAATGGTTACAAGTAATATTAGAAGTATTTCACAAATTTTAATGGCTAGATCAAAATAAAATAAATCTAGTTTGTGATGATTAAAATGAAAATTACTAAGATCCAAAAAGGAAACCATTTTCCACATAGAATTATTGTTATGTGAGTTACTTCTCTTCATATATTCTCCCTATAGTGCCCCTACAAACGAATTTTATTTTTGGTGCATGGAGTGAATTCTTTATCCTTAGAAATTGAAATCATTTTATAAGGAGATATTTCATTTTTCATCCATTGAAATTTAATTTAGTTTATAGGTAAACACATCATTTTTATCTCTCCACAAATGAATTTTGTTAGCAGGGAAAGGTGTCATTTTTCTCCCCCCCTACAAAAAAAATTCATTTATGGGGCGAGGGATCATTTTTGACCCACCAAAAATGAATTTAGTTTCTCAATTTAGGAATAAACTTTCTCCCCCACAAATTAATTTATTTAGAGGGTGTGCTATCTTTTTCAAGCCCCCCCTACAAATGAAAATTTCCTTTATTGGGTGATTCAACTGATTGCAAACAAAAAACATTTAGGGGTGGTGGTTGGAAGGTTATATCCATAACCATATAACCCCCACCCACCCACAAACATATGGGTGTGGTGATTATTTTTATGAGTAGATATTGTGAGCAAGATATTCTGAGAAATATATTTCCATAGACAAATATTTACAGCATATCAAAAAGAAAATTGGCCATAAGAATCAGTCCGCACAGAATAAAAAGTGGTCTTCATAGCAAAGAGTCCCATGTAGACCATCCATCCAAATGGTGAATCAATTTGATGACTAGTATTCCATGAAACACATGTGTATGAGATCTCTATGGGACACCATCCAGTATAGAAAATGGTATATGGGATGGGGCCCTTTATCCTTGGTTCCCTTCCATAAAGCATTTTTCCTTATCTCCACCCCTTAGTGAACTATAAATACAACCATCTCAATCAACATATTTCATGAAGTTGTATCCCACAAGTGTGGTCCTTCACGAAGAACCTCCAGTGAAGTGATAAGGATCAGGTTTGACCCTTCTCTAAGATCTTATCAAAAATCACCAAGTCCCAAATAAGCCTCTTCATGAAGCGCCACACCAAGTAATCCTCCAAAGATGCTGGACATGTATGATCAAAACCAATGGGCCCATTATAATTCTATATCAATCATAAATTACTATGGTAAGTGAGGTTATATTGTTAACCTACTTAATAAGGTGGATCCTAGAAATGTTTCCAATCATACATTCCAATTGTAATGAGGGTCTTGACCTGAGGTAGGGTGGTAGAAATATCTTCTGCTTGTGTGGTGATATCCATTGTTCATAACCCTTCCCTCACCACTCTTCCATCGGTATAAAGTAGAGGTGGGGAAATCATTTATAGGGAATACCTCATTGAGTAAGCCCATTGTATATCTTATGAGCTATATCTAGATGTGTATCCCAATGTGACTACCCTGGTTAAAAAATTGGAAAAGTATATGGGCATACCAAAGTGATTTCTTCTTATCCCATATACCCAGCCTCATCCACTAATGGATGAAGGATATTGCATGTCTTTTCAGATCTTTGAATTTCTCTTGTTTTTCACATCGATCATGAATCACTAGGGTATAGAAGTTAGTAATGATCACAACATCCGCATTATCAAATACCCATCTTAAGAGGAAATTCCATTTATGAATCTTCCTCTTACATCTCATATTGTCCTCCTCTTTTTTAGTATATGTTCCAACATAAAATAGGCCACCTCTTATTAGGTACAAGCCCTAACCAAAACTATGGGACTTTTACTAGGTATAAGACCCAAAATGACATTCCTCATCTTTTTCGGTATAGGAACCAACCAAACCTTATGCCTCCTCAAAAGGTGTAATCCCCAACCCAACCAAACTATTTGGGTTTTGATTCCCAACCAACTGGGATTTCTAGGAAGCCTCCCTGTGGTTCAAACATAATAACCTAAAATTCAGCCTAATGTACTCCAATCCATAACCCCAGTATTGTCATATCCAACTCAGAGGGATATATCCCTTCTGTGACTCTTTCATAACCATCCTTATTGGGTTATATTCCTAGTAAGATCACGTCCCCACCTGGGAGTCCATATCCCTGCCATGTCCTTTGGGATACTTCGGTGTATGTCCCATACCAACAATGGTATGCATATTTTTTCTAAACATCCTTTACTCATGACATTAAACTACACGGTTAGGTCCTCGTCAGTTGAACTTATGAAGATATGATATGTCACGTTAAGTGTCACAAAAACTACATGAGTTTTGATTCCCTTCATGAGGATATATAGGAATACAATCTCAAGGGATATACCTCACTATAAAAAAATTTACATCTTTCTGGATAACGTAAAATTCTCAAGTGCCTAACTCCGTGGCTTAAGAACAACATTGAAGAAATAAAAAACATAAAAATATCTAATCCATTTACAAGAGGGAACCATCAATGGAGAACCTTTGATACATAGAGATAGCTCCACCAATGAAGAACCTCAGAAACATACAGATGATTATAAAATCAACATATGATAATAATTTATTATTAACATAAGGGAAACCTATGTCATGTATGGTATTCAATAAAGGTTTTGCGAATACATCTTAAATCTATAAAAGAGTCCCAAAGTCAGAAAAAATTCACCTCAAAGGGATTGATGATCCTGAAATCCCATCCTCTCATCCCACACATATGATAAGGCCCTATTGGATAAATCCAAGTAGTCACCTGCATTTGGAAAATAGGTCCTTACTAACTAAGAATGAGCATGGATGTGAGACAACGACCTGAACAATATATCAACCTATGTCAATTTATTTGTAATAACCTTTTAAATGATACCAAGAACTCCATTGGATATCCTCTTAAAATATTTTTTACCAAATATAAAATAACTTTAATAATTCTATACAAATCCTTTATAATAAGACAATCATCAATTCAAATAACCTTTAATGAGGGCTTGAGGGAATTTTAGTGCTGAAATGATTTTGAATTATTAATTAATAACAATAATAATAGAATGAACCCTAGTAAAATTCCATTGCTTCTAAAGATATAAATAGAACTATAGTGAACACCATTAAACACATATATTTTTATATAAGTATCAAAAAAATTCATTTTTTACTTCATGAATTTTAATAAAATCCTTTTTTCGAAGAATTGAAATATAACTACTAGAACTGTAACATGCCAAAGTATGAATGTTTATATGTTGGGTAGTATTTTAACCATATGTGATTAATATTACTATAACACATGCACCAAAATTCTACCGATGACATCATACAACATTTAATGTTGTATACCCAAGTGATCCAACCTGGGAAACAATTCATAATTATGGCTCATGGGTAAAATCTATATCTAAATATGATCCCCTACTCACACCGTTCATAAATTATCCCCAAAACCAACAATTTTCCATGAATATTCATTAACCAAGAAAAAATAGATATTTATATCTAAAGGGTTAATTATTAGGAAAATCTCATGATTTATGAAACATACATCAATAAATAAAGAAGATTAAATGTTTTTTTATAACATGGTACATTTTTTTTGTATGTAAATTTATAAAATATAATAAACACCCAACAACATAAGTGTCAATATTGATCCATCTTAACACATAATATACATAAATGAAACATTTTTTATATTTTTTTTGTTTTATAAAAAATATGTTACATCACTATATAACACCAGATACATCATCATGGAACTACATACTACATCCCCTTTTTTCCATATAATTAATCAACCCTCACATTAAACTATTTTGTGAGATAACATACTTTAATAAAATAATATTTAGATAATTATGAGAGTATGATTCTAAAATATTTTATTCGATACATGACCACTCCATCCAAATAACTTTATTTTATAAAATATAATATTAGGATGGATATTTTCAAAACATTTAAATATTATAACTTTTTTAATAATCAGATGAAATATAAACTTTTTTTAAATTCATAGGAAATAATAAATAATGTAACTAATACATCAACTTCTTACTTTACCAGTGAATATCCCAAATTATTTTTTAGTAATTAGGATACATTTTTAGTGTCTTTCACATAGATTAAACAAGTATATAAAAAATAAACATTCTAAAACAATTTATTTGATAGATTTTGAATATCAAAAATATCAAATTTAAACTCCCAAATATCTTTTTGAAGTGGTATTTCCTCAAAATATTTTATTAAGTGATAGAAAAAATTTATTCATAAAGGAAAATAACTCGAATTTTATTTTATGGGGTTTAATATAAGTGAATTTAAAAAAATATTTCATACGATATCATTACATTGAATTTAAATGAATAATTAGAATATAAGAATTAATATCTCAAGCATTTGCACAATTTAGTATGTGGATAATTCATTTACTTTGATACCAATAAATATTGTCATAAATTTTCCATATTTTTATTTCATGTTATGTTATAGTATGTATTTTAATAATTTCAACCATGTACTCCAAACTAACTTTTTTTCTATTTGATGCAATTTTTCTATACATCAAATGGTCATTTGATATTAAAAAATAGTTTTTAAAATAAAACAATGCATAAAACTAGTTTATAAAACATATCAAACAATATTGGATATTTAAAAAACCATCCTTTAAATAATAGACCATTTATTTCCCTCTTATAATAAGTTATCTAAGTTATTTAATCAACTCCCTATCATTTTTTTAACTTCCATACATATGAAATTTTTTAGTATTATACACCTTTTTGAAATATAAGAAATATTTTTTATATAATAAATACATAATGTATACTCCCCTCCATGACCTTTATTATCCTTTACGTATTTCAAGAATTTATATATTTAGTTTAAATTAATGCATTAATGAAAATATTCCTACTCAGTGGTGATATCAATTTTTAGTTTCAAAGTAGTTGGTGTAGAATCTTCTCGAACATTATTATTCTAATTATTCTAAGTAAAATATTTTACCTCCATTCTTTATATCATTATTTTGGTGCTTGGTTTCAGAAAAACCATTTATAGATGACCTACCATAAAAATTTTAAGGATATTGGGTAATGTTTTGTCTAACTCATTTATGTTTATAATTATTAGTGAATTATTAAAATCTATCTGAAAATGATTGAAAGATATAGTCTATAGCGAGACCCAACCTAAGCAATGATGACAGCCTTTAATGATTATTAACATACCCAATAATATTTTGTATACTTTCCCCCCCAAAACAACATCTAGAGACATCATAGCTCTAATTTATTGTCTTTTATTAATATAGAATCTTTAGTCTGTTTTTTTCCATAAACCCATGTTTGAATACCATTTTTTGAAAATTGAGAAGCAACGATTTAATCAAGAGTTTAGATATACCAATAGAATAACTTTTAGGCTTACAATAATAATATTTTTCATTCTTTATATGAATTATTAATGGATGGTTTAAGTGGTTGATATATCATATAAAATATCTCAACTTGCTTGATAACTATTCAAAAATTTTAACTCCAATTTGGAAAATTTCTGTCATTTAATTTTTGTTTCTTTATAATTAACATGAATGATAAATTTAACGTTTTATTCTAATTTATAACAGAAATATTTTTTTTATAAATATAATTTTTTAAAAGTATAAAATAAGGAATTTATTGAATATACTCTTGCAAAAATAATGAGACCCAATTATTTTATTTTTTTGTCATCTAAGATCAATATTTTACTAAAATTTGTTCTTCTACTATAATTGATATCCTTTATTAGCTGTTTAGATTTTCCATAATTTAAATAACATCACATATAAATTTTAGTTTTTTGAGATAGAAAATAATGCTTAACAATAAATATTGAGGACTATATCAACACCATTTCTTTAGTAACCAAACATTTCGGGTTACCCATCGAAGTTTAGAATTATTTTTATTTGATTTATATACACTTAACCATTAGGGTCACCCATATTCAACTTGTATTACATAGAAAAATCCATGATATGATAACTATTAAGCTTACCCACACTTAATGATCAAGGTATTGATGAGTGTTTACTTTGAAAAGAAGTTAATACCTTGATATTTTGATATGTTTTATAGGATGTAACTATATAATTCTATATGCTACACAAGAAAATTAATTCTTCTTGTTTCCCTATATGAATTAAATATTTTAATTGATATAATTTTATTTATTTTATGAAATACAACCAAATTAACATGTTTTAATCACATCAATGCATAACTCTATATACAAACAATGATTTATGTTATGCATTAATAGTACAATTTTAATTTACTATTTTACCAAAATCTTTATGTATTTCATGAAAATGGTATATAAAATACTTTCATATAAAGCATTAGAATAATATGAAGGATAAATCTCATTCAACAACTGTTAGGTCCACAAGGCTGAATACCCTGAGAGGGGGGGGGGGTGAATCAGGGTATGACTAATTTAAAATTAATGCCCGTTCTGATCTTGTTTCGCTGTTGAGCAAAACTCTCTCCTCTCTTTTTCCTGTTGCACAAAGTAAATAGAAAGCGAAGTATGCACAGGACACAAAAATTTTACTTGGTTCACCGCAAAGGGCTATGTCCAAGGAGCATACACCGACAAGTTTCCGGTCGTACCAAATTCCACTAATCTTCACTAGATGTGGATTACAATGTTCGGGCTAGATCACTTCTAAGCCCAGGCTCACTGCCTTTACAAGTTTAGGGTCAACTCACTGCTTTCCCAAGGGTAACTCCCTGTTTCTCTCTCTCTGGCTCACTACCGGTGGAGAGGATCACCTTCTTCCTCTTCCTAAGCTCACTGCTCTTGGAAGGAATCCAATCACAGTTTATAGACTTGTAGGTCTCTTCATTTTCATGAATGAATGCATCTTCCTCTGTGTGTAGATGCTCTATTGAAGTAAAACTTTCACCCGTAGATGAATATCTCTTTGCACTGAAGGTATCAGGCAACGTACCAGCTTCCATGTAGTCCGAGAAGCACCGCTGGAACAAAAACTTACTTGGCGCGCAAGTCAATCTCGGTGCGCAAGTATCGGCGCGCAAGTCACAACGGGCGCGCAAGTCCTCCTCAGACACTTGCGCGACTCAAGCTTACTCAACTCCAAATTTGCACGACTCTATTCCTTTTACACCCAAACCAATATTGGCGCGCAACTGCCAACCGGCGCGCAACTTCCAACACCGGTGCACAACTTCAACTACTGGCGCACAAATTCACCTGCGCGACCCACACTCACCACTTGCGCGACCACCACACTTGCGCAACGGGAGCTCTGATTTCTCAAAGTGTTGAACTCTGTTGAATATGAGGAGGGGTGGTCCATTATTTATAGGCAATATGACCACCCTGCGCGACGGCGCGCATGTCACCTGTGCGACCCAGTTTCAGCGCGCAAGTCCCCTGTCATTTTAGACACTTGCGTGACCAACTCCCAAACATGCGCGAACCACTTTACTTTTCCATATTTTGATCTTCTGATCTTGAAAAACATATGGCGCGCAAGTTTCCCATACTCCAAGTCCTTGGCGCGCAAGTCCTTTTGCCAAAAACACTTTTCTTCATTTGCTGATTTTCAGGCCCTAAAATTTGGCAAACACTGGAAAACGGTGCCACCTTGTATCTGTTCTTTTGTACCACCTCCAGATCATCCATTCCTTTTATCGACATTCTTGAATCAAACATGGATCGTTGAACTCAGCTCTTGAACTCGACATTCCACCATGAAATCCTCTTTGTCAACAAATTTGTATGTCATTGTTTTGCTTTGTCAACAATCACTACTCAGATGTCCACTTTGTCAACAAACACAATCACCTCAAAAATGCTTCAATGATACCTTGAGGGATTTTTTCCCAACAACAACATAAATGGAGTGATAGGTAGCCAACCAAAGTTTTCTTAATATAATAAAAATAGCCGACCTAATGGATGTTTGTCCCAAAATCACACTATCAGTACATCAGTACCCAAAAGTGATTTAAATTTCCAACATGATATTAACCCCAAATAATTAAGAATCATTATAATAATATACATACTTTGTAGTTATAATCAAAAAACCACTAACCTTGATTGAAATAAATCAAATATTATGTTACGACTTAATATCAATATCCTTAAATCCATGATATGATATATTATCAAATTAGTTTAAAATATTTAAGGAAAATTTCATATTATTCACAAAACAAACAATTTATTTTTAAGAATATTTGGATAAAAAAATAAATAGACAATAAAAAAAATTTAAACATAAGAAAAAATAAATATTCAATAGAAAAGGAATATAAAAAATAGAAAAATTAGTGTAAAGGATTACTGAATTTCTATAAAATATGAATATAGAATCTTTACATTTATATATCAAATTTTAATAATTACAACTTATCATTTAAATTTTATACATATAAAATAAATTATATGAAAATATTCAATATGCAAATTTTTACAAACAATATTTTAATCCATTAAATAATTTCATATTAAAAATTTAAACACTTCATATTATTTTAATATTATATATTTTATTTTTATTTAATCCTTGATCACATCCACCAAAAGAACTTTTCATATGATATAAATAAATTTATAAAATATTATATGAATGTAAAAATTTGATATTGTAAATTTATAAAACATTCTAAAAGAAATATAAACATCTTATATGTTTATTAATTTATAATTTATAAAGTATTTATACATTATTTTAAAATTTCATTATACACTCATTATATCAAAATTTTCAAATTTTTTATGCCCTGTTAAATAAGACACTTAAAATTATCATTTACTATTAAATATTTATTTATGAAATATTTCACTAATAGTTATTAATTATTTTTAAAAAAAACCATAATTATAAGTTTAATTTTACCATTCTTTCAGAAGTTAAATAGATATTTTAAATTAATTTAAATATAATTTATAAAAAATATAAATATTATAATTAATTTCAAATATGAAAATAAAAAGAAAATTTTAAAACTACTATATCATAGACATATAAAACTCAATGACATCCTACATTACTGGCCTCACTAATGCAAGAAATGATATCACATATGACTTTCTAAAATATAGATAATTAGCACTATCCTGTGTCATGTTTAAAATTGTCGATTATTATATCTCTATATCACATCCTATGTAATGAAAATAATAAAATTTTGAATAAAAATGTGTACAGTGATATCACTATATCACTATAGTGTTGCAGATATCCATTTTTTGGAATATGTAAACTAAGCCTTTTATGAATAGTGATATCAAAATTACCCAAATGGATTTGAGAAGAAAAAAAATTAAATTTTGTTATTAATATGAACTGTGGTAGCCAATTTATGATTAGTGTGATAGGTGATGGAGTGATAATATACCCATCAAAGGAAAAGTGATCCCATACTTATTGGGTAAAGGAATGAAGCTGCAATTGGTTAAATACATGGATGGATAAAATTAAGAAGTAGTATTAAAACATGATGATCATAGAGATAGTCCTTAATTCAATGGAAATTTTTGAAGGGGAGAAATTTTTTCAATAACAAGTAATAAGGGTGAGTGAAGAATCAGACTACTAAACTTATGTAGTGTTGGATTTGGTACCCTATAATGAAATTCTTAATACACTATGGTTACTTTTATTCATGCATTTGAGTATTTATATAACATATTATCACATCATGTTTTTTATTTTTTGTAAAATAGTATGTGTCAATGTCCTAAGTGCACTTGTTGGACCAAAAGGTTATAACAATTACCTATTATGATGATCACCTAGAAGTAACCTGATAATATTCTTAAATATAAGTTCTATAGTCGAATGATATCATTAGATGAGGTAAAAATGATATAAAAAATCAAGGATGAAGAATTATATGAATTTGTGACACTTTATCATGGGGTATGGCACTAATATTCTCCCCTGTAACAACCCCGAATCTAGTAACCTAGAGCCAGGGGTTAATTTCCTTACATTGGTAAAATATACAAGGGTTCATATTTCCACATATTGACTAGTATAATAGCCTTGGAGAACCAAATACATATATGACACCACTGTTACATTGGGAATAAAAATACATAAGCATAGTAATGGAAAAAATTCAGTATCCTTTAACTCATTCATTGAATTAATTTTTATATATTTTGGAAAAGAGATAAAAAAAATGTGGAGCTCAATGCTCAGTACGGTTTACATATAGCAGAATCTGTCATGAATCAATAAGGTATAATTAATTTGGCATGGTAAATAACAATGTACATATTCCATTTAATCAATAACATGACCATAAGAATAAGATAATTTATAATAAAAATGGAAAGGTCAAAAATTGTTCACACATAGTATTTACTCAATACATTTTCTATAATAATGGGATAAGGCACAATCTGTATGGCAAGGTGAATAACTGAGAACACATTCCATTTAATCAATAAATTGATAATGAAATTCAGCCAGTGATAATATCCATTCAAAATATCATGGATAATAATAATAACTAAATTATAAAATAAGAAAATGAATTATTTTTAGACATGGGGATCTTTGGCATCTTGATACCTCTACTATCAATACCTTTCATTAGATAGATTAAAACTGTGGGTAGAAACCCATTTAATGCTTTCATACTATTGTGTCTCATGTGAACCATAGATGTATCAAGGGGATATATAGTTATAGGAATCACCCAACACTTCATTTCTAAATATTTCCTCATATATTGAATAATCGATTTAATTCATGAGAAATACTCCTTATCATTAGATATCTGTTTTGAGTAAAGAATATCAATTTACTAATATTTCCCAAGTTAATAAAATAAATTTTAATGTAAAACCCATACGTAAAATTGTATAATATGTAAGTAATAATCATATCCATGATAAAAAGAATATATATATTTAATATAAATTTATTTTCAAATGAAAAATAAACACAAGAAAGTGGCTATCTAAATAGAAAGTTAACAATCACAAAATTTAACAAGAAACAAGTGGTTACCGTCAATTCTTAGGTAATATATATATTTTTTCCATAAAATCATGAATAAATAGGTATTCATTTTAAATACATAAAATTGGTTTCATAAAAACCACATGAAAGTCAATAGGTGCATATTAACAAATATTTCTCAATGAAATGGAATGTGAGATTAAATCCCTTACCTCATACATCTTTCTAGTTGACCATGATTTAGCCTCATGTATAATGGTTTTTGGAATATTTTTAATTTATATAATACTAATATTTATATTTTTAATATCATATATGATCCTATTATAACATTTTATCACTCATTTGTTAGTAATATTTTATTATTTTCATTATTTCAGATGTTAATTGCCTTATTTTCCCATGCATGCTTTTTGTGAACGTTCCAGTTATTGTGAATATGATATAGATAAATCATATAAAATACCAAAATAATGTTTTAAATATCATATTTACACATTAGATACATTTTTAAATCCATTCCTGAAAATTTGATATAGAAATTTTATCCCATCTCTTTACGGAGATGGTAAACCATACGTACGCACACGCGACAATATCATATATTCATGGTGAAAGGGTAAGAAATTAGTTGATATATTACTTTTATTGAATCAATATCATGTAATTTATATCACATATATTAATTAAATTTATCCTTATAACATTTCATGTAAATCATAAGTGAAAAATGACTCACATCACTTCGCGAGGTGGTAGTTCACTATAAACTTGAGCGACATTATTCTATTTTAAATGATATAGAAAGTAATAAAGTATATAATATCATAAATATTATATACATACATTAAATCCCTTATTATTTAAATAATTATATGTTTTTATGGAAGACAAGTTACATCGGCACGTGAGGTGGTAGTCCTATGTATAGACGATTGATGATTTTGTTTCCCATTTGATGGAGGAGGAGATAGATAAATATTATGATATCAACATAATAAATTCTAAGTATATGGTAGATACTTATTTTATTATATTTTAGATTTTTATACATAATTTATGGTATAAAAATAAGAAGGAAGACCAAATAACTTCGTTTTGAAAATTACATTCTATTAAAGAAACTTCCTTTGGATATCCTCTTAAGGACCTAAGTAATTAATTTTTAATGTTTGAACTATTTATTATGAAAATAAATTAATTTGAAATTATTAGATAATATAAATTACTGTGATTCAAAATATTTAATCATTTTTTTCAATTCAATTCACATAAATTTCAAAATTCTATTTAAAATTACACCCGTAAACGCATATAAAAAACCATTTTTACAAAGAAATTTTTTCAAAACATTAAAATGTTTGGATATAATTATTCAATATTAAATTGATTAAAATTAACTAAATTAGTAAAATTATATTACAATTTAATTAATTTCACATGAAAACCAATTTAAAATATAATTTATATTTTTAAATAATTTAAACGATAATGTAGTTTTCAATAAAAATCAGTATTTTTACTATTTATTGAAGAATTAATATATTCATAAAATTATAAAAAATTAAATCTAAGATAATTTTGAAATGATGATATAAAAAATTAATTTAATTTTTAATTTTTTTTTTCAAAAGTGGAAGAAAATATTTTTAAATTATGTTTGCAAGGCGTGACAAAACTATCATTTAGAAAAAATGAAATTTTTCAGAAAAAAATATTTTTCTTTTAAGTCATTGTTTTATTTTTCTTATAAATATAAAAACCAATGAATTTATTTTATAATTATGTAGAAAATATAATATTCATAATTTAGTTATTCATTAATGGATAGTTTATAACGACCACATTACAAAAATTATATTTTAACATACTATTATGTCTAATTTAGTCTTAGTGTTATGTATATAGAAAGATATTGAAGAAATTAATTTTTTTATAAATGGAATATACTACAAAGTCTTCGAATGTTACTCCTAGTGCATGTTTTTTTTGAGAAAATTAGATTCTAATTCTAAATATATAATTGTATGTTTTATTGGATATTGTAATATGTAGACATGTATAATGTACCATTTACTTTAATGAAATTATTAATACTTATCATAAGTAATATAAAACAATGTATTTTAAAAAACATTATGCCATATTTTTGTAGTGAGTTAGGATATGTTGGATGCATCAAGAGTGATTTTTCTTTAATAAATAATTTGGGAAAATTTATCGATTATGTTTTATGATGTTCCAAGGGATCAAATATAAAATTAGAGGGGGGGGGGGGTGGATCGGTTGTTCACTTTTTGTAAGTATCATTACTTTTAAATTATATCCCATGAAACCTATTGAATTTTATGTCCTTTTCATCTTTTATAAGATACCCATGCATTAAAAGCATGGAAAGAAAGTAAAAAACATGATATATACAAGGTTTGACCTCAATGTGAGAACCTTCACCCTTACCATAACCACTACTATGGGTATACGGAAATTTACTATTAACAATAAGTGAGTGCCAAATCCTATTAGATAGATTCCATCTGTCGGTAATAATATTTATACAGAATCATGCTAGTTTACAATTATGATTATAAAAAATTGATCTGAAACAAAATAATAAATAATTTTTTCAATATGATCCAAAAAAGTTCTTGGGTCTGATGACCGTGAGTCAGATGGACTTCAGTCCGAAAAACTCAGTATGATTGAATCAGTCTCATCAACCTAATATGATGCTCTATTTCTCATTCTTAACCAGGAGAAAATTTATGTTTTCTCTAGATAACAAAACAAGCATTTCTCAAAAACAACTCGAAAATAAACCTGAACTCCCTCTATCTGATGAATTCAGTCTAATAAAGTTATTATGATGAACCCATTATTAATATAAAAAACTCAAACTCTACTCAATTTCTCATTATAATATTCCTCATTCTGGTAAAAAAAACTTTTAGATGTTCGACCTTCTAATGTTGTCTCAGTCCAGAAAGAAAAACTTTGAAAAGAATTATGGGTCACTCCTGCTTTTCCACATAGGTGAGAAGTTTCAAAGTACTAATTCACTAGATTCTATGTATAGGATAATTAAAATATAAATGTTACGAAACTAATTTTTTTTTCCGACAATCCGAAATTTGAAATCTCCCCAAAACACCCACATTTAAAATTAAAATTTTACTTCTTAAAACCTTATCAAGATTTTTTTGAGATAAGCCTTCTCAAACAAACTAAATTTTCATCAGTACGATATAACTTTATCAACTTTAGTATTATTTATCTTCCTTATATTCATTATGACGAAACTTATTCAGCTCACGAAGACATGACTTTCTTACTTTGTTCCTTACGATATGACTATCTTCCTCTACTCATTATGATCGGACTATCTTTATCTCATTAAAATATGAATATCTTTCACTTATCATTATGATCTGGCTATAATTATCTACTCATTATGATCTAATTATCTTTATCTCATTATGTTCTGAAAATAATCATCTCATTATGATATGAATATATTCATCTCATTAAATTCTAAATATCTTCAAATCATTACTATCTAACTAACTTTGTCTATTTACAATATGACAATATTCTTCTCATTATGATATATCTATCCTTCTCATTGTCAGTTTGATTGAATCATCATAATGGTGTAATTATAATTATGATGGAATTATCATTATGGCATTCTATATGTGATGATAAATTCACTTAGTAACTTTAAAACATCATCATCTTTACACATTCTGACTTTTGAGAAATTATGTGTCCTATACTTTTGGATATGATATTCTATTTCTAGGTTTTAGGAACCAATAAAAACTATTCAAAGACCTTCAACAACCTCAATTCATCAAAATATTTTATCATGATACATTATCTGGATTTATTAAACTCTATGACTAGAAATGAATCATCTGATTTTGGTTAGAACGTATCAGAACTTTCTAACTCTTAGATACAACATATTTTTTCAAAACTATTCAACAACTTTATAATGTGTTCACTTATTAACTCATGAATTTTTAACAAAATTGTTTTTTATTGGTCATGATCTTTATTCCGGTGGACCTGAGACTGATGTTGCATCCAGTCAAAAACCACATCTTTATGGCCACTTTTGGATTGGGTGCAGTTCAATCTAATCCTCTGCATCCATAAATCTTAAAAAAACTTTTATCCTCCATTATATTTGTGTTTTAACATTCATAAACATTCAAATTTTATTCAAAAACATTATTTTATGAATTATTAGTTTTCAAAAAATAAAAAAAAATTAAAAACAAAATATCCCAATGGTTTTTAAATACCCCCTTTGTATTTGTTGAAAAAAACACATTAACAAAATTTTGAACTCTTATAAAATTTTCAAAACTCAGCTTTTGTAAACAATGCATGTTTTTTTTGACTTTTACAAAAACATATCCTTTCTTAAAAGAGGGAATTTTGGCACCACACTATTGGATAAAGTATTGTTTTTAAAGGAATCTCATACCTCAATGGTAATAAAATCATGCGGCCATGTTAAGATAAACTTTCCTCAATTTTCTTTCTACGTAACTTTTCTTTTTCTCTCCCCCATTATATGATAACCATAAACTCATATTCATAAAATAATTATAAGTAAAAACTTCTTAAAATGTACAATGTTCTTACTTTCTCTCCTCTCATTTCAACACTATCCAAATCATTGTGTGGGTCTTATTTATGAGATTTAGGAAGTCATTAGAGAAGGCTGAACATGAAGGTGCAACCTCAACTCAACCAACTATCGTTTATGCATTTCCATTATTATGACAAGGATATTTTGACACTTCATTGGGATATATTCTAGAAAAAAATATCCAGAAACAACTATCTCTTTTATAAATAAAATTTTATATCAATGTGTTTTTATTTTTAATGATTGAAAATATTTTTAAAAGGAAAAATTTCTATATTATTATCACAAATTATATTTAATGGTTTATAAAATTCTGATTTAAAATATTCCAGTTAATCATTCATACACAACATTCGAGTACAATATTGATTATCTATAACATATTCTGATATTGTTTCTCTCAAAGTTATTGAACATTTTTTCTTACTATTCCAACTCACACAACATTAATCCAAGAAAAATGTTCATCTAGAGTTTGATTTTCTATCATTACATTTTATAGCCATATCTCCATCAATATAACCTCAAAAATTCATCTCACAATTTCATTTTTATAATAAGACATGTGAATTTTTCCTTTTACATACCTCAAAATTCTCTTTGATTCCATAAAATTTGATTCTTTAAGATAACTTTGATACTTGGAACACAAAGTCACTACATAAACAATGTTAGGGATTTAGGGTGTAAGGTAAAGTAAATGTCTTACCAGATTACGAAATTATTATTAATTCACATGTTTTATGGACTCAAATTTACTCCAATTTATCCCTATAAAGATATGAGTAGAAATTTATTTGTATTCTTCCAAACTAATCTTTGGTAACAGTTCTCCGACGTACTTTTAATGAGATAGGAAAATGTTTTTTTTAATTTTTCTGAACTTTTAAACCAAGGAATAAAGTTATTTCTCCCAAAATTTAAATAATTATATTTTTTTTATTTCTTTATGAAATGTTTCAAAAATATATTTTCTATCCCCATCAAAAAATATATCATCCACACAAAAAATTACAGTTAGAGATCCAAATTCAAAATATTACCTATATAAGTTTCTATCAACTTTTCCTTTATAAAAAATAAGCATTATCAAACAATTATTAAAATTTTAATACCATGAACCTTGATCTTGTTTGAGCCTATACAAATATTTATTCAGTTTGAAAACATTATGTTCATTCTTATCAAGTAGAATCCCACAAGGTTGTTCAATGTAAACTTTTTCTTCAATTTACCCATTGAGAATTTATATATTTACATCTGTCTGATAATTTTTTTTTTAATTTTGGTGAGAATCATCTAATAGAAACATTATAATAGTTTATAATCTAGATATATGGGATAATTTTTCATCAAAATCCACAACTTACACCCATGAATAGACTTTAAAAACAATCCTTTATTTGTTTCTTGAAACTTATCCATGTTCATTCAACTTATTTCTATAAACCCATTTTGTTTTGAATACATTTTTACCTTTCAAATGTGTAAAAAGATCCCATATTTTTTTTTCAATTTAATCTAACTATTCATTAATAGAATCCACCCATTATTTGTATTAAATATATTTTGAAATAGATTCCTGTTTATCTTTTGAGATAAGTGAAGTTTGATATTTAATACCCACATTTTTTAGGTCTGAATTGGATCCTTCTAATTTGCAAGAATATTTTTGGTCTCAACATGTTTTTAAGGTAGGAAATTTCATGGTTTCTTTCCTAGATAAACTTTTCTCATCATGAAATTCATCATAATATTGATAAGTTTTCTTTGTATCATTCTAAATTTCATTAGAAACATTTAGTTTATCCTCCTCAAAATTTTCAACATCTTTTGTTAAAGAATTTTTATTTTCCATAACTTTAACATCTTATAAGTCAAATAACTATTGTAAAAGTTTTTCCAAAATTTGTAACTTCTTATATTTAGTGAA
The DNA here is from genome assembly GCA_963277665.1 of Viscum album. Classification (NCBI taxonomy): domain Eukaryota; kingdom Viridiplantae; phylum Streptophyta; class Magnoliopsida; order Santalales; family Viscaceae; genus Viscum; species Viscum album. Next base: position 714,440,298 of record OY728128.1, on the reverse strand, counting down.
TAACCCATAAATGTTCCCCCATCAGCTTTCTCAAAGAACATTGCTGGATAAGTTTTTTTGATTTTTAGTAGACATATACTTCCAAAAACAATGATGTACTTAAGTAAAACTTTTTTCTAATATAAAATTTCATAATAAGTCATGTTGGTTATTAGTCTCAAAAAGAATTTGTGTTGAAAATGTACAATAATACTAACATATTATCTCTAATAAAACTTTTAAAAATTTTATTTTTCTAACACACATCTTCCCATTTCCACCAAACATCAATTCTTTCTTTCAACTACACCATTTTTATGGGGTTTAGGATGTAATAAACTTATTTTTGATACCATGATTTATCAGATGAGTTTAAAAATTATTTCTTATGAATTCAGAACCATTATCTTCTCTAAAATTAATTATATAAAATCCTATTTATTTCTCAACTTTTTTTTGAAAAACCTCAACATTTCCACAACCTCTAACTAATGTTTCATAAAGATGATGTTTGTCATCCGAGTGAAATAATAAATAAAAGTGATAAAGTATATAAATCTTTTTTTTAAAATCATGTACTATCATTCCATATAAATGAGAATAAATATGTTCAAGAGTTCTGATTGACTAAATATCAATTCTCTTTTGGCTTTTGTTAGTCCAATTTACTTTCTGAAAAGTAACACCAATAACATTATATATTATTTTCAAATATATAAAATAATTAACAACATAAACTTTAGAAATTTTTTCATGTTTTTATACTCATTATTCCCATGTATTTGGTGCCACAATTTGTTTTCATCTTCAAAACTCAAGTAACATGAGTTATTAAACTCTCTAATTTCAAAAATATTACCACTATTTATTCCTACTTTTATGATAAAGAATCCATTTTCATACTTATTGTTATACAATAATCTTTTATGAAAATAAATTCTATTCCATAATCATAAAGATTGTGTACAATAAGTAATTTTTTTATCCCATCAACAATTAAAGATTCCTTAAATTTAATCTTTTCTAATTCAATATCATATATTCTGATTCCTCTGATTTTTAGAAAACTATTATTTACCAAACACCTCCATCATGACTTTCATCATGTTTCTAGATTTTTATACCGCATTTAATATTTTAAGAATAACAACTATTATGTATCTAGGGTTCATTCCTTTTACTTACTTTTAAATATTTTTCAACAACCAAAGATATTTCCTCAACATTATTTTTTCAGCTTACTTTTCTTTTCTACCATATGAAACTTGTTCTAGAAGGAGTTTCATACATATTTCGGTATGATGAATAGCCTGATCAAATCTTCCAGAAACATTTTCTAGACCTCAAATAGATTTTTTGTTGGATAGATTGTAATATCTTGATATTTTTCGTTCCTGACTTCCTATGTGTTATGAAATTTACTCATCGTTCTTCCACCATTTCTTTCAAATTGTTCAAAACTTATTTTAGAAAGTGACAAGTTATGACAAAAATCATAATCCATGTTCAATTATATTCAAAAACACCACAAATATACATAATATCTTGATTTTTATTTGATGTATGACGTTTCTCTATAGAAACTTTATTGAGGTTGATAAAATATTTCTATTTTAACAATATATGTACATGTACCATCTATCCCATAAGTGAGGTTTCATATTTTGAAGATGAAATAGGTTTATCACACAATTGTTTAACCTAATTTTTCTTAACACTTTTTTTGGAACCTAAAAAAATAGAAATATCAAATGAAACATTATTTTTACTGGGTGAGTATTTCACTTGATTCTTTATTGGAGCTCTCTTAGTAACTTTAGAAGACTCGCCTTTTACTTCTGAAGCATTCTTAAAGTTTTCATTCATCTTCCTCAAGATAATTTCGGACTCAATAAGTTTTGACTGAAACTTGTTAACATCTCATTCCTTAGATACCATCTTCTTACTAAGATATTAAACCAACTTTACCCATTTATAAATTCCTAGTTTTTAAAATTATGATCTTTTATATGTATTCTTATGCTTACTTAACAACATATTTTTAACATTTATAAACTTTTACACTATCTTTATTTATCATTAACAATTATTTCATGACATATTGGTCTTTCCCAATATATGTAAGAAGTTATGTTATGAGTTAATGATCTCTATAAGATTCTTCAACTCCTTCCTCTTCTGTATTTGAGGAGTATTCTATTTTTTAAAATTTTTATTCCACTTCTTACATTGTGGGTTTTCATCAAAATCATATCCATATTCTAAAAGTTTCTTCTTGTGGAAATTCATTGCAATGTTTCTGATTCCTCCACATATAAAACATTTAAGAGGAAGTTTTCTACCAGACATTCCTTTTCATATTCTATAGTTCATAGAGATTAGAGACATGATTTTTCCATTTAACTTATAATCCTTTTTATATTTGGAGTCAAAAGGATCCATATCTTTAGCATCTTATATTTTCATTTCTCTCATTGCTTCAAAATACATTTAATCTTACATATTATTTTAGAACATTAGAGATTTTCTCATTTCATATGAAATAAGAAAGGTGTGAAATTAATCTAGAGATAAATCATAGTTATCTTATAAAGGGGAATATTTTTAATCAAGAATATTCAGAAATTTCTTCATAAGTTTCTGCACAACTATAGAATCTTTCTGGTCATCATTGAATAATATGATGTTCCAAAGAATTTTATTTACTCTGGTGAAGTTTTCCTCAGTAGTTTCTTCATCTCTCATTTTTATGCCTTCATACTTACTATTCAATATTTTTAGCATTTCTTCCTTCTCTTTATTATTTCCATCAACAATAATTTTCGTCTTGTCCCATATAATTTTTGAAGTTTTGAGAACCATCATATTCCTATAAAATTTTTATGATATGGTAATAAGTATATCATTTCTACCTTTTCCATAGACTATGATTGTTCTCTAATCAACAAAAGTAATTGGGGAATCTTTATCAATAGGTGGGAACCCTATTTTAGTAGCGTCAAAAAAATATAAACCAAGATATAGGAGATAATGAATCATACTCTTTTTTTGTCCACTAAAAAGTTCCCCCTCAAAAGTAGGAATTCCTCTACCATCGAATGAACTGAGATTATCCATGATAAGGATTTGATAAGGGACCATTTTATCTGATTCGAATTCATGCTTCAAAGGAACGAATAAAAACTGAACGGGGTGGGGGGGATTAGTTGTTCAATTTTTTTTGAGCTTCAATACTTTTAAAATATAACCCCATATCATATTTTAGTAAATAATCATGCATGAAAATTTAGGGAATCAAGAAAAAAACATGATATTTACAAGGTTCGACCTCAGTGTGATATCCTATATCCTTTCAAAAGCTACTCCAGTGGGTATATATAAATTAACTATTAGGAATAAGTGAATAAAACTTGTTCCACTTACATTAAAATTATTCTATCTCTTGATAGGAATGATTATTACGAATCTCTTCAAATTTTAAGGTTTCTAACAAACTGTTGAACCAAAAAAATAAAAAAAATAATTTTTTTTCTATCTACTCCAAAATGTTCATAGATCTAATGACCATGATCCAGATGGATTTCAATATGATGAAATTTTTATGATTAACTCAGTCTGATTGAATCAATAAAATGCTACCTTTCCCATTCTTCACTTGAAGAAACATTCTGTCCTATCGGAATAACAAAACTTTCACTTTTTAGAAACTACTCAGAACTAAATATGAACTTCCTCGATTCGATGAATTCAGACTGATTGACTCAGTATGATGAACCCATTCTTAATCTGAAAAACTGAAAGTCTTATCAATTTCTTAATATGATCTTATTTAGTCTGGTAAAAAAAATTAATAAGTATGACCTTATAATGAGGCATCAGTCTGGAAATAAAAACATTGAAATCAATTATGCAGTGATTCGCTTATTCAACACATGTGAAAAGTGGAAAAGTATGAATGAATTATTCTTCTACTTATAGGATAATCAGAATATCAAATTCAGTAAACTAATAAACTTTTCTTTATTACCCAAATTTCAAATCTTCCAATTGAAAATTTTATTTAAACATTGAATTTGACTTCTTAAAACCTTCTTTAGATTTCTCCGATATTAGTCTTCTCAAAAAAACTATTTTTTTAGTGTGATATAACTTCCTCAGAATTAGTCTAATAGAACTTCCTCAACTTCATTATAATGAAACTTCTTTAGGTCAACATGATTTTCCATTATTCCTTTTCTCATTATGATATGACTATATTCCTATTTTTATTATGATATAACTATCTTTATCTCATTATTATCTGAAAATATTAAAAAAATAATTATGTTATGACTACCTTCATCTTCTTATTATGACATGACTATCTCCAACTAATTTTTATAAGACTATGTTCAGATCATTACGATCTGAGTATCTTCAGCTCATTAAAATCTGACTACCCTAAAATCATTACAATATTACTATATTTAGATCATTATGATCTGACTATCATTCTCAAAGTTAGTCCGATATAATCATTATAATAATTTAATTATCGTTATGATGTTCTGTATCCAATGATAAATCCACTTAGAAACTATCAAAATTCATCAACATTATATATACTGACTTTTGAATAATTATTTTTTTGGTACTTCCGGATTTAATCTTTAATGTTTGGGATTCTAAAATTGATAAAAAATATTCATAGACCTTCAATAGCCTCCATTTTTTGAAATATTTTATCATGATAATTTATTATGATTTATGTGAACTCCATTACCTGAAAATTATCATCTGATTTAGTTTTCAAACTATGAAAACTTTATAACTCACAACTTCACTATCTTCTTTCAAAGCTCTTCAGTGAAATTACGACTTTTTCACTCAGAAAACTTTGAATTTATAACAAATACCGTGTCCAATGTATCTTGATCTTCATATCTATTGACTTGAGACCGATGGTGTGTCCAATCAACAACATCATCTTTCTGAACAACTTTTCATATGATGCTTCTCGTTCTGATCCTCTACATCTAGAAAACAACTTCCTTAAAAACTTTTATCTTAATTTATATTTCAGTTTGAACATTCAGAAATGTTACCTAGTTATTAAAAAACATTATTTTACAAAATATCTATTTTCAAGAAATACAATACTTTTTTGAAAACAAAACATCACAAAGGTTATTAATTATTTAATAAAAGTTGGTATCTCAGAATCTTTGATGGGTATATAATTACATAATTAAGTTCATGTCCATCATGGTGTTTTTGCTAAGTGTATTTTTAGAAATTAAAAGAAATATTCATCAAGAATATAGTTTAATGACACTAGAATGAAACCATATTGATTACATATATCAAGATAAATATATTATATTACATGGTGTATGTTTATAGGAGGTTACATATTGTTGTGATATTGAATTATTTATAGAATGGATCCTTGGTGTGTTGTTGGATGCAAATCATGGACTTGAAGTAGTGTAGACTAATGAGAACGAGAAAGGTTCCTAGGGGGTGGCACACTAAGGGTATTTAAAACCTCAGTTAAATTCTATATGAATTTTACATCTTAATTAAATATTATTCCAAAATGTTGTTTGATAATTATTAATGTTGGTTTGATAAAAAATATTCAATCACCAATTATTTGGGATAAAATATATGCGATTTGAATATTTAAATAAATATTAATTATTTGGTAATTATTTATCTAATTATTTATATATAAAAAAATATTTATTTTTTCTGGTTTATTCACATGGTAACAAAATATTTATTTATTTTTTATGTGAAATATATATTAATTCATTAGTTTCAGTGAATATAAATTTTTTATTTTTATCATTGAATAATGAACTAATATTTATTTAATTTAATAAATAATAATTATAAAAGGAATTATAAATATTGAGGATGATTGGTGGACCGAGTTTAGTGGTCTTGTGAAAAATTTCATATTCAATAATATTTTAATAAATTTTAATTTATTTAATCAAGAAAAATAATATTTTTTATTTGTGAGTTTAGCTCATGTTTATTAAATAATAATAATTTTTTTATTATTTATACATGGGGTTCCTCAGAAATTTATAAAATATTTGACCATATATAATTATTTATTTTAAAATGGTTTCACTATATAAACTTAGTCATGAAATTTTGTTCATGGTTGATCCACATTATTTTGTGTTATAAAATGATTTCTAGTGAGAATCCTCTCAAGAGATAGAGAGATATGATACCTTGAGTGCTCTAGGATGTGAAAAGAAATTATCCTTCCCCATGGGAGATCTATTTTCCCACATCAAGGATTTGGTTGAGATCAACATCGATTTTTTAAGTGATAGATTTTTTCCATTCTATCCCCTCGTAGAATTCTACAATGATAATCGAAGGTTCATGGGGCATGTGTGGAATACTGATAGAGAAAATCTATAACTGATTACTATGAAGTAATGATGACACATCAAGAGTTGTTGATATATTCATCAATTAATAATGAATTCAAAAAAAGTTAATTCTTAATAAAATAATTTAATTATAAATTATATGTGAAATGATTACCGCTTCATGGATTTTAGAAACACATTTCTATCTAGTTATAAAGAGAAATCAAAAGATGTTGATGATTTTTTTGGGGATGGTATAAACCTCATTAAACGTGCTGCATATCCATAAAGTTTTATTAAATACATGTTATATATTAATTTGAAATTATATATTATTCATTGATCAATTACACATAATTGTTATTAGTTGTTCACTTCTAGTTTTTTCTCCCATTAATATAGAGTTTAATTAACTTTTTTATATATAAATTCTATTATTTCATTTTTCATATCATCTTAATAAAATTAAGAAGAAATTAAGGACAATCAGAGGTACCATTTGGAGGTACTGAGGATTCTGGTCGGTAGACACTGATACATGACATTTAACAGAAATTACACGATATGTACCCAAGTTAACTTCACCTGGATATTTCATGGGATTCACGACGTACCGAGAAGTAGTGACATGCAATGAATTTAATTCACAACATTTTTTTACTGTAAAATCCTATAACATAGTGTGTCTAACCACACAATGTGTAGATCACTTATACACAATGCAGTTTACATGGTTTAGTGATGAAATTTTCACTAACAATGTGGTCAAAAAAATTGAATAATATGATATGAAAATGAAAACAACATGAATAATGTGATAAAAATATGTAGCTCGATAATATACCATGTGACTCAATAATTACCATATCCTAAGAACACACTATGCCAACCAACCATTTACACAGACAAATGGTAATAATAAAATATGACATGTATCTCATTAGTAAATGCCTTGTAACCTTTCCAAACATATACTGAGTCACTAACAGTTTATCTTGGATACATAGAAGGTTAGGAATATGACATATATGTTATTAGTACCCATAATTTTGTCTCCCAACAAAGAATATAATTCAACTATAGGAATAATAATTAATTGAAGCATTACAAACCTAATTAAACTACACTCATTTGATGTGTTAAGAATATAATAATGTTTGGAGAGTTAATAATTTATTATTTAATTATATGAAAGAATCTATAATTACTGATTAAGATTTTTATTTTCCATATTTAATTAATGATGGGTATCTCCAAGGGAATTCATATGGTCATTATGATAATGTAAATTTACTTGTTGACTAATTGAATTAATTCAATCATGTTTATCTTAACAATAAAAAAAATCAAAGTAAACGTTGGATACTATAATTTTTCATATTAATTTCATTTATCTAGATGAGCATGGTCTTAGGTCTTCATATATATGAGATTGGTTAATTTAATATCTTATTTAATTGTTTCTGTAAAAAATTATTAAATTATATAATTTTTTGCACGCCAATCCTCTACTATAATTTTTAAGGGCCTGCGTTCCCCTGGGTTCTTTTATGTAAACCTCCATTAAAAAATCCTTTAGTTATCCTAACCTACATGAAAGTAAGATTATAAAGTTCGTGAATATACCTAGAGAGTGGATCCTTTTCAATTTTGGAGTTGTGGTGAAACCAATCTAGTAGGTACATAGTGGCATGTGTAGAATTCTAAAACATGAACCAAGCTTGGTTTCATTTATTTGTTACCTCGGGTTAATTGTGTGGTTAATTATTTATAGATATCAAATTCATTAACAACTTAATTAATAATTATTCAAGATGGAGTTAAAATAAATAATATTATATGTGTAAAATTTATGTATATATATTTAACCACTTAAGTAAAATCCACTTAATATTGACAAGAATGAGATAAGATTAAATGAGTAGGTTACAAATAAAGATAAAAATACTCAAATAAAATATTAGGTTAGTATATCCATCCATTACTAGGGTAGAAATAAAAACATAGTTCAAATTTTATGGCCAACCACTTTTGGAATGCTTTAAATTATCTTGGAATATCTATCTTGAGTTTCGGTTTGATTTAACCTAACATACATAAGGGATTGATCTACTCAATGAGACTTAGCACAACTAGTATAAAAAGTGATGATAAATTCATAATATATGATATCAATATTGTAATTTACAATAAATCGAACAAGGAACTATGAGTTAATGTAGTTGGAATTTTACGCCTACCTAAATATCTTTAAGTGTCCTTTCAGACCTCAGTTTGGGTTATTAGAAGGGACATATGGATCCTTTCCAGTAATATATCCATGTGATAGGATATTCCCAAAATAAGGTTGAGTTCTATTATGTTTTTATAAAATAGTTGAATGTCAGTAAATTAAATTCAATTTATTATCTAAATAGTAATCTAGATAAGGAACTAAAATTAGGATATTATTTATTATTGAAATTAAAACTCACATAACATTAGAAATATCATTACTATACATTCCATAAGAGGATAATGATATCACATGATTTAGTTTAAAAAAATGGTATATAATCTACATGTTATGCTATGCCATCATCAAAAATTATATGTGATGGAAAACCCTTTCAAAAAGGTGCCTGGGAAATTGGCCAGTGGGGAATAAATATCTCTCTATATGATACACTTGGATGATACCAAAAATGTATAATGTTTCATACTATATTTAATTTCCAATTTTCTTTTAAAGTTACATGAAAATTTAAATGAATAAATATTTATAATTCCCCATCGCTAGTCATTCCTAATTAATTTCATAGTCAGCATTGGCTAGGCCTTACTTATTCAAGATGATTTGATACATTTAATTATTAGACAACCTAGTATTTATAACCCTTGATGATTTGTGCTCAAATAACAATTTTCCTTACATACTAAGATTTTATCTAGTTCTATTATTAATTAAAATATGATAAATATTGAGAAAATAGTTTATGAACTCCATAATTTTATTCAACAAGTTGATAAAGACACGGGGAATGAAAAGTATGTGATCCTTGTTCTGAACAAGAAAAGGAAGTACAAGGAGAATTGGCCCAAGACAGATACCAACTCTATATATCATGATAATTGTCCTTCCAAGAAATGAACACCCAAAGCCAATAAAAGGAAAAGGATGTTGAATGTTTTACATGTGGAAATATGGGCCACTGGAAGAAGAACTACATCCAGTTAAAGAAGAATAGGGAAGATTCATGTGTGTTCATTATTGAGTGAAATATTTCTATATCTACAAATTGGGTATTTGATATAGACTTTGGTGGTAAAATATGTATTTAAATTAGAGAACCGTGCATATTTTTAATTTTTTATGGATGAAATTTTGGTTTTTAGGTTGCCAAGGGTGTTAAACTAGTTTCTCTAGACATTGGAGACTACCACTGTATATTGGAAACATGGATGGTTTTGTTTTTAAAATATTATTATTATATACCAATTTTTATGGAGGTTTTTTTATCTTTCCTAGATACATGTGTTTTTATTTTAATGCTTAGGAATATGTGATGTTTCTTTTATAATTATAACATATGTTATGTTATAGAACATTTATATAAAGGAATTTATATATTAAATTATGAAAACTAAGTATTGGAAATGGATAATAAATAAAATTGTCATGAATCATTTCACACCCAAGTCTGGAATCATTTTTTTATTGTAAATGAGAATAATATTAAAAATATCCATTAATAGGGTTATATAGACAATTTTGAGCTAAAACCACATTACAAATGTCACACTTGCTTCCAAGGAAAAATGGATAAGACCTATTTGAGTGGGAAAGGTGAAATATCTATAAATATTCTAATATTGGTACACACTAATGTGTGAAAACCATTTCCTATAAAATCTAGAAGTGGTTATACAAACTTCATTACTTTTATTGGTGAGTTCACTAAATATGGATATGTCTACCTAATGAGGTAAAAGATGAAATCTTTTGAGAAATTAAAATAATTCATGAAGTATGTAGTGAATCAACATGGTAAGAAGATAAATAATTTTATTTGATCATTTTATTGAGAATCTTAACAAAAAATTAATAAAATTTGTATGATAGTTTTGGATCCTATCACAATTAATTCCTCCTAATACCACATATTGGAACGGTGCTAGTGAAAGGATGATCTATATCATTCTAGACATGGAAAGGTCAATTATGAGCCATGAAAATATTCTATTATCCTTTTGGAGATATGTTTTATATGTTTCTACACACATTATAAATTTACTACCAACTTAGGTGGTGAATGTCGTACTATATGAGTTAATGTATGTATTGAAATCTAAGTTTTTATATACTCATGCATGGGGTTGTGAGTAGTTAATTTAGAGAAAATAGGGTAAAAAACCATCACCTTAATGAGAGAATTTTATCTTTATTGGGAATCTTAAGGAAATAAGGGGATAATACAAGTACAAACCCTCATATGAGAAGGTAATAGTCAAAATCCAATCCATTTTTCTTAAGGGGGAGAACAACCTTATGAATGACAGTGGGTGACATATTCAGTTTGATGAAGTGGATACTCAAGATACATAGGATTTGTTACAGAAATATCTTCCACAGGTCCCAATGGAATATTATATTCCTAAAAAAGTACTAATTAGGACAAATAGAGAGTTTAGTGAGCCGAAAAGATATGGTTTTATAGTCACCGAATAAGGTGTAGCATTAATATTGGAAAATAATGACCCAACTTTTTAAAAGGAGGTACTATAAATCTTAGAAGATATAGGATGGAAATATGGCCTTAATTATTAGAAATATTCCATGTATCAAAAACATGAATGGGTTGTAGTCTATAATCAAATTAATGTAAATCCGATTGGGTGGGTATGGTAGTTCTTGAGAAATATAGACATTGAAGGTAAGTTAAGTACTTATAATATAAGGATCGTGGAAAAAGGGTTTAAGAAACCTCAAGACACTAACTTTGATGAATCCTTTTTTCCAATTTCTATTTTCAAATCCATCATTATTCTAATTGAAATAAAATCTTCCCATAACTATAAGATTTGGTATATGGAAGTCAAAACAACTTTTCTTAATGGAAACCTTCAGGAATATGTCTATATGACATTTACTTGAAGGGTTTATGACTCTATAAATTTCAAATAATATATAAAAGTGTTATATATCCATTTAGTGGTTAAAGAAGGAATCTTGTCCATTTAACACTTGATTTGATGAATATATAAGAGAAATTAGTTTCATAAAGAATGAATATTATCCATGTGTTTAAAATTAGTTTAATGGGAGTGTGGTAATATTCATAGTAGTTTATATTGATGAAATATTACTTGTTAGAAATGAAACACCAGTCTGATAGTCAGTTAAGGACTGTCTAAAAAAGTGCTTCTCTCTAAAGGAATTAGGTGGATCAAAATATATCCTTGGAATAGATATCATTCATAATAGATTCAAAATAATACTTGGACTATGCTAAAGTACAACATTGACCAGATACTAATGAGATTTAATATAGATTAATCCAAAAGAGGATTAGTTCAAGTGTCACAAGGTAAACATATCTCCAAGAAAATGTGTCATGAGACACAATATGAGAGAGACAATGAGTAAGAACTCATACACATCTATAATGGGATTTATCACATATTTCATGTTTTGTACTAGGATTGATGTTTTATATTATTTGATCCCTGTAAGTTGATTTCATTTTGATCTAATAGAAAATACTTAGTCTGATGTTAAGGATATTCTTTAGTATCAAATGCATACTAAGTAAATATCCCTCGTAGATGAATGAGATGTGGAACTAGTATTTAGTAGATATAATAATGGTAGTTTCAAAATAAATCCAAATGATATGAATTCACAGTCAAGATATGTAACCATTATCAATGCAGGATTTGTGAGTTAGAAGAGTATAAATCATTCAGTTGTCACCAATTCTACAATGAATTTTGATTATATAGAGACTTATGATATATCTAAAGATGATATTTGGATTAGAATATTTTTTTAGATATTGAGGTGGTTTCTAGTAGTAGATACCCTATGACATTGTATTTTGATAATTTGGTAGTAATGGAAATCATAAATGATATATGATCATATCTACTGACAAAGAACATACTCTGAAAATATCACCTCTTGGATTTTTTTCAAAGGGGAAAGGTTGCAGTGTTCAGAGTTTCCTAAGAAGATGAAGTGGAGGACCCCATTAAAAAAGTGTGATCTTAGTAGAATCATGAATATCATATGACATCCAGCAGGCAAAAGGTTGTTAGCATCTGGATTTGGTGCTAGTGGGAGTCTGTTGGAGTTGGTTCCCTAGAACCAAATTATAAATACTTTATGGTTACTTGTATTCATGTATCTGAATATTTATAAAATATCCAATCACATCATAATTTTTCATCTCTATTAAATCATATGTGATAATGTCCTAAGTGTACTGGTCTCACTGAAATTTCATAACAACTCCCCACTATTATTGAAACCTAGATGTGATATGATAGTATTTTAAAATAAAATTTCTAAATAATATCACTTGATTAGACAAAAATGATATAAACTATTAGCAGTGGATCCTCACTGGACATTGAGACACTTTCTCCTGGTGTATGATCTTGGTATTCTCTAGTGAAGGAAATTATGAGAATGTGATCTCCTAATTGTAAATCTACATTTATATATTTCATTTTATATTCCTCTATGTGGATGTGTATAAATATACATGGAATTTGATATTATTATTAACACATTTCATAAGTCATGTATGTATATATATTGATGAATACAATGGTGACATATGCTCGTTTTGAGGTGGGATACGTTGGGTGTATCATGAGTGACGTTATATTAAAAAATAATTTGATAAAGTTTTTATCCATTATTTTCTTTTATGAAAGTGGATATCTCAATCCCTTTAATGGGAATAATATTTCTTAATTATTTCCATGGGCATGACAATGTTACTGGAATGTTTATTTGTTGATTGTTAAAGAAAGAGACATCGAGCATATAGGTTGATGACACTATCATGCAACCTTATTGATTAAAAACATCATCATAAAGGGATTATATTACATAATGTACATTTTTAGTAGGTTAAATGTCATTATTATATTATCTTATTTCTTTATGGGAGCCATAACATGTTTCTAGACACTAACCTTGGACATTAGGAAGTATAGCCTAATGACATGGGAAAAGGGGCCTAAAGGGAAACACAATAAGTGTATTCAAAACCTTAGTTAAATTATATATGAATTTAACATGGTGGATAAATATTATTCTAATACATACTTTAATAATTATTCATGTCGGTTTGTTGACAAGTATTCAATTTTCAGTCATTCGAGAGAATATATATGTGATTTAAAAATTTAAATAAATATTTATTCAGAAGGTAAATAATAATTTAAATATCTAAATATAAAAGAATATATTAATTTATCCTTCTTTATTTAAAACCTAAATAAGTATTTTATTTATTTAATTATGATAATTTTATATCCATTTAATTGTTTCGATGAATCTAATATTTATATATTTATTGGAAAATAATGTATTGATATTTTTTAATTAAATAAATAGACAATGTTCAAGGATCAATACATATTGAGGTGGATTAGCATACCGAGTTTAATGGTTCGATGTAAAATGTCGCATTAAAAATTATTCAAAAATTTTAAATTTATTTATTCAAAAAAAAGAAATTTATTTTACCTATAAGTTTAGAGAACATCCATAAAATAATAATAATAATATTATTATTATTTAGACATGGATTCGTCCAAAATTATAAACATAATAATATTCCATGAATAATTATTTTATTTCAAACTATAACACAGTATAAACCCTGTTATGACATTTTGTGAAATGTAAAACCACATTATTTCTTGTTCATGATGATTTCTATTGAGAATACTCAAAAGTTTTATAGATCTATCATTCTAAGAACTCTTTAAATAAAAAAATTAATGTTCCTCCTCCTATAACAGAGATAATCCCATCTCCCTTTATGGATTCAATTGTTATCAAAATTAATCCTCATAAGTGATAGCTTCACCCATTATAGCAGTCAAAAAATTCAACAGTGACGATCAAAGGTTCGTGAAGCTTGTATATATCATAGTTGTAGGAAATCTACACTTTATTCGCATATCAAAATGATGGTATAGTGTTATGCAGTTCTATTAATGAAGAATGAATTCATCAAAATGTTATCCTTCATAAAATAAAATAATTATAATTTATATGTGAAAATATTCTACCTTTTGGGATTCTAGGAATGAATTTTGATTTAGTTATAAAGAGAAATTTGAAAAATATAACAAAAATTTCTTTTTGGGAATGTGCCCAAACACTTTCACTATGCCTCAGTATCTTTATATGGATTCTAGAAAACATTTAAAGAAATATATAACCTTAATAAATGAGCTTCAAAGTCTTGAAATTTGAATTTATTTATAAGTCAAAACAATAGTAATCTAGATTAATCCTGATATTTTCATTATTTAACATCGTACAAATGAATTTTTATAAAGGAAGAAGTGAATTTGGAAGCATACATACAATGATTATATCATAAAATACTCTACCTGAGTATTTAAATACCATAATTTCTTAGGAATGTTTCCTTTATGGTTTTATTTTTTTGATATATTCCAAATAAACCAATTGATATGATTTCAGTGATTTGATATAGGAATGAGTTGATCAAAAGTTTCATTGAATTCATTTGAATTAATTAAGAAAAAATTGTCCTGGTGTTGATTCATGTTTGGGTGATCAAGACCATGTATTAGGATTCACACATATAGAGATTCACATAAGTGATTCCACTATAGATCCATCACATAAATGGATTCTCAATAGGATCGTTTATATAAGGGTGACCAAGTAAGTTTCTCACACTGTGTATGTAGATTTATATATGGGGTTTCACACTGTGTATCTATTTAGAACGATCCACACCATATATGGGGATCCACATGAGGGTGGAGTTTTGTATATGGGTAATGTTACCACATAAAGGGATCCAGACCGGACACTGACATAATAGGATCCACTTAATATGATTCAATAATCTGAATATAAAATCAAAAGGGATGTTTCCAAAACCATTATTTCATGTTAAAAAAACCATGAAACTCAAAGGATCCATGACACAAGACTATTTTTGGAAATAATAAATGAGAGAGATATGCATAATATCATCATATATATATATATCAATTCCAAATCAGAATATTTGAAATTCATAATTTGTTATAAAAATATAGGTTTAAATATGATGTTTTACGTGACAAAATTTATTTATCAAAACATAAAAATATATTATGATTCTACCGAATTTAATTTAAGGAGATTATCTTCATGATTAAAGTCCTAATATGAAATATTAATGAGTTTTGAGTAATAAAAATGATGTTGAAATTAAGAATATTAAATTATTCAAATGTAGAAATTTGTTATGAAGATGCAGGTGTTGTGATTTGAGTTTCCCATATCACAGTGAGATGTGATTCAAGTTGAATGAAGATGAAGGGAAGTGAAATTACATTTTATTTTTTTATGATAATTATGAATTTTTATCACATTTATTGTTGAATTTATTCTTTCCTCAAGAATATTGAATAGATAGTGAGCTATAGTCTATAATGTTATGATCCAAGGCACATGATAAGTTATAGATATTTTTATATAACTTGGAAGAGCGAAATAAATATATATATCAAAGGAATTATTTTGAAAAGTATGAGTTTGATGCATTTTGTGAAAGTATCAAAGAAGATCTACTACAGTTGATATAAATACATTAAATAAAGGTGAAAAGGTACTCTTGTAATTTATCATCACATGGTCATTTGATCTAAATGGAATATGTGTGAACATTGGAGACACATACATATAGAAATGTAGTGAAAATGAAAATTTAGTATCATGGAACCCTGATGTGATGAAGATTTTATGTATTCTCAATATTGAAAATATAATTATTGTGAAATAAATATAAAAGATAAAATTAATAATAGTGAAACATGTGAACTGTTATATGTGAACTGAGATTAAATTAAAGATCTAGATGATGAAAAAAAAAAGATTATGTGGATCTTGTGCAGAGGAAGAATCATTTTTCGGTATCAAAGAAAAAGGAAAAAGAATTGCATACATCATCTAACATTTTCCAATATTGATAATAATAACTAGGGATAGATTGAACTATCTATTCTTGCGTATTATCTGGGTTTCTCAAATTTCATATATTGACGAGATTATCGATTCGTGAAGATCACATGAGATCAAGATTGAGTTGAGAACGCTGGGCTGGAAGATTCTAAATAAGATCCATGAAATAGAGATGCATGAAAGGACTAAGTTGAAAGTGGTTTATCAAATCATCATAAGGTAGTCAAAGTATTTGTTAAGAATAAGGATATATAATCATGTTAAAGTATTGATATAATAAGATGATTGGAGATCTAGTTCAAAAAAAAAAAAGAAAGAAACACTTGTATTTTCATGATAAGAAGTTTTATAACTAATGATACTCTAGGTATGCAAGGATATCACTATGTGACTCTATGGCAGTGTTGGGAAATAGATATATTATAATTACTATGAAAAAAATTTTAGTGTTTAAATGACTAAATTAATAAAACTAGTCTATATATTCACTAGATTTTATATTGGATAAGTGAATTTTTGATTAGGGTGAACAACCAATCACGATATGGAATACGTTTCCAAAATCAAGAAAAAATATTTTAAAATTTCCATGTGTAATCCTTTACTTAATTTCTAACATTGAATGTGGTGTATGTGATCATTAAATACTAAAAAATACAGTATTATCTAAAAAAATAATAGTGGTATGAATTGGGGGGGGGGGTAAATAGTTAAAATATATAATTTAATTTTATAAAAATAGATGACACTAGATTCACCACCCACTGTGGTTTCTACCCCGATCCTAAGGGGTATTTCAATTGGTATAAGTGCATATTTTTTATCTTATTGGATATGATTTTTCCTTCCCTGGTATTTCTACATTAAAAAAACTAAGTTCATATTTAATGTGTTGGATGAATAGTCTTATATGGATGAAATAACATATACTTATATTGCTACTGAAATAGAGATCTCATCCATGATTTTAGAAAATAGTCAAATGAGATAAGGAAAATAAACTAAGTAATAACACAAATCTGGAAGAATTAAAACCTTAAAATGAAGGTAGTTAGAATGTTAAGTGTTTATTAGTTACATTTTGATGATTATTATTTACTAACGAAGAAATTTTTTGTTTTATTTAATATAAAGAAAAGTTTTGTGGTAAATTATTTAGTGCTTTTTTTCTCAAGTGAAGGATTATCTTCAAATAGTCCCCATTTAAGTGGATGGATACATGCTTTCTCATATTATGTGACTATGAGGTAAAACATAATTTCTAAAATAAGAAACTAATTCTATGAAAGATGTATTAGATCAAAATTTTGGAATTTATAACACTCTCACAAAAATTATGAAAGAAAAAGGTAGAATCTACCAAACATTATAGTGAAAAAATTTCTCAGATTTATGAAGAACAATAAAGAGTCGTATGTGAGAAGAAAGTTTTCAGAAATGTTATTATTAAAGTTTTCCATGTATTATACAATCTACAAAAAGTTTATATGTGTGTTAGGGATACATTATTAGAGGAAAAAGACATGAAATTAAGAAAACATGATAATTATTTAAAATAAAGTGGAAAGTGTCATGAGGAACAAATTCAGAAGATGAAGTTTACACGAGATATAATGTTAAGATCTGCTGAAGATTAAAAGAACTACCACAACCTCAAATGTCATGAGTTGAAATAAAACCGATAAACATGGATTAAACACAAGAATAATAATTTAAATTGTTTTGATGAAATATTCCACCACACAAGCTTTTGATAAGAGTATTTCATCTATTAATGGTCAAAGTGGTGGTAAGGATATAATGATATACTGTTGAGATCCATCAACTACACACTCATATAAAATATTATTTTTCTATCTAGTTAATACTAGTTGTTATGATTCTATTTTTAATATTAGTATAGAAGTACATTCAAAATACAGATATATGTAGATGAAATATAATCCTAAGAACCCCCATTACATCAAGTGTGTGAATGTAAGAGTGTACAAGAAGAACAATTTCCCAAATGGAGCCTTTAAATTTGATGTTCAACCCAAAAATCATAATGTTCAAAACCTGGAATATCTTGATATAGTACTACTAAATAAAAAAGGAAAATATTTGTTTCAAAATACTAGTGATATTTTTATTTTGTAAATGAGGACATTGAATGATAAAATAATATTTGAACCTATAATGTTTTGAGAAGGTTTGACATGAGGAGGAGTATTACTAGAACAAAGATAAAACTTATGAGTCTAATATAGTTTTTAAATATGAAGAAAAATCTATTATTTAATAACATATTTTAGTGGTTGGAATTTTTTTTGAAGGTTACAATAATTATGATCATTATTATAAAGTGTGCTGGTATATACCAGATGAATTCAACACATATGATGATGAAAATAAGAGAATATGATAGAGGTTGAAGTGAAAGAAAACGAAAATATATTATGCATAGGGAAACACAAAATAGAATAATGATGAGATATGTACACTAAAAAATAATTTTGGGGAGGATGTCAAACCAAAATAAAGAAGATATTTCTACTGTGATAGGAAAGGAAAAATTACAAACTATTTCAAGATGGTGATAAACATCATGAAATCAGGGAGAAATATTTAAACAAAATGGAAATCCATATTATAGAGATATAGTAATATAGTATTAGTGGATTACACACCTAGAGAAGTTTCAATGGAGTTTTAAAAAAGGATATCTTTTATCTGATTAAAGTGCATGTGAAAGGTAAAAGAAGGCATGAAACACAATTATAAAGTGTATGAAATGGCTTCCTAGTAAAATGATTTTGGAAAAATATAAGGGGAATCAATCAACTAACCTAATATCATAAAGGTTTCTTTAAAGAGGGAGTTAATATAAAAGGATAAGACAAACAACATTAAAATGGAATTCCAAATAATATAGCCAGCCCAGTTTAAACATGTTATAAAAAATTGAACAAGACAAAAACAATTAAAGTGTATTGAATTCTAAAGTAGAAAGACATATTCTAGTTAAAAAAGAATGTTGAAATAATAATGTAATCAATAATTCTTAAGGATGTTCAGATCTAGTAACCTAAATAAAATACAATCATAAAGATGTTCAAACACTTTATAATTCTAAAGAAATTAATTACTGGGTTGGGAAAGATGTCTTAGCCCTACTTCTATAACTGAAGATTTTATGATGAACCACTTTACTCCAAAATTGGGTTTTCTATGTATCCAAAAATATGGAATTAAAGGTGAATCATTAAAATATAAATCATTATGTATGTTATAATCCTTATATATATAGATAAATCCATCCATCATAGACAAATTCCAAAATGGTATAAAATATTTATAGGTATCATACATTAACTGGTGTCAATAATTTGTAGATATTATTTCTAGAAGAAAACTTCCATAGAGAGGTGTCATTGAGGTAATCTCTTGTGGGGGAGTGTATAAGATGAATAATGAAAGATATTTGTTTATTTCTGATTAAATATTGAAATATAAACAACATTGAAGGAAACTGAATCTTGAGGCATGATGATCAATTTCCCATGTCTATTTTTGATTATAAAAAATATGGTTATAAGAATGATTGGTTGTTAAACTCGTAAGATAAATTTGAACTGAGTAGGGGGAAATAACATAACTTTCACTTGAGTTTTTTTGATAACTTTGTTCAACATAAAGGAAAGTTTCTAAAATAACCTTGAAAATATACTTATAAAACCCGAAATAAATGAGATTCAGTTGGTATCACATGGAGGTCTGAATATGGAAAACATAATTGTCTTGACTTTTCACTCTTGTTTTCGATATCAAGCATGAATAAGTTTACATAGTGTTAAATTTTTGATGTTTTTTTACTAAGAGATATGTGGTTCCATGATTCATTCATGGAATGAACCTAGTACAATGGAAGTTATAAAAGATAAGAATATGAGGTTGTTTAGATAAGACCCTAAATTATCCTTTGACATTTATTGTTAACAAGGGATATTAAAGCAACATTGATATGGTAGTAAAAATGGAATTGAAAACAAATTCAAAAGGCGATATTGAAGTAAAAATATGGACTTGGTAAGATGATGATGTATTTTTTTAATTAGAAATGTGGGAGTAAATATGTGGTATGTTTAATGGGTTATGGAGTGAGAATTCTGACACAAAAGGAAAGGTTTGACCTATTATTACTTGGTAAAGGGATTAAGTTTTTATTGATGATATATTTGGTTGAAAATATTTAAGCAACATCCCTAAAAATTGATGATTATAGAGTTATTCCTCAAGTAAAATAAGTGATAAATTTGGATAAGTACTATCTATAAAATTGGAAAATGTTGAGTGAATAAATTGGAACTTTAACCTCTATGGATGCTAGAAAACATGTAAAACTATATTTAAAATCAATAAAATTGGTTTAAAGACATGAGGGGAGAAATATAAATTGTTGGATATATGAACCTAAAATTACATAGTGAGAATTATATTGTTTTTATTGTTTAACATCTTGTGAATGAGATTTTATGAATAATAAAGTGAATCTGGAAGCATAGACACAAAGGTAATATCAAGAAACATTCTACTTGAGTATTTAAATTCTGATAGATCTTAGTAATTGTGCTAATTTGTATTGATAAAGATTCATAAATTACCATGATTCATTTAATATTAATTGAGTGTTTTGATATAGGTTTTCAGTTGATCTAAAGTGTACGGAAACACATTTTAATGAAATATGAAATGTTATCATGTTTCAGATTCATGTGAGCATGATAAAGACCACGTTCGGGGGTTCACACATATGGTGATTCACATAAATGAATTCGCAGTATATCCATTATGTTAAGGGATTCATAGAAGGTGCATCGATGATAGGGTGAACACATATGATAATAGCACTATATATACAGATCTATATAAGGGGATCTAAAATTTGACTCTATATAAGAGGATCCACACCATGTATGAGTATCTAATTGAGGGCAGAGTTTAGTGTAGGGGTTATGTGGCCATGTAAACGTATCCACTTATTTCACCAATGTGAAGGGATAAAAAATATGTTATTTATTTATTTATGGTGATCCAATATTGGAGATCCACATAAGGATAATCAAATCTTTATGCACTAGTTATGAAATCTAGAAATTATAGAAATAATATTTTGAAGATAAAATCAAAAGAGATGATATTAAAACCATTATTTCATGTTAAAAACATAATGAAGATCAAATGATCTAAAATATCATCCTATTTTTATAAATTTGAAATTTTAAAATGATATAGACAGTGGTTTTCCTATATCTCATAATTTTAAAAAAGAATATTTCAAATTCAGCATTTTTGAACAAAATGAAAATCTAAATCTATTGATTCCCGCACTCAACTCCATCAATGAAATCATCATAAAAAGGTTTTGAAAATATCTCATTGAATTTTAGGATATTATATTCTGGTTGAGAATTAGAATATCAAAGATGAATGAGTTTTTAGAAATATAAATAATGCTGAACTAGATAATTCGAGATTACTCAAATCATGAAATTTTGTTTGAAGATTCAAGTTGCATAGTTCAATTTTAAAATATCGCAGTGATACGTGATTCATGTTATATAGAGATGAATATAAGTGAAATGTGATGATATTTTGTGTTTAAAGATTCATCCTGATGCTTTACTATATTTATTATTGAATTTATTCATGTCGCATGTAGGTTGAAGAGATAGTAAACTCTAGTTGAGAAAGTGGTGCAAAACGTTTCTAGTGATGTACTATATATTTTTATATAGATTTTAAGTGTGAATTAAATATATATTTCCATGGAAGTGTTTTGTGAAGATCCATTTTGAATCATTCTATAGAAGTATCAATTAAGATCGTCTAATGTCGAGATAAAAATGATAAATAAAAAGGAAAGTACACTCCTGAAATTTTACATAAGATAAACATTTGATCCAAATGGAGTATATGAGAATATCGAAGACACCATGATATAGAAAAATCTAAAAAATATGATATAGAATCATAACACCATGATTTGAATGAGATTTTATATATTTTAAATATGTGAAAAATATATTTACTATGATCTACTTATAAAATGAGAAAGAATGAGAGTGAAACCTTTGAAGAAAGAATTATGAACTAAGAGAATATAAAATCTCTCAATAAAAAAATATGATAATGATATTATGATGAGGAAGATTCATCATCCGAGTATTGAAGAAATAGTAAGGTGATGACCCCATGACATCCACCGTTGTAGAAACATGAGAAAAAGAACCAAGGTGAGGTCAAGAATTCTAGGCTTATGTATGATTTTGGTGTTGATCCTTTCTAATATAAAGGATCATTTGGATCTATAAAGATCATATAATCTTAATATTGAGTTGCAAAAAGGTGAGAATACTCTGATGAAGTTTCGTGAAGCTTATATGTATGTAGATACTGACTTGTAAGGGTGTTATTAGACCATTATAAGGTAATAATTGACTTTATTATGATGAAGGATATTAAATCATATTGATGCAGTAGAATCTTGATTTTATTGGATATCAACTTGAATGGAATAAAAATGAAACAATTATATATATATATGTATATATATACAAGGTGGGATGCTATGGAATTAGTGAGACTCTTGTAATGCAAGGATATCATAGTGTGACTCTATGATCCTGGTAGGAATCTATATATATTATAATAAATATGATAAGTAGTGGAAGTGTGTGAATCATTATGAGTTTTGTAAGACTCATTGTATTCACTTGAATTAATAGTGGATAAGAGAAAATGTGATTAGGGAGAAAAAATTAATTAAAAAGTGAGGCTCCCACGTCGGGGATGAACATTATAAATATAATTGATGCCATCATTTACTTAATTTACTATATTTCATGTGGTCTATATCATTAATAAAAACGATGTTTATCCACTATTATCCTAACAGAAATTAATGTTACAAACTCTAATGGTGTAAATACTTAAAAAGATAAATTATAATTTAGTAAAAATAGACAACACCTGTTCCAACCCCTCTTAGGTGTTTTACCCATTCCAAAGTGTCATATAGTTAATGTATATATCTCTCAGTGATATCAATATTAGTGGAAAAAATTCAACCATTCCAACCACAATCATATCATACCCAATAATATCTCTATATTTTCATCTGTGATAGGTATATTCTTCAAAATTCTAAAATTTTCTAAAAAAAACTTCTAATAAAAAATTTGGATCATCCCTATATCACTTTTGTGTTATAGAGGAAACCAATCCTTCTTAAATTTCGTGAAAATAAATTAAATCCATTTCTATATGATCATTTTATAATTGGTTTAAAAGAATAATATTTTAGGTAAAGAACACATCCTTTACTATTATGATATAAACTTTTCTTTAATAATGTTTTTGATTAATATTAATAAGAATGAACCAAAATAATTTTATCTTTATTGGTATCCACCAGTTATGTGAATATACAACTCTTGGAGAAGGATCCCTTAAAACTCCACGATATATTAATATGCTAGGATTAAATGAGAAGGAGTGAATCAATCTAAAATATGAGGTGAATTCAATAGAAATAATACTTCTCCTTTTAGGAAGGAAGAAAATGGAAATAGTGGGTGGGGGTGGATTTAACGTATAAAATTTAAAATGAAAAGAAATAATTCAAATATGAAATTGAGTGATAAATAAAAATAATCTAAGAAAACAAAATGGAATTGAAAATCATTTTAAAACACAAAAGAATGAGTATAGGAAAACGAAATATAAAATAATTAAAATATTTTTTTTAGGAATTAATAGTTTATGTGATTGAAATTATTAAATATTAATTTATTAATATAACAAAAGTATTTAAGATTTAAATTATGAAGAATTTAAATAAAATATATAGAACACAATTTATTAAGTATGTTTCGTAATTTCTCAATTGTGAGGACCTACGTCTCCCACCCTAATTACTTTAGTATTTATGAATATATATATAGACCGTGAATTTAGGGGTATCTAAGAAACCCAAAAAAAACACAAACCCTTTGATTTAGTGTCAGTTAAGAATCCTGTTAAAGAACTTCGTTTTAACGCTTTGACAAAAACTCAAAGAGAAAGATCTTTATTTTAACAATATTCTAAAAACTGAGAAATATTGATAAAAAGAAAAGAATTTTTTAAGTGAAAATCCTTTTAATAAAATCATTTAATTCTATAGGAATTTAGAGTTTATTTAATTGAGAGAATGATAATGAGACAAAATTGAGTTAAAGAAATATAAATAAAAAAATATACTTCCAATGGAAGAAAAAAGGAAGAAATTTTTAGGTGATGATCATTTTCATTTTATATATACCATTATTATTAACAATTATGCTATTCCAAGCCTCCCATAGGTTGTATTTATAGGCTATATGGGTTCAAGGTTTGACTTTGAGGAATAATGGGGTCAAAGTATCCATTTAATACCTCCATAAATACATACATTTATTAGTTGAATCGACACCACAACTAGTTGTCCAATGACACAGACTAGCCAATTGGGTTTCTATATCCTTTCAATTTTTGGTAGAGTTCACGTATGAAACTAAGTATCTAGTGAGCTACCTGGTTTTCAGATTATTCTTCCCAATACCACTGAGTGGACGATGAGCTCCACTAGGTATACAGGGAGATTGATGCTACTAGGGTCCCTCTATATAATTCCTTAATGTGATCATTGACACTCCACTAGGTTACCAGTGGTGAAATACTATTTGACACCCTAATCTAGTCTTTTTTATTCTATTTAAATCCTTTTTTCCATTAACAATCTATCTTCACTCTAAAAGAAAAAATCTAAAATATAATGAAACATCATGGTAATAACACTAAAATATGTTTTTGAACATTAAAAAATAAAATAGAGTGAGGTATAACAATATCCCCATTATTGATGATCATAAAAAATTTTAATATACCAAAGAAGATGTCAAAATGAGTTTCCACATTTCATAATGAAATTCAAATGATATGACAAAGTCATTTTTAATACTCAAGAGATTAAAGAATGGATTTCAAAAATTATTGATCTCAATATAAGTTAAAAATAAATTTTATTTAGAATAGATTTAAAATAATAAATAAAAATTTAAACCCATAAAGAATATTTAGTTGAAATTAATTATGTAAATAATAATATATGAAAACTATAAATATCAAAATGATTCTTTAAAAATTAAAGGCTTTCAATTTTCTAAAATAGAAAAAACTGTGAAAATTTCAAAGTATGAATTTTTTTTGATACTTTAAATAAATTTATGAACTTTGGAGAACAAAATATGTTTTAAAAAAAGAAAAATTGAAATAAAATTTTTATTTTTTAAAATATGATCAAGATGGAAGTATGCTGTCTCCTCTAGGAACATTTCCAAATTAACAAGATAAGCCCCCCTTTATTAGTGCATTAAAAAATATAAGGATTCATAAAATAATGAAATTATAGAAATAAATAAAAATATATAATATATTTAAAATTAATGAAGTATTTTTTAAATAAAAATTTTAAATATAAAACCATTTTTTAAAAAAACATAAAAGATAATTTGTAATTATTTCTTTACATTACAAATTATAATCAATTATTACGTATGAGAAAGTTATTGTGAATAATCTAGATAATATTCACCATGTTTATCAAATGAGGTGTTTAGTAAAGGCCCACTACTCGTACCCATGGTGAATTTCAAATTAAAAATGAAACCAAACCTTTTTTAGGTTAATTACTCTAGATGATTCTGTAGTAGAACCATATCTAGTTATATGTATCCATAAACGAATTTAATTACTCAGAATAATATTCTCACTTAATTTACTAATATTAATGGTTATAAAGTTGGAAAAAAGTATCATTTTCAAAAATAATTTTTTTAATAGATTAACATTTTTAAAAAATATGAAACAACTCAATATTTCCAAATTTAATAAATAAGTGTCACAAGTGTACCATACATAACTCACCCTTAATATATTAAAAATGACATAAATGAAGGAAATTTGAAAGATATCATTCAATTGTGGATTCGTTTTATTGAACTCTGGTGAGATATCACCTTTTTAGAAGTGGTCTCTCCTAATGTTGTGTCTATGGTCAATTTTTTTTATATGAGGGTAGTAAATTGGAATTCTAGAAATACCAACGTCACAAGTGTTTTCAAAATTAAACAAGGAATGATTTTAATTTAGCACATAATTTAAGATAGTGTGTTTTATCCAAATAATTTAGGTGCAAAAAATCACCATAACTGTTTATTTTGATTTGACCATAGAAAGTGTAACAAATTTTCTTTACTACAACAAGAGATATTTTATTTTCCAATTATTTGTAAATTTCTACTTGTAATCTTTCTATATAATTTGAATCCTCCAAAATCAATATTAGAAAAACTTTCATGTTTAGTAGAAGTGAATTTGGATAAAATAAACCTTGATTTTTAAAAAATTTTAAATCTCCAAAATATTTTATGAGATTTCAAATGTTATTATTTTTATTTTGATTGAAAATAATCATAGAGGTATACACTAAACACGATATTTGGCTAGGTCGAAATAAGGAAAATAAGGCTCCCAATTATATCTCTATAAATATTTTTGACAACTAGTTTACCCGCTCCATCCAATATTATCATGATATAAATAATTATATGTGTGCTTATTTCCATTAAATTATCCGTCCCAAAATTGTTTAGAAGTACATTAGTATATTTACTTTTACTTTTAATAATTGCATTATTTTTTTAGAAATTTTAAAACAAGGAAAAAACTTATATTCACCCATAAAAATCATTTCTAGATCTTTTCTCATTAAATAAAAAATAATAATTAAAAAGAAATTATTTATAAGAATCAAAAATAACATCATAGAAATAAATTTATGCCATTACTAAATCAATTTAAATATATTTTTAAAACAATGTTTAATTTAATTATTCTATTTTAAAATATATTTTGTTAAATAAATTCAGTTAATCATTCATAATAATTATGAGGGGATTATTTAAAACCATAAATTTCCTTGGTTAAAAAAAAGGAAATAATTTATAAATTTTTAATCTTCAGAATTAAGAGTCTATTAAATTGGAACGTTTCTGAAAATAAAAACATTAAAAATATATATTTTAACAATAATTTGAAAATAATAAAATAAAAATGATTAGAAAATTAAAATAATATTCTAACGGATTCATGTATAGTGTCAGGTGAAAAGGTCTCACCATAATCAATTCATTATTCTTGATTATTGACTTTATATATGATTCTATATTTTTAAGGAGTGGTTTTAACTTGTTCATCTAGTTTATTTCTAAAAACACTTTTTGTACCAAAAATGGGATGATCATCGACTGTATCTAATAAGAGTCCAAAAGTTATACCTTATGAATTTTTTCTATTCCTATTGAATTACAAGTACTCAAATTTTATCCTTAATTTAATAATAATATTTTTTGGTTCTCGATGTGAATGAAAACCAAGATGTTCAACCTCATTTAAAACCAACCTTCTAGTATGAGTACCATCTTGAAAATAGCTGATAACCTTTTCCAAGGTATGGTCTTCAGATTTTAGTAATTCCTTGGGTAAAGCGATATATAATGGATTATATAAAGAATCAATTTCTTTAGAAGAAAGTGGATAATTTAAGGTCAAATTTTCTAGTTCATCTTAAGAACAATCAATTTTTGGATGATTTTTAAACCAAATATCACAAAATTTGACATGAATTGATTCTTCTAGGGTTACAGTCATTTTATTAAAGAATCAGTATGCTTTACTTGAGTTTGAGTCTCCATGAAAAAAACATTATTTGAATTTGGGGTCAAACATTCTTAGGTTTTATTTGGTGTAAATAATATATCCATTATATTCAGACACTTTAAAAATACCAAATTTTGGAATTTTGTTTTTCTAATGATCAAAGGGGGTATTTTAAAGAAAGGGAATTTAAAAACATAGTAAAAGGTATTATATGGGCGATTAATTACCTCAAAACAAAAATATTGAGGGAGTTTTATGTTTATTTAATAGAGTTATTGAAATTTCTTAGAGAGTTTGATTCTATCCAGCAATAATACCATTTTGTCGTTGATTCTTCAGAGCATAAAAAATGATTATAACCTTATGAAGTACAAAGATAATCAAAATATTAATTATCAAAATCTCTCAATGATTACTCTAAATTTACTTTAAATTATATCGTTTTTCATTTTCAACCTTATTGTAATATTTAATAAGGTATTTACCCGCCTCATTTTTATAAGAAAAGAAATGGAACCATGTAAATTTTTTATAATCATCTATAATTACACAAAGTGTAATATTTACCTCCTATATTTGTAACTTGGGTTACTTTAAAAAGATAAATATGAATAAGATCAAGGTACTTATTGTTGGATACATCAATTTTATAATTAAAAGATGTTTTTTATCGAGTTGGAAAGGTTCACCAATAATGCTATTTTTGAAATGAAATTTTGGTAAATACCATACTAGTTGATTTTAGATAATTTTAAAATTTTGTAAATTTTTTTTATGACTAAGGTGACTATGAAACATCTATGAATCACTCTCTTGGGAACTTAAAAAATTAAGATTTTGGATTTAATGATATTTTAAATCAATTACAAAAACATTTTTAATATGAGATGTTGAAAATAAAAGTTCTCATTAGGAATAGAAAACACTATAAAAATCACTTTCAAAATATTCCTTAAAACCATTATGTCATAATTGATGAATAATTAAAATATTATGTTTCATAAATTTAATATAAAAACATATTTAATAATAGAATTATTTTAAAAAATGGAACACATATTGATGATCTTACTCCATGAATTATCTCAAAAAGGGATGTGGCCTCCATCAATCTTTTAAAGATGATTGAACATGGAATATCCACTACAAATATTTCATTAGCATGCACTATCCATGTACCACATATATCTTTGTAGTTTTATCTTGATATAATTTTGAAGCCATGATACTAAAGATTTTTGTCACACCCCGGCTAACGAGGCCTAAGCTATGACTACCCTAAGCCCACCTCCAATAGGTGAGGGGTTGTAGACTAGCACCGAGTAGACATATCACACAAATGGGAGACCTTTTCCTAAAATACATGTAAACACATACATATATATGGTCCCATAAAATTATGAAATGTAAAACTAATTATAACCATATAATCCCAAACTACAAAATATGAGGAACAATCCTTGACCTTGGTTAGTTCATCACCATTCAATTGTTGAAAGATTAGTTGAGATAAGTGGGAAATAAACAAAAAAATAATTCAATACACTATATATAAATCTATCGCTGATGGGAGATTCAATTCTTGTTCATGGAATTTATTCGCATTCAATCAGGATAAATAATAGGAAGGAATCACACAAATAAAACATCATACCTAGAGTTTGGATCTATTCCTAATGAAAAATGGTCCCTGGTTTCCATCTTTGGCGAGATCCATGGATTCTGATAGCACAATGATCCTTGATCATAATCTGATCTATTTTCAACCTCCAATATCTCATCTAATTTTTTCCACCATAGAGATTTTCTTCATAAAAGTAAAAAAAACTACCCAAAAAGATGAGTTAACTGAGCTTTCATCTAGGTATCCCACTCCCAAGTGCCCTTATGAAGATTCTTATGCAACCATTAGACATTCACTAGGGGAATTGATGAAACACAATGGGTCATCTCTTTCCAATCCTTGATATCCACCGGGTACTCATCCAAGGTAGCCTTATCCTCTATTTCTAGCTCGCACCAATCGATAACATGTAACGATTCATCCACACACCTCCTCAGATATGAAATGTAGAAGATGTCACATACCTAGTCTAACTATAGTGGAAGATCTTAATGTTGTACCCCATTAAAAACTCTAAGTATTATCTAAAAAGGTCCATTTAATTTTAGTTATAGCTTGCCTCTATGACGAAATTTTCACAATCCACATTGAGGTGAGAGCTTCAGGAACAGATGGTCTCTATACTCAAACTCCAAGGGAATCTATCTTTGGTACTCATATGACCTCTAACCACTCTATATAGTCCTCACCCACTCTGGGGTGATATTCGCATTCTCTATAGTATCATGCACCAACTCTGGGCCAATCATTCCGGACTCAATTAAACCATTCAAACAAAGTGGTGACCTGTTGGGTCAGCCAAAAAATTCCTCAAATGGTTCCATACCAATTGTGGAATGGTATCTGTTTCTATATGAAAACTCTACAAAGTGTACCTGATCCTCCTAACTATAAACAAAGTTTATCATGAAATCCCACTGCATATCCTTCAAGACTTGAATGGTCTGCTCAGTCTAGTGATCATTCTAGGGGTGAAATTCTATGCTTGAATGCAACTAATTCCTAAAGGTATCCTGCAATCCTCTATATAATCATCATGTGAAGAAAGCATGATGGTCTGTAATGACCTTCTAGGGAACTCGGTGGAGATAGAAAATCTTCTGAATGTATAAGAATCCTAAGCTACCTACCAAACTACCCGCTTGAATGGCTAGGATATGGGATGAATTGGTGAGTCGGTCTATGATCCAGATGGAATAATTTCCTTTGGAAGTAAATAGTAAAACCATCACAAATTCCATGGACCTCCCATACCACTTCCACTTTGGTTCCTTATCATGTTGAGCTAACCCTAACGAAACCTGGTGCTCAGCCTTCAATTGCTAACAAGTGAGGCATCAAGAGAAAAACTCTACAAAAAACTCTCTATTTTTTTCCACTAAAATAGATGTCTAAGGTCTTGGTACAACATTATCAGTTATGGATGTACATCTAAGGGTGATGTATGAAACTCCCTCAAAACCTCATTCTGTAACTTCATTGGTACTATCATCCATCATCTAAAAAGAATAATGTTCTCCCCACATTTATAAAATCCATCAAGATCACATCCAGTGGATATCTATGTACATAAGGTCTCACAGTTGGTATGTCCATGTTGATAATCCTTAACTCTATATAGGAGAGATATAGTAACAACCATTGAATTTAGGTAAGATACACTGTAACATCCCAGGTAAATGAAGAATTAGACATATTTCATATTAATTAATATTAGTGAATTAAATATTAAATTTACTTTAATGGTTTTTCTATGTTCGATAGTGTACCTGATACGCAACAACACGTTTCTTTGAAATCTTATGTTACACACTAATAATATAATATTATTATTTTAAATGGTAGTTAACTCCTAGTCGTTGTATTGGTGGTAATGAATGAAACTAACTACAATATTATTATAAATGTTTGTTAAATGTATTTACATTTATCCAATAAAAATATAGAGGCTTAAAATATGAATGAATCTAATTTTAAGGATACTTTACATTAAAAGGCTGATTTACCGCCTTTTAATGGAGAACAATATTTAATTATAGATTTGGTCACTTTAATACATTCTATATGACCATATAAAATCCTTCTTTAGAATGGGGACATTAAAATTTACTTTGTGTAAAATTTTGGAATTTTTCCGATAAAGTTCATTTTTTAATGAATAGTGAAAATATGGTATTTTATTTCGAAAGTGACTTTTAATCTAATTGAATTATATGGTTAGATTATGTTTTTGATTAGTTTTAGAGTTAAATTAAAATATATTTTTACCATTTAATCCAGTTTTGGTCATTGGAATTAATTTCACTATGAATTTGGACATAAACAAGTATCAATCTTTCGATAGTTACTGTTTCTTAAAAACACACTATTTGTTTTAACAACGGGAATTAATTTTAAAATTAATTAATTCCACTTATATGTTTTGAATTTGAAAAATAGACATCAATTTTGAATTGGGAATATCAAATAATGCTTAGGCTGTTTTTTTGGTATTTTTCCGAAAAACTTCAATTTTTGATGAATAGTGAAACCACTTGGTGGAAGTTAAAAAAACTGACTTTTTCATTTAAATGAAATTTGACCACTTCTTTGAATTGAATTTCTAAAATTAGACAGACATGGTTGTTATCAAGATGTAAAATGTGGTTCAATAAGATGAAAATAATTTTTGGTGAATAGTAACTTTTGACTTTTATTTACTGCGATTAAAGGTAAATAGGGCAATTCAAGGTAAAAAGAATATTATAATAATTACAAATTACCTTAACACTTGTAAAAACAATATTGGTTGAGTAATTTACGACCATGGGTATCTTTTGATTGATTTTGAGACCCCATTGAGCCACTTGGGAGTCATAATGACAATTTATATTAATTAACTTAAAGTAATGGAAAATATGACAAAAGAAAATATATTTTATTAAATTAATTTTTATAAGGGGTTATATAAATCATATTTTTGCCTATAAATATTCATTAAAAATCTAAAAATATTTCCTACATGATAGTATTTTTAATAATTTTTAGACATTAAATAAATTATATTATTTATGACACAATAATGACGCAGTATTTACCTCATTAATAAATGATTTAAATAAATAAAATTATAACTATTAAATTATAATCCAAAACATGCCCAATTATTATTTTATGATTTTATTTCAAATATGAGTCATCTTATATTCTACCTTAATGATTTTTGAAACTTTATAAACCGAATATCATTATATTATAAAATAATATTTTCACACTTTCCTAAAGAGCCCATCCTCTCCCTTATAAAAGGAGACCACTTATAACCAATTCCTCACACCTATCAAGCCATTTTTTCACATCCAACCTCTACCCAATTATGCTCCCTACATCCCTCTCCTTCTCCTAGAAGCCTTACCTTAGGTAGAAGGCACTTCAAGAAGTCCTTTGGTTCAAACCAAAGGGAGTTACCCAAATTAAAG
Organism: Viscum album; assembly: GCA_963277665.1. NCBI lineage: Eukaryota > Viridiplantae > Streptophyta > Magnoliopsida > Santalales > Viscaceae > Viscum > Viscum album. The sequence continues at coordinate 714,406,869 of OY728128.1, read as the reverse complement.
GTAACTGTTTCTCTTAAATTGTTTTCTTTTATTTTACTTCTACAACCCCTAAACTCTTTTTATTCCATTATTTTGTAACAAAAACAGTATAATAAATATACTAGGATGTTTTTATGTGGAGTATTATAACTACACATACACACACCTATATCTAATGGATGAAGAACATAATGTTTCAGTGGATGACAAACTAAGGCCCCACGAAACGATGCTTGTTCAATTACATATTACCACCTCTCATGGTGGCCATTATGATGGAATGTATTTATATATGATATATATTATGTTTATTATTTCCTTATGCTTCTTTACCTCCCATTTATATCATTCCTTTATGGTTACCATAGTGGGTAAATATGATAATCTCATTTGAGGAAGTGTGGACTATCGCCCTCTCAAAGTGATTTGACTCGTTAATGCCTTATGTGGGATGTATAAAGGATGGATTTAATGATATTATATATGATATTATACTGGAATTATAATATACCTATGTATCATTATGTTTTATTTACACTAAAATAAGAAATAGAAATGAAAGTAGCGTTCATGCGTACGTACGGCTTACCGTCTCCATGAACGGTGCATTTAATTTCTTATCTCTAAATGTTACATACTATTATAAAAACATGTATATACTGGATATATATGATATATAAGATATCAAAATCATGAATATCATTCTGGATATAATGAACCATTGACCACATGAACAACATGAAATTATAAGAAGACCATTTTTGACTCAAGTACCCAATATCGACTAAACGAACATTATTAACTTAAATGATTACATAATTTTTATAACATGGTAATAAGTGATATAAAAGGAATAATAAAATTGAAAAATGTTATTAAGAAAGTAGAAATTAACTGTAGTTTATTATTCAGGAGATTAAAGAACGATCGAGTCAAGTCGGACACAAGGTAGGGGACTTTGTCTCAATCTCCTTTCATTGTGGAATTTTTAGTTTTATACACGACTTTATTTTATACGGTGTATAAGCCCCTTTGAATTCTCATTTTATTCAAAGGGAATATTTTTATATGAAGCGTTTTACTAAACAACAAAAAGGAATGTTTTTTACGTAAGTGGTGACAACGACCTTTCTGCCGCCGCGAGTATTATTTGATCTTTAGCTTCCTTAAAAAGCTAGAATGTTTTTAAAAGGAAAAAAATAAATACCATATAATCCTTTTACGTAATTTGGTTTTTAAAATGATTTTGAGAATGGATTTATTATTTCAATATCTTGAAATGATACTTTTCTATTACAATGTGGGAATGTTATCTTTTCTTTTTGCTATGTTTTGTGTTATGATCATGTTATGGTTCTGGGGCATTATTTACGTATACGAGAGGTTACGTGATAATCTTAGTGTGGGTGAGCCCGAGATAGCTCTCCAATTCATTGGATAACGTGATGGAGGTAAACTTGAATGTTTCTCCTAAGAGAATTAGGGAAAATACTATGATTGGTGTTCCAAAGAAACTCCCTATGTAGCTGTGATAGCTACAATGTAAGTATGATATGGATGCCACAAGTTACCTTTATGATTAATGACTTCTATGTGTCTTTCATAAATCTTATGATTTCATGAGGTAAGTAAATGATTTCATGTTTTGTATATATTTATGAACAAATGCTTTCATTGTTTTTTTATAACCATTACTTAGATTTTTTATGCTCATCCCCTGTTTTGGAATGTTTTCACAGGACTTAAAGATGAATAGGGTCAAGGATGGGATCAAGGAAAAGTCATGCTATATAAAACATTGAAGTAGACATGACTCTTTTTTTCAAGAGTTTTTATATTATGAAAAAAAGGAAACTGTGTAGATATGTCTACCTTGTAATCTTTTGAGATTTAATAGTTATTTCCTAATTCTCTAAAACTCTAAACCAGAAAAGAACCTCAATGTGAATTATTCATTTAATTAAATATTAAGTACTGTTTAAGGCCAAGTCCTTATATTTGGTATCAGATGTCATTTTAGATAACTTTAGGAGTTAGGGTATTGTTAAATTAATGTCCATAAATTAATTTATGGTAATATTTAAATGATATAGCATTTACAGATTACTAGGTTTCTTTGCCTAAGTTATTTCTGTGTTAATAATTATTTTTCATAGAGGAAACAGAGAAGCTATGCTGGGAAGGCATATAGAGGGAAATGAACTTCCAAATTAGCATCTGGAGATATTCAGAATCAGAACTGAACAGTTTATTACAATGATAGATCAGTTGATTTAGGTGATAAATAGTGGTTGTGTTTATTGATTATATTTTGGTTTATTCCAAAAGTAAAGAGGAACATGAAATTAATTTAAGGGTTGTCTTGCAAACCTTAAAATAAAAGAAACTATTTTGGAAATTCCGCAAGTGTGAGTTTTGGTTACAAGAAATTTCGTTCCCGTATCATATTATTTTAAAAAAGGGAATAAATGTTGATCCTACTAAAACGAAAGTTGTTGAAGAATGGAAAAGAACCACAAATATAACCGAGATTCATAGTTTTATTGATTTGGAAGGTTATTACCGAAGGTTTGTTGAAAAGTTTTCACGGTTATATAGTCGAATGAAAAAGTTAACTCAAAAAGGAGTTAATTTCATCTGGACAAAAGAATGTGATGATTGTTTTCAGAAATTGAAAAGAAGATTGGTGAATGCTTCAGTTTTGACACTACCATCTAGAAATGGTGAGTTTGTTATCTACAATGATGCTTCATTGAATGGACTTGGATTTGTCCTTATGTAGAATGATCAGGTAATTTCTTATGCTTCACGTCAGTTGAAACCTCAGGAGTTAAATTACCCTACACATGATTTGGAAATAGCTACTGTTGTTTTTGCTTTAAAAATTTGGAGGCATCATTTATATGGAGTGAAGTGTGAAATATATACTAATCACAAAAGTTTGAAGTATATATTCACTCAGAAATAATTGAACTTCAGACATAGGAGATGGTTGGAATTAATCAAGGATTATAATTGCAAGATCCTTTATCATCCGGGGAAACCAAATAAAGTGTCTGATGTTTTGAGTCAAAAAAGTAATAATTCATTAACCATGTTACGTTCAGAACAACATCCTTTGGTTTTTGAATTAATGAACTTTGGAATAGAAGTTGTTGTTGCAGGAAATTCTTTTGTTTTGTTTCAGGTGTTAGTGAAATCATCTCTATCAAATATAATTAAGTAAGCGCAGAAGGAAGACAGTGAGTTACAGAAAAAGTTTGTGTTGGTTCAGAAGGGTAAGTTGACTGATTTAAACGTTGATAATGATTGTGTTTTGAGATTTCGAAAGAGATTATGTGTGGATTGTGATTCACATTTGAAGAATGATTTGTTATGTGAAGCTCATAGTTCTCCATTTTCAGTTCATCCTGGTAGTATTAAGATGTATAGAGATCTTCGGGAGTATTACTGGTGGGATGGAATGAAAAGAGATATTACTGATTTTACTGTGAAGTGTTTGACTTATCAGCAGGTTAAAGAAGAGGGACAATTACGGAAAGGAATGCTTCAGCCTTTATCGGTGCCAGAGTGGAAATGGGAAAATATATCCATGGACTTTGTTTTGGGATTACCAAAGACATCTCAAGGTAATAATGCAATTTGGTTTATAGTTGACCGATTTACTAAATCTGCTCATTTCCTTCCTATTAGAGACACTTTTTCTCTAGATCAACTTGCTCGGTTGTATGATAAATAGATATTCAGGTTGCATGGAGTTCCCCTGTCCATTGTATCTGATCATGATCCCAGGTTCACTTCTAACTTTTGGAAAGGCCTTCAGAAGTCATTGGGTATTGAATTAAATTTTTGTACAAATTTTCATCCTCAATCAGATGGGCTGTCAAAATGAACAATTCAGACCTTGGAGGATATGTTACGTGTTTGCTCGATGGATTATTAGGGAAATTGGGACCAACATATTTCTTTGGTTGAATTTTCATATAATAACAGTTTTCATTCTAGTATACAAAAGGCTCCATTTGAGGCATTATATGGAAAGCATTGTCGAACTCCATCATTCTGGGATGAAGTAGGTGAAAGAAAGATTATGGGACTAGAATTGGTAGAAGAGATGGCATAAAAAGTTTAGTTGATTCAGAAGCACATGAGAACAGCTCAGAGAAGACAGAAAAGTTATGCAGATAACTGGCGAAATGATCTTTCCTTTAAGGTAGATGATCATATCTTTCTCAAAGTTTCTCCATGGAAAAGTGTGATGTGTTTTAGTAAGAAGGTAAAGTTGAGTCTGAGGTTCATTGGACCTTAAGAAATTTTGGAGAAAGTTGGATCAGTTGCGTATAGAGTGGATTTACCTCCAATTTTATCCCAGGTACACAATGTTTTTCATGTTTCAATGTTGAGAAAGTATATGCCAGATCCATCTCATGTTTTGATCCCAGAGGTAGTTCAGTTGGAAGAGAATCTCTCTTATGAAGAATAACCAGTCCAGATTCTTGACTGTAGAGAGCAAGTTTTGCGGAATAAGTTAATTCACCAGGTATAGGTTTTTTGGAAAAACCATATGGTTGAAGAGGCAACATGGGAAACTGAAAATGCTATAAGGGATAAATACCCCCACTTATTTTAATAAGTGAATAAAAATTGCGAGGATAAAATTCCTAAAAGGGGGGAAAGGTGTAACATCCCAGGTAAATGAAGAATAATACATATTTTATATTTATTAATATTTGTGAATTAATTATTAATTTTACTTTAAAGGGGTTGCTATGTTCGATAGCATACCCGATACACAACAACAGGTTTCTTTGAAATCTTACGTTGCACACTTATAATATAATATTATTATTTTAAATGGTAGTTAACTCCAAGCCATTTTATTGGTTGGAACGAATGAAACTAACTACAATATGATTATACATGTTTGTTAAATGTATTTACATTTATCCAATAAAAAATAGAGGCTTAAAATATGAATGAATCTAATTTTAAGCTTAATTTACATTAAAAGGCTGATTTACCGCCTTTTAATGGAGAAACCTCTTTAAATATAGTTTTTTTCACTTTAATACATTCTATATGACCAAATAATTTCCTTATTTATAATGGGGACATCAAAATTTACTTTGTGTAAATTTTTGGAATTTTTATGATAAAGTTCATTTTTAATGAATAGTGAAAAATATGATATTTTATTTCAAAAGTTCTTTTTAATCTAATTTATTTATATGGTTAGATTATATTTTTCATTGGTTTTAAAGTGAAATTAAAATATATTTCTACCATTTAATCCAATGTTAGTCATTGGAATTAATTTCACTTTGAAATTGGACATAAACAAGTATCAATCTTTTGATAGTTATTGTTTCTTAAAAACACGCTATTTGTTTTAACAACGAGAATTAATTTTAAAATTAACTTATTCCACTTCTATGTTTTGAATTTTGAAAAATAAACATCAATTTTGAATTCGGAATATCAAATAATTCTTCGGCATAATTTTTGGTATTTTTCTAAAAGACATCAATTTTTGATGACTAGTAGCGGCGGAGGAACTGTTGCAGGATACTGTAGCGACGGTGGATACTATAGCAGGAACTGTAGCTGTGCGGGGTACTATAGCAGTACTATTCACAGAGGGTCCTTTTGGAAAAAAATGGGCTTTCAAGCCTTGTATTCAGTCCACTTGGCCTTGGGCCTTCAGGCTATGTATTGGATCTCCCTCTACCTTATAAAGAGGTATTCGCTTTAAATAATAAATTGAGGCTTCAACCACAACCTTTAAAAAAAGACTTAGTGGTAGTTAAAAAATCTGACTTTTTCATTTAAATTAAATTTTACCACTACTGTGAATTGAATTTCCAAAATCTGACATACATGGTTGTTATCAAAAAGTAAAATGTGGTTCAATAAGATGAAAATAATTTTTGGTGAATAGTAACTTTTGACTTTTATTTACCGCGGTTAAAGTTAAATAGGGTAATTCAACGTAAAAAGAATATTATAATAATTTAAAATTACCTTAAAACTTGTCCAAACCATATTTGTTGAGTCATTTACAACCATGGAATCTTTGAGTCGATTTTGGGACCCCATTGAGCCACTTGGGAGTGATAATGACAATTTAGATTAATTAACTTAAAGTAAAAGAAAATATGACAAAAGCAAATATCTTTTAGTAAATTAATTTTTAGATGGGGTTATATAAATTATCTTTTTTCCTATAAATATTAATTGGAAATATAGAAATATTTCCTACCTGATAGTATTTTTGTTATAATTTTTAGACATCAAATAAATGAAATTATTTATGACACAATAATGGAGTATTCACCTCATTAATAAATGATTTAAATAAATAAGATTATAATGATTAAAATATTATCCAAAACATGCCCAATTCTGATTGGATGATTTTATTTCGAATATGAGTCATCCTATCCTTGACCTTAATGATTTTTGGACCTTTAGAAACTGAATATCATTATATTTTAAAATAATATTTTCACACTTTCCTAAAGAGCCCCTCCTCTCCCTTATAAAAGCAGACCACTTATAACTAATTCCTCACACCTCTCAAGCCATTTGGATCGTCCAAAATCTACCCAATTAAGATCCCTACATCCCTCTCCTCCTCTTAGAAGCCTTACCTTAGGCAGAAGGCACTTCAAGAAGTTCTTTGGTTCAAACCAAAGGGAGTTACCCAAATTAAAGGTAATCGTTTCTCTTAAATTGTTTTCTTTTATTTTACTTCTCCAACCCCTAAACTCTTTTTATTCCATTATTTTTTAGCAACAACAGTATCTTCAATATACTAGGATATTGTTATGATAAGGATTAGAACTTCACTTCCACACACCTCCATCTAATTGATGAAGAACATAATGTTTCTGTGGATGGAAAACTAAGGCATCACGAAATGATGATTGTTCAATTACATCTTACCGCCTCTCATGGTGGCCATTAGGATGGAACTATATTTATATATGATATATATTATGTTTATTATTTTCTTATTCTTCTGTAATTCCCATTTATATCACACCTCTATGGTTTCCGTAGTGGGTAAATACGATAATCTCATTTGAGGAAGTGCAGACTACCGCCCCCTCAAAGTGATTTGATTTGTTAATGACTTATGGGGGACGTATAAAGAATGTATTTAACAATATTATATATGATATTATACTGTAATTATATTATACCTATGTATATTTATGTTTTATTTCCATTAAAATAAGAAGTAGAAATTAAAGTAGCGTTCATGCGTACGTACGGTTTACCGTCTCCATGAACGGTGCATTTCATTTCTTACCTAAAAATGTTATGTACTATTATAAAAAATGTATATACTGGATATATATGATATATATGATATGTAAATCATGAATATCATTCTAGATATAATGAACCATTGACCACATGAACAACATGAAATTATAAGAAGTCCATTTTTGACTCAAGTACCAAATATCGACAAAACGAACATTATTAACTGAAATGATTACATAATGTTTATAACATGGTAACAAGTGATATAAAAGGAATAATAAACATGAAAACGTTTCCTAAGAAAGTAGAAATTAACTTTAGTTTATTATTCAGGAGATTAAAGAACGATCGAGTCAAGTCGGACACAAGGTAAGAGACTTCATCTCAATCTCCTTTCATTGAGGCATTTTTAATTTTATACATGACTTTATTTTATACGGTGTATAAACCCCTTTGAAATTTAATTTTATTCAAAGGGAATATTTTTATATGAAGTGTTTTACTAAATGACAAAAAGGAATGTTTTTTTACGTAAGCAGTGACAATGACCTTTTCTCCGCCGCAAGTATTATTTGATATTTGGCTTCCTTAACAAGCTGTAATGTTTTTAGAGGGAAAAAATAAATACCATATAATCTTTTTACGTATTTTGGTATTGAAAATGATTTTGATAATGGATTTATTATTTCAACATATTGAAATGATATTTTTATATTACAATGTGGGAATGTTATCTTTTCTTCATGCTTATGTTATGTGTTATGATCATGTTATGGTTCTTGGACATTATTTACGTATACTGGTGGTTCCATGATAAACCTAGCGCGGGTGAGCCCGAGATAGATCTCCAATTAATTGGGTTATGTGATGGAGGAAAACATGAATGTTTCTCCTAAGATATTTAGGGAATATACTGTGATGGGTATTCCAATGTAACTCCCTATGTAGCTGTGATAGCTACAATGTAAGTATGATATGGATGCCACAAGTTACCTTTATGATTAATGGTTTCTATGTGTCTTTCATAAATCTTATGATTTCATGATGTAAGTAAATGATTTCATGTTTTGTATGTATTTATGAACAAATGTTTTAATTATTTGTTTTATAACCCTTACTGAGATATTTATGCTCATCCCAAGTTTTGAAATGTTTTCACGGGACTTAAAGATGAATAGGGTCAAGGATGGGATAAAGGAAAAGTCATTCTTTCTAAAACATGGAACTAGGCATGACTCTTTTTTTCAAGAGTTTATATTTTATGAAAAAATGAAAACTATGTAGATATGTCTACCTTGTAATCTTTTGAGATGTAATAGTTATGTCCTAATTATCTAAAACTCTAAACCTGAAAATATCCTCAATGTGAATTATTCATTTAATTCAATATTAAGTAATGATTTAGGCAGTGTCCTTATAGTTGGTATTAGAGGTCGGTTTAGATAACTTTAGGAATTAGGGTATTGTTAAATTAATGTCCATAAATTAATTTATGGTAATATTGAAATGATATAGTATTTAAAGATTACCATGTTTCTTCGCATAAGTTATTTATGGGTTAAGAATGATTTTTCATAGAGGAAATAGAGCAGCTATGCTGGGAAGGCATACAGAGGGAAATGACCTTCCAAATCAGCATCCAGAGATAGTAAGAATCCGAAATGAACAGTTTAATGCAGTGATGGATTAGTTGATTTAGGTGATAAATGGTGGTTGTTGTTATTGATGATATTTTGATTTAGAAGCACTTGAGAACAGCTCAGAGCAAACATAAAAGTTATTTAGATAACCAGAGGAAGGATCTTTCCTTTGTGGTAGGTGATCATGTCTTTCTCAAAGTTTCTCCATGGAAAAGTGTGATGCGTTTTGGTAAGAAGGGAAAGTTGAGTCCGAGGTTCATTGGACCTTATGAAATTATGGATAAAGTTGGATCAGTTGAGTATAGAGTGTCTTTACCTCCAATTTTATCCTAGGTACACAATGTTTTTCATGTTTCGATGTTGAGAAAGTATATGCCAAATCCATCTCATGTTTTGATCCTAGAGGTAGATCATTTAGAAGAGAATATCTCTTATGAGGAACAACCAGTCTAGATTCTAAACCATAGAGAGAATGTGTTACGGAATAAGGTAATTCACCAGGTAAAGTTTTTGTGGAAAAACCATATGGTTGAAGAGGCAACATGGAAATCTGAAAATGATATGGGGATAAATACCCCCACTTATTTTGATAAGTGAATAAAAATTTCGAGGATGCAATTACCAAAAGGGGGAATGATGTGACATCCCAGGTAAATGAAGAATAAGTCATATTTCATATTTATTAATATTTGTGAATTAAATATTAATTTTACTTTAAAGGGGTTTCTATGTTCAATAGCGTACCCGATACGTAACAACAGGTTTCTTTGAAATCTTACGTTGCACACTAATAATATAATATTATTATTTTAAATGGTAGTTAACTCCTACACATTTTATTAGTGGGAATTAACTAAAATCACTACAATATGATTATACATGTTTGTTAAATGTATTTACATTTTTCTAATAAAAATATGGAGGCTTAAAATATGAATGAATCTAATTTTTAGCATAATTTACATTAAAAGGCCGATTTACCGCCTTTTAATGGAGAACCCTCTTTAAATATAGTTTGGTCACTCTAATAAATTATATATAACCAAATAAAATCCTTATTTTGAATGGGGACATCAAAATTTACTTTGTGTAAATTTTTGGAATTTTTCCAATAAAGTACATTTTTTAATGAATAGTGAAAAATATGGTATTTTATTTCAAAAGTTCCTTTTAATATAATTTATTTATATGGTTAGATTATCCTTTTGTTTGGTTTTAAAGTTAAATTAAAATATATTTTTACAATTTAATCCAATGTTGGCCATTGGAATTAATTTTACTTTGAAATTGGACATAAACAAGTATCTATCTTTTGATAGTTATTGTTTCTTAAAAACAAGCAATTTGTTTTAACAATGAGAATTAATTTTAAAATTAATTAATTCCACTTATATTTTTTGAATTTGGAAAAATAGACATCAATTTTGAATTCAGAATATCAAAAAACGAATAAGCTGAATTTTTGGTATTTTAATGAAAAACTTCAATTTTTGATGACTAGTGAAACCACATAGTGGTAGTTAAAAAAACTAAATTTTTCATTTAAATGAAATTTTACCACTTATGTGAATTGAATTTCGAAAATCCAACATACATGGCTGTTATCAAGAAGTAAAATGTGGTTCAATAAGATGAAAATAATTTTTGGTCAATAGTAACTTTTGACTTTTATTTACCGCGGTTAAAGGTAAATGGGGTAATTCAAGGTAAAAAGAATATTATAATAATTTAAAATTACTTTAAAACTTGTCCAAACCATATTTTTTGAGTCTTTTACGACCATGTGAATCTTTGAGTCGATTTTGGGAACCCATTGAGCCACTTGGGAGTGGTAATGACAATTTAGATTAATTAACTTAAAAGAAAATATGACAAAAGAAAATATCTTTTAGTGAATTAATTTTTAGATGGGGTTATATAAATTATCTTTATGACTATAAATATTCATTGTAAATATAAAAATATTTCCTACATTATAGTATTTTTTTTATAATTTTTAGACATCAAATAAATTAAATTATTTATGACACAATAATGATGAAGTATTTACCTCATTAATAAATGATTTAAATAAATAAGATTATAATGATTAAAATATTATCCAAAACATATCCAATTCTTATTTCATTATTTGATTTCGAAAATGAGTCATCCTATCTTCAACCTTAATGATTTTTGGACCTTTAGAAACCGAATATCATTATATTATAAAATAATATTTTTACACTTTCTTAAAGAGCCCCTCCTCTCCCTTATAAAAGGAGACCACTTCTAACCAATTCCTCACACCTCTCAAGCCATTTTTCTCGTCCAAAATCTAACCAATTAATCTCCCTACATACCTCTCCTCCTTCTAGAAGCCTTACCTTAGGTATAAGTCACTTCGAGAAGTCCTTTGGTTCAAACCAAAGGGAGCTACCCAAATTAAAGGTAACAGTTTCTCTTAAATTGATTTCTTTTATTTTACTTCTCCAACCCCTAAACTCTTTTTATTTCATTCTTTTTTAACAACACCTGTATACTCAGTATACTTGGATGTTTAATGAGAAGTATTAGAACTACACACACACAGACCTCAATCTAATGAATGAAGAACATAATGTTTCTGTGGACGGCAAACTAATGCCTGACGAAACAATGATTGTTCTATTACATCTTACTACCACTCATGGTGGACTTTAGGATGGACCTATATTTATATATGATATATATTATGTTTACGATTTTATTATTCTTATTTACTTCCCATTTATATCACGCCTTTATTGTTTCCATAGTGGGTAAATACGATAATCTCATTTGAGGAAGTGCGGACTACAGCCCCCTCAAAGTGATTTGATTCGTTAATGCCTTGTGTGGGATGTATAAATAATGGATTTAACAATATTATATATGATATTATACTGGAATTATATTATACCTATGTATCATTATGTTTTATTTCCATTAAAATAAGAAATATAAATTAATGTAGCGTTCATCCGTACGTATGGCTTATCGTCTCCATGAACGGTGCATTTCATTTCTTACCTATAAATGTTATGTACTATTATAAAAAAATGTATATAATGGATATATACAATATATATGATATATAAATCATGAATATCATTCTGGATATAATGAACCATTGACCACATGAACAACATGAAATTATAAGAAGTCCATTTTTGACTCAAGTACCAAATATCGACAAAACGAACATTATTAACTGAAATGATTACATAATGTTAATAACATGGTAAAAAGTGATATAAAAGGAATAATAAACTTGAAAAAGGTTCTTAAACAAGTAGAAATTAACTGTAGTTTATTATTCAGGAGATTAAATAACGATCGAGTCAAGTCGGTCACAAAGTAAGGGACTTCGTCTCAATCTCCTTTCATTGAGGAATTTTTAGTTTTATACACGACTTTATTTTATACGGTATATAAACCCCTTTGATTTTTAATTTTATTCAAAGGGAATCTTTTTATATGAAGCATTTTAATAAAGGACAAAAAGGAATTTTTTTTACGTAAGCATTGACAACGGCCTTTCCGCCCCCGTGAGTATTATTTGATCTTTGGCTTCCTTAAAAAGCTGGAATGTTTTTAAAAGAAAAACAAATACCATATACTCTTTTTACATATTTTGGTATTGAAAATGATTATGAGAATGGATTTATTATTTCAATATCTTGAAAAGATATTTTTCTATTGTAATGTGGGAATTTTATATTTTCTTTATGCTTATGTTATGTGTTATGATCATGTTATGGTTCTTGGGCATTATTTACGTATACTGGTGGTTCCATGATAAACCTATGGTGGGTGAACCTGAGATAGCTCTCCAATTCATTGGGTAACGTGACCGAGGTAAATGTGAATGTTTCTCCTAAGATATTTAGGTAATATACTATTATGGGTATTCCAAAGCAACTCCCTATGTAGCTGTGATAGCTACAATGTAAGTATGATATGGATGCCACAAGTTACCTTTATGATTAATAATTTATATGTGTCTTTTATAAATCATATGGTTTCATGAGGGTAAGTAAATGATTTCATGTTTTGTATGTATTTATGAACAAATGCTTTTATTCTTTGTTTTATAACCCTTACTGAGCTTTTTATGCTCATCCCATGTTTTGAAATGTTTTCATAGGACTTAAAGATGAATAGGGTGAAGGATGAGATCAAGGAAAAGTCATGCTGTCTAAAACATGGAACTAGAAATGACTCTTTTTTTCAAGAGTTTTTATTTTATGAAAAAAATGGAAACTATGTAGATATGTCTACCTTGCAATCTGTTGAGATGTAATAGTTATGTCCTAATTATCTGAAACTCTAAACCTGAAAAGATCCTCAATGTGAATTATTCATTTAATTAAATATTAAGTACCGTTTAAGTTCAGGTCCTTATATACACCATCTCCATCTATCAAGAACAACTATAACGAGGTCAACAACTCCAACACCAAACTCCATAACTACGAACAAGATCTCCTATTGAAATAATTTTTTTCCACATTACCCTTCCTAGGAGAAAAGAAAATCTCAAATTCATAGTCCTAGGGCAACTATATCCATAAATTCTATCTCAAGTTAGGATAATTATGAGAGGAGATATACTTGAGTCTCTTTTGGCCAAAGTAGATGATAAATTTATCACATAAAAGGTAGTGTCTCCACCCCTTTAGCGTGATGACTACCAAAACTGGATCAAGATAATGGGTCACATGGTTATACTCATGTGGTATCAGCTAATGTGAACCATAGTTAATAAATACCTACCTATAAATCATAAAACAAACAAGTCTAGTCCTAGATACATCATAGAACACTACTTACTCAACAATCTCCTCTGGAAATATCAAGATGGGGGTGCTCATCAATCTATTCATCAACTCTTGGAAATCCCACTAACACCTCCCTCTCCAAATTAAAGGATTCCCATTTTAGGTAAAAATGTTCTAGGGTTCTTCCACTCTGAAGAAATTAGGTAAAAACTTTTGATAGTACCCTACCAACCTAATGAAACACTTTACATTAGTAACACTCTTGGGTGGTTCCCAAGATAGCGCTGCCATTATCTTCACTGGTTCTACTGCCACTATTTCCTCTGGGATAACATTTCCTAGGAAGTGGATCTCTAAAATCCAAAACTGACACTTCAAGATATTATAATAATGATGTTTCTCCCAGAGTGTGTCCAGGAGTATCCTAAGGTGTCTCACAAGATCCTCCTCAAACACTGAGTACAATTGGATATCATCAATGAAGACCACCACAATTTGGTCTAACAGAGGACGAAAGCTACGGTTAATGAGTTCAATGAAAAATGTTAGGGATTTTTTTCTAGTGAAGGGAATCATTTAGTACTCTTTGTCACTATTGATAAAATTTTATGCCATATTCTGTATGTACTCATCTCATACCCATAGTTGGTGATAGCCAAATACAGGGTTAATCATCAAGTACCATCACACCCTACTCAACTGATCAAAGAGTTCAGTAATCCTAGATAGTGGATGATTATTATTCATTTCCAACTAGTCCATGCACTAGAAACACATACAAAATCACAATCTCCCATCCTCTATATTGGATAACAAAACAGGGACTGTCCTAGGGGGAAAACTGGGTCTCATTAATACATTCTTCTAAAAGTCCTTTAACTGCACCCTCTACTCAAGAATATCTATGGGATCCAGATGATATATTGGTGCAGATATTGGGTCTTCTTAGGTTGTAAGTCAATGAAAAGGTCTATCTCTCAGTATGGGGTAATCCTAGAACATCCCTAGGAAAAACTTCCCCATACTCTAAAACCACTATGGGAAACCAATAACTCATAGTAACCACTCCTTCAAGATTCATGCTATCCAAATGATGAGTAATCAACTGCACTCTCCAATGTATTATCCCATATTGATCTTCTATGGTTTCCTTTTCCCCCACAAATAAAAGCCTCTCCCCATTATTGTAGATACACCACATCCTACTCATAAAATAGTCAATCTAAGCATGAACTATAGACACCCTATCAATAACTAATATGATTTCATAAGGCCTCATCATTAATACATGTAGATCCCATATTAACATCTCAACTCCAAGAATCATATAAAAATGTTTTAAAAAGTTTTCAATAAACGAGTCACTTTCTATCGGAGTCTCCAAGTGAAAGGGTCAACCTAAAGTATTAACTAGAATCTTTAATTACTATTCTATAGAAGTGGAAATAGAGGAATGGATCTAAACTATGCCTATAATTTCCAAATATAATATATGAAATACATAGATAATATATCGTATCATCAATAAAGCCTTAGGATCTTAGAAATTCATGGCTTATAGTTGTCCTTCCCCTGGCCACCAACTTCCTGCTCCTAGTGTGGACCACCTGATGGTAGTGGTGGTAATAGTTCAAATCAAAGACCACCTCTTACTGATCTACGGGCCTACCTAATTTGAAATCTTACTCAATGGTCCTAAGACCATCTCTTGATCAACTATATGATGGGTTGAAATATATCATGCAATATTTTGTGGACTGTTATAGGAGAAACACCACCTCTCCCTCCATTGAATCAATCCACCATGAGAGCCCTACATCACTGATCCTCTATCCTAGTATTATCTAATGAAGTGTATGATATGCCTGGATTCCTATGAATTTCATTGACCACTTACTATTGAGGAATTATATCATCGGATCCCACTACCATCACCCACTCTTGGTTCCTGATCTTCTAGGAATCACTCCACCACTAAGGCCTGATCATGAACACGCACATCGGTGGGAATGTTCATAGATATCACTGAATCCCTGATATCCCAACCTAATCCCTAGTCAAAGTCTTAAGAACTAAAGAAAGAAACCTTCACCATATCCACTGAGTAATGTAAGTGATTAGTAAACCTCACCGAACACTCTTATAAAATCATACTACCCTACTGCATATGAAAAAGATCTTGGATACACGTTGATCACAATGTGTCCAGATAAAACTCCACCTTGAAGAGAAGCTCATAGTCTGTCCCTGAGAGAGTTGTCTTATAGTGTGGCTGAGTCACTAAACTCCAATATGAATTAGTGAATACCTGAATAAGACACAACAAAAAACCACCATAAGATATATATATTTCCTCATAAGGTATAAAACTTGGGTGATGTTCTCTTTCTAGTCTTCAACCACTTGTGGCCTGGCTCACCCAAAAAACTAAGAGTTCAATTCCTATGAAACTCATGTTGTTCACTTTTCATTCCTTCATACTTAGCCAAAACTGATAGTGCTAAATTCATCACAATGAGTGGTGGGGTGGCTAGTAAACCTCTGATAGGAACTATATCCGGTACAAACCCCTGAACTAGAACCTCTTCACTCAACGGATCATCCACATGACCATGCAGTTGAATTCTAGTTGCCTGTCTTCATGAAGGAATACTAAAATTAATAAGATATCGCATGATCAAATAGTATATATGTATAGATGAATCAATAAGGAAATTGAAACCACAAACCATTCTTATATGATTCATGTTCCAATGATTACCCTATAACCAGTTTCTGTATATATCGAGACAACAAGAAGATTTTCAAAGTCCTAGTGAATATATACGTTTGCCACCACACCAGAATTGGTGTCCTTGGACTGAAATCTAAACTACCACCATCTTAAACCTTCTGGAACAAATCCCAAAACAATATTAAAAGCTTAGGACCTAAAGTAAAACTGACTCCTCTAATACCACTTTGTCATAACTTGGCCCAACAGGGTCCGGGCCGTGACTACCCCAACCCACCTCCAATAGGCCAGGGGATAGAGACCATCACTGAGTAGTCATATCATACATATGGGAGGAAATATACTATTGTACCTATATAAACACACTTATACATCCTCTACAATAATGAGAACTAAAAAAACTGATAACCATTCTTGTATACATCTATAATCTTGAAATCAATGTATAAAAACGATTTACTGGAAGCATGGGACAAATAAAATCCCATTAAAAGAATTTGAAAATAAGGAAAACCTATAAATTAAGATGGTACTATTTTCAATGAAACCACTGGAACACACCTTGTTCTATCTATGTTATAAATATATTCCTCATCCTGGTCCCTTTAGGACTCCATTAAATGGTTGGTCGTCTATATAAGGTATGACACATGTGGGAAGATCCCACGTGGGGGTGAGTATAAAAATACCCAATAGGAAACCCTAAAAACACTAAAAACATTTCATAAAAAATATTCATCTCCCAATATACATATAAATGTAAATGCACAAAAAACCTATATATACTCAAGAAGGACACCACACCTCTAGGTAGTCACAACCAAACTACCAGCCACATGATTCTACTAAAAATTCTAGGAACTTATCATTATGGTAGAACCAACTATAAATTATATGATATCATTAGAGACACTCATCCAATACGTCATGATCATTTTCCTTTGAAGGACCCTATACCACCATGAGAGGGGGGGTGAATAAGGGTTTCAAATTTTTCTCTTCTTTATTGGATCTCATTCCCTCGTTGGCAGGAACCCTTTTTAGAACCTTTATGATGGAAATGTGTTGTAATTAAAACATTCACATGAATATGGAAAACACGACACTTTTTACATGCTCCACCACTAAGGGCTACGTCCAAGGGGAATACACCGATAGGTTGTGAGTCGTACCTAATTCCAAGAATTTTCACTAGATGTGGATTACAAAGGTTCATGCAAAGTGAATCTATCCTACGAACACTTATTAAATATTAAAGGATATGTTACTACTTCCCTGGGATCACTTATTATGACTCACTCTAGCTCACTACCTTGGGTGAAGTCTCACTCATTTTATCAACATGAAAGTCGCTTCAACAGATTGGCATGGAAGTCTTTGTCTCTATTCACCATGAGACACTTCTTACCTGAATGTCCCAAATTGATGATATTTTATATGTAGTTTTATCCTTTAGTTCGAATACTAAATGCAATAGAAATTCTTCCCCTTTCTTTAGTAGAATCAGAAACTCACTTTATGATGTTTTTGTTTTCATGAACTGTTTCTGATTCTGCGAACTCTCTCTGATCTTCATACCGCACCTACTCTGTGTACCACACATGGTACTCATACCGCACCAACTCCACATATCGTGCTTGCTCTGCGTACCATGCCTACTCCGCATACCACACCTTCTTCGCATAGCATGCCTTCCCTATGTACCGAACCTGCTCTGCGAACTGCTCCTGCTTTGTGATCGCGCCTGCTCAGCACACTACACCAACTCCGCACACCGCGCCAGCCCCGTACACCGCACCTTCTCCTCTAACCATGCATGGTCCACACACCTCCTCTGCGTACCACTTATGTGTACCACCTTCACATACTACCTCTACATTCCTCCTTCGCATACCACCTCTATGTTCTGCCTTCGTGTACCATTTCATCATTTGGAAGACTTCTTTTTAAAATTATGTGGATTATATCATCTCCCACATACCATTTTTTCCTACAAAAAATATCTTTAATAGATTGGTCCTTTTAATTTCATGAACTGTTTCATCTTTCACATACCACTTTATCCTACACAGATTCTCTCCTATGTACCACTTTCAAACGTAGCCGAGTTCTTCCACCGTGATGATATTTTCTTATCGAATTCACACTTTCTTAATGATGATATACAGTAATTATATAGGAAAACAACTCCACATATTTCTCTAATCCGTTTTACCCAATATTTAAATGTGGAACAACTTCACTGTATACTGAACTCCATCCTTTTACTGTAAACCTCCACCACGTACTGCTTCTATTTCACGAATTGCAGCAATCCTGTGAACCTTCTGCAAATCATAAGCCTTTTGATTGATGTACTGCATCTCTTTAGCCAACGATGAGCCATTCTACGTACCACAACTCCTTCTGGAAACCATTTTCTGTACCACGACCTGTTTTGTGAACCGTTCCATGTACCTTTCATGCTACATGGTATGCGGTCACAAACTATTCTCGAACATGGTACATGGTCCATGTTTTGAGGTACAAAGTTTTTTTTACTTTTCCAATTTCCTTTTCTACTCCACATCTCATTAAATCCGAAGTAGGAATCCTTCCATTTCCAAAAATAAAATCTTGATTTGGAGGTCCAAAATTTTGGAAAACCTTGGGAAATGGCCCCACCATAAATATCTACATCAGAAAGAACACCCATGCTTCTTCACTATCATCTGGATTATTCAAAATTCATATTCTTTTATCATGAACTCCTCCCACTGTGATAAACAATTAGTTTCAGCATCATCAGATTCATCCTAGGAAATTACTACAACTTCTCTACCATCAAGAAACATCAGTCTTTCCCGTCAACACTAACTATGACAAGCATCATCTTCTCAAATTTTTTTGATCATTCTTAAGTCATAAAATCTCCACATAACCCCTCATGCAATAATGCATGTCTCTTCAGGTACTCTCTTGCATGGTCTCTTTGAATAGTGGGATGTTGCAGGATCACTTTATAACTTCAATCCCTTAAGCACTCTCTGAAATGGTTTCATTGTTGTAGAAATTGCATCACATTTGATACAAGTACATTAAACATAATATTAGTTCAAAAATCATCTGAATTATAACTCATAATAAATCTGGAGTTCTTTTTCATCTCCTTCTACATTTTGATCTTCATTAGAAACTATTGACAACACATACATCCTTATACAAAAAGTGGTCCCAACAATCCCCCCATTGTATTTTTTTCAATACCTTAAAGTTAACCTCAAATGAATGTGTCAATATCAGAATGAGAATCTTTTCTCTCCCATTACTTTCATTTCACTTCTCTCCCCCTTATAGACAAGAAATAAAAAGTTCATGGAAAAGGGTTTCAATCCATAGTTATGCAATGTGCCATAAATCATATCACTCTAAGTCTACATGAGAAAATATCATTGGAGAAAACAAGAGGATTCTATTTAGACAACAAGGTTATCCATTATTCATTGATCATGATACCACATGATATGAGAACTCATATACTTTTCCTTAAAGGGGTTTCCACTTTCATTCCAGGATGAAAAAAAAATTGAATGTGATAGGGAATAATCAACCTGAAACTACTACAATCACATTGTCAAACAGATCAAAAACATTCAAGTGAAATTGAATGGATAAGTGGATTTGGGACACTTCCATTCTTATTATGTCACTGATTAATTTAGTTACTCCCCCTTTGTAAAATGATATTCATTCTGAGTAACCAAGGATGAGAGATTGAGAAATGACATAACTTTTCCAATGACATGTTCTTCAAGAAATTTCCAGAGTAATTGAATTTATTACCAACTAAAGTTGATACTAATAAAAATAATAATTCCGGAAGCTTCATCAGCTTAGCTATTAAGAGCTGAAATCATTCAACACTTCTCAAGTTCTCCCCTTGAGAGGATCCTTCACCTTCAATTCCCTATATTATAAACACAAATACAATACACAAATGATTAAGGAAATAAGGTGGTTTCGCCTGGCTTCATCAATGTGAGTAGGAAGGTTGAGACAGTTTTCTCAACCAAGAAGATCCATTTTCTCCAATCATCATGCTCTCACATCTGAACATCTTTTTTGATTCAAGTTGATGTGGCATGGATCTCTTCACATTATTTTCTATATTATGGGGAGAGTTTTTCTTCTTTCTGGCCATTGTGAATGATACATTCGTACTCATTTTAAGGACTACTTCTTAATATGGTATTAAGGTTATAAAACCTTTTGCAATGTGATCAGATTTATTAAATCTCTCACACAAAACATCTTTAACATGTTTTTTTTCTTTGGTTTGAATTATATAATGCAACTTATGTTCATCATGTGAGTCTTTTACTTTTCCTTTAGCACCAACCTTGGACTTTTCATCTTCATGTTTCTTCATTTTTTCCAAATTTTCCTGCTAGATGACCAATATTTCATTTGTAACTGTTGTAGGAGGTTTGGATATTTCACATGAGTTCATCTGAGTGTCATCCCTCTTAGTATTATATTTGGATGAATTTCTCTTCAATTTCATTGATATAAAATCCAAGGTCTTATCATCTTCACTACATGAGATCTTCTTGGGGAAATTTGTGTTTACAATATTCTTCTGATTTCTTCAAAAGGTAGTTGCTTCATATTTATCTAGAATTAGAGGTCTTATTTTCTTATCAACAATTAACTCAGGTTGAGATGGGCCTGTACTTACCTTATGACCACTACCATTACATACATCAGAGATGTTATCAAGAATTCCAAATCTGCTTGTGGTAAACAAATGCTTTTGGACCTGCAGATGTTTCTTCTTATTATTTGGATATCTTTCCCTTGATATAGGATTTATTTGTGCTTTTTCATTGAAGGGACTATACCAACAATCCAGTGCACAATGCCCAAATCTGTTGTAGCACCAACATTGACTCACAAATCTTGTCTTCTTGAAATATTCTGTATAATGTTTTTCAGACTTTTTCTTAATGTGATGTGCTCTATCTGGGGAACCATCTTCCATATTATTCTTCCTATCCGCCCTAGCCATAGTGGTAATTTTCTTCTCTTCACCATTCCTCATATATACTTGTTTATAATTTTTCTTCTAATCTATATATTTTTTAGAAACATATTTAGAAACAACAATACTAGTTGATATGGATGTTACCTATAGATCAATGAGTGAAGTAATGATCTTCTTATCACATGTTAGAAGTATTCTGACAGTATAATCTTCTAGTGAGCATTGAGTAGAAACAAACATTGTTTCTTGAGATAAATCATCAAGAGTTGTCTTAATCATCTTGTGACATGTTGAAGGTCATTCAAATTTAGAATACTCCTATAGATGCTGAGTACCAGTTGCAACTGTTTCCTTCTTTTGTAAAGCTTTAATATTTGTTTTCTCAAGAATGGTCAACTGAGATTCCAATTTTAGACTTTCCATATTGAGGATGGTCCTCTAATCTTAAATCATGATCATATTTTAATCACAAGACTTATTTAATATTTCAACCTCAACATTATGTATATTAACATGGTTTTGTAAAAAAGTGTCAAGTAGGCCAGTAGTTTTCCTGATTGTATCAAATATATTCTTGATGAAGATCAAAGAAAGAAATTTGACAGTATTGTTTTAAATCTAGAGATTAACAAGTGTGTATTTACTGCCTCTAATTATGGAATGTTTTTTGGTAAAGAGTTTAGTAAAATTACTATTTCTCAAGATAAATATGATATCTAGAATAATATGTTTTGGTGTAACAGTTTCCCCATAAATTCAATTTCCTTGTTTTGAGAATTAGAAATTAGTCTATTCCCACAGATGAGAATGTGAAAATAATGGGTATTTATCTTATTTATAAATGTCATTTTTGCGTTGAGAATAATGAGGAGAACTCTAATCATTTTTTCTTTGAGAGTGAATGGGTCATGGCTATTTAGATTTTTTTGGTGAATTCACAAACTTCTTAGGATCTTATTCTATTGAATCTTTTTTTCCGGATAAATGGTTTCATGGTTTGAATGGTGTAGGTCAGGAAAATACATCCAAAACTATGATTATTAGTGCAATATTTTGGTGTATTTGGAATTCAAGAAATAGAACTCGTTTTGAGGGTATTCATGCAACAGATATGTCTGTTATCTTGAAGACAATAATTCTTCTAATTGACTTGGTTTGGTGCTCAAATTTTTTGAGTGATACTTTTTCCTTGAGGATCATTCAGTCACATGATTCTTTATTACCTTCTTCAAGTCATGTGATAAGAGGGAGTTGTGTGTGTTGGTTACCACATAACATGGGCTTGGAATTTAACTTTGATGGTTTATGTGTTGGGGGAACATTAGAGGTGGTGGTGTTGTACGATATGGTAGAGGAAGAATTCTTCTTGTGTTTACTGCATCTTATGGGAGGAGGAGTTCTGTCCAGGCAGAGGTTTTGGTTAAGAATACGGGTATCATGTTGTGTGCTCATAAGAATTTATCTATTAGTCAAATTTAAATTGACACTATGATCATCCATGACTCAATTTAGTGTAAGATATTGCCTCTATAGAGGATTTCTTGTATTATTAGGAAGTGTAGGGACAACCTCAGTAATATCAATATACAACTTATTCATATATGGCATGAAGGTAATAAATTTGAATATTATTTGGCATCCATGGTGGCGACTGATCAGGGTAACAATGTTTTTTTTAGTTCTCATCAAATGAATCTGGAATGGGTGAACCTGATTAGGGGAGACCATCTTGGTCTTCCTTATTTTAGGCTTCCATAAATTTGTTTTGTATGAACATACCATGTTGTTATGGTTTTTTTATTTAAAAAAAATGTAGTGTTTAAGTGAAGTAACAAAAAGTCATATTACCAGAATTTCATGGATGTTTCTTCCGAATATAAACTCTTTATTTAACTACACTTCTACATCTCAATTTCAAGTGCATGGATATTTTTTATAGAGCCTTGTTGACACCCACTTTTTCTTTAAAGGATTTAATCTGTTTGGTGAGATTTAAACATTCATGATTCATTAATTCCAAGCCCTTTTCCACATTATCATCTTCTATTCCTAGTTGGGTGATATCAGCCTGCAAACATTAACAAATTATACAAACAGTAGCTACTATTTCTTTACAAATATCATGCTAATAACATATTAATTTCTCCTAATCACTTGAGAATTAAATAGAAGTGTCTTCCTTTCTTCCAGAATAAAAAAGATCCACCTGATATTTATTTTCGAAGCCTGATATTTATTATTTATTAGAAGGGTATGGATAGTGAGACACTACATCTTCTTTGGACATGAGGGACTTCATTAACTATCTCTTATTTTCTTTTTCTGGTTTTTCATGGTCATGTTTTATGTAGACTTCTATTCTGAGAAGAATTAATCTTCCTCAAGAATACACAAAATTAATTAATTAGAAAAGAAAAATCAAATCCTATTTTGAATATAATTACTATAGAGTATCCAATGTATACATACCATGTCCCTCTGATACCAATTGAAGGACCTTAGACCCCACCCCCCCCTGAGAGGAGTGGGGGTGAATCATGGTGTAAACTTTTTCTCTTCTTTGCTGGATATTATTCCCATGTCAGTAGGAAACCTTTTTAAAACCTGTATAATTGATATATGATGTAAATAAAGCAATCACATGTTGACGGACAACACACAACTTTTTTACTTGGTTCACTACTAAGGGATATGTCCGATGATTATATGCCGAATGGTTGCCGATTGTACCTAATTCCACTAATTTTTACTTGTTGTGGATTACAAAGGATTTAGAACATAAAATCCATCCCAAGAATAGTACCTAAAGATTCAGGGATAGTTTAATCCTTCCCTCGGATCAATTCCGCTGACTCCACCTAGCTCTCTGCCTTAGTTGAAGTCTTACTCAGTTTATCGACTTGAAGGTCCCCTCAAAAAAATTGACATGGAAGTCTTTGTCTCTATTTAGCATGTGAAAATTCTTGCATCGATTTCCTGAATTGATAATATTTTATATTTAGTTTTCCCCTTTAGTGAAATTACTGAATTCCCAAGAACTTCTTCCCCTTTCTTCGCTAGAATCACAAACTCCCTTTATGATGTTTTCATTTTCGTGAATTGTTCCTTATTATATGAACTATCTCTGATCTACGTACCATTCCTGCTCTACCTATTTCACCTACTCTATGTACCATGCATGCTCTGCACACCGTGCCTGCTACGTGTACCGCACCCACTCTACATCATATTCCTGCTCGACCTACAATGCCTACTCCGAGCACCGCTCCTGCTCTGCGCACTGTGCCTGCACCACACACTATGCCTGCTCCTCACACTTCTCCTACTCCACACACTACCTACACATACCGCTTTTGCATACCGCCTTTGGGTACCTCCTTCATGTAACGCCTTTTTTTACTACCTCTATGTTCCGCCTTTGCATACCGCCTCTGCATTCCACCTTCGTGTACCATTTCTTCCTTCCACATAATTCTTCATCAAATTCTGCAAATTATATCATCTCCCACATACCATTTTTTCCTTCGAAAAATCTTTTCCATGGAATAATCCTTCGAATTTCACAAACCATTTTGTATTTTTTATACCACTTCATCCTGCGTAGAATCTCTCTTGTGAAACACTTTTGGACTTAGACAGGTTCTTCCACAACGATGATATTTTCTTATCAAATTAGCTCTTTCTTAATGATGAGATTCACACTCCATATATAATAAAATAACTCCCAAAATATCACCAATCCATTTTACCCAAATTTTCATTGTGTGAAAACTTGACCACATACTGAACTCCATCCACACACTGTAAGGCTCCACCACGTAGCGCTCGTTTTTTTGTGAACCGTAGCAATCTTGCAAACCTTCACCCACGTACCATTAACCTTCTATATACCATAATCCTGTCGGTCCACGTACTGCATCTCTTTAACCAATGATGATCCATCCTACATATCAAAAATCCTTCCTCCACCAACCATTTTTGGTACCATGACCCGTTTCATGAACCATTCTGCATACCATTTGCACTACATGGTATGCAGTCACGAACCATTCCCGGACATGGTATGCAGTCCACGTTCTGAGGTACGTGGGTTTCTTTCTCTTCCATTTTACTTTTCCATTCCACATCTCATTCACTCCAAGAAAGAATCCTTCCATTTCCCAAAATAAAATCATGATTTGGAGGTCAATTTTTTTAAGAATTTGGGAAATGGAACCACCATAAATAACTTTTTTGGAAAGAACAACCATGCTTCTTCACTATCATCTGGATGCTTCAATAGTTAGTAACTTTTATCATGAACTCCTTCCACCGTGATATATACTCTTTGAATGATTAGTTTGAGAATATTTAGATTTATCCCGGGAAAGTAATGTAACTTCTCTATCTTCCAACAACAGTAGTCTTTCCAGTCAACATTGAATATGAATGGCATCATCTTATTAGCTTTGTATGATCATTCTTAAATCTTGAAATCTCCATATGATCTCTCCTAAAATAATGAATGTCTATTCAGGTACATTATTTCATGGTCTCTTTGAACAATGAGATATTTCATGATCACTTTATAAATACAATAACTTCAACACTCTCTATGATAGTTTCATTCTTGTAGAAAAATTTTCACCTTTGATACGTGCACTTTGAACTTAAGATCAGTTCAAAAATTGTTTGAATTACCACTCTCAATAATTTTTGAGTTCTCATTTATCTCTTTCTTAATTTTGATATTTACTGAAAAATGTTGACAAAAAATACCACCTTATACACAAAGTGGTTGAAACAGCCCCTTTACAGGAAAGCACACCAGTCTTAGAAGGCCCAGATACTCAAATAGGTGATCACACTAAAGACCTCTAAGGGACACCATAAAACTAATCTAGATCAACCCTCTATGTAAGGAATCATATTCCAAAGATTCTAAAAACCCTACTAAAATAGATTTATAGATAAATGATCAATGCCCTATTCATGGAGGCCACACTGCTTCCACAAACCCCACTTAGGGTATAAGAATAAATTATAGAGGATCAAACTTTTTTATCATGGAGGGACACCACGAACTCTATCTGAGACTCATCCTCTATTGGGGATCATAATCCTGAGAGTTGGATGTAATCCCATATTGTACCCTCTAGATTATGGACAAAGGGAATACACTAAGATGATAATGGTCCAAGATGAAGAAATGAAGGGCTCCAAGCTCCTTGAAAGGGGGTACACGATGTGTACTGGGGGTGCCTGGAATATCCAAACAACCCTTGGTCTGCCCGTCTGGTGCTACATCACATGGAATGTAAACCTTTATATACACGACATGTACCAAAGGTTACATGCTATGTAGAGGTATGTAGGCACGCTACCCATGTTGTCTATCCGTATCTGTGTACTCCTGGTCTACCTATGTACCACCTCATGTACCTAGTTGTGTAACTACCAATGCACCCTAGGTTAAATACAAAGCCACAAGTCGGGATTCAGGTGACATGTGTTAGGGACCACATAGTGTGTGATTTTTTATCTACCCCACTAAAACCCTAACACCATACAGAGGGTCCCACACACCATGTGATCTTGGATTACACACCCTTTAGCACAAGATTTTCTATAACCCAAGAATGGTTCATTCTTTTCCATGGTATGATACTTGCACTATCAATCATGCCCAAGAACTTTATATATGGTGTTTAACAACCTTTACATTATCATATCAATAGATTCTATAAATTAAAAAAGATAAAAAACCCACCTTCATTATCTATTTTCCCTGAATCACTTGGGAATATGAAATACCTCAGCTCTGGTCTTGTTCCTCCTTGAATCGCCCATCACAATCATTGATCCTTAAATAATATCCTTAATCATAAATGTACCTATGATAATTATCCATTTAACTAAATAATAGTCATGTGAAGATATAATACTAGTTATCCATTGAACTGTTGGACAATGAAAATACCGATTATGGTTGAGAAAAGAAATATTGGAAACCATCAACTACAATATGTAAGGAATGAACATTGGCCTTTGTCCCCTTTTCCTTGATCAATTCTCAAATAATTAGATGAAAAAATATGGAAATTAAAAAATTAACAATTAAATCCCCATTAAATAAATCTACTATCAATGTTAAAATCAATTCTTTTTCATGGAATTGATCTGTGTTTTACTATGATAAAATTACAGTATAGTATCACATAAATCAAATATCCTATCGATAGTTTGGATTTATAACTAATGATGAAAATTCCTACATTTCAATCATTCATGATATCCATGAACTTTTATGGTGAAATGATCCTTGAACTTGATTTGATCTGATAACGTCTTCCAAGATCTCCCCCAATGTTCCTCTCTAATGGATCCTCTAAATTTGTTGGGTTATGTGGCTAAACCTAAAAATTGGTCATAGAAGCATATTTATAAGGAATAATTAGGTAATTATTTTAATTAACTAACTAAATAAATACAAAAAAAATCATTTAATTAATCTCCCACAAAAGCACTCTAGCCCATCCCCTAACACCGAAATAGATTATGTCATGCCTAGGGTAAAACCCATGATCTAAACTCATCGATGGCCTCTAATTTATGATACAATCATATGTTTGTCTGTTATTCCACATTTTGAGGATAAAATAATGTGAATGATTTAATATATTTCTAAAATTCCTTCCTCATTCACCGAGCCTTAGATACTCATTCCATCTCAGCAATTAGCTGTAAAAATATTCCTTATAATATTCTAATGTAATACATTAAAAAATAAGAGTCATTAAAATTTTGGTACCCAAATTTGTTTCAACAAATGATATCCCATTGTGATTTTGGTATCCATATTTTTTATTATGTTACATTCCATAATAATTAAAAAAAGGTATTATATGAGAGATAAATTGAGTTAAGCCTACCATAATAAGCATTTTGACAGTCAAACACATAAAATAGATTCTCAGTTTTTCTAAAATAATTGAAAAAGTTATTTTGAGAGAATATGTTTATTAAAATTTTATTATTTTTTTTGACTTTCTTAATTGATTTGAAAAACTAATATGAAAATGATTATTTTTCATTTCATTGAGATCCCAGAATTTTATTTATATTTTTCTCTCCTTGGGTGAATTTTTCAATTGAATTCTTGAGATACTTAATTGCTGATCATAATTTTTAAAAATTATATTTCTCTTTTAATCCCACTGAAAAATCTTAGTTTTCTTAATTAAGTTTATTATTTTCTAAAAAATAATAATTATTATTCTTTCTTAGTTATTTTATTTTTTTGGAAAGTTCACCAAATCCTTTTATAATTGTTCTTCGTCTAATTTCAATGAATAATAAGAAGTGGTTGAAGAATTTGTAGTTGAAAAATTATGTGAATTAAATTCATCACATAACTCAATTTTGGACATGAGACAATTGTAACTTCTTTCAATTTAGTTAGAAGAAGAGCGGGAATCATCCCGTACACTCAAAGTAGAAAATTTGAGGGATTTATTTATATTATTCTATTTATTTTTGAATAAGTGGAAACCCAACTTGATGTGTCTCTTTTTAATGCAATGATTCAAGATACCTTGGATTATTTTCATTGATTAACCTTTCCAGCAATATTAAATGGTTTGTTCTTCATTATAATTTTATTTACTTTTTTGGATAGATATTTATATCAGTTTTAGTTCTATAAGTGTTATTCTCATTTTATTGAGAATTAATTGACTTATTTTTTATATCTTTATTTTTTCATCATATTATAAATTCATCATGATCTTATAGTTCATAATAAAACTATTTAGTGTTTCAACCGGTTTTTTAATTTAATTTTCTTATTGAATCTTCATTACCTTGGGTTCTAAAGAACATAGAAGAACTCCAAGTATCTTATTAAATAGTGCTTATATTGAAAGATCATCACCAAGATATTCCATACCATTTAAAATATCAGTGAAGTTAGGAAACATCTCAGAAATTGATTCATTAAATACATACTAAAACTTTCAAAATTTTATCAATACATTTTAATTCTAGTTTCTCAAACATTATCAGTTACTTCATGAGTAACTTCATGTAATTTAAAAAATTATATAGTGATTTTTAAAATTAGATACAAGAATAAATCCATTTCAGTATTGACCAAAATGAAGATATTTTTTGGATATTTTATCCATTTCAAAATAATAAATTTCATTACGAGTCCATTTTTCTTCTGATTCTTTAGTGGGTGAGTAACCACACATGATTATTTTCCAATCATAATAACTTATTCTTCCTAGGAAAGTATAAATTCGAGATTTATTACAAATATTGTCTGTTATAATAAGTAAAGATGAATGACCCATTGAGTATCCTTTTGTAGAATCTTATTTGTTAGATATAAATTCCAACTTTTATTTTTTATTTCTTGAAATTGATTAATATTTTTTTTTAAAAAAATCTAAATAAAATTTTGAAAAAGAGTTTTCAGAAATTTTTTGAAAAAAACTATTAAATAAATTTCTTTCCTAAAATAATATCCTCTAATAAGAAATTAAGTTTAAAGTAAAATGAAAAGTGGGAATTGAATTTACTTTAGAAAATTAAAATTAAAAGTAGTGATACAAATATGAAATTGATTAACAAATCAAAACAGTAAATGTAAACACAAAGGATTTGATAAGAATATTGAAATTTAAAAGAATGAACACATTTAAAACAAAATATCAAATAATAAAGAGATTTGTATATATAAGTTAAATGATTAAGTGATTTATGAGATTAGATATTAAATTAATAATATAATAAAATTATTTAATAGGTATAATATTTTGAAATAAAATAAAATAATAAGAATCTAATTTATTAATTAATTTTAACAATAGCTCAATTATGATCCCCAAATCTCTCACTCTATTGGATTGAATATTTCTTAATATAAACACAGAATTTAGGGTTATCTATGAACCCTAAAAAGTGTAAAAACCCTTTAATTTATTAGTATTAAAGTCATCAGAAAAAAGAAATTGGATTTAGTAGTTTTCAAGAATCCAAAGAGAAAGATATTGAATTTAGTGGTTTTCTACGTACCTAAAAATAGTAATAAAAGGGATATTTTATTTGAAAAAGACCTTTGAATAAAAGATATAAATTCTCCATGATGGTAGTGAAGAAATAATTGAGGTAATGAGTGAGATAAATATTGAAGATCAAAGAATTATAATAAATAAGCACAAAGAGATATAAATTGAATGAACAAAGGAAACAAGTTTCCACCGATGATAATTTTTATTTGATATAAATAATAATAGTTAACAATTGTGTCTTTAAAATCATACCACGAGTTTTAATTTTATGATCAAGAGGACTATAGGGTATGCTTTTTTGTGTAGTTGTGTTAAAAGAGACATTTAATACCTCTATAAATGCATTCTTCTACCTTATAGCTTGACACCACCGACTAGCTATCTGATGATAGGGGCCAACGGGGGGGAATTATATGGCCTTAAATGTTGATGTAGACTCCACTAGGTATCCACTGGCTACTACCTGGTTTATGATGAGAAACTTGGGGTTTTACTTATTTGATCTAGTTATACTAGGTGGCCAATGAGATTTACTATATAGCATATGATATTTATGCTACTATGCTTATTTTTTCCAATTCCATCATCTAGTAGTGACACTCCAATCGGTAGCTAATGGTGAAATGTTGTGTGTCCCACCTTTTTTGTTCATTCATTTAGAAAAAGTTTCCTTATCTATTGACAACCAATCATCATACTCAAATATAAATAATTAAATCTCATGAAACAAAATGGTCTGAACACTAAAAGGGGGTTTTGATCATTAAAAAATACAAGAGTGTGAGGTGAAACACCCCTCTATTATTTTGATCAAATTTATATAGATGCCATAAAATTTTACAAAGTTTGTGTAAATACATTAATGTATTTCTACATTTAACTTGTTAATTTTTTAACACATACTTTATTTTTCATATAAAGATGGGGTTAAATTTTTAATGCTTAGATATTTGTTATAATGTGTTATAAATCTATAGGATCATATAAAATAAATATTGAGGCAAATTTATGATAAAATAAAAGGAAATAAATAATGTGATAGTGTGTGATATTCTATATCACATTCCACTTTATGTATATCAATCCTAGTGATGCACCTATATCACTTGAAGAAATATATCGATTGCATCCATATCCCACATAATGATATGGACTTATTGTTGGTTTAATTTGAATTTCATATCCATATTTATATTTGATTTATAATTTTGGTTTTCATTCTCAGATTATTATAATAATTATACATTCTGAAAGAAATCATGGTGAATAGGGTGTGAAGTTATGGGGATTAATTTAATATTATATATGTTTACTTGGTAAAATATGATATACCTGAAACATTCCTAGTTTTTAGGGTTGTGATTTTTTCCATGTGAGCTTATAATTGAAGGATGGGTAACTTATTATTGACAAAAATGTTTCGTAGCTCGGTTGGGTAACTTATTATTGAGGAGTTCAAAATATAATAAAATTAATTATTTTTTGTGAAATCATGAATTGATATTTTTTAATATTTAAAAATCTAATATTAATATGTTTATATCTATGTATAAATAATAATGTTATATAACTATTGTGGGAATTGATATTTTAATATTAAGAATATTGATAATATTAACTAATGTAAATATATGAAGGTTAATTATTAACTATTAATTTATATTAGTTAGTGTGTGGTGATGGAAACCCTTTTGTTTTCTGTTTTATATAAATTAATATTGTAAATTAATGGTTTTATATTATTTACAGAGTACTTTTTTATATAAAATTTCTAGAAATTTAAAATTTATAAAACGTTTTTAGTGGGAACCATGGTTGCAGTGAATCATGGAGTGTTCAAAAATAAAATGTAAAATTTTGTTCAATCGACTATTTAGAGAAATTAAATCGATTTTGGAGTCCTAGGAATTCTATACAGAAGGGGTTGGTTGGCCAAGTAGAGTATTTGGATTAATTTTCAGATACATGATAAAGTAATTAAGAAATAGTTTTATCAACTAGTAATTTACCATGAGTCCTTCCTTTAATCTAGAATTTTAGTCCCTTTACCCATGATGTTTAATCCCATTGACTGATTAGGCGAGTCTATTAAATTAAATAATTGAATCATTCCATTTATAAAGTTTCACATTTATTGATAAATTAGGTTCCATTGACTATTTAACTTAAAATTTCACAACCCATCTATTATACTATCATATGTCATCAATCATGAAAGTATAGAAAATATATACCGAGTAAAAAAATATCCCAATGGTTAATAAAAATTTTTAATTAAAGATTATATTATTTGAAATTGAAACATGAATTCATAATTCAGAATTTTCCGATTCATGTGTTCTTTGTGCTCTATGTGATGGAAAATCAATGTTTTTAAATGAGATACACATTTAGCTATGGGGTTGACTCATAGTTTATATATTTATAGTTTAAAATTGGTATTTTGGGTTCTATAAACTCAATTGAGGATGAAATATAAAATACATGTGTATATATTAGAATATGGATGTGAATGTCTGATTTTTTATGGTACTGTGTAAACTACAGATTGATTTTATATCACATCAATTTTTTATTTAGATTCATAGGAAATTATATATAGATGTGGCCTCTTTGGGATCTTGGTAATAGAGAATTGAGATATCTTTTTAAACATACCACCTAAGAAACTAGTAGTGTAATCTTATTTCTTAATGAAATATGTGATGGTATTTTGGGATGTATAGTAATAGATGAGGATGAAAATACCTCACAAACTAGATTAAATATATTATTTTTAGAAGAAACAAACTCTATCATTTAGGGGATATTCAAGACCCTATACCACTAAGTGTTTTTAAATAAGATCCCCTGAATATTTTAAATTCTTCATAAAAAATGGGGTGTCAAGGGTATCTGATAGAAAGAGTTTCTCATTGATGGTGGGATACAATGGTGTAAACAAAATTAAATATAAAATTTAAGTGGTAAGGTTTCTAACTTTTATCTAATCAATAATTTTATATCCTAATTCTATATAAGGTGATGTTTTTAAAATTCAATGAGTTATAATAGGGACATTATTATTTCTATAGATACAGTATAGTATTCGTTAGGCATTGTGGGAAATAAATCTTTAAAGGGACATATGTTTGATATGGGGTTGATCCCAAGATTATGTCAAATGTTTTATTATTTTTTTTCTGATATACATGTATGACATATTCAAAAATACCATGGTGGAAGTGGAATATATCCAAGGATACCAATATAAAATAGTCTATTATCACTTAGTATCATAGGTATTGTCTCTTTAAGTGTCCAAAAGAGTAATCATAATGAGTTTTAATAGAGAAGTGGTGAATATTAGGGTAAAACATGAGCTTTACTTCTTCACATTCTTAAGGGAGGATTCAAGTGGAGAAATAAATATGTGAAAGAATAATTCTGACATGGAATATTGATCTATAAATGCCAAATAATCTAACATATATTGAAAATTAGGACAAATAAGGAGATTTTATAGAATTATACACCAGTGGGAATGTAAAGGGGGTCTATTAACACTCTAGGGTCTTAAGATCTATAAATAAAATAATAATAATTATTTTTATTCAAAATTAATGGTTTAGACAATGGAATTACTAAAATACTTGGGCTTATTAAAAGGCATTGTCATTGGGAAACATGAGGAAACAACATTAGATTGAGTAGTGTAGAGTCCTATATTGATAATCTCATAATAAGAAGACCAAAGTAGATGTAGATACATGGAATTCAATAGTACGATACAACAAATTATTCAAAAATAATTCTATTAATGATCATTTAGATACAGTTTCATCCAAATTCCATTATTTTTACTCAAGTAATGGGATAATTTAAAATTCATGTATAACATATAGCTTACTCAATGATGAAGGAAAATACTTGGGATAATATAGTGTCAAATGGGTTTAATAACATTCTTATAATATTATGAATAAATATAGTGTTATTTTCATATTTCTTAGCCTTCAATATATATGTATATATGTTAAATATGATATTCTTATAATATTATGAATAAATATGGTGTTATTTTTATTCTATACTTTTTTTCACTAATTTTTTATTTAAGATATTTTTTCTTTCACTCTCTATAATCATCAATCCTATGATGATTACTCTAGATATAATAAAAAATATTATCTATGGAATATAAATTTCTTCATAAACATCACGTCATGAAATAATCATTATTTTATTATAGATAAATACTATAAGTAGTAGTAGACAAAAAATAAATCAAAACTCATAGTATTTAATAAACATTGTACTTATAAAGAGCATGACACATATGAAAAATAAAATAAATATGAAATATATATGATTCATGGGATGTATGATTTTATCATTTGAATGAAGAAAATAGGAAGGTATATGTCTTCTATATTTATTACATGAATGTTGGGTATATATTCTTTTGAAATTAATATTACTATATTATTAGGTGAAACCATTTTTTACATGTTATAAATAATTCTACATCAATATTAATGATATATTTTATACCTAAATTCTTAATTATTAAATATACATTTATAAAAAAATTTAATAAAATAATAATAAATTATTTTAAAGGTATGAAAATGTCACCCATCCTAAAAGTAGGATTTTTAATGTACTATTTTCATATTCATACATGATTCCATAAAATTTATAATATATCCATTGGTAATAGTTTATATAATGTTAATAAATAATTCTTACTAATTTAGGAATATAGTTATTTTTTATATATTTCATAGAATTACATTTTTGTACTAAAATTGTTATATTGAATATCTTATACTTAATTTATGATTCATATTACACATTTATTTTTATCCTATAATTAAATTTATCACATTTATAGTGTAATTTTCATAATGTATTCAGTGGAACAGTAGCATGATCAATGTAATAGTGATGTAGTCATTGGAATATAATTGTTATCATAGTAATGTATATACTATGATATAAATATATAGGTACCAAGTAATAATTACAAATAATTAATTTAATTGTAAATAAATATTTATAGGACTATCATTGATATAATATTTTTCCATATTCATTATATATAATGAAACATATATTTAATAGTAAATCAATAGATTTTACAAGAAAATAATATTTTATAAATTATTTATTATTTTTATTTGAACATTTAATTTCACCTATTTATAAGATTTTTATTAGAAAATGCATATAAAATTTGGATAAGGTAGTTATTATAAAGGTAATGTGATCATTGGATTTGGCACCCAAAAAACATGACCATCACAATGAAATAACATACAACAAATATTTAATTAGAATACATTTACATGATCTTTTAGGTTTATATATTTAGAGAATTAGGATATAACATTAAATTTTAATACTCATTTATTTTTAAAATAATGGAAATTTTACCCATTATATAATAAAATTCTTCATACATTACAAGTATTAAAAGTCTCCCATAAATTATCTTTACAAGGTAAACTTTTAGACACATCACACATATTACTTTTCATCATAACCTTTGGAAATAGAATAATAATAAATGTGTGATATTAGATTCTCAGAAAGGATAATCTTAAGTGATAAAAAATATCATATATGAGAATAAGATTATTATATTGGTATACTCAGGTAATATAAAAATTTTATCCTTCAAAGAAAATAAAATAAATAAATGATTGAGGTCTAACATAACACAAGAAATGAATTAAAAGGGTGTGGAAACATGAGTCAATAAATATGATCTATGAAAACAAAACATAGTCATAAGAGTAATCCTAAAACTATCAAAATAACATAATCATATGAATAAATTGTGAAAAATCTTAATTATTTCCACCCTTTCTATTCTGAACGAATCCTTGTATGCACACCAATTTTATTGTTAACAATTGTAAGTCTGTCTATACATCCTTATCTAATGAGATACAAATCTTTAACCAATGAATTGGAATGTAATATTGGACCCCAACCACCATTTTTCATACAATTTAGTTCAACATAAAATAAATTGATTCATCATACAACCAATATCCATTGGAAATAAAATAAAATATATTTTATTTTCTAATGGAATCATGTAGATAAAAATTCAATGTTCAGCTAATAATCATAATGTGATATACCTACGGGAAAAATGTATTTTCAATTTTTTTGGTAATTTCCTAGGTAAATAACATTAAATCATGATAATAGACTTTATAGTATTTTCACTATGTAGATAAATTTTATACAGTTAAGTAAATAATTTTCCAAATCAATAAATGAATAGAATCTAGGTGAATATCCTTTAATCAATTGAATATAATATAGGGAATTTACATTGAAAATTTATTGGAATAAAAATTATGGTTATACACTATAAATGATTAGGAAATAAAAATAAAGTGATAAATGATTTCTCTTATATATATTTAACATTTCCCATTTCTGAAAATATAGTTAATGATGTAATGGGTAGATGAAGAATAATTTTAAAAGAATAATAGATTTTTACTTTCAAAATGATGATGAAAATGATCATTTTCCATGAAAACCAAATTTTAAATAGAAATAATATAATAATGTAAAAAATAATATAATTTTTAAAACCGTGAAACATGATAAAGTTGTTTCAAAATAATGGGAAATACATTCTTGTAAAAACATTTTAAAAATAATTTTATTTTCATATATATTATTTTTAAAATAAAGTCTATGAAATAAATTCCGGAGTTTCTTTTCAAAATTCATTTTCCAAAAGAACGGAAAGAAAAATTTGGAGATATATTAAAACATTAACTTTTTTGGAAATCCCCAATAATGGAGTCTTGAAAAATACATAAAGGTTGTATAGAAAAAACATAGAGGGGAAGATACAAAATATATCCATGA
This sequence comes from Viscum album, assembly GCA_963277665.1. Taxonomy (NCBI): domain Eukaryota; kingdom Viridiplantae; phylum Streptophyta; class Magnoliopsida; order Santalales; family Viscaceae; genus Viscum; species Viscum album. Next base: position 714,369,502 of record OY728128.1, on the reverse strand, counting down.
TATGTAAAAAAATTTGTTATTTTGAAAACAAATTTATTGAAAACACAATTCACAAATTAGGAAATAAAATTTACATTTAAAAATTAGTCACGACAATAAAGTGGATCACATGAATTTATAAAAATTTGAGTTCCCAAAATATTATAAAACATTGGTGGGCAGAAAAACATAGATATAGTGATAAAAATTTAATTACATAAAATAAAAGTTAGTCTTACCAAAAATAAAACTTTTATTTGATAAGGTATTTCATCAAAGAAGATTATTTCATTTAAAATTATTAATTTACCTAGATAAAAAGGAAAATTATAATTAAAAAATTGAAATGGTAGGATAAGATGGGTATTAGAATAACAAAACCATGTATAGAATTTATGTCTCAAGGAGAAATAATTTGAGTCGGGAAATAAATTAAGAATCAAGTAATATTTAAATAGAAACCAATTGAATCATAATGTTCTTGAAACGAAAATTAAAATTCAATAAAAAAATATAATTCAGGATATAATATAAAAAATAGTTATTATACACACCATATAAAAGTAAATTAGTGCATAACAAGAAGTATATCTCAATAAATATGAATTGAGACCATGAAACCCTTTCAGGAACATGATATTTGTGGGAAGAATCATTTAATACTGAGGTTATAAGTAATAATTTTGTATCCCTATAAAATAATTAGGAAATATAATAAAAATTTCTCATTAGGATTAATAAATAAAACTTGTAACTATAGAGTTTAAAAATATAGTTTGTAGCTCAATAGAAGAAAATGAATTAGAAAAAACCCTTAAAATATTAGAAACATTCAAATCATAATACCATGAAGGATAGGATTTCAAATGAAACATTAAATACCCTGAATAATTATAATATAAGCATATAATATATTAAATGGGTAGTAGATACACCATAAAAAATAAAACATGGTGTATAAGATGTATTTCCAAAGGGATTGGAAATTGAGATAAGAAACACTTACCATATTCTTAATCCATTTTGTGAAAGTTCATAACTTCTCGAATAATCATATTATGTGATAGTATGAGTATATAACTCAAGAGGGGGTTAATTTAGTTTCTAATTAATCTTTTGTTTAAAAATAATTTTAAAACATAAATTTCCCAATTTGATTAAATACCTCACTTAGAAAAAATTTTAGGATTATATAATTTGATCTTTTTAAAATGTTGTAAAAAGATAGATCATAACTAAGTTAAAATAATTTTTAATATACTTTAACTTTTGAATCTAGTGAACTCAAATAAACAATGTATATAAATCATTAATTTGATTTGACAATTAGAGTAATATTTTTTATTAAAATAAAAATAGAAAGTAAGTGTATTTGAATATAAAGAAAACATAAAAGAGAAAGCACAAAATAATTTTACAAGGGGTTTAGTATTAAGATGATACTTAATACCCCCTCAACTCGAAATCACACAATGAAAACAATTTTATTATTAAAAAAATAGTCTACAACTTGGATTGGGATTTAAAAAAAATTGTATGAAGAGAGTATAGACAAAAATAATCTTCCATAGTTCTTCCTTGGAGAAAAAAAAGAGGTCTCACAAGACCACTTCTATAGTTTTTCATTGGAATTAAAATGTTAAAAAGAGAGAGTGTTAATCACATTCTAGTTTCACACAGGTGACCTTGTTTAACAAAAACACATAATAAAAAAACAGCCCGGAATGAAAATCAAAAGCAGAAAGAGTTAGAGTTATAGAGATGAGAAGATGAAGTGAAGCTCAATCCATAAATCTTCAGTTTTCCAGGATTGCTTTGAATTTTTCATTAGAAGTAACTTGTACAAGTTTCCCAATAGGTTCACGAAAACATAGTCCCATGGATTATTATGAATGATTACCCTTTTTTAGGACAAGATCCTCTATTATTTTATGAAGGATCTTTTATTCAACTCAATATAATTCACATGATATGTTTCTGTTATGAAAAATATCTTTACGAGTGGTATCCATTAGAGAATAATAAATTTGGTTCTAAATGCACTAACACTTCAATTAATTCTCCAAAACTAGAATTTGGAGATTTAAAATGCTCCACTACTATGTTAGAAATGAAAGGATATATATATATATATATATTTAAATAAATATTTGTTGGAATGAAAACATCACACATTCAGTTGGCATGGTCATTTGATGTGGAAACCTATGATGGTAGTTTCATTCCTTTATATGATTGGTTCATTTGGTCACACGATATGTTTATGACTTCTTGAAGTAAGTTGTTTCCTCATGTATTCACTAAAATATAAGGTGTAGTCATTACATGGCTTGGTAACCCTATCTCTTTATGTGATAGATTTTTACATTAAATGATCACCTTATGGATTTGAATGGTATATTAATTTCATCACACAATTAGTTTTTTACCCCCATGGTAGGTACATATTTTCATGCATTAACTATCGCATGGTAGATTGGTAGTTCATGTGGTTAGGTGATCTTCAATGCATGGTTGGCTCAAATAAAATTCATAATTAGTTCATATATTTGATTGATTTTTCTCATCTAACACACGGTAAGATGTTTTTCAATGGAGTTAGATGAAAAGGTCACTTGAAATTCCTTGTTAGATCAAATTATTTACATGGTAAGCACATTACTCAAGTGGTAGGTGGTCACAGTAAATTCCCAAATTATCCATTTTTTGAGATTTTTTCCCAATAAAAAGTTTCTAATACCAAACAGGAAATTAATTTATAAATTTGAAAACATGATTTGGTATTGTTTGAATAATGTGGTTTTGGTGGAATCCAACAGTATCCCCATTTTTTAGGTTAAAAAATCATGAAATTTAAACTGGAAGGAATTGAGTACAACAAAAGTAGATTTTCAGATGATTTAAGTAACAATTTAGAAAACTTATGAAATCATGAAATGTTTTTAAATGAATTTAATTTATTATAATTTATCACTAGTCCCCATTTTGGTATTATTAAAATATTAATGAATAAATAGAGAAAAGATGAAAAATACAAATATACAAATAAATAATATTATTTCATTAATATCACAAAATAAGTTACAAAATTATTGAGAAAAACCCATATAAGATAGCCTAATCCCAATTATAATCTAGGATATCCCTATTATCTAGGAGAAAGACAGGATCCTTTCCTTTAAAATTAAAGGTATAGGTGGATATGTTCTGAGGGGTAGATGAGGAGGCAGACTTGGCCATAACTACACATTTGGAAATAGGTATTAGTTACAGAAAGGATTATATAGAAGACAGACCAAAATGATTGATAGTAGGAGTGGTTGCTAGTAGGGACATAGGAGTTACTGTAGGGGGTAGTAAAACTATTTTATAAGTGTATAGATAAGGTTTCTTTGATGTGCCTAGGTTTTTCACATCTTCCCTTACAAGTTCAAGGGTATTGGCACAATGGGTTTGAAATATATCAATCATGGATTATTGGGTCATTTTAAAATCATTAAAAACATCTTCAACTCTTCCATAAGGAGCTTTCATACATTCACTTTGTTAAAAATAGACTGAAAAGGTGGATCTAGAGTAGACGAGACCAAAATCATAACCCTATGGTCATACTGAATCATTATATTAGAAAGATCATCATATAGAGAACCCAACTATGATTTTAGATCATTAATATCACTATTATAAAATGCATCTCAATATAATTTGTTTTGTCAAAAATGGGTAGTTAGAAGAAACATAGTTCTTACTATAACTTCTTCTCCATAAGGCTCTATATATTTTCAAAAACCAATAAAATATTCATTGAAAATGACCATAAGATCACATTTAAAATAATTCAAATCATCTTTGGTAATAGATGAAATATAAGGGATAGAGGTATATGGATCATAAGAAATATTCTTACCATCTAACTTTGGTACAACCTCCACTTATTCAACTCTATCTAGATGTTATGAAATTCTATAATCAATATTCAATTATTCTATATTTTTAAGAAGTTTATCAACATAAAAATATTCACCAAGAGCACTGCCTTTCTCAACTCTAGAAAAAAAAATTTGGATTAAGAGAAAAGATATCATGGAGAGTCTATTAAGCTAAATATCTCATAGGAGATACATCAATAATTAATTGAGTATCGATAATAGAAATAAGAGATCCCTCTAAAACAATATGTGCAGAAGGGATGAATCTTATAAGACTAGGTGAACTACTGCCATTATTATCCGAGTCTTGATAGTCCAACCCCAAAAAACAAGAGCTCTTAGGGACTTATCCTTCTTAGTATGTGCATCTGGAAGATGAGATCTAGGTGCAATATCAATCACAAGCGATCCACCCAAGATGATTTCATCACATTTAGATTCCCTAGAATCATTAAATTCATGAATGAAACAACTCAATGAAACCTTTATATCCACCAATTCCTCAAAAATATGATATTCTTCATGTGATGGAATTGTAAAGGTAGAATTAGGATGTCCAAATTATATGGTCAGAGAGACATCATATCCTCATAAGAAACTGTTACTTCTTCTTCAAAATATACTATTTCATATTCTTCCTCAACTTTATTCTCACCAAAATCCACCTCATAATCTGAATACTAAAAAATCTCATGAGGTTCGAGAACTAGATCAGAAGATATCATGGTCTAACTAGGTACTTCAGTGGATCAAAAGTTTAATAAATATTTTCTAGATCGGCCTCCAATCCATTTTTAAATGGGTTATAATTTACATTTATCTACTTAAAAACCTTATGGTTATGGAATAAACCATATGAAGATGTAATGTTTTTGATCCCCTTGATGAAGAATTACTTTTTTTACTCTAACAAGGATAAATGATCATTGGTTAAGGTAATGAACTGAATTTTGATGAAGGATTACACAATTCAACCATATGTCCAATGAAATTTCTTCACAGGTTTATCTGAACAACATTATTCATAAAAAAAAGAAAAATATATTTTGATGCCTTAAGATAATAAAGTCTCTTTTTATTAGACAAATAACAATCTAGATAAAAATAACCACCAGCCTCTATTCACCACCCAACTCAGTAGCAGTGGGTATTATAGGAGTTCCATTCCCATTGAGATCTTTTGAAGAACTTTAAAAATAAAAGAGTGCATTAATAACCGAATACCAGATCTTGTAATATCCAAACCCTCCATTGTAAGGCAATACTAAAAAATCTCCCCATATTCTTGGGTAAAACTCTAAAAGTTTACCATTAATCATTGATTTAACTATATTATTCATCTCTCTAGGGAATAACTCAAGGTGCACATCAAATTGTATAATAGTATTTTTATATACAGGATTATTATTTTATATAACCTAAGCATCCCCCTTTTCTTGAATCACATTCCAAACCAGTGATTTTCTTCATTTTAACCACTCTTCAAAGTTTTATTTTTCTTCCAAGATAGGATGATCAACCAAGTGAATATTCTTCAACTGCAATATTGAAATCGAGATGGGTTTTGATTTCTTCAAATTCTTCGAAAGAGGTGATTGGTTAAGAAATGAAATTTCTAACACTTGATTCATCCTCAACATTTTTTTTTCTCAATTTTACTTCTAAAAAAATTCAGGTTTGTGGGTGATGTTTGAAAAAGAAAGGATAAGGTCAAAGTGATTGAGAGAGATATACAGATCTCGATTAAGAGTAATTTTTCAAAACAAGGTAATGGATTTTATGGATAATGTATGTATCGATTTGGATTTTGATTGAAAATTCATTTTAATCATTTAGGGAATAAAATACTAATATGCATAAGTGAAATTATCCAAAAATATTTTCATGAAAAATTTTATGTATGGAAATAGATATAGAAAGCATAATAACCCTGAAAATAAAAATTTTATCGTAGAAAGTTGTGAACATGTGAATAAATACGCACAGTAAGTATAATTACCACATGAGTTAATGTTTAAGGTTGGTATACTATATAAATTACTAAAAAATCATGTTTTAAACTAAATATTGACCAAGTGAACCACACTACATAGTTACTTCCATAGATGTTTTGAAGTTAAATAGAATAAATAATAACTGATAAGGCTCAAATAGAATTGAAATAATTAGATATAATTTAGCATGTCCAATTAATATATTATATAATTGATTCTCTCAATACTAAAGGGTTTTTTTTAATATATTAGGTAGATGAAGTTCAGTACTAATGAAGTCAAGAGTAATTTCCCCTTTTATAGAATTATACCTCAAAATTTTATGTCTTATATCAATGTGAATTTTTCTATAATGAGATATAAGATTCTTAGAAATATTTATCTCATTTTTATTATTTCAATTTATTGGCTTCTGTTCTCAGGTTTCCTTGCCTTTGGGTGGTCTTTTTTGATTGGTGTACTGTTTGCTTGATGTTTTCCTACATGGTTCCCACTCCCCCACAAAGTGGTTACATCTTGAAGATAAAAAATGATTTTGGAGGAATTTATTGGGAAATTTTGTAATCTATATCTATAGTCTAGTAATGTATGTTTCATTCAAATATTATATGCACAATAACTACTTGTATATATGTACCCAGGTTTAATAATAGATAATGTAACAATATTCTATATCTTACTACACCTTGAAACCAGATACTTGTCCCAAAAGTAAAATCATCCAAGTGTGCTTTATCTATAGAAATTACAACCCCCAAAATGAGTACCTTAATATCTAACTAAATCAAATGATTTTACTCTATAATAAAAAATCCTAAGTTGGTTATATCTTTGAGTTATTTGAAAACTATTTTCACAATAATTAAATGTGACTCCTTTGGATTTTCTTGAAAATAAGAACACATATACACATTAAACATTTTATTAGGATGATTAGTAGTTATGTAAAATAATCATCTAATTATACCTCTAAAATTGGTTACATATTTTTTTTATTTTCATTAAGATAGAGTTTATAGTGTGTACTCATGAGAGTACCCGTACCTTTAGTACAATCTATTCCAAAATGTTTTATAAGATATTTAGTTTAGTTTATTTTATTTAAAATAATTATATCTTTATTTTGAAAAATATGAATGACTAGAATTAATTTAAGTTCACCTGTAAAACTCATTTCAAATTAATTTTTAATTATTCTTGAAAATTCAGCAAAAAAATAAATGTTGATTAAAAAAAAATATCATCAGCATAAATTTGTACAACTAAAAAATCTTTTTAAATTATTTTAATAAATATATTTGGGTCAATTATTCCTTTAAAAAATTCCTTTGAAATAAAAAATGTGTCGAACCTATCATACCAATCTCTAAGATCTTGTCATAAACAATATAATTATACTATAAATTTTAATAAATAATTTGGAAAATGGTGAATTTTAAATTTTGGGGGTTGTTCAGAGAAACATCCTCAATTATATAACCATTTAATAATTAACTCTTAACCTCCATTTATATAGTTTAAAATTTAAAATTGATTCAAAGGAAATAAACACCAAAATAACTTCAATTTTATCTACCAGAGAAATTGTTTCCTGATAGTCAATACCCTCTTCTTGAATATATCACTTGTGTAACCAATCAAACTTTATTTCAAATTACAGTACATGACTCTTCATCTGTTTATTTAAACAACTATTTAATGTTAATAGTCAAGTAGACCTTAGGTCTTACAACTAGTTCCCAATATATATTCCTTTTAACCTGATTTAACTATTATTTTATATCCATTTCCTAGAATTCATTATTAATTACATCATTATTGTTCTTAGGTTCAAACTATGAAAATATATTTTAATGTTCAACTTGGTTTCTAAGAGAAGCTCTATTCTGAGATCCTTTATCCAGGTATCCTACAACTTCCTCTAAGGGTTGATATCTATGAGTCTTAACAACTCTATGAATAGATATGTCTAACACATCATTTTCATATACAGTTTCAGGTTCAGGATATTTATTAGAACTGGGAGATTTCATTACCAGATTTCTGGAATAATTGATGTCTATATTGGAATGATCATCCTCCAAATTTTATTAATGAGCCTTTGGATCACGTGGATCTATCCCATAAAAATTTTCATAGATATATTTTTCCACAATATCAGTCCTTCTATTAAATACCCTATATATTTTTCTAGTTTTATAATATAAAATGAAAAATCCTTCATCACTCTTGGATGTAAATTTATATTAATCATATTTTCTATTCAGTAAAAAGACATTACAACCCAAAGCTCTGAAATAATTAACATTTGGTTTTCAACCATTACATAAATCATAAGGGACCTAATTAAAAGTTTTATCATTAAAACTCTATTAATTATAATGAAATATAAATTTAATGATTCTCCCCAAGAATGTATAGGTAAATAAAACTCATTAAGAATGGTTTGGGAAATTTCTTAAAGGCTTGTATTTCTCCTCTATACGACTCCATTCTGCTATTGGGTCCTAGGAGAAGAACTATTATGATTGTGGCCATGTTGTGAGAATATAGATTTAAACTCTTGATTTTTAAACCTGCAACCATGATCAATTCTTAAGGTTTTTATTTTAAGTCCACTAATATTTTCTACAGATCTATAATATTTATAAAAATGAGAAATAGATTCACATTTATTAGGAAGGAAAAACACACATGTATATATTAAGATATCATATACTAAATCCCAATATTAATGTTTTCCTAATAAAATAGATACTCTTAGAGGTACAAAAAATTCATGTGAACAAAATCAAAATGTTGATTAGTAGAGGCTTACTTATTTTATTTGAAGGATATTTTTTACTACATTCTCTTTTGATAGGGATTGCATACTTTTTTATTGTGAATTATATTTTTGGTAGATCTTTAACTAACCCTTTACTAGTTAGCTTTATAAGTGAGTGTATATTTCAGTGTCCTAGTATTCTATGAAAAATACAAGATTCATTGATAATGAAACGTAATTAAGAAAAATTATGAGAGAATAAATAATTTAAACCTATAGTATAAACATTATCATTTCTCAAGGAAGAAAATAATATAATTATGTTTGAAATAGATTAATTTTCATGATTGTTTTTCAAACATAACATGAAATCTATCATCAAACAATTTTTAAATTCTAACAATATTCTATTTTATTCCACATATATATAAAATATAAAAATTCAATCTATAATATAGTTACGAATTTGGCCATGTTCTATTATTTTTTACTTTATAATTTTAACTAAAAGTGATATGTCCACCATCAACATTGACTAGGTTTTTGACGACTAAGTAGTACTGAGTCATTTTATTAAAACATATACTATCAATATACCATAATTTATTACATGGTCTTTCCATGATGATTTCCAAAAAAGGGATTTAAACCAAAAATGATGCTGGTACCCATATTTTCTTGGGTTTAGATAAATTTTTAATAAGTTATTTAGGAATGCATAATTGTTTTACCAGTTTAATATAATAAGATATTGGTCTTTCAGAAATAAATACTTTATTAGGTGTAATGAAAAAATTAGTATTAAAATTACTAGAAAAACTAGAACTTGGGATAAATGTATTTTTAATTATTTTCATCTATCCAGGTCGGTAAAAAAGTCCTATAGTATACCAAGGTATTATAATTTAAGGAAAATTTTATATAATTAATTTATTCCATTTGTAAATATCTCAATATCTTTATTTAATTTCTTATTAAATAAATTTAGTTTGTTTTTCCATTAAGTAGTTGTGAAGTTTTATCTATTTTACTTTGAGATCTATTTTAAAGTGAGAATAAATAACATGCTAATTATTTAAAAATTTATATCTACCCATTATTTCCTTAAATGTTTCTTAAAACATATTACCATATTAAAATGATTAATCAATTGACTTATTTTTAGCACTATTTTCATTTTCAGAATGATTTGAAATATATGTAGGATATTCATGGAAAATATTCAGTACATCAGATGTGTTTTTAATGAAACACATATTCAATATTAAATTTTTTTCCTCTCTATTTGAATCAAATTCACTTGAACAAACCTATGAGGAACTCCATGTGTATTTCATAGAATTTTTATACCTTTTCCCTTTTTACTCACACTTATTTTTATATTTGATCTTAGTATAGTCTTATTTTATGTTTCCTTTTGTCTTACACTAATAACATGTCTCTTTATTAGTATAATCATCATATTTCCATTATTTTTTAATTCCATCTATTGTAATTTTAAAATTTATTGTTTTATTTCATAAATAACTTATTCTTTCTATAAAACTTATAGAAACTTTTGGCTAAATGAGTGATTTATTCATAACTTTTTTCTGGTGATTCCTCTTCACTCAAACTTTTACCTTTGATCTTTTATTTTTATTTAGATTCTTAATTCTTAAAATCTATTGAATTTATTTTACTTTTATTCACTTCCTCTTTGTTCACTTGTAATTCTTCTTTATAAGTCATGATTTTCCTATAAGATCCTTTATTAGAAATTTTTTAATGCCAAATTATTCCCTTATGGAATCATGGATTCCTCTATACCTTCCTGGTAGACATAAAATAATTCACATTACTTGGTCCTTATACCCAATTTTCTTTGCAAGTTCAAGAATTTTGTTCAATATTTCATTAAACCTGAGATAATTTTCAAAAATAGATTCATCAATATTAATTTTAAAATTATAATATTTAATATTATAATTTATTAAATGTTATTCTATATTATTAAAATTTTCTTTATAAGATATAGCTAAAGTAACCCAAATTTCAAAAGTAGTAATAAAGGAAGGTATTCTATAAAATATAACATCTCCTAATTTAAAGTACAAATAAGTTATAGATTTACAATTATAATAATATGATTACATAGTAACATAACTCCAATAAACTCTATAATCTTTAGGTTTTTTATATTTGTCTTTGGTGAAAATCCATATATCAAATACCATGATTTCTAGATGGAATTTCATTTTTATTTTCTGTTGAAAATAAATAGTTCAACAAAAATTAGTAGGCCAATTTGTTGTAGTTACATCATGTTTATTGTTATCCATAAATATTGATATTAATAACAAACATAAATTTAAGATCTTTAGATAAAATTATATCACAATGAAAATATATTTTAAAAGAACTCAAATACCAAATATTGGTTAGAGAGGACAACTCAAGAGGGAGGTGAATTGTGTTTCCAATAAAATTTATGGTTTAAAAATTTTAAAAAAATAAATCTCTCAACTATATAAAATTACCCAGTTAAAAAATAGGCAGTATTATATAATTTTTACTTTTGAAAATATTCTCATGAAATGAATATATTCCCCGTTAAAATAATTTTGAAAATTACTTTAATTTTTTTAACTAATCTACTTATATAAAACACTATGTATAAGAAAAAAATTTGAATTAACTATTAGAGTAATGTTTTTTTAATACAATAAAAATTGAATCAAATTTTATTTGAACATAAAGAAAACAAAATAGATCAAGAATAGTTAAAATTAACATGGGGTTAACTCTCAAGATATAAATTAATCCCCTCTAATTGAAAATCACCTATTTCCAAGAGGTTTATCATAAAAAAACTATTCCATAACCTAGATTGAGTATAAAAAACAACTATACAATAATATTATAGGATAAAATTATCTTCCATAGTTCCTTGTGGGAGAAATAAAGAACATGTCACACATAACCACTTCGAAAGTTGTTTTCAAGATTAAAAATGAGGAAAATAGAAAGACTGTTAAGCACTCTCTAGTTTCCCATAATATATTTTGTAAAAAATAGATTAAAAATAATAAATAAAATAAAATGAATAATAATAAAGAATGATACATCTATATATGATAATATTAATTGAAGATCAATATGTAAATATTTAGTTTTCCACGATTCATTTGAATATGTATTGGAAGAGACATGGAAAAGTTTTATAACTGGTTCAGGAAAATGAAGTTTCATAGAGATTTATTAATGAGTCCTCCTTTTAGCACATGATAGTATATTATTCTATGTGGGATCCTTTATTATCCTATATTTTATTCACAAAATAACGTTTATGTATAAAAATATATTCTTCAGAAGTATGTAATAGAGATAATTAATGTAGTCGTAAATGAACTGATGCTTCAATTAATTCTTAAAAAACTATCCATTATAGATTTTAAAAACTACCCAAAAATGATATAAAATAAATTTATCTATAATTAAATCATGGATTGTTGGTTGGAAAACTTCACATAGTTGGTTGGAATATTAAGTTGATATAGAAATCTGTCACAGTTGGTTTATTACTTCAGGCAGTCAATTCATTTGATCTTTTAGTAGGTTCAAGAGTGAATGTGGTATTTTTTTCTCTATTAAATCACTAAAATATAATATGTTTTTATTACATAACTTAATGAATGTTTTACATACATTTTCATGTATCAAAATTTCTTTATGTGGTAGGTTGTTTCCTTTGTGCGGCCACTTCACTGATTCACACGGTAACTTCATTTATTCACACTGTTAGTTATTTTATACTCATTGTAGGAACATATATTCATGTGGGATATATGAAATGGTAGTTCTTTTTTTTTCCAAATTTAGTAAGTTTATCATAAATTCAAATTAGGGTCAACTCCAATTCGTGGAAATTTCATGAGATTGATAGATTTTGTTCATCTAATGCACAATAAGAAGTTTGTCCATGTAGTCAGGTGACAGAGTCACTTGACCTTCATAGTTAGTTATAATTATTTACATGGTATGAATATTAATAATTTAGTAGATTTTCATAGTAATTTAAAGATTTAAATATCTTTTTAATTTTTATAAAAAACTATTTATTAATAAAAAACCTGAAATTCATTTTTAACTTTGTAAACATGATTTGGGGTCATTAAAATAAGAAGTTACTGGTCTAAGAAAAAATTAATTTTATTAGATGAATTATTAGTAACCTTATTCATAAATATTTTATTTAAAAATAACCCTTCATTCTCCTATTATATTTATTTATTATATTTATTTTTCTTATGTTTGTTATTTTTTGTAAAAATTGAATCTATATTGGCTTATATTGATAATTTTAGAGATTGATGATGATATTTTAATTCTATGTCAAATAATTAATATAACCTTTATATAACCATAAAAAATCTTTATTTTATTATTAACATCTAAAAATATTATAATTTATGTTCCCATAACGATCCATGATATAGTTTTATAGTATTGTTCTATTTGGTGTTTAGACCGAGCCAAACTTAAACATACCATAATTAAGAGATGATTATGTTTATATAAGTGGTTTATTTTGAAATAATATAATTACTATATAATAATAAATATATTATTTATATATTTTTATGGTTTTTACCTATACTTTAATCTTTAAAAAATTAAAATGATGATGAAAAATGATAAATGTTACTTCATGGAGGCGGTAGTCTGCACAACACACAATTAACATTTTATATTCACAACTAATGATAGGTAATAAAGGTATATTATAATTTATATATGAATAATAATAATTATATTATATATATATAATTATTTCTTTAATTTTATCCTTATAACTAGTGATGATAGGCTATGGTGAAAATTGGAAGACATCACTTCATTTAGGCGGCAGTCCGTACGACACAAGATCAACGTTTTTTTTCTATGTATATGTGAATGAATAAATAAGGGTTTTTTATAATAATATAACAACAATTTATTATAATAATTATATTTATTTCATTATATTATTATAGTTTGGGTAGGTTAGAAAGATAATTATTTAGAATAAAAGGTTAGGTGTAAGTAATACCTGCATCGAGACCCTAAACTTTCCCTCCATGAGTGCCTTAGAATTGAAGACATAGGATAACTTGTATGACCAAGGGATTTATTAAATTAAATTAAATTATAGTAATCTAAAATTGGGCTGGATTTCAAGGATATTTCTAAGGTAAAGTGAAGCATTTAAAGGACGGAAGTGATTCCCTTTTAAAAGAGAAGAAACATGTACTTTGGTGAATATCCTTTACTTTTCAATGATATCATTACACTATTTAGCATCCAATGAGTCTAAAATTTAAAAATAATGGAGTGTGGTGTAATATCAGGTTTATAAAGCCTTAATAGTTATTTCTACACATGTTTTAAACTTTTTTGAAGTCATTTAATCTTTTATTTTTTACTTTTATCTTTTTTTAGTAGGGTAACCAATTTCTACCAAAGGTAATTATATTTTTATAAATATATAAAAGAACCCCTCTTACAAAATTTTAGTTTTTTGAATCTAAATTTAATCTAAATTTAATATATTTAAAATTTTAGTTAAAATAATAATAACATTAAAATTAAAACATTATATATATAAAAAATATTTTTTTGGAAAAATGATTATTTAACAAATTTTTATTCATAATTTTATTTAAAATTTATTACAATTAAAATTTGGTTAAAATATGTATATATGTGTTTAACCTTCATATTATAGTAAATATTTAAAATATCTAAATTTATTTTATTAGGTAAAAATTATATAGTTTTAATAAAACAATTATTTTGAAATAATATTTTTCTCATTATCACACTAATTAAATTTAATCATAATGATCACAATTTTATAAAAGTAAATGAAATTTAAATTATTAAATAATATTAACATGTTTATTCAAAATATTAAATCATTTTTTTCGTATAAATTTATTTAGTGATAAAATCATAATTTTAATGTAAGCGCATATGAACAGTTTTTCGTTTGAAATATTACTTAAGTTTCAAAAATGTTAAATAAGGATTTTATAAATTCAAAATATTTTTATTTCTAATTATTTATATTAATTATTTAATATATGTATTTTATTTTATTTTTTTCATAAAATATTAAGTCATTCATGTTAACATAATGTCATAAAAGTGATAATTTTTAGTGAAAGCTCTATTTTTATATTTCACATTAAAACCAATTATTTTTGAATTATATAAATAATTTATCCTAAGTTAATTAAAAAATGATTATTCCCAAAATTATTTTAAGTTTTTTAAATTAAAATTCAATAATTTTTTAATGTTTCTTTTAAATAAAAATAAAATATACCAAAAGAAAATTTCTCATATTGAAAAATGCCCTTTTAAAATATTAAGTATTTATAATCCTATTTTTTATTCATGTATGTTTGATTAAAATATTTTTATATACCATAGGTTTTGTTATTTTTATAAATTTATTATATGATATGTATTACATCATTTTAAATCAGTGTTTAATGTGAAACATGATATCAAACACAATGTTTATTTAAGAAAAAATATATTCTAAATCCTCTGGGAGTTACATTCTCCCAACTTAAATAAAATGTTCACTAACAATTTCAATTAACACTTATGAATAAAAATTGTTAAGTGTATTTAAAGATGACCATGAATCACCATATTGAATATAAAAGATATAAAACATTATTTTTAGGGAGTACCATGTAACATATGTTTCCCCCCATAATAAGCTTATATTATAATTATCATCTATTTCTTATAAATATAAAAATTAAGATAAATATTAGAAGTTTTTAGAGACATACCATCCCCAAAATCGTTTTTAAGATATTTTTTCAATCTAATATTAAAAAACGAAGATTATATTAGAGTAAATGATCACATGAATATGAATGCTCAATCCTAATACGTCTTCTCACAAGTCAACTTTATTTTACCCTTTTATACTATGTCATATTGGTTCATCCAATAACTCTTTTAGTTCAATCTAAGTTTCATTAAGTTATGTACTATCATACTTCTTAAAATAATTAAATAAAGTAATTAGGAAATAAATCATTCATAATATCTTTTAAGGAGAAATTTTATTATCCAAATCTGATCATCTAGGAGTGTCTATCTAGGTGCACAATCTTAGGCCCACTCATCGTCACCATAGTGAATACGGAGTTGACACTCAACCTGAATTTTTTGAGGTGATTACCCCTAAGTTCATTATTGACACAACCAAATACACTTCTAAGTATTCAAATCAGGATGAAATTTCTTGGATAAACACAAAATATTTACTTTACCAAAAAATCTAGATGTTATTTTATAGTTTTACTTAACCCTTAAGGACATATCCATATGATTTTTAGAAAATGTATCATATCCTAGTGCCAAACAAATTCCATATTACCTCAAATAAGTTAAATGGTTATATATAGCTTTTAAATTATGATTAAAAATGACTTATCAACCATTAAATTATATTTAAATAAAATCATAAACTCTAAATTTATCTGAACACCTCTATAATAACAATTACAATGCCCCATAGACATGACCATCACAATTACATGACATTAAAAAAAATATCTCACTAAAATATTCCCATCATATTTTTGTTTTTGAGTATTATAGAATTATAAACTAAATGGTAACTAATAGAACTCATATTTTTTTTACTAAGGTAAATTTTCCCCACTATTAGGAAACTACTTATTCTATAGAATTTTTCAATATCTCACACAAATTATCCACATAAGATACTATTACAGACACATTGTACATATTAACGTTATTAATAGAATTGGGAAATGGAAATATAATAAAGGGTTGAGCTCAGATGCTCTGTAAGGGTAATCATATGTGATTAGAATTGAAGGCTATTAGTGTGAATAAGATGAGAATATGGGTAGAATTAGGTTTCATAAGAAACTTATACCAATCAAAGAATATATCATAAATCATTGAATAAAACATTACATAACATAATAAATGAAACAAATGTTTTTTTAAATAGGATTAGACAAACATAATCCATGATATAATAACATAGTTATAATAATAATCATTAGACTATGGATCAAAAAAATTCATAGGAACATATTGCAAACAATTCCACGAAAGTACACATTTTGGTTGTGAAAATCCAAATATATTCACACAACATTATATTAGAGGATATAAATACATAACTAATGCATTGGAGGATGATATGGGACCCCAATATTCTTCATTATTTTATTTGAGTGCCACTTAAAATTAATTCGTTCATTATATCATAAAGAACCCATGGAAATAAAATGGGTTTTATATCATTTTAAAATGGTATAATATTTGGAAAAAATTCATAATTCAATAAATAATAATATCATGATATACCTAGGGAAAATAAATGGGTGTCCAAATATATATAGTAACATTCTAGGTAAACAACCATCAATCACGACAATAGATAATATAATATTCACAATATATATATATATATATATAAAAGATATATGATGGAGTAAATATTTTCTCTAATAAATTTATGTTTGACATCTTGGTTAACATACTTCAATAAAAGTATTAAATAAAATTTATCCACATAGGAAAGGAGTAGAAAGAAAAATCATTATTATTCAATTAAAATAATTATTCAAGAAAAACTATGTGATTAACCATTTATCTTATCAATATTTAACATTTTTCATTTTTTAAAACATATTTTACTAATAAATGGTTATATTAACAATAATTTATGAAGAATTATATAATTTTACTTTGAAAAACATGACGAAAATTACCCTTTCCATGAAAACCCCTCTTTCAATAAAACTTATAGATGAAAGTAAAAATAATATGGTTTTTAGAATCATGAAATAAAAAATGAATTTTCAGTATTTATAGTAAATATAGTAGTGTGAAAAGGAAAAAATAATAATAATATTTTCTAATTTTTATAAAGAATGTCTTAGTGACAAAGTCATCGCCTTCTTTTAAAAAGTAATTTTCAAAATAATTATGAAGAAAAATTCTGAGATATATTAAAAATATAATTTTTAATAAATCCCCAACAATGGAATATTGAAATGTAAATAAAGTTTGTATACAAAAAATGTGGAGTGATAAATAAGAAATATATTCATGATATGAAAGACCTTTTAATATTGTGGAAACACCTTTACTGAAAGCCCATATCATAAAAAAGGGAACAAATTCCCATTTGGAAGGTGATGATGATAAGTAAGAGGAAAACATGAATTAGTTGATATTATAGTTGCAAAATATAGAGTAATACATTTTAAGTAAAGAAAAAATTGACATAGAGTTGAAAGATATGTTGGAATGAATGAGAGTTATTCTTATCAATGTCTAGCATTTATTTTAAAATGTATTTCATGAAAGAAGTTAATGCTGATAAAATGAGGTATCCTATTTGGATAAAAAGATAAATTACCATTTGAAAAAGGAAATGGAAGGATAAAAGGGGGATTAGAAATTCATAACCTAATAGGTAAAAAATGACTCAGGGAGAAATAATTTGATCTAGTAAATCTATTACGGCTTGATAGACATTTAAATATAAACCCCTTGAATGATAAAGATCACAAAATTGAATATAAAATAAAATGAAAAAGATACAATTGATTATATAATATAAAATATTGGAAGTATATACCCCATGTAAAATAAATATGTTATTAATAACAAGTAGGTCTCCAGAAATAGAAATTGTGACCAGGAAATCCTTTCAAGTACCCTAATCTTTGAGGTAAGAATAATTTGTTAATGGAGTTATAAAGATTAATTATATAACCTCTAAAAATAAGTATTTAATACAATATAAATTATATATTATGTTTAATATATTAAACAATTAACCATATATTTTAATCATATAATTTTTTACATGATGGATGCAAATATAGTTTTTAAAAACACTTATGATATTAGAAACATTCAAATCAAAACCCACTAAAGAATGTGATTTCAAATTAAAATTAAATATTATTAATAAATAGATAATAATGATAAAAATTATTTAACGGTATTAAATACATAATTTTATATAATAAATTGTTTATAATAAATATTATATCTCAATGGATTTCCAATTGAGGCAGAAATACCTTATATGGTCCTTATTTTCTTTGTACATGAGTTTAAGGTCTAGAATAATAAAACTAATTATACTTGATATATTATTTTGAAAATTAATCAAATATATATATATATATTATTTAATATTTACAATTTATTAGTATATTCTATTGATTCATTATATAGTTATTTCTTTTGTTTATTATTTTTTGTGAAAATTTAATCAGTGTACGACTGTTTTGATAAATTTAGTGACCAAAGAAGTTATTTTATTACTAAGTAAAATACATAATAACACATTTATTAAGAATAATAAATCATTTTACTTTTATTAACATATATTATTATTATTAGTGTTCTGGTTCTTACAGTCATCCATCATAGCATTTTATAACATTGTTCATGTATGTTGTTAGACCGACCGAAACATGAACATACCGAAATAAAGGGATGATCATGGTTATAAAAGTGGTTTATTTTTCAGTAATATCATTATTAATGAAGAATAATTATTTTATATATATATATTTTTAAGGGTTTCAATAATATTTTAAGTTTTTTTTTGAAATTAATGGAAAACAAGATGAAAATTGAAAAGTGTTACTTTCTGGAGGTAGTATTCAACACAATGCATGATTAACATTTTCATTTCCCACTGAATGAGAAGGAATGAAGTTTAATTATAAAATTTATGCTCATAATCATAATTATATTATATATTTCTCATTTAATATTAATTATATCCTTTTATCTAGTAAATATACTCAATGGTTAAAAGAGGAAGATATCACTTTATGGAGTTAGTAGTACGAACAAAGCATGATTGATAGTATTTAGTTTTTTACGTGGATTTAAAGGAATAGATTACATTTTTTTAAATTAATATAATAACAATTAAGTATAATAATGATAATTATGTCATTAACTTATTTTTTTCAGGTTAGTTTTGGAAGATAAATAATAAGATGAAAAGGTAACGAATAAGATATACATAGGTCGAGATGTTGAACTACCTCTCGATGAATGCCACAGAGTTGAAAGAAGTAAGGTAAATTTTAGTGCATTGGAGATTTAGTAAATGTAATTGTATTATTATAAAATAATATCTGGTTGGGTTTCAAGGATATTTTGTAAGGGGTTTGTGCATTGAAAGGGTGGATGTGATCTCTTATTAAAAGTGAGTAAAAGGGAACTTTTGTAAATACCCTTTAATTTTAAATGACATCACTACACTTTTCAAGGGTTAATGATGAAGAAAGTTATAAATAATGGATATTGGAGAAATATTTATAGATAAATCAACGAATATTAATTTCATGTATGTTTTAAACTTTTTTTAAGTTGTTTTCCCTTATATATTTTTTGTTACATTTTTTTTATTTTTAACCAGGTAACTACTTTTTACCCAAGTTACATATGTTTTGTTGAAAATATGAAAGAAACCATGTTAAAAAATTTGGTTGTGATGATACTAAATTATATATTAATTAAATATTATTATAATTTTAAATAAGATAAAATTAACTTTTAAATTAAATCTTTTTATTTAAAGAAAATCTGTTTTGTAGAAAAATGATGCTTTAACTATTATGTGTTCTTAATAGTATTTAGTATTTATTATTAATTAAATATGTATTAATATAATTATATATTTTTTAGAAATAATTTTATATTAATTATTTAACATAAATAAATTTAATTTTTTAGATATAAAATAAAAAATGTTAATAAATTAATTTCTTGAAAATAATTGTTTATCATTATACTATTAATTAAATTTAATCCTAGTACTCATAAATTTACAACTAAAAATTAAATTTACCTTGTTAGATAATATTAATATTTTTATATAAAATATTATATCCATTTTTTAGATTTAATTTCTAGAAGTTGTGAAATTTAATTTTTAATGCACACACATACAAATAGTTTTTAGTGTGAAATATTATAAAATTTTTAAAATTTATTTTTTTCAATTGAACATAGTATATTTAAATTATTTAAATTATTTTATATATATATTTATTTTTATATAAAAAGGTTTAATAAAATTTAATTCATTTTTATTTTATTAAAATTCATTAAAGGGAATTTTTTTAACAATATAGGTATTTTCACTATTCACATAAAACTAAATTATTTTAGAAAAATATAAAAAAATACATCCTAATATAATATTTAAAATATTTATCTAATAATGAATTTTATTTTTTAGAATTAAAAAACCTAAAATTACAAATTTATCTTTAAAATAATAGTTCATTATATAAAAGAAAACAAATTTTATTGAAAGAAGCACTTTTAAAATTTAAGCATTCTAAATATAATTTTGTCTTCATTTATAATTTATTATAATAATATTCTCTAATAAAGGTTTTATTCTAGTTATAATTTCATTTTCTAACATATGTTGGATCCTTTTAGTTCAGTTTTGTGTGTGAGACAAGCTATGCGACAAAATTTTGATTTAAGGGAAAATATATTCAGAAATCAAATGGTATTACATTGGAATAATATTTTATCCTTGATAAGTAGTTGATTTGGGATTCCTTATAAGATATTTTTTAATAGTTATTATCTTATATTAATAGTTCCACCCACCACCCCCTTTGATCGGGGGGGGGGGGGTACTCCCTATTCCTTCACCATTGGATCAGTCCTACATTTTTTAGGAATATTTTAAGTATACTTTAGTTGATCAAATTTAGTTTGAAAAAATCAGTGAATTTATAAGATATTTAGTTCTCTAAAGTAGTGTCATTTCTCATTTTTCCTTCAATATTTACAGAAATAAGTTTCTCAAATGAGGTTGTTTGGAAGGAGGATATTATGATGTTATCAGATATAAGTTGTCTTATTTCATAAGTTCAGTTGGTAGTTTCCAGATGATGGTGGATGTTGAGTGTGATTTTAAAAGGTTATTAGTTTAATAGAGATATAATTCGTTATAAGGATCATGATAGGAGATCATAAATAGGAATAGAGTAAGGTATGAGAACCCATAGTCCTCATAGGTTGATATAACCATATGGTCGTTCTACAATCACGATAAATAAGGCGTTGGTTTGTTTGAATTAATATGAATATAACATGATTAATTATTATAGAAATACACATGACTAATAATTCATAACTTATAAAATTTTCTTTCTGGAGAAATGGAATGTTCTAATGTTTTTCCCAAGATATAATGATCTCAATTAAAACTATGAAAACCAAGGTTTCAAATATTTCTTTAGTTTTCTTTCATTGCATAAATGTTTTGAATCTATTGGAGTGAACAGAGATAATGTTGATTTTGACTTAGTGTAGTGATTTGGGTGAATTATTTTTCTTCCTTGTTTGGGAACAGTAGGTTTCAGAGAGTTACCTTTGGAATATATTTCCAAATGTGTTCTTATTAATTGAATACATCTAGATATTTATCTGAAAAAATATATATGGATTATATATTAGTGGTATTAAAGTGAATATTAGAGGCACAAAAGTTCACTTATTAGTTTATGCAATATTTTCTTAATAATATGTTTTTATAATTTTAGTAGAATTAATTGTTATTTTAAAAGAAAACAACTGGAAGATGATTTTTTTGTCAAAATATTTTATGAAACCAATATCAATTTTAAGAGAATATATATGGAAAACTATCTCATTTATAAAGATCTAGGGATTCCATTTAAGGGTTTCAAATTAGAAGTAATGGGTAGTGGTTAATGGAAAAATATAGAATGGAAATTACTTGGTGTGATATAAATATTTAGTTCAAAATATTGCACTGAACATTTTAGAGAAGAAAACCAAAATATAATTGATGAAAAAACATACAAATATTTAAAAGTAACCTAAAATAGTAAATAAAGTTTGTTTGAGGTGGTAAATATTCAACACGAGGTTATTAGAAGGATGATACCCATCATAATGCATGAATTATTTTATCTTAACCTAGATCTATTTGGAGTTTATGATGGTTATACTCATAGATAATGTTTAGGGGATTCAATTATTATCATCTTTTCTAGAATCATATGAAGCTATGGTGACAGCTATGAGTAGTTCAAGTGGAAATAATGACTTAGTGTTCACTTATGTTTGAAACATGATTCTCAATGAGGAGGTTTAATAGAAAAAAGGTTAAATTATTTAGATGATTTATTTAAAATAAAAGGAATGGGATTCATAATAAAAAAAATATTTTAAAGATATTAGAGAGGAAATTAAGGGAAAGTAGTATATGAATGTCTATCAGAACTAGGCCGATTTATTAGAATTATGGAAAGATATTCCACTATAGGAAATATCTTTATTACAAGAATATAATATATAGAAGGATTTTATCTAGAGAATTGATTTTAGCTACAGGGAGTATTATAAACCTACATTTGAGTGTTATTTCTTAGGTGGAATCATGTAGAATAGTTTCAAGAGATTCTTTCCACCCCAAAGGAGGAACATGATATATATAAAATTATGCATTTAAAATTTTTTTTCGAGTAAATCTTACTGATGATGAATCAATTTGAATTATTAGTATGGTTTTAGTGAAATTTTTATTAAATAATAAAAATTTTCGTATACTAAAGTAATTGTGATATGTTTTTTAGTCTTCGATAAAACCATATTTTAGTTGGTCACCTCGATGAAGTAGGTTTTAGATTTTTTTTGTAAAATATTTATAGAGGATTAATTTGGGTTCTATTATAATATATAGTTGTGTAAAATATGAGCTATTATATTTGACTATAAGTCTAGTTGGATCTATACTTATATGATCATCATCTTATTAATGTTTTAATTTTTGGAATAATCACTTTGGGCACCTCAACATGAATTTTATAATGATTCTAGCGGAAAAGTGCTCACTGAAGCTAGTTTATTTAAACATAAAAGTATGTGAAAATTTTATACTCATAAATATGCTAGTTTTTATTTTAAATATTTATGAAAAAACTCAAAAAAACTAAAATACAGAGTTATTTTATATAGGTGTTTGGGGAATTTCTACAATTCTCTCCCATAGAAGGGAAACGTACTTTTTTATATTAATTGATGTATCCACAAGAAAAGTTTGTATATAATTCCGGAAAAATAAAATATAAGTGTTTAAAATTTTTTTTTATGGAAGGATAGGGGGGAAAGGTGAACTGGAGTTAAGATGAAATTTATGATATCAAAAAACTATAGTGTTTTTATAAGGAGTTTCAGGAATTACTGCTATTATAGAGGGATCCAATATGAGATGCCTATTTTGGTAATATATGAACAAAATGGTGTAGTAGATTGAATAATTAAAATGTTAATAGAGAGAATAATAAGTATGATTCTACACTCTATAATCCATAAGTAGTTTTGGATTTAAGTAGTATTTACAACAACTTACTTACAGAATAAAAGTTCATCAGAACGCATTAGAAAACAATTAATAGAATAAGTGTAGTATGGAAATATTCTAGATGTTTCTATTCATAGATATTTTTAGGTTTATCATAGATTTATGTTGATGAAAAAACAAATATATGGTTGAAGTAAAATCTCAGGAATGATTATTCATAGGTTTTCTTGATGAAGAAATTATTTTTTGGATATGGGATAATTAAAACAGAAGTGTTTTCAAAAGGAAAAATATAACCTTTAATGAAAAGATCATGTAGAAATATTTTAACATAAAGTAAAACTAGCTATAGTATAATAATTAATCATCAATTAAATTTGATATGAATAATGGTTTTGGAGGATCACAAGTTCTAGAAAGTTCATATTTATCTAATCCCATTGATATATCACATGTTCTAGAAATTTCATTAAGTGGATCAAGAAGTTCAGAAGATTAGCCAACACAAAAAACATAAAATATCAAGAACTAATTAAAATCAGACTAGAGATATTAAAGATGATGATCCCAATGTTTTTGTTCTATAAGAATATAAATTATATATTAATTTGTAAATATATTCAAGGGTCAGAATACCGGTATAGAGGTATGTATATGATCTAGGTTTCATAATTTTAACAGATGTGGTGGAACTAGAAAGTCTAGAAAATGTGTCTACTCTAGGTAATTAAGAAAAGTCGTAGTTAGAAATATATGAGTAGTTGGGTTCACAATGAGTAAATATCACTTGGAAGAAAACATAATTAACACATTTTAATAAAGAACATAAAAACGAGTGGGTTTTTTCAGTTTAAAGAAGAAGATGGTGGAAGGAATATGTACAAGGAAAGGATTGTTGTGAAGGGTTTTCCATATAAGGAAGGTAATCACTTATAGGAAACTTCTCTCTATTATTCAAACAAACTACAATCCAAGATATTTTAGGTTTAATTAATTCTAGGTATTTTTACCATAAATAAATGTATGCAAAGATGTATTTTCTTCACTGTTATTTAAATGAATAAATTTTTATGGAATAACTAGTTGGTATTGTAAAAAAATGGAATCAGGACTTGGTGTGCAAACTAAAATTATGTGTTTATGGTTTGGAACTAGAACCATGTTATTTGAAATTTTTTTTGACTCTTTCATGGAAGGGAAAGGTTTAAGTCAAAGTGAATAATAAAATTTCTATTATTGGAATGAAAAATGACATCATAATTTTACTATTGTAGATGGATGATATTCTGTTGGTGGGTCTGAATGTTTAGCTAATTTAAAAGTCAACGGAAGACTTGATTGGAATGTTTGAGATGAAAGATCTTGGAGAAGAAAATAGGATCTTGGACATGAGGATTGAATGTGATATGAAAACTCTGATCTTGGTTTTATAAAAAAATATTGCATTTGGAATATCATTGAGAGATTCAAAATTAGAATATATTAAGTAGTTTCAATGCCGCTCACTGTTTATTTTATATTTTAAATGGTGATGTATCCATGAAAGGAAGAAGAAAAGAAGTACATGGTGAATTTTTCATACACTTAACTAGTGAGATACTTGATATATGCATTTATGTGAACTTTTCTATATATTTCCAATGTAGTGAGA
Organism: Viscum album; assembly: GCA_963277665.1. Classification (NCBI taxonomy): domain Eukaryota; kingdom Viridiplantae; phylum Streptophyta; class Magnoliopsida; order Santalales; family Viscaceae; genus Viscum; species Viscum album. The sequence goes on along the minus strand of OY728128.1, from coordinate 714,343,755 downwards.
TTATAACACCCAGATATTTTAGGATATATTTCACTTTAAATAAAGTTAATTTCTTTGAAATTTTACGATACAAGAAGCCCCAAATATAAAAGAATCATTATATAGTATACTGTTATAACCTAGATCATATATTTGTCGAATTCATAGGAATAACTAGTTTATAAAAATTCATAGTGGATTTAGATGAAATAGGTATATTTTTTTTAAAGTCATTATATTCCTTAAAAATACATTTTTTTCTAAAAAATTGAATTTATTTCTTTTTGGTATGAATAAAATAATTAATTTAGTATAATTTATTAAATTTATTCTAAAAACTGAAATAAATTTTTGAAATAGTTATTTAATTATTATTTTTTTGAGAATTTTAGATAATTTATTGAGAAAATAGTTTTTATGAATAGTGAAAAATACTTATTTCATTGAAATTTTAATTTTAATTTGAAGAGTTTAAAAAGTAACGGTTGGGTTTAAATGGTTTTATTTGTAAATTTAGTTCATGAGTAATCTAATTAATTTCTTTAGGGTTAATTTTATGTTGGATTCTAGTGTATAAACATTTATTATTTAGTAATTGTTTTTTTCTAGAAGAACAATTTTCATTTTGTTTTTTATGTTTATTTTTAAAATAAATTCTAAAAAATATTTGATATGAATATTTAAAAATGATTTCATTATTTATAAAAAGTAGGGTCATTTTTTTTAAATATCTCTTTTATTTTTTTCATGTGAATAAAATTATGGTAAATATTTTTCACCTAGGTAAGGTTAAAATAGGAAAAATTGACTTAAAACATTGGGATAAGACTTTAAAATTTCTCTAAAACTATCCAATTGGATGACTGGAATTTGGCTATTTATATCCAATTCTCAAATATTTGGCCACTTTGTTACTTTTTTTATTATGAAATTTATATTATTTTAATGAAAATGGATATAAAATGTCACTCTCTTAACTTCAATATATCCTAATTTTCTACATAATGATAAAAATGGGATAATCCTGCTCATATATGTTTATTTTATAGACATATTAAATTTTTTATCGTGCCAATTTTTTTTAAAATTTTTGTCTTTGAATAATTACCTCAAATAATTACACAACACTAACACAATATTTATTAAATTAATATAAAAAAATAAATGATTTTAAAAATGTTAAAATTAATAAAATTGAATTGAATTATAATTTTACATGAATTTTTATATAAATATAACATATTAGAGACATTTTAAGGGTTTAAACATTAAGAAAATAACTATCTTGGTGATTTTTTTGTTAATGTAAATGAATAGTTCCAAAAATGATATTAAGGATATTTTATAATAATAAAATATTTATAAAAATATTTAAAATTAATTGAAATACTATATTAATCCAAGTGAATGGGATATGGTTTTTAATAGTAACCATGGTCTATATTTGGGTCAACTTTCAATTTATGGTAACATTCTTGATGTTAACTAATAGAAAAAATTGTTATTACCAAAATTTTGAAAATGGTTAATGGGGGTGAAAACAAATATATAAAGTCTAAAAATCACTTAAACTTGTATATTTTTTATTTTATAAGAGTATTTAGACTTATCCAGGTCATATATTCAAAATATATAAACCTGGAGTCACTTGATTATAAAAAATAATTTGTGTTAACTTAATACATTAAGTAATTTCAAGAGTGCCCCTCCCCTCACTTATACAATGAAAGATCTTCCTTTATCATCATCACACAATTTTATCATTGTATATAATTCAATCCATACCATAATAACTTCTTAATTCCTTCTCCACACCTTAGATTTCACAAACCAACCTGAGTTATCCCTGAACCGGTCACCCGATTCGATTTGCAACAAGGCACAAAGGGCGTTCGTGATCCTCCCAGGCTTGAAACTGGTGTTATGATTCAAAATAAAGGAGTTGGGAATGTTTTAGCATAAAAATATAGATAATTAAACAAAACAAAATAAACAGATATTTTTGGAAAAAGAAATAAACTAAGAAATGGAACCTACCCAAGTGATCTCGTGGGTCACTACAGAACATACACTACACTATCTCTAAGAGTGATACAATCTAGAGGAACCTGAAACTGAGAAATAGAGTCAGTGTTAACACTAATATTATTAGTAGGAATTCCAAGGATAAAAAAAGATCTTTGACATTACATTTAAAATGAAACCCCATTAGTTAGTTTAAGAATAAGTCATATTAAACTAATTTTTTCATTATTTTCAAAATTATGTAACAAGTTTTCATTTGTATGGAAATAATTTCTCTTCCACTAAATCTTAAAAATAGATTCCATGTACGACTTAACATTTAAAAATTAAAGGGATGAAATTTAAAATAAAATATGGTTCTCACAAATGAGAGAACAAGCATGAAACAACTGAAATGTAAATCACATTCCATGAATCATATAAAAAATGGGCACCTTGATAAATCCCAATACGTTATTAGTACAAGTGGGACATTAAAACATTGTTTCTTAAGGAAAATATGTATAAGAACCACAAAAAACATTGTTCTTCTGCATGAGCCACTAGTAGGGGACATCCCCGTAACACTAGTGGACTCAAATCATCATCCATATATTTAGTTAGTTTTTTAGTCGTCAATCCTGCTAAGTGATATCGGGACGAAGCCACCTCGAATCAGTAGCACACTAGTCCAAGTGCACCCACCTAGATACCCTAGGATTCCCATGTTCTCTATTTCATGCGGTGGCGAGTTTTCATTAAACTAACATACATGAAAACATCATTTTATTTATTCAAAATCACATCACCCTCTCACCACTGATATCCACCTCGATTGCATTACACCTTTCCTCATCACTCAATAATGCGCAAGCCTCTTTAATAGGAACATCTTACAATTCCCTCATTCAACACTCATTATTTTTTAAAACAAGGGGCATGCCTCAAGAGGGGTTTTCCACTTTTTTAAACCATTTTCATAGATCCAAACGGGCATCATCACTTTACAAGGAATAACTTTGATTTATAAAACAATATCAACAAATAGTTTTATGTTCTAAAACCATTTGAAACTACAATTAAACAACAAAGTAATCACAAATTTTAACACAACTTGAAAACCATTCATAAATCAAAGAAATTTATTTAAGATATAAAGACACTATTTATCCATGAATTCAATTCAAAGTCCATACATCTCTCCCAACATACCAAATTAAGGAATCTCTCCTTTTTAAAGAAAATCAAAAACTAAACCATCTTCATTAAAAATTAAATTTCACAAAAAAACATCCATACCGATCATTTAGGTTATCCGCTTTTAAGATTTAACATTTTAAAACCAATTGAGCATTAGATAAGTGTTACATTTTCCAAACAAGGTCGAGAGTATATATCAAGAGGAAAAATGTACATTGGGATCTTAAATAAACTATGTAAAAACATGAAGAACTATTTCTAACAATCACAACCAGATTTCATAGATTATACATTTACTACATAAATATAGAGTATATTTTTAAAACGATCAAGAAATTATGAAATTCAAATTAAAGGGTAAGGCATTGGGGACCCCCTCATACATGACCCTCTTCGATGGTGATCTATTAAACCGACACTTTACACTTACCTAAGAGAAACCACCTTCAAACCGCTTTGAAACCCCTTTCAAACGCTTCCAAAACAAGTTGGAGAGCACCCTTAACCCTTGATAATCCAAAATACCGAGTGAGGCTCGAGTGGGAGGAGAATTGGAGTGAAATGATGCAATTTCGAGTGATCCCGGGTTTATAACCCTAATTTTATGTGTCCAAACGGTTAGCCTGCACGGTTTGACGAACCGTGCGCTAACCGTGCACACTCTACTGCCTTGGGAGCAAGGGTCCGCACGGTTTCCTCACACGGTTTGGAAAACCGTGCGCAGGTCGTGCAAAGCCTACCGTATCCCTTGCACGATTTCCTAGAGAACCCGCACTATTTCCACTAACCGTGCTCAAAACGTGCACACCATTAAAAGCCTCCAAACACATCCAAAACCATTCCAAACTCTCCCAACCTCTTCCCAACTCATTCCAATACCTTTAAACACCTAAAAAACCAAAAAAAATGCCACATACCCCAAACCGGGGGTGCTACATTCTCCCCACTATTGGAATTTCCGTCCTCAGAAGGAAGTCAACCGACCCTTTGTAGAAAGAGCTCGGGCCAGTGCTCGACCATCTCTTTCTCCTGCACCCAGGTCTCCTCTTGAATCTGACCATGTTGCAACAAAACACGAACTAAACTGATGATTTTACCATTCTATACTTGGAAAAGCCAAATGATAAGAAACCTCACAAACCCGCTCAAGAATCTCAAAAGGCCCAATATACCTTGGAGATAACTTTCCCTGCTTTCCAAACTGTTGATGTCCCAACCTAGGAGAGATCCTCAAGAACACATGATCACTCACCTTGAACGACAATGGCCGTCGACGATGATCTGCATACAATTTTTGATGACTATGAACTGTCTCCATTCTCTTCCTGATCAACTTGATCTTCTCTGTTGTCTCCTAGAAAAGGCTCGGTCCAACCATCGAGGACTCACCCGTTTCCACCCAACATAATGGAGAACGACATGGCCGCCCATACAATGCTTCAAACGGAGCCATCTGTATGGATTCCTGATAACTATTATTGTATGAGAACTCAACCAATGACATGTGCTCCACCCATGAGCCACCAAAATCTATGACACAAGCCCACAACATATCCTCCAGAGTTTGTATCATCCTCTCAGATTGACCATCCATCTGAGGGTGATATGCCGTACTCATCGTCAACTGTGTCCTTAGGGATTGCTGCAAGGATTTTTAGAAACGAGATGTAAATCTCAGATCTCTATCTGATACAATAGAAAATGGAACACCATGCCTCTTTACCTACTCCCAGATATAGATTTTGGACAGATCATCCACTGTATGAGATTCACGAATCAAGATGAAATGGGCTGACTTCATTAGCTGATCCACTATCACTCAAATGGCATCGTTCTTTCTGACCATTCCTTGGAGACCTGTAAAAATCCATCCCTATCTGCTCCAACTTCCAAATAGGGATTGGTAAGGACTTCAACATTCCTACTGGCCTCTGATGCTCTGCCTTGACCTGCTGACAAATCAAGAATCTCGAAACAAACTAAGACACACTTCTTTTTATACCAGCCCACTAGAACTGCGCTTTCAAAGAATTATACATTTTCTGAATTCCAGGATGAACAAACCACCTAGAATGATGATACTCTCTGTGAATATCCTCCTGAAAACCAACTGGTACAACAATCCGATTCCAAAAACACAAAACTAAGTCTCTATTCTGTTTCCAACCCTACATGGTCTCCCCACCATTGAGTCTCAACCCCATTGTCAGACACTCAGAATCAGATATCTATGCCTCTCTAACCAGGCCAACCAAGGTAGGAATCTACAAAACTAGAAAGAAGACCGCTCTATCGCCCTAGTCCTCACATTCCAACGGCATATCACCTATAACTGACATCAACTGCCACTAGTCTGATGCTTGTTTCACAACCTGAGCATATGATTTTCTACTTAATGCATCCGCCATCAAATTTCCCTTACCCGGTGTGTTCATCAAGTCAAAATCAAACATCTGGAGATATTCCATCCATTTCTTTTGCCTCATGTTCAAATCCCTTTGTGAGAAAATGTGCTTCAAGCTCTTATGATATGTATATACCATGAATTAGTTACCGAAGAGATAATGACACCACACCTTCAAAGTGTGGACCACTGATGCCAACTCCAAATCATGAGTTGGGTACTTCTTCTCATGTACTCTAAACTGCCGTAAGCCATATGAAACCACATGATTCCCTTGCATGAGAATGCACCCCAACCCAGATCTCAATGCATCACAATACACCACGTAACCTTTTCCTGGTTCTGGAAAAACCAATATTGGTGCTGATGTAAGGCGACACATTAACTCTTCGAAACACTGATGAAACTATTCATTCCAAAAGAATGGAACATTATTTCTTGTGAAAGCTCTCATCGGTGAATCCAAATGTGAAAAATCACGAACAAAATGGCAGTAATACCCAGCTAGACCAAAGAAACTCTGTATCTCAAACACATTCTTTAATAGTTGCCACAAGATAACAACCTCTATCTTTTCCAGATCCACTGAAACACCCCTTTCATAAATCACATGGCCAAGAAAATTAACTTCCTATTTCCAAAAGTCACACTTTGAAAATTTGGCATATAAAAGATGATCCCTTAAGATCCCTAGAACTGTCGCCAAGTGCTACTCATGCTCCACCCTTATCGTTGAATACACCAGAATATCGTCTACAAACACCACCACAAATGAATCCAGATATCTCAGAAATATACGATTCATCACTGTCATAAACACCGCTATCGCATTCGTTAGACCAAAGGGAATAACCAAATATTCATAAAGGCCATATCTACTTCTGAAAGATTTTTTAGTAATATCCTCTTTCCTCACCTGCAATTGATGATATCCAGACCTCAGGTCAATTTTGGAGAACCACTAGACTCCCCTCAACTGGTCAAACAAATCATCAATTCATTGAAGTGGATATATATTCTTTATCATAACTTTTTTAAGTCTACGATAATCAACACATAGTCTCAAAGTTCCATCTACTCTTTTCACAAACAACACTAGAGCTTCCCACGGAGATGTGCTAGGCTGGATAGACCCTTTTTTCTAACTCTTCAAACTAGATTTTCAATTCTGGCAATTCAGCTGGTTCCATCTGATAAGATGGAAGTGAGATAGGACATGTCCCAAGAAGGAGATCAATCGTAAACTCCACTTCTCTTACGGGAGGTCACCCAGAGAATTCTTCACGAAAAACATCAATGAACAGATCCACCAGTTTCGGAAGAACACTCTTCTCAACACCCATTACCGATTCTAACGAAAACACCGCCAACTGATACGATAACGTACCCACCGCTAGTGAAAACAAACCCATTGCACCCTGCCTTTCATGCTTCTCCCCACTAAAGAGATGTCTAACACCATCGTGTGTTGTAAAATCCATTGTTCACGCATCACAATCGATGTGGGCCTTAAAATCCACCATCCAATCCATTCCTAGTATTACATCATACCGATCCATCTGAATCATTTAGAAATGCCAAACTATCTAAAATTTTCCCACAAAGATACAACATTCTCTACACAAGAAGGCTCGACACTCTCTTCGAACCAAGGAATTTTGAAGTTTCAAAACTGAGGGCATCATCTCTACCCTTAAACCCAGAAAATTAACCACACGTGCACTAATAAAAGAGTGTGAAGCACCCATATCAAACAATACTTGCATCAAGGTAGAATTTAAAAGAATAGTACCTCGCACTGTGGATGGTCTCGACTGATCATCCACCACAACCTACTCAGCTGCTATAACATGTTTGGTTTCCACACTCTGATCTTTATTGCTCTGTTGAGGCGTCATGGTATTCCGAGGATTAACATGATCCACTTTATCCTGCTGACGAGGGGTGTGATGTTGTCCCCGTCCCGTTGAAGTATACGACGTCTGTGATCCCTGAGGAGTGTCACACACACCCGACCTTGGAGCACTCTAACAATAACACTGCAGATGCCCCATCTGCATACAATTTTGACATGATCGGGGTTGTGTCGTACAATCCCACTTGATTTGGCTCGTCCAACCGCACTAAAAACATCCCTTCTTGCTCTGGGGATTCAGAGGAAGATTCACTGATCCTGTTTTCAGATTATATGCCATATTCCCGCCCTAGGAGTAAGTGTCCCTCTTCCGCATGAACCCAGTATTAGAGTTACCACTATTCCCCATGGGTACCACCATGCTTCCCCTGCCCGGAGTGCCCAACAGATCCCGCTCAGCCACCGAGGCTCTATTCACCATCTCTGTGTAATCATTTATACACAGTACTTCTATCTTTTAACATATTTCTTACCTTAACCCTGATTCAAAGATCCTTTCTTTCAACGACGTGCTACCCGTCACCTCGGGTTCAAACCGCACTAAGTTTATAAACTTATTTGCATACTCCTTCACTGGCATAAGATCTTACTTCAAACTGAATAAATCAGTCGTATGAAAAATTCTGAACGTACGTTGGTAGAATTGTTAGTTAAAATATTCCTCAATTCCTTCCCACATCATTCCCCGGTCCTTCCCCGCTTGGACTACCAAGTCCCACCACTGAAGGGAAAGATCTTCCAACATATACGTGGCCAACTTCATTTTCAACTCTACCGGTGTTCCCAAGAACTCAATGATCTTGTTCATTCTATTCAACCATGCTTCTGCCCTTTGTGGCTTTGAATCACCCCTGAAGATGGGTGGATTCTGCTTTTGAAACTGAACTGCATGATCCACAAGCCTTGGGTCATCCACTTTGTTCCCACTTTACACAGCTTGGAAAGCTTGCACTATAATTTGCACCAGTAGCTGGTTCACCTGAAGCTCAGGTGCAACCACTTTCTCATCAGCCACTTTCAGTTGGTCTCTACGACGCCTACCCAGTGCCATTTCTATAAACAGAAAACAAACAACCGTGAGTCTCACTTCTGTAGACATAAAAAAATCCCATTTCAAATCACATTACACAACACTATCACAACAAGGCTTCCCACCCTTTTCCACATGTGCCATGTTTCACAATTTTGAAAACCAAACCATTTTCAAAATACCAGTTTATTCACAATGAAATTTCTCACAATCATATCACATCATAAATCATTATACCCCAGTGAAATATGCATCATAGTGGGAAGTCATTTCTACCATTCATGCCATGCTCATCTCATTGGATACACCCATGACAACGAGATATCCAATGCCTATAAGTGTATCCAAAACACATATGTACCCAACTCCCTGGTAACTTGAATTTCAGCAGAAAAGGGTTAGCTACATCCTTTCATTCTATACAATCCATGTTCATACATTCTTATGCCTTGATACCATCCCGACTGAAGGAATGTAACCAAACGAATGTCAACACTGAATCTGAGAATCAAATCCAAAGGACCGAACAAACTGATACCACTCGTAACACCCCGCCCATACCCCATTGGTTTGAGGAGGCGGTGAGGGTTACTTGGCCTTAAGAGACATTCCGAAGATGCCAATGGTAAGCAATAAATGCCGAAGGCATCAAGATCAAGTTGGGGAATGATTTTCCCTTAATATAGAACCAACAAAAATTCCACTAACAACCACTATATGATTCATGTCAAATAAATTGTCAAACCATGCATTTCCAAAAGAAAACTAAGTTGTTACACAACACAACTCAAGATCAATACAACCCGACACGTCCAGAAAACATCAGAGTACACTGCGGAAACTAAACAACCAAACACCACCAACCATGACACCACCACAGCTCTACAATAAGCTCCAAGCTCCAAGCTCCACCAAGGGATCACAATGCTCCACTAAAGGAGGGTGATGCCTTATCTTTGACCATGTCACGGTACACGACATCTGCAAAGTCACCACAGTTCCAAAGCAGGGGGTGAGTACTAAAACTCAGTAGAATTTCCCCAATTGAATTCCCAACACACGACACTAGGATAAAACCGTTAGCACATTTATATAAAACAGTTTATATAAAATAAATCACAAGTGAAACCATTTTCATAAGACAAATATGCCCTTACCAATACATCACACCCAAAGTAAGAAACCAAGGGAAATCCAACCAAAAAAGCCACAACCATTAAAAAATTTACCCATTCGCACAAAAATTCCATTTTGCAAAGCAATGCACAACAAAACAACCATACAACCAAACGGTGGAGCCACCGTCCAACCCGTTCTCCCATTCACACCAAGCGGCACTTCCTGTCCACTTATCCTCAATGGTGGCCCTTTTGTCCACTATCCATCCCCTTTTTATAGTGGTACTTCTGCCACTTCCACACAATATTCAAAACAAGCCAAAGCATAGCATATAACCCACCAAGTTCTCATCATCATGAAAACAACCCATTCCATTGCATATCAATCCACTTCAATAAATTACCCATTTATTGAAAACCATTTTCCATGCCAAACCCTATTTTAATAAAATAACCTTTTTATTGAAAACCAATTTTATCAATCATTTTCACAAATCAACCATAGCATCCCATTTTAAAATCCACAACAAAATCATTTCACCAAAAAACCCTATTTTTCCCAAAAATACCCAAAACATCACCCAAGGAATTTTCCAACAATTTTGCACATCAAAACACAATTAATTTATAGAAAAACAAAATAATTGTACCAAGGAACCACTAGTTCTTACCAAGGGGAGTTGAGAGAGAATCCACCTACCTTTAGGGTTCCCAAGAAATCGACCCATGAACAACCGCGCCTCAAATCCGACGAACGCACCACCGAAACCTCTCTAGATCCCTTTCCCTATCATCCACAAGCCTTAATATTAACATCCATGGAAACAAAAACCCTATATCTACACAAAACAAGTGTAGATATAGAAAACCGAGAGAGAGGGAGTTTTAGATCTAGAGGAAGCCACAAGAGAAACAAGAGGAGAGACTTACCCGGGATAAACCACCTTCAAACCGCCTGGAAACCCCATTGAAACTCTTCCAAAACGAGTGGGAGAGCACCCTTAACCCCTAAGAATCCAAAATACTGAGTGAGGATTGAGTTGAAGGAGGATTGGAGTGAAATAAGGCAATCCCAAGTGAGCCCGGGTTTTATAACCCTAATTTTAAGTGCCCCACGGTTAGCCTGCACGGTTTTCCAAACCGTGCGCTAACCGTGCACACTCTACTGACTTAGGAGCAAGGGTTCATACGGTTTCCTCGCACGGTTTGACAAACTGTGTGCAAGACGTGTGAATCCTATTGTCTCCCCTGCATAGTTTCCTGGAGAACCCACACGGTTTCCACTAACCGTGCTCAAACCGTGCACCCCTTTAAAAGCCTCCAAACACATCCAAAAACATTCCAAAATCTCCCAACCTCTTACCAACTCATTCTATGAACATTAATAACATAAAAAATCATATACAAAGGTCAAACACCTCAAACTGGGGTGCTACAATGAGGGGAATGAAATCACGAACATGGTGCGACTTTTCACTGAACCAGTCACACCTAACCAGCTCTAAGGGAAACAAAAATGAGAAGAGCTATCCGGAAATGAGGAGGGATCTCCCCACCATAAGAACCTGACTTGTAAAAACAACATTTAGACTCTCAGCACATGCTAGCTCTAGAACTGCCAACTTGAACCAGTGGAAAAACTGCCAACACAGAGCAAAACTCTCACACAGACCCAATCTCGAAGAAGGCACGAAATGATCCATGGTTGGTCTTCCCACCAGTTAAGAACCAGCCAAATCAGGCTAAAAATAATAGAATGATATGAGAATAACAACACAAACTAACCCACAAACTCTCTACATAAACCAAACCCCCGCCACATGGGGTCCCCGATAAAAGACCACAAACCAAACGGCATACCAAACCCCACTTCATTATTTCTCAATACGTATGCATATACAAAATAATAATTTCCTAAAAAAGAAGCTCCCAAAGGAATATAACAATACAAGAGATACAATTACCTCGAGACTCACATCCATAAAGTGATAATTTTCAAAGGCCCGAATTTGAGGAGGCACAAATACTAGAATTACAAGGAAATGAGGTCACTAGGCCTTATTAAAACCAATTTGGTTTATTCAAATATAAAATACCCTAATGAAGAATCGATACCTCCACACCTATTCCAAAAAAACAAAACCTTTAAAGACAAAGAATATGTAACAGAGAAATTTAAATAGCCCACATTCCATCACTGGAGACAAAATACAAACCAAGGTCCTCCACACCCAATGATATCTGGACTGCATAAAAATATTTACTCAGAGAACTATGGTTGGAGCTTTGATTTCTTGAAGCATCTACATCCATGCAGTCAAGAGCTGACAATGTCAACGAAACCATCTATTTCAGTAGTGAAACTCAGATAACCCCTTCAAAAAATCCAAGTGACCATGCTGAAAAAATCATCCTGTCATAATCTGATACAAAATATACATTATTCTTTTTTTAGGTAATAAACGTTGGATATAAATCAAGAACACATGACCATGGTCCAAATTAAGGAAGGATTTTAGCTCCAACACTCAATTCAGAGTCTAGGTAGAGTCTTTAATGAGAATACTTAGATAAATACTCATTAATAATTTTCTCAAGAACCTTTACCACCTCAATTTTGACAATTTCATGCCACTAAATGACAACCAACATCGGTAAAAAGACTTCAAATAAAGAAAACAAGGAAAATTAATTTTCTCAAACCGAAAACACCATCATTAAAAAAGAGAGTGACCTAACTTTTAAAATATGGAATTGACAAGAAAACTTGTCAGAAATAATTTCCTCTGGTTCACTCTCTTCACCGGATAGGGAACCTTCTCGAACACCAAATAGAATTGGTCAATTAAACATAGATTAGGACCCCATACAATAGAGAATTTAGTGGATTCCATGAAGATACCTCCATAGAAAATAGAACCAACCCCTTGAACAATCCGACGTAAGCCATTACTGTTTGTTGGCCATGCTGGACACTCACGAGCTCTACCACTTTCCTATCCTTCAGTTCCTCAGGATTAAATCATCGAACGAAAATGGTCTTATACACCTTCCAAGACATCACAACATGAAACGATTCTAGGATCACATTCTTCCATCAATCAAGAGTTAAAATGTCAAATGATCCAGTACCTGTAAGGACACTCATAGCTTTGGGTGTTTCTAATAACCTGAAACCACCAATGACCTCATTGATCCATTTTGCTAACTCTAATGGATCACAATCACCATAGAAGATGGGAAATAAATGAGAAGGACTCATGTACAGAACTCCACTAGGAGTTTTGGTGGCACTAAGAACTAGAAGAGACTCACTAGAAACCTTTGGGACTTTTCTCGGCTGCATACTAAAAAATAGGAGGCACAAAGATGAATTAAAACTCATCACAAATTAGAATCCCACACTTCAATAAGAAACCAAAACTCAAACTCAAATCACCATTTCAACACCATTTTTATCATGTAAAAACCAAAATCCTATGAAAAATAATTTCAAACATTAGAAGAAAACATTAAACAACTTATTACTTTTCAAAACTTTGAAACTACCCTTTTTGAAAACCATTTTTTAGAAAACAAAACAACTTAAAAACCCAACAATGGTATTCCATGAAGTCACACACACACACGCACACACACACAGACACACAAACACAAACACACACACACACACACACATATATATCCTTTTTCTAGCTCAAGAACCCTTCCACACATACCACCAATTATCCTTGTGTCACATGCGTACCTCCATATATGTGATCCATAATAGGAACACCAAGGGTCAATTAAAAACACTTCTCATTTTCAAAATAGATCTTTCAACGTAAAGAAAAATTCCCAACCAATTTGATAGAACCACTTATCATTAAAGAAAAACAATTCCAAATTACAAAAAAATACCATTTCACATTCCAATAAGTGTTTCCAAGTTCCCAAAAGAACTTCCAAAACACCTCCCATTTTACCCTTTGAAACCACACATTCCATTAAAAGAAAATAAATCATTTCAAAAACCACATCCACTCCAAAACCACATTCTCTTTTAAAATTTTTACGAAAAAATTTCAATTTTGAAATCCACTCATATCAACCAATACTAACCCCAAACATAAATTTCATATAAACTTCAAAAAATAAGGGACTAATGAATATGAGAACCAACAAACATGGCTTAATAGATGATGCTTAGAGGGAGCATCCAACACAGGATATATCTTGAACAATGAACTCAGGCTTTACATGGTTCGCTACTCCATGTATGATCATCGCGTAACACCATCTCACTTCCTTTATCATCTTATATCCACACTAACAAGAAAAAGAAAAATTGAAATCCTAGACTAGACTTGGAAACTCAACGCTTGGGATGAGAAAGGATTCATGAGTTCCTCCTTGAACCTTCCCCTATAATCCCAAAAAACCAAATATCCATGCTACTAAACACCCCAAATAATAAGGGCCTCCTCTGATACCATTTCTTCATGAACCAACCCAAGTCAACCCTAAACCAGTCACCTGATTCGATTCACAACAAGGACCAAAGAGAATTCTCGATTCCCATGGGTTGGAAACTAGTGTCGGGAATCAAAATAAAGCAGCTGGGAATGATTTATCCCAGAAAAGAAAGATAAGTAAATAAAACAAACTAAAACATTTTCATCAGAAAAAGAAATAAACTAAGCAATGAAACATATCTAAGTGATCTCGTGGTTAACTACAGAACATAAAACGAACTTTCTCTAAGAGATATACAAATTGTAGGATCCTAAAACTGATAAATAGAGTTGACATGAGAACTAATATTCTTAGTAGGAATTCTGAGGATAAAAAAAACCCTATTCCATTACATTTTAAAAGAAACACAATCTTTCTAGTTTGAGAATAAGACATATTAAAATAATGTTTTTCATTATTTTCAAAATCAAGTAACAAGTTTACATTTTTAAGGAATGAATTTATCTTACACAAAATTTTTGAAATAAATCTCAAGTCGATCCATGAAAAGGCCCGAAGGGGGGTTCCTAATCCCCATGGGTGGGAAACTAGTGTCGATCATCAAAATAAAGCAATTGAGAATGATTTATTGCAAAAGAGACAGATAAGTAAATAAACAAACTAAACAACTATCAGTGGAAAAAGAAATAAACTATATAATAATGCAAGATAAGTGATATTATGGGTAACTAAGGAACATAAAACATACTCTATCCAAGAGAGATCCAAACAAGAGGAACCTGAAACTGAGAATAGAGTAGGCATGAACACCGAGATGCTTAGTAAGAATGCCAATGAAAAATAATTCCCCATGCCCTTGACTTTAAGAATAAATACAAACATTCTAGTTTAATAATAAGGCATATTAAAATAATGTTTTCCATTTTTTTGAAATCAAGTAACAAGTTTACATTTTTATGGAAATTATATCTCTTACACTACATTTTCAAAATTGATGTCATGTATGCTTTAACATTTCAAAAAAGGTGAAGAGATTTAAATTAAAATATGTTTTTCATGAAATAGGGAATAAGAATGAAATAAATAAAATGAAAATCACATCACAAGAATCATGTCGGAAATGAGAACCATGGGAAATACCTATAGGTAACAAGCACAGTGGAACCCTAGAACCTCATGTCTCAGTGAAAAGTGGTATAGGTACCACGAAAACCTACATTCTTGTGCACGAGCCACTAGTAGGGGACATCTATATAACCCTAGTGGTATCTAATCATCATCCATATATTTAGTTAGTGTTGCATACTTCTATGTGATAATAGGATGAATCCACCTTGAATCACTAGCACACTAGTCCTAATCAGCCCACCAAGATAACCATGGATTCCTATGTGCTCTATTTCAAGAGGTGGTATGTTTTCATCAAACTAACATACATGAACAGGTCATTTTATTTATTTAAAATCACATTCACCCTCTCACCACAGATCTCCATCTCGAGCGCATTTCCCCTTTTCCTGTCACTCAATAATGCACAAGCCTCTTTACTATGAATAAATAAAAATTCCCATAATCAACACACATAATTTTCAAAAACAAGGTGGAATGACTTAAGAGGGGTTTTCTACATTCATAAACCATTTTCAAAGTGCCAGATGGGCATCATAATTTTACAAGGAATAACTTTTATTTAGAAAATAATCTCACCCAATAGTTTAATGTTCTAAAACCATTTGAAATTACAATTAAACAACAAAGGCATCACACATTTTAAAACAACATGAAAACAATGCTTAAATAAAAGAAACTCATTTAATAAAGGTAAAAAACTATTTATCTTTTAGTTCCCTTCAATTTCCATATATCTCTCCCAACTTATCAAATCAAGTAATTTCCCCGTTTTAAATAAAATCACATACCAACCCATCTTCATTCAAAATCATGTTTTACAAAAAACATACTCATTGATTATTTTGGGAGACCACTTTTAAATATTTAACATTTTAAAACCAATTTTTCATTATATAGGTATTAAATTTTCCAAATAAGGAAGGGAGTATATATCAAAAAGAAAAACTCACATTGGGAACTTAGATAAAACATGGAAAATAACGTAGAACTATTTCTAAAAATTACAACTGGATCTCAAAGCATATACATTTACTACATAAATATCAAATATATTTTTAAGACCATAAATCAATTTGGAAATTCAAATTAAAGTGATAGTCATTGGGGACCTACCAAAGACATGCCGATCTTTATTGGTGATCACCCATACTAAAAACTCACTCTAACACGCACATGCATATATATATATATGTGTGTGTGTGTGTGTGTGTGTCTGTGTGTCTATGTGTGTAAATAACCCTACATGCATTGCACATATTCTCAATTCCAAGAGGGAATATGTACAAAGGAGAAATATACATATATATGTATTACCCTATGCATGCACATGTAGGTGTTCATGACACCCGCAACATGAAACTGCATCAAAAATACTCAACCCACTCTATAAAAATTACGAACAACTCAAAAATCATAAAACCCCTAAATTAAAATTAATCCACAATGAATAAATTGAAAAAACCTTACCCAAAACCATATAAAATCCACTACCCCTGATGTCAGTGTCTAGAACAGTCCTCGATAGGAACCAATGAAATTTAATCATATATATTCAACAAAAAACCCCAAAATTTGATTTAGGGTCCATCCAAGTTGAGTGATCCCTATTAAATCAAATAAAATAACAAAATATGGGAAGGCGAAAGAAGAAGAGGATCACTGGAGGTTACCATACACTAAATTGGTGGAAGAAATGGTCATCAGGGGAGGGAGGTGGCATGTCGGAGGGCCTCGGCTGGTGGGGGTCATGCAAGAGGGAGGGGCATCAACCTGTAGTGTTGTGAGAGAATAGATAGGGAGAGGGAAGGGATCTTCTATTGGGTCATGTTGGGAGGAGGAAGGGGGAACCATCGGAGATCCGGCTTGTGAAGATGGGGTTGTGCAGCATGAGGGAGAGGAAGGGGAGGGGGCAGGGGGCGGGCAAGACAGGTAGGGTAAAAAAAGGAAATAAAAAAGAAGTGAAAAAAGTAATAAGAAAAATAAAACCATTAATAATAATAATAACAACTTAATCATAATTATAAACTAAATAATAATTATATTATTATTTATAATAAAAAATTTATCATCGTTATTATTATTAAATGGTTTTCCTTTTATTTTATTTTATTTCATTTGGATTTTAATTTAATAAATTTTAAACTTTAAGAAACCAAACTATTCAAATATAATGAAAATAACTGTGACATAAATATATTAGGTCGGGGAGGAACAGTAGATCCTATGGCCTTTCTGAAAGACCGCCCCTTTAATAAGTAAGGTGTAATCCAAAAGAGGTTTATCAACCAAGAGGTATAACTCTTAATAGAACATTCTAAACTTTATTTATTCTTCCACCCACTCTATATACATGGAATATATTCTAAAAAATTTACTTAAGTATATTGAATATACTTAATTGCTATTATTGTTATGTAAAAACCATTATTTACCTTTTCTCCATTCCATGAACAATGACTACATTTCTCATGCGTACGTACGACATAACATCTCAACATAGTGGTGTAATTTAATTTTTATCCCCAATTTAAATGTATGGTTATACGTATATAACTATTGAATACATGTGATATATAATATATCATTATTCTTTTTAAATTATAATATAATGTCAACCTTACAGAAGCCCGAGATTTTGTGAAATAATTTTTTTCAAATAAATTTATTAATATGCATATATTGTGTTACATGAAACATTGAGTTTATCTTTATTTACACGAAACATTGAGTTTACACTTTTCTATATATAACATTGAGTGTATCTTAAGTTACACGCAACACCGAGTTTAAACAAAACAAGTAATACTAGTAAACTATTATTATTTAATTTGATTGTTATCACCTAGACATTGGAAATCTTGGAATGATTTTTAATTACTAAATTATTATAATTTATGTTTTGAAATAATTTATATAATGATTTTTTTATTGACTAATTTATTAAAAATTAAAACAAAAAGCATTTGAAGATAAAGGAAGTATTTATTGAAAAAACTATTTTTATGCGGACAAACGTGTTTTACCTAAATAAATTAAACAAATCAGTTTTGGTAAATGATATTAATGAAACCTCTCTAATATATATTAAATCTGAATTTTAACATCCATCTTATGTGTTTTCGATACAATAGATAAGAATAAATCCAATTTTATGATTAAAACTGTATTTTTCTAAAAAGAAATTTTGTTTCCTTTTGTAAAATTTTTTTAAAAGTAAATTTTAAAACATATTGAAAATTTATTAGGAAAAAAATTCCATTTATTAACTAATAATTTGAAAATTATATTAAGTTTAAATTTTTAGAATTTTCTAAGAAGATAATTTCTTTGTGGAATTATGAAAAATACACCTTTTTATTAAGTATTTTCATTTTTTAATTCTTTTAAAAACATAAAAACTGTTTTAAGATTTTTTATAATGATAAAATAGTTCACTTATATATATATTAATCAAATTTAGTTCATTAGAAACATTTTAACATTGAATTTTTTTATTAAAACTTTTTAAACTTTTGAACATTTTTCTCTTTCAAAAATTACTTTCTCGTCGCATCTGTAGGAATAGTTTTAAATTAAAGTTTTCCATTACTATGAATTGAATTTGTAAAATTAGATTAAATATTTTAATTATAATAATTTATTTTATATATAATTTTAAAATTAATTTTTTACCATAATTAATTGTAGAAACAACAACAAATATTTACTGCAATTAAGGTAAAATGGGTTTACCTAGTGGAGAGGGGTTAAACTAAAAAGACAAGGGTTAAAAATAACCCAAAACTTGTAAAAAAACATTTTATGTAAATATATCAGACTCAAATATTCTATTCTTGATATTTTTTCATTTTGAACCTTTTAAAATGTGAAAAAAATGGTATGCCTTTTTCTTTTAGACATTACATGTGTGTCACTCACCTCACTTATAAAATCCACCCACACTCCCCTTCTCTTAACTATTTAAAAACCCATTGGATTAGCTTATTCATACCAAAATAAAATAATAAAATAACTAATATCATATTATATTTCTTATTTTGAATATAAATCCTACCTAGGAAGGAATTTTAAGGAAACTTATGAAGGTTTATCGAAGAAGAGGTAATGGTGTTCACCAAATTGGTTTTTATTTCATTTGTTCATACTCCTACTTAAATTCCTTTTAAAACATTATAATATAATAAAAATAGTTTATTAAACAAAATAAGATGTTTTAATGTTTTTTCCATGACCAAAAACAATCTTCACCTCCATCAAATGGGTTACAAAATCATCATTTGTTTGTATATAGGACTACCACCTCATGAACCAATGCCATTAATTTTTTACATTACCATATATCACAGTTGAATATAATGATGGATTAAATGTTTATATATGAAATTTATGATATTATTATACATAATTAATTATTATATCACAAATACCATCCTACATTAAATTTTTTCGGAATACGATGACATCGCTCATGTGTACAATAGTCTTCGACCTTTTAGAGTAATGTGATTTTTTTGAATTAATGTGATTAATTAATGCTTTACATGGAAGGTAATAATGATGGTTTTATTGAAAATATGTGAGATATATTAAATATAAATTATTCTATAATTTTAATATATTTTTTACCTTTCTTTGTAGAAATATTTCTAGAAAATAAAAACAAAGTTCATGCTTACGTATGACTTACTATATCAAGAAATTATTATTTATATCACATTATTTGATTATCATTTATTCTAGCCATATTATTTTTAATGATTGATTTATTGATTAAATGGAATGTTTTTTAGTTTTTTACTTTTACATGTTGATTACAAATTATTTACTCAAGGTAGATTCAAATATATGAACCCCTATTGACCATTTTAACAAATGATTATTTTTTCCCTTTCCCCATGATATTATGAATGGTACTATGGTTGATATACTAGATCTTCTAGAGAGAATAATTTTTTCAAATATTTTTGTGTGTGTAATTTATGTTTTCCAGTGTATATGAGATTCAAGTAGGTATATAGTTTTCCAAAAATAATATATTAAATGATAATTTGGGATATGATCTCTCAAATCTGGTGCCAATATAATAGAGCAACCACCATCTCTAGGTTACTATAGTTGGGTTATTTTCTAGGAGTGGTCAAATGATTCCAAGAAAATATACGGTACGTTCTTTAGGAATCCACAAAGTTGACTATTTGATACCTAAAAAGAATAGAATGTATCAATTTTTGTGGGGAACCATGAACTGAATCACTGAGTTTGAGCTGGAGGGATAGATGATGACACACATATCACTCTGTATGGAAGAGATTGAGGACTATAAATGATGGAAAATGGAATGATGTGGAGAGACTGTTCCCATAGTAATAGGTGAACATCAAATAAAAAATGACGATAAAAAATAAATAAATGAAAAAATTGAATAAACATAAAAGTGGTAATAAATACAAATAATACATAAACCATGTAAAAAAATATAATGTTAGTTATATAATCAAAAAAAAATATCCATGTACATGTAGGACATTAAATAAGAGTAGGGACATACAGTAAAAGTTTTCCCTGTAAAATCTGTGCCCCCCAACAAACCGACTCAACTATCCACTACAACACCCTATCCCCTTGTTGGATCCATGATCTTTAAATTAATAAGAACATTGAAATTCCCATGTATGGTTTGTGTAACACCCCTAGATTCTATTATACATTTCCCTTTGAATAATGCATCAACTTGCATTATACCCAACTTCGAGATTCTAACACATCGAGACCAATCAAACTTGCCATTATGAATAGTAATACTCATTTTTTTAAATTTTATCAATTTTATATTTCAAAATGAACTTAATTTTTGGGTTCATAATATAAAAATTATCTTAAGGTGAAGTTTTTGTATTTTTATGAAAACATTCAGTTTTTTATGAATAGTGAAAAATACTAAATTTTAATTAAAAAACTTTTTTAATAAAAATAATTTATATTGATAAATTATACTATTGAGGGGGTTTTAAGTATAATTAGATTATATTTTTACCATTTAATTCAATTTTGGTCATTGGACATAATTTCACATTTAAACTGGACATAAGCAAGTGTCAATCTTTTAATAGTTATTATTTCTTAAAAACACGTTTTTTGTTTTAACAACAGGAATTAATTTTAAATTTATTTCTACCACTTCTTCATTTTAAATTTATAAAAATGGATTCCATATTTATAATCCGGAGTTCAAAATTGTGTAAATATGTATCTTTTTTTTTATACATTTTTAATAATTACTTTGGTAAATATTTTATTTACCACGGTTAAAGGGTAAATGCACTAAATAAGGGTAAAAAATTAATATTATAATAAAATTAAATTACCATAAAACGTGTCATAACCATATTTTTTGATACATGTCTGACCATGGGCATCGTTTTGTCAATTTTGGGACCCCATGGAGCCACTTGTAAGTGATAGTGACACTTTATATTATTTAAGTTAAAGTAAATACAAAAATTACATAAGCATATATCTTTTAGTAAAATTTTTTTACATAGGGTTATATATGTTATATGTTAGAATATTAATATTAATTATAAATATAAAATAATTTCCTACATAATGTTATTTTATTTATAATTTTTAGACATTTTATAATTTAATTTATTTATGACACAATGATGATGTAGTATTTTCCTTATTAATGAAAGAATCAAATAAATGATATTATAGAAGATAAAATAAATATAATTTGGAAGTTTCTATGCCATAAAATAATTTTATAGGTTAATGTGACATGTTAGTATTGATTTTATGAATTTTTTTGAAGTAATAATGCTATTAAAAATTTAACAAAAACAAAATAGAAAATAGTGTCAAGATTGACTTAAAAGAGTTTTTAAAACAAATATTATAATTTTAATTTATATTCTATTCCTAAAATTATAAGGTTTGGCCAAAGGTCTTATATAATATTATATATGTAATTATTAAAGTACTTGAGGTTCTCTTGGAAGTTTATAGTAAGTTTATTAACCATATAATATAAAAATACAAAGAGACATGGTAAATGTCAAACTAATTAACGAAGAGTTAAATCTAAATGATAAAGTTAATATACTGACCCAAACCCATCTAAAACCTATTGGTTGATTGGTTTTCGACCCATCTCCACATTATCCTTTAAATAATTTATTTTTGATCCATTAGAAACCAAAAATTATTATATTATAAAATAATATTTCAATCTTTTCCTAAGGTGATCCTCACCCCTCTTATAAAAGGGAACTTCCCATTCTATCAAATTCACACCTTAAATGCCATTTGTCTCAGCTAAAACCGGACCAAATATCCTCCCAAATGGCCTACCTTAATCCTAGAGGCCTTCCATTAGTCATAAAGACAACCTAATGAGCCCTTTTGATCAAATCAAAAGGTAGAACCTGAAGAAGAGGTAAATATTTCATCACCACTTTCAAGATACTTTCTTCTTCCACTTCCTCTTTATTTGTTGTTTCCATTCTAAAATAATAAATCCAGAATCTTCTATATACTGTGATGTTATTAGAAATATGGTACAACAATATTCATTATTCTATCCATCCTTTGAATGACATGTCACCATAAGTGCGTACGCACAACTTACCATCTCCACATCATGGTGTAGTTGTTATTCAATTCATTATTATTTGGATGGGTATAATAATGATGTATAATTGATGTAAATAATAAATATATAATGATATTTATTATCTATATATTATAGGCAATAGAATTATATATTATTTTAATATCAAAAGAATGAAATTGTCTCTCGTGCGTACGTACGGATTACCATCTCTACGAACAAGATGAGATTCATTCCCCATCATATCCATTCAAGAATAATTTTAATTGGTAAATTAAAAATAACGATTAAAGACTTAATATCATTCTGAATATTAATAAGATACATCCTATCCATAACAAACATTAATTTTGTAACAAATCATATAAAGGAAAACGAATCAGTTAACACCTGAAATGAAGATAATACTAAAAAATTATAAACAAAGAAATATTAGAAGATAATATATGATATCATATTATTGTATATAGTTGTTGAATAATTTAATAACAATTATATCACCATTATACAGGAGTTTAACCTACCCTCGACCCAGGAAAATTACAAGGTAAGGGTTAACTCTATAATCTCTTTATTATCCGAGGTTGTTTTTACGTAAGTATCTACTGGGACCTCTTTATCATCCACGTCCATGTTTCTTAAGAATGTATTTCAAAACAATTTTACTATTTACTAGACAATTATTTAAAGTCATTATACCCTTATTTGAACATATATGGTTTTAAATGAATCTTTTAGTCATTTTCCAAACAAGGTACTTTACGACCTTTTCGAAAAAATTAAGGTAAGAATGTTTTTTTAACATATACAGCGGGTGCGGTTATTCTCTAATATTATAACATTGTCAAATCTTCCCTTATAATCATATAATAATATTTTCTGAATAGATAATTTATTTTATAATTATGTAACTTTAAATTATTTCAATAAAAGAAAGAGATATTTCTCTCAATTAGTTTTGATTTCATCTATGTCAACATCCTTTGATGGATTTTATACTTGTTTAAAGTCGATTCATTATGATACAAATATTCCATATTGTATTGAAGGTTTTGTGATATGTTTGACTGTGGATGTGTTATTTTTATACCATTCATAGTTTATAGTTTAAGTATTCACATTTCGTATACTAGTTTTAATATGGATGTTTATGTTATATTTCAATATTTTCATATGAGGTATGTATTAGACTTATTAAGTGACGATTGGAACCTACTATAGATCCTTGATGCATCGGTACGTCTAATGAGACAAATAGATGTGGAGTTAGCCAAGCCCTTTCCCAATTTGATATATGGTTTTGGCCGAGGACTTAATCATTTTTAGACGTCTTGGACAAGGCCTTGAAAAAATGTTTCAGAATGTCCGACATTATACAATCTCTCATTATGAAAATAATATTGATGGTCCATGTGGTCATTTGACTAGAATAATACCCATGATTATATTTTATTATGGTATTATTTATTCAGATCATATTCCTTCCCTAAAAGAAATCATTTTTATTATTGAAAAAGGCATGTGGATTCAATTATTCCCCATGCTTAATATTTATGTTATCTTTGGATATATTGCTTACCCTTACTGACCGTTTGATCTCACCCCTTTATTATGTTTCATTTTACCAAGATATGAAGAAGTTAGTCATGAGTGACTTGTAGGCATAATCTAGGAGGCCTTGATGTTTCTGATGGAATAAATTCGCGTTGTATTTCTTTTCAAGTTGTAAAGTTGAACTTATGTTTGAATCTTATTTCCAATAATACTAAACTGATCGGTCTTTTGATACATGATTTACTTGTGATCATGCCAATGTTTATGTTATAATGCACCGACTTTCGGTAACTAGGGTCAGGGCGTTATAGTTGGTATCAGAGGAAGTTTAGTACAAACATTGGAAACTAGATTTTGAAACACTCTGATTAGATCACATAACCCTAATATAGACTTTGAGGATATTACTATAGAAGAACATCCAAAAAATTTGGTACTATATAGATTTTGTGAGTTTTAAAGGCTGTACATACCTGTCTAGATACGATCTGGTAGAGGTGGCTCTGGCACAGATGTTCCTAGGGTTAAAACCCCAAAAAATTTATTTGAGCTAGACTCAAACAGAAACTGGTGCATGACAACAGGCCTTGCTGCACTCTTGGTTACGAAACTCCCAGGGCATATTCTTAGGATAATTCTAATTTTCTTTACAAACCATTATGAAGGGTTTCTGAGTATATACTTTCTCAAAGAAATTTGTTTTATAATTATGGATTATATCCATAAACTGTTTAATTTATGTTAATGGTGTTTTAAAAGTGTGGATTTATGTATTGCGATTCATAAACTAATCAAGTGTATGTCATTGTTTAGAAATGGATCCTAGTGGAAGGAAGGGAAAACTTATCAATGCATGCACTCCATGTAGGGATTTCCCTCCTACTCAAGATAATTATAGTGGAGCTGGTGATCCAACTGGTGCTGATCAGCTTATCACCATACTGGGAAAACTCACACAGGTTATGAAAAATAAACTTACCCGTATGGAGCACACTAATCCACAACGCGAAGGATCAATGTTAGACCGCTTCATGAGGAAATAACCACCAAAATTAAATGGGTGTCAAAATACATTAGTAGCTGAGCAATGGATAAATTTCATAGAGAAAATATTCCACACCTTGGGGAGTAGTGAAAGGGAAAAAGTTGTCATGGAAGTTTTCCGCCTCACTGGAGATGCTGATCAATGGTAATTATTGAATCAAAACACAAATGAAGATGATGATGTATAAAATACAGAATGGAGGGAGTTTAAAGAAATTTTCTTAGAAAAATAATTTCTTCATGACCATCTATTGGATATGGGAATACAATTTCTGATTCTGAGGCAAAAAGCGGATGAGAATGTAGCAAAGTATGAAGATAACATTAAAAGGTTATCGAGGAAAGCTGCAACTTATATACGTAACCCAAGAAGTAATATTTACTATTTCTGTGATGGGTTAAAACCATTTCTCCGTCAAGAATTAGTATCACAATCCTTCTCATCTTACAAAGATATTGTCTCGTGTGCTTTCAAGACAGAAAAGGAATTCTCTTAGTCTTATGACTTTAAAGCAAAGAAAGAGAATAACATATATGTTGAAAACTCTAGGAAAGGAAATAAGGAAACAAGGAAGAAGGGAAGAATTGAATTTCCACCCTGTGATAATTGTGGAAGGAAGCACCCTAGTTCCTGTATATGAGGAAAAGGAGAATGCTACAAATGTGGACAGAAAGTCCATCTTTCTGGTGATTGTAAAGGAATGAAAGATGCTACCAATGTTCAATTCTACAATTGCAGGGAGATTGGACATTATGAAAATGAATGTCCTAATCGTTAGGGAAACTTACCTTAGAAAAGGCCAAGGTATCAAGGCCAGTCTTATCTGATCACTACTGATGAGGTTGAAGCCCCGCAAGACGTGGTGGAAGGTAATTTAATGGTTTCCTCTTGTTTAGCCAATGCTTTATTTGATTATGGATCATCACATTGTTTCATACCTTCCCAGTTCTCTAATAAAATTAGATATTTACAATTTTATTTAACAATGGGGTTGTCAGTCAAAACTCCTAAGTGAAGTATCATTGCTATAATGTTTTGTGAATCAGTTCCCATTAGGGCATATAAATGATCTTTATCTACTGATCTCATCATCATACCCATGATTGAATTTGACATAATCCTCGGTATGGATTGGATTTCGGACTATGATGCAAAAATTTATTGTAAGAATAATGAGGTTATGATTTTTTATGATGATGATAAAGAACACCTTATCTTTAGAGAAGAAACGTCACCACCTCATTCTTTTCTAGATCCACCCCAGTAGCTCAACTAAATTCAATTATTGGAGGGGAAGAGAATGAAATAACTATGGGTGGGGAAAATCATGTTCAAATAGAGAATGTACCTATTGTGAAAGAATATGTTGATGTGTTTCCAGAAGATTTATCTGTACATGCTCTGGAATAATAAATTGAGTTTTCCATTGATTTAATTCCTGGTTCAAGGCCCATATCGAAGACCCCTTATATAATTTCCATTGTGGAATTAGTGGAACTAAAGAAACAACTAGAGGAATTGAGTAATAAGGGATTTATTCTCCATAGTGTTTCTCCATGGGGATCCCCTATTATTTTAGTTAAGAAGAAAGATGGATCTATGATGTTGTGCATTGACTACAGGGAGATCAATTCTATAACAATAAAGAACAAGTATCCACTACCTCACATTGATGATTTATTCGACCAACTTCATGGAGCTCAATATTTTTCAAAGATTGAACTTCGATCTTGATATCCTCAGTTGTGTATAAAAAAGGAAGACATTCTGAAAACAACATTTTGAACTAGGTATATGTATTACGAGTTTACCGTAATGCCTTTTGGGATGACTAAGGAACCCTCTATTTTCATGAATCTAATGAATAGAGTTTTCAAGGAATATCTTTATGATTTTTTAGTAGTATTTATTGATGATATCCTATTATACTCCAAATTCTATGAAGATCATGAAAATCACTTGCACACCATTCTGAAAACCCTCAAGAGAATTGAATTATACAAAAAGTTTACCAAATGTGAATTTTCGTTTCAGGAGATTTCTTTTCTTTTCCATATTTCCTCTAAGGATGGAATCTATGTTGACCCTTCTATAAGAAAGGAAATCCATGAATGGTCATCATCAACAAGTATAACTAAGGTACATAGTTTTATTGGTTTAGCAGGTTATTATCAACGTTTCGCCCAGAATTTTGCCCGATTGGCTAACCCATTAACATAGCTTACACGTAAAGGGGTTAAATTTGTTTGGACCAAAACGTGTGAAGAATTTTTCTAAGAACTAAAGAGAAGATTAGTCAATTCTCTTATCTTGCCTTTACCATTAGGTAATGATGAGTTTGTTATTTATATTGATGCCTCAAAGAAAGGACTTGGTTGTGTCCTCATGCAGAATGATAGAGTTATTGCCTATGCATCACAATAGCAAAAAATTCACGATCAAAACTATCCTACTCATGATCTTGAGTTAGAAGCTGTAATATTTTCTTTGAAGTTTTGGATACACTATCACTATGGTGAAAAATGTGAGATTTATACTGATCAGAAGAGTTTGAAGTATATTTTATCTTATAAGGAACTCATCACGAGGAAAAGGATTTGGCTTTATGTACTCATGTATTATGATTGCATGATACACTACCACGCGGGGAAGCAAAATAAGGTGGAATATGCTTTGACCAGAATGGATCATTGAGTTTTGAACAATATGAGAGTTGAAAGGGATCCTATTTTCATGGATCTAGTAAAGATGGATATGGGAATAACCATGGAAGTGGAAACATCAATTCTTTTTCAAATGTTTTCCAAAATATATTTATTAGAAAGGATAAAAAGTTCTCAGGCTGATGATGAGGAATTTCAAAAGAATATTAAATCTGGGAATGATGGGAGATTGATCGAATTTGTATATGAAGATGGGATTTTGAAATTTTTGAAGAGAATTTGTGTTCCTGATATACCTGATATGAAAAGGGAATTGTTAGAAGATGCTCATAGCTCCAATTTCTCTATACACCCTGGGAGCACCAAGATGTATATAGATTTGAATGAACATTTTTGGCGGGACAACATGAAGAGGGAGATTGCTGATTTTGTGTCAAGATATATAGTTTATCAACAAGTTAAAGCTGGAAGGAAACATCCAAGAGGAGTCATGCAACCTCTTCCCATACCTGAGTGGAAATGGGATAATATTACGATAGAATTTTTCATGGGACTACCAAAGACACCTAGAAGGAACGATGAAATATGGTTCATTTTTTATCGTCTTACCAAGTCAACAAATTTTCTTGCTATAAGAGAATATTTACCACTTGAATGTTTAGTAAGACTGTATATTAATGAAGTTGTAAGACTTTATGGAGTACCCCAATCGATTGTTTCTAAACGTGATCCACATTTTACATCAAGATTCTGGATATGTTTTCAAAAATACCTGGACAATAAACTTTGTTTGAGCACTGCCTACCACTCTCAAACAGAGGGAAAATTAGAAAATACTATTCAAACCTTATAAGACATGTTGAGATCGTGCTCACAAGACTTTCAAGGTATGTGGGATCAATATTTACCTCGGGTAGAATTTTCTTATAACAATAACTTCCATTCAAGTATTCAGATGTCCCCATATGAAGCATTATATGGAAAGAGATGTCACACACCAACTTGTTGGGATGATGTTGGTAAAAGAAAACTCGTAGGCCCAGAACTTGTGGAGGAAATGATGTAAAAGGATAATGTAATCAAAACCCACATCAAAGCATCTCAAAGTAGACAGAAGATCTATTCCGATAACTGAAGGAAGGATTTGGAATTTCAGGTAAGAGATCATGTTTTATTGAAGGTATCTCCATGGAATGGTGTTATACATTTTGGTAAGAAGGGAAACTTAAGTCTCAGGTACATCAGACCTTTTGAAATTATAGAATGAATTGGGGATGTAGCTTACCATTTTTCAATGCCGCCAAGTCTCTCCAAAGTACACAATGTGTTCTATGTATCCATGTTGATAAAATACATTCCTGACTCAACACATATACTCACCTATGAGGAATTAGTACTGGAACCCGATTTCCCTAATTACGAAGAGCCTGCCAATTATCATGATACAAGAGAACAAGTGTTGAGAAACCGGATGACTCTTCTGGTAAATGTTCTATAGAGAAACTATAAAGTGGAAGAGGCAATGTGGGAACCTGAGGAACTTATGATGAAGAACCAACTAAATCATTTTATGAAATAATATTTTAGAAAATTCGAGGATGAAATTATTTGAAGGAGGGGAGAATGTAACACCTCAATTTTCCACTTTACATTTCCTTTTGAATAATGCAATAGATTGCGTTGTATGTAACTTCAAGATTCTAACACATCGCGACCAATCAAACTAGACATTATGAATAGTAATACTGACTTTTTGAAATTTTATCAATTTTACCTTTCAAGGTGGAATTAATTTTTCTTTTTGTAATATCGATATTAGCTTAGGGTGAATATTTGGTATTTTTCTTAAAACATTCAGTTTTTTATGAATAGTGAAAAATAATAAATTTTAATTAAAAAAACTGTTTTAATCAAAATAATTTATAGGGATAAATTATAATATTGAGTGGGTTTTAAGTATAATTAGATTATATTTTTACCATTTAATTCAATGTTGATCATTGGATGTAATTTCACATTTAAACTGGGTATAAGCAAGTGTCAATCTTTTGATAGTTATTATTTCTTAAAAACACGTTTTTTGTTTTGACAACGGGAATTAATTTTAAATTAAATTTGGACACTTCTGTGTTTTGAATTTAGAAATATGGACTCTATATTTATAATCCTGAGGTCCAAATTGTTTAAATAGGTAACTTTTATTTTTAGAAATTTTGAATAATTAATTCGGTAAATATTTTATTTACCATGGTTAAAGGGTAAATCCGGTAAATAAGGGTAAAAAATAATATTAATATTAACATTAAATTACCATGAAACGTGTCCAAACCCTATTGGATGATACATGTGCGATCATGGCCATCCTTTGGTCGATTTAGGGACCCCATGGAGCCACTTTTAAGTGATAATGACACTTTATATTAATTAAGCTAAAGTAAATACAAAAATGACATAAGCATATATCTTTTAGTAAAATTTTTTTTACATAAGGATATATATGTTATCTCTTCGACTATAAATATTAATTAGAAAGATAAAAATTTATCCTATATAATTGTATTTTATTTATAATTTTTAGACATTTTAGAATTTAATTTATTTATGACACAATGATGATGCATTATTTTACTTAATAATGAAAGAATCAAATAAATGATATTATAGATGTTAAAATAAATATAATTTAAAATTTTTGATGCCATCCACAAATTTTCTAGGTTAATGTGACATGTTAGTATTGATTAAATTATTTTTTTGAAGTAATAATCCTATTTGTAAATTAACAAAAAAACAGTAAATAGTGTGAAAATTGACAAATAAGAGTTTTTAAAACAAATATTAATTTATTAATTGATATTATATTCCTAAAAATCTAAGGTTCAAAAAAAGGTCTTAAATAATACTATAAATGTCATTAATGAACCACTTGAGGTTATCTTGGAAGTTTATAGTATGTTTTTTAACCATATAATATAAAAATAAAAAGAGACATGGTAAATGTCAAACTAATTAAATAAGAGTTAAATCTAAAAGATAAAGTTAATATAGTGACACAAACATATATAAAACCTATTGGTTGAGTGATATTAAACCCATCGCCACCTTATACATTAAATAATTCCTTTTTGAGCCATTAGAAACCAAAATTTTGTTTAGTATAAAATAATATTTCAATCTTTTTCTTAAGGTGATCCTCACCCCTCTTATAAAAGGGGACTTCCCCTTCTCTCAAATTGACACCTTCCTAGACATTTGGCTCGGCCAAACCCATCCCAAATATCCGACCAAATGTCCTCCATTTATCCTAGAGGCCTTCCTTTAGTAAAAAATCCATCCTAAAGATCCCTTTTGATCAAATCCAAAGGATGAACCCGAAGAAGAGGTAAATATTTCATCACCTCTTTCAAGTTCCTTTTTTCTTCCACTTCCTCTTTCTTAGTTGTTTCCATTCTAAAATAATAAATCCAGTATATTTTATACACTGTGATATTATTATAAAAATGGTACAACCATATTCATTATTCTATCCATCCTTTGAATGACATGTCACCATACGTGCGTACGTACGACTTACCGTCTCCACGCCGCGATGTAGTGGTTATTCAATACATTATTATTTGGATGGGTAAAATAATGATATACAATAGATGTAAATAATAAATATAACATGATTATTATTCTGTATATATGATATACCATCCAATTATATATTATTTTAATATCAAAAGAATGAAATTTTCTCCCGTGCGTACGTACGAATTACCGTCTCCACGAACATGATGAGATTCATTCCCCATCGTATCCATTCAAGAATAATTTTAATTTGATGAATAAAAGTAATTCTTAAAGACTTAATATCATTATGAATACGAATAAGATACTTCCTATCCATAAAAAATCATTATTTATGTAACAAAGCATATAAAGGAAAACAAATTAGTTAACACCCGGAACGATGATAACAGTAAAATATTATTAACAAAACAATATTTGAAGATCATATATGATATCATATTAATGTATATAGTTATTGAATAATTTAATAACAATTATTCCCCCATTATACAGGTGGTTAACCTACCCTCGACCAAGGAAAAGTAAAAGTTAAGGGTTAATTCTACAATCTCTTTTTGATCCGAGGTTGTTTTTATGTAAGTATCTACTAGAACCTCTTTATCGTCCACATCCAGGTTTCTTAAAAAAGTATATCAAAATATTTTTACTATTTAATAGACAATGAGTTAAAGTCATTATACAATTATTTGAACTTAAATGTTTTGGAAGGAATCTTTTATTCATTTTCCAAACAAGTTACTTTACGACCTTTTCGACAAAACTAAGGTAAGAATGTTTTTTAACTTTTACAGTGGGTGTTGTTATTATCCACCATTATAACATCGTCAAAACGTCCCTTAAAATATTATAAGAATATTTTCAGTATAAATGTTTTATTTTATAATTTTTTAACTTTAAACTTTTTCAAAAAAAGAAAGAGATATTTCTCTCAAATAGTTTTTATTTCATCTATGTCAACATCCTTTGATGGATTTTATACTTGTTTGAAGTCAATTCATTATGATACAAATCATCCATATTTTATTGAAGGTTTTGCGATATGTTTGACTGTGGATGTTTTATTTTTATACCATTCATGGTTTATGGTTAAAGTATTGATATTTCATATGCTAGTTTTAATACGAATGTTTATGTTATATTTTAACCGTTTCATATGAGGAATGTATTGGACTTAGTAAGTGATGGGTAGAGCCCGCTATAGATCCTCGATGCATCGGTAGGTCTAATGAGACAACTAGACATGGTATTGGATGAGGCATTTTCCAATTTAATATATGGTTTTGGCCAAGGCCTTAATCATTTTTAGACCTCTTGGCCGAGGCCTTGACAAAATGTTTCAGAATGTCCGGCATTATACATTCCATCATTATGAGAATAATATTTATGGTTCATGTGGTCATTTGACTAGGAGAATACCCATGATTATATTTTATTATGGAATTATTTACTCAGATCATATTCCTACCATAAAAGTATTAATGTTTATTATTGGTAAAGGCATGTGGTTTTAATTATTCACCATGCTTAATATTAATGTTATCTTCGGCTATATTTCTCACCCTTACTGGGTATTTGAGCTCACCCCTTTCTTATATTTCATTTTCCCAGGATATTAAGAAGTTAGTTATGAGTGACTTATAGGCATAATCTAGGAGGATTGGATGATTCTAATGGAATAAATTCGTGTTGTATTTCTTTTCAAGTTGTAAAGTTGAACTTTTATATGAATATTATTTCCAATAATACTTAATTGATCAGTCTTTCGAGACCTGATTTCCTTTTTATCATGCCAATGTTATGTAATAATGCACCGACTCTGGGTAACGAGGGTCGGGGCGTTACATTTTGAGTAAAATACTTAGTAGGACACCACTAATGACACTTAAAATAAGTTCATAAGATATAAAATTGTTTTACATGATATTAAACATGGTGATAATATAAAAAAAATATATCACCCAATCATGTCACATATTAAAATTCATCATAAACTAGCTCTACCTTATTCAACACCATGCCAGAAAAGAACAGTGATTAGAAACCTGACACATTCCCCTCAATGGGATAATAAAAAACATGATTGATATCTTCCCCATGATGGATAGTCTAGATCATTCTAACTTGGTATATGATATACCCCTTTAAGGGAATATTCTATAAGGCTCAACCTGCATGATCAACTACAAGATAGAAGGGAAGAACAATAAGATATCATATATAATATTTGATCAAAAATCACATCAAATAAACAAGTATTAGAATCATAACAATCCATATACAAGAAACAAAATAATAATTTTCACAAGGATACGCACACACAACACATGTGATGAAGAAACAAACATAGGTATATAAGGCCTACAAATACACACCAATAATAAATCTAAGAATATGTATAAATAATGTTCTATATTCAATGGGTTTTACCTTTGGTGCAATGACATATCGGAATAAAGGCCACAATTAAAGTACAAAGAAAAATTAAAACCTAGGGCTAAGCGCGATTCAACACAATTTAGACTCCTAATATCAAGGATGAGAATAAACCACACCCTCAAGGTAGGTTAAATTCAAACATACCCTATATAATTTACTAATAACAATGATCCTAGTCTAAAGGTTTCACATATGCTAATTCCTTCAATTTGGGTGTCTATTCTTTCGATGATCAAGAAAACCCTTGTTAAAACAATCCAAAACCCTTAGATGTAATTAATAAATCATTTGTATAGTCAGGTTTTATCAAGGAGAAGATAGGTTATTGATTTAAAATAAATTAAAAACACAAAATGAAGAACTCAAGATCGATTCATTGTTTAGGTGTCAAATAGAGGTTTTAGAATAGAGGGAGAGCACCCAAAAATCATTAAAGAGGATCCCTATAGTGTTAGGAGTTGAATGAGGACTGATAGGATAAATAAAAGTTAATTGGGGTCATGTTTTTTTAAAAAATTACTATAAAACTGACATCATTTTTGGGTACCATCGAACACCAGTAGCTTGCCGACTTCTGCTTGGTATAATCAATTCATACAAGGAACCCCACTAGTTAGCTGATGGGATCTTAAATTTTCTATAGATCTATAAATATTCCACTTGTGATCTACTGGATCCTTTGTATCTTACTAAGGTATACCAAGCCCACCATTTTTTGAACTTTTTTATTTTGGATTCCCACACACATATTTCTAGTTTTAAACCTCTTGAAAACATGATAAAAAGTATTTTAAAAGTTAAAGAGAGAGGTGTACATGAAAATTTATATCACAAATTTCTACCCACAAGTCTTCCTGTCAATAATTAGTATCCCTAAAGTTTTACTAAATGAATCAGAGCTTTGTGCCTAAGTTTTGGAATCCTACTACCTCATATCATCTTAAACAAGCCCATGCTACAATTTTACCAAGACTGGAAGAATGAACATCACTTATAACACCTTATAACTTCATTTCACAAACTTAATAGTCTGTTCTACAAAATATTCATCTAGTGGCAACTCAACTTCATCATAGTAGATTCTATGTGAAAGATCAGTCTCGTACCACCAAACATGTGACACATGGAATATATTTTGTGTACTTTGATACCATATTGGAAGCCCAAATTGGTAAGACACGTGTTTGATGATCTCAAAAATCCCAAAATAAAATGGTTTCAATTTATCTTTCCTTTTTACATCCTTATTCACCAAATGAGGGGACACCCCTAAGAATACCCTATCTCCCATACAAAAATCCATGGGTTATCTCCTTCAGTTGAAAAAATACCACTACATGTTCTGAGATTTAATTATCCATTTATGAATAATTTTTACCCACTCAGAGGTCTCCTATATGAAACTGAGCCAAAAAAATGAGGATTCACCTTATTCATCCCAATATAATCGAATCACATGGCTTCCCATAAACAACCTCAAATAAAGCCATCTGAATCGCTGAATGAAATATATTATTATAAGTGAACTCCAACATAGACAAGTGATCATCCTAACGACATTGAAAATAAAGGATACAAACATAATATCATTCAATATATGAATAACTCTTTCAGATATCCCTTCAATTTGAGGAATAAAGGCTGTACTTAGCTTCAATAGATTTCCCACCATAATCTACAATCCTTTCCAAAAAATATAAGGTAAATTATATATTTCTATTAGATACCATGCTCAAAGGCACTCCATGAAGTAGTATAATCTTTTAATGTAGATATTTCCTAGATCATTTTCTATGTTTTTATCCAAGATTGGTATGAATTGAGTTATTTTAGTCAACCAATCAAGAACTACCCAAATTGTGTCTTGATATATCGAGGTCCTCGACAATCCCATCATAAAGTCTATCATTATCTCATCCAACTTCCAAATAGGTACTGGAAGTAGCTGGATTAACCGTTATTGTCTATGTTTCTCTACCTTGATTCTATGAATAGTTAGACAATGGGAGATTAAGCCTAAAATTTCACTCTTCCTAGTGGGACAATAGAACTACCACATGACATCATGACACTTCTTGTTTGACCCTAGGAGGAATTTCCACTAGGAAGTATAAGAGAATCTCATCATATTCCCTCTCATGGAAGATAGAACCATTACCCTACCATAAAGTAGGACTAATATATATATATATCCATTGTACAATATGAAATAGAACTGCTTACTAAGAAACTATCGTGTATCTCCCTGCACTTTGGATCAATCTCCTGACTTATCTTCACTCATTCTACCAATGAGGACATGATAACCAAGGTTACAAAAATTTCTTCCCCTTGATCCCCAGTTATACACACTTTCTAGTATTCTAACAAGTCTATGAAAGCAAAACATCCAAAATTACTCTTCCCTACACTTCTATTGATGATTTAGGTATTTACATGAGAAAATACACTGTAGAATTTTTTGTATGTATATATATTAAAAACCTCTCACATAAGAGGTATTATCTCCAAAATTTCAGCACATGGACCAACACCACTAATAACATGTGGTGAGTAAGATAGGTCCACTCATGGGTTCACAGTTTATGAGACATTTAAATGACTACCTTGTCACCCAACATTAGAGAAGTCCCCAATCCAACGATATATGTTTCATAATAAATTGCATATCAAACTTAAAACTTTGTATAAATTGAGATCAGAGTCAATGTGAACCTTGTATTCATCTTTATGAAAAATATTTCACATATGAATATTCAATTTAACATGACTCTGTTCTTCATTAGAATGATCATGGTTGTTTTCTAGTGAGAAATGTCCCAAATGTATCACTTATAGTACATTTCCAGCCTGAGAAAAATCCAAATCTTGAACACATTCCTAAAATATGACCATGAAATAATTGCATCAACCTTATTTTGATTAAATAATATCCCTTCCTAAGAAACCACATACCCAATAAATAAAACCTATTGTATCCAAAACTAACACATTGAGTACTTGTGTTATAGCCAATGTACCCAAAGCATACTTAATATGATATAGAGGGGAATCACATGTGATTATCATGTGTTGTTTTATATAAGTATGTCATCAATAAACACTAAGATGAAGGAATATAAGTAAGGGTGAAATATATTATTCTTGATGTCCATGAACACTATCAGATCATTCATCAACCAAAATGGAATAACAAGACACCTGTAAAAAACATACCTTATCATAAATGTTATCCTCAAGATTTATTCCTCTATGAACCAAAACTAATAGTAACTAGAAAATATATCAATATTAGAAACTCACTAGGCTCCCATAAACTAATAATGTATTTCATATTTTTTTAAATAGGTACCTATGTTCATAGGGATTTGATTCAAATTTCAGTTTTCCACTATAATCCAATGACTACCATCATCCTTCTTTGTGAAAAAATATTGAATCACCAGAAGTGTAAGTGCTCAATCTTATAAATCCTTTAGGCTCAATTTTATCTAGATTCACCTTGAACATTTTCAACTTCATTGGTTCCAAGATATTCAATGAAATTATTATTTTGAATGCACTAGGTATAAGTTTGATTGCAAATTATGATTCCATGTATGTAGGAAACCATAAAAAATCCTGTAGAACTAAATCTAAACACTGGTCTACCAATAGAGGAAAATAGGAGGGAAATTATTATGGGTCCACCACAAGTAAACAGACTACCATATTTACTGAAAATACATCTATTTGATAAGGTGATGGTCTCTCTCTGCCTACCTCAACACCCCATTCTCATAACAACATGATTTTATCAACATTAGGTGATGAATATGTTTCTCATATCTGATAAACATTTATGTGTAACCATAAACCATTCAATTAGTCCATGAAATGGATCATGTTAAAGCATGTCATCCATAGAATTGTAAATCTTGAAAATTTATCAAATCTAGAATACTCTATCAGATATCGCAGACAGATACGAAGATATTCTAATTTTTTCCTCTTTGTTTATCGATAGGAAGATGAGAAGAAGTTAATTTAATTGGTAAATCAAACCTAAAAACCTATTCATTATATATGAACGAATAAGATGACCATGTGTCAAAAAATGGAATAGATAGAGTAGAATTGATTAGTACCATACCACAAACTATATAATCCCTATATTCTCTATCAGTTAAATCTCTATCAACCACATATACCTATCTATCCACCACTCCATGGTTCCCTAGAGGCTCATGAGTTACCTAGTTTACCGACACCTGCAGGGTATACACTTAATATTGAGGTCCTATATTCTCACCATATATTTATTTAGCTATGTTAAATGGTGAGGCCTTAGAACAACACTGACTCAAAAGTCCATTATTTCCACCCCAGGGATAAGCCTTGAGTGAAACCGGATTTTCCATGAGAAATTGCAAGTTCCTCTAATAATTATATTATATAACAGAGTCAATCCCCACAAAAGGATTCAAAATAGTTCATATCTACTCTGACTTCAGATTACCACCATAGACTCCATCATATTACTTCAACTTCTTTCTCCCATAATGTACAATTGGAACTATACTAGAGAAGGAACCTGTATTTCCACCGATATTAGGAAGAATACCAAAAAACTAACCTCTATGATATACTTATCTATTTTTAGTTATGTAGGAAGTACTATAACATAGGTCATCAGATGCATGTTTTTGACCAATCATTTCATCTCTGGGTGAAGGAAAATATGGATCTTTTTAGCTTTATGCACTTCATTTTCCTCCACAGGTGGAGTAAAGAGTATCATGTTCAGGGAACACAATGAATAGTCAGACACCATTGTTGACCCCAAATAGAGCTCCAGGAAATCCTAAAAAGGTCTATCTTATTTAAATTTGATATTAACCCCTCTATGAATAGGTCAATGAAGTTATACCATGTTATACCTTCTCTTCATTAATATTGTATCATTATATCCCACTTTCATATAACTAATAAAAAATCATTAATGTTGTGAGATTAGCCTTATGATCATTCAGGTTCTTCATGATGGTGAAAATACTCTCTAGGAATCATGTATATTTCTCTAGGTCTTGGGGGCCTATAATTAACTAAAAGGATGGGATTTCTAGAGTTATAATCCATATATAGATTCAACCATCCACATCCCACTAATGTGGTCTCCATCACCCTAAACAAGTACCTTTCAAAAGAGTCTTGGTTAGACCAGTTTCGTTGTTTGACCTAGTGGGACAATTAAGGGATCTTGCTCAGTTGAATCCTCCAATACTATAGGTAGTGAAACTGGTTGAGTAAGAAATTTACAGGGTGGAATATACTTAAATTCTAAACAAACATTAGAAAAATTTCACCAATATAAATAAATGAATAGAAAAATAAATCTGATAACATCTCACATGAAAACACAATGTTTTACAATGAAGTTCAACCAAAGAGGAAACCCATAAGAATAATGAATAACCCAATAAACACTTCCCCAAATCCAATTTAATCCTCTAATATCTCCATGATATTTACATACACACATATACACTCAATAATATAATAAAATAGGATCAAATAAAATAAATAAATAAATAATGTACCAAATAACATATCACAATTCCGACATACATTCAATCATTTTGACCTCTATCTGATGCAAGAAAGAGGTATATGTAATGTGATCATATGTGCCTATCATGATGCATGTACACACCTCAACTCCCATAAAATAATCGAATCAACATCATAGGAATCACCCAAGGTGAATTTAATCAATGGTCACATCAAAATGAAAAAAAATCAATTCCCCACTATATGGAAACTATGTGGTGAACTATATAGTACTGGCTAGGAACTGACATATCCCCCTTCCTGAGTCACAACCATCCTGTATTTTATCCACCCTAATTCAAATGATGAAAAAGAAAAGAAAAATGTTAGAAAATATAGTGATATGATAATAGTTTGTAACATGCCAACTTGAACCATCAAGTCTTAGATATAGCACCACATGACCTCATGCATGACTCCCTATACATAATATATTACCAACTAACAGTGAATGCCTAAATAATTATGTGAGGATACTATGAACTCAGTACCAGATGAACATCATAGAAAACAAAAAAGGATGATAACCAATAAATCAATTAATAATAAATAATTTAATAACCATAAAAGTGGAAGAAAATAAAAAATAAAACATAGATAATGTAGTCAAAATATGGTATGACAAATATATAAAAAAAATGATCCAAGTACAGGCATGACAATAGATAATAGAAGAAACATATAGCCAAATCTTTTCCCATAATGCTTGTATCTTCTTGGTAACTTTTTTAACCATCCATTTTTAGGACATTTCTCTTCTCTCGATCCCTATGCATGAAATATACAAGTGTAATGAATTATTGAGAAGAGTATGAGTACAAGACTCAGTAGGACACCACCAAAGTCCCTTAAAATTAGTTTATAAGATATAAATGTGAATTCCATTAGCGAAAAAAGGGTTTTTATATAACAAAAAATATATCACACAATCATAACACCTAGGTTGGGTAGTCAAAGACCAATACTACCTTCTTCAAATACATTCCAAAAAGTACAATGATTATCCACCTGATACATACTCCCTGATAGAATATTATAAAAAAAATAACTGAAATATCTCCTTTAAAGATATTCCAGAGCATATCGATCAGGAATCTCACATACCCCCTTAAGGGAATAGTATATGATCTTCAACCTACATTCTTATCTGAAAGATAGAACAAAAACACAATGTGATACCAAATAAAATGGTATATCAGGGATCACATCAAATAATATGTAACAACCCAATATTTTATGATAAGTATTATTTTTAATTTATTTTATGTCATGTGTTTTATGATACAAAAATATTATCTTGTGCTATACGCCACACTGTATTAGCTTGAAGTATACACAACACTATTCTTAGATTGTGTTACACACAATTTCAGGTTCGTTTTATAATAGTCATTCTACGCAACATTGAGTGTATATATATATATATATATTCATAGTATAAATGAAATATGGTTGGATTATATTATACGAAATAATGAAGGATTCTTTCACAACATGCAACCCTTACTTGGCTTGCATTACACGCAATCACGACCTTCCTCGATAGCGTGTGTTGTACGCAATACTGGGTTTTACTAAACAACGATATATTATTATAATATTATTATGAACTAGCCGTTTTGAATAGTATTAACTAAAATTTTATTTTTATAACATTATTATTCATCTTACACATTTTCTAGAACATGGTATAAGAACAAAATAAATTTTTCTGGTAAAATAAGTATTTTTCAAAAAATGTAGTTTTGCCGCCTTTTGATGGCAGACCCACTTTGAATATAGTTGTTGACATGTTATAAGTTCAATTTTACAGAATAAAATTATTCTTTTGAATTAGGATATAAATATTTACATTGGATAAAGTTTTGATATTTTTCTGATAACTTTCATATTTTAATGAATAGTAAAAACACGCTATATTTTAATTAAAAACAACTTTTTCCATCGTAATAATTTATATTGTTAAATTATAATATTGAATGGTTTTAAAGTATAAATAGAATATATTTTTACCATTTAATATAATTTATGTCATTAGCATTGATTTTACATTGAATTCGTAGGTTAAATCAATTCAATCTTTTGCAATGTTTTAAACAAAAACCCGTTTTCATTCGACAACAGTATTAATTTTAATTTAATTTCTAAAACTTCTATGTATAGAATTTGAAAAAATGGATTCCATATTTGGAATCAATGGGTCCAAATTATGTTAATAGTCTACTTTATATTTTAGGGAATTCTGAATAGTAACTACGGTAAATTTTATTTACCATAGTTAAAGGTAAATCGGGTAATTAAGGGTAAATATAATATTATAAAATTACCCTAACACATGACAAAATTATATTGGATGGCTAAAAGTATACCCATATCACCTAAGGCTCAGATTAGATTCATTTT
Source organism: Viscum album (assembly GCA_963277665.1). NCBI lineage: Eukaryota > Viridiplantae > Streptophyta > Magnoliopsida > Santalales > Viscaceae > Viscum > Viscum album. Next base: position 714,301,638 of record OY728128.1, on the reverse strand, counting down.
ATGGACTTTTGACCACGAAAATAATTTAATTATTATTAAAACCAAAGAAAGTGACAACATGTCACTCTCTTAAATCTTATAAGTATAATAATTTTAATTTAGTTATAAACATCATAAAACTTTGAACATGAATAGTATCCAGAAATATAATAAAAGTATCTACATCATGATAATTTATTTAGAATTTTTAGGGATTATATAATTGTCATTAATGGTGAAACATTAATGATGGAGAAATTATTTATTAAGTGAAAAATGAGTAATATAGTTTTTATTGAAATAATAATACCCATTAAAAGACCCAAAAACCTGACCAAAACTTATTGGTAGTGTATAGAGACACCATAATCATCCAATGAAATAATTTATAACCGTTTGGAGTCTTATAAAAGTGATTATGACACTTATATTATTTTATTTTAAATGATTCTAAAGTTGTCACCTTCATAATTTAATAAATATAAGAATTTAAATATTGTGATTTTAAGATGATAAATTCGAGTAAAAGTATTATTGTGAAATTTAATAGATTTATATTCATCATAGGATTTTATTTTTAATTTTTATGCAACAAATAAGTATATTAAATAATTATACAACAATTTCGTAGTAATTATTTTATTAAGAGATAAACCAAATAAATGGTTTTCAAAATAATAAAATAAATATTATATGAACTATTTAATGTACTACACTAATTTTATAGATAATAATAACCCTTTATGAATCTATTAAATCTTTTAGTTCGAACATATATTATGTATATATTTTATTTAAATTCAAATAAATGAATAGTGTCAAAATTGACACTATTGTTATTTTATAAAAATAACATATTATAAAATTGTTTAAAAATCACAAAAATATTTAAAAATCATAAATTTAATTTTATATGGTCAAAAATGTTATATAGTATCCAATTATGGACAATTCACAACAAATAAGTAATTATTTGTTTTAATTTAAAATTTAGAATGTTATTACCACAAATAAAATTAAATTGATTAAATTAGGATAAATCAAGTTGATAATGTTTAAAATAAATTCATAAAATGTATAAATTTTATTGTTTGATGATATTACAACCCTATCGCATCTAAACTTCGGATATGAGTCATTTTGGAAGTTTTTAGGTGGGTTTGGGATTTATTATAAATTAATATTTTTATGATTTCCAAAGGTGCCCCTCTCCTCCCTTATAAAAGGGCACCTCCTCTCTCTCTTCCTCACACCATTTTGAGCCTTGAATCCTAGAACAACTCTACCCATTTAACTTCCCCACTTCCCTATAAACATCCTAGAGGTCCTGGTATTCTTCAAAGACCAATTTTAATGCCCTAAGAGGAGGTCTCAAAGAGGCGCTTCAAAGAAGAGGTAATGTACGTTACCGATTCTTTCAACTTTATTTCTTCTTCCACTTATTCTTCTTTAGTTGTTTCATTATTAAGTAATAATATAAGTATCACTAATATATTGATATGTTATTATAAGTATGAAACAACCCCATTTCACTTTCTATCCATCCTACGGAAAAAGAAATCACTGTGCGTGCGTACGTACGGAATACCGTCTCCACGTCGTGGTGTAATCTGTTTTTCCACCAACACCTTACATGGATGGGTATAATGGTGTAAAGAATAATTATATATGGTAATTATAACATCATAATGATTATGATATATTATACCATCTACTACAATTCTATTAAATAATTATTAGAACGATATCATCGCTCGTGCGTACATACGGACTACCGTCTCCACGACGCGATGAGATTTATTGTCCATGTTAACCATTCATGAATTATTATAAAGTATATATAATGAATAATAATGAAATATATGATATAATAATGATACTTGATTTATGTATATATATATATATATGTATTTCATTTACTTAATTCCATTCTATTCAAAAGGGAAACGAAAACAGCGTTCATGCGTACGTACGGCCTACCGTCTCCATGAACGGTGTATTTCATTCCTTTTATCAATATATAATATATATGTATATGATGAATATATATTATATATAAATCATGTTTTACATTCTGGAATTATGTAAATTAGGATATAAGTAATAATATCAAGAACGACATGTTGAAACACATACGATAAATGAAATGATTTTACCCAAAATGCTGCTTTAACGTGGAATTGACCAAAGAACGGGTAATATAAAGTCATAAGTGAAAGATATATTATATCATAACAATGAATATGATTCTGTAATAAGTCAATGACATTATTTAAATCATTATACAGGAGGTTCGGATATGTACGAATCATATCAGGCCCAAGGTAAGGGATAATTTTTCAAATCTCATTTTTATCCGAGATTGCTTATTCGTAAGTATTTACTGGGGTTATTTATATCATCCATGTCCATGTTTTATAAAAGTGTTTTCATGAATGTTTAAATTCATTTTTACACATTTTTGACTTTTAGACTTTTACTACATGGTATGTAAGGAATCTTTCTTTTGTTTACGTTACATGGTACTTTTTTTGACTTTTCCAGCAAAAGTATGAGAAGAATGTTTTTTAACTTATACGGCATGAACAGATTTATACGATTTTATAAATCATTAATTTCATGAATCTTCCTCCAAAATATTTCATGACTATTTTCAACAAAATACTTTTCTTTTAAAAATGAATGACATTTTGTAAAAAGAAAATGATTTTAAAGAAGAAATATTATTTTCCTCAAGAATTCATTTAAAGTGATTTATTAAAACCATTTTCCATCTAAAATGACATTATTACATATGTGTATGTTTCAAGTATAATGTCACTATGATTTACATGGTTTCACTTTTCTTATTATGGAATGATATCCATTTCTTTTATATGGATTATGTGATGATGTGATGATGTTTTTGAAACGCATTCTATTCGTTGGGTTATTATGAATGATGTATGTTTATTTTGTGGCACAAGTAAGAATGATTTCAATATGAGATGGGTGGGACCTATATCTACCTCCAATGAATTGGGAAAAGATTTATATCTCATGAGATAGACATGGCTGGAATGGTAAGTTAATCTGGTTCAGTGTTACAGGACTGAAACGAGGAGTAAACTCAATTCAGAAAGGGACTTTGTCCACTAAGATGATCTTGGCAGCAATGCCTTAGCTACTATGGAAATCATTACATGTACATAATGGATTCCACAATTACATGTTTTATTCCCATGCTATTTTATCATGATTTATGTTCTATTATGATCTATGCCTTATGTACTTCTATGTTTTATGTCATTGCTGAATATTTTTAATGTTCATGTTTTTTTAATGTTCAAATGTATTTGGTATGTTTTATTTTATCCATGCTTACCCTTACTGAGAATTTGATCTCACCCTTTTTATGTTTTCTTTTCCCCCAGTATTTAAAAGAATGATTTTAGGCAAGGAAACAAAAGAATGGGAAGATCTTTATGGGAGATGTTGAAGATCTTTCACCATGATTATAAGATTACGTTCCAAGTTTCCAAAGAAACTAAACTATTACGGTCCTTGTGTGTCTATTTTTGTTATGTACTAAGTATTCCGCAAATGTAATGTAATGTCTATTTACGTCAAGCTTCTGGTCTCTAAAGTTGGTATCAGAGGAAAGGTTTAGTTATCCTTTGGAAACTAGGATGCGAAAACTTTAGTGAGATCCCTAGAGATATTTCTAAGGTCTATCTAGGGATGTCCCTAAGGTTAAGTATACGTATAGGTTATAGTCCTAGAATTGCTCTAACGATCTTATAATTAAACCTAAGATGTTAGATATTGAGGGTACTCCCCCATTAGTTTGTTGTTTTCCCAAGCATGATTTTTTCCTCTCACAATACTATTTTTGGGTTTTAGAAAATGGCTGGAAACTGCATGATAATGGAGGATATGGCGGACAATGGAATGATATTCTTCATGATCAACCAAATGAAACGAGATCTGGAAGTCCAAACATTGTTATTATGCCTAATCAGAAATCTCATAATATGATCAATAATATCAACTTTGGTAAGTTTCCCAACTCAGATAATAATAGAAATATGAAGTTTCATGATGATTATAGTGGAAAGAAAGTTACATTTCCCTCATGTAAACCATGTGGGAAGAGGCATCAAGGAGATTTTTTCAAAGGATCTGGAAGATGCTTTGGGTGTGGGAAAGAAGGACACAAAGCCAATAAGTGCAAAGGAAAAGGTTCAGTTAACACCATGGAAAAAGATAATGGTATTGCTACGACATCAACAGTGATTAGATGTTTTAAATGTGGAATGTATGGGCATTATGCAAACCAATTCACTAAGGGAAAATCTCATGAAGAGAATCAGCATGGTCATATGAGTAGTATTTATGTGGTTGATGATAAAGAGACTACAAATGAAATATGAGATGAAAGAAATGATGAAGATCAGTCAGTGGTTTAAGAATATAGTGGAATGATTGTATGTTTATCAAGAATAATGTATGGTAATATGGAATAAAGAATCATATAAGGATGGTTACACTATTTTTTTTCCTAAAGTATTTGAAAGTATATGTTGAATGGTACTGGTAACCATGAAAAGTGATTCAAATATTTTGGAAAGAAGATGATATGCTCATAATGAAGGGATAAGAAGATAATGAGATGTTTGATTGTATTCATGAGCTCATGATTCATATTAGGACTAAGTGATATCATGGTTTGAGTATATAGAATTTTGAGGATTTTGGTATGTGGAAAGTGTTAACTTTTAACTGCATTCATGTTTTCACTAAGGTTCAATGGGTATTCATTCTTCAAGAGAATACATGATTAAGGTATTCACATGTTTTTCATTTGACCAACAAGATATATCTTATTATATATGGGGGATAAATGATGGTATTCACGTGATTGTTATGTGAAATTTCAAGTAACCATTTTATTTATACTATGATCTTGGACTGATGTATTTTAGATAAGCCTAAAGATTGGAATGGATTATGTTGGACAGAAGTTAGTATTGTTTAAGGATAGAACTTTTTTTGATATTATTGATGGGATTTTATAGTAATATAGTTTTAGAAAAAGGAAAACCTTCAGGACAGGAGACATCCCATCGCGTCGGACAAGGCTGTGGGAATCGAACCCACAACCGAAGTGCGACTGGCCATTATCGCCTACCAATGGCCTACAGGAAGTCCATGGTTAGTAGAAACAAGTTTTATTTTATTACGCGGTATGATATATGAAGTATAAGTTCATTTTTGGAATCCTATACGATTAACCTCACCATAGACGGACTTATGTTTATTTGATAAGTTTTTCTAACCTTTTGTTTGAAAAAGATGGAATGACCCATCATTCTATCACATGATCTATTAACACTTCACAAATAACAAATTCAAATTCATTTCTTTAAGATATGAAGTGTAAATTGTTCAAAGCATGAACAAAAGTGAGATTGTACCAAAATAAAGTAAGTATTTATTCTAATTGAAATTATTCAACATTAGGGAAATGATCTTGAAAACCAAAAATGTTATCCTAGTGCCCTTATATCTGATGAATCAGATTGTACCTTAGATCATCACAAATTTATGGCTTTGTGATTGATGACTTTTTCATAGCCATGTTCTCTACCACTCTCCATCAGAACATGACGGTTAGATTTCTATTCCATATCCATATTTTCACCTATGTTATCCTAAATGGAAACGTAGTGATTAGTTGATTTGGGTAACCGTTTCGTTTCATACTTTAGTTTTTAAAATTACGTTTTAGTATTCCTTTTTACGATGTGGGTTTCTATGAATAGTAAATGATTTATAACCCCGACACATTTCGAGGGAAAAATTCATTTTAAGGGGGGTAGAATGTAACAACCTGATATTTTATGATAAGTATTCTTTTTAATTTATTTGATGTCATGTGTTTTATGATACAACAAGATTTTATTGTGCAATACGCCACACTGTATTAGCTTGAAGTATACACAACACTATTCTTAGATTGTGTTACACACAATTTCAGGTTCGTTTTATAATAGTCATTTTACAAAACATTGAGTGTATATATATATATATATTCAATGTATAAATGAAATATGGTTGGATTCTATTATAAGAAATAATGAAGGATTCTTGCAGAACACACAACCCTGACTTGGCTTGCATTACACGCAATCACGACCTTCCTCGATAGCATGTGTCGTACGCAATACTGGGTTTTACTAAACAATGATATATTATTATAATGTTATTATGAACTAGTCGTTATGAATAGTATTAACTAAATTTTTATTTTTATAACATTATTATTCATCTTACACATTTTCTAGAATATGGTATAAGAACAAAATAAATTTTTCGGGTAAAATAAGTATTTTTCAAAAAAATGCAGTTTTTCCGTTTTTGATGGCGTAACCACATTAAATCTAGTTGTTGACATGTTTATAAGTTCAATTTGACAAAATAAAATTCTTCTTTGGAATCATGATATAAAAATTTACATTGGATAAAGTTTTGATATTTTTCTGATAACTTTCATATTTTAATGAATAGTAAAAACACGCTATATTTTAATTAAAAACAAATTTTTTCATCGTAATAATTTATAGGGATAAATTATAATATTGAATGGTTTTAAAGTATAAATAGAATATATTTTTACCATTTAATATAATCTATGTCATTAGCATTGATTTTACATTGAATTCGTAGGTTAAATCAATTCAATCTTTTGCAATGTTTTAAACAAAAACCTGTTTTTATTCGACAACGAGATTAATTGTAATTTAATTACTGCAACTTCTGTGTATTGAATTTGAAAAAATGGACTCCATATTTGGAATCAGTGGGTCCAAATTATGTTAATATGCTACTTTTTATTTTTGGGAATTATGAATAGTAACTACGGTAAATTTTATTTACCATAGTTAAAGGTAAATCGGGTAATTAAGGGTAAATATAATATTATAAAATTACGCTAACACATGCCAAAATTCTATTGGATGGCTAAAAGTATACCCATATCACCTAAGGGTCATATTAGATTCATTTTATGGACTTTTGACCACGAAAATAATTTAATTATTATTAAAACCAAAGAAACTGACAACATGTCACTCTCTTAAATCTTATAAGTATAATAATTTTAATTTAGTGATAAACATCATAAAAAATCGAACATGAATAGTATCAAGAAAGATAATAAAATTATCTACATCATGATAATTTATTTATAATTTTTTGGGATTAAATAATTGTCATTAATGGTGATGCATTAATGATGCAGAAATTATTTATTAAGTGAAAAATCAGTAATATTGTTTTTATTGATATAATAATACCCATTAAAAGACCCACAGACCTGACCAAAACTTATTGGAAGTGTCTATATACACCACAATCATCCAATTACCTAATATATAACCGTTTGGAGTCTTATAAAAGTGATTATGACACTTATATTATATTATTTTAAATGATACCAAAGTTGTCACCTTCATAATTTAATAAATATAACAATTTAAATATTTTGATTTTAAGATGATAAATTCGAGTAAAAGTATTATTGTGAAATTTAATAGATTTATATTTATCATAGGATTTTAATTTTAATTTTTATGCAACAAATAAGTATATTAAATAATTATACAACAATTTCGTAGTAATTATTTTATTAAGAGATAAACCAAATAAATGGTTTTAAAAATAATAAAATAAATATTATATTAACTATTTAATGTACTCCACTAATTTTATAGATAAATATGACCTTTTATGAATCTATTAAATCTTTTATTTCGAACATATCTTCTGTATATATTTTATTTAAATTCAAATAAATGAATAGTGTCAAAATTGACATTATTGTTATTTTATAAAAATAACATATTATAAAATTGTTTAAAAATCACAAAAATATTTAAAAAACATAAATTTAAATTTATATGGTCCAAAATGTTATAAAGTATCCAATTATGGACAATTCACAACTAATAATTAATTATTTGTTATAATTTAAAATTTAGAATTTTATTACCACAAATAAAATTAAATTGATTAAATAAGGATAAATCAAGTTGATAATGTTTAAAATAAATTCCTAAAATGTGTAAATTTTATTTTTTGATGATATTAAAACCCTATATAATCTAATATTAGGATATGAGTCATTTTGGAAGTTTTTAAGAGGGGTTGGGATTTATTATAAATTAATATTTTTAAGATTTCCAAAGGTGCCCCTCTCCTCTCTTATAAAAGAGCACCTCCTCCCTCTCTTCCTAACACCCTTTTGAGCCTTGAAGCTCAGATAAACTCTGCCAATTTCACTTCCCAACTTCCTTATAAACATCCTAGAGGTCCTAGTATTCTTCTAAGACCAATGTTAATGCCCTAAGAGGGGGTCTCAAAGAGGCGCTTCAAAGAAGAGGTAATGTCCGTTACCGATTATTTCAACTTTATTTCTTTTTCCACTTATTCTTATTTAGTTGTTTCATTATGAAGTAATAACATAAGTGTCAATAATATATTTATATGTTATTATAACTATTAAACAACCTCATTTCACCTTCTATCCATCCTACAGAAAACGAAATCACTGCGCGTGCGTACGTACGGAATACCGTCTCCACGCCGTGGTGTAATCTGTTTTTCCACCAACACCTTACATGGATGGGTATAATGGTGTAAAGAATAACTATATATGGTTATTATAACATCATAATAATTCTGATATATTATAACATCTAATCCAATTCTATTCAATATTATGGAAACGATATCAGCGCTCGTGCGTACGTACGGACTACCGTCTCCGCGACGCGATGAGATTCATTCTCCATGTTAACCATTCATGAATGATTATAAAGTATATATAATGAATCATAATGAAATATATGACATAATAATGATACTGGATATATATATATATATATATATATATATGTCATTTACGTAATTCCATTCAATTCAAAAGGGAAACGAAAACATTGTTCATGCGTACGTACGACCTACCGTCTTCATGAACGGTGTATTTCATTCCTTTTATCGATCTATAATATATATGTATATGATGAATATATATTATATATAAATCATTTTTTACATTCTAGAATTCTGTAAATTGGGATATAAGTAATAATATCAAGAACGACAAGTCGAAACACATACGATAAGTGAAATGATTTTACCCAAAACGCTGCTTTAACATGGAATTTACAAAAGAACGAGTAATATAAAGTCATAAGTGAAACATATATGATATCATAAAAATGAATATGATTCTGTAATAAGTAAATGACATTATTTAAATCATTATACAGGAGGTTCAGATACGTACGAAGCATATCAGACCTAAGGTAAGGTATAATTTTGCAAATCTCATTTTTATCCGAGATTGCTTATTCGTAAGTATTTATTGGGGTTATTTATATCATCCATGTCCATGTTTTATAAAATTGTTTTCATGAATGTTTAAATTCTATTTTACCCATTTTTGACTTTTTGACTTTTACTACATGGTATGTAAGGAATCTTTCTTTTGTTTACATTACAAGGTACTTTTTTGACTTTTCCGGCAAAAGTACGAGAAGAATGTTTTTTTAACTTATATGACACGAACAGATTTCTACGATTTTAGAAAGCATTATTTTCATGAAGCTTCATCCAAAATATTTAACGACTATTTTCAACAAAATACTTTTCTTTTAAAAATTCATGAAATTTTGTAAAAAGAAAATGATTTTAAAGAAGAAATATTATTTTCCTCAAGAATTCATTTCAAGTGTTTTATTAAAACCATTTTCCATCTAAAATGACATTATTACATATGTGTATATTTCAAGTATAATGTCACGATGATTTACATGGTTTCACTTTTCTAATTATGAAATGATATCCATTTCTTTTATATGGATTATGTGATGATGGGATGAGGTTTATGAAACCCATTCTATTCATTGGGTTATTATGAATGATGTATGTTTATTTTGTGGCACAAGTAAGAATGATTTAAATATGAGATGGGTGAGACCTATATCTCCCTCCAATGCATTGGGTAATGATTTATATCTCATGAGATAGACATGGATGGAAGGGTAAGTTAATCCGGTTCAGTGTTACAGGACTGAAATGAGGAGTGAACTTGATTCAGAAAGGGACTTTGTCCACTAAGATGGTCTTGGCTACAATGCCTTGGCTACTATGTAAATCATTACATGTGCTTAATGGATGCCACAATTACATGTTTTATTCCCATGCTATTTTATCATGATTTATGTTCCATTATGATCTATGCCTTATGTACTTCCATGTTTTATGTCGTTGCTCAAGATTTTTAATGTTTTTTATGTTCAAATGTATATGGTATGTTTTATTTTATCCATGCTTACCCTTAATGAGCATTTGAGGTCACCTTTTTTATGTTTTCTTTTCCCCCAGGATTAAAAGAAAGATTTTAGGTAAGGAAACAAAAAAATGGGAAGATATTTATGGGAGATGTTGAAGATATTTCACCACGATTAGAAGATTATGTTCCAAGATTCCAAATGCACTAAACTATTACGGTCCTTGTGTGTCTGCTTTTGTTATGTACTAAGTATTCCACAAAAGAATGTAATGTCTATGTACGTCAAGCTTCGGGTCTCTACATAATAAGTATCATAATTAGAAAAATAAATGTGAAAGAAATACAAGCATATGTCTTACAGGGCAATGCATACACACTAAATGTGAAGAAGCATCAAACATAGATCTATAAGGGCTACACACACACACCAAAAAATAGCAATAAACTGTATAAAACATTTTCTAAGTTCAAGGGATTCATTCATTTGGTGAAAAAATGGATTGAAATCTTATTTAACCATTTGAGTCCACCACAACACTAAAACCGAGACCCGATCAAGATTTAACACAATATAGAATCCATAGATCAAGGCTAAGATGAAAAGTCAACCTAAAGCTATTTCAAGGTTAAACATACTTGAGGCAGTCTAATAATGTCCTAGGCTTTCCATACATAATTATTACATCTCTTTAGATAAATATTCAATACATTTCATAAATAAAAACCCTTGGACCATAAATGTTTAGGGAATTTGGAGACTAGAGACAAATCTTCTTATTTCATGAATGATCTTCAACATATCTATTTAATGTCTCCTCATTTAGTACTCTTCATAGACATACCCTACATAAAACCTTTCATCATGACATGTAGAAGAGAAATATAATAAATGGTGAGATAAAATTATTAGTAAGGTTAATAAAGGGAGATATCAATAATCATATAAACATAACATGATTATAAGGGTTTGATAACATGATATTAACATTTGGAAAACATAACCTTCATAGCATAAATCATAATCCTGAAACGCGACATAAATATTTGAAGTTAAAAATACATGAATAATAAATTAAATCAATGAACATAATCCATGAGGGCATAATATAGATATAGGAATGTGAAACAATTGTAATATTATAATATTATAAACATGTGTAAGTTAAGGACATGAAATAATGCCCTAATATAAACTTATGAACATGAAACTGGGTCCTCACATAAGCTTATGGACATGAAATAAAATTTTCACATAACATTTTGGACATGAAATATGGTCCACACATAACCTTATAGACATAAAAGAAGGTATAGGAATAAACTTATGGAAATGAATCTAGGTTCTCACATAACATTTTGAACATGAAATATGGTTCATGCATACCATAATTAACTAAAGAGTTGTCCACATTTTCCAAATACATTAGAGTGCAATAACATTCCCACCCATCCTCGTTTTATAGTGAAACCACCCATCGTTGGTTTATAATTGAACCACCCATCATATAAGAGACCATTCATATGTGTTACAAAAAAGAATAAAACATTAATAATATTAGAACCCAAAAAATTAAATTGTTTTAAAAAACATGTCATCATAGCATAACCATGGAAGATAAATTGGTTCAATAAAATGTTCATCATTTCATCATTAAAAAACCAAGGAAAAGGGAACCATATTCATAAAAATATATTAATAACAAACACAAACCATAGGGAGAAAGAATAAGACTCATATCATTGGATCATATGCACAGTAAATACTATGTAACACCATTTTATTTAATATTAGATGGAAAATGATTTTGAAATATGACTTGGAACATCTCCTGTTGAAAATAACCATTACACTTTGAAAAAAATAATTTAATATAAAATTTTTAATCAAATATTAAAGAATATATTTTCTTTTAAAATAAACATGGAAAATTTTAAATGAATATTTAAATAATTTAGTGGTCAAGATATTGGAAAATACCACTCGTGTGGTATACAATAATATAAAGACTCATTTCACATTTTTGATAAAAAGTAAAAAGGTCCTTGTTCAGGAAACAAAAAAAAGATTCCTTTTAATTTTTTTTAAAAATTTATTAATGAATAATAATGCTTTTTGAAAATAATTTTAGAATATTAGAAACATTAATTAATTTTTTTTTATAAAAAATAGATATTGAAGGAAAATGATTATTACCGAGGAGGGAAATAAAGTCCTTTTAATTAAAAACATACTTTTGGTCTCATTCATAATTAAAGAGAGGGAAATGAAAAGAAACAGTTTAATCAATATAAATTAATAGTGGATAGGAATATTAAGTATTTTCTTGTTATGTAGATTATTAGATTTCATCATCCGAATCATAATTATAGACAATCCTCATAAACAATGAGATTGTAACATAAAACCATTAACAATTTGGTAATGTTTTAATCATATACCCCACGATATAAAGAAAATAACATTGATATTAAAATACCTATATAATTACTATGTTTTATAAAAAGATTCATTCATGTTCATTATATACACCATAAAAAACAAACAATTGGTGAATATGGCATGTGTCACATAAAAATAAAATTGATCAGAAAATCCCTCAGTACATTGGAATCTTTTTCATTGTAATTCCCATTAAATAATAACATAAAATGAATCATTAAATATCATTAAACAAAAGATATTCATTATATAACATGTCAAAGGGGACGTATATAAACCACACAAAAGAAACGAGTGGTGGATATTTCTTATCTCTCCCTGAAATAAAAGAGAGACTAGAAATCCATTACCTCAAGTCTCAACTTTTTCTTTGTGCATGTTCGAAAATACTATATAATAAATATTGGTTTACACTACGGGAAAAACTAATTTTTGTGACGGGTTATTTGCGATGAGAGAATCAACCTGTCGCAAAAAACTAATTATTGGCGATGAGTCTAGGGGTTCCATCGCAAAAACTTACATGGGGTTTGGTGCGTTTTGCGCGCCAAACCGCGCTGAATGGTATTTACGAAAGGGAGGCACCTCCCTTCACAAATACTAGGAAGCGGTAAATACTATTTGCAATAGAGAGTTACCCATCACAAATAGTGCGTCTGCTGAAGTGTATTTACGATGGGTCTCATCACAAATACCCAACTACGATATATAATATTTATGACGGGATGTTGTCCCGTTGCAAAAAAGTGTGTGGGCGGGTCATTTTTTTGATGAGACCCATCGCAAATAACCTTTTAACCGCCGATAGTAATTAATGCAGCCGAAGGTATATGTGATGGGTCCCATCGCAAAAAAGTACTATTTACGAAGGGATTCCCATCACAAATATTCACATCGCAACAAATCTAACCTTTATATACCCCCATCATTTTTACTTCCTTCCCCTAAATTCCTACATTCTTGGCTTCTCTAAACTATAATTTTAGTGTTAAAAATTTTCAGAATTAGTTTTTTTACGAAGTTGTGAAGCCGTCTACAATTATAAGAGATCGAGTTTAAAGGTATTTATGTTTTATTTAATTTCTTATTTATTTCATTTTTTATATTAATTTTAATTATTGTTGATTAGTTGAAATTAAGTTAGATTTAAATTGTTTTGTCATCAGTGTTTATTTGTAATAATAAATTGAAATTATTAATACTAATTCTTAGTAATTTATAATAATTAAAAGTTATTGTAAATAATTAGTAATGTATTTAAATAATTAGCGGTAATTAGTAATTAGTAGCTGTAATTTGTAGTAATTAATAGTAATTAATGGCAATTAGTAATTATTTGGAAAAATAATAATAATTCTGAGAAAATATTAATAAATATTTACAATTAGTAACAAATACTAATAATTAGTAACAAATACTAGTAATTTGTAATAAATACTAATAAATTGTAATAAATAATAACAATTAGTAATAATTAGTAGTAAATAATAAAAATTATTAAAAATTAGTAATAAATAATAATAAATTGTAATAAATAATAATAAATAGTAATAAATAGTAATAAATAGTAATAAATAGTAATAAAGAATAATAAAGAATAATAAATAGTAATAAAATGTAATAAAGAGTAATAAATAGTAATAAATAGTAACAAATAGTAATAATTTGTAATAATTAGTAATAATTAATAATAAATAGTAATAGATAGTAATAGATAGTAATAGATAGTAGTATATAGTAATTGATAGTAATAATAAATAGTAATTTATAGAAATAAATTGTAATAAATAGTAATAAATAGTAATAAATTTTAATAATTGGTAATAAATACGAATACATAATAATAAATAGGAATAAATAGGAATAAATAGGAATAATTAGGAATAATTAGGACTAATTAGAAGTAATTAGGAATAATTAGCAATAATTAAGAATAAATAGGAATAAATAAGAGTAAATAAAATAAATAAGAATAAATAAGAATAAATTGGAATAAATAGCAATTATTAGTAATAATTAGTAATAACTAGGAATAATTAGAAATAATTAGGAATAATTAGCAATAATAATCAATAATTAGAAAAATTAACAATAATTTGCAATAATTAGCAATAATTAGTAATAATTTGCAATAATTAGCAATAATTAGCAATAATTAGCAATAATTAGCAATAATAAGAAATAATTAGCAAAAATTAGCAATAATTAAGAATAATTTGGAATAATTAAGTATAATTAGGAGTAATTAGGAATAATTAGAAGTAATTAGCAATAATTTGGAATAATTAGGAATAATTAGCAATAATTACGAATAATTAGTAATAATTAGTAATAATTAGTAATAATTAGTAATAATTTGGAATAATTAAAATAATTAGCAATAATTAACAATAATTAGGAATACATAGTAATTATTAGGAATAATTAGGAATAATTAGGAATAATTAGAAATAATTAGGAATAAATAGGAATAACTATGAATAACAAGGAATAACTTGGAATACTTAGGAATAATTAGGAATAATTAAGAATAATTAGGAATAAATTGGAGTAATTAGGAATAATTAGGAATAATTAGAAATAATTAGAAATAATTAGCAATAATTAATAATAATTAGGAATAATCAGCAATAATTTGAAATAGTTAGCAATAATTAGCAATAATTTGCAATAATTGGGAATAATTAGGAATAATTATTAATAAATAGAAATAATTAGGAATAATTAGTAATAATATTGAATAATTTGGAATAATTTGGATTAATTAAGATTAGTTTGGATTAATTAGAAATAATTAGGATTAATTAGTAATAATTAGTAATAATTCGTAATAATTAAGAATAATTAAGAATAATTAAGAATAATTTGTAATAATTTGTAATAATTAGTAATAATTATAAATAATTAGTAATAATTAGTAATAATTAGTAATTATTAGTAATAATTATGAATAATTAAAAATAATTAGGAATAATTAATAATAATTAGTAATAATTAATAATAATTAGTAATAATTAGGAATAATTAGGAATAATTTGGAATAATTTGGAATAATTAGTAACAATTAAGAATTATTA
Source organism: Viscum album (assembly GCA_963277665.1). Taxonomy (NCBI): domain Eukaryota; kingdom Viridiplantae; phylum Streptophyta; class Magnoliopsida; order Santalales; family Viscaceae; genus Viscum; species Viscum album. The sequence continues at coordinate 714,285,803 of OY728128.1, read as the reverse complement.
GAAATAATGAGGAATTAAATCAATTGTAATAAATAGTAATAACTTGGAATAATTTCTAGTGGATTGGTGGGACTCCTTTTGCTCGATGCCTTTTCTTTTTTCAACTCTCACCGACTCAAAATATTATGAAAAGTATGCTTCTACGTATGCTTATCTAATCTCATATGCATGAGTTTGAATATGTATTCATAGGACAACATTTTTCATAATGTTTTCAGGAAGTTACTATTGCAAGAAGATGATTCATCGACAAAAAGTGGGTTCTTTTCTTTGACTGCTCATTTACTTGCATCTTTCTCACATTGAAATTACAATGAAGAATCTGATCAGAGGTACACTTATGCATTCTCGTATGCATGGGAACTGATATGCATACCTCCCAGAAGATTCTTTATTGTGATTTTAGTGTGAGAATGTTGCATGTAAATGATCCATTAGTCAAAAGAGTAGTTATCAATGCTCTGGTAATTGTTTCTCCCTTAATTAATGGAAATTATTAATAATTAGTTGTAATTTTTTATCTTAATTTTTTGGATACTGTTTTTATAATTTAAAATTATTCAAAAACAGTAATGATTTTATATTTTGTAGAAAAATATGGAATTAGGAAGTTGACAAAAGTCATTATTAGATGATCACAGTTGGATAAATTAGCATAGAAATCCAAATTTTTCTGGTTTAAATCCTATATATATTAAGGGTGTTGAGGCTTTCTTATCATTTACTTCATCAAAACCATAATTTGTTTTATAAGGCACAATTAAGTGTCATTGTAAAATTTTTTCTCTGAGAACATTTGACACATTTGAAAATATTGGAGAAAAACTCTTGGGTTTTGGTTTTCAAACAGATTATGTTTTTTGGTATCAACATGGTTAACATAGTTCTAGAGAAGAGACTAATAACGTTATTCTAGGTCTATAGAAATTTTAAAATTTAGTACATGATATTGCAGGTCCATCTATTCAACAATATAAAAATCACTATGATATTGATTTATCTCTTGAGTTGGCGTTGTCCGAATTTTATGATTTGTTAATGTCTACTGAGGATGCATTATATCCTGGTTGTAAGATAAGAATATTAGAAGCATTTGAAAAATTTATGGCTATTAAATCAGATAAGGTAATGTCAAACAACTATTTTGATCAGATATTTTCTTTGGTTAAAACATCGTTACCTGAAGGAAATGTGCTTCCTATAAATTACTATGAGAGAAAGGGGTTGGTTCATAATCTAGGCCATACTAATCAGAAGATTCAGGAATGTGAAAATGATTGCATCATATATTTTGGTTAAAATGAGTTGTTGGATAGTTGTCTCACATGTGGGCAATAGAGGTATAAAGAAGATCAACCGGGGAATTCTAGATCGATTCCTATAAAACAATTGAGATATTTCCCCCCTTAAACCCAGGTTACAACGTTTATTTAGGTCTCAGAACACAACGTCTATGATATTATGAAACAAAACCAGGACATCAACTGGTAAAAGCTTGAATCATCTATATGATAGGGATTCTTGGAAACATTTTAACCAACGGAATCCATATTTTACTTTAGAAGCCTGTAACGTGCGATTGGGTCTTTCTACTAATGGTTTCTGTCCATTTGGTTCTTATGGTAGTTAGTACTCATGTTGTATGGTCTTTATAACTTCGTACAATTTACATATATGGATTTTGATAAAGGAGCCCTATATATTTTTTACATTATTAATCTCGAGACATCTGAAAATAATGTTGGTGTTTATTTGAAACCATTGGTTGATGATTTAAATTCACTGTGGAATAATGGTGTTAGTACATATGATGTTTCTATGAAACAAAATTTCATATTAAAAGCTGTGCTGATGTGGATGATTAGTGACTTCCAAGAATATGTAATGTTATCTATTTGGAGTACACATGGTTGAAAATAATGTCCTTACTGTATGAATGACTACAAATCATTTACGATCGTCAATTGAAAAAAAAACATTTCTATTTTAACTGTCATTGCAGATTTTATTCCAATAGATCCTTTTTATCAGAGGAACAATTATCATTTCAGAAAAATCACAATTGAAAGGGATGAACCTCCAAAAATGATCTTAGTTACAGAGTTAAAATTAGTTTTATTTTCATTACCTCCCATAACATTTGGGACAATAGTAAACCAACAGAAAAATCATGGCTTTGGGAAAGAACATGATTGGATAAAACAAATCATTTTCTGGTATCTTCCATATTGGTTTGATTTTTTGGTCCACCAAATGTTGGATGTCATGAATATTGGGAAGAAATATTTTGATAATTTACTTCATAAAGTTTTGGATACACCAGGTAAGACCAAAAATAATGTAAAGGCACAATTAGATCTTTCCCAAATTTGTAGATGACCAAAACATGAACTGTTTCAAAATGTCAGATCTCATAGGTTAATGAATCCAAATGTAGCTTATACACTATCCAAACAGAGTATCATATTATTTTTAAAGTGTATTGGATATTTGAGACTTCTAGATGGCTATGCTTCCAATTTGGGAAGATGTGTTAATAATGGTCATATTACCAGATTAAAAACTCATGATTGTTATGTTATAATGGAAAGACATATGACGATTGGATTTAGAGGTTTGTTTAATTCTATGATTTGGGATTCAATAATAGACATATCATATTTTTTTCGAGACATTTGTTCAGCAACAACATACTACGATGCACTAAGAAAACACGAAGAAGATATTGTTGTAATTATTTATAAACTGGAAAAAAGCTTCCCACTAGATTTATTTTACCTAATGGAACATCTAATATTACATTTTCCACATGAAGCTAAATTTAGAGGTCTAGGGTAGTTTCTATGGATGTACCCATTCAAGAGATGCATGTAGAAATTGAAGGAAAAAGTTTGTAACAAAGTATCAATTGAAGGCTCAATTGCTGAAGCTTATTTTAAAGCATAAATTGGTTTTTTCTGCTTGAATTATTTTCAATCTGAATATCACTAATAAAAAAAATTCATGGGACTGAATGATGGTAATCTTGATGATGAAAGGGATAATAAATTATCAGTTTTTAATCAGCAAGAGATTGGATTCAGTGGAGTTCATGAATGATGGATTTCAGATGATGAACATCACATAGCTCATATATATGTTCCACTCAACTACGAATAAATTAAATCATTTGTTCTGTGAGTGTTTTTATAACTTATTCTATAATTTATATCATAGTAAGTAAACTTATTTTATTTTTAGCTTATATGATAATCATATCAAGAAAAATATTGCACAAATTACTATATCAAGTCTTGAATAATGCCGAATTTGTTTTCTCAACAGTTTCAAAAACTCGTAACATAAATTATTGACAGGTTAACATATAAATTTAGTTTATTAATTATTATATTGATAATTATTTTTACAAATTTTTAGGTGTCTAGACATACTGATAAAATTTATATGCCTCTGTGTATATAGTGTAACCTACCATCCAAAATGGTTAAATCTTATAATGCATATGTGGTGAATGGTTTTTTATTTCAAACACGTGCATATGAGGAATAAAAAAACTATCAATGGAGTTCTCCTGAGAGGATCACATCATAGAGAAACTAAAGTTGACTTTTATGGCATGCTGGATGGAATTATTGAACTGTGTTATCTAGGGAAGGATTAAATAATGATGTTTAAATATCTGTGGTTGGATATTGATAGAGGCTTGTGTGTTCATCTGATTCATGGAATTGTCGATATTAAATATAAAGGTCTTCTTGTAGTAAATGAACCATTTTTAATAGCTCAACAAGCACATCAAATATATTATGCAAATTACTATGCCACTTCAAGATGCCAGAGTGATTGGTGGAGCCTAATAAAAAATGAAATCTTGGGAAAATAAGTTTATTCAAACTGAATTTGGTTTCACTGAAGTAAAAAAGAATTGAAAATTTTCAAGAGAATACTAAAAATTTATCTTTTTTCACAAAGAGACATGAATATCAATGATGCCACCCAACAATTAAGGGTCGATGGTGACGATGATGTTAATGATATTTCAAATGAATTTTAAATTGCAAGATATGATGAAACTAAAACTCATATGGATATTGATGATTTCGAGGATGAATATAAAGTCATTTACATTGTCAGATATGATGATCATGATGAAGGTGAATATTGACACAATTAAATGCTGGTTATAATCAGAACTAATATATATCTATATCTAATAGTTATTTTCAACTATCTTTTAACAACAGTTATTTTGTGAGTCAGATGGACCCTGATCTACTTCATGAGTTGTAGGAGGCTGAGCGGCCTTTTGATGAGGAGTATTTGGGATCATCTGACCCTCATCCAATAGGTGGTTCAGGGGTTACTCGGAGGGGCCACAGTCTTGTGCGACTGATGATTCATAACCCTATTCCTGAGCGATGTCCATGTCTGGGCTTCGATCCACACATGCAGAGGAATGGTAAACTGTGTAGTTTAGTTAGCATTCATTAATTTATTTATATAATAATTTTTTGATTATTTATTCCTTTTCCATAGTTTTTCACATATATCTATTGGATAGGGGATTTCTATCTTGCACAATTGTTTGTCTCAGCCATGGATCACACTGGAACAAATTCTTATTGATGTGTATCTTAGAATGTTCAATCATTTTATGGTATGTAAATAAATAATATTTATTTGAAATTTATTTCATTAATAACATGATATTATAAATTATTTGTAGGGTGTATGGTATCCTATCAATGATAGCATGCATGACGCTATCCACGCGGAATGGGAGGTGTTTTTTCCTGATCATTTTCGTCAATTTTTTCACAATTTGATTTGGACAGTCATTAAGAAAGCAGGAGTGATAGTATTTGATGAGATGTATAGGGCCCACTGACCAGATTACATTTTATCTCACATATGGGATGGATTATGTTCACACTATTTGATTTATGGATTTTAGTGGAGATATTCATTAGACCAGTAGAACCGGGGGAGATAGGAGGTGACACATCGAGCTGGTAGTCATACATTCTGTATGCATAAAGAGCATCTGGTAAGTTTCTTTTTTAAATATTTTATATAATATTAAATATAAAAAGTTTATCTTATATTCATATAGGTATTCGAGTGTCCCGGTATTACAGAGTACAACATTTATTGGTGGATGTTCAGTATTCCAGCCACTGAAGGGATTGGAGGTGATCGCCAACATCAGATTGTGGTTAGTATTTTTTTTTCAGTTTTAAAATTAACTTCATATAATATTTTTAATATTTTAATTTAAAATTGGAATTGAAGGAGTCATATGAGGCTGCGACATCTCAGACACAGGCTGAGAGTCAGTCCAAGATTGCTGATCAGAATAGAGCTCACCATTTCAATGAGACGACATGGAATTAGGCGACCCAATATGCCATCAAGAAGGGCCGAGTGGTTGGTATCAACTCTCATTTGTCTCCTGAGACTTATTATGGTATAGTTGTGATGTTAATGTCCAACTAGAGAGGAGCTCATAGAGATGCATCATCTTCTGGCTCAAATTATCAGGAGACGTTTTGAGATCAGACTGAGCCTGTTGAGAGTTTGTAGAAGCACCAGGAAGAGATGTGTCAGTAGAAGCAAAATCAGTAGTATTAGTATGAAGATAATATGCATAAATGGAAGTAGCTTCAGCAGTAGCACAAGAAGGATATGCATCAATGGAATCAACATCAGAACAAGCAGATGGAGTACATGCGCTGTCTAACTCGTAGTTTAGGGATGATGTTTCTTCCATTATCTCCTGCAGCTCCTCCACCTCCTCGAGAAGTCTATCCCCCAGTAATTCTTTTTGTTATGATAAAATGATTTGAATTCAAAAATTGTTGTAATATAAACTATTTATAGTTTCTGTCCATTATATTGGTGCGAATATTGCATAATTTATTATTAGTTTTCTATTTTTTAATATTTTAATATTTTAATATTTATTATTAGTTTTATATTTTTTAATTTTTGTTTATTTTACTAATAATAATAATAATATTTTATGATTTTTTGATATTTTTTTTGTGAATATTTAGAATTTTCATATTTTTTATTTTTTATTATTTTAATTATATTAATATTATTTTTTCATTAATCATAATTTTATTAATTTTTTTATTTTATTCTATATTTGTGATGGGAACTTTTACGATGGAGTCACATTGCAAATAGTTTATATAAAATTTTTTAAAAATTATTTGAGATTATAAAAGGATCCGTTGCAAAAACATTTTTGCGACCGGCCCATCGCAAAAGCTTTAGGTATATATAACATATATAAATCGATAACTATTTTCTACAGGACAACGAGCCCATTTCAATTTTTTATATAATGTATTTAATCAGAGAACTATTTGTGATGGGATAGTTTCCCCTCGCGGAAATTATTTCTTGCGACGGGCCCATAGAAAAAAATACTAGTAGTGACTCTATTTTCTGCAACGGGTTATTTGCAATGGAACCCCGTCACAAAAGATATTTTACGATGGGATCCCATCCCAAATAGCCCATTGAAAATACCTCAAACTCCATTAGTGTTATTATATATCTATTATATAAACTTAAAAATATATACCAAACCATATATGAATTACTTATGACCTTCTATATCCCATTTATTAACAATACATTGTTAAATTTATGATTGTGGTAATAACTGATTCGTTTTTCATGCACGTTTTGGTTTGGTATTTAATTATTTTTACAGTTATCGTAGTTAAATCATATCCAGAATACAAAACAAGATATAAATATTTTATAAATAAATTGCATATATATTTATAGTCATCCACAAAATTTAGATATAGAAAATGAATTATGTAATTTTTGGAGATTGTAGGTTGTATGTATGCCTGAACACTGTTTCCATTTTCTTAACTGGTGGAACACAAGAAAGGTAAATAGGATATTTCCTTTAATGAATATTTTTTATTCCATATATATAACATATATTACATAAATATATCGTTATTACAATCAAGGTAAAAATAAAATGAAAAACGGACGACATCACTTCATAGAGGTGATAATCCACACATATGCACACATGATGTTTTTATTTTTCAATAGTGTAGATGGTAATAAGGTATATGTGATATTATAATTTTAAGAGTTTAAATAAATCATAAATATAATATCTCAAAATTAAATCAATAATTATATCTATCATTGAGAGGTGGTGATGGAAATCTAATTACATCAGTTTGTGAAGTAGTAGTCCACTGTACACACAATCGAAGGTTTTGTTTCCCATTTTCTGGGTGTGAAGATGGATATAGGTTATATAATTTAAAAAATTACTTCTTATTATATGTTAGATAATGCTATAATAATATAGGATCTATTAATATATTAATTATGGTGGTAATAGAGGATGTTAAAAAGAAATATCTTAGTGAAGACAGTTACCTTTGCTTGGAATAACCCCCTTTAGATCACTTATTAATGACCCAGGGTTTATCTTTTGGGAGAATTTCCAACTTTATAATGTGAATAAGGATGTTTTGGAGAGATTTTTTTTATTTTTTTTTCATTCCAAAGGGACTAATATGTGAAAATAATTGAGCGAAGGATGTTACCTTTTATAATTTTTGAGTTTTGGAATTTTTGTAAATACCGAAAACATTTCAATAAAGAGGAGTCATTATCAAGCCACATGCCTCCAAAATTGATAAATATGTTAGTGGAGGGAAGATTTTGCTGAACAGAACCTATAATACAAAGGATAAAGACATTTTTTTAAAATGAAATCTAATTTATTAAATAAAAATACTATATGTTTGGAAAATTAATATCTATGTGGAAAATTAATTTTAATACATGCACATGTAACTCACATAACCCCATTTTAACCCTAACTATGATAATTAATTTCTATTCCCTTACAATTCATGATGTGAATAATTTAAGTTGTAAATATTATATAATATTAATTATTTTTTTCCAAAATATAGAATCCATTTTATCAAATTCAATTCACATTAGTGGAAGAATTAATTTTAAAATAACACCCAAAGACATGACAAAAAAGGAATTTTCCAATGATTTTTTTTTTCATATTTATAAAATGTTTCAATATAAAAATACAACATGAAATTAATTTCAATGACCTAAATTGTATTAAAAGTAATATAATTGAAGTAATATTAATTTTAAAACTGTTTTGAAATTAAATTTAAAATTTTAAACTCTTTAAATGAGTGTAAAAGTTTCAATTAAATAGAATTATTTCCAACTACTCCTCATGAAATTAATATTTTCAAAAAAATATATAAAATTCAACATAAGTTAATTGTGCCATTTTTATTCCAAAAATAAAGTGCATTTTTTCAAATAAATTTTTTAATTGTTTTGGAAATTAATTTTATTATTTTTTCACTAAAATAAATGAAAATCATTTTTAAATAATGATTTTAATTATATGCTGTGGTTTAATAAACCTTCATGTTGTATGTAACATAAGATATCAACGAAACTATAATTTATTTGAATTTTGATTCATAAAATCTCGGAGTATTATAAATAAACTACCAAAATGGATCTTGATCCAAAGGTTATGAAGAATACAATTCTTTCTATTTGAGTAGAGATTCTATCAATAGTCAATGAATACCATATTAAATAAATAAAAAACCCTTTGGTGTGATCAAGACATCATCTTTCTAGGTGATTTGTATCAAGGGGAACGAAAGTATATTGATGAATAATGAAGAGGGAATCCCATAATGAATAATTTAGGATCAATTTTTCATTTGGGCATCAAACAAAGGTGTTGGAAAACAGGGAGATCACCTGAAGATCATCAGAGAGGATTCCTAGGGTATTGAGAGTAAAATGGGGCTTAAAAGGGTAAATAAAACCGATAAATAATCATAATAAAAAAACCTATAAAACTGGATACCTAAAAGGGAACCTTTGAATCCTAATGGAGAGCCAATGGCCTCCATCGACTGGTCGATGGTCACTTGGAAGAATCAATTCTGCCCAAGAACACCGCTGGTGTGCTAGTGGATCCTTACTGGCTAGCTAGTGGCATCTACAATTTTTTGAGATCTATACTGACGACACTATTGGCCGGTGGAGCCCATCGACTTTCGTACGGAGATGAAATGGATTCCAAGTATACTATAATCACACCACCCTTTCACCATTTCGATTCCATATTTTTGTACACCACTTACCATTATTGAAAATCATGAAAATATTCTCAAAATAAATGTAAAATTTAAAGAGAGAGGAATACCTGAAAATTTGTATAAATAATTGTTATGGAGATGATTATATATTACCTTGGGGTTATAGATTCGTACTTTGGGGGTGATTCCAATTCTCATAAGAACACAACTAGTTAATTTTTTTCTTTTTTAAGTAATGTGGTCTGCTGAATATCTATGTTACAACCAGGGATTACACCCTCTACAATCAAAGCTGAGTACGTGGTTATGATGAAAGATAATAAAGAGACAGTGAGGTTCAAATATTTAGTTTAGGAACTTAGATATTGTCATGGGAAATGTTTTATCTTCTATGATAGTTAGAGAGAAATTCATTTTCCAAAGAATAAAGTGTTTCATTTGAGATCTAGTTACATTGATATAAAGTACTATTACATCCACATGATTCTATAAGACACCAATTTAGAGAAATGGAACATAATTGGTAAACAAAATTTTGTGGAAATTTTCACTAATTGCTTGGGTCTGGAAATACTATATAAAAATCAAGATAAATATTGAATATGGGTGAATGAAAGAAAGCGAAGTATCATTTTACATCGTTGAAGTTGAAGGTTGTTCTATGGGTTTTTATAAAGAAATGTTCAAGTGGGAGATTATTTAGAATGTGTGAAGTCTACTTCAGTTGAGAAATCTCAATTAACATAAATGAGTTGTTCTAGAAGATCTGAATATCTTAGTATTAGTGGAAATAGTGTTGTTCCCTTAAATGTTTCTAGAAGTATATTTTGTAATATGTTTTTTTAGAAATAGGTTGTTTCGATGTTTTAATCTCCAGGTGGTCTTGTTTTGGAAGTCCAGCAGGAAATTCTATAAAGATGGAAGATGATAATTTTTATATTGATAGGTTTATACTTTAGTAGGGATGAAGATAATTCCAAGGATTACTAAAAATGATTGGTAGTGTGAACAATGAAATGTATAGACTCTATAATTTCTTAAAGGTTGGTAAAACTGAATTATTGGGTGGAAATATCAATAAATATAAAGGTGGGGCCACATTTTTATTAGATTGAAAACTACTGAAACATGATTACTTTGAACAGTAATATATATGACTCATTAGTTAGATGTTGTAGACATTTCTTTCTCTAGAAGTGGAATGCTTTATTTTTTTTACTGGATATCTAATATTTAGTTCAAACCACAGAAATCTAAAGTTTTATTTCTTATAATTTTTCTTTGCATGATTTTTTTATATGTCATAGTGAACAAGGATTAGTTATTTTTGACTTAGTTCATTGAATTAGGTGAATAATATTGTTCCATGTTTTTGAATAATAATTTTCATTGAGTTCATTCTGGAATCTATTTCTACCTATGTGATTGTAGATTCACTACTTCTAGTTGTTTATCTGAATGAAAAAATGAATGGATTTTCAAAAAGCATCACCCTTTTCCTCCTCCGTAATCACTATCAAAATTACAATGAATTTTTATTTTATTTAATGTTCCATCACTATGCAATGGGATTCAAGAGTTTCATCTCTCTCTCTTGGAGTTCACTGAATCATCAAATCTACTATAAAATTCATTTATTTTTCACTTCGGTTAGAGATGAGTATTGATAGATTCATTTTATAGTATATTTTATGGTTCTTGGGGTTGAATCACTACTGTTTAGTTGGTTTTATAGACTCAATCCATATTTTGGTATCTTTTTATTGGGAATAGTACTTAACTCTCACATAGTATAAAGATCAGAATTGAGTCAATGTTATATGTTTCTTGCTCATTAGGTCGTCTTACTACTTTTATATGAATTGAGATATCTTGTTTGTGCCTAAATGTAATTAATTTCTAGGACTATCTCTTCCCTTTCAAAATACAACTATTCTAAAAATGTTAGGGATTTTCTTCGGTCATATTTTAATCTTTAAACCTAGATCCACAACCATGTTTCATCCCATAGATCATTTTATATATATTGACATTTATATTTTCAATGGATTATTTGGATTTATTTATATTCTAATTGAGGAAGATATTTTATGTTATCATAAGTCACATTTTGTGACATGGGTGAATTACTACACCTCTTTCTTCCGATTAGGACACCTTCATTAGTTATATTATATTAGTTCGGTGAGGAAAGACCCATTGTTAAAAGTCCCCCCCCCCTTTATTGACTGGTACTAGTCTCAAATGATTTAGGAAAAATCTAACGTCAATGTATGAAAAAACATATTATTTGGAGGTAGGAATGGTGTTGGATTGGTGAGGCATGCACCCTTGTCTACTTATTATTATATTATCTCTTTAGGTGACTTTCGAAAATTTATTGTTTATTATTCTATCACCCTATGGTCTAACTATTCTGGAAGAGGCTCCTACTCCGGGATATGAATGTCTAAATAGATTTGCTATATTTTATTACATAGGTTAAAGGCCCCCCATGTAGTTGATATAGGCAGTGAATAAATTTCATGTGAACCCTATATTGGGGATCTCTTAATGATCAAGTATCGATAAAAATGTGCAGGGAACATGAGTTGAGTTTTAGAATATTTTTAAGATCTTAGGGGTGAGGAAATTGAAAAAAAATGACTCCAAAGGATGATAAGAAGTTAAATAAAAGTTAAATAACAAAAAATCCTGTGGTATGTTTCAAAATAATGATATATTAGAGAAATTTTATGTGGTGTAATACATAGATTTTAATAAAAATATTCATTGGATGGTTGGTTATTTATTAGGATACTCCAAATATTATCTGAATTATAAATCAACCTCTTTCATTATTAATATGTGAAGAGTGGAAAAAAGGGAGACTATGATTCATGGTGTTATCCAATTAATAGAGGTAAGATGAATATATATAGGAAAAAATAGTCTAATATCCCAAAAATCATGGCTATTATATTTGTGTGAAAAAATTTAGGATAAAAATTGAGTTCTAAATCTATATTCCTATTAGATTCAATGGGAAGGAAGGTATAAGAAAATCAGCAATTAGCTCCTAAAGATTAAATAAGAAGGGTAGAGGGAGTTATAGTATACATAAAGGGGAATGGTCTCAAGCTTAATGCACTTGAAAATGTAGATATCAATAAATTTTTAAGCCTGAATATTGTATCGACGGTTATTGGTGACAAGGAAGATAACCAATCTTGGATAAGAAATTGAGAGGGAAAAATATAAGGGAATATAGATTAAAATGAACTCAAAATGCTTAATATATAATAAATAACTCTAAATAAGAGATGTTAGATATTAATTATTTAAAATACTTAATCAATAAGACAAATAATGTAAATCCCAAGTGAAATAACTTGGTAAAATAATACCCTTTTGAGTTACTCCTCCCTACTCACTTCTATTTTTTTCATGTTTTTTTGGGATTCTGAAGAAGGGAATAAAAACGAATAGAGCATGGATATTGATAGGAAACTATAGAAAGGTCCTCATATTGATTGAGGAAATCAATCCTTAGGGCTATGTTATGAACTTATGAGATTCTTTGAATTTTAAATTGATGTCACTTTTTTGGAATGGGAAAATAGACGTCTCCCCATTGGTGATTGTGTTACGGCTATAGAATTCAAAACCTTCATGATAGAAGATAAGATATGAATTTATCCCAACCATAACATAGATGATTTATCATATAAATTATGAAAGGTCCCATATGTCTTATAATTTCGAAACTTTTTATAGCGGTATTTTCATTGAATTTGTGAGTTATTTGTTTGTGTGTGTTCCCTCTAGGTTCCAATATGTAAGTGTTATATTTTAAACCATAATATTTCTTTATAAAAATATAGAAAAATCGAATTAGTAATAGTATCCATTATGAATAATATCTTTTTCATGGAAATTAATTTTATTGTTATTTATTTAAAAGTTTAATTTTCCAAAATTATAATATGAATTTGATAAAATGGTTTACAAATTTTTAATTAGGAAATCAAAATTAGTTATTTTATTTCAATTGGTGATTTTTGGAAATAGAAAAATATGGTATGAAAATGGTGAAATACGGTAAGACAGGTCAGATTTGTCCTCACACACACACACACAAATATATATATATGTTACACCCTGGAACACCCTGAGAGGGTGGGGTGAATCAGGTTATTACAATTTTCCTTAAAAAAGAAAGATCATTTCCCCACATTGGTTTGAACTTGTTAAACCTATCTAATGGAATAATGAAATTACCAAGAACACATATAATGAAATAGAAACACAACACAACAATTTTATTTGGTTCACCAAAAATCGCTAGTCCAAGGAGCATACACCGATATTTTTTCGGTCATACATCAATCCAATAAGATTGAATAGATTTTTTGGATTACAATTGATCAGACATAGTCAATGTAATATAGCCACACTTCCTTAACATGAATTTTTGGGATGGAGCCCCGCCTCCCTCAGATAACATCTATCAACTCCCCCATTCTCACTAATTTAGGAGAGGGCATTCTCAGTTTGTAAATATCAAGTTCACTTCTATATCAGATCACAAGAAGATGATATTTTTCATAATGTAGGTCAACTTATGTAACTTCATTAAATTCAAACAACTTTTCCCAATTTCAAGTAAGAACACATATGTATCTTTCTCAAAATGACCTTTTTCATAAAACGCCCTTTTGTCTCAAAGCATTGGTATCTTTAACCAAACCTCCCACTTTCACAAAAATCTCAACTTTCACAAAACACCTAACTTCCATGAATCTCCCAAATTTTGAGAAACGCCTTCATAGAAATTCCTTAACATCAATTAGTTATAATCCATTCAATTCCTAAAACATGTGTTAACATAAAGTTCTAGATTCAAATATGAATCATATTCATGTGAAACAATTAAGAAATCAAAATGATTAACCCTCCTCCATTTTTTTATTCTCAAATGATAAATGATTGCATATTTTTCAGTTGGGGTTGCCATTTCATTAAAATCTGTGACTTTTTTGAATCTCGATTGTTCCTAGAAAACATGTTTCTTTGATTCACCAATGCCAAATTAACTTTATCAAAACTCCATTTCATTGTGAAACTTTAGAGGAATTATACATTTTTGAAACTTCCCATAATCATGCAACTGACCACCTTTTTTCCATTCATGATATATGTTGTAATCACATAACATACCTACTTTTTTCATTCATAAAAAATCTCAAAATTATATAAGTTACCTATTTTTACTTCTTGAATATGTAGACATTTATGAAACTATAATTTTTTTAATTCCATGAATTTTCCTTATTTTCATGAGGTATTCTTGGAAATCCCTTTTTCTTGAAACTTTTACATTCCTCTAAATTTTGGAAAAAATTGGTAAATACTACAACCTTAAACAATGATTCCACCTACACTATAAGATGACTTGGCTTGAATACAACATGATCAACATAATGTGGACTAGAAACAAATAAAAAGTAAAATTTTCTCCTAAATTTGAAAAAACTTAGTTCCAACAATCTCCACTATTTTGTTTTTTTTTTCAATCTATAGAGAAATTCAATAGAGCACCATCCTCAAATATCAAATTAATAGTTGCGAAATAACTCATCCATCACTCAATGTATATGTGAGAAAAAATCTTTGTTGAAAACTAGAGTATCAATAGAGAATTTCATGCCTTGTGAAACCATTTCCAATCCTAAAAACCTATCCTTCAAAAATAAACTCCATAGAATTTTACCATTCTATAATCCTATCCTACAAACCTATATTTAATTATATTTAAAAATTCACCCATTTAGAAATAAACCCAAAGAAACTATATTTTTCACATAGTTATAAAAAAACACCACATGGATTGTATCTCCCCCAGATACCTACATCACATCTATAAACAAATTAAAATAGTTAACTAAAATGGGGAACCTTTTCAAGAAATGGGATGTGGATCAACATAGAGGTTTAACCAATGTATCTCAAGCATTGGTACTGCAAAATGATTAGTAAGAACATTGGACACTTGATCATTAGTCTCAAAATGCACTATTTTAATTAAACATTAGTCAATTTTTTATTTTGTAAAGTGATATCTAACCTTAATATGTTTGGTATGAGAGTGTTGAACCAGATTTTTCATGAGCTCTATCTTTCAATTTTTATCACATAGTGTCACCATATGTAATTTCACCTCATCACCAATATCAGTTAGTTGTTGATCTATCCACAATAGTTGATAACATTCCATTTTCACAAAGAAAAAATATA
This sequence comes from Viscum album, assembly GCA_963277665.1. Taxonomy (NCBI): domain Eukaryota; kingdom Viridiplantae; phylum Streptophyta; class Magnoliopsida; order Santalales; family Viscaceae; genus Viscum; species Viscum album. Next base: position 714,270,372 of record OY728128.1, on the reverse strand, counting down.
ATTTAAAAATACTAATAGAAGTGATTTATTGTTTCTTTCTGAACCATACCACACATTTCTTTCCAATTACAAATTCACCTTGGATTTTGAAATTCCAATCCACCACATCTGCAACCTAGTAAGCAATAAAAAATGATGAAAATTTATTATCCATTCCCACTGAAAACTATAATAAAAATTTGAGTGTAACCTGAATGTACCTCATGATTTTTTTACTCTTTCAAAATAATCATTTTCAGATCAATTTGTATGTGATACACCAATAATGATTAGAAGATAATATCCATCTATGTTTCCATCAAATAATATAATATTCCAACGATCCACCTATACAATGTGGGATCTATATATTTTCTATCCTATTACTTTCAATTTTTTGTCCTAACCACAATCAGATTGTACATAGGTTTTTATTCATGGAAATTTAATTTCTCTAGAAGGCACCTTACATACTTTCCCTTTGAAATAAAGTTGAATTCCTTAGTTTTTATCTCATGTAGCCCAAAGAAATATGTGATTTTACCATTAATAGAGATTTAAAATTATTATTTAATGTTATTTGAATCTTATTCCACAAATCCATTATTTATTCACCCAAATATAATATCATCCACATACACAACACCATAAAATGAACTCCTTGATAACTTTTTACATAGATATTATAGTCAACACCACCTATTTTAATTTGTAGATTATTAATATTAGAATAAAACTGATAATACCATGCTATTAGTGCCTGATTTAGACTATAAAGAGACTTATTTACTATAAAAATGGTTATTTCAGGAATTCCAATTATAAATCAATCTTGTTATTAAATGTAGAATTCCTATTCAAGAAAATTATTTAAGATTTTAATTTTTACATCCATATAATATACTCGGTACCCTCTTTGAATCACAATGGATAAGAAGGGACTAATGAACTCTAGTTGAGTTAATAGAGAAATTTTTTCTTGAAAATAAATTCCATCAATCATTTTGTAGCCTTTACACACTAGGTGTTTTTTATTTCTGATAACATTACGTTGCTGATCATTTTTTAACAATCCACCTTGTTCTAATAACATTGTTATTTTTGACCTATAAACAATATCCCATGTTCAGTTTTTGTCAGTTGGATCTAGTTATTCATTCATGGACTTAACCCATGATTCATACATTCTTGATTATTTAAAAGAGGTTGGTACTACAATTGAATAGAGAGAATAATGTTCTTCATTACTAATTTTCTTTATCCATGTAAGTGTGGTCCAATACCTAATGATGTGGGAATGATCAAATTCTTCTCTTCTATTTCTAACATAATGTTCTGTTGTTATTTCAACAAAATTGGTTTCCTCTTATGATTATACATCTAAAATATCCTCATTTAGATAACTTGAAATGTTTAGAAATCCTATCATAATTTCTATTTCTGAATCGGTCCCTTTTACACATTCTTCTTCATCTTAAATCATATCAAAATATTACACCACCATGTTATTCAGAATTTTATCCTCAATTATCTTAAAATCATTTATCTCTAAAATCTTTAAATGATGATTATTGTAGAATTTATATGCTTTAAAATTCATTATGTATCCAATAAATGTTCCATCATCTGAAGCATCAACATACTTGCCTTAATTACCTTGCTTGTTTTGGATAAAAGATCAACATCCAAAGTAATGAAAATAAATTATTAAGGGATTACATCCTTTCCATATCTAATATAATGTCATGTACTATTCTAGACTCATCCATTTCGGGTTTGAGAGTACACCATAACATGAACAACCTCTTTCCAATAAATAAGAGAAAAAACCTTTCAATAAAAATAGTTTTAACCATATGATTAACTTATTGATTTATATGTTCAAGAACCCCATTTTATTGAGGTTTTATCAATGTAAGCACCTCATAAATTTTCCCATGTTTTTCAATATTATTTTTCATTTCAATGGATGCGTATTCTGTTCATTTTTCATACCATAATATCTTGATTGTATGGTTAGTTTGATTCTTAAATCTTTAAAGATATCTATTCGGGGAGTCTATAACTTCCCATTTACTATGTATAAACCCCAAACATGAAATTAGAATATAATAATCAATTAAAATAAAAAGGAAGATATCTCCATATATTCTAGCCTCATTCATTGGACCACATACTTATGTGTAGACTATATCAAGCTAGTTTGATTCGATTTTGTTCCTTGATTAATAAGAATTACATATCAGCATTACCAATATACAAGAATTACTTGTCTTTTCTCAACCATTATTCATATTGGGAATGTCTATAACAAACTTTAGAATGGATAATTTTTCCATGATATATTGATTAATGTTACCCAACCTCTGATTCTACATGTTTTTTCCACTTATTTTTTTGAGAAAAAAGTGTTTTATTTATTTTCTACCCAGTATAAATTACAATTTGTCATCTAGAATTTCATGAGGGAATTACCTTTATTTCCTTTGATAGTGGACCCTTTCTAGGAAAATGTAACTACCAATCCCCAGTTACATATTTGAATCACACTTAACAAAATGTGACACAATCTTTCCACATAGAGAACTTCCACTTACAATGGATCGTCATTTTCTAATTCTATATTTTCATTACCTTGGATTATTAACTCACCATCATTATTGAATATCACTACTACATCCACCCTATGCATAAATTTTTTAACAAATTTTCATTTCCTATTATTTCAAATGATAATCTGCTATCAAGAATCCAAGTGCTACTATTCTTTGTAGCTTTGAGAGTGATCTTCTCAAGGTTCTATTTCTCAATATTCTTATTTTCCTTCTTGGAGATACCTAATTGGGTGGAGGCATAAGATGACCTCTCTAATATATTTTCAACATTTATGGTTGAATCATACTCATTTTCTTCTTCCAATGAAGAATATTTGGAAGATTTTTTCTACTTGGTTTAACAGTATTGACATGTTTCGAAGTTATATTGTTATGGTTTCCACCTTTCTTGTACCTAAAATGAATATATTTATAGATAATATTGAAGTAGTGAAAAAAATATCCATAGATATTATTTCTTCTATATGATGAATGATATGTTCTCATTTTCCTTTATTGACTACCAAGTGCTTCCCTATTCAGATAAGTCCTTTAAAATTCTCAATAAGGCTTGGAATGGCCTAGGAAACCATAAAATTGACCTTTCATAAGAGGAAATATCTTCTCAGTTACATTACTCTACATTCTCCTACTCTAGTATGTCGATCTTTTTTCTAATAATATCTGGTTAATTAAGGATTAATTGAATATTTCTCATCTTGTTGGTTTGAATCTATCTATTTTAAGACATCATCCACCTTTGTGATATGTCAAAAAAATTATTCCCTTTGTTTTGGATCATCTCATTTCCAGTATTTGATGTTTCTGTATCACATCCAATTAAAATTGTTCCCTTAAATTTAGATAATTGATCTGTCAAGTCTTTATCAACTCCTTCAGACCCACGTTTAACTATTTCCAAAATCTATATATTTTAAAACATTCAAAACAATAATTTATTCTTTATTTCCATTGATTTTTATTTAGTTTCTAGATTACTTCTTAAGTGAACTACTTCGTCTTCCAGGACCTCCACAATATTATATGTTTCCTCCAATATCATTGTAAGTTCATTGATAACTTTTTCCCAATATTCAAATATTCGTTTAAGCTACACAACCTATTCTAATATTTCAATAGTTTTTATCTTTTCTTATTCCTCCCCTTTCAGTCGATCAATCTCTACTTCAAGATGATCCATACACTATGATAAACCTCTCAAAAAATACTCCAATATTTCTATTATCCCCTATTTTAATTTTAATCTCATCAATAGAACCCTCAATTTATACCTTCATATTAAAACATAATCAGATTTATTATCTTCCTCATTTTTAATTAATACCTTTTCTACTATAGCCATCATGAAATCTTCAACCTCATATTTAAACACTGGTTCTACAACCTCTAAAAATTCTTTGATATCCTATTCCTCTTTGCAAACAAAGCACTTCGCCTATTATTTATTTCTTTATTTGAAGTATCAATTTTATGATAATTTTTTATGAGGACTCTATATGATTTTTTATTCACATTCTACGTCATTTAATTTCCTTGAGCACCGAGAAAAAATGTTCCCTTATTTACCACACTAAAAACAAGACAAAGGATCAATCGATTAAAATATCCCTTCTCCTCTATTTATTTTTTGGCAATAAGGGAATACATTTTATCATCCATATCTTCTCCATAATCAAAAAATTTATTAATTTCATGTTTCAAAATGGATATGAATTACATTTTCTTGATTACAAAAATATTTGTATCTTATGGTTTTACACTCATTTCATAAGTCTCCAAAATTCTTAGCAAATCATCACTAGAAATCCTAGATAGATCCATTTCATAAAGGGATGAAAAATTTCAATGGTATATATATGGAATCCTTATCAATGTTTTATTCACAGTGTCGATATCATTAATTTAAAATACTACAATTTGGAACTCTTTCTCATTCCCAGAAAGGGTTGGTCATGTGACCTCAAGAATTCCTCCTCGTATGCTAGAGGCTGCCGACAATCAGTTGGGGTGGAATGTTTATGGTGGGGGACTATACCCCTAGTTTTATGTGTCATATTGGTATAAAAAATCAAAATATATGTAAAATAATTAAATTATATACAAAGAAGAAGAAAACAATAATAGTCAACTGAGTAATCTAATAGATAATAAATTAATAATGTAATGATGTTCTTGAATGTTACTAAATTTCATGCAAGAAAAATAAAAGAAAAATACTAGCAAACTCAAATAAAATTCTCAAGGCCCTTGGTCCCAAACCGCATGTCATTCTCATCTCCAAACTCCATCCCATCCGAAAACATGCAATAAACTGCATGGTCCTTTTCCATTGTCCAAATCGGCATACATATAATCCTCTCAGGTACCAATTAGAGGCCCGAATGGGGTGTGATTATAACTAAGTAGGTTAAAACAACCATGCCTAAAAAACAAGTATTATAATAAGTGTATGGAAAAAGTAATAAATAGGTGTATTAGTTAGTTTAAAAATTAATTTAAAGCAAAAAAAACCTACTTCAGCTTAGCGCTAGAATATCTTTGAGCATTTATTAAAACCATACCAACTACAAGCAAATAAACATGGTAAAATAACCTTCATCTATGCCATGATATAATATCTCTGATCATGTCTTATAAACAAGACAAACACAACCATATAACCTTGGTATATCCACAACAATCCGGGTAAAAGCTTTATAAACATTACAACATTCAGGTTAAATCCCTATAAGCATTACAACATGGGACTGAGCACAACCCACTCTCTATGAGAATTACAACATGGGATTGGGTTGTGCCTGATCAATATCAGCATTATAGAATTTAAGTCTGAATGTTCTAGGGCCAAGCCCGATATATAAATATTACTGCATAGAACGAAATTCATATCAAATAGAATGGATATAACAATATCACATCACAATTCTCAATGGTTTTTTATAAAAATTACCATCCTTATTTTAGATGACACTTTCAATTTAATTCAAATTAAATAAAAATTTATATCAGTAATAAATAATCCTCAATTTAGGGAGTCTAAAATGATAAATTATTCTAGGTCACATGTCATGCAAAAAATACATTAAATCATTTTGGAATTCAAGTATAATCATGGTTTAATCACCTCATGGGAAGAAAAAATATTGTTAAAAATGAATTTGAAACAAAATCACTTCAAGGACTAATTCCATTCATTTATATAATAAATTTTGGTGCACAAAATGATGGAGAAATAAAAATATTGTATAAACATAGAAATTATCAAACTATAGGGTTAATATTTAGACCCCTACCTTTAACTTATGATAACAAAATGCTTCCAAATTCCAAATTGATGAAAAATAATATGTGAATGATTTCAAAGAGGTTCTTATATCAAAACTGATCAATATCAAAACCAACAACATAATCAATCACGATATTTCACTACAACGGTTTGAGAAGAAGGGAGAAAAGGAATGAACCAAACTAAAAAGACTTACTAGGGATTTATCACATAACTCGAAAATCTAGAAAATAATTTGGCACCCCAAAAACACCTTGAGAGTTTTTTATGGTTGAGAGGAGAAGATCTGAAACCTAACAAATGAATTTTTTTTCACAACAAGTTTAAAACAATAGGTTGGGTAATTATACGACATATAATGTGGTTTCACTTCATGTAAATGTTTTTAATTGAATATGGTAAAAAATAGATCACATCATATTTATTTTATTAAAACCCTCAAACAATTATATGATGTGTAATCCCATTACATGTCATGTAAAGTTCTGTAGTTTATTTGTCAACTCAATTTATTTTAAAAAAACTGAGCTTATTTTTATGTTTTTCAACTCACCAAGAACCAATGAAACACTTAACCCATTTATACATGGAATATAATCACTCAAACAAGAATTCATCACTAAAATATATGTGATTTTCTCCAACAAGGCTCTCCCAATAGATACTCTATAGTATTTCTCAAGAATCCCTACAACCCAAGACTGCGTTTATTCAAATGACAGACTTTCATGAAAAAAAATAAACTGAAAGAAAATATTAATGAAAAAAACAGAGAGAGACGTACTTAGAAAAAAATGAAATCTTATAATCTCCCCACATTATAATAACTATATCCTATGATTCTCCAAGCATCACTGTGGGGTCCTAGACAAAATGTTTGACCACTATGTTTGCATATCAGACTCACTCTCCTAGTTCTCCTCTTGAGCTCATCCATACTGCCACTACACCCAAACCAATATTATAGTCCTACCCTAAAGACATCCCTCACTATGACCCACAACCCGTATCAAAGGCTCTTCAAAGGAAACATCATATAAAATATCATCCTATTATATTTATATTTCATGGGAAGGTTCTAGATGAGATATTTATAGTTATAACATGTGGAACTTGTAGTTGTTGGAACTGTAACATTGTGGAAGGGCTAAATAATACGCCACTGGACCGAACTCAAATTCCCTAGGTCATATTTCATGGTTAGCATATGATTTTTGGCTGATCTTTATAACAACCAACCGATGTCTGATCAACTGAACCTTGTCAGATTTCTCCTTTAAAATACATAGGCCAAAATGTGTTGACTCACTTTCCTCTATCCGACAAAGAGATGAACAACATGGTCTACTTTAAAAATCCTCAAAATGTTCCATTTGGGTCAATTCCTGGAATATATTATTATAGAAAATCTCCATGATTTCCATATGTTTCCCATATTAACTACAAAATCCAAAATATAGGCTCATAACATATCCCCCATTACATGAATAATCTGCTTAGATTTAGCATCTGTCTATGTATGATAAGATATTCTTAAAAGAAATCATGACCTTAAGGTTTTCTGAGCACCATGTCAGAAACAAAATGTGAAATTAGGATCTCTTTCTACAAAAATACTCCTCATAATGTCAGGCTACCAAAGCACCTCATACATGTAAATATTTCCCTAATCATTAACTATGAAGGCTTCAATAATACGTAAGAAGTGGGATACCTTATTCATTTGATCCAAAAAAAACATACAAAATCATTCTTATGGTCTGCCCTAGGTAATCCTTATCACAAAATTCATTACGACATCATCACATTTTTACTCAGGGATGGGTAATGGATGAAAAATCCCATCTTTCCTTTGACGCTTTAATTTCATGTGTTAACAAGTGTAGAATATTGAAATTAATCTTACCACATACTTCTTTATTCTTGACCACCATCACTCTCTATGGGGATCAGGATACATCTTGTTAAACCTATATTCACCTCCCATATAGAAGCATGAAACTCTCTCACCATCTCTTTACATAAGTTCATAGGAACCCATACTCGACCATAGAGAAGAATATAATTTCAACTAATAAGAGGCCATCCTAATGGAATCTCAACACCATATAATTTTTCCCTTAAAGCTGAGACCTCCAGATCAAAAAGCTTCATGGTATTAATCCAATAAAAAATCATGAGTATAATATATGTCAAATTCACTGATAATTTCCCATTAGATTCTTGAACAACCATATGCATGTTTGTAAAAAATTCCATTATCGACCACTAATCACAAGAATAACATGATGCCTCTATATATGTATTTTGGCTCAAATAATAACCAATGACATTTACCTTTCCTATTATATCATCCAATTCAATTTCGAATGACTATAGATACTTGAACCACATCTTCTTCTGAAGGATCAAGTCCCACTAAGAAAAGTTATAAATGGGCTCTTGTGATCCATGTATATGAAAAACCCATAACCCATGAGACAGTGTCTCTAAAATCTCAAGGAATGTACCACTACTGATAACTCTAGATCATGCGTAGGGTAATTTCTCTCATGTGGTCTCAGCTACCTAAATCCATAAGTAGCCACTTGATCCTCCTGCATTATAATTGCTCCGAGTATAACTCTAGATCCACCACAAAACAAAATATACACTTCACTTGTTACACGTATAGTGAGGATAGGTAATGAGGTCATCATAACATTCAAAATATGCAAATATATCTTTCAATAATTATATCAACCAAACTTTACACCATTCTTGTCCATCTCAGACATTGGTGCAGCCAAATGGGAGAAATATTGGATAAAATGCTGGTAATAACCTACAAAACCTAGAGAACTTTCAATTTGAAAAAAAAACTTGTTTTTTTTCTATTAAATAATGGATTCATCTTTCTATGGGTCCAATGACACTCTTTTCATTTGAGATGACAACACCCAATAAACACACTTTATTTATCCATGAACTACATTTTGTTTTCATGGCGTAAAGATGATGATCTATCATTGTACGTTTGATGATGTCAAGATGTTTGGTTGGATCATCTATCGAATGGGAGTATATATAAATATATTTGATGAAATCCAATACAAACAGATCCAAAACTATTGAAATATCATATTAATTAAGACCCCAAATACTGCATACACATTAGGTAACCCAAACATCATCACTAAAAAATCATACAAGCTGTACATAATCCTAAAAGAAGTTTGAGATATCTCTAGTAGTATCATGCTTAAATAATGATATACTGATATTAATTAAATCTTGAAGAATATTTTTTCACCTCTCAACTGATCAAAAAAACATCGATGTGTGGAATAGGATACTGGTTCTTGACCGTCATCTAGTTTTACCTCCAATAATTCACATAGAAGCACAAATATCCATCATCATTTTAAGTGAGGAGAAATAGGGAACTGTAAAGAGATATACTAGCACATATAAGGAATTTATATTTTAGATCTTTCAAATGAACTATCAATTCCCAAAGCTCTGATACTAGTAATCGGTAAGTTAGGATAGAATCTGGCTCTGATCCCAACACCAACTTGATTGTGAACTTGATATCTCACTCGAGTGGTAAGCCATAGAGCTCTTCATAAAATACATCATGGAAATAGTCTACCACTGGGGGAAAATAATCCTTCTACGTTATACTATTATATAGATAAATACCGACCAAATGATCCATGAGACAATCGAATCTGCACTATGTTGGTCACATATGACTAAGTAGAAGATCCTACTCACCCTGGTGGGAATATCTAACTCCTTCTTGAGATAATAAAGTAACTATCCTCCTAAAATTTTCAATATGATAATGGTATAGAACTAACCAATTTGTACCATTTATCAAGTTTAAGCATCTCATTTCTATAATGAATGGTTCCCAAACGATGTGGTAACCCCCAATCTCTAGAGAACATGCCTTGTGAAGTTTGTTATTCTCAGACCACACACCCAACAATATTTCAAGGCTTAAAAAACCATCTAATTATTCCAAATCCATGAACAAAACATTTGAAAAAAGATATTATAGAAAATAATTTGACGCTCCCGTATAAAAAAACACAAGCTAAGGTAAATGATACTAGAATCGTACCTCGGATGCTAGACGGTCCTGCATCCATGTTTTTTGGTGTAGTTTAGATAAAATTTAATAGACTTGTCCCACTACCCAGGGCTCTAGTATGACTACCCTAATCTAGATCTTTTTCTAGTTATTGTTTATTACGCACTAGTGTATAAAGTCCCTTGCCTCAACCTAAACAACATATGGAACTCCAACTACTTGCCTCCTGAGGGGTAACTGACTCCAGTTCCTGTACTAATATTTTGACACTGGACTTATATGTAGTTTTTGTACAAAAACACTAAATTTGACCAAAAATTCCATATATATGAAACTCAACTACAGGGTAAGGAAACTACAAGGTAAGGGAACTATAGGCAATTCTGGCCAAACATTCTAAAATAATAACCCTAGAATAGAACATAATATTTAGATTCTTGTCCACTACCCTAACTGCTATGCCCACTACTACTTTAGAAGAAACTATCATAGCTATAATTCTTACTAGTTAAAGAAGAACTCCCAGATCACTATACTAAAATAGTTTGGCCACTACTTGGGGCCTCTCTCAGATTCCCTTCTGTGATGAGTTCTTATTTCATCATGTTTTCAAAGTTTCTTAAGAAATAAATGTTTACCTTTGACATTATGTCATGATGAATATTTTTTGGGAAATGAATCAACCTAGAGATCCCATCAACTTCACAAGATGGTGAAAAGTATTGTAGGTCAGTAAAGCATCCATCATAGTCCAACACCAACGAACCCTCCTACATCATATGCCTGAACTCATGATATTTTTCATCCCTTTATGTCTTGGGATAGAAATAGATTGTTCACTTCGCCTTGAATTCTTTACAAAATTAATCATCCTCCAACCCTGCTTCTTCCAGAATATCCCACCAATTCTTGGAAGTTCCAAAAATTATATATATATAATGATTCTCCCTTCTATCCAAGAAAATCTCATGATTATTAAAGATGGTCTGGACTTCCTCAATTATGAACTTGTCTTTTCGGGGATCCCCTTCCCCAGTAAACATAAAAGTATAATTCCACTGAAACTATCTTATTTTCTTAGGTATCAATGAAACGGCACACACACTCTCTCTCTTTCCATGGATCACATGACCCTCATGAAGCTGTTGTGAAGTTGAACGTCCATATGCTCCTCAAAAACTACAAAAAGCTCCAATTCAGATGTATTATGATCCTACTGATTACCACTCTCCTAATGCTGAAGTCTAAGATAATAAGTATGAATTTGTTGTACAAGACAAACACAAACCATAAATAATTTTCTAGCAATAAGGTCACCCCAATAGGTGACTAAAATAGATAACCACTGACACTTAGTCTATCTAGACATGACTTATAAGTATTTTATCATGATTGAATAAATATTTTCATTTATCCAGTGAAATAGATATCTCATATCACAGTTCAATAGACAAGTATATATTACATAAAAATAATAGATTTTCATTTTTTTAGAACAATGGTTGTCAATATATCCCTATGTTCTTATTATGATGCTTGTATTCTAATATTACAGTATACTAATCCATGATTAAAAATTTCAAGAAATATTAAGATCATAAAACAACAACCTCACACAACATGTGAATCATCCAATGTAAAATAACATCAAATGTAATAATAACACAACACAAAAAACAATCTCATCCTTGGGAACTCATATTTTCTCCAATACATGGGTTAGCTACCCACATGAAGAAGCTCACTAACAAGTCCCAATATATCCTTGTCTCCTTTATATCATTACCCAAATAGTAAATTGGAATAAATTAAAACCTAATCCTTTGATACCAATTTTTAATATCCTGAGATCTATCATTCTCTCTTATGATTTGAAAGGGTTGGTCACAATATCTCATTTACACCTCCCCATACGCCAGAGGCTATCGACCAACAGTGGGGGGGAATGTAAAGTGTATAGTGGGGAGAATATACACCCTTACATGAAGTTTCATCGAAGTATAAAAAATAATAATAAACATAAGATAATTAATGTACATACATATGAGAAGACCAACATTATAGTCAACTGAATAATCCCATATATTATAAAAGAATAATGTAATGACATGCTAGAATGTAACTAAATGTCTTGCATTAACAATACAAGAAAGGGACTAGTATGATCTAATAAAATACTCAATGTCATGGTTCCATAACCCCATGTTGGTCCCATATCTAAACTCCAGCCCATCCACAAATGAGAAATATACTATAAGGTTCTTTACCCTAGTACAAGCCTGCATCCACGTAATATGATCAGGTACCAAACAGTGGCCCGAATAGGGTGTGAGTGTAACTTACTAGTTCAAGACCACCATTTCTAAACAAAAATATTCTGATAATAAGTTTATGTAATAAAGTTATAGACATATGTATTAATTAATTCAAAAATTAATATAATGCAACAACAACCTATTTTAGTTATGTGCTGGAATATATCTAAGTATACCTTACGACCATGTCAACCACATCCATATAGCCATGGTAAAATAAAATACTTTGGGGCCATTTTGTACTATCTATGAGAATGGATTTCAACCATATGAACCACAACTATATAACTATGGTATAACCACAACAATCTAGGTCAAATCCCTATAATAATTACAACATTGGACTGGGAATACCCCACTCTCTATAAACATTACTGCATGGGACTAGGCTAATCCTACTCAATATTAGAATTAAATAATATAATTGTGAAGGTTCAATGGACAAGACTAATATATAATGATTAAATTATAGAACACAATTCATATCATATATAATGGATATCATAATATCACGTCACAATTTCCAATGGTTAATTATGAGAATTACCCTTATACATTCATATTACACTTTAAAATTAATTCATAATGGAATAAAAACTATATCAATAAGAAATATGATAATATTTAGGGATTTTATATCATGAAACCACTGTAGGTCACATTTAATGTCAATAATAATTTAATCCATTTTCGAATTCAATTATAATCCTAGTTTGGTCACACCTTGGGCATCCATAGGGTACTTAAAAATCCATTTGAAACCAAAGTTCTTCATGGAATAATTTCATTCATTTATTTAATTAATTTAGTCTCATGTAACAGTGGAAAAATCACTATTGTGCATAAACATGGAACTTATCAACCTATAGGGTTAATATTTAGACCCCTACCTTTAACCGACAATACAACAATACTTGAAAAGGAAAAATCCATGAGGAAGAAGGAGAAGATTATTACAAAGAGGATCCCAGATCAAAATTGATCAAGATCAAAACAAAAAAATGTAATCAGTCAAAGTATTTCACTAAAACAGTTTGAGAAGAAGGAAGATAAGGAAGGAACCTAACCAATAAAACTTACTAGGGATTTCTCACACAAACAAGACATCTAGAGGGGAATTTAGAAACCTAAAGTTGCCTGTATAATTCTATAGGGTCAAGAAGAGAAGACTTTTAGCTAAAATAATTAAAATTCAGTCACACAACATGTTTGAAACATCAAGTTTGGAAATTACACAACATGTAATGTGGTTAAATTCCATATAAATGTTTCTAATAGAATAAAATGAAAAACCCATTGACTTAGATTTATTTTACTAAAACCCTCCAGCAATTACGTGATGGGTATTCCCTTTACATGGTGTGTAATTATTTTATAGTTTATTTTCCACCTATTTTCCTTTTAAACAAACTAAACCTCTTCTAAATTTTTTCAAATCACCAAGAACTCAGGTAATAGTTTACCCATTTATACCCAGACTCTATTAACTCAAAAAATCATACATAACCAAAATTTAATTCATTTTTTCCAATAAGTCTCTCTAAGTAAATACCATCTATACTTTTTTAAGTTTCCTTACAACCCAAACTACGTTTATTCAAATTCCATACTTTCATGATGACAACATAATCGAAAGAAAATATTGAATAAAAACACAGAGAGAGATTTACCTGAAAAAATACAGGATCTTACACTTAATTTCTTCACAAATTCATATTATTACACTAATGATGTCAGTAATTTGATTAAGGAAACTTTCTATATTTTGATCTAGTTGTATTTTTAGATCATCAAATAGATTATTCAAAACAAGAAGTTTTCCCCTTAACTCTATTATCTCCTTTATATATATTTTTCAATTCCTCCCACATGGACTTGTATTTAGTGAAACTCATAACCTTCAAATATATTTGATCAAATTCAGGAATCAACAAGATTATTTTGAGATTTGGTATCTACATCAAGAATTTTCCATTCTATTTCACTTATATAATGACCTATCATATCACTAACATTAATCCATTGAAGTGTGGGAAAGAGAACTTACAACCCAAGTGATCACATATTATATATCATTATATTAATCCAAATAAGTTTTTTTCTTCAACAAAAAAGGGGAAATCATCTAACATTCAATAAACTCTTCTTAAAAATGAAAAAAGAAGAAAGATATAATTCCTACAACATGTTCACTCTGATACCACTTATTATACCCCAAAAAACATTAATAGGATCAGGGTGAATCAGTGTGTCAACTTTTTCTTTGAAAGAGAAAGATCTTTTCTGTAGTTTGGTAGGAAATTGTTAAACTTGACTCACAGAATTGTGCAATTACCAAAAACCAATATATAGAAATAGAAATAGATTTCAATAGTTTTACTTTGTTCGACACTAAGGGATAGTCCCATGAGAATATACTGATAGCATGTTAGTGGTACCTGAATCCACTAAGAGTCACAATATTTATTTTTTAAAATTGACCATATATGGTATCTCTATTCCTGGAACACTGACTTTAGAATAATTTTAGGTATGGTGCGCTACCTCCCCCATATCACTTTTATCAAATCCCCCTTACTCACTAATTTGAGTGAAGTCTTTCTTAGTTAGTGACTTGAATTCCACTTCCTTAATAGATCACATGAATATGATATATTACATCAAGTTGGACCACCTATAATGATATAATACATTCCATAAAATTTTCCCTTGTTTTATTATTCTCACATTATAATCTCTTGAGAAACACTATTTTTTATGAAACCCATTATGTTTTGAATCTCTATCAACATTCAAAAAAACTACCGACATTAATGAAACTTCCAACTATCACCAAAATCTTACCTTTTATAAAACTACCAACACTTTTTGAACACCAAACATTCATGAAAATCATTCACTAAAACACATTAGAATCTATTAGTTCTCAATCATTCTATTCATGAAACATGTTTTAATGTAAAGTATATGATTTTAATAATAATTATGTTCATGTAAAACATTCATGTAATTAGTGTGATCATCCATCCAAAAAAACTTGATGCTCATATGATGAATGACCACCTATTTATATGTGGAAGTTACCTTTTCGTGAAACTCTGCGTGTTTTTAAAAAATCTAATACAACTAGAAAATATGTTTTATTGCTTCTCTAATGTAAAACACTCTTTCATTAATATCTCCATCTTTGTGAAACTTTGGTGAAATTTCATATTTACAAAATGTTTCATAATCTCATAACTGACCAATTTTTTTCTATTTTAAAAATTCTCATAATCAGGTAAGTTACTATTTTTTCATTCCTGAAACTTCTCATAATCACGTAACAAATATCCATTTTACTTGATTACTAAAAAACAACATTAAAATCTCTTGAACATTATGTTACTATACATTCATGAATTCCATGACATTTCAATATATTATTGAGGCTATCCTAGAAATCCATATTTTACAAAACCTTTCCTTCCCTCAAAATATTGAACCCCAAAAATTTTCCAAACACAGGATAAATGACACCAACTTTAACACATACACATGAACTATAAGATCACTTGGCCTAAAAAGTCCTTGACCATCCTAATGTGTAATAAAAAAAATTATAATGTATTTCTTCCACTAAAAAACCTTGGTCCAAAAAATATATACATATGTATCATGATCAATCCTACACAATTTTTTGATATTAGAGATGTATTTTCTCAAAAAATAACATTACATAAATAAGGGAGGTTATGGAGCATTATGAGGTATCGTGGATAACGAGAGATAACTAAATAATAAAATACTCATTTATTTTCCCATGGGATTCCACTCACCATTCTTATAAATACCAAAACCCCTCTCATTTTTCATCATAATAATTCTAACTTATCTATTATTATATATATTTAGAGTTATCTTCAATGACCATCTATTTAGTTTTGAATATAATTTGGGTTTTTAAGGGTGATTTTTAATCTAAGAATCTCAAGTGAGGTAAAGGCTTACCTTCCTATCCTTTCATTTCCTATTGCAATTTTTTTTTGTTTTTATCTCTATTAAAATACAATTTTACATACCTATTTTATTCTAATTAAATTATTTATCATCTATTTAATCTATTATACATTCATTATTAAAGAATATATATCATTATACCCATTTATTAATTCATTATTATACCAATGTAAGGTTTCCATTCCTCCCTCTTTTTATTTTTATTGTAATTACTTTGTTATAATCAATTTCATATTTCCATTAATAATCAAATATTAATTTTAATCCTTTTTTATCGTTTTCCCATTGATTTATTATCTGTGTGATATTATTTAATCCAATTAATTATGTCATTTGTATAAGATGTTAGAACATATCATTATATACTTATTCAAAGGATAAAGTACATAATACAAGGGGGTTGGAACACAAGAAGACCCTAGATTAGGGGGGGGGGGGTATAAAATAGTGGAGATCGAGAGAATCTTCACAAAAAATATTAAATCCCTAATACTTGAGGGTGATGGAATTGGGAAGACAAGTGAAAGAGGAGAACATGGCTTCAAGAGAGGCAAGGTAGTCCGCAACTTTGTTCCGCTCTCTCCAGGTGTGGGTGACCCAAGGATAACTATTTAGGAGCTATTTTCATTCCTTGATTATGTATAAAACTAACCATGGAGTGGAAACTCTTCCCAACTGGGAATAATGTATAATTCATGAGTCTGTTTCCACTTTAGAGAGTTCAATATTATTCTTTTTTAATAGAGATATCCCCATGAAGGCTGCATTAGCTTTCTCCTGAAGAGAACTTCCATCACCATAGTTTTTTGTGAAAGCAAAGAAAAAACTCCCTCCTAGATTGCAAACCACTGTGCCACCTATCATGTCACCCGTGATGAATGAGCCATCAATATTTAATTTCAAAATAGTTGTTAGTAGAACCCATTTAATCCAACGTACTCGCACTCTGTCTGGGGGAGGATTTACTGAAGGAGACCAAATCTGCAGGATATGTAGGGAGGAATATTCATGCCAATTTTAATTGTGGGAGACCATATCAATCTACAAGCTTCTAGTTCTCATAATTACATACCATTCCGTGGATGAATACGCCTCCAATATAGCCCTATTACGAGCCTTCTAGAGGAACCAACATTCGGCACTGAGGATAAATGATCTCACTTCCCTCTCAGGTCATTTATCTATAGTCCCCTAAAACCACCTCTCCATGAATGAAAAGCCCAGAAGGTTAGGCAAAGAGATTGCCGTGAAATCTCCAAATAATTTATATACATCTTGTGCCCAGTCCCCTTTGAAGAAGATATGGTTAGTTGGTTCTTCCCACTTTTTTTTCAACACTGATAGCATGAAGTATGGTTGATGCTAATTTTCTTGATGCTTTCGTCACATGGAATCACATAGTTTCAAATTCTCCAAACCAAGAAGTTATATTTGGTCAGGAGTTTATTATACCACAAAATATCATTCGAGCTATCCTGAGGATCCTGGGGGTTGAGAGCATTCGAAAATCCTTGGTATTTAATTTCCTAGACCGAGATGGGGTGAACACGCATTGATCCACTTCCGAGTTAATGGGGAAAAATTCAAAGATTTCATGTTGTTCCATGTTAAGCAGTACCTTGATTATTTTAATATGTATACTCTCCTCCTTAAAGGTATTCATTGGGGATGCAAACCTCAGAAATCCAAGCACTAATCCCTCCCAATTCTATTTATAGAAAAATTTATTTTCTTCTTGCACAATCTACTGGGAGTAAAATTGGAGGATTGGGATGAGGGAGCATACCGATTTCCAGAGAGGGGTTCCCTGTATGATGTCAGCTTCTATGTTACTATCAAAGTCATAGGACATAATACTCCACCAGAGGGACCAGTCCTCCATAATCTCCCATATGAGTTTGGGGTACATTCCCATAAGCATGTCCCCAAAACATTGTACATTGATACCCAATCCTGAATGGGAAAATCCATTCTTCCCTATTAAACTCAGCGTCTCTTCCCTTTCGTAAGTGCGTCCCATAAGAAGCTTGCTAAGACCCTGTCAATTACTTTGATCAACCCATTTGTAACTGAAGTGGAAGTTATTTCATGCACTAATATAGTAGCTAAGACACTATTAACTAGTGCAATACTCCCTCTAAAGGATAATAAGTGGCTCTTTCAGCAGAGGATGTGACCCGTAATCCTGCTCACCACCTGATCAAATCCCCAAATATGCATTCTTCTTGATGATAGAGGGGAACCAAGGTATTCTATTGGGAAGTGACCAGGATGCATGTCCATTTTGATTCATAGAATATTTTCCTAGATAGCCCCACATTTTTTGAGATATATAAATTGATTTTGGATTGGTTGATCATCTGACCACTCTAGTAATAATATTATATAAGGATCATTTTAATTCCATGCATGGATCTCTTCCCTACATTCAAGAAAGTAATCATATTTTTTGCAAACATCATGTGTGATATGGGGGGATGGTTCCTTTTTCTTTGATAAGGAAGTATACTTCGAGTGAGGATTCCCCTATTCAAAAGTAGGATAAGTGTGTCCTATATCAGGATGAATAGGGTCTGGGAAATTGGGTAGCCTTGTCGTAGGTTGTGAGTGGGCTTCAAGAAGCCATAATATTTCCCCATGAATGAGACATCCTTCCATGAAGATCTAAAACATATGATAAGAATATTTGGGGATTTGGAAGAGAGACCCATGCAAGCTAGGACCCTGTTAACAAAACCCCATTCCAGTCTGTCATATGCCTTGCCCATGTCCAATTTGATGACCATGTTGGATCTATGTGTCTTGATGTTTATGTCCCTCATCATTTCCAATGCCAGTGTTATTTCCCCCCTGTATTGAACGCCCCCTTACAAAGTTGTGTTTCTCGATTGAAGTTCAGTAGAGTAAATACATGGATAGCCTCATGTTAATAATACTAAAAATGATCTTGTAGGGGATGTTTCACATACTCAAAGGCTGATCATGGAGAAGGGAGGAGGGTTTCTTAACATTTGGTATAAGCACCAGAGTTTTGGTTCTTGCAACATGTGGGAGAGTTTCTCCTATGAAAAAATCATAGACTGCTATAATGATGTCTCCTTTAACCACTTCCCACCATACCGTTTAAAATGAACTAGGAATGAAATTATGCCTCAGTGAAATATCTGGGTTGAGATTCATCATTGAACAATGAATCTAAGTCTCATCTGGGACCCCATCCAATCATGCATTGTACTCGGAGGATACAATGGAATTTCCTCCCAAATATCTACATTTCTACTCAGGTACCTGCTACTATCCTAATTTTAGGACCTACAAGAATGTCTTTAATAAAAGAATAGGTCATTCCTCCCACTACATCTCAATCATCCATTTATGTTCCATTTTAGAGCCTGATATTGTGTTTTATCGGGTGTCTTTTCTCCTAGATAAAATCATGAAAGTAATTTGTGTTCTTATCACCCTCATGCAGCCATATTATCCCTAATTTTTCCAAATACAACCATCCATGTCTAAGGACCAGTTCCTCGAAACAATTCATATTAATAGACAAGTCCACTAAAATATCATTATTCTAGACTTCATGTAGACTAGCTTCCAATCGTTCTATATCCTATTTGAGATGCTCCATCCCCTGGTAGATGGAAGTGAGATACCCTAACAAATATTGTAGCCCCATTTTAAGCCACCTTAGATTATTGTGAAAAGACACTCAGGAATACCCTTATACCGGTTCCCCCCAAAAATTCCTCACAAAGTAAAAAAAATCCAAAATCCTTGTCCAATTACCATAGAACCTAAACCTACCTTGGTGAATATGCCTTCATGACATAAAGACCAAGAACGGTGAGTTATCTGAGATACGATACACCAGGTGGTCCACCTTGAAGTTTGGGAACACAATTATGGCATGAACGTTGGTGAGACATCAGTCAAGATGGATCCCGAATCACTTATTCTATCTTTGGTGGTTGCACCATATGAACTGATCGCCTGTGTAACCCACCAGATCCATTAAGCCCTTGTTTTCCATGAACTGTACGAAGTCCATGCTATCACTAAATTGGAATGACCCGAATCCTATTTTCTATGATGTTTCTATGATTATGTTGAATTCACCACCAATGATCCATGGTTCACTTCCTAGATTAAACATGTTGAGCTCTATCCATAGAGCTTCCCTTCTTCTACTATCGTAGCTTCCAAAGACAAAGGATATGGAGATGGTGAGAGAACCCTTTGTCACCCTCTTCATGATGAACTGGCCCCCCACCTATAGCATGTCAACTGAAATGTCCCTCCTCCAAAAGATCCATATATTTTAGTTAGTTAGAGCCTCTTGCATGGACGCATACATTTTGATCCAGTGGGTGAACTCCTGTAGCTTGGTCGGGTGCTTCTTGGGTTCCAGAACAACAACAATGAGCACCTTGTTATTCTTGATCTCTGAAGATATGATGTCAGACATAGCCCTCACTATAAGGTGCGAGAGTTCCAAATGAATATGGGTATCATTGATCAACCTTTGGCCTCGATTTCACCCTAGGAAATGTGGTCTCAAGATGGAGGTACGATAGGAACTCCATAATCTGTCACCTTTTATCTTTGGATTTTGCAAGAGTACACACATCTAAGATATTTTCTAGGAGGATTGGAGGTGTATAATGTAGGTGAGAGAGTGTCTTTGTTTTCTTCCCTCTCACAATACATGTGGGAGATAGTTTCATTAGAAGATTACCCTTCTCCCGAGATTCTTGAGTACCCAGATCCTCATGCCTAGCCAAACCAACCACACCGTATGCACCACCATCTCCTGAAAGGGAGAGGGAAGCATTGAGCTTACATCTAGACTCGATCATCCCAAACACATTAGGGGTCACCTCATAAAAAGGGTGAGGCAAAGACAGGGGCTCCCAAAGGCTATATGGGGGCCGCATAAGGTGATCAAGAAACCCTCTAAAAAAATGGATCTGGCGGGGAACGGTAGCCCAAAAAAAAACATAGCCATCCAAGAAGGGGGTTCTATTTGAAAAAGGGACACCAGAGATCTCCTAGGTGCATCAACACCAACCAAGGCACTCGAGCAGCTATTTTTGAAAGAAGTATTAGTCAATGTTGTAAGTGATCCAACGAACTGAGGATCCTCCTGAACCATGGATGAGGAGGAACCAGCGGAACTTCAAGGAAAGGATGTTCACCCCAGTGCAGACCCTCCATCAACTCAGAGGTTTATTTGATGAAACCACTATTACAAATGATGATAATTACCTTGTAGAAGACAAGATGAAAAGAACCTGGGAATCACCGGATACACAATGTATTGGTTCCATAACTATGATCCCTGGATCATCAGGGAGAGATTCTCAGGAATGGGAGACTATAGATCAAGCTCAACGCATATCCTAGAGACTATAAAACCCACACCACACCTGTTACAATCATCCATATAAATAAAAACTCTTATGGAGTCTCCAATTTCTTTGAGTAAGTACCCATTTTGAAAGGGAAACATAAGCCCTAGTAGACTGATCCAAACCGCCGCTTTTGGGCTCTTCTTCCCTTTGTGAACATCCATAAACCACAAAAATAGACTAAAACACCACCTAACCACACAGCAGGGGGTTATGAACCACGCATGTTCAAAGTTAGATTCTATGGAGAAGTCTAGACTGAAGGAGAGATGATGAACCGTAGAGATGCGAACCGGAACCAGTAGCCCCCAGGAGTCCACACAATGTTTGAAGAAAATCATATAGAGCTTCCCATCTCCAAACCTGGCCACAAGAGTCAGTTTCAGGCCATAAAATTTCACATAAAAATACGCCCCCGATACATCCATGGAGAGGCCAGAGCCAGCCATCAAAATTGTTAAATCCCCAGGGGGAGCCTTCGGGAAGCAGGAGCACTGAAAACTGCAAGGAGGGCCACACATAGCATCCTTGAAGGAGGTCGCAGACCAACATATGAATGGAGAAGAAGTAGCAGTGGCCAAGGGAAGAGGACAGCCACCATCACTGAGGATCAATCTAGGATCAAAAGTCATCCCCACCATATCCTTCATCTGAGAGTGAGCAGCCGAAGGAGTAACAATCAGCAAAGTTTGAAAACCTTCAGGTGCGTGATGCATGTTGTTTTGATTGGTGGAGGGCATTCCACAAGTTGTTATTATTATGGAATAATCCTTATACCGAAGTTCCAATATCCAAATTTATATTTATTAGTTGTGCTATTGAAGTAAAATCTTAGAGAGGGGATTTATGTATCACTAAATTTCTCTTTATTTACAATCAACTATTCATGGTTATTTTTTTTATTATAATGATTTTAATCCTATATCCAATGTAAAAAACACTCATATATTACCCCTTATATTGTTTTAGAAGGTTTATTCAACCATAAACAACTCCTTAGTACTTCTCCCCCAATACATGGTAGTCATTAGAGAAAATGAATTTCTATATAGTGGAAATTATTATGATTTTTCTTCTTTCTTTGATCCGAACTTAATAAAAATAATTACTAAGATTTAAATAAATCTCTTGGAACCTAGTCTCAAAAATAGGGTTGTATCGATTTCTTTCCCCCCCTTAAGGTTCCTAAAGGCTTAATAAATATATAATCTATCCTAGGTGGTGTGTTTTGTTACCTGTTTACCTTTGGTTATTGTGCTCAATCAATTTTTCAAAAGTTTTTATCTCTTAAAGAATCTTATAGTTGAGTGTTTAATTTACTCATGGAACAACCTCATTGACTTCATCAATTAAAATGATCTATTTTGTGTGTCGTTGAGGCCTGCGCACTTCTTTAATCCAATTAAATTACATCTATTTAGGTGATAATTTGATTTTTATATGACCCAAACCCCTCAACCTAAATAATCTGGGTATGTCTCTCTATCATTCCCTTACCATCAATTTGTTTATTGTTATGATGTTAGGAAATTTAATTAGCCATTATTTATTCTTAGATAGGTGAATCAAGTCCATGATTCCATTAAATTACCACTAGATTCTATATCTAAGTGGACATATTAAATATTCCTTTTTTTATATTTGGATTGAAATAATAGGTTAATATCTATACAAATAATGAGTTTGTTATGAATCATGAACTAACTACTATCTGTCATGTAATTAGAAAGAGAATTCAGTCTAGAGATGCATGAATGAAAGTAGAGGTTTTCATCATAATAAAAATATTACCATGTCTCTATATTTATAATAAAACTTAGTCATCCAATAAGGAAACATCAATAGGATTATTAAATTAATATAGTTAATGGGTTCTAACCCAATACTAAGGGAGGTTAAAATTTATCTAGTGTTAAAGATATAAATAAGGATGTAAATGAATTATAAAAACCCTTTAACAATCATTTAATATGCCGTCATTGATTATTAATCCAAATTCTTAATGTTAGTATTCAATGTGATTATGATCATAATTTGACTGATCTTGATTTATAAAAGCATCACTTTGGTTGATAAGGTAGAACCTAGTTTCTAATTGATGATATTGAGACAACCCCAAAGTGGTATAGGGAAGTAAACTTCCTATATCATTGTTTTCTGATGAAATTGTGGTTTATTCTATTGTAGAAGAAATCATAGTTTGGAAATATTGTGCCAAGGTTAGGAATTCTCCTAGATAAGAATCTAGGAATCCTAGGTCCTAAATTTTCATTGAAAATAATCCAATATTTGTTGAATTTCCACCTTGAGAAGATTTCTATTAGTTATATTATGGTAGAATGTTAGAAAATACCTGACCACAATCATCAATGAAAATAAAGATTAGAAAATAGGATAATTTTATTCAAGCATGTGCAAAGAAAAGCGAAAAAATATAACTAGTTTGAAGGTTTCCCCCTTATCCCAAAAAAAGAAATTTCATATTTGAAAAGATAATTCTTCATTCCACATGATAATGATAATTACATATTATTTAAAATAAAATTCCTTATAAAAAAATATGAGATGGAAACATCAAAGGAAAAGGGAAAATCGGTAAATCCATTTTACCTTAGGGGCCCGCAAAAGTGGAAGGAGTCCAGTGGGTATAACTATAAAAGTGAAAGGAAATGAAAAATATATTATGTCTTACCACCCAAATTATTTTACTATAATTGAATACATATTTTTAGTATTTGTAAACACATAAATTATTAAATTTGATGAGTTAAAGGATATTAAAATAATCCCCACTTTTTAGGTGAATCATATAGTTGAAATACCAAATTTCACCAAGGCCTTAATCATATACTTATGAATTGGTTATATTTAAAAGGTAAATTCATTCTCTATAAAAATAAACAAATTATTTTATTTATTAATTATTATCTAGAAGTTATAGATTTTATCACATATTTTATTCAAGATAGCATCCATCACAATCTAGAGCTTGATATCATAATTTTTTTATGGAAGTATCAAATTGATTCTCATCATCCAAGGGTTGAGGAACATTGGAAAGTGATTGTAGTTTTTAGGAGTTTTTCCATTTTTGGATGGTTTTATTTTTATTTTTTGGTCTTTGGTTCATGATTGTTCATGTTCTTACTCGATTATTAACGTTTTATTTTCATAATAACTTGAAAAATGGATTAATGTAGATTTTATTTAATTACATTACCATATAATCCTTTTATAATAAAAATAATTGTCATCACAATCATTTAATCTCTGTATAGAGGGGTATTGATGTCTTATAGTTTAAATCGGTAATTATGAGCATGTTGGGTGTGAATCGTCCTTTTAAGCATTATATAAAATGATAAAATGTCTAATTCATTCTCCACTAGGACCCTGATAGAATCCAATAATTTGATTACTTTCTATAGTGACACATTTTATTATTACATTGAGAAACCTTTTGTAAGAACTTTTGAAAAAAAAGTGTAGTGGTTATCTTTTTTACATAATCTACACTATGAATACCATATAACATTTTATCTTGATTAATGATTGTCCATATTTACATTTCATGTCACATTTTACCTAATATGTACTATATTAACACCCATATCTATAAATGTGGTCAACCTTGAATGTTTTTATGAATTATTGATGATTTATGATTATACTCTCACAAATATATGTATTTAATGTTATAAATTATATATTTGACATTATATTATATGGTAAGGATCAATTATATTTTCCTCCAATGTATTGGTTAATGTTCTATTTTTAAATATAAAATGTATATAACATGATTAATATATAGTGATATTAATGGGTGACATTGATATAGGATAAATTATGATACAGTGGATTTGGCTTGTTACCTTGTCGTTAGAGATATTTAAACACATGTTTATGATGTTACAATTATTACTCATTATATATGCATCATTCAATTTACAATATTTATAATTAGACCATGTTATATATTATATTATATAGACTTATCTTTCTCGACATACTTCTATGCTTACTTTTAACCAAATTGGTCCATTTTTCTCCCATATTTATTTTCATGTAAAATATATAGGAATAAAAGTTTATTATTGAGGATATATAGATTATGGATTCATAGATAAATATAAAAGTTTACGTAATGGATATTTTAATGTTTATGTCTAAATCTGGGAGTGTGTGTTTGGGAAAATTTTTCAAATATCAATGTAGGATTTAGTTATTTGGAATAATTATTAAATAAAATATTGGGAAATAAAACACATAGTTTTAAATAATTAGTTTCTGTATAACAAGTAAAAAAATTAGTATGACAATTTGACTCCATTTATGATAATTAATAAAATGATCATATTGTAATTAGTTAGATGATTATGATTTTGGTTAGTAAACATTGGCATAAACATTAGTAGGTGTTAATATGATAAAGTTATCTTGCTGTTTTTTCTATGTTACATTTTATAATTATATATATTTTTATTAAATAGTATAATGAGTTTTTCTTATATAGATGAGTAAATATATCAAACCATCCTATTATATATTTGAGATAAATGATAACATTATCTTAAAACCTAAAATTAGTTATATATTAAAAATATAATTACTACATTATAAAAAGAACCCCTGTTTATCTCCGAGAAATCCTTATATAATCAAATATAAAGAAAGGTTTTCCTTATAGGAAAAAGAAATTTGATTAAACTAATGAGGTGTTTTAGTATAAATATCGATAAAAAAATGAAGAAAATTAAATTTGGAAGTATGAAACAAAATCTATGACTGTGAGATCAAGTGATTGATAATCCCATTGAGCCACAAATTTGTGGCAAGGAAGGTGTATTTTTTAATGATAGTAATTGAGGAAAAATATCTTTTAAAACAAGATATTCACTGTGAATAATTTCTTGAATTTTTTCACTATAAATAGTCATGGTCTCATTGAATAGGGTTTATGTTGTTGGAGTAGTGTGGATCATTCAGTTCGTTCTCTAGATTTTTGTTACCTATACATAAAAATAATTTCTAGGAAGTGTATATTGACAAGATGACTATCTTGAAGATAACTATTACTAGTTTTATAACTACTTGAGATTTTAAAATATTTAGTCCTTAAAAAATTTAGTGCTTTTGATACCTTATGATGCATGAAAATAAAAAGTAAATTCAATAATTATTTTTTATAATATAAATTTTTATATTTCTAAAAACAATTA
Organism: Viscum album; assembly: GCA_963277665.1. Taxonomy (NCBI): domain Eukaryota; kingdom Viridiplantae; phylum Streptophyta; class Magnoliopsida; order Santalales; family Viscaceae; genus Viscum; species Viscum album. Next base: position 714,243,464 of record OY728128.1, on the reverse strand, counting down.
AATGAAACATAATTTTTAAAATAAATTATAAGAATCATTACATTAATTATTCGTAGATCAACAGAAATTATTTGTTTAAAAATAATGTTTTTATTTCATATTATATATTTTTTATTTAAAAGTTAAATTTATATATTTTAGAACTTTAATTTGAAAATATAAACTTAATTTTTGAATTCATCATGTCAAAATTGTCTAGGGTTGTGATTTTGATATTTTTCTAAATTGGTTTATTTTTTAGGTGAATATTAAAAAGACCAATTTTACAAATACTGTTACTTTTATAAAATAATTATGATATAACCAATAATTAATAATATATACAAAATTTAACACCTGATCTTCAATTATAATATTATTTTCTTTCTTGAGAAATAGTATCATAATTCACATAGTTTTATTAGTGGATGTGATTAGAACGTAAATTCTAAATTTTTATAAGTTGAATATTATGAAAATAATTGCATTTTTAAATTCAAAATGTAAAAATTAGAGTAGTGTAAATTTTTTATATTTTTTTATTAATATTTTATTTTTGGTGTATTGTGAAAACTATTGAATTTTTGAAAAATAGTTACCTTTATGACATTATAATGATAGAAGAATAAGTAAAAATATGATAATTTTTTTCTGGAACAAATATATATAATATGTTATATAACTCATATAAAAAATAATTTTGAACTTATAAATATATGTGTAATATGTTAAAAATATAATTAATGTTTTTATTCAAAAAAAAGATATTTTATTTTCTTTTTTCCTTAATCTAGTATTTATATGATTCCTTTAGAATTTGGTCTTATTTTAAAGAAAAACAAGCCTCCTTTCATTTAACATAATCCAATTAATTCATTTGGGATAGGAGTTATGCATTATTTACTAAATATTTCCAGCCAATTTTTGTTGTAAATCTTTTGGGAACTTTTTAAACGTTATGATTCTCATTTAACCCTCGGTAAATCCATTTTTACCATAACCACAGTAAATAAATTTTAATGTGTTTACTATACATTGTGGTTAGAAATTTGGTTGAAAATATTAGATAATATAAATTATTTTGATTCCAAATATGGAATCCAATTTTTTAAGTTCCATTATCTAAATTTTCATAATATAATTTGAAATTAATCATGCAATCATGATGAGAAAGTGGGTTTTCGAAGAGAAAAAGTTCAATAGAATAATATATATTTTTTATCAAAATTTAGTATAAAAACATTTCTGATGAAATAAATTGGATTAATAGGTATTTAATTTAACTATTTTTTCTTTTAAAACCATTTAATAAAATTTATGTTTTTAAAATATATAAAAGAAATGAAATTTCTTAAATGAAAACTACTATTTTCACTATTCATTGAAAAATTCATCTTCTTAGAAAATTATCAAGAAATCTCTGTAAGATAGTTTTTACATGATAATTTAAAAAATAATTTTTTTTTCAAATTCATTTTTTGAAATTAGAATAAAATTAATTTTAAAATAAGTTTGTAATAGGGGCAAAACTATTTTTTAGTAATATACAGTTTTAAGCGTAAAATTGGATTTATTCTTATCTGTTTTATAAAAAAATAAGATAAATATTAAAAATTTCCCTTAATATATAATATAAAAATTTCATTTAAAAAAATAAAAAAAATTATTTATTTAATTTATTGAGTTAAAGAATATTTGAGTGTATAAAAATTGTTTTCCATAAAAAGATAACATTTATTTTCAAATGGTTTTTATTTTAATTTCTAATTATTTGGTCATTAAGGATTTGATTATATATAAAATTTTAATCCTTATATTTTCATATTTTTATTAATCCAACTTATATCCACCATTCCAATTAGTATCCGATGTTATTATATGAAATAATAATATTTTAGATTATGATGTTTTGTTTAAAATCAATATTGTATGGAAAAAAGTATTAAAGCAATATTTCATGTAATGTAAGAAAAAATCAGTTTTACATGTAATGTAATATAGATTTTTTTGTTTCATATAATGTAATCTAGAATCTCTTTTTCGTGTAGCATAATCTAAACTCGAAATTGTGTGTAATGGAAAATATCGAAAAAATTTAACTTGTATTTAGAAAATATTTCATAGAATACCGGGGTATTACAATATATCCATTTTAAATTAATTGAAAACTTTAAATTCAAATTTTTTGTACCAATATATAAGGATTATTCTGAATAATTAGGTCCTCAGGTTCCCATATAGAGTCCTCATTCTAATTGTTTTTTAATAAAACATTGACTAGGTGATTGGTCTTGTTTTGTAATACTTTCTCTTTATTTTTGAGAATCTAAACTGGTTGTTCCATTTAAGAAATTTTATACATTATCAATATTACTTATTATTTCTATACATGTGATCTATTAGGTATTTAATTCCTCAGGAGAGGTACATGGAACACATTTTGAACTTGGTATATGTTTTTTGAAAGTCCCAAATGAGAAACTACTATCCTGATAAGATCAAGTATTTAAAAGGGACCGATATACCTAAGGACTAGATTTACCTAATTTCATCCACATTGGAATACATAGAAATACCATCACACTAACATCAAATTCTATATCACATCTAAGATTATAATTAAAACATTTATAAAAACTTTGTGATGTCACTATGTGTTTCTGAGTAGCTTTAACCTTCTATAGAATCTCATCATCTTGCTCTGGTCCTAAATATCTTTCTTTATGCATCCTCATTCTAGTACGTTGTAGTTTTACCATTATTTATATAAAGGTATTTATAATAATCCTTCTTAATGCTGTAGTGAAGGGTATAGTTTCAAGAAAAAGAAAATAGATGAAGGTTTTGATCGCAACGTCCATTAAAATCCATATAATAAGATATTAGAAAATCTTTTAGGGTTTTAATTGTTTTTTCATTCCGAGAATCTATATAAGGATTATAAAAAGTTCTAAAATTCAAATATTTATCAAGATGTTACTATATACTTCCCCAAAACATTGAAGTAAACATCAGATCCTGATTAGATATAATTGATTGTGGAACTCCCAGAAACCTTACCACTTCATTGATGTATATCCTCGAAAGCTTATCCATAGATAAATATTATCTGATAGGAATAAAGTGTGATAAATTTGTATGGAAATCGAATATAACCCACATAGAATTATTCCATTTATATTTTTTAGGGAGTCTGTTAACAAAACCCATGGTGATGTATTATAATTTGCATTCTGGTTTGGATAATGGTCCTAACATCCTTTTATACCTTTGTCTCTTAGACTTTATTATCTAAAATACTGAGTATCATGATCCATATTACGAGATATATCTATTTATTTTATCTCTACATAAATAATCTTTCATTTAGCCTAGTGGTAGGTACTATACCATTATCACCCTTGAGTTGTGGGTTCAAAATTCATTTAATTTTTGAATGGAATGAGTTGTTTCCACAATAACAGGTTATCATTTTTAAAAAAAATATATTAATTAAAATGTTCCAAAATTACAATAATCCATAATTAACTTAATATAGAAGATAAGATAAAACCTAAAAGATGAAAATACCTTTAATAATTTATCTTTAAAAAGTTATTCATCCTTAAAACTAAAGTGTTGTATTTTCATAAATGTCTCTCAAATTATCTTTAACCATGATAAACTCACATCAAATAAAATTGAAAAGGGGGTGTCTATGACTGTGAACATGTGGTCAAACTAAAAGTCATAAACATATGATGGAATACATATCTCTTAATTTAATCTTAGATGGACAAAAATATGATCCAAAAATAATGAAATTTTTAAACGTTTCAGGATTATTATAATGAAAATACCATTAGATAAATACTTATTCAACATAATTATTGAATCCAAATACATAAATACTTCAATCCTTCCACTTCAATAATTGGAATGTAATAGGTCTATCCTTGAATTAGAAGTTAATTCTTGTGTTAAGGAAATGAATTAGATAATTCCCATTCCCCCCACATATTATATTGAAAATATTGAGAATTTATCACTCTAGGACCTTCTTTTTTTCATAAGTAACTTCTTACAATCCATTTGAGATAATCTTTCACATTATTCTTCCAACCTTCTTAACATGTATGAAGCTAGTTATTATTTTTTCTTTATCCATTTCCACGTGAACCTTCATATAAAACCATATTATTTTTATTTGATGTGTTATAAATATCACTAAAGATCAAATTATATATAATATATTGTGATATATGATTAATAATAATAACAATATCATTATCTCTAATCATTATCCAATTTGGTTGATCATAATCACTTATTTATCTATCATAATTAGTGTAAACAAGATTCCTCATGGTTCTATCAAATGAATAAGGAAAAAAATCATAGTATGAGTAACAATATTTATAGTGGGAATCCACAAAATCATGAACAATAGCTTTTATGATGTCAAAATAATGAAAAATTATTTTAAATCGATAACACCATAGGCTTAACCTTGGTCATTAATGGTAATTATTTAAATACTTCATGAAGGTTCATAAAACGTTTGAGAATTTACAAAACATATCCCCTCTGAGTGTCAAACCAAGTGTGCATCATGGCCCATTAATGTGCACTGGGGGACCATCGAATCTAGATCCATTCACCCTTTTCAGAGTTATTACACCTAGGTACCTCAGTGCCAGAGGCACATCTATTTATTGTATCCAGGAAGGGATGTAATTTCTTAAAAACCACATTCTATATCCTTCACAAAAAATCTGATATATTTCTCTATATTTAGAACTATTTTTAGATTTAGCCTTAGATATATTAAAAGAAATATCCCTAGAAATATATTTAGGCATATCTATAGGGATATCACTATAGTTTCTATAATGTAAATCTCTAAAAGACTGACTAAACCTTTCCTATAATACCAACTATAGAAACCCAAAATTTTCATACATAGATATAACATCTTTTGAGATGAATATTCATTACATTACATATCACATGTATTATAAACATAATTGATTAGTGTGTTTGCAGAATAGGTTCACAATATTAAATTTTTTTGAAATATCTTCAACATATTTCATAAAGATCAACCCCTTTTGTATTCTTCAAATACATACCATACATAAAACATTTATTCAAAACTTGGGGAAAGGAAACATAAGAAATGGTGGGATCCAATGATTAATAATGGAAACGAAGTGAAATATCAATAATTAAATAAGCGTGAAATGAGCATAAGGGTATGATAACCTGAGATTAATATTTGAAAACTTTACCTTGTAAATATTAGATCATAATACTGAGACATGACATAAACTTTGGCAATTCATAAGAGATGCATGATAAAGTAATCAAAGAACATGAACCATGAGAGCATAACATTAGAATAAGAAATTGAACTAGATAATACACATAGTTATATAAAATCATTTTCATAGTTGTCAAGGATCACTGCCCAAGCTATTATAGTTGAATGGGTTCATTCTTAAAGCTATTAGAGCAGTCAAGTTTTACTCACAAGAACATCACAGCGGACAAAGTCCCTTACTGAACCGGGTTCACTCCCCATTCCATCTCTATACATCTAATGAGATATAAATCTTTAACAAATACATTAGAGGGAGATACAAGTCCCACCAGTGAAATAATAAAAATAATACATATATGTTCCAAAAGATCCTAAAATAGGCATCATATCATAACCCATAAAATGAAATGGTTTTCATAAACATTTCATCATATCATATCCTATTGAAAAGAGATTGTTTTCGTAATTATTTCAAAATTTCATAAAAGAATAACGCATGAAACAAAAATTCTTTCATACTAATTTAATCTTGGTATAACCTATAGAATATATACAAATTTCATAAACATCGTTTCATCATAAACACAAACTATTCAGAGAGAGAATATGAATAGTAACCTTAGATTATATCCCAATTAAATTATAAGTAACATTAAAAGATGTCATATTATATTTAATATGATTTTCAAATATCAATTTCATTATTTATTTAGGAAAACAAATTTTATTTGAAAATAAATTTTTAAAATTAAAAAATCATTAAATATTTAATAAATAACATTCTTTGAAAATAACCTTAAAACATATAAAAGATAATTTAAAAATCATTTAAAATATTTCTTGACGAATATATCCATTATTTAAAAATGAAATTTTAGAAATAGAAATTCATAAAATTTTTTGGAAATCATTTTCCTCTAAGATAAACTTTTAAACTTGTAAAGTTATATTTTATAATCATTTAAAAAATTTCTTGAATAAAATATAGTTTTCCATTAAAAAAACACTTTTAAAAAATAAAACATTTTTAAAATCTTCTTCTTTGAAATTCATTTTTTTAAAATATCCTAAAAATATTATAAAGTATTCTTGAAAGAAAATAATGGCCATGATGGTTGGAAATTCCATTCATGTCATACATGTTAAAATAAAGATCCCATTCACATTTTCACTAAAATAAAAATAGGCATTATTTGTAAAACGAAATGAATATTACTTTAAAAAAATGAAATAATTATAATAAAGAAAAAAATTCTTAAAAATCATTATTTTGAATTTTAAAAACATTTTTCTAAACATTTTTGGAATGCATAGTTTTAGAGGAAAGAGGGTTTTTTACCGAAGAGAGTAATAAAGTAACTTTTTCATAAAAACATTATTTGGAACTCTTGAGACAATAAAGAGAGGAAAGTGTAGGGAAAACATGTATTCTTATTACATAATAGGAGGATATGAAAATTATTGATTCTATTAAGAGATAGATCATAAGAGTTCATCATTGGAATCATAATCATAAAGTATCCTGATAAATGATATTATTGTAACATACAAATCTTACCACTTTAGTAAATTTGAATCATAATTCCCATTAAAGAGTAAAATAAAATGAAAAATAATATATTTTGAAAAGAATGTGGTTCATGATATAACATGTAAAATTGGATGTATTTACACCTCAAAAATAGAAATGTGCATAACATAATATATGTCCCAAAGATGGAAAATTAAGACAGAAATCCCTTATCTCTTTGGTAAGCATTGAAATATAAACCCAAATAATGATAGATACTAAAATTAATATTTAAATACAAATAAATTTAAGAATAAAAATCAAAAAATTCATTAATGACAATTTTACACTTCACATAAAAAAAGTGTTGAATATGGCATGTATCCTATAGAAGTAAAAAGTGAGATGGAAATCCCTTACCATCGGTCTCGAATTCATTTATACAAATTTGAGACTCATTTATATTAAATAGCTGATTATTATACATATAATATAGAATCATAAAAACATATATATTTATATATATATATATCATAAAATTTAATATTTACATAGGAAATTTAAATAACCATTTAGTAATGATTCCATGTTCAAGTCACTTTTTGGGAAATAACTACTTTGATTTTCATTTATGTTATGATTTAATATTTTTTCCCTATTACTTTGATCATGGTTAAATCATATCTATAATGTTAAACATGATATAAATATCATATATATTCAGTATATATGTATTTAGATAAATCCGTAAAATTTGGAGAAGGAAAATGAAATACATCATTTAAGGTGAGGGTAGGCTCTACATATACATGGACATTATTTCAATTTTATGATTAATTAAAAGAAAGAATGACAAATATTACATTACCTTCACTGAATCATTGTTATACCTTATATATATTTTAAATATTTTAAATTAAAATTATCATTATGACGTTACTTGTAAGGAGTACGTGAAGAACAAATAACATTGCTTCACAATGCAACAATTTACTATACACATGAGTGACATTATCCACTATTTCATAAAAGGAATTTAATAGTACCAATAAAGGTACATTTTATCAGTGATTTTCTCATAGAGACGATAAATTGTATCCTTTATCATCACTTTTTTAATAATGATAAATGGTACACTTTATCAGTGCTTTATTTTTAGCGCTATTAAATGGTAGCCATTATCAACTCTTTATTTTTAGCACTGAAAAAGATTCCAAATACAATGAAATAATTAAGTATATAATAAATAGAAATTATTTTATCAAAATAATATATTTTTTTATTAATTAAATAATTATTGATAAAAATGAATAAATTGAATAAACTATATAAAAATTATGATTAAAAATAAATTGAATATACTAAATATATAGATATATGCAAACTAAAAAATAAAAATATATAAATTAAGGAAAACATTAAACATTTAATTAAATACATAATTATTGATAATATTAAAAAATGGTATATTATATATATATATGAATATATATAAATATAATTTATATAATAAAAAATGTTTATGATTCATATTAAATGAGTCATATATTTAGAACAAAATATTTTAAAATTAAAAATTAACATGAATTAGTAATACTGACAAATTGCACTAAGTAATGGACATAATTGAATGTCATTCAAAACTTCAATTTAACATTTATCAAACATTTTTATACTGAATTCATATACATATATAAGAAATTAATGTATTTTTATATACAATGCACACACACACACACAAACATTCACATAATTAATGAAATCTTATATAGAAACACAAACACCTAATATTTTTGAAATTTATTCAAATTTAAGTATTCATTTTAGAATTTCATTATAACATGATATATTTAATATTTCATGTATTTCATCAGTAAATTTTATTTATTTCATTTTAATTTTATTACCGCTATGAATTAATTCATTTATAATATTTTTTGGAAATTTAATAGATTTATATTAATTATTTATATATATACCTAATATGTTTTAATATTTTCAATATATATTGATCTTTATTTCAATATATATCAACATTTTTGTAATAATTTATTTTTAACTAATAAAACTTATCTATTTTTTCCATATTTTTAATGTGTACTAAGTTTTAATTATTTAATTTCCCTATTTTTTAACACGCACATACATAAGATTAAATATTAATTAGTAATGTTAAATATATGTTTGTAAATAAATATTTATAAATTAATATATACATAAATAAATATTTATAATATTGGTATATTTATATATTTTTAATTATAAATAAATAAATATTATTTTTAAAAAAAGTGTTTATATAGTTATAAATAAGTTAATATCTATATTTAAATAATTATAAATTTATAATTTTTTTTATAATTAATGAATATGTACACTATATTTATATTTATATATATATTTATTAAATATATAAATATATAATTACATATATATATATATATTGACTGAAATATATATATATATATATCATTTTTTAAAATATTATTTAAAATAGTATAAATGAATAAGTATATATTTAAATAATTATAAAATTATAATAAATATATTTAAATAATGAATATATATACTATATATATATATTTATGAAATATAAAAAATTATTTAAATCTATTTACAAAAATAATTATTTATAATTTATAAATCCTTTATTAGTGCTCATGTTTCAACGCTGATAAAGATTTATTTTATCCATGATGAAAAACAATTATAAATATTCCTTTTATTAGTGCTTATTAATTTAGAGATGATAAAATGGATATATATCAGTTATTTTTTAAAAACACTGATAAAATTATCTCGATCTATTTAAAGAGACCTAACCAGTCGTGAACCAGCTGTGATATCCAAATCTTTCTGTAGAATCCATCTTTTTTTGGTGCTTCTCTTTGTTGTATCTATGTTCAAATAAAGGCTCGAATAAAGGCTTAAACAATTACAATGCACAAATCCAAGGTTCTGAAAATTAATGGGTCAAATGAATCCATGGATCAATAGAATTCTAGGTCTTTATATATCTCTACTTTCCCTCAAAATATTAACATATTTATCCAAGGTATGTTATTTTATCCTCCTCTTCACTCATTTATTTCTTTTTTAGAAACATATATTTGTTTTTTTGTTCATTTTTTTTGGAATTGTTTACCCACCACCGAGTTCCCTTATAGATTGAATTTATAAATGGGGTTTTATATGATTTTGGATTTGTATTGAACCTTTAATGTCTTTTCATGCTAACTTGTAGAATATTAATAATTTCACAATATGGTTTGATAAATACTTCCCCTTCCAAATTTAACATGAATATGATAGATATTACTGACAATATAGGGAATTACATAGTTATAAATGGACATGTTCTATAGGGTTATAATCATTCATTTATCCTGATGGATGTGTAACCTAAGGGTATTCTACTCAATTGAGGGATGACTCCTACCATTAGGCTTAGGAGATACTGGTCCTAATGAACATGTAATAGTAATTCACTAGTTCCCGACATGGAATAAACAGTCAAAGCTAGTTTGGTGAAGGATATTGATCATTTTAATAGAGTGATAATTAAGTTGGGACAACACATTGTGAAAAAAATTAAAAAGATATAGGGGGAATCCCCCAATGATTGATCATTGTTTATGATAATATTATATTCATAATCTTATATTTTTAGTATTTTTTTGCATTAATTATCAAAAATTAAAATATTTTTTAATTTTCAAAATATACATAAAATATAATAAATATAATAATGTGATAGGAATAGTGAGTGATCTAAAATAAACTCTTTAAGGGAATGAACATACCCATCAACTATATTATACAAATGAGGAATATGAATATTAGTTTTTTCAACCTAACAGGTGTTTCATATACTCAACCCCAGAATATAATATAGAATTGTTTACTATATAATGAAACTTATTCTCAACACATCCTCTTAAAATTGTAATCATATTTCGAAATATATATATATATATATATATATGACTAAAACATAATACATATGATCTGTGTATAATTATAAAAGAGGGAAATAAAATACTTGTTACAATTCATTGATTTATACTTTGAAGGTCCATAAATATCATAGTTGATAAACTCCTAAGGTTGTTTCATTTAAATCTATAATTAATTATATAAATTATAAAAAATATACCTATTACAATTAGTAAATAATATCAATAAATTTTATCTAGTCATTAGAAAAAAATCTCAATCCACCCTTTTAAGTAAATATTTAAATGACTTATTATCAAATATGATTCATTTTTCACTTCTAAATATGAATTTTCTCTTTCAAACACAATTTCCATAAATTTATACCAACCCCAAATTAGAATATGGTTTGGTTAGTTTTCATAATCATTTGGTGTGACATTAATAATTAATTAACCCTACATTTCATTAATTTTCATATAATATATTAATAATTCATTCTTCACACTGATCTATGTTTTTAGAGAACTCTAAAAATCCTTCATACAACAATTTAATTGGTCACATTTTCAATAAAGTTCATTCAATGGTTGAAATTCTTCCTCTAATTTTAATTAAAAAGATTCTCAATACTTCACAACTATTTTTTAAGAGTGTGTCATATCCTCTTTAACAAAAAACCTATGTATCTTCCATAATTACTATTATTTATCTCATTATGACTAAAATTTTATATTTTGTTCCAAAAATCACTATAGAACCCATTTTGGCCATGACAATGGATGTTTCTTATAAATCATAGTCTTCATATGCTTGAAAATAATTTTTGATTTCAGCTTGTTTAGACATAATTATTGAATCAGTTATTCAACTTAGAATTTTGAGATGTTTCAAACCTTTTTCTCTTTTTGGTATATTCTTTTCCTAAAATTATTTTTTCCATTATTTATTAGTTTTTAATTGAAATTGAAATTGAAATTTTATTTTTGAGATTTTCTCAAATATTTGAAATTCCAATAATATTAAATATAATAATTCATTAGTTTTTTACATCACATATTCCTAAAAATAGAATAGAGTTTATCAAATTCTATATATGTTGGAATAATTATTAGAAATTATTTTAGTTATTCATCATTTTAGGCCTACATGTATTAATTACACCCCAAGGAATATCTAATTAACATCCATGTATACGATATAACTATTTATTTGTTAAAATTGTTTATCAATAAATTTTAATTTATTATAGTTAATGGAATAAGATTTTATAATTATTTTTTATCAATTTATTCTATTCGTCATTTCTTGTATTTGTGTTATAAATTTCATTTCATTTAAATTCTTAATAGGTGCATGGTTTTACTGGTTTATTGTGGTGTTTCTGGTGCTATAGTGTAATTTTATAGATAATTAAACTAGGGTTGTATTTTGATATTATATAATACTATATAATTTTCCTTTATCATTACTTTTAGAAGCACTGATAAAGGTTTCCTTTATCAGTGCTTCTATCATAGCTGATAAAGGCACCCTTTATCTTCAATTCTACAAGCACTGATAAATTTTTTACTTTATTAGTGCTTATAAAATTTCTGATAAAGGACACCCTTATCATCATTATTTTATAACTGATTAAATCATAGGGATTTTAATCTCACTTTGGTAGTTAGTGCTTCTTTATCACTGATAAAGGCATATTTTGTAGTAGTGATTGTATTATCAAGGAATGTGGATATAGAAGTTATATGTGATATATTAATTAAAATAGTATATTAATATAATATATCTCATATATAAACATTCACTCTATCATTATATTCATCCGTGAGAGGTGGAAATGTAAAAATTAATGACACTGGTTCACAAGGAAGTTGTTCGTTGTACACACGAATCATGGTTTTGCAACCCATTTTACGGAAGAGGATAATGATTTAGGTTATGTAATTAAAATAAAAAATAAAATTATACATAAGATATTGTGGTTATTATATCACCATGTTTTAATAATATTTGAAGTAGTTGGAGTAAGAAATGAAATAAAATGCTTGGTTAGGGATATTACCTCTTCTTCGGACAAATTCTTTTGGTTTGCACCAAAGGATTCTTAGGTTTCATTTATGACCAATATAAGGATTATAATATTAGGGGATATAATTAATTTTGTTATTTTGGTAGTTATTGGATAAAATAAAAGTTTTTGGAAGTGTAAATAGGATAGGAGAGCGGGAGGCCTTTTATAAGTGAGGTGAGTGGAACACCTATAAATTTGGAAAATAAATATGTGTACCCACATTTTTCACATTCCATATTTGTCCAAAATTTATAATTATAGAAAATAGAAAATATAAGGTCTAACTATTTCTATCCAATGGGTTTCAGAAATGTTTTGGGTCTTTTTTAACACTAATATATTTATTTCAACCCTCAGTAAACCCATTTTTACCATAATGACGATAAATTTTTTATTTCTTATAATATTATATATGGTAAAAAATTAATCATAACATATTATATAATAGATATTATACTAATTCATGATGTGTAATACATATTTCCATATTCCATTAATATAAGTGGAAAATTTTAATTTAATATTAATCTAATAGACATTATGGGAAAGAGGGTTTTCAAAGGGTAAAAGTTCAAATGTTTAAAAAGTTTTTATATCAAAATTAAATATAAAAATGATTCAAATGACCTAAATTAATTAATAGATATATAATTTAACTGATATTTCTTTTAAAACCATAATAATTTTTTTTCTAATTTTTAAAATTATTTATAATAAATGTTAATTATGAATAAAAAGAGTATTTTTTCACTCTTCATCAAAAATATTAACTTCTTAGAAAATTATCAAAATGATACCCTAAGATGATATTTACTCAATGGTTTAAAAATTTAATTTCATTTTTTCAAATAAATTTTCTAAAAGTGGCACAAATTTGTTTTAAAATAATTATGCAAAAGGTGGAAAAACTACTTTTAAGAAAAATACTATTTTTATGCATTAAATTGGATTTATTCTTTCCACTTATCTAATAAAAAATAATATGAATGATAATTTTTTTAATGAATATATAATATATAAATTTCAATAAAATCATCCACTAAAAGGTATTTATTTAATTTATTGATAAAAAATGTAAGAACCCAGATTTTCTTTTTCATGTATGTTTTCTTCTTCTGGCCTTTTTTTAGAAAAAATAGAACTTCTAGATATTTTTGAAGTACATGCTATGTACTTTAAGAGTACATTCCATGTAATATTTTTTCATAGGAGGCTGTGTGTTCGTCCTGTCATGGGCACACACACGGCTGTGTGTGGGCGCTATCATCGAGGCCGCCTAAAGTGGAGCACGGAAAAGGAGAGTACACGCTAAGTAATTAAAAAGTACACATTGTTTATTTTTTTCATTAAACGGATCGGGGTCACATCTAATTGCCAAAACACACTTCTTCTGGGTCTCGTTCTGCCGAGAGCTCATGTATAGCCACAATCCTTCTCCGAGCCCCCTGAGCCTATGTCCGATCTCCGAATTGGACACCGTCATTTGTGTTGGAATAGCATATGTGAGTTCTCTCGTTGTCATGAGCCTTGTTTCATTATTCATTTTCTTCCTCAATTTATCATCCGTTGAAATTTTTAGTTGTTTTTGTAGATATTTGGCATTCTAAGGTGATTCAAGCCTCAAGGTTCACTTATAACGGTCTCCTAATGTTGAGGTAGGTAGTTTGTGCCTTTCTCTGGAATGTCTTGGAGCTTTTTGTGCAAATTTACCCAATACCCATGAATGTGGTATTGCACATTTTCCATTTTAGCACTATTTTTTCCTGCTTTCTTGTATTCTTGAGTAGAGGTTATTGAATGTGAAAAGGGTTAACTTCTATGCTTTCAAAGTGTTCGCCTATGCATGTTTTCTTTTTTTTACAGTTGGGTCTAGTCTGCCTATAGGGGCGTTGTTTACTTTCTATGTATAGTGTTGTAAGAAGGGTGACTATTGTTCCGACATGCTGATATGCTGTAGACTGCTAGCCAAGTAGTTATTGAGGTTTACTTTGACCGATGCAGGCTTCTAACTTTCTTGACTTACATAGGGTTGTGTGAACCTGATGTATAGACCACAGAGACAATGGAAGTAAGGGATTCTACAAAGTGTCTTTTCTTATTACGATGTGAGACCATATGGGGAATTGACATTGAGTGCTTCTTCAAAGAGTCTGTAGTTCCTCGACGCGAGCCATAGAGGGAATGTGATGTAAGGGCTTCCCTAGAGTGCCATTAGTATCGTTACGAGACTATAGGGGGAATTGACGCTGAGTGAATCCTTAGAGAGTCTATGCTAATCTGATCCAGAGGGGTTATATTGAGTGTACTTCCCAAAGGGTTTCTTGTACTTGTAAGGTAGGACCAGAGCGGATAGGTTGTGGGCACTCTCTAGAGGGTTACCTTGTGTTTATCATCTTTCTTGAACTTGTTAGGTTGGACCATATGGGTTAGGATGTGGGTACTTACCTGAGGGTTACCTGGTTTTATTTATATGTTTTGATTACGTGTTGCATGTTGTCTGGTGATTGGAATTCTTTGAAACTGTGTATTGTTTACAGCTGAGTACTTCCTTGTTTACTGCCTTCCATACATTACCTTCCATATATTCAATGAGTGTTAGACACAGATCTCACGGTGGTTTCCTACTGGGATTTAATCTCACACCCTATTTGGGACATTATTTTGGGCCCAAAAAGATTATATTGTTGCAGGTATAGACAAGGGAAATCCCCCTTATACTTCAGGTACTAGATTGCTGTAGAGTTGGAGAGTATGAGACCAAAATATGGCTTGCGATACCGAGGAGTTGTTTACTGGATTTCTTTTGTACTTTGGTTTAGTACTGTTGTATTCCAGCATTGTGATTTGTTTGGATGTTTTCCTAGACATATGTATCAGGCATCATTCATATATATATATATATATCTGCGTGCTCCAGGTTATTATTATCAGTCTTCCGCTGTTTACTTTTTTATGGTTTGTCTCTGTTTCTGCTACTACTATTGTTTTCTTCCGCCATGTTACTGTACCGATGAGGGTATAGTTTCCCCACTATCACACCCTGGGCCCTCGCAGCTATTCAGTAGCCTCTGGCATTTGGGGAAATGCATTTGAGGAGATGTCACCAATCCGGTATAGGGCGCCTCTTTGTGGATTCCAGAACCGGGATGTTACAAAGTGGTATCAAAGGACCATCCATTCTTCTTGACTTACTGTCTGGATCCTATTGTCTGGTATAGGACAGAAATAGGTGCTTTGTAATAAGTTGTAACTGGGAGTATCTAACCCGTGTACAGGGAAAATCCAATCTACCTTGTTATTGTAATTTTTTTGGTTTTTCAATTATTATAATTGATTTGATTTCACCTTGAGTAATTCACATGATTTGTGTTGTTATTGTTAATGTTATTGAGGATCTATTTTGGTTTCAACCCAATGAGATGAGGGTATTCCATCTCATGCATCATATATTCCCTTGCTAGAAATAACATGTCATGCATTCTTAGCATGCCTTCTAGGATGTATTAGAAATTTCATGTTATTGTGATGGATGTTGTGTAATATATGCATGCAGTTATGATAGATTCCGTGATAAAATAGCTTCTGTTTGATAGGGTAATGTTTATGTAATGTTTTTGTGGGAATGAACACTAAGCTTTGGTTCTTGAGGTGTTATGGGCCCTCATGGACCGAAATTTGGTGGATCATTTCCTTATTTTCCATGTTATAACATGTATCAGAGGCCAAACTTTGATTCGTGGGGAGTATGGGCCCTCACGGATCAGAATTTGGCAATATCAATGTTCGTTTCAGTGTTTTCCTGGGTTCTGGAGTAGTTTCTGAGGCTTACTGTCTGGAAAAACCCAGAATACATTCCTGGTAATGTTATGTACATGCCATGTGTTCTTTTGTTCAAGAGGAAACTGTTTTTATTAAGTACATGTCGTGTACTTTATGTACACGACATGTACTCCATAACCGTGTCATAGGCCATGTGGGTAGAGACAAAGGATGGGGATGGTTTGCTAGGAACATGTTGTGTACTAGTTGAACATGTCGTGTGGTGTTGACCCTGTTCCCACCCATGTAACTAACAACATAGGTTGGCTGAGTCTTATCAAATACACGTCTTGTGCTGTCTAAACACGCCATGTAGTTTAACCTAGGTAACTAGTCATGTCACGAACAACATGGGTCAGTGTTATCATTTCTCGTACACACCGTGTATATCTGGAACACATCATGTAGTGTGAGCCATGTGTTAGGCCGTGTCACTATCAACACGGGACAGGTGAAGCTTGTCTAGTACACGTCGTGTCTATCTTGAACATGCCATATAGTCTTGTCTTAGGAGAGTCACGTGGCCTTGTCTTGAATATGGACTTGAGCAATGGAAGATGATTCAAGTTCACGCCGTGTGTTATGACAAAACGCCATGTGGTTTGGGTGTTACACGACCATTTTTGGTAGTGGTAGACACCCATGTGAATGAAGTAAGGGAACATGCCATGTAGGAATTGTACACACCGTGTAGTCATGTTTTATAAAACTTCAGTGCTTTCTTTATCCTGTTCCCTTCTTACACTTATATGTTTCAGTACCTGTTAATCCTGATCTAAGGGGTGAGTTTGACCTTGCAGATTCCTACCACAGAAAAGTCCTCCGGTTGTCCACCAGTTGCAGGGCGGTGATCAAACACCAGATTTGGATGATCAAAGACTTCTAGAAGATCCTCATGTTGTGCAAGTCTTGGAACAAGCAGTTATACCCGATATCGGTGCTGATGCACAGTTTGGGGAATGATTTATGAGGATGATGCATACCTTTCAGGGGGCACCGCCTCCTGCCCTGTTGATGGAAGATTTGATGTGGGGTTTCTAGTAGCAGCATCGTCCCACTTTCTCAGGGGAAGGAGCGACTCAGGCTATAGAGTCATGGCTAGAATCCATGCTGACGATCATGGATCATTTGAAGACACCTCCATAGAGGAGTGTCGAGCTCGATATCTATATGCTTTAGGACTCTGTGAAGAGGTGGTGGGATGTGATCTCACAGGCGTGAAACCAGCAGGTTATGGCGTGGGATGAGTTTAAGCGCATCTTTGTTGACTACTTCTATCCAGACACCTTGAAGGATGATCAAGCCTGAGAGTTTATGAGTCTCGATCAGGGTACTCTTTCTCTTATAATGTATTCCTCCCACTTTACCGAGTTGCAGAGCTTCATGCCTATTCTAGGAGGTGATCAGTTATTCATGACAAGGAAGTTCGAAGACGGTCTGAGGCACAACATCCAATCGCCGGTGAACATGTTCTGGTTGACTTATATCACTTCTATAGTCAACCAGGCGCTGATCCTGGAGCAAAATATGAGTGATTATAGAGTTGTGAGATAGGGTGGCTCAATATATGGAGTTAGCATCCCTCTTACTGATAGTCGAAATCCCTGCAGGGAGTCTTCGCGCAATGATCCAAGGAGGCGAGACACATCTTTTGGTAGCTAGGTGGTGTGGTACCAATGCAGAAAGAGAGAGAATACGAGGCCACATTGCCCGAAAGACCCAATGGAGTGCTTATCATGTGACAAGATGGGTCACCTTCAATGCTTATGTCAGATCTTTTCACCAGTAGCTAGTGATAGGGGTTATTCTATGACTCCGCTTTCGGGAGTAACCCCACCAGTTTCAGACTAGTCAGGGAACTAGATTTCTTCTGGCCATTCAGGTCGTGGTGGAGGTCGTGGACGTAGTGGTCAGTCACCATTCATTCAGTGACAACAGAGTGGATCAACTCAGAGTGTTCAGGTAGGGTCACATGGCCTTAGAGCAAGCCAGACCTTTGTAATGGAGTAGACCCAACAAAATCATGATCCTAGACCTTCTACAGTTCGAGGTACATTTTTGTTTCCTCAGTTTTAGCTTCTACTCTTTTTGATAATGGGGCATCGCATAGCTTTATATCTTTTGTGGTTGTGGAGAGCCTTGGGCTCTGCATCTTTTCTATTGCTGATACCTTGACACTAGAAACTCCGTTGGGGACTAGAACAATGAGTGTACGCCAGTGTATGGAGTTCCCTCTAGAGGTTTGTGGGTGTCACTTTTTATGGGACCTCTATGTCAAAGAGATGACAGGCTATGATGTCATTCTCGGAATGGACTGTCTAGTTTCCTTGTAGGTAGTCGTCGATTTTTATCGCCGTAGGGTGTGTTTCACATCACCAGAGGGCATATCGTTTCTTCACAAGGGTGAGTGGGATGTTCATGTGAGAAGAGAGGGTCTAGAGAATCATGGTTTAGGAGGAGTTACAGCCCAGATTGCTATATTATATCTGGATGATTAGGGTACTTCTCAGTTCAAATTTCCTCCAATGGTGGATCGTTTCGGGGACGTCTTTCCAGAGAACTTTTCAGGTTTTCCTCCGGAGCGAGAGGTGGAATTTTCTATTATCTTTGTGCTAGGAGTGGCACCGGTGTCCATTCCTCCTTATAGGCTGGGTACACCTGAGTTGCATGAGCTCAATAAGCAGTTGGAGGAGTTGCAGACAAGGGGTTCCATCTGACCCAGTACTTCTCCTTGGGGTTTTTCTATCTTTTTTGCGACGACGGTGGATGGTACCCTTAGGCTCTGTGTGGATTATCAGAAGATGAACCAGTTGACGGTGAAGAACCGATATCCTTTACCAAGTATTGATGATCTCTTTGATTATATTCAAGGATCCCAGCTATTGTCGAAGATTGAATTGAGGTACGGTTATCATTAGTTGCACGTTAGACCATTTGATATCCCTTTTACTACCTTTCGGAGCATGTATGGTCTATACGAGTATATGGTTATGCCATTCGGTCTTACGAATGCGCCTGCAGTTTTCATAGAACTAAGGAACCGAGTGTTCTATCCATACTTGGATTCTTTCATGATTGTCTTCATGGACGATATATTGGTGTACTCTCACACTTTAAATGACCATGGTACCCATCTTGAGATCATTTTGAGTACACTGAGAGAGAAACAGTTATATGATAAGCTCTCAAAATTTCACTTTTGGATAGATTAGATTCACTTCATGGGTCATGTTATCTTAGAGACACAAGTGTTTGTAGACCCAGAGAATGTGAGAGAAAACGTTTTCTGGGAGCAGCCAAATAACGTCTTTAATGTTTGAAGTCTCCTAGGGTTGGATGGATACTACAAATGGTTCATAAATAACTTTTCGCGCTTAGCAGCACCACTGATGAGTCTGAATAAGAAGGGTGCATAGTTCTTGTGGTCAGATTCTTGTGATTCAGCCTTTCAGGAGCTTTAGGGGAGGTTAACTTCAGCACCGATACTAGTCTTGCCAGAGCTGAGCAAGAGCTATACTATGTATTGTGATGATTTAGGTATCGGGTTGTGAGATATTCCTATGTAGGGGGAATGAGTCATTGTGTATGGGTCTCAGGAGTTGTGACCACATGAGAGGAACTACCCGACACATGATCTTGAGTTGGCTGCGGTTGTTCATTACTTATGCACTTGGAGACATTATCTTCTGGGAGGTAATTTTGTGGTTTTCACCAACCACAAGAGTCTCAAGTACATCTTCACTTACCGTTATCTGAATTTGATATAGTGAAGGTGGGTTGAGTACCTTCAGACTTTTAACTTTGAACTTTCTTATACGCCTGGGAAAGGCAATGTAGTAGCTGATGTGTTGAGAAGGAGGACTCAAATACAGGTAGTTCAGGAGGCCAATAGTGAGTGGTATCTTATGGCTCTATTCTCTGAGATGAATATAGAGGTTCATGATAGACAAGGGAAGACTTTTCTTTCATCTATGAATGTTACCTCTACTCTTCTTGATCGAGTGGGAATAAGGCATATATCCGATTCTGAAGGCCCAGTCCAATGGGAAAGTATTTTAGTAGAGGACACTATTCCTGAAGGGACCATAGGCAAGGATAAGATATTACTTTTCCAAAGGTGCTTATGGGTGCCAACAGACATACATGAGGAGATGCTTCAAGACTTTCATTCCTCAGTTTGGGAAGTTATTCCTGGCGTCACCAATATGTATAATGATCTACACCGTCAGTATTTTTGGATAGGTATGAAGAGAGATGTTTCTAGCTTTGTCATGAAGTGTTCCAACTATCAGCAGGTGAAGGTGGGGAATCAGAGACCATTAGGACTTTTGCAGTAGTTGCCTATTCATTAGTGGAAGTGGAACGATGTCGTAATGGATTTCATGACTGGTTTACCGAGCTCTCCTTGAGGGAATGATGTAGTATGGATTTTCATTGATAGAATCAATATGGTTTCTCACTTCCTGACGATTAGGGAGACCTTCATCGTTGATGATATGGGATGGTTGTACATCCGTGAGATTGTACGTCTGCATGGAGTTCCACACTCCATTATTTCTGACAAGGATGCATGTTTTACTTGTTGGGTCTGGCAGGGGCTTCAGAAGGCTTTGGGTACCCAGGTACTTCTGAGTACAACATACTATCCCCTGAAAGATGGCCAATCGAAACATATGATTCAGGAGCATGAGGACATGATACAAGCAAGCATTCTGGATTTAGGATGTTCTTGATAGAAGCATATACCACTAGTGGAGTTTTCCTACAACAATAGTTTTCAAGCAACTATTCAGTTGGCACCTTATGAGGCTTTTTATGGTAGACCATGCCGATCACCTTTATGTTGACAGGAGGTAGGAGAGGCAGCTTTACTGGGACCTCGTCTTGTTCAGGAGACCACATAGCAGATAGAGTTGATTTGAAAGAGGATGACTACTGCCTAGTTTTGACTGAAGTCTTATGTTGATCAGTGGAGACGACCTATGGAGTTCAAGTTTAGGGATCAGGTTTTCCTGTGTGTCACACCGAGGATGGTGGAAAAGAGGATTAGGATATAGGGTAATCTTTCACTAAGGTACGTCGGGCAGTTTGAGGTGTTGGAGAGAGTTGGACTGGTTCCCTATCAGTTGCAGTTACCTCAGAGGTACTGGGCTATGAACAACATTTTTCATGTTTTTCAGATCCAAAGTAACTTTTCAGACCCATTTCATTTCATTCAACCTGTGGAGAATGAGCTCGAAGAGGATGCGTCATTCGAGGAGCATCCTATGCAGATTGTTGATCGAAGTGCGAAGGTTCTCTATGGCTGGTCGGTTCCTCTGGTATGGGTGATTTGGAAGCATGGGTGAGTATATGATGAGACATGGGAGAGGGAGGCCAATGTATGATTATAGTGGACAGAGCTATTTAGGGTTCCTTCTTCAATGCCACCTTGCTAGGGAAATTCAAGGATGGATTTTTAAGGGGGAAAGTTTTAAGAACCCGGATCTTCTTTCTCAAGTATGTTTTCATCTTTTGGCCATTTTTTAGAAAAAGGGGAAGTTCGGTAAATTTTTGAAGTACACACCATGTACTTTATGAGTACGCGCCGAGTACTGCTTTGCCACAGGAGGCCGTGTGCTGGCCGTGTCATGGACACACACACGGATGTGTGTGGGGGTGACATGGAGGCCACCTAAAGTGGAGCACGGAAAATGAGAGTATACTCTATATACTTCAAAAGTACATGCCGTGTATTTTGTTTTTTTTATTAAAAGGACCAGGGTCACGTCTAATCACCAGAACATGCTTTTTCTAGGTCTCGTTTGGTCGAGAGCTCCCGTATGGCTGTGATCCTTCTCCAAGACCCCGAGCCTCCATCTGATATCTGAATCGAACATTGTTGGTTGCGTTGGAATCACATCGATGAGTTCTCCATTCTACATGATCCTCGTATCATGATTCCTTTTCTTCTTCATGTTATCCTTCATTGGATGGTGTAGACATTTTTGTAGATATTCGGTGTTCTAAGGTGATTCAAGCTTCAAGTTTCACTGATAGTGATATCCTAACATCAAGGTAGGTGGTTTGTGACTTTCTGTTGAAAATCATTGATTTTTATATGAAAATTTGTCCAATACCCATGAACGGGGTATTGCGCGTCTACCGTTTTAGCCCTTTTGTTTTCATGCTTGCTTGAATGCTTGAGTGGATGTTATTGAATGTGAATAAGGTTAACTTCTATGCTTTGGAAGTGTTTTTCTGTGCTTGTTTACCTGTTTTGACCATTGGGTATAGTCTTCCTGTAGGGCTGCTGTTTGCATTCCATGCCTAGTGTTTTAGGATGGGTGACTACTGTTCTGACATACTGATATGTTGTAGACTGCTATCCAAGTAGTTCTTGAGGTTTATTTTTTCCGATGTGTGCTACTTACATGCTTGAATTACATAGGTCTCTGTGAACCTGATGTATAGAACATAGAGAGAAGGAATGTAAGGGCTTCTCCAGAGTGTATTTTCTTATTACGATGCGAGACCACATGGGGAATTGATGTTGAGTGCTTCATCAGAGAGTCTGTGGTTCCTAGATATGGGCTACAGAGGGAATGTGACTTATGTTCTTCCCTATAGCTCCTTTAGTACCATTACGAGACTATAGGGGGAGTTGACGGTGAGGGCTTCCTTAGAGAGTGTATGTTATGATAAACCAGAGGGGTTAGACTGAGTGAACTGCCTAGAGGGTTTCTTGTACCTGTAATGTAGTACCAGAGGGAATAGCATGAGGGAACTTTCTAGAGGGTTACCTTGTGTTTAGATGCTTTCTTACATTTGTTAGGTAGGACCAGAGGGGTTAGGTTGTGGGTACTTCCCTAAGGGTCACTTGGTTGTATTTATCTGTTTTGATTGGCTATTGCATTTTATGTGGTTATTTGAATTCTTTGAAACTTTAGATTGTTTACTGTTGAGTACTTCCTTGTTTACTGCCTTTCGTACTTTACCGGCCACATATTTACTGACTTTAGGCACATAACTCATGGTGGTTGCCTATTGAGATTTAGTCTCACACCCTGTTTGGGCCATGCTTTTGGGGAAAATAGATTATATTATAGCAGGTATAGACAAGGGAAAGTTCCCTTCTACATAAGGTACTTGATTTTTGTGGAGCTGGAGAGCATGGGTCCAAGCTATGTCTTGCGATGCAGAGGAGTTGTTTACTGGCTTTCTTTTGTAATTTGGTTTAGTACTATTTTATTCCAGCATTTTGATTTGTTTGGATATTTTCCTAGAATATGTATCATGAATAATTCATATATATATATATATATATATATCTGTGTGTGTGTGTGTGTATGCGTGTGTGTGTGTGTGTGTGCTCCAGTTTATTATTACCAGTCTTTCGCTGTTTACTTTTGTATATTTTTTCTCTATTTCTTCTACTGCAATTGTTTTCTTCAACTGTGTTACTCTGCCAATGATGTCATAGTTTCCCCACTATAACACCCAAGGCCCTCACTTCTAGTCAGCAGCCTCTGGAATTTGGGGAAATGCGCTTGAGGCCATGTGACTAACCGGTTGTTGGGTGCCTCTGGGTGGCTTCCGGAACTGGGATGTTACAGAAAACATATTTTTGTGAATTAAAATAGTTTTATAGAAAATTATTCCCTTTATTTTCAAATGGATATTATGTTTTTCTTTAATTAATTGGACACCAAGTAATTATTTATAAAAATATTTTTAAACCATATAATTTCCTATTTTATCTAATTATATCCATACCCACCATTACAACAGTTAAGAGATAACTATCATGTTAAATAATAATAATTTAATTTTATGTCACATTTCTTTTAAGCTCAATTTTACATGTAATGATGACTAAGATCTATGTTTCAAGTATTAAAATATTAAATTAGGGTTGTATGTAATGAAATATAAATTATGTGTTGTGTGAAACACAATATAAACTTATTGTTTCGTGTAACACAAGCTAAACATGGTGTCCTATATAACATGAAATATAAAAAATAATAATTTATTTGGAAAAAAATATTTCACCAAATTTAAGGGTTTTAAAAAATTGAATATTGTAAAATGGATTATTTTTTTTAATTGTAATAATTAATGTTATTAAATTTGGTCAACTTATTTTTTTTCATAGAGAATAATCGAAATATAAAAAAATATGTTCCACCGTTATGGTTAAAAGTGGTTTACCTGGTTTGAAACTAAGATATATGATTTTAAATTCCCCATAAACTTGTATAAGACTCATTTTTTTGTTTGATTTAGAACATAAAATTTTTATATTCAAATATTTTAAAATTTTAAGCTACTATCACAAGAATAGTACTTTATATTATAAAACTCACTCAAGTAATTTTATGTGTGTCATTTCCCTCACTTATAAAAGAGAACCACATATTCTCTATTGTCAATGCATATTCAAAAATGTTTCTCAAACTTCACATGCCGAAATAGCTTAAAAAAGTCCTCCCTATAACCTATAGGCTCTGGTATCTTTAAAGGACAATCCTAGAAGGCTTAAGTTATAATCTAAACATGGTTTTCGCAAGAAGTGGTATGAATTTTAATCGAGTGTTTTTGTTTTATTTTCTCATATAACTACTTCAAATATTCTATAATAATACACATATAATAATATAGGTATATTATATTTAATTAAATGTTATAATTCTTGTACAAAAACACATATTCATCTTATTTTTATCCTATGAAAATTGAAAGCATCACTTGTGCGTTTTTATAACTTACCATCTTCACATAGCTGATCAAAATAATGGAACTAATGAATATATTTTATATTTATTGAGTAATTATGATTCTATAAATTAAATATAGCATCTACTTTATTACCCTTTCACCCTTTAAAAACTGATAACAACGCTCATGCATACGTGTTGACTACCACCTCCACAAAGTGATGTGATTTATTTTTCGTTCCCTATTTTAATGGATGATTATATATATTTTTGTAATGAATATTTACATTTTTTTATCATTTTTTAAATTACTGAGATAATGGAACCATGAAGAAGATGTGGGAACCAAAACTACATAATTGAAATTTACCTGAAAAATGAAATAGTTCACAATTAGAAATGATGATTTTAATAAAAGATTATTAATAAATATTTAATTGTTATAAATAGATCATATATAATATTTTACGTATGTATATGTTTATTTTTATATAATAATAATAAAATTAAATTTGTTATACATGAGGTTAAAAAAACATACGAATAAAGTAATACTTGAGGTAAGTGTTTATTTCACAATCCCATCCTTATTTAAGACTTTTTATGATCAGGATTATATAAGGGGAATTATATGATATTTCCATCTTAATACCCATAAATGATATTCTCCTTTTGTTATTTGTTATTTTATCAATTATTATTCCCATTTTTATATTCTTTTTCACTTAAAAATACCAAAAGAATGTTTTTAAGTAAAATAGTCTTCATTTTCTATTTTAACTAAAACATTTTAATCCATGTCCACATTTTATTATAAATGTTGTTAAAAATGTTTTTAAAACACTATAATGGATGATTAAATTATTTTTTACCCATTCGTGGTTTTTTTATAAAATGTTTTAAAAGGATCATTGTTGTTGTTTTCTGAATGAGGCACTTGTTTCAAATGGTTTGAATGAAATCATCATTTTAATGTTAACAACATAATAGACAATTCCTTACATCATGTATAAACCTTTATTTAAAGATTATTTTACAAATTTACATGGTTTTTCCAATGTAAATGTTTTAATAACATTTTATAAATTTTTAGATTTTAAATTTTTGATTACAAAAAGAAAAGTGTATTTTCCTCAATAAATATTCTAGTGATCTCTGAAAAATATTTTCAACTATTTGAAAATTATTTGATGAATATTATTATTTATTAAGGATATAATATAATTAAACCATTTAATATATTTGTTTACATGTATTATGATCATTTTTACAGGAGGAGGTATTGACATTCAATGTGACAGTTCTTTCAATATGGATAGTTCTTGAATATTTGAGAATGTAAATTAAGTCATATTTTTTATTAATCTGATGAATTCATTGGAATAATTATTTAAAAGATAGGGATTAGAATTACATATCCCCTCAATGAATAAATAGGTCTCACTAAATAAAACCGGTTGGTTATTTATCCAAATACATACCCATTTATATAAGATGTCTTGGAACGAGGTATTGACAGTGATTTTAAGATGCACTATATTTTTTATTACATCATTATAAAATATATTAATGATTCCCATGTGATTATTAAAGCTGTTATTATATATATGGATATGTTTGATTCTCATGTGTTTATTTACATGACATTATTTTACAATCATTTTATTAGATTTATACTATTTATGACTTATCTGTTCAATGATAGATTCTTATTTACACACTCCCTTAATAAGAAATTGATCTCATCCTTTTATGTACATTACTTTATCTTGGATACTAGGTAGTGTATTATGATAGATTGGAAAGGATATTATTTTTAGAATACTATTTTTATTGAATAAAATACTATATTGTAGTTTATGGTATCAATTGTAATGTGAGGCCTAAGCATATATCTTGCATTCAAATTATGCTAAAATATCTGATCCATCATTATGTTATTGCATGTATCTAGTGAAAATTTAATAAATTAATATTTTATTATGTTCTATTAGGGGTGCGGTTTTTATAAATGGAATTAGAGAAAGTTTACTACAAATCTTGGGAATTAAATTTATGAAAACATATATTTTTGAACATAACCCTTTAATTTACTTTGAGGATATGTATAATTATTAGACAATATTGTTAAGGTTTTTTAATATGGATATTATATGGTTTTCCATAAATACATCCTTCTTTAGATAATACAAGTGAATGTGATTTTTGCACAAATTAATCTGGGAGTAATAACCCTAAAAATACATGGTCAATTATATCTCATCCATCATTATAGTTCATGGTTAATGGGACCTTACTATTAATCAATATTAACACTAACTTGGGATATGATTTTTTAATTCACATTTTCCTTAAAAACATTTATGAATTATTTCGAAATATTTTATGACTTTACAATATTCCCAATGAAACCAAACTCATGATTATGAAACAATCTATGTCAAAACTATCAATTTCTCTTAAATGTTTCACCTATTTTAGTATTGTACATTATGATTTATAATATTATTATATAATTATGTCTGTTTTGTTATTTCTAAATGACTCTAAGAAGGAGGAATGGAAATCCTATCAATGCATGTAATCAATGTAGTGATTTCCTACTTAGTCATGTCATTAAAGTTGTAGCTAGAAATGGAGCTAGAACTGAAAAAACTAAAACTATTTTCATGTATCAAAGTCAGTTTATGATATATATTCTAACCCATATTTACTATCATAAAGATCAACAATGTGGTTTAAAAATTTTAGGACATTTCATCCAAAAACATCTCCTATCATCAAATAAAACAAAAAATCCATTAGTATCCAATAAAAGTATACGCTGCTTATAAAATATATGTCTCAATTTTTGAATTAATGAAAATTAGATAGTTTTCATGATATTTTATCATATCATGGGGGATGAGAATAAATAGTGGTCATTGATTCAAAAAACTAAGGATGTGGGGAAAATAAAGAGTATGAGGTAGAAGGATATTAAGGTACTTTTCTTGGGAAAACAATTTCCCCATGAACAATGATTAGATATAGGGAGATAATTATTAAGTATATGAAACAATAAGAGGAATTTTTTTTGTATGAATCCAACATTACAAGGTTATCATACATACCAAATACTATGTATGTAATCTAAAGAGTAATATTTATCATTTATTTATTTGGATAAATTATATTTTTTAAGGGGAAATAGTTTCCCAAACATTTTCATCATATGATGATATAGTACGATGTTATATCAAGTCACAAAAATAATTATCCATGAATATTGTATTAGAAGCTAAATAAGAGAAGAAAAATATGACTGAGCACCACATGAATCAAAAATTAGATATGGATAAGAAGATAAAGTTGAAATTTTTATTACATGATACTTATGGAAGGACACAATTCTCATACATTCTTTTTGGGAAAATGAGTTTTCATCAGGTTTAGAGAGAAATGCCACCATGATCACAAATGAAATTTAAAGGGAGAATAAATCAATGAAAATTTCTATAAATGTAAGAATATGGAGCGCTATTCCAAGAAATTCCCAAAAATTCAAGGGATATTTTTATATAAGTGTCCAAGGAGAGAATGATAATCTTGTGAAATTAAATCTATAGAAGTTAATGTTCCTTGAAATGTGGAAAATGTTACTTTGATCACAACATAAAATTTATTTAATTATTTATAAAACTATGGATCCTCACATTCATTTATATCTTTAATTTTTTCCAAGAAATTTAAATTATTTTCTAGAACACAATGAAGAAAGTTATCAATATATATTACTATAAGAAATATTATTACAATAATTATATGCTATTCAATCCCCATTATAATTTGTAGAAATACATGATTCAAAAATATTATTATCATACCAACAATATAATTTTATATAATCCTCGGCATGGATTGAATTTCAAATAATAATGTATAAATTCATTTATAAGGGAATAATATTTTTATTTTTGATAAATATGTAGAATTGCCTATCTTTATAATTATTATTTTATAATCTGTATCATGCTTGGATACACCCTTAGTAGTTATCTTTAATGAAATTCTAGGAGAAGAAGAGATCACACATTAAAATCTAAACCTAAGATAATATATGTTATTATTATGAAATATTAGACTAAATTTTTTACTCAAGAACTACCCATGTATCCACCTAACTGGGAGGTTTAGTTTCCTATTAACCTTATACATAATGTGAAACATATACCTAAGGATTTTTAAAGAATGTAGATAGTGGATCTAGTGGAGCTAAATAAAAAATAGCAAGAGTTTTGTGATAGGTGACTCATATTCTCAATTGTTTCACATCATGGAGCACATATTCTATTTGTGAAAAATAAGGATGAAAATATGGGGTTATGTGTTAATTATAAGGAAAACAATGAAATTAATATAAATAAAAAGTATGACCCACCTAATATTGATGACCTGTTTGATCTACTTCAAGGATGAAAATATTTTCCAAATATTGATGTTCATTTTGGTTTTCATAAATTGTGAATAAGGAATGACGGTATTAGAAAGAAAACATTTCACATGAGGTATGGACGTTATTATTTTATAGTAATTACATTTGCATTTAAAAATACACCTTATATTTTTTTAGATCTGATGAATAAAATGTTCAATGAAGGTCTTGATGATTTAATTGTGGTATTTATTGATTATACTTGGTATAATAGAAATCTTATAAAGAGCATAAGAGTTATTTATGAATCATTCATTATAATACTAGAAAAAAGTATTTATATGAAAAATTTAGAAAGTGTGAATTTTAGAATTAGGTAGTTCATTTTAATGTACATATTCTCTCTAAGGAGGGAATATGAAATGATCCATAAAAGAAAACTACAGTCAAATAATGGTCTACACTAAGGTGATTTGATTAATATTTTTCCTAATTTGAAACCCTGTTAACCAATTTCACAATTAAATGGGTTAAGTCCCAACGGGAAAGGGAATGTAATGAATTTTTTAATGAATAAAATTGAGTTTGATCAATGCATTAATGTTGAAATTACCATTATTTGGTGATGGATTTCATATATACATTGAAACATCAACGTAAAAGTTTACATGTGTTCTAATTTAAAATTATAAATTTTTTTCTTATGCATTAGTTCAATTAAAGAACCATGAATATAACTATCCAACCCATGAAATTTAGTTGGAATCATTATTTTTATCCCTAAAGATATGGTGAAATTAAATTCATGGAGTTAAATGTGAGATATATATGGATCACAAGATCATTAAATACATATTTTCATAGAAATTGGATGACATGAGGAAAAATATATTGCTATAACTACTCAAGGATTATGATTTAACAATACATTTCCACCATGAAAAGGATAATATGGTACATGATCGAATGAGTAAGAAAGATAATTGTGTTCCAAATAAGATGAGGATTTCCAATAATTATTTATTTGTAGAATTTATAAATATATATTTAGGAATTTTTATGGAATGAGAATCATCAATCATATTCTGAAGGATTTACAAAATAACCTTATTAGAAAAAAATGTTCTCATATTGATAATAAGATTTTATAAATTCAAATTTTATTTTATGATGATAGAAAATAGAATTTTTTTTAGTAAGATGGTATGCTGAAATTTTTAATGATTTTATGTGTTCCATCCATACCCTATCAGAAGAGAGAATCGATATATGAAGCCCATAGTTCAAATTTCTCTACACACCTTGGAAGAAACTAAATATATCTAGATTTTAATGAAAATTTTTATGAGATAATATGAAATATGAGATTATATAATATATTCCAAGATGATTGGTTTTTAAGTATGCAGAGGTTGAGATTAAACATAAAAAAGAGTAATAAAACCTCTACCTATTCTTATGTTGAAATGGGATAATATTAATATTAAAATTTTCACTTCATTTCCAAAGACTTCTAGAATGAATATTTATATATGGGTTATTGTTGATAACCTTAAAAAGTTTTTAGATTTAGTATCTATTGGGGAAAATATAACTATTTATATCCTTACAAATATATATGTTAATAAAGTTTTAAGACATCATGTTACACCTATTTTGATTATATTTGATAACAATAAGATGTTTATATCAATATCTAAGAAGTGTATTTAGATGGATCTTAACACAAAGATATTTGTTATCATTTTATATCATCCTCAAACTATTGGGTATTTTGAATTTACTATTTATAAATTAGAACACATTTTGAGATCATGATGGATTGACTTTAAAGTTACGTGATATTAGTATTTACCTCTGGTAGAATTCCTATATAATAATAACTTACATTAAAGTATTCAAATGGAACCATTTTAATGGATGTATAGTAAGTGGTTTTGTACTCCAAGTTGTTGAGAAAATGTTTTTGTAAGTAATCATGTATATCCATATCTCATGGAAGTAACAAAAACAAAATTTTAGAATATTCAGTATCATATCAGGGTTGCTCAAATTAGAAAAAGGAGTAATGTGAATAACCAAAGGAATGATCTAAAAGTTAATGTAGGGATTCATGTTTTCATGAATGTATCTCTGTAGAAGTTTATAATAAGGTTTTCAAAGAAATGGAATCTAATTACAAGGTACATCAAGACTTTTGAAACTCTTGAATGAATTGGAGCTGTAGGTTACTGTTTTAAAATTCCATCAAGTCTATAAAAAGTACATGCTGTATGATATATCTCATTTTTAAGGAAGTTTGTGCTATATCCAGCACTTTTGATTACCATGATGAAATATAATTGGAACATTAATTATTTTACTATGAGTTTCCTATTCATATTCAAGATACTATATAATAAGTACTAAAGAATCAGATAACTCGATTGGTAAATATACTTCGAAGAAATCATAAGCGAAAAGAAGGGACATATGAACTTGAATAATTTGTGGTAAAGAAATATCTATATTTTTTCATGAGGATCCTTTTTCGATGTTCTAAGGATAAAAATATCAATTCATGTGATAATATAACACACAATATTCAATTATAAAAACCTTTTGTTGCTAGAGAAAAATATAGCACAATACACAGAGTTTCATTCAATAATGGGATTAAAACATAAATTCTAAAAATTTATGAATTTTATTTTATTAAATGAATTTTATTTTTCAATTTATTATTTAAAATATT
The DNA here is from genome assembly GCA_963277665.1 of Viscum album. Taxonomy (NCBI): domain Eukaryota; kingdom Viridiplantae; phylum Streptophyta; class Magnoliopsida; order Santalales; family Viscaceae; genus Viscum; species Viscum album. Next base: position 714,210,997 of record OY728128.1, on the reverse strand, counting down.
ATCTTAGGGTGAATTTATGATATTTTTCATAAATAGTAATTTTTGTTGAATAGTGAAAAATATTGATTTTACAAAAAATCAAATTTTATGAAATTATAAGGATATAAGAAAAAATAAAAAGATCTATAAAACTTTTTTAATGAATAAATAAATTTTAAATATTTAATTTAATGAATATAAAAAATTAAATTTTTAACTTAGTAATATATGCTTAATATTTTAGAAATCTAAGTAATGTATTTGTGTAAATAAAACTAGTTTTTCATTATTTTCCCATAATAAATTATTAAATTGGTTATTTTTTATTTATTTTTGGTTTCAAATAAAAATATATCTCCTTTTTTTTAAATAAAAAAAAATTAATTTCTTTGTGATCAAAATTATACTTTATTCTTCTTTAAAATCCTTTTTATGCTTAAAGGAAAAATTTTTGAAAAGTAGTTTTTATTGCATTGTGCGCACTTATATTAAAATTAATTTCTTTAAATTTTATAAATTTAATACTATAAATGTATTTAAAATTTGGAATCATAATAATTAAAATTTCATATTAAGGTGAACTTAATTCTTGGTCATAATGAGATGCAAAACTAGTAAAAATTTACTACCATGGTTAGAGTTAAACCTGTTTATTGCAAGCTTAAACTAAGAGAAAAAGGTATAATTTACCATTAAACTGGTGTAATCCTTAGGTATTGATTTTATTTTTACCCTAAAAATATATTATTAAGTGTTATTATAAATGAGTTCCACTTTGACATGAAAAATTCTTTATATTATAAAAATATTTTATATAATACCAAATTTTCTCTTTCCCTCACTTATAAAAGTAATCTCTTATTAACAGATATTGAACCACTTATATTAAAAAATTACTACATAAATAAATTTAAAACCATCATTCCCATGAATTAGGGGATCCTATATCATCAAATTACCAATGTATAAGTCATAATGTGCAATTCAAAGGTTGTTTTCTGAAGAAGAGGTACAACTTTTAACCGAGTGTTTCCCTTTTATGCCCACTTATACCTCTTTATAATAATATATACCCATGATATTATAATAAATTAAGTATATTTGATAAATATTAATTTTATTATTCTATATAAATAACTGATATTCATCACCTTTTTATCTTACAGAAAGAAAAGACAATGCTCGTGTGCCTATATGACTTACCATCTCCACATAGCGGGGTAATGTTTTTTCAACCCAAATTTACATTGATGGTCATAATTATAGAAATAAAGAATATATATAATATTTATAAAATTATTATAATTTTTTAATTTTTTTATATAATCTACTTACTTACCATTTCACCCATTTAAAAATGATAACATTTCTTGTGCGTACATGTGAACTTCCACCTCCATGAAGTGATGTGTTTCATTTTCTGAACACTTTTCAAAGATAATTATATCTAATAAAAAAATGATGATTTATTATTTTTCTATCATGATTAATATTTGATATATGATGTTACCAGAAAAAATATTTTAAGGACCAAAACTACAGAATTAAAAACTTACTTGAAGAAAGAAATACTTATCACTCAAAAACAGTGATTTTAGTAAATTAATAGTAATAAATAGGTATTGAAATTTTATAAATGGATAATATATTATAATATAATATTTATATTATTATAGTGTATAAATAATATAAATTTTAATTTATTATAAAGAAGTCTAAAATCACTTATGAAGAAAGTCAGAAATGAGGTAAGGGTTTATTTCACAATATAACCCTTATTTAGGATTATTTATGTTTATATTCATATTAAGGATATTATATTTATATTAAACTCCAAAAAATTTATTATAATATTATTATTTATAGTACTTTCTAGTATTAGGCCTATTTTTACCTTCTTTTCACCAAAACTTTCAAAATAATGTTTTAAGGAAAACTAACATTATTTTTCTTACAGTCAGCAGTATTTTTCTTCCATGTCCATACTTTCATTAAAAGGATTAAAATAATGTGTTTAATATTACTAAATGATCAATTAAATTAATTTTTAACCATGTTTTATTTTTTATAAAATGATTTAGAAGGAATATTCTTGTTGTTTTCCAAATGAGGTACTTTTTATCAAGAGTTTAAATTGAAACATTATCTTAATGTAAAACACATAAATGAATTTTCCATCCATCATGACTAATATTTTATTTGAAGAATAATATATATTTTTCCTTGGTTCTTTCCCAATAATTTTTTTATAATATTATATATATATATATATATATTTTAAATAATATATTTCAAAATGAAAAGGGTATTTTACCTAGAAAATATTCTAAGGTTATATGAAAAGTAATTCCATCCATGTAAACATATTTTGATTAATAATACACTTTATGGAGCATATAATCTAATTATTTCATCCAATATATTTATATAGAAGGATTTTGGTCATTTTGAGTGGGGAAATAACTAACATTCCATGTGGCAGTTCTTCAAATACTTAGAGTTATTGATTATGAAGAAATATAAATTAAATTGTAATTTCATTCATATGATGAATTAATTGGACTTAATAAGTGATGGGTGGGGCCCATAATTACATATCCCCTTGATGAATTAGTGATCTCATAATTTTTTTTTGGGTATTTGGATAGGGTGTTATCCATTTATATATGATGTCCTGGAATGTGGGGTCGATTGTAAGTTCATGTTTTTCGACATTATGAACACAATCATTACGAAATCAGTTATTGATGTCCAGGTGATTATTCATATAGTTATGTTATCTATGGAAAAGTTTCAGAATCACGTTATTATTTATATATTATTATTTGATAATAATTTAATTCATTCAATATTTTTCATTCCATATGTATTCTATGATAGATTCAACTATTTAGATTCCCATAACTATCATATGAGTGCACACATTTGTTTTGTTTCCTTTCCCAAGGATGCCAGGACATGCATTTTTATTTATATAAAAGTGTATTTTAGAGATAATAATAGTGTTATAAATGAAAATAATATGTTGTACTTAATGTTTTAAAATATAATGTGAGATTCAATAAGGTATCTAACCTTCCAAGACCACTGACAATTCAATCCCGTAATATACGATCAAATCTATCTCATGAAAATGTAATAATATAACCATCATATCAGGGATAATGGGGTAAGGGATGTTATAAAACCATAAATTCAACCAAATATGTGTTTTAAGAGAAAAATAAATCTTTTAATAATATTATGTTGAATTTGGAACCCCATGTACACTTTTTGGATTATATTTTATATATTATTCTAATATAAAATCTGTTTCGGTTCATTTAAATTAATTAAATATTAAAAATTACTAATTCTATTTTTAATTGTTTTTTAATTTTTTAAAATAGTATTTATTTATCCATAAATCACTATATTTAATGGAGATCAATTATATACTTACTTCAGAAATAAATTCATTTTTATACTTAAAAAGACATTTGTTCTAAATACGATTTTCTTGAGGGATTATATTAAAAAAATCATCAACATTCATAAATTTAATCATATAAACAATATTTAATATTTGGAATCTGAATAATCAAAATTAAGTAACAATTTTAACTTAATTTTTATCCATGATGAATAGTTACCATGGTAAAAATCGAATCACCATAGTAAGTATTAAAATGGTTAATTACAGGGTTTAAATAAGAGCAAATGCTTAAAATATATTTAATAATTGAATAATAATATTTTTTTGAGTATATTTTGACTTTAACTTATCTTATATTTAAAAATTTATCCAATTCAATTTAATATTCCAATGGAAATTACAATATTTTTAATATGTAAGTGTTTTTATAAGAGTGTCACTCCCCTCAATTATAAAAAGGAACATAATTTTATCACTTATACACACCATTTTTAAGACCTTAAATCAACCAATATATAATAAATTCACTTAAAATTTCTCCTCCTCATGCATTAGAGGTTCGAGTATCTCCAACAGACCACTCATATAATTTTTAAGGTGTAATCTTAAAGAAGATATCTAAAGATGAGGTATAGGTCGTAACTGAATTTTTCAGGTTTATTTCTTCTTCTACCTTCTTAAGATATATTATAAACATAATAATATAATAAAATCATTATATTTACTATAATTAAATTTTATTGTGCTTATAGAACAACTATTTTTGACCAACCTTCCATCCAATGGAAAACGAAAATGACAGTGGTGCACGTTGGAGGAATACTACCTACATGATGCATTGTGTTTTGTTTATCATTTCCAAAACTCATTAACGGTAGTAGAAGTTGATTTAATAAATATATATGATATTTAAAATTTAATAATAATTTATGGAAGATAAATTATTATCTCTTTTTCTTTCATTCAAATCATTGAAAGATGAAAGTTTCAATGATGCATTTGTGAATACATCACCTTCACGATGTGATGTAATTAATTTTTATCACTTACATTGATTATTTCAAAATTGTTTATAAAAACTATATAAGATATTTTTAACATTATTCTTATTCATAAACCAAGAATAAGGTGATGTTACTATAGCCATCAAATCAAAACATGCATGGAAACCAGAATAGTGAACACCCAAACAATGATTTTAATTTAGATTTGTTAATAAACAAGTAATTTAAAATTATAATGAAATAATATATTGTAAGATAATTATGAAAGTTTTTCTATTATATATTTATTATAAATTTAAATTTATTAAACAAAAGGTTTCAATGTGTATGATACAATACATGAATTGAGGTTAGGGTTTTCTTATCTCAATTTTCACTCATTGAGAAATATTATATATTCACCACATTATTTCATTTATGTCATGTATATATTAAAAATGAATTTATTTTATGATTAGTTTTATATATACTATGTTTATTTAATAATATATCTATATATTTTTTTATTTCATTGGGTTTTGATGTAAGGATTACTAATACTATAGGTTTTTAAGATATGATATCACTTTTTATAAAGATTATTTGTAGGAAGTGTTTTTTTATATATCCTAAAACACATATTTTTTTTCATATATCGTTATATTTTATGTTTTAAAGTATTATTTCAATTTACCCCCTATTTAGTAGTCAGAAACCCCTAAAAAATAAAATTTGACCTTACATATCATTTTTTCCGATAATTTCTTTCCAATATACATGTTCTTTATATTTTTTAAAGATTTCAACTATTCAATTTTTTTAATCAAGGTACTTTTTACAAAATTTTACTTCCACCACAAATTATTAAGAGGAATCTTTTCAAAAAAATATATACGACTAACTTTTAATTTTTTACAAATGTGAAAAATGATTTTCTTAACATTTATGTATTGAGCGCAATTTCCCACAATCATGAAAATTATTTTTTAATAATATTCCTTAACATGTTTATATGTTTTAAAAATAAAATCATATTCCAATTATTTTGGGATTTTTTAGTTTTTAAATTTTATTAAAAGAATTGGATTTTTCCATTATTTTTCAAATAATATCTCTAATGGATTTATAAAATTATGTTCCATCTATCTAAACATAATTTTTTGATTGATATATTTCAATAAGAATATGGTATTATGGTTACTTACACTTCATTTATCGTGATTTTTTTATGATGATGATGTTTTAAAGATTTCACAAGGAACCTATTTCTTTCACATTAGTTAACTAAACTATGATGGAATAATGAATAATGTTATGTTCATGTTCTATATATAGGAATTGATTATTATTATTATTTGATAAGTGAGTCCATTATATCCCTCCAATAAATTGGGTAATGATTTATATATTATGATTTCAATGGGTATATGAGAGGATACCCAATCCCAAGAGGGTAGATGATCTATTATCCCATGTTCAGGAGTGTACCCAGGTGGATATCCCAAGCCCAAGAAGTTACACTAGTGGTTATCTGAAGCCTATTATGTGTGATGGTCTTGGTAGGTATCCTTGAAGTTGTATTTTCATTCTTAAATATACACTAAAAAATTATTTATTATGGTTATTATATTTTCTCATGAATCATGATTGATTATTGATGATGACACACTATTTTGAATCATGTCATTTGTTATGAAAAAGATCTATTTTTTGACCCACATTTTATGGTTTACTTATTATTGGTTATAGTTTTAAAGGTTACGATCATGTTCTATTTCAATAATCTAATCTTACTCTAACTTATGTTCATCAATTGATATCTCCCATTTTTACCTTTAATAAGCATCTGATTTGACCCTTTCTTATATTTTCATTTCCAATAATTACGAGGAATTATTTTAAGTAAGAAATTTCTAAGAAGGGTACTATGTGTGAAGAATTTTGTGATACGTGATAAAGACATTTCATTAAATAAGTTGATTATATATCAAGTCTCTAAAGATAATAAACCATTATAGTTATTTGGAATTTATTTTTATGAGTTGTCTTAAAGATTCATATAAAATGATTTAATATTTATGTAAGTGATTATTGGGTCATAGTGGGTGTGTAAATAGAGACTGTCACAATTGAGATATTATATCCTGTGGTTGAAGCATGATTCAAGGGAATCTAACCATCATATATAGAATGAGTGAAATGAGTTCCTTGCATAGATGTAAATAAAAAATACCCTACTTCTAATTACATGACTTTAATATCTATGGTTAATTACCAAACAACATTATTTATTGTGTTATATTGTAAGGATTATAGATTTGAAATCATATAATGGTAAGTATGTATGTATTTTGATATGTTATTGACATGCAAACTAGTCTTGGAGATTTCCTTTTCAATTGATATTCAAAATTAGTTTACTACATCAAGTGTGTTGAGAAAAATATTTTCTTTCGACACTTCTTAACATTATATTTGGAAATAACAAACAAAATTTCTTATTAAATTTACTAAATCCTATTCATAAATGGTTTTAGGAATTGTTTTGTAGAAAAATAATTATTTTGGATGTAGAAATATATGTGTATCTGAATGACTCTTTTTGTAATCAGACACATGTCTATCAGATGGGGGATTGCAATCTTCATTAGATGAATATTTATAATATTCCATAAGAATTATTATAAATAAATCCATAAGATAGAGTTATAACTCAACCATCACACAAAATTCATCACATGTATGTATACATACTTTCTATATAAACATTTATTTAATCCATCGGCCATCAATACATCATTTCACCAGATAGTCAATTATTATTCTATCATACAGAATCCTAAGTCACTATTGTGGTGAATAAACATGAAAATCATCGAGGAGAAACTATGAAGAACTATTATACGGAATGAAGTGTTTTTACTAAGATTATGTAACAAAATCCAATTTATTTGGAATATAAATGTTTCAAGTTTCCTTTTTATTGAAGAAACATTGGATGAGAACAATGTTTTTTCATCACATATGATCTTAGAGTAACTGTGAATATTTTTTTTAATATCCTATTACTTTGAGTGATCACTCTATTTTAATTCCACATAGAGTCATTACTTAAGGCATATACCTTTGTTGGATATTTGTAAATGTCTTTAGTCTTAATGTGTTTATAATTTTTTTTTCTGATATGGTGTGATCAAGGGCTTCTAAGGATAATAAGACTAAGTTAGACTGATATTTATGATAAAGGGATACCATGGATGGGGAAATAATTTTTTTTAATCATTTTATAGAGGGATTAATTTGTTAAAGAAGATATATCTTTACAGTATGGTTAAAATCACAGATAAATAATTTCTAAGTTACAGACTTCATTAAGACTAAAGGTTAAATTTTGTATCTTTTTTATAAAACTTTCATAAGTATTTTATACTTCTTTTATAAAGTTTCAAATGATTTTATTTCATAAGTTTCTGTTTTTATTTGAATATATTTATGGAAATTTTTATGTTATAGACATTTACTTAACTAATATTTTATAATGTATCAAAACTACTATAAGTTTGGTTACATTCATTTATCAAAAAAATATCTTCCCGATTAACCTATATAAGGAGGATTAAAAAATTATTAGTTTTAATTTATAAAATATACATCACCACACTATTATAATATTTTTACAAGCTATTATAATCATAAATAGTGATGGTGTGATGAACACATGTAATGGGTAAAAAAATATACAGTCTAACAGTATATATAAAATAATTCAGGCTACTAAAATGGGGAAATATTAGAAGGTTATGATCTTAAAATTATAAATATTGATGGAAGTTATTCACAAAATGAATTTAATATTCAAGAGATAAATTAATATTTTTAATCTTAGTAACTTTATAATACCATCACCAAAAAATATAATAAGTCATTGTTGGGCCTAGAAGTTTTCACCTATGATATTGGTATGAAGTTGCAGTGATACAAGGACTATTTGTCACTACACAAACCACTAGCTACAAGATCAGCTATTAAATCCAATTTTATCAAATATAAGGGTAATTATTCCATTAAATAACCAGATATGGAATTGTAATTAAAACAAAAATCGGAGTTTATAAACTCAAATTATGTTGGTGATGGCTCGAAAAATAAGGAACATGATGAATTTTCATTCCTTCTTTATTTTATAAATTAATGAAATCAACTTTAAATTTTTTGTTAAGAATTCAATCAAGGAATGAGAAAAAACCATGTAACTAAAAATTGAATTCATGATGTAGGATTATACTTAATAATAAAAGGGATTATTGACTTAAGGCCCTGACAAGGATATCAAGAAGTGGATGAAGTCAATACTTGATTTTATTTTTCTAGAATATAATTGAAATTTATTGTCACTAGAATACTATATGTAAGTCCTGGTATTCATTAGCTTTGAAATTTGTGATAAACATCAAATATATCCTTATAATGATAAAAAGGATCCATCCTATTAATATCAGAGATAATCATCCATCTCAAAGATATATTTTTTCTGTTAATGTTTGTTGCTTTTTTTGAATTCCCACAAAACCCATTAAAATTGAATTCATAAATAAAGAAATTGGATTTGAGAGAGGTGAAATGGATAAATATTTTAAATATTTAATTAGTACAGTTTAAAATATATTTTTATGTGAGTTTCTAATCGGATAACTCATAATATTTAATAATAAACCTAAAACAATTCATGAATTACCACCAATTATAGAGTTATTTATGCCTAACTTGCTATCCTGAACTCATAAAAAAATAGGTGAAGAAATCAGTGTGTTATAGATAATTATTTTTATATTTAAAATAAACTAGTTACTAAAAATAAATATTTTTAAATGTTAGATTAAATATTTTATCATTACATTCAATCCATAAGAATATTAAAGGAATCTAAAAACATAGAAATGTGTTAAATGGGCTAAAATCATCATAATATTTTTTTATGCATGAACATGTTGGGATTGATGTTCATTTTATTCAAACATGAGAATACAGAAGACAATATAGAACTAAAAAATATAAAATTATTAATATAAAAAAAACCTAGAATTAACAGGATCCCTAAATATATAACAAGTTAAAGACTGTAATTACATCAAGGTTCTTCCCCCAGGTGATAACAAGGAGTTTAAAAACCATGGAAGGGGATGATGACCTGTATGAACATAAAAGACATCACAATATTTCATATCTGACACTCTAGATCGTCATTATATTATATTAATAGATAATATTTAGTTTAATAGAAATTGGAACAATATATGTCCCAAATACCTCAATGACCTGTGAGTATAGATGTGATGTGTATGATATATTTTTCAACATATTTACATTCCTATTAGATAAATTTACCTAAAAAATATTAACAAAAAAATTCTTTGGAGATGTGGTTTTTCACATTACCTTTCCAATTCCACTAGAATCATCCTAGTTTGAGCATTCAAATATGTATTACAACCTATATAAAACCAGTATGTCCCAGATATCTTGCCCTAAATTTTTTCATTCTGCAGGCCTCCACAAGAATTCATATTGGTAGATTTAGCCATTGGTTGAGAAGAATAAATTTGATCCAAATGACCAAACATTCCTAATGAAAAAAAAAATTCAATCTGGATGAGTATGTATATTTTTATTTCAAGAACACTAAAATAATATAATTCAATGAAAACATCATTTAAAATGATTTCCCCCTTTTAATGTGTTTTTAGTATTGAAAAAATATAAATTGATTGGAAAATGTACAATAATTGGATATTATTCACCATAATCTTTTTAAATCATAATTTTAAGGTATAAAATACTAGATATGCCTATGTATAATCCTAGCCACATATCTAAAACTTTTCATTACTAAGTAAACTAAAATTTAATTTATTCAAGAAAATGATGACAAGATACAAATGTTTATATGTATTAATTCATGAATGAAAACCAGGGAGTTAATATTAATAAATTTGAAATTAATTTATATATATATTATATAAAAACAAAATTCAATGAGATTTATGAGGGTAATTATAGTGAGAAAATTTATGAATCATTTATAACACTATTTCTACATATTTACATGTGTTAAATCCATTTGAATATTATCTTTCTAATCTCGATTTTTTATATTCATGTAATGTAAAAACTTTCTCCTTACCGTTTCTTTTTAACTGATTATATTCTTATATATTTCCAAAAAATTTTGAATCCCACTAACTAATGAATTTATAGAATTCATACATAAACCTCCTAAATTAGTTCTACCACTATTTTATAAATTTTATAACACTCCTATTTAACTGTATATATTTTAATTTTTTAATTTTTATGGTGCACAATAGTCAAATAATAGACACACACAGATACATCAATTCAATATATTTGTATCAATAATTATATAAGAAATGAATGTATAGAAAATCCATTCTTGAAATTGAAAAAATAATTACTAAACATAATTATAACCTTACTTGTTAAGTAAAAACTTAGAATTCATGATTATGGGTGGATTTATATTGATATATAAAGTGATTAAAATTCATATAAGGATACCACAAAAAATTTTGTCAAAATAAAAATTGTTTTATAAATATTCAATCAATTATATCAACAAAAGACTTCCATTTTTATTAAAATAAACCATTAATTATAAAATCTTTCCCACAATTCAAAAAAAAAAGAAAAAAAATAATTTTCATTTTCAATATATGAAATTATAAAATTTAAACATATATTTCAAGTAAGTTCCATGAAAGTAATGATTTTGTGGCATGAATTTTTTTCTTTTTTCCCTTCTTCTATATTTTGTAAAATAAAATCACATGTACATGATGTTTCCCTTATCCATTCCTAAAATTTATATTATTCTCAATTAAAGTTTTTTAAATAATTTGAAATTTAAAAAAAGGTAAGTAGAAGGGATAACATGCTAGGTGGTTCCATCACTAGATTCTTTTTTATAAAGTTCCACTTCTAGATTTTTGGAAAACTACCATAGAAGTGTATAATATACTACCAATTAATGGTAATCCTTCACCCATTTAGATAATTACCAAATTATATTTCACTAAAATAATAATCATGAGTTGTAATATAAGGATTGATCCATTGTAAACGAATATTACACAGGTGGATATTTAGCATGGAATTTTTTGTAAATTCCTTCACAAAAATATGAATATTATTTTGATGAATTATATCATCAGGAATAAATTTTATATTTTCTTTATAGATTAAAAAATTTCATATACATTACATAAAATCTTTTATAAATAATGATGTTTAAATTTATTATGTGACCCTTCTTCAAAAAGATTCATATTACATTATTATAAATGAAATATATTAATTCGTATACCTTCATGAGATAGTGAAATTAATTTTTTATTAAAATCCTATAAGGTGAAATTTTGATTGGGTGGGTTATAAGAAGTAAAATACACACATAGTGAATTATCTAACCATATACTCTAATATTTATTATTTTTTTTCCCTATTTGAATAAAATTTGATTAACATTTCAATTTAAATTTTCACATTTTTTGTTCATTTAGTGATGATATACAATGTATACTTTATAGATAAACATATTCATAAAAGGTATAGTTCTGTTGTTATAATTTAAAAACTGCAAACCCTAATCATCAAGGATATACCATGATGAACCAAACCTACAAAAAATTTGAGAACTCAAAAATTCCTCAATTACTCAAGAGTCATCATTATTTAATGCATTTTCATCCACCAAGACACATAAATGATCAATATACTATAGGTTATACACAAATAGAAATAAATTTATGAAGGTTACCATGTAGTTTAGACCCCATGAATTAAATATTTCACAAAAAATGTGGTTTTGGTGAATTTCATCCATCCTAGATATATTACTATAAGATTGATATCATATACATGGACTTTAAGACTGATGTAAAAAAATATAAAACATCAGATAATAAATTTTAGGGACAAGGACCTTTCAAGTCATGCATTGAGAGCCAATCTTTCCCCCACAATCCAAAGTGTATTGAAATCATAAAACATACATGATCTCATTTTCAAGTATACATCATCTAATAACTTGGTCACTATAAATTTTCCACAACTATGGATCATCCTATATATAAAAGTAGTATTCTTTCTTAATCCACCATTATTTTATATTTCTAAAATCAATTGGGACTATAGTTTCTACAAAATAATTTATAATATCTGAAAAACAAGGGGTGAGGTCCATTGTATAATAAAGGTTCTCTTTAAGGAATATATTTTAAATTTTTATGTGAGAGTTAACACGTGTTTTCAATAATGGGGAAGTAATATTAATGTTATTTGATACTATATTTTCCACTCCTCAATTATCATAAATTTTTAGGTCAAACTCTTTATGAAGAGGAATTAACAATATGAGGTGGGGATAAGTGTTATACTTATTTAGGAGAAACCAAAGGTATTCATGGTAAAAAAAGGAAATTACATTTGACATAAGAATATAGGAAAATTATTTTTAGATGAAAAACAAAATATAAAGAATTTATTTTTCAATGGTTGTGTATTTTTGTAAGGATGATTCTATGGTTCATAATGAATAAAAAATTATATGTGGTAACCTATCAACCTTTTATAATAAAACATCCCTAAAAAATATCTAAAGTAATCACAAATGAAATTTAATGAGAGATCCCACTTTGGTAGTTTTTTGATGGTTTTGGATTTGATACTCATTTTAGTAAATTGATATCATTTATGTAATACTCATCAAACACGACATGAATGTATTTTTACAATAATAGATATTAGAAAATTTCAATTTTGTAAAGTATTTAATGAATTAACTATAAAAACCAACTTGTCCTAAGAAATAAAAGACCTTATATATTCATTCAGGATATAATAATGAAAATAATATTTTTTTGGATTTAATAATTTTATTCCCTATCTACAGATGACATAGAGAAGATCAACCCCCCACTCTACTATAGAATATAATTTCTCATAATTTAATATGAGATATTTTTAAATGAAACGTTGGACGATATAATATAGGGGTTCCCAAAAAATATAAACGGAAGATCCATAAACACTGAAATAATCATTGAAAACTTCCATATAATTCCCTAGATACTCATAGAAAATACAAAGCACATAACATTGAATTGAACTAGGAGAATTATAAAAAATAAATAAAATCATCCAATATAAAAATGGGTTGAATATGTTGGTAATTATAATAATTTATTGACACTTAAAGTACATATGTGTTATTTCATGTAACTAAATGAAATCCTCTAGATTCTATTTTTGATATGTCATAATAAACAATTTTTTATTAATATTTATTTGAATATTATTCTAGTTCTATTTTGTAGATACATACATATTGGATTTAAGATGATATAACCTTATAATATATGAATATTACATAATTTTACATCAATAATAAAAAAATACAATTATTAATCACACCCAATAACTATAACACCCATTTATTTTATAAAGTATATTTTATCAAGTAGATGAAATTTATTCGATAGCTTTCATTACACTCATCATCAAGTTTTAATGAACCATAATATACTATTTATATTATTATTTAAACTTGACTATTATAACCTAGTTTTTAAATATGGAATCACGTATAGGAAAACAAAATTTTTTACATTAATTATAATAGTTTTATATAAGTAAATCATTTTGATAAAATAGTGATTAATTATTAATTAATCATTTATATTCTTCAAAAATTAATTTTTCTTAGAACAATGGATTGTAATGATTAATGTGAAACAAATAATAAAATAAAAATTCCAATTTTATAATCATTATTTAAAAGAAAATTAATTTTTGAAATATACATGTCAAAATTATATTTGAGTGAAATTTTCAAAAAAAAATTACACAGATTAATTTTTTGATGAAAATTTAAAAATATTGATTATTATTTAAAGCTACCTTTTCGTTAAAAACATTTAAACTCACAATTTTATTTTAATACTGTTTTACAAGTAAAATTATTCAAATTATATTAAAATTTTTAATACTTTTGAAAATTATTTAAAAATATTGTTTTAATCAATTTCATGTTGAATTTTTATATTAAAACTTTTAATACGTTTGAAATTTTTTTCTTTCGAAAATAGTATTTTCATCACATATGCAAGTTTATTTTTACATTAATATTTTTCATTTATGTGAATTTAATTTGAAAAAATATATTCCATATTTTGAATCTTAACAATTAATATTATATTGTACATTCATATCATTTTTTTCAAAATGAATAGAAAACATAGTAAATATTAATTTCTCATAATATAATCAGTGGTTAAAATAAAAAGGAAATGGTTAAAATGACCTAAGAACTTTTCCAAATCCCATTTTATGGCTATATTTTTACATTATATCATATAATGTTCCACAATGATTCATATTTATGTATAATCCTAAATTGGTTCCCTAAAGAAGTGGTATATTTCTTAACTATGCATTTTCATTTCATTTTTTCTTCATATGAATTAAAATATTGTTCAACTGTTATGATAAAATAAAAATTGTATCTTTCATTTATTGAGATTTTATTTTCTTAATTTCAGAAAATATATCCATATTCTCTTCAATCAAATGGGAAACAAAACTATCGATCATGTCTACAGTAGACTACCTTCTCACGAACCAATGTAATTTCTTTTCCATCACCACTTCTCATGACAGGATATAATGATGGATTTAAATTTTATATGTGATATAAATAACATAATTATAATTTTGGACTTGTAATATCACATTTCACTTCTTAATTTTCTTTATGTGGGAATATGATAATGCCACTCTTGTGAAGAGTAGACTACTACTTCGTGAAAGTGATACGATTTGTTTTTCACATACGATTTACACGGAAGTTAATTATGATACATTTAATGAGTATATTTTATGTATATGATATCATAAATAATATATAAATTTGATATATTATTCAAATTAGTTCTGTTACATCCTTCGAGAAAATAGAAACAATATCCATGCATACATATGACCAACTATCTCCATGAACAATATAATTCATTTTCCATCTCTAAATTATATTAATTAATCTAAATAAAAATGGATTTATATGATATTTATATAATTTTTGTCATTATTTAGATTATGGAACCATGATCAAAGAAAATGTACTGAAAATACCAAACTAAAACATACATGAAAAATGAAGTAGTTATAACTGAAAACTTGATTATGACAAGGAATTATTAATAAATGTGTAATAAAAGGACATACGTAAATCAAATTTGGTTTGATATATATAATTATGGTTATTTAATATTTTTACAGTTAAAATAAATTTATTATATAGTATTTTTTAATGTTTATGAATTAATTTGAGAAATAAGGAAAGGGAGTTTATCTCACTTTAACTTTTGTGAGACACATGTCTTATTCATCACATGTTTATTTTTTATTGTGTATATATATTTCTGGTGAATGTATTTTATGATAATTTCCATGAAATTATTGGATTAACACATCCATCTAATTCTATTTTATTCATGGAAATTATAATTCAAATGCTACCAAAGTGGAAAATGGGTTATATTACAATATCTTTGTTTATCGAGATTGTTTATGATTAAGATTTATATGATAAAATATTGTAATAAATTGATCAAGAAACTTATGAATTTTCTTATCCTATTTTTATTTATTGAGAATATTGTTTCCTTGATTTATCCTCTCTTTTTAACCCAAGATTATAAAGTAATTATTTTAATAAAAATCAAACTTATTTATCTATTCAGTAAAAAATACTTTTTCATAAAATCTTGTTTTAAGGTGTTAATAATATTTTATAACATTATAAATAGTTAATGATTTAAAAATTCCTTTACAAATTTTAAGTGTAATTGTAAATAAAATTTTTAATTTATATTTTTAATTGTTTTAGATATTAAATAAGTGTTTTCAAAATAGAGAGGATATTTTCCTCAAGAAAGCTTTACTGATCTTTAATTGAATTTATATTCATCATCAGCCAAAATTTTTTTGATGTTGATGTTTTAATGGGTATTTATTTAGTTATAACATCTTTAATATTTCGTTGGATGGTTTATCATTATGATGAAGTGATTTTTTTAAAATTACTTAATTTTTCATGAGGTGTTCTATGATGAATTTATGAGATAATTATGAAACCCATTTCCTCTATATAGGTTATACTATAATGAAATGTTTATGAAACACTTTTATTTTCATGGGTTTTGAATTGATGAATGTTTTATGATATTATGCCACAGATATGTATGATTTTTATAATGTGATAGGTGGGACCTATATCTCCCTCCAATCCATTGGTTAATGTTTTATATATCATGAGATAATGGCAGGAAAGAAGTAGATACGATTCATCCACTATAAGGAAAAGGATGACGTTTTTGATCCCATATAGGAAATAGGTTATCATACTAGATCTGTTATGAAATATGAAACATTCTATGATTCCTGATCCATTATGAAATATAAAACGTGTGATGATTACTTATCCATTATTATTTGATTGTATCGGTTGTTAACATTGACATATGAAATAGATTTTATAATTAGGATGGTGCCATAATTTTTTGACATTAAATTATGGTTCATGATTGAATTATGATGATTTCTCACTCTTATCATTCATGTATTTAAAAATGATAATGTTTTTTTCCATGGTTCATTATTAAGATCCATGATCAATTAGTTGTGAATATTATAAGTTATATTCATAATATTATAACCTTAACCTTATCTTATTCATTCATATGACCATCGATTTATATCTCACATGATTACCCTTGTTGAGCATCTGAGCTCACCATTTATTATTTTTATTTTTACAAAGTTATGTAAAAAGTTTTAAGTAGGGTATGCTTATGAAGTGTGAGGAATGGGAATATATTTATGCTATTTAATAAATATATTTCCTAAAATAATAATATTGTGTACCTAGTATCCAAAGAAACTAAACCTTTTTTATCCTTATTAGGTATTTCTGAAAAGTATTGGATATACTTATAAAGTGGTGTAATATTTATGTATGAAAATCCTAGGTCATTATAGTTTCTATAAAATGAAATTTTTAGTGATACTTTTGAAACCAAAATGGGAAATCTTTAGTGAGAAATATAATGATTATTCTATGTATAGGAAAATATTGATGAATTTTGGTAAAGTATAGATAGAGTTCTTTCTATGAAATTACATCTATATATAGATACTATAAGTGGATATGGATCCAAAATATATGTACCTATGAGTAAAAACTCTGAAAAGGGTGTATTGGGATTTGACTTGATCGACACTAGGTGCACAAAATAGGCCTTAATGGACACCTAGTTTTACACTCCTCGTTTATATATTTTAGAAATTCACAAAGTCTTTACAATCCATCATAATGGATATGGATATATGGTTACCATGAATGCCTTAGGTTAAAAATTAGATGTTATATGTTGAAAATATGATATCATAATATAGAAATCCAATGAATAATTTTTCAAAACTAAAAACATTGATTAACAATTCCTGATGGTCATGATAACCATCATGGTTTTAGAAATCGATTGAAGATGGAACAAAGAAGTTAGGGGGGTTGTATGTAAGTTTAAATATTGAAATACCAAATGTAATCTTAGTTATTTGAATTTTTTTATATGAATAAAAGTCTTAATGATTCCTAATTCATATCATTAATGATTAGATATTTAATTAGTAGTGAAATCCCAACATGGAATAATGATCATATCTCAAGTATATGGTTCTTCCCTGGTCAAAGTTTGTGAGAATTTTTTGGCTAAAAATCTTTTCATTATTCCTCTAATTGATTTTGATATTATCTTTCACATGTATTTTATTTCACTATATAAATTACACATCAATTTTAGAATAAGGGAAGTCATATTTGATATTCCAAACCAACCTATGATTGTATATCAATTTGATGAGAAATATGAAATCCCAATAAAATTTACACCCATTTATGGGACTTAATTCATATTCAAAAGTGGTGTTTATCACTAATGTTTGGACATATACTCAAAACTGATGATATGACTATTATAAATATTGTTATGATGTTTTTTTGGAAGTAAAATCCTTTTATTCCACTGGATTTTGATGTATGAGTTCTAAATAGAACTCATACATGGATTTATGCCTATTTTAGATACTACATATTGAATTTTGTCAATTGAGTCATTGGAATTAAAGAACAAACAATATAAGATTCTTGAAGAGGGATTTATTTGTCAAAATGTGTCACTATATGGTGAAACTGACCATTTTTTAAGAATAAATATGATTAAATGCAACTCTATATTGATTACTGGGAATTGAGTATCATTACAATCAATAAATATTATACTATAGCCCATATTGATGAAATATTTAATCAACTGCATGGAGGTCAATATTTTTTCAATATTGGACTTTCACCTTTATATCTGTAATTTGGGTTCAATAAGGAAAATATACCCATTAAAATGTTCTGAACTAGGTAAGGACACTGTTAAAATATAGTGATGTCATTTGGTATTACTAATTCCCTCGTTATCTTCATGGATTTAATAAATATAATCTTTAGATATTACCTTGATCAGTTTATAGTGGTATTCATGGGATATATTCACACATATTCAAATATCAAAGAAGAGTATAAATATTATTTTATAATTTTGATGAGGACACTAAGGAATGAGACAATTTATGTGAAATTTACAGTGAGTTAATTTTGGCTACAAATTTTTTATTTTTTGGTCATATATTCAAAAGAGAGAGTATATCAGTGCATCTATTATTGATTAATTCTATTAAAACTTTTCTTATAATAACCAAAATAATTGTAATATGAATTTTTCTTAGTTTGTAAGGATATTATTGATGGTTTCATAGAATTTCTTCACAACTATCTAATCCGATCACCAAGTTAACTAAAAAGGGAGATAATTTTATCCTGATGGATGAATGTGAAGAAAATATCAAGGAAATTAAAAATAAGTTTATTAATTGAACCTATGGTCACATTACCTATTAGTGGAGAATGGTTTTTAATATTTTTTGATACATAGAAGAAGGAGTTGGGATGCATCCAAATTTAGACTAATACTGTGATAGATTATGCCTCACAACTATTGAAGGTTCATGATAAAAATTACTCAACTCCTAATTAGGAGTTTTATGTGGTATTTTTTCGATTAAAGGTATGTAAGAACTATCTTTTCAAAGAATTGTGTGTTTTATATACTGACTATGAGATTTTAGATTATATATTCATAAAGAAAGAGATGAATAGGCACTATAGAATATGATTGGATATAATTAGTGATTATGACAACCCAATGAATTACCACCTACTTAAGTGGAGAAGGTGGCCGATGGTTTGAGTTGAAAGAAGCATGCTAGATTAACCATGATAAGGATCACAAAATATATAATTTTTTTTGATTTTCAATGGATTGATCTTGAAATCTTGAAGGGATGGGAGAATTATTATATTTTTAAAATGAGTATCAAATTTTATATTCAAGTGAAGTTTATAGATCCAAATTAGGATGTTATAGATCTATAGAAGATGGTTATAATTTTTTCTATGATTATTCTTGATAATGATTGTATGATAATGTTTAAGAACCATGTATGTATACTATCTATACCATATTTGAAGTAGGAGCTATTAGAATAATCCCATAGTTCTTCATTATATATTTATCCTGGAAATACATTGATGTATAGAGATTTCAAAGATGATTTTTGGCAGGATAGAATGAAGGGAGATATTACAGAGTTTATATATTGGCTCTTGGTATACTAGAATGTTCTCTTTTTGAGAAACGCTTTTAAGGGGATTTATAACCATTGCCCATACCCGAATTGATATGGGAAAACATTACCACGTATTTTATTATTGGAATACTCAAAACATAAAAAGGGAATAATGTCATATAGGATGTAATCGATCACCATAAAGAGTTGTCACACTTCATCAATTTCAGAGAATATTTCTCTACAGATCAGTTCACCAGGATATCCATAAATTTGTAAGGTTGAATGGAGTATCGCATTATATTATTTTAGACAGAGAGGCGAGGTATACCTCAAGGTTATGGTGAGGTCTTAAATAGTATTTAGATGCAATTTTATGTTTTATAAAATATTATTATCCATATATTGATGGTCAATTTAAAAAAAAATTGAAACCCAATAGAACATACTAACATCTTGTTCTATGGATTTTAAAGGTGGTTGGGATCAACAACTTTATCTAGATATGTTTTCTAACCACAATAGCTTTCACCCAATAATTTATATGCTTCCATATGAAGTCCTATATGAAAATATGTGTAAAACTCCAACATATTGGGATGATGTTGGGGAAGGAAATCTATTGGGATATAAACTTTTTTATGAAATGGAAGAGAATGTTAGAACAATCCAAAAATCCATAAGGGTGTCACATAGTCGACATAAATTTTATAATGTTAATCCTTAATGTGATATAGAATTTTATGTTTTTGATATGGTTTTTCTATGCATTCTTCTATAGGATAGGGTAATGGGATTTGTAAACAAGTGAAAACTAAGCATTAAGTACATCAAAACCATTGAAATTATTTATCATGTTGGGAATGTAACTTATCCTTTGATTCTTCCACCAAACCCCTCTCAGATTTACGTTGTGTTCCATGTATCTCTCTTGAGGAAGTACATACCTGATCAATTTTAAGTATAGAAATTATAGTTTAAACCATTAGATAATGATATTTAATAAATTAAAAACTATTGGATATTCCGAATCTTATAGATAATGTTCTATGAAATAAGAACACTAACCTAGTCAATGTTTTGTGGTGAAATTACCAACTAGAGGATGCAATGTGGGAACTGAGGATGTAATGATGCAGACACTTCTATCATAGTTTGTACAAAAGTGAGTAAATTTAATAATTGAAATACATATGAAGGGAAGGGGTGTTAGAATGTGACACTCTGATATTTTATGAATTTATTTTTCAAATAAATTTAGATTCTTCGATAACTTACCTTACACACAACACCGGGTTTTAACGAACTACAACATACTATATATACTATTTTTTAAATATTGTTGTTATAATCTTGACATTAACCATGTTTGTGTGAATAGGAATTATTTTTTAAAAAATATTCATTATGGGTTTATATAAATAAATCATATTTTAAGAAAATGACTTTATTTTAGTAAATCCCTTAAATTCTTAAAAAATACATTTTTCTCAAAATTGTTATTTATTTATTTATTTTGAAAATATAGTTAAAGTGAATTTTATACTTGTATAAATTGAATTTTATATAATATAATATAAATTTAGAATCATAAAATTTAATATTAAATAATATTTTAAACTTCACTTTTTTTAAAATGATTAGTAAACATAGTGAAAATTAATTACCACGGTTAAGGTTAAAATGAGTCTTCTATGGGTCAAACTAATAAGATAATGGTTGAAATGACCTAATAAATTTTCCATATACCATTATCTAGAATAATTTATCCTTTATATCATCTATGGATAGATAATGGGTCATTTTTTATCTGCGTTTCTTATTTGAAACATAGGTTGACCTTTTTCTTTTCATAAAATAAATTTGTGTCCTCTCCCCACTTATAAAAGGTAACTAACTCCCCTCT
Source organism: Viscum album (assembly GCA_963277665.1). Lineage (NCBI taxonomy): Eukaryota > Viridiplantae > Streptophyta > Magnoliopsida > Santalales > Viscaceae > Viscum > Viscum album. Next base: position 714,188,901 of record OY728128.1, on the reverse strand, counting down.
CAACTTCACACTTAGAAATCCTTTTGTTTTTTCCAGGACCTGATAAAATATACTCATTATTACCCACAAAATTACCTAAATCCATAGTTTTACTAGGTATCCCACATAATAATGATTTAGCAATAAATCTATAGAGGATCCCCGAAGAAGAGGTATAATTCATAATTATATGATATCATTTTATTTATTATTCTGACACCATAAAATATTTTTCAAATATGATGATATAATAAAATCAGTATTTTTCATATAATTTTATTTTATTATTTTAATCTAACAACCTATATTCATCCCCTACTTCATCAAATGGGACATGAATCCATCAATCATGTGTATAGGGTACTACCACCTCGTGAATCAAATTTATTCATTTTCCATAACCAACCCTCCCAAAAAGATATAATAATGATTTTTAATTATAAATGTGATATTAATTAAAAAAATATACTTTTTTAATTGTTATATAAAACTTTGTTTTTTTCTTTCAATTCCATGGGAAAACGATAACGTCGCTTGTGTGTATAACAGATTACCATGTCACGAAGTGATGTGATTCGTTTTTCACGTACACATTACATGGAAGATAATAAAGATAAATATAATGAATATATGGGATATATATGAGATCATAATGAGTTCAAAAATTTTATATATTATTTATATTCGTCTCATCCCGTCTTCTGAGAAAATTGAGATTGTATTTATGTGTACATACGACCCACCAACCCCATGAATAATGTAATTTATTTTATGTCACTATATTTTATGTATTACAATAAATATAAATATAATTAATATATATTATATTTACATCATGGTTAAAATTTTCTAGATTATAGAACCATAACCAAATTAAAATGACCAAAAATACCAAACCAAAACATAAATGAAAAACAAAGCAGTTATTTCCCAAAACATGATTTGAACATAGAATTTCTAATAAACAGGCAATAAAAATTTATAAGTAAATCTTATATAGAGTGATATATAAAATTATGTTTCTTTAATATATTTATAATAAACCAATATTTATTATAAATGTGGATCTAAAATTTATGAAGGAATTTGAGACTTAAGATAAGGGATTTTCATCTCACTTTTACTTTTGTGGGACATAATCCATATTCACATCTTGTTTTAGTTTTTTGTGGTGTATATATAACAAGAATGAATGTATTTTAGGATAATTATCATCAAATCATGTAATATACATATCCAAAAAAATTTATTTCTTTCATGGGGCTTACGATATAAAATATTCCAATGTGGTAAAGGTTTTATGTTACTATGTGATTGTTTCTTGATATTTTTTATGATTATGTTTCTGATGAATTGTTTTTGAACTATCACCCATGAAACTCATGAATTTTTATCTGCTTTAAATATTTATGAATAATAAAATTTTTCCTTTCAATTTAATACCTTTATGTACTCAATATACCAAAGGAGTGTTTTAATAAAAAACATCTTCATAAGTCTCTTAAATTAAAAATATTTTTTCTTCCATATCCATGTTTTCTGAAAATTTTATAATGATGGTTTTCACTATTCTAAAATGATTTTTAAATAAATTATTAACCATATTTTAATATTTTAAAAAAATAAGATGATTCTTATTTTTATTCTCTAAGAAACTATCTTTTGAATTTTTACATAAAATATAAAAATAAATATTTATTTTAACATGCACAGCATGAATGGTATTTCACACCATTATGACCGATCAATTATTTATGGCCTCCTTGAAAAGTTTCCAAGGTCATTTTGAAAGATATATTTTTATTTACTATTTGGGTAATTTATAGATTTTTAAGATTTAGTTTCAAAATGGAAACCATATTTTCTTAAAGAATATTTTAATGATATTTAATGGAATTTATATTCATAAAAAATAATAACCATTGGCATTGATTATGTTTTACTAGGGATGTGGTCCAATTTTAATATCCTTATTCACTATCTGGATGGTTTATGTTTATGTTGAAGAGATTTTTATAAATTTTATTCTTTTTCAATGTGTTATGCAATGATGAATTTATGTAATGATTATGAAACCCATTTTTTTCTATGGGTTATGTTATGATTAAATGTTTAAGAAATAATTTTAGTTTATATGGATTATGGTATGATGAATGTTTAATGATCATTTGGAACACATATTTAATATTTTAATTATGTGATGTGTGTTTCTTATATCTTCCTCAAATTTATTGGGTAATATTTTATATCTCATGAGAAAATGGTGGGAAATAATCTGATGTGGTTGATCCACTATGGTAAACATGCCGATGTACTTGATCCAATATGTGAAACAAGTGATGATTCCTAATCCATTAAAAAATAAAAAATAGATGATAATGATTGATTCATTATAAAATTGGAAACATGTTATATGTAACGTCCTGGCTAGGGTGACACTAAACTGGTGACCCTATATGGTTCGTAACATGACCTCAAGGTCGCCTACTCACATTCCAGAGGACTCTAACTTGAATAAGGGGTCTAAAATAGAACTTTGTGGAGACTACATCCTAATATGAGAGTTCACGATATGAATAAAATGACTCAATATCATACACATCAGATTAAGTGGAAATAATAAATAATCTCTAACATGATATATAAAAATTAAATCAAACAAAGCCCCAAATGACCATGTCATACGTACCACCATCCACCCACTAGGTTAGTTACAAAGTATACCAAAATAAAAGAACTTAAAAAATGAATCTATAGCATAGTTGACCGAAACCCATCTGGTAACCTGATAAAACCAAAAAAATCTTACTTAACCAACAATAGTAAACACGTGCCTAATCCCATACCTATTCCTTTAATAAATATGTGAGAGATAATCGGATACCCAAGTGCAATGGTAACCCAAATCAGGTGTGATTAAAACGTAGCAGCCCACCACTTATGGTGTCTAAATAAAATACTAGTTAGTTCAACAGTGCATCCAAGAAAAGTAAAAAGGTAGACAAGGAGGTAAGTAAAACAATGTTCATTATTTAACTATGATCAATTATTGACATTTTTTCTTTGTTCCATAATTCATCAATTTCAATCAAATCACATCAGAAAAAGATGGTTATTTGGGCGATATATCATAGGGGTCCCTAGTTGGAAATATTAGAGCCTCAGTCCAAGGATCCAACTGGGTTCTAGAACGTTATCTCAATCCATACCCACCACTAGTTTATGTTTTGAGAAACCTAGAAAATATATCCTTGAATCCAATCGGGAATCATAACTCTAGGTTCGTCCATCCCAAACTTTTGGTCACAAGTAAAAAAACACAAATCATCTATCAATGAATCCATCCTAGACTTAGAACACCATTTATGACCATCCTAACCTCGATATGGAATTTCACGACCATACCCCTGGGTTTAGGAACATGATTCATTATCCTAAAAAACAATGATTCACTAAGGTTCCTGGAACATCAGTCTGGCCCACCTAAAACCATGGAGTGGAGAATCATACCAACTTCCCAAAACCACGAGACACTAGTTGGAAAACAAAAAGAATCTTTCTATGAATCCAACTAGGATTCATAACGTTACATCCGACCATCCACAACCATTATTATATCAATTAATACCATTTATTTCAACAAATACATATTCTATTTATTTCATTATATAAAACCAAATCCAATGATAAACCATTTCACCTTTTACCCAAATAAAAATTCATTAAATGTTCTTCAAAAATTTTAATAATAAAAACACCCCTTTTAACCATGTCCATTTCCATTTTTAATCACAACATTTTAGAAAGTATTAAAGAACATTAAATCAATAAAAGGATCACATAAAACGAACCCTTTTCACCTTCTATTAATCACTAAAAACAAACACTCTTATTAACACTTCGAATCCACCCATTTAAAACATGGGTCTTCCCCTTTGAAAATACCAAAAAAGGCCTCTAACCATTATTTTCCCTAAAACCCACTAAATTTGTCACTACGACATCTTCAAAAAAATGGTACCACACAACCATTTGAAGTAAACAATTGAAATCAGTTTAATTTTTTTTCTTAAACCACTAGGAGGTCAACACCTCATTTCAAAATAAAAGTCATTTTAAAACATATATTTCCCTCATTGGAAATCCCAACTGACTCAAAATAAAAAACACACCATTTGAAAATTTTAAAAATCCTCATAATATTTCACAAAAATTCAACACCAAAACATTATATTTTTCAAAGGAAACACACCCCTTAGGTGGCCATTGGTTTGGTCTCAAAACATCCATTAGATCCAAAGCATGGATACCTTTTCAACGCTCTTCCAAGCGTTGCTCCAACTCTTCAGCACCCCTCTGATATGGTATCGATCACCATATCCTTAAACTCATAAAATAACTGAAATTAATTAATTATACTAATTCAAATGAATTAAAAAATATAAAAACCAACTTGGAATATTACAAAAAAAACTCACCTGGTGTTTACCTTTTATTGAAGATCCAAGAAACCCCAATGGAAAGTAAACAATGGACACCCAACACCATTCCGAGGATAATTCCTATGAGGATACACCATTTCAATAATTAATTAAAATTAATTATTTCGGAAAAAACATAAAAGAATTTACAATTGTACATACCTTAATAAAATGCCTCACAAGGACATGTTGAATCCATCATGGGGTATCTTCTAACAAATTAAACAAAAAATGCCATGAGAAATGAATGATTCAACCATTATATAGTGTAATATTTGAAAAAACTATACTAGAGAATCCAAAAATTAAAGAGGAAGAAGAAGGTGAAGAGAGGAATCCAATAGAGCAGGATAACTCACCTCGAAAACAAGGAAAATATAATTAAAATGCTCTAAAATAAAAGGAGAGAAAAGTAGGAAGGTTTTTGGGAACCACTTGGTTAGTGCACCTAAAATAGAGGAGAAAGGAGATGGAAAGGATGAAAAAATGAGGGTGGATTTGGTAAAATATCCCATTTTTTATGGAATTTGGGTAACCACATGGTTCAGCTACATAATTTTCCAAACCGTACAACAATAGTGTGGTTGGCTCTATCCAAGGCCACCACTCGCATGGTTTGGCCATACAGTTGGATAAACCGTGAACCAACCATGAAAACTTCTACTATCTATGACCCACAAATTCACACAGTTATTAAACATTTTTTTAAAAAAATTTCTGTGAATTTTGATATCCGTAGTACCTCCTCTTTATATTAATGTGAATTATTTTTTCGAATCAATGAACAACCGGTGCACTATACCTCATAGCCTCCTCATCCTCGCACAATTACTCATTTTTTTCTCACATATATTATCCAATATCATTTTACAACCATATAGCCAAACCATTTTCTTTTTAAATTGAACGAAAAACCTCATGATCATCAATGTTTTATAAGATTTCCCTCAAACCAAGCACCCAAAACTTTGCACCCTTATAAGAACTCAAAAACTCATTAAATTTATTTTGATTCCTATGATACTCATCTGAATTAATAGGATACCTTATGATCAGCATCAATCATTTTGAAACAATAATTTGAGGCATTATAACTCTCAGAATAACATTCCATATCTAAATTAAAGATTAAATCCATTCTATAGTGAAAATTAAAATTCCCTTAGAGATTTGCGATCCATTTGGACATGGGATCTTACAACATCCACACAATAGTATTTCTCATACTCATGAAGCCTCACTAGTCATCAATATTCTCATACTGATCTATGTTAGTCACTAAATTTTAACCAATTTCCTTTTTTATCTTTGGATATCCTAGCACACTACTAAACAACAACCTCCAACTCAGGGCACTCAACTGGTGAAGCCTCCAAACAAACAACCATTACCACCACTAAAACTCCATGATGGTTCTTAGAAGATCGCATCCAATTGAAAAATTGATTTTAATATCACCCAATAATCCAATATGATATGGTTATACCCACCATTATCTTCGTTTTATAAACAAAAACCTTTGATACATAACACCCTAGTCATCCGGAAAACCCAATCGCACCTAAACTCCGACTACCACAAACCTTCTGAATTGTTTCTAAAACGTATAATTAAAATTTTAGAACCATATTCATCTCACACGATCATGATTCCATCACAAACAGAGGAATTCTACATCTACCCAAACACACCTATAGGAGACCACACCCAAACTACTTTCTAGATCCACTTTGTGCCTAAAGATAATGCTCGGCTTGGTCATCCATCACAACTTACCCTCACTATATTTCTATATAGAATTTAAGTTCACACAAAAATGGTTATTCGTTGGAATCATAATTCCACCATGAAATACCCACAGTCAATTCCATACACATATGACCCATCTAGCATAAGGGTTGCATTTCCATATTTTATACCGCACTTCCCATCATAGGAGTGACATCATCCCTGCCTCACCCAAAAAACCTCAACCACATTGGCCACTCTCCCACCACTATTAAAAAAAGAATTGGATGTGGTTTTCTCAATATAACATTATTATAAAAATTAAACATCAACTATCACATGTTCTCAACATACAAGCACAAAACCCATGGAATTATTTGACATCTAGTCTTTCTTGAGGACCCCAACTAAAAAATGCTCGTTACTCACTTCCCACCATACAAATAGACATTCAACACTACATGAACATAAACTGCATGAGGATCCACATATAGAAAAGTAAATTAGAGTAGTTATTCATCTAGGAATCACCCTTACATAAAAACTAAGTCGATGTTAAGATACTGGTCATGATCACCACTACTAAGAGTGCACCACGATTTCATCAATGAGGACCACCACCACATATCCATTCCTGATGTCACCCTAATATGTTGGGAAATGTCAAAACCTAAAAATACCTAGGTGTCCCTACCTACAACCATCTCATAACATCCGCATTGGCCCTTAACCACCTCACAGTGGCATAATCTACTCAATCACCTTGGGCATAGGCTCTCATAATGTTTGATCCAAAAACAAACGACATAACATGTTACCATCCAGTCATTTTTTGAAGATACATATAACACTTAACTATTACACACACTCTTTTATGACCCTTTAATAGAATCTAATTCTACCTCTAATGAGTCATAACATACAAAAAAATTAGCTCACAAAACCTATCCTATAGTCATTCCTACCTGACATGCTAATCTCACCCTTCATAGAGAACCCTTGGTTCTTTCAAAAACTAAAAGTTTCTCAAAAATAGAAACCAATTATTTGACAATTCAATATTTGATATTCATTAAAAAAATTCTCTAAGTTCATGTACTCTCTGACCACATTCCTAGAGTCACATACATAGTTAACTGATTTAGGCACATAGTTGGTCCTACCCTAAAAAACCACCTGTTCCACCACCGCACAATCACTCTCACTGTATACATTTCAGGGACACCAAGAATCCCATCATTCCTTAAAAAAACCACAACATGTCCACATCACATGCATATTTATCACCCAAAGAAAACATGCACTGTCACGAACCGAATCTGGTCACCGCCAAAACCGGCACCAAACCCATCCTGTGACATGACCCGAAGGGCGTTCCCTATCCCCACGGGCTGGCACAAGTGCCTGGGTATCATTAATTTAGGTTTGGGAACGATTTACCCGAGTATGAAAGCATAAAACATAAAAACAAAATCCATAATATAAATCTGAAATTTTTGAGTCAAACAAGACTTAAGTGAAAACCAGAACTGAGTACATTGGTTTAAAGATAATAAAAGTGGTCCAAATAAAAATAATTATAGCATCAAGACAGCCCCAAGGACTCCACATGACTAGGGGTCATCGCCCCCAAGCTATCTCCACAACTTCGCACCAAGAATGGGAACTAACACCATGAACCGCCATCGCCCTTAGCCTTTCCTTTACCTGAATCAAACATAACCAAGTCTACTTACACCCAAGGGGTGTAAGTAGGGTGTGAGCCTAAGCCCAGTAGGATACCACCCAATGATTCCAAAGAGTAAGAAATACAATGTGAAAAAGCAAGCAGTTTTCAAACGCAAGGAAAAGTAGTGTTCAAATTTCAAGAAATGAAACCTCTAATTGAAAATAGTTTTCAATCCAAAATTTTCAGAATATTAACACATTAAAATAGAAATGTTAGATACTGTAATTTACTTCCAAACACACCCTAAGACATGGGTAGATACTACAAATCCAATGAGCAACAACATTGGGAACACCCCTAGGCATTAGGTTGTCTTGGGCCCTATGTACCTCATACCTCGGTGTAAAGTAACCATAGCAAAATCCTTTCTCGTGCACGAGCCACTAGTAGGGAACACACCCATAACCTAGTGGTCCCCAATAATCATCCACATAGTTTAGTTAGAGTTGTCGTTATCTAAATGCTAAGTGAAACAGGGACAAAACCCATCCGGTCCACTAGCCGTACTAGTACAAATCCGCCCCACCTAGGTACCCGGGCTTCCCCTTTTGTGCTCAATCAATTTCAGCATGCAACATAAATAAATTTTCATATAAAACACCATTACTGGTCAATCACAACCAATACAGTAGCTATCACATTTTATACCACTTAAAACACGCAACAAAACACTTAGATTTTTCATTAAACAATTCCTCAAAATCTCGTAGTGTTTCAGACACAAAACACCTTATAAACCTCACTTGCATACTATGTGCACATATTTAAGTTTCCAAAACATAAAGGAGATCCCACTACATTTTAGTGAAAACACAAAATCATTTTTAGGGCAACCCTATATAGTTAAAGAAACGAAATCATTGCAAAGTCTCCATTTTTACACAACACAACTCTTAGAATTTCATGTGGTTCACAAACACCATTAAAACCAGATTTTTCAGCAACAAACACAAGGGACAATAATTAAAAACAGTATTTTTATCCCTATTATACTTCAATAAAATCAACTAGTTACTTATAGGGTAGCCCCAATTAAACTAATAATACATTTCTATGAAAAACCCTCAATTTCACATGAAAGTGACCTTTAGGATTCATTTTAAATACAAACACCACTAAAACTATATTTTTCAGAAATAATAAAATTGAATAAGCATGAAAATACCATAAAAACAGTAGCCAATTCACAAAGATTTCATACACAATGGAATCACCTACCGAAACCAAGGAAACCCTTGAATCCTTTGTGCGAAAACTCAAACGCACCACCCCCGCACCTCAAGAAAGCTAAACCAGACCTAAAACCAGAATTTCAGACCATAAAACACAATATAAAACCTTAAATTTTAAACCCTACTTCCTGGATATTAGGAACCGCAATTATAATGGAAGAAACCCTAACTAAATTGGATGTAACCCTAAACAAATTGAAAGAAGAAAGGAAGAGAACAACTTACTTAAAATATCTTGTATAAATCGCCCCCCAAAATACCAGTATCTGATTTCACAAATACTCAAACCTTCAATGTCGGTTCGAACAAGAATAGGTAGATCATTTGGGAATTTGGATGGGGGAAAAAGAGTAAGAATCGAAGGAGTTATGAAGGAAACAAATTACCTTTATAAATCTGTACGAAATTTGAGTTCTCCAGATATTTCGACCTAAACCGCGATGCAAATGAGATGAAAAGAGGGTGGGAGGATATGGGACGCGAGGCTGGGTTCAAGGGGCGTGTTTGGGGCTTGGAATCACCGAAAAATCCTTAAAAATGAATAAGTTATTAGTAAATCAAATTTTATTTTTAAAACTGGAATTGGGCTTTCGGGCAGGCCCAATCCCTTAAATACAAACCCATATACACCTTAGTTATGGATTTCCAAAGACTCCAAATTTTAATTTTGGTGTTAATATATCAGGGGAGGACATTTAGAAGTTGGAATGAGTGAAAAATATTAAAAAATGAATAAGTTATAAAAGAAACAAATTTTATTTTTAAATCTGGAATTGGGCTCACGGTTTGGCCCAATTCATGAAAACTCACCTATTCTCCATAAAAACTTTGGAAACCCCCCAAAACAAAGCATTAATGGAATGTAAAATAAAAATACATTTAAAATAAGCTATGTATGTGACATGCACTCTCAACCCAGCTCAAAACCACTAGGTACATCCAAACTATACAGTTGTCACTCAAACAAAGAACCCGAACAAACTTGACCCATTAGGGACTAACCATAAGGTCGAAACACCATTACCCAAGTTCTTCTTCTCAAAACTAAATTAATACAAGGTTATAAAACCCCAAACTAGGTCTCACCCCTCATAAACTATTTTCAAAAGTCCCAAAACATCCACCTATTATTTATCCACCCACACGAACTTAAAACTAATCCATGCCCTTCTAATGGTTACCAACTAAAGCCATGTGATATCCTCTCCAAAAATTGGATTCACATAAAAGGGTCACTAGGTCCAACCACTCATGTTAAACACAAAATCCCAAAATACAACAACTCATATGGAATTAACAAGCTCTCATACCATCATCACATAACATCAATAAAACAAAACACACACCTATAGGTTCCCACACCATAATGGAGTCATATAAAAACCAATTGCGAGTGAATAGGGAGTCCATACTTTATGATCATCTTCACATAATAAAACTCAATGGAGGAACCTGGTATACTCTAAAACTTATACAAAAAACAACCCATAAGGGATCCAACAACCTTATACTCACACCATACTGACCCACCAATGTCACCACACCAACTATTCAAAAGGGAGACACTAACATCGCCATCAAGAACCTCACCGTAGATCCATAGAACCTTACATTAAAATAAAATCACTAAAATCACAAACTATACGGCCTATAACACAGGGATAATATGTTTCTATCATGATTCACGAGATGCCTCTTGCATTTGTAGGACAACAGTCAAAACCAAACGACCAACCTCTTTCTAACTTCCAAGAGCCTGAAATCTATCATAAACCACACCCAAACAACATGGTCGTCATTAAAAGATAAAATCATATAAAAATACAATGTCAAATATCTAAAACATTAATCCCAACCATTAGTAACCTATTATTCCTAACAAAAAAGGTTTTGGTGACTCACTAGCCTCATATCCATCACAACCTCTAACACATTCCTATGTCTCCTATCAACCAAACCACAAATATTCTTGATCTGTGTGCCAATAAATCGGTTCCTGATACATTTCCCCAATCTAGGTTCCACTAAACTAGTTCCCCAATGTGGTTCTCTAACTAATCTCAAGAACACCTCCTCATATGCTAGATGCTTATGAATAAAAATAGGGGCTTAGAATGGAATTGTGGGTAGAATATACCCCAATATGAGATTGCACAACAATAATACAATGAGAGAATATCATAAACATCAGCGTAAGGGTTTATAATATATAAACTCAAAAATGATATAATAAAATGAAATTTAATAAAGGCATGAAAAACCATTTCAAACATATAAATTTTTTTCCACTGGGCCAATTACATAACATTACAAAATAAAATAAAATAAAGAGGTTTTTGTATCATTACCAAAACAAGCCCATCCAATCAAATGATACCACCCAAAAAATCCTACTTGACCAACAATAATCAACCCAAGCCTCATATCAAACCTTTTCTAGCAATAAACCCATGAGAAATTCTCAGTTACCCAAGTGAAATGGTGGAATGAGCAAGGTGTGAGTAAAACTATAACATCCTGCCCATACTTATTGCATTGGGAAGAGGCAGATGTTCTACTAAGAGTTAGGTGGCATCCCCAATACAACAATGTATAGAAATAAATTCCAAGGGCTTTATTAATAGTTGTGGTATGATTTTACATTTTAAAATAAAACAACCAAACCAAAATTACCATAACAAAAAAACCACTATAATATGAATGAGTACAATGTAATGAAACTCAAGGTAACCAAACTAACACCCAACTATATCAGAGTATATTGTGGAAGCCAAAACCAATATTAGAGTATAAAGTGGAATAAAAAACCCAAAAAAACTCAAGGACAACTAATAAATTAACTCTAAATCTCCCACCATTCTCCAAGATCCATCTCTATAAACCATTATAAAAGTATTAGGATGATTCGCTAAATAAATGAGATTCTTTTCCTTTATCTCTATCCTGATATACAATATATAAAAACACACCAAAGTGCCCAATCAGGGGTGAGTATAAAACTCAGTATTCTTTACCCAAATGACTTACATACTCACACTAGTAGGATAAATCATTTTAGAATATTTATATGAAAAAAGATATAATTTTTTTAAAACAGTTTATATTAAATCCAAACCCATTTTTAATAAAAACCATTTTCAAAGCATAACAATTTCCATACCAAAAAAAATTTCTAAGGAAAACAACCAAAAAAATATTTAAATCATTTCATATTTCCATTTTGGAATATCTCATTTCTATTCCGCACATAAACATAACCACACATGCATCCCCATGTGATAGGTCGATACTCATCATCAATTTCTCAACCATCCAGAATGTCTTTATTATGTGGTCAATATCCTTATGACCCAATAGAACACCCACCTTATCTAGGTCTAGGTCTCTTGAATCTAAATAGTACACCCCCTTATTCTGGGAAACATAGAAATCATGGACTCACACCATCCAATATATTCCAAAACCCAGGAAAACCTATTATGCCAAATAATTTCAAGAAAAAATAATTTTATTAAAAACATTTTTATAAATTGTTTTTATAAATAAATACAAAATAACCATGTTAAAATTTTCATTTTAAAACCATGTAGCCAATTTCACTTCCAAAACTAACCAAATTCCCCCATTTCATAAACTATCACTAAATAGGGTTTCCACTAAACTTTGAACAAAATATTTTTCAATTCAATTCAAGAAATTCAACAAATATGAAATAAAGCCTTCATTTTATTCAAAGAGGATTTAAGAGTAAATCCACATACCTCTTGAAATTAGGGGAAAATAAGTAATGTCACAAATTATTTAAAAAAACCATGTTGAAACTCCGAAACCTACCTTTTATATTTATATCTAACAATAACACAAACATATGTCATCATGATTGGAAGAAAAAAACGTGGAACTATCCCTAATTAATTAGATATTTAAATCCAAGATATAGTAAAAGAATAAAACTAGGAAAGAACCAAGAATGAGAACTTACAAAGGAAGTTGGGCCTCAAACACACAAATAATCACCAAAGGATCATTCCTGGATTAAGGGGAAGGGTGTCCACATCCTTTGTGAGGGGAGGAATTTGAGTTAGGGTCCATTTAAGGAAAAATTAAACCATTAAGGGGAAAATAAGAATTATATCCATAATTTTAAGATCTTGTTTTTAATAATTCATGGTTTAAGTACATGGTTATGAAAATCATGCACAAAACATGTTCCAACAACTACTTCTGAACACCTCTGTATGGTTGACGTTCACAGTTAGACAAACCATGCCCTTGCCATGAAAAACCCCTCTATTACACTTTTTATGATTACTCATAGGGGATGTACAGTTTGGATAAACTGTGTGCCTAGCTGTGAACCTACCCAGAGCCCACTATCTCCCTTTTCACGGTTTCAAAGATGTGTTTCATGGTTTCTATTAACTGTGCTGCAACTAGTAACCTTCATAAATTCCCCAAAATCGTTCCCAAAATCTTCAAAACCTTACCAACATAACCCAATTAATTTATATACCTAAAATACATAAACAAAAGGTTAATTACTATAAAAAAGAGGAGATACATTCTCCCCACCATTGATATTTACATCACCGAATAGTAGAAACCATCATTGAACTCAAAGAGTTTAGCCCACTGGTTGACCATTTCATTCTCCCATTCCCAATATTCTTTCTGAATCCAAAAATGTTTCCACAAAACCTACACTACAACGATGATTTTCCTACATAGTAGTTTCTATTACCTATACAAAATCCATACTGGCACATGAATCAATGAAGCATCTGGATCTTGGTCATTGTGACCTGATCGATTCACTTGGAGTGATCATGATGATACTTTTTCAACTATGATACATGAAGAACATTATGAATATAACCCAAACTTGGTGGAAAATACATCTGATAAGAAACCTCACCAACTAATTCAATAGTTAGAGAAGGGCCTATGTATTGAAGAGATAACATGCCCTTCATTCTAAAATGATGATGGCCAATCCTTATAGAGATTCTCAAGAACAAATAATCACTCACCTCAAATGACAACCATTATCGGCGATGATCGTCATGTGATTTCTGATGACTCTAAGATTTATCCATCATCTTTTTAGTAAACTATATCTTTTCTATTGTCTATTGGCCAAGGCTTGGTCCATACAGTGAAGTATCACCTATTTCCTCAAAAAATAATGATGGACAATTAGGAATCTCGTACAATTATTCAAAAGGAACAATATGTGTTGAGGCCAGAAAACTATTGGTATACATGAAATCCTCTAACAGTATGTGTTCCTCTAATAAAGCACCAAAATCCATTACACAAGCCAGAAGTGTAACACCCCAATGTTTTTATGAGATAGATTTTTTAAATTTCATTGATGTCTTGTCTTGTACGCTAAACCAAGATAATCTGGTTCTAAACCCAAAACTAGCTTAGCCTATGGTATACACACCACGACTCTTGGCTTGTGTTACACACAGTTTCAATTTCTTTTGATTGATTTTATTTTACACAAGACAGAGTTTTAGAGAACAACTAAATATTATTATGTCACATTATATCCTCGCCATTATAAAGGAATGTATAAAATGTTTTATGTTAATTAAAAAAATATTATTTACACATGAATATACAATTAATTATTTTGTGATAAATTAAATATAAATAGAAATACACCAGTTTTAAAATAAATGGAATTTATTTTTAGAAATACTATTTAAATGAAAATAAGTGAGTTTATAAAATAATAAAACCACTTTTGATGGATTTTATTAATGATATATATGTAATATATATTCAATATAATGTTTAAAATTCACCTTATATGTTTTATAGACATGATATAATAATAATAAAAATTCAGAGAAAATAATTAATTTTTTTTTAAAAATGAAGTTTATCCGCCTTTTAATGGTGCCCCATTTTAAATCTAGTTTTGAAAAATTTTATATAATATATGAACTAATAACCTTCATATTTAAAATTTGAGTGTAAAAATTTACTTTTCTTGAATTTTAATTATTTTTCTGATAAGTTTCACATTTTGATAATTAGTAAAAACTAACACATTTTAATTAAAAACTATTTTTTCATAAATTTTTTATATTGTGAAATTATATAAATGAATGGTTTTAATGTCTAAATAGATAAATTTTATATCATTTAATATTATTTAGGTAATTCTAATTAATTTTACATTGACTTTATATGTAACCACATTTCGATATATTGCATGTTTTAACTTTTGAAATTCATTTCATCATTCCAACAACAAGATTAATTTTAAATTAATTACATAAAATCATGTGTTTTTAATTTTGAAAAATGGATGAATTATTTTCAATTATTGGGTCCAAATTGTTTAAATATCAATTTTTTGGTCATTATGAATAGTAAAATCAATAATTTTTATTAGTACTGCAAAAAGGTGTATCAATTATTTATTGGTAAAATTAATATTATAAAATTACCAAGACACTTGTACTGATATCATTAGATGAGTTTTTCTTAACGTAAATAATATCTGAGACTAAATGGTATCCTCTGAAAGCTTCTTGGATGATATTTGTACATTTAATTTTGTATATTCAAAGAGAAGTGAATTATTTCGAAATCAAATTTTAATAATTATATAATTTTTAATATAAAGTTATAAATATGGTAAATTAAACAATAAATAATAATTTGACATATAATTTTTTTTATTTATCACGGTTATTTATTTTAATTTTTTATTAAATAAATAATTAACTTATTCCTATATAATGGTGATGCATAAATTATTTATTTGACAAAAAACAATAAAATAATTTTAATTAAAATAATTATAACTATTAAAAGACTAAAACAATTGACCAAATCATATTAGTTGAGTATATCTATATCATAATTATCCAAGGGTATATTTATTGACTATGTGGAGCCAGATGAGACATATTATGACACTTATAATATTTTATTTAAAGTGATGTTAAAGTTGTCATATTATTATTTTAATAAATATAACATTTTTAATATTGGATTTTCTAGAAGCTATATTTAAATATAAATATTACACTGAGATATAAAAGATTTATTTTTGTTATGGTATTTTATTTCTAATTTTTACTTAGAAAATAAGTATATTAAATAATTACATAGATATGATGTAGTAATTATTGTATTAATGGAAACAACAATTTTGTGTTATTAAAAATATAAATTAAATATAATTTTGGATAACCTATATATCCAATGAATTTTATAGATGAATGTGACCCATTAGGGATATAAAAAATATTTCATTCAAGGTTAACATCATAAATTGATATTTTAAAAAATCCGTGAAATGAATAGTGTCAAAATTGACACTATTGATATTTTTGTCAAAATAATATTTTGTTAAATTATTTAAAAATTATAAAATATTTTTAAAAATATAAAATAATTATTATATGGTATAAAATATTTTATATGTTCTATTTATGGTCTAATTAACATAAAATAAGTTAAAATTACACTCATTTAACATTGAAAAATTTATTACCATATTTAAAATTGAAATTGAATAAGTGAAGGTTAATTAAAATGATAATGTATAAATTAATAGAAAAAAATATTTAAAATTTATTTGTTGATGGTATTGCAACCCTATCTCATCTATTCTTAAAATATATATCATTTTTGAGATTTTTGGATGGGATTTTATTTTATTATAAATTATCATTTTTGGAGAAACCAAAATTACACCTCACCTCAATTATAAAAGGGCACATCCTCCCTCACATCTTCACTTTACTTGGATCCTTTAAGGTCAGTTGTCCCATGACTATTTCCCTCCTCAAATTCCATAGTCTCATTCAAGATTTTTTGGCCTTTTCAAAAGTCCATCTATAGTTCCATTAAGAGGAGATCTAGAGTGAGCTAGTCAATTAATATGAGGTTCAGATACATTCAAAGGATATCTAATGTAAGGTAAGGGATAATTTTGAAATCTCATTTTTAGTTGAGATTGTTTATACATAAGTATTTACTGGGGTATATTTATCACTGATTTCCATGTTTCTTAAATATGTATTACAAAATATTTTTTCCATTATTCTATAATTGTTTAATGTCAATTTTAGCCATTAGTAATTTTTTTATTAAACAGTATGAAAGGAATATTTTGTCGTCTTTTATATGAGGTAGTTTTTGACTTATATAAAAAAAGAACAAGAATAATTTTTTCATTTAAATTATATGGAATGATCAAATTTCTATGTTTTCATTATTCCATATTTCTATTGAGCTTTCTTTCTATTAATTCAAAGATATTTTCAAAGAAAATATTTTATTTTAAAATTGTGTGGAATTATGTGAAAAGAAAACATTTTTGAAGAAGAAAGGATATTTTCATGAAGAAATAATTTCAATTGTTTTATCAAAATTATTTTCTATCAAATATGGACTTATTTAATAGATTTATGCTTCAGTTATAGTATCAATATTATTCCTAGGGTTTGATTATGTTTATGATGTACTTAGATTTATTAAATACATTTTTTACATGGTTTTTGATATGATGGAATGATTTTTAAGAAACCCATTTTATTCCTTGGGTTATGCTAAGATGAATGATTTATGTTTTTATAGAAAACATTATAATTATTTCAGTTTGAGATGAGTGTGATGTATATATCTCTACAAATACATTTGTAATGATTTATATCTCTTGAGATAGACATTGATAAAATGGTAAATGATATTGGTTTAGTAATACAGGTCTAGAATGGGAAGTAAACATGATCCAGTAATACAGTGCTGGAATGGGAAGTATACTCAGTTCAGTAACACATGGCTTGAATAAGGAGTGAACTCGGTTCAATAATGGAGTTTTTCTTCTATGATGGTCATGGAAATGATCGTAGAATAATATGAAATTATTTTCTATGCCTATGTGTGTGACACAACACAAATTCCATTTATTATGTTTTTTTACTTCGGGTATTATATTCTTTGATTCTTTAGAAACTTTTATGGTATCATGATCATTCATATACAAGACAATATTTTTAGATGTTATGATCTTATTTCTTATGATTACAATATAATTGATACCCCCATTGTTTACCCTTATTGAGCATCTGAACTGAACCATTTTTTTGTCTCTTTTCCCTAGGATATGAAGAAGGGTATTATGTAAGATGTCTCAAAAATGGGTTCTATTTATAAAGAAAAAAGAATGAGATGATGTAGATGTTTTAATTAAAAGTAGTTTATGTTTCCCATTTTCTAAACACACTTAACTAATGTAGTCTTTGGGAATGAATTCATTAATATATTTTATATTATAAAAATGGATGAAATATCCATGTACATCACACTTGTGTATTTAGATGAATCATATCATACAATGTTTTTATCACCGTTTTGGATTGTATATCCCTATGTGTCTAATACCCTATGCTCATAGTCATCTGATTCATAAGGTATTTTTATAATTTATCCAAAAAAATCATTAAACAAGAATCTCAGTTTGAAACTATAAGAAAAGGTATGTTATGCCTCTATACCACTTCTCATATATAGATTTTAGACTAGTCATCCACCATATTATATTCATGAATTGGGTTGAAATGGGATGAATTTTTGAGTTGATCCACTTTCACCCATATAGAATCATGTTTTTGAAATGTTTTAGGGATTCCTATCACAAAATTTTTATCCATCTTCTCCCACTTCAAAATAGGAATAGGTAACGATTTTAACATTCTCACTAGCCTTTGGTATTCTGACCTAACATTCTAGCAAGTGAGTTATCTCAAAAAAACTAATCCACTTTTATTTTCAAGTCGACCCACAAAAACTATGATTTTAATAACTCATAAAAATTTTGTAATCCAGGTTGAACAACCTATCTCAAATGATATTTTTTTGATAAAAGTGAGTGAAATGGATCTTAGATAAAAGTAATAACGGATTACAAAAGTCAGAAAGATGATATTTTATATTTTTCCCATCGGAAGATAGAAATCATGTCACTAGATCAGTAGTTAGAGTAATATAAGACTTATAAATTCACTACCTTGTTTTCATTACCATTAAAAAGGTAGTTTTCATCATGGTATTGTGAGTAATAATGTAGTTCGTGGAAGATAGAAATTACAGAAAATTGGGCCATCCCACTGCCATCTTCCATGAGAGGTGGACTAATCCCATCCCAACTACTTGAATAATGGTTATAGAGTTAGACTCAAACCATATGATATTCCAGTTTATTTTCCTCAATGTATAGAAAGATCTGATAAGTCCCGTAATTTCCACTTGTTAGGAATTGGCATGGATACAAGGACCATGGATAGCTTCCCCTACATCACCATTTTGATATCTATAAATGGACACATATCCTGTAGGCCATGAATTTCCCCTCTAAGCCTTGTCAGTGTTGCATTTGAGCTTTCCAGGAAAGGGAGGAGTCAATAATACCTCAAGGGATCTATGTTTTTTTTGGGAAATATCCCTTTAATGACCAACCTTATATGAATAATAATATCCCTCACTATGTTACAATAATTAACATCAAGAAAAGTGTTAGTATTATGAATAGACATTGTAATCACAATAGTAGAAGCTCGAGAATTGATGTTCTTCTTCCCATTAATAGACTTGTTACGACCTCTCCAAATGATATGAATTAGCTCTGCACATGCTACCTAGAAAAGAAGAGTCAGCTGAATTCTGAGGATAACATGTTTGAAATATGGAATGAGGCAACGTACAATCGTTGAACCTCAAATATATCAAAGATAGTTTTCCAATGAGAGAATTCAGTTTTGCAACAAAGAAAAATATAGTGGAAATTTTATATGTTTTTATGGAAAATGATAAATTTAGATTAGAGGGATATTCCCACACACTGTAGGTTTTCATCAATATTTACTTTATTAATATAAAATGTCCATAGTAGTGTAAAACATGAAGGAAGGATCCAATTCTTGTGATCGCCAATCCAATGGCGGATTCCTCAGAGTAGACAATGATAAAGGTTCTTGGAGTGATGTATTCCATTGGGGGATTATTCCCAAATGAGAAAATCATCCTGATTGAGATACACATAATAGGATAAAATTGCATCAATATCATTAGAAAAAATATCTAGGTTGTCCATATGGTCTCTGATAGATATGTTGTGATCAATATTCTGATCAGAGGAGTTAATATGTTCAATTAGTGTAGTTCCAAGTCAGTTTTCATGCCAAAATCTGAGACAATAATACAAGTTAACAAGCTAATGAGAGTACATCTGAATCTTTTGAGCAACTGTCCTCAGGACATGCAACATATATGACTCCATGTAGTTCTAACTTCCTACTATCATATTTAAAAAAATTAAATCTATGTAATCCTAGATATTCATAGTGACTATTGGTGATCTTTTCTCAGATATTTCATCTTCGGATGCATTACAATGAGGCTCATCATCTTCTCTTAAGTAACTAGGAGGGGTAAAGATTTTTTTGGTTTTGCTGGATTGATTTCGGCATGATTTTGGTGTTCTTGTGGTAGTGTCGTGGCCATAAGGGCCTCTGGTTTTGTTGCTGGTCCAATCTGCATTATGCGGGTCGACTGATTTGGATACCGGGGTGTGTTCTTCTGTGGTTTCAATCTGATCGGATTTATCCCAGAGAGGTGTTGCTGTAGATGTATTTGAAGGGTGCCTTTTGGTAATGATGAGGCTCTTCTGGTCTTGGTTCCAGTGGTGTTTTCTCTCTCCTGTGTTGTAATGTTTCATGTTGGAATGGTTTATTGTGGGATATCCACCTTTGGATGGATGATAGTGCTTGGAATGCTTGGATTTTGTGTAGTGTTTTAGGATTTTTACGTGTGAATGTTTTTTTGTTTTTTGGTTTGATCCTGGAGGAGGGGAGATGGTGCAGCTGGTCTTGATCGCTTGGAACTGGACCAGAGGAGGATTCAATGCCGGTGGTTCAAATTTATTGGGCTTTTTGGATTCAGATGTTTGTACGGGTATGGTGTTTACCATTAGATCAGGAATGTTCTTTGACATATGAAACTTTCTTTCCAATTTTCCTTGCAATGTTGGAGTGATTCAAATATTTTTTATGCTGGGGTGGTGATTCTCTGGTTTTCATTCTGGTTTTCACTCTCTTTGTCCTTCAGGTGTGTTTTTCCTAAGTCCATGAAGTCTTTTGGGTTTCCCCCTTATTCCCTTAAAAGGGGGATTTACCAATATAAAAATATTTAAAGGAATTTTGGATATTGGATGGAGGCACACTCTTCCTTCCATTGAGATAGAAATTCTTTTCCAAGAGGTAAGAGTTCTTCTAATTTGGCTAAAAAAGTCAATGAAATAATATTCCCTTGGATTTACCCAAAATAAGAGGAATCTGAGTTAAGTAAAAATAGTAGAACCCTCTTTTATTCATAGATCATTGATAATGGAAACCTTACCTGTGGATGAAATTATCTTACCAAAATATATTAAAGACTTATTCCAATTTATTTCCTAGCATGACACATTTTCATAGTGTAAATATGATAGTTGAAGGTGGATCTACTTTCCCCACTCCCCTAGAGAACTTGAAATATTATTTCAAGGACCCATTTATGAGAATACAGATATGAGATGATCCAATTAATACATTTATCCATTTGATAAATGTTTCATTGAAACCAAAACTTTAAAGAAGATCACATATAAAACTCTAATCAATTATTTCAAAATCATTCTTGATGTTGAGATTAAAAGCAGCATTTTCACCTTAGGTAGGATTTTGAAGCAGATTAACACATTCTAAGGAAGTGTGAATGAAATCTTAGATGTTTCTACATTTGGAAAATCCAAATTGGTTCCATGACATGATATTGTGTAAGATGATGGCATGTATGTTTCAAATAATTTCTCTGATCACCTTATGAGTGGTGTTAACAAGATAAACTAGTCTAAATTGAGTGATGTCTCTGGCGTTGTCCATTTTAGGTATCAAAGAAATAAACTGGGCATTGAAGCCCTAAGTGAGGCACCCGACATTAAAAAAATGTCTAATCAGTTTAAGAAAATCATTCTAAATGACATACCAGTAGAATTGGAAGACGTGATTTGTGAATCAATTAGGGCCAAGAGAGATCTCTTTTTTAAATCCAAATATGGATTCCTTGATTTCAAAGTCCTAGTAAATTGAGGTTAAAATGGATATTTACTCTTCAATGAATAATTGAGGAATGATATCGTGACTGATTCTCATATACTATTGGGGGCCAGTGAATATATTTGAATAGAATGATACAACATGAATGGAAAGATCCTGTCTCTCATTAAGAATGCTATCTCCATCATTGATATGTGATATATGAATGTTGGATCTTTTGACACTTTGAAGGGAATTTTAAAAAAAATTCTTTATATCTTCATCAGTAAGACACCTCATTTTGAAGGTATCCCTTACAATGTTATCTATAAGCTTGATGATATTCTATAAGTTAGATTAAATATTTGATTCTTGTAAAATCTATTCAGTGAAATCATTCCTAGTGATGACCTCTTATAATTCATGGGGAGACAATTAAAGAAAATCAATCTCTCTATCCAGTAGGCTAAAACATTTTTTTCCACCATTCGTTCAGTTAATATTAAGAATTTTGAGTTTAGAGATTCATATCAGAGGATTGAGGTTGGACTCATTTTCACCCCAAGTTGCTTGGATATGTTTTCATCATTCTAGAAGAGTAGTCCAAGCACTGTTGAACCTGAATGGAATAGTCCACATCCCAATGTTATCAATAAGACTCAACATGATGGGGTGATGATCATAATTGTGATTGTCTAGTGTGAGATAATAAATTAATCTCTAGTTTCCAAGAGTAACATCATTCCGAAACGCATTTTTAATTCAGCTTGCTCTCATTCCGCTCAAGTTCCTTTTATATCTGGCGTATTTTAACCCAATGAGATTGATTTCTGTAATTTTATCTTACTCAAAAAATGATCTAAAGTCTTTGATAGAGAAAATATTGTACATATGTCCAATTTTATCATCAACATAAATGGTATAATTAAAATATCTAATGATTTCCCATGAATCAACAATACCATTATACATATATTTCAGTTGCATCTAGAGGTATCTCATGTTAATATAGCTATTTGATGTATAAACAACTATGTAGTAAACTTTTTTCTCAAATTTTTTGAAGATATATTTTATGATATTCTTGTCCATTTTTCAAATAATAGGATCATCCAATTGACTATTAACCAAGAGCCATAATATGTCCAGATTAGAAGTAGACCTTGTGTTGGCTAGAATTAAGTATCCACTCATAGCAGAGTGAGAACCAAAGCTTGAGTATTTTTCTTTCTCTCAAAGATTCTAATTATATTAGGTTTATATCTACCTACAAGGATCCTGAAGGTACCCTTCAAGCATTGATTTTATATTCCATGGAAATTCCAGAAGAGGATCTTCATTTTTGTTTTGGTTTAGGGGTAGATCACCCTTTTTATTTTTTCTCTTGTTGCCAAACCCTTTTTGATTTTATTTATGTGTTTGATTTTTTTTCATTGATAGAAGGTTGAGTCCCTTTTTTATTCTCATAAAGGTGTTCATGGACTAGGGGTGATCCCCCCTCTTTCAACTCCTTTACATGTGTTGTACTTGTTCTTCAGTCCACTAATAATTGATCAGTGTGTTCACTTGGTTCCATTACTTTCCCCAGAGTCTGCTGAGTTTATGTTGGAGTAGAAGCCTATGAAAGATCAATGATTAATGAATCATTTATATTAGAGTAGATAAGTTCTATCAATTATTCCTCAGTTTTCATAAAGAGTGCAGTGGAGAGGATGTCTGATGAAAATTCCAACTATTAGCAGTCCTCTATGTCATTACACAGCTTGTCTAATTTAACTATAATGTGAACTTCCCATTAATGTTAGAAGAACCAGTATACTTATCTTCTTCCTCCTTGAAAAAAACATTCAATGATGTACTTTAACTAGTAGTCTTTTCCAATTTCTATCCTTTTTTTAATCACTTATGTTTTTATATCCCTTGTCCACTACATTGGCCTTCTTTTCTCTTGATACCTCCTTCCACGACCTAGTATTATTATCCATATGAACCATATTATAAATGAAACAGAACTATTCCAAAGCATGACCTACCATTTCTCAATGTTTATAGAACCGAAAAAGATTCTCGAATTCAATGATGACCACCATATGGTGGTCATTTGAAACCGGATAGATTTGATCTGGTGAAGGTAATTCCATATTAATCTCAATTGGGACCCTTTAATATATACTAATTTATCCATTTAGATTCCTCTGGTCTATCTTCAAAGGGGTACCCATTCCATATAATAAATCATTAAGAATTATGGGATGCTAGTATACCTATAGAAACCCATAAATCTTGGAATAAACCTGTTCAAATGAGTTCCTTTGAGTAAATAGGATAAAATTTGGATCCCACTTAGACATATTGATAAATCATGGTTTGAGGTTAGGATTTTTATATCACAATGATTATTCAAACCCCTCATTCCTATCAATGATGGTATGGATGTATCCTTTTCCAAAAGGTATTAACATCCATTTATAAAAAATACATTAGTGAAAAATATGGTCTTTCATATCCATATAAGAAGAATGTTTTACACCTTTTTCATAAGATATGCGACCCAAGATTGAGAACATAAAAAGTTCTAGTCATTGATTCACAACATCTGGACAAGAAACCAACCTGATTGAGCCATGTTCTAGACATTTTATGGAAGATGATTTATTAGCATCAATTGAGGAACATATAAATCTAGAAAGTTCCTCCGTAAATGTAATAGCATTGCGGGGAAGAATGGATACATTGATACTGGAACCATTGTCATTCTGAGTAGATTTGGAGGCTCTTTCCCACTCTGGGATGAATTATTCCATGTTAAAGGAAGATTCTTAACATGAAGAGAATTATCTATCATCAGTTTGAAAGGGGGATTCCCCCATGCACTCAAACCTCATATGCCTCGAATGATGGTAAACATGAAGTAGTTGTTCCAAAAAATCCATAAGTACGACCATATGATCTCAAAACCACAAAACTAAACTCCCATCCAACATCCATCCCTAACTGGTATCCCCAATATTGAGTATTGAGCTCATTAAAACACATTCTGAATCAGATTTCTATACCTATTTAACATTATCCACAAGCTCTGGAATAAAAGGAATCAGAATGAAAAATGAAACACTACATTGGTCTTCACAATCCAAGTTCATGTTGGCTAGTACTTATATTAATTTCCACTTATCTGAATCATATTTCACTGATTGACTGTATGAATTTATTCTTAATACATCCACTAATTAATTTTCCTTTACCTATTGTATACATCATTTCAATTTAAAAAAATTGGATATACTTCATCCAACTTCATTTTCTCAGATTTAAATCTCTTTGTGAGTAAATGTGTTTTAAGATCTTATGATATATAAACACCATAAATTTATCACAATAGATGTAATGGTTTGAAGTTTTCAAATATTAGACTACAAAATCTGACTTCAAATCATTTTTTGGGTAGTTCTTCTCATGAAACCATAAATTTCTTGATCTATAAGTGACAACATGGTCTCACTCCATGTGAACACATCACACCCTAGATAATGGAGAATCAATGTACACCACATATCCTTATCTTGATTATAGTAATATTATGATCAGTGTGAATGTATGTCAATCTTTAATCTACAGAAAAGACTTTTGACATTACTCATTCCTTGGAAATGGAACACCATTCCTTTTTAAATATTTCATTGGTTAAAATTTTCATGAAAATGCATTAAAAAACATTGGTAATAACCATATTAGTCAAAGAAACTCTATTTCTCAAATACATTCACTGGAAGATGCAAAGAGATCACTAACTCTTTTTTTTGGACCCACATAAATACATTTTTCATGGATTACATGACCAAGGAAACATGCCTATTGTATCCAAAAATCACACTTTAATTATTTGGTATACAAACAATGATCCCGTAAGATTAAAAACACTATCTTCAAGTGTTTCTCATTCTTAGACTTTGTCCTTGAATAGACCATTATTACATGCACAATCACAACCACAAAATAATATAGATATCTTTTAAGTATCCAATTCATAAATTACCAAAAGAATTCTGGTGAATTTTTATGATTGAAAGGTATAACCACATACTCATAATGTCCATATGTAATCATAAATTCTATTTCTGTAACATCCTATTTATGATCCCGAAATTGATGATATCCCTACAAAAATTCAAATTTAGAGAACTAATGGGCTCCCTAAAATTAATTAAACAGATTATCAATGCATGGAAGGGGATACTGATTATTTATTGTAACATAGTTAATATTATGATAATCCACACAAAACTATATATTTTCATCTACCTTTTTCCAAAATAGAATCGGCACAACCCATAGAGACATACTAGGATCAATGAACACTTTTTTCCCGTCTTCAAATAGGAATTTAAATTCAATTAATTCTATTTCTGTCATTCGATAAAATATAAGTGATATTGGATCGTTCCTTAGTGAGAGATCAATCCTAAAATACACTTCTCTTTAGGGCATAAAGCATGTGAAATTATCAAGAAATCATCTTGAAACTGAAAAACCATTTCTTGAAAACCAATATTCTTGATCCCATCCACTGATTCCA
The DNA here is from genome assembly GCA_963277665.1 of Viscum album. Lineage (NCBI taxonomy): Eukaryota > Viridiplantae > Streptophyta > Magnoliopsida > Santalales > Viscaceae > Viscum > Viscum album. The sequence goes on along the minus strand of OY728128.1, from coordinate 714,162,070 downwards.
AGGTAAAAACTACCAACTTATATGAGATAGTTCCAACTAGCAGTTCCAAAAATCCTATTGCACCCACTTTTACATTTTGGTCTCTTCTAAAGAGTTTCTTGATGCCATAAGATGTTTTAAAACTAATGTTTTAGATATAAAAATGATGTGAGATTTGAACATTATCAGCCAATCCATACCCAGTAATATGTCCTAGAAATTCATCTAATGTATAGAGAAATCCCATATTAACTCATCTCTATTAACATTTATAGGACATGATTTTCACATAAAGTCTTTACACTATCTTTTCCCAATAAGAGATTAAATATTCAAAATAAAAGGCATCATATCAACATCAAAACCCACAAGATCAAAAATAGTAGAATAAATAAAGTAATGGAATTCATCGATATCCAACAAATCCTGCATAAGGGTAAAATTCAAATGAATTATGCCTCTCACCTTCGATGGTCCTGATTGATCATCCATAACTACCTACTCAACTCCATAAAATTTCTTACTTGATTCAAATTGATCTTTGTTACCCTATTGAGATTCCCCTTATTGTGGAGTCATTGTATTCCTATAATCACTATGGCTATATCAGTTCTGCTGATGTGAATTTTTTTGTGGCACTTATCCCTTGGAAGCATCCAATTTCTGTAAAACTTGAGATTTTTCATAAAACCCATCCTTTGTACACTATGAAAATAGCACTGAAGATACCCCATCTGTCTAATTTCGAGTCGTTACACTGCCTTGGATATATGATTCCCTCTTTATCTTATTCCCAACATTAGAGTTTAAACCATTTCCCATATATATCAACATGCTTCCTCCACCCATAGTTTCTGTGATGTCTTTTCTGGCCACCATATCTCTATTGACCATCTTGGTATAATTCATTATACAATGCACATTAATCATCTAGTTAATATCTTCCATCAACCCTTATTCAAAAATTCTTTCTTTTATGAAAGAAATTACAGAAAATTCAGGTGAAAAGTGAACTAGATTCATTAATTTAGTCGCATAATCTATCATTTTTAGGTTCTACTACATCAATCTAAAAAAGTCTGTCATTCTGGAAATCGTTAAATTTTGAGGGTATAATTTTTTGCTGAATAATTCTCAAAAATTATCCCATGGACCTCTTTATTCTAATTTAGCATGAACTTATAAATCACACCACTATCATGAAATATCATCCAATCTGTGTAAGAAAGATAAAATTCAGCTCACCTTATATTCCTAGGAGATCAATGATTTGATTCATCCTATTTAGCCACACTTATGCTTTCTTTGGTTCTAAAACAATCCAAAATATGGGTTTATTTTTTTCTAGAATTGAATGATATAATCCACCTTTCTTAGTTTATACCTTCGGTTCCCTCTATCCATATCTTAGAATACATGGATAATATACTCAACCTTCTATTGGTTTACATGTGGATCAGGTAATCCACATTCTTGATATCTTCTTTTAGTTTTTTCCTTCTGTGCCTACCAGGATCCATTTTATATAATTAAAACAAACTCTATTAAGTCTCACTCTATAGAAACAAAAGGATTAGAAATTTAAATTTTAATATATCACACAAATCCCAACATTTCATTCCAAAATTTCACATTTTCCACTTCAACCATTTTTTTAAAACTCTACCATTCTTTTGAAAATGAAAATATTATCAAAATACCACTACCATGCCTTTTAACAATATCACATTTTAAAAAATTATGAACACTTTTCAATCAAATCATATATCATTACCCAAAATGAATTATGAACTCGTTTTATTAATTCATTTCTATCAATTAATGTTATGATATTCTCACCATCTAAACACATGATGATGAGGTTATAACCCCTAGATGTGTCCCAAAACACTTAGGTACCCAAATCCCAACTACTATGTAGTTCAGCATAAGTAGGATAGATAAACCATTTATGGTCTACATTTCAAGTCATGGAAATGATAATCCTTGCTATTATAACAACTCAAGAACAAATTAAGAATTATTTCCTAACTCCAAGACTAAAAAACCCATACCATTTGTCCCATAATGAAGGACAGACCAGTCAATACTAACACCATTTGAAACATCCCACCCCTCCTCATTGGTTGATGAAGAGGCAGAAGTGCGACTAGGCCTTAATAGACATCCCCAAGACACCAAAGGTTGGAGAAAAATATCAAATACTTCATAAATAGTTAAGGGAAAAATTTTCCTTTTAAAATAAAACAAAAAATAAAGATAACCATAACAAAAAAACACTCTATGAAGCATTAGTACAATGTAATAAAAATAAATGAAACCAAACAAACAAAAAACTATTCCTGAGTACAATATAGAAACCATAACCAATATCAGTGTATAAAGAGGAAGTAAAAGCTAAAAAAAAGTCAAGGAAAACCAATAAATGAACTTCATAGCTCCAAAAATCTTCCATGATCTAACTCCACAATCCATGGTCAATGTATCAAGATGCATCTCTAAATAAATGAGATATGTTCACTTTACCCGTGTCTCGATATATAATATCTAAAAACACACCATAGTTCCCAAGAATAGGTTGATTATAAAACATAGTTGGATTTCCCCCAAATAATTTTTTACTCATTCTATTAGGATTGTACATATTCGCATATTTAAATAAAAAAATCTAGATAAATCAATTTAAAACAATTTATATCAAATCCAAAACAGTTTTTATGAAAAACCATATTATAACAAAAATAATTTCCAAACCAAAAACATTTTCATAGAGAGAAACTAAAAAACTATTTAAACCATTTTCTATTTCCGTTTTTCTATAAACCATTTCCATTCCACACAACCACACATCCACACATACACACATGCATTCCCATGTGAATGGTCCATACTGATGTGAAATTTTTCATCCATCCACCAAGTAATAACTAAGTGGACAATATCCTTGTGCCCGAGTTGAATAAACCCCTTATCTAGGGTCACATATCTTATACCCCAATGGTAAATACCCATTATTCAGGGTCAATTCGAAAGCATGAACTCACTTCATCCTGTATATTTCAAAACCATTACAAACCAATTTTGACAAAAATTTCAATAAAACAATCTTTTTTTTGAAAAAATTTCAATAAACCAGTTTTATAAGTCATAACCAACCAACCATGTTAAAATCATAATTTTAAAACAGTGTAAACAATTTCACTTCTAGAACCAACCAAATTCCAAAATTCCAAAAAACCAACATTAAAGTGGATTCCAACCAAAATTTTTTCATCAATTTCAAAATTCAATTCATGAAACTAATTAAATTATAAATCAATACATCAAGATCAATAAATTGGAGTAGATAATGAATCCACCTACCTCAAAAAAATTATGATAAAATAAAGAATGAAACAAATTCATCAAAAAAACATGATTTGAACTCCAGAACCCTGTATTCGATCTTGTTCCATTACATCAACACAACCATATGTTGTTATGATTTGTATCACACCACATGGATCTACCCCCATCATATTATATCTATGGAAAAAAGAGAGGGAAGAATTGTAAAACTAGGAAAAAAACAAGAAAGAGAACATTCTAAAGAATCCAGACCTCAAACACACAATGAATCACCAATGGATTTGTCCGGGATCTAGAGGAAGGGTCTCCAAAAAAATTGGGAGGAGTAAAAATACATTTGGGGTCTGTTTAGGGAAAAAACAAACTATTAAGAGGAAAATATTAGTTAGATCCACAGTTTTCAGATCTTTTTTTATGGTTCATTGTTTTGGCACACATTTAGGTATACCGTACCCAAACCATGTGCCATCCACTACCCCTAAAACCCCCTACATGGTTGCATTGCAAGGTTAGACAAATTGTGCACCAACCATGAATAATACCTCAGTTTGAATTTTCATGGTTACTCCTATGAGGGTGCATAGTTTGTCCAATCTGCACACCTATCTAGATCCCATTATCTCCCTTTTCACGGTTTCTTGGTGGTGTTACACTATTTCTACTAACCATGCTCAAATCATGCTAAAACCAAACACTTAAAGAAATCCCCAAATACACTCCAAAAGTCTTCCAAACCTTTAAAAACATAACCTAATGAATTTATATACTTACAATATATAAATAAAGTGCTAATTACCTAAAACAGGGGTACAAAAAAAACTCAATAGGCCACCAACAAGGTCCTCTAAATAAAATACCTATCATTGAAATAGTTCATATGGCATAAGAATAATTATAGACAGGAAGGTAAATAAAACAAGGGTCATTAATTAAATTTGATCAATTTTTTCACTTCTATTATTTGATCCAAAATTTTACAATTTCTGTCAAACCACCTTAGACCGTGATAAAACTTCCTACCACATATTACAGTGGTTAGTGGTTGGGGATCAAGGAACCTCAATCCAAGAATCCAAAAAATATATAAGACTTATGTTTTTCAATCCCAAATTCTAAGTGAAAAGTCATAAAACATGGAACATTAGCCCATTAATCCAACCAGGGTTTGTAATTCGAGGTCTAACCAAACCAACATTCAGGCCACAAGTCAAAAAAATGGAGTAACATTCTATAAATCCAATAGAGACTCATAACTTCATTTCTGACCATCCCAAAAAAGATATAGTATTACATGTCCATACCCTTGGGTTTTTGAGTGTCAATACTTCCCCCAAAAAACAATGGAGCACCAGGGAACATGGAGAATTAGTTTTCCCCACCCAAAATCAATGAACGGAGAATCACCCCAACATTAAAAAACTATTAATCATAAGTCAGAAAACATGAATCATTATTCCATGAATCCAATATGGATATTAAATGTCTTTCTAGACTATCCCCAACCATTAAAATATCAATTAATACCATGTCATTCAAAATTTCCATAGTCTATTAATTTTATCATATAAAACCAAATTCAAAAATAAACAATTTAACCTTGTACCCAAATACATATTAATTAAATGTTATTTAAACAATTTAACAATGAAACACACCCCTTTCACCCATTTCCATTTCTTTTCTTAATCAAAACATTTATCATTGTCCCAAAGGAACATTAAATCAATAAAAGGATCACATAAAAAAATTCACATTACATAAAACACTAAAAAAAATATTCATAACAATTGGAAACCACCAATTTAAAATATGAGACTTACCCTTTGAAAATATCAAAGAAGGTACACATACATCATTTTCCATGAATCCCACTAAAAGAGTCACCATCAAATTTTAACCAAAAAAGGTTACTACATACCCATTTCAAGTAAAAAATTGGAATATATTTGAACCCAATTTTTATAATCCCCTTGGAAGTTTTATCCTAATGTCAACACAATTTTATTTTAAAAATATAGTTGTAACACATTGGAAAGTGAAACCGAATCAAAATCCAAAAAAACCCATTTAAATGTTTTAATAGCACTCAAAATGTTTCACTAAATATAAACCCCAAAAGATTCCATTTTTAAAAGGTGGACCACCCCTTGGGTTACTATAGTCTGGTCTAATAATATTCGATGGATCCAACTATGTTTTTGAAATGTCCATGGTATCAATATAAATCCAAAACCAATTTATAAATTCAATGGAGAAAAAATATCACTTGTGTTTTTAAGGTACACATAACATGAATTGAAAATAAATTAACAAGACTATGGTAAAATCTCTTAGACAACATACATTATTAACTATGATTTATAAACATTTCGAAAGAACAATGGCCTTATCAAGACCCTTCCGTTACTACACCAAAAACCTCAGCATCCAACCAATATCATATCGATCACCCTATAGTTAACCTCCGACAAAAAATAACAATTAATTAATTAAACGAATTATAATCAGTTAATCTATCCAAAACCCAACAAGGCATAATTTTGAAAAAGTCATCGGGATCCTACCTCTTATCAAAACTACATGAAACTACCCTGGGAGGTGGAGGATGAACTCCCAACACCACTCATCATAAAATCCCTAATAGGAGACCACAATTCAGAAATTGATTAAGATTAAAGATTTAGGGAAAACCTAATAGAATACCCCATTGTCACATACCTCAATGGAAAGACACACAACAATGTGCAGAATCCAACCTGGAATCTTTTCTACCAAAGTTGACTAAAATAACAATGAGAAATATAATATTACACCATGATCTAGTGATTCTTCAAAATGAATACTAAACCAGACAATCTAAAAATTTAAGAGTAAAAAAGAAGGGGATTAATGGAATAAATTGGAAGATGATAGATCACCTAAAACGCCAAGAAACATAAATGAAAACCCCAGAAACCCCAAGAGATGTAACGTGAGGAAGGGGTTTGTGAACCCACTGTTTCGTATACTTGGGAAGAGAGAAAAACGTGTCTGGGATGTTGAGAAACACAAGGGAGATTTTGGTAAAATCCCTATTTTTAATGGAATTTGAGAAACCACATGGTTTTGTCACACTTTTTTTTTCAAACTGTTTCCCAACCATGAATTTGGATCTATCCACGGAGACAACTCACATTGTTTGGCTGCACATTAGTCCAAAATTGGCACTAATTGTGCACAGACCTACAGTAAAACTCCCCCATAATTGAATTGTTGTTCCATATAGTTTTAAAAATCACGCGCCATGTGTGTTTTAAACACTACCCACACCCTCTGTAGCAAGTCACATAGTTTTTTGAATCCATTCATTCCCCATGAGACATGACTCAAAAACTCCATTGCCTCACATAGTTCATCTTTTTTCCTCACATAGTTTACCTAAAATTGTTCTCTAACCCTGAAAACCAACAATTTCTAGTTCAAATTGAACTAAAGGCCTCCTATGAATAGTCGTTTCACACTATTTCTCCAAAATTGTACACAAAAAAACCATTCAACCTTGTTAGAGAACTTCAAAACTCATTAAACCTAACCTAAATCCTCATAAGCACATCCAAACACCTAATATACCTCTCGTGAATCATTAATTATCTAAAAAATACTTTGAGGCATTCAAACTCTTGGGATCTCATTTTGAGTCTTAATTCTAAATTAGACCCATTTGATAATGAAAATTAGAATCCACTTAGAAATTTGTGATCCATTCAGATACGAGATCTTAAAACCTCCACATCATAATATTTATCACCCTTGAGAATCATCGATGGTAATCCACCTACACCACATAACCTAAATAAATCACCCCATTTTAACTAATAACCACGTTCATATTTAGATATCCTAAAACCCTAACAAGGCATAACCACCATATCAAGACCCTTAACCTGTTATGTCACTGACCTAACACTTGTTACGAACATCAAAACACCACGATAGCACTTACCTGAGTCCAACCAACTGGAAAATTCATTTCAAAATCACCTGATCAACCAATAAGCTATGGAGTTCTATATCATTAGAATTAGTTTATATATGCCAAATTCTTATACTTAACACCCTGGTCATCTAGAAAACCCAACTGAACATTAACTCTAACTACCACCAAGTGCCTAAATTGTTTAAAAAATTCTCAACTCCACTTTAGGGACCATGTCACACACATAGTCTTTCCAAAAGCACCCAAACAAGCCTAAAACATTCAAAACCCACAATTCTTTCTAGAACCACCTTGATCCTAATTCCAATTTTTTCCGTGACCATTTTTCACAATTGATCCCCCACTAGAATTATGTAAGGAATTTAAGTTCACACAAAAACAATTCTTCACTAGCATCATAGTTCCACCATGATAGATCCGCTGTCAGTTCCATGCATCCATGACCCATCCACCAGAGGGGTCTCATCAAAATATCTAGTACATCCCTCCCCACAATAAGAGTGTCGTCATCACCAACTCAACCAAACAACCTCATCCACTTCGGTCAGGCTCCATCAACTTCTAACCAAATAATTGGATGTGGAAATCTCATCCTCACCTAAGATACCATAAGAAGCGTAAAATATTTCACATTACTAGCAACCATGAATAGAACCCTGGGAATTCATTAACATCTGGTTCGTCCAGTGGACCCCACCTGCAAATGGTCCATGGTGTACTTCCCACCATACAAATCCACCCTCCTCACTCCATGAGTGTTACATTCAAGAGTCCCCATATTCGACCAAAGGAAAATAATTTATCTAGGAGTATATTCAATAACCTCCCAACATAACAAATACAATGTCAAGATATTGGGCGTGATCTTCACTAATATGTGTATTCCAATATTTCATCGATGGACACCACCACCACACATTCATTCCCTATGTCATCCCTATCAGTATGAAAATGCACACCCATAAAATGTATTGGGTATACTTACATATAAGAATATCATCATATCCATATCCATCCTCATCATACTCATGATTGCTTACTCTACCCAAGAACCTCTGGAATATTATCTCATACCATCCGATCTGCAACCAAATAACATAATGTGTTACCATCCACTAATACCTTGAAGATCACATTAACACTTAACCATCACACATACTCTTATGTGACCCCATCATAGAAACTAATTCCAATTCTAACAACTCAATCCTTATGAAACTTCATCTTAAAATCCCTATCCAGCAGTCTGGCCTGTCTCACATGCCTATCTCACATGTCATAGATCACACTTAGTGCTTTCGGTAACCTAATGAAACTCATGAACTAAAACCAGTCATACAACCACTCATGAATTTAGCATCATTCCAAAGTTCCTCTAATTTCATGTATGATCTCACCACATGCATGGAGTCATATATAGAGTTAACCGAGTTAGGAACCTAGTCATTCCTTCCCTAAAAACAACACGTTCCACTGCCGCACCAACACTCTAAGTGCTTCAATATTAGTGAAACCATATATTATCTCATTCAGTACACTAAAACTATAATAGTTCCACCTAAATTTTATGATCATCACCCAAGGGAAACTGACACTCCCATCTCAGCTCAAAACCATAGTAAACATCCTACCTATACAACTATCACCCTAACAGAGAACCCAAACAATCATACCCCTTTTATAACAACCATGCACTTTATAACACAATTAAACATGATTTATTACATAAATAATTCACTTGATACATGATTGTAAGACTGATGGGTCTAGTTTATTTGGGCTTAGGAACATCACATAATGACTTAAAACATGAAACAAGACATTTTTATTGAAAACTTCATTTACATGACCACTATATTCCGTCGCACTTAGCATTGCATGGGATAACCTGAGGACATGAATAAGAAAAGGGTGATCTATAAATCCCAATAAGGGATTAAAAAGGGAATAGAATGAATAATAAAATACATGTTAGAAAATTTTCATATCAATAGAGCATAAAAAACAGGAACATAGAGGCATGACAAATCATGATTATCACAACATGGAAATGTGGAAACAACTCTTAACATGGTATTAGAATAATCCAAGGCTCATTACACATGGAACATGATAAAACCCTAATTTCACTGGAATTACCATGATTAAACCCTCATTTCTCTTGAAGTATCGTGATACTAATATTAACCTAATGCATTAGAGCACTATCAGGGCACCCCCTTCTTAAAAATTTCAATTCGTGCATAAGTGTGCCACAAGATCATACAACATTGATTCATTAAAGATCATAATTTATTAAATAGTAAATGAATGTGGAATTCCTGCATGAAACTATAACATCAATAAGTAAATGTTCATAATGGTGAATACCCTTGATAGAGAAATGGGCATGATATTTACTACACAATGATTTTGGCTTAGAAAATGGCGGTGCAATTTCGGTAGCATAACGATGTGACATAAGAATTCATAAAAAATGATGATGAGAGTGAAAAGGGAGTATCAGCATATGTACATAAAATGGAAAGTAAGGGGTCATATAAATACATGTCCCAACATATGTAGTGGAATTTGGATTCATAATACAAAATAATTGCTTGATTGTAAATGAGGAGAGATAAATTTCTTATGGAATTTAGGCGTGGTAACAGGTGTACATGGGAGGAATTAGTGAGAGATAAAAGGGGTCTCTCATAATTATAAAATAAAAAGGGAAATTTGGGGGAGGTTCAAAATCATACCTCAACATTTGTAATCGAAAATAAAAGGAAATAATAATATTGAGAAACTTGGATAAAATGAGAAAGGAAGGAATCCCTTACTAGGAATTGCGATACCAAAGGATTGAGAGAGGCTTGAGAGAGGATTATTGAAAGAATGGGGATCCTTTGGAGGATTATAGAGATAGGAGTACAAAGTTCAGATGAACTCCAAATGTTTTGAGTGAAGAGAAAGTGGGAGCTTCTGGCAGTTTATATAGGAAAGGAAGAGAATTCTTTATTATTTAGTTTTGGGACACCACACATTAATCTAATAAAAACCACAAACTAGCCCATGGTTTTTTTCAAAGGGGAGTGGAAAACATTATTTTCTGAGGAAAATGGCCGAAATTCTTAAAATATTAGGTTTTCTTATGTGGAGGTGAGTCACACTCTCAAGGATATTATTTTAAAAAGTTAAAATGTTTTATAAGTCTCAGAGGGTCCACTAAATCTTTTTAAAATAAATCAAACAAACCTAAAATCAAATTATTTTAATGGTAAAACATATATTGTCTGAATATTATATTTAAATTATTTTATTACATTACTATTGGGTCATTATGATGTCGTAAAACACATTATATATTTCAACGGTATTTAGTTTTTATGCAAAAAGTTGTTTGTCTCAGAAAATTATGAACAATTCACCATTGGGTAATTTCGAAATCCGGATTCCAAAAATAATTTTAATTTTATCTAAATAATTTTATAAATATATCAATTTTTTCTTTTAAAATAAAAATTGACATTTCTCGAAAATTCATAAGTTTTGACAAAAAATGATTTCAAACCATAATAAAAATCACAATTGTTTTCATAAAAATTATATATTAATTTATATTTAATAAAAGGTAATTTTGTAATAATATTTTATTAAAATAATATATATTTCAGAAATCCATTAATGCATTAAAATATATTTCTTAATTGAATATTATATAAACATACAATTCGGTATTTAAAAACTATTTACAAAGTAACCATAATAAAAATAATGTATATTATTTATTAAATAAAACAATAATGGACATAATCATCATGCTATTTTATTGTTACATAACCCCTTATAAAAGCCGTATAAGAGTGAACGGTAAGTTTTTCAATTGTGGAAGACTCTTGGGGTGGCTCAGATAACATCGCTCGAGTGGTAATATCTATAAACTTTCACTTCTCCGGTAGGTGGTTCCATTCGAGCTAAACATGTCGAAGCTCATCTGGGGCTTGGTCAAGAGCGAAGTGCAGTGATGCCACCTCCCTTCCGAGCTCCAATGAATGGGCTTTATACGGGGGAAGTCTACTGGATGAGACCATCACTTTTTTATTTGAGTAAATTGGATTTATTAAAGCCCTATATTTATACTAATCATGTGATCACTATTTAACGACTATATTAGCAATGGTAACAATTGTTGATGATATTTTAAAATCCAAAAAACATAAATCCAAAGAAGTTCATATATTATATGATAATTTTACAAAATAAGACATTTAATTGGATCAAGATGAATTTTCATTAATAAAAGTTTGGGCCGTTACACCTTTAGGGACCAACCACAAGGCTGAAAAACCAGCACCCAAGTTATTCTCAAAACCAAAGGTATCCCATGTTTAGAAACCCCATACTAGGTTTCAGACCTCATGAACTATTGTAAAATGTCCCAAAACACACACCCAAACCTTATGCACTGAAAGGATCATAAAATTCGACCATACACTCCCATTGGTTACCCACTATATACACACAATATTCTATACCAAAACAAGATTCATGAAAATGGTTCACTAGGTCTCACCAGTCAAGGTCCATGCCAATAAAAAGAATACCACAACTCACTAGGAATCAAGATGTTCTTGTCTCATCATCACAAGATATCAACAAAACAAAACACCATCATCTAGGTTCTCATCCCATAGAGGTTTAATATTCCAACCAACTCCCAATGACAAGGGAATCCATCCTCTCTAAGTATATACACATCAAACCACTCCTTGGAGGAAGTATACATATTAGAAAACGCAAACAAAACCCACCCACATACGACCCTATACTCACACTGTACTATCCCACCAAGAAAATTACACCAACTATTCCCAAGGACCATGTCAACATACTCTTCAAGATCCTCGCTATAGATTTACATAATCTTACATAAAAATAAAATCCTTAAAATAACATAGTATCAATCTGATAACATGTGGATCTTATGAGCCATGCATGACGCACGAGAGAACTATCGCCTTTTTAATACAAGAGACAAAACCAAACCACAGTCCTCTTTAAGACATCTAAGATCATAAAACCCTTCATTAACCAACAAAAAACAAAAAATATGTGTGTCACTCTATGAAAAACTCATATAGAACTCTTAAATCATAAATCCAGAACATCAATCCTTGTTCCTAATAACCTATAATTCTTACTGGAATAGTTTTTCCGGACGCACTTTCCTGATATCCATCACAAGCCCTGAAACATTTTTATATATCCTATCTACCAAAACCCATATTATAAAATTACTAGAAAGTAATTTGGATCTAATACCACTTTGTAATGTCATGGACATTCCCTGATCCATTTTCCACAAGACCTCAAGAACACCTCCTTATAGACTAGAGTATGATGATTAAAAGAAAGTCTCTAAAATGGAACAGTGAGGAGACTATATCCTCATATTAGAGTGCACAACCAGAAGAGAATGACCCAATATCATACACATGCGAGTGATAATATTGAATAATGAAACTGGAACATGCAATAATAAAATGAAATGCAATGAAGGACCGAATGACCATGTCATACATACCACAAACATCCCACTATTCCAGTTACATATCATATTAAAATAAAATTAATTACAAAATGGATCTACATAATTGTAGACCCAACCCCATCTAGTTTACTTATACCACTTGAGAAATACCACTTAACCAATAATACTTAATGTAGCCTCATCCCGAACATATGCTTTTAGTAAATATTTGAGGGATGCATGAGTACCCAAGTGCAATGGGGATCTGAGCATGGTGTGACTAAAACTAATTAGGACACCACAAATTTTGCCCCAAGAAAATAAAAATCTTGAAAACAATGCAGGAAAGATAAGGAAAAATATAGAAAATATGGTAAATAAAACAAGGTTCATTATTTAATTAGGTTCAATTGTTCACATTAATTATTTATTTCAAAATCTATCAATTTCCAAAAAATAACCGTTTTCCTAGCTGGTCATTTGATTCATATATCACATGGCTCAAAAAACTTCAATGTAGGACCCTCAGTCCAAGTATCCAACTAGGATCTAGAACTCCATGTCTAGCCATCCCAACCACTAGGTCACAATTCAGAAAACATGGAGAATTATTGCATGAATCTAAATGAGGCACATAATTCCATGTCAAGCCATCCCAACCATTTGGAAACATATTAGTAAACCCCAATATTCAGTTCGTGAATCTAATCAGGACACAAAACTCCATGTCCAACTATCCCAACCTTGATATGGAACACCATGTCCATACCCTATGGCTCAGGATCATTAGTTCTCCGCCCCAAAATACATTTCATCGGGGTGCCTTGAGAATTAGTATGTCCCACCGAACAACAAGGAGTGGAGAATAAGTTATATAAAATGAAATTCACAAATAAACCATCTCACCTTTTACACAAATACATATTTATTAATTCTTCTTCAAACTATTTAACAATCACAGAAACCCCTTTTAACATTTTCCATTTACTTTCATAACCAAAATATTTATCATGGTCCCACAATACCTTTAAATTAATACAAGTATTACATAAAACCTATAACATTTTCCCATTGAATAAAACAAAAAATACAAACACTCTAATTAACACTTGGAATCCACCACTTTAGAACATTGTTCTTCCCCATTGAAAATAAAGAGTAGGTCACATGACCTTTATTTTCAGTGAAACCCAAAAAAGGAGTCACCAAGATATTTTCACCAAATAAAAGATACTACGCACCTATTTAAAGAAACCAATTGAAATCTATTTGAATCACATTTTCTTAAACCAAATAGAGTTCAATAACTCAACTAAAAAATTTCATTTTAAAACATAGTTACCCTTATTCAAAATAACATCCAAATAAAAATAAAAAACACACCATTTGACCATTTTAAAAGACCTCATAATATTATAAAAAACTAAATAGAAAAAAATTCCATTTTTGAATGGTGGAACACCCCTTAGGTGGCTGTAGGTATGGTATTATAACACCCAATAGATCTAATAGGGTCTTTAGAAGGTCAAAGGTATCAATATAAATCGAAAACCAATTTCTTAAATCAAATGAGAAAGGTTATCAATTATGGTCTTAAGTAACATATCACATACACATGAAAATAAATTATCAAGACTTTGGGTAAAGCACTTAGACCACCTACCTCAAAAAAAATATTTACAAAAATTTCAAAAGCATGTCAGCCATGTTATGGACCTTCCAAGACTTGTTCAAACTACTCAACACCCAAACGAGATCTTATTAATAACCGTATCCATAAAAAAACTAAAAAAATTAATTAATTGTAACAATTAAAATCAATTAATATATCCAAAACCCAACATTTAATAATGTTGGAAAACTAACTGGGTTCCCATCCTTTATCGAATCTCTTAGAAACCACCTTGGGAGGTCAACAATGAACTCTCGACACCAATCTTGGGAAAATGAATAATAGGAGACACTATTTAAACTGTTAATTAAAATTAATTACTTTGTACAAAACATAAGATAAATCCCCAAGTCTATATATCTCAAAAAAAATCCACAAAACGACATGTGGAATCCCTCATGGGATCTCTCCTACCAGATACGACCAAAGCCCCATGAGAAATAGATTATTCCACCATGTTACAGTGGAATCATCAACTAAACCTAAACTAGATAATCTTGAAATTATAGAGGAATAAGAATGGGAATAATGGAAACCACCAATGGAGAATAACTCACCTCAAACTCTAAGAAACCACCAAAAAACACCCCAAAATCAAGGGATAGAAGATGATGAAGGGGTTTGTGAACCCCTTATTTCATGAACCTGGAATATGGGAGAATAGGAATCGATTTGATGGACAACTGTAGGGGTAAATTTTGTTAAATCCCTAATTTTAATGGAATATGGGCAGCCACATGGTTTGGCAGCATGGTTTGAAAAACTTTGTGCCAACCGTGCATTTACTCTATTGAAGGCTACTACTTGCAAGGTTTGGATACATGGTTTTCCAAAATATGTTCCAACCATGCAAAATCCTACTATCTGAAACCCCAAAATTTTCAAATTTTATAGTATATACTCAAAAACCATGAAACAACCTTGCTTTCCGCACTACCTCCCTTCTATAGCAAGTTGCACAGATTGTCTAAAACCATGTGAAAAATGTGCCCCATGACTTTGAACCTTGTTATCCTCACACTATTCATCCATTTCACTCACATATTTTACTCCAGATTTTATTATAGTCATGACACCCAACCATTTCATGTTTAAATTGAACTAAAAACATCTTGATCATCATGGTGTTTCACGGTTTCTCCTAAATCATGGCCACCAAACCATGCACCCTTGTAAGAGAACTCCAAAATTTCTGAAACATAACCTAAAGCCTTTGAAGAATATCCTAACACACAAGATACATTCAGAGCATAATTAATTGCCTCAAAAAAGACAATTCGAAGCATTCCAACTCTTTGAATCTCATTCTAAGCTTTAATTCAATATTGGACCCATGTATTAATGAAAATTAAAATTACCTCTTAAATTTGTGATCTATCCAGTCATAGGATTTATAACCTACCTGCAATAATACATATTGTACATGATAATCCTATGTGGTCATCCATCCAGACCACCTGATCTATAATTGTAACTATCTTTTAACCAATAGCCTTTTTCAGTATCAGGTAGCTTGAAACACTTCCAAGGCATAACCTCCAACTCAAGTCCGTCAACCGGACAACCCTCTGACCAAACACTCGTTACCCACATCGGAACACCATGAATGAACATACCCAATCCCATCAAACAAGAACATTGATATACCCATCACCTAATCTACCAAGAATCTATATTTCTCCCAACTATAAGCTTCAATTTATAACCAACAACTTCAAATACATAACACCCTATTAAACTAAAAAAACTAACTGAACCTGAACTCTTACTACCTCCAAGCACCCAACTTGTTTCGGAAATTTCTATCTACACTTATCAAATCATATTCATATCCCCTTGTCATGATTCCCTAACACCCATAGATGTTCTACAACCACCGAAACATACCTACATGAGTCCACACCCAAACCACTTTCTAGCACATCCTCGAACCCAAATGCAATTATCATATAGATCATTATTCAAAACATATCCCCCACTAGAATTCCATGTGAAATTTATGTACACACAATACTGGTTCTTCATATGAAGCAAAACAAATCCATGAATGATACATGATCATTTCAATGCACTCGGGACCAATCCAGCATATGGTTTGCATCACCGTATCTGATACGTCACTCCCCACTGTAGGAGTGTCATCATCACAAACTCACCCAAACAAACTCAACTGCTTTAGAAAAACTCCAACCACAAATAACACAATAATTGTAAATGGATTTATTATCCTCACATGGGATACAAAATAAAACAAGTACTATCAACTATTAATGACATTTGAGACTGGAAACCACAACATTCGTTAACATCTAGTCCCTCCTCAGGAACCCACTCACATATGGTCAATGGTTTAATTCCCATCACACAACTCTACATTCACCTATTTTTGAGTGTAACATTTTAGAGTCCCTATAACAAACCATGATTATTAGGGTATCTTAGAAATTTTCGATTTCCCTCGTAGCATAAGTAAGTTGATGTCAAGATATTGGTTATAATCATCTCTACAATGTGTAAGCCAATATTTCATCTAAGAACACCACCACCACCACACATCCATTCTTGATGCCACCCCTATCAATAGGGACATTCCAATCAATCAAAATTTATTGGTCTCCCTACCCAGAAAAATCTCATCACATCCATATCAATCCTCAGACTACTCATGAATACCTTATTTTCACAATCACCTTGGGCGTATTCCCTCATAACGTTCAATCCATAACCAAACGACAAATCACATTACCATCAACATATTACTAAAATATCCCATTTACGCATAAAAATCACACAAACTCATGCGTGTCCCTAGCATATAACCGAATTCCCACACTAACAAGTAAAACTTTACAAAAGCTCAGGTCACAATTCCTATACACTGCCCATGCATGCCTTTAATTCCTATCTCACCCATCATAGAGCACCCTTGGTATATTAGAAAACCAAGAGAAACTCATGAAAAAAAATCAATTATAATAACAATCGAGAGAAGAGATTCATTCAAAATTTCCTATAAGTTCACTTCCATTCTCATCATGTTCCTAGATGCACATACAAAGTTAACAGATTTAGGCACCTAGTTGGCCCTTCCTTAGACACTAGATATACCACCATTGTAACAGCACACTAAGTGATTCCATCTCAAAGAAACCATGCATGCTCTCGTTCCCTACACAACAACCAAAAATAGTTCCACCTCACTTTCGTAGTCATCATCCAAGGAAATACTACACTCCCAACCCAGCTCAAAACCACTAGGCATTAATTTCCTGTAAAACAGTTACTCAAAAAGGCACCAATACAAGATTTCACATTTTGGGACCATCCAAAAGTGAAAAACACCATTACCCTTGTTTTTCTTTTCAATACCAAATGCATCTAATGTGATAAAACCTCGTATTGGGTTTCAAATCTCATGTATTATAGTAAAAAGTCCAAAAACATCCAACCATTCATTATGCACCCAAAGGGACTTAAATATCAAGCGACCACTCCCACAGGTAACCCAATAAATCTAAAATATATACACTCCCAAAACTAGAGTCACGAAAAAGGTTCACTATATTCAACCACCCAAGGTTTAGACCAACTCATATAAGGCCACAACTCTTTGGGAATCAACATGTGTATGTCTCATCATCACATGATATAATAAAACGAAAAAAACCTCCTTTAGAGTCTCATTCTATAACGGTTTCATAAACCAACTAACATCCCATGACTTCAGAATCCATTATCTCTGAGCATATGCACATCAAACCACTCCTTGGAGGTCCATACATACTACCAAACATTAACAAAAAATACCCACAAGAGATAAAATGACCCTATACACACACTGTACTGACCCACCAAGGTCACTAAACCAACCATTCATGAGTAACACAATAGGTTCCTCATTAAGAACCCCATTATGGATCCACATAACTTTCCATTGAAGGAAAAAATCCATAAAATCACACACTAGTAGGACTATAACAAACGGATCCTGCAGGCCTAGAATGATTCATGGGACAAGACATTCCTTTATAGGCCAAGATTCAGAACCCAAGCATTGTCCTTTTTACAATAAACAAGATCTTTAAAACCATCACAAATCATCAAACCCAAACAACATGTGCATCATTTGAAGAAAAAATGATATACAATTGTAAAACCAGAAGTCAAAAATGCCAATAAATATCCTTGGTAATCTAGATATCCTACTGGAATATATTTTTACGATGCACCATCCTAGTATCCATAAAAATATGTAATACATTATTATATCCCCTTTGTATCAATCCTCAAATAGTAAAATAATTAGAAAGTAACCATGCACTGATACACTTTTTAATGTCCTGAATTGGGTTATACTAAGCTGGTGCCCCAAGATAGTTTTCCACAAGACCTTAAGTGCACCTCCTCATACTCCAGAGGTAGATGATTAACATCAGTGGGCAAAAAATGAAATAGTGGGGAGACTATACTCCCATATCAAAGTTCTAAACCATATGTAAGTGATGAAATATCATTCACATCATAGTTAGTGGAAATAATAAATAAACTGTAACACAATACAATAAAATGAAATGTAATAAAGGCCATAATTACTATGTCATACATACCACCAACCACCCACTATTTGTTACATAATATACCAAAATAAAATAAACTAAAAAATGGATCCATATCATTTATAAGCTGAAACCATTCACCCACGAGATACCCCTAGATTAATCCCGCTCGACCAATATAACTCAATGGGGACCTTAGCCCAAACATGTGCTTATAATAAACATCCGAGAGATGCTCAGGCACCCAACTGTAATAGAGGATTGATTAGGGTGTGGTTAATACTTTTTAGGATATATCCCAGTGTTCACTTTTATTGTTTTTTCCAAGAGTCATACATTTCCAACTAATCACCTCAGAACAAGATTGTATTTTCATCCATATATCACCGGGGCCAGTATATAGAACTAAAGGATACTTAGTCTAATAATCAAATTGGGGTCTAGAATTCCATGTTTGAGAATCCCAATTAAAATGTTTCAAGTGGTAAAACACATATCATCACTCTATAAATCCAACCATGACTCAGAATACCATATCTGCCCATCTCATCCTTGATATGAAACACGATTTACATAATACTGGGTTTAGGATCATCATTCCTTCCCCTAAAATACTACGGTGCACCTGGGAACACGGAGTATCATTATAACTTCCCAGAACCCAAACTCTCAGATCCTGTATTGAAATACATTACATTACATTCCCAGATTTCATATAGATAATTTTGACCCAAATTTTTCATA
Source organism: Viscum album (assembly GCA_963277665.1). NCBI lineage: Eukaryota > Viridiplantae > Streptophyta > Magnoliopsida > Santalales > Viscaceae > Viscum > Viscum album. The sequence goes on along the minus strand of OY728128.1, from coordinate 714,142,283 downwards.
TAAACCAAAAAACATAAAAAGTAAAATATGGATCACTTACATACTGAAGGGAATTTTAGTTTTAGAGTTTAAAAAATTAATACAAACTCCTAAAACAATTCCCAAGTCATTAAAAGAAAATTTTTCTTATTTGACCCATCATTTCATATTTCAAAATAAGTCATCAATATATTCCTGGTAAAAAACATTATTGAAATAAATTGTTCAATATAATTTTTTAAAACATGGGGGAAAGGAATCATAGGAAGGTTGATCTCAAATGATTAGTAAGGGAAACTGTATTAATTAACAAATGAATGTAACCAATGAAAATAAGAGTGCATAAGGGTATGATGGCATAATCAAAGTGCTTGATTGAGTAATAAAAGGAAACATCCTCATCTATAGCTGGATATAAAAATATGAAAACATGAAAATGGAATGAGACATCACGATCAATAATCAAAATCCATGTGATATAAATCACAGTCATTATAAACATTATAAACTCATAACATGCATATAAAACCTATATAGGTATCTTAGTACACAATTTTACTTTTTATTATTATAAACTGAATGAACAATTCGTCAAATTCCGTATATGACACTCTTAAAAATGGAATATCCATATGGCCAACATCCATACCCAATGCATTGGAGGGATACCCTGATGTAACATGTAATTGGTTTATCATGTTACCACCAATCATTAGTTTATTACAGAACCCCTAACTATTTTTATCACATAACCAGCTGTAAAATGACAAAGTAGAATTACATAACACTTAAAATCTTTCATTTAATCATAAAATTATAGGAACAACTATTATACCATTTTTAACCTGATCAACCCTTTGAAAAGAAATATATTTCTTATCGATCTCTTTGAACCATGATTTACCCATGGAAAAGGAATGTGTTTAAAAAAATCTATATGAAAAATTATTATCCCCGGGCAAAGAAATGGTTCAATAAAATTCTATTCAAAACATGGTTAACCCATGGAGAATAAATTGTTTCAATAACTGTCTCTTGAAATCATTATTAAAACAGGGAAAATAAATGGGTTAAATAAAAAACTCTTTGAAACATGATTAACCCATTGAAAAGAAATGTGTTCCAAAAAATATCTTCAGAACATGATTAACTCATAAGAAAGAAATTGGTTTGTAAAAAATATCATTGTAACATGATTAACAAAGGTAAAATTAATTTTTTCCATAAGAGTCTCTTCAAAATGTGGTTATCCCATCTAAATGAAATGGATTCCAAAACAATATATTTAAAAATCAATCCATAAAAGAATGAGGATGAAATCAATAAAAAATAATCCATGTGTAGGATAAGTGAAAACAAGTTTTGTTGATGTTTATTTTTGTAAATACCATTAGAATATCACTAAAAACATTCATCAGTAAGGTAACCTTTAAGGATTCCAAAGTGTCCCATGCCACCTTCAAAAACTTGACTCATAAGACTCATGAATGAATAAAATTAAATGAAAAGTATAATATAATGAGAATAATTATATTTGTTATACATATTTTCAAAGTATATGTATACAAACTTTATAAATGAAGATAGGTATACAACATAACAAATGTCTCAAAGAATGCAAATTGTGACAAAAATATTTTAAAAATATGGTAACTTTGAAACCATAAACTATATAAAAGAGAGATCATAAAAAGAATTTTTAAAACCCCATAAATGTTATGATAATAATTATAAATTAATTTCAAGGTAAATATATACTACCCATAATAAAAATAATTGATGAATATTTATTATATCACATAGAAATAACAGTTTAATAGTAAATACGCTTACAAAGGTCCTATCATTGGAGTGAGAATAAATCAATTTAAAAATTATGTGTGAGAAATGTAAATAAATAAAATAAAAGTGTAAATAAATTATAAAAAAATAAGAGGTAATTTCACACATATTATTGGCATAACATAACAAATGACATATAATTTTATCCTTGTGATTGTAAATTAAGTTAAGAAATCCCTTACTACATGAATAACATTAGAATCATGAGATTTGTAACACCCCGAGATTTTATGAAAAATATTCTTTTTAATTTCATTAATGTCTTGTGTTTTACGCTACACCAAAAGGATATTTCACAACGCGCAACCCTGACTTGGCTTTCATTACATGCAAGTAAGACCTTCCATGATAGCGTGTGTTGTATGCAATACCGAGTTTTTCTAAACAACGATATGTTATATAAACAAGACGTTATGAATAGTAATGCACACTTTTTGAAATTTTATAAATTTTATCTTTCAAAATGGACTTCATTTTTGGATTTGGAATATCAAAATTATCCTAGGGTGAAATTTTGGTATTTTTCTGAAAACTTTCAATTTTTGATGAATAGTGAAAACATTGGGTTACAATTTAAAAACCGACTTTTTATTTAAATAATTATTTATTTTATTTAAATTTATTTTAGGTCAAAATTGATTCATAATACCTATATATGTTCAATGAAATTCATTGGAGTCATTTTATAATAATTTTTGATATATAAAATGTTTATCGAACTTTTCACCGTCTTTTACCCACCTCCTAGGAGAATTTGCAAATTTACATAAAACTTAATTTTACCGCTTTTGTGAGTGGAATTTCAAAAATCTGAGAGACATGGTTGATTTCAGTAAGTAAAATGCGGTTCAATGAGATGAAAATAATTTTTGGTGAATAGTAACTTTTTACTTTTATTTACCACGGTTAAAAGTAAATAGGGTAATTAAGGGTAAAAATGATATTATTATTACCCTAAAACATGTCCTAATTCTATTAGATAAGTGTAATTCGACCAAAAACAACCTTAGGAATTAAATATGACCATTTAGTCCCACTTGGATTAGATTACGACATTTATTATTAATTTATTTAAAGAAGGGTTAAAATAGTTAAAATCAACATTTAATAAGTAAATAATTTTTAATATAGGGATATACAAAAGATAAATTCGACTATAAATATTAATTAGAAATCTAAAACGATTTCCTACATAATGGTATTTTATTTTTAATTTTTAGACTTTAAATATTTTAATTTCGTTATGACACAATGATGATGCAGTAATTATATTATCAATGAAATATTGGCATAAGTGATGTTATAAATACCCAAACAAATGTAATTTGAGACTTTTTATGAATGAAAATACTTTTCTCTGTTAATATGACATGTTAGTATTGATTTAATGAACTGTTTTAGAACTAATAATTCTTTTATGATTTTCACAAAAATCAATTACCAAATAGTGTCAAAATTGACATAAAATAGTTTTTAAAAACAATATTATATTATTAATTGTTATTTTGTTCCTAAAAATCTAAGGTTCGGCCAAATGACTTAGATAAGGTTATATATATTAATACTAAACAACTTGGGGTTATTTTGGCTTGTTATAGTAAGTTTATAAACCTTATTGTGTAAGAAAACAAGAAGACACGATAAAAGAATTATTATTTAACTTAAAGTTAAATCTAAATAATAAGGTTAAAATAGAAACCTAAACTTGTCTAAATTCTATTGTATGAGAGGATTTCGACCCATCCCCAACTTAGCTTCTAAATAACTCAATTTTGAGCTATTAAAAACCTAATATGACTTTATAATAAAATAATATTTTTAGTTATTCCAAAGGTGACCCTCTCCTCCCTTATAAAAGGGCACCTCCTTCCTCTATTCCTCACACTACTTTGATCCTTAAAGATCGGCCAAACCCTTCCAAATTCTCTTCTCCACTTCCCTAGAAACATCCTAGAGGTCCTGGTATTCCTAAAAGACCAATTTTTGTGCCTTAAGAGGAGGTCTCAAAGAGGCACTTCAAAGAAGAGGTAATGTCCGTTACTGATTCTTTCAACATTATTTCTTCTTCTACTTCTTCTTATTTAGTTGATTCATTATGAAGTAATAACATAAGTATCACTCATATACTTATATGTTATTATAATTACGAAAAAACCCTATTTCACCATCAATCCATCCTACGGAAAAGGAAATCAGCGCGCGTGCGTACGTACAGAATACCATCTCCACGTCGTGGTGTAATCTATTTTCCACCACCACCTTACTTGGATGGGTATAGTGGTGTAAATAATAGCTATAAATGATTATTTTAAAGTGATATTGATTCTTAAATAGTATACAAACACTCCAATACAATTCCACGATCATGGGAATGATATCATCGCTCGTGCGTACATACGGACTACCGTCTCCACGACGCGATGAGATTCATTCTGCATGTTAACCATTCATGAATGATTATAAAGTATATATAATAAGTAATCATGAAATATATGACATAATAATGATACTGGATTTATGTGTATATATATGTATGTCATCTACTTAATTTTGTTCAATTCAATGAGGAAACGAAAACAACGTTCATGCGTATGTACGGCTTACCGTCTCCATGAAAGGTGTATTTCATTTCATTTTATCGATCTATCATATATATATATATGTATATAATAAAATATATATTATATGTAAATCATTTTTTACATTCTGTAATTATGTAAATCTGGATATAAGTAATAATATCATGAACAACAAGTCCAAACACTTACGATAAATAAAACGATTTAACCCAAAACGCTGCTTTAGCATGGAACTTACAAAAGAGCGGGTAATATAAAGTCATAAGTGAACCATATATGATATCATAACAATGAATATGATTCTGTAATAAGTCAATTACATTATTTAAATCATTATACAGGTGGTTCGGAAACGTACAAATCATATCGAACCTAAGGTAAGGGAGAATTTTGCAAATCTCATTTTTATCCGAGATTGCTTATTCGTAAGTATTTAATGGGGTTATTTCTACCATCCATGTCCATGTTTTATAAAAGTGTTCTCATGTATGTTTAAAGTCCTTTTTACCCATTTTTGACTTTTACTACATGGTATGTATGGAATCTTTCTTTTACAAGGTACTTTTTGAATTTTCCAACAAAAGTACGAGGAGAATGTTTTTTTAACTTATACGGCATGAAAGGATTTTTACGGTTTTAGAAAGATGTATTTTCATGAAGCTTCTTCCAAAAGATTTCATGACTATTTTCAAAAAAACTCTCTTTCTTTTAAATTGCATGACATTTTGTTAAAAGAAATTGATTTTGAAGAAGAAAGTATATTTTCCTCAAGAATTCATTTCAAGTGTTTTATCAAAACCATTTTTTCATCTAAGATGACATTATTTCATATGTGTATGTTTCAAGTATAATGTATCTATGATTTACATGGTTTCACTTTTCTTATGATGAAATGATATCCATTTCTTTTATATGGATTATGTGATGATGGGATGATGTTTATGAAACCCATTTTATTTATTGGGTTATTATGAATGATGTATGTTTATTTTGTGGCACAGGTTAGAATGATTTCACTATGAGATGGGTGAGACCTATATCTCCCTCCAATGAATTGGGAAAAGATTTATATCTCATGAGATAGACATGGCTGGAATGGTAAGTTAATCCGGTTCAGTGTTACATGACTGAAACGAGGAGTGAACTCGATTCAGAAAGGGACTTTGTCCACTAAGATGGTCTTGGAAGCAATTCATTGGCTACTATGGAAATCATAACATGTGCTGAATGGTTGACCCAATTACATATTTTATTCCCATTATATTTTATCACGGTTGATGTTCTATTATGATATATGCCTTACGTACTTCCACGATTTATGTCTTTGCTCAAGATTTTGATGTTTAAATTTCATGTTCAAGTGTTTGCTTCCAAATGTTTATGGATTGTTTTATGTTATCTATGTTTTCCCTTACTGAGAATTTGAGCTCACCCATTTTATGTTGTATTTTCCCCCGGAAATAAAGAAAGGTTTTAGGTAAGGAAAAAAATGGGAAGATCGTTATGGTAGTTGTTGAAGATATTTCAACCTGATTAGAAGTTTATATTCCAAGTTTCCAAAGACACTAAACTATTACGGTCCTTGTGTGTATTTTTTTGTTATGTATTAAGTATTCCGAAAAAGTAATGTAATTTCCATGTACATCAATATTCGGGTCGCTACAGTTGGTATCAGAGGAAAGGTTTAGTCAACCTTTGGAATCTAGGATGTGAGAAATTTAGTGAGATCTCTAGAGATATTTCTAAGGTATGTCTAGGTATGTCCCTAAGGTTAAGTATAAGTATAGTTTATAGTCCTAGAATTATGGTAACAATATTATATTAAACCTAAGATTTTAGATATTGAAGTTACTCGCCCTTTATTATGATTTTTTCCTCTCAAACTATTCTTTTTGGGTTTTAGAAAATGTTTGGAAACAAGATGATTCACAATAATGGAGGATATGATGGACAATGGAATGATATTATTCATGATAAAACCAAATGAAATGGGATTTGAAAGTCCAAACATCATTATTATGCCGAATCAGCAATCTCATAATATGATCAATAAACTCAAATTTGGTAATTTTCCTGACTTGGCTAATAAGAGAAAGATGGATTTTCATGATGATCATAGAGGAAAAAAAGTTCAATTTCCTCTATGTAAATCATGTGGGAAGAGGCATCAAGGAGAATGTTTTAAAAGAACTGGAAGATGCTTTGGGTGTGGAAAAGAAGGACACAAAGCCAGTAAGTGCAAAGGAAAAGGTCGAGTTAACACCATGGACGATGATAATGGTATTGCTATGACATCAACAATAGTTAAATGTTTTAAATGTGGAATGTACGAGCATTATGCAAACCAATGCCCTAAGGGAAAGTCTCATGAAGAGAATCAGTATGGTTGTATGGGTATTATTTATGTTGATGATGATGAATAGACTACAAATGATACGTGAGATGAAAAAATTGTTGAAGCTCGGTCAATGGTTTAAGAAGGTAGTGGAATGATTACATGTTTATCCAGTGTAATGTTTTATAAGTAATCTCATGGTACTATGGAATAAAGAGACATCTAAGGATTTTTACACTGTTGTCTTTCCTTAAGTTTTGAAAGTGTATGATGAATGGTACTAGTAACCATGAAAGTTTATTCAGATATTTTTGGAAAGTAGATGATATGCGCATAATGAAGGGATAAGGAGAAAATTAAATGTTTGATAGTATTCATGAGCTCATGACTGATATTAGGAGAATGTTATATCATGGTTTGAGTATATAGAATTTTTGGATTTTGGTATGTGGAAAGAGTTAACTTTTGATAGCATTCATGTTTTCACTAAGGTTTAATGGGTATTCATTTTTCAAGAGAATACATGATTAAGGAATTCACATGATTTTAATATGACCAACAAGATATATGGGGGATAAATGATGGTATTCAAATGCTTGGTTGATGACATTTCAAGTAATCGTTTTCTTTATACTATGAGCTTGGACCGAAGTATTATAGATAAGCCTAAAGATTGGAATGTATTATGTTGGACATAAGTTAATATAGTTTAAGGATAGAAATTTTTTCGATATTATTGATGGAATGTTATAGTAATGTAGTTTTAGAAAAAGGACAACCTGCAGGACGGGCAACAACCTGTCGCGTCGGACAAGGCTGTGGGAATCGAACCCACAACCGAAGTGCGACGGGCCTTTATCACCTTCCACTGGCCAACAAGAATTCCATGTTTAGTAGAAACTAGTTTTATTATATTAAGCAGTATTATATATGAAGTATATGTCCACTTTAGGAACCATTTATGATTAATCTCACTACAGATGGACTTATGTATTTTTTGATAAATTTTCTAACCTTTTGTTTGAGACAGATGGAATGACCCATCATTATATCACATGATCTGCTAACACTTCACAAATGATAAATTCAAATTCATTTCTTTAAGAGATGAAGTGGAAATTGTCCAATGAACGACCAACGGTGATACTGTACCAAAATCACGAAAGTATTTCTTCTAATTCCAATTTCATCAACTTTAGGGAAATGATCTTGAAAACCGAAAATGTCTTCCTAGTGCTCTTATATCCGATGAATCAGATGGTACCTTAGATCATCACAAATTTATGGCTTTGTGATTGTTGGCTTTTTCATAGCAATGTTCTCTACCACTCTCCATCAGAACTTGATGGTTAGATTTTTCTTCCATATCCATATTTTCACCAATGTTCTCCTACGTGGAAACCCAGTGATGAGTTAATTTGGGTAACCATTACGTTTCATACTTTAGTTTTCAAATCCAAGTTTTGGTATTCCTTTTTACGATGTGCGTTTCTATTAAGGAAACTTTCGAGTAGTAAACCATTTATAACCTCGACGAATTTCAAGGGCGAAATTCATTTTAAGGGGGGTAGAATGTAACAGCCTGAGATTTTATGAAAAATATTATTTTTAAATTCATTAATGTCTTTTTTTGTACGCTAGACCAAAAGGAGCTTGCACAATATGCATCCCTGGCTTGGCTTGCATTACACGCAAGTGCGACCTTCCACGATAGCGTGTGTTGTATGCAATACCGAGTTTCGCTAAACAATGATATGTTATATAAACTAGCCGTTATGAATAGTAATACCCACTTTTTGAAATTTTATAAATTTTATCTTTCAAAATGGACTTAATTTTTGGATTCAGAAAATTGAAATTAGCCTAGGGTGAAATTTTGGTATTTTTTTGAAAATTTTCAATTTTAGATGAATAGTGAAAACACTGGGTTACTATTTAAAAACCGACTTTTTACTTAAATAATTATTTATTTTATTTAAATTTATTTTAGGTCAAAATTGATTCATAATACCTATATAAGTTCAATCAAATTCATTGGATTCATTTTATAATAATTTTAGATATATAAAAATTTTATCGAACTTTTCACCGTCTTTTACCCACCTCCTAGGAGAATTTGAAAATTTACATAAAACTTAATTTTACTGCTTTTGTGAGTGGAATTTAAAAAATCCGAGAAACACGGTTGATTTCAGTAAGTAAAATGTGGTTCAATGAGATGAAAATAATTTTTGGTGAATAGTAAATGTTTACTTTTATTTACCACAGTTAAAAGTAAATAGGGTAATTAAGGGTAAAAATGATATTATTATTACCCTAACACATGTCCTAATTCTATTGGATAACTGTAATTCGACCAAAAACAACCTTAGGAATAACATATGACCATTTAGGCCCACTTGGATTAGATTAGGACATTTATTATTAATTTATTCAAAGAAGGGTTAAAATAGTTAAAATCAAAGTTTAATAAGTAAATCATTTTTAATATAGGGATATACAAAAGATAAATTAGACTATAAATATTAATTATAAATCTAAAAACATTTCTTACATAATGGTAATTTATTTGTAATTTTTAGACTTTAAATAATTTAATTGACACAATGATGATGCAATAATTATATTATTAATGAAATATTGACATAATTGATGTTATAAATACCCAAATAAATCTAATTTGAGGTTTTTTATGAATTAAAATACTTTTCTATGTTAATATTACATGTTAGTATTTATTTAATTAACTTTTTTCGAACTAATCATTCTGTTATGATTTTCACAAAAATCAATTACCAAATAGTGTCAAAATTGACATAAAATAGTTTTTAAAAATATATTATATTATTAATTGTTATTTTATTCCTAAAAATCTAATTTTCGGCCAAATGACTTAGATAAGGTTATATATATTAATAATAAAAAACTTGGGATTCTTTTGGCTTGTTATAGTATGTTTATAAACCTTATAGTGTTAGAAAACAAGAAGACACGGTAAAAGAAAAATTATTTAAATTAAAGTTAAATCTAAATAATAAGGTTAAAATAGATACCTAAACTTGTCTAAATTCTATTGGAACAGAGTCTTTAGACCCATCCCCACCTTAGCTTAGAAATAACTCAATTTGGAGCTATTAAAAACCGAATATGACTTTATAATAAAATAATATTTTTTGTTATTCCAAAGGTGCCCCTCTCCTCCCTTATAAAAGGGATCCTCCTCCCTCTCTTCCTCACACAACTTTGAGCCTTCAATCTCGGCCAACCCCTGACAAATTCTCTTCTACACTTCCCTAGAAACATCCTAGAGGTCATGGTCTTCCTCAAAGACCAATGTTTCTATCCTAAGAGGAGGTCTCAAAGAGGCACTTCAAAGAAGAGGTAATGTCTGTTACCGATTCTTTCAACTTTATTTCTTCTTCTACTTCTTCTTCTTTAGTTGTTTCATTTTGAAGTAATAACATAAGTATCACTCATATATGGATATGTTATTATAATTATGAGACAACCCTATTTCACCATCTATCCATCCTACGGAAAACGAAATCACCGCGCGTGCGTGCGTACGGAATACCGTCTCCACGCCGTGGTGTAATCTATTTTCCACCACCACCTTACTTGGATGGGTATAATGGTGTAAATAATAACCATATATGATTATTGTAAAGTGATATTAATTCTTAAATAGTATACATACACTCCAATACAATTCCACGATCATGGGAATGATATCATCACTCGTGCGTACATACGGACTACCGTCTCCACGACACGATGAGATTCATTCTCCATGTTAACCATTCATGAATGATTATAAAGTATATATAATAAGTAATCAAGAAATATACGACATAATAATGATACTAGATTTATGTGTATATATATGTATGTCATGTACTTAATTTCATTCAATTCAATAAGGAAACGAAAACAGCGTTCATGAGTACATACGGCCTACCGTCTCCATGAATGGTGTATTTCATTTCATTTAATAGATCTATCATATATATATGTATATATTGAAATATATATTATATGTAAATCATCTTTTAAATTATAAAATTAATTAAATCTGGATATAATTAATAATATCAAGAATATAAAGTCCAAACACTTACGATAAATAAAACGATTTAACCCAAAACGCTGCTTTAACATGGAACTTACAAAAGAACGGGTAATATAAAGTCATAAGTGAACCATATATGATATCATAACAATGAATATGATTCTTTAATAAGTCAATGAAATTATTTAAATCATTATACAGGAGGTTCGGAAACGTACGAAGCATATCAGACCTAAGGTAAGGGATAATTTTGCAAATCTCATTTTTATCCGAGATTGCTTATTCGCAAGTATTTACTGGGGTTATTTCTACCATCCATGTACATGTTTTATAAAAGTTTTTCCATGTATTTTTAAAGTCATTTTTACCCATTTTTGACTTTTACTACATGTTATGTATGGAATCTTTCTTTTACAATGTACTTTTTGACTTTTCCGACAAAACTACGAGGAGAATGTTTTTTAACTTATACGGCATGAAAGGATTTTTACGGTTTTATAAAGACGTATTTTCATGAAGCTTCTTCCAAAATATTTCATGAATATTTTCAGAAAAATCAAATTCTTTTAAATTGCATGACGTTTTGTTAAAAGAAATTGATTTTGAAGAAGAAAGGATATTTTCCTCAAGAATTCATTTGAAGTGTTTTATCAAAACCATTTTTTCATCTAAGATGACATTATTTCATATGTGTATGTTTCAAGTATAATGTCTCTATGGTTTACATGGTTTCACTTTTCTTATGATGAAATGATATCCATTTCTTTTATATAGATTATGTGATGATGGGATGATGTTTATGAAACCCATTTTATTTATTGGGTTATTATGAATGATGTATGTTTATTTTGTGGCACAAGTAAGAATGATTTCACTATGAGATGGGTGGGACCTATATCTCCCTCCAATGCATTGGGTAATGATTTATATCTCATGAAATAGACATGGATGGAATGATAATTTAGTCTGGTTCATTGTTATAGGACTGAAATGAAGAGTGAACTCGATTCAGAAAGGGAATTTGTCCACTAAGATGGTCTTGGCAGAAATGTCTTGGCTACTATGGAAATCATAACATGTGCTGAATGGTTTCCACAATTACAAGTTTTATTCCAATTATATTTTATCGCGGTTGATGTTCTATTATGATATATGCCTTACTTACTTCCACGATTTATGTCTTTGCTCAAGATTTTGATGTTTAAATTTCATGTTCATGTTTTTGCTTCAAAATGTTTATGGATTGTTTTATGTTATCTGTGTCTGCCCTTACTGAGCATTTGAGCTCACCCTTTTTATGTTGTATTTTCCCCAGGAAATAAAGAAAGGTTTTAGGTAAGGAAACCAAAAGGGTAAGATTTTTATGGGAGTTGTTGAATATATTTCAACATGATTAGATGTTTATATTCTGAGTTTCCAAAGACACTAAACTATTGCGGTCCTTGTGTGTCTTTTTTTGTTATGTATTAAGTATTCCGAAAAATTAATGTAATATCCATGCACGTCAATCTTCGGGTCTCTACAAGATTAGTTAAAGAATAAGATAAATTTAAACATTTAATATCATAAAATAAATGAAAACAATGACATAACATGTTATATGTCATTATATACACCATATAAAAGTTGTTAGTTTCATAATAAAAAATATGACTTAGTGGAATGTAAATTGAAATGAAGCCCCTTACATTTGAGTCTGATTCATCGTGTTTTTTCTCTAACTTCATGAATAATAAAATAATTTCAGTTATTTAGTTTTTTAAGAATAGTTCTTTATAGTTACTTTTATTACACTTATTTCAATGTTTTATAAAACAATATAAATAATTAATTTTACGTCAGGTGCTTTGACCTTATTCGATTTAGGTGTCAAAAACAAATTTGGTAGGTCAACTATAGTCAAAAGGTTAATTATTTAAATATCTAATGAATAATATTAAAGTCAAAATTATCTATTTTTTACATCAATTATACATTTAAAATGAAACATGAAATATTATTATGAAATATGAACCGACGTTACAATCATGGGGACGGTAGGCCGTATATACACATGTATAATGTTATCATTTTTAAATGAACGCTATTGAAAGAATGTAAGTAATGTTTATCTTTAAATAATTTTGATTATGTCATAAATAACATATTTTTAATTATATACACTTATATATATCATTATTTTTATGTGGTGATGACAGAGGAAGAATCACAAAACCTTGAAGATGTCGTAGTCCATACGTCCACGAACGATGTTATAACTTTTTTTTGTGTGTGAAATGGAAAGAATAAAATGATATCTAACATGTAAAAAAATATAATTATGTAATTAATATCATAAATATTTTCTTTAAATAAAATATTTTTATTTAATACATCCTTGATACATTCCATGTGATATGTGAACGAATCACATCACCTTGAGGATGCGACAATCAACACGTCCACAAACAATGTTATCATATTCCAGAAAAATGGATATCATAGAGGTATTTATTATATAATAATTAAAAATGTATTAATACATTATAGATAACGTTTATATCAAATAAAACTAGTATTTCCATTATAATTTCCAACTATAATATGTGGAAAAGGAAAAAAGACCGCAATAATTATACGAGGCGGTAGTTTTTCTCATACACCAAGAGTGGTTTCATTATCGATTTGATGGAAGTGTGTGTAAGTGTATGTATAAAATTAAACATAAAAATATATTTTCATATTTAGGATAATAATTTCATTATATAATCTTTTAATAATAATAATAATTTAATAGTTTTTATAAATAATTAAAACAAATGTGATTGTTGAAGTATGTTACCTCTTTTTTAGGTAACTCCTTTTGGTTTAAACCAAAAGAATTATTTGGTTATATTTATGCCCAATATGAGTATTATAGGGTGATATTAGAGAATTTTTGAGATTATTTGGGTAGTTTTTGGATGATAAAAATGGTAGTATAGGTGTAATTGGTAGAGGAAAGTGGAGGCCTTTTATAAGTGTAGAAAAGTACACATTGGGCATTCCTGAAATGATTTGAGTTCTCCACTCTTTCGAATTCTCCCTCAATTGTAAAAAATAGAAAAAAATAGATAATTAGATGTAAATTGATCTAAATATTTCCACCCAATAATTTTTATACAATTGTAGGGTCATTTTAACACCATATATTCTAAGTTTAATCATTACTCAAGCTCATTTTTTTAATCACTCTAATTAATTTTAATTACATTCACAAATATGATTTCTAAAAAACTATGTTTTACATACTAGAAATTTTAAATTATGATAATTAAAAATATGGAATCCATTTTTTCAAATTCTAATTAAAAAATTCATAGAAATTAATTTAAAATCAATCTCACAAACAAGATGACAAATCGAGTTTTTTCAAGAGAAAAGTTTAAAAGTTCGAAATGTTCTTATATCTTGATTCAGTGTGAAAATTATTAAAATTACCAAAAATTGGTATAAAATATTTGAAGTGGATATAATTATTCTATAAAACCAATTATAAATATAATTTAACAATGAAAATTATTTTGACTAAAAATAATTTTTCAATTAAAATTCGATGACATTAATTAGTTTTCAAAATATAAAACCTCTCAGAAATATAAAAAAAATGACCAAAAATAAATTTTTGATATTTCACATTAAGAATGATTTTTTTTAATAAATTTTTTAAAATTTTCAAAATTTATTTGTAAAAGAATTCTCCCATTAAATGGCAGTAAAAGCACCTTAAAAATATACATTTTTAATGCTAAAAATTGGATTCGTTCTTATCTTAATTCTATCAAAATTATTGGATGAATTGAAGAATTTTTTTTTAAATATATAACATAAAAATTTAATTAATATCCCTCACTAATATCTATTAACATAAATTATCAAGATAAAACACCATTCTGGAAATAATTTTTTTTTGAAAAACACTTCCTTTATATTCAATTGGTATTTATATTCATTTCTAATTAGTTGGTGACAAATGAATTAATTTTATAATCATGTGTAATATATGATTTCATAATTTGTTAAATCATATTCATTCATACTATTCCAATGAAAAAGAGATACCTATTATGTTAAATAAATATCTTTATAGTATATTGTTGTCGTTTAAGACTCAGACTTGCATGTAACATAATTCATCTAATGGACTCGATGTTAGATGTAATGAAAGAAAAAAATGATACTGTGTGTGATGCAACATAAACTATATATTTCATGTAACAAAATTTAATAGAAAATTTAAATTAATTTTTAGGAATATATTTCATAAAATCTCATGATGTTATAATTAGTCTATATCACCCATAATCGAGGATTAGAGCATCAATCCAACATCCCAAAACCATTAGTCATAGGTAAGAAAACATGGAGCATAAATCCATGAATGTGCATAGGATTCAACACATCATTTTTGGACATCCCTAGCCATTCCATTATAAATTGATTCCATTTGATTCAACATTTCCATAGTCTATTACTTTCTTAAAGTGAAATCCAATTAAAAAATAAACCATTTCACCTATTACCCACATACATATTTGTTAAATGTTCTTCAAACTATTTAATAGTGAAACAAATCCATTTTAACAATTTACATTTCCTTTATTAATCATAAAAATTTCATGGTCCCAAAGGACCTTTTAAATTCATACGTGTCTCACATAAAATCCAACACTTTTCACGTGCCATCAAACACTAAAACAAACACTCTTATAAAACATGGAATATACCAATTTAATATGTTTTTCTTACCCACTAAAATGATTATCTTTCCCTTTGAAAATAATAAATTTGGTTCATGACCTTTATTTTATAGGAAACCCACTAAAAGAGCCACCAATAAATTTTCACAGAAGGAGGGCTCCACACAACCAATTCAATAAAATAATTGAAATCTATTTACAAAAATTTTATAAAACAATTGGAGGTCATCACCCCATTTCCAAATTCATTTCATTTTAAAACATAGTTTTCCCACATTCGAATGTAAAACTGAATCAAATTAAAAAACACACTATTTAACCATTTCAAATGGACTTATAATATTTTACCAAAACTCAAAACCAAATAAATCCATTTTTCAGAGGTAGAAAACCCCTTGAGTGGCTATAGGTCTGGTCTCACATCATCGAACTGATCCTACAAGGTCACTGGAAGGTCTAAGGTATCAATCTAAATTCAAAACCAATTTCTTAAATCCAAGGAGAAGGCATATCATTTGCTAGAATAAGTAACTTATTTTATTCACATTATAATAAATTTAAAATTCTATGGTTAATTATCTTTGACCACCTACCACATTAATTAAGCTTTCCAAACATTTCTAAATCATAGTTGTCTTTTTAATGACCTTCCAAGACTCTCCCAAACTCCTCGACACCCAACCAAGCTCATCTCAATCACCATATCCTTATCTTCACACTGAAAAATAATAATTAATTAAATATACCAATCATAATAAATTAAATAATCCCATACCTAACAATGAATAATGTTTGGAAACACACCGGGTAGCCACATCTTGTCGAAAATCCAAGAAACCACCGTGGGTGGTCCAAAAAAGACCCTAGACAACAATCACGAGAAAATAACTAAGAAGATAAACCATTTAAAAAATTATGTAAAATTAATTATTTAGAAAAAAACTAATAATATTCAATACAGTTACATACCTCAATAAAATTCCACATGACTTTCAGAATCCATCCCATGATCTCCTTTATCATAGCTGAAAAAAAGTCCCATGAGAAATGGATGCTTCCATCATGTTCTGGTGGAATCATCAAAAAAATCTAAAATGGGTAATACAAAAATTTGAGAGGAAAAGGTAGGTATATGAGGGAAACCATCATAAGAGGAGAACTCACATCAAATTCTAAGAAACTGCCATGAAAACACCCTGAAATCATGGCATAGATGAGGAGGGAGGGGGTTTGGGAATCTCCCAGTTCATGTGACCAGAAAATGGGAGAAAGGGGGTGGAGAGGTTGAAAATTTTGAGTGTTCATTTTGGTAAAATCCCCCTTTTTAATGGAATATGGGAATTCACATCGTTTAGATACATTGTTTTCATAATATTGTGCCAACCATACATTTGGTTCTGCCCAAGGCCACCACTCACATGGTTTGGCTACACGGTTGGCCAGACCATGGAACAACAATGCACAACCCTACTATTAAACACCACTAGATTATCATGGTTGTGTCGAAGGATTTAAAAAACCCTATTCCAACCTTTTTTTAATCACATCCTCCCCTCTATAGCATGACACACGGTTCTTCTGATACTATGTGCAACCCCAGTTCTAGACCTAAGAACCTCCTCAACCTCACAAAAATTACCTGAAATCATTATTTACCTATGAGTACAAAATATGACTTGTTAAAATTGAATGAAAACGCACTTATTCATTAAGATATGACATGGTTTCTCCTATACTATTCACACCAAACCGTGCCCTATTTTTAGAGAACTCCAAAACTCCTGAAACATAACCCGAAGCCTCTAAAGCTAATCCAAACACCCAATATATCTGTTAATTGTCATTCCTAATCTTAGAAAAAAAATATGTAGTAATTAAAACTATTTTAATCACAATCCAAGTATTAATTCCAGCTCTAACCCATATGATGATGAAAATTTAAATTCTCTCATAAATTTGCATCCCATCAGATTGTGAGATCTTACATGATGGTTCGTGATCCTTTATGATTTAATGTTCTTCATTTTTATACTTAAAAATCGAAATAATTTCTATATATATGATGGTTCTACACTATAATTACAAGAAATTATGGTTTAATATGGATTTTTGATTATTTCTCACTCTTATAATTTATGTCTTCTGAAATTATAATGTTTTATGAAATGGATTTTGATTATTATACATGATATATTAGGTATGGAAATTTTAAATTATATTGAAAATAATATGTCCTTATCCTTATATAATTATTTCATTTGAATATCACATGATATCTCCCATGTTTGCCCATATTGATCATCTCATCTCACCTATTATTGTGTTTATTTTTCATAGTTTATGAAGAATTGTTTTAGTAGAGTATATTTATGATGTGTACTAAATGGGAAGATATTTATGGGTTATTTTGAATATATTTCCAGAAATGAAAATACTATGCACCTAGTATCCAAATACACTAAACCTTTATGATCATAAAGTATATAATGTGAAATATTTTCAATATTCATCTAAAAAGGTGTAATATATATGTATGAAAATCCTGTTTTATTATAAGAATCTATATGTTTAGCACATTTGGTGAATATATACATAATTGATTAATTGTACAAACATTTTTTAATAAATCCCACATATAATCATCACACATGTGATCCTTCTAGAAATATTACACATAAAAATCTTCTTCATTACAAGGGAATGTGAAAATAATAAGGGTTGATCTTTGATTCTCAGTATGGGGTAAACAAAATATATATCAATTAAATATCATAAGTGATCATAATATTAAAATATTGGTATGAGAACATAATAAAGGTACATAAACATAACATATTGAATTATTAATTAATAATACATTATAAAACATGATTAATTAAATGATGTTTTTAGAAAAACCTTGGGAATGATTCAAGGGAGTGTTGCAACACGAGTCAATAATTATAACACAAAAACTTTTCATATGAATGTGTTATATGTATAATAATATAAAATCATTCCTTATATTAATTATTTCTGCTAATACCATCATCATATTATAAATAGAGTCCTATATTGGATTGGGATTACTGACCAATTATAGGTGTTTCACATCATAAGATATAGGGTTTTAGATAAGGCCAATTAGGGTTATATAATCTTGGGGCCACACATCCCTTAGGGTTATGTGTTTACTACCCATTTAATATCATCCCATGAGATATAAATATCTACACAGTTAATTAGGGGACTATATAATTCTATTCCCACTCATCGCATAATGACAAAACTATTCATTTGTGTTCCACATGAATAAAAAAATATTTATGATTCTATCATTTCTTAAATAATTCATGGGAAATAAATGGGTTTATGTTATCTTACTCATTCAGGATGTAAGTATTATATCATTTTTCGTGTCAATGGTAAAATAGACCTAAATAGGAACAGATTATAGCGGCTAAATGAGTAACAAAATGATATTGTATAATAATAATAATAATTTTATAGAAGATAAATGTTTTAAAAACATGTAATTAATTTGATAAATAATATTTAATATGTTTTAAATGAATAATTTAAAGGATTTTATTTGGGATTGTATAACACTTAAATTGAAGACTTATATCTTCTCTTAGAGAGCCTCTAGGAAATATAGAATTTTGAAATCCTTATTATGAAAATAGGTTCTCAATATTTGGTTAAGGGTATTTTGGAGTTAATTTTGTCCATTATTTGGGGGGAAACATATGAATATTTGTGGGTTCAGGCTAGTAGTGGAGTGTCTATTTTATACGTGAGCTTGAGTGTAATTTTAGTAGATACACATTCATTAATAAATAATTAATATAATTTCATATAGAAATTGGATACAATGTGGAAAAATTGTTTATATAGTGCAAGTTTATGTTTATCATTCCCTCAACCACTCATTTAATGATAATTTTATGACATTTCAAGCAATTACTCTTTAAGAAAACCCTTTTATCTCATTTTACCTTTACCATGAAATCTTGTTTTTTACCCCAAAAACAATTTTCTATGAATAAATAAAACAAAATAATTAAAAAACTTATAAATCATGATTCAAAATATGAAATTTATTTTATTAGAATCAATTTATAAATGAGACAAAAATTACTATTAATATAAGTACTCATAGCGCACAAAACATTTAGTAATGGTATTTTAAAGAATAAAAATATAATTCATCTCTTTTACTTACCAAGTCAAATTCCCTGTAATATTATTTTTTTTAATATATTTATATATATATAAATATATATATCATTTCATTTAAATCATTCTATAATAAAGATTTTTTTTATAAAATACACAACATGTAGAGAAAATTATTTCATGAAACAATTAACTTTATAAAATTAAATAATTTTTTATTTTTTAATACAAAATTAATAAAACATGAATTATTATTTATTATATATATTTATACAATAAATTTTTATTAATTTTATACTTAAAATATAAAAACTGAACTTTTAATGAAAAACATATAATATACAATTAAAATAATGTTTTAAAAAACATTTTTTTAACCATGATTAATTAAATTAGTATTTAATACAGTTATTTAAATATTTATTGAATGTTATTTATTTGTTTTACTAATGTTTCCTTTTAATTTCATCAATAAAAATTAATATTATCATTTTTTAAAAGTAATAAATTTAATAAAAAATATGTAATTCATGTATTAGTTAATTTAAAATCATTGATATTCCTCCAAGTGAATGAGTATAATTTAATTTTATTTAAAAAAAATTATTTTATTTTAAATAAATTATTTATAATGAAAATTTATTTATTTTTTAAATTTAAATTAATGGTATATATTTCAGTTATATATCAATAATTCCAAACTGGGCAGATATTTGTTCATATTATACCAAATGAATATGTAATATTTAATAACAGACATATGATGAATATATTAACTAAATTAAAACCTATGAATTTGTCAAATAAATGACATATTTTAAATAAAAATTTCATATAATTTCCATTCATGCTTTGTTTTGGGGGTTTCCGAAACTTTTATGGAGGAATAAGTGAGTTTTCATGAATTGTGCCAAAATGTGAACCCAATTCATTATTTAAAAATAAATTTTTATACCTTTATAACTCCTTAATTTTTAAACAATTTTCATCCATTAAAATTCCAAATTGTCATCCCATGACCTAGGAACACCAAAAAAGTAAATAAATCTATAATCATGGTGGATTTTAGTTTTTATTTAAGGGATTGGGACTTCCTGAAATACCATTTCCTGAATTAAAAATAATTATTAATTCTTTAATAACTCATTATATTTTTATGTTTTTTCAGTGATTTTAATTCCCACCCAATCCCACTTACCTAAAGCGCACCCCCATTCTATCCTCCCCTAATTCAAAGCTCAATTGAATCAAGAAATTGGGCAAAACTTCTCTAGATTTCACAAATCTCCCAAATTTGAAGACGTAAATATATCCTTTCATAACTTCTTATATTTTTAATCTTTTCCCCCATTATAGTTCCTACATAATTTCCTCACTCTTATTCTAAACTCCCTTAAATTTTTATCTATTTTTGAATTCATATTCTAGTGTATTTTGGGTTGTTTTCTTCAAGATTTTTTTGGGTAAGTGTTTCTCTCTTCTATTCCTTCCTTCTCCTTAGGGCTTCGTCTCTCTTTAATAAATTTATAGAGTGTTCAGAAGTTAGGTTTCTTAACTAGGGTTTTATTTGGGTTATATTTGGTGAAATCATATGGTTTAGGTTTCATTTTCACTTCCTTGTGGAGCGGCAGACCTGCGGTTGAGGTTTCGCACCAAGATTCAAGGGTTTTGACTCAAAAGGTAGGTGGTTCCATGTGTAAAAAATTATTGATGTGTTATCTTGTTGTATTTACTCATTTTTCATATTCCTCCTTTTTTTTGTGTGGTGCAAAAACTGTTTATGATTGATTTTGTTAAGTGTTAAATTTTATTGTTGCTTTTTAACTGGAAATTTGGTGTTTTCATGTGTAACTTATGGGGTATTATTTGGGTGTATTTGATAACTTATGGAATTGGGTTACTAAATGTGTATTGGCTGGAAAATTCTGGTTTGGTAATGGATTAGTGTCATGTGGTCATAGAAAGATGTTTTTTTTGAATAGGTTTGATGTGTAAAACATTGTTAATCTTTTTGAGAGCATTTTATGAAAATGTGTGTTTTCATTTGTATCTTTTGTGGTATTTTTCAAGGTTATTTTATAACACTTGAATGTATGTCTATAAATGTAACTAGGGATATAAACTCTATTTTGGAAAGAAATTGGCATGTTTTTTTGTCTAAAACGGGGTTTTCAAATGGGTTTTGTGTGCAAGACATAGTTACACCCCTTGAGTTTGTTTTATGAAATTTGTGAATGTTTTTTTGGTTAAAAGAAGTGGGTAAAAGGGTCTGTATGTACTTTGGGGGGGGGGTTTGTTAACCTAATATAGGTTTTTGAAAGGTAATGTGGTTATTTAAGATGTGAAATTTATTTATAATTTTTTATAAAGTGCTAAAATGTTTTAGAAAATGGAAAGAGAGCTCCAAAACATGGTTATGCGTTGTTTTGTGTGAGTGTGTTGTGAAAAATGAATTTTGTTGCTGAAGGAGGTATTATATGATATTTTATTGGTATGTTATGTGATTTATAATGTCTTGTAATGTTTTATAAAACCATTTAATGGATTTTTGGAAGTGTTAATGAAATGTTAAAAGTGTT
This sequence comes from Viscum album, assembly GCA_963277665.1. NCBI lineage: Eukaryota > Viridiplantae > Streptophyta > Magnoliopsida > Santalales > Viscaceae > Viscum > Viscum album. The sequence continues at coordinate 714,120,024 of OY728128.1, read as the reverse complement.
GTGGGAAATTTTGGTGTGAGTCAGATTTCAAAATCAATTTGAAAGAAAAGTTGACTATTGTGACTTGTGTTGTATACATTTGAAATGTTTTGTGAATTTTTGATATGGAAATGATATTTTCATGTGAAAAGTATATTTCCTGACTTTTTGAACTTGTTTGAGAACAAAGGGAAAACCTGTGTATCAAGGTGGGTGGACATGTACTAGTATACTAGTGAATCTGTGGGGTTTGGCCTGAGTTTCACTTAGAAAGATTGATACTTACAAATATAACTAAACTATGATGATGATGATTGGGGACCACTAGGTTATGGTTATGTTCCATACTAGTGTCTCGTGCATGATAACATATATTTGTGATGGTTAATCTCACTGAGATACGAGGTACTTGGGATCCACAATGAGCTAGTGCCTAAGAGTTATTTCTTATTGCTTGTGATCATTAGATCCTTTATACTTAACGTCGGCATATGGTACATTTTTCTAGAAAATTATGTAGCTTTGTAATTTATTTTAAAAGTGTTTATTATTTAAATTATCACACTTGAAAACTTATTTTTTAAGTTGCATCTTCTATAAATTGTAACTAGAAATTACATGTTTTTGAAAACTTGCATGATTTTAGTCTTTGAATGTTTATCGCATGAAATATATTAGTGGTGGTATCCTACTAAGAATTGTCTCACACCCTACTTACACCCTTGGGTGTAAGTAGACTTGGTTATTTTTTGTGTCGTAGGTTGGGTACAATTGTTTAGTTCCAGTGGTTCGGGTTTCTAGCAGGTCCATGGTTGTGAAGTCATGTGGAGATGGATTGAGGGAAGTGCCCCTTGCCATGAGGGTTTTTGGGATATTTAATTTTGGTTTTGTAACTTTGTTATAGTCTTGTTGAGTTGTTTCAAAATATGTAATTCAGTTGTAATTTTTTGTAAAAGATTGTTTGGTTTGAAAAATCCAGGTTCGTTTTATTGGATTGTTTTGTTGTTATAAGTTTATATACTCGGGTAAATCGTTCTGAATTCTTATTTTATGATACCCAGGAACTTGTTCCAGCCCATGGGGATTGGGAACTCCCTTTGGTCCTTATCACGGGTTGGGTTTGGTTCTTGTTTCGGTGGCGACCAGATTCGGTTCGTGACAAAATGGTATCAGAGGAGGTTCACTCTCATTAGGTCATGTAATTTGGGGAATAGTTGGGATAGTCTGGAGTTAGGATTTTTGGGACTTTTCATTCTAGTTAAGAGTAGTGTGGATGATCAACACAACTCATGATAGGATTCAAGTCACCAGGGGAAGTCAAGACTTTTCGGAGTCCTTTGGTTTACTTGGTTTGATGATGATTAGTAGAAATAAAAAGAGAGTTGGGTTAATGGTCTCAGTGAGATCGCAGGGTCTAGAAAGCCATATGGAGCTATGTATATTTCCCTATAACACTCTATATGATGGTCAAGTGATTATAATATAGCCTCCAATCATATGTCAAAGTCACCCACTAAAACTAGTTTCCTCTCGTATTATCTTGTGTTCTTTAGTTTCGAAATCATGGAACTTTGGTTTTAAAGTGACTTAGTTTTAAGAAGCATAATGTTTTTGGGAAATTATTATCTAATAATGTGGTAATGTTTAGATTTTTACAAATGGAGAAATCAATTTTCATAATTTTATTGGAATGGAAAATGGTGTGTTTGCAGCTTTTTTGAAAGCATGAACTATGTCAAGGTTGGTTTTGAAAAAGTGTTTCGAAAAGAGTTTTCTAAACTATTGAAATATGTTTTAATGGGATGAGATGTTTTGAAATTGATATGAATAACTTGAAATTTATTTTTCATTGGATTGATTGTACCTTTTGGAAAAGTGTTTTTAATGTTGTAATTTGGGTTCGATTTCGTGGTTAGCGGTCTTGAAAAAAAAAGGAAGTATTGGTTGATTGTTTTGGTTTTGAAAAGTGGAATGAGGTTTTGTATTAACATTTCGTATTTTCATGATCGACCACATGAATGGGGTTATATGGGATGATAAATGGTTAATGGAATGACTGAATGAGTTTCGGGATGGATATGAGGAAGGTTCCCGGTGTGGAACAGAAACATGCATGTGTGAGACCCATGGGGTACCATTGGTGGATACACTAACCGCTGAACCATTTGTTTTTAAAAATATGATTTTAAAGGAAACACTTGATTTCTTGATGAATAGTTTGGGATGGTGTGTATTATTTGTTTTTGGAAATGTTTATGTTGTGGAATGTTTTGAGTCCAAGAAACCCTCTTGTTTGAACAGTGTTTTGGTTTTGTGTTTGGTCAGTAAGATGGGTTGAATTGGTAGTTAGTGGTCTCCTTTAAGTATATTTTGGGAAGAGTTTATGGTGTTTCCCATCATATATTTGGATCTGGTATAGTTATGTCTCGATTAATGGAAGAGGTTGGTTGGGTCCTTAGTTTCTCTCATTGGATTAGGTACGCCCCTATTAAGGGTTAGGGCACAACTGAAGTGTAGCCCATGTTGTTTCGTCATTAAAAGATCCTCCAGTTGATCAATGTAAAGAATTTTTTTCATGAGCATTTTAGACTGTGTCTACACCCTTTCCTTTATTGGGTTTTTTGTATCCTCTTTTAGTAGGAGTGTGATCATGGAAGGTTGAAAGAGACCTTAGCTTCTTATGTTTCCAGATTTTCCAAAGGTGGAAGTGGTTTGGGGTTGTTAGCATGGATGAGTATCTCAATAGTGTCTAAGAGGTCCTCTCGGTCCTTCTTAGTCTCTTCAAAGAAGGATTTCACGTTCAATTAACATTGTGGAAAATATGGTCATGAGATGATATTGTGGCCACTTTCTAGAATTGTGTATTGTTTGGGGATGTTGGATAAGGTCCCTCTCCATGTTTTGTTTAAATCAGTTTCAATGGTCATGTTTGGTGAAGCCTTCTGATGTCATGTGCTCGATTAAACATAATGGTGAAAGTTGTGAAAACTTTTGAGAGTCTCTATTATGTTGGGAGAATGTCTCCCATGGAAAAACATCAAAATATTTCATTTTAGAGGAAGGTGATTATAGGTGTTCATTACTTATATTGTTTCTCACCCAAAGAAACAAGGTGTGATGTGTGTGAATCTTTTAAGCCCTTTTTTTAGTGAAATATCGGGTTAGGGTAAAGTGAGTTTGGAATTTGTTATGTCTTGGCAATCTTATCAGGGATTTCAGTTTAGTTTTTGGTGTCACCGAAAGAATAATGATCATTTAGGGGGTTTCCAAAGCCTAACTGTGAGGCCGAAGATGCTTCAATCATTGGAGCTCCAGCCATAGGTCTCGGAGAGAAGTTTGCTCATAGTCAGGGAAAATCTCAAGGTTTCTTAAACCCTTGTAAAATATCCTATCCCTAGTATGAAAGATAGGAAGAGTTTAAAACCTCTGGAATCATCATCATTCTTTTGTTGTTCACGTTTGGTGGAAATAGGTGGAGGGCCTTGTATCCATGTCATCTCCCAATGTGATTCCCTCCCCCTTTTATTTCCATTGAGTCTTTGGAGAATGGTTGGAAATTTGGCTAGATAGGCTGGGCACACGGTTTGTGCACGATTAGAGGTGAACATGTGCTAGGAAGTCATGCGGGAAGAATTATCTGCACAGTAACTGCACGGTTTCACAAACCGTGTTGTCTAATCGTGCAACCTTCCCAAATCTTTAAATTTTTGGGTCTTTCTACACCAGCCCAGGCTAGTGGATTAAGATCGCTGGTTCTTATGATGGGGAGAACCACTATGATTCTCATGTAAATTACTTAATAAACATTTAATATAATTCTACCCTTTTTACTTGGGAGTCCGTTTAAGCCTCCCATGTTATTGTCCTGATTCTATCTCAGAGAGCGCCCAATGGTTTAGTTAAAATAAGGTAAGTGTAACCTTGTTCGAAGTTGTTGTTCATTTGGGTGAATTTCATGAGTCTTGTTCGTATATTTTTGGAGGAGTATTCTTTTGGGATAAAGTATGAATGTGATTGATCATTTCACTAAAGTGGTGTAAGTTTGGGATGTGAGATTAATCCTTACTTAATTGATCATTGGAGGTGTTTTGTCCTTTGTGGGTGAAACATGACAAGGGAGTACCTCTTGGTTTCTCAGTAGGGTTTGGTGGTTGTTTTGACCAAGATGTGGCTTTCCAGGAATGAAAAGTTTTCTTGGTGGGAAGAATTGTCACATCAATGAAAAATTGTAAAGGTAAATTTCATTTTATTTCCATTCATTCTTTGCTTTGGGGGTTTCCTAAGCTTTTATGGAGGAATGGGTGAGTTTTCATGAATTGGGCCAAACCTTGAGCCCAATTCCATATTTAAAAATAAATTTTGATTCCTTTACAACTTCTTTATTTTTCAACATTTTTCATCCATTCCAATTCATAATTTTCATCCCTGACCTATGAACACCACAAAATTAATTTGGACCATTTTTAAATCTATAATCATGATGGATTTTAGTTTTTATTTAAGGGATTGGGCCTGCCTGAAAGCCTATTTCCTACATTAAAAATAAATTATAATTCATTAATAACTCATTATATATTTAATTTTTTTTGGGATTATAACTCCAACCCGAGCCCACGTACCTAAGGCGCACCCCAATTCTCTCATACTCCAATTTGAAGCTCAATAAGGGCGCAAAATTGGGAGAATCTTCCCTAGATTCCACAAATCGTCCAGATTTGAAGAGATAAATTGATCCTTTCATAACTCCTTCTATTTTTACTATTTTTCCCTTATTACAATTCCTACTTGATCTCCTCATCCTTGTTCAAAAATACTTTCAATTTGAAGCTGTTTTGAAATTCATATTCTTGTGGATTTTGGGTCATTTTTATCAAGATTGTTTGGGGTCAGTGTGTCCCTCTCCAATTCCTTCATTCTCCTTAGGTATCCGTCTCATTTTCATAAATTTATAAGGTGTCCTGAAGTTAGGGTTAATACCTAGGGTTTTATTTGGGGTATTTTTGGTGAAATATTATGGTTTAGGGTTCATTTTCACATCATTGTGGTGTGGAAGAGGTGCGGTTGAGGTTTTGCACCACGGTTCAAGGGTTTTGACTCAAAAGGTAGGATTTTCTATGTGTAAAAAACTATTTATGAGTTAAATTTCAATATTTACTAATTTTTCACATTAATAATATGTAGGGTGTGGTTCAAAAACTTTTTATGATTGATTTGTTTAAGTGTTAAATTTTATAGTTGCTTTTTAGGATGAAATATGGTGTTTTCTTGTGTAACTCATGGGGTATTATTTGGGTGTATTTTATAAATTATGGAATTGGTTTAATAAATCTTGTTTGGATGGAAATTTATGGTTTGGTAATGTATTATGGTCACGTGGTCCTAAAAATAAGGTTTTTGAGTATGTTTGATGTGTAAAACATTGTTATACTTCTTGAGATCATTTTATGAAAATGTGTGTTTTCATTTGTATCTTGTGTGGTATTTTTCAAGATTATTTTATAACACTTGAATGTGGTTTTATAAATGTATCTAGGGATGAAATTATGTTTTAGATTGGAATTGGTATGGTTTTGGTATTAAATGTGTGTTTTGAAATGGGTTTTTTGTGAAAGACATAGTTACACCCCTTGAGTTTGTTTTATGGAAATTGTGAATGTTTTGTTTAGTTTAAAAAAGTGGGTAAAAGGGTGTATATGTACTTTTTGGGGGTGTGCTCACCTAATATGGGTTTTTAAAGGTAAGTTGGTTACTTAAGATGTCAAATATGTTTTTATAATGATTTATAAAGTGATAGAATGTTTTTGAAAATGTAAAGAGAGCTGCAAAACATGGTTATGGGCTGTTTTGTGTGAGTGTGTTGTGAAAAATGAATTTTGTTGATGAAAGATTTATAATATAATATTTTATTGGGATTTTATTTTAGTTATAATTTCTTGGAATGGTTTATAAAAATTGTTTAAAATATTTGGGCAAGTGTTAAAAGAAATGTGAAAAGTGTTGTGGGCAATTTTGGTGTGAGTCGGATTTCAAAATCAATTTGAATGAAAAGTGGACTTTTGTGACTTGTTTTGTAAACAAGTTCTCTTTTTGGTTAATTTGTGATATGTAAATGATATTTTCATGTGAAAAGCATATTTCATGACTTTTTGAACTTGTTTGATCACAAAGGGAAAACTCGGGTATCTAGGTGGGTGGACGTGTACTAGTATGCTAGGGAATATATGGGGTTTGGCCTTAGATTCACTTAGAAAGATTGATGCTTAAAACTCAAAATAATCTATTATGATGATGATTTTGTAACACTATGTTATGTGTATGTTTTCTACTAGAGGATCATGCATGAGAATGAATTTTTGTGATTGTTACTCTCACCGAGATACGAGGTACCTGGGACCCACAATGAGCTAGTGCCTAGGGGTTATTTCTTATTTCTTGTGCTCATTATATACTTTATACATACCATTAGCATACAATAAATTTGGATGAAAAATTCAGTATCTTTGGAATTTATTTTAATTTTTTTGATTATTTAAATTATCCCACTTGAAAATAGATTTTTTATGTTGGAACTTTTAGAAATTCTAACTAGAAATTTAATGTTTTTGAAAACATGCATTATTTTAGTCTTTGAATGTTTATTGCATGGAATATCTTAGTGGTAATATTATAATGGGATTTTGATCACACACTACTTACACCCTTGGGTGTATGTAGACATGGTTATTTTTGATGTCGCAAGTTGGGTAGAATTTTTTAGTTACAGTGGTTCGGGTTTCTAGCAGGTCCTTGGTGTTGAAGTCTTGTGGAGATGGCTTGAGGGCAGTACCCCTTGTCATGAGGGTTATTGGGCTATTTAAATTCGGTTTGGTAACTTTTTTATAGCTTTTTTGAGTTTTTTAAAAATATTTAATTATGTGTTGATGTTTTTTAAAAGATTTTTTGGTTTGAAAAATCCAAATTCGTTTTATTAGATTCTTTTGTTGTTTTAAGTTTATAAAATCAGGTAAATATTTCCCAATTCTTATTTTATGATACCCAGGCACTTGTTCCAGACCATGGGGATCCAGAACACCCTTCGGGTCTTTTCACGGGTTGGGTTTGGTGCCGGTTTTGGTGGCGACCAGATTCGGTTCGTGACAGAATGTATTTATTTATAAATTCACAAATAAAACATCTAATTCTTATATTTTTTTTTCGATTTTAGTACATTCTTTTCCATTTCATGATTTTTTCTCATTTTAGGTTTCATTATTCTAATGGTTATTCACAATGGTAAAGATAATACATGAGATATCTTTTTTGTAAAAATATCAATATTTTATATTTATTTCCCATTTTAATATATTCATTTTTTTCAAAATGTAATCATCCCTGGCTTGTAATACATGGTTTCATGCACTTTTTTTCTGATGCTCTAGTACGAGTGAATATATTATTTTTAATTTGCTTTGTTTATTATTTTATTTATTTCTTATATATTAATTATAAATTTATAAATAAGTTTCTTATTGAAATAAAAAGTAAAACATAAATATAGAATGTTACATTCTCCCCTTAAAAAAATTTATATACATGAAATCTTAATTTCTATCACTAATGAAAATAAATGTTGGTGTTCTTAACATAGTAATGAGAAATGATATAATTTCTTATAATATATCTACCTTTGAATCTAATTTGGGATTAATAAACTCATCTTTTCTCTAATAATAATATATTTTTATATTTTCATTTTTATAACAATTTATCCCAATTTTACTATATATTTTTATTGCGAATGTTATCACTAATAGCTCTAGATCATGTTTCAGATAATTTTTATCAAATACCATTAATTAACATGTGTCATGAGCTATCACCATGTCTTTTTTATAAGGTAAATTCTTGATCCCTACTTTGATGCGTCGTTTTATATCAAAAATATTCTATACTATATGGTAGTGTGGCTATAGATATAGTGACCAATCATCTTTTAATCTCAATAATTTTTTTACATTCATCTTTATAGATGAAAATGGAACTCTTTTGAGTTAATATGTTTAGTGTATTTCACATTTAGTAGAAATGAATCAAGAGGATTTGATAGAACCCATCAAATCCAAAAAAAACAAAAAAAATATTTGTTACATTGGTTGGTATTGTTTATTCTATAATCACCTCTATCTTTCAAAGATCAATAGATATACCATCGTTCATGATTAAATGACCCCAGAATGATAATTTATATATAAAAAATTCAAAATTCAAAAATTGGTAACATAAATTTTCATTTATTAAGGTCATAAGAACAATATTTAAATGGTTATCATTATCTTCATTGATCTTGGAATATATTATAAATAAAATCTATAATGAGTAACCATAATTGATCGAGGTAATCTATAAATAATTTATTTATGAGATCCATAAATATTGTGGGAAAGTTTTTATGTATGAATGTAATCACCATGAATTAATAATTCCATTATCTTATAGGAAAGGTGACATAGGTACATCCTCTCTTTTCAACATTAACTGCTGATATCCAAATTAAAGGTCAATTATTGAGAATTATTGGTCCCATCACTGTTGACCAAAGAAGTCATTAAAATGGGTTAAATAAAAATCAATCTAGATAGTAATATTTTGTATGATTATGATAATTAATTAAGTGGATATTTTATACATATTTATTCTTAACAAATAGAACATGTGCACCCCTTAAGGAAGCACTGCATAAAACCCCTATCTTGATTCTCTTGTATGTTATTCTTTAATTCCTCCAAACTACTTGGGTCCTTTCTATAATAATTTTATTATAGGAATAACAACATGTGTGAGTTATATGGAAAGATAAACCTCATTATATAAGTGAATACTAAGAGTATATTCATTAAATACGTCAATGAATTCATTTAGAGTTGGTATAAACTCAATATTCTATTTCTCCCCAACAATTTTAGGTAAATACCTTGCATAATTTGGTATGAGAACCATTTAATAGAAGTATTTTCCATAGGGTAATCGTAGTCATCCCAATATTGATAGATTACTATAAGTTGATTTGGGATATGAAATGTGATTTCCTTATACTTATAATTAATAAGGTCTCTATGTGGAGGGTTCTAATCCATTCTCAAAATCGTATAAAATTTAACTAATTGGAGAATAAGAATATTTTTTTGAATGAAATTACCATAAATATCTATCTAATAAGAATCAATGATATAGGATAAAATAGTAATACATGTAGTATTTTTCACCAATATTTAAATATCTATCCATTGGGAAAAGAAATTATAACACTTTAAGGAATTTAAAGACATGAAGGAATAAATTTAACTAGTGTCAAATAAGTCTTTATATACGGGAATAGGTGTCACCCGCCCAATGTCATTATTTTACCTTCATTACCATAAAACTACTAAATTGGTTAGTGTGAATATGAATAAATAATAACCAGAATACAAAATCACGTGGTAAAAGAATATATCCAAATATTCTCTAAACTACGACTCTTTAATTTCAACCTAGGAAATTTTAGGTTCATCCAATATCATTTTTTGGATAAAGACATTTTTTCTGTTCCACAATCATATTCTTCATAACCTAATCACTATAAATAATTAAACCCCATATAAAACCATTTAATATGACCCAAACATATCATACATATATATTTCATCATTATAAATGAATATTAATTACAACCCTTAAAAAATCACACCCCAAAACATATATGTTTAGTTTATTTTGAATGTACATATATAAAAAACATATTTTAGAATATTTTTTTGAATATATACAATAGATAATATTCACACATGATACCCTAATAGCCATATTTTTCCCAATTATTTTATACTTTACCCAAGGAAATGAAATATATGAAGGGTTGAGCTAAGATGCAATTTAATGGGTGAACAAAGAGATATCAATTGAATATTACAATTTTTCACAATATGATCATGTGGGTATGAGAAAATAATCAATGTAAATGTACATATCATAAGGAAATAATACATAAAAAAATATATATTATAAAACATGACTCATAGTATGAGGTTTTTTTGTTGAACATATAAAATGATCCATAAGAGAGTCTAATAATGATTCAATTATCATAATATAATTTCATTTTATAAAATGGTTTGAGGAATATAAGTAAAAATATAAATGAATTATTTATGTTGATAATCACTACTAAAACCATTATCATATAGTAGTTAGAATCTTATATTGACTGGGTTCACCCCTTAATCCCTAACATTCTAGCTCAGGATATTTATTTCTTTACCTAGTGGAATGGAAGGAAGTATAATTCGGAGCCCACTCATCCAATAGGGATTTGGGTTTACTCCTCATTCCATATCATATCATGAGACACAAATTTATACCCAATTAATTGTAGGTAAATATAACTATGGTCCCACCCATCACATAATGGAAAACCATATACATGTGTGCCTTAAGAACAGAAAAAAATTTATAATTCTATTATAACATAACTAAATCATGAGAAAATATGGTTTAGAAAAGAAATCCAAAATACATGATCATATGCTCTCATAAGAAAGAAATTTGGTGAAAACCTTATAATATATTCCCAATGAAGTTTTAGAAACATTAACTAATGTTGACATAGATGAAGAATGATTTTTTGTATATTTATAAATTTACTTAAGAAATATGAAGTAATATCTTGTAATATTTGATGAATTTTATTTTTAAAATTACATAACATACTAAATTAATATTTATAAAGAAAAGTAAATAAGATGATGGAAAAAAATGAATGAAAGGAATACATTAAAATGACCTTGATGAAAACATTAAAAAAGGATTTATTACATCATTTTGAAAATAATTCAAAATAAAATAAAACATGAACAAAATAAATCATACCAGTGTAATGATGTGTATTTATAAAACAAAATAATTAATATGAAGATAGTATAGAAATAATGCAGAAAAAAAAGATGAGATAAGGTTTGATCCACTTATAGGGATCCTTTATGTAAAATTTTTAAACAAAGGAATTTGAGATGGTAAGAGGACATATAAACCATCGAAATAACTAGAGTAAAATAAAATAGATGGGGTTTCATAGAGAAATAACATACGATATCTCCAAATGGACTTTAGTTTAAAATAATCTCTATTTCAAAGAGGGATTCTAAAGGAACCTTTATAAATTTTGGAAATTCCGAATCAAAATACATTGGAAGAGAACACATGGGATGCATTGGTAAATATATTGAACATAATGAGATGTATGATAAGAATAAATTTGTGGTTTGTATATACACCACACAAATGAAATAATGGGTAAATATGAAAAATATCTCAAATAAGGGATATAAGGGTGAGAAACCCTTTTGACATTAGTAACTTTTGAATCAAAATTCATTGAAATATAGAACTAAAGATGTATTTTTAAATCTCTTAAATTTAATTATTGTTTTAATAAAATTTCATCCATGGGTAGTATATATAATAAAGTAAATAATAAAAGGGTTTAATATGAAGCATGTGTCATGAAAGGGAAATTGAGATGAGAAACCTTCACTTTAGACTTTTTCTTGGTCAAACATGCTATAAATATTTATAAAATATATTATGGTTTATTATTCATACATATTATAATGATATTTATATTTATCTTACATTAATAACTTTTTATTAACCATTTATTAATAATTATTTGTAAAATTAATATTCATAAGTTAATTATCTTGTTTTTTCTGTGCTAGCCTTGGTATGGAGGTTCTCATCCTTGCTCCTTGGTCATTGGTTCATATACTACATGATTTTAATGAGGATTTAGTATTGTTTTTTGATATATTTATGGAATCTCATGGTTTTTTCATGTAACTTATGAAAAAACCTCACATAGATGACATTAAAATATTCTTTTAACTAATTATTTAATTATTAAAACAATTGAATTAATTAATGAAAAAATTGGTACATTAAAACTCCATAATAATGAAAAAAGTATTATATTATACATTATTACATAATATTATGATTATTTATGTTATTTTACTAACTAATTATGTTGAAATTTCTACACGTTCATTTAGGTGGTAAAACCAGCCCAAGTAAGAAAACATTATATTGACTGAATTATTGAGAACATGTTATTTTTTTAAAATAATAATTTTTTAAAAAAAGATGAATGATTTAAATTTTTATATTAAAATGATAAATAATATTTTAGAATAATTGAATGAATTAGATAAATAATAATTTTAATTTATAGGGTAATAATTAAATTGAAGACAAGAATATTCTCTTGGGGGCCTCTTAGAAATGAGAGGGTTGGGACTCGTTCTTTCTATTAGAGGTTTTTAAAACTGGGAGTGAATTATTAGGCATGGAATATTTTAAGGTCTTAAAGATGAAACTGAAGTAACTATGTATGTAGAGGTGGGTAGATAAGGGGCCCTCTTACATGCGAGCATGAGTGGCACTTTTACAAATACCCATTCATTACTGAATAAGGATATAATTACTCATAGAAAATTGATAGAAAGGGGGAAAATAATTGATATAAGATTACTATAGGTTGATCATTCCCTTACAACTAATTTATAGATAAAAAATTTATGATATTTTAGGACTTCACCCCTTAGTTAAACCCTTTTTACTCATTTTACCTTTTATGAGGTAACTCAATTTTTCCCACAATAACTTATATTTTATGCCTAAAAAATTTATAATTAACTAATTTGAAAATTGATATTCCTAATATAAAATGCATTTTATTTTATATAATTCATTATTGTGAAAAAAGTTAATTTTAATATAAGAAATCCTAATATACAAAAAAAATTATAAAAAGGTTTTTCAGAATAAAAATGAATTTATACGTGCTACTTATAGTGTAAGAATAATTATATTACAAATATATTTTTTAAAAATATATATATAAGAAATTTTATTAAAATCATTCTTTAATAGAGAACAATTTAATAAAAATACATAATATATAAATAAATTCTTTGAAAAATTTTTCTTTTTAATATTAAATGATATTATCTTTATCACTAACAATTTAATTTTTAATTAATGAATGTTTATTTATTTTTTATATAAAAGAATATTATATTTCATTAAATTTCATAGTTAAAATATGATAAATTAACTTTTTAATAATAATATATAATATATTATTTTCTTAATTTTTTTAAACAATGCATTTTTATTATCCATGAATAATAAAATTATTATTACCTATAGTAACATAATTATTTCTTGGACGTTATTAATTTTTTACTAATAATTCCTTTAAAATTATCAATATATTATATAGATTTTATTCTTTTAAAGTAATAAAGTTAATAAAAATTCATAATTTTTTAAAATAGTCTGTTTAATATCTATAATATTTTCTCAAATGAAGTTTCTATATTATATTTATATTCTAAAATAATTTATTTTCTTTGAAATAAATTATTTATAATGAAATTTTTTATTTTTTGACATCAAATGAACACTATGTTTATCAGCTGTATATCAATAGTTGCAAACCATTAAGATGATTATTGGTATTATACCCAATAACTATATATCATTTAATAATATCCATAAATTTTCTATATTAAAAATATTAACTCCTATAAGTTCACTTCATTATAACATTACAAATAAAACATCTCATTCTAATAGTTTTCATTTTTTATTTGACAATATTCTTTCTCCTTTCATGATGGGCTTTTACCATATAGTTATTCTTATATGAAACGTGATTCTCAAGGGTAGAGATGATACGAGATATTTCACAATTAGAAAATATTATACCTTGTATTTTATTATAAAATTTTAATATATTCACTTTTAAGAGGTGCAGTCATCCATGGTATGTAATACAGGGTTCCACACACTTTTATTGTAATGGTTTATCATTAGTGAATAACTTATTATTAATTTGGTTCATTTCAAATATAATTTATTTCATAATTAAATTTAAATTGATTATATAGAAAACAATTAGTAAATTTGGGAAATAAAATGAAAACATAAATTTTGGATGTTATAAGATTAATTTAATTTTTAATCTAATACACATTAAAATATTAATACACCACAAATTCTATAATATAAAACTTTAAAGGATCAAACATAATGATAATTTTAAATTATATTTGAATCCATTATAAGATAGCAAGATAATTTATCTGGAAAAGTTTATTGGAGCCAATTTATATATAATAAATATTAATTCTCAAGATAAAAGTGCAATTCTATAACTTTGAATCATGATCAATGTGATATAAAAAACTGATTTTCCTTTATTAATTTTTATTTCAACATTCCATAGTACATGTAATATATAAATTAGTGTTTCATTATTGCGTATTGAGGTTGATCTATTATAATAGAATTATACTGGTGAACTACATTGATCAATGAACCACTAGGATAAGGAATTGGGGTTATTAAACTATTTTTGTTGAATAAAATATTAGGTTAAGATCATCTAGCTTCTGATTCCTTAATAAAAGAGGTTATCTATTTGAATCTATTTTACTTGGATATGGTGTTTTAATCCTCACACCCTTTGGGTTTAAGTGATGAGGTATCAATGATAAAAATCCCTTTTATATTTTTTAATAAATTTCATTCTTATTTTAGATTGTTCATTTAAGTCGGTATTATGTTATTTTAATATTTAATATGTTCTAAAATTTTACAACTTTATCCTTTTATTTATTTAGTATTAATTTGAGCATCACTATTTTATGAATTTTCTGTTAATTCTGATAGGTAATTATTCTATAGTAATTTAGTTTTGAATATAGTTTAGGTTGACAGTTTTGAAGCTTATCTAAACTATTATATTATAATATTGAATTATTTTACTATATTTTTTTAATCTTTAATCCCCCTCTAGTTGATCTGTATCGAGGATAACATTTTTCATTAGTGAAAATTTCTATTATTTCACTATACTAAAATATAAATATAAAATTTCATATAGAAATATATCATTCAATTTTAAATCTGGAAAGTCAAAGTTAGAATAGACAACCAAAATTTCATGGAGGTTATTATGAATATTAGAGAAAAAATAAAAACCTATATTATCGGCACTAGGGTTGATAATTATTAGATAATTATTTGGGAGTGTAACACTCTGAATAAATCCTTTCAGAAATTCAGTCAAGATTATAAAGATGAATTTCAATAGTGTTAAAATGTTGATATTACTCTAATATGTTCTATGATAAGAAATATATATAGCCATATATATTCTTAGGGAATAACCAATGGCTTTTGGAAGTGGTTAGAAATTACACATTTTTAGCATCTAACATTTTTGAAACTAAAATAGATATAATGAATGATAATTATCAAGATTTTTATTTCTTACATAGAGAGAAAGTTATCCAATTGAATTAATGATTAATGATGATTGTGATTATTTATAGTTACAAAAATAATTTTATATTAAATATAAATAAATAATAGAATATATTATTAATATTCCAATGAAATAATTAGAATAAAAAGAATAATAGTAAAGAAAACAATTATTTAACAAATTATAAATTTTATGGGCATATTAAAACACTAATTTAGTAAGAAAATAATCTTACGAGATACGCTAAAAGGAGAACGAGAAAAAAAGAGTTTTCTTTGATACTACTATAATTGAAACTAAATCAAAAATCATTTAGGATAAAGTGGTGTTTTCATGACACAATACCACCGGTACTACATCTAGATTGAAATTAAATGTAGAAAGAGATCCCATAAAGATCACCTCCAATTATCTAATTGTTGGTGAGAAACACCAAGGGTATCATATACGGAAATAAGAGGCATTACCCTCAATAAAACTCAGATAAGAAGAAAAATCTACCAACCAAGACCAATATATAAATAAATAGTGAATCCACATATTCAATATAACTAATATTTCATACGTTATAGAAATAAACCTCGAACAAATGATGAGAAAATATTTTGACAATGGTCATGAACTACAGATTCCCATGGATAACCTCAGGAGCTAGTATCATCAGCTCGATCACCCACTCTCACTAACTGACCTAAAAAGAGTTTACATATATTTAATGTGATTAAAAAATAATACACAATATGATCCTACCAGAATCCTCTTTGAAAATACATAAGAATTATATTATATCCCAAGTGAATAAATATAAAAATGAACTATTCACTTAATCAGGTGTACAATGTTATCATCCTCAGAAAAATTCACTCACTAAATAATACATATAATATAGTAACATTATATTAAACACGCACACACACACATATCTATATATGTATATATATATAAGGGGACCTCACTAGAATATTCCAAATAATATTTTCACCCTAAACCCTAGTGAATCATATATTGACATTCCCATATCTTAGTCATTCTCTAAAATAGATTAATCCAAGGGCCAACCTAACCCATCCCCATAGAAGTCCCACCAACTCATACTAGCATCATACCACGTATCCATGTCATCAAAACGTTGTTCACCCAATGAATCTCATCACATTCACAACATTTTCATGTCTTATAACCAGGTAGTATATCCAGAGGCCACCACAACATGTATACCACACACTAGTACTTAATCAATTACATACTATGAATGTGCAGACCAAAAATATTCATAACTATTATATCTGAAATAAATATATATGTTATAACCTAATTCCACCAAAACTTTCATATGTATGTACTGTGTAACTAAGAACCTCCACAACTCGCATGAGCACCTATCCTATAATAGTAATTTATTTTAACACAATTATGTTTACATACATTGTCTTTCCAGAGGATTGAGCGGGTTGTGAGGGGTATTCAACAAACTCACTGGAAATTCAAATTTTTGGAAACACCCAAAAACCCAGGATATAATGGATATATACCACCCCAACTAACCTTAATGTTAGAGTATAATAAATAAAATATCACAATAATATAATATATAACAATCAAGCTAGAGTGACTACCTACCCATGAATCGATCTATATTTGTCAATACTCATGATATCCTAACATCAATATCTAGTGATAAACTAATAATGCCCTAAACATACAATCATGAATGGTTCCTAATAATATTTAGTAATTAATTTTTCAATATCCATTTCCTTTTTAAATGCACTATAATCTATTTTTAAGTTATTCTATAATCATCCAATGCTAAAGGGATTTATTGTTGTTATCATTTAAATTACTAGTTTCATTAACATGATCTCAAGTATTTGTAAACCATCTATCAGTTTTCATTTCACATTACATTACTATCAATAACTCCAATTCATTTGGGTTAATTCATATTTCATTTACTCCAAATACAATGTATTCTAAGACTCAACCTGAATAATCAATACAAACATCTACCTCAACACATCAAAAGAATTAATTATTCCCTTCAATTAGTCTAAACCATTAATTTATGTGTCATACTTGACACCCCAAACCCGACCAGAACCTGAAAAATTTATCCCTTCACTCGTAGAATATAAAAAATATATTTCTTCAAAAAAATCATATAAAAGGTTCTATAATATAAATAATTGTTAGACATAATAATATCAACAAAGAAAATCTAAGGGACAACTAAATCCATTTCAAGAATGCATGTATGTATAACAAAATATATGATAGGATTCTAAAAAAAATTAAAATGTAATTACAATCATAGTAATTCACCTTTACCAAATTGAATCCAATGATTCAAAGTTTTTATGTTTCCTCAAACAAGAATCCCATTTTAAATGCGGTAACAACTACTATTATATCTGACCATAATACTCAAGAAACATTTTATCACGTTATTCAATTCCGACAACACTATTTTAAATTTATATAATGATCATTTAATTTGTTCATAAATGTTTTAAAGACATGACTATTTTAATAGTTCTATGTAGCAAAAAATGATTCTAATATCATATGCATATGATTCTTCTCTCCATTAGTATTTCATGCATATAGAAAACTACCATTCCATTCAAAATGCTTCTGATATTTTAATTTGGAAATTGGTGAAAAGGTTCAAATATGATAATTATACATTAAATATAAGGAGGATACTATGGAAGAATATATCAAACAAATTAATAAATATTATCTTTAACTATTCAAAAATTAAAACATGTGAAGCTAATTTCCCTTAAATTTCTAGAATATTATTTTAGATTTTATATTGTTTATGTTATAAAAACTCATTATGAATTATAAAATTAAAATATGACTCCCCAAATTTACACATAAGTAATAGATAGGGAAAAACCCTACCTTTAATTAAAGTTTCAAAAAACCCACACAACATGAGTTAGAGGAGAGATCAGGGCACACACACCTTGATCTTTGTAAGAGAAGTAAATGTAATCTACACCAAAAGGATTTTTCTACATAAAAAGTACCAAAGATGCATCTTCCAAAATCCTAGTAATATATAACATAATTGAAAAGTATTAGGACAAAGGAAATGAGAGAGATATATAGTTTTTATATAAAATTTAAACATCCGAGAGTCTCATAAACCCTGCTTAATTTTATATAAATAATGGGAGGAATGCTTTGATTTAACTCTCCATATCATAGTATACATTCAACGATAGGTATTACACCAACCATCATGGTTGATTAAAATATATAGACCCATTTTATATTTTCTAGTCAAAGTAATATATTTTTCAATGATCTAAAATTTAACTGTTTAATCGTCCATTAAATCCTTATTTTGTAATTATTTAAATTATAAAAATATTATTCCATTATTTTTTTCTTTTTATTCAACATGATTTTTAACACAGATTTATTATTTTATATTTAATAATAAATTTATATGTTATTATGAGGATGAGGTAGAAGAAAATCATAGAATCATTTTCCCTATATGCGGGATTTTGGGTTGTGTAAGGGTAATATCACTTACCCTTAAGAAGTGCATAGAAAACGTTTTTTTTGTAATGGTAATTTATCTTACCATTACATAGAACATGGAAAAAAGATTGTATAAGTATATTTTTAATCTTACCTTCATGAAATTCAAGAAAACTGACCAATTTAAGTAAAAATTGTTGGTCGGAGTAGGACAATTAGGAGGGGGTGAATTGAGTTCCAATAAAAAATTCTGTAAAAAAATTTATTTAAAAATGATTCCCCAATTAAAATAAAATAAGCAATTTAATCAAGGTAATAAAATTATAATACATTAATTGATCAAATAGATTCTGATAAGATTAATTAATTATCAGTAACATCAATATGGGGTATTTATACAACTTTTGAAAGTATTATAATAAGGAAAAACAAATATAACTATTATCCAGGACTAACTATGTATGTAAAATTTATTTTTATGAAAACTGATTTAAAATAAATAAAGAATAAATTGAAAAAAGATAAGATAAAAAAAGTGGTTCAGTATTAATCCAAGACCTAATCCACTGATATTAGTGGTCACCTATCACTAAGAAATGTATATAAATATTTTGATCCACATCTTGGAACGGGGTTAACAACTGTACATAATACTTTCCAGGTCATAAGAACTCTTCCGCTATTCTACATGGGAAAACAAACAACTAGGTGACATTGTACCTCTTCCACAATTATACGTGGGTGAAACAATGTGTAAAAAGATGTTTGAGTGAGTATATCTTGTATCCTTCAGTTCGACGCAGGATAAAATGTGTGTGTTTATTCAAACACACACTACTCAGAAGGTAATAAAAATAGTACACAATAGAGAAAAGATAATGGTAAAGAGTTAGAAATTCCTTTAGAGTTGTTCTATGCTCCTCTGGACTTGTTGGATGTAGAAAATTTTATTTTCAAGTCCTCTTGAAAAAATAGAGTATTACTGGTCTCGTGTTCTGGTTTCTTGGTTGATGAGATGTTCTTTGTAGCTCTTTTTCTTCTTAGAGTTTCTATTGTGAGAATGTTTGGGAATCATTTCTTCATCAGTTTATCCTTATAGAATCGATATTTCTTCATTTGTTCTTCATTGTATGTGTTGTTCTCTATTCACATGATA
Source organism: Viscum album (assembly GCA_963277665.1). NCBI lineage: Eukaryota > Viridiplantae > Streptophyta > Magnoliopsida > Santalales > Viscaceae > Viscum > Viscum album. Next base: position 714,100,039 of record OY728128.1, on the reverse strand, counting down.
GTCATAGTGCCACTTTCATGGTGAGACAGTCATGATTCCACAGTTACATTGAGATATGAAACTTGTATCACAGTTCCGATATTTGGAACTTTTTGAATTTTGGAATTAGTAGAGAGACTATGGTATCAGATAATATGTGTCTCAGGTAACAATGTCTAGTCCTTTTTCAAAATTCTGAATGGTGTTTTGTTACAGTCTCTTGGAAATAGTAGTAATTAAACGGTATTAGGTTCTTTGTGAAAATTTAGAACTGTTATAACTCTTATGTTGTCAGAGTCTTGGTGAAAATATAGAACCGATATCATGGTTACAATGTCTGGGTTACAGTTTTAGGGTTACAGTGATAGGGTTACAGTTTGAGGGACTTAGTAATTTTTTTCACACCAACAGTGAGACAATGATCATAAAATTGGTGTCTCATACTTATGAAAATATCTATAAATTTTCTTAAGAAGAAACATTCAAATAATGTATTAAGATTAAACTAAATCACACTAAAACATAATGTAACAAGATTAAACATAGTTTATATGATTCAAACAAGATTTATGAGATTCTAAAACAACATCTTATGATTGTTTAAACCATGATTTGTAAGAATTGAGACATATAGAATCCAATAATCTCCAAAAAAGAATATTTATAGGTTAAACATGACTTGTGATATGCTAAGCTTGATAAATATGATTTGTGAGCATTAAAACATTAAGATTCCAACAATATCTCCCTTTTTATGATCACAAATCGGGGAATTTATAAGCCATATATTTTATGATTGACAATATATTGAGCATATATGTGATAAGTTGTATAAAAAATTTTCTTTTCCCGTGAAGATTATTTTTCGATAAATAAATTCTCTTATTTCTCCTCCAATTGGGATTATCAAAAAAAGACAATAAGAAAAAGACAATAAACACTGAATGGTGGTAATTAAGAGAGTAAACAACAATAGTGCACATTGGATAGAGTATAATGAAAGAGTACATTACAAGCATAAATAAAAACACAAAATATCCCAATCAAAATAAATACTCAAATTCTCTTCAGAGTTAGAAGTATATTATTTGAACTTGGTAGAAAAATTTAGAGGAGCCAAAATATTAGAAGTATAAGTGGTATAAGGGATTGATCCAACTATGAGAGAAGGAAAAGGAACCCCTTCAAAGAAAGGGGGTGCAAGAATTGGTTTGGTTTTAGACCGATGTAGTCCCTGTTCAATAATAATAAGTATGATCTAACTTAGATCCTTAGATAAAGACATAGTTGCAAGAAAAAATGTAGTAGAGAAGGATGGGGTTGAACCTGCCTATAAAGGGGCAGTAGTAGGATCCAATATTGATGTGCCTTGTATATAGATATGTGGCTTTAACAACTGAGTAAAATTAGTGATGGTCTCACCTCCATATGGAATATCCTTATTAATGTCATGTTTTTCCTCTAGGAACTTGACCAAAAAAGGAGTGAAGTATTTCTGATTTTGACTTTGAGACTAACCTTCTTGGTTTATAGGAGGAATTATCAAATTCATTATAAGAAACCTGTAGTGATTCATCAGATCATGCTTAGAATAAATTCTATTGAATTTGAAATCCACTATCTTAGAAATTTATTTATGAGAATCATTGGAAATATTTGAATTAATCCTTACCAGATCATGCACATGGTCACGATTATTGATTATAGTAGAAAAAAATTTGTAATCAACACCACTTGACACTGACTGAAGTTCTTCTTTAACAACTGTTCTGATCAGCACAATTTACATAGGCTAAGATGGTTGTCTAGAGGCACTTGAAGCTATAACAACTGATGTAAAAGTCAAATTTTGTTTCAGAAATTTTTCTAAACATCCCTTATACTCATCATCTAGATTATTAATTCCAAAAACAAGGGCACACATCTCACTGACTATCTTGGTGATTCTCTCTTCCACTTTTTAATATTGTGTTTCTAGGATTGGTTGAGTGAGAAATACAACCTTTTTGGGATCTGATCACTAATATCCTCAACAGGATAAGCTATAATAGCTTTTCCAATTTTTAATACTTTCTTCATGTTTTCAACTATAGTTTTCAAAGACTTTACCTCATCACTAAAATATTTGTTAATCCTAAATTCCAAAATTTCATGAAGCATCTTTGGTTCAATCTGCCATATAATTTTCAATAACAGCAAGGAAACATCTTTTTCACTATGATTAGTCACAGGAGAATGTTTTTACTTTATCATCTTCTCAAATATAGATTCAAATGTGTTTCCAAATGAATTCAAATCAATGTGACTCAAAGAAACATAAAATTATTGAGTATGTTCATGAATAGGAACTGAAACGGATTCAGAATCCTTAGCAAAGGTTACTTCCATAGTAGAAATCAGTTTCAATTAAAACATAGTGGAACGATATATACCTTTTACTAAGTCCTCTTGGGAATTTCCACATCAAAATTACTAGGAAACCTATAATAGGTATCCATAGAGCTTTGTTCAATAGGATTAGGAACCTGAACACTTTCTAAACTGGGCTGCCTCTCCCCCCTCAACAGGTGAATATCTTCTAGGGAAAAGAGACTCAGTCTCTTGAACCATTTCCAAATTCCCAGCACTCTCAGAATCACAAATAACTTTTCTAGATAGAAGAAAATATTATTCCATTCTTTCTTAGTATAGAATATTATTTTAGGATTTTATTGTTATATTATTTCCTCAATATTTTTTTATTCAACAGTAAACTCTTTTTTAACATTATGATTTTACACTATATCAACACTTCTTTTAGCTGAAGGACCGTATTATGCAACTATATCTTGTGGAATAGGTAGGCCTCTGTCTTCTTTATATAAGACGGTTCCTTCCTCAAGTGTAGCTTCTGCATATTATACTTCATCACAAGAATATTCAAGGACTTCATTAGGTTCTAAATTAGGGAAAGATACATTCTTTGGTCTTGAAGGATTATCAGTTGGATAAAACTTCTTATACAATCTTTCATTGTCTTCCTCCCAAGACATTTTCCATGGATTATAGCTAATTTTCATCTTTCAGAGTGTATACATAGAGATAAAAAACTCATAATCCTCAATAAAATTTCATTTTTGAAAACTACTCCTTTGGAATACAACATTGCAGAAATACATCATGAATAAAAAAGATAAGTTGATTTCAAAGTTTTCATGATCATTTCACACATATGAAGTATAATATACTTACACATATTGATCTTTTTCCCATTATTCATATGATGTATTAATTACACATTTTGAAACTAAATGGTGTAAATATATACTTTTCTTGGAAAATCATGATTTTGAATAAACATAAACAACAACCTTGTCTCACCATACAACTCAATAACAATTTCTATTCTTTTATTTTTATTTCTAGTCAAACTTTATAGGGAATATTCTAAGAAAAAACATCACTTATAGGAGGAGGACATCTTTGGTAGTCATAAACAATTTCTTCATGAGTTATTCCTAGGATTTCAGCCCATAGCCTTGAAAAAAAGGTTCATTTTTAACCTTTTACCCATCTTCTTGCAACAAAATCATCTTTTGTATTGAATGAAAACTGAACATACTGATAAAAATGAGAAACAAGCTTCAAATAAATAGGTATTTTCTCTTTTGTGAACAAGTACAACTATCCATATTATTCTACTAATTTCAAGACAAGTGACATACTTGTCAGCAACAACTTCAGACAGAATTATTTCTCTAGAAATACTATTTGATCAAGAAGGTCTGAATTCAGTAGTCCCACATGCATTACTTTAAGATCCTTATTCACATTCTTTTGAGATTTGTTCTTCTCAGGAGTTGATGAATATGGATGCTTCATTCTGGGAATCTAATGTGGGCTCGAGAAATATGAAGAGTTTAAAGAGGGATACAAGTTTAAGAGAGATGGGTTTTAGATTTAAAAGTATAGAGCATGAGTAAAGAGAGGATAGAAAGATAACAAGTTTTTATCTTTTAGGGATTTAAAATGTTTCAAACAAAAATATGCGGCATAAAATTAATAAAGTAATCGATACTGCTATATGGGAAGGAAAATTCTAAAAATAGAAATCTGAGTTATTACAGTGAGACCAGAACACGCCTTCACAGTGTCAAAATTATAAAGTGACTCCAAGTGATGTAACTGTATCATTAAGATAGAAAGTGTGAGATTGTAATTGAGAGAAAATAACATAGAGGTCATAAGTGTGAGATAGTAACTACAAGACCATAACTTGTGACACTATGAAAAATTTGATTGTGAAACTGTAAACTGTAAAACAGTAAGTTGTTTAGTTAAGAATTGTCATTCCTAATTCATGTATGATGAAATTTATCATTTAATAGTTTAATGGTTTAGTAAATATATAATCAAGATGATGTTCAGTGACAATGAATACCAATGTGATGTCACATTTTTTATAATAATATATCCAAAATTAATGCCTTACATCAATATGTTTAGTCCTGGAATTTGAAACAGGTTTCTATGAAATGTTAATAGAACTTGTATTGTAACAATTTATAGGTAAATGAATGAATTGATATCCTTAGTCTAGAGACTAGATTAAAATATGACATGTTTCGGAGGTGCTATTTTTATCAAACATAGAACCAAAAACTTCATCAACGGAATATCCAACGTAGTCAAATGATTTTCCTCTATTATAAAATAGTCTTAAATTGGTTTTCTGTTTGAGATATTTAAAAATTATTTTAACATCATTTAAATGAGTCTATTTTTGGGTTTCCTAAAAACATGCACACACACATACACTAAACATAATATTTTGATGACTAGTATCTTAGTAGATTAAACTTACAATATTTCCTTTATATGTGGTTTGATCAATAGATTAACCATATTCATCAAGATCCAACATACATGTAGTTCTCATTGTAGTATCACTAGTTTTTAGTTCTATCCAAGCAAAAACATTTTTTAATATATATTTTTAAGTGATTTTTTTAAAATAATACCTTTTTCTTGAATGATTTCAAATCCAAGAAAAAAAATTTAGTTTAACAGTCAAACTCATTTCAAATTCAATTTTCATTATCTTTGAAAAATAATAACATAAATAATTTGTTGAAGATCTAAAAATAATGTCATAAAAATAGATTTTCATAACTAAAAAATCTTTAGAAATTCGTTTTATAAAAAGAGTAGGATCAACTATACATTTTGTAAAACCTTTGTAAATAAGAAAACTACATAATCTATCATACAAAGATCTTGGATCTTGTTTTAAACCCTATAAATATTTTTTTAATTTAAAAAATTTATTTTGAAAGTTATGGTTTGTAAAAATAGGGGTTATTCAACAGAAACATCCTCGACTATATAGCCATTTAGAAATTCACTATTGACATCGATTTGGTAAAGTTTGAAATTGAGATGTGCTACATATGCCAGAAATATTCTAATGGATTAAAGTCTAGATAATTTTGTAATAGTTTCCTTATATCCAATTGCTTCTTCTTGAATATAACATTGTACATAAAATCTATCTTTGATTATAACTATATTTCCAGCTTCATCTACTTTGTTCCTAAACACCGATTTAGTTCCTATAGTAAAGTAGTCTTTTGGTCTATCCACAAGTTTCCAAAATTTATTCCTTTCAAACTAATTTAGTTCCTCTTACACATCCATCACCAAAAATTCATCATTGATAGCATCATTGATGTTTTTAGGTTCAAGTTGTGACAAGAAATCTTGATGTTCAACATGATTCCTTAGAGAAGCTCTAGTCTACATTCCTTTATCAAAATCTCCATCAACAAAATCTAATATATGGTTCTTAAGGGTTCTAATAGATCTAGATAAATAAGGGATAGTAATTTAATGATCATCAATAGGTTCAGGTTCATTATGTATTGAATCTGAAAAAATTTATAGAACTAGAAGTTTGAACAGATTATTACAAAATATGGTTAGAAGGTTTATCATTAATGTTCATATTTTACATATCAACCTTAAGTTTATCTAGGGAGGCCTTTGGTTCACATGTACATGTGTCATCAAATTTTACATATACAATTTATTCCACACATTTGGTTCTTTTTTTAAAGACTCTATTGGATTTACTATAGATTGAATATCATAAAAAAATTCCTTCATCACTCGAGAAGGAAATTTTTTCTAGATTATCCTTAGTATTAATAATATATACATTACAACCACTAACATTAAAGTAATTAACCTAGGGTTTTGTATTGTTCCACTACTCATATAGAGTTTTTTTAAGAATTGGTCTTGTTAACACTCTGTTAATAATATAGCTTGATGTGTTGAAAACAACATCCCAAAATTAAATATGTTGTTCATACTCACTAAGCATTGTTCTATAAATTTCTTTTAATGTTCTATTTCTTCTTTCAATAACATAATTTTATTGAGGTGTCCTAGGAGAATAAAAGTTAATATTATATCAATTTTTTATGAATAAGGATTCAAACTCTTGATTTTCAAACTCATGGTTATGTTCACCCCTTAGAGATTTTTTCTTATGTCCACTATGATTTTCTAGAGTCCTAGCATACTGGGTAAAATGGGAGCAGGATTCACTCTTGTAAGCCATGAAGAAGGTCCAAGTATACCTATAATAGTCAACTACAAGAACATAAACAATCTGCTTCCCATTAATACCTTAGACTATAGAAGGTCCAAAAAAATCCATGTGAACTAACTCAATAGGTTTAGAAGATGAATCTTATTTTTTTAGTTTGAAAGATATTTTGTGTTTTTTACTCTTTTGATAAGGCATAAAAGCTTTATCATTTGGAAACTAAAGTTTGGGTAGGTCCTAGACTAAAAAATTTCCAGTAGGATTTATAAGGGTGTGTATATTGTTCTGCTCTAATATTATATTCCAAATATATGACTCTTTGTGAAATACACTTAAGAATGAATCATTTTGAGAAAATATGGAATCTAAGTTAACAACATAAGAATATGCATTTCTAAAATTAGAAAATATTATTTCATTTTTAGAATTAAAAACATGGAAATCATCATTTTCAAATTTGACATGCAATAAATCATCACATAGATGTGAAATACTAATAAGATTATATTTTAATCCATCAAAAAAATTAATTTAGAAATTAAAAATGTGTTAGAGTTACCAATCTATCCTAATAAATTTTTTTCCCTTTAGCATTGGCACCAAAGGTGACATTCCCACCATCAATATGTATTAAATTATTACAACATGAGTTATATCATGTCATGTTTCTTGAACATCTACTGTCCAAATACCATAACCTTTTATAAGATCTCTTGAAAAATCTTTCCTACAAATTAATCAAACAAAAATATATTTTGCTACCCAGATTTGTTTATGTCTAGTATCATTAGTAATCGGTGATTTAGGAACCTAAATATGCTTCATAGGTTTCTAATAATCATTATGTAACATATTTGAAAAACAAACATTATTTGGACTAGAAATACTAAAGGTAATAAATGATTTTACAGAACTGGGACTAGCTGCCGAATTTTCACTTTTAGGCAGATATAGAGATTTTATAGATTTAGTAACAAACTTGTTTTGGTGAGATTTATTTTCCCAAGTTTATATCCTATACTAGTAGTATATTGAGGGTAAATTTGATTACCAACCATTTGTGTAAGATTATTTTTGATATTGTTAAAAAAATTTAGGTCCTTTTTAATTTGTTCATTAGGTTATTTGAGATAATTATTCTCCTTGAGTAATGGAACATTTTTCTCTATATCCATAAAAAGATTAGATTTAATAGTAATTGGAAAGGCATGTTGTTTATTCATAGATTTGTGTTTATCTTTTAGCTTATTTTAGGTTTCTTATAGTATATTATAGTATTCCAATAATTCTTTACTATTCATATTTTCCTCATTGTCATATTCATATCCTGAATAATGTAAATTTTGTTCAAGAGACTCATGGGTTACCTCAAATGTATTTTTATTATAACACATATTATCTTTGTTAGCCTTTTCATCATGTAATGACTCTGAGTCACATTATTTTTCTGTAGAAGAACTCCATGTTGCCTTCAGTGGATTTTTAAACTGTTTCCCTTATCCTTATACCTCATCTTATATTTTTGCTTATGAAAATCAACCTTTAAATATCCTTTTCTTTTACATTCATAAAAGATTATTTCATCGGATTTTTCACTTCTTTTCCAGTCCACCTTCTAGTTTCACTTGTGATCAAATCTTCCTTTGACATTGGGCTTTTTGAAAAATTTATTTATTTTATATAACTCATAAATCATCCAGCTAATTGAGCCACATTCTCATCACTATTTGATGGTCAATCTTCATTTCTTGTACTATCAGAATGAGATTTCATCCCTTCCTTTTCTTTATTCTTTGAAGTAGTAGTTTTGAAAACCACTGACTTTCTCTTTGATTCATCTTCATCTTCCTTTTTTACTTTTACTTCTTCCTCATACAACATCAAAGTGCCAATCAACTAATTTACTGGTATCTTGAAAATATCACGATATTCCCTTATTGAGAGAGAGGTCCCTCTCCATCTATCCAGTAATCATCTGAGTATTCTCATGATTTTCTCCTTAGCTGTAACATCTCCTCCTAGAGATATCATATTGATCAAAATTTCAATAAACATGGGATACATGTTAGAAATATGCTCATCAGGATTCATTTTACAGTTATCATATTTAATAGTATATCTGTTAAGTCTCATTTTCTTAACATTAGAGGTTCCATCATGTGAAAATGATAAAGTATCCCAAATTTCATGGGTTGTTTGAGATGTAGAAATTCTGTTAAACTCATAATCTTCTAAAGAGCATTATATGGAATTCATGGATTTGAAATTCTCATTATAAGAATCCTTAGTTGAGTTTTCCCAAGTGTTCTTATCACTAGAAAGAATCTTATACTCATATATAATGGATGACCAAATCTCAAAAACCATACTTTCTAAGTAAATCTTCTTTTTAATTTTCCATTGGGCATAATTTGTTTCATTAAAGAATGGAGATATGTTGGTAGCATCGCCTTACAATTTATTATCAATGCTAAAAAATAAGGTATATATTCTCAAATAACGAAAAAATTTAAACTAACCAAAATTTTGAGATCTTTCAAACACAACTAAAATCTCAGTTGAACAATATTATAAACAGATTAAAAATTCTAAAAATATGGATTTTAAAAACTCCTATGATACCAAATTTTGGCCTATGTAGAAAACTAAATATAAGGGTGAATTGAGTTCCAATAAATTTTTTTGTTAAAAAGCTTATTTTAAAATAATTCCGCCAATTAAAATAAAACAGTCCAGTTAATTAAAGTAATAAAATTTTAATAGTTTGACTATTCAAATAGCTTTTCAGAAGATTTATTAACTCTTAGTAATATAAATATGAGATATTTATACAAAATTAGAAACTATTATAATAATGAAAAATGATTATAACAACCATTCAAGACTCTCTATCAAATTAAAATTTAGTTTTATGAAAATTAATTAACACAGAGAGAGACTAAATTTAAAAACACTGTGGATAAAACAAGTGGTTCAGTCCCAAGACAAGACCTAATCCACTCCACTTTTTTATCACCTTTTACCAGTAAATATATATAAATATTTGGATCCACACCCGAGAATGAGGTTTACAACAGTACACAAGATTGTTTAGTTCAGAAGGCCTCTTCTACTATTCTATGTGGGAAAACAAACAACCAGGTTACACATGACCTCTTCCATAGTTATACGTGGATGGAACAATGTGTAAAAAGATGTTTGAGTGAGGATATCTCATATCCTCCAATTCAATGTAGGAGACAGAGTTTGTTTTAATACAAACAGACGCACTTCATGGAAGGTAATAAAAACAGTACCCAACAAAGAAAAGATATTGAGAAAGGGTTATAAATTATTTGAGTGTTGTTCTATGAAACTCTAAACTTGTAGGATATGGAAGGTGTAATTTTTAAGACCTCTTTTAAAAATAAAGTTGTACTGGTCTTGTGTTCTGTTTTATTTATTGATGAGATATTCTTTGTAGTACTTTTTCTTCTTAGAGTTACTATTGTGGGTGTGTTTGAGGTTCTGATCTTCAATAGTTCGGCCTTCAATAATTGAGAGTTCTTCATGTGTTCTTTAATGTATCTTCTATTCTATATTCTCATGTATTCAACTTATCATACTATAATTCTATTTCTCATGTACGAAACATTTCATTTTTATTTCGGGTTAATATGTTGATGATGATATTAAGCATGATTTTTATACCTTATACCTCATACTGTCTTGTGACATGTCTATAAAAAATCCTTAATTATGGTAGTTTCATTAAAAGACTCAAATATGAAAATGAGAAATAACTTTTAAATTTAATTGAAAAATATATAAAAATGGTTAAATATATAATAGTGTTAGTGTTGCGGTGAGATAGTCATAATGACACTTTCATGGTGTGACAGTCACGGTTCCACTATCACGGTAAGACAGCCACGGTGCCACATGTGCATTGAGATCTGAAACCGGTATCATAGTTGCAGTGTCTAGTCCTTTGAAAATACTGAAATCTGTAGTGAGACTATGATTCCAGATAAACTTTGTCTCAGGTAACAGTTTATAGTCTTTTGTTATAATTATGAACGGTGTCTTGTTACAGTGTTTTGGAAACTATAGCAAGGAAATAGTGTTAGGTCCTCTGAAAAAATATAGAACTGGTTGCAATATTACGATGTCACAGACTTTGTAAAAATCTGAAACTGGTAGCAAGATCACAGTGTCGGGGTTACTGTGTTAGGGTTACGGTGTTTGGGTTATGGTTTCAGGTACTTAGCACCATTTTTTCACATTAACAATGAGACAATGATCATAGAAGCAGTGTCTCGTACTTAGGAAAATAATGGTAAATTGTGTTTGGAAGAAACATTCACATAATGGATTAAGATTATACAAAATAAGACTGAAATATAGTGTAACAAGATTAAACATAGTGTACAAGATTCAAACATGATTTGATAGACTCTGATATAGGATCTTGTGAGAGTTTAAACCATGAGTTGTAATCATGGAAACATAAGGAATCCAACAATCTCAAAACATGATTTGTGATTGGTTAAACATGATTTGTGATATGATAATCCTGATAAACATGATTTGTGAGCATTAAAACATTAAGATTCCAAAAAAAGAGCCTCACCCTCACAGAGTGGTAGAAACACCACCACCCAATAGAAGAGAAACTTATCCAACCTTTACATGAGATAAAGAAACTACCTTTACACAGTGCAATATAGGGAATAAATATACAAAAAATTTGAAATAGAATCCTTACTATTATAAAACAAAAAATCTCAGTCCTAACAGTACAAAATTGAATTTACTATAACTCAATAAGGGTTTCTATGTATGGGTAGGTTTTAATTAAAACAAATAAATTCCAATAAGAATTCATATAATTAATAAAATAAGGGGACTAATTATTATTTAAAAAATAAAAAAATAACTTCTAAAATAATTGAAACACGTTAAAAATACTTCCCAAAATTTTAAAATAATTTGAAAATAAATTTTAAAAATAAAAAATATATTGAGACATTGGACATCCAAGATTGACGAAAGAAATGTTTTGAAAAAAATTAGGCCGTTAAATTATATTCCCCTCAAAATATTCACATGCATAAGATCTAAAAACCAACCAATGAAGAAAATATAAAGGGGTCTAAGATACCACACCATGAGATACCTCTCAAAGAATAATATATATCCAGAGAAAAAAAAATCATAAGGAAAGGGTATATTAACATGAGACACCCACATCCTAAATTTGAACCCCCTAAGAGATACATATCAAATAGTATAAATCCATCAATAGACACCACTTCAAGGAAGATAAAAAATCTCAAAAATTACCATAAATAAAATCAAATATTCATAATAATTTATATTAAATATATAAAAATATTCTCAATGATGATTAAACAACAAATATCTACAAGAATCAAAGATAAAACAAGTTTTGATCTTGAGATTGCATATGTGAATCCCACTCCCTAGTGTTCTCATCCAAACCACCATGTCATCAAAAGGAACAAACCGAGGTAGTAAAAATCCTAAATATCACCTTATATTGATGATACAGAATCTCAATATGTTTTTCCCTAATAGTCACATCATTTATAACATCTACCTTAAACTAGTTTATGACATGGGAATCATAATACATATATAAACAATTCTAATACACATAGAAACATTCCTGTTTATGTATCATATGTGGGGGAAAATGATAACATATAAACCATAGCTCTAACATGTTCCAACACATACAATGGTCCAAATTGAGGGGATATCATTCTCCACTGACTAATCCTTGACTTTTGATGATGAGGATATGACATTCGGAACACATTATCTCTAATGTTGAAATCTAGAGGACTCCTCCTACGATAAACCTAAGACTTTTAAAGATCTCACACAACCCTTATTCACTTGTGGATCAAATATACAGTCTATATCAGGTTTTTATAAATCCTGATCCAAGAATAGATAAATATTCACCCTAAATCTATAAAATGAAAGATGATGAAGGTTGCAAATACAGATCTTCAAAAAATTCAAATCCAATTATTGAGTGATAAGTTTTATTATAAGAAAACTCAACCAGGGGTAAGTTCTCCACCCACAATACTCAAAAATCTAGAACACATACACACAAATTGTCCTCTAGATTTTGAGTTTTCCACTCAATATGTAAATTTTTCTATGGAAGAATGTAGATCTAGGGAATAATTAAGAGACAAAATATTTCCGGTGACCTCTCTAAAGTCTAGAGGATAACTATGGAGCATAATCAGAGATGATAATATATGAACCCTAATGAAACCTAAAAAACTCCTCAAAATTATTCCTTGAGAAAACCATCATCAACGTTTACTCCTTAATCACTAAGAAGTAAGAAGACATCGTAAAATAGACCTTGATTATCTATATGTCAACAAAAAATATCTGGTATTGAGGAGACCCAGAGATTAATTCTATCAAGAATTCCTCCCACATCAATTATAGAACATCTTTTTGTTATAGAAAACCATCTAGGACCAGATGCTCGGACTTTAACTTTTAGAAAAATAAAAATCATGATACAAACTCTCTAATAAAACAATTCATCTTAGACCACCAAAATTGAATCCTCAATGAATGATAGATCTAATCCACACTAGGATATACTATCAGATGAAACTGTGGAACAAATAGTGAACCAAATCATGTATCACCAAAGGAATAAAGAAATCCCACTAATATAACATATGCCATCGATCATCATTAGAACATCCACCAAGGGTATCACCACAAAAAACTCAATCTCTCCAAACATGCACCTTAGAATCCACTTATGGGGAATCCTCCACCCATTTCACCCAATATGACTACATATATGGAATTTAAATCCTCTACCATCAACTTCTCCCATATCCATGTTTATTACTGAGAGCTTATCAATCATTGTATAGGCATCACCAGACTCATGAATATCATCACCTTATAAATTTCATCTCAACTGATCTAACACAACATTCCATTTACCTAATGTATTGGAAATCATAATGTTATAAACGTATAGTAATTCCATCCACCATCATTGGTCAAATTTCATGTAATATCATAAGAATATATACATCAAGACCTTTTTATCTATAAAGACTACAAATAATTCTTTGTTGATGTAATTTGGACCCAACTTGTACGAAAAAATCACCATATAAAGATCAATATAATGGGTGGAATAGTTATGCTCATGAGTCCATAATCTTCAATATCTATAAGTAATAATATCTCTTTACTACATCTTCACATAACCCAACCAAATTCGAGAAGCATCACAGTAAATGTAAAAATAAAATTCTTCTTCCAAAAATCTAAAACATGAGAATGTGCATCTTTTCCTATAGCTAGTCAAATATAAATTAAAATTGGTAAGTCTATTTGAAGATATGATCCTTTATAGTCAAGGTTATGAGATGAATAACAATATCAAAAATTTGGATATGAATATATTGTTATATCCTTTTTGACCAATGAAACTCCATACGTACAAAAAATTCACAGGGGATACTGAAGAAATAACCACCATAAAATTTGATAGATTCAGAGTTATTCTCCATCGATACGTGACATTACCCAGAAAAAAACCTCACATTCCTAGATCTTATACTTAAATAAAATATTAAATATATGTTGAAGTTGAATAATTTTCAAAAAAATCATAGATGGTATTCATAATCCCCCATAGATGTAGAATACACTAGAGTATCTTCTATTAATACTACCAAAAAATGGTCTGGGAAATCTTAAAAGATAGAGTTCCTATGTCCCAGGAACATGAATTTGGATTTCTCAACACTGAAAGGAATTACCAAGAATAAATAGAATCTATACAAATATCTAAACACAATATTTTGAAAATCCAAATCCTTCACTCACATTTAGTGATATATGAATAGAATTTGATCTTATTGAACTATATTTCTCCATTTAACAGATCGAGTAAATCGTCAATTTGTGGAATAAGATCACGGTTATTCAATATCACCTACTTCATGTGATGATAATCAATGAAAAATCACAGACATCCATATTCATTATTCACAAACAAGACCAGAGCAGACCATGGTGATACACTGAGATGAATAAAACCTCTCTACAAAATATCATAAATTTGGATCCACCACTCTTTCAAGATAAAAATTTCTATCCTATATAAGTACATCATGATCATAGATAAACATTACTGCACCTCTATCCCAAATTAAATCTCTCACTAAGGGGTTAATTCCCTCACATACTCGTGGAATACAACAAAGTACTCTTCCACTACCCTAGGAAACACCATCAGGTGAACTTACACTAAACACAAAATATTCTCTGTCATCATGGATATTAATAAATTTTCATGACTCTAAACTATCCAATGGAATCACTCACCATAGAATATAGGGGACTCACCATATAAATTATAAAATCAAACTCACCTCCAAAATTAATCAATTAAATATTACACTAAATAAATCATGTCCATGATAAGGATGTTTTCATTCTCTGATATCTACAAACATAGGAAATCTTTGGATGACCGATTATTCTTTATCATAAAGTAAAAATAATTTAATACATCATAGATGAAAGCTTTACCTATTAGTGGAATATTCAATACCAAGGGAACTAGAAGCCTCTCCACCTCTAGTCAGAAAGAATGGAATGGGGTGGGTGCAATGAAGGTGGGTGTTTCTCCTAAATCATACAATTTATATAGATTTTTAGATTATAAGCATAGGATTACTAGAAAGATGTATTTCTTAGATGTTGCTGATAAATCTATGATAAGAATTTGACAATTTCCTACTCTACAATGTCTATTTCCTTGATGATGACTTCATCCATAAATTCCCTCTAATATATATCCATAATGATGAGTATAATCATAGGGTTTCCCTAATACCACCTCACTTAGTATTCACATAAAGGATACTTCTAAAATGACTAAAAACTATGTCAATTTCTAACTCTGTACTGATTTTCAAGTATTGTTATAAAATTTATCTTTCAAAGGCCATAACCTCCAGGTTAAAAACAAACCACGTATGATCATCTGAAATGGGTAAAAAATATCCACCCCTAGTAATATAAGATAGAGACGGCCAGAACTGAGTCCGTCCTATATAAAATATTCAATTAATTAGGAAACAATGGATCCCTAACCATTACACTTCTCCAAAAAATGTTTTCAAGACACCCCTCCAAAGATAATCTAGTCCTAGGTAAATCCCTCTCAATATCCTCCATCTTTTCCGACACCATGAGACATGTCGGTAACTTATAAAGGATGAGATGATTCTAGATATATAGATGTAGAGCCTCCTTGAAATTCATTACCCTAGACTAGTCATGTTGTAGAAGTTTGGATGAATAATAAAGAAGGTTCATAAAGTAAATGATTAACTCTCAATCATTGGAACTTCCCTTGTGAAGACGAAGCATCTCCTGCCAACATGAAACCTTTTCGGTTGAAGAAACAAACTCATCCTAGAACTAATTAGGAATCTTATAACATGAAATTGATGGCTCCTCATGGTTACCTAGAAATAGAAACTACCACTGCCAAGCTACCCCCCCCCCCAATATACACACAAATATTGAACATAGTGCTCACTTGATTAATGAATATAACTAGAAGAAATATCGACATCCTATAACCAATATTTGTTTTATATGCATAATACCAAACCCATATATATTTATTGGATCTGGAATAGAAACCCTTAAAGTGTCTTCCTCCATGAATAATTTTCATCGGTCCCAATTATGTAGTGATATGATGGAACAT
The DNA here is from genome assembly GCA_963277665.1 of Viscum album. Lineage (NCBI taxonomy): Eukaryota > Viridiplantae > Streptophyta > Magnoliopsida > Santalales > Viscaceae > Viscum > Viscum album. Next base: position 714,083,672 of record OY728128.1, on the reverse strand, counting down.
CGCGTTAAATAGTTTTAGTGTAAAATTGATAGGGATTTTGACCATGAGCCATACCTACAAAATAAAAAAATGTTATGGTATCCCTATACCCATAGTATGGAATATTTTTAGGATAGTTTATTAATATTTAACATAATACCTATTAACTACCATCTACAAACACAGGTGTATACAATAATGATGTATAATACTCACATAGGTCTCTACCCTACAACCAATCTCTACTCACTTAATCCATTAATTAAACTTAAGTTAATTATGTTGGATCACATGGAGAGATAAAATATGATATCTATGCAAGACACCCTTTCTTACTTAATCTTTTAATTTATGTTGATTTAATTTCATTTCTAACCAATGAAATCCTCACAAATGGCTATCTATATGCTCTATCCTATATGTGACCCACTATATCTTATATAATTTTTTCCAGGAGCTTCCCCCATTGGTCGTCTAACTAGTTTAGTAGAAATGGAAATTATTGATCCCCCCAAATAATCCCTCTAACAAGCCATGGGTTGGTGACTAACACTATGTGTATCATATACAAAAATTTGAGGCATTACCATCAACAAACACAAAAATAAAAGTAACATACCCCAAAAAATCTCTCGTATAAATATATATTACATCCATATGTTCCCAATACAAGGTATAACATATAATGTAGAAATAAATTACTAAAATCTAAAAATTTACCTCTTCTAAAATAATAACCATGAACTTCAGTAGCTCATGAACAACCTCAGGAGTAATTATCATTTTCTCGATCACCCACTCTAACCTGATAATCAAAAAAATTATATATATATATATATAGTGAGAATAAAATATACCCAACATGATACTCCTCAAAATGTTTCGTGCATATATGGAATAAGTTTACTAAATCCCAAGTGAATAATTAGAAAAACCAACTCATCACCTAATTGGATAAACAATGTTCCTTTCCACACCAAGAATTACCCACCATATTACTCTTAATAGATGGTAACATCAAATCATTAATATATATATATATATATTATGGTATAATACCACCAAATTACCACTAAACTGGTCACCATATACCCTAATGGATTATGTCATGAGACACCCATATCCTCTCAAGTCATTCTATGATATGAGTTGGAATTTAACTCTACCTACCCCTGTCCCACACAAGGCCCAATATCTCATTATGACATAGGAATAGGTATCCATGTCATCATAAAATTTAGTAGCGAATAAACCTCATCATACACACATCATCAATACTTTTTATAAATTGTTAGTTAGTCTATAAGCCAATATAGCCCGTACACCAGACACTACTCCCCAATAAATTACAGCCCCTTCAAGAGTATACCTATAGTACCAATAACTATTGCAGCTCAAATACAAGCATATTATGTAACATTATGTTTAAAAAACCCACAGATATTAATAAAATGTAATTGAGAGACATCAAAGGAAATATAAGAATAAACTATATTATAGTGAACTGACAGATCCTATGTATTTATGCATGCATAGTTTTCCCATATGAGATATTGAGCTTAGGGAAGTAGTCGTCCATCATATCCCTTGACAATCTAGATGTATATAAACTACCAGAACCTAAGGACACAATGGTATTTTTCTACCCCAACATACTTGAGTGGTTGAGAAAAATCAATAACATGAAATATGGAAATAATTCCTCGCAAATACACTAGGAATCACAATCATTCCTAGAATCATGCTAAAACTATCATCCTTATAAAATATTAACTACCATCTCTAGGATATAATTCAAAATCTATAATCACCCAATCATCAATGGTTTTTCATCTTATGTATTAAGTAATTTAGAAAATACTATTTTCTTCTTAAACACAATATAACTTTTGTCAAATTATTTTATAATCATCCAAATAAAAATGTATTTTAATTCATTATAATTTAAATTCATGATTTCATAAGCATGAATTCTAGAATTTCCAAACCATATCTTATTTTTAATTGAAAATTTCATTTCAATAAAATCATCCCATTGTGATTTGTTCCTTGATAATTCATTTATTCCATACCTAAGGTATTTAAAAACGCAACCCAAAAAACCAATCCTGTCATCTAGATCATCACATCAAAAGTGGTAGCCAAACCCAAATTTTAACCTTCTTTTCTAATTATGGTGCCATCCCTAATGACCCACTCAATACCACATTCCATAAAATCCATCTAGTTTTTCAGTGTATAAATTACCATATGAGGTTCAAAATAAAATCACAAAGAATGTTATATCATATAAAAATACCAAATGAATCATCCTTTCAACAAAACAATTCCAAGGGAAAACTAAGGACTTTTTAAAAATTAATGAAAGAATAATATAATCCATGATATCATTCAATTACCCATAAATATTTAATTCCATCAACAACCATTTTTGATTTATTTACTCAAATTGCATAAATTGTTATTTTTTGGTATCAAAAAATAATAAGCCCATTAAAAAGTGGCTCAGAACGACTACTATATCCAAAAATCGTAATGAAGAAACCTTAAATTATGATATTGATCTCTAACAATTCCATATAACTATATTTTATTAATTATTTAATTTATAAAATATATTTTTAGAAAGAAATATATTTTAACTTGAAAAAAACAGTAATTCTTATAATATTATGTACATTCGATGCTTATCACCATTAATATTTCATTCATGTAGAATATTATCATTCAATTAAAAATCTATTTTATCTCTTCATATTTACTCAACAATTTTTAATTTGATAATTAAAAATTAAATTTAAAGAGGATAATATGGTAGTATATATCACACTGAATATTAAATATCAACTTAAACTTTAACAAAACAACTATAGGTGAATGTTATTTCCCTTACTAGTTCAAGATTATTATTATAGATTTTATCTTCTTTAAGTTAAACCAACTATTTAGACACTATCAATTCAATGAATGATTCCCCACAATTACTTGTAAATAATAGAGAGTAAACAAATCCCTTACGTCAAATTCAAATCTTCAGCATACCCAAAACACATGATCATGAGGAGAGATGAGAGCTCACGCAACCTGGAATTTATAAGGGAAATCAATAAAATTTTCAGTAAAGGGAAACTATCTTAAATAGAATTGATGATTCTCTTATGGGTGTCTTTTTCTTGTAGAAATTGAAATAAAATCATAATGAATGATAAAATGGAAGTGAGATCAAAATTGTGTACACTTATAAAATAAAGAAAACATAGATTACACCAAAACCCTCTTAATTTGATATAAATAAGGGGATGAATGAATTGATTCAAAGATTCGCGTTAGAACATTAATTTAATGGTAGTTATTACAGCCATGATCATGGGGTGATAAAATAGATACCACTTATATATTTTGTAGTGTTATCTATATATTTTTTATGTGAAAATATTTATTTCATTTGACTTCCATTTTATCCATGCATATTAATTATTTAAATTTTATTAATATTTTTTTATTATATTAATTATTTAATACAATTATTTTTTAACATGGATTCCCAAATTTTGACATAAAAAATTGATTTTCTGGTCATTACTGGGAAAAAAAGAAGAATAAAAACTGAAACTTTAATTTACCTTAATATATAATAAGGCTTCATTATAAGGTTAATATCCCTTTCCCACATGCATCACATGTAAAAATATTTTATAAGGGTAATATTTAATAACCATACACAATGCATTGAAACTAGCATTCTTGAGGGTAAATTCAATATTACCCTTATATGATGCATAAAATAAGACATGCGTAAGTATAAAGATCTTTACACTTATGTAGTGTTAGACCAACCATTATAAAATAGAAGATATACTTATTTTTCCTTTACATGAGATTATAAAACTACCTTTACATATCACATTAGAAAGACTAAATTTAGACAACCCTTAAAATAAAATCCATACCCTTATGTAGAAGTTAAAAATATCACATACCCTTATGAAATATAAATTACCTTCACATTGGAAGGGTTATCCATAAAGTAATGGTTATAATTAAAAATAAACCAAATTCCAATCATATAATATTATAAATAGTAAATAAATATATTTATTATTATATAGAAAATTTACAAATTCACAACTAAAATAATTTAGCCACAATAATATTAATTTTATAACTTGTTTTTTAATGAAACTCGTAAAATTTTAAAACTATCTTATGCCATTGAACACCCCCAAATGACCATGGAAAATTGTATAGGAAATATAGGTCATTATAGATGTTGAACCAAGAAATTTTGAATTTACGAAGTTTAAAAAATAAATGAGAATATGTTCTAGAGGAATTTTCTTCAAATAATGATAAACAGAGAGACTGGAAAGATAAATATGGATGTTCTATATGGAGGTAAGAATGAAATGAGTAATGATGTTATTTGTTATGAGTGTATAAAACCGAGACACATCAAACAATATTTTCCTATGATAAATTAAATATTCAATGTCCCTAAAAAATTGAATAAATGCAAATAAAAATAATTATTTATGGCTACAAATACTTAGAGTGAAATTGAAGAAAACTATTTTTAATTTTTTCAGGACCATAGTGATAACATAAAAAATTTTAAATTAATTATTACAATTATTCCTAAGGATAAAACATTATTCATTCATAAGGTTAGTCAATATATATCTACAAAGTCCCTAGATTATTTTTATTATTTTAATATATATGATTTTGATTCTATATCAGTTGAAGAAATGTATAAATATATTTTTTACTTAGGTAAATCCAATAAAAAGTTATCAATGAAATATAATCCTATTAGAAAATAATTTTCTAAAGAAAATGAAAATATTTCAAAGATTAATTTAACATTAAAAGTAAAATATTATTATCTATCTATTATTATTTAATATCTTAATGAATTTATCAAAATAGGATAAAAAATTGAAATTATAAGGTTTTTTATGAAACCTGATGGTAGGAAAAGATATTCAACAACACTTTCTACTATTGTGGATAAATATGTTGCAACTAGAAGTTATTGCTCTCATTATTTATGGATGTGGCACACAATCGCATATTTAAAATTTAGTTTTACTAAAAAATGATTATTTATGATATAAAATGTTCCATCTTTCTATATAATATTCCGTCACATCACCCATGATATAAGAACATAAATTTATGACTCCATTTCATTTATGATTATATAAAAAAGGAGGTATTTAACTCAAATTTATCCCAACTAAAAACAAAAATGTTGATATTTTATATAAACAATTAGATTCCAATTGTTTTTTATTAAATATATTATGTAAAAAATTCAATGTACATTATCACATTTCATTTTAACTATTTATTCCCCTTGTAATAAAAAAATCATTTGAAATTGGGAGTAAATGTTTTGTGTAAAAACATTTTAATATTTTCTGGTATAATGCTATGGAATATAGAATCTTAAATGTATATATTGGTATTACTTCTTCATGTAAAATAACATATAATATATTAAAAAATATTCTTTCTATGATCAAATAAAATATCTAATATTACAATAGTATGTAATATTTATATATTTTAGAACACTATATCGGTAAAAAAATTATTGGATTAATTTTTTTATTCGAATTTAAAATTCCATAGAAAACTAAATACATTTAAATTTTGGATTGATAATTTCCATAAAATGAAAAAAATACTACTTGGGTAAAAATGAGATTCGGCCATCCATTTGACTTTAGATTACTTTTTATATTCAATTGGTTTTCCTATATAAATGGTACTAGATCTGACAAATTTACTATAATGAATTTATTATAAAGCCCTCCCAAATTCAATCGAGAGAATTATAAAGATGATAACCGGGTTTATTTCAGTTATATGATATAAAGGAATCATATATAAGTTATTATATAAATAAATAAATAAAAAGGGTGTACCTCATCAACTCTATCCCTTAAGTCATGTAGACTTCCGCCAAATGATCCATTGATGTTTTGACAGTCAACTAATAAAATATAATGTAGTGGATGCCTATGTTAAATACACTTTAAAATATAAATTAGATTTAATTGAATATTTTTTAAATTAAATATATTTATAAAATTATAGTATTAATATACATAAAAGAAAATAAATGAAATAGATTCAACACCACCCTTATAATGGATGCAATGTCTAAACGAATGCTCACAGTCATTCCCTAAAATAGAGTAACCACTTTACACACCATTTCTTATAAATACTCATCTTGAACAATTTATTATCACCCATTATAGTGTAAGGATATTTCTGAACATAAATATTTTATATTTTTATATTAACATTCATTACAAACATAATGTTCCACACCAAAATCTCATAGTCCTAGTATCTTTGGAAACTTGGACATATAAACAATTTGTTTATAAGAATATCACAATAAGTAATTCATAACAAGAACCCTTATTAGTCATATAATTCCTAAAAACATTCTTCATAACCTAATATTAATAAACAAAGTGAAGGGTGATCTTAGATGACTAGAATGGGTAAAGGGAGATATCAATGGTTACACAAGCCTAACATTAGTATAAGGGTGTAAGAATTTGAGATTAATGGTTGAGAAACATACCCTTCATTTCATTGATCATAATATTGAGTCATTGTATAAACATTGATAGTAAATAAGTCATAAATCATTATGGAATCCAAAAACATGATCTATTAGAGCATAAAAGTTTCATAATATATTATTTTGTGGCATACATATAAGCTTACAACATTTTGAACATGTATAAATTGAAATAGGTTCACTCTATAATTAAATAAAATAAAATCAATAACTTTTAGAAACTTATGGACATCAAACCATGTCCACAAATAATCTTATTAACATGAAATCCATGTCCACACATATATTTATAGACATGAAATCCTGGTCCAAAAAATAAAATTGTGAACATGCAATTAGGTTCACACATAACATATTTTTATCATGAGTTATCCATCATTACACAATTCATTGGGGGATATATACATACAACCAATAATATAATTAAAATCATACGTATGTGTTCCATAAGACCAAAAATAATTATTTATATCATATCCCATTAATGTAAATGGGTTTCCCAAGAATTCCATTAGAGAATAACCCATATGAAAGAAACAAGCTTCATAAAAAATCTATCTACATATTCATAAACCATCAGTAAAAAGACTAAGGACGGTATTATTTTATCATAAACCCAGTAAATCATAAGTAGAATCAATTTCTATTATTATTTTATTTATAAATATACCAATAAAATATAATTAAATTTTTTTTAATTAAAATAACCTTTCAAATTAAAAAACCAATTTTCATAATCTAAAAACTATTCAAGTAAATAAGTAACCATTTCCTATGAAAATAAACATTTAAAATGATAAATTAAGATTCAAATAATTATAGGTCATTATGGTGGAAAATTTCATTCATGTTTTATAAATCTAAAAAAACTTTCCTTTCACATTGTTGTATAAGCTGAAGATTAACTAGTTGGAAAAGAAACAAGAAGATTCCCAAAAAATATTTATGTAAAAAAATTAACCAAGGGTAAAACACTCTTTAAATAATAATAGTATAATCTTAAAATCATTCTTAAAAACCATTTATAAATATATGTATATAGATGAAAAAGTATTTTAGATTGAAGAGATAAATAATGTTGACTTTACTTAAAATTACTCTATTAATCTATAAAATAATTAAATTAAGGAAAATTGAAGGAAAAAATATAATAATAAAAATTTAACCAGATTAAAATAAAATATAAGGGATTCATTATATAAGGATCATATAGTTTCCTCAATGTAAATTCAAGAGTAAATAATCCGGATTAAAAGAGGATTGAAACATAAATCCATTGCCACTTTAGTGACTTTTTAATCATAATAATAATGAAATAAATAACATTATTTGGATTTATATTGAATAATTTTCATGATAATAATCATAAATTAAATTAAATTTTAATATATAGACCACAAAAAACAAGTGGTGTATAAGGCATATATCCCACAGTATTTAAATTGAGATGAAAATCTCTTACCTTAAGTCTCACCTTTTCTCATTCATGTTAAAAATTCCTGTATAAAAAATATAGATTTACTATAATTGAATTAAATAACTATATTCATATATATCATACATTTATGATTTATTTATGACATCTTATCAAGTATTTATTACTAATTTTGTTATCAAAATCACTGTTTTGGGTGCTAACCACTTTGTTTTCAAAGCATGTTTTGGTTTGGCAGTCTCGATCCTTATACATTGATCATGGTTAAATAATTTACATAATTATAATAGTGTTATGAACATAATATATATTAATTATATACATATTTATTATCATTCATAAACATTATAGATAAAAAATTGAATTACGCCATTCATGGAGATGTTAGGTTGTAAGTATACATGAACGTAGATTCCATTTTTCGAATGATAGAACGAAAGAAATGTAAATAATTATTCAACTTTATAAATCATTATTATATCATATATATCATATATATTCATGAAATTTATACTCAATACTATTCATAAAAAATATAAATAAAAAACTAATTGCGTCACTTCATGGAGGTGGTAGTCCACATGTACTCATGAGTGACATTATTGTTTCACTAAAAACTAGATTGAAAGAATATAGACAGAATATTATCATTATATAAGTATAATTATGTCATAAATATCATATAAAAACATTTAAACTATTAAAATACTCACTAATATGGTGTATAAAGTGGATTACATCACTATGTGGATACGGGAAGCCATACGTACGCAAGAGAGATACTTTCACTTTTGATTTGATATGAAGGAGGTTGTATAATGGGGTTTTAATATTCATAATAAAAGTTTAGATTATTTAAGATATATAATTTATTGTTTTATGATAAATAACATATATTTACAGTAGGTAAATATGATTATAATATTACATTATCAGTTAAGGAAACTAAAAGTCCTTTGAAACAACTTATTTTGAACACCTCTAAAGGGAAGACAGGTTCATCTTGAGGTAATACCATGGCCACTAAAATGTGTATAGGTAAGTTTCAAAGAGACATATTTGGAGTTTTATAATTGATGTGATGGGAACTCTTGGAATTTAATAAGTGATTGAGGGGGTTCTATATTATAATTGATGTGATGAGAACTTTTAGAATTTCATAAAAAAATAAAATATAAAAAAACTATTCAAGATCCAAATTCTTCCAAATGGACATTGATTTGAATTATAGATAGGATATATTTCTAATACCATCAACCAATATAATTTAGATAAGTTTTTGGGTCATTTTAAACCTTACAATTTTGATTAACCATTTGGAAACCAATACTAATTTTAATTATGTTAACATCTTTTTCAATATTAAAGAGTTGTAATTTTTACATATAAGTCAATAACTGGCCCATAAATGGACAATTTATGAAATTTTAGACCATATATTATCTAATTTGTATTTTTTAAAAATTATTTTATGATTTTAAATAATTTTATAATATATTAGCTTCATAAAATATAATTATTATCAATATTGAAAATATTCATTTAATTTAAATTAAGATGCATCATTACAAAGGGTAATTTTGAATATAATCCATTGAAAATTTAATAAAATCTCATAAAGATATATCTTTTTTTTGAAAATTTATGTATTTAATATTATATCATTTTTATTATTTATCAAATCATTTATTTATTTTTTCTATTAATTAAATAAATGATGCTTCAACATTGTGGTGGTATTTAAGGTATTTATTTAATACATAAAAATCATAAATTAAATAAAACTATTGAAATAATATTATTCATCTCAAAATATAAATTTATATTTGTTAAATATATATTTTAACTTATATCAATGTCATTTTTACTTATTGAATATGTTATTTTCAGTTTTCTAGACATGCGCAAGTATTGCACAAATATTTGGATTAGACACTTTATGACACAAAAATTCTTGTCTAACCATAAATTTTATATTTAATAATTAATATTTAATAATTTTTTTTATCAAGAACTGATTCCATATCATATATTATCTTTAAGGTACCAAATATTTACTTTTTTATTGTTGCGTAAGTTCTGTGTCATATGTTCCATTTTTTATGTTTATTTATTTTAAATATTATAAAAGATACCATATTTCTCAAAAAAAATATTTTTTTACTATTGACTAAAAATTTAAGAGAGAAGTGAGACATGAGTTGGATTCCCCATTCAAGCCCCTTAAAATATATTAAATAAATAAAAAGTTACATCACATACATGAGGTAAAATGAGCTTTCACCATCTAGAAATTGGAAGTAGTTATATACTAATATGAAATAATAAAGAAATCAGTTAGAATGAGAGGTCAATGCTTAAGCACAACTTCACCAAAAATCTCCAATAGATGAATACTTATCTAACATATATTTCATTAAATAAGTCCAAATTTTATCCAGTATCAAGTCATGAAATGTAGACAAAAAATAATTCCATCAAGGGTTTTTATCAAAATAATGTAAAGCATGATATGCCCATCATGAATGCACAACATACACCGTAAATATTGATAGAAGAATGATTCAATTAAAATTCCTTAGCATACCTCTTATTTAATCACTATAAGAAAATAAATAGAAAATCATCATTCAAACTTTAGTCACTATAAATAGAAATTAGGTATTGTCAAATGTGATCTTGTATAGAATCATCAAATCATTTACATATTATGAGGTGAAAAGGATATTGAAGATTCCTTTAAATCCATAAATAAATTAGTTAAAAGTTTTCAACATCGTCAACATCAAATCATAAAACACTCCCCATGAACACAAAGATGAGAGTGAAAGATAAAAATCAATGAACATCCATCAAAAGATGTAATGAAATAAGAATATCAACTAGACATTATGATATTGAAGACCAAAACCATAGAGAATTGATGCCACCAAATGGCCACAAGAACATTAAGAAATGATTTCATGGTTTTCTTAGAATGTATAAAGAAACAGAATAGTGGAACTGCACCCCAATATCTCGTTACAAAAATCAAATAACAATTATCTTAATTATCTAGAATTTCAACAATCCTTCAGCAAATGGAGATCCATGGGATGTTTGGATAAAATAATCCAAACAAAAACCTTTGGTCCCAATTCATTATTTCAATAAAAATATTTGTAACATACCAATATGTTTTGAATGTATCTTCTTAAATAAATTTATGTTACTTGATAGCATATCTTGCATGAAATACCAAGCTTAAATGTATCATGATATACTGTTCAATTTTAACATGAAAATTAGAATAGTAATGTGACCATCATGTATAATAATCGAGATATTATAGTAATTTAGTCACCTATAAAACTGTAAATAAAATTTAGTTATCTCATAAATGAAATAATGATATATTTATATCATGGAATAAATAAACAATTGTATTAAAATGATAAATTATGTGTTGGTATTTTTGTGGAACGTAAATTATTATTTACAATTTTATAATTGATATAATTGTTTAATTGATAATTAATTTTCATAAAATAGATTCCCAAATTTGTATTTTTTCATTATGATTATATAAATATTTTATGAGACCATAATTTATATTTCAATGTTTCATAACATGGGTTATAATATAAAAATCGTTAGATTTCGAATAAGTGCTGATTTTTTTAGAAAATAAATTGCTCGTATTTAGAAAATTATTTTCATAACATAGAGTCAATTATTGGAATCTACACATCAAAAAATTATTAGTGTAATTTTTTTGGATTTTTCTAAAATAGTTGATTTGTTATGAATTGTGAAATACAGTAATTTACCGCATTTATCATTTTAATTAAAATGCAAGAATTTTTTAGGCATTTGTGATGTAATAACCCATTAATTAAAGCTGACATGAAATATTTACTATACTTATTCGTAATAATCAACATTATTCATTGTCCTGGTTCAAAATAATATATATATAAAAAATCACCTCTCTATACTCCTATAAATATCACGCATCACCACCCCTTATCCTCACATATTGAAGAATTTAATATTATCTAAATTCTACCTAATTCCCTTCTCAAACTTCATCACAATTTCCTATACCTATTTTACTTAACTAAAAGTTTAAATCCAGGTGTCATAAGGAGGTTCCCAAGGAGACGATATTCAAGAGGTAAAATCCTCTTTCATTCTCTTTTAATTTATTTTCTTTTCTTATCCACTCCTCACCTACCATACAAAAAGTGTAATTTTAACACCAATATTATATACATACCATAATATTATTTTTCTAGTGGATTATAGATAATCAAATCACTTCTCTATCCCTTTTATTTTTAAAATGAAAACATTATCCATGATGTGTCAATTCACAACATTCATGGATGATGAGTTTTAATTTTCAATTACCACCATCAAGGATTGTCATAAACCCATTGCTATAATTTAAAAATAATTTAATATACATATTGAATGTTCTATCATTTTTTAAACCAATATATTGACAAAATATTAAATAAAATGGTATAAGTTCATGATGGTGGTAAAAACCATCAAAATAAATTAAGAAATTTTCATCAACATTTTGTCTACTGAATCATCCTCATACCATAAAAACAAATGATATATGAGACCATTTAAACTTAATTATGTTCAGTAATACAAAAAAAATTCACTTGGGGAGATTTTATTCCCTTTTGAAAAGAACTCTCTTATTTATACACAAGGGATCTGACCATAAATTAATGAGACGAACAATCCCAGAACAATGAAATAAATTTTTTAACTCATCAAGATGGCCATAAATGAATTTAATTAAATTATAAAAAACAAAATTAATGTTTAATAGGTTCTTAATTAACTAATTAATTATGTTTTATTATCCATGATATTAAGAACAATTGTATAACGCTTTAGAACATAAGTTGAGGGTTTCTATACTCACTTTTATTTATGTGAGATATATTCCTTATTCAGCCATTATTTTTTTTGCCTAGTGTACATAATAACTATTAATATATCCTATCATGAATATATTTATTTTAATTTAATTCATTGTTTCATTTTATTATCATTGATTTTATAGGGTACAAGGTTCAAATAATTACAAAGTAGTAAGAGAATTCATAATCAAATTTCCATTCTTTGGGATAAAATTATAATCCATTGATTATTTCATCATATGATTATTTGTCCAATTATTTTTTAGTTTATTATATTGTATTTACAATTGTTTTATTTTTATTTACAGCTGATTCACATAATCTATTCATTTGGACAACACCCACACTTTCTTTTAAACGTAACATTTAAAAAAATTACAAGGAATGTTTTTTAACATATAAGACATGATGAGATATTCATGGTTTCATGATTCATTATTGTGTTGAGGAATCCATTAATAGTTTAGAAGTTTTTTTTAAAACAAAATGGTTTCTTTTAAAAAATTTCATCTTTTTTAAATAAATGATTTCAATGTAAAGTGGTATTTATCTCACGAAGTTATTAATGGTTTTAGTGTATTTTCATCTATGCCATCACTGTTTGTTGGATATTATTCTTAATTGGGGGTGATCTTTTATTATTCTTTATAACATGTTTTATTAAATTTTTTATGACCATTTGGACTATGTATGTTCTATTATGATACCATTCATCATATAAAACTGGATGGTTTGGGATTGTGTTTATTTCTTGGGAAAATTTATTTAATATGCTTGTTTCAATATGAATGTATATGTTGATTCTGTTTCACCCATTTTATGCGTTGATTATATTGGACTTAATTAGTTATGGGTGGATCCCACTAAAACCCCTCTCTGTATCAGTAGGCCTCATGAGACAAACTAGTTTGGGTGTTTGCTGATGACTTACCTAATTATATATAGTGTCTTGGACGAATCCTTGAGTGTATGTTTTTGATGTCCCTCATTATGTATTACCTCATAATGAGATAATATATTAATTATCCATGAAATTATTTAACTAGAAGAATATACATGTTTATATTTAATTCTCTTCTGATCATTGAATTATTCAATCTTCTTTTATTCCTTTCATATTATGCTCAAGATTATCTTTTAATGCATGTGATTTTAAATATCCACCTTTCCTTATTAATTATGTTTATTTATGATATTTTTTTTTGTATTCTGATCTGTACTGATCATTTGATATCACCCCTTCCTTATATATTATTTTTCTCTAAGATGACGAGACATATAATATGACTAATATTCAAGGATAATTTATTATAATATCATTGATTCCAACAGAGTTACCATATTGAATTTCATTTCAAGTTGTAATGTAATACTCATTTTGGTATCTTGTTTTCCAATGATAACAAATTATTAAGTTCTTTGGGATGAGATTACTTGAAGACAATACCAATTGTAATAAGGTAACCACCAACTATGGGAAACTAGGGATGATGACTTTACTGTTTGTATCTGGGAAAATTTAGTAGAAAATTTGTAAACTAAATTTAAAAAACATTGATTAGGGATATATAACCATATAACTTACATTTATAATATTCCCATGGTATCTAGGCTTAAAATTTTGAGATTATTTATACATAAATATTTTATGTGTTTCACTAGTTTAAAAATATCATTATCTAATTTTGTGTATTTCAATGTTTAGAAATGGAACCTAGTGGAAGGAATGAAAATTTTATCAATACACAAATTCCATGTTGTTATTTACCAACTATATTGGATAAGTATGAGAGATTTGGAACTGAAATTGGAGATGGAAAACTTATAACTATACTTGGAAAACCGACTCAGGTTATGAAAAATAACTTTACTCACATGGAGTAACATGATCCACCAAGTAGTGTTACAATGTTAAACTGCATCATATGACAAAAACCTCCATCATTCAATGGGATTGAAACCTAACTTTTAGATAAAGAAGGGATAAGTTCCTTAGGGAATACATTTCACACATTGGGTAGTAATGAAAGGGAGATGGTTATCACAATATATTTACATCACTCGGGATATACAAATTAATGGTGTCCATTAATTCAATAAACAACAGTGGAGGAATAAGTTGAAAATATTTAATGGAATGATTTTAGGGAAAAGTTCATCGAAAAATATTTCCCTCAAAAAAATAAGTGGATATAGGGGGATAATTATTGATTCTAAGATATAAATCATATAAAAACATTATTAAGTATAAAGAGAAATTTACAATTTATCAAGTAATGTCACTTACTACATACGTAATCTATAGATAAAGATTTACCGTTTATTTTATGGTATTAAGACAATCCTACAAAGGAAAATAGTTTTTGAGTCAATAAGATTTAGTTATGAATCCTTCCATTCCTTCATGTTTTGAAAATCACAAACACCCTGTCTTAAAAAAATTATTTTCCTTAAAAATTATCTTATTTAGGAAAATTTTCCTTACCCAAGTAAATTTTATCCTTACCTTTATTTTCATTATTCATTCTATAGTTTCTCTATTTATAACAATTTTTTCATATAATGTCTAAAAATCGGTTTCACATCTAAAACATTGGAATCATATAAAACCTTAAATATAGAGTATTATGTTTTTAGACTCTGAATTATATGAATTTTAGATTCTGGATTATCTGAAATTCAGATTCTAAATTTTTTGAAATTCAGACTATGAATTATCTGAAATTAAGATTCTGAATTCTCTGAAATTTATATTTTGAATTATCTGAAATCTAGACTCTTAATTCTTTGTAATTATGACTCCGAGTTCCTCAGAATTCAGATTCCAAATTCCTCATAATTCTAATCCTGAATTCCTCAGAATTCAGAAAACGAATTCCTACAAATTCAGACTCCGAATTCCTCATAATTCAGACTCCAAATTTCTAATAATTCATATTCCCAATTAATTAGAATTTACATTAAAAATTCTATTGAATTTAGTTTATAATTGATTTGGAAAACAAAATATTAACATTCATGATTTATAGTATTCAATTGTTTATTTTATTAGACATCAAACATTATTTTTCCTTAGACTCCCGAAATTGAATTTGGTTAAGCAACCGAATTTTTCTTACCCCTGTTATAGTTATGAAAGAATGTCGTAAAATTTGTTTCTAACTAAATATTGTTTGAGTGACACATGTATAGGTCGCTATGAGAATCAAGAAAAAATATGGTCTTTA
Organism: Viscum album; assembly: GCA_963277665.1. NCBI lineage: Eukaryota > Viridiplantae > Streptophyta > Magnoliopsida > Santalales > Viscaceae > Viscum > Viscum album. The sequence continues at coordinate 714,067,499 of OY728128.1, read as the reverse complement.
GTGGAGTGAGATGACCATTAGAGAAGTGCCTATAAATATGAGCTCATTTGAACGACCTCATTACCAATCCATCAATTTAGTGATTACATACTGCTAAAGTAATTTCTAAAGAGAGAAAATATCATTCCTTGTGCATACTGAACATCTTGTTGATCTCTGTTTGTGTGACTTCAGTTGTTGCTATGTACAATCGAGGAATTATGGGGATAAGAAGAAAGTGGTGTCGACTACCTTAATGTTATAGGACTTATGTAGCTAGGAAGGCAGAGGTTCTGAATACTTTAAAGTTCAAGGGCCTGTGGGGATAGCATGACAGATTTTGATATTTTGATCGAGGGCCTACCTAGTGTGGTTATTAGAGACATTTTTGAAATTATAAATCAAGGGAAAATTACCCAAGGTTTTTGGATACCCTACTCTTTGGGTAAAAAGACTTCATACTTGTTACTTGTTTTGTTTCAAGTATATTTTAGCGGTATTTTGATATTTTAAGAAAGTATAACCATGTTATACTTTATTATTATTATGTACTATGATAAGTAAGATTCTATATTCTTTAAGGTATAATATTTTCATTGTAAACTTTTATTAAGTTTCATTTTCGGAACCATATTTCCAGAACCCAACATGTTTGTAGAACTAATAGGTCTTGTGAATTTACATTATTTAATACTGGTAAACATATTTTTCCATAAGGTTAAAAACGAAATTTTTTAAACTTACAATTCACCACCCTCTTTTAATTGAGCATCTATATTTATATTTCGATCCTACACTATTCCCAATACATTCTCATCATGCAAGGATATAATATCATGTTCCATCAAGAGGGATAAAGAGTTCTCAAAGGCATATGGCTTCGAAGGGATACAATATAAGAAGAGAGACACTGAGTAATCTAGAAAATGAAATATGTAAAAATGTAATAAGGGAAGAGTAGAATATATAACTTTCAATAGACGTGGAAAGAAACACAATGGAACATGACTTTTGGTAATGACATTTTTTTAAAAGTGTGGAGGAAAAGGACACAAATCCCATTATTATAAATGAACTAAAGAATCCATCAATGTTCAATTCTTCAGCTATATGTATATGGGAAACTATGTAGATGATTTTACTAGATGTTATAGAAACATTACCAAAAACATTCCAAGGGAACAATTTCGTGCTTATAAAGTCACAAAAACTGAGTTTGAAGTTTCTAATGATGTGGTGTATGTTACTTTAATCACCTCCTCAAATTTAACTAATGCTATATTTGATTCTGGATCATCAAATTATTTTATTTCTTCTTAGTTTTCAATACAAATTAGTTATTTCCAATTCCCTTTAATAAGGGAGTTGTCAATAAAAGGTTTGGTGAAAAACTTATTACAATGATGATGTGTAATGTAGTTCTAGTTATGACACATAAACATGCTCTAATTAATAGTTTTATTTGTCATACCTCTAGTTAATTTTGATATAATCCTTCATATGGAAGAGATTTAAAAATATAATGAAAAAAATATTTCTAATAGAAAAATTTATGAATGATTATGAAGATATGGAACTTTACATTATTATAGGGAATACTTCTTCATCTGAGTCATGTCTTGATCCACATCCATTAGATATTCTAAATTATATTCATAAAGAAGAATATAAAATTAAACCTAATGATGAAAAATGTTATATTCAAATTGATTATGTACCTATTGTATAAGAATACATTGATGAATTTCCATAGGAATTACCTAGTTATACTCTAGAGAGAGAAGTTGAGTTTTCTGTTGATTTAATACCTGAGGAAAGACATATATCAAAGACTCCCTATAGAATGGCAACAACGGTGTTAATAGAGATAAAGAAACTACTAAAGGAATTGAGTTTTAAGGGATTCATAAGATCTATAATTACACTATGGGGAGCTCATATTCTTTTCAATAAGAAGAAAGATAGATATATTAGGCGGTGCATAAACTTTTGGGAGATCAATGTTATTATGACAAAAAAGTATCATCTACCTCACATTGATGACTTATTTGACAAAAATCAGGGTGATCATTATTTTTAAATGATTGATATTTATTTTTTATATCATCAATTTCATATATATAATGTATATATTCCAAAGAATTAATTTCCTAAATGGTATGGACATTATGAGTTTACAATAATTTCATAAGGAATAACTAATGAACCCTCTATTTTGATGGATATAATGAACAGAGTATTATGGTAATATCATGATAATTTTATTTGGTGTTTTTTTGTAATATCATGGGGTACTAAAAATCTTTATAGGACAATGATAACCACTTGGATATTGTTATGGATTATCCTAGAAGAAAATATTTGAATGGGATGTTTAGAAAGTATGAATTCTACCATCGAAAAATTTATTTTCATTGATATATTTTTTCTAAGGATGGAATATCAATTGATATTATGATGAAAAAGGTAGTCCAAGAATGTCCTGCACTAATAAACATAATGGAGGTATGTAGTTTCAATGGTTTAACAGGTTACAATTGGAATTTGTTCATAATGTTTCCTGATTAGATAACATGTTCACCACGATTACTCATAAATGGGTTGCGATTATTTGGATTAAGGAATATGATGATTGACTAAAAAACGTAATATATGATTATTGAGTACTTCGATCTTGACACTTCCATATGAAAATGGTGGTTTTTTTATTTATAGTGACAAATCGAAGAAATGAAATGGTTTTTCCTTCTGTATAATGATATAGTTATTTTCCATTCATCATGGTAGTTAGAAACACATTAACAGACCTATCTAAATCCAAATATTGAGTTAACAGATGTAATATTTTCTATGAATATATAGAGACACTATATATATAGTAAAATATTGGAGATATATATATATCACCATTTTTTGAAAGATATATTTTCACATAAAGATCTAAACGTAAGGAAATGGAGATGGCTTGAGCTACTCAAGGATTATGACTATTTAATACACTACCACCCAAGGAAGGTAAATGATGTAGCAGATGCATTGAGAAAGAAGGATCATGATGTTCTAAACAAAATGAGGACTGGTAGGGATCATGTGTACCCGAATCTAGTAAAGATGGATATGGTAATTGTAGGGGAAGGTGAAACATCACTAATTTTTCAAATGGTTTCCAAACCGTCATTATTGTAAAATATAAAAAATTATCAGTATGAAGATGAGGATTTTCAAATGAAAATTAATGGTGTTAATGATGGGAAATTGGTATACTTCGTATATAAAGAGTAAATTTTGAAATTTTGGAAGATGTTTTGTGTTCACTATTTAACCAAGCTAAAAAGGTAACTATACGATGATAATCACAGATCTAATTTATCTACACAACCTGGAAGCACTATGATAAATAGAAATTTGAAGGAACATTTTTGTGGGGTAATACGATGCACGAAATTTATAAGTTTTATCAAGATATTTATTTTTCATCAAGTGAATCCAAAAAGACAATATCCTAGAGTTATCATGAAACCGATACCAATTCCTACATGTAAATGGGATGAAATTATTATAGATTTTGTCACATTATTACCAAAGACTCAATGAAATAATGTTGCAATATGGGTAATTGTCGGTAGATATACCAAATCTGAAAATTTAATCACTATATGGTAGGGTTTTCAAGGTGAGAACCTTGCACAAATATATAATAATAAAATTTTAAGACATCATGGTGCACCTCTATCAATTGTATCAGATCGTGATCGAATATTAAATCAAATTTATGGGAGTGTTTTCAGAAGGATTGTGATACTGATATTAATTTAAGTACTTCTTATCACCCTCAAAATTGTGGATAATAAAAATGGACTATTTAAACATTATATGACATGTTTAAATCATACTCACAAGAATTTCATGGTATGTGGGATCATTATTTATCTTTTATTTGGGTTTTCTTATAAAAATAGTTTCTATTTTTATTTTCAAATGGATCTATATGAAGTATTATAGGTCAATATATTTCATAATCTAACTTGTTTGGAAAAATTTGGTGAGAGTAAAATTATAGGTCTAGAACTTACTGAAGATACAATAATAAAGTTAAAGACTATTTAGGCTCATATTAAAGCATATTGATGTATGTAAAAGAGTTATGCTTAGAACCGAAGAAATGATTTGGACTTTAAAGTGGGAGATCATGCCTTTTGAAAGTAACTCCAGGGAAGGGTGTCATAAGGCTCGATAATAAATGAAAAATGAGCCCTAAGTACATCATAATATTTGAAATTATAGAAAAAATAGGAGTTGTGGAATATAATTTGTCAATGTCACCAATCCTTTCCAATGTACATGATGTGTTCCACATCTATTTGTAAAGGAAGTACACTCTAGACCCAGTGCATGTACTCACCTATGAAGAAATATAATAGGAACCTAATTTGCCTTACTACAAAGATATTATCAATATTCTTGATACTCATGATAAATTATTGAAAAATAGGATGACATAGTTGGAAAAGGGACTTTGTAAAAATCCTAAAATAAAATATGTGACGTGTGAACCTGAGGAAATTATGAAGAAGAGTTATCAAAATATTTCTGTTAAGTTACATTTTTGAAATTCCAAGGATGAAATTTCTGATGGAGGGGAGAATGTAACACCACAATATTTTATGGTACATATCTTCTTAAATAAATTCAATTTATTCGATATCTTACATTGCATGCATCACTGAGCATAAACCAACAATTATATACTATTAAATATTAATATGGACTTTGTAATAGTTATTTGACCATCAGGAATAATAATCTGACCATTATAATAATAACCTCACCTATGAATGTATAAATAATATTTTGGAATCTAATAAATAAAAATATGATATATTTATGTCAAGGAATAAATAAATAAATGTTTTAAAATGATAAATTATGTAGTGGTATATTTGTGAAACATTAATGTTTATTTAAAATTTTATAATTAATATATTGATTTAAAGAAAAATTTAGTTTCATACAATAGATTCATGAATATATATTTTTTCATTATAATTATAAGATAATTTTTTGAGACCATTATTAATTTTTCAAATCCTGGTCAAAACGCTGATTATATTAATATCGACATTTTTCAAATAAATGATAAATTTATTTAAAAAAAATCTGTTATTTATAAAATTATTTTCATAAAATGGAATCTATTTTTGAAATCTACATGTCAAAAATGGTTATGGTGAGTTTATAGAATTTTTCTAAAATAGTTGATTTTTTAAAAATGGTGAAATATGGTAATTTGGAGTATTTGACATTATAAGTTAAATGCATGATTTTTTTATCCCTTTATGATGTAATAAACCATTAGTTAGAACTCACATACAGTATTTACTATACTTATTCACAATAATTAACCCTATTTATAGCCTTCAGGAAAAATTATTAAATAAATGAATAAAATAAGAAAAAAAACACCCATATCCTCCACTATAACTATCAACCCTTACCACCCCTTATCGTCAAACCTTTTAAGACTTTAAGATCATCTAAATTGTGTCCAATTCCATTCCCAAACCTCTTCCCCAAGTAAACTACCTACACATCTTACCTGAATACTAAATCCAAGTGTCTTAAATAGGTTTCTAAGGATACGATATTCAAGAGTTAAAATGATCCTTCTTTCTATTTTAATTTATTTTATTTTCTTATTCTCTACTCACCTCCATTATCCAAAGTGTCATTGTAACTCCAGTATCATATATATACTAGAAATATATTTTTATAATGAATTATCCATTATCAAATCCCTTCTCTTTTCCTTTTACTTTAATATTGAAAATACCATCCGTGATGTGTCGATTCACCACCTTAGTGAATGAAGAGTACTCATTTCCCATTAACACCTTCAAGGATGGTTATAAAACCATTATGAGAATTTAATAATATTTCAATTATATATTATTATTTATTTCATGTTCTAGAACTAATATATAAACATAATATTAATTGAAATGACACAATTTTGTGATGGTCGTAACGACCATCAATATAAGTTAAGAAATTTTCATCAAAATATTATCTAATGAATCATCCAAAGGACTGAGAATTTTAGAATCATTGGAAATAGGATACATAAATAAGTTCGACATTACAACATGAAATGAAAAACAATATAGAAATTTCTTCGACCACATCCATAAATCCTAGGGTATATCTGTGCGTTATTAATAATAAAATTCATCATGTGTGTAGAAAATTAGATATAAGAAACTACTGAGATCAATCAATCAGTAAGGGTAGGAAATATAGCAGAACATATTTAAACACTGGGCATGTTGAATAACTGAAACATATGACTTTAACAAATAATAAACATGAACACATTATGACAGAAATAAGAGCTGAGTATATAGTTCTATAATAAAACACAATCATGGGTATTCTGAGAATCTAAGAAAAACATGATCCATCAAGAATATTTTCATAATGAAGGAATGCATAATTTAGGACATCATAACCATACCTCTAAGGATTCGTGCCAAGAAAAAAATAATCACTTTTCCAAGGCCTTATGACCAGACTGTAGTTTGTCTCATGAGACCTACTGATGCACCGAGGGGAAATAACTAGACCCACCCAACAAATTATATATCCAATGAATTTCTCATATGAATGGGGATAAATATAAACAATGTATACATTCATATTGAAAACAATATATGAAATTTAAATAACATTCCACAAACATGAAGCATAAATACCAAACATTCTGAGTAAATTAGTGAATGGTTTTTTATTGATTTTGATAATGTACCTTTCAAGGGGTGAGGTGGAACCCCTACAAGGCCCATAGGCGTAAGTGTTACATGGATCATAGGCTGTAGAGGAATGCATTACATGTAGGCTTCAAATATTATATACATTTCTTGTTCTTTGTTGGTTTTCTGGTTTTCATATGCACTTGAGGTGGCCCGAAGGCCTTACTGGCCCAAAGGCTTGGGTGGCCAGAAGGCCTTAAAGGACCAGGGGACCAAATCGGTGGCTCGAATGCCCAAACGGGGGAAAATTACCAGCCGCTACAATGCCAAGCAGTGCCTGCTACTGCTCCTGATAACGTACCTACTGTAGTACTACATTATTCCTACTACAATACTATTATAGTTCCTAGAAATTGTGCCTCCTCCTAGATTCGATCCCGGGGGGCCTGGATGCACTTAAGAGACCTCACCAACCGGGATGAGTCTCATGTGCAGTGGTTTTAAGATAACACATCCACAACCAAAACAATCCTATACCATTAAATTAAATATGGTATACGATACCATGAAATATTAATCACAATAATACATAAGAATCAACAAGAGTATTTAAATAGATGAAGATACTCTTATAAAATAATTGATTAATTATCGAGATAAATAATATTTTACTTTAAAAAGAATGGTTCTTTTTAAAAAAAAATCATTGTATAAAAACATAGGGGAAGTAATATAGTATTCTCATAATAAAATGAGTGATTTTAAAAAGATAATTTTTCAAAAAATAGATTATATATTTCCCTTGAAAATAGGTAAGGATTTGAGAAATTCCCTTAAATCAAGATTTCATTTCAAAAACAATTTTGAAAGTTCATTTTAAAAAATGTAAACATCAATAAAATAAGTTTGGATTCTAGTTGGTGTAGATATATAGAATAATCACACAGAATTTGTGGGGAGTAGATAATAATACTTAAGAATTTTATTGAGGTAATTATACAATGAATGTAACCCGACTGAAAATGGATGTTCAGGTAGAAAACCCTCACCTTAATTATGAATGTGTTCCGCTCTTGAACATAAGGTCATCGAATATGAAATTATAATTATTGATAAATTATTTCAAAACCTATTATACATGAATTTATTTTATCATAATTTTGTTTAGTTTCTTTATTTCCTTATTGATAAGTTATTATATTGAATTTCGTTTTTCCAGAGTGTTCGTTTTCTAGATTTTCAAAATCAGTTCACATGTTTTTAAGTAATGGAGTTCATGTTGAATGGGTGTACATCTACAAAAATGAAATTAAATAATATTTATGAACATATAGATTTCTTAATTGTCATTTCAATCATCTGGTTACACCAAAATAGGATAAGCCATTAGCTGAATTATTAATTACATTCACATAGATTATTTTGGCGGTATATTGATTATTTGGAACTAGTTTGGTCATACAATTTAATAATATGTACTTATAATAGTTCCAGAATATGAATTAGGCTATAATACATATATTTTAGTCTGGTTAATCCACTAAAATGGTTTTATTACATGTAATGTAGGAGAAATTCAAAAACTAAACTTCATCGCCCATGAAAGTTATAAATTAAAACCTCAAGGATGTTGATTTCATTTATAAAATAATAGGGAGAGAGTAAAAATATAGATGATGATTATGTCAAGGATGTTGATTTATTTTATAAGATCCTCAGGCTCCCATGTTGATTCCTCCATCTTATGGTTCCTATAAAGAACCTTTACTAGAACAGTCTTCCGATTTCATAATACTTGTTCTATTGTATCAAGAATCTTGATAGGCTCTTTATAATTATATAGATCAAGATAAAGTTACATTTCTTCATAGGTGAGTACATGTGTTGGGTTTGGAATGTATTTCCTTATCATTGGTAAGAGGAAAACATTGTGAACATTCGAGATACTTGGAGGCATTTCCAATTGGTAAGCTACAGTTCCAATTCTGTTTAGAAATTCAAATGGTCTGATGTACCTAGGACTTAATTTTCCCTTCTTACTAAATCATATAAAACCCTTAAATTGAGATAACTTTAAGAAAACATGATATCCTTCTTTAAATTCCAAATACTACCTTTAGTTACTAACATAGCTCTTTTTCAACATTGAGCTGTTTTGATATGGGTTTTTATAATATTCACCTTTTCTGTGGTTTCCTCAACATGTTCTGGTCCAATGAGATTTCTTTCAACAACACCATCCTATTAAGTAGGTTTATGACATCTATTTCTATATAAATCTTCATATGATGCCATCTGAATACTTGAATGGAAGCTATTTTATTGGAATATTCAATGAAAGGTAAATAATTATCCCACATACCTTGAAAGTCAAGTGAAAAAGACCTCAACATGTCTTCCAAATTTTGAATTTTATATTCTCACTACTGGAAAAATAACCTTTACCAACGGTTTGGAACCGTTGGTATAGGTAATATGAAATCTATATCAACGGTAATGGAACCGTTGGTATATAAATTCCAAAAATAAAACACCCGGTGGGATTTGATCCCAGGACCTCTAGTTTATAACTCAAAGACTTAACCACTAACCTAACATGACTTTTGTTTACATAATTCCATAAAAATATATATGTATTGTTCCAATTATTTTATATTTTGATATATATAATGTTCTCCGTAGGATGATTCCAAAAAAAAACACTAGACTTTTCCCAACGGTTCTGAAAACCATTGGGAAAAGTCTAGTGTTTTTTTGCAAAGTTTGGCCGAAGGTTGAATTGTGGAGGCCCTTTGCGAATGGTTTTGGCAAACCGTTGGGATAGGCTACCCTTTCCCAACGGTTTTCCAAAACCGTTGGCAAAGGGCCTCCACAATTCATCCTTTCCCAACGGTTTGGCCAAACCGTTGGGAAAGGTGGCCAAAATATGGGCTTTCCCAACGGTTTGACAAACCGTTGGTATAGAAGCGTTGGGAAAAATCATTTTTCTAGTAGTGTCTGATTGTTCGTCAGTGTGTGGGTGGTAGGCAATTCTCAAACGTAGATCAGTATCTGGGGATTTATGAAGACTTTTCTAGCATTGTGATTTTAAATTAGGATCAAGATCAGAAACTATTGATAAGGGTATAACATTATGTCTTACAACTTCATTAATATATACTGTTGTTAAACATTCATATGTTAAATCTTCTCTTATAGAACAAAAATGTACTAATTTTGTAAGATTATCAACAATGACCCATATTTTATCATTCTTTCTAGGAGTATTTGGTAGCCCCATGAAAAAGTACAAAATAATATCATACCATTTCCACATAGGAATATAAAGGGGTTTCATGACTCCTCCAGGATGTTGTATTCCAGGTTTCACCTATTGACAAACCAAACATCTCGACACATAATCAGAAATCTCCCTCTTCATGTTTTCCCACCCAAAATGTTAATTTAGATCATAATACATTTTTTTACTGGAAGGGTGTATAGACAAATTAGAGATATGAGAATCATAAAATAGTTCCCTCTTTGTCTCAAGAATAGTGGGAACACAAATCCTATTTCCAAATTTCCAAATTCAACCTTCATATACGAAGTTAATCAACTTCCCATCATATACAGCTTTAATTTTCTTTTAATACTCCTCATCATATACCTATGAACTTTTTATCCTTTCAAATAATGAAGGTTTGGAAACCATTTGAAAAAGTAGTGATGTGTTATCTTCCTTGATAATTCCCATATCCATCTTTACTAGATTTATGAACATAAGATCTCTTTCAACTCTCATCTTGTTTATAATTCTATGGTTCTTTATACTCAAGCAGTCTTCCTTATTATTTTTCCTCCCTGGGTGGTAGTGTATTGTAAAATCATAATACTTGAGTATCTCAATACACCTCCTTTGTCTCATGTTGAGTTCCTTTTGTGAGAAGATTTATTTTAAACTCTTATGATCTGTATATATCTCACATTTTTGTTATAGAGGTAATATCTCAAAATATTCAGAGAAAATATTACCGTAGCTAAATCAAGATCATGAGCTGGATAGTTTTTTCATTAATTTTAGCTTCCTAGATGAAATATCAATCACTCTATCATTATGCATAATGACAAAACCAAATCCTTTCATCGATGCATCACTATAGATCACAAATACATCATTCCATGATGGTACAGTCAATATTGGAGCATTCAATAATATTATCTTCAATTATTTAGAACATTCTTCACATTCCTTTGTCTATAAAAACATAAACATCTTTCGTGTGAGCTTTGTCATTGGTTTGGCTAAACAGGAGAAGTTCTGAACGAAATGTTGACAATAACCTTCTAAGACAATAAAACTGTGTACCTCAGTTATGTTTGTTGGAGTAGGACATTCTTTCATAGCCTTTTCCTTCGTGGGATTAATAGATATTCCATCATTAGAGACAATGCGGCCAAGGAAGGAAACTGATTGATGCTGAAATTCACACTTCATGAACTTCCAATATAATTCATTTATTTTAAGAGTATTCAGAAATGTGTGCATGTGATTTTCATGATCTTCATAGATTCTAGAGTATACCAATATATAAAAAATAAACACCACCACAATTTCATCAAGATATTCGTTGAAAAATCTATTCATTAGATCCATGAAAATAGTTACTGCATTAGTCAGTCCAAAAGGCATTACTATAAACTCGTAATTCTTCTACCTATTTTGAAATGCTGTTTTGAAATGCTGTTTTGGGAATGTCTTCCTTCCCCACAAGAAACTGATGATATCCAGATCGAAGATCAATCTTTGAAAAATATTGGGCTCAATGAAATTGATCTAATAAATCATCAATGCGATGTAAGAGATACTTGTTCTTTATTGTTATAACATTGATCTCACTGTAATCAATGAACAACCTCTTAGACACATCTTTTTTTAATGAAAAGAACATGGGATCCAAATGGAGAAACACTATGGAGAATAAATCCTTTATCAATCCATTACTCTAGTTGTTTCTTCAATTCCACTAATTCCATAGTGGCCATTTTATAAGGGGTCTTTGATATGGGCCTTGAACCAGTAATTAAGTTAAAGTAAAGCTCAATTTCCCACTCTAGAAGATGTCCAGGTAAATCCTATGGAAAACTGTTAACATATTCTTTCACAAAGCATACATCTTAGATATGAACATTATTTTCCTCACCCATAGTTATTGCATTCCCTTCCTCCCCAATAAATGAATTTAGTAGAGCTACTGGGGGTGGATCTAGATGAGAATCCAATGGTGATGTTTCTTCCCTAAAGATAAGGGATTCCACATCATCTTCAAAAATTGTAACCTCATTCCTATTATAATAAATATTTACATCATGGTTAAATATCCAATCCATAGTGAGGATTATATTAATGCTAGTATTGGGTATGATAATAAAATCAGCAGATAAAGTACGTTTATATGCCATAATGAGGATTTCCTGACACAACATTGATGCAATGATACTCCACTTAGGAGTTTTGACTGACAAATCCATTATTAAATAAAATTTGAAATATCTTGTTTTCTTGGAAAACTAGGACGGTATGAAAGAATTTAACGATCCATAATAAAAAAATAATTGGCTATATTTGATTAAATGATTAAAGTACCTACCACCACTTTGTTAGGAACGTCAACCTCTACAGTTGTGACCGCATGAGCTTTGTCTTGCTCCCTTGGAATTCTTTTGGGAACATTTCCATAATTCTTAGGACATTCATATGCATAATTTTCAATCTCCTTACAATTTTATCATTGAAAATTGGTAGCTTCTTTCTTCCCCTTACAAACCCGAGATAGGTGGCATTTTTCTCCACACTTGTAACATACTCCCATTCCCTTCATGATACACTATGACAAAATCACGATTTAGCGGCGTTTTTTTGTTTCACGGCGCGTTTTTAGTGGCGTTTTAAACCGCCTCTAAATGATTTAGCGGTGGTTTTTTAATTTTTTTTTTATTTTTTTTATTTTTTTTTATTTTTATTATTTTTTTAATTAATTAATTAATTAATTAATTAATTTCGTATTTATTTTATTTATTTTATTTATTTTATTTATTTTATTTATTTCATATTTATTTTATTTTTCTTATTTATTTTGTATTTATTTTATTTTTCTTAATTATTTCGTATTTATTTTATTTATTTTATTCATTTCGTATTTATTTTGTTTATTTTATTTATTTTGTTTATTTTTTTTTGTTTTGTATTTATTTTATTTATTTCATATTACTTTATTTACTTTATTAACTTTATTTATCCATGCATGCACATCTCATGCACATGCACATGCCCATGTCCATGCAATATAAAGAAATACTGCGTTTGGTGAGATTTGAACCCCTAACCTCTTGCATATTTTCCAAAGACATTACCACTCCAGTAAGCTCGTCATGTGGTTAATAAACAGGATTTAATATACTTATATATATTAATCAAAAAACAAATAATACATAAATAATAGATATAAACTAAATAATAATAAATAATAAATAATGAATAATGCATAATAAATAATAAATAATAAATAATAAATAAATATAAATAATAAGTAAATATAAATACTAAATAAATATAAATAATAAATAAATATAAATAATTAATAATTAATAATAAATAATTAATAATTAATAAATATAATTAATAAATAATAAATAAATATAAATAATAAATAATAAATAATAAATAATAAATAATAAATAATAGATAATAAATAATAAATAATAAATAATAAATAATAAATAATAAATAAATATAAATAATAAATAATAAATATAAAATAATAAATAATAAATAATAAATAGTAAATAGTAAATAATAAATAATAAATAATAAATAATAAATAAATAATAAATAATAAATATAAATATAAATAATAAATAATAAATAATAAATAATAAATAAATGTAAATAATAAATAATAAATAATAAATAATAAATAATAAATAATAAATAATAAATAATAAATAATAAATAAATAATAAATAATAAATAATAAATAAATATAAATAATAAATAATAAATAAATATAAATAATAAATAATAAGTAGATATAAATAATAAATAATTAATAAATATAATTAATAAATAATTATAAATAATAGATAGTAAATAATAAATAAATATAAATATAAATAATAAATAAAAAATAAATATAAATAATAAATAATAAATAAATATAAATAATAAACAATAAGTAAATATAAATAATAAATAATAAATAATAAATAAGTATAAATAATAAATAAATATAAATAGTAAATAGTAAATAATTAATAATTAATAATTAATAATTAATAATTAATAATTAATAATTAACAAATATAAATAATAAATAATAAATAATAAATAAATATAAATAATATATAATATATAATGAATAATAAATAAATATAAATATTAAATATTAAATAATAAATAAATATAAATAATAAATAATAAGTAAATATAAATAAATATTAAATATAAATATTTAATAATAACTAATAAATAATAAATAATAAATAATAAATAAATATAAATAATAAATAATGAATAATAAAGAAATATAATTAATAAATAATAAATAAATATAAATAAATAATAAATAATAAATAATAAATAATAAATAATAAATAATATATAATAAATAATAAATAATAAATAAAAAATAAAAAATAAAAAATATAAAAAATAAAAAATAAATAAATATAAAAAATAAATAATAAATAAATATAAATAATAAATAATAAATAATAAATAAATATAAATAATAAATAATAATAAATAATAAATATAAATAATAAATAATAAATAATAAATAATAAATAACCAGTAACAAATATTATTATTATTAATAATATTTTATTATTATTACTAATAAATAATAAATAATAAATAAAAAATAATAAGTAAATATAAATAATAAATAAATAATAAATTATAAATAATAAAGGTAACACATGAAAAAGTATGAAAAGACGTGGTAAGGGATGAAAAATCATGAAAACGCATGAAAACGGGTGGAGAAGCATATGAAGTATGAGGCATTCGAAAGAATGAGAACGCATGAGAACGCGTGAAAACTCATGAGAACTCTGGAAAACCCCTTAATAATTCAACATAATCATCGTAATAACACACAAAAAACCATTGATAAAGATAAAAAGTCATGGAAACCCAAATAAACAGAAATAAATGGAGCTACCGTTAAAACCCGTCAAAACGGTCATAAAGAGACAAAAACATTGGACTCACATTAATGAAGATAACTTATGATCTGAGAGTCTGTTTTAGATCCACGACCTGTCAAATCAAAGATCATGAAATGATCTTCAACTTGATAGGTGAAAGAGTCCAAATGGATAGGCGGATCGAAAGTTATGAACATTTAAGAAAAAGCTAACGGGGAACGAGTGCTAGAAACGAGGCATCGAAAAACATAACAAACCTGATACTCACTAAATAGGGCATAACATATGATCCAGGAGTTCATGTGGGTGTCACGACCAGTCAAACTGAAGCTCATGGAACGATCTATGATTTGGCAGTTGGAGGTGTCTGAACTGACACGCGGATTGAAAGTTAGTTCCGTTTGAATACTAGTTCGATGGGACACCGGTGACGGAAACAGGGTTTCGGAGGCCTTCGGAGGGGTTTCTGGGGTCGAAAAACACGAAAGAAGGTTCCTTGTATTTATTTTGTGCGTAGCTCTCTTCGTTGGCTTCGATTTGATATGTGGTAGAGCCCAAAAGAACACCCGGAGCGAAAGTTATGGTCGTTTGAAGTTGGAGAAATTTTTTCAACATTCTTATAATTCTAATATCTTCTGCACCTTAGATCCTCTCATGGTTTTGATTATATGTGCCTCTATATCTCTTCATGAGCATCGATTTTACTTGTCATGGTGCTCCAACGGATGCCCGGATCAAAAGTTATGGTCGTTTTAGTGATTTCGGGGTTTCTCGTGTTTTTTATTTTTTCCTTTCATTTCGCAGCGGTTTTACCGAAACCGCCGCTATTTCATGGAGGTTTTTTAAAAAAACGCCACTATTCCTAGAATTTTTTTTAAAAAAAATTATGGCATTTCGCGGTGGTTTTTTCGCGGCGGTTTAAAAACCGCCTCGAAATGGCGTCCCGAAATGCGTTTAGCGGCAGTTTTTAAAATCGCCGCTAAACGTAAGTTTTCTTGTAGTGAAATTTCTGTAGTGTTTCTTCCCACAGTTACTACATGATTGAAGTTCAACTCTTCCCTTCTTCCCCATTACATTATTTCCTTTTCCAGAGTTTCTGGAAACCCTATTCTTCTCTTGCTTTCCCTTAAAACCATAAAACATGGAAAATTATTTTTCCATCTTAAATGTACTTGAGACTATATCGTCATATGATAAGAAAATTTGGGAGACTAGTTCCCTATAGAGGGATGGTTTTAAACCATCAATGAATTGATCAAATTTTCTCCTTGTATTACATATGTATTCCACATCATGCCTTTCTAGCCTTGTAAAGTTGGCTTCATTTTTGGAAACATTTTCATCCTCCATCTACCTCAGATTCATGAATTTCTTCTCCATATCAGCTCTTTATTCATGGGGAAAATATTTTTCTAGGAATATTTCCTTAAAATATCTCCACTACATCTCTTCTATTTCTTCATCCCCCTTTGTGTTTTGGATTAATGACCACCACTATTTTGAATCTCTCGATATACTATACAATGCCCTGACAATCATCTTTCTTTTATTACATCTCAAAGAGAGAAATATCTTCTCTAGGGAATATATCCACTACTCCGCTAAAAACAGGTTTGTAGTCCCATTTAAGGATGGAGGTTGTTGTCTCATGAAGTGATCTAACATAGCTCTTCCTCAAGGTTGATCTATATTCTCCATACGGGTAAGGTTATTATTTATAACCCGAGTAAGTTGTCCTAGTATTATTATAAGTTTCTCAGCACAAGTCAGAGCACCAGATCCAAAATCATTATCCTTCTTTAGAGGGAAATCCCTTCATGGAATACGCACATTCATGTGACATCCATTCCTTCCACTTAGTTCCATTTCTAAATAATGGCATACTCTATATTAGGGTATGAATCATAATGTATAATCTAAATGTAGAAAAATGATTAGCATAAATCAAAATCTTATAAATAGCTAATTTCTTAATCATACAAATGGTTTCCTTCAAGAAAAATTTTCATTTAAATCCATACTAATTTATTGTAAAGAAAATGTGAATTATCCTCTGCATATTCCTTTGGAGTGTCAAACTAGGAGTGGAGCTAGGCCTATTTGCATGTACCAGGATACCCTTTGTCAAGCCTAAAACTCCTTGTTGGAATTTTCACTTTTAGGTACATCTGTGCAAGGACAACCTCTACCTGTTTGTATCTAGACAACGATATATTTTCAATAAATATCCACATAATATATTCCTTACCAAAAGTCTAGGACTTTCTTGTATGTTTATCCTCAAATACTATCTTAGAGACTCTTCCCTAATCTATGTATTCAAACTCTAGTTTCCAAGTTTTCTACTAAACTTCCTCTGATACCAACTGTAAGGACCCAAACTTAGTTCCCTAAATTTAGTCCCTTATTTGATTACATTGGCATATAAACAAGGAATATTCATCCCAAAGGACCGAGTAGTTTATTAGAATTGGAAACAATATACATACATAAATTCAACATTAAAAATTGAAAGGAAAAATAACATAGAAATTTCATGGACCACATCCATAGCTCCTAGGTGTTTTTAGCATGGAATTCATAATAAAATTCTTCATGTCCTTAGAAAATGAAATATAATAAAGGGGCGAGCTCACACAATTAGTAAGGGTAAGCAATAAAGCTTATTCTATATAAACATTAGGCATGTTTAATACCTAAAATATATGCCTTTAACAAGTAATAAACTTGAACACATTATGGAAGGAATAAGAGCAGAGTAAGTAATTCCATAATAAAACACAATCATGGGTATTCTACTAGTTGAATAACAACCTGAACCATTACTAGTATTTTTATAATTTGGGAATACATAATGCGGGACATCATAAACAAACCGTCAAAGCCTTGTGCCAAGACCATAAATAATCTTTTTGTTAAGTCCTTGTGCCAAGACCATAGTTTGTCTCATGTGATCTACCAATGCACCGAGGGGATATAGCTAGCCTCACCCGACACTTTATTGGTCCAATTAATTTCTCATATGAATGAGGATAAATATAAACAACATATACATTAATATAGAAACTAATATACAAAATGTAAATAACTTTCCCCAATCATTAAGCATAAATACTAACCATTTAGAGTAAATTGGTGAATGGTTTTATGATATAAAACCCACATCCAAAATAATGATAAACCATTAAATTAAATATATAATATGATACCATGAATTATTAATCTCAATAATATATAATAATAAATAAGAGTATTGAAATAGATGAATATACTCTTATAAAATCATCGAGTAATTCTCGAGATAAATACTCTTTTACTTTGAAAAGAACATTTGTTTTAGAAAAATCTTTGTATAAAACCTGAAGAGAAGTAATATATTATTTTTATAATAAAATTACTAATTTTATAAAGATATTTTTTTTTCCAAAAACAGATTATATAGTTACCATTAAAATAGGTAAGGATTTGAGAAATTCCCTAGAATTAGGCTTGTATTTCAGAATCAATCTTGATAGTTCCTTTTAAAACATGTAACTATAAATAAAATAAGGTAAGATTATCGTTGGTGTAGATATATATAATAATTACACAAAATTTATGGGAATTACATAATAATACACATGAATTTAATTGAGGTAATTAGACAACTAAAGTACCCTGAATGAAAATGGATGTTTGGGTGGAAAACCCTTACCTTAGGTCTTAATGTATTCTGTTCTTGAACTTAAGGTCATGGAATATAAAATTATAATTTTTATTAACTTATTTCAGAAAATATTAGATATTATTTTATTTTATCATAATTCTGTTTAGTTCATTTATGTCTTTATTGATAAGTTATTATATTGAATTTCGTTGTTCGAGAATGTTCATTTTCTTGATTTTCAAAATCAGTTCACTTGTTCTTAAGTAATAAAGTTCATGTGGAATGGATTTAAATCACTATAATTGAAATTAAATATTATTTATGAATATAAATAAGTTTTAATGGTAATTTATATCATTTGGTTGCATGGAAATAGGATGAATCATTAGATGATTTATTAATGACATTCACATAGATTATTTTAGCGGTATTTTGACTTTTTTGAATGAGTTTGGTCATATGATTTAATAATATGAACTTATACAAGTTACATAATATTAATTAGGTTATAGTTAAAATATTTTAGTATTTTTAATCCCTAAAAATGTTTTCATGACTAGTAATGAAGGATAAATTGAAGAACTAAACTCCGTCGTCCATGAAGGTTATAAATTGGAACCTCAAGGATGTTGATTATGTTTATAAAATAAAATGGAGAGAGTAAAAATATTGATTATGGTTCCTCCATTAACATGATATAATTCTATTATATGGATGATAATACAATTATCATGTTTATTTTGACAGAGGAGGTGAGGATATGATAACAAAACAAGAAAAATTAAAATCAAACTAAATGAAATTGAAGGGTGATTTACCTCTTTAAATAACATCCTAGATAACCTCCTTAAGGGATGAGGTTTAGTTATTTTGGAAATACCAAGAGCATCTTGGAAGTCTGGAGTGACGAGGGAAGGGTATTTGGGTAGATATTTTAAGAGCTTCATGGCTCATAGGAGTTATGAGAAGAGGAAGTGGGGGGGGGGGGGTTATAGTAGAGGAGAGGAGTGAATTTTTAATATTTTATTCATTGTTTTATTAATTACCTCAGGAAAGCCAATAATATTGTTTAATGTGAAACTTAATAGAAATAAGTTCATTTGACTTTGAACCAACTGACCTTACATCACTCAAGAGGTCATAAATAGTGTATTTAACTGATAATTCGTATATACGGTATTTTACTGTATTACACTATTCATAAAAAATCAAGAATTTCAGATAAATTCCAAAAATTCACCCTTACACTTTGTTGAATTTTAGAATTCAAAAATGAAATACATTTTTGAAAAATAATTTTATAAATATCATTAATTTAGTTTTTTAAAAAAATGTAGTTAATTAGAAAATTAACAATTTTAAAGGTATAAATAGTTTTTTTTAACAAAGTTGGCATGAACTAGTCTCCCAGTTCATGTCAAAGGAATTTATTAAAAAAAATGTGTTACATGGTAATCTCGAGGTGTAATGAGCTTAAACCCTCTGAAAGATAATGAAACAGACAAAAAATACATTGAAAACTAAATAGAAATGTTGAGAAACAGCCCTGTTGATGTCCTCAAGCGAAGAGCCCTGCTGAGAAAAATTTCAGTCATGCTGCATGTATGACAAGAGTCCGTGAAAATAGGCTGGAGATTCTGATTCTAACGGAAGCAGCAGCTCTGCAGTCCTTTTTAAGATCCTTCATCAAACCGGTCAGCCAGACATCTCAGTCCAGCTTGCATAAAGCCTGCAACTAATTTGCCATGAGACACCTCATCTCGAAACACAACAAATGAGAAATATCAGAATGGTTCTGCATAGATACAACTCTAGATGACTGTTTTTTCAAAAATCAAAACATAGTAGAGGAAATGTTGTGTTTAAAAGCTACATTACAAAATGTGTTGTTTTTTAGGAAAATGGTGTTCCTTGAATGGAATATTTATTTTCAAATCCTTTGGGTGTTGCATTCTCCCCTCCTTACAAAAATATCATCCTCAAAATTCAAAAAATGTTACCTAAAATGATTCGGGTATGTCTTCAACATAATGTCCTTAGGCTCCCATGAAGCTTCCTTTATCTTATGGTTCCCCCAAAGAACCATTACCCGACGAGTCTTCATATTTTTTCAATACTTGTTCTCTGGTATCAAGAATCATGATAGGCTCTTCACAATAAGATAAATCAGACTCAAGTTCTATTTCTTCATAAGTGATTACATGTGTTGGGTCTGGAATGTATTTCCTTAACATTGATACATGGAACACATTTTGAACTTTGGAGAGAATTGACGGCATTTCCAAATGGTAAGCTATGGCTCCAATTCTATATAGAATTTCAAAAGGTCTGATGTACATGGGACTTAATTTTCCCTTCTTAACAAATCATATAATACCCTTCCATTGAGATACCTTTAAGAAAACATGATCTCATTCATGAAATTCCAAATCCTTCTTTCGGTTATCAACATAACTCTTTTGCCTACATTGATCTGTTTTGATATGGGTTTAGATAATCTTCACCTTTTCTATGGATTCTTCAACAAGTTCTGGGCCTGCGAGCTTTCTTTAACCAACATCAACCCAGTAAGTTGGTGTACAACATCTTTTTCCATATAAATCTTCATATGATGACATCTAAATATTTTAATTGAAACTATTGTTATAGTAAAATTCTATGAGAGGTAAATTTTGATCCCACATACCATGAAATTCAAGTGAAAAATACCACAAAATTTCTTCGATATATTGAATATTCTATTCTGATTGCCCATTAGTTTGTGGGAGTTAGGAAATTCTCAAATGAAGATCAATATCAGGGGCCTTCTGAAGACATTCCTAGAATTTTGATGAAAAATGGGGTTCAAAATCAAAAAAAAATGATCAGGGTATACCATTAAGTCTTACAGATTCATTAATATATAGTCTTGATAAATATTCAAGTGGTAAATCTTATCTTATATAACAAAAATGTGCTTATTTTTAAGACAATCAACAATTAACCATATCACATCATTTCTTCTTGGAGTATTTGGTAGCTCCACACCAAAGTCTATTGTAACATCATCCCATTTACACATAGGAATAGGAAGGGGTTGCATGAATCCTCTAGGATATTGTATTCCAGAATTCACCTCTTGACAAACAAAACATCTCGATACATAATCAGTAATATCTATCTTCATGTTTTCTCACCAAAAATGTTAATTTAGATCTCTATACATTTTTTTCAAGCAGGTTTTATAGAAAAATTATAGTTATGAGCATCATAAAAAAGTTCCCTCTTTAGCTTAGGAATAGCGGGAACACAAAGCCTCTTTTATAATTTCCAAATTCCACCTTTATTTAAGACATCAATCAACTTCCCTTCATTTACAACATTAATTTTCTTTTGAAACTCCTCATCATTAGACTGAGAACTTTATATCCTTTCAAATAAAGTAATTTTGAAAACCATTTGAAAAAGTAGTGATGTGTTACCTTCATGATAATTCCCATATCCATCATTATTAGACCATGAACATAATATCCCTTTCAACACTCCTCTTGTTCTAAATTCTATGGTCCTTTCTACTCAAAGAGTCTTCATCCTTATTTTCCTTTCCTTGGTGATAGTGTATTGTGCAATCACAATCCTTGAGTATATGAATCCATATACTTTGTCTCATGTTGAATTCTTTCTCTGAGATGATATATTTTAAACTTTTATGATCTTTATATATCTCACATTTTTCTCCATAGAGGTAATGTCTCCAAATCTTCAAAGAAAAGATTATTATTTCTAACTCAAGATAATGAGTTGGATAGTTTAGTTCCATAATTTTAGCTACCTCTATGGAAAGTAAATCACTCAATCATTCGACATAAGGACACAACCAAGTCCTTAATTTTATGTGTTTAGACCCTCCCCCAGGGCCCATGCCGTGACTACACGAATCCCTCCTTCCATAGGCTAGGGGCTAGTGAATAGCACCGAGGGTGTATTCCATAAAACTGGGAAGGCATTGCCTTTATAACTTGTAAACACACACAATCAAGCACACATAAAGATACGAACTCAAGTAAAATGAATAGTAACTAGGGTGTGTATATTAATTAAAAGGGGCCGGAATACAAACCCAACCAGAATGTACAAGAAACAGAAAGTATAAGTAAACTGGTATAACTACTGTGATCACCCGCTAAGGATCCTACCTGAAGGGTAGGTACAGATCTCTAATAGGCATCTCTACGGTATGCCTCATCCAAGTTCCACCTACAAGCTACCTCTAGTCCTAGTAATTTCGTCCTCAGTCAGCATTGTCCGTCGTCATCACCAAACACAATGAGGTGTGTGCATATCCCGTGCATGGGATGAGTAAAACGATACTCAGTAGGGACCCCGAGTCCCTCATGGTCTCAAAAAAATCTACAAAGGACAAACCACAAAGCAATAAAACTAGTGACAACCCTACATTGGCATATTCTTATACATATACCTAAGTTATCAAGTATACCCATCTCAATCATGAGGAAACACAAAGTCCAACTCAAAAGCGCAAAGATCAACTGTTCCACAAAGGAAGGAGTACCACGATGGTAAGTACCACTCATGTACGCCATCCAAAATAATACCACCAAGGTATTACCACAAAGGAAAGTACCGCTCAGGTATGAACTCATCTCACACCAGGTATAACATAGGTACAACTATAGATATGACTAGATGTAACTAATGATTCATCTTACTCTGTTATGAGGCACTACTGCTGACCTACAAAGAATCGCTCGGTGCTGACCCACATAGGATTCCTCGGTGCTGACACACATAGGATTTCTCGGTGCTGACCCGCACATGATCGCTAGGTGCTGACCCAAAGAGGATTGCTATTCATTCTTTACGTCACAGCCAGCCACTGGGTTACTGAACTAAGTTAGCTCATCTTGGGGAGGCTTCTCTCCTCAAGTCCTTGGTTGATACCTGAACTTCCATGAGGTCCCATGAAAAAGTATCCCAAAGGACAACCACGTCATAGGGATCTCAACGCAATAGACGATACATCAATTGGATGCCTGGTGTGTAATTTATTAGCCTTTTAGTCCTGAGGGCCCAGTTTGATTCGTGCTCGATCTAACCCGACTGTATCCCAAATTTATCCAAATCTCAAATGGGGTATACCAATGGGACCATCTCACTCTTAGAATTATAGTACCATTTAGGTTTTGTCAAATTGATGCCTGGTGCCAAAGTTATGGCTGATAGAGAGAAAAGCTCGTAGCTGGTCTGGGTACGGTTCGACCAACCCGGAACGACCCGGCCCGGCCTGACCTGGCCTAGTCCGACCTGACCCGGCATAGGTTGAACTGGCCCAATGGGTATGGCCCAGTCTCCTGGGTCTGGCCCGGCCTGTGCTGGTTGGTGCGGGGGCCTCGGAGCGGCGCATGGCCGCGAGGGTGGCGTGGAGGCCACGAGGGCGGTGTGGAGGCCAAGAGGGTGGCGAGGCCGTAGGGGCTGTGATGTCGCGGGACAGTGATGATGTAGGGGCCATGGAGGGATGTGGGATGACGAGGCCATGTGGACTGCAGAGGGTCGTGGGGAGGCGAAGGCCACGGGGGCCGCAGAGGGCCGCTCGGCAGCGAAGGCCGCCGGGGCTGCGGAGGGCCACGGGGATGCGCGGCCGCGGGGGCCGCAGATGTTCACTGGGTGGTGAGGGCACCAGGTCTGCGGAGGGCCATGGGGATCCGCGGACACGAGGGCCACAGAGGGTCTCTGGGCGGTGAGGCCACCAGGTCCGCGGAGGGCTGCGACGTTGCGAGTCCGCGGGGTCATGGGGTGGTGGAAGCCGTGGGGCGGCGGAGGCCATGGACGGCGCGAGGTCGCGGGGTAGAGGAGTGAAAAATTGTTATTTGAGGAGTTGGTTCTACCGTAGAACATAAGACTCTGATATTTTTTAGCGATAAGAGTGTTAAATGCAAGGAGTGTGGTTATCATTTTAGGGAAACCAGAGTTGGTGTGGTGTCCGATGTATCCATACACTAGGACCCTGACTTTTGATTACCAACTCAGTGCACGAAAACACTGATTGCGTGTGTGTTTCCAAGAGTTTACTTTGTGATATATTTCATTCAGCTCACCAGGTATAACTTATTGAATTTGGAACACCTGTTTCTTCTCAGGATTCGTCCACACATATAGTTATCTAGGGTTCCAGATATAGTAGACACTGATAGCCCACCAAGCGACGAGGCCTTGGTGCAGGACCCTCTTCCAGTAGAGGCACCAGTGGTACCATTACCCGTTGGGCCACCGATGCCACCATCCCTAGTATGATAGGGTGCACACTGGTTGAGAGAATATCATGAGTTCTAGCACCAGAGGGCACTCAGGTTCAGGAAAGAGATGTACCCACAGGAGGCTGAGGATTGGATGGAGTCTGTGGTTAGAGTCTTCCGAATAGTAGGGATACCAGCCAATCTCATAGTGATCTTTTCCACAAGTATTCTACAGAGAGCATCATGCAGATGGTGGAGCATGATGCTTACAGCTCATGATGAGTTGAAACATCTCTAGGTAGGCTTCGAGGGCCTGTTTTGGGCAGAGTATGTTCTAGAGACTCTTCACGAAGTGCACATACATGAGCTTCTTCATCTCCTTCATAGTAACATGATTGTGGCTTAGTAATCAGCGAGGTTCACTAACCTATCATGCTACACCACTGAAATGGTGCAGGACCCATTCATCAGGGCACAAACCTTCGATCAAGGACACATCCAAGATATCAGGGCTTTGATGATTTCTCTTAGCATCTCGATGCAGGTAGTGGTGTTTGAGAGAGACCTCTTAGTGTAAAGTTTCCTTGCTAAGCATTCTCCAGCAGCGAGACCCACCACCAGTCGTCACGTAGCTGAGTCTTCTGCAGCTGGAAGAAAATAGATGACACAGAGGTCCAAGATGAAAAGACCTAAAGGTGGACAACCTCATGATTCAGGGTCAGTTGTGAGGATCACCTGTGGTAGAGCCAGACATGCCATGAGTGGGTAGTGTTACGCATGTGGCGGGCAGGGTCAAATGGCTCATGACTATCCAACCCGTCGTACCAATGATTAGCAGACAATTGAAGCACCACCCAGGAATAGACATAGGTTCAACCAAGGAGGTCTGTAGGGATCTGGAGGACATGGAAGAGGAGCTGGCCATACAGCTGGAGGTGGGCGAAGATTCAAGATTTTACCACCACCACCACCAGGTGGTCCACCCCCGACCACGGGGAGTAGGTGGACAGGGTTGAGCTTATCTCCACGCAGCTGAGGCCCATGATCATGGTGATTCAGAGATGATACGAGGTATGATCTGTGTCCACTCCACCTTAGCTGCAGTACATATAAACACAGGTTTTAGTCAATTTTTTCCCCTACACTCATTCAGATCTCAAAGATTCCAATGGAGCTGTTGGATTAATCCTTGCGACTAGAGTCTCCTACGGTAGTGGATTCGATGATTATTCACTACTACCGGTAGTGTGATATAACTCTAGGAGGCAATAGATTCGCCTGGGATATCCTAGTAGCATAGTTGAGGCCTTATGATGTCATCTTGGGTATGGACTGGTTATCTACATTTCGTGCTCAGATTTATTATATTATACGCAAAGTGCGGTGTGTCAACATGGATGGGACTAGGTTTACCTTCACCGGTGAGAATAGATCCTTTGCAGTATAGGATGGAATTACCCATAGGAGAGTGCAAGCAATCACTCTTCAATTGGCTAGCCTTACCCTCAGAGTAGTTGATATGGAGAGTCCGAGTTATCTTGTAGTGGTGGACCAGTACGCAGATGTTTTGCCTGATGATGTTCTGGGTCTACCTCCTCGTAGAGAGGTGGAATTTTACATTGACTTATACCTTGGGACGTCACTGATATCTACAACAACATATCGGATGGCTCCTGTAAGTATTCGTGAGCTGTGGGTACAGCTGGAGGACTTATAGGGGAAAGGGTTCATTCGGCCCAATGTTTCTCCTAGGGAATCCTCGATTTTTTTCGCCAAAAAGGTGAATGGGAGCTTGAGACATTTTTTTGACTATCTGCACCTGAACCAGGTGACCATGAAGAACAAATATCCACTCTTGAGGATTGATGACCTCTTTGATCTGCTAAAGGGATCACAGTGGTTCTCGAAGAAAGACATCAGGTCAGGCTATCACTAGCTCAGAGTGCAAGATGAGGATGTGCAGAAACCGACCCTCAGATTTTCAGTACGACCATTAAAATTTCTTGGTTATGTCATTATGTGTAACCAATGCTCCAGCAGTGTTCATGGGACTGATGAACATGATCTTTCAGCCATACCTTGATCGCATTGTAGTAGTATTCATCGATGACATTCTGGTCTACTCAGATACCAAGGGGGGGCATGCCTATCATTTGCAGTTAGTATTGGACACACTTCGAGAGCACCAGCTATATGGTAATCTCTAGAAGTGCCAGTTCTGGATCTGATAGGTTCACTTTCTGGGACATTTCGTATCAGAGACTGGAGTTGTAGCAGATCTAGTGAAGATTGAGGCAGTACTTGATTGGTATCCACCCATGAGGGTGACAGAGGTACAGAGTTTCCTAGGTTTGGTTGGATACTACTGATGATTTGTTCCAAATTTCTCCAATGTTGCAACACCTTTATCAACATTGACGAAGAAGGGGCAAACCCGCGTGTGGTCGGAGAGATGTCAGCAGAGTTTTCAGGATATGAGGTAGAGACTGACTAGTGCACCCATCTTGAGGCTACCAGAGGAGGGTGTAGGGTACGTAGTCTACTGCGACGCTTCAGGGACCGGACTCAGATGTGTCATGATGTAGGAACGAGTATTGATTACATATGGTTCTCGACAGCTAAGAAAACATGACAAGAACTACGCTAACCATGACCTAGAGTTAGCAGTAGTGGTCTTCGTCTTGATGAGGTGGAGATACTATCTGATGGGCGAACGCTTTATAGTGTTCTATGATCACAAGAGTGTCAGGTATATCTTCTCTTAGAAGGACCTGAACCTGAGACAACAACATTGGCATGATTTCCTCCTGGACTATGACTTCTAGATAGTCCATACCCTCGGGAAGGGGAATGTTGTAGCATATGCACTCAGCAGGAGGTCTGGTGTACAACTACTAGGTGAGGCGACAAAGCAGTTGGTTGCTTTACATATATCCTTTATGGATCGGGATGGAGCAACATTCATTCAGTCTCTTACAGTCACTCCCCCACTTCTTATGTGATTCAGGGAGGTGCTGCATGGGGACACTGACTGCGAGACTCAACGTGCTACGATATCCACGGGACAGACACCTGATGGATTTTATGAAGGTGGGGAGCACGTCATCCTCTTCAGAGGATGTACCGTGGTACCAGTGTCACATATGGAGGATGTGTTGAGGGAGTTCCACACATAACCTCTAGAGGTACATCCCGGAGTGAAAAAGATGTAGAAGGACCTTCGACGACAACACTGGTTGCCAAGAATGAAGAAGGAAGTAGCAGAGTTTGTCTCTCAATGCCTCACTTTTCAGAAAGTGAAGGCAGAGCATCAGGTACCAGCAGACTTAGTTTATCCTTTAGAGGTCCCAGAGTAGAAGTGGGATGGGATATCCATGGACTTCGTGACCGGACTTCCACGTACATCCAAAGGTCTTGACTCTATCAGGTTGATCATCGACCGACTCACCAAGTCGGCCCACTTCCTACCGATCAGAGAGTATCAATAGAGTGATTGGGATGCCTCTATGTGCAGGAGATTGTTTGGATACATGGAGTACCCTCAACGATTGTATTTGATCATGATGCATGTTTTACTTCCCAGCTATGGAAGGGGTTGCAGGAGGCTTTTGGAATGATGCTTCATTTGAGAACCGCCTTCCATCCTCGGAATAATGGTCAGACTGAGCGGACCATTCAGTCCCTCAAGGACATTCTACGTGCTTGCGTTTTTGGCTTCGTTCACAACTGGGAGGATCTATTTCCTTTGGTTAAGTTTATATACAACAATAGTTATCACTCCACCATTGGGATGGAACCTTTTTAGGTGTTGTACGGGAAAAATTATAGATCACCTTTGTGCTGGACTGACCTAGGGGAATCAGCACTAGTGGGTTTAGAGATAGTACGAGCTACCACAGAGAAATTTCAGATCATCAAGGAGAAGATAAAGACTGCACAGAACAGGTAGAAGCCTTTTTTCGACAGGTGATGAAGACCTCTAAAGTTCGAGGATGGTGACTACGTCTTTCTATGGTTCTCACCCAGATGAGGTTTGCAGAGATTTGGCCAAGGCATCAAGTTATCTCCAAGATTCATTGGACCATTTTAGGTCATCAACAAAGTTGGGGAGGTGGCATACTGCTTAGCTTTTCCACCTCAGTTGCACCGGGTGCACGACATCTTCCACGTATCCTAGTTGAGGAGATAGGTGCACTACCCTACCCACATCATCGACCACGAAGAGCTGGACATCGACGATGGGGCGACATTTATAAGGGTTCCAGTTGAGATTGAGGATCGACAGGAGCAAGTCCTTCTTGGGAGGTTGATACCTCTGGTGCGCGTTCATTGCTAGCATGTGAACCTCCAATAGAGCACATGGGAGTGGGAGGCTCATATTCGTGCTCAGTACCCCCACTGGTTTTTCCTAGTTTTGAGTTGTGGATTATGGGGACATAAACCCTTGAGGTGGGTAGAATTTAAATAACAAGAAATTACATGTCAAAATTTTTAATTAAATGGGAACTTTACGAGTCCATGAAAATTGACGGTGCGTGATTCTGAGGCCCGGTGTGCCCAGAATGAATTTATGAACTTTGTTTTAGGTACATTCAGTAAACGTGCGAGCAGGTTTTTTGTAACATTTGAACCGGTGCTTAGAATTGAAATATGAGGCCACAGATGAACTCGCAGCACTGATATTCGCTTAAAGAGACCATCACCTCAACCACAGTAGGTCGAGGGTGAATGTTCAATTTTGGGTTTTTTGTGGAAAAATAAAATAAAATAAAAATGTTTTATAACTTTATTTTTGTTGAAACCTCCCATGTGGATGTTATAAAGGTGGGGGCCGCCAAAACTAAAGCCTCCCACATGGGTTATGGTGGTGGGGACCACCTGAGCCTAATCCCCCCAAATCTGAATTCATATGTGAGGACCACCTGACCCTTGAACCTCCCCCATAAATGTTGGGATGTCTCTTGAACTTCCCTCACTTTAATTTTGCCACACCCTCCGATTAATTATGAAAATTACATGATGCCAACATAATGGTCCCAAATACTAAAATATTAAATCATATTTTATATAGGCACCTCATCCTTTGAGAGAGGATTTATGATTTGGAAATGGAGAGGGGAGAACTTGTCGAAGAGCTTATCCAATGAAGAATTCCAATGTAGAACTCTTCTCCTTCAATGAATCTTTCTCCAAACTCCATCGAAGGATCTCTAACGGCGAACGAACTGACGATCGAGGAAACACCATCATCCCTGACTTCATCTTTTTCCTCTCCTCACTGACGTCGTTGGAGGAGACTTGTTTCGGGATCGAAAAACTCAAATCCATCTCAAATGTATTAAATATTCAACGAACCTTTGAGGTAGGGTAGTTTATTGAATTTCTTCCCCTTACTCATTCTTGATAATTCATCACAAAATCAAGAAGTGATTATAGTTTCTTACTACCGCTCTAATGCGGAGAGTGTGGGCCAAACAAACATGGCCTGAACTCTCCAAAAATATTGTGTTTAATTTTTGTGTTCTTTGTGATAGAGGAAAAAGTTAACCAACCTCGTTGGGGCATGAGAACGGCGGCTGAAACCACCACCAGCTACGATGAAGGCGAAAATGCAATAGTGCTGCCCCACAGCCACTGCCCCGCCTATGGCCTCCCCTGCCCCACGACCTCGTGCCGTCTGTGGCATCCACCACCCACGGCATCCACTTCCTTGCGACTTCTCTGCCTCGTGGCCCTCCACGAAAACCTTGACATCGCTACCCAGAGGCCCTTTGTGGCCCCTGCAACCTTGCTGCCACGCAGCCCTCCACGGCCTTCGCGGCCTTCGCCGCCCTGCGGCCCTCTACGGTCTCTGAGGCCTTAACCACCCCACAGACCTCTGTAGCCCCCATGTCCTCTCCGTCTTGTGGCCCTTTGTGGACAATGCAACATCGTCATCCTACTGCATCGTGTCCCTTGAGGCCTCGCTGCCCTCGTGGCCTCTGCGCCTCCCTCGTGGCCTTGCGCCGCTCCGCCGCACCCGCGCCGCCCAGCACGGGCCAAGACGGACCTAGTGCAGGCCGGGCCAGCCCTAGCGGGCCGTGCTAGACCCAGGGGCTAGGGCTGAACCAGTGTTCTGGGTCAAACCAAGCAGGGTCGGATTGTCCCATGCCGGTTCGGTCCAACCGGGTGGGACCGGACCCGGACCAGCAACGATCTTTTCACTCTATCGGCCATAACATTGGCACCAGGCGTCTGTTTGAAAATCTGTCGACAACCCTATAAAACTTGGAGTGATTTGGTCCCTTTATTATACCCCACTTGAGATTTGGATAAAGTTGGGATACGGTCTGGTTGGATCGAGCATGAATACAACCAGGCCCTTGGGACTAAAAGGCTAATAACTTTCAGACTGCACGTCCGATTGATGCACTGTCTATTGCATTGATACCGCTATGACATGGAAGTACTTTGAGATAATTCTTAGTGGGACTTCATTGAAGGTGGGTTATCAAATAGTGGTCTGAGGATCGGACCCTCTTGGAGACGAGCAAGCTTAGTGTGGGAACCCAATAGCTAGCTGTGATGTGAAGAATGAATAACAATCCTATGTGAGTCAACACCTAGAGATCCAGTGTGGGTAAGCGCCGAGCGATCCTGTGTGGGTCAGCGCTGAGTGATCTTGTGTGGGTCAGCACCGACCAATCTAGTGTGGGTTAGAACCTAGAGATCCTATGTGGGTCAGCCCTGAGCGATCCTGTATGGGTCAGAAATAGTGCCTCATAATAGAGTAAAATGATTCAGTAGTTACATCTAATCATTTATACTACTGTACTTAAGTTATAACTAGTGTGATCTGAGTTCGTACGTATGTGGTGCTTTCCTTATTGGTAATACTTTTGTGGTATTCTTCTATGTGTATTACCTGTGTGGTACATACCTTCATGGTATTCCTTCCTTATGGAACAGTTGACCTTTGGGATTTTGGGATGGACCCTGTTTTTCCTCTTGATTGAGATGGTTATACTTGATAACTTAGATATATGTATGGGCATATACCTAAGTAGGGTCAATAGTTGACTTCTTGATTTTTGGTTTACCCTCTGTGGATTTTGTGAGACCTTGAGGGTCTCGGGGTCCCTACTAAGTATCGTTATACTCACCCCTGTATAGGTTATGCCCTCGCCTTGTTGTGTTTGCTGCAGATGATGGATAGCGCTGATTGAGGACAAGGGTACCGGGACTGGATGGTGCCCGAGGTGGACCATACGGCGTGTCGGTACGCAGAGGAGACGGGCAGATGTGGAGTGATGAGGAGGTGATCTGTACCTACCTTTCAGATAGGAACCACGGAGGACGACCCAGTAGTTGTGTTCCTTTTTCTTTAGTCGTATTGTTTTTTCAGTTGTACTTATTCCTTTTCTGTTGGGATTGTATTCCATCCCCTTTTTTTACTTTCAACACTCTTTTTTCTATACAGTTGACTTGTGTTCGTATCATGTTATGAGTTTGGTTGCCTGTGTTTATAGGTTATAAAGGAAATGCCTTCCCGGTTTTATGGAATACGCCATTCGGTGCTCGTCGCCAGCCCCTAGCCTATGGAAGGTGGGCTTAGGGTAGTCATGGAATAGGCCCCAGGGGACGGGTCCTGAAATGATGCATCACTATATATCAGAAATCCATCATTCCTTAATGGTAGAGTCATCATTGGAGTATTCAATGATATTATCTTCAATTCTTTAGAACATTCTTCACCTTCCTTTGTCCATACAAACTTAACCCCCTTTCATATGAGCTTGGTCATTGGGTTAGCTAAATGTGAGAAGCTCTAAACGAAACACCGATAATAACCTACAAAACCAATAAAACTATGAACCTCAGTTATGTTTGTTAGAGTAGGACATTCTTTCACTTCCTTGTCTTTATAGGATCAATAGATATTCCATCATCAGAGACAATGTGTCCAAGGAAGGAAACTAATTGAAGCCAAAATTCACACTTTCTAACCTTCCCATATAATTAATTTATTATAAGAGTCATTAGAATAGTGCGCATGTGAATTTCATGATCTTCATGGAATTTAGAGTATACAAATGCATAAAAAATAAGCACCATCACAAAGTCATGAAGGTATTATTTGAAATCTCTATTCATTAGATCCATGAAAATAGATGGAGAATTAGTATGTCCAAAATGCATTATTGTAAACTCGTAATTCTGGTACCTGGTTCGAAATGTTGTTTTGGGAATGTCTTCTTTCCTCACAGGCAACTGATGATATGCATATCAAAGTTCAATCTTTGAAAAATATTAGGCTCCTTGAAGTTGATCAAATAAATCATCAATGCAAGGTAGGGGATACTTGTTCATTATTATTATAGCATTGATCTCCCTGTAATTAATGCACAACCTCATAGACCCATATTTCTTGTTGAAAAACAGAACATGGGATCCCCATGGAGAAAATCTATGGTGAATAAATTTTTTATCACGCAATTCATGCAGTTGTTTCCTCCATTCCACTTATTCCACAGTGGCCATACTATAAGGGGTCATTGATGTGGGATTTGAACCATGTAGTAAGTCAATGGAAAACTCAATTTCCCACTATAGAGGATTTATAGGTAAATCCTGTAGAAATACATCAACATATTCTTTCACAATAGGTACATTTTTATCTAAACAATCGTTTCCTCAAACATAGTTAATGTATTCGCTTCCCCCCCAATAATAGAATTTATTTGAGATACTGGGGTGGATCAAGATGAGAATCAGATGGTGATGTTTGTTCCCTAACGATAAAGGATTCCACATCATCTTAAAAAATTGTAACCTCCTTCATATTATAATAAATATTTTCCTCCTCATTTGAAATCCAATCCATACTGAGGATTATATCAATGTCTATCATGGGTATTACAATTAAATCAGCAGATAATGTACATTTATATCCCATAATGGGGACTGCTGAACACAGATTTGTTGCATAGTTATTTCTCTTAGGTGTTTTGATTGAGAAATCCATTATTAAATCAAATTGGAAATATCTTCTTTAATGGGAAAACTGGGAAGTTATGAAAGAATGCGACGATAAAGAATAAAAAAATAAATTGGCTAAGTTTTATTAAATGATTAATATACCTTCCACCACTTCATTAAGACCTTAAACCTATATAGTTGTGACCGTATAAGCTTGGACTTTCTCACTTGGACTTCCTTGGGGAACATTTCCCTGATGCTTAGGACATTCATGTGAATATTGTGCCATCTCCCTACAATTGTAGCATTGAAAATTGGTATCTTCGTTCTTCCCCTTACAATCCCAAGATAGGTGGCCTTTTTCTCTGCACTTGTAATAAACTCCCATTCACTTCGAGCAATTTTCAGGGTGTTTCTTCCCAAAATTACAATAGGATGGAAGTTCAACTCTTCCTTTCTTCCCCATTTACTTATTTCGTTTACAAGAGTTTTCAGCAACCCTTTTATTCTCTTACATTCCCTTAATATCATAAGATTTGGAAAATTATTTTTCCTTCTTCGTAACACTTGAGACTATATCTTCATATGACGAGAAACTTTGGGAAAATCATACCCTTTAGAGTAATTATTTTAATTCATCAAAGAATTGATTAATTTTGCTCATTGGATTATATATGTAGTACACATCATGCCTTTTCATCCTTGTAATGTTTTTTTTTCAAACATGGAAACATTTTCTTCCTCCTTCTATATCAGATTCATGAATTTTGTATCCATATTCACTCGTTGTTCTTGGAGAAATTTTTTTCTATGAATATTTCATTAAAATATTTCCATTACATCTCTTTTATTTCTTCCTCCTACTTTGTGTTTTGGATTAAATACCACTACTGATCCACATATCCCAATCGACGATACATTTCCATGACAACCTTCTCTCTTTCGGACCATCCCAAAGCAAGTAATATCTTCTCTAGGGAAAATTTCCACTACTCCTCTACATACTGGTTTATAGTCCCATTGAATGATTGAGGTTGTTGTCTTATGAAGCGATCTAACATAACTTCTCCTCATGGTGGATCCAGATCCTCCATATGGGTAAGGTTATTATTCTTAACCTGAATAAGTTGTCCAAGTATAGTTATAAGTTTATCAGCACCAGTTAGAGCACTAGAGCCAAAATCATTATCCTCTTTCAGAGGGAAATCCCTTCATGGTACACGCGTGTACATGTGATTTTAATTCCTTACAGTAGGTTCAATTTCTAAATAATGGCATACATATTATTAGGGTATGAATCAAAATTTATAATCTCAATGTATAAATATTCTTAGCATAAATAAAAATGCTATACATAGTTAATTTTGTAATCATGCACATGGTTTCGTTGAGGTAAAAATAACATTTAAATCATTCATAAATTCTTGTAAAGAAAATTTGAATAATACTATGCATATCCCCCAGGAGTGTCAAAACAAGAGTGCAGCTAGGCACGTTTTGTGTACTAGGACACCCTATATCATGCTCGAAACTCTTGGTTGGAGTTTTCACTCCTAGGTACATCAGTGAAAGTTCCACCTCTACCTGTTTGTATCCAGATAGGGATGTATTTTCTTGAATTATCAACATAATATATTCCTTACCCAATGTCTAGGAAGTTCTTGTATGTTTATCCTCAAATAATATCTTAGGGACTCTTCCCTTATCTACGTTTTCTAAATCTTGTTTCCATGCTTTCTACTAAAATTTCTCTAATAGCAACTATAAGGACGGAACCCCAGTTCCCCAGAGCCAGTTCCTTATTTGATTACATTGGCTTATAAACAAGGAATATGATTACTGAAGGGCCGTTTAGTTTAGTTAAAATGGAAACAAGATACATACATAAGTTCAACATTGCAACTTTAAATGAAAAACATCATAGAAATTTATTCGACCACATCCATAACTCCTAAGTTATTTCATCATGTTATTCATAATGAAATTCATCATGTCATCAGAAAATGAAACATAAGAATGGTGTTACCTCAAACATTCAATAAGGGTAATCAATACAGTGGAAGATATATAAACATTAGGCAAGTCTAATAACTAAAACATATACATTTAACAAATAATAAACTTGAACACATTATGGAAGGAATAAGAGCTGAGTAAATAAAGCCACAATAAAATATAATCATGGGTATTATAAAAGTAGAATAACAACATGAACCATTAATAATATTTTCATAATGAGGGAATTCATAATGCGGGACATCATAACCATACCATGCCAAGACAACAAATAATTAGTTTGTCAAGGCCTTGTGCTAAGACTTTAGTTTGTCTCAGGAGACCTACCGATGAACCAAGGGGATATGGAGGGCCCCACCCCAAACTTTCTATATCCAATTAATTACTCATATGAATGGGGATAAATATAAACAACATATAAATTCATATTTAACCTAATATATGAAATTTAAATAACTTTCCACAAACAATAATCCTAAATGTTAACAATTCAAAGTAAACTGGTGATTGGTTTTAAGATATCACATCCACAACCAAAATAATCATAATACATTAAATAAAATATGGTATATGGTACCATGAAATATTAATCCCAATAATACATATTAATCAACAAGAATATTGAAATAGAAGAAAATACTTCTATAAAATCATCAAGTATTTCTCGAGATAAATACTCTTTTACATTGAAAAGAACAATTGTTTTCGAAAAATAATTGAATAAAATTTGATGTGAAGTAATATAGTATTTTTATAATAAAATTAGTGATTTTATAAATATAATGGTTTCCAAAAACAAATTATAGGGTGCCCTTGAAAATAGGTAAGAATTTGAGAAATTCCCTTGAATCAGGCTTGTATTTTGGAAACAATTTTGAATGTTACATTTAAAACGTGTAACCATACCTCAAATAAGGATGGATTCTTGTTGGGGAACATATATAGAATACTAACACAAAATTTATGGGGAGTATATAATAATTAATAATAATATCATTGAGGTAATTAGGCAATTAATGTAACCTGGATGAAAATGGATGTTTGGGTGGAAAACCCTTACCTAAAGTCCGAATGTGTTCCACTCTTGAACTTATGGTCTTGGAATATGAAATTATTGTAATTAATAAATTATTTAAGAAACTATTATAAATGATTTTATTTTATAATAATTAGTTTTAGTTCATTTATTTTTTTATTGATAATTTATTATATTGAAATTTGTTGTTCCAAAGTGTTCATTTTCTTGATTTTCGTCATTGGTTCACTTGTTTTTATGTAATAGAGTTCTTGTGGAATTGGTGTAAATACCAAGAATTGAAATTACATATTATTTATAAAAATACATAAGTGTTAATAGTAATTTATATCATTTGGTTACATGGAAATAGGATGAATAATTAGATGAATTATTAATGACATTCCCTTAGATTATTTTAGTAGTATTTTGATTATTATGAACTAATTTGGTCACATGATTTAATAAAATGTATGTATACTGGTTCTTGAATATTAATTAGGTTATAATACATATATTATAGTGTGTTTAATCCATAAAAATGGCTTTATTACCATTAATGAAGTAGAAATTGAATAATGAAACATCGTTATCCACGAAGGTTATAAATTCGAACCTCATGATTGTAGATTTCGTTTATAAAATAAAAGGGAGAGTGTAAAAATATTGATGATGGTTTTTAAATTAACATGATATAATTAAAGTATATAGATTATACTAGAATTATCAAGGTAATTTGGGAAGAGGATTTGAGGTGAGGATAACAAAAGAAGAAAATTGAAATGAAACTAAATGAAAAAGAAGGGTGCTTTACCTCTTGAAATGACCTCCTTAAGAACCTCCTTAATGGAAGTGGTTTTGGTTTTTTGGAAAAAACAAGAGATTATTGGAATGTGGAGTGACAAGGAAAGGGTATTTGGGAATATATTTCAGGATATTAAAGGCTTATAGGAGTGAAGAGAAGAGGAAGTGGGTGGTATAGTGGAGGAGAGGAGTGAATTTTGAATATTTTATTCATTATTTTATTATTTCCCTCAACAAAACAAATAGTATTGTTTCATGGGAACCCTAATAGAAATAAGTGAATGTGAGTTCGAAATAAGTGGCCATACATCACTCATGATTTAATAAAGAGTGTATTTAACTTACTATTTGTATATTCGGTATTTTACCATATTTCACTATTCATAAAAAATTCAAGAATTTCAGAAAAATACCAAAAATTCACTCTAACTGTTTGTCGATGTGTAGAATTCAAAAATTAAATACATTTTTCAAAAATATTTTTCTCAATATTATTAATTTATTTTTTATATAAAATCATAGATAATTTTAAAATATCAAATCTTTAAGGTATAATTAGTTTTATATCACAATGAAAAAATAATTAAGATCTCATTATCTTATTAGCTTAAGAAAATAAATTAATATCATTATTTACTATTCATAAGGGTCATATTACTATTCATAAGGGTATGTTACTATTCACAAAAAATCAATATTGTTCTATTATACTCCAAATGACTTACTGATGACAACTCTTTATTACTATTCTTCAAAAATCTAAACATAGAAGAGGCGGAGTTTTGTTAAAGGGATATATTATAAAATGTCTGTTTTATAGGGATATAGTGTTTCATGCATTCAATAATTCTTTTCAAAACCTTTGGGTGTTACATGTTACATATAAAAAATGATATATTAAACCAATTAAAAAAAATTTAGGTTCCATAATTCTAAATTATTTCAATTCGTGCAAAGTTATTCCAATTTTATACAAACTCCCATATTTATACTCAAGTGAACCAACCTAAAAGACATGGAACAAATGCTCATCGAATAGTTGAATTAACCAATAAAACTCATAAAAATTTCCCCAAATGAATTTTATAAAATTATATTGAATAAAATATATGCTTAAAAGTTTATAAATTATGTAATTAATGAATCTAATTTCATTATACCGAAAATTAAGAACAACTACAGAATGGTTATGGACATGAGGTAAGGCTTTCTAATCTCACTCTTACTTTTATGAGATATATTCCTTATTAAAATATTCTTTATTGTGCGTGGTGTACATAATTACTTTTAATATATCGTATCATAAATCTATTTATATTTATGTAATTCATTTTTTTATTTGATGATCATTAATTTTATGGGGCATATGGTTTGACTGATTACAATGTAGTAAGGGAATTCATAACCCAATTTCCATTCTTCGGTCTAACCTTCTACTCTATTGATTATGTCATCCTATGATTATGTGTCAAATGAATTTTTATTATATAATGTTTTATTTAAACTTGTTTTATATGGATTTATATCTAATAAAATTAATCTATTCATTTGGTTAATGATCAAAATTTATTTTAAAGAATACCCTTTTAAATGTTTCTTTTAAAAAATAGAAAAGGAATGGGTTTTTAACCTATACTTAATGAGTATATTTTCCAACATTCATGAAACATTAACATCTTTAGGAATCCTTTACATGGTTACAAGGTTATTTTCAAAGAAAATGTTTTATTTTATAATTTTTACCTTTTAAAATAAATAACCTGAAAGTAAAGTGGTATTTTTCTCATGAATTTATCAAAATTTTATTTGAGTATTTTCATCTTTGTCAACAACCATTGATGCATCCTATGATTAATTGGGGGTGAAATATTGTGATACCATCTACTATATTATATAGAATTTTTCATGATCATTTTGACTATGTATGTTCTATTTTGATATAATTCATCAGATTACACTGGATGGTTTATGATTATCTATATTTCTTAACAAAATTTATTTCAAATGATAGTTTCAAAATGAAGTTATATATTGATTATGTTTCACCCCATTCATATGGGGGGAATTGTATTTATTACGTGATGGTTGGGGGTAGCTATATCACCTCGACCTATCAGTAGGTCTCGTGAGATAAACTATTTTTGGTATTGACTGTTGTCTTATCTGATTATATATGGTGTCTTGGATGAGGCATTAATAGTAGGTTTATGATGTCCCACATTATTCATTCCCTCATTATGATATTAGTTACTAAAAATCCATGCAATTTTTTACTAGTATAATATCCATGGGTAAGTTTCATTATTATGTTATAATGGAAGTATTTGATCAGCTTTTTGTCTTTCCATATTATGCTCAGAATTATATTTTAATGGAATTTATTTTTAGTTATCCACCTTACCTTATTGTTTATATTTATTCCTGATAGCTTTCATTGTATTCATACCCTTAATGAGAATCTGGTATCACCTATTTATTATATTTTATTTTATCCAAGGATTACATGATGTATATTATGATTGACATATAGGGATAATCTAGGAGAATAAGAGTGCTTCCAATTGAGTTTGTATGTTGTATTTAATTTCAAGTAGAATGTAATACCTGTGTATGTATCTAGTTTTCCAAAGATAGTAAACTATTTCTTCCTCTTGGATGTGATCTCATACAAAGGTAATAAATTAACCACCGAATCTGGGAAACAAAGGATGGGGTCATTAAAATCCCAATTAGATTCAACAAAGACATATAGATCCCATCCAGAGTAAAATGAGTCATAAAATCAAATAAAAAAACATTATACCCAACATCCTAGAAATCATCTGAAATAAAATGCATGTTTAAAACTACCATGAATAGAGGCGTATATATCATAAATAATTTAACAGAACTAAAAATTAAAATTGGATAAAACAAAAATGAGTCATTTCCATGTAATGTTCCTGAAGTTAAAATCAGGGTTTCCTTTAAATTACCCCACCATGTTAATGAATAATAACTTTCTGATTTGAACGTATGTCACCATAGTGACTTCACCATCCTTCTCTCATTGGATTATAATTTCATATTTATCCTTCATCAAAGATTCCATTTCTTTCTTCATATTCACCCCAAAATGATATATATCCCTTATATATGTGTTAGATACATCATCATTAATGATATCATTCAAATTTTCTTCATTGAAGAAAGAAATAAGAGGCTGAGAAACCACCTGATGTGGAAGAATATCATATTTTTCTTTCCTAAGACCCTCTATGGATATAGTAACAATTGTTCTCACATGTTTGGGTAATAACTATATTTTATGAGTCTTACTGTGATTTAGAGTAATAAAGCCCTCTGAATCAGTCATTAGTGATTTAGCTTTCCCAGTAGTCTACTTTATGTAACCATCCATCCATCCATCCATAGTTATGAATTTTTGTTAAAAGGAAGGGGTTTATTCCCCAAAACAGGTTATAAAGTGTAAAATTCATGACAACTTAGGGCATCAACCTAGACCAGATTCAAACACTTAGGGGAAGGTACCCAATAAAATTAAATATTGTACATGAGGTATCAAAATTGTCAAGGAAAGCCAAGAAATCCACAACTCTATTTCCCTCCCTTTTAGTGTGGGTGATATTAAAGACATTTGTGATAAACTACCTACATTTTTTAATAATATAAATGATATAAAAAGGGGTAGATATCACACCTTGTTTGGATTTTATGAGGATCAAAGAGTCAGATACCACCTTTTGAGAATAATACCTTGAGAGTAAAACAATTTGATGAAGATTAAAGAGTCATATTTCTCTAGAACTAGTGGTGAAAATATTTTTATCCTATTGCAAGGGTTAAAAAACATCCATGTTATCAATATCATGTGTATAAATCTAATATTCACCTTATTCTCATTTAATTATTTATCATTGTGAATAATATCTACAACTCTAGTGAGTTTTATAGTATATAGTTGAGTTTCAGAAGTTCCATACTAGTTCGGATTAACATCCTTATTAACGGGATCTACATATGTTAGGAGGAAGCAACAACCTAGAACTTATTCTATCATTTTCAACCCAAATATAATTTAATATTTAATTGGGCAGTGTGACATATGTTATATTTACACATTCCATTATGGAGTGACCAATTTTAAAACAATTGTTGTTTTTGGTTAGAATAATTTTAAATATAACATACCATAAGAATTTATTTTCATAATTTTGAATAAAAATATGGGATAGAAGAGGTTTAGATATATATATATATATACTCTCTATTAATATAATTTTAAATGAGTTTTTTATTAGTGATGTCTAATTTAAGGGTCTACCCAATTAATGAAGCAAACAAAAAAATCAAATCTTGTTTAAATAAGTGTAGAAAAAATCCAGGGGAACCTAAACAAATAGTAGAAATATGAGGCCCAAAATTAGTGAAAATATATGGGGACTATTTCAAAATCATCTTGGAAGATCCACTTAAGAATCATAAACCCCTCATCTATAGTCGATAGTAATCATTTCTCAACATGAATCTAAAAACCACATATAAATAATTCAAAAGACCAACATAAAAAGAAAAAAATATAATAACATCAAATTTCTTTATAAGGGAAAAATTTAAGGAATAAAAATGATATTAGTTCAAACATGTTATAAGTGTACATCAGAATAAAGTAACTGTAATAGTTCCATTGAAAAAAATCACTATGATACCCCATGTATCGATATTTATTCGATTTGATGTGCACCAAAGACTTTGAGTCTCAATTAGAATTCAAAAATTGAACTTGGTAAGTGAATACATATTTAAAGAATAAATATTCTATATTTGGTTTAAATCACACTTCTCTAAAGGGTACACTCTCCGGTGGATCTATCATTCAAATGGTCATCATTTGGTAGCCAACTATTCCTTAAAAATTTAATTGCTTAAAAATTATGTTAAATATAATCCTATGAATAAATTTAATTTCTAAATATAAAATAAATTACATTTAATTTTATAAAATACCTATAACTGATAGAAATTAATTTTAATTTAAATTCCTAATACATAGGGAAAATCAAATTTTATAAAAAATACATATTTAAGTATAAAGTTTTTTTTATACCAAATTCAACAATAATATAATTTTTAATGAACATAATTATATTATTAATTATATAATATATCTTATTTAACATTGAAACCATTTTAAAATCAAATTGGTACTTTTTTTATTTTTTAAACAAAAAATATAGTTTAAAATAAAATTCTTTGTTTTTCACACATCACTGAAAAATCCTTATTTTCATAAAATAAAAAACATTTACCCTATTATTTGATATGTTGATTTCAAAAAATGATATTAATTTTACTAAAAAAATTATATAATTTTTATAAATTAATTATAATACTTAATGACAAAAAATAAATAAATTCATTTTTGAAGAAGTCATATTTCTGGAGCATAAAATAAAATTACTAAAAATTGAGTGATTATTTAATATAAATTCATAAATATATTTATATTAAATAATAAATTTATATATTTCATAATTTAGTTTATCATATTCATACA
The DNA here is from genome assembly GCA_963277665.1 of Viscum album. NCBI lineage: Eukaryota > Viridiplantae > Streptophyta > Magnoliopsida > Santalales > Viscaceae > Viscum > Viscum album. The sequence goes on along the minus strand of OY728128.1, from coordinate 714,024,355 downwards.
AACAAATTTAAAGGTTGGGTTATAACTACCACATTAAATAATAAATTTTTAATTGTGCATCGTGGTACATTTAACCTCAGTGTTTCTTGTAACACCAACTATTACAGAAATAAAATTATTTAAGGATGAATAATTTCTTAAATATTAAGGATTTTTATTATCCCCCCTTTATTAAATTTCATACTCATAATTTGAAACTATTCTCGATAAAAAAGGGTTTGATATTTGAAAATTCTTTTAATGAAAACCCACATTGTAAAAATGGTTAATAAAACTTCCCATTAAAATATAGAAGGATAAGTAATATGGTCACCAAAAACTAGTTTTCCAAATATAATAAGTTTAGTGGGAAGTGAGAATATGGACTTGTAAGAGAAAAATAATTCCTAAGTACTAATTGGGAGTGATAGATAATATGGTTAGGAGAGAGTTAGAAAATATAAAATTGGGAATCAATCAGTGGTTAAACGACTATAATTTCCACAGAATTAAATGGTATATGACAAAATTATTTTCATAGGATTATTTTCCACGATTTTAAACATTTATTTACCATATATACTAAGAAAATATGTAAATATACATACATTACATATGTGGTTTATTTCTTTAATCAATTTTTACAACAATTTTATTTTTTTCTCCAAATGATGAGTATTCAAGTTGAATTTTTTGTTACCCCTAAATATTAAAATATACTTCTAATAGATCAAGAATTTATACCAAGATATTGCTTTTATATTTAGTCATCTACCAAACCCAAAAATGGTTAGTAGAAGATAAGGTAATTCCCAAAATGAATGACCATGAAATAATACATCTAGTGTAATAGAAATTCAAAATAATAAAAAGGTTCCACTTATATCATTTCAATAAATAACCCTACATCCCAAATAACCTTAATAAAATCAAAATTAAATAATTTTTTAACTTCAAAGGTGATCACATAACTTTCAGATTGTATTTTTAAAAAGTTAATTATATCCATTACAATTAATTATTCATTTTAAATCACATGTTAAACCTAAAGGTTATGTATAAATATTCTCAATAAAAAGTCTAAAATATCATTAATAACAATGATAAATCTCTATATGATTTCATAACATAGTGAACCTTTGTAAAATATCATGAATAAAATTCATATATTAACCTAAAAGGTAATCCTTAATATGACCATAAATATATTCTAAAATATATCATTGACTTTGAAACACTTTTAAATAATTAATATTATTTATATCCCACCATAAAATTGGCCATAATTAACTTAACATCAAATAATATAATAAATAAAAGGGTTATTTTAACATCAATGGTTTATTTATCCTATAACCTAGTAAACCTTTAAAATTACATCAAAATCCAATCATTTAAAACCACATAATGGGGTATAATCCTTAAATATTATGATAATCATTAAACATATAAATCCATAGTGGTATTAGTAACTCATAAGTTTTCCATATATGAAAAAAAATCCCTATTAAAAAAATAAAATCACAAACCATTTAAATAAATCCAAAAAATAAATATACTTCATCCATAATGACCCAAATCATATTTTCAACAAATAACTGGAAAATTTTATGGTCACCAATACTACCCCATAAATTTAAACTATCCATTTTCCTAAATAAATATTATATCTTTTCTTAATTATTTGTTCTATTCTGTATATGTTTTAAAATACTAATGTAATACCAATGTGGAATAATACTTGGATGTTTAATGATTCTTACCTCCAAAATATCATACATAGAATTTTCAAATACCAATACAAAAACATTTCCATACTTTCAATTCTAATATTTTCATAGCATATGATCTTCTTTGGACAATTATTTTTCATTTTGAATTATTCATTTACTCAGATAATTCCTAGCTACCCCATATATATGAAATTTATTTCCATGGAAATTCATTTCTCTATGCTAATTATTTCCACAACTAAAAAATCATTCCCCCCATTTTAGTTATTATTATTCTTTCTTATGATCTATTTATTGATAAGAATAAAATTTAAATTTGTTACATGCATGGTTATTTCCTTATAAATATCCTTAGAATTCAATTTTCCTCTTATTTGACAATCTATGAAACTCACCACTTTTAATGTTGTTAATAATATATCATGATTGATGATTAGGAATCATTAAAAAGTTTCAAATTCCAAATCATGGTTCATTTGGTTTATCAGGAAGAAAATCATTCCATTTTAATTAAGCATTATCACAAATCCTCTTAGCTCCATCCATTGACTAGAACAAAAAAGACACAGGGTGAGAAATAATTATCACAATGAGGAATCATGAATAATTGTGTATAGTATTTCTAAATAATGAAATCTCATTCGAAATATATAATACATTAGGTTTAACTGAGGTCATCTATGGTCATTACCAAATCATTAGGATTTTATCATATACTTATACTTATCCCTAGGGTTCTCTCTAAATTTCTATCATCCATGTTTCCAGTGGTTAAATAAACTGATCATTTATACCATATATAATGGGCCAATATTTTCATATATATTATTACATATATTTACATTACAATTCATTACATGTCATAATGATTCATGGTAGAATCATACCATCCTAGTATATTTAGAAACTTGGACATACGAACAAGTGCTTCATAAGAGTCTCTCATAAAGTTATTCATAACTAGAACCCTTCTTTGAAATATCATTCATAAAACTATTCATCATAACCCTGGGAATGGAAATATAACAACGGGTTAGATTATATTCTTAGTAAGGGTTATAAAAGGAGTTATAAATTATCTCATAAGAAAAACATGATCATATGGTTATAATAACATTAGATCAGCACATGAAAAAGGGTATCCTTCAAATCAAAGACTGAAATATTGAGTCACGATATATATATATGGATAGTTCATAAAACATGAATCATAATGGAATTAAAGAACATTATAAATGAGGAATACCACATGACTTAAACATAATTTTTCTGTATAAACATAATATTTTAACATTATAAACCTATATAAATTGAAATATCTTCTCTCATGGAGTAAAGGACATGAAATCAGGTCCTCACATTAACTTATGGGCATCAAATCAGGTAATCACATAAATTTAAGGACATGAAACATGGTCCACACATAAACTTATAGGCGTAAAACTACGTCCACAGATAATAATATGGACATGAAATCTAGTTCCATACAAAAACATATGGACATGAAAAACAGGTCCATTCATAATCTTATGAACATAAAATCCACATCTAGACATAAACATATGGATGTGAAAACCAAGACCACACAGAAAAATTGTGAACATGAAATCAGGTTCAGGAATAAAATATTTACCTTTGGTGTTATCCATCTTTACCAAATTAATTAGAGGGAGATATAGTGTCTACTCATGAGATAACTAAAATCCTACAGATGTGTTCCAAAATATCTTAAATCATTAATTATAATAGATCCCATGAAAATAAATAGGTCTCAAAAACATTTCATACTAGAATTTCCATTGAAAAAAAGGGTTTCATAATCATTGTGTCATCATATTAATAGTAAATCTGTAGATAGAATAACTATGGTTTCCTTTGATTTTTATTCAATTGAAATGTAAGTATAATCAGTGGTTATTGTAATTGATGAATAGATATACCCTTAAAATATCATTGAATACTTTTTGAGGAAAATACAAGTTCAAATTTTAAAATCATTTTTCAAAATATAAAAACCACACATGTAATGAAGAAAAAATGTGTATTGAAAAGAACCTTGTAAATTGTAAAGTATTATTCAAATTATTGAGGCACCATTATGAATTGAAATTCCTCTCAAGCAATATAAAATTAAAAAATATTCCTTTCATATATTGTTTAGAAATTTGAAAAGTACCTGATTTAGAAAATGGAAAGAAGATTAAATATAAATTTTTCTAAAAAAATTAAAAAAGGGTAAAACTTTCATTAAAAAATATTATTATAATATTAAAATCATTACTCTAAACATATTTGTAAAATATTGGTATGGGAAAAAAATAATTTTTGACTGAAGGTGAAATAAGTTCAGTTTTACATGAAAACACAATTTTGATCTCATAAATAATTAATGTGAGAAAAAAATATGAAATAATGACATATTAATCAATAAACATATTAGAATTAAATTAAAGTAATTCATCATATATGTTTTTTAAAATTTCCTTAATGGAAATTCAAGTAAAAAACCCCGATTAAATAGGATTAAAACATAAATCCCTTACCACTTTGGTAACTTTTGAATCACAAACCTGATGAAATTAATAAAATAATATTGATATTTATATCCCATAATTTTAATTATAAGAATTATAAAATACATTAATTGGTATTATATACCCAAAAAAAGATACAAGTGGTGTATAAGGCAGGTGTCCTATAGAAATAAAAGTGAGGAAAAAATCCCTTACCCCACATATCAAATTTAATCATTCACATTAAAAACTCATATATAATAAGTATTAATTCAATATACATGTATTATATAAAAAAGTTTATACATATCATAAAATTTATTATTTATTTATGACATCTTATTACCCATTTATTAATAATGTTCTTATTAAAATCACTATTCTGGGGTATAACTACATTGTTTTCCAAGCATGTTTCGGTTTTGCAGTCTTGAGCCTAATATTTTATCATGGATATGTAATTTAAGATATTTTAATAATGATATAAAAACATTATTTTTTATTATATACATATTTATAATCATTCATAACAAGTAGATATAGAAAAATTAGTTACATCTTTCATGGAGAAGATAGGTCATACGTACACATGAACATCATTTCCTTTTTTTAACTAACATAATGAAATATAGTTTAATAAAAATTAAAATTTATATAATAATTATTATATAATGTAAATAAATATATTAATAAAATTAATTCTTTTTACCGTCCATGTAATATATTATTGAAAAAAATGAATCACATCGCTTCGTGGAGGTGGTAGTCCACATGTATACCTGAGCAACGTTGTTGGTTCCCAAAAGATTGTATGTAAAGAAGTTAGACATGATATTATAATAAAAAATTATAATTATTAAAATAAAATAATCTATAAATTTTAAATCCATAATAATACATGTCCATAATAGGTGGTGATTAAAAATTAATCATATCGTTATGTCGAGATGGTAAGTAATACATTCACACGAGCGATACAGTCACTTCTCGTTTGATTGGAAACATGGCTTATAATGGTATTTTAATAATCATAATAAAAGATTATAATATTTTGGACAATCAATTTTTTATTTAATTATAAATACCATATATTAATGTTAGGTAAATAATGTTATAAAAGAAAGTGATCGGTTATGGTTATTACCTCTTCTTTGAAATGACTTCTTCAAATCTCATCTAACGAGATATAAGGTTGGTATTGTGTGAATATAATAACCACTATAATGTGTCTATAAAAGTTTATAAGAGAAATATTTAGAGGTTTTTTTAGACAGAAGGCTCAATTTGGTGTATATAGGTGATGGAGTTGGTAACCTTTTATAATTGAAGAGAGGGGCACTTTTGGAATTCTGTAAACAAATTAAATATAATTACACTATTCTAAAAACAAATGATTCCAAATGGACATGTATTAGAGGTGAATTTAGTATAGTACTTTAATACCATAAACAAATATAATTTATAAATTTTTTTTGGGTCATTTAAAACCTTATCATTTTTATTGACCCTTAGTTAACCAGTTTTAATTTTAATTACATTAACACCTTTTTCAATATAAATGGGTTATAATTTTTTACTTATAAGTTAATAATTGTACCATAAATTGGAAATTTATGAAGTTTTTGACCATTTATTATCAAATTTATTTTATTTGGTATTTTAATGATTTTTATATAATTTATTAATTTATTAATTTGATAAAATATCATTATTTTCAATTTTCACACTATTCATTTGATTTAAATTTAAATAAGTCAAGACAATGCATAATTTTAAATATCATAATTCAAAACTACACAAAAATATAATATAGATCTATATATTTTTGGAAGCATTAATTAATTAAATATATATTAGTTTTATTATTTTAAAAAAACATTTATTATATTTTTCTATTAATTAAATATATATTGTGTCGATGTTGTGTGGGGACATACGGTATTTTTTTAATATTAAAAATTATAAAAAAATAATCTAAACTAAATAATATTATTTTGATCAATATATTAATAGATAATAATTAAATATTTATTTTTACGTATATTTATGCCATGAAAACTTATTTAATATGCTCTTTTTACTTTTTTGACCTCGCATATGCATTGCACAAGCATTTTGATATGCCACGCATTATATAACTAAAAAATTCTTGTATAATAATAAAAATAATTTATAATACATATTATTTAGGAAACAAGTCTAGAAAGGACTTATTCCATCTCAAATATGGATTTTAGTGTACCAAATTTTACTTTTCTAGTGCTACACAAACACTACCTTGACACTGAAAATGACTTTTATATTTACCATGGAATAAATTAAAATATATATTTTTTGAAATAAATAATTATGATAATTTTATAGTTTCATAATAATTTAATTATTCCATAATACTAAAAATATTATTTTTATATCTTGGTGATATCATAAAAGATATTGTATTTCATAAAAACTATACATTCACTATTCAATAAAAATATAACTTCTTTAGAAAAATTAAAAAATCCAGGGATAAATTTGAATTTATGGATATAAAAATAATTTCTATTTAATTTAATTCAACTCATATAAGCTATTTTTGTTAATTTTAATATAAATTTCAAAAACGCAATGAAAATCATACTATAGAATTAAATTCCTATTTCAATATATTGATGGTTTAACACAAAATTAATCTTTAAAATTGATTCTAATGAAAAAATGGATTTTTAATAATAAAATAGAGATAATTTTATGTTGAAAACAATTTAAAAATAAGGTTATACTTTAAAAAATATTTATTCGTAAATACATTTTGGAATAAAATTTAGTATTTTTTTCACTATAAACCGAAAACCAATCTTTTCATAAAAAACATAGAAATTCACCCTAAATAAATTTTTATATCTTTATTTAAAAAAAATATTATTTTATTAAATTAAATTTATTAAAGTTCAATAAGTTAATTATAACATTTTTCCACATAAAATGAAATCATTTGTTAAGAAGACACATTTCCGGAGCATAAAATAACTTTAATAAAAAATGAGTGACTATTTACTATGAATTTATAATTATTTCTATATTTAGTAGGAAATTTATATATATTTTATAATTTTTTAACAATATTTATACCTCGAAATTTAATGGCTCGATTATATCTAAAACATTAAATAATAATATTTTAATAGTGTATCGTGGTTCTTTTATACATTGTGTTTCATGTAATGCAAGCTATTAGAGATATAAAATTATTCAAAAAGAAATCTTTTATAAAATATTGAGGGTTTTTCTCTCTTGATCATTTATTATATTCTTGAGAATCATAATTTTTTTTTTCATTCTAATTTTTTAAGACCAATAACATTACATAGTCCTATAAAATGAGGAATCATAGTAAATTATGATGAGCTCCTCCCAATGACTCATGATAGATATTTTCCCATACTAAACCCTCAAACATGATTGATTTGATCATTTCCAAAAACATGGAAAATAAAATCATTTTGGGAGATTACTGATGACTATGGTATATTTTCATCCCTTTACAATTTAATTTTTTTATTAAAAACAAAACAATTTCTCTTTAAAATATAATCCATAAAAAATGAATCACAATTAAAATTACAATAAATCATTTTATCACATTAATCAAACATAAAAATCCGATAATAAAAGATTAATTATATTATTAATCACATATAAACCATATCATATACAGTAATTTTCATAATAATAGAGTTAGTGAAACTATTAAAATTACTCCTGAATGTAATGCATTAAATATTAACATGAATTCCTCTTTCATTATTAATATATTATTTTTTTATTTAATAAACACTACAACAAAAATGGGCAAGGGAAGTGCTACACCTTTATCACCGCTTTTTTAGTAGCGCTGATAAAGGGGGGATCTGTCAGCGATTTTTCCTATCGGTGATAAATTTTATGTCTCAAAAAAATCATGATAAATAAATTATTGTTATATAAGTATAATTATATTGATATAAATATAATATATATTTTTTAAATATGTTTTAGATATTTATAAATAAACTATTACATTAAATATATAAGAAATTTAGTGAAAATGGCTTTAAAATATTTTTAAAAATATTATTAATTAATAATTTGATAATTATTATTGATTAAAAATCATTTAAGAACAAATTTAAGATACAAAAAATCAAAAAATCAATAAAAGATAAAAAATAAGTTGAAAATGAAACTCAAACATCAAACAGCCATAAAGTTTAATCCGGGTGTCCGTTTAAGATCTACAGTATATCAAATCGAAGCCTACAATGATCTCTACACGCCAGTGACTGAAGAAAAGCTCCTGTCACATTTTTCGAGGCCAAAAAAATCCCAGAAGGCCTCCAAAACCGAGTTTTTAGTCCAGATACCCAGATTTGTTAACATTCAAACAAGTATAACTTTTGATACAGATGTCTGTTAGGTCTGTACCACATATCATATCAAAGATTGTTTCATTTTATTCGATTTTACTAGTTTTGGAGTTGGAACAGGATTCTAGATTATAAGTTATGGTCGTTTTAACATTCTATGGCTTTTCAAATAAACATATATATGTAATTATTCATAAATATATATGTGTCTATGTGTGTGTGTGTGTGTGTGTGTGTGTGTTGTATATATGTATGTATTTATGTATGTATTTATTTATTTATAAACACACATAAAGAATATATTTTTCATAAATTTATTTAAAACTAATCTTATAAGTATATATTAATATACAATGAAATATACTGATAAAAAATTATAAATAAAAAAATATAAATATATATTAATATACGAATGAATATATATATAATAATATATGAGTAAATATATTTATATTAATATGGATCTATATCAATATACGAATAAGAATAACTATATATATATATATAAATAGATATATCATTAAATAGAGAAAGAAATGAAATGGCTTAGTGGTAAAGGTGCAGCTGCGAAAGGGGAGAGGTCGCGGGTTCGAGTTCGGGTGGAAGAAAAGGGATGCGCGAACGTGTGAGGATGCACAAGAAGGGCTCTGCGGGGAAGACCTCCTAGCACTGATAGGGGGGGTCAAGAACTGCTAAAATCTCTCCCCTCATTATATAATTCTTTTTTTTGACATTTGTCGGCGCTTTTTAAAAGTGCTGATAAAGGTCCCTTTTATAATTGTTAAAAAAGCGCTGATAAATGGGTATTTTATCAGCGCTTTTTTATCACTGATAAAAGGGGCCTTTATCAGCACTTTTCGGACCGCTGAGGAAAGGGACCCACCTATATCGGTGCTGAGCTTTACAGCGCATTTTTAGCACTGTTAAAGCCTGTTTTGAGTGCTGATAAAGCCCGTTTTTTGTAGTAGTGATATTATTCAAATACAAGGATGGATATAAACTTATAACATCAATAAAATGTACCATCCAATTTTAACGCACATGTCACCTCAATATAATGGGAATTGAAAAGATTTATATATCCTGTTATTTTAATTTTTGTTTCCTATTTATGAAGATATTCCATTTGTGTGAAATCACACAATTATTATAACATGCAAATATCATACCATAACATCAAATATAGTAATATAAAATATTCATTAAGGGAGAAAATAATTTATAAAATCCTGATAATTATCATTTAAATAAAAATAATAATTTGGTAAACTAATGACATAACTATTATCAAATGTAATCAAAATAAAGCCATGAAAATTAATCATCAATAATAAAATATTTACTTATTTCAATAAATTATTTCAGTTACTTATTTCACATAATCAATGTATCCTTAAATTTATAAATCATAAAATATTTAATTTCATATAAATCACTTTTTTCTAAATCAATTTAATATATTATAAACAACCATATGATAAATAATACAATCAGATGAATTTTTCAATCAGTTATTTATAATGTTTTATTTAATTCATAGGGTCAAACTTAATCAAAATTAAATTTTAATTCTGATTTATACTCTAATATTTGTATTGGATTTACTTATTTAATTCCTATTATATTTATTTCGGATAACGAACCATAACATGATTCGATTGACATCATGAACGACTTATTTAACCTATATCAGTAAAGGAATAAATTATTAACCCTAAGAATTTATATAATTAAATTACAATAAATTTATATTTAATCATGTATAGTATATTAGCATATTCAATGTTCTAATCAAAAAAATTATTAGAACCAACTGTGTGTGAGATGAACTATTTCTCTATTGTTAATGTGTTTTTTCAAAAAAAATCCTAAACATAAGTTTAATATTATTAATATTTACTAGTTTTAATAAAATAATATCAATATAATAAGATAATTTCAAATAAGTTATATGAATCAGAAAGATTTATATCTAAAAAATGCATCCACTACTCTCTCAAAATCCCTGTGGATGCTATCTCACACATTTTATGGAGTCTCAAGGAGGTGTTATTGAACTAATAACGCAACCAATTCTTAATTTCCCTTGTCTACCCCCCCCCCCTTAAAATTGCAATTTCCATTGACATAAAACCACATCATGCACCTAAAAATGGAAAATAATCTAAATATTTGGCAGGAAAAAATATTTATAATTACATTTGATAAAAATATAAAATAAAATAAACCATAAATATTTAGTTTGAATTACTTTTAATTGTTCATTAGAAATATAATCCTTACAATCAATATAAATATGACTCTAATTATGATACATCATGGGGAGAGAATTTGTCTCACATGACATCAACCTTGAAGTCTTCTTGTATAAGACTCTAATATTATCAATTGATGCCTCTTACATGTCAAATGGAATGACTAATTTACATTTTTAACACTCTATACATAGTTTATATTCATTTTTAGATCATTTCTATTTATATATGAATATGTTAAATAAAAATATTCAATAATTAGTATGAATATGTAATATATTATTTTTCAGAATAATAATTACATAAAAATCATGGTCACCCACTAATATCCTTGTGATGGTAATTGTGGTGCCACATGCTCAGTCACTAACAACTCCTCAACTAATCCATATGATCCCCTTAACATACCTGAAGTAAAATGTGAATTACTAGGAGTAGAGAGAATATATGAGGAATGTGAGATCATATCACATGGAATGTAACAGTTGGAAAAGGGTGTACTTAATGTTAAGAGGATACCTAAAGAAGGTGGGAGTGTATCAAATGGGTCTGATAAAATTTGATTTTGGAAGGCTGGGTGGTATCGTGAAATTATTTGGTTTTCGGTATTCTTATGTGCATAAAGAGTATTGAACAGGTTATAAAATTATATGTTATATAAAACAATAAATTTTTATGAAAATTATGTGAATAGTTATGTTTAATTCATGTGTTCTAAATAAATAAAAAATAGATAAGTTAAATAGGAATTAATTATAAAAACAATGATTTCCTCAATGAAAATATTATTTTCTAGCTCTTCCATTAACATAATTTCACCATCTTCAGCCTCCCTTAAAATATTTACTATTTCAATATCATCATGAAAATATAAATAAATATCTTATTTATTATGGGTTTCACTATGATAAAAAATATTCAAATTCATCACCAATATCATACAAGTCACTTGGCTTGACATGAAATACAAAACTCTAACCTTCATTGAATATGTCATCAATATAATAATCCATCTCTCTTGTGAAGAAAAAAATATACGATTCATGTTCTATATACTCACCAAATTTGGTCAACTATGATTATTTAACATAATTAAATTGTATAAAATCATTCCACATGACCCTATAAATATTTACCCAATAAAATTTGAATAACACAGCTAAATATTATCCATTATTATATAATTTTATTTTTTCAAATAAGATTCCATAGTATCCCAACTATGTTAATTTTGTGATGATTTAGTTATTTTATTTTTTCAAAATTTTATCATACAAAATTATAAAACAAGAATTCATTAATACTGAAAGAATAAAATCACCAATACTTTTTAAAAGGTCCTTAGGTGAAATATTCCAAATCATCTATATTTTAAGCTTTACTATAATCATTCATAATCTATATATAAATATAAAATATTATCAGTTACACAAGATAGTTATATCAATATGTTATGAGGATTAAATTTATTATGACCATACATGAAGCATAAACCGGTCAATAATTTATTTGTTAATAAATTTTATTTTCTCATTATAATTTCATGTATGAATCAAAAGACATCTCTTTATTTACATATTATGTTTTTAAATGAAAATATTTTAATTAACACTTTGGAGTATAACATATCTATATTCTTTTATAAACAATATTTGTGTAAATGAAAGTAATGGTATTTTCCTAAATTTTTGACCAAATGATATAAATTTCACTAATTTGTTGTTAAACAACAATTGATTTTATTTATCATCAACAAATCCAAATTTAATGATTCACATTTTAATATTACCCAAATTCATTGAAAAATGGTGAGACACACTTTGTCCATGTAACTTTGAACAATAAGGAATTACAGTTGAGTTATATTTCTCTCCAAAGACTATGAATGACTTACATATATAATTTTGAAAAATGAAACACATTATAGTAAACCATATATATAATTATTTTTGAAATTTTAATTTAGTAATGATAAATAATTTATATGAAAATACCTCTTTTTGAGATACATCCATCGATAAAGTATGAACCCATTAAAAATAACATAATCATTTAAATATATAGTAATATTAACCATCAAAGTTAAAATATTAGAGGAAATATCATCTCAAATTTTAAAAGTGTCATTCTTATTATTTCTAAATGTTTATCAAGATTAATGGGTTTATAAATTTTCTCTCAAATATATTGGAAGAATTTTCAAAAATCAATTTCGATTGTTGTTATTTTATCAAGTAATAATTTACCTAATACCAAAAGTAGAAAGTATACTGTGAAAATATACGAGTCTTTAATTTTAATGCATGTAAATTGTAACTATTTTGGTCAATAAATCATTTTATTTTAGTTTAATATCCATTGGATACTTTCACATTTTTTCATCTTCAATGGAAATCATACTTTTGTTGATTTTTCAATTAAATAACCAACATTGGATACCTTTTATTATCATTTTATTTGAAGTTATGCTTTAAATTAATTTATTATAAGTACTTATGAATTTTGAGATGATATTTTTATTTCACCTTCCATTCATTATTGTGGGAAAAAAATTTCCTACATGTTCTTTATAATATGAATAATATCTAGATTATGACTTTGTAATTGAAATTCGTAAAATATAAATTTAAAAATAAATACATTTTCTCCATTGTTTTGAAAAAACATTATAATGTGAGATTTGAAATACTTTCCTATACAATTTCATCAGACACTCTTTCCCAAATCACGAACCAACATTTAATAATTCTTTCACTATTTTTGATCTTGATAACAATTTTGGTGTGGGAATCTAATTATTTCTCTCATCAAATCATTAATTATTAAACTGATATATATGATATGTATCTAAAAATAAATAATGATACATGAAAAACTACTTTGTACTATATAGAATGCTTATAGGATATAATTTAATGTTACAAACTGGACATTTTTGGCTAGTGTGAGTGTTCCAACTAGAAATTTGTTTGAATAAGGGGATATAACATACCATCAACATTATAACAGCATGAATTTTTAATACTTCAACTAGTTATGTATAAATGTTTTCTACACTAATGTCCAAAACAAAAATCAATTAGTCGGTAATATGATGAATATATATACCAATGTTATTTCTCATTATTTTATTTCTATGATTAATCCTTAAAATAATGAAATAATATTTTCACATATACATATACGGGGGTAGATTTTGATGAATCAAAATTGTAGGCTATATTAAGTAATTTGTCATTATATTTTAGAATATAATTAATTCATCATTGACCAATCCTAAAAACACATTCTTAGTATCTAAAAAGAATTTAGAGAAAGAAAAATATTTTAATGATATATAATTTTAAGGATATTGTATAAACCCACTATTTTTTTCTTTAGTAATCCTAATTTATTATATAAACAATTTCATAAGATAATAACAACTATTGAAATCATTGTTTTAATAAAAATATAAAAAAACATTCACATTAGTTTTATTTATATTTTATTTATAGTACATACATTAAAATTTTCATTATAATTTACCAATTTACAAATATAAGTATAAACCATTTATGATTTTTTTTAATATTCTCTCTCATATGATGTAAAATCATTGGAACATTAATTTATCTTTGAATAATTGAGGCTGAATTTTTTAACAACTTTTATTATCTCATAATGTGATTAATGATATTATCAATAACGAATAAATCATGAAACAACTCCAACATTATAAAATTCACTTTATTTTTAATTCCACAAAAGCACTTATCCTGGTATAATTTTATTATAAAATAATGCTTTTTATATTATTTGTTTCTTCAGTATAACTCTTGATTTCTTTCATCCACTAATTCAAAAATCTCATTTAATTAATTAATATGCTTATCTCGTGTAATAATTTCTAGAAAATTATAAATTTATTCCATTCATATATTACAATCATTATTTTGATATGATATAGTGTTAAAAAAACTCCTCAATAAGGTTTTGAATTTCATTATACACTATTAGGGTAGCAGGTTGTTCATTGTGATAATGGTCAAATGATGATATTTTTCTAATTTTCAATTCGACATGCCAAATACATCTCAAACATCCTTATTGAAATTATTTTATTATCAAATGATTATAAAATTTACTCTCTAAAATCACCATTATAACATAGATATTTTATAGATCCATATATCGTTTTATTTTACAATTATTAAATCTAAAACACCTCTAACCTCTTAACATATTGAGGTGTATTAAAGTGACACAAGATAAAAATATCTTATTTAACACATTAATTTCATTATTTAAATAAAAAACATTAACACATTTTCAAAATAATTGGGTTTAATGATTTAGTGTCTTAGATATTATCTATATAAACATGTTATTTTAGAATACTTTAAAAAATTAATCGATAATCATGCTCATATAGACCCTTTTCTTGACATATCAAATGATATAATCATCTTCATGACCTAAGGGATAGAAATATCAATGAAATATTGAAATTCATATTAAATTAAGAAATAATAGAACCAAATGAATAAGAAAATTTGTTGATGAAACCCATACAATATTAGTAATGTAAGAATCAAATAACATAAGTGGGATACCGTGAAATGGAAATTAAAATATCATGAAAATAAATATATTCCTTATAATTGAAGTAAACAGTGAAATTATAACACCATGTGATAGAAAATATGGTTCTTATTATCAAACATGACTCATGGATTTTAAAATGAGATAAATAAACTATCACCTTGTTTCCCGCTTACTGAAGCATTCTCTTACCTCATTAGAACCTTGAATTCTGTATTTAATTTCCACATAAAATGATGTTATTATGATAAATAATTGAGACTATAGGTTTATTAAATTTATATATGTTTAATATAGGATAAAATGGTATATATTTAGGATAAAATTAGTAGGGATTGGAGTGACATGAAGTTGTTGAAGTATTCCCCTTTTATAAGGCAAGGAAAATAGAGATTTTGAGAATACCCATTATTTTTCAATAATGTAATGACACTATTAAATGTTCAAAGGATCCATTAGTGATAACTAATAGAGTTTTGTTTAGTATAAGGATTATAAATCCCCCCACAAAATTTTCCACATGTTTAAAATGTGTTTCAATCGTTTTACTACATGATTTTTACATTTTACTCTTTTGGTTTTTACCTTGGTATATAGTTTTTTTACACCAATATATTATATTTTATTAAAAATATAAGGTAAAACATATAAAATAAAAATTTATAAAACAAAATTTTGGCCTTGTATAGTTTATTTTGAATTATAATTTGTATAAAATTAACAATAAATTTAAAATATTTAATATATAGAGAAATAATTTTGTAGAAGGATGAATTTTTTAAGATTAAGTGAAACAACCGGAATCTTATTTTTCAAGTATGTCATTATTTTCTAGTTTTTTTAGGATAAATATAGAATTTATGGAAATTTCCATAAGTACACATCATTTATTTTATGAGTACATGTCGTGTACTCGGTTACCGCATGTAGTCATGTGCTAGTCGTGTAGCGGCCGTGCAAATGGCCATGTGGGGGTAACCTGGAGGATGCCTAAAGTGGAGTATGGAAACGGAAAGTACACATTGTGTACTTTCAAAGTACATGTCATGTACTTCTTTTTCATTAAACGCACTGTGGTCGGCTTAATTGGTAGAATGCCCTCCTTCATGACCTAGTTCGTCTGGGAGAAAACGTACGACCACGATTCTTCTCCGAGCCCCCGAGCGAGCATCCGATCTCCAATTCAACCACCGTCGATTGCATTGGGATCTCTTCAGTAATCTATTCCTTTTTCTAGAGCTTCATTTCCTGATTCCTCTTATTTCCCAATTTATCCTCAGTTGAACTTTCTAGGTGTTTTTGAAGATCTATGGTGTTATTTGGCGATTCAAGGCTTGAGGTTCGCATATAGAAATTTCCCAACACAAAGGTAAGTGTTTTGTGCCTTTCTGTTGAAATTATTTGAGTTATACGTTCAAAATAGCCAATACTAATGAACGAGGTATTGCGTGTTTTCTGTTTTAGCACTTTTGTTTTCCTGATATGATTGTATGCTTGAGTAGATGCAAATTGAATGAGATTTGGGTTAATTTTTATGATTTGGAAGTGTTTTCCCATGCATGATTGTTGGTTTTGACTGTTAGGTATGGTTTCTTGTGAGGTTGTTGTTTACATACCATGCATCATACAGTAGGATGGGGTGTTTGTATCCTTACATGCAGTTATGCTTTAGACTGCTAGCCAAGTAGTTCTTGTGTTTTACTTTGGCTGATTTGCGTTGCTATGCTTGCTTGACTTACACAAGGCTGTGAGAACTTGGTGTATAGACCACGGGGAGAGTAGATGTAAGGGCTTCTACAGAGTGTCTTTTCTACTTACGATGTGAGACCATAGGGGTAATTGACGTAAGTGCTTCCTCAGAGTGTCTGTAGTTCCGCGACGTGGGCCATATGAGGAGCGTGACATAATTTCTCTCCTAGAGTTCATTTAGTTACCGATACAATACTATATGAGGAATTGACGGAGATTGATTCCTTAGAGAGTCTATTCTTAAGCTGAACTAGAGGGGTTAGAATGAGTGTACTGCCTAGAGGGTTGCTTGTGATTCTAGGTATGACCATAGGGGATAGGTTGTGAGTACTTCCCAGAGAGTTAACTTTTGTTTTTACATGCTTGCTTGTGTCGCTAGGTAGGACCAGAGGGGATAGACTGTGAGTACTTTCCAGAGGGTTACCTATTTGTAATTACCTACTTTGATTAACTGTTTCTTGATATATGGAACTGCATGCATTTAAACTGTGGATTTTTTACTACTGTATACTTCCTTTTTTACTGCTTTCTTTCACTTATTACCTACTATATATTCACTGACTGTTAGGAACATATCATGTGGTTGTTTCCTATTGGGATTTAGTCTCGCACCCAGTTTAAGCCCTGATTTTGGGCCCAAACAAATTACATTGTTGTAGGTATAGATAAGGTCAAGTGCCCTTATACATTAGGTACTTGATTGTTGTGGAGTTGGAGAGCATGGGACCAAGCTGAGGCTTGCGATGCTGAGGATCTGTTATCTATTTTCTTTTGTACTTTGGTTTCGTACTATATGTATTCCAACATTTTGATTTGTTTGGATGCTTTCCTAGACATATGTATCATGATTCACTTATATATATATATATATCTATGCTCCAGTTTATTATATTTCAGCCTTTCTTTGTTTACTTTTGTATAGATTATTAATACTATCGCTATTGTTATTATTCTCTTCTGTTGTGTTACTCTTCCAATGAGGGCATAGTTTCCCACTATCACTCAGAAGGCCCTTGCTGCTAGTCGGTAGCCTCTAGCATTTAGGGAAATGTGCTTGAGGCCATGTGACCAACTGGGTACAGGGCGCCCCTGGGTGGTTTTTGAAACCGGGACGTTAGAAAGTGGTATCAAAGGGTTCTTTTCTTCTTGACTTACTGTTTGGATCCTATAGCCAGAGATTGGAAGGAATAGGTACTTGGTAATAAGTTTTTCCCAAGAGTAGCTAACCGGTGTACCGGTAAAATCCATTCTACCTTATTTATTTCATTTGTTTAGGTTTTTCAATTTTACAGTTGATTTGATTTTCATAATTGGGCGAATCATATGTATTGTGCTGTTATCGATGATTTTATTGGGGTTCAATTTCTATTGTAACCCGATGAGATGAGGGTATTCCATCTCATGCATCATATGCACTTGCTTGAAATCACATGTCATGCATTCTTTCCATGCCATTTAGGATGCATTAGCGACTGCATGTTGTTGTGATAGATATTGTGTAGATTATGGATGTTGTTGTGATAATTAACTTGATAAAATACCTGCTGTTAATAGGGTATCATTTTTGTAAATTTTTGTTTTAATTAATGCTAAACTTTGGTTCTTGAGGTGTTATAGGCCATCATGGACCAGAATTTGGTGGATCATTGAATTGTTTACCTTGTTTATAACAGGTATGAGATTCCAAGATTTGATTCGCAGGGAGTGTGGGCCCTCATGGATCAGAATTTGGCACCTTAATGTTTTTTTACTGTTTATCTATGTTCCGGAGTAGTTTCTGAGGCTTACTATCCAGAAAAACCTAGAATACATGGAGTGTAATGCTAAATACATACCATGTGTTCTTCTGTTCAGGAAGAAACTGTTTTTTCTTAAGTACATGTCGTGCAATGTATGTACATGCCATGTAGTCTATAATAGTGTCTCAGAATGTGTGGGATGGGACATGGGGTTTAGAATCTTTAGTAGTATATGCCGTATAGAGGATGTACATGCCGTGTTGTAGAACCGTGTAACCGGCCATGTCACTAACAACACGGTCCGTGAAAATATTCTGAGTACACGCACTACAAAAAAACCACTGTTTAGGGGTGGTTCTAGGAACCACCGCTAAACCTTTTATAAAAAAGGTTCCGCGGCGGTGTATAATAAACCTCCACGAAACATTGTTTTTTCTTGAACACCCGACCCTTCCCCCCACCCGACCCTCCTTCCCCCACTTCCCCCATCCCCCCGTTTCCACCGCGACCCCGGCCCCCCACGACCCCGACGACCCCGCGACCCCGACCCCGGTGACCCCGTGACCCCCGACCCCCCGCGACCCTCGGCCCCCCGTGAACCCAGAAGCTGCACCATCTTCCCCTCTAGGTAAGGTTTTGTTTCTCCTTCTTTAGGTTTTTGGTTTTCCAGTAGGCAGGGTAGTTGATTTAGGTTTTTTCATGTATGATGGGGTTTGATCTGGTTGTTTTTGGGTAAATGCTAGTGAATGTTTGGTTAGCATATAAAATTCTACCTACACCATGCCATTAGTGCGAATGTATGGGCCACTTGCAGTAGTTCTGTAAGGGTATTGTGATGAATTAGAGTGCTGCAAGATCCTCAATGCATAGAGAATTTCCATCACAATCTAGTAAATTAAAGATTATTGGTTATCATCATATTGGTTTTGGTGGTAACGATGAGTCCCCTTATGGACAGAGTCATCTCATTGTAGAACCACAAGTCAGTAATCAACCACATGTATTACATAATTCAATCCACCCCTACAACATGAAATATACAGTAGTTAAATATTATTCATGGCATGTAATAGTACAATTTTAAATTTTTATTTCTTAATTAATCGACAATAATTTGTTTTATGTAATTGCATATAACTATTTTACTTCTTCCCATATTGTATAACTATTTATGTGACAGACCATGATTATGCTTTATTCATTTATTTTGATTGTTATTATAGGAAAGAATTTGGAAAACTGGTTTAAATGTTAGTTCTACGTTCTCACTATATTAGGATTAAAATTTGAGTGGTAAGTTAATGTTTTAGAAATATATATTATTGTTGTGATCCTCGAAGTAGATTTTATGGTTAGTTTAAAGTAAAATGTTGATTGTAATCATTTTTGAGTGATCTTTGTGGAAACTGATTGGTGTAAACATGTATTTAAGGAGAATGTGATCCTTAATTAGGCTAAACTAGAACTCTACCTCTAGATTTAGGATATCATATTTTCTAAGTATCTTCTCTTTTTATAGAGGACGGTGGTGTAGGTTTTGAGAATAGGTTACCTCCAGAATTCGATGTAGAGGTCACCATTGGATTATTTTTGGGAACTCAGTTGATATCTCTTCTCTTATATCATATTGAACTCACTTAGTTGAAGGAATTAATTATATAAATGGTTAATTTGGGATCTAAAGGATTTATTTTCCCAAGCGTCACTCTGAAGGACTCCCTAGTAACTTTTTAAAAAAAGGATAATTGATCTCTATTGTTTTTCATTGAGTAAAAGAAGTTAAATGAGGTCACATTCAAGAATAAATACACCATACCCTACATTGAGGCCCTTTTAGGTCCAAAAACGGGTAAAAGTTTGTTCTATGAGATCAACCTACACTCTTTGAATTATCAGGTCAATTATATAGAGGAAAAAATATCCAAGATTGACATTTTATGTAGGTATAGGGACTTTGAGAAATTTTTCATACAATTTGGACTAATGAATTATATAATTAGTTTTCATGGATCTTATAAACCAGGTGTTTCACTTATATGTAGATTCTATTATCATGGTGTTTATATGTGAAATATTTGTCTACTTGGGGAGTGAAGAAGAGTGTGGGAAGTACTGGGGGAATTATCTAGGAACTCTTAATGATCACTACATTTATGTTAATCCCTTAGAGTGTAGCTTCTCATTTTGATAAGTAAAGATTCTAGGCCATGTAATCTCATAGCATGGAGTTATAGTGGAAACCAATAAAACAAGAGTAGTTATTTAATGGGTGAACCACAAGATCATATTAAATATTGAGAATTTATTAGGAATGGAAGGATACTACAAGAGCTTTGTCATAGATTTATCTTGGAGTTCTTCACCCACGACCAATATTACTTATAATGGGTTAAGGGTTAAATGTATCCTAGTATGTTAGGAATACATTGTGGTGCTCAAGTTGTGATTGAACACTCCCCATATATATATATAACCTAAATCTAGAATAGTATAAGTGGAATAATGTTTTCAATTATGTTTAATTATTGGGTTTGTGTTGAAGTATGAAGATCATGTAGTGTCATTTGGCTCTCCCTAACATCAACCACTTGGAATAAACTACCCAAGTAAAAAATTGAAACTATTAGTGGTGATGAAAATGTCGAAGAAACGATGTCAATATATATTTGAATATAAAATCATGGGTTACTCAGATCATAAGAGTTTGGACAACATTTACATCTTCAATGATTTGAATATGAATTATCAATGATGTGTTTATAGACACCCCACTCACCACAAGAACCTCAATATTGACAGTACCAGCTCATATAATTCCACAAAATCAGAAATAACATTACCCAAAGAAAGATAAAACCAATATTTGATAACATCAACCACTCATGAGACTTATTATTAGTGGCAGATCAGTATAGGAGTATGTCAATAACCTTTAAAGGTTTGTTATATATTCTCCATGATAGGGGTCATCAATTATGAGAAAGATCATTTCTTTGGTGATGGTCTTCACCCAGACCTTGGTACATCTCTACTTTCTTTGGGCATAACATCCATTTTGGAGGTTTTCACAAGGGACATGTGAATGGAAGCTAAATATTCTGGGATATCGATGGTTGTTCATTCCTTAGTTTTATCAGTTATGCAACAAATTAATAGTGTGAAAGAAGAGAATCCAATGTGCAAGGAGTAGAGGCAGGATGAACCATAACATGATGAAAAGGAACATTCTTATAGAAAGAGTTCATCCATTTTGTGCTTCCAGTTTAGGGACTTTGTGGAATTTTGAGACCCATTTCTTGATATATCCTTGAAGTTTTCTCTATTTTGGAAATTTTGTTCATCATTATTTGTTTTTGATGATGGGGTTATAGAATATGTCTCATGTTTGATTCCTTGTTTTTTGTGTAGTCACATTATGATATACATGGATAAAAGCTAGATCACATTACCGGGGAACACACCTCAGTATGTGAAGGGTTTGAATGAGTATTTAGATTTTTCAATTTCTAATCGATCTGTTGAAGGGAGAAAAAAATTTCCATGTCTTAAATTTAAATTTAGAACATGGTTGAAGAGAGATGAGGTTTGTGAACATTTAATAATGAAGCAATTACCTGCTCAATATTTGTGTTTGATTTGTCATGGAGAATTGAACGTTACAGAAAGATTGAGCACTGATGTAAATCCGCATTATGAGCTCCCAAGCTTGTCGACAATGGAAAATGAAATGAAAAACCTAATAAATGATGAATTCGGCACTACAAGACACCACTATCAGCATCAAAACATATCAGAACAACCAGAAGAGGGTGATACAAATTGCAAAGTGACAAGAGATGTTTTTGAGACTGTAACACAGAAAGATCAAGATTTTCACGTATCATTGGATCCCCCTCTTTATTCTATGGAGCCAAATGTAAGAGAAAACGTCACTGAGGAAAATGTGTTTCATGATTTAGTTGATGTTGGAAATCAACAGTTGTATAGTGGGTCTTTAAAATATTCAAAGATTTCATTTTTTCTGAAGTTATACCATATCAAATGTATATGTGGAATTACAAATAAGGAAATTTCCATGATATTGGAATTGATTCGTGATGCATTTCCTGAAGCAAAAATCTCAGAAACTTTTTATAATATGAAAAAAGTTGTTAACAAGCTTGGTCTAAATTATACAAAAATACATGCGTGTCCCAATGATTGTATGCTTTATTGGGTAGAGGATTCAAGTAGACATAATTTCAAGAAATGTTCTTCTTCTAAATGGCAGGCAAAGGGTGATATTGGAAGTCTGAATGAACATAATTTCAGGGAGAAGAAGAAAAGGAGAACACCTGGAAAGATTTTGCGTTACTTTCCTTCAAAACCTCGATTGCAAAGATTATTCATGTCATCGAAAACCTCCAAACACATGAAGTGGGATTCTGTATATAATAAAAATGATGGGTTAATGAGACATCCATGAGATTCCCAATCATGGAAAACATTTGATTCATTACATATCGATTTCTCAGCTGATCCTAGGAATGTTTGATTGGGATTGGCTGCCGATTAATTCAACCCATTTGGGACTTTTGAGTACCAATTATAGCATTTGGCCAGTTGCTTTGATCCCTTATAATCTACCTCCATGGATGTGTATGCAACAAACATCTTTTATCATTTCGATGATTAATCCTTGAAAAAAAATGCCTGGAAATGATATTGATGTATACCTTCAGCCTTTGATTGAAGAGTTGTAAGTGTTATGGAGCAACGGTGTTGAGACATTTGATGCATCTTCTAAAACAATGTTCAAAATGCATGCTGCTTTAATGTGGACCATTAGTGACTTCCATAGGCTTGGGAATTTATCTGGTTGGAACACTTACACGGGTTTGGATTTTCCTATTTATAACTTTGATTTTGAGCCCAAACGGCTACCTCACAGTAGAAAATGGTGCTTCTTGTGTCATTGAATATTTCTTGATGCATCTCATAGATTTCGGCTGAACAGATCAAAATTTAATGGTTCCATTGATCGTAGACCACCTCCAAAGTTGTTAAATGGTTTTGAAATATTGGCACAACCTGAAAATGTTGAAACAGAATTTGGGAAGGTTCATTATTTGAATGATAGCAGAAAACGGGTCCGAAGTGCATCGTCAAGAAATCCCGGAACGCAACAATGGAAGAAAAAAGTATATTCTTCAAACTTCCATATTGGGAATTTAATTTATTGCTGGATAATCTTGATGTGACACATATTGAGAATAATGTCTGTGACAATTTGATTTTCACATTCCTTAATGAGCATGGAAAGTCAAAGGATCATCTCAATTCTCGCAAACACTTACAAGAAATGAACATAAAACGTGATCTCTGGCCAGATGAGAATGGAAAGTATCCTACGAAAATTTTTGTGATGAAAAATAAGGATAAAGATACATTCCTTTGAATGTTAAAGATTTTTAAGGTATCTGATGGGTATTCAAGTAACATCTCGAGGTGTGTTGACTTGAAGAATCATAAGTTACATGGATTGAAAAGCCACGATTCACATATTTTGTTGCAACAGTTAATACCATTGGCATTGCGTACATTATTACCTGAAAAAAATTACTACTGTTGTACTCCAGTTCTTCACTTTTTTCAGAAAACTATGTGAGAAATCTCTACATCCATTTTAGCTTGACAACCTCCAGGAGATTTTTGTATTGACACTTTGCGCAATAAAGGTGATCTTTCCTCTTTCCTTTTTTACTGTAATGATGAATTTAACTATACATTTGGTTGAGGAAGATAAATTAGGAGGCCCCGTTCATTATCGATGGATGTATCCAATTGAGAGGTATTTTGTTTATATGTTTTCCAGTTATGTAAAAAAAATTTCGTACCTAATTAAATGCATAATTATGTTTATTTTATTTCACAAATATATTGGGCATTTGAAATCATATGTGAGAAATAAAGCCAAACTAGAAGGCTCAATTGCTGAAGGCTATGTGGCTGAGGAGTGTCTTACCTTTTTTTCTCAATACTTGGATGATATTGAGACAAGATTTAAACGAGTTAGATGTGTTGACGACACATCGACTCAATCTCAAATACATCAGAAATCCAAAATATTTCCTACTATTGGCCGATCAGTTGGAAGGACCTCAAATGTGACACTAACTGAATTGGAATTATTACAGGCACATAGATATGTGCTTCTAAATAGTGAAATTGTAGATCCATTTATTAAAGATTTGAGGATACAAACAAAGAGACGAATGAGAGGCCGAACACGAAATGAGAAAGGTATAATGAAAGCTGTTAATAAAGATCTTGTAGAATGGTTTGCACGACGTGTAAGTTCATAAATATTTCAATAAATACGAATATTAGTTTGAAACATACATTTTGTAAATCTATTAAAGTATATTTCTTTTTTCAGAACATGAATACTGATACTCGAGCAGAGGTGTCAGAAGATTTGATGTTTCTTGCTAGAGGTCCTCTAAAAGAAGTTAGAAAGTTCGACGCTTATAATGTGAATGGCTTTAGATTTCGTACAGTCAATCGAGTAGTGGGTTTGAGAACACAGAATAGTGGTATATTTATATTTGCTAAAGTGGAATAATATGGAATGTTGCATGATATTATTGAATTAAACTACCGCGGATATTTTTCGGTTGTTTTATTCGAATGCAAATGGTTCGATATTTTCAGAGGCGTTAAAAGAGATTCCTTTCAATTTACTTCTGTGAACTTCTCTCGCTTGATGGATGTTGGTGATCGTGAACTTCATGATCCATATATCTTAGCAGCGCAAGAAAAAATGATATATTATGTGAATGATGTTGTCGATGAAGGTTGGAGTGTAGTTGATCACGTAATATAAAGAGATTTGTATGATATGGGTGATGAAGTAGAAAATTTAACCTCTGAAATTGAATTTAATCAGCAACCGGAAGCAGAATTATTTTTCCATCATGATATTGAAAATATTAGTCTTGCAAGGATGAATGAAGTGGACGAAGAAATAGAGTATGAAACCAAAATGATTGAAGGGGAAAATGATTGTATGTACAATTATTTATTTATTCAGTAACCACTTGTTTCATTTCTGCAGTCATTCATTATCATTGTTATATATATTTTGTTTGTTATTACTCCATCTGTTATCATTTTTAATTTTTTTTCTACATAATTTTTTTTAAAATATATATTCTGAACTTAATTTTATTTGATTAAATGACTAGAATGACAAGGAAGAAGCGTTACATTATTTTATCCAGTTCTGCGACAGATGACTATCCATCTGGCTCCCTCCCCACGACATCTGATGCACCAGCTGCCGATACCCCTGCACCATCTCCCCCTACACCATCTCTCACACCATCTGTGGATGTCCCAGTAGAGGATGAGTCGTCGACTCCCCCTTCAGGAGCCTCAGTAGTGGGGCAGCGACGCGCCCCTTCCAGTTCATCCCGGACATACTGGATTGTCACTATCATAGGTACAAATTTTAATTAAATAAATTTATTGAATTTTGTTTATACTAATTGGTTTCTCATTGAAGATGACAAAAATGCATATGTGGATAAAAACATAAAAATTTCAGATGTTTGGAATCTGAATGACGAGAATATTGTTGTGCCATTTGATTCTTACGGGGTCCCTATGGATGATGTTGTGGGGTTGCTTGGCCCGATTCTAGGCCAGCTGGCAGCGCAGCCCATTTCCCTTCCAATTTTATATGACGATTGGAGCCATATGCCTCCAAGATGGAAAGATGAAGTGTTTTATTCTCAAATCAAGGTAAATTTATTTCATTATGGTTTAATTGAATGTCATGTTACTAATATATTCAAAATGAATTTCTGTATACAGATGTTTTTCCACTTTACTATTACTGATGTTATAGCACGAAAGTGGACGTTGAAAAATCTAGGTAAGAAGTGGAAGGATTTTAAATGGAGATTGTGGTGTGATTTAAACGATGCTTCGTTGACCGTGCTGCAAATGTATGAGAAGCTACCCATTGGGGTACCGAAAGATCAGTGGAAAGTGTTTGTTGACAGGCATCGGGATCAGAAGCGGATAGTATTAAAATATATATTATTATATTATCCACATTTTACATTTATACATGTATATGAAAAGGACATTAAATTCAATACATCAGTATTAAATTGAATTTTATTTATTTAAGGATCTATCGAGACAGAATGCGTCAAACTGAGCGAAGCAAGTCATCCCGCACACTGTGGACTCAAAAAGTTTTTCTAGAAATCAAAGTACATTGGTAATAATTTAATTAGTTTAAATATTTATAAGACAATATTATAAGTTTAATATATTGAATTGTTGATTTATATTTGATTAATTCAGTCATAGAGTTTAGACCATGAAGCATCCAGAACTGAACTGTGGTTGGATGTTCACAAGAAATCAGATGGATGTTTTGTTAATGAGCCTGCTAAAGAAGTTGGGGTATGAAGTCAATTTTTTACCATAATAACTTGTTATAAATTTTTTCTATGTTAATATATATTGAAATTTTATTTATAGGTCAAAATTAAAGAACTATGGAATTCCAATTTTGCGCATTCCTACTATGTCTCCCAGGATGACCTGGTTGCTAAAGTCCTTGGGAAGGAGCATCCTAGGAGAGTGCGCGGGATGGGTTTGGGACCTGTTCCATCTGAGGTTTTTAGCAGGCCACCGGGGATAGCTGCTGCATCTACTCCTGACTTTAGTCAGCCCATACCCAGAGATGCTAATAAAGAGATTGTTTCTTTACGAAACACAGTTCACGAAAAGGGGGATCAGATATTTTCATTGCAGAAAGAGTTGATTGAACTACGTCATCAGATGGGCAGATATGCCCTTGGTGGGAGTGAATCGATTGGTGGTATGCAGTTAAATCATAGAAAATCAAAATCATTTAGTTTTCTATCTTTCATTTGTTTTAAGTTTTAATATAAATATGTAACCATATTTAATTTTCAATATAATGTTCTTACAGGTGACAGCACAAAGTGAAATGAAGGTGGAGAGGGTGACGATGCATCATCAGACCCTGATTAGTTGTACTGTTGATGTGTTGAACAAAAATGGAAACATTTGGTTTGTATATGTAACATTTGTGGCACAAAGTTTCCACCGCACATTTTCATGGCCTAAAATTTCCTTGATTTGTCATGTTTCTTTTTATGCATTTTATTGATTTCTGATGCTTCTTTTTATGTATTCATTTCTCGAGTGTGGTATACATCATTCCATTTAGGTCTGTGTTTGAATTGGTTGTCAAGATTTTGGATGACTAGAAGTTAAACCCATTGTTGATGTTTTGAACAAATTGGGTCATTTCATAGTGATCAAGGGGATAGTGTTGTGGACACTTTGGTGAGGCCCATTGTTGAAAATGTCTGATTTAAGCTTCAAAAGTATCTAAACATGCTCTAGATCTTCTAAAATGTCATGAGAATGTTCTAAATCAAGGGTGGTTCACTAAGATATAGGTGTGACTGAGGGGTGATAAATTAGCATAAGTCCATGAATATTGGTAAAGAATACTTTATAAATTAAAATATAATCTCGAAGATAGATGTCGATTTGATGCACAATTGGTATGTCTTATAAAAACATGAATTTTAAGAAAATAACTTCTACCATATACTTCCATATTATGTTGGTTAACTCATATTTTTATGTCTCTCGATTCAATAAAAAATATATGAAAATGGATAACTTGAAAAAAGAACTAAAAATAGGGCATATAAGATTGCACAATGATAACACTTAGAGAAATGAAGAAAACAAAAGAGGTAAAAGGAGAAGAATCCAAACCCCTATCCTTCCTCTTCTTTAAATGGATGAATAAATGGAAGAGTATTGAGTTTTTTATTGGAATTGTTTGACGATACATTCCTCCACATACTAGAAATACAAAATAAAACTGACCGGTTACAATGGACCATTTCCAACCATAACTGTTTTGATCACTGAACTGTTACTGCATGACTTGAACTGCATTCCCAACACAATTTCCACTTAATCATGGTCTGTCTGGTAATTATTACCTATCATTATATACCTAAATTATTTATATGATGATTATTAATTCCATTTTTTGATTCATTACAATATATCCGGTCTTGAAACATTAATTACTGGAATTCCAAAACTTTCTTCTTTACCAACACTAGGCCTTATAGGGAGATGTCATAGGTATGGTACAAAACACTTCTATCCAAACATTCTCATTAGAAACCATAGTTATACTGCCACGACTCCGTGTAATGATCGTATTGAATTTGACCAACACCCATATCTAGAGGATGTCCAATTTAATAAGACCCCCCCAAACCACCTCTCATCACATATCCCTAGGTTTCTTTTCCATCTGAATTTAATCCAGAAATATTAAATCAAGTGACACCACTCAGACACATTAACAAGGAAAACTACTTAAAGCGAGCACCACATGATTTATAGGTCTATGGTGTCTTCCCACCATAGTAATTCTCAAACCACTAAACCATGAGCACTATACTACTATACATAACTTATAGTTTCACATTGACTTGTTCGATCTTTTCTTGCTTTATTTATGACATATCTCACTTGAGCTCACTTGAAAACTCCTTATGAAGTGGTGCCACATGAAAACCGCTACCTCCATTTACAAATCAACCATCACTGTTAATCTAGTCCTAAAAATTTAAACTAAAGTGTCATAACTAGACCAAACTCTTCATTTTTAATACATCTTACACTAAGAAATCATAGCTCACAACATGCACTAGTTTACTAAAATTCCAGCCAGAACGCTTTAGGTTGACCTGCTTAGAGGACATCCAAATTGATGGCCAATTTCATTATTTGAAAACTAAATCATATTAACATAAATTAAAAAGTTATATCATGATAATTGATATGAACCCACTGAATTCAAAAATTGACTCATGGGGTGATTTAATGGGTGCATACTCAGCCAACCATTTCAACATCATGCTACATTACAAGAAAATATGTGATATCAATCTATTACATTTTGTAGATTTCACATGCAGACCGAGTCTGAAGATAATTTCCAAACCTAATTCAAACTCATACCTAAGTCTTAAATTCAACACCTCCTCCATGTCTGGAAAACTTGAATTTTATATCTCACAGACTTCTGAAAGTCATTTTGACCATTCATGACTATTCTTTCTACAACCACTCTCCCAAAGGTTACATTTTCCATGACCTGTGTGATTCTTCCCACCATAGGATTTTAATATTCATCATTTTAATAAAAATAGGAATCTAATTCCCATGAAAAACACTCTATCCACCACTAAACATGGTTTATGGATGTGAGCCAACATAATTATACCATGTTCCATCACGACAATCCATCCTTGGCATATGCTGAAGCCTCATCTAGAACTAATATTCCATCCTTCAACAACCTGTGGTTCACTTACTACAACATAGATTTACATCATCCACTTAATAATAAATAGAAATGGTCTATTCGTAATCACATGCATTATGCAATCCTCATTCCATGCGCACACATTCAATCATCATCAATAACTACATCTTGAACTTTACCCCAGATTGATGATGTTATAAAACTCGATCCTCTTACATAGACATCCATAGAACTAGGATAACCTAGCTTTTCTACTAAAAACTATGGTCTACATCACTCACCACAACATAGTTAATACCTAGGTAACCACACTGAGGGAGTGATCGGTTAACACAACCTTTTTAGATCCCACAACCCTAAACCAAGTAGTTATGTGATAATACCCCTCAAGGTGTTACCTGTGATTTCATCCCTCAAACTCTCAGAGACTAGAAATTTTTTCACAAAATACCACACAACATATCTCCACCAAACCTTAGTTAAATAGGAAATTTATATGATAATGAATACTAAATTGATGTTACATCAATGAAATGGGAACACCCATTTCATATAATTCATAGGACCAATGACACTGTGCATTCTTGGTATTTTTTAGCCTACCAAAAAATCAAACCCAAGGGTCACATTATCCTACATATCCATTTAACATGGATGATGACATCTTCAGTCATACACATTTGTAATTAAACTCACACAACTAACTAAACTAAATAAAATTAGATTGGCATGTCAGTCCCACTAATCTCAAGCATTAAAGATGCTCATAACACCTAGAAGTTTTACTTATCTCATGATCGCCAACCAACTTGGGGAATCATTCCACAACTAGAGTCCTACTCAATCCCAAAATACATAAAAAAACACATTCTATGACCAAAAACTAAAAAGATGCATCCAATGATGCTTAATATCTCCAAGGATTCTAGAAAAACTAGGTAAACCCCTCACATAACACGAGGAATCAACTCTAATTCTAGGTTTATTCCTAAAAGGTCACTAGAATCTCCCACCTAACCTATATTCCAACATAAAAAGATGTCAGTAATGACTCACTAGAAATATCCACATTCCTATAAAATCTATATCCCAATGTAACTCTAAAACTATTCCCATAATAGGATTTTTTATAACAAAATATTTCTAATTTGTTATTTATGCTATTTCATCAGTTCAAATTTATTATAAGTATTAAGGATGGTTTCTAGGCCACAAAACCAAAAAAATCATTATATAAATCGGGTGGTACTAATATAACTACTAATTCATCAATTATCAATTTTTATAAGTAGAGTGGAATCGCTATGGACAATCTATCCTAAGAAATTGAAGTTATAAGATTTTGTGGAATCTAGTTTGGGATGTTACAATGTTGTATCAATGGAGTTTTATCTTCCTAGTATTTACTATTTAGGATATTGTATACATGAGTATGAGGAATGTGTTGGAACCTTTGATGGATATATGACTGCTTTGTTAATAATACTTTCTCTAATTGGAAGTCTTATTTTCTAGAGTTTCAGATTTTTGTTCTATTTTTAAATATTAATGTTCTATATTATTTCTCATTGAGAGAAAAACATGTTTTTGGATGTTCGTGATTTATTCTATATATTCAGCTCTTGGTCATTGGTGGGAGGCTAGGGATGTTTTTTTCTAGTTTTATTTGTTTTTCAGGGAAGTGGTGCAGTAGAAGCAAATTTTTTTTTACTCTGGGCAGCTTTTGGCGGCGGTTTTAACCGCCGCGGAATGTATACTTTTGGTAGTTTAAACCGCTGCTAAACGTAAAATAAAATTTACGTTTAGTGGTGGTTAGAACTACCACTAAATAAGAGCATCGTGGCAACCTCATTCCGTGGTGGTTCCCATGACTTTAGCGGCGGTTTTACGGCCGCTGGAATTTGATTTTATTCACGGCGGTTATAACTGCTGCGAATAAAGTGATAACCGGGGCTCATAAAACCACTGCTAAATTTAGGGAAACCACCGTGAAATGAGGCAGCAACGATGCTTTCCTGAAACCGCCACTAAATGTAAATAAACACCTCTAATAGATTTCTGAATCCCTATTAGATGGCAGTTTCTATAAACAGCCACCAAACAATGTATCAGCGGTTTAAACGGCTGCTAAACACAAAAAAAAACTACCCCTAAATGGCGATTCTGTTTTTGTGGCGCTTTGTCCATCTATAACACACCGTGTTGTGTGATCCGTGTAACTGGCTGTGTGACAAACAACACAGGTTAGTGATGTTTATCTAGTACATGTCCAGTCAGGCACTAACATGCCATGTAGTCTTGTTGTGGGAGAACCGTGTAGCCTAGTCATGTTGGAGAACTCGAGAAGGGGAAGACAATTCAAGTATGCACCTTGTTGTGGACATACACATTGTGTATCCATGTTTTGTTAAACTTAAATATTTTCTTTCTCTTGTTCCCTTCTTACACTTCTAGTTTCAAGTCCTTAATATCTTGATCTAAGGTGTGTGATTGAGCTTACATATTCATGCCACCAGGACGTCCTCCAGTTGTTTGCTAGTTGTTGGGCAGTGATCAGACACCGGTCATGGCTGATCAAGGGCTTCCAGCTGATCCTCTAGTTGTTCCTATCTTGGCACCAACCGTTATACCGAACATAGGTGATGATTCACAGTTCAGGTACGACTTTATAAGATTCATGCAGAACTTTTGAAGAGTACCACTGTCTGCCTCATCTATGATAGAATGGAAGTGGGTTTTTCAACAGAAAAATCCTCTCACCTTCTCTAGGGAAGAAGGAACTCTGGCTGCAGAGTCATGGATAGAATCCATGCTGACGATATTTGAGCATCTGGAGATGACTTCATAAAGGTGGGTCAATATCCCTACCTACATGTTGCGGGATTCCACCAAGATATGGTGGGATGTAGTCTCACAGGCGGGGAATCATCAGGTTGTGGCTTGGGAGGAGTTCCAGCGTATCTTTTATGAATACTTCTACCTGGAGACCTTGAGGGCCAATCGAGCTTGAGAGTTTATGATCCATGAGAATTTTACTCATTCTGTTATCGAGTATTCCTCTCTTTTCACCGAGATGCAGCACTTTACACCCTTTATATAGGGATATGGGTTGTCCCAAGCACAGAAGTTTGAGGATGGTCTCAGACAGGACATCCACTCACAGGTGGACACCTTCAGGTTGTCCTCTATCACTTCAATAGTCAAATAGGAGCTGATCTAGAAGCGGAATCTGATTGATTCTAGAGTTGAGAGACAAGGCCGCTCGACATCTAGAGTTAGTATTCCTCCACCTGACAGTAGGAAGCACCATAGGGAGTCTATGCATGGATATCTAAGGAGGAGAGACTCTTCTCCTGGATGCCAGGTGGTCTGGTACCAATGCAGGAAGAGTGGGCATACAAGGCCACATTGCTTGAGAGACCCAGTTGAGTGCCGATCTTGCGGCAATATGGGTCATTGTCAGCGCTTCTAACTGATATTTTCACTAGCATTTGGTGACATGGGTTCTTTTGTAACACCTCGTTCATGAGCAGCACCGCAAGTTTCTCATCAGTCTAGGAACTGGAGTTCTTTAGTCCATTTAGGCCGAGGTGGGGGTCCTGGCCGTGGTATCCAGTCGCCCGGTTTCTAGAAACATTATGTCGGATCAGCTCAGAGTGGTTAGGAAGGGTCGTAGGGTCGTGGTGCATGTCAGAATTTTGTAGTGGAGTAGGCCCAACATGAGCAGGATCTCAGACCCTCTACAGTTCCAGGTACGATCATAGTTGCCTCAGTTTTAGCTTCTCCTTTTTCGATATGGGGGATTCCCATTACTTTATATCTGTTGTTTTGGGGAGATCCTTAAACTATGTATCTTTTCTTCTGCAAATATATTGATTTTAGACACTCTGTTGGGGACTAGAACGGTTAGTGTAGGTCAGTGCAAGGAGTGCCCTTATGAGATTGGTGGGTGTTACTTTTTATGGTACCTCTATTTCATTGAGATTACATGCTATGATGTCATCTCAGAATGGACTGGTTAGTTCCCTTTCAGGTTTTCGTCGACTGTTATCATCTTATGGTGAGTTTCACATCGCCAAAAGATGGATCATTTCTTCATAAGGGTGAATGGGTGGTCTAGGCGAGCAGAGCGGGACCCAAGAATCATGGGTTGGGAGGAGTTATATCCCAGATGAACAATCTATATTTGGATGACCAAAGGAATTCAAAGGTAGACTTTTCTCTAGTGTTTGATCATTTCAGAGATGTATTTCCAGAGGACCTTTTAGGTTTTCCACCGGAGTGAGAGGTAGAATTTTCTATTGAGCTTTTTTCAGGAGCGGCATCGGTGTCTATTCCTCTATATAGGATGGATGTACCAGAGTTTCAGGAGCTCAAGAAGTAGTTGGAGGAGTTACAAGCTAAGGGTTTCATCTGAACCAGTACTTCTCCTTGGGGTTCACCAGTCTTGTTTGTGAAGAAGGCAGATGAAACCCTCAGGATTTGTGTTAATTATCAGGAGCTGAACCAGTTAACGGTTAAGAACCGATATCTCTTGCAGAGGATTGATGATCTATTTGATTAGATTCTAGGATCCTGGGTGTTATCGAAGATTGAATTGAGGCCTGATTACCATCAGTTACATGTTAGACCATCTTATATACATCTCATAGCCTTCTAGAGCAGGTATGGTCTATACGAGTATATGGTTATGCCGTTTGGTCTCATGAACGCGCCTGTAGTATTCATGGCACTGATGAACCGAGTGTTCCATGCATACTTGGATTCTTTCTTGGTATTCTTCATAGATGATATCTTGGTGTACTCTCACAATCGACACAACCATGCTACACATCTTGATATCGTTTTGAGTACACCTAGAGAGCATCATTTATACGATAATCTCTCAAAATTCACCTTTTGGATGGACTCGATTCACTTCTTGTGTCATATTATCTCAGAGATAGGAGTATCAGTAGTCCCAGAGAATATGATATCAGTAGTTTCTTGGGATCATCCGATGAACGTATTTGAGGTACAGAGTTTTCTAGGGATGGATGGATACTATAGACGATTCATACAGGACTTTTCACGCTTAGCTGCACCACTGACGGGTATGACTAAGAAGGGTGTGAAGTTCATGTGGTTTGTTTCTTATGAGTCATCCTTTCAAGAGCTTAAAGGGATATTGACTTCAACACTGATTCTAGTATTGCTAGAGCTGAGCAAGATATATACTGTTTATTTTGATGCATCCGGTATCGGGATGGGAGATGTGTTTATGCAAGAAGAGGGATTTGTTGCATACGGGTCTTGGCAGTTGAGGTCACATGAGAGGAATTACCCAATGCATGATCTCGAATTGGCTGTAGTTGTTCACGCCTTACGTTTTTGGAGACATTATCTGTTGGGAGAGAATTTTTTGGTTTTCACCGAACAAAGAGGTCTCAAGTATATCTTCACTCAGAATGAATTTAATTTTAGGTAGTGAAGGTGGGTATAATACCATTATTATTTTGAATTTGAGCATTCTTACCCTCATGATAAATGCAACACTGTAGCTGATGCATTGAGTAGGAGGACTCAGATATAGGCAGTTTAGAAGGCCAACAGTGAGTGGAAGCTTATGGATCTGTTCTCTGAGATTCATTTGGAGGTGCATGACAGATAGGGGAAGAAATTTATTTCTTATATGTATGTTACCTCTACTTTTCATGATCGAGTGCGAATGAGGCAGCTATCAGATTCTGAAGGCGTAGTCCAATGTGGATGTGTGGCAGGAGGGGACCCTATTCCTAGATGGACCATAGGTGAGGATGAGATCTTTCCTTTCTAGGGGCACATATGGGTTCTGACAGAAATACGCGAGGAGCTGATGAGGGACATTCATTCATTAGTTTGGGCAGTTCATCCTGGTGTCACCAAGATGTATCGTGATCTACACTGTCTGTACTAGTGGCCAGGTATGAAGAGAGATGTTGTTGGTTTTGTCATGAAGTGTTCCACATGTTAGAAGGTGAAAGTGAAGCATCAGTG
Source organism: Viscum album (assembly GCA_963277665.1). NCBI lineage: Eukaryota > Viridiplantae > Streptophyta > Magnoliopsida > Santalales > Viscaceae > Viscum > Viscum album. The sequence goes on along the minus strand of OY728128.1, from coordinate 713,988,005 downwards.
ACCAGCATGGATTTTTCAGTAGTTACCCATTTTTGAGTGGATATAGAATGATGTCGCGATAGATTTCGTGACAGGTTTACCGAGGTCATCTCAAGGGAATGATACAGTCAGGATTGTCATTGAAAAACTCATGAAGGTCGCTCACTTTTTTCCAATCAAGGAGACCTTCAGTGTTGATGAGTGGGGATGGTTGTACATCTGGGAGATCATGATCTTAATGGACTTCCAAAATCCTTTGTTTCTAACAGGGATTCTCATTTTACTTCTCAGGTCTGGAGGGGGATATAGAAAGCGTTGGGTACACAGGTACTTTTGAGTACTGCTTACCACCCCCAAAAAATGGCCATTCCAAGTGGACCACTCAGGTGCATGAGGACAAGCTCTGAGCATGCATCCTGGATTTTAGAGGTACATTGGAGAAGCACATACCTCTTGTGACGTTTTTCTATAATAATAGTTTTCAAGAAACTATTCAGATGTCACCTCATGAGGCTTTGTACAGTAGGTCGTTCCGATCACCCTTATATTGGTTGGGGGAAGGAGAGGATGCTATGTTAAGACCTTGTCTTCTCTAGGAGAAAATAGAGTAGATAGAGTTGATTCAGAAAAGGATGGCAACTACACAGTCTCGACAGAAGTCTTATGTGGATCAGCGGAGATGACCTATGGAGTTTGAGGTTGGAGATCAGGTTTTCCTATATGTCACACCGATTTTGGGACACAAAAGGATTATGATCTAGGGTATTCTTTCACCGAGGTATGTTAGGCCATTTTAGGTGTTGGAGAGGGTTGGTCCGGCTGCTTATCGATGGTAGTTACCTAAGTGATATTGGGCTATGCAAGATGTTTTCCACATTTCTTAGCTTCAACGTTACTTCACAGACCTGTCTCATGTATTCCAACCTGTGGAGGTTGAGTGGGAAGTGGTTGTTTCTTCGAGGAGCATATTATCCAAATTGTTGATCGAAGTACAAAAGTTCCCCGTGGCTAGTCTATTCCTGTGGTATGGGTGCTATGGCAGCACATGCGAGTACATTATGAGACCTGGGAGAGGGAGGCTGATGTACAATCACAGTGGCCAGAGATGTTCAGGGTTTCCTCTTCTACACCACCTTTCTAGGGAAATTCGGGGATGAATTTATTTAAGGGGGAAAGTTTGTAAGAACCTAGATCTTATTTTTTAGGTATGTCTTTCTTTTCTAGTGTTTTTGTGGAAAAATAAATTTTTTGGAAATTTCCCTAAGTACGTGTCTTGTACTCGGTTACCATGGGTAGCTGTATGTCGACTGTGTAGTGGTATTTCACATGGCCATGTAGTGGTCGTGCACACGACCATGTGGGGGTGACCTGGAGGCTGCCTAAGGCGGAGTACGGAAACATAAAGTACACATCGTGTAATTTCTTTTATTTTCATTAAATGCACTAGGGTCATGTCTAATTGGCAGAATGATATTCTTCTCGACCTAGTTTGTCCAGGAGAAACCATACGACCTCGATTTTTCTCTGAAACCTTGAGAGAGCATCTGATCTCTGATTCGAATGTCATTGATTAGATTGGGATCTCCTTGGTAAGCTCTTCCTTCTTCTAGAGCATTGTTTCCTGATTCCTCTTCTTTCTCATGTTATCTTAAGTTGAATGTTTTATACATTTTTGTATATCTATGGTGTTCTTGGGAAATTCAAGGGTTGATGTTCACATATATAGATCTCCCAACATAGATGTAGCTGTTTTGTGCCTTTTTTTTGAATGTATTTGAGTTATATGTGAAAATTTTCCAATGACCATGAACGGGGTATTGTGTGTTTACTTTCCTAGCCCTTTTGTTTGCCTTCTATTCTTGTATTCTTGAGTAGAGGATAATTGAATGATAATAGGGTTAATTTGTATTCTTTGGATGTTTTTTCCCGTGCATAATTGATGGTTTTGACCATTGGGTCTAGTTGCTTATTAGGATATTGTTTACTAACAATGCTTAGTATAGTAGTATGGGGTGTTTTTATCCTTACATGATGTTTTTCTTTAGACTTATAGCCAAGTATTTCTTGAGGTTTACTTTGGACAATAACCGTTGTTATGCTTTCTAGACTTACACAAGGCCGTGAGAACCTAGTGTATATACCATTGGGAGAATGGACGTAAGGGATTATCTAGAGTGTCTTTTCTACTTACGATGTGAGACCACAGAGGGAATTGACGTAAGTGCTTCCTTATAGTGTATGTAGTTCCTCAACGTAGGCCATAGGGGGAATGTGATGTAAGTTCTTCCCTAGAGCCCCTTTAGGTACTGATATGAGACTATATGAGGAATTGACGGTTAGTTCTTCCTCATAGAGTTTATGCTTAAGCGGAACCAGAGGGGCTAGACTAAGTGTATTTCTTATAGGGTTGCTTGTGATTCTAGGTAGGACCATAGGGGATAGGATGTGAGTAATTCCCAGAGGGTTACATTTTGTGTTTATCTTTTTTCTTGTGTCACTAGGTAGGTCCAGAGGGGATCGGCTGTGTGTACTTTCTAGAGGGTTACCTGTTTTTAATTACCTTCTTTGATTAATTTGTTTCTTGATATATGAAACTGAATGCATTAAAACTGTGGATTGTTTACTGTTGTGTAATTATTGGTTTACTACTTTCTTTTACTTATTACTTTCAATATATTCGTTGAATGTTAGGAACATATCTTTTGTTGGATTCCTACTAGGATTTAGTATCATACCCTGTCTGGGCCATGATTTTGGGCTCAAATAGATTATATTGCAGCAGGTATAGATAAGGGAATGCACCCTTCTACTTCAGGTACTTGATTGTTGTGGAGTTGGAGAGAATGGGACCAAGCTAAGGCTTGCGATGCTGAGGAGCTGTTATCTGTTATTTTTACTTTGGTTTAGTACTATTTTTATTCACTATTGTGATTTGTTTGGCTGCTTTCCTAGATATATGTATCATGGATTACATATATATGTGTCTGTGCTCGAGTTTATTATATTTTAGTCTTTGGTTGTTTACTTTTGTATGGATTATTACTGCTTCTGCTATTGTTATTATTCTCTTCTATTGTGTTACTCTTCCAATGATGGAATAGTTTCTTTATTATCACTCCCAAGGCCCTCGCTGCTAGTTGGAAATGTCTAGCATTCGAGGAAATGCGTTTGAGGCCATGTGACCAACTAGGTACAGGGCGCCCCTTGGCGGCTTCCATAACCAGGACGTTGCATTAAGTGTCCCTTAATCTTATTTATTTTTTATAAAATATTGTATTAATGATACTATATTTATATACGATTAAAAATTATATTAGATTAATAATTTTATATGAGATTAGTTTATTTGATTAGATAAAAATTGTGCCATGTTTATAAAACAATTCATTGAATTTTTTTACCATTATCATTGTTTGAAACATTAATCATAGAATTCATATTTTTATTTTTAAAAATTAAATAATAGTTATTAAATAATTTGAACATAATGATCTAATATTTGAAATTCATTTTTTAGATTTAATTCCTATGAATGTTGAAGTTTTTTTAATACAAGTGAATAGAAATAATTTTTAACATAAAATATTAATTAATGAAAATAATTAACCATTAGTTTCATAAATATAAAATATAATCCTTAAATGTGTTTTTACATTATAAATTAATATATTAAATGTAATATTTTTTCAAAAAAATATAGTTTAATAGGGCTTATATTATGAAAATTAGTATTTTTTATTATTCACCAAATAATAAATTATTTTAGAAAAATATTAAAAGTTCACCTTATGATGATTTTGATATATATAAATCAAAAATAAATTTAATTATTTAAAATTTAAACTCTAAAATTTTAAAATATCACTTTTAAATTAAAAATTAATATATATATATATATATAAACCATTATTATTAAAAATTACTTCTAAAAACTCAAAGAAATCTTAATATTATTTTTGTTATTATTTTAACTGATTACAATAATTTTTATTTACTATATGATTTCTTAATCTTAAATTTTCCTGATAATATATATGTGAATACTCATTTAAGTTTGGAGTTATGTTTGGAGTAATTAATTGAATATAGTATTAATGTATAGATTTTTTTTAAAATTATCAAGGCATTACATGCATTTCAAGGTAAAATAAAAACTAATATCACACACGTTAATTAAATAAAATCATGTTTAAAATAAAACATAACTAAGAATAAAATATAAGAATTTGTTAATTCTAATCGAGACCAAATAATTAATTACAATATAATAATATTCGATTGATATAAAGATTTTAGATTTTATGATGTAAATATATCATATTATATATATATAAATACATATGGAATATGAAAATATTGATTACACGATAATCTATTAACAAAGATATTATGAATATGAAACTAAAAAACATAATTCAAGAATGAATTAAAAAATCCAAAAAATAAAACTAGCTAAAAAATATTTACACTAAAAAATGAACTAAAAATGAACTAAATATAATATAATGAATATATTTACAATAAATTAAAAACATATAAAAATATTGGATCCTCAAAGTTGAACTACATGTGGTTGGTGAAGAGGGAACAAGAGCGGGGATGTTAGACTTATAGTACCGATAAATTTATCAAAAAGTAAATTTTAAAAGATGATCCCATAACATGATTAAACTGCTCTTTTGTAGAAATAAAAAATACATGATTCACCAATATGAAATTTCAATATAAGTATCATTGATGTCATTAATAAAGTATAGAAAATTACCCGGAGACTCATTTGTTTTAATAGGACACCAATTTTTAAACTATAACTAATAAGACAAAAAAAGTATGTTGTTTTATTAAATTGAATAAAATGTAAAAACATAAAGAATACAAAGATATATGAGGATTAATTATTTAAAGGATCTCAATCAAACATTTAATAATGAATCTATTTTGCTGGTTCTTTCTTCTGAATTGTAATAGTAAAAAGTATGTTATCTTAGAGTTTTTTTGTTCTCATTATTTCCACCTAGTTTTTTAAATTATTTATATTTATAGATAAATTTCAATAATTAATTAATTAATTACTAATATATTTTGAATGAATTCTTTCATGAAATTTTATTTGTTAATACATAGTTATAATTTTAAAAAACCACACCTTTAAATAAACAATCTCTTCAAAGTTAACTAATCCATCATAATGTTATTCATATTAATTTAATAGAATGAAGATGATGTCTATAAAAATAATCCTTAAATGAAATTTAATAATACTATAAATATAATGATAAAACATCCATTTAATTTTTAAATAAGTGAATTTTAAATAAGTTTCATTCTAGATAATCATATCATGGGAATCTTCACTATAGTGTGATTCTTTTTTAATATCGAAAAGTTATTCATGATAATGGTGTGGTAATTATATTTATAGAGAAATAATTAAAAATTTATTTTATGAAGCATGTAATCAACTTCCTTTTGTTACATGTCCAACAGAATCACTGAAATCATCTATGTCTCACTACAACATATGTTATCATGGTGTGGCATGAAATATCTCCCCATTTTGTAATAATAATGAATTCTTCCACAGGGTGGGAGTCGAAATTTAATCTTAGTAATTTGATAATACATAAATATAGGATACATAAAAATTAGTGAGACTACTTAAATCATTTATCCTCTTTCCTAAATTCCATGACATTTTTTGATACGTAATGATAATCTACCCTACTTCCTTGTCATTTTTCATATATGTTTCAATTTGGTAGTTCCAGTTCACACATCTTGATCAGTGATATATCATCTAAAATGTTTTAATAATGATATTAATATCATATATATTCATTATATATATATATATATATATAAATATTTATGATCATCAATGAATAGAGGACATGAAAAATGTATCACATCGCTACGTTGAGGTGGTAGTCCACACGTACACAAGAGCGACATTTTTATTTTTTAATGGGTGGAAGGGTAAGGAGGTAAATAATATCATAAATTTATAAAATAATTATAATTTCATATATATCATATATATTCATTAGTTCAATCTTTATATCCATCCAAATAAAGTGGTGATGAAAAATGAATGACACCACTATGTGGCGACTATAAGCCATACCAGCACAAGAGTGATGTTTTTATTTTTCATAAGATGTAAATAGGTGGAAATGGTTGTAACATAATCATAATAATATATAAGTATATTTATGATACTATATTAATTAATTTATTATAATTAAAATATATTTATAGAAATTATAATAATTAATAACGATTAAAGAGTCAGTACGGTTGATTGCCTCTTCATTGAGAGTCCTTTTTCTTACATCTTATGACATGAATGGATGGTGTTTTGAGAAGATCAAGGGATATGAGATGAAGTTAATGAATCTATTAAGGTATTACAATAGCTAATGTCTAATTTATAAGGATCAAAATTTGTGAATAACTTAGGTGAGGTGGTTCCTTTTAATAAGTGACAAGGAAACACATGGGATTTCATAAAATATTTAAATATAATTAATGTATTTAACAAGTATAATACTTCTAAATTACAATATATTAAAATAATGATAATATAATTTCCAAATATCCTAAAAAATAATAATTATATTAGTTTATGTGGCATTTTTACCAATATATACTTGTTTAAACCTCGATAAACCTATTTTAGCAATAACCGTGGTAAAAATGTTTTAATATTCTACTATTCATTATGACCAAAATATTAAGGTGAAATTATTATATAATATAAATTATTCTGATTCCAAATATGTTATACATTTTAAAATAAACAATTTTTTTATTTTTTATAAATTAATTTAAATTAATGTGTACTAAAAAATGAAAAATGTTTTTAGAAAAATGTTTGTTTTGTGTATAAAAATGATTTAGTAAAAAATAAATTATAATTTTATTTCAAATGTAATTAACGTAACCAACATAAATTAAATGAGACTTATTTTTTATTTCAAAAAAAACTAAAAAAGAATGTAACCTTGTATAAAATTTATTTAGTTAAAAAATGGTTTTTACTTGAACAAATTAATTATTTATATTTATATAGTGTTAATAATATATTTCTTACATGATAATTATTTTATATAGGAATTATATTAATCATTTATTATTTATTTGGTTAAAAAAATGTTTCATGATCTTCCATAATATTATTATATCCATAAAATTTCATAAAAGTTACAATTTTACTAAATTAGTATTTTTCACTCTTTACCTAAAAATAAACTATATTTGAAAAACAATAAAAGTTCATCCTATGATTATTTTGAAAAATAGAATTCAAAGGTGAAATTATTTTTTTTGAATTAAATTTATTAATTTATTTAATTTATTCTTTAATCACATTCGTAAATAAAGATATATGAAGAATACTATTATTTATTTATAAATTAAATCATACTAACTATAATTAAATATATAATGTTAATTTTTTCCCTTCTAAAAAAATTCATTTTATAAATTTACAAAATATAATCTCATGAAAATAATTGTGTAGCTATTCATTATAACTTATTCATGTTCCCTTGTGGCCTCTAATATATTTTGTTTTCTCTAACATACCATTACCAACATAGTTTCTTGATTCTTCAAAACTTCTTACAAATTGTCTAGAATCTAGAAAGTCACTTTATAGTAAGACAAATATGGTTACAATTATATTTCATCATTGGTAATAACATGTATTGGGTTTGGCATGTATTTCCCTAATAAAGAGACATGTAATGCATCACTTACCTTAGAGAGGTTGGTTGGATTATAAAAATGGAAAGAAACAACCACAATTATTTCCAAAATTTCACAAGGCCTAATGTACATTAGAATTAATTTCAATTTTGTGAAACCTTATAACACATTTCAATGAATAAATCATCAATAAAACATTATCTTAGACTTTAAATTCTAAATCCTTCATTTGTTTATTAAAATAAATTTTTTTACTTTGAGACACCTTAATAAGATTCTGAATAGTATTCAATTTCATTGATGGCTCTTCTATGATATATAAGACTAAAGTATTCCATTAACATAATACTTCCCAAAATTTGGATTTTGAAACCAATTTACATGAAATTAATTATATGGTTTTTTTAAGTATTTAATGAAAGATACTATTATAATAAAATTCCACCGAAGTTAAATAATGATCCCAAATACCTTTAAATTAAATCAAGAATAACCTAAAAATATCTTCTAATATATGAATATTCCTTTTAGACTGCCCATTATTTTGATTAATATTGTTAGTTATTAAAAATATCATGATTTGAAGATTGTTCAAAACACTCTTCCAAAATTTTAGCGTAAACTGAAGATCACAATCAATAATAATAAAAATAAGTGTTCCATTATGTGTCATGAATTCACTAATATATATCAATGCGAGGTGATCAATAGGTAGATCTTAATTGTAGATAGTAAATGAATTTAATTGGTAATGTTATCAATAATAACACATATAAAATAATTCTAAATAACATACCTTGTTAATCTATTAATAAATTCAATAGTAATATAATCTCATTTCCACATAGGATTCCAGAGAGGTTTTGTGACTCCTTTTGGTTATTTTCCCTCATCCTTCACTGTTTGGTAAAAAAATCATCTTGATACATAGTCTAAAATACCATAGTTCATATTCTCCCAAAAAAAGTATCCATAAAACTATAATACATTCTTTTCTACACAAGTTTATAGGGAATTTTAAGCATTGAGATTAATCTAATAACCACTCAGGAACAAATAGATCACATTTCCTATTTCAAAATTTCAAAATAATGTATTCATATATTTTTTCTACCAACTTCCGTTCAATCATAGATTCTATTTTATTTTGAATATTCCCATCGTCAAGCTGAGAAAATTTTATTTTCACTAATAATGATGGTTTGGAAATCATTTGGAATATATGTGATGTTTCCACTTCCTTAACAATTCCCAGACCAAATGTTACTAAATCCTTGAATATATAGTCATTGTTAATCATCATTTTAGTTATAAATCCATCGTATTTCCTACTCAATGCATCACCAACCTTATTTTCAATTCTAGGGTTATAGTTTATTGGGAAATAAAAATATGTGAGTAGTTATAACAATTCACATTACATCATGTTGAGATATTTCTATGAGAAGATGAATTTCAAAATATTTTGATCCTTATATATTTCACATAATTCTCAATTAAGGTAGGGCCTTCATATGTTCAATGAAATTATTATAGTTTCTAACCCAATATAATTGTTAGATAAATAAATTCATGAATATTTAACTTCCTTGTATCATAGGTAACAACCCTATCATTCTAGATAATAAAACAACCATGTACTTTATTTGATGCATCACTGTATTTCACAAATCTATCCCATAGAAATGGTAAATTCTATATCTGTACATGGAACAATATCCTCTATAACTCTTCGAAACATTACTTACATTTTTATAACCATATGAACTTAACTCATTTACATAACATCTTGGTTAATATGTTAGATAATGAACCAAAATTTTGAACAAATCATCGATAATAACCCATTAATCAAAGGAAGATACATAACTTAGTTACTTCCACTAACATTTTCTGTTTTATAATGACCTTTTTCTATGAAGGATCAACTAATATTCCATCTTTAGAGATAATATAACCAAGAAAATAAACATCTTAAATACAAAATTGACAATTGATAAATTTTTTCATATAACTTATTTTATCTAAGAGTCTTTTGAATGGTATTAAAATGACTCTTATACTCATCATAGATTTTATAGTATATCAATATATCATCAATAAATACAAAAATGAAATTCTCAAGATAATACCTGAATACTCTTTTAAGTATATCTATAAATAGAGTGTGTATTAGTCAATACAAATGGAATTAATTTAAATTCATAATGTTTATGACTTATATGAAGTGTTTTGTTTATAACATCCTTGTTCCTTACCGATGGTTAATGATACCAGGAATGAATATTAAATTTTTAAAAATATAAAGCTACATGAAGTTGATTAAACAACTCATCAATATGGGGAAGGGGATACTTTTCCTTTATAATAATTCCATTTATTTCCGTGTAATCAATGTACAATATCATAGACCCATATTTCTTCTTTCACAAATGGAATAGGGGATCCCCATGGTGAAACACTAGGGAATATATAAATACCTTATCAAAAAAATCATGTAGTTATTTATTCAATTCTACTACTACACTATATGTATCCAATAGGGAGTCTTAGATTTTGGTTTCTTATTAGGGATAAGATAAATAGAAAACTAAACATAATTACTTGGTGGGAATATATGATTTTTTAGGATACATGTCAATACATTCCAACAGAATAGGTACATCATAAATTTAAAGGATTCATTTCTCATTCATATGTCTTTTCTATTATTATTCTCAAAAATATAGTTATGGATAACTACTAGAGGTGGATTTAGTCATTATTAAGATGATTTATTATCCCTTACGAAGAAAATGGATTACATATCTCCATTGAAAATTTTAATCACTTTCCATTGGAAATTTATTTCTCTTTTATAATTTGAAAGAAAATCCATACTAATGATTGTATAAAATATAATTATAGGTATAATAATTTTTTTTTCAATAGGTTATTTTTATGTGTCTTAATGGTATCCAAGTTATACTAATATTTCTTTTGGGAGCCTTAATTGACAATTTCCTTCTTAAGCTTCTTGGGAAATAACTAATTTTCATAGAAAACATGGAAGATGTAAAATAGAATGAAGATCCAGAATAAAATAGAGAATTATTTAAATTTTAATATATGGTCAATGTACCTACTAATAAACCTTTAGGAACTCAAAAATAATATATAGTGTTCAAATAAGTTTTACTTTTAACCCAAGGTATTTCGTAGAGAAATTCTATTGATTCCTGGGGAATTCATTCGAATAGTTCCTCATCTCCTTATAGAAGAATCATTAAACAGTGAACCTAATAGCCTACAAAAAATTATCTTAACTTACCACTGGGAATGGCTTCTAGTTATAGACATGAAATCAATATAAATAACACACTAGATAGAATTCCCTATGAAAATCATGGAAATATTTTTCTTTAGAAGGCCTGAAAGGAGACTTCTATGGTTAACTCCTACCTAGTTGAAACCTCAATGGTCCTGCCACTTGAGAACTACCATTGAAAAATTTTCTACTCAAGGAACCTCAATTGATCCCCTCTCATGGGTAACCTCCTCATGACTTAATTCCCATGATCACATCCACCTTCTTCTAAACCTCCAAAAACATGGACAAGGTAAAGAGAGTAATTTCATACTAGATTGACGGACAAATCACATCCTCAAGACATCTCATAGGAGACTCCTTGTATAGAAAAAGATATGGGTAAAATTTAATAAGGTCCTTGAACATAACCCCCAACTCCCAAATTAATATCCTCACTATTTGGAGAGAAAGAAACTCTTACCTCATTATTAAAATCATGTTTGACGAAAGAAAATCTACCCGGAATAATTTATAAAATTCAACCGACGAAACATCCCCTTCCACTCTCTTATATAAATCATGCACCACTGACACAAACCTCTCTATATATGGCTAACTACTATAGAGACAGAGTACTCCATTAGGACCTGTATCAAACTAGAGGAGATTGCAAGATCCTTTAACTAGCTCATTATCTCCACATTTGAAACACTGCCCTTGTACTTCCCCAAATCCAACCATTGAATGGTGTAAAAATTCATCTGCCACTGATCATTCTCCTCAACCAGATCAACCCTACACTAAAAAATTAGATCATCTTATTTAAAATATAATTTCTAAACCCCACACAAAATACATCTACGATCCATGGCTAAAATAAGAAGAATATTTTCCATAGCCTATGTGGTATATTTTTTTTATTAAGTTTCATTTAATTAATTTTATCTCCTATCAACATTCCCATAACCCAGACCCCTGAATTGAAACAAGAACACAAGTCATAATGATGCATGTACCACTCATATATACCTAGCCTAAAAATATTTCCACTTCACTTGGTCATTCAATGAGAATAGATTATTTGAACTGGATCATGGGGGGCCTAAAACCACGTGTCCTAGCTAGTCTCCTTGGTTTATGTCACACACCAGGGTCAACTAGAACTATTTGAAAAAAAACCCATACAATCATCATTCTTCCAAAATCCAAACACCATAATATCTCTCTATCATTAGCCTCAAATATAACTCTTTCATGACCCCTCCCACAAATGATACCAAAATTAAGTGCGAAAGATAATAACCCTCCAAGTCTCACCTTCAATGGGCCCCAGGATGGTGACTAGCACTGAGCGTATAAAAATATAATGACATAAGAGGAATTCCATATATAATGATATAGGGTTGGGAGATAGGGTTAATAAAATGGAAGAATCTCCATGAAATAATATAAAATTAAAGACAAAAACCATTCAACAATGAATGCATAAATAAAACTAATACAGATAAAAGTCTCCAAAAGTAATACCTGATAGGAAAATAAATATGTGACACAAAAATTTTCTAAAGGTCTAGGCTAATAATGTCAAACATGATCTATGTAATCCTCATGGATGCCTGAAAATATTTTTATATATATACTGTGGGAATAGAAGTATACATAGTTGGAAAACCCAATTTTTTTTGTTCACATGTGAAAGAACAATACTAATGAACATGCTGGAAAACAAAAGAACCAAAAACATCAAAACATGTCAACTATATAAACCAAACCTCACCAAGGCACACTCACCAAACAATCTAATCCAGGTATAATAACATAATAAGAAGCATATCGAGAAATGTTACCCTGTATCAGTTTCCCACTGATATTCCCATATCACACCCTAATTTCATACATTAAGGCACTTCCATAACTTCTATATAATATATACCTCTTCTCCATTTCTTGATAAAAACACACCATGTCTAAAGACACGTGGGCCACCACCCTAAAACACGGTCACATCTCATCTCTCAAAAAAGAACCTTGAGCATCACATCACAACAATAACCAAAGTAGTAGGGTATCATGAACCTAAATGGCATCATTCTCATTCCCTCCTCCTACCATACCCAACCCCCACCATAAGCTGCCCAAAAAAATTACTATATCACATCTCTCCTAATGAAAACCTGGCCACATCCCCACAACATTTTCATATCTCATCTCTCCTAATGACACATAGACAATCATCTAGTGCACTATCAGACCTCCGTCCCTCCTAACCTGTGCATATCTACTCACATAGAAGAGAGTGTGGGAAAGAAAATCCATCTAACCATAAATCCTTGTCACTAGGATGTTGGGACAAACACCCCCATATAACTATATGGGTGTCGGCACATGGTGCTCAACACGGGTGGGGTGTGTATATAAAGCAAAAATCACATACAATATATATATATATGTATATATATATATATCCACACATATGATACCATACTATGTATCCACAACAATCAATCACTAACTCAGAACATCGCCACACTCGCAGTAACCTGTAAATGCATAAATCCAAAAAACAAACACAAGGCACAAGCCACCACCCAATCTTCATTACAATACCAAAAAATTTAATTTAATCTTATCATGAATTCCATTATTTATCTTCAAACAAATGTAATCACACATCCCATATTAATTTGATATTTTAAAAATTACATCCCATTAACCAAAACAAACCAACCATTTCAATTTTCACATATCATTTAATTCCAACACTATTTTAAAAAATATCACAAAACAACCATTCTCATCTCATAAACTAAATAACACAACAACACGTCATAATCCTATATCACAAATACACATCTTCTCCCCAGGAAAATACCTCGCAAACCCATCACATCATCAACCCATAGCATGGCCTCACAAGACCACCACATCATTTCCCCTTAGAACGACCTCACAAACCCATCACATTGTCCCTTCACATCGTGGCCTTATAAACCCATCACATCACCTCCCCACAGCTTGACCTAAAAAACCCATCAACACCACATTCCACAACCACGTATCTCCACCCCACAACACAACTACACACCCCAACACATCATCAATTTTTTTAGATTTAACAAGGGTATTTTTTTATCAATTTTAGTTATTTAATTAGGGTATTATCACACAATAAATAAATAGTAGGGAATCAATTTTAGCCAAATAAATGTGGTTAACAAATTTCATTATAGGGTGATATCAAAATAACTACATAATAAGGGAACTACAACACATATCAAACCATTGTAAAAAATCCCCCAACAACAATAATTTTCATTGGGGATTCAAACTCATAAAATCACATTATCAAAATAATTTAAAAGATGTAATGATCATGTAAATCGTACTGCCTACCCCTTCAAATTAAATTAACTAATTTTTTACCTTCATTAATCTAGTGAAATATTTTATTCCAAACCCAAACAAAATAAAACCCCTACCATATGATACCCTATAAAGTGAAATGATAGAAACAATATGTCAAAGAATAATTTCCAACTCATTACACACTACATGGTGAAGAATAAATGACCACAAAATCAAACAATAAATTGGGAAACCATAGATGAACCTACACCACAACAAAGGATAAAAAAAATGTTTCATTTGCACACCCTAAACTGGAACTGCACTACCGTAGTAGATATTTAAAGAATAATGGGAGGAAAACCACAAGGAAAAGAAGAGAACTCACTATAGATCACCATCGAGAATCCACTATAACCCAAGAATCAAAGTATTAGAAAGATGGATGGAAGATATTACAAAATAAAATAGGTATAGTCAAAAAATTATAGGAAAAAATGATGGACTAATGGGTGGAGAATCTGATGAAAAAACCTATTTAAGGCCTTGTACTCACCCAACGTACAACGTAAACAAAACTCTTAGGATGTAAAATTCAAGAGTTCTCATAACTCGTGCCATAAGATCAAATTCTAGAAAATACAATATTTTCCTACCATAGAATATGATTCTTTAGGATATAATTAACATATGACATAAAATAATAGGGAATGAAATACAAATATTACATTCCCTAGAACTTTCCAAACATATGCCATAAATCAGCTGGCTAGATTAGCTGTAAACCACCACCTTGCACCATAAATCCCTCTATTATGGTGTAAAAGACTATTGGAGATATGATGTATCCCCAACTCCACAAAACCTCATCTATCCTCTTTAAAAAACATCAAACCACGTCATACTTGAAATGTAACATGTTGAGAAGGCATGAGATATTAAACTATTAGTTCAATATGAGCATTTTTTGCTTTGTGATGACAGAGTTTTTAGAGGCGCTCAATAAGGGATAGTAACTAGTGGGGATAATGCTCAATCCTTAGTAGAAATAAGACTCTCCCCTAGTGTACCTCACATAATACTTTTCTAAAATGATCATTTGACCAAAATTTTTCATCTTCACTCTCATAAAGGGATTCCTGGTAACACATAGTAAAATATAAATAAGAAATTTAAAAATAAATTACTTGTAAAAATTTAAAATAAGACTAAAATAACATAAAATATTATCTTGTTTTGGTTAATTTATAACACATCCATATTTTTTCCCCTACTATGGACTTGTGTTTTTAATTACATGACCTTTAAGGTTCAGTGTTTGTTACTATAAATGCAACTTAGATTAAATTAACAATTCATTATTCAACAATATGAAATAAATAAAAAACAACGCATTATAAATTTTTTTTGGACTAATCAATCCCAAAAAAATTCAATTAAAATTAAATTATGTTTGATTAATTTGATTGTTGTATATTCAGATTAGTTTTATTAAATTTTTAATTGTGTCTGGTTTGATATAAACTTTAATTTATTTCTAACCATTTTCATTCATTTTTTAATTAATTTGACTTGGTTTGAGTTAGTTCATTTTATCGAAGAATTACATGGAATAATTTCACAATTTCATATATAGATGAATAATTTATTTTTCAAATCTAATAATTTTGGTTCAATATAGGTCATTTTGGGTAATTGTTTTTCATCGCAATTAATTTCAATTAAATTTGTCTGGTTTCCTTTTGTTTTGTTTTGTATGTGTTAGTTGATTTAACATACCATAAATTCTATTCAATTTAAATCAATATAATTTAGTTTAATCTTAATTCAAGTTGGATTAATATAGTTTTTTAGTCTGATTCAGTTATTTTGAATCTAGCTTCTTCTAGTTTGGTTCTTTTTCGATTATATTCAATTGTTTTTCAAAACATTCACTCATTATAATTCCATTAATTTATCATTCATTTATTTCATGATGATTAAATTCAACTAAAAATCAATTATTTTATTTCTAATGAATATATTTTTAATTATTTAACTTTGATTCAATTTACACAATTATTGTTTTAGGCAGTTTGATTCTATTCTTGAAATTCTAGTTACTGTTGGATTAGGTTGACAAATATTAGTTTTGTTTAGGTCATTCTAATATTTTATTGGGATTAAGAGGGTATTAATATATTAGAAAAATTAATACGGATTATTTTATCTTAATTTAATCTATTAAATATTGTTTTTTTGTTTGTAATTGTCCAATCCATTTTAGAGTACGTTTTATTGGACAAGATTAGTTCAGTTTTTGTTATATAATGTTTATTTGGATTTATTGGGATTGATTCTATTTAGTTTTAGTGGGTATTGTTATATTATACATAGGATGTTTTAGTTAATTATCTATGTTTTAATTTTATTCAATTTAATTAAATTAATTTCTATTTATCTTAGTTCAATAAATATTGTTTTCTTCGATTTTGTGAATTCATCGAAAAAAATAATTAATAATAAAAATTACCTGGTGTCTCTCATGATCCTTCATTGTAATGCTCCCAAATGTGTGAATTCACTTCATAGAACCCTCATTATTTCTATTTATTTTTAAATATATATAAAAAATCAATAATTTGAGCACTGTTGACGATTTTCACACCCTCTAACTCAGTGTCGACTCCATTATTACTACAAATATGTTTATAAGGTTTATATGAACTCAAAAATTCACTAAGTTTTCTAAAATATGTTAACTTCATAGCTTGACTATCAAAAAATAGAAAATAAAATATTTAATGAAAATTTTATTTAATATAAATAAAATAACAATATAGATTTCAATTTAACAATTTTTTACTCATATCTCAATCCATTTATTCTCCTTGATTTGATTACTGATATGCCTCCATAATACTAGTTGAACTAAAATGATATTGATATACATTTCTAATATTTCCAGGAAACTTCTATGTTGTTTAGCATTTTTACCTATAATTTGGTTATCATTATTATAATCTATCATGATTTGTGTTTTAAAATTATAGGATTCACGCATATGGGTGCACCCACATTACCTGTCAGAAGATCCCACTAAATAAAAAAAGAAAAAAAAGAAAAAATAATAGAAATTACTACTAAATTTTTTTATCTGATATAATTTTATGAACTTATAAACATAAACATGATCCAAGATAAACATTTGGTTTTGATAGAATGTTGGTTTATTTTGGATTGGTGGACTATAAAGGTTGTGCCTCTTCCAATTCATGCTCTGGGTCATCAACATACTACAGAGTAGAAGTTGAAGGAGAACGATCATCAGATCATAGATGGATAGGGTAACCATTGGAGGTGGAATACACATGGTAGGATAAATATAAAAGGGATAAGGATACATCATAGGATTTAAAAATTTTATATGAGTAGTAAACATATAACAACATGATATTGAAGTTATAGGTTACAACAACCCAAGAGGCTCAAATAGAAGAGTAAAAAGCATGGTAGATGGGTTGTATGCTTGTGGGTTTGGATGTCAATGGGTAATATGGGTGCTCCATTTAGGAATAGTAGCATCCTCACTATATTTCCATGATGCTAACCACAATTATTAGGTTGAGTAGTCCTCAATTGAGGTTTAATTGAAAGTCTCTAAAATAAATTAGATAAATAATTTGAACATTAAATTTATAGTAAAGTAGAAAAAAAATATTACAATTTTTATACATACTAAGGGTACTAGAGTATGAAGCCTTAGAAAACATAGTCTTCTTTCATTGTCAAAAAAACTTCCATAAAATTTCCCCAATTTATGTAAAATTATTAATTAGAATCAAAATTTAAATTTTTAAAAATATTTTATAAATATTATGCATAAAAATTACAATTAAAAAAGACATCAATAATATCTTAAAATCATACTATATACACCCATTTAAAGACAATTTTAAAAACCATATTAAAATATTTTTAGAATTTTTTTAAAAGTAGTTTGAAAATAGTTTTTAAAGGTTTTTATTTAAGAACATTTTTTATAATCTGTTATTTAAAACCAATATATACATGTTTTTAAAAATAGTTTTAAACATTGTTTTTTAAATTGAAATAAATATAATTAAATTCAATGAAAAAAACCTAATACAAACATAACAATACAAAATAAAGTAAAAATAAATTAATTAGTATAGTATTGACATGTGAAACCCACTTCAATAAAAATTGAATGAAATGAAAACATATATGTTTGCTTTTATATATTACCCACCAATACTTCTGGTTCAACAACAATTCTAAAAATTTGAAAATTTGAGTCATCAAATGAAATATTCCAGACAACCCAAATGGGAGAATAAATGATGTTAATTTTTACCCCACAATCATCAAATATATTTTGTGGGATTACTTCAACAATGACACCATAATTAGATCTCAAATGATCTTTATTATAAAAAATTACTTTTTCAATGATGTAAAAATATATAGTTCATCATTAGATGGGAACTGATTTATGTTTGATTAATCCAAGAAACACATGCTATAGGAGACATCGATAAATATATGGGAATTTTGAGGTTATTTTAGGCTAAAAAGTGCTAAAAAATCTACCTAAGGGTATGAATTCATGAAGGGTGTTTCCTTCTAGAAACATAAAAGTTTCAGAATGCTTGTTAGAGATCTGTTCATGTATTCCTTACATGAGGATGGTAAATTTCATGATATTTATATCTCTACAAACATAATGCATGTAGATACCTCCCTTCATCCACTATTTAAGGGGATATGACCTCTGGACTTCTGCGAGAATATTTGAATTCACAAAAGATCATATTTAACAAGACAAAGAGAATATAGATTCATATATGTAGATATATTTATTCAACACCCCCCCATGAGTACTTTAGACTCTAAGATTGTGTATATATGATGTGTAAGAAGTTTTACACCCTTCACACTAGAGTAAAACCCCTCAAACATCATAGGGTTTAATGAGATAACAATCATTTGTTAAACCATCTCCATGCGAACCAAGACATAATTCCATGGTAGTGCACTTATGATTCGTGAAGGACATACCTTGGTGAAGCTTCTTGACTTTTAGAATCCCCCATCCTCCAAAAAACCCACCTAACAACCCCCTTCATCATGTTTCATTTCAGTTGACATGAAATAATGATATTAGAGTTCCCAATTGCCTTGTACCCATTCAGACGCAGTTCATTCATGTCTCGAATATCAGCAAGACCAGTATCATAAACCCTTCTATTCGGACCCTTTACACTAGGAATTTATTGGTTAGTTGTATCACATTTTTCTCCTAATCAAAGAAACTCAAATTTTGGGACCCCCTCATGTCACCTCACCATGTAATTTTTCAGTCCATGTTTCATCCAAAAGCACATGTGTAGTGGAAACATAATCCTTGATGGTGACTTTATCATTGAAAATCATTCACCACTCAATATAATAAGGTAAAATTTCAAATCCTTCAATACCATATGTAAATGGTCTCCCTATTTTTTATCCCCACTAAGTCCAAGTAGCAAGACTTTAAACTGCATAACACCAATGTCCCAGTTGTATAATATTTAAATGTATGAAAATATCCTCATCACTTAATTTTAAAAAATAGCCCAACCCTATGAAATGAATAGAGGGTTCTGCATGTATTACACTCATGGTATTAAACATCATCTCCTGTAAAACCACTATGTATAATCCTTATACTATCTCTTATTTTCACACATTTTTTGACAAGGGTTTCCTTGCCATTAGAAGTTAAATTTCATTGACTAGTCCTATTACACAAATTCAAAACTGTGCACGCAAACTATGTGGGTTTTGATCCATATATCCTAACATGGTACATTGGATGCCTCCTTTAGTTCCAATATCAACATACATGAGTTACCTCACATAGGTTTATTCTTAATATCCGAAATCCTCCACAAATATATCTTCCTTCCCCGTGGGTAGAGATAACCCTAAAGTGTGATCATTTTCACTATATGAAGACACTGAAACCCTACCATCCAAACTTGAAGTCCTCATAAAATGTTTAACTTGTGACAAAAAAGTCCCCACATGATGTTCAAACTATGACCAACATGTCCCCACAAGAGGTTAAAATTGTTAGCAAACTATCCCCACAAAACATTAAACATGTGACAAGCATGTCCACATAATATGTGAAAAATATGACCAACCTATCCACACAAGATGTTAAACCTATAACTAACTTGTATCTACGAAATATTAAATCTATTACCATCCTGTGATGACAAGATATTAAATCTGGGACAAACATATCCTTATAATATGTTAGACCTATGAACAACCTATCTGTAAAAGTCATTAAAACAGTGAACCCCCACGAGAACCTAAACCTATGACCCCACTAGATAAATCAGATTCCTTACCTTGTGTGATGAACTTGAGATTCAAAAATAAAAGATCCACATATTCCTTCTACCCGTGGCACAAATTACACTTTTCCTTATATGGGATTCCTTGGAATCTAAACCTAAGGTTTCTCATATGTGATATTCCCTCGAATTCGAAAGAGTAAGTATTTACATCTTGTTGACAAAATCAACATTCATAGATGTACAAATGCATCCAATGTCACAATTAGATACTATTGTAGGAATATTCCCTATTGCAACAAATAAATCATAATTAACTAGTGTCTAACCTGATATGGTGATGGAAACTAGCTTCCAAACAAGACTCATATCGTTTAGGGAGACTCAGACTAAGAAACGATCTCTAAAGAGGAATCCTTGGAAGCAGGAATGAACATCCCCTCATCAAGTTCCAATCATGGTGTCAACATCATCAAAAATAAAGGTAAAGGACGATCTCCTTTGAAAATATGGAATCTAGGGATACCACAACCAAACATTTAGGAGGTGCAACTATTCTAGTGATTCATATTAATCTAGGAGAGGCAAGAGGGAAGAAAATTGCATCGACACCCCGATGCACAGACCCAAAATAAAGTTTTAGAAAAAAATGGTGAACTAGACATGTAGACTCTTCTCCTTCATTAGTGGGAAGATTAGTAACTTTGGAAACTACAAGATTTAGTCATCTCTAGATCCATATATTTGGTGTTAATCCTCACTAGAAAAAATGGAGGGTTGAAATAAAAAATTTCTTCTATATTTAGGGGAAAATGAATGATGTTGGTAATCTATGGTCTGATATACCATTGACATGGATCCTTCCTACTCCATAGAGAGAATGGATATTGTTTGGAACATTGTGAATCACATTTATTAAACCTATATTGATGGTTGAATTCATAAACTATATAAGACTCATGTGTCCTGAAATGTTTGATGACCCACTGCAAACTAGCATGAGGGAAAGCGAACTGATGACCCATAAATACCACACAACTACACTCATTCCATAATGGCCACCACTCCCACAACTACTGGGTGGAATCATCCCATATTAACATATAATTCCATCCAATAGAGGTTCATTAACTCTTTGATTCATTAGTAAGAATTGTAATTGGTCATCCCAACAAATGATATAACTATATAGGACTTAAAAGCATCGATTCCCCACCAATGCTACCACCTCCATGGGCCATGTAGGGTTAAAACCCTGGTCATGATGGGAAATCATTTCAGGAGCCTTTACTTGGATAATTTTTTTGGATCTCTCCCTTACCCTATGGATATATGGGTCATTCGGACCACTCCAACACAATTCAGTACCTGATAAACACCCAAGAGGCCTCACGCCTATCCAAGATGAAAACATTGAATTATTCTACAAGTCGATGAGCATGTTGACCATATCATTTCTCCACTATCTTCGGTCTATAATACTCTATGTATAAGATAGTAGTAGGATACAAACCCTTCCTAATAAAAGGTATCTCCCTTAACTCTTGTGTCCTTACCACTAGGGAAGCACCTCACCCATCCTTTATAATAATCATGTTGGTGCCCATTTTCAACTAATTGGGGTCGAGACCCCAATGACCCATCGAGTTTGTTAGGTTGAATCTCCCCATAATGGTTTCCACTTTCTACTACCATGAGTCACCACATAAAGAGTAATTACAAAATGATGGTCCTATGAACAACACTATCATTTAATTTGGAGGTCATCCCGATACCAAATTATTTTGGTTCCATAATGATCCATCACGAGGCAGCAAGGAAAATAATTGTATTGGGGGGTTCAACTTTGGTTCCAACCACTGTACACATGGAAGGTGTTACCATAGCCACCAAGGGGTTTCACTTGAGGATATCCCTCATTTTCTGATCCCTGAAAATGTTAAATTTCATATCACCATAAACTTCTCAGAGGATGAGGTGACAAAAAAATAAATACAAGTACCACCACCCCTATAAAAATATTTGAGTGAATAATCCTATCAAAAAAGGATAAATATATCTAGAATAAGAGGTTTAGAATTTCTCTATATCACTCTAGAAATATATACATGTGGATTATTTCCTTCCCCCTTCCAGGGACACACTATGAAACCATCCCTATCCTAATTTGATTCCCCCTATCAGCCTCCACCATTCATGTTAGGGATAATTAGGGATCCATATTTGTACCCTTAGATGATATTGACCACTCTGTTGGGATATAAAGGGATTATGTCCTTCCCAGTCATCAAGAGGCCACATATCCACTATCCTATATGGATATATTCATGACCTTATCCCCACCTATAGAAAAAACTATGATGTTTGGGGAATATTTTCTCATGTGATGCCCCTCTACAAAAAAATATAGTAGCATAGTATGTATCCTTTCCACTCTCCAGTTTCACAACATACACCATTTAGGGTTAGATGATAATAAGAACTGGGCTCCCCTTTATATAATTTTTAGAAGAAATACTTTTGGGAGATCTTATCCACTGACTAGTTATTAACTATTTTCTGGAAACCTAAAACCCTATGTTTCAGTATAATAGACTTCCTCACCATGTAATATGCATTCTATATTATGTAGAATATATGGGAAATGCCCAAACACCATCAATATATCTAGATGGATTATCCAGTGAGGCTTGAGCATCTCAAGGACCACAATTAGTTGTGTCATAAGGATGAAATTTACACACTCACAATGGTTCAGCACCCTGATACCAATGGGAATTTTTTGGGAATTATGTATACCTATTACAAGAGCTTCATCATGAATTAAAGAGTCATGTAAGAGGAATACCACCAATTAAGATTATGAATATGGGGGTAATATGTTGAAATCCACTTCAATCCACTCTAGAGGAAACAATAGGATCTTCTGGATAGCCAACCAACTAACAGTGAATGATCCCATATAACCACTTTTAAAGTGGACATCGTCATGATAAATAAAATGGATAATAATATGAATCTATTTTATGTGATAGGGTGTGATGGAGAAAAAATACTTTGAGTATAGACACAATATCTAGATGACTTTCTGATAAGTTGTCACACTCATCAGCAGGGCTAGACACTCGGCCTCAAGAGTCCCCCAAACGAGGTACTATCACCCATTGATCAGAATATTGATAAATTAAAAGGGGTAACTGATGTAATTTTCCTATATTAAATTGTGAAAAATAATGTGACATATCCCAAAATGGATGCCTTTATCTAAGAGATTGAAGGTTTCAAATGACTCACTATTGAAATCCTCAATAAACAACACCCAAAGTAGGATAATGTCAGAGGGGACACCATTCCTCCTCTTCCTAGATATATGGTCCTTATTATCTAGACATACAGGGTTATGATTGGTGGTCATGTGCATCTGATCTGGGTATAGGATGGTATCTATAACAAAATTCAATGAAATGACCCGCCTACCTTATCTGATTAGAACGAATTCCCTCCATGGTACCATGACCACCATGACTCACAAGATATCATAAAAGTCAAATCATTGGAGACTACTAACCCTTACCAAGATGATGTGATGGTCACTCTCATCACCTGTTTTGACGAAATGGTTACGTAACAAGTGTGAATCCCTCTTGAAAAGGAAGTCATATCTAGTATGGGTTGACCATGTTCATCCACCCCAAATATCATAAATCCTAGATTCAACCAAATGAAGATTATGGGTGATCTCTTTCATCACCGGACACACTTTTCCTCATAATGTAACCCCATTATTGAGAAACCTAAATAGTTTGATGCATCGATGCATTTTCATTACATGCAATCCTTAGAGGGATCTACCTTTATGTTGTATAACCAGTTGTCCTTAAGTTACATCACCATCTAGGAAGATCATATTGGTAGTTCCTATTATAGTTTATCTCCACATTTTGAAAGACAAACATCGATGACCTATCAAATTGAAAAAAATGATGAGTGAGTTTCTAACATAATTACCCATTTGATGGACTAAATTACTCACCCGATATGCAATTTTTATATGAATAAATATTAACAATGTTAATGAATAATTTAAATGAATATATGATTCATACCCACATATACCTGAGTTATAGTGGTGGGTTTCAAGAATTCAATGAAAGGGTTCATTATCTGGAAGAATCCTTGCAATTGGTGAAGAAACAATTTCACACATTACCACTTCTAGATAATGTTATGAATCTTATGAAGGAAAAAATAGTTTATGAAGTACAAACCAAATCTCAAGAACTAGTCCACCAGAAATAACATCTTCCAAAATATCATCTCCAACCATAGTAATATCAAGTGAAGCATCATTGTGAGAATGATTCCAAATTACCCTATAAATTGAAGGAGCCTATATTTCCCTTCAAAAATCATGAAATCATTTTCTACCTTTTTAAATATTCACAGGTCCTAGGGTACTTCATCTGCACCCTTGAGAAGAAAATTATACAGTTTCCATAATATATGGGACCTTAAGAGGATAATATTATAAACTATTGAAACTAATTTCTATATGGAATGGTATTTATCATACAATCAAGGAATCTTTTTTATTCAAATATTGGATCTAGGATCAGGTAAATCATAGCCTGGTTGAGTTGGGAGATGTCCCAACACCAAAAGAACTTGGTTCTTTCTAACATTGATAGTGAAAACGAGGAAATTAGGGTATAGAGGTAGGTACTTTTCTTAGGTACAAAAAAATACAATGAATGGATGGCATGTAAGATGATCTCTCACACCCACAACATTATATGAGACTGTTTGAGAAAGATAGAACCTCTTTTGATTTCCACACCTCATCCGGTCACCACATATTCATCACAACCTTCCAAATCATGGATGAATAGTCACTAAAAATGGTAGAGTAATAAGATCCGCCATCTAGTTCCCAAAATTTCTAGCACTCTTGGTGACTTCATGCTCCTCAAATTGGGAGAAACTCCTAGAATTCATCCTATCATGAAATATTCCACTAATGATGAATTTGAATATACTTAGGTGATTACTGTTAGGATTGTACATCATTTTACCAAACTCATTGATGAGTAATTCCTTATCTCCCACTCGTGAACCTATAGTCAATGCCAACGAAGGGGAGTCAACTGCTACGCTAACTGGAAGGACATCTAAGATAGTTCTATTGAAGATTTTTTCCATAGTGATGAGGTCATACAATAATCCTCGCATAGGTATTAGAAGGAACATCCATATCAGGATGGTCCTTTAGATACACATCCAAAACATTCTATATTGGTTGATCATGTTGGTCAACTGTGGACAATTTTGTCTCAAATATAACTAATCAAGGATTGACCACAACTATATAATGCTAAGCCAAAATTTTCATATCAATAGCAGAACATGGATAGCACTACAAAGGCCCCAATACATTAATCAAATACACAGACTGTTCATTATAAAAACAATTTATACCTTGGTAGGTATAAATACACTCTTTTTATAGAAATATGATGTGTTGGATAGACTCACAAAAAAACCAATGAGTCTCTTAATCATGGATGCAATCCTTCTATCAATCGATATGTGTGAGACCTTTATCGAGGCCTTGATGAGCCCTCTCCATTTTGATATAGTGATGGAATCCTATGATGCCTTCCATTTAAAGGAATATGATAAAGATGAATGTGAAACCATCATTTCCTTATCTGAGAAGGACAAGGGTGCCACTGTCCAAGGGAAACCATTCATATAGTATGTCACATTCCAGTTCCATGTTTTGAAAATTTTTGGTTTCCTAGTTAATACTAGATCTAGGATCAATATCATCCTAACTTGGATGTTTCACAATTTGGTGTTCACAAAATCCACTCTTCCCCCACTAACATGACAATTCTGGGGTATGATAAGAGGGAGCCAAAACCACAAAATAACATTCGGCTGAAGACCCAATTCAATGGCCTAGTAGAAAGCACCAAGTTAATATTTTTCTCATAAGAAACTAAAAAAATAACCATTTTTCTTGTCCTTGGATCCACCTACATGTTGTGGTCCAGTCTTCTAAAAATTATTTACTCAAATACTCTCTTAATGATCGAGAAGAGGTTCTCTAGGGTGATTCTTCTCCCTTCAACTCTTGTGAAAACTTCTACCTGGATGTTGGGTACTATAAAGGTAGGGAAAATAGATCTAGATCTATGTGTTCAAGAATATCAAGGATCCCAATAATATTATAGCTACTTAATATGATCCTTGGAAAAATTTTAATGACAACATCATTATAATAATCTACTGATTGGAACCCACAAACCTGAATCTATGCATTTATTTCATAGTCTCCAAAAAAGTGTGCTCATAAATTATATCACACTTCTACATGAGAGAGGCTCATCCAATACTGGATACCTCTACTCTTGTATAGTATCAATTAGTTTTCCCAATGACCACTGATTCACAACACTACCACATTTTCTAATGTTCAGGGGTGACACAATGTTGGATGACTTAACACCATTGCTATGATATAACAGTTCAATCAAGAATTTAGACACCCAATGGGATTGTCTCATTTTATTTTTTGGCATTCATGGATAAATAACCATTTTTATGGTTATTCCCCTTTAATAAAATTGATTTGGGGTGTAAATATCTATTGAAGTCACCTCTCACCTTTTATCTTTGGGTTTTAGATAGTAGAGAAAATTCTGATGACTCCCCCCCCCATTATTTAAAGAATGTTTCTCCACCATGGTTGATGAGATAACCCAGTTGAATATCTACACTAAAGAAGACATGAAATTGATGCAGATAAACATAGTCATTAAACTATTGGAACAAAAATAGTATGTGGATTTTTTGAAACAACAAAATGACATGTTCTCTATGAGCATAAATGAAATATGAGGGATCGTTCCATAGGATTCTATTCATCACCATTACATCATTGTGGGATATTTTGGTTTTAAACTGCATACGAGGAAGATTCACCATTCCAAAGATTCCATGATCGAGGCCGATGTTGACAATATAATCATCGTCAACTTCAACAAGAAGGTTCACTAACCCTGATGGTTAGCCTACATTATTCCCATCAAGAAAAAGAATAGGAAGATCATATATTGTAAAGAATAGCTGGAATTATCCTCTAATACTTGAACGATTGTTTTCCCCTTCTAGTAATAGTGATTCTTAATTGACTCGGTGGGTGGATTTGAGGACTTATCCTTCATGGATGCATACATCAGGTATAACTAAATCCAGATGGCCCTCGAGGATGAAGAGGCCACAACCTTCAGAGCACCATAGAGAACCTTATTCAACCAAGTATTTTTATTCTATATAAATATTACTCGATCTACTTACCAGTGTTTCATACACCATATCATTAAAATGATAATTTGTATATCGGTAGATTGTTTCATGGATGATTTAGTAGTGGAAAGACACCAAGTTAAGGACCATCTCAAGGTTATTGAGACAGTTTTCAACTTCCTCCACTCCGACCACATAAATATGAACACCATGAAATATGTGTTTGGAGTTACCTATGAAAAATTCCTTGAAATCATTTTATGATATAGTGCCATTTAAATTGATCTAGGGAAAATTGAAGATATCTTCTTCATGCCTCCTTCATGCAGCCACTGGGAGTTGTAGGGCCCATAAGGAAACTTGGACTATATATGAAAAGTATTTTTGAATTTGGATGACAAGGGTAAGATCATTTTTACAATAATGGAGAATGGAATAACCTACCAGTAGGATGAATGATAATATGTCAAATTCAAGGACATCAAGAAGTATCTTCTACATCCTCCAGTCCAGATACTGACCATCCTTATAAAGCCTATGGTCCTTTAGGTAACCGCTTTATAGTGACCCCTTAGTAATAATTTTAGCTTAGAAGAACAAAGAGAGAAAAAATAATATCCAATATTATCTTAGTTACATACACATTAAAATAGTTACTAGATATTATCCCATTAGGAAGAGTTATTTATCCGTAGTCTTTAAAGTTAATAAGTTGCAGTACTATTTGCATCACTATGAGATAAAATTGGTATCCCAAGCGAATATTCTAAGTTACATTCTCAAACACCCTATACTAACAAGCTGGTTTGTGAGATGGGTAGTTATTTTTAAGTGGTTGGAATTTTGGTCTATTCCATATAAAGTTGTCAAGGGCCAATCATTGGAATATTTCATCACTATGAATCTACCCCTTGAATAACTTATTATGGATGTTGACTTCCAATATGAGGCCATTAGCTCATTGGAATAAGATGTGCCATGTAACACAATTCTTTTCAATGGTACCTCATATATACCAATGGGTAGAAGGCTCAACAACTTCAAACAGAACTGGGTGGACCTTTGGATTTTATTCATCACTCCAATTCAGGCAATCTTTCAATACTCATTCTTGTTTTTAAAAGGATACATTAACAATGAAACTAAGTACCATGATATTATCAGTGTCCTCAAGTTAGTTATTGAGATTTAGGTTGACCATTTTCATATAAGGTGGGACTCTGAACTAATCATTAAGGAGATAATTGGTGACTATATATAGTCAGAAAGAAGGAACTCATCGCCTTACTAAAGTGGAGTTATGATCTGATGGAAAATTAACTTTCATGAATTAAGATGACTCATGTTCCACAATCATAATATTGAAATTATGATACATTGTAAAGCCTGCCCTCAACTCTCATATAGACTAACCAATATGATTTAGTAGTCTATGTGATGCATCAGAGTGTCATCATCCCCATAATGTATAATAATGATGACCATTAGGTAAATAATTTTCCCATTGGATCCTCTATTGCAGGTCCCTCATATACCTCAATATTAAAAAAATTAGCTGATTGGATCAATCCATTAATTTAGTATCTCTATAACTGAACTCATCTGAAAATATGAGCCACGATGGAGTGATTCTATCAGTGTGCAATGTAGTTTACCCTCTGGGATGGGCCAGACCTTGAGAAGGCCCTCAATAGTTGTTCATTCTATGGGAACCTCTTCTATTGTATATAAGGGGAGGAGATACCTTGGGTCCTTGAAGAGACCCATGTTGGGTTATGTGAGGCCCATCAAGTTTGATTAATAATTTCTACTAGATCCTTAGGATGGGTTCATTCTAGAAAGCCATGTTTTATAACAACATTGAATTAACTAAGAGGTTCCATCCATGCCAGTTTCATGCCAACATTGTGAATCATACACAAATGATTCTCTATTCCATGAAGTACTCTAGTACTTTTTTCTTATCGAGACTTTACATTGTGCACCCTACCATCTACCAAAAATCGAAAATGCAAGTTTATTCTGACTATCATGGAATTATTTTCAATGTGAGAAAAGTCCATCCCTCTTAAAGAGGACAATAATATATCCATGATTTGGTTTTAGAATTATCACATCATCCATCGATTTAAGATTCCTCACACTATTCTCATAGATAAAAACAAAAAATTTTGAGCAACCGAGCTAAAAAAAATTCATTCAATATAGAACATCTAGTCCAACCAAACTTCTTGCTATAATGCCTTAGTGAATGAGAATATCGTTGAATTCAACATAACCCCATATAACATCTTACATATTATGGTAAGACAATTTTATAAGAGTTAGCATGATAATATATCCAATTTCCTCTGGCCCTATTATATTACAACTTTAAATTCCACACAAGCAACCCCATACTCCTTGTTGTTAGAAACATATATAGTTATTCCAGTAGAGTTTCAACTACAGTCACTCCAAACATCCATATATGACTAGTAGACAATGGATATGAGAGAATAATTTTATTTAGATGAGATGGAATCTATTGAGGTAAAAAGGATATAATCATTGCATAAATTATGAATTCATTAGATTCGGGTCCCATAAACATTCAATAATAAGGTCCACCTCCACTCCTTCAATTAAGGTGATATGGTATTAGATTTCAAGTCACTAAAAAAACCTAGAATTATTATACTGAAATTGTATCTCAAATTAGAAGGAAATTATGTAATTCCCAAGTTCCACTACAATGGTTTATACTCATTGATCACCATTGATGGGGCACAAATCACACGTCCTAACAATACCATTTTACTCTAGAATTATTTCACCTAATCCATGAGTCCGAGATGTATGAATTTAAACTATATTTCCTAAATTCCTAGTGAAATGATGTAAAACCATATGACATCATCCTAGTCCCACGATGTTAAACAGTAGGAAATTTTTCATCCCGTATAACATTAAAATTTATGATACCATGGTCAAAGATATAAAACCTTATACTATAGGTAACATACATATTAACCATATGAAATTAAACCACATGATCAATGTCCTCACCACATGAAATTAAAATAAATGGTCCACAACCTAATCAACTGATGTAAAATAGTGTGATGAGTTGATCCCTCAATTAAGAGAGCACCCTCCCTTTGGGGTCGGTCGTCTATTTCACCATGTTCCATTACTATGTGTGGATTTATTCCCTATTTCATATGATATGTAGTGACTCCTTGAATCTATATAATTTTTCTCACCCACAAATTTCTTCCCAATGTGAGATCATATTCTTTTGAACAGGGCCACTATTATCCATATTTCTCCCCGGGTCCATTATTATTGGCTAGATAAGTCACCTCTAACCTTCTTGGGTTTTAGTTGTTTGAATTTAAATTAATAATCCAAAAAAAACTATTCATTTTTTGTAAAAATATATAGTTTTTTACTAGATACAAGAAATTAATCTATAATAAAACTTATATTGAAATCATAGGACTACTCACATGGAAATTATGGGATTCCTTACGCATATAGTCAAAGATTTCCCATATAATTATCACAGGATGACTCCCAACTAGTCTCCATAGGACTTATCCTTAGGTGTATGACCCAATCATATTCCCCCCAACTAGTCTCCATAGGACTTATCCTTAGGTGTATGACCCAATCATATTCCCCAACCCATTATTAGGTTGACATTCTCATATGACCTAACAAGTAGATGAAAGAATGAGAGATCAATGTGTGACCCCTACACACCATATCCTTGCACATGATGTCAGATTATGGTCTTACCCTTTACAATGAATATGAGATACCCAATGTTATATTCATAGGATGCCTCATAAGATGAAAAGGTAATGTATCATGTAATAAGAGAGAGATGATACCCCTATACATAGGGAAAATCTCAGGCATATTACTAAGTAATACCATCGTAATCTAGTCATGTGATGTTAAATAATATGACACCGTGGTGAATCCTATATGAACATAAAACATAGTTACCACATTTCTTCACCGTGTGATTTTAAACTACATGTTCAATGCCCTTAACTAAAGTAATTAAACTGTATGGTCCACATCCCTATCATACAACATTAAACTACATGATGCTATGATCCTCACTTGAGAGAGCTCTATCCCTTCTGTTTCTTTTTATCTACCGCACAATATCTAATAACTATATATGAATTGATTTCCACTCTTGATGGAATATGTACCAATGCCCAAACCTCATTACTTGGGACCAACCTAACCAAAAACCTAATATTGGGCATCCCATGGAAATATTCTCAATCCATGCATGCAGATAATCCTATCCATCATGTTCATGCATAGTGGGAGGATTTCTCATAGAGTGTTTAACTTCCCCCAGAGTACCCAACATGTTTTCTTCCATAATTCCTGAAATCATCAATTTGGAATATTATAACCCATTTTATTTAAATAATCCCATGAGAGGAAATATTTCATGGAAAAAATGGCTCACCTCCCATCCTAGGAACATATTTTAATGGATTTTAAATGAGATATTATGGTTCCCATTTTCTGAACATGGTCAATGGTAATTCCAACATTTTCCAATTGTTGATTAGAGTAGTTGTGGATCGTTTATTTCGATGTTGTTCATAAGTTGTTTCCAACCATGTGTTTCCTACTTTCATATTCTAGACCTCAGAATTCATGATTCCACACACTTTGAAACTCCCTTTGTTCTAGTGGAGTTTCAAAACCCTCTATGTTACCCCCATGTCTTTTGACATGATGACCAAGATGGTCGACATCATAGGAATAGTCTGAATATATGTTCTTCTACTCCCATTCTTACTCACCCTTCTGAAAAGGGGAACTCCATTACATATCTTTATTCTCATTCAATGCCTGGACCATATGGTCTTAGGAGTCATTGTTTTCTTCAATAATGGTTAAGAAACATTGTGTTCCTAAGTGGAATGTCACCCCTACATGGTTTAAACTCTAAAACCTTAAACCAAGAGCCTTTATAGATACCATAGCCTATTAATCATATTATTATATGATATAATCATAATTAACCATCAAATTATAAGCCTTAGATGGTGAGGTCTATTATATTTGGAAGACTAGGTATATAAAATTGAAAACATGGGACTAAAAAGAATATTTTATTTAATATTCATATCGAGATACTAAATTCTTTTAAGCCCTTTATTTTCATAAGATATCCTCATCAATACATAAAAAAGGGATATGCTAAGAATCCCAGTAATAGAATAAATATTAGAATGAAGCATAACACATGAGTTAGAAGGCGTAACATGATAACATAAAAAGGAATGGAGCATGAATTAACATAAATATATATAATAGTATAACGTGGGATCATATAATTATGTAATCATATTAGTGTCTCAACAACACAGAACATGACATAAACAATAATCAAGGCTAACTCGAAATACCATTGTAGATGGAAGACAAAGTCCCATAAAGGAATTAGGTTCACTCACTGTCCCAACATGGTGTCTTATGAGAATAAACATTAACCAATGTATTTTAGCACTATCTCAGGGATACCATAATAACATGTTCATGTAAATACATTCCACGTGAAAAATTATACATATATAATCAAAAATAAATATAAGGTTTACCCATTGGAAGTATTGGGTATCATAATCATGATAAAAGGTATAAAAAATATAATATTGTTGTCCATGAAAGAATGAATTTAAATAATACATGGAATTTCATGGGGTAAAATAGATATATATCCTTATAATTGATGTAAAAATGAAGTTAAAACTTGTCAAAAGAGTGTTTATGAATCTTTAGAGAAAAACATTTTGGTTCGGTTTAAGGAAAATATTAATGATTCTTTAAAAAGGAAAATGCATAATTCTTTTTATAAAACAAGGAATGAAAGAAGACAGTTTTTTATGAATTTTTTTTTATTTTATAAAAATAATGGTTTCTTAAAATTTATTATGGAGAGAACATGATAATTGGTAAGAAAACGAAAAGTTCCCTTTAATTGGGCTTTCTTATTGGAATGAACTGTGAAGGGAATCTTTTCAAAACATGTATTTCACTAAAAAGAAGGATGAATTGATCTAGATACATGTGTTTGAAAAATATGAACATAATTTAGAAGAATTACATAATAATATAGAAGAGTTACATTGGGTTAAAGTTAGAGAAAGAGTATCTTGAACGAAAAATGTGGGTTTTGGTAGAATCCCTTTCCTTATATCTTATAGTGTTATACACTTGATATTAATGTCATGAAATATCATATTAAATCCATTAATTAATAAATTCAGATGATTTTCTATATTCTATTTATTTATTATAATTTATTCTATTCATTTATTCCCTTTTTTATGAGTTATAAGACACAATTTCATCATCTTAGAGTGTTCATTTTCTTGGTTTTCATTATTGGTTCACTTTTATAAATGTGTTAAAGATGATGCGAAATGGAAATAGTTATCTATAATTGAAGTTACATGTTATTAATGAATATAAATAAGATTTAATGGTTATATAATTCATTTTTTTATATGTGGCGAGGATGAATCATTATATTGGATAATAGTGATAATCATTCTGATTATTTTGGAGGCTTTTCGATCAACACGGAGTAGCTTTGTATTATTATTCATTATTATGTATATATTTTAGTTTTAGAACATAAAATGGTTATAAAATAATTTTTTTAATATTTTACAACCACTATAATGGTTTAATGTCTCGACTAAATGGAAACAAATAAAAATTAAAACGCATCATCCACAATGTCGGTAAATTGATCCGTCACATGAGATGTTTTTATTATTATAATAATTGAGAGAGAACATACCTTCCGAGATGAAATACCTTTCCATTTCTAGATTTTTATCTATCCAATTTGTGTTCCAGAGTTATGTGTGGCTTGATTTCTCTTTTAGTGGGATACATAGTAATTCCAAGAACCCCTACCTCTATCCCCACTTTATATACAAACATCAAGTGACACCCTATTCATTACCATTCATCCATCAACCCAATGTTTGTAACAATTCACTAAATAGATGAAAAAAACAATCTAATGAACCCCCATATTTTTTAAGAATCATTCCCTTACATGATCTGAACCTTTCCTCAGGTTAGTTTCATTTGAAACTAGGCCTCCTAGACTGTCTCTCTTCATGTTGAGTATCTTCCCCTTTGTGTTTCATGAATTTCCCAAGAATAAATTTTCTCTCAGTGCAAGATCTATTAACATAAAATTTTAGTAATATCATTCCATTAATTATAAACTTAAACTACATGTAACTAACTCCTTATTTCCCCAATCTATATTTGGTTTACTTCACCTATGGTGGTTTAATAAACTAACCCCCTATGTCTCCAGCTCCACAGCTGAGAGGACCGAACCATCTGGATTTTGTATCCTACAACATTGTGTTATAGAACTATGTATGCATTAATTATAACTTCCATGATATATATATATATATATTCATATATATTCTATCCCAGTCCTATAAAAAGATCCTCTCATAGCTAACATCCATTTTTGAACCTCCTATCCTCTTGGAGATAATGGGGCCTTAATGCATAACAAGGCAGTCTGATGCTCATATGTACATTGTCCATGAATTATGACATTAATATATGGGAAACATTATGTGGCACTGGGTCTTCTTGGCCTTCTTTTCACATAATGTCTAAAAAATCTCTCCTTCTACATTAGATTCTTCTCATGTTACGAGCTCTATGAACCAAAAATTGTATCCTTAGTTGACGAATCACAAAATTCAATTTCATGTAGCCTTCCATACATATTTCCATAAATATGTACATATCTAGTCCAACTGGAAATACTCTAAACTTATCTTAGAAATAGGACATTATTAACATCAAATTGAAACCCCATTAAAGGAAATATGAGAAAAAGTCAGACTTTCACCCTCCAAATCACATTTATAATGTAGTAAGAATTAAAGATATAAATTGAAGTGGAATAAAGTCAATCATACACATCACCAATCATTCAAAAAAACCCATCCTCACTCATTGGACCCACTCATTCAAGAAAAATTTAAATCTAAACATTAATATCCCTACATTACAAGGTCCTCCACAAGGTACCACCCCTTTTTTCACTTTTCATGAATCCCACTAACTCAAAAGTGTTCTATTTTCATTCACTTCTGTTCATATATTTAGTTCAAAAGATTCTCAATTTCACTAAACATGTCATGTCCATATTATATTAAAACATATGATGCATCATACTCACCATATGAAATTAAACTGCATGTTCAAAATCCTTAACAAAAGATGTTAAATTGTGTATCATCTGTCCACATTACATGATGTGAACCCAAAATTTTTTTGTCCCCCTCCCTAGAGGATATCCACCCCACCACTTCGCAGATGTACACCTATCAAAATACTTGGGTTCCTTTTCTATCACTTATAAAATAAGATGAAACTCCCCTCCAAAGGTGATTCTCTTTCTTGCCCAGGCCGATACTCCAATCCAATGTGATAAAATCTAGGATGTTGTAAACCAAGAGTGTTGAACTATATTTGAAAACATTCTTAGTTCACCCCCACACGTCATGTTTTTGTTGACTTGGACCCCCAACAACATCCATGTCTATAAATTCCCCCTATTAGTGATGGTTCCTAGCCACACTAGCACACCTACCATACAGGGGGCATGCTTTATGGTTTTTCATTGATAATTTTATAAGTTACATGTTTTGTTCAAAGTCAACGGTCTGACCTCACTGGTATCCCCCCCACTCTTGGTCGTATAATAGAATAAAATGTGTTCTGAATATAGCCATCAGTCATCCATTATCATCTCAAAACTTCTCCTCAGATTCCAAGTAATGAACATATTGATTCACTTCCCCTTATTCCCCTATTTTTAGGTATAATCTAATTCCCCTATTGTTACCTTTATCATAAATCTATGTGTATTTGGAAACAATGTTGTTTGTATAGAGTCAAACAATCTAACCAAAGCTTTGTTAAGAAACTCCCAATGGTTGAAATGTAATTTCTACCCCAATAGTACAGTCCATGTTAATTACTCTCATGTATGGGAGGGATCTTTTGTTTATCCCTTATTTCTCACACTGATCATGACTCACAAGAGCATATGGATTTATACATGGTTGAATTATCAATATGATTGAAATATAACAAAATATACACATAGGGAATGGAATCAAGGAATTTTACTTTATTCATGTAGGGGATTCATCTATAGACTAAAGACTATCCTTTATTACAATGGAACGAAAGGAATCCCCCACCCCCATATGGCTTGACCATTGTGAGAGACCGATCTTGCTTTGCCAGCCTCTGTAGGGTGGTGCCAATATCCTGTTGCCACTCGACCAGCTCCACCACATCCTCCTCAGCAGTAGAG
Organism: Viscum album; assembly: GCA_963277665.1. NCBI lineage: Eukaryota > Viridiplantae > Streptophyta > Magnoliopsida > Santalales > Viscaceae > Viscum > Viscum album. The sequence goes on along the minus strand of OY728128.1, from coordinate 713,950,618 downwards.
TGGACCTCATCATCTTGGATTCACATACTAACTTGTTCATCCATGAACTAGGCTGCCAATGACACTACCATTACTTATTTAGAGATAACTACCACTATCTATTACCCCACATGATTGATCATATATCCCATGGTAGTGATGAGGGATTCATTCTGCAGTGCCTACCACTCTAGAAGAGAGATCTCTTATTCAGCCTCATGGTGCACCTTACCTCCCTCATATTTCTCCCCTTTTTGGGTGGAATAAAACACATACCACTTTGTAAATTATTTCTCAGAAAGTATTATTTGAATCAAGATCATGGACTCCAAGAGATTCTACCATTCTAGTACCCAAACATACCAACCAGTGGTGGAGTGACCCCACTTAGGTTAGAAGTTCAGCAAGTGCAGAAAAAGTAATGAAGTTCTACACACTCCTCTATTCCAAGTGCCATATGATATGATTCTCCTCCATCATGACAAATTTAGAATTCATGAAATCCTTAGGTGGTGAAGGATCATACTATGGGATGTTTTCTATCACCTTATCAGTAGATACAACCTTAGACATCATCTCAGAAGGAATGGGATCCATGTCTCGAGGGAGGTCAGCCTAATCTGGGAAAAATGCCTCAACCATTTCTTTAGGAAGTTACATATAAGGGGTATTCTCATTCAAAATATTGGCCTCAGAAACTTCTATATGTATTAACATAATTGGGAAATACTTTTCTATTACGACTTCCTCAACTAGACCAATAGGGGCTATGACATCGATTATTGCCGATGGAACTTGACTATCCAATATTGGATGAAAATGTTATTCAGATGAAAGTACAGTAAATTCAAGATAATATTTTAAGATAAAAAATGTATAAGACTTTCTATAATCATATAAATTGGCCAATAACTCGTACCAGTTCGATGTAAGCCCTGTTAGCGACGACATCCCGGCAGTGATTGATGCCTCATTCATTAGAAGATTCTCTATATTTGGATGTATTTGATCTATTTAAAATAATCAAATATGTCAATATATGTCTTAAAATAAAAATCCTAAAACCAAATAAGGAATTTAGAGGAATAGAAACTTCAAGTTTACCCTTGATTCTATTCAATCGTCTCTTTAGTCATAGGCACCACATTTAAATTTGATGACTGGCCGCCCATGACCACAGCATCAGAAGAAGGTCCCTCAATCACACCTAATGGGTTGTGGATTTCCCATCCTCTATCGAGGGTTCATCATGAATATACCACTCTTCCAATATTTCCAATTCCTATTCAATTCTAAAGGGGTTTTGATAAAACCTCCAAATTGTTAGAAGTTTTGAACACATAGAACCTTAAAATTTAACTCATAGGTAGAAGAGTCTTCATCCTTAGGGGAGTCTAAAAAGGAATAACTAACCCATAAATACTTTACTGAATAATATTAGTTGTCCATTCCTATATCCAACTAGCACCTTGGTAGGAATCAATGGGAGGGAATTCCCAAAATCATTATCACCTAGTGAGTTAGAGACTATGCCACACCACATGAATTGATGATGTCTTACAGCTCCTAAAGATATTGAACCACCTCAGCCTAGGGAGCATGAAATCCATAGTTGGCATGGTCTAAAAGAGATATTTGAATCTCCCCATGTTGAAGATGAATCGACATCACTTGGTAGTTGTTGAACTATTGGAAGATGTCATAGTACCTCTAGGATCCAGGGAAGATGGAATCATTTGGGACATTTTCAAGCCGCAAACTCTTCCTCGAAGTGGAAATATATACCCTCAAGACTACTCCAATGGGTTAATCATCCTTCTAGATCTATTTTACTAGAATTCACAGGCTTTCCATCACACATCCCTTTGGGTTCATACCTTGTGCAGGTTCAAGAACTGCTTGAGTTGTAGCTGCTGCCCTACCCGCAGGCCCAATGACTACAATTCCCCTTCCTCAGAGTCCACCTGAACAACCAAGTACCTTAGTTAATCATTGGGGTATGTCATATCCCAATTATTATGTACTCATGAAAATACCATATGGTGCATCGTTCAGGGGATTCATATTTCCATAGTACCATCCTTTCACACTAATATGTTCTATATCTTTCGAAGTACTAAATTGTGGTTCTTGACCCATACATAAATGTAATACATTAGGGCAAGCCTATGGTAGAACCATAATTACTTATAAAACAAGAATGAGACATGAAACTCATCGATCATTTTATAGTCAACTATTGGCACTAATACACATTCTTAAAAAGGCCAAAGGTATGATCACTGCTCCACTATCCCCATTCCATTGTCTTTGATTATCCATGTTGGGAGGGGTAACCTATAGAGGATGAAGAAATATGATAGCCCTATCCATGTGAGAATGTTGTATTTCCCTTGAAGAAGGGGGAAACACTTATCAATATTAAATATAGAGAGTATGAAGTTCATGATAGGTGGATAGACCAGGTTTTGGTAATCATACCATCTCATTTTTTGGTTACCCATCAATTCCGAAAATAGAAGGGGCCACACACAGAGAGAGGGTTCCTCCTATTACTGATGTTCAATAACACCTTATATAACTTCACCAGTACTCACATGACCATGATAGCACGCTGCCCCACCAACTATGACCCTTCCAAGACAAGTGTTCTTAGTCTCACCCTAATGTGTGCATCATGAATTATTAACTTCCACCCATAGATATGGGCCACATTGAATCCCACCTGTCTGGTTGTGAGAGACATATTCTTCACATTATACCCTCACAAGTACCAATAGCTCACCTCTATGATTACCCAATAAGAGAGTTCCTTCCCATGTTTTGATAAATTATGACATTATAAGGGATTTACTAAAATCCTATATATGGGATTGTTTTAAAATAATAGCTAATCTAGTTCTTAAGGATGATATAATTCACCCAGATCTTGTGTCGCCTCTCCCCTTATATTAGGAATAATAGGGCTCTTTCTATCATTGAAGTCGAATCATTGTCCTACTGAGTGTTCTTATAAGGGGTTTAATTTACATGAATTCTCCCTTATATGGGGATACCATCGAAATGGTTTAGATCCCATAGGTTGAAGTCGACATCCCCATGATGCAGATGAATAATGTTGGTCCCCAGGGACCACCTTCTTAGAATTTTAGGCCTGATTTTTTGGCGACGGTAGATGAAAAACCATGAAATCCACACCAATTCATATATTCCCACTCTCTTAAGATCATCCATTAATTAATAGAGGAATTTCGTACCTATTATTCCTAGGCCCACTATTTTAAGACATTTTTTCCCAGGTGCAGGTCCCACTCCTCGGTCCATCCTTGGAGATGATGTTTTGGGATAAACATGAAGATACTCTCATATTAAAGAGGGAAATTCAAGGAAAATATTACCACCTAGTTGATGTTATTCACATGTTTCATAGATATTGAGTGGTTATTGATGCATGATCCTTGATGTAGTGACCCATGATAGTTATTATCCATTGATACAATAATGGGGAAATTTTTAACCAATAAATGAGCGAATAATAGTTGTCACCAGTGATGAAGACATCAATGTAAGCCCAAATATATACATAATAATCCTCTATTAGAGAGGATAGACCTTTTGTTCCTTATTCAACAAATTGGGGAGAGGTTTTTGATCAGACAAAGTATAGATGGTCTCTTTGAAAATGATGTGAATATCCATCTCCTTATATTGTGTGTGAGAAAATTCATAACATCGGTAAGAAAAATCATAAAAATTGAAAAATTCATAGATACCATTTATATGATATATTTATTGAGAAGGTAAAATGTTCATGAATTGATATTCCCATGAAATATGCACATCCCAACAATTGTTCGGGGAAAGTTCGCTCTCTGAAAAGATGATTTTTCATGAGAAATAAGGATTAGATTCATGAAACTATAATTAATGTTGTTATTTTAATGAATATATAGGTATGTGAAATATTATATGAAGAAATAATGTTCCCCCATCAGACCAATCCCCATATGTATCGGGCACAGGTCAAGCCATGTTTCGTGAACCAAATTCCCAAGTTACAAGTTTTGGGTGATTTCTCCTTATAATTTGACCCTCCTCTCCCAAATAAGCATGTATTATAAGTGGGTACATTTGATGTTGTAGAGAAATATTTTTTACAGGGTAGATTAAAAAAATATTTGGTGTTTTAAGAATATTAATTGCTGAAATGGTCTCAAAAAACACCTAAGGGGATGAATTCAGGAAATCTGTTGCCATTGCGATTAAAAAAGTCTTCACAAAGCTCAAGAGAGAACAATAACTGTTTTACTTATGTGATGATGTGAACATTATTGAAACATATGTATACATATCTACAATGCCTATAACACTAGTGTAAAAATTATTTATCACAATGGACTTATCATGTTTTTTATTCATTACCAACACAGAAAAGGAATTTATCTATCCTTATCACATCAGTTATATAATAACTTAAATGAAAAAGTGATTTTCATTTTTTTCATAGTGGTTATTATTTAAACAATGTAAAAAAATTAGTTATGTTGCCTTATCACATCATCTACATAATAACTAACATTAAAAACCACTTTATCAGGTTGGTTATCATATAACTGATATGATAAGGTAATTTTCATTTCTTTTTAATGTCAGTTATATGATAAAAAATGCGAAAAAATAGCTTTATCATGTCGGTTATTATGTAACTGATGTGATATATCATTTAAAAGTTTATAAAGCTTCGGTTTGAATCATTTCAGTGCTATTCCTTCTTATAAAAGTCGAATCGTCACACTCACACAGAATCCCTAACCATCATTTATTTGATCAGGTGGACTCAAATCATGGGTTTTCATCTTCATAGATCCTTAGGTTTTTCCATCCTAATTTTTGTGCATTCGGTCTTCTCCACTCTCTGGTAAGACTCACACATTGATCCTCTATTTCAGTCATTCAAAGGTGGAAAATCCATAACATTAATTTGTTTATTCCATTTAACGTAGTCTCACATAACCGTCTGATTAAATCCCCATATTTTTTCAATATCAGCATTGAATTTTCTAATTCATATATGATCATGTAAAATCTCACATTACCATATTCATATACCTTAATTATGTACTGATTTACATGAAAATGTGGGTAGATATCATTATATGTTTATGTTGTGGTGTATCTTTAAAAGGAAATGATTTTTCAATGTATTTTATCACAAATTATTATACTACATTCCATCTTAAATGTCTACATTGAATCTCAAAATGTCGCTAATTTAGATAATGTTTATGAATTAGTCCACATTTTTTCATACACTTTCATTTATGTGGATAAATTTCAATTAGTGTAATGCACTTTTTAGTGACTTATTAATATTAATATATAATATATTCATACATTAAATTTTCATACAATTCAACAGACAATATCATATAACTAGTGTATATGCATATCTACAATTTTATTTGGATGTTAGTATATTCTTACTTTGAGAAATCATTTATTAATTATACAGTCTACATGTTATTATTTTCTTTCAATATCATCATGAAATTATTGTTGACTACATAATAGGAACAATCAATTGGTTCCATTTGATCTCAATTTATATTCATATAGATATATTTTAATGGTATTAAACATACATCCCATGCTATTCACACTAAAATCATTTTTCTCCCCCTGAATTTGGATTTTATTATATCAAATAATGTAGAATGTAATATTTTGGATATGTGTTGTTAGTGTGTTACATTCAAATAATACATGTTTTCGTAGAATATATATTGTGAAATATGGTTTTTATAATTTTTATAATACACAAAACTTAAATAATATATAATATATAATTATATATATATATATGCACCGAATTAAAAATTCATCATTATTTAGTTTGAACTCTAATATACGATTATATTATGGTATGGATTAATGTTTGAACAAATAATTTTTGGATAATTGATGAAAAAAAATCTTATAAAATTTGATGAAAATGATACTAATAAAGAATGAAAATGCACACTTGATTTGGATTCCATTCAATAATATTCAATTTCATGTTTAATAAAATTTAATTCAGAAGAAAATGAAAAATAAGAGCATGGTTTAAAATATTTTATTTTGTAAATGAATTCCATAAATATTTTTTAATGAGTTACCATTTATATTTAGGCTTATATTCCATTATTTTCTAGAATTGATAATTATAATTTTCAAATATGCATATATTTGTTTCATATTTCAAAAAAATCACTTTATAATTATAGAATCCCATATATAAATTTAAAATTGGTTTATATTAAAATGTTATATATTTTTGATATTTTATATATATAATAATGATTAAAATATGGATTATAGTTTATCAAATAAGTGATTAATATGAGGAAGGTGTTCAGGATTTTTGGGAATTTTCTTATTGATGTGTTCAAAAAAATTATATGTTTTTCTCTCTATGGCTGAAATTTTTAAACTTAAAGAAGATTAAAAGTATAGAGATCAAAGGTCATTTAATTTGTCAAGGTCTTAATATGAGTTATAGTCCTTAGATTTAGCATGGTGAAACTAGGCGGAATTTCATATCTCTGGATAATGATGCTTTGCAAGACGATAAGTCTGATCAATTTGAAGAAATGATTTATGATATTGAAGTAATGGAAATTGGGAAAGAATCGACAGTTGAAAATCTATACAGAGATAATGAAAATATATTGTATCTAAGTTGTAAAAAATTTATGTTTGTATCAGTGAAGTTATATTTGATTAACTTGAAGTAAAAAGGTAGATGGAGTGACACATGTTTTACAGAGTTTTTACAATTTTTGAGATATATTATTCCAAAAGACAATGATATTATAGATTCACATTATAAAAAGAATAAAATACAATTCTTGATGATATTATGGTACAAAAAATACATGTCTTATCGAATTAATATGTGCTATATAGGAAGTAATACAAATTTATTACAAGGATTCCAAAATGTGGGATGTAATGTTACAAGTTGAAAGAAAAACTACTAGATGATTTAATAGTTACAGAAACCCCATCCAATTAATTTTGGTATCTTCCTAAAATTCATCATTTAATATATTTTTTTTGAAAACTCACATGATAGAAAAAGGTTATGATCGAGTAAATATGAGTGGATATGTGATGGAAAATTACAGAATCCAATAGATTGTACATGAGGGAAGAAAATTGTTCACCAGTTTCTTATATTCAGAAATGAAGTTATAAATATCAATCTTTGAATGTGAACAGATAAAATGAATTTATATTTATGACTCATTAAAAATGATATTTCATGGGCTATTTTATTGGTAATTTACAACTTCTCTCTTAACCTTTGTATAAATAAAATATAGGTCATGTTGAGTTTAATGATCTCTAGACCAAAACTGTCTAGAAATGAAATGGATGTTTTCTTATCACAATTAATTGATTATTTGAAACTATTGTGGGAGGAAGGTATAAGGGTGTATGATTATTGTGAAATGTAAAACATTAAACTACATGTAATGATTATTTTCATAATAAATGACTTTCCCGCATATGGAAATATTTTTAGATACAATGTTAAGGAGCATAAAACATTTCCAAATTTTAAACAATATACTTCATATTATCAACTGAATCATGGGAGAAAAAGAGTATACATGGGTCATTGAAAGATTTTTTTATGGATCACTCTTGTATAAAATTAAAAAATGACTCTCATGAATTTGATATTTTCTCCAAAATAATTATCTTTTGATAAGTATTTTGGGAGGGTGAAAAAAATTTATGTGAAATTTGGAAAGACACATAATGCTAGTAATGATAGAAATATATGGAAGAAACAATCAATATTTTTTGTGCTATCATATTAGAAATATCTTGAGGTCAAATATAACATTGATGTCATCCTAATAAAGAAGAATATATATGAAAAATTGATTCTAACGTTGTTAGATATTAAAGGAAATAATAAATATGGGTTGAGTCCAATATTTGAATTACTCTTGATGGGAATAAATTTGGAGTTGGATCCCTCTCCTAATCGAAGGGAAATATTCCAACCCCCATATTTTCATACATTATTTAACTAGGAGCAAATTAGGATCAGTCAATGCCATCATGATATCAAATTTCCACTGGGTTATTCTTCAAATGTAAAAAATTTTATGTTATTAAAGGATATGATGTTGACAAGTATAAAATCTCAAGATTTTCCAGTAATGATGCAATTTTTCCTATCGGTTTCATTGCATTGAATATTTCACATCCATTTCAGAATGACTGTCATGAAGGTGTGTTATTTTTTCAATTGAATTTATAATAAAGTGATTGATTCTAATGATTTGAACACTTTAGAGAATGAATCAGTTTATATACTTTGTTAATCAGAAATATATTTCCCTCCATATTTTTTTGATGTCATGGCGTATTTAGTGGTTCCCTAGTTGGTGAAATTTAGATTTACAAACCAGTATATCTATGTCAGATGTATCCTTTTAAAAGGTATATAATGATATTTAAGGGGTATGTTAAGAATCCATATTGACTTAGAGAAAACATTTATGAAAAGTATATTAATGTGGAGGTTTTGGTGTTTTGTACAAGCTATTTGTATGCAGTGGAGGAGGTCATTTTTCTTATACCTTTCCAGGAATGAATTAATTATGGGTGAAAGGTGGTCCATGGATTTAAATTCAAATCATTGATATATGAATAGATAAAAAGTCACATTTATACATATTGAATAACATATATTATTATAATTCATATATAGAATTTAATTCTAATGTGTTGAAACAATGTTATCCGAGGAAAAAATATTTGTGGATTTTGAATGAGCACAACAAAACAATTCCTTGGTTTAAAGAGATTATTCTTGATAGATCAGATGAATTAGAAAAATTGAGATGGTTAGTGGGAAGTTTATGATTAAATTTTATTACATTGTCTAAGTATTGAATTGATGGATATACATTTCATATGAAATATCAGGACAATAAAAGTGTGGTTCAAAATAGTTGTGTATTGGTACACGCAAAAGAAATTCATTTTCAAGTTCCAAAGATAAAATCCCAAGTTCCACATCAAATAAATCTTATGGACTCATTGAAGAAATAAGGGAGCATTGGTACATTAAATTCCAAGTTACAATGTATAACTACAAATGTTTTATTAGTAAAAAAATTTTCAGAAATGTTGAATTTGGAATGGCACTAGTCAATTTGAATTAATTGGAATACAAAACTGATCCTTCTATCCTGTTAACACATGAATAAAAAATATCTATGTTATTGGTATATATGATATGTAGTTGTATTTTATTTTACAAGGAAAAATAGAATGTTGGTGATGATAAGATTGATTAAGATGTGGTTTTTTGTGAGAACCCTACTTCTATGGAATGATTATTAAATAATATTGATTATTACTTCATAGATATAGTCTATTCTATATATAAAAATCATGAAAAATTAATATAGGAAAACAATCCTTTAGTAAATTCAGAATATTAATATTAAAATATTTTTATTTTTGTTTTACTTTTTAAAATTTCATAAAGTGTGAGAAATATGTTAATTTGATTTTCATTATTAAAACAAGTATTATAACTAAAAAGTTCAATTTTTTTATTTATATGAGTTTAGTTTTTTTAGTTTACTATGCTTACACTTATGTAACATATCTATTACAAGTTCTTTTTGAAAAAAATTATCTTAAATATAAAATATTAAATAAAAAAAGAAAATATTGTATAAGTTTACAATATAAAAAACTCTTTTTGGTGTAAAAATTATATATCATTTTGGAGAATTATTACTATTCTCACTCAATTTTTAGACTTGTAATCTATTATTTATGTCATTTAATATCTCATTAATATTATTTTTATTTTAGTTAACTATAAAAATTACAAAAAAATATAATAAGTTTAGTTATCTTTAATTTTTCATTGATAATTGTTCATTTTTTATTTACATTTTTATGTAATAGTTTTATTTTTATATTTTTGTACTAATTTTATTTTCATTGATTTGTAAGATACTAACAAATCAATCATCCGACCCCCCACATACTTCTAGAGAGGATCATAGTAATACCTATGGGGAGGAGAAAACAAAATCTCCTATTGATTATCCTCCTCACCCTTCTTTACTTGAGAAAACTACTTGAAAAAAGGAAAAAAGAGTTCAAGGGTTGTTAAATTTGGCACCCCAAGTTTACCAAAATTATCAGTTTTCCATAGTCAAGACCTGATTCTACCAGTATTTTTTATTATAAAGATATTTCAAGAGGTCCAAATTAAAAACAATTTAATTCGTTTGTAGTAGTGAAGGGTAAAATAATTTTTTTGATTGGAAATGTGTTGACAAAGTGACATTATCACACTTGTGGGAGACCGTTTTGGTAAGATAGTTGGTTTCTATTTTACTTATCTTGAAATTATTATAGTAATATATTATTTCCAGTTTCTTATCAGATGAAATATAACATAAATAACATTGGAGGAGTTCGGAGGAAATTTTTATCATTGGGCAATAGATGATAGAGGGATTTTAATTCATCCCTCAAATCACAGTTCATTTTTGGGATTGACAACATCATAATACATGTGATATATATAAATTTATAGAAGAAGATACATGGAAACAATTTGTTAAATGTATATTAAGAGGATATTTTTTGTAAGTGAAATATTACCTTTTAGATGTTTTTTATATTAACGACCAGTTTAATGACTTATTTATTATTAAATCCTAATTTATAGAAATAGTGGATATCTAATCATGCGATCAAATATAAAAACATATACCCTTATACATTATCTCACAGTGATTATAAATTATAGGAAGAATAAATAATAGCATAAATACATCAAAATTTGAGAGTTGAGTCTATAGTGTATGTTGAGGTTTTTCCTCTCCCCCCCCACTAAAAATGGAAAATGAAATAGAGCTCAGATGATTAAAAGGATAAATATCTTACAGTAGAGTAGATGGTTTTATCTGAGAGTATTATAAGTTGTTTACATTATTTATTTATTTATGTTAAATCTTATCTTTATATATTTTGATACATTACAATTTTTTTAAAATTTCACATACAAGATTATCTTGAGGAGCATAGAACAAATGGGATCTTTATTGCAAAGAGAAGAAAGGATATTTTAGATACAATATTGAGAAATCTCGAACACCCAAGTCAGGTATGAGGATAACCGATAGGTGTATTTGTAAAAAAAAGTTTACACATTTTTAAGCTTCTTAAATGAAGGATATTTATAAAAAAATAGAATACTTGGAATCTTATGTTTAAGATATTGTTGTGATTATTGAGTAAAGGATTTGAGATTCTATAGATTCGATGATTTTAAACATACTAAGACAGTTTCATACTACCATTTCGACTCCCTCACCCTCGCCAGAAGATCACACTCCTCATACTTATCCTACTCTTACATCTCCACCTGAAGACCCTACTCCTTCTTATCATACCCATACACCCCTCCTTCATAGCTTCCCAGTTACTCTCAGTTGTATGTTGATGATCCCAAACATATTTTCATACATTGGATTATATTTTATATTGGAGATACCATTCATCATCAACTGGTTTAGATAGTGAATTATAAGGTCACTGTAGAGTATATTATTGATAGATCGGTAAAAATATTATGTCCTACCAATATGGTGAGTATAGTGGGAAAATGTAACAGGTTTTTTAGTTTAAAAATATAGACTTCTTCAACAAATTACCATAGAGGTATGAACATATTTTATCTATTATTTCATTCTAATATTAAATTTTTTATCATTTTAATGTCTATATATTAATCTAATTTTGTTATTGGAATAATTTAAAGGAAAACAATTACTATAAAGACAACAAAAAATACAAAGTGGTATGACATCAGCTATAGATTCTTCTCATCTTGATAGATTGTGAACATATTAAATTTTTTAATTAAGTGTTCTATATTAGGTATCTTTATAAAATTTTTACAGTGTATGAAAAGATATTTTTATATGGATTTATGGACCAAAAATTTGTTTTACCTATAGATAGTACAGTGACTAATGTGGAAATAATGGTTATATTACTGAAATATTTCATAAGACTTTAATTATTCAGTTATGGATGTTTCCATATCGTAAAGAGTATGAAACCTATTTCTTACAATGTGTTAAATATCTCTTAAAATTATAAAAAATGACATTAAAGTTTCTTATATATTAGAGTCCATTTAATGTTGGGATATTTTTGTATAAGAGATAATACATTGTTTCCACTATGATCTATCCGTGGGGGAGTGAAATCAAATTTTATGAATGTATTGAACACGTAAGTTTGAATATTTTTCAATACATTTTTATATTATAATGGGAAAAATTTATTTTATTTATATTATTTTCAAATAGGGAAGGAAATTTTTTTTGATAGACGATAATAAATAAGGGAACCAAGACCAAATTTGTATAACCTAATGTGAATTTTTATATACAGTAAATAAAATTTTAATATATTATTTAAAAATGTGATTTTGAATTAAATTTTCGTGGAAATAGGATTCTCATTATTAAGAAGCTCTCTAATAATTTAGATATTAAATTTTATGATTTAATTATGAAATATTCTCAACTAGGATAGTTATTATGTTCTATAAGGTTATATTTCTTTATAAAATTTTCGTTAATATTTATTTTTTATTGAAAATAAAAGTTAAATTACTTAATTATTATTTGTATATTTTCGATGACCATAAAAATATAGTGTAAAGGAGTTGATGCACTAAAAATTTTAATTGGTGAATCATTTTATATGAATTATTATTATTTAGTTTATTTTTAATATATATTGTAAATTTGAAAGTTTGATTAGAAGTGTGTTTTATTGGATTTTTTTCTAATTTTTCTACTACCTTTTCTACTGCTATTTTTTGTGTAATATAGATAGGGTGAATTAAAATAAAGATAAAAAACAGTTTTTTTTCACCTTGTTTATCAGATATCAAACATGAAAATTATAACATACTTTTTTCACATCATTTATTGAATAACAGATGTGAAAAATCCCATTATAGATTCATTTACAACATCAATTTTAATTAAACAATGTTAAAAAATTTGTTTTTAACGCCCCCTATAATATCATCTCCCAATAACCAAGGTGAAAAAGAAAAATAAAACAAATTTCAAAATTAGTTTAAAAACTACTGTAAATACCACCCATCACTCTCCATTTAAGTGGACACAACTTTTGGACATCATCTTGGAGATCTAAAATAATGAAACCTAATATTTCACATGCCAAAGAAAAGATGGATTCCTATAATTGTCAATACTTGGATAATAACCACCCATGTATACAATCGACTCTAAGATGTTGGTATAATTGACTTTTGTATAGGTTTACACCCTTCACACTAGAGTAAAACCCTTCATGATTCATATTGTTTAACAAGATACCAACCTTTGTGAAACCTTCCTCATTAGAACTGAGAAATCATCCTGAGGACAGTCCCTTATGCTTTCCAATGTCCTTACCATTGTAAACCTATTGACCTTTAATAACCTCCACCCTTTGTGAAACAGACATTACAGTATGCTATACCATTCCTCCTTTCAGCAGACATACCTTCGTGAAAGTTGAATTCCCAATGGCCATGTACCCATTCAAACCAAGTTCATTATTGGAATTACCTTTTGCAGGACTAGTATCATCAACCTCCATATCTAGGACCTTTTATCTAAAAATTTTTAGATAGTTGTATCATCTTTGTATCATAATCATATGAACCATAATTGAAGGATCACCACTTTTCAGCTCACTATGATAGTGTTGGTGCCTCATTCCATCAAAAAGAACCATCACAATGGACATTTAAGCTGCAAAGATGGAATCATCATGGGAAACTGATCACCATTACCTTTTTGGAGGTGTAGTGTTATATCCTACTCTCTTACTTGAAAATTATCTCCTTATGTGTAATCCCCACCAAATATGACAAGCATGACTTTAAACTATAAAGAATCAATTTATTATTCATATGATAATAAGCAACATGACATTTTCCTTTGCACATGATGTTAAACTATAGACCTTCCCTATGAAACAAACAAATGATTCCCTATATATGAATCACATGGGGTGATACCTCACCTACTAAAAATCCCTTTTGCATAATCCCCACATCACCCCTTATTTTGACTCCTTCAGTGGCGTGATCTTATTTACTGCATGATGTTAAACTCCATAGATTATTCCTTCCATCAGATCATAAAATGTGCACTCTAACTACCATGGTTTTGATTATTGTCTCCTAACAATGTACATATGAATCCTCCCTGAGGTACAATCAAAAAATAAATGGGACACCTCCATTAGTTTCAATGTTTATATCCTAACAATTCTATAAATTTTTCTATCTTCCCCTAGGGAGGTGATGACCCTAAGTTGTGGTCATCTTTCCCATGAGAACACAATGGAACCCTTATATATAAATGTGATTTATTATATAGATGTTAATCATGAATAAATCCTTTTCCAAAAATATTTTAAAACATTGACTAACCTATCCTCGTAACACATTAGAAATGTGACCAACCTGTCCTTACAAGACATTAAAAAAGTAACCAATTTGTCCCCATAAGATGTTAAACCTATGAAAAAATAGAACCCAAAATATTTTGAAACATTAAACAATCTTTCCCAATACTACTTTGAAAATTTTGACATATCCTCATAAAAACCTAAACCTTTAAACCCACTATATACATCAGATTTTGAATATCCAAATGATTAAGTAAAAATAGAAAAGGGGGTGGGTGTTGAATCATTTGTTAACTTTTTATATGTTTCAATAATTAAAAAAATTAAACCCATAAATATGTTAAATTTTATAAAATTGTCATGTTTTGTTAAATATTCATGCATGAAAAATCAGTAAATAAAGTAAATCACATAAGATTTACAAGGTTCAACATTAGTGTGTGAACCTCCATCCCTCTATTGACACTCATGTGGGTCTAGGGAAATTAACTAATTTGAAGATGTGAATAGAGTTTGTGAAAACTCTCATTAGATACATTATAAGTCATGATAGGAATGGTTATAATGAATCCCATCATGTGATAATGTTTTCTTACAAAAAATCATCCAAAACCAAAGAATAAAGATTTTTTAAAACTGCTCCACAAAAGTTCATAGGTCTGATGACCTTGTGTGTGAAGGCCTTAATTATGATAAACATATCCTTCTATACAATTCTCTATTTCCCATTCAAATCCTGATGGAACATTATATTCTGTCTTGATAAAAAAACTTGCACGTCTCAAAAACAACTCAAAACTCAATCCAAAATTCCTCAGTCTGAAGAATTCATCCCGATGGACTCAGTAATATGAACCCCTTATCAATATAAAACACTAAAACATTACTCCAATGCTCAGTATTATATTCCTCAGTCTAGTAAAAAAAACATTCTAGTGCTACCATTCTTCTAAGATCTCATTCTAAAGGGAAAACATGAAAATAATTATGCAGCACTATTCATTTTCTACATAAATAATTTTTTATAATGTATGAATTTATTATGCTTCTATTTATTAGAGAATCAGAATAGAAAAGGTGGGAAACTGAAAAACATTTCCCACTTAATCAACCATCAAATATCAAAAAAATCACTCACATTTATACATCAACATTGACTGCTTCAATCCTTCTCTATATTTCTTAGAAATCAGTCCTCTTAGACATACTAACTATTCCTTTCTCTGATATATCTTCAATAACTTCAGTTTTATGTAACTTATACAGATTGAATCTGGGGTAGATTCCTTGGTTTCATTTCTTTATAACATACTCAAATTCAATCCAATTTAACTTCCTCATTTTCGATTTGATAAAACATCAATATCTTCTGTATGATCTAACAACACTATGATGAAACATCCTCAGCTCATTATAAATTTAATTTCTTCACCAGAGTTAGTTTGATTTACTTTCCTTCTCCTCGTTTATCTAATCATTTTCCTTCAAAGGGTCATTCTGATGGAATCCTCATAACAATGTTATTCTCATTATGATGGAAACTCTACAATGAAACATTGAAATTATCCATACCTCCTCAACAAAAATTTTTAATTTATAACTTGTATATAGAATCCTAATATTGTCTTGTAATAACTATACATACAAGAAGGAAATGGGGTGAATTGTAGTTAATAAATGTAGTTTAAAATATTTAGACAATGAAAAAACACAATGACACTTTATGTAGGTTATCATACATGGAATTATTTAGATCCGAAAATTCACATAATCAGATTCTTTACTAGTTTGATTATATCAGAGTCAATACCAATATCATGAAAGGTATAATATATTATAGTGTATTAATCATAATTAGAGTTAATATTATAAAGAAATTATAATGGAAATATGAATTCAATGACTCATATTCTATTATATGGTTAGAAGAGTTAACACTAGTGAAAAAATGAAATAATAAGAAATAGAAATAATTATATATAAAATATTTTAAAGATGAATCTCTTTTAACCTTAAGAGTATGGTATTCAATAACCTGGACTAGTGGTATCCTTTTATTAGTACATACTGTAAAGTATAACATGCCTTACTAGGTAAACCCTCGATACGAAGATCAACTCTATCTTAATATCCTTATAATCTCTCGATCATTATGATGATAAAACCCATATTAAAAATTTAATTTATTAAGGAACCACCACTAACAAGGATTCCTTAAAAAATGAAAACTCTCTAATGAAATACACTTACTAGGAACATTATGTTCCCGAAGAGAATTATTTAGAAAAATTGGGTTGTGAATGTGAAGAAATGAATGATCTCCAAACTCTTTGAATCACTCTGTATTTATAAGAATGCTTCCAACAGTCATATTTTAGAGTTTTTTGAAATGGACATAGACAGAAGGTGCTTGAAAACTCATCATAAATGATTGTCTAATTTGGTAATGATTAACATAATTATAGTGTTAAAATTGTTCATAATAATAGAAACATGTTTTAGTAATATGATTCTAAATATAGGTGAGTCCATCGTAAAACCATATTTTCTTTCCAAAATTTTATTATAATGCGAGTCTTTCAAGTTTATTAGTACCAAAATTATTCTTATAGTTAATACTTTTTGTTAGTAGGAAATACCTAACTAAATCATAAATCATGGTCTCATTAAGAAGAGTAAAATTAATCATAGACTTACTCATTACAATTATGGTAATGAAGAATGTAATGTTTATACTCATAAAATATTACAAATTATTCGATGTGTGGCAAAAGATTATTCCTTAATTAAAAAATTTATAAAACATGTGTCACATAAAAAGTTAGTAAACATGTATCTATGAATGTGTTTATGATTTCCAAAAATAAAGTAATATAAAATTTATAAGTAAAACTTTTGACTCAACAATCTCCCCGTTTTGGGAAACCACTAACCCCAAAAAATAAATTAATATAACTTGAAAAACATATAGCCCATTAATTTTAAGAAATTGATATTCAAAGTTATTCATAAATCCTAAACTCCCCATGTATTTTTAAATCTTCAAAATATTATTATTGAATAATATTAATAGTATTAGAATACTATTTTTTAATGAACACTTATTACCCTTAATAATTCTTCTCCCATTAAGGATTATATACACCCACTTAATAAAAAAATTCCTCTTTTTATAACAATTCACCCTTTTTATAAAAAATATCCATATGAAAATTGTTCTCACTTTTATAAAATAATCTTCCCTTTTTTGATTGTAAAAATAGAATTTATAATTGTCTATAGTTTTCAAAAAATTTATAGAAGGGAAAACCATATGAAACCATAAATTTAATTAACTAATCATCTACATAAATATAAAAGAAAAATTCAAACAATTGTAATTAGAAAACATTTAGAAAAATTGGATTTATATTAGGAGAAATTCATTACTTCCATTCAAATGGTTTAATTTTTTTAAAACATGAAACACTTCTGAAGTTAATAAAAAAAATTCAACATTTATTCATTAAATTATTAAAAATTATCTTCATCATCTTAAAATCCTTTATGTGTTCTTCCATATTCTATGTCATTTATTCTTGAGAGCTTATTATCTTTACTTCTAAAATAAATATGTTATTATCCTACACTATAAAGAAAATTATAGGTTCAATATATTGTAGTTTGGTCATATCTAACTAAATTTACCATATCTTACTATTAATAGTGTTAAATTACTTAGTTATTTCATCGATTGAATCTATAAAATCAACTACAAACATCACCTTATCAACCATGTATTTAGATAAATAATTTATGGATTTATATGATTCAGCCATGATCTTCTTCATGTCACTAAATTGTTCATCATGCATTCTAATATTGAAATCAACATGATTTTACCATTTCACCATTTGGTTACATAACCTTTTTGGATTGTGAGAAATTTTTTTAATTCATTATCTCATCTTCAATATGAGTGACTAATTCTATTAAAGATTTAATTAAATCCAACTTCAGATCAAGAATTTTTGGAATTAACTGGATTTGAGGTTATTACATTAGAAAAAATTGATATGTACTTTTATGTATCCTCAATACAAGAACAATGTAAAGAAATTCTTTTTGTACTATCATTCCAGCTAAATTCGATTGTTATGAGTCTTCTTGGAGAGGTTTTTTTCGACTATTTCTAACTTCCATTCACTTTCAATTATACATTCTTTCTTTGAAACCAAATTTTTGACATATAATTTTTTTTTATCATTATAAAATTTCATGTTCTCCACATCATCGATATTAAATCTATTATAAACTTTTGTTTTTCAGTTTTGATATTCTTATTCTATCTTATATAAGGATTTAGCTTCCTCTAATGATTAAATGACTTCCTAAGAACATCCTTATTTTTCATCATTATTTGTTTTTGATGAAAGATACGCCGATGATGGTGATAATGATGACTCAAATGATTATTTTTCACTCATGTTTCCTTCATTATAATCTTCCTCTTCATTGTTATCATATTCTTCCTCATCTTTATCCACTTGTACTTATAATTCTGTTTCAACCTATTCAAATTACTCTTCTTCATTTTCCTTTTATTTTACTTTATTTTCTTCTTTTTACTTCCATTTAACCTCTTAATCAACATCCTTATTAACCACATATTCCATCTACCTTACTATTCTCAATGTGCCTTTCCCAACTGGCTCTGGTTCTAATTGATTTTGAGGGATGATTCTAACCGATTATTCACTATCTACTTTTTATTTTCTTTTAGCAGTGACAGAAAGAATTTTTTCTTTTAAAACACCAGATTATTCAAAGACTAACCCTACATCTGGGTTTCCTCAATCATAATGATAAGTTATTAGATCACCATTCTCATAATCCCTTTTTAATCCTTTGAAATTATTTTCATATTGAATATTTTCATGAATTTCTTTTTTCTATTTACTATTGTTATATTCTTTTTTTAGATTCTTATCAGACTGAATTTTAAAAACCATAGATTTTTCATGGTTGAGTCCAAACACTATATCCCCTTGTCTCTTATAAGCTTTCTTTTTCATCAACTAACTAAGAACACCTTTAGGAATCTTTTTATGATTTTTATGTTTCTTCTAAGAAGAGTTCTAAACATTCATCTTCTTCATCAATGCTTAATTTTTTAACTTTCTAGATGGATCTTCTTCCAATGTGACACTATCAACTTTCTCAATTAATTAATTTAGATTAGAATAAAAAAATTCACAGGATATTCATGAGTATAATTACAGATGAATGAAATTTATTCCCTCATTAGAGATAGTTTATTTGAATCATTAAAACAACTAAAACACTCCACAACCATTTTCCTCATTTGGGATGGAAACATTATAATTCACTGATTGATCTATTTTTTATGTTTTTGATAGTGATAAAGACAAACATGATCATATATATATTTCTCATGTTTACCTGAAATATAATACAACCAAATATGACACAATGAGAGTATATGTAACACCCTTTCTTGGTATAAGTAAGCCTTTCATCCAAAGTAAAAAAAACAATTTTTTGGTGCCAAGTGAGAAACTTCTCATTTTCTCACATGCTCCAAAATCAATGAGTCTTTAACTTTGGTTTTATTAAAATTTTAATATATATTAGAAAACTTATGAGATGGATAATATGATTTTACTTCTACATATTCAACAACTAATGATAAAATATTCTTATAATAAAACTTATATTTATTTCCATATATCAAAAGTGAAAATTTGTATTTTCCTCATTCTTCTAAAAACTACGATGATGCATAAAAGTCATGAACAATGTTTGGATCGTAAATGAGGAATTATTTTTCAGTCTTCTCCAAGAAAATCGACTCCTAACATTGATATTAAATTATCTTCTTCAAAGTTGAGTCTAACTTTTCATACCATTTCTTTTTTAACCAATCATTATCTGAATACGAACCATTTCATGAAATATTATTTTTTCACCACCGTATTTGAGAGTGATTCTAGTGATTGGTATCAAATAAAACTTATTAGACAAAATAATTTATATGTAGAAAAAAATTAAGAGAAAAAACTCCAGAGAACCTATATGATATAGGAGGGGTTACTCCTTTATATAGGAATAGAGTTGACGATTCCTTTTCTATAGGGATCCTAATGGTCAAGAGTCAATACATTTTGATCTAACAATTGAAATTTATAATAATAATTTTTAAAAATATTTTCAAGCTCATGATGTTTTTAAAATTTTATCGTATTGAAAATGAATTTGATTAAAAAATTAAAAAAACTTTAATTTTTTTTTTATAAAACTAAATATTAAAACAAAATCAATAAATTACTAACATAATGAAATTATGAAAAAATATAAAAAAATAGAAGAGTAAATTTTTTACTGGAAGAAATTCATTAGTATGAATATCCTATTTTTATTATTTTTTCAAAACTGAACAGATTATGATAGTTTTATAAATAATGAATATGATTTTTAAAAAATCTTCATTATACAATTTTTGAAATAAAACCCAATTTTAAAAAGATTGGATTTCAAAAAACTTTTTTTGAAAATTTGAGTCTAAATTATATTTAAAATTTTTTTAGAGTCTTGAAATTTTTTTCAGAAGATTGAATTTGATTTGATTTTTATAAAATGTTTGAGTCCAAAAAACTCATTATTATACAACTTTTTAGAATAACTAAAAATTTATAAAGATAATTCTTTTGAAAAAACAACTAAAATATATGCTAAAAATATGATAAAAAGTATATTAATGTAAGGACATGGGTAAAAAAAGTAGATGTGGATGAGTACATTACATCGATCATTCCAAAATTTTATTTATTATATTAAAATCTATCATAACAAAGAGGTTTTGTAAAAATATTGTCAAATTGTTCTTTCATTTCGATGAGTTGTAAAATGTTATCCCATTTAAGTTTTTGATCCTGAATAAAGTGGTGTCTTATTTTTATATTATTCGAATGTGAGTGATGTTTTGGTTTTTTACTTAATTAAATGGAACCTTTTTTATCCCAAAGTGTTTGAGTTTTTATTAAACTCATTTCATAGTCAGTGTGTGTGTGTTGTATCCACAATGCTTGAGAACAACAACTTCCAGCTTCCCTATATTTTGCATGAGCTGTGGAATGTGCTAATAAGGGTTATTTATTTCAAGACCTTGAAAATAAGGAATATACTAATAAATTGAATGTTTCTAATGTGATTTTCCTATACATTTATCATATACCCAAGTCAAAATACAAAATAGTTAACTCAAAAACATTTCCATAATAATAGATAAGTTTTATATTTAGAGTCCTGTTAAGATAATGAAAAAATATTTTATGTATTTTTAGTATGATTATTTTGGAATTTATTGATATATTTCAAATGATAATATAGGAAGAAATAAATATGGATGACTAGAATTTAATTAATGTAAACTTCTTATCATACCTTTAAAAATATTTTGATCAACTAGTTGCCTAAACTCGTCAAGATCTAAAGTATTGTATGTACAAATAATGGTACTAATACTTTAAACATTATACTATCCATGTTTCTTAAGAAGATATATTATATACTTATGTTCAGATAAAATAGTTCCTTCTAGTTTTGTGAGATTTGAAAACCATGAAAATATGTTAACTCACCCATTATACTCATTTAAAACTCAAATTTCATAAGATATGTAAAGGAAAAATGTTAGGTATTGTTGAGTTGGACCCAATATAATGTCATCAACAAAAATCTACATAATTATAAAATTTTTTAACTTATTTTATAAATATAGATGGATCCATAACTCCCTTAACAGATTTTTTATAGAAAAAATACAGCTAATCAATAATACTAAGCTCTATGAGGTTGTTTAAGTCTATATAATGCTTT
Source organism: Viscum album (assembly GCA_963277665.1). Classification (NCBI taxonomy): domain Eukaryota; kingdom Viridiplantae; phylum Streptophyta; class Magnoliopsida; order Santalales; family Viscaceae; genus Viscum; species Viscum album. The sequence goes on along the minus strand of OY728128.1, from coordinate 713,928,214 downwards.
GGTAAGTTAAAAAAACTATTTTAGTTTTTTTATTCTAAAAAACAACCGGTTATTCTTAAAAAACTTCCTCCATTATGTATATTTTTGAAAAACCACTATGGCATGCCTCTTTTTTATTACATAAAATTTCCATTACATGGTACACAAAAAAGGGTCACTTGAAGATTAGTTTCTTCAATGTCCGAAACATAATACATGGAAATATTAATTTTCAAGGATTCTTAATGGTTTCATTCTGTGTACATTTACTACATCTAAAATCTTGGGGATATACATCAAAGAAAAGGGGTAATTGTTAGGCCTAGTAAGGGAAAACCGTTTACATATATTTCTGAGGAATATCAACAGGAACATGAGGAATATCATTATGGAATGAGAAATGGAAAGTGTGGAATATAATAATAAAAATAACATGATTCATAAAATGTAATTGTGTTTATAGAATTTAATTTAGACATTCATAAGCATATCACAAAGGTTAATCACCAGGGTATCATAAATGACAATAACCTAGGTTACTCACTATTGTATCGCAAAACATGCCATCTCTAGAGATTAAATTATTTACCTAATGAAATGTAGTGATATTTGGGAGCACTATTCATTTGTATTATTTAATTCATGACACATAAATCATAATAAAAAATTTCTAAAATAAACCATGGTGTAAAGAAATAGGTTTCATATCAAAATCATGGAATTTCAAATGTGTAGGAAGACATAATCATTATGCCATTTTCATCCCACAAAAAGAGATTTCAGGTTTCATGTAAGTTAATAACATAATAAAATAAGTCATTTTTAAATCTATTGGAATACCCTTATGAAATAAAGAAGCTTGGGACTTCTTAAAAAGAAAATAAATGAAACTTTCTTGAGGAGAAGAGGGAGATTCTGAGAAGTAAATTCTATAGCATAATGGGTATACAATGTAGTTTTTTAAAAAAGGTAAAATAAGTGGTGAAAAGTGTTTCCCATTGATAAAAAAACAATTTTTAAGTAAGGATTTGATCAGAAAGGTAATATATGATATTGACCATAACATTTATAAGACATATATGAAAAGAGGTTCATGAATCAAAAAAATGATGGATAATTCATTTACCTTGAAGACTTACTCCAAAAACATGAGGATTAGGACCTTAGGGGATTGTGGAATCCATTGAAAGACTCATTAGGTTGTAAAACTACCATATAATCATGGTTTATGAATTTTGAGTGAGAATAAATTGATAAATGGGTGGGTATTTGTAGAAAATGTGGAGTATTTGTTTAATAATTTCTGTATATAGGAATTGGAAATTCAGGATTTTCAAAAGGAAAACTATAGGCCTGACTGCGATTTTTCCCATGATTTTGGACATTTGGGGAATATTTAATGTCATTTTAACCCACAAGAACCAAACAGAAAATTATATTACTTCTTTTTTCTAGGAAAAGTAATGCTTTCACAAAATAATATTTATAAATGTAAAAGTTTCCATTTTATACATTAGAACGTAACTTATAGATTTTGAAATTGTTTTAAATCTATTAAAAACATGATATTAATAATATAACATATTTTGAGTCATTTATTTTGGTTAAATAATTATTACATAATTATAACATAATTATGAATTCATTAAACATACTGAAAACCCAATTCTATATTTTTACTATTAAAGAAAAAGTAAAGTATTTTATAAAATTCTCATAAATTAACCCTAACCTAAATTAGATGTTCTAATTTAATAATTGTGTTTATTTTATAATAATAATTACCTAAATATGAGAAAATTTACTTTTAAATATAAAAATCCTTATTTATTATAAAATATCTGTTTAAAAATTCTTAGTAAACTTTTTGACACGTAAAAATTTTAAGGACATAATGAAATTATTTTATCAATTATATTTAAATAAAATATTTCTTATCATAAAATTTCATTGAAATAATTATTATTCATAATACCTTTATTTATCATAAATATTAATTTTTTTTAGAATAGTAATGTTTGGGTCTGAAAGGTAAATTTATCAAATTTTGTCATATTTAAGGAAAACTATTCTTAAAAAAGAATTGATGGAATAAAAATTTTATTTATATAATGGAAGTAAAATTTATGTAATAAATTTAGGGATAAAAAACCCTTTATAACACCCACATACAACCTATGGTTAGAGTGTGGAATAGTGATAGATTCATGGGGCGACTCAGCTAACATTGAACAAGTGGTAATTTAAACTAACTTGAACATTCATTGTAGTTGATTTCATTCAAGATTCACTTGTTGAAGCATTAATTGGGATTGCTCAGTGAAAACCCCCAATGTTGTTACCAACCATCCATGTTCTAAAAAATGGGATTCATATGGCATTCATCTACTATTTAGGGTCATCACATCTCCATTCTTCATTAATTATCCTTTTTCATTTTTACTTATAAACACTAATTATAGTGTTAAAATTATTAAAATAATATATTTTCCAATGGTCTTATTGACTGATGGTCATATAACAGTCGAATACAGATGGTCACATTTCCCTTTGTATTCTAATAATTATAAAATACTTATGGGTATTCTATGTACAATATAATATAACACACACATTCATGAAATAATTATCATTTAAAATGTATGGGTCATTATATTACCCCCCCCCCCTTAGAAATTGAATCCTTAATATATCAACTCATTCTATCAGTATATGATAGATGTGGATATTATGTCTCACTGTCTCCTCCATTTCCCCTATTTCTACTCTATATTTATGGTTTCTCTAGGACACTTTGATTATGTGGGTAGTCTTGTAACATAGAACCTTGTCTCTATGGTCCAATATCTTCACCAAATGATCCTCATAAGAAAGGTCATTTTCCAGTTGTACCCCCTTATGATTTAGTATATTCGAAGGGTCAGGTATGTACTCCCTTAAGAGAGATATGTCTAATATATCATGAACTTGAACTAGATTTGGTGCAATTTATAGACAATAGGTCAATGCACTTATGTAATCAAGGATTTAACAGGGGCCAATGTACATGGGTCTATGGTTCCCTTTCTTTCGAAACAACATGACTCTCTTCCATTGTCATACTCATAGTAACATTTTGTTTCCAACATCAAACTCCATGTCTATTCGACAGTTATCAGCATAACACCTTTACTGACTCTAACCCGTCGTTATATATTGTTGGATAGCATGATCGTTTTCTATCATCTCTTAAACAAGATAAACACCAAGAATCCTTCTCTCAACAACTTCCTCCAAACATGTATAAGTTATACATCACTTCCTATATAAGGCTTTATAGGGTACCATTTTAATAATAAAATGGGAGTTATTTTTTGGTATGATAATTTAACTTATGGGTCATTTTGATCACATCCACCTTTAAATTTCATTGTGCATGTTCTCGACATGTTCTAGAGTGTTCGAATAGTCTTTTCAGACTGTACATCAGTTTGGGGGTGACATTCCATAATTAAATTCAATTTGGTACTTTGAGAATGTTGAATAATTCTTTTAAATATTGATCTTAACATTTGGTCAAGATCAGAAATGATAGAAAGTGGCAATCCATGGAACCATAGAATTTATTTTATATAAATCTTATCATGTTTGTCAAGAGACAAATTTATTGAATAATAATTAAATGGTAATTCTTGGTGATTCAGTGTACTATAACCCATATTGAATTTCTTTTTGGATTTTCTCAGGAGACTAGTGAAAAATACAAGTGATATTGTCCCACTTCCATGTTGTTATAGGTAGTGGTTTCAAAACCCTTTTAGGAATTTTTCACTCTCCCTTAAAATTTTGACACACCAAGAACCTTGTTGTGTAGTCAGAATCACCCCTTTTCATGTTATCCCAACAATATTGATAAAAAATGTCCCCATACATTTTATTGCTTCTTGGATGTATAGAGAATGAAGAGTTATAAGATTCTTCCATCAGCACCTTCTTTATTTCTAGAATATATGGTACACATATCCTTGTATAGAAATTTAGGAAACCTTATTGATCAGTGCTGAACATAGAAAAATTCCCATTCGTCCCATCTTATATCTTATTTTATAAAAAATTATATTCTCTTTGATATTTCTTGATAATATCTAGTAATGATGATTGATAAATAATTTAGTATAGGTTTTTTGATTTATCTTCCCTTATGATTACGATGTTCAGTTTTAATAGTTCTTTGATCAAAGTATCTCCTTGAATACTCATAATTGTTATTATAACAGGGTCTTTCCTATATAATGAATCAACGACTTTGTTTTCTCTTCTAGGGTGATAATGAAGTGAACATACATAGTTTTTAATAAGTTTCAATCATCTCTTTTATAGCATGTTAATTTCCCTTTGTGTCGTAATATACTTGAAAATTTTATGGTCTATGTATATATCTCATTTCCCACCATAATGATAGTTCCTCTATATCTTCAGAGAAAAAATAACTACAACTATCTCTATGACATGCATTGGATAATTATCCTTAGGAATCCTTAACCATCAAGATGAAAAAGGAGTCACCATTTCATTATGAATGAGGACTCACCCAATCCCATTCAGAGATTAATCACTAAAAATAATGAATCCTTCTTTGATAGAGAGTAGTGTTAACACAAGTTCAATAACTAATATATTCTTCTGTATTTGGAAAATTTCTGTACACTAATTTGTCTATATAAACTTATCACCTTTTCAAGTTAACTTAGTTAGTGGAATAGAAAGTGATGAATTTTTTTTCAAAAATCTCATATAATATCTTGCTAAACCAAGGAAAAAGAAAATCTTAGTTACTGTTGTAGGATGAGTACACTCTTCCACAACCTTTGAATTGGTCGGGTCAACTGATATTCCTTTATTGTATACAATATTCCCCAAGAAATAAACTTATTTTATCCAAAATGTACATTTACTAATTTTAAAAATACCCACTCCTTATCATTCTAAATATAACCCATATATGATCCTTATACTCCTAAACTTTTTTGTAATATATCAGAATATCATCAATAAAAAACTACCACACATTTATCAAGGTATCCCTTAAATACTCTATTAATAAAATCCCTAAATATAAAAGGATAGTTAGTCTATCCTAAGGGAATAACGAAAAACCCATAATACCGATATCTTGATCGGATGGTGGTTTTTGGAATATATTCATTCATTACCCTCAATTGATGATAAACAGATGAATGATCAATCATAGAGAAGAATTGAGCCCCATGGAGCTGGTCAAATAATTCATCACTCCTTGGGATAATGTACTTGTTCCCTTCTATAATCCATTTATGTTATTTATAATCAATTCATATATTTATTTATCCATCCTTCATCACAAATAGAATAAGTTATCTTGAAGGAGACACACAAGTTCAAATAAATCCATTCTCTAAATGATCTTGACGTTGTTTCTTTAATTCTCCCAACTCCACATTTTCCATTATATAAGGGGTCTTTGATATCACCTTCGATCTAGGTATGTGTTTAATGGATAACTCTAGCTATCTTTCTAGGAGAGGTTTAGGTAACTCTTCCAAAAATATATTATCATATTCCCTTATTATGGGAACATTTTCTATTCTTATATGTTTATTTCCTTTTTCCTCTTAAACAATAATCACTATAAGGAAGACTATTGGAGGTACTTATATACAATGATCAGGTTTCAATATCTCCCCTTTTAAAATAAATTTATGTTATCTATTCTTGAATAATGATATTTATATTCTTCTACCATTGATCTTAGAATTATAATTTGAGATCCAATACATCCCTAGTATAATGTTGAATTCCACCATTGATAAGACAACTAGATTTGTGATGATTTTGTGCTCTCAAAATTCAAAAATAGAGTTCTTACACACTTTTGATGCTTGGTTAATCCCTCCATGATTATTTACTGATAACTCTAGTTCTATAAGTTTAGGGATTTATTCTATAATCATTGAAAACATTGAATAAATAAAGGAATTCATGGAACTCTAATAAAAAAAGCACTTTTTACCTTTGAGAGAATATTGAGAGTACCTAAAAATGCATCATTTGGAAATTATAAGTCATCTATCCTGATAGAAAATGACCAACCTCACTCACTTATAAAAGAAGATTTTGATGGTTATTCCACACCATTAACTTCTAATTTTGAACAGTGATTGGAAAAGTCCCAAGCAATCCACACTAATATCATTGTACTTTAGGATGGTCCCACACCATCTTCCCTTTGTCGTTAGTGTTGAGAAGTTGGGGCTTTACCTCTCTATGATTGTTTTGAGATTTATAGACATATTTTACACATATTAAACATTTTCCACTCCTGAGCATGAAACTCCCCAAATGATTCTTCCACATTTTTCATGTGGTAAGTCCCACATGCTTTACTCCTTATCCATGATCAAATTTCCTCCCTATGTTTGGCTCTAAATAAATATTATTTTCATTCAATATATGTGACAACTACATCTCTATGAATTCCATTACAACATTTATATCACTTCAAACTATCTTCTAATAGATTGAATTGCCTTGATTGTCTAGATTCCTCCCTCGATGGGGTCATAGTCCATAGAATAATCTATCGAACTTTCCACAGAGATTCATAATAATTTTAGAGGTGTAATGAAAAAGTTTGTAAATTTCATGTTATAGATTCCCATAAATTCATTTTCCTTCTGATTTAGCTCTAGTTTTTCTTCTCTATATTCATTCACATTGAATGGGGGTAATATTTATTGAAAAAGGATAACTATAACTCATCCCAATCCATATAATCCATTTAACTTCATTGATTTTTCAATCATTTCACACTACTGATCATCTTTTCCTCCTAAGTAGTATATATCCAAGTTGAATTTCCATTATTATTATCAATAGAGTACAAAAATACCTTTTCTTTAGAGTTTATCCATTAAATAAAGGTGGCCATTGATGTATAAAGGAATCAATGGGATGTTTTTCCCTCTAAGGTGAATCTAATCTCTCAGCGTTATTCATGTTACAATTTATTACCCGAGTAAGTTGATTTATCATTATCATGATGTTTTTCATTTCGACTTCCATAAGAGGGTCATCAGTGCATGGTGCATTGCACTCATTGTTTACATGGTTCCTCCAATTTCCTTTCATTTTCTAAAATAATTAAACCTTAGTGAAAAAAATGTTTCTTTTAATAATTTTATAATTCTAAAGGAATTGTGTGTCATAAAACAACATGCTTAAATATTTAATTCTAACAAACGAATACATTTTCTATAAATCTTTGATAATGCTTCATGAAAAGATTATAATTATCCATAAATATCCTTGAAGAGAGTCAAACTAGGAGCACAACAGGGATCGATGTCGTACACCAATTATTATTCAATTCAACATTGTAGCAATGTGTTTTGGTGTTACACATAGATTCATATGTTTCTAATCCACATCCAATTTTCCATTTCTAGACAATGATTTTTGTATTTAAAAACCACTTACTTAATAATTCTTAAAAATACAAGGATGATTTCCTATATTTAAACATGTGCCTAGGGTTATTAATAGTGTTTTCAAATCCTAATTTCTATAAATAACTAAATCATCCTTTGATACTAACTATGGAATCCCATATTTTTATTATATAAAAATTTCATTACATGGTTCTAAACAGAGGATCTTTACAAAATACATTGGAACACTTCCAGGATTCACCCTTCATATGTCTTATTTAATGTGAGTGACACAGATTGCAATCAAAACATTCGTAAATTTCCCATAGAGGGTATAAATGTTTCATATAAAAATCATGGTGTTTTGAAAGTGCTTAAAGACCTGATCATTAGGTAAATTTGATCCCTTAAAAATAGAATTTGGGTTTCGTGTATGTTGATCCCAAAATAAAATATTCATATTTACATCTAGGTGAATACCCATAAAAAGAAATTGGATTGTGTATTCACAAAAATAAAATAAAAGAGAATTTATTTTGGAGAAGGGGGAAACTTGACAAAGTAAATTCGATAGAATAATGGGTAAAAATGTCATATTTAAAAAGACAAAATGAGAGGGGTTATGTCGCGAACCACACCAGGTACCCTAGTAACCCAATATCCAAGCTAGTCTAAGAAAGGACTGAAGGGTGTTCCTGATCCCCATGGGTTATCAAATAGAACCTAGCATCCTACAAAATGAAAGTGGGAGTTATTTTTCCACCAACATTGGGGAAGTAAATAAAAACAATTTAGTATGAATAAAAGAGAAACTCCATTGAGAGTAGTGTACCAGAAGTAAAAAAATTATAACAACCCGTTGTACTGGATGAATGTAACATAAAATAGGAAAAAATTACCCAATTCCCATTATAGAAAACTCACAACGTCTATCAATCTGTAGCTAGACCACCTCCAAGTGGTGCATTAACCCTGCTCAAACCTTGATGGTGGTAATTTACAAACACCTGAAGGCACATGCAGGGTATGAAAAAAAATCCTAGTAGGGTCTCACCGGGGATTCCATAATAACATTCCATTATTTAATTAAAAAAATATAGATATTTCAATTTTAAATAAAATGGTTTTGTAATTTCAATATAATAATTTAAAACAACTCATGCATTACATTTCAAATGATGGAAATAATTTCAAACAAATTATTCACAATTCAATTGATGGAGTATTTCTAAAAAATTGGATTAAATAAATAATCAATATAAAACTATTTTCAAAAATTTATAAGGCATTTAATATAACTTAAAAACAATGCCATGAATTTATATCGCTAATATAAACAAGCGAGATACATTTTTATCTTCCAAGTGGTATGATAATTCATAATTATAGGATCTTCACACACTCATGTGATAATAACCACAATGTCTTGAATCATCCCTAGACACTAGAAATAGAGTACTAATAGGAATACCACTAAGGAATTCAATGTTCTAAAACATGCTCATGTTATAGTTGTAAAGTCTCAATCAGGTGATATGGAATTCCCATCCTTGAATGTTTTCCGCACCAACTCACTGACTTCCTAGTTTTTCATATATTCTAGTAAGAAAATGATGGGAAATTTATTTTAAAAACAATTTAAAATAAAATTCATCTCATTATCCCATTTCAAATAGTAACAATTTCCATTTAAAATCCACAAATGAGTTAAAAAACATACCCTCTTCCAAGATAAAACAAAATGGTCATTATGAGAACCATTTCAAGAAATTTTTATCACATAAGAATTTAAAACCAAATAAATATTCAATATCTCAATTAACATTAAAAATTTAATTCAACAATTTAAATTAGGAATATTTCCACCCATTTCACAAAAAACATCCAATTCAATGGAATTGGGTTTTTTCACAATTTTCCATCAAAAAAATTTCCAAAATTTAAATTAAAAAATTTAAATTTCACCAATTTCTGTAAACACCGCAATTCATTATAATTGGGTTTTTTTTTCCAATTTCATGACAAAATACCATTAAACCACATTTAAAGGAATTTGGGTTTTCAAAAAAATGAATGAAATTTAATTAATATAAATAAATTGAATTTAAATAAATAATTATATTTAAATAAATCAAGGGTTTATTAAAATCCTAGCATCGTAATTAAACCACCTACCTCGGGATTTCTAGATATCAAAACATTGAATAATACATGGGATTCACCAAGGAAGAATGATGATAATTGAAACTATGGATCAAACCTAGGTTTAACTTCCAAAATAGAGGGTAATAGATCCTCTAACAAACATGGAGATCCCCTGAAACATAGCATAGAAACGAGATAGAGTGGGAGATAGAGAACAGAAAGAGTAAACTAACCAAGATAAGAATAAATTCCAATTTCCTAGCTTCGATTCACTTCCAGGAGGATTCTGATTCACCAAGAACCGCTCTTAGGAGATCTTAAAGAGGTAGAAAATTATTCTTCATCATACTAGTTAATCTGGGACATAAAATGAGGGTTTTAGGAATTTTTAATAAAAAATATGGATTAAAAAATACCGTATGCATGGTTAGTTGGGTAGGGAAGCACTGTTAGACTAAACCGTGTGCCATGGTCAGGCACAGATTTTAAATAGGAAAAACGTTTATATTATGCTGGTATATAGTTTTCCAAAAAAAACGTGAAATCTTTCTAAAACCCTGCTATCTTGTTATAGTGAATCAGGCCTAGCATACATGGACGTTACATAATTTTATATTAATATTCAATACATTACAAAAATACTCGCCTGATGATGATAATTGTTTAGTGTCATTGGAAACATGGAAATGAAATCTTCTATCCTAGTCAAAAATCGTCAACATCTCTCATAAAGATCTCCACCCTTAGTTCTTATAATTAAAAACTTTCTTTATAACCTTGGGAAAGGAAACATAAGAAAGGGGGAGATCTCAGATGCACAGTAAGGGTAAATAAGGTAGACATATAAGTATAAGCATGAGAATAAGTGTATGATAACATGATCAAAACATTAGAGGATCATACCCTATGCATCAAATATCATAAACACAAATCATGGAATAAAACTTTGTATTTCATAAGTCATGAATCATAAGGAAATAAAGGACACAATCAATGAAAGCCTAACATAGTAATAAAATCATTAAATGTGGAAAACACATAAGCATATAATATTATTAACATAGTAGCCAAGAAATTTCTTCTATGACCATATTGGAAGTATGGGTCCACTCCCCATACCATATTATTAGTCATGGTTCACTCCCATTCCCATCTTAGTATCATGAGTTCACTCCACATACCATATTAATAGTCATTGTTTACTCCCATGGTCATCTTAGTAGCATGATTTCACTTCTCATACTATCTTGCTTGTCATGGTTCACTATAATGGCTATCCTAGAAGCATGATTTCACTCATCATACCATCTTGGTAGTCATGGTTTACTCCCATGGCCATCTTAGTACCCAAGGATCATTCCCAAGACCATCTTAGTATATATCATGAGATATAAATCTTTACCTAATGCATTGAAGAGAGATATCGGTCCCAACCATCTCATAGTGAAATCATACATATGTGTGCCACAAAACATAAAAAACCATATCTTTACCCATGAAATAAAATGTAACCATAAACATGTAAACATATCATAATCTATGGAAAAGATACAAGTTTCATTATAATTTCATAAAAATCATATGTTTTAAAAGAGAAATGGATTTCAAAAAAAACTCATAAAAGAGAAATAGATTTCACAAAGACCATGACATTAATCACAACTCGTTAATATAAAGGATGTGAATGGAAAAATTATATCATTTCATAGAAGGGCATGAGTAACATCAATGGATATAATCTTATATGGAAAATATTTTTGAAATATCATTCCAAAATATTTCTTATGGAAAATATAATTTATTTTTTGAACAATTATTTTTAATACATAGAACCATTTGATAGTCATATTCAAATAAAATACCATCAAAAAATATAAATAATACTTGAAATCATTTGAAAAACTTTTTCTTTTAATACTTATAAAATAATCTTCAAAACTTTTTAAAAACTTTTTTCTATAAAAAAACATTGAAATCATATAAAAAATTCTTAGAGATGTTTTGAAATGATTTTTCTTTAAATCATATAAAAGAAGCATTAAAACGTTTTGGAAACAATTTTTCTTGAAAAAATATATAATAAGCTTGAAACCCATATTCATTGAAAATATATTTTGATTTTTTTTAAAAACCTTTATAAATGAAAATAAATCTTTAAAGTACTAACAATTGATAAATATGTACATGTCATACAAGGTATAAAGAAAATTCTTTTTAAATAGTAAAAAGGGTAGAAAATTGAATCGTTTGGAATGAAACAAGAAGATTACATAGAAAAAATTAGTAAAATAATTAAATGGTAAAAATTTATTTTAATGATAATATGATATTATTAAAATATTCTTGTCAACCATTTTTAGAAAACATTGTTTTGAAGGAACACCATATTTTGACCAGAGAGAGGGTAAAGTTGGGATTTCTTAAAAACAATTTCCTAGCTATATTATTTACCAAAGAGTAGAAAATGGTACCACTAAATTAATTCCACATTAATAATCAGAGGATAATAAAATTCATGAATATCTTGAGATATGGAATATAATAATTCATCAAATGAAGCGTAAATGTAATCAATGTCGAAAAGCAATGTGATTGTCTCCATAAACTCTTATGACATGGTAACATGGGATCATACTATCCATGTAAGAAAATAAAATTAAATGATTCATAAAATATAATTAAAAGAATTATATTCAAGATATAACATGTAAAATTGAAGTATATACACCTTGAAAAAGAGTTTAGGTGCATAACAATACACGAGTCTCAAAGAAGTCAAATTGAGACAAAACATTTTTACCGATTTGGTAACATTTAAAACTTAAAACCAATGAATGAATGGTAATAAAATGGTTACTTGAATAACAATAAACTTCATTATAATATACATATAATACAATCATTGTAAGTAAATACAATACAAAAAAGGAAACAGTGGTGAACATAGCATGTATCTCACAAAAAAAGTGAGATGAAATCCCCTTAACTTGTCTCTTGACTATCATCATACTTATACAATATTACTATATAATAAATATAATTTTATTATAAATATTTTAGATAATTATATTAATATACATAATACCATATATGGTGTCATTTTGACTTTACATTACCCGCTTGTTGATGATCATGTGCGAAGGTTTCACTTCGGGTAATATTCGCTTTGTTTTTCGCATGGGTCTTAAGTTGTTATATTGTTTGTCCTTATACTTATATCATGATTAAAAAATGAATATCATGATATAAATATCTATTATATACATTATATTTTTATTTTAATAATATATATAATAGAAGAGTACGAAATAGAATACACAGTTCATGGAGCTGGTAAACCATACGTGCACATAAATGTTGTTTCTATTTTTATTGTCGTATTAAAAGAAATAAATGAAATTAAATATATGTATATAATATAATTAAATTATGACTATAATTTTATATATATCATATAAATTCATTAAACCGATCATTTATACATTACATGTAGTGTGTGAACGAATCACATTGCTTTAAGGGGGCGGTAATCAACACTTACCCAAATGAAATTATCATAATTACGTCAAATGAAAGGTAAAAAAGATATGTTTTGAAAAATGAATAAATTAGATTAAATATTTAATAAATTTTATATAGACATTTATAAATTGGTTTTTTATCATAATTTCCACCATGTTCAATGTTAACGGAAAAATGAACAATCATTGTTTCATGAGGCAGTAGTTCGTCATTCACGGAAATAGTATGTTTGTTACCCATTAGATGGAGGTGTTTGTATGTTTAGGTCAAAAGCATTTCATTAAACCATTATTGTATAATTTTTATACAAATGTTTTCCTAAAACAATGGAATAAATGTAGTACAGGGGGCAGAGGATGAAAATAAAGGAAAGGATCTTGAGAGAGGATGTTATCTCTTAATCGGGCAAGTCATTTTGGTTTGTTCCAAAAGTCTTCCTTGAGATTTATTCTACCAATTTTAAGGAATCTAAGAGGAAGTTAGGTAAGTTGGGAGATTATTTTGTGTATATTTTGGGTGATCCGTTGGGTTTTATAGGTGTGAGGAAGTGGGTATAAGTGGTCGCCTTTTATAGGGAAGGGAAATGACACACATGGAGTGTTTGAAAACAAGTTAGGTGTACCCACATTTTTACCAAAAAAAGTAATAAAAAACCAAAAGAACTCATGAATATAAGTTTCATGGATGAATCATGGCCAGAAAAGGGGTTTTGTACAAGATTATTGGTCGTTTTGGGTCTTATATTTATGGTTTATTACATTATTAACCTTATTTTTCTCCTAACAAATGTAAATTATTTTAATCACTTTCAGTAATATTTATCATAGAAATGAAATTTTACTATATTAAAAATTAAAAATTATGCTTATTCAAAATATGGAATCCATTTTTCCAAATTATAATCCCATAAGTGGTAGAAATTAATTTAAAATTAACCTTGTTGAGGGGACAACATTACCTGTTTTTAACATAAAAATGTCCACTTTTTTTAAAAAAATTTATATCCATTTTTAACGTGGAATTGATTCCAATTACCTAAATTTTATTAAATGATTGAAATATTATATAAATAAACTATAAAACAAATTTAAAAAAATAACGTTATAATGAATTAGATGAAAAAATCGTTTTGAATAAAATTATAATATTTTTAACTATTCATAAAAGATGAAACCTTACATAAAAATACAAATAATTTATTCTAGAATAATTTTTTAGGTTTATATTCCATATATAATGTTTATTTTTACATATGAAATCTATAATAGGTACAAAAAAATTGTATTTTTAGTGGTATCTCCATTGAAGGCGGTAAAAATGACTTAATACTAATATAGGTTTTTAAGCATAAAATTGGATTTTTTTCTTATCTATTGTCTATCAAATAAATTGGATGAATATAAAAATAATTTATTTTAAATATATCATATATATTATATTAACATTACTCACTAATTTAAATTAATTTAATTTATTATGTTAAAAAATTATTGTGACCTAAATAATATTTTCATTTATACTCAATCGCTTTTTATATTCATTTATAATTTATTTCTAAACTATTATTTCATATTATATTAGAATAATCCACATATTTTCATAATTTAGTTTATAATATTCATATCCATAAAATTAACAACTAGTTTATATCTTATTAAAATAATATATTTAATAATATATTATATTTGGGTAATACTAGATCTTGCATGTTTTTCACGCCATCAAGAAAGGTAAATATAGTGTGTAATGTATGATAACCTTGTTGTTCTTTGTAATTTATTCCATGCCACTATTTTTTGTAAAATTCTCAAGATCATTTACATGTGAAAGTAATGACTCACATAGAGAAAAAATATTTTTGGTGTTTCGTGATATGAAAAATATCAAAAGATTAAATTAATTTGAAAAAAATATTTCATAAAATTTTAGGGTGTTACATTCCACCCCCCTTAAAATGAATTTCACAATTTAAAATAATCTGGGTTATCAAAGGTTTAACACTTCAATGTTTCACTCATAGAAACCCACATTATAAAAATAGATACTAAAACTTCCCTTGAAATGGGAATTTTTGAGCCATAACAGTTACCCAAAGTGACATATATCTGGGGTTCCATTTAAGAGAACATATGTTGGGAGTGATGATTGGACATTGAGGAAAAGCATAAATATTTATATGGAGTGATTTAGGTCATAAATCCCAAAAAAATTAATGGTCAAAGAAAATTTTAGTGTCTCAAAGTATTAAATACGTTACGATTTAAAAGGCTATCGGTTCAATAAAATTAATGTATCATGATACCACATTTTATTTTGATCATTATCCTAATGATGTGTAAATATTTTATCAACCAAGAATATAAGGATATATAAATACTTGATATAAATAAAATTTCATTCTTTTATTGTGATTTTAACTATTTATACTTCATCTATTACATCAAAGAATGGTTGTCCAGAAATTAACTTTCTTTCTTGAAGAACTGAAATAAACTTTTAGCATATCCAAGTTCCCATAAAAGAATCAAAAGTATAACTATTTAACTCTGACTAAAAATTAACACTATTTTTTCATTCTAAATATTTATTCATGAAAAATAAATATACATTTACCAAGACATCACATAGGACAGTGGTCAGTGTGATACCCTTATCATCCTTCGATCATGGGTTGAAAACCTACGGCCTTGTCGGGCACGACTGGTTTTCACCTGACATACATTTTTTTTTTTCTAAAAATAGACTAATAGAATTTCTAAAATATATAATATGGACATCCTTGAAGTAATTTTAATCATGAAATATCATTTTCACTAAGTATTTCAATACAAACTCAGTGCATAAATACTTTCTCTAATGTTTAGATTAAAGTTTATATGAATGGTTAACCATATAAACCATATCAAAGATAAAAATACAAAACATAAGAAAAAGAGTCACATGATTAGCTTAACATTGATCCCATTGTATATCACAATGTATCAATTGGTTGTCACATTCAGAAGATGTGATTACCCTCAATATGAATTATCTTGAAAAATGGTAATAACCTAAATTACTATAAATCCTTTTGGAAAACATTCATTCTTCCTTATTCCAATGTATATTATATCTATTAATAAAATACCAAAATGTTGAAAACATCATCAATGCTAGCATACACCACATATCAAAAACTCTTTACTTTGATCAAAGGTAATCTGTACCATCAAATTTACTTATCCATGTCTCATGTATCTTTATCCATTCAACATTATCTTAACCAAAAATATCATATTACGGTTACCTTCCCTTAGTAAAAATATCAACTTGTCATTAAATCACTTCACTAGTCCATCAGGAACATTCAACCTAAAAAATTAAATATGAAGTGAAAAAACAGAAGTAAAACAATCCTTGTATATTTCATCAATCATAACTTTTTAATCCAAAAATATAAAAACTTTAATTACTTCATCCTTAATCCATTAACAATGCCACCCCATCCTATTACATAATACCTATTTATCTTCACATTTCATCTATAGTCTCTTCATCATCCACAATTTAACCATTATATGATCCACCATGTTGATTCTCCGAAGGAACATTCCTATTGGGATGTTGGTTTTCATAAAGACCATTTACATCATAATTGAAACACTTAAACTTCAATTAAGACTTAGGGAGGCCAATATTCTCATCTATTTCATTAACCGAACTCTTTATTTTTCCTTTGCAGTCACATGTATTTTTCCTTCATTACCATTTTCAAAACATCTTATTATTCCTCTATGACATTCTCTTAGATGACTATTTCCACATTATTGTCACAGAGGAAATTGAATCCTCATTCCTCAATGTTCACCATTACCCACACTCTCACCAAAATCCTTTTTTCTCTTCCTTGGTGAGTCCAAGAGTTAGTTAATGTATAGGTTGTTAATCAGGTTCTATGAACTAATTATCCATGATCACAACATCTCTAACCCCATAGATCATATACCTTTTCTTGTCATCGTGAAATTGACCATAAAATTCAACATTAATCTAGTTCCTTTCGGTTCCCGCCATTGGAGAGAACCAGAAGCATAGTGTGACCATTAATTATCATATTATAAAAACACATAGTCATGAAAATATTTACTTACATGATGTATACATCATGAAAACATCCTTAATTTATGACCCCATAGGTTCATATTATGTTATTCGTTTCCAAATTATATTTAAATAATTCAAGATAGTTTTTGAAGATTCTGTGAATTACAAATCCATATACCATTGGAGTGAAAAACTAGGTGTGAAATATGGCCTCTTGTCATGTACCAAATTACCCCAAATTAGGCTCAGAACATCTTGTCGGAGTTGTTACCCCAGGGTAAATCTATAGTAGATCCACATCCACTTATAGTATCTATATTTGGATGCATTTATAGGATACTTTATCCCTTACCAATATTATAGTACATTTTCCTAAATGTTAACTCATCATTATACTTATCTTTAGAGACATCCCTAGACATATACTTTGATATATACTAATGGATCACATTAATGTTCTCTAATACTAGTTTCAAATTGTTGATTAACCATTAATTTGATAGCAAATATTGTTACCTGGGCTTGAAATACATGGATATTACATCATTTAAGATGAATAATCAGTACATTACAGGAATAAATGCCCAAGGAACATAATAGTTTAGTTTCTTTCAAAAAATGGAAAAAAATATTCTATCCTGGTAAGAGATATTCAAAATATCTCATAAAAATCTATACCTTTAGTACTTCTACCTGAACCATTATTCAATACATAGGTAAAGGAAACATAATGAAGGTGTGAGACCATATGCTCAGTAAGGGTAAAAAAGGGAGACATGTAAGAAAAAACATGAGGCCATGGGAGTGAGACCAAGATCAAAACATTAAAAGATCATACCTTGCATGTCAAAGATCATAAAAATGAATCATGGAATAAACATTAGTATTTTATAAGACATGAATCATATGAAAATAAATGACATAATCCATGAAATCATAACATAGGAATTAGACATGGAATTACAAAAAACACACAATCATATAATATTATTTCCATAGCAGCCAAGGCATCAAATTCAAGGCCATCTAGTTAGTATGTGTTCACTACCCATTCAATCTTGGTAGTGAAGGTTTACCCCCATGATTATCTAAGTAGCATGAGTTCCCTCCTCATACCACCTTTGTAGTTATGGTTCACTCTCGTGGACATCTTAATATCACGAGTTCCCCCCTCAAACCATTTTGGATGTCATGGTTTACTCCCATTACCATCTTAGTAGCATGAGTTAACTCCTCATACAATCATGGAAGTCAGGGTTCACTACCATGGCTATCTTAGTAGTCAATGTTATTTCCCAAGAGCATGTTAGACTATCTCATGAGATATAAATATTTACCCAATGCGTTGGAGGGAGATATACGTCCCATCGATCTCATAGTAAAATCATACATGCATGTTCCACAGAATCACAATCAATTATTTCTTAACCCATGAAATAAAATGGGTATAAAAAACAGTTAAACATATCATAACCAATAGAAAAGATATAGTTTTCATAATCATTTCATCAAAATCATAACTCTTGGAAGAGAAATACATTTTATAAACATATAACCCACAAAAGAGAAACATATTTCAAAAAAACTAGGACATTAAGAATAACTCATTCACAGAAAGTATATGAATGGAATCATTTGATTATTTCTTAGAAGGACCTGCGTAACATCAACAAATGTCATCTTAGATGAAAAATATTTTTGAAATATCATTCAAAAATTATCTTGAGGAAAATATCATTTCTTATTTGACAATGGATTTTTAATAAATAAAAACATTTAATAATCATTTTCAGAGAAAATTACTTTAAAACTTATAGATGATACATTAAATCATTTGAATGATTTTTATATTGAAAACATATAAAATAAGATTCATAACATTTTAAAAACCCTTTTCTTTGAAAAAACATTGAAAAATTATAAAGAAATATTGATTTTTTTTAAAAATAATATTTATTTAAAAATTATAAAATAAACTTGAAAATTATTGGGAAACCATTTTTCATGAAAACTTATAAAATGTGATTCAAAATGTTTTGGAAATCATTTTTCTTGAAAACTTACAAAATAAGATTGAAAATGTTTTGGAAACCATTTTTCTTGAAAACATATAAAATAAACATGAAAATATTTTGAATACAATTTTATTTTAAAATATAATTTAAAATTTTTTTCTAAAAACAATAACCTCTAAACATGAAAATAACACTTCAATTTATTGATGGTGTATAAATCAATGTTAGTCATATTAAAAAAATGAACATTCCTTTGGAATAGTAAAAAGGATGGAAAATTTCATCATTTAGAAAAAAAATATTATTTCTTTGTAAACATTGGTAAAATAAAGAAGATTAAAAATTTATTTTAATGATCGTTGTATATTTTTTAGATTATTCTTGGAAACCCTTTTTAGAAAACATTTTTTTGAAGGAAAGATGGTTTCTGACGAAGAGAGTGTAAAGTCGAGCTTTCTTAAAAACACTTTTTAATTATACTTTATACAAAAAAGTAGAAATTGTTACCACTACATGAATATAGCATGAATAATCAAATAAGAGGAAAATTAATGAATTTATTGAGATATGGACCATAATATTTCATCAAATGAAGCATAACCATAACCAATCTTTAAAAGCGATGAGATTGTCTCAATAAAATATTATAACTTTATAAAATGGTATCATACTCTCCATGTTAGAAAAAGAAATTTAAAAAATAATAAAATATCTTAAAAATAAGGATATTCATGATATATCATGTAAAATGGAAGTATATACACCTTGAGAATAATTTAAGTGCCTAACAAAACACGAGCCTCAAATAAGTGAAATTGAGACAAAACATTTTTACTAATTAGGAAACTTTTGAAAGCTAAATGCTAGGAATTAAATATCATAAAATATATATTTTAATAATCATATATTTATTTATAATATACATAGAATAAAATCTCAGTTAGTACATACACCACACAAATGGAAAGGGTGACGAACATAGCATATATCTTACAAAAATAAAAAATGAAATGAAATCCCCTTACCGTGTGTCTTAACTCTCTTCGTACTCATACAAGATTACTATATTATAAATATAAATTTATTATAAAAATCTTATAGAATAATATTCTTATACATAATGCCATATATATTTTTATTATGACATTATATTTCCCTCTTGTTAAGGATGTTATGTTAAGGTTTCTCTTTGGGTAATATTCGTTTTATTCTTCGCATATGTCTTAATTTGTTATATCACTAGTTTTTATGATTAAATAATGATTCCAGAATGTATAAAATGATATAAATATATGTTATATACAATATATTTGTTTTATAATAATATATATAATATATGATTACTAACTGGAATACACTATTCATGAAGATGGCAAGTTGTACGTGCACATTAATGATGTTTCCATTTTTGTTTTCATATTGAAAGAAATAAAGAGAATGACATATATTAATATCTATATAATATCATTAAATTATAATTATAATTTTATATATATCATATAATTTCACTAAACTCATAATCAATACATTCCATGTAGTGTGTGAATGAATCATATCGCTTTGAGTGGGCCGTAGCCCTCACTTCCTCAAACTAAATTATCACAATTACACCAAATGGAATGTTAAAAGATATGTTTTATAAAAATAATAAAGGAACATAAAGACATAGTAAATTTAATATATGATATTTATAAATATATTTTTAATCATAATGGGAACTATGGTAGATGGTAATGAAAAAATGAACAATCATCATTTCGTGAGGTAGTAGTTCACCTTACACAAAAACAATACATTCATTACCCATTTTATAGAGGTGTGTGTAATTACAGGTCAAAAAATAATCATAAAAACACACTACTATTTTTAGGATACATTTTTTTCATAAATTAATTTAATAAATACATTGTATATGGTGAGAAGAAAAATAGTGGAAAGGATCTTAATAGAAGACGCTACCTCTTAAGTAGGTAACTCCTATTATTTATACCAAAATGGTTCCTTGAGTTACCTTATTCCCAAGGTAAGGTATGTAGGAGTAATGGAGGGATTTAGATATCTTATTAGAGTATATTTTGTGTGATAAAAGGTTTTTGAGAGGTGTGATGAAGTGTGTATAGGTGGTGGCCTTTTATAGGGAAGGGAAATGACACACTTGGACTTCTTGAAAACAAGTTTGGTGTACCATCCTTTTTACCTAAAAAAGTCAAAAAAACAAAAAATCTCTATAATTTAAGTTCAATGTCCGTATAAGTTTCTTCCAATGGCTTTTGGAAACGTTTCTTGGCTGTTATTGGCCTTATATTTATGGTTTAGTACTTTCTTAACCTTATTTTTCTATTAATCAATGTTATTAATTATTATCACTTTTACTAATATTTTTGTGAAAAAACAAAGTGGAATTTATTAGAAATTATATATTATTATGATTCCAAATATGTAATCAATTATTAAAATTTCTATTCACATAATTATAAAAATTAATTTGTAATTAATCCCGTCAACGGGGCGACTCTACGGGTTTTTATCGTAAAAAAATCTGAAAGCTTACAATGTTTTTATATCCAATTTCAATGTGGATCTGGTTACAATGACTTAAATTAGATCAATTTATAGAAATATTATCCAACAAAACTATAAAACAAATTAAATATAAAATTAATCTTTATTAAAATAAAATAGATTAAAAATTAGTATTAAATTATTATAGAGTATTTATAACTATTCATTAAAAGATGAAACCTTACATAAAAATAACAAAACATTATCCTAACCTAATTTTTTATGTTTCACTTATAAAGAAAATGTTTATTTTAAAATATTAAATCAATAAAAGTTATAAAAATTGTATTTAAAATGGTTACTCTATAAAATTCGGTAAGAATTCCTTAATTAAAATATTAGTTTTAAGCATAAAATTTGGTTTGTTCTTATCTTATGCATATAAAATATGTTTGATGAATATTAAAATATTTTATTGGATATATATCATATGTATTAAATAAATATTACTCACTAACTTTTATTAATTTAATTTATAGGTTCAAGCAACTTTGTGGCCATAATAATATTTTCATTTACACTCAACTAGTTTTCATATTCATTTCTAATTAATTTTTAACCTATGAATTCATATAATATTTCTGTAGAAAAATTATTTCAATAATTTTGGTAATTATATACATATTTATTAACCTAAAGTCTTTGTTATGTCTAATTATAATAATAATTTTTATAATATATTTTTGTTTGGTAGTACTCAGTCTTGCATATTTTCAAGACATATAGGAAGGTCGATAATGAATTTAATGTATGCTAACCATGTTGTTCCATGAAAACTATGCCAATATGGTTTTGTGTGTATCATACGACTAGATGATTCCATGTGAAAGGAATGTTTGACTTAGTGAAAACTATTTTCATTATTTTTGTGAAGTGAAAAATATAAAAATAATAAATTAATTAGAAAAAAATATTTCACAAAACCTCATTTTGTTACATTATTTTCTCATGGTTTTCCTTGAGAGGGGTCACAATTTGGGAAAACCATGTGACAATAGTACAATATCCCTAATGTTTTCAATTTTTTAAAATTTCACCCGAAACAAACCCAAACAAAACCCAACCAAAATTAGATTAAAATAGGGGTTTAGGAATAACTGAAAATAGTAAAAGGATGTTACAACCTCCCCACGATGAAAATATTATATACCCATGAAATCCTATTCAAATGCTTCCATTCCAAAAATATTCGTCCACTACTCTCTCATTTGTGCCTCCCTCTCTCAAGTATACCGAGAATCAGAACCATGTTTCCATAGCACTCGAACCAAAGGTATCATCCTCCCATGAAGTTCCTTGGTTTTAGATTCATATATCCTAAATGGTCGTTCAATCATGGAAAAATAAGGATTGACATTGAGATTACTTCATATTAGAACAAGAGATGGATCAGATAGATACTTTTGGGTTAAAAGACATGGAACACATTATGTATCGATGTCAGCTATGGTAGAAGTTATCAATGATAAAAAAATATCCCCACCTTCTCAATAACTGAAAGATGTCCCACAAAATGAGAAGAAAGTTTACCTTACCTCCCAAGATATCGATGAACCAACAAGGTTGATAATTTTAATAATACTTGGTCACGAACTGATGATTACGGCTATCTTCAACAATGACCAGCATAAGACTTATACCTTCTCTATAATGTCAACATCCTCCAATGAATAAAATAAATCATTATTGTTGTCTCTTTATAAAAGCTTCATTTAACCAGGGTACTTTCATCAATATCTAACAAAAAAAGAGATTTACAAGGCCAACCTTACAAGATATCAAAATTCTCCATTCTATTCATAGAAAAAATTACTATTGTCATAAGGAAACTCAAATATCCCTATAGTGATCATCCCAAGACCCACAAAATTCAAGGACAAAAGATCAGAGAATATACTAAAATATATATATAGGTTTTTATAAATAGCCATCTGATTGTAGATTGTATTCCATGAAAAACATACCAGATATTCCAATGCCCCTCGAAGGCCTCTTCAAAAGTGAGAAGTGAACAAATTACCTCTATCATAAACTGTAACATAAGAAACTCCAGGAAAACGAACAATCTATTTCATTTCGAGATTCCCCATCTCCCCGGATTTGGTTGTATCTTGAATTATTATAAAGTGATAAGATTTAGTCAGCATATCTATCAAGACCCATATAAAATTATTCTTTATTCAAGTACATGGATACCAAACCACAATGTTTATATAGATCCCACCTCACTTCCGGGTTGTGAGTTGAAATGGTAGAAACAAACTCAAAGGATTTAGGTGATCTACATTAAATTAATAGAATTCATAACAATGATAGACAAAATCAACATTTCTCCATATCATACATGTCCCCCAAAATTGATTCTAGATTCCATATAACATCATCATGGTTTCTAGGTGCACTCCCCATTGGGAACTATGGAAATCCCCCATAACATATTTCCTTACCACTAATGGTACAATGAATCACTTTCGATATCATAGAATTCCCTTGGCTTATAATAACCAATATGTCTTGGTCTTCCCACCATGAAGAGAGTCTCTAATACTACTTAACTCATCATCAATATTATGTTCCTAAAGAATCATCTCTAGAAGAGTGTATGTCAACTAAACACTATCCAAAGAAACAATTTCCCCTAATTCTCAAGATCCAATTTGAAATTGTTCAAAGAGATCCATTAAGTTCCACTCTTCTGATGATTCTTTCACTATCATGATCATATGTTTCCTTCTCAAATCATCATCAATCACATTCCATTTCTCTAGGGCATAAGAAATGTCAAAATAAAAATACTATAGTTATTCCACTAAACTCCTATGGTAGATATTTCGATTTTTTTGAGAGAAGATATAACTCAAGATATTACAGTTATAATAAATTGTAAAACTTTCTCCATTATGTTAATTCCACCAACATTTCAGCATGTTCATCACAATTACTTGTTTGAGGACATGGATTAGATAATCATTCTCATGGGGCCTAATTCGACGAGAGCCAAAAGAAACTACACATTCACTATGCATAAAAACACAACCTGATCATGAACTCGATGCATCACAAAATCACACATATCCAAATAACCTCACTTATTGAATTTATAAATAAGATTTTGAAAGCTTGGAATAAATTTCTTGATTTATCCGTTAAATCAAAACTATTCTCAGATGATGGAAATGATCATCCACGGACATAGACAAGACAAGGATGTCATCCAAAAAGACTTCCATGAAGGTATCAAAATACTCCAAGAATACCATGTACATTAAATCCTGGAATAATGAAAGTGAATTTGTTTGGACAAAGGGGATTTCAAGGTACTTATAATGACCATACATTCTCCGAATGGTTGTATTCTGAACGTCAAATTCTTTTATTATTAACCGATGGTAACCAAACAGATGGTCAATCTTTGAGAACCACTTTTCCCCTTTCAAATAATCAAAATGATTAAAAATTCATGGAAATAGAAATTTTTTCATTATCATAACTTGATTGAGTTTTTAATAATCAATAGATAGGCAAAATGAATAGTCATCTTTCTTAGCAAGTAGAACTGACACTTCCGAAGGTGAAATACTAAGGTGTATAAATCGTTTCTCAATAAAACCATCCAACTAAGAATTTATATCTTTAGTTTAAGCTGGTTCCATGTTTTAAGTGGGAATTGACACTATTTTAGTACTAGGGACTAATTAAATATAAAAACCTAATTCTCTTACAAGTGGGAAACCAGAGAAGTAAGAATGGAACACTTAGGAAAACTCAATTAAAATTGGATGGAGGTCACCACCCAATGATTCCCACTCTTAGTAAAAAGAAAACAAAGATATCACTTTCCCAATTTCGGGATATGATGGTCTAACTCTACTCAATATCAACTCCCATAATCCTTGGATGATTTCGAAAAACCCATTGATCACTATAAAGAAGACATTTCGAAGATAAAAATCAATCTAGGATTCATTTTCAATGAGAATATCCCGTTTGAAAATAAAATCAAGAGTTTTTAGGTTGAGAAATAAAAAATTTCAAGAATTCTAAACATATGACATATAAAGGACACTAGCGGGACTATATAGAATGTTCTCTCTCTTTATACCAAGGGGTGTAGAAATTCCATTACAATTGATAAAATCTCAATAGGATGATTTAGTAGTATTACAATATGGGATGAAATAAATGAATAAGATACACTAGTAACAAATATTGAATGAAGTAATGAAACATCTATAATAATGGCATCTCTCATAGTCACTAGACCAATATCACTTCTTCTATACACTCTTTCACTGCATGAAAAATCTATGTTCTAGATGCATATGGATGGAACCCTATTTTATATGAGGCCTCTAATTGTGATATAGGTATAGAAGTTGTTGGTGATCATTTTCTACTATAAATAGTGGAATAAACATGGATAAATTTCTATAGGTGACCAGTGTATACATAAGAACCACATACCTTGGGTGCCTTAGTGTAAAACTTCTTAGAATGACCCGACTTTACACATTGGTAGAAAATCAAAAGGACTCTTCCCAGAACTTTTGGAGGCCTAGAATAAGCTTGCTCTCTTGAACCACCATAAAAATCATCACACAACCTCTTTCCCATATACGGATGTACAATATCCCTTTGAGTGGAAGAAATTACTGATAATCCTAACTTTCTAGGAAGGTCCATCTCGACCATTAGAGCTCTATCTGATACATCAAAATTAGAATGATTCTTTATCCAGAAATTCTAGGAACAATTATCAGTTCATATCCCAAAAAAACCATTACACCTTAATCTTCTCATTCAATATAATGTCATATAAAAACTACACAAGCTCATTAAAAAAATTTCATACTTTTTTATGGTTCTATCAGCCTACTCATGTTTGGAAAACCTTCTATCCTTGGCCAAAATCATCAAATCTGGATAGAGCTGGTTAGTAAAAATAAATTTGATGCCATTCCAATAAAATCCCTAATTCTTTTTTCATCTTCCCCATTGGGTCCCACCATCTTCTGCTTATTCCTTCAATCATGAAGGTGACACACTTCACCTTGACTTCCCTCAGTGCTTCTAGAAAATAAAAAGGCATTCCATCTTTCTCACCCATTTCTCAGCCTATTGAGGATCATTTGATCCTTTGAACAATTCTAGATTCTAGTAAAGTTTTCTTGAGAATGATTATAAAGATCATCCCTTTGAGGTTCCACAACTATCTCTTTAATGGTAAAAGGTTCTGGTTCTTGTCCTAGAGATTGGATAGTACGCATAATATCCCCCTCCAGATTCGTGTCCACTAGAGGATTCTATGACTGAGGTTCAGTAGCATCTTCCTCCTAATTCTGATTAACACATCTTCTCAGAGGCATGATACTACACAACATCATCATACAACAAAGGAGACATCAGATAGGCACTCCAACATAGTAATAATGTAAATCAATCCCAATAGTTAAAAAAACAAGATTTAGATTTCACCTATCTAAATCAATAGTAAGGAAATTACTAGAACTAATCATCAAGAAATATTTATCAAACAACCTCTAGATACATAATATTCATTGCGATTATAGATGGTCAGTTAGTCAATAAAAAATACCTCTTAAGTCCCATTAATATTGCACAAACCATACTGGCTTCAATAAAAAAGATCAACCTAGAGCTCTAATATCACATTGTTATGAACCAGCCTAAGTACCCTAGTAAGTCAGTAACCAAGCCAGACCTAAAATGGAATTAAAGGAATTTATGATCCCCATGGTTTGAAGAAAAGCACATGACATGATACAAAATGAAAGTGGGAATTATTTTTCCACATGCATTGCGAAAGTAAATAAAAATAAGCTAGTATGAAAAAAATAGAATCTCAATATGGTGATTTTTACTATAATCCAAATAGGTATAACAACCCAGACTACTAAAAAAATATACTAGAAAACAAAAATGAATTTCCCAATTAACAAGAGACACAAATCACTCAGTCCACGAATCAATATCTAGAACCAACTACACGTGGCGCTTTACAACTACTCGAACCTAGAAGGAGATAATCTACAAAAACCTAATGGAACAGGTATGGTGATAGCTAAAATCCCATCAGGGCATCACTATGGATTCCATAACAGGATTCCAACATTTAATTAACCATATAAAGAGATTTCAATTTTAAATAAATAGTTTTGGAATTTAAAAAGTATAATTTAAAATAATTCATGATTTACATTTCAAATGATGGAAATACTTTCCAACAAGAGACTCACATTTTAATTATTGCAATATTTCTAAAATAGTGGCTAAAAAATATTTTATATAAAATATATTATAAAAATTTATAAGTCATCTAAAAAAGTTTACAGAAATGTAATATATTTATATCTAAAATATAAAAAAGTGAGAAATATGGTCATCTTTTAAGAGGTAAGATAATTCTATGTTATGGTATCCTAACACACTCATTTGATAGTGACCACAAAATAAACACATGTCCCTATGAACTAGAAATAGAGGACTCATAAACATCCTAATGGGGAATTCTATGTGCTAAAAAATTCTTGTTAGATTTATAAAGCATCAATATGGTGCTAGGGTACTCTCATTATAGCGTGTTTATCCCAATAAATAATCAACTACCTAGGATTTGATGTGATCTAGTAAAAAACAATGGGTCATTTATTTTCAAAATAGTTTAATATATAATTTATCCCATTCTCCCATTTCATATAAATCCAATTTCAATATAAAAACAAAAAAAAATTTTAAAAAAACATTCCTTTTCCAAGATAAAACCCAAATGTATTTTTGAAATCTATTTCAAGAAATTTTTATCACATAATAATTTGAAATAAATTTACAATTCAATTTCACAAATCAGTTTCAATATAAAATTTAACAATTTAATTTCAAACAAGTTCCATCAATTTCACTAAAGACCCCCAAATCAATGGAATTGTGGGTATTCACAATTTTCCTTTCAAACCCATTTCCACAATTTAAATTAAAAAAAATTAAATTTCACCAATTTATATAAACAGACACCTATGTAATGGAATTGGGTGTTTTCCAAATTTCATGCCAAAATCCCATTTGAGAACCTCTATTCAATGGAATTGGGTTTTTTTTAACAAACCAATTAAATAAAATTTAGTTGAAATATTCAAATTGAAATTAAATAAAAAATTGAATTTAAATAAAGAAATTTAGGGTTGATAAATTATGGCAATAATAAAGGAACCAACCACCTCAGGATCACTAGATCTCAAAACATCGAACAATAAATGGGATTTGCTAAGGAAAAATGATGATACTAGATATCATGGATCAAACCTAGGTTTAAGATCCAAAATAGAGGGTATTAGACCCACCAAACAACACGACGCTCCATAAAATACTAGGGATGAAAATAGATAGTGTAGATGACAATGAAAATGAAGAGTAATCTATCCAGAAGAGCATTGGATGCTTTTTTTTCATGCATCAATTTTCTTTTGGGAGGGTTCAAAGGGGCCAAGAATGGCTATTGGGATATGTCAAAGAAGAAAAATAATATTGGTCATACTGGTCTATCAGGGACCTAAAATGACGTTTTTGGGAAAAATGAAACCATAATATTGATTAAAAACCTTGTACACATGATTAGATAGGCAAGCATACACGGTTTGATCAAACTGTGTGCCCTATTTGTGTGCCTGTTTTAAATGGGCTGCATAGTTTCTCCTAAGCGAGCACATGGTTTGTAAAAACCTATGAAAGCCTTGAAAAGTCTCAAATATCTAGATTTTAATGGTTTTCAATAATAGGGTTTATTGTTTGGAAAAACCATGCAATGAAATTACACTGGCACAAAACTTTTTATTGTTTTAAAATCTCACCAGAAACAACCCCAAATGAAACCTAACCAACAAAATCTTAAATGTGGGGTATAGGAATTCCCAACATTAGTAACATGATGTTACATGATAAGTATATCCCATTGATGAAACATATTTTAAAAGCAATGGTATAATAGAAAAGGTAATATAAGAGAGTAACCATAACATTTATAGGACATATACAAAAATCAGTTCTTTAATCAAAAAGAAAAGAAGGATAATTCCATTACCATGAAGATTCACTCCTAAAATTGATGATTAGGACCTTGGGGTACTGAGGAAACCTTGCAGGACACCATGGGAGGTAAAAATTCTATATATTCATGAAGGTTTTTTTAGTGAAATGAAATGGAGAAATGGGTGGGTATTTATAGGAGAAGTGGAATACATGTTTAATAATTTCTAAATATAGGCCTTGGAAATCTAGGTTATGGAAAATAAAAAACCATGGGATTGACCATGGTTTTTCCAACGAGTTTATAAATTTGAGACATATTTTATTTTATTTTGACCCATTCAAAATGAACATTATATAACATTACATATTTTTAGAAAGTAAAATTAATGTTTCCACAAAGTAATATTTTAAAATGGTAAAGTTTCCATTTTGGACTATGGAAGGTTACTTATAGGATTGGAAATTGATTAAAATATATTCAAACAATTTATGTTAATAAAATAACATATATTGAACTTTTGATTGTTGTTAACTAATTATTTAATTAATATGACAAAATCATAAATTCATCAACCATAATGAAAACCCAAAACTATATTTTTAATATTCATTAAAAAATAATGTATTTTAGAAAATTATCATAAATTCACCATGGCCAAAATTTTATGTTATGATTTCAAATATGATGTTTATTTTATCATAATAATTATCCAAATATTATAACATTGACTTTTAAATATAAAAATCCATAATTATTAAAAAAATAGTGGGTTAAAAATGCACACTAAAATTTATGAAACATAAATTTTTTTAATGACATAAAAAAATTATTTAATTATTTTTATTTAAATAATAGTGTTTTTATCATACTATTTCCTTAAAATAAGTAAAATTACGAACACCTTAGTTTATTATAAAGATTTATATCTTTTTCTGAACAGAACATTTTGGGCCCGAAAAGTCAATTTATGAAAATTAGGTATATTTAAGAAAAAATAATCATAAAATGAAATTTATGGAACAATGATTTTATTTATATAGTGGAAATGAATTTAAGTATCTATGGTTTGTTCACATAATCCCTTATAACACCCATGTATTACCTAAGGGTAAGGTTTGCGTTGAGGATAGATTCATTGGGTTCCTCAACTAACATCAAACGAGTTGTAATTTACACTAACTTGAACTTATGCCACACGTGATTTCATTCAAGCATCACTTATTCAACCTCAACATGGTATTGGTCAAGGGTGAACCCCAGTGACACTACCTCCCTCCCATTGTTTGAAAAATGGGATTTATACAACAACACACTACTTGTTGAGGCCATCACTTCTTCTTTCTTCATTAATTATATTTGTTAATTTTTACATACAAACACTAATTATAACATTAAAATCATTACCAAAAGTATAGTTCTCAATTGTCATATTGACTAAAAGTCATAATTGACCAATGTTCTTGTGAATGTTGAATATAGATGGTCACATTTCTCTTTATATTCACCTCATTATCAAGAGATATTGTTTTATTTTGTATAATATAAAATAACACAAATTTCTAGAAAATAGTAATCAATAAAAAATTAAAGGTGGTTAAAATCACACTTTTCATCCATCACAATAAGGACCCTATAATTTGGCTTCAATAACTAATCTAATAGTGGGAGTTTTAAGCCAGTCCTTGATGATCTATATCATATTGACTAGTATGTTCATGGTAAATCAGATCAGAGTCATTCATGTTCAATACTTCCTCTCAAGGCAGACCATGTTTTGAGCCTTCCAAATTCAGAAAACACCAACATACATCACTAGATCATGTTATTTTTTCTTAGCACAAGAAAAAAACTATTATATAAAACGATCGCCCCATAAAAGAGGAATATAAAAGCTTCTATAGATTATAACCCGAGATATATCCAATATGTTCATGAAGGCACATGCCCATTCACCTTCCAAGAACTGGTGCTCCAAAATATTTTCCATATTCTTCATACAGATGTAGCACCTAGAGTCCATGGGTATTCCAATTTTTTTATGTTTCAATCAGTGGGTATAAAACAATTCCAAATTAACCAGAGAAAAAATGAATTTATCAAGAATTTATTTCCACCATAGGATGTCACGCAAAATATCACCATTGTTTCTCACATCTACCACCCGGTGATAGTATTTCATAGAAAATGAACCTGAATAAGAAATAGTAAAGACTCACCAATTAGGGTAATTAGATATGTTAATAATCCCAAAAAAATTCCATTGGATCCCATCTAAGATGGATCTAATGAAGGAAATGTGTTCTCTTTCCTACCAGAAGGATATATCTGGGACTGAAAGCCTATTAAACCAATAGTGGTACTGGCCTAGTTATAATGCAAGAATGATGCATCCCCTCTACTAAGAATCTATCTCATGTGAGGTTGAAGAGACAAAATTTGTGGAAGAATCACGACTCATAAGAAAGAATAGATCAAAAATGTTTTCCCCACATAACATCGACATTTAATCTCCATAAATCTTTTTAAAAGTTTCAACTAGACAATAACCTCCCATGAATGCATGGCATGAATATATTGAAAGTTTTTCAAGAGACATATCAAATTTATTATGCCTTTTTAAATAGGCTTGGCCACCTTTTCCCAAGAGGCTCAGTTTTGCTTACCCTTTGAGTTGGAATCCCATATGAATGAGGCTAGAATGTTGTCAATGGTAAAAATCACTCCTTTTGGGACCTTGATGGAAGATAAGGCATAGATATTCATGGAGACCATATCACTATTAAGTAATTATATCCTTCCTCATATAGATAAAAAAATATTCTTCCATTAAAAAACATGAACATTAATTTAACCAAAAATATTGTCAAAATGATGAATTTGTTGCCTGCATAGTGAAATTAGGGTACACAAATATTCAATGGGGAGTCACCCTTTTTCATATATAGACCATTGTCTATAATATTGATTCTCTTTTCCATGAATTTTCTTGAAGTGCAGAAATTACTTTTGGCTCAGTCAATTTTATGTCCACTCCAATTGTAGCAGTAACCAAGAACCATATTAATGCCATAAATATATTTCCTTCTAGCATTCATAAAAATTATTGTAACGTCTAAAAAAATTTGATGAGAAATGAAATTGGCATGTTGCCTGTATTTATATGGTAAGATATACCCTTATCTATATACTTATATATGAGTCGACACAACACATCTTGGAAAATAGTAGTGATACTATTGGATATGGGATATCCTTGTCTCAACCCAAAAACAACTTTGAAAAAACTATAATTCATCCCCATGAAATGAACAACAAGCCATGAGGAGATAAAGCATCTAAAAATTATGTCTAAATCCCAATACGATAGGCCTAAACTCGTCATCAATTTTATGAGGAGGCTACACATGATCATGTAATAAGTCTTATCAATTTGAAACATTATAACCATGTTAGATCCATTCAATTTACGGTTAAGATCACTGACCAATTCCTGAGCTAAAGTGATGGCCCCTTAAATGGACCTTCTCGGTAAAGTGGGGCACTGCTCTCCAGATATACACTAGGGGATGAATGTAAATAATTTTATATTAATGGAACATGTCATCACCTAATAATGAAAATTTCACATGCTTATCGATTGATAATATTGGATTTAAGATGGGTCCTTTATTTTTGGTATAAGGACCAATGTGGTAGAAGATGCAACCCACGAGATATTACCTCCATGGATGAAATCATCGATGATCTCTATGAGGCCAGTATCTGTCATGTCCCATCCTCGTGGCCCGTACCGTGACTACCCCATGCCCACCTTCCAAAGGCCAGGGGCTGTCGACTGGCACCAAAGACGTAAATCCTGATAAAAAGAGAAGGCATTGCCTTTATGAAACATAAACACACTCAACCAGAGTACAAGAAGAAGAAAACACTAAGTAAAACAGTATAAAAAGTGTGCTGAAAGTACAAAGGGGGACATAAATATAACCCCAATAGTAATGTACAAGGAAAAGACAAAACAGTAGGAAGGTTTCAAGCTTCCCCTGGATCGTCCTCCGGAATTCCCACCTGAAGGGTAGGTACAGATGGCCACCTCAGCTCTCCACATCTATCTATCACCACTGGGTACCATCTCTTCGTGAAGTCCACCTCTAGGTGTCGTCTCGTTGTGAAGTCCACCTCCAGGTATCGTCAAGATCTACAAGCCTCAACCACGATCAGCGCTGCCTGTCGTCTGCATCCAACACAACGAAGAGCGGGCATAGCACGTGCAGGGGTGAGTATAACGATACGCAGTAGGGACCCCGAGACCCTCAAGGTCTCACTGAAATCAACAAGGATAAACCACAAAGAAAGATCTCAACATATAACCTTTACTAAGGTATATTCCTATACATATTCCTAATTTACCAAGTAACTCATCTCAATCATGAGGAAAACACAAAGGTCAATGACTCAGCTCAAACTAGGATTTTCATTATCAAAACCACAACTGCTAGAGAACTCCTCCTTTATCGAGTACAGTAGTCCGGTCACGTCTCTAAGACACTACTCACTAACCTTAGATTGCTGAGGTACTTCTCCTATCGAGTACTGCGGGTCTACTGCCAAATATCGGGGGCTCCGTCCGCTGAGGGTCTACCGCCAAATACCAGGCGCTCTCCCTAATAGCCTACAGAGGTACTCCTCCTATTGACTACCATGAGTCTGCTGCCAACTACAAAGTGCTCCGTCCGCCATTGGTCTACCGCCAAATACCAGGCGCTCTGTCCACTGGGCTAACCGAATCACTCCAAGTCGAATTGGTCAAGCAGTCGTCAGATCTACAGCTACTAGGTCTCCGCACTCCATATGATCGTCTCCAGGAGGATCCTATCCATGAGCTACTAGTCGATACTCCATGTATCACAATATTCCATGAAAAAGTATCTCAAAGGACCACCTCTTGAAAGGGGTCTCAATGCAACAGACGAGGGTTTGTGAGTTATTAGCCTTTTAGTCTCGGGGGCCCGGTTGGTTTCGTGTACAAACCAACCCGTCCGTATCTCAAATTTACCCCGAACTCGCATGGGGTATACTCAATGGAACTGTTTCTCAATGTGATTACTAAGGCCGCTGACGGTTCGTCAAACGGACGTTCGGTCTGAGAGTTATTGGCTTTTCCATTCAAGGGGCCTGGTAGGTTTTTAAGCTAAAACCAACCCAGCCTTACTCCAACTACGTCCTAAAATCAATTGGAGTATTCCAAAAGAACCTTCTCATTAAAAGTAATCTAACATAGTCGACGGAACATCAATCGGACGTCCGGTCCTCAAGTTATAAGTGTTTCTTCTCCGAATTCCCGGTTGGTTTCGAGTTCGAACCAACCCGACCATACCCAAACTTTTCCAAAAACATAAGTGTAATATACCGAACCTACCATCTCTATCCAAGGAATCCTACGCAACTGATGGTGTGTCCATCAGAGGTCCGTAGCTCAAGATATGTTTGTTTAATAAAAACGGTCCGAAAATAGGGGGTCTGGGCCCGGTCCTACCTGACCCAACACCCCCTGGGTCCGCCCTAACCGGGTTGAAGTGACCCGGGTCCGGGTCCGGCCCGGTAGGGCATGGCCCGACCCAACGCTGGTGGCCCGACCCGACGCTGGCAGCCCGGCCTGGCGAACGGTTGCTGCTCGGCCAGTGCGACCGAGAGTTGTGCGGAGCGGGGGGTTACACCGCCCAGTTTTACGAAAAGGCTCGCCATGATGGCCAACCCTTGGGTAACCGTGGTACCCCCATTGGGTCCCACCTCTTGATGGCACTGGCGACCAGCACTGGCGGCCGCCCTTCCAGATCTGCTACGATCTGAGGCCGTGGATTTGTTCAACAAGTGCGGTGTGACGGCGCCGCACCCCACTGCTGCGGCCTGCCCCGGTCGCGGCCCCTTGAAGCTTCGGCATGACGCGACGGCGCCACAACCCTCCGCCGCGACCCCCCTCGGCGTCTCTTTTCATTCCGGCTCGGCGCACCAGCGCCTCGTCCCTCCGCCGCGGCCCGCACCGATCACGGCCCGACTCTACTCCACGTGGCACGTCGGTGCTGCGCCTTTGCGGCGACCCGACAATCATGCGCTGACGATCAGCTTATAGTCAGCCCGTCATCGGATGGTTCCTCACAGTCTGCCTTCATCGTCCACAAAAAACAACGAGAGGGGAAGGGTTGGACTATGTTTGTGCGGTCCGAGCCCTTCCTCGTCAAGATTGTATCAAGTGGCCCAACGAAACTCAAAAATTTGAAGAACAATGATGAACGACATTAAACGTGAATATAAAAACACCTACCTCATAAAACGGCGTCAAGCAATGGCGAGTCGTGGAAGACGGGCGTCGCGAAGGACATGCGTCGTTCCATCAACATCGGGAAGAAAGGAGCCGAGGGTGGCGTCGACGTTCTTCATTATTCGTTCTTCATTGGAGGAAGATTAAAACTCTCTATGTTCTGGGCGCCGTGCTTCGCTGGTAGCATTCCGCCTCTTGAAGAATCCACCCAGAACTCCTTCCCCTAGCCTCCTTTATATTCGAGTGGGAGGGTTCGTCATTGACACACAAGTCATACATGGAGGATTTATGGCAGAAGGCTCCACCCAATTAATCTATTGTGGTGGCGCTTCAAAAAAGGGGAGGAAGTCAAAAAGGAGGTTATTGTCCCGGGTGGTCCTCACAGAAGAATATCCTCTAAAGGGAGGATATTTCCTGGCAGGCCCCGCCATTAATTAACCACAAAAAGGAAAAGGGGGGTGGTTAATTCTTGGTTGGTCCCCTCATTAAAAAGGGATGTTTCATCCTCCTCGGTCAAGAGGGATATTTAAACCTAGAGTATCTCCCTCATAACTGAGAGGGAGTCAAGTAGTTATGATTCCCCTCCCATTAATGGGAGGGCTCATGTGGTTTCCACCACAATCAACCACGCATGGGAGGTTGGGTCTTGGTGGTCCACACCACCATAACCTCTCATGGGTGTTAGGGTGTGGTGGTCCCACCACCAACTCTCAAGTGGATCTTCTAACCAATTTATCCGCACGAAACGTGTTTAAAAAAATAAAATAAATTGTTAACTTATTTTATTTTATTAACCCACGTAAAACCCCAAAAACTAACTTTCATACCTGATCATCTGTCGTCGAGGTGAATGTCTTCTTAGGCGAAAACCTACGCTGCGAGTTCGATGGTACTCTTTGATTTCAATTCCGAGCACCGGTTCAAATGATAGAAAAACCCACTCGTTTGTTCATTGAACGTACCTAAGATAAACTTTGGAAATTTATTTATAGCACACCGGTCCTCAGAATCAAGTGTCGTTAGAAGCCACAGATTCGTAAAATTCCAAAAAAAATTTCAAAAAAAACCGTTGAAATTTCTAGGTCTTTAAATTACTCCCCCCTCAGGGCTTTACATCCCCGTAAAGCTATAACACAAAATATGGAAAATAATGGTGGTACCAAACACACATATGAGCCTCCCACTCCCATGTGCTCTCCTAGAGGTTCTCATGCTACCAACGAAAGTGCACAAGAGGAATCGACCATCCTCGTATGACCTGCTCCTGTCGATCCTCAACCTCTACTGGAACCCCATGGAGTTCACCCCGTCATCGATGTCCAGCTCCCCGTGGTCAATGATGATGGATATGTCGTTCACACATCTCCTCAGCTGAGATATGTGGATGAAGTCATGCACCCGGTTCATCTGAGGTGGAAAGGCTAGGTGGTAAGCCACCTCACCTACCCTACTAAGGACTTGGAAATGTCCGATGAAACGCGGAGAAAACTTTCTGCCCCTGCCAAATCTCTGCAGACCCCGTCGAGGTGAGACCCGTAAGAAGACGTCGTCGTCACCCTCGAACACCAGTGGTCTCATCTCCTATCCGCATAATACTTCTATCTTATCTGTGCATTCTTCATCTGCTCCTAGATGGTCTGCACCTTCTTTGTTATAACCTGAACCATCTCTGGTTCTAAGCGTGCTGACTTCATTACTATCCACCAAGGATATTTGAAACACGGCCATCTACTGTCTTGCCACTCCTAACAGATGAAATCCCGATCTCCTACTAAGAGAATATGCTACAATGTTCCCCTCCCCAGGAGTATAAGCAATCTCGATGTCCTAGTCCTGGAGGAATTCAAGCAGTCAACGCTGTCTTAGGTTCATGTCCTTCTGAGAGAAGATAAACCTGAGACTATTTAGTTGGAGAGAACCGTAAACCGTTCTCTCAATGAACAATGGGTGAGACTAGCCAATTGTAAGAACCCATCTCCACCCTTCATCATCTACGTTCTACCAAAGAGCTACTGAGATTTATCCTTTGCCGAAAAGAGAAATCTAGTCTCATCCCCTAGAAGAACCACGCTCTTCGCCTAATATAGTCAATCCTGACATGAACGGTGCTATTTCATGACATAGACGACGTCGTAAGGCCTAGATGCTACTACCAAGAGATCCAACTATTACTCTCACCTACAAGGGTTGAGTTATAGGGTCGGAATCAGTGCGTGGTTACTGGGTCACCTCCAGTAAAAAACTCCCATGTGAGAGTCAAGCCAACAGTTTTAACTGAAACCTCTTAGTATCAACCACACAAAAAGGGCAGGATAACAAACGTCAGAAAGATAAGTGTCTTTTATTACTGCAGCTCATAGTAAAAAGGCACAAAGAAAACACAACAACGACAACATCAACAAAAAGAAAGCTAGAAGCACCAATAAAAAAATCCTTCATGCCTGGAACTAGTTTCTCTCCTATCCACCTAATTTTGAAGCACCATTTTCATATGCTTCAGCTACCTGAAGCTGAACACTTCCATATCCACCCGTTCCCTGCACTCGGGGTGGCCTCCTGGTGGTGGCGGGAACTCCTCAAAGCGTCATACACCACCGACTGTACGACCAACTCATCTTCCCCGGTCTGGAAGGTTCTTCGACTTCCTCTTGTTCATCTGTTGGATAGGTTGGGCAGTCTCGAGCCATGTGACCCTGCTTGCTGCATGCAAAGCACATCCTGCTCCTCATATGGCTGGCTCTGTTTCGTTTTCCTCGCACAACCGAACCTATAACCCGAGTTTGCCCACCTTTTAGCCTGGTTGTTAGGACTAATAGGGGCCTATATACCCTGAGAGGGGGGGTGAATCAGGGTATGGATATTCTTTTTCAAAGTTCTTTCTGCCCCACTGGATCTTGACCTCTTTGTTACAAGGGTCACTTTGTTTTCACTTGTGTGGTTACTGTGATCTGTGTGGTTACTGTGATCACTTGTCTCCTTTACCTGATGATGATGCTTTGAATGCAATGCAGGGGAGTAAGCAGGCAGACACATAGATTTTTACTTGGTTCACCGCTAAGGGCTACGTCCAAGGAGCATACGCCGACAAGTTGCCGGTTCGTACCAAATTCCACTAGTCTTCACTAGCTGTGGATTAAAATGTTCGGGCTAGATCACTTCTATGCTTAGGCTCACTGCCTATACAAGGTTTAGGGTCAGCTCACTGCTTTCCCAAGGGTCACTCCCTGTTTCTCTCTCTCTGGCTCACTGCCGGTGGAGAGGATCACCTTTTCCTTTTCCTAAGCTCACTGCTCCAGAAGGGATTCACTCACAGTTTATAGACCTGTAGGTCTCTTCATTTTCATGAAGGAATGCATCTTCCTCTGTATGTAGATGCTCTGTTGAAGTCCAACTTTCACCCGTAGATGAATCTCACTTTGCACCGGATGTACCGGGCAACCTCAGTTTTTACGCGCAACCCTTACGGTGTCTTGCGCGCAATTTCTATGATTTGCGCGAAATTCCTTTTTCGCGCAACCTCCAAATCTTACGCGCAGCCTGGAAACTGCCTTGCACGCAATTCACTGCTTTTGCGCGATATCCCCTTTTCGCGCAACCTTCCTTTTTCGCGCCAACACAAACTTTCTGCGCAGCCTTAGCTTTTCGCGCAACAGCTGACTTTACGCGCAAACTTTAAGTTTACGCGCAACACCCTTTCTAACTTCAATTTCGCGCACCAGAGCTCGGGTATTTTCTATGTCTTGAGCTCCTCTGAATGGAGGAGGGTCACTTCATATTTATAGGCAAAATCGACCCCGCGCGAAAAACCCTCCTTGAGCGCGTAATCCGCTTTGATCTTCCGCGCACAAACATTTTCCGCGCACTGCTCCATAATTTCGCGCACCTCATGCCTTTGCCATTTTACGAGTTTCGGACCTCGTAACACCTCTTGCGCGAAATACTTCATCCGCTATTTCGCGCGCCACTTCAATTTTCCACGCACGCCTCCAAAATTTCGTGCGCCTCATGCCTTTCCCGATTTTCAAGCTTTCGGCCTTGAAACATCTTTTGCGCGAAATACAATTTCGCGCAACCCGCTGTTTTGCGCGCCACACTTCAAGATTTCGCGCAACCCGCTATTTTTGCGTGCCACGCTTGATTTTTCCGCACACCTCCTTCATTTCTCTCTCCTCAACCTTCACCAA
The DNA here is from genome assembly GCA_963277665.1 of Viscum album. Classification (NCBI taxonomy): domain Eukaryota; kingdom Viridiplantae; phylum Streptophyta; class Magnoliopsida; order Santalales; family Viscaceae; genus Viscum; species Viscum album. Next base: position 713,887,919 of record OY728128.1, on the reverse strand, counting down.
CAACATATCACTCCATTTTCCATTGGCGATTTTCAGGCCCAAAAATTTGGCAAACACTGGGAAACGGCGCCACCTTGTACTGCACTGTTTTACCGCCTCCAGATCGTCCTTTCCTTTGTCATAGTTCTTTGTCAACATGGAATGTCAAGAAATTCTCGAGAACTCGACAATTCTCCATGGATTGCTTTGTCAACAAACACAACATAGATGTCTGCTTTGTCAACAAACACAATCACCTCAAAAATGCTTCAATGATACCTTGAGGGATTTTTGCCCAACAATCTCCCCCTTTGGGTTTGTTGACAACTCTCCACAACTCTGATCAGAAATATTTTCTGCACTTTGATACCTCACTGAGTCTTCTTCCATCTGCTACCACCATTCGCCTCTTGCGATTATGATAGAGTTCAAGGATTCACTTAACACGTACTCTAAGCCCACATGAGCAATGCTCGGCGTGAGAAACAAGAGTAGTATGAAAAGTTCATCAATGAATCACTTCATGTCAGACCCCAATTGTCGATTCCACCCTGATACCAATTCTTAAAAAAAACCAGTTGTTGAACCACACTGATACCAATTGGTGAATTCTTAAGTTGATACCAATTGTTGATAGCTGGACACCGTCTCACACCATTCCAACACCACTGTTCTACTTTTATCACGATCCTCAGCTGTCGTGATTTCTATGATTTGATCGATCACTTCTAGCATCGTCAGATTTAAAAATCTCTCCCCCTTTCTCATTGCTCCCGCTTTCTGGCTGGTCCACCTGTCAGTTTCTCCCCGTATCAATTATGATTTATCAAATCTTCGCACTATTTTCTCTCTTGAACTAACACTTTTCTCCCCCTTTGTCAAGCACTTGTCAAGCACTTTTCTCCCCCTTTGTCAACGAACCCAAAGGTCACGCCTTTGTAGTCTGTAACATAGTAGAGAACACATATCAGCGCATTAGGGAAAAACACACCATACCTCGGGGAGAGGGGGGGGGGGGGGGGGTTGGGGTCCCATATCCACACTATTTCAAGTGCGGGGAATCGACTGAACTCCTAGAGCCAGTCGATGCCTCTCAAAAGCTTCCTTGGGTAAGGCCTTGGTCAGAATGTCTGCAACCTGTAGCTCTGTAGGCACATACTCCAACTTCACGATCCCCTACTCAACCTTCTCCTTGATAAAATGATACTTAATCTCAATGTGCTTTGTCCTTGAATGATGGACGAGATTTTTGCTAAGATTTATAGCACTTGAGTTGTCGCACTGGATTCCGATCGGAGACTTCACTTCAACTCCCATATCTTCAAGCTGCTGCTTCATCCACAATAACTGTGTGCAGGCTTGAGTGGCCGCAATATACTCAGCTTCTGCGGTGCTTAATGAAATGCAATCTTGCTTCTTGCTTAGCCAAGAAATACACAATCCACCAAGATAGAATGCACCACCGGACGTTGATTTTCTATCATCCGCTGAACCGGCCCAGTCTGCATCAGTGTACCCCAATAACTCTATCTGAGATTTGTCGTTGTAGGTCAAGCCGAAGTCCACTGTGCCCTTGATATACCGAAGTATTCTTTTCACTACAAGAATGAGACTTTCCTTGGGATTACTCTGATATCTCACTACTTGGCATGTGGAGAAAACAATATCAGGCCTTGTTGCGGTTAAGTACAACAGACTTCCAATGATTTGCCTGTATTCTGTGATATTAACTGCCCTGCCACTGTCATCTTTTGATGATTTCATCCGGGTAGAAACCGGAGTCTTCATCTACTTGGAATTTTCCATTCCAAATCATTCCAAAGCATCCTTGGAATACTCGGATTCAGAAATGAATGTTCTATTCCTGCCTTGTGTAACTATGCTTCATCTGATCTTCCAAATATTATGTCTTCTTCCTTGACCAGCCTCACCATCCTTTGATTACTATTGTTGTTGAAATAATGATTGTAATCAAATTCCCCACACTGAAAACCAATCTTCTTCAAATACTGATATAGCCTTCAGTACCATTCTCTTGGGGTGTATGCTTTGCACACCAGTCGTGCTTTGTTTCGAATCATTGTGCCATCTTCGTTCATCTTGTCTAAATAGACCCATTTTGTCCTGATGACGTTTTTATCATCTGACCTCAAAACAATTTCCCAGGTCTGATTCTTCTCAATACTGACCTATCTCTTCATTCATGGCATGATCCCAGTTTTCATCTTCAGCTGCATCAGCAAAGCATTTTGACTCAACCTGAGATTTAATGATGTCTACTGTAGTGATTTCATTCTCTTTGTCTGAACTGGATCTCACTGATCACTGATGATAGTTTTCCTGTCAATTTCAGCTCGATTCTTTGCATTTTGTGCAGATAAGGATTTTACATCCTTGTACTCATCATCAGTATCTTATTCTGAGTCACCCTCAGCCACTTCTTCTCCCCTTGTGTTGCTTTCTTCCTCAACACTTCGTCAGGAAATTGTTCACTGACTCATTTTTCAGTGGCTTCATTTCTTTCAGCTACTTTTCGCAGCTTCTTGGTATCCTGAAAAAAAGTCAGCTGATACCACAATGTTAGATCAAAATAAATAAGCATGAAATGCTTGATCACTGCTGCTTCTCTCATAGTATGTCTTCTCTCGATAGACAACTCTTGAGCTGGGTCATCCAATTATTTCCTTGATGGATCTGGCATCTGATTTTGTTGTTGAATGCTCCCCCTATGTTATGCAACACTTCCTGGGGTTAGGCCCAACAGTTTAGACCCATAACACGTATTTTCCTCCTACATCATTCGTTCTCATCTTCCAATCAGATTTGAGCCACTAACAAAATCTCTAAGCCTACGGAGTTGAAACTCGGTGTAGGAAACAAGAGATAAAGTTAATAACACAATCACTTCCTATTGTGCTCTGTTGCTCTCCGTCTTCTTCAACTCTAGTATCTGATTTGAATCAATTGAAACTCTAGAGCATATCATTTCTCCACTTCGCATCCTTAGATGCCACTTCCCCTTGGATTGTATCTCCCTAAAACCTGAAACACAAGAATCATCAGTTAATAGCATTTATATACATAGGGAGATGGGTATCTTCTGGACTCCTCAAGATGAGGATTGTGGTTGATCCTGATGGGTCAACCCTTTGATTCTTTCTTGGAGAGCATCACACTACTTTCTTGCTTCCTCCAATTGCCTAGCCAACTTCAATTGTTCTAGCCATATGACTAGGCATTCATTGCCTACATTCTGAGCCTTTTTCTGATATGTAGATTTGGTAGGCTCAGCCTTTCTCACCTCTTGAGGTATAAGCCCACTGGTACACATTTCCTTCTTTGAGGTTCTACCAAAGTTCCACTTTCCTTGATTATTTCTCTGAGTAGAAACCTCTCTATTTGGCATCTTCCATTTCTTCTTCTCCCTTCTTAGGGGTCTTCCTCTTTCCTTCACTTCTCGCTGAGAAACACGACATGTGGATTTTTCGATGCATTCTTTTCTTATCTGCCTTTTATCAGATTTATGGGTCACCACCCTATTTTTAATTGGTGGTGGGTCCTCCATTGAACGTCCATTCTTCTTTATCACCGCTGTAGTAGATCTCCCCTTAATCTTCCAGGTTTGCTCACATTCTCTCCTTGAGAGCTGTTGTGAGTATGACAGAGGAGGTGACTGATACACCTTTCGTTCAGCTCCATGTGATTTCCCCGAGGCTCGATGCCTATTATTCTCCTTACCACTTTGTCTCCCAATACATGCTTCTTTCTTGTACACTTCCTGTGGTGGAGATCTCTTTTCTTGTTCCTTTCCCTTTCCGGCTTTCTTCTTACTGCAATGTCTTGCCATGTGCCCATAGTGAGAACATATAAAACATTTTCCCTCAAAGGCATACCTAATTTTATCATCTCTCTGCTGAGATGTTGATGCACCTTGAGTTCTTCCTCTGATATTGTTCTCCTGAGCTTCCTGACACATGCTCATGGTGTGTCCCATTCTTCCGCAGTAATAGCATCTAATGTATGCTTTCCTCTGAGAAGCTCTTCTTTATAATTTCTCATGATGCTTCTTCCTGTTCTCAGATTTATTAATGTTTCTCTTTTCACAGCCTGAAATGTACTCCAGAGCCTCTGTACAGAAGCTTGATGTGTGGCCATGGACTCCGCAGAAATAGCACATATCATCACTCCTTGAAACTATCCTCATAGGCCTATCTCCAGCACCTACAGGATTTTTCTTACCCTTGGAATTTTTCACTGCATTTTTCTTATCATCCATAGGAGTGGAATTATCATATCCAATTCCAGATTTTCCCAAAAAGGTTGACCTTTGGGAAGATACAATCCTTTCATGCTTCTCCTCTGATGCAGCATATTTGGACTTCATTTTATCATCACCTGCCGAAGGATGATCAAATAATAAGTGCAGTGCATCCTTCAACTTGGGCTTATCTTTGGATTTAGACTTCTCTATTTCCTTCTTGACTGATTGTAGCTCTTCTTCCAACTTTTGAATCTTCATATCTCTTGATACAAGTTGACCATCAAGTTCTTTTCTGAGATTATTTCCACAACTCATCTCATCTTCCAGTTCATGCTTCAGCTTACTAACCACGTCATTTTGCTCTTTTACTTTCAATTTTTCTTGAGCAAGATAATCGGAGCAACATGCATTCCCTTGTTGTAGTCTTTGATTCTTCTGAACTAACTCAGACAGCTGTGTAGCTAGATCATCATTCCTGGCTTTCAGATTCCGAACTTCATCGGACTCTTGATTCTCTTCACACTTACCATCCTTTTGTTTTCCTTTTCCTTTAGCCAGCTTCTGTAGTTCCTCACCTTGAGAATCATTCTTCTTTGTTAGGTCAGTAACTATATCAATAAGCCTTTTATTTAAGCCTCTTAGCTTGTTGACCTCAGTTTCTAGAGCATGGATCTATATGCCTTTAGATTTAATTTCTTCAGTGGATTTATCATCCAATTCTTTAGTCCCATAGACAACTTCCACCTTTTTGTTTAGGCCATCGATCTCTTTTTTCTGTTCTTCAACCTTTAGCTTATACTTACTAACAGATTCTGAGTTCACTGATGTTGATAAGTTTAGTTTCTCAATTTCTTCCATCATCTCAGATTTCTCTTCTTCCTGCTGCTGCATATTGAGTTTTGCATCGCGAACAATTTTGTTAGCTTTCTTGGTTTTGGCCCTCCAAACATCTATCTCTTCAAGAGCAGCCTCCAACTCAGCTCGCATATCAATTCTTCCTTCAATTTCTTCTTCTTCATCGTCAGTGGTTCCAACATCACTTGGAAAGTCAGGTTCTTCACTCATTCCGTCAACATCTTTGAATGAGTAAGTATTTTTGTTGTATGATTTATCCAAATCATTTTTCTGTTCACTACATGATTCCTTTAATAAGCTATTTGATTCTTTTAGTTGAATCACACTTTTTCCAAAAACACTTCCACACTGAGGGATACCACCTGACTTCTGATTCTTCTTTGAAGATTTTATTTTCCCCATGGTAGACCGAGATAAGTGAAAACAATATCTTCAACTACACAGAAAGACTACACCAAGACCAAGCAAACAAATCTGATAAAATCAACCTTCCCTCTGATACCAATTGTTAGGACTAATAGGGGCCTATATACCCTGAGAGGGGGGGTGAATCAGGGTATGGATATTCTTTTTCAAAGTTCTTTCTGCCCCACTGGATCTTGACCTCTTTGTTACAAGGGTCACTTTGTTTTCACTTGTGTGGTTACTGTGATCTGTGTGGTTACTGTGATCACTTGTCTCCTTTACCTGATGATGATTCTTTGAATGCAATGCAGGGGAGTAAGCAGGCAGACACAGAGATTTTTACTTGGTTCACCGCTAAGGGCTACGTCCAAGGAGCATACGCCGACAAGTTGCCGGTTCGTACCAAATTCCACTAGTCTTCACTAGCTGTGGATTACAATGTTCGGGATAGATCACTTCTATGCCCAGGATCACTGCCTATACAAGGTTTAGGGTCAGCTCACTGCTTTCCCAAGGGTCACTCCCTGTTTCTCTCTCTCTGGCTCACTGCCGGTGGAGAGGATCACCTTTTCCTCTTCCTAAGCTCACTGCTCCAGAAGGGATTCACTCATAGTTTATAGACCTGTAGGTCTCTTCATTTTCATGAAGGAATGCATCTTCCTCTGTATGTAGATGCTCTGTTGAAGTCCAACTTTCACCCGTAGACGAATCTCACTTTGCACCGGATGTACCGGGCAACCTCAGTTTTTACGCGCAACCCTTACGGTGTCTTGCGCGCAATTTCTATGATTTGCGCGAAATTCCTTTTTCGCGCAACCTCCAAATCTTACGCGCAGCCTGGAAACTGCCTTGCGTGCAATTCACTGCTTTTGCGCGATATTCACTTTTCGCGCAACCTTCCTTTTTCGCGCCAACACAAACTTTCTGCGCAGCCTTAGCTTTTCACGCAACAGCTGACTTTACGCGCAAACTTTAAGTTTACGCGCAACACACTTTCTAACTTCAATTTCGCGCACCAGAGCTCGGGTATTTTCTATGTCTTGAGCTCCTCTGAATGGAGGAGGGTCACTTCATATTTATAGGCAAAATCGACCCCGCGCGAAAAACCCTCCTTGAGCGCGTAATCCGCTTTGATCTTCCGCGCACAAACATTTTCCGCGCACTGCTCCATAATTTCGCGCACCTCATGCCTTTGCCATTTTACGAGCTTCGGACCTCGTAACACCTCTTGCGCGAAATACTTCATCCGCTATTTCGCGCGCCACTTCAATTTTCCGCGCACGCCTCCAAAATTTCGCGCGCCTCATGCCTTTCCCGATTTTCAAGCTTTCGGCCTTGAAACATCTTTTGCGCGAAATACAATTTCGCGCAACCCGCTGTTTTGCGCTCCACACTTCACGATTTTGCGCAACCCGCTAGTTTTGCGCGCCACGCTTGATTTTTCCGCACACCTCCTTCATTTCTCTATCCTCAACCTTCGCCAACAACATATCACTCCATTTTCCATTGGCGATTTTCAGGCCCAAAAATTTGGCAAACACTGGGAAACGGCGCCACCTTGTACTGCTCTGTTGTACCGCCTCCAGATCGTCCTTTCCTTTGTCATAGTTTTTTGTCAACATGGAATGTCAACAAATTCTCGAGAACTCGACAATTCTCCATGGATTGCTTTGTCAACAAACACAACATAGATGTCTGCTTTGTCAACAAACACAATCACCTCAAAAATGCTTCAATGATACCTTGAGGGATTTTTGCCCAACACTGGTCCTCTTGGACCTCTGCATAATCCTTCTAATGCCTGCAGATGACCCGACTACAGATGAAAAAACCTGTGGCAAAGCCATCATCTCCTGAGCACGCTCAGAGTGTAGGGTCACTGGTATAAACTCCACCCCGAAGAAAGTCTTTAAATCTCCCCAGGTGAAGGTTATTCGTCGCAAAACTAGAGCATATGGCTCCACCACCTCTCAGCTGCTCCATGAAAGAGACTAATATCTAGGTACACTGTCAAGTCTGTGGGTGTCCCAGCTGTGTGGAAAGCTCATGCTACAAACTCCAGTCAGTACCCAGCTATCTAAAAATCTGACTCGCCTCGAAACGTCGGAGGCCTTTGTAATTGGAACTCTTGCAACAGGATCAAGCGGCTTGCACTCTCTGCTGGTGTTTGATCTAGATGAGGGCCATGTACTAAGGCCTCTTCGCTCAACGGTCTTTCAGTACGTACAACTGTTGGGGATCCAGATGATCGTCTGTGGGGAGGCATCCTGAAAGAACAGATGCGACATGGTCAAAAGACTATGCCTAATGAGATGACCTGGTTTGAGATGATTTAAAAAGGAACTTTTTAAATCACAAATGCAAAAAGTGTTTTCATGCACTGTGTTGGAAATCAGAATTCAGGGTCCTGGTGTATGTATACGTCGGCCGCCCGCACCAAATATAGACTCCCTGAACTCAAGACCAAACTTAGTACCCTTAACATTATTACTTCACAGAAAGAAAATATCATAGTCCTAAGTTTTACGGTAGAACTGACTCCCCTGATACCAATTTTTCACGACCCGTCCTCGGGGCCTATGCCTTGACTACCATAAGCCCACCTCTTATAGGGCAGGGGCAAGTGACTAGCACCAATGGCGCACATCCTGATAAAAAGGGAAGGAATTTCCTTTATGAAACGTAAACACAAACAACCAGAGTATAAGCGGAAGAAAACACTAAGTAAAATAGTATAACAAGTGTGATGAAAGTACAAAGGGAGCCGGAAATACAAGACCAACAGTAAGGTACACGGAAAAGACAAAACAATAGTAAGGTATTAAGAAGATCATGGATCGTCCTCCGGAATTCCCACCTGAAGGGTAGGTATAGATGGCCACCTCATCTCTCCACGTATATCTGTCACCTATGGGTACGGTCTCGTCGTGAATCCCTCCTCCGGGTGCCATCTCATCGTGAATTCCACGTCCGGGTACCGTCCAACTCTACAAGCCTCAACCACGATCAGTGCTGTCCGTCGTCTGTATCCAACACAACGAAGTGCGGGCATAGCCTGTGCAGGGGTGAGTATAACAATACTTAGTAGGGACCCCGAGACCCTCAAGGTATCATTAAAAATAACAAGGATAAACCACAATGAAATATCTCAACAGATAACCTTTACTTAGGTACATGCCAATACATATGCCTAAGTTATCAAGTAACCCAACTGAATCATGAGGAAAACACAAAGGTCATTGACTCAGCTCAAACCACGATTTTCATTATCGAAACCACAACTGCTGGAGAATTCCTCCTCTGTCGAGTACAGTGGTCCCGTCACGACTCTGAGGCGCTACTCACTATCCTTAGAATGCTGAGGTACTCCTCTTTACAAGTACTGCAGGTCTGTTGCCAAATACCGGGCCCTCCATCCATTGAGGGTCTACCGCCAAATATCAGGCGCTCTCCCTAACAGCCTACAGAGGTACTCCTCCTGTCGAGTACCGCGGGTCTACTGCCAACTACCAGGCGCTCTATCCACCGTGCTTCTTCCGCCAAATATTGGGCGCTCCATCCACTAGGCTAACTGAATCACTCCAAGTCGAATTGGTCAAGCAGTCTATAGGTCTACAACTACTAGGTCTCTGCACTCTGTACACTCATCTCATAGAGGATCAGCTCCACGATCTACTGTTCGATACCCCAAGTATCACAATGTTCCACGAAGAAGTATCTCAATGTGCCACCTCATCAATGGGGTCTCAACGCAACAAACGACGTATATATCAGATGCCTGGTCTGTGAGTTATTAGCCTTCTAGTACCGGGGCCTCGGTTGGATTCGAGTATGAACCAACCTGTCCATATCTCAACTGTACCCCAAACTGCCATGGGGTATACTCAAAGGAACAGTTTCTCAACGTGATAACCAACGCTGCTGATGGTTCTTCAAATGAACGTCTGGTATGAGAGTTATTGGATTTTCCGTTTCAGGGGCCCGATTGGTTTTGAAGCTAAAACCAACCTATCCATACTCCAACTACATCCTAACCTCAAGTGGAGTATTCCAAAAGAACCATTTCATCAAGAGGAATCCGACATAGTCGACGGCATGTAAATCGGATGTCTGGTCCTGAAGTTATAAGCGTTTCCGCTCTGAGGGCCTGGTTAGTTTCGAGTTCAAACCCACCCATCCGTACAAAAACTCTTCCAAAACCTTGCGTGTAATAATAAGAATCAGCTATCTCGATCCAAGGAATCTTATGCAACTGACGGTGCGTCGATCGGAGGTCTGTAGCTCAAGATATGTCTGTTTAATCAAAAAATGTTTGAAAATAGGGGGTTTGGGCCCGATTCGACCCGGCCCAACACCCCCTTGGTCGGCCCGAAATGGTTCAACACGACCCGGGTCCGGGTCTGGCCCATTAGGGAACGGCCTGGTAGGGCACGTCCTGGCCCGGCTGGCATGGCCTTGCCTGGCGCTGGCGGCCCGACCCTGCGCTGGCGGCCCAACCCAACGCAGGCGGCCCAGTCAGGCACTGGCGGCCCAACTCGCTGCGGGTGGCCCAGTCCTGTGTTAGATGCAATGCCCGGTGGCCGGTTGCATCCCGGCCAGCGCGGTCGGGCATTGCACGGAGCGGGGGGTTGCACCCCCCCCCCCCGGTTTTACGAAACGGACAGCCATGATGGCCGGACCTTGGGTAACCGCGGGACCCCCCTCGGGTCCCGCCTCTTGATGGCACCGGTGGCCGGCACAGCCGGTCACCCTTCCGAATCCTCCGCGGCCTTAGGTCGTGGCTTTATTCAACCGGCGCGGGGCGATAGCGCCGCGACCCACCACCGCGGCCCGCCCCGGCCGGTGCCCATTGAAGCTCCGGCACGGCGCGGTGGCACCACGCCTCTCCGCCGCAACCCACCTCGGTCGCGTCTCTTGTACTTCCGGCACGGCGCGACGGCGCCGCGCCACTCCGCCTTGGCCCACCCCATCCGTAGCCCGGCTCTACTCCACGCGGTATGTCGGTGTTGTGCCTTTGCGGCGACCCGAAAATCATGTGCTGACAATCTTCTTATGGTCGGCCCGTCGCCGGACGGTTCTTCGCAGTCCACCTCCATTATCCACAAACAACAACGAGAAGGGAAGGTTCGGACCGTGTTCGTGCGATCTGAGCCCTTCCTCATCAAGATGGTATCAACCGGCCCAACGAAACTCAAGAATTTGAATAATGATGATGAACGACATTAAACTTGAACATAACAACCCCTACCTCTTAAAATGTCGTTAAGCGATGGCGAGTCACGTATGACGGGCGTCACGAAAGATAGGCATTGTTCCGTCAATGACGGGAAGAAAGGAGCCGAGGGTGGCATTGGCGTTCTTCATTCTTTGTTCTTTATTGGAGGAAGAGGAAAACTCTCCAAGTTCTGGGCGTCGTGCTTCACAGCTAGCATTCCGCCGCTTGAAGAAGCCACTTAGAACTCCTTCCCCTAGCCTCCTTTATATAGGAGTGAGAGTGTACGTCGTTGGCACGCAAGTCATAAATGAAGGATTTATGACAGAGGGCTCCACCAAATTAATCCACTGCGGTGGTGCATTAAAAAGTGCTGGAAGTCAAAAAGGGGGTTATTGGCTCAGGTGGTCCCCACAAAAAGAATATCCTCCAAAGGGAGGATATTTCCTGGCAGGCCCCACCATTTATTAACCACAAAAAAGAAGGGGGGGGGGTGGTTAATTCTTCGTTGGTCCCCTGATTAAAAATGGAGGTTTCATCCTCCTCAATTAGGTGGGGGATTTAACCCTAGAGGCTCTCCCTCATAAATGAGAGGGATTCAAGGAGTTATGATTCACTGACCATTAATGGGAGGCCTCATGTGGTTTCCACCACAATCAACCTCACATGGGTGGTTGGATCTCGGTGGGCACCTCCACCATAACCTTTCTTGGGGGGTTAGGGTGTGGCGGTCCCACCACCAACTCCCAAGTAAAGCTTCTAACCAATTTATCCGCATGGCACGTGTTTAACAAAATAAAATAAAATTTTCATTTATTTTATTTTATTAACCCACGTAAAACCTCAAAAACTAACTTTCATACCCAATCATCTGTCGTCGAGGTGAAAGTCTTCTTAGGGGAAAACCCGTGCTGCGAGTTCAATGGTGCCCTTGGGTTTCAATTCCTTGCACCAGTTCAAAAGATAGAAAAACCCGCTCATTTGTTCACTGAATGTACCAGAGCAAAACTTCGGAAATTGATTCCGAACACACCGGTCCTTAGAATCAAGTGTCTTCAGAAGCCACATACTCGTAAAATTCCAAAGAAATTTAAAAAAAAAATTCTTGAAATTTCCGGGTCTTTATAGTATCGATAATATCCCATGATTCCCTATAAAATGATCCTAAAAATCTATCCGGACCTAGACCACTCTCTAGGTTAAGAGAAATAATTACGCCTCGTATTTCCTTTTTCTCATGAACAGATTCCATAAGGGTGTTATCATGAGTGGAGATAATATTATGGATAACCAATATGAATACCTAATTACCTATTAGATAACCTTCATCAATGAAAGTTTTCAATCCTTCAAGGATATTCTTAAAATATGATTTATTTATGATTCTAGGTAAATCCTTTTTATTAGAATATGATATGTCCTCCAACCAGATATTATACCTGACGATGTTTCACTTTTCTTTAATACATTCATGAAAATATGGGGGTTTGTTGTATCTCTTATGCTGTAATATGATCCTTGAGATTTTTCCTGTTGGGAATTCTTGACTAAGGATCATCTCCACCAAATTACCCTTATTGACAGCCAACTCACCAAATGGGTCATCGTTTTAGTAAGATTCCACACATGATTCCAGATTCTCAATTTCCCTCTTTATGATGTCCCTATTTTAGAGCTTGGGGTTAACCTTTTGATCTAAGACTAATGTTCACCTTTGAACGGTCAATGTTTTTAGGGAAAGATGGACCAACCTCAACCATGCATTTCATTATTCCATTAGTCACACACTTTCTTGTGATAAAAGGGGAACCAGTTCATTATTCATCATACTAGATCCATACTATGGAAGTTGGTTCATTTATGGGTATCATTGAATTATTTCTTCTAAAATAGTTTAAAATATTTTATGGAGTTTACTTTTCAAACAGTTTTATATAATTGATATCAATTATGAATATCTAAAATTATTTTGAAACATCAGGAGAACTATTTTTGGTTATGAAAACAACTATTTATGTAAAAAAACAATCTAGATATCTTAATTTTGAAGTAATAGTTAATTTATAAGAATAAGGAATGGTTTAAAATAAATTTAAATTCTTGAAAATTGGAAAAATGTTTCTATTAAAAAAATTCTTTGTAAGAGTTATATGAATTTGATGTTAATTTTCCTCCTATGTGATACATTCAAGCATGAATGTCACAAATGTTTCCTTACATGATGTTTTTTGGATACTTGAGTTAAAATTAAAAAGCCACATAATGTATAGTTGTGTATAATTTCACCATTATTGAATATAAAACAATTATGGCTCATGATTTATGAGATTTGGGTTCCCTTATTTAGAGCATAAGACCCATATGTAGTGGGTTTGAAGTGAACTTTCTTCTACCACTTGTACACAAAATGAATTTTTTATTATAACTAATTTATTTTTCTAATGAAATTTATTAATTCTATTACAAATGAAACCAATTATATGTGGGGAATTTAAATAAATAAAAATTGACAACACATAGACATAACTATCTAGAATTTGTTCAATTAATTTTTTCATCGTGGATAAAAATGAATGTATGTACAAATTCTTTGATTGTGTGATAAACTAACCTCTATGAACACACAAAACAAATGTGATTTCATTCTCAATGATTACGAAAAATTGAAATCATTTATTCTACACCATTATTTTTCATTAAATAGAATAGTTGGATTTAAAATTAAAATATATTTAATGGGAACTTAAGGGATTTCATCATAAAAAGAAAATGAATAACATATCATAAAGGACAAGAAAACTCATATAGATGAATTTATCGATTAACAAGAAAGGAACACATGAAAAAATATCTTCATAAAGGTATTCTCATCATATAATAGTAACTACATTTTGTGTCATATGGGAAGAAATAACTCTAGTCTGTGAATTTAAAAAGAATAATAAAAGAACACATGTGAATATTGAGATTCATTAAATTCAACCTATATATACATAGGAAAGACCCAATGAAAACCCTTTTATAGATTCCATTAACCAAGAATCATTTCACCAAATTCATTTAATATTTAAAAATACCTCATCATTCATAAATTCCTATAATTTGAAAATAATGTAGTTTTGATTATAATGGTATGTTTCTCTTAGTTTTTAGTGCCCTTGAGATACCTTTGTAAAAGTCTCACCGTATCTACACTTACCACCTAAATGATATTTTAGGTAACCAAAAATAATTATTTTTCATGTTACCTAATTACTAAATTATAAAGTCCTTAAAATTTATAATATCATTATTCACTATATCTCATGGATTTAGGTGAATTCAAAGATGAATTTTTATATTTTTCAAACAATTTTTGTTTTGATATAACATAAAACTTTATAGAAAAGGTATGTTATTTATGGACTAAAACTAAAAATTATCCAGATTCTTTCCACATGTAATTAAACTGATATCAATATTTTCTTCTTAATCACCTTTTGAGTATCATTAATTAATCAATTAATAAAAAAATTAGGAACATAAATATATATTTAGATATGAAAATTATTTTAAATTCTTCTTAATAAACTCTATGTTGAGATATTTAAAATAATTTGAATATCTAAATATATATATATTTTTTATAATTTTTTTATTAATTGATTAATAAATGATACTGAAAAGGTGATTAGGAAGAAATTCTTGATAGTAGTGTAAATTCATGTAGAAAGTATTGTTATAATGTTATGTTTTAGGACATAAATAAAATACAATTTCTATAAAGTTTTAGGTTATATTGAAACAACTGTTTTTTGAAAAATATGAAAATTCATCTTGGAATGCACCTAAACCCATGAAATTCGGGCATACATACATTGAAGGATTGTTGATAGACTTATCATATTTATTATTCTTTCCTTAATTGGCTTGGCCATCCTTTCCCTAGTGTCCCATTGTTGCTTCCCCTCCGAGTGGGAATCCCGTATGAAGGAGGCTAGAATGATGTCAATGGTACAAATCACTTCCTTTGGGAACTTGATGGATGATAAGGCTTAGATAGGTTTGTAGACCATATCGCTATTAACTAATAATACCCTTCCTCAGATAGATAAAAAAATATTTCTCCATTTAGATACACGAACTTCGATTCTACGAAAATATGATCAAAATGATGAAATAGTTGCCTCCCTGGTGAAATTAGGGTACCCAAATATTCTATGGGGAGGCACCCATTTTCGTATCTAGAACACTATCTATAATATTGATGCTCTTTTCCAGGAATTTTTTTGAAGTGTGGAAATTACATTTGGCTCGGTTGGTTTTTTTTTGCTCCAATGGTATTAGTAACCAAGAACCCTATTAATGAAATAAATAGATCTCCTACTAGCATTCACAAAAAATATTTTATTGTCTAAAAATAATAGATTAAAAATGAAATTGGTATGTTTCTTGCATTGATATGGTAATATGGCCCCCAATACATATTCATGTTGAAGAGTTGACACAACATGTCTTGGAAAATAATATTGATACTATTGGATATGGGATCTCCTTGTCTCAACCCAAAACAACCTTGAATAATCCATAATTCCACCCCATGAAATTTATAGCCATCCATGAGGTGATGAAGCATCTAAAAATAATGTCTGAATCCCAATGAAATAGGCCTGAACTCATCATAAAAGTTATGATTAAGCTATACTTGATCATGTAATAAGAATTATCAATGTAAAACTTCATAACCATGTTAGATTCATGCACTTTACGGTTAAGATCATTAAACACTTCTTGAGCCAACGTGATGGCCCATTGAATGGAACTTCCCTATAAAAAATGTGATGCTGCCATATATCCAGTAGTGAAGGAATGAATATCATTTTCTATTAATGACCCATGTCATCACCTTATAAAGAAAATTTCATAGGCATACCGATAGATAATGTGGGATTGAAGATGGGTCCTTCATTTTTGGTATAAGGAACAATGTGGTACAAGATGTAACCCATGGGATATTACCTCCGTAGAAGAAATCTGGGATGATCTCCACAAGGTAATTATAGACAATATTCTATGATTCCCTATAATGGTTCCTAAAAATACCTCAAGACCCAGAGCACTTTCTATGTTATGACACATAATTTCCCCTTGTATTTTCTTTTTCTCATGAACATCTTCCCTTAGTGTGTTATCATGAGTGGAGACAATATTTTGGAAAAACTATAGAAGTACCTCATTCCCCCATACATAACTTTCATCCATTCAAGGTATCATGCCTTCAAGGAGATTTTAAAAGTAGGATTCATACATTCCCCCAATTATATTATTTTAATCAGAAAATGCTCTGTCCCCTAGCTGGATATTAGAACTGATGAAATAGAACTTTTTTTAATAATTTCATGAAAATATGAGGTGTTTACATATCCCGTATGAATTAATATTATCCTTGAGAGTTCGAATGCTGGGTGTTCTTACCTAAGGATCATCTCCACCAAATTACCCTTATTGACAGCCAACTTTCCAAACTGGTCATCGTTCCAGCAAGATTTCAAACACGATTCCAGATTCTCAATTTTCATCCTTATGATTTCTGTGGCTTTAGAGCTTGGGGGTAAATTTTTGATCCATGACTATAGGTCAAATTTTAATTTTCAATGTTTACTGTGAAACATGGACCAGCCTTAGCCCTGTATTCCCTTATTCAACAAGTCACACAATGTCTGGTGATAATCGGGGAACTAGTTCATTATTTCGCATAGTAGATTCACAAAATGGAAGTTGGTTCATTTTTGGGTATCTTTGAATTATTTCTCCTTGAATAGTTTAAAATATTTTAAGGAGTGATATTTTAATATAGTATAATATTATTGATATCAGTAAAGGATATTTTACTTTATTTGGAAACATCATGAGAACTATTTTTGGATTTGCTAACAACTATTTATGTAAAAAAATAATCTATATATCTAACTTATGATGTAATAGTAAAATTATATATATAAGTAATGGTTTGAAAAAATTTAAATTGGAGAAAATTGGAAAGATATTTCCAGTAATTTTTTTTTGTAAGAGCGACATGAATTAGAAGTTAATTTTCCCCCTATGTGAAACATTCAAGCATGAATGTCACAAATTGTGCCTTAAATAATGTTATTTGGATACTTGAGATAAAATTTCAACGTCACATAATGTATAGGTGTTAATAATTTCACTATTAATGAATAAAAAACATTTATGCCTCATAATTTATGAAATTTGGGTGCCCTTATTTATAGAATTTGACCGATATATAGTGGTTTTGAGGTGAAATTTCTACTACCACAGGCACAAAAATTATTTTTTTCTTAAAATAAATTTATTTTTCCTAAGAAAATTTTTCATTCTATTACAAATGATTCCAATTCTGTGTCGGTAATTTAAAGAAAGAAAATTGGATAACACATAGACATAATGGTTTAGAAGTTTTTCAATTAAGTTTGTAATCATGGATAAAAATGAATGTATGTACAACTTCTTTGATTTTGTTACCAACTAACATCTTTAACCACAAAAACCAACTATGATTTTAATCTTAATGATTAAGAAAAAGTAAAAACATTTATTCTCCACCATGATTTATCATTAAATAGAATAATTGGATTTAAAATTAAAATATATTTGGAGGGACATGAAGGGATTTCAAAAAAAAAAGAAATTAAATCACATATCCTAAGGGAAGATAAACTCATATAGATGAATTTATTGATTAAGAGAAAAAAAACATGAAAAAATAGATTCATAAAATTATTCTCATCATACGAGAGCAACTATATTATGTGCCATATGGGAAGAACTAACTCTATTAGGTGAAATTATAGAAGAATAATAAAGTAACACATGTGAAAAATGAGATTAACGAAATTTACTATATATATATACTAAGGATAAAAATGATGAAAACCATTTTATATATTCCATTAACCAAGAATAATTTAAAAAAATTCATTTAATATTTAAAAATAGGCCATTATTCCTGATTTCTTATCATTTGGAAATAATGTAGTTTTGATTATAATGGTATGTTTCTCTTCGTTATTTGTACCCTTGAGATACCTTTGTAAGGGTCCCGCCTTATATACAATTACCACCTAAATGATCATTCAGGTAACCAAAAATAATTATTTTTCTTTTTAAATTATAGTTAATATTCCACATTAATAAATGATTCCAATATCATTATTCACTATCTATCGTGGGTTTTGGTGCATTCCATGATGAATTTTTATATTTTTCAATAAATCGTTGTTTCTATATAATCTAAAAATTTATAGAAAAATCCTTTTATTTATGGACTAGAACAAAACATCATTCTGATCCTTTCCACATGTACTTAAACTTCTATCAATATTTTCTTCCTAATAACATTTTGAGTTTCATTTATTAATCAATTAATAAAACATTTATGAACAGAAATATTTATTTAGATTTTAAAATTCTATTAAATCTTTATTAATAAACTATATGTTGAAATATTTAAAAGAATTTGAATATGTGAATATATATTTATGTTCATAATTTTTTTATTAATTTATTAATAAATGATACTCAAAAGGTGATTCGGATGAAAATCAGGATACCAGTTTAATTTCATGTGGAAAGGATTAAGATAATGGTTAGTTTTAGGCCATAAATAAATGACATTTTCTATAATGTTTCAAGTTATATAAAAAAACAATTGTTTGAAAACTTTGAAAATTCATCTCAGAATGTACCTAAACCCATGAATGTTTGGCATGCATACATTGAGAGGCTGTCGAGATAATTATCACATTTATTATGACTTCTTCAATTGGTTAGGACATCTTTTCCCTAGAGGCCTAGTGTCCCTTCCCCTCTGAGTGGGAACCCCATATGAAGGATGCTAGAATGCTATCAATGGTTCAAATCACTCCCTTTGGGACCTTGATGTCCAATAAGGAATAGATAGGTATGGATACTATATCACTATTAACTAATGATATCCATCATCATATAGAAAAAAACTATTTTTCCATTTAAACACAGGAACTGTGATTCTCCAAATAATATGATCAAAATGATGAATTTTTTGCCTCCCTGGTGAAATTATTGTACCCAATTATTCAATGGGGAGGCACCCTTTTCCATATCTAGACCACTGTCTATAATATTGGTGGTTCTTTTCATGAATTTTTTTTGTATGGAAATCACTTCTATCTTGGTCGATTTTTTTTACTCCAGTGGCAGTAGCAATAAAGAACCCTATTAATTCCATAAATAGATCTCCTGCTAGCATTCAAAGGAAATTATTTTATCATCTGAAAACATTACATGAGAAATTAAATTTTTATGTCTCCAACATTGATATGGTAAGATGGCCCCATATCGATATTCTTGTTGATGAGTCGACACAACACATCTTGGGAAATAATAGTGAAAATATTGGATATGAGATTTCCTATTCTCAACCCAAAAACAACATTTAAAAATCCACAATTCCATCCCATTAAATACACAGCAATCCATGAGGAGCTAAAGCATTTAAAAATTATGTATGAATCCCAATGACATTGGCTTAAAAAAATCATCAAATTTATGATGAATCTATACTTGATCATGTGATAATCCTTATCCATGTCAAACTTTATAACCATGTTAGATCCATGCACATTACGATTAAGATCACTGACCACTTATTAAACCAAGGAGATGTCCCCTTGAATGGACCTTCCCTATAATAAGTTGTGATACTCACCAGATATCCCATAGGGGAGGAATTTAGATAATTTTTTTATTAATGACACATGTCATCACATTATAAGGAGAATTTCACATGCTTACCAATCGATAATGTTTGATTGAATATGGGTCCTTGATTTTTGTATAAATACTAATATGGTAGAAGATAAAACCCATGGGATATTACCTCCATGTAAGAAATCCAAGATTATCTCCTAGAGGTCGTTATAAATAATATTCCATGATTCCCTATAAAGGATCCAAAAAATCCATCAGGACCTAGAGCACTCTCCTGGTCAAGACACATAATTTCCTCTTGTATTTCCTTTTTCTCACAAACATCATCCATGAGGGTGTTATCATGAGTGGAGAGAATATTATAGAAAAACTATATGTGTACCTTATTCCACCATAGATAACCTTCATCCATGCAAGGTATCGAGTCTTCAATGAGATTCCTAAATTATGATTCACCATTTCCACCAATTAAAATTCTTTTCATCAGAATATGATCTATCCTCCAGCTAGATATTGGACTTGAAGAAATACTACTTTTATTTAATACATTCATTAATATATGGGCTATTGTCGTCTCCGTCATGTATTAATATGAACCATGAGAGTTCGCATGTTGGGTGTTCTTACCTAAGGATCATCTCTACCAAATCAACCTTATTGAAAACCAACTTGCCAAACTGGTCATGATTATAGTAATATTCCAGACATGATTCCAGATTCTGAATTTCCCTCTTTATTATTTATGGGTCTTTAGAGATTGGGGGTATCATGTTGATCAAAAACTAATGTTTGCCTTTTAATTGACTAAACTTATAGTGAAACATAGACAAGCCTGAGCCCTGCGTTTCTTTACTCCACGAGTCACACACTTTTTGGTGATATCAGGGGACCTAGTTAAATATTCAGCATACCAAATCCATACAATAATTGTTTGTTCATTTTTTGTATCTTTTAATTATTTCTCCTAGAATAGTTTAAAATATTTTAAGGAGTGACCTTTTATATAGTTTAATATAATTGATATCAATCATGGATATCTAACTTTATTTGGAAACATCATGAAAACTATTTTTGGCTATGCTAACAACCATTTATGTAAAAAACGAATTTAGATATCTTAAATTTTAATTATTAATAAATTTATAAGTATAAGTAGTGGTTTGAAATAATATAAAATATAGAAATTGGAAAAATATTTCCATTAATTTTTTTTGTATGTGCGACATGAATTGGAAGTTAATCTCCCCCCTATGTGAAACATTCATGCATGAATGTCACAAATTGTGCCTTACAAAACGTTATATGGATACTTGAGTAAAAATTTCAAAGTCACATAATGTATAAGTGTGTATAATTTTACTATTAATTAATAGAAAACATTCATGCCTCATGATTTATGAAGTTTTTTCCCTTATTTAGAGCATTGGACCCATATATAGTGGGTTTGATGGGAAATTTCTACTACAACATGTACACAAAATCAATTTTGATTTTCAAATGAATTTATTTTTCTTTAGAAATTTATCAATTAAATTCCATATTAATCCAATTATATGTGGGGAATTTATAGAAAGAAAAGTGAAAAACATAAAGACACAACGGTCTAGAAGTTGTTCAATTATGTTTTTCACCATGGAGAAAAATTAATGTAAGTATAACTTCTGTGATTGTGTGACCAACTAACCTCTGTGACCACACAAACCAACTATTATTTTATTCTCAATGATTAATAAAAATTGAAATCATATATTCTCCACCATGATTTATCATTAAATAGTATAATTTGATTTAAAATTTAAATATATTTAGAGGGATATGAAAGGATATCATCATAAGTAATAAAATACATCACATATTCTTTGGGAAGAGAAAAATAATATAGATGAATTTATCGATTATAAATAAAGAAACACATGGAAAAATATCTTCAGAAAAGTATTATCATCATATGAGAGCATCTATATTATGTGTCATATGGGAAGAACTATCCCTAGTAGGTGAATTTATAGAAGATGATGAAATTATCACATGTGAACAATGAGATTCATGAAATTCATTCTATCTATACTTAGGACAGACATGATGAATTTTTTATATATATTCCATTAACAAAGAATAATTTCACCAAATTTATTTAATATTTACAAATACCCCATCATTATTGAATTCTTATAATTTGTAAATAATGTTGTTTGGATTATGATGGAATGTTTGTCTTGGTTATTAGTACCCTTGAGATACCTTTGTAAAGGTCCCTCCTTATGTACACTGACCACATAAATGATATTTTAGGTCACCAAAAATAATTATTTTTCCTCTTACCTAATTGTCAATATTATACATTCCTTAAAATTTCCAATATCATAATTCACTATATCTCATGTGTTTATGAGAATTCCAAGATTAATTTTCATATTTTTTTTAAAAAAAAAATTTTATATAACCTAAAACTTTATAGAATATTTCTTTTATTTATGGCATAAAACTAAACATTATCTCAATCCTTTACACCTGAAATTAAACTACAATAAAGACTTTCTTTCTAATTGAATTTTGAGTATCATTTATTATAATGTTAATAAAAAAATTATGAATGTAAATATATATTTATATATTTAAATTTTTTTTAAAGTTAAAGTTGTAACCTAATTGTTAAACTATTTTTTTTCCAGTTTTGTGTTTTGAATTTTGAAAATATGATATACAAATTTGCATCTAGGGTGATTTTTGGGGTCTGATGGAAAAAACATAATTTTTGGTGAATAGTAATCTACCCACATGAATAGTAATATTACCATTATTTATATTAAATAGTAAAAATGAATAGTAATCTCACCCTTGAATGTATAAATAATATTTAGGCATCATATAAGTGATAATATGACCATTGTAAAAGAATTCATATTTTTTGGAAGTAATAAATAATTAATAACAATTAAATAATTAATTTAAAAGGAAATTATGTTTTTCTAAAATGTGTAAATTAATTAAATATTATATCCCTTTTGGATTGAATATAATTTTTTATGACGTTTTGTAGTTTTTGAAATCATTATAGAATCAATTATAGTTTTAAAACCAGTATTTTTAAAGTAAATTATTCTTTTAATTAAAAATTCAATTAATCATATTTAAATAATTATTTTAAAAAAATGGATTTTATTTCTGGATTCTTCACTTCAAAAATGGATAGGTTTAATTTTTGGGATATTTTTGAAATACTGTAATTTTTTATGAATAATGAAATACCGTAATATACAGTATATTTACATTATAAGTTAAATGCACAATTCCTAGAATCATCATTGAGGTAATAAACCTTGGTTAGAAATCACCTATAAATATTACTATTTTTTAATGTAATAATTACTATTTTTTATCTTATGGTAAAATAACAAACTAATGATTAAAATATTAAGAAAACCTTTCTCCCCTCCACTATATAAACCACCCACACACCCCTCCTCTCGTTACTCCCCTCAAAGCTTGTTCCTTACCTAAATTCTGATCAAATCAATCCCCAATATCCTCCCCCATGTCCAACAGCCCATGGTCTCCTCAAAAGACCGAATCCTTTCCCCTTAGGATTCTCTCAATGAAGATTAATTCAAGAGGTAAATTCCTCTTTTACATTATTTTACATTCTTTTCAAGTTCCTTTGTTTTCTTTTATATCCATATCTATTCTCATAAAAAAGTTATGGAAACATCAGTACCATAAATTTACTTTAATTTTGTTATGATAATGTAATAAGTTATTACCATCTCACTTTTACCAATCTTTTATAAGAGTAGTAAAAATACCATCTGAGATATGTTAATTTACCACCTTCAAGGATGATGGGTCTTAAATTTCTTTTATCATCTTCAATTATGGTCATGAAACCAATATAATCATATAAAAAAATATAGTATATGTATTATGTATCGGCTGTGGTTCTAGAATTTCTTTTACACTTAGTTTTGATTTATAAATAAAAATTTGTTTATTATGATCAAAAAACTTCCAATTAACACAAAAGGTTCTCACAAATGTTTTATATAATTATTCAACTTCACTCCAAGTATAAAAATGAAATTTACATCCATGAAACCTTATAAATGATAAATTATAAAACCTAACTCCAATTCTGGAAAACTATCTTCATCTTACATCACTATACATTCATATATATAAGTAAACTGATCGTGAAACAAAAAGACCCAAGCAGTGAAATTGAACCTACTAACCCACCCAAAATCTTATTAATGAACTTAAAAAGGTTATAATAAATCAATTAAAGGTAAAATAGGTTCTATAATTATTCATTATTGAACCTAATTTTATTATTTAGGCCATTAATATCATGCGGAGAACACCTTTAGACTTAAGGTAGGTGATCGTCTCTTTCTCACTGGTATTCATGAATCTCCTCTATGTTGTTCCCTTTTATTTTTAATACCTAATGATGGGGTATGTTTTCGCACATCCTCCATACTACCCTCATGATATATAAATTATGATTTACCCCTCTATCTCTCATTAATCCCTTCTATGTACTCCTGTTACCATGATGATGTTTTGTAAGAGATTCAACCTGATCCTCCTTTACTCCTCTGGGTTCATTTATCTTTTTTTACCCAACCAAAGTTTTACATTATTTTTATGTACATCTTCTAATTTTGTTTATATGTATTAAATTCATATATCAAGACCCTTTTATCATCAATTTCCGGGATATAAAATTTTTTAATGGTTACCTCCTCAATATTAATGGAGAGATGATAAAACATTATTCCATTATCATAAAAATATTAAAGTAAAAGTATGGTAATAGAGTTTTCATAATATTTAGATGAAGAGATTTAAGGATAGAAAAGAAAAAAGGAACTGGAAAATAAATAAAAATAATTGAAAATAGAAATTTACTCTTGGAATTAACCTTCCATTAGAGCCTCTTAAGGGGATAGGATTTGGGCTTTTGAGGAGACCAAGCTCTTCAAGACATGGGGTTGGAGCTTAGGGAGAGATTTGACTAGAATTTAGGCAAGGCACAAGGAATGAGGGGAGTGAAGTGAAGAGGGGGGTGTGTGTGGTTTATATGGGGAGTAGTGTGCGATATATACTAATCACAATAGTCTCAAATATATATTCTTAATGAATGAGATTAATATATGTCAGCAATTATGGTTAGAGCTCATCAAGAATTATGACTACTCAATCCATTACCGCCCCGATAAGAAAAATAAGGTGGAAGATGCTCTAAGTAGAAAGGATTATGCATCTTTATCAATGGTGAGTGTTGAAAAGGATCCAATCTTCTTAGATTTGTAGAGGATGGACATGGGAATCCTTAAGGGAATAAAATTATCAATCGTTTCTCAAATGATTACTCAACCTTCCCTCATGGAGAAAATAGAGGATGTTCAATGAAAAAATTGTAAATTATGAAAATGGTGGAAGATATTTGAAAGGAAAAATCCTCTGAGTTTGAGATTTTAAAGTAAATAGTTGTAAAATTTGGGTCATGATTATGTGTACCATCCGATTCAGAGATAAATAATGATCTTCTAAGTGATTCACATAGATCAAACTTATCTTTTCACCCAATGAGCATAATGACGTATCGAGATCTCAAATAGAAATTTTGGTGGGAATATATGAAGAAAGAGATTACTGAATATTCATGAAAGTTCATGGTCTATCAATAAGTGAAGGATGAAAGACAAAATTTTAATTGGATGATGCAACCACTACCCATATTAACATGGAAGTGGGAGAACATCACTATAGAATTTGTCACTGGACATCCAAGGACATCTAGAAGAAGCAATGCTATATGTGTCATTGTGGATCACCTTATAAAAACAACTCACTATGTCCAAATTAAAGAGGAATTCTCATTAGATAAACTTCCATGGATATATATTAAGGAGGTGGTAAGGCTACATCGAGTACCAAAATTGATTGTATCCGATAGAGATCCAAGATTCACCTTAATTTTTTGAAATAGTATCCAACATTCTCTAAGCACTGAGTTGAATATCCTTACGACCTATCATTCTCAAACTGATTCAAAATCTAATAAAAAAAATTAATACATTAGAGATATGCTGAGAGAATATTATATGGACTTCAAATGAGGGTAGGACCAACATCTTCCACTGGCCAAATTCTATTAAAACAATAGTTTCCACTCCATAATCCGAATGGAACCATATGAATCCCTTTATGTGAAAAGGTGTTGAACACCAACATGTTGGGATGAAATTAGTGAGAGTAATATTCTAGGACCTAAAATAGTAGATGAAATAGTGGAGAGGGTGAAAACTATTCAGAATCATATCAGGGAAGCCCAAATTCAACATAAGAGTTTTGTGGACAATAATTGATGAGTCATTAAGTTCAATGATGGAGGCATGTTATTTCTATGCATATCTCCATGGAATAAGGTTATGAGATTTGGAAAGAAAGGAAAGTTATATCCTAGGTACATCAGACCCTTCGATATTATTGATCATGTTAGATCTGTGGCCAATCTACTATCACTTCCTTCTACAATGTCTGAAGTATATGATGTCTTCCACGTATCCCTTTTAAGAAAGTACATACTAGATACTTCACATGTACTGACTTCATAGGTGGTACTGTTGGAGAATGATCTTTCTTACGTGGAGAATTCAGTGGAGATATTAGATTTTAGAGATAATGTTCTACGCAGTAAAACTACTTACCTGGTTTAGTTACTATGGTGGAACAATAAGTATGATGAGGCTACTTGGAAACTGGAGGAAGTAATGAATAGAAGGTACTTTCACCTTTTTGGATTAGAATGTAAAAAAAATTTCAAGGGTGAAATTTCATAAGGGGTGAAGAATGTAATGACCCAATGTTTAGTGAATGGAATTCCCTTTTTATAATCATGCCTTATAGTATAATCTTGTTTGGAAACACAATGATATAATGTGATAATAAACACTATGTGAACATTAAAAATAATTTCACCACTTCTATGGCTTGAATTTTGAAAATCTGAGATACATTGTTACATTCAGGAATATTTTTTTGGTCTTTTGGAACAATCATTAATTTTTAGTGAATAGTATCCTACCCTTCTCAATAGTAACCTACACTTATGAATATAAATTCTCTAAAATAATTCTAAGCTCACCCTTGAATGTATAAATACAATTTAGGCACCTTATAAGTGATAATATGACCATAGTAAAAGTATTGGTATTTCTATAAGCCCTAAATAAATAATTAATTAATTTAAAAGAAAATTTATTTTCCTAAAATATTTTCATAAATTAAAATTTTTATTACTTCTGGTTTGAAGATAATTTTATATGACCTGATTAAATTTTTTTAAACAATATAAAATCCATTATAATTTTAAAATCTATATTTTTCATGTAAATTATGATTTAAAGTAAAAATTAAATAAATCAAATTTAGATAATTATTTTTGAAAAATAAATTTTATTTTTGGATTCTAAACGTCAAAAAATGAATGGGGTGAATTTTTGGGATTTTTATAAATTACATGAAATTTTTTATGAATAGTAAAATACAGTAATTTACCATATATATACATTATAAGTTATGTGAACTATATCTACATTCATCGATGAGGTAAGAACCCTTGGTTCTAACTCAAAACCACATATTACTATTTTTGGTCATGGAATCATCGTTATTGATTGTTTTATGGGAAAATAATAATGTAATGATTAAAATATTGAGTAATCCGTTCTCCCCCCACTATAAAAACGGTCCACACTCCCCTCTTCTCTTTAAACCTATCATGCCTTGTTCCTTGCCTAAAGTATTCTCGAATCTCTCCTAATGCTCTTCCCCCATGTATAGTAGCCCTTGGTCGCTTCAAAAGGCCAAATCCCCTCCACTTAAGAGGCTCTCAAACAAGATTACTTTAAGAGGAAAATTAATATTTTCAATTATTTTACTTTCCTTTCAAGTTCCATTGTTTTATTTTCTATCATTACCTATCCTCATACAAATATGATGACAACTCCATTACCTTACATGTGTTTGAGTTTTTTTTATGATAATGGAATAATTTATTATCGTCTCTCATTTACCATTATTTTATACTCGAAATGGTAACACTTTCTGAGATGTGTTAATTCATCACATTCAAGGAAAATGGGTTTTCAATTTTATTTACCATATTAAATCCTGGTCATGAAACCATTATTATGGGTGAACTCGACTATAATATTTTTATAAACACCACCCATAGTCACCTCTTCTCTTCACTCACCTAAAGACTTGTTCCTTTCTTAAATTCTGCTAAAATCTCTCCAAAATATCATCCCCCATTTCCATTAACCCTTGGTCTCCTAAAAATACTAAATCCTCTCATGTTAAGAGGCTCTCAAGTAAGATTAATTCAAAGGTAAATTCCTCTTTTCAATTCATTTACGTTCTTTTAAAGTTTCATTGTTTTATTTTGTATCCTTACCTATCCTCTTCCAAATATTATTCAAAATCCATTATCATACATGTTTTGTAATTTTGTTATTATGATGGAATAAGTTATTATCCTCTCTCATTGACCCTTATTTTATACTAGAAGTAAAAACACCATCTGCGATATGTTAATTTACCACATTCAAGGATGATGTTTTTTCAATTTATATTACCCTATTAAATTATAGGCATGAAAACCATTATTTTGGTTGAACCAGTAAATAATATATGTATTATATCTCATCTATGGTTCTGAAATATTTTTTTACACATCATTTTGGTTGATAAATCAAAATGTTTCAACTGTGATCAAAAACCCGCCAATTAATCCAAATGGTTATCATTAAAGTTTTATATAATGATTCAAATTAAAGTCAAGTAACAAAATGAAATTTACAACCATGTGGCCTTATGGATGTTCAATAATAAAATATAACTCCAATTCTGGACAACCATCCCCATTTTACACTATTATCGATTCATGCATATAAGTAAACTGATTTGAAACAAACGGATCCAAACAAAGAAATTGAACCTATTAACCCATAAAAAGGCCCTAAATGAATTTAAAAAGGTTATAATGAATCCAATAAATTTAAAATAGTTTATGGAGTTTATAATTAATGAACATAATATGATTATTCAGGTCATTAATATCATGTGGAGAACACCTTTGTACTTAAGGTATGGGATCTTCTCTTTCCCAATTTTATTCAAGAATCTAATATATGTTATTCGCTTTTAATTTTAATAATTAATGATGGGTTATGTTTTAAAACCTCCACCATAATGCCCTAATAAAATATAAATTATTAGATACCCTTTTCTCTCTCATTAATCCCTCCTATGTACACTCGTTACCATGATAAGGTTTCACAATTGATTCAACCCAAACCTCCTTTACTCTTTCAGGTTGCTTTATCTTTCTATTTACCCAAATTAAGTTATCTATTATTTTTATTTATATCTTCTAAAATTTGATTATATGTACAAAATTCATGTGTGAAGACCCTTTCATCATCTCATTCAGGGATATACATGTATTTAAATGGTTCCCCCCTCAATACTTCCTGATAAGAAAACTCATTTTAAAGGAAATTATTGAATTCCTTCACAATTTCAAGTGAAAATTTCATTTTAATTAATCCTAAATTATTTCTATAAAATCAATCTATTTATTATGAAAACCCTCTTGGTTAACTTGTGGTTTTATTTAATTTTTTTCCATTTTTTATTTTAAATCCTCTATGGAATTTTCCTCAAAACCACACCAAAATAATTTAATTCTAATGTTTTTTAATACCTTTTTTTAGTTATAAAATTTGGTTGACATCACTTATCATGATATAAACATTTTTACCATATTAATTCCCATGTATGATTTAATTCCTTACTTTCATGGAAACTTGTATGATACACCCATTTATTAAGTATTATGACATGATTATGATACTAATTTATTTTTATGGTAACACTTATGTTTATGTATGATTGAATATATATGATTCTTTAAGTTGAAAAAATATTCATGAATATGTTAATATGGGTTCACTAGATAGTGCTCAAATTCATTGGGTAAATTTGAGTATCATGAGACTTTATGTGCAACAGTCTTAACAGTTAGCCTGGACTTGTGATACCATGTGCAATGGTCTTGGCAGTAAACCTTAACATGTGCTACTATGAGTAATAGTCTTGGTGGTTAGCCTCGACTTGTGATACCATGTGAAATGGTCTTGGTGGTTATCCTTGAATTGTACTCCTCTATGTACTGTGATACTGGAATCATGGTAAAGTCAGGTTTTATGTTTCTACCACATTACTATGATTCAATGTTTATATGATACCATGTTTATATGTTATGATTCCATATGTACCATGCCTTTTATTATACTGATTTTATAATGGTTTCAATAATTACATAAGGTCTTACAAAATTATATTAAAAATAGAAGATAGAAAATTGTAAATTTTTGAACACCTTTTAATAAAATACATTTACTTTTAAATTAATTATTTAATTTTAACTATTTCATAAATAGAATTATAATTAAACATCTCAATTAAAACATTTCATTTATTAAAGAAACTATGTTCTTAATGATCTTGGATGAAAACATTGAAATTTCCTTTTAGATCATTATTTTATCATGTATTCATGGTATGTTGATGTTATACATAAACACATGGACATGATTATATGAAAATGCGACATCCTTATTTTTCAAAATTACATGACTACATGCTATGTGAATTATTTAGAAACATGATAATACAAATTATAAATTGTCAATACACGTTTTAAAATTAAATATATATTCATGAAAAAAATAATTTCATACTTATATATATATAAATGATAATTGAATTCATAATTCTCATGATCGCGAAATAAATTCCTATTTTATAAATGCACTGATAAATGAGAATATCTGTTGGAAAAAATTAATATGAAATCATGTATAAAAATAAAAATTTTAAAATACTTATATGTATGTGGAGTTATGGTTTTGGTATCATACTTATGATTAAAAATTCTTGAAAAAAATAGGTTTTTAATGAAACCATCCATTATAAAGAAATAAATTAAATTTAAACAACACTTGATCAAATAGATACACCCTTACATAATCACACATAGTTATATATATATATATATATATATATATATATTTAAAAAATATACATAGTTTGACATAAATAAATGTTATCTATCTTATCATTTTTGAGAAGTAAATTCATAATTTTTGAAAAATAAATATTAGAATAATATCCTTCTAAAATTTTAAAAAAATAGCAAGAACAAAAAACTGTAAATAAATTAAAGGTAATAGATTCTACGCCAAACTCCATTATTCAATTCGGTTATTCTTACTCCATTTTTACCAAAAATAAAATCCTATATTCTGTTTATTTCCATCTTCTAATTTCTATTAATAGGTCAAAAATCATGTTTCAAGATACATTAATCATTATATTTCGGGTATATACACGCTTTTATGTGATTCCCTCCTCAATACTTCCTAACAAGAAAACCCGTTTTAAGGGAACATCCTGAATTTTTACCCAATTTTAATTGTACTCTACCATCTATTTTAAGCCACTATAGTTTTTATAAAATCATTATTTTTATTATTAAATCCTTCTTTTTCAATTATGGTTTTATCTGAATTATTATGACCTTTTTTATTTTAAAGTTTCTTGAGAGTTTTCCATAAATCTGTACTAAAATATTTCCATGATAATCATTTTTAAATACTCTTTTGAGATTTTATCACTTCAGCTTGAAATCACTTACCATGATATTTTCCTATTTTCTCTAATGAATGTACATGTATGTTTTAATTCTATTCTTTGGTGGATACCTATATGATACGACCATTCATTATGATTTATAACATGATTATGATACCCATTTCATTCCATGGGTACCCTTATGTTTATAATTGATTTTGTATGATTCTATATGTGAAAATCGTATTCATGAACATGCTAAGATGGGTGTTCCTAGATAATGCTCAAATTTATATGGAAATGTTGAGTCTAATCAGACGTTATGTGCAATGGTCAAAGCGGTTAGCCATGAATTATGCTACCATGTGCAATGGTCTTGGCGGTTAGCCTTTACTTGTCCACCATTGTGCTCATAAATATTTTTAGGATAACCTAGGGATAACATGAATGAAGGTATGAGATATAATCGAATAAAGGGATTAATCATAACAATAAATCATTATCACATTGGGTAGGAATCATAACATAGTTATATAAAAAGGCATAAAATGTAACCGAATATATATAACCATAGCATGTAAACATGGGAACATGTAAAAATGGATTAATAGTAATGTGGTAGAAACATAAAACATGAATTTAACATGATTTAAGTCCCATTTCACATATAGGAGAACGATTCAAGGTTAACCACTAAGATAGTTTCACATGGTTATACAAGTCATGGTTAACCTCTAAGACCATTTCACTTGGTAGCACGAGTCAAGGCTAACTGCCAAGATCGTTGCACATAACTTCTTAGGAGACTCAACTTTACCAAAATATTTAGAGCGCTATCTAGGCATACTCATCTTAACATGTTCATTAATATGCTATCAATATATTGAATCATATATAATCAATAATAAACATAAGGGTACCCATGGAATGAAATTTGTATCATAATCATGTCATATGGAACAATGAATGGGAATATCATACAAGTTTCCATGTAAGAAAATAATTAGAACATACAAGGAAATTCATAAGGGAAATGGGAATATATCATGGTAAGTGGTTTGAAACGGAAGTGATAACATGTACAAATAGTATTTATGAATTTTTATAATTTAAAATTTTAGTGTGGTTTTATAGAAAATACTAACGAGCATTAAAAATAGAAAATGGAATATTATTTTATTTAAAACCAGAAGAGATACAATAATATTTTCATAATAAAAAACTGGTTTTATAAAAAATATTGTGGCTTAAAACATATGGTTGAGTGAACTTGAAATTGGGTATGAATTCATAAAGTTACCTTAAAACAGGTTTTCTTATCGGGAAGTATTGAGGAGGGAATCCTTTCAAAACATGTATATCTATAAAATTGAAAGATTAATGGAACATGATAAAAGAATTTAGAGAATATAAATAGAATTTATAATTGTTATATAATAATATAACTTATTTTGGATAAAACGAACGACAGATAAATGTGAAGGAATAAATGAGGTTTGAGTAGAATCCCTTACCATAAATCTGAAGGTGTTCAAAACATGATATTAAGGACCTGAATAATAAATTTAGGTTCATTAATTAGTAATTAAAGAATCAATATTACATATAATTGATTTAGTATATCCTTTTTATGTTCATTTATGGCCTTTTTGATTTTTTATGAGGTTCAATTTCATTGTTCGGGTCCGTTTGATTCATGATCAGTTTACTTATATAAATGATCAAATAATGATGTAAAAAGAGTATAGTTTCCCATAATTGTAGTTATATTTTATTATTGAACATACAAAATGTTACATGGTTTTAAATTTAATTTGGTAACATGGAGTGATTTTTAATCTTTATATAAATCATTAGTGAAATCCCTTTGGGTTAATCTTTTGTTTTTTTATCACAACGAACACATTTTGTTTTATAAATCAAAAATTTGTTTTCAAAAATATTCAATAACCATAGATGAGACATAATAAATATATTATGTTTTATTTCAACCATAATATTGGTTTCATGACAATAATTTAAGTCAGTAAAAGAAATTTAAAACCCATCGTCCTTGAATGTTATTAATTAACACATCTCAGATGGTGTTTTCATTTGTAGTATAAAATAAGGGTAAAGGATTGATGATAATAAATTATTAAATTATCATGACAAAATTAGAGAACATTTAAGGGATTGGAGTTGTTATAACATTTGGATGAGGAGATCTAAGGATAGAAAAGAAAATAAAGGAACTTGAAAAGAAAGTAAAAAAATTGAAAACAAAAATTTACCTATTGATTATATATTCCTTGAGATCCTCTTAAGGGGAAGAGGATTTTTTATTTTTAGTAGACCATGGGATTTGGGATGCGGGGGAGTATCTTAGGGAGACATTTGAGTAGAATTTAGGCAAGGAACAAGGATTTAGGGGATTAATGGCATGTGGGGAGTGTGGGTGGTTTTTATAGTGGAGGGGAGGAGGGTTTTCTCAATTTTTTAATTATTAGTTTATTACTATTACATAAGACAAGGAATAGTGTTCAATTCATAACCAAATAAATTAATATGTGCATGTGAGTTATAACCAAAGATTCTTTCTTTAGATATGATGCTATGAATAGCGCATTTAACTTTTAATGTATATATACGGTAAATTGTCGTATTTCACTATTCATAAAATATTCAAGTATTTCTGAAAAACCCCAAAAATTCACCATAATTTTTTTAAAATTTAATATAAAAAAATTAAATCCATTTTCTAAAAATAATTTTCAAAAAATGATAAATTAACTTTTAATTAAAATCATAATTTACATAAGAAATACAGATTTTAAAATAATAACTGATTTTATAATGCTTTCAAAAATTTCCTAAGTTTTTATGAAATTATCTTAAAAGAAAAAGACCTAAAATTATTAATTTATGAAAATAATTAGGAGAATAAACTTCTTTTTAAATTAATTAATTAATTTTAATTAATTATTCATGACTTACAAAAATACCAATACATTTACTATGATCATGTTATCCCTTAAAAGATACCTAAATTTAATTTAAACACTAATGGGAAAAATTTCTATTATTTTGGATTATTTAATATTCATAAGGGTAATATTATTAATGATTAGGTTTAGTTACCATTCACCAAAAATTATGTTCCTCCTATCTGACTCCAAACATCTTACGAATCACAACTGTGTATGTCTGATTTTTGAAATTCAAATCACAGAAGTCACAGTATTATGTTTAAAGGTCACATAGTACTTATTATTTCATTGTGTTGTGATTTAAATAATAAAATATAACTCCAATTATGGACAACCACCCTCATTTTACATGATTATCTATTCATGTATATAAGTAAACGGATCCTAAAAGACACAAACGCAAACAGTGAAATTGAACCTCTTAACCCATCAAAAAGCCCATGAATGAAAATAAAAAGATATAATAAATCAATTAAATGTAAAATAGGTTGTAGAATTATTAATTAATTTACCTAATTTTATTATTCAGGTCATTAATATCAATAGGGGAACACCTTCATACTTAAGGTAAGGGATCCTCTCTTTCCCACTTTAATTGAAGAATCACCTCTATATTATGCCCATTTTTTAATACCTAACGATGGGGTATTATTTTTCACCTCCTCCGTACTTCTCTCAAGATATATAAATGATGATACAATCCTTTATCTATCATTAATATCTCTTATGTACACCTATTATCATGATGAGGTTTTGTAATGGATTCAGCTCGAACCACTTATACTACTTTAGGTTTCTTTATGTTTGTTTTTACACAAACAAAGTTATCTATTCTTTTTATTTACATCTTCTAAATAGTGTTTATATTTTATTAATTAATTCCCAATATTATGATAAAAATATCATATGTTTTATTCCACCATTTTTTATTAAATCTCTCTAGTTATTATCAAAACCCTATTTGTTCTCTTCTTGTTTTATACAAAACATTATTCCGTTTTCTATTTTAAATAGTCTTCCATATTTTCATGAAAACCTCACTAAATTTTTTAATTATAAAGTATATTTAATAGTTTTTTTATGTTTTCACTTTTGTTTTACATCACATTCCATGATATATTAGTTTTCCCCTTAGTAATTCCCATGTATTATTTAATTATTTACTTTCTGGGACACATTTTTGATACGCCCATTTATTATTTATTATGGCATGCTTATGATATCCATTTATTTACATGGGTAACCATAATGTTTATGTATAATGGATTTTTTATGATTATTTATGTGTAAAAAATATTCGCGACCATGTTAAGATGGGTGCGCCCAGAAAAGTATCCAATATTTTGAGTGAAGTTGAGTCTCATGAGACATTATGTGCAACAACCTTTACGGTTATCCTTGACTTGTGTTATAATGTACAATAGTCTTCTCCATTATAATTGACATATATTACCATGTGAAATGGTATTGGTGTAAAACATGAATTGAAATTACATATGTTTTAAAATACTAGATTATTTTAGAAAATACTTACGTTTGAAATTTTCTTAAAAATAGTAAAATGTTTTTCTGAAAAGAGTATGCATGATTATAAAGAAAAACACTATTATGAGGCCATGTGAATTGTTGCAAGATGTCTGAGCCTACCAATTTTTTTTTGGATGGTTTCACTCCCCAATAACCTTCAATATTTACTGCTTTCAAGTGCCAAATTTCTGAAAATGTTTTATTCTTTCTTTATTATATATATATCTTCCCCGATGTTTTTAATTTCAAAAACATGTCACGATAATTAAATACACATTCAGACTTATATACTTATATCTATATGCATAAATTATTATTTAACCTAATGAATATCTATGTATGTATTAATTTCTTTCTTTCATGGACACTTGAATGATACACCCCTTCACTATGCTTTATGATATTCTTATGATGCCCATTACTTTCATTGGGTACCATTATGTTTATGTATGATTGATTATGTATTATTAATCATGTCTAAAACATACTCATGAACATGTTAATATGGGTCACCTAAGATAGTGCTCCAATGCTTTGGGTAAAGTTGAGTCTCATGAGAACACCTTCAGACTTAATGTAAGGGATTCTACCCATACCTCCATTATTCTGTCAGGTTATTCATACTATATTTTTAGGAAGATGAAATACTCTATTATTTTTATTTGAATATTATAATTTCAATTTATATTTACAAACTAATGTATCAAGATCCATTATCTATTTTATTTCAAGGATATACATGCTTTTAAATGATTTCTACCTCAATACTTCCCGATAACCAAACCTGTTTTAAGGGAACTTCTCGAATTCGTACCCAATTTCAAGTCAAATAAACCATATGTTTTAATACACCATTTTTTATTACACCGGTTTTTTTATTACAAAAAATCTCTTGGATCGCTTCTGGTTTTAAATAAAATATTATTCCCTTTTTTATTTTAAATTCCAGTTAGTATTTTCTTTAAAACTTCACTAAAATGTTTTAATGCTAAAAATTATTAAATACTATTCTTACTTGATGTAAATTAAATTTGACATAACTTACCGTGATACATTCTTATTTAACCTTATGAATTTCCATGAATGTTTTAATTCCTTTCTTTCATGGACACTTTTATGATACACCGATTCATTATACTATATGACATGATTATAATACTCATATCTTTCTATTGGAACCCTTATGATAATGTATGATTGATTGTGTATGATTATTAATGTGTAAAAAATATTCATAAACATGTTAAAATGGGTGCTCCTAGATGTTCTCTAATGCATTAGGTAAAGTTGAGTCTCATGAGATGTTTTTTGCAACAGTCGTGGTGGTTAACCATGACTTGTGCTACCATGTGAAACGGTCTTGGTAGTTAGAATTGACTTGTACTACCATGTGAAATGGTCTTCATTGTTAACCTTTACTTTTTATCCTTTATGTGCAACGATCCTTCACTCATGATAAATTAATGTATTATATTTTTTCCATATAACTATGATTCCTTGTTTATATGTTCCCAAGTTAAACTAGTTATGGTTCCATATGTTCTTATATGATTTTTGATATCATCATGTAAAGCTTCTTAACTAATGTGATAATGAATTATTCTTAACCAATTAAAAGGGCCATGAATGAAAATTTAAGAATCATGAAGACTAGTGTCTATGAAGACTAGTACATAAAAATGAAAACCTAAACCATTTCTTTATTTAGCAATTATATCGAGCTCCTAACTTATATTTTTCTCATACATAGAAATAAGATAACCTATGGATAATATGAAAAAATGGGTGAGATAAAATCAAATTAATGGAATAACCATAAAAATAGTGATTCAGAACATTGTTTGGAAGGAAGGATATAATGAATATAAAAGGCATGGAACATATGGAATCAAAAAATATAAACATGGGATCATATAAATATGGATTTATAATAATGTGGAAGAAACATAAAACATGAATTTATCATGATTCAAGACACATTGCACATAGAGGATAACAAGTCAATGTTACCCATCAAGACCCTTGCACATGGTAGAACGAGTCAAGGATAACCGCCAAGACTATTGCACATAACGTCTGATGAGTCTAAAAATTACCCAAAGAATTGGATCTCTATCTGGGCACACCCATATTTACATGTTCATGAATATGTTTTCCCCATTAATAATCATACATAATCTATCATACATAAATATATGGGTGCCCATGGAAACAAATGGGTATCATAATTATGTCATAAATCATAATGAATGGGAATATCATACATGTGTCCATAAATTAAAGGAATTAAAAAATTCATTGAAATTAAAATGGTAAAATAAGAATATATCATGTAAAGTGATTCAAAATATAATTGAAAGCATGTAGGAGAAGTTTTTAAGAAATTTTAGCATTAAAACATTTTAGTGTAGTTTTAAAGAAAATACAAAAGATCGTTTAAAATAGATAAGGGAATAATATTTTATATAAAAATAGAATTGAACCAATAATGTTTTCATAATAAAAACACAATTTTTGTAAAATAAATTGTTCCCTAAAACATATGTTTGAGTGCACTATAAATTGGGTATGAATTCGGTACGTTTCCTTAAAAAGGGTATGCTTATCGAGAAGTACTGAGGATGGAATCATTTTAAATAATGTATATCCCAAAAAGTGAAATATTAATGGGAATGGATACATGAATTTCGAGGATATAAACATAATTTATAATAGGTACATAAAAAATATCTTCGTTTGGGTAAAAATATTGATAGAGAAACCTGAAGGAATAAAGGATGTATGTGTAGAATATCTTACCTTAATTATGATGGTGTTCTCCAGTTGATATTAATGACCTGAAAAATAAAATTAAGTTCATTAATTAATTATTTCAGAACCTATATTACATTTAATGGATTTATTATAACCTTTTTTAGAACATTCATAATCTTTTTGATTGGTTATGAGGTTCAATTTCATTGTTTAGGTACATTTGTTTCATGATTGGTTTAATTATATACATGAATAGATAATCATGTAAAATGAGAATGGTTGTCTAGAATTAGAGTTATATTTTATTATTGAACATATTTAATGTTACATGGTTGTAAATTTAATTTTTTTACATGGAGTGAAGTTGAATCATTTTATAAAACATTAGTGACAACCTTTTGGGTTAATTGGCAGTTTTTGATCACGATGAACACCATCTCTTGTATAAATAAAAACTATGTGTAAAAATAGAATCCAGAACTATGTATAAAAAATAATAAATATTTATAGTATTTTTCAACCATAAAAATGGTTTCATGACAAGAATTTAATATGGAAAAATAAATTGAAAACCCTTCGTACTTGATTATGATGAATTAACAAAGTCTGGATGGTGTTTTGCTAGTAGTATAAAAGACGGGTAAAAGAGAGACGATAATAAATTTTTACATTATCATAAAAAAATTAAAGTAATTGAATGGTAATGGAATATTCATAACATTTTGACTAGGATAGGTAAGTATAGAAAAGAAAACAAAGTAACTTGAAAAGAATGAAAAAATTAAAAAGAGGAATTTTCCGCTTGATTTAATCATCCTTGAGAGCCTCTTAAGGGGAGAGGATTTGGTCATTTGAGGAGAGCAAGGAATGAATGACATAGGGGAGGATATTGGGGAGATACTTGAGTAGAATTTAGGAAAATAACAAGGCTTTTGGGAGTGAAAAGAAGAGGGGAGTGTGGGTGGTTTTTATAGTGGAGGGAGGAGTAATTTCTTAATATTTTAATCATTAGTTTATTAGTTTTCCATAAAACAAGAAGTGTGATGATTACATAACCAAAAATAGTAATATGTTCTCTTGAGTTTTGACCAATGTTTATTACCTCTGCAAAGATGCTAGAAATAGTGAATTTTACATATCATATATATATACGGTAAATTATTGTATATTACAATTTATCAAAAATTCAAGTAATTTAGAAAAATCCCGAAAATTTACACCAACTATTTTTTATGTGTATAATCCGAAAATAAAATCAATTTTTCAAAAATAATATTCTATATATGAATAATTCAATTTTTAATTAAAATCATGATTTACTTAAAAAATACAGTTCTTAAAACTATAACTAATTTTATAATGTTTTAGAAAATTA
Source organism: Viscum album (assembly GCA_963277665.1). Taxonomy (NCBI): domain Eukaryota; kingdom Viridiplantae; phylum Streptophyta; class Magnoliopsida; order Santalales; family Viscaceae; genus Viscum; species Viscum album. Next base: position 713,848,143 of record OY728128.1, on the reverse strand, counting down.
AATAAGGTCTTATTAAATTATCCTACAATAATAAGAAAAAAAATTAATTTATGAATTCATTTCATGAAAATAAAATTTCTTTTTTAATTATTAAATTTCAATATATTTTTAATTAAGTATTTATAACATACAAACAAACAACACTATCATATTGTCACTTATAAGATAGATAAATTTTTTTTATACATTCATTGGTAAGGTTACTATTTACATGGCTAATTTACTATTCATAATAGTCATAATACTATTCTTAAGGGAAACATTACTATTTAGAAGGGTCAGTTACTATTCACCAAAAATTATGTTTTTCTTATCAGACTCCAAACATCTTACTAATCGTAACTGTGTATGTTAGATTTTCAATATTCAAATAATATAATTGATAATATTATGTTTAAAGGTCACATAGTACTTATTAGTTCATTATCTTGTGATTTCAAGTGATTATATGACATTATTATAAGAAGGGAATTTCCATTGATTACACTTTGGGTTATTATATTATTCCACTCTTATGAAATTTCTCCCTTAAAATTTCATTTTACATTTTAATACATAAATAGGTTTGGGTACTTTTCCTTCATTTCCACCTCTAGTTCCCATTATTCCTCTACGTACCTTTAGTTACACCATTATACTTTGACCAGGTGAGTAGTCTTGTTGCATAGAAGTTTATCACCATGATCTACAATCTTCACTAGATACTTCTTATAAGAAAGTTCATTCTCCAACTATACCAGCTCTAAAGACAGTACATGTGAAGTATCTGGTGTGTAATTTCTTTATGGGGAAACATGGTAGAAATTTTGTACTTTGGACATGGTAGGTGGAAGTTCTCATCAACAGATCACAACTCTGACACAATCAAGAATCTAGAAGGGGTCGATGTACCTACGATTTTTCTTTCCTTTTATCCCAAACCTTATGAACGTCTTCCATGGAGATATATAGATAAATACCATGTCGCTAACTTTTAACCGAAGGTCTCACTGATAGTTGTCTACATAACTCCTTTTTCGACTTTGGGATAGCTTGATGAATTGTTTAATGTTTTTCAACTTCTCCATCATTTGTTCGACCATTTGAGGTCCTAAAAGCTTAACCTCACTAACTTTGTCCCAACACATCGGTGTTATATTATTTTTCCCATAAAGGTCTCCATATGGTACCATTAGGATGCTTGAGTGGAAATTATTTTTTAGGAAAATTTGACCAGTGGAATATTTTGGTCTTATCCTCCTTTGATGTCCATAGAACACACTCTCAACTTGTCTTCTAGTGTGTGAATAGTTCCCTCAGAATGGCCATGAGTCTGAGGATGATATGTCTTACTGAAGTTCAGTTCTATTCATAGATCATGTTGGAGAATTTTCCAAAACATCTAGGTGAATCTTATATCTTGATTGGATATAGTAGACAGTGGTACCCCATGCAGACTTACCACCTATTTAATATATATTAGTGCAATTTAATCCAATGAGAAGTCCTCTCACATTGAGATAAAGTTATTTATCTTTGTATGTCGATCCACAATGACCCATATATAATTACTTTCTCTAGATGTACTTTTATGTATAGTGAGAAAGTCCATGGTAATGGTCTGCAACTTCAATGTTGGTATGGGTGGTGGTTTCATTGTCCTCGTACATTTTTTCCTCTCATCCTTCACTTTATAACAATTTAATAATAATACCTATAACGAATTATATTTTAAATTAATAGTTCTCAAATTCAAGTGATATAATATTTTTAAATGAATTAAGAATCAATATTTCATATTCCCAAACACTATTTTTAGTAAACTTGATATTATGATGGAAAAATATGTTTTCATAAAATAGTTTTTGAAATTTATTTTTATTTAAAAAAACATAAAGTGGGGTATATAAACCAATATATAATAACATGATAATATTTTGATGTCAATTATTATTTTAATAAATGAAAATAATTAAATATAATGTCAAAATAAACTTTGTTTTGAATTATGTTAATAAGAGTAATATGATATGAGAATATAAATAACAATAAAAGAAAGATATAATTTTTTATAGAAAACTTATTATCAGTTTTTATAATTTAGAATTTAATTTAACTCAAATTGAAAATGAATTTGTTTGAAAGAAAGTAAATTAGACAATAAAAATAACTATTTAACAAAAACAAAATAAGATATGGAAAATATTTGATACTAATTTTTCTTTAAAGGGGATTTGGGGGTTTTGTAATGGGCATTTCACACCAAGACATCGGTTTAAAGTTTGAGGGGGAATCGACCTAGTGATTCATGGGGGATATAAGAGGAGTCGTGAGGTGGAGCCTTCAAGAAGCAAAATATAGGGTCTTTGGGGAGAATGGAATTCTTTTGGGTGATGCCATGCATAGGAGAACTGTAGCAAAGGAGAGACACCAAGTTGAGTCGACGGTAGAGTTTCAGCTGAGGGGGGTATGAGTTGTGATTACATTTAGGATTTACGATTTGCAAATCGAATTCTAGATCTGAGGGTTCTATGTATGTTATATATTCATAGGTATTTGATCTATGTAAGTTGGGTTATGTTTTATTTTTTAGGTTTCCTATTTTATTTAACTCTAATGTTTGTAACTTCTATTGAGATCAATCTGGTTCTTCTTGCTGATATCTATCATCTTTATTGGACAACCACTATCTGATATACATTGGAATTATGAAAAAAATGTTTTGATATGTTGATTTATTTTCTAGAGATTCAATAAGTATTTTTTTCTATGTATTATTTTGTGATTAATAATATTTAATTAGGAATATTTTTTATGTTTGATTTTTTTCAAATAATTGAGAAATTTTTTCAACTGAAACTATTTTAATTTTTGTCATCTCCAAGATATTATTTCTAAAACCATGTTATATCCAAATGTGGTATAGGCTAGCTCGACCATTCCTAAGTGTGCATAACAATTTTTTTTAAAAAATATAATAAATACTTGCTTCCATCACTCATAAGACCAATTAATATAATATATATACATATCTCACCTGTGTTTGGACATAGTGATGTAAATGGCTATAAAATCCATTCTTCTTTACTGAATATAACAATAATCAAAATTGAGAAAAAGAAGGTGTCTACTACATACAAGAAGATTTGGAGTCTAAAAAATCAAGTAAGGGTTACCTTAAATTTATTTTAGAATTGTGATCATTGAATTTCAAATTAGAAATATTATTTTTAGATTCTTGATTCGAAATAGATAATCATATTTTTTTATTTTGGGCATTAAGAGATTTATTTTTTATTTTTTATTTTTTATGATTTAAATTATTTTTTAAGGGTGATAATTTTAGTTTAAAATTATAATAGTATTTTTATACTGGTTTTTACGGGAAATTTTATTTTTAGTTAATCATTATCTATGTTTTATATTTTATTTTGATAAAATATGACAATTACTTCTAAATTCTAGTTCTACATGTGGGGAATTATTTCTATTTGTTTACAAATAACTGTTGGTTTTTCAAGCCATTAGTGTTCATATTTTAACTATAAAGTAATATTTTTTTGTTTTAATTTTATTATGTGTAAGGGTGTAATTAAATTTATTTCCATTTTTGGGTCTTGATATTTATTAAATTTTACAAGGATATTATTAATTTTTTAATTTTTCAAAAATTTTGATTTTACTTCTCAAATATGGTAAGGGATATTACATTTATTTATATCAAACTATGTGTATTTTTAAAATATATATATATATATATATATATAACTACATGTGATTATGAAAGGGTGTATCTATTTTTTCATGTATTGTTTAAATTTAATTTATTATGGTATAATAGAAGTTTTTTAAAAAACTAATTATTTTATATAATTATTAATCCTAAATACAATTCCAATACCATAATTCCAATAACATATATGTATTTAAAATAGTTTATGTTTTAATATGATTTCATATTAATTCTTCTAATGGATATTCTCATTTATCAGTGTTTTTCTAAAACATGAATTTATTCTATGATGATGAGTACTATAAATTCAATATCATATACGCATATATATATATATATATCAATATAAAATACTTATTTTCATGTATATATATAATGATAAAATATTTATAGACATGTTATAATTTTTATAATCATGTTTCAAAAAAACGTGCATAGCATGTCATCTTGTGATATTGAAAAATAAGGACACCACACTTGGATATATTCATTAACATGTGGTTATGAATGACATCAGTATACCTTTCATACGTAATAAAATCTTGATATCAAATTAAATTTCAAGTTTTACTTCTGAGATCATTAAGCATATGGATTCTTTAAGAAATGAAACATTTTATTTAAGACTTTTAATTAAAATTCTACATGTGAAACATAATTATTTATTATGATTATCAAAATGTATGGAATTCAATGGTATTACCTGAAAGAAAATTTGAATGCATATACAGTACATGTAAAGGCTTATGGCGGTAGTTTTGGTTATAACCTAACTCGTAAGTGATATGCAATTGAAAGTTCACAATATTATGTATGTACATAATTATACATATATAAGAGTGAGTGTGTATTTAAATATAGTGAAATGATTCCAAAATTAAAAACTCTGGTGAAAATATTTATAACTAAAAAATGTTTATAATGTTTTCAAAAAATCTCACACCTAAACATTGTAAATATGGAAGGTTTTTGGGGAGTGAACCCATCTATCAACAAGTCGGTAAGCCCAGACCATTGCACATGGTATCACAACTCAAGGAGAACCGCCAAGACCATTGCACATGGTAGTACAAGTCATGGATAACATCCAAGACTGTTGCACATAATGCCTTATGAGGTTCAACTTTACCCAATTCATTAGACAACTATTTGGGTGCACCCATCTTAATATATTCATAAATATGTTTTACACATAAAGAATCTTAAATAATCCATTATACAAAAACATAATGGTTACCCAAGGAAGGAAATGGGTATCATAATCATTTCATAATACATAATAAATGGGCATATCATACAAGTGTCCAAAATAGTAAGGAATTAAACCATCAAACATAATATTATAAGACAAGGATCGTAAAGACTAGTGTCTTGAAGGACAAGGTAAATAAATCATAAAACATGAGACTAAATATAAAATTTATTTATTTAATATTCATAAAGAGATCATTTCATCCATTTTGATCATGCATATGAATAGGATAACCTTTGTATTACATGAAGAAGTGGGTGAGATAAATAGTCCAACATGGGAATAAACATGAGAAACAAATCTTTAACACATGGGTTTGATGACATATCATAATGGTATTAAAAGGCCTCAAACATATAAAATAATAACATCTAAACATGGGGATATATAAACATGAATTAATAGTAATGTTTAAGAAATATAAAACATGACTATATGATGATTCATGTCTCATTTCACCTAGAGGATCACAAGTCACGGTTAACCACCACGACCATTTCAAATGGGAGCACGAGTCAAGGCCTACTACCAAGACTGTTGCAGATAAAGTCTCATGAGACTCTACATTATCCAATGTATTGGGGAGCTATCTGGGATCACCCATCTTATTTTTTCATGAATATTTTTTCCACATAATGAATAATTCATAATCAATCATACATAAACATAAGGGTACCCATGGAAGGAAATGTGCATCACAATCTTGTCATAAAGCATAATGAAAGGGCGTACCATACAAGTGTCAATGAAAGAAAGGAATTAAAATAGACATGGAAAATAATAAGGTAAAATAAACATATATTATGGTATGTGATGCCAAATCGAATCGACAACATGTTAGAAGAGTATTTAAGAAATTATTTTATTAAAACATTTTAGTGCAGTTTTAAGGAAAATAATAAAGAGGATTAAAAAAGAAAACAGAAATATATTTTACATAAAACCAGAATTGATCCAAGAAGGTTTTCCTAATAAGATACTGGTTTTATAAAAACAATGTGGGATAAAAATATATGGTTGAGTGCCCATGAAATTGGGTACAAATTCGAGAAGTTCCCATAAAAAGGTTTTTCTTAACGTGAAGTATTGAGGAGGGAATCATTTAAAAGTATGTATATCCCTGGAAGATAATTGATAATGGATATCTATAAATTATATTTGAAATATAAAATAAATTGTAATATTTACAGAAATATAATATAGGATTTCATTTGGGTAAAAAGTGAGTAAGAATAACTAGAGTTAATAATTGAGGTTCGGGTTGAGTCTCTTACCTTAAGTATAAAGGTATTCTCCACTTGATATTAATGACATGTATAATAAAATTATATTAGTTAATTAATAATTCCAAAGCCTATTTTACATTTAAATCATTTATCATAAAAATTTTAAGGTCATTCATGGCCTTCTTGATGGGTTAAGAGGTTCAATTTCACTTTTCAGGTCTGCTTGTTTCATGATCGGTTTACTTATATACCCAAATGGATAACCATATAAAATGTGGAAGGTTGTCTAGAATTTGGGTTATATTTTATTATGGTACATAAATATGATTACATTTTTCTAAATTTTATTTTTTTACTTGGAGTGAATTTGAATCATTATATTAAACTTTAATGACAAACTTTTGTGTTAATTGGTGGGTCTTTATCATAATGAACACCTTTTGTTTTATAAATCAAAACCATGTGTAAAAAATATTCCAGAAACATAGATGAGACATAATACATATATTATATACAGGTTTGACTATAATAATGGTTTCATGACCTGAATTTAAGATGGTAATAGAAATTGAAAACCCATCGTCCTTCAATGTGGTAAATTAACATATCATGGATGAGGTTTTTACTACAAGAATAAAAGAGGGGTAAAGGAGAGTGTATAACAAACTATTCCATTATCATAATAAAATTAATTTAAACTTATGGTAACATAGTTTTCATAATAGTTGAATGTGTAGAGGTGAGTATAGAAAATAAAACAAACGAACATGAAAAGAAATTTAAATAATTGAAAAGAGGAATTTACCTCTTGAATTTATCTTCCTTGAGAGCCTCCTAAGGGTAGAGGATGTTGTCTTTTGAGGAAACCAAGGACTTATAGACTTGGGGGAGAATATTTGGGGGACGTTTGAGAAAAATTTACTCAAGGAACATAGCTTGAGGGGAGAGAAGAGAAGAGGGGAGTGTGGGTGTTTTTATAGTGGAGGGGAGGGGTTTTTTTTAATACTTTAATTATTTTTTTATTATTTTTGAATAAGAAAAGAAATAGTGATTATTACATGAAAAAATAGGGTTATGAGCATGTGATTTGGAAACAAGTGTGCTTACATTATTGACAATGTGAGCGATAGTTCATTTTACTTATAATATATAAATATGGTAAATTACCATATTTCACTATTCATAAAAATCGTGTATTTAAAAAAATTCCAAAACTTCTGGCCAAACAATTTTTTGAAATTAAGAAATAAAAAATGAAATGAATTTTTCCAAAATAATTTTCGAATTATTTTAAATTTAATTTTTAATTAATATCACAATTTACATGAAAAAAAAAGATTTTAAAACCATAACTGATTTTATAATGTTTTTCAAAATTTCAAAATTTCTTATTAAATTATCATAAAACCACAAGACATACATTTTTTAATTTATGAAAAACCCTCTTTAAAATATATATATTTTTAAATTAATTAATTAACTATAATTAATTATGTGTGACTTAATAGAATACCAATAATTTTACAATGGTCATATTATCAATTAAGAGATACCTAAATTTTATTTATACATTTAAGGGTAAGGTTACTATTATTTTGGAAGATTTAATATTAATTAGGTTGATATTACTATTCATAAGTGTGGGTTACTATTCATAAGGGTTGGTTACTATTCATAAGGGTTGGTTACTATTCACCCAAAAATAAGTTTGTTCACATAGACCCCAAATATCACCCTGAACACAACTGTGTATGTCTGATTTTCTAAATTCAAGACAGATAAGAGGAAAAATTATGGTAATGGTAACATAGTATTTATTATAATGTTATTACATTGTGTAATTACTATGATTATACTATAATTCATGATTATAAGAAAGGAATTCCATTGATAAAACTTTGGGTCATTACATTCTACCCCCCATATAAAATTCTCCCCTCGAAATTTTGTTTTACATTCTAAGCCATATACTGGTGAGGGTACTATTACCTCATTGATTCCTCAAATTCCCATGTTTCCTCATTTTTATTATGGTTCCTCCATAGTACCATGACCAGGGGTGTAATTTTTTTGCGTAAATTTTTTTTTCTATGATGCAAGATCTTCATTGGAAACTCCTTGTAAGAAGGATCATTCTCCAACTATACCACCTCTGAAGAGTGTTTGTGTGAAGAGCCTGGTATGTACTTTTTTAAGTGACATCTATGGAAGACGTGTTAAAGAGGTTATGTACTGATTAATTAATTATCCAAACTTTATTATTCGGGTCAATAATATCAAGTGGAGAACACCTTCGAACATAAGGTAAGGGATCCCCTCTTTCTCACTTTTATTCAAGAATATCCTCTATGTTATGCCCTTTAATTGTTAATACCAAATGATGGGGTATGTTTTCAATCCCCCCAAACTTCCCTCATGATTTATAAATGTTGATACGACCTTTATATCCCACTATTTCCTCCTATGTACACCCATTACCAAGGAAAAAAACGCTCCAAAAACAATGCAATTGAACCTCTTAATAAATAAAAATGGTTATGAATGAACTTAATAAAGTAAAACCAAGTCAATTAGATGTATAATAGGTTCTGTAAATATTAATTAATGAATATAATTTTTTTATTTTGGCCATTAATGTCAAGTGTATAACACCTCTCGACATAGGGTTTGGGATCCTCTCTTTCTCACTTTTATTAAAGAATCTCCTCTATGTTATGCCCTTTTATTTTTAATACATAAGGGTGAGGTTTGATTTTTCAACTCCACCATACCTCTCTCATGATATATAAATGAAGAGAGACCCCTTTATATATCATTAATCCCTTTTATATACACATGTTACCATGTCGAGGCTTCATAAGGGATTCAACCCGAACCTCCTTTACTCCTCCAAGTTACTTTATCTTTCTTTTTACCTAAAAAAATTATCTATTATTTTTATTTAAATATTTTAAATTATATCTATATGTACTAAATTCGTGTATCAAGTACCAATCATAACCTCTTTCTGGGATATACCTTTTTAAAATTTGTTCCCTCCTTAGTACTACCTCATATGAAAAACCATTTTAAAGGAACTTCCCAAATATCTTTCCAATTGCAGGTTCAAAATGTGATCTATTTTAAGCAACCATTGTTTTATAAAATCAGTCTATTTTTCATCAAAAAAAATCTTGGTTAAATTATAGAATGATATAAAAGATTATGCCATGTTCTGTTTTGTATTCCCTTTGGTATTTTCCTCAAAACTACACTAAAATGATTTTAGTTTAAAGTTTCATTAATAAATTTATTTAATGTTTCACTACTATTTGAAACACCCAAAGGATTTAGAAATTAAATTAAATTCATGAAACACTAATTATTGGTAAAATCACTTTGTTTTAAAAAAGTAGATATAACCTAGCTATTAAATTAATTTTTTCACTATTGTGTTTTGAATTTCAAAATTCTCACATACATGGTTACATTCAGGGTGATTTTTAGGGCCTAATGGAACAAAAATAATTTTTTTGAATAGTAACATACCCATTTGAATAGTAGTATGACCCTTAAGAATCGTAAATTTTTGAAAATAAAAGAATCCTCACCCTTGAATGTATAAATAAAATTTAGGAATCTTATATGTGATAATGTTACCATAATAAAAGTATTTATATTTTTTCAAGTCATAAATAATTAATTGTAGTTAAATAATTAATTTAAATGAAAAAATATATTGCTAAAAGGTGTTCATAATTTATAAATTTTATTTATTCTAGTTTTAAAATAATATTATAATACCTTCTGTAATTTTTTAAAACATTATATAATCCATTGTAGTTCTAAAATTGGTATTTTTCAAATAATTTATGGTTTTAATTTAAAATTAAATTAGTCATATTTAAAAAATTATTTTTGAAAAATGGATTTATTTTTTGGATTCTATATATTGAAAAATTTTCCAGGTGATGTTTTGGGATTTTTCTAAAATACTTGAATTTTTTGAATTGGGAAATATAGTAATTTACTGTATGTATACATTATAAGTTAAATTCACTATTCCTTGCATCATCGCTGAGGTGAGAAACCTTGCTTCAAAATAAAGTCCACATATTACATTTTATTTTTCATGGAATAATCACTATTTATTGACTAATGGAAAAATAATAATCTAATGATTAAAATATTAAGAAAACTCTCCTCCCCTACACTATAAAAACAACCAACACTCCCCTAAAGCCTTGTATCTTTCCTAAATTATGATAAAATTTATCCCCAATCTCCTCCCCCATGAAGAAATTCCCTTCGTCTTCTCAAAATACCAAACCCTCTCCTCTTAATAGGCTCTCAAGGAAGATAAAATCAAGATGTAAATTCCTTCTTTCAATTCTTTTACTTTCTTTCCATGTTCATTTGTTTTCTTTTCTATCCTTACCTATACTCATCAAAATGTTTTGATAAATCTAGTATAATACATTTAATATAATGTTTTTATGATAATTGAATAAGTTATTATCATCTCTCATTTACCCTTATTTTATACTAGTTGTAAAAACACCATACGAGATCTGTTAATTTACCACATTCAAGGAAGAGGGTTTTTAATTTCTATTAGCATCTTATATTATGGTCACGAAACCATTATTATGGTCAAAAAAGACTATACTGTATTTATTACATATCAACTATGGTTATGTAATATTTTCTACTCTTGTTTTTTATTTATACATAAAAATGAGTTCATTGTGATCAAAAATGGCCAATTAACCTAAAATGTTATCACTAAAGTTTTATATTTTTATTCAGCTTCACTACAAGTATAAAAATAGTTTTTAAAAAAATTATCCTTATTTGTGTTAAATAATAAAATATAACTCTAATTCTAGACAACTATCCTCATTTTACATGATTATCCATTCACGTATATTTGTAAGCCTATCATGAAACAAACATACCCAAACAATAAAATTTATATTCTTATCCTATCAAAAAAGGACATGAATGAAATTATAAAGGTTGTAATAAATCAATTACATATAAAAAAGGTTCTGTAATTATTAATTAATGAAACAAATTTGGTTTTTCAGGTCGTTAATATCAAGTGAATAACACCTTATGACTTAAGGTAAGTGATCCTCTCTTTCTAACTTTTATTCAAGAATATATTCTATGTTATACCCTTTTATTTTTAATTCCTAATAATAGATTATGTTTTCACACCTCCATCATAATACCCTCATGATATATATATACAATTAGAGTAACATTTCTCTCTCATTAATACCTCCTAAGTATACACATTACCAAGTCAAGGTTTTATAAGGGATTTAACCCAAAACTCATTTACTCCTTCATGTTGCTTTATCATTCTTTTTACCCAAATGAAGTTATTTTATATATATATATTATAATTCAATGTACATGTACCAAATTAATGTATCAATACCCATTTATTATCTCTTTCAGGTATATACTGGTTTTTAAGTGGTTCCCTCCTCATTACTTTCCGAAAAGAAAGATCGTTTTAATAGAACATAGCAAATTCCATCCGAATTACAAGTGCACAATATCATCTATTTTAAGACACCATTGTTTTTAAAAAAAATTCTATTTATTATTAAAACCATCTTTGTTCACTTACTATTTTCTATAAAATATTATTCCCTTTTTCTATTTTAAATTCTCTTTGGTATTTTCCACAAAACCGCACAAAAATGTTTTAATTATAAATTTTCATTAGTATTTTTTTAAGTTGTAACATTGTTTTGATATAATAAATCATGATATATTCCTTTTTCCATTATGAAATCCCATGTATGATATTATTCCTTAATTTTTTGGAAACTTGTATGATACACCCATTTATTATGTATTATGACATGATTATGATACCCATTTCTTTCCATTGGTAAACCTTATGGTTATGCATGATGGATTATGTATGATTATTTATGTGGAAAAAATATTCATGAACGTGTTAATATGGGTGTAACCAGATAGAGCTCTAATTTATTGGGTAAAGTTTAGACTCATTAGCCGTTATATCCAATAGTCTTGGTGGTTATCCTTGACTTGTGCTCCCATTTGCAACTTTCTTTGTGGCTAGCCTTGACTTGTGCTACCATTTGCAAAAGTATATGTGGTTAATCTTGACTTGGGTTGCTATATGTTCAACAATAATTAACTCATTCCAAATCCATGTTTTATATTTCTACCATATTACTATGAATCCATGTTTTTATGATCCCATGTTTATATGTTATGATTCCATTTGTACAATTGTTTTTATATCATTGTGTCATCTCTTCTAACCCATGGGACAAAGATGTATTATTGGTTTCATTCACTTATTAGGATTTTTTCTTATCCATTTGTTTAAAATCACATGCACATATTACAAATTTTAGTCATGTAATCATCCATATTTTTTTCTTATGGAAAAATAATAAACTAATTATTAAAATATTTAGAAAACCCTCCTCCCCTCAGTATAAAAATCACCCACACTCCCCTCTTCTATTCACTCCCCTAAAGACTTGTGCCTTTCTTAAATTCTACTCACATATATCCCCAAGATCCTCCACCATGTACAGCAGCCCTTGGTCTCCTCAAAAGACCAAATCCTCACCCCTTAAGAGGCTCTCAAGAATGATTAATTCAAGAGGTAAATTCGTCTTTTCAATTCTTTTAATTTCTTTTCATGTTCCTTTGTTTTCTTTTATATCCTTAACTCTCCTCATAAAAATGTTATGAAAACTCGAGTAACATACATTCACTATAATTTTTTATGATAATGTAATAAGTTACTATCATCTTTCCTTTACCCTTCTTTTATACAGGAAATTAAAACACTATCCGAGATATGTTAATTCATCACATTCAAGGTTGATGAGTTTTCAATTTTTTATCATCTTGAATTATGTTAATAAAACCATTTTTATGGTTGAACAAGACTATAATATATTTATTATGTCCCATATATGGTTCTAGAATCTTTTTTTACACATTGTTTTGATTTATAAATCAAAATGTGTTTGTTGTGATAAAACCCACCAATTAACCCCAAAAGTTATCACTAATGTTTTATTAAATTAATCAACCTCGCTCAAATTACCTAAATTATATTTAAAACCATATAACCTTATGAATTTTCAATAATAAAATATAACACATATTCTTGACAGTCATCATCATTTTACATGATTATTTATTCATGTATATAAGTAAATCGATCATGAAACAAATAGACCCGAACAATGTAAATGAACCTCATAACCAATAAAAAAGTTTATTAATGAACTCCAAAAGGTTATACTAAATAACTAACATGTAAAATAGGTTATTTAATTTTTAATTGGTTAATGTAATATGATTATTTAGTTCATTAATTTCAAGGGGATAACACCTTAAGACTTAAGATGAGGGATTCTCTCTTTCATACTATTACTCAAAAATCCCCTCTATGTTATGGCATTTTATTTTTAAGACCTAATGATTTTGTATGTTTTAGTACCTCCCCCATAATTCCCTAATGATATAAAAATTATGATATTCCCAATTATCTCTTATTAAACCCTCCTAAGTACACCTATTACCAGGCCTAGGTTTCGTAAGGGATTCAACCTGAACCTCCTTTACTCTTTCGGGTTGCTTTATATTTATTTTTACCCAAATGAAGTTATCTATTCTTTTTATGTACATCTTATATAGGTTGTGTATGTGTACCAAATTAATGTATCAAGATCCATTCATCATTCTATTACGGGGATATACATGTTTCTAAATTATTACCTCCTCAATACATACCGATAAGCAAACCCATTTAAAGGGAACATACCAAATTTTTACTCATTTAAAAGTACACTATATAAATTTCTTTTAATACATAATTATTTTATCAAATTATACATTTTTTATTAAATGTTTCTTGGTTCAATTTTGATTTTATAAAAAATATTATTCCCATTTCTAATTTAAATGCTCGTTAGTTTTTTCCCTTAACTCCACAATTTTTTTTTATTGTACTGTTTATTATGTACACATTTTACATGAACTTACTTCATGTTAGATCACTTTTCATGACATATTACTATTACACCCTATGATTTTCCTTGAATGATATAATTCCATTCCTTCATGGACACTTTTATGATACTACCATTTTTTATGCTTTATGACATAATTGTGATACCCAATTATTTCCATGGGTAACCCTTATGTTTATGTATGAATGATTATGTATGATTATTTATGTGGAAAACATATTCATGAACATGTTAAGATGGGTTCACCTAGATATCACTCTAATTCATTGGGTAAAGTGAGTTTTATGATATGTTATGTGCAACGGTATGGGTGGTTAGTCTTGACTTTTGCATTGGAGTTATATTTTATTATTGCACATCTAGACGGTTACACTGTTTTTAATTTCATTTAGATACTTGGAGTGAGTGCAATAATTCTATAAAACTTTAGTGATAACATTTTGGGTAAATTGGAGGACTTTTTGTTACAACAAACATATTTGGATTTATAAATCCAAACCATGTGTACAAAAGATTATTGAACAATAGATAAGACATAGAAAATATATTATAGTCTAATTCAACCATAATAATGGTTTCATGAATATAATTGAATGAGATAATAGAAATTGAATACACATTTTCCTTGAATTTGGTAAATTAACATATCTCAGATGTTTCTTATACAAACAGTATAAGAGAAAGGTAAAGAAGAGACGATAGTAACTTATTCCATCATCATTACAACATTACAATACATGTAAGGTGTTGGAGTTGTCATAATATTTGGATATGGAGAGGTAAGGATATAAATGAAAACAATTGAACTTGAAAATATGGTAAAATAATTGAAAAGGAGAAATTACCTATTGAATTATTTTTCTTTAGTTCCTCTTAAAGAGATAGGATTTGGTCTATTGAGTAGACCAAGGGCTGCTGGACAAGGGGGCCGAGCTTGGGGAAATATTTGAGCATAATTTTATCAAGGTTCAAGGCTTGAGGGGCGTAAATAGAATATGTGAGCAGGGTGGACATTTTTATTAATATTTTATTATTTATTTTATTATTTTCACATAAGGCAAGAAATTTTGATGATTTCATGACTATAAATAGTGATCTATGTATGTGATTTTGAACATAAGTGACAACTTAAAAAAGTATTAAAGAAACTTTAGAATTAAATCATTTTAGTGTGGTTTTGTGAAAAATAACAAGGATCATTTAAAACAGAAAATGGTCTAATATTTTATATAAAACCATAAGGGTACCAAGAGGGGTTTAATAATAAAGGGACTGATTTTATAAAAATAATGGTGGCTTGAAACAGATGATATTGTGTACTTGAATCCCCTCTATTTTTATTATGTCCGGAAACCATTTTTATGGTTAAAGAAAACTATAATATATATATTATGTCTCATCTATGGTTCTAGAATCTTTTTTTATGCATGTTTTTGATTTATAATACAAAATTTGTTCATTGTGATAAAAAAAAATTAACCCCAAAGGTTATCACTGTAGTTTTATATAATGATTCAACATCACTCCATGTAACCAAATTAAATTTAAAACCTTGTAACCTTTTGGATGTTGAATTATAAAATATAACTCTAATTCTAGACAACCATTATCATTTTACATGATTATCCACTCATGTATATAATTTAACCATTCATGAAACAAATGGACCTGAACAATGAAGTTGAACCTTATAGACAATAAAAATGTGACGAATGAACTAAAAAGGTTTTACTAAATCAATTATATGTAAAAGGTTTTATTGTCACGAACCATCCTCGGGGCCCGTTCCGTGACTACCCCAAGCCCGCCTTCCATAGGCCAGGGGCTAGCGACTAGCACCAAAGGCGTAAATCCCGATAACTGGGAAGGCATTGCCTTTATAAAAGTAAACAAAACACCACAGAGTACAAGAGGAAGTAAAACACTAAGTACAAAAGAAAGTGCTGAAAAGTAAATGGGCCAGAATACAAACCCAACTGAAAGTACAACTACTACTGAACAAAAGTACAACATAAAAAGAAAAACAGCTGGAAGAAAGGAAGCAGCTCATGGGTCGTCCTCCTCGGATCCTACCTCAAGGGTAGGTATAGATGGCGCAACTCCTAGATCATCCACCACAGATCCTACCTGAAGGGTAGGTACAGATAGCTTCCACAACGCTCTCGCCCGTCAACCTCCTCCGAGTGTCGTCTTGCCATGAATTCCACCTCCGGGTACAGACTCGTCGTGTAGTCCACCTCCGGGTACCGTCCATTCGTCGAACACTCGGCCTCCGTCAGCACTGCCCATCGTCTGCAACCAACACAACGAGGTGCGGGCATAGCCCATGTAGGGGTGAGTATAACGATACTCAGTGGGGACACCGAGACCCTCAAGGTCTCACTAAAACCAACAAGGTTAACCAAAAAAGAAGATCTCAACAGATAACCTCTGCTTATGTATATGCTCATGCATATAACTAAGTTATCAAATAACCCATCTCAATCATGAGGAAAACACCAAGATCATGAAATCAACGGATAACCACTACCCAGGTATATGTCCATACATATACATAAGTTATCAAGTGACCCATCTCAATCATGAGGTAAACACAAAGGTCAAAAGTCTCAGCTCAAACCAGGATTTTCATTATCAAAACCGTAAATGCTGAAGAGCCCCGTCTCTGGAGTGTACATTGGTCCTGTCATGACTCCGAGGTACTGCTCACTAACCTAAAACTACTGAGGTACTCCTCCTGTCGAGTACCGCGGGTCAGCCACCCAAACACAGTAGTGCTTCCCACCGGGGTATGCCACCCAAACACAGTAGTGCACACCCCCTAGTAGCCTGTAGAGGTACTCTCCAGATGAGTACCGCGGGTCTGCACTATCATAAAGGTAGTGCTCCATCCTCCATGGTTCTGCACCTCAAAAAGTAGTGGTCCGTCCACTGGGCTAGTCGACTCACTCCAAGTCGAGTCGGTCAAGCAGTCATCAGGTCTCAGTCGGCTACACGGTCTCCGTACTTCGCATGCTCATCTCTGTGAGGGTCCGCTCCATGAGCTACAGGTCGATACTCCAAGTATCTTAAAGTCCCACGAATAAGTA
Source organism: Viscum album (assembly GCA_963277665.1). Taxonomy (NCBI): domain Eukaryota; kingdom Viridiplantae; phylum Streptophyta; class Magnoliopsida; order Santalales; family Viscaceae; genus Viscum; species Viscum album. Next base: position 713,830,837 of record OY728128.1, on the reverse strand, counting down.
TCTCATTGGACCGCCTCGTCATAGGGGTCTCAGTGCAACAGACGACCCATCAATCAGACGTCCGGTCTGTGAGTTATTATCCTTTTCATCCCAGGGGCCTGGTTGGTTTCGTGTGCGAACCAATTCGGCCGTATCTCAACTGTACCCCGAACTCTCATAGGGTATACTCATAGGGACTGTTTCTCAATGTGATCACCAACGCCGCTGACGGTTCGTCAAATGGACGTCCGGTCTGAAAGATATCAGTTTTTCCGTTCTAGGGGCCTGGTTGGATTTCAGGTACAATCCAACCCGGCCACTATCCAACTGCATCCAAAACTCGGGCGATGTATGTCAAAAGTTCCGTCTCATCAAGAGTAATTCAACGAGACAGACGACGCGTCAATCGGACGCCCGGTCTGTGAGTTATTGGCTTTTTCGTTCCAGGGGCCCGGTTGGTTTCGAGAGAGATCCAACCCGACCGCACTCTGACAACATTCAAACCTCGAGCAGAGTAAGCCAAAAGATCCGTCTCACCAAGAGGAATCCATCAATTTCGACGGCACATCAATCGGACGTCCAGAGCTCAAGATTTGAGCATTTTCGCTCCGAGGGCCCGGTTGGTTCCGTATCCGAACCAACCCGGCCGAACCCAAAGTTCTCTGAAACTTTGAATGTAATATACCGAAACGACCGCCTCGTTCCAAGGATCGCATCTCCGCTAACGGTGCGTCAATTGGAGGTCTGTGGCCCAAGATATGGGAAAAAGATCGAAGAGGGTCCGAAAACGGGGGTTTTGGGCCCGGACCACGCCGGCCTGAGGCCCCCTGGGTCAGCCCGAACTGGGTCGACCCGAACCAGGTCCGACTCGGCTGGGCCCGGCCCGGCCAGCGTGGCCGAGCCGAAGTCGCGGAGCGGGGGGGGGGGGGGTGCGCGGCCCGCCCTCGCCATTGATTGAGGCCAGCGGCGGATCCGCCGCCGCCAATCTTCCGGCGGCGCGCTTGGGGGCCGCCGCCTCCTGGCGGCCGGACGGCTCTTTCCGTCGCCCCTGGTCGACGACGGCACCGCGCCGGCGACCCGCGCCTCCGGGTGTTTCCGCGGGCCACCAGATTTGCTCCGGTGGTCTGTTTTCAAAACCGTCGGAGCCGGTGTTCATCTCGGGTCTCGAACTTTACTACGCAAGCTTCAAAAATACTTTTCGGCCCTGTTTGTCGTCGCCCGTCAAACCAAACGTCAATTAACAAAACGTACCATCTTTGTGGTTTTCCGGCGCGACGCGATGGCGCCGCGCCCCTTCGCCGTGGCCCGACTCCAGCCACGGTTCTTTTGCGGTTCTTCGGCAGGGCGCGACGGTGCCGTGGAATTGGTTCAAAAAAAATTGAATGCACGGCGTGACGACGCCGCGCATTCTTGCCGCTCAATCCCACGCGGTGCAATGACACTGCGTCACTTTCATTCGATCCACAATAATAAGAAAAACCAATAGGGAGGGGGTGACCGTGTTTGTGTGGTCCGGCCTCCTCCCGTTAACTGATATCATGCGGTCCAAATAAACGCAGATAAAAGACGGAAGGGAATCACGTATGGAAAAATCACGTAAACCCCCTACCTCGTGGGAGCTTGTACAGAGGTTCGTCGAACGAGGTTTCGTCGTGGAAAGAGACGTCGCGGAAGGAGACATCGCGGAAGAATACGTCGCGGAAGCAGACGTCGCGGAAGAACCATCGCGGTAAAAGGCATCCCGTAGTAGGTCTCTGAGGACTCAGCGTTCTTCGACGGAGTTCGATGCGTTCTTCGCGTTCTTCATGTTCTTCGACGAAGAAGATGAAGAACTCTAGCTTTCCTTAGCTTTTCTCCCCAAACCTTTCAAGCCACAAAGGTTCCAACCCCAAAATAAAATAAGTTTACCTCTTATTTTATTAACATAACAAATATTTGAATTTCAAGAGTTTAAAATTCAAATAACCACACTTAACTCACTTAATTAATAACATAAGTTATTATACTTAAGTTGTCAAATATTAACTGTGAGTTGAGGGGGGTTAAAGAATGTGAAGAGTTATGGAAGGTTAGGGAAGCTAAAGGGGTAGGGTTCGTGTGGGCCCCACCACCTTCATAACCTCCCTTGGGAAGTTGGGTAGTAACCCAACTTCCACCCAAAGCCCAATCCACTTAGTTAAAATAAAAATTGTAGTTTAATTTTTATTTCAACTTCCACAAAATATAACAACTTACCGCGTGTAAACACAACTTCGGAAGTGGCGTTCCTAAGAAATTACCGGCGCCTCGATCCCATCGGTGCCCTCGGAATTCGATTCTGAGCACCGGTTCAATAGATAGAAATTCCCGCTCGTTCGTCCACTACACGTACTCGAGCCAAACTTCAGAAAATGATTTCGGGCACACCGGGCATTGGAATCAGGCACTGTCAGAAACTGCGTTCTTGTAAAATTCCAAAGAAAATTAAGAAAAAAATTTCCTTGAAATTTAAAGGTCTTTACATTACTCCCACCTTAGGGCTTTACGTCCCCGTAAAGCTTCACCACAAACTAGGGTCACAAAAGGGGTATTGAGCACGCACCTGAGCCTTCCGCTCCCATGTGCTTACATGGAGATTCCGTACTGCCAAAGAAAGCGCACCTGAGGAATCAACCGTCTTCATAGGATCCGCTCCTGTCGATTCTCGATCCCTACAGGAACCTTCGTGGATGTAACCCCATCGCCATCGTCCTGCTCCTCATGGTCGATGATATGCGAAGGGTCAAGCGCGTATCTCCTTAGTTGAGATACCTGGAAAACGTCGTGCACCTGGTGCAACTGAGGTGGATGGGTCAAGCGGCAAACCACCTCGCCTACCCAGCTGAGGACCTAGAATGTTCTATTGAACCTCAGAGATAACTTGCCGCCCTGGCCATATCTCCGTAAACCTCATCGAGGTGAGACCCGTATAAGGATGTGATCATCATCCTCGAACTCTAGAGGTCTCCAATTCCTATTAGAACTGAAACTCAAATGACTGTTGCCATGAGGGTATGGTTGACCGACTCAAGAGTGATCGGTCACTCCCTCCTCTGAATGAGTTTATCCTGTGCTGCCTGGGGTTTCCTTTTCACCGACCAAGGAAAACCCATCCCGACGTTTCCCTAAAACCGTCAATTTGAGTATGAACAGTTATTGCCCATTCCATACTCAAACTGACATCGTAAGGCCTCGATGCTACCACTAAGAGATTCCAACCGAAACTCTCACCTCGAGGGTCTGACTACACCATCGGCATAAGTGTGATTATCGATTCTCCTCCCAAGGTATCTCCAGACATGAGGGTCAAGTCCACGGCATCCAGAAACTCTAGGTCTGGAACAAGATTTGTGAAATCAAGGAATGGTTCATATCGACGTCTGTTACTACAGCAGCTAGTAGTGGACATAGGCTGTCCCTTGAATCATTTTAGAGCCATTGGGTCACACTCCTAGACCGCATGCAGCCGCATTCTTCCTCCGCCCTCTAGCTCCCTGAGCCGGGTGAGGATAACTAAGGCGGGTGGTTGTATCATGTTAAGATGTACGCCACCTCATGCTGCTCTCCTAGCTCTGCCTCCACATCTGCTACTCTGCAGACTCATCTCTCCTTAAAGATTCCTCTTATTTAAACATTTAACACACTCGAGTCCCTAAGACTGCAGCCGGTTTCCTGTTTTTTACTGCACTGTGCAGTCTTCATCCGCTCCTGGATGATCTGAAGGAGCTGCTAAAATTTCTCCTTTGCCGAAAAGAGAAACTCGGTCTCATCCCCTGGATGAACCACTCCCATTGCATAATACAGTCAATCCTGACTTGAATGACGCATTCACGCCATGGATGACGTCATAAGGCCTCGACGTAACTAATAAGAGATCCAACTGTCACTCTTGCCTCCAAGGGTCGAGTCACACTGTCGGCATCAATGTGAGGTCACTGGGTCTCCTCCAGTAGAAATCTCGAAAGTGAGGGTCAAGTCAATAGTTTAAATCGGGACCACTCAGTATCAACCAAACAAAAAGATAGGAAAGCAAACAAAGATAAGTGTCTTTTTATTATTACAGCTCATAGTACAAAGACACGAATACAACAGAAACATGGAACTACAAGTAAAAGGGACGTATCCACTAGTTTCGCTCCTATCTACATGCTCCCAGAGCTCTATTGCCTTGTCCACTACTCGGCTATTCCTCAAGAACCCACCGCTGGTTCTGCCTCGGTGGCTCCTTCAATGCCTGCGGATCCACTGTGCGGGGGGCGTACAGTCACGTGCTAGGTGACCCTTCCTACCGCAGGAGTAACAATGTCCGTTTCTGGAACGCCTGGCTCTGACCTGACCCTGGGTGCCCCGCACCACCGATCCTAAAACCCGAGATCACCCAACTGCTGGTCTGGTCCTCCTGGACCTCTACATCATCTGTCTACTGGCCACAAATGACTCGTCTACTGATCGAAAACCCTGCAGCAAAGGCAGAATCTCCTGTACATGCTCGGGGTGTAGAGCTATTTGCACAAACTCCACCCTGAAGAAGGTCTCGAAGTCTTCCCATGTGAATGCCATCCCTTCGAAAAACTGGAACTAGTGGCTCCACCACCTGCCTGCTGCTGCCTAAAGAAGGATGACAGCAAAGATCACCATGAAGTCTGCATGCATCTCCACTAGCCTGAAGACTCTCACCACAACCTCCAGCCAATCCTCAGCCACCTGAGGGTCGGTCTCTCCCCGGAACCTGGGTGGCCTCTGGTGCTGGAACTCGGGCAGCGCACTCAAGTGGCGTGCATCGCCTACTACTGGGCTGGTGGCATTGGTGGCCCAACGTATGGTAGTACCGCTGGTGCCTCCGCTTGTGCCTCAACTGCATGATGGCCCTGTACCGAAGCCTCGTCGCTCGACAGGCTGTCAGTAAGCATATCCCTCTAGGCTCTAGCTGGTCATCCGTAAAAAGGAATCCTGAAGAAACAACATGACACGGTCAAACGATTATACCTGGTGAGCTGACCTAGTTTGAGCTGACATTTAAAAACTTATGAAAAAACACACACAATCAGTGTTTTCGTGCACAAAGTCGGAAATCAGTTGTCAGGGTCCTGGTGTATGGATACGTCGGCCGCCCGCACCCACACTGGACTCCCTGAACTAAAAACCACACTCGGTACTCTTAACATTATTGCTTCACAAAAAGATATCAGAGTTATAAGTTCTACGGTAGAACCTACTCCTCTGATACCAAATGTGACAACTAGGCCCCAGTGACAGCATACCCACCCCGCCTTATCATGGTCGTCGGGTCCTGGCCCACCAGGTACCACCAGTTGCCCCGCAGACATGTGGGGCCCACCCCAGGGTCCACCCACATGTCTGAACGGGTCATCTGACTAATGATTGTCCCCACATGCCAAAACATGTCCTTTCCAGTGTGCTTTTTCCTCACTCAATCCCGTCCTCTGATACCAATTTGTCATGACCCGTCCTCAGGGCCTGTGCCGTGACTACCCCAAGCCCGCCTTCCATAGGCTAGGGGCTGGCGACTAGCACCAAAGGCGTAAATCCCGATAACTGGGAAGACATTGCCTTTATAAAAGTAAATAAAACACCACATAGTACAAGTGGAAGTAAAACACTAAGTACAAAAGAAAGTGCTGAAAAGTAAATGGGCCAGAATACAAACCCAACTAAAAGTACCACTACTACTGAATGAAAGTACAACATAAAAAGACAAACAACTGGAAGAAAGGAAGCAGCTCCTGGGTCTTCCTCCTCGGATCCTACCTGAAGGGTAGGTACAGATGGTGAAGCTCCTAGATCGTCCACCATGGATCCTACCTAAAGGGTAGGTACAGATAGCTTCCACAACGCTCTCGCCCATCAACCTCCTCCGAGTGTCGTCTCGTCATGAAGTCCACCTCTGGGTACTGACTCGTCGTGTAGTCCACCTCCAGGTACCGTCCAGTCCTCGAACACTCGGCCTCCGTCAGCACTGCCTGTCATTTGCAACCAACACAATGAGGTGCGGGCATAGCCCGTGCAGGGGTGAGTATAACGATACTCAGTAGGGACCCCAAGACCCTCAAGGTCTCACTAAAACCAACAAGGTTAACCAAAAAGAAGATCTCAACAGATAACCTCTACTTAGGTATATTCTCATGCATATAACTAAGTTATCAAGTAACCTATCTCAATCATGAGGAAAACACCAAGATCATGAAATCAACAGATAACCACTACCCAGGTATATGCCCATACATATACCTAAGTTATCAAGTGACCCATCTCAATCATGAGGTAAACACAAAGGTCAAAAGTCTCAGCACAAACCAGGATTTTCATTATCGAAACCGTAACTGCTGAAGAGCACCGTCTCTGGAGTGTACAGTGGTCCTGTCACGACTCCGAGGTACTGCTCACTAACTTGAGACTGCTGAGGTACTCCTCCTGTCGAGTACCGCGGGTCAGCCACCCAAACACAGTAGTGCTTCCCGCCGGGGTATGCCACCCAAACACAGTAGTGCACACCCCCTAGTAGCCTGTAGAGGTACTCTCCGGATGAGTACCGCGGGTCTGCACTGTCACACAGGTAGTGCTCCGTCCGCCATGGGTCTGCACCTCACAAAGTAGTGCTCCATCCACTGGGCTAGTCGACTCACTCCAAGTCGAGTCGGTCATGCAGTCGTCAGGTCTCAGTCGGCTACACGGTCTCCGTACTCCGTATGCTCGTCTCTGGGAGGGTCCGCTCCATGAGCTACAGGTCGATACTCCAAGTATCTTAAAGTCCCACGAAGATGTATCTCAATGGACCGCCTTGTCATAGGGGTCTCAAAGCAATAGACGGCCCGTCAATCGGACTTCCAGTCTGTGAGTTATTAGCCTTTTCATCCCAGGGGCCCGGTTGGTTTCGTGTGCGAACCAGTCCGGCCATATCTCAAATGTACCCCAAACTCTAATAGGGTATACTCATAGGGAACGTTTCTCAACGTGATCACCAATGCAGCTGACGGTTCGTCAAACAGACGCCTGGTCTGAAAGATATCAGCTTTTCTGTTCCAGGGGTCCGGTTGGATTTCGGGTACAATCCAACCCGGCCACTATCCAACTACATCCAAAACTCGGGAGAAGTATGCCAAAAGATCCGTCTCATCAAGAGGAATTCAACGAGACAGGCGGCGCTTCAATCGGACGCCCGGTCTGTGAGTTATTGGCTTTTTCGTTCCAGGGGCCCGGTTGGTTTCCTAAGCGAACCAACCCAACCGCACTCCGACATCATCCAAACCTCGAGCGGAGTAAGCAAAAAGATCCGTCTCACCAAGAGGAATCCATCAAACTTGACGGCACGTCAATCGGATGTCCGGAGCTCAAGATATTAGTGTTTCCGCTCTGAGGGCCCGGTTGGTTCTGTATCCGAACCAACCCGGCCGAACCCAAAGTTCTCTGAAACCTTGATTGTAACATCCCCAAATGATAAAGGGTTAAATGACTAAATGATATGACTCATGTTAACAAGGTGCACCTTCCTTTTCGGGAGCCTACCTGATTAGAACTCCATAGTTAAGTGTGCTTGGCCTTCGGTAGTGATCAGGATGGGTGACCTTCGGGGATGTTTCCCAGGGTGTGTGTGAGTGAGGACAAATCACACTGGAAAGGACATGTTTGGGCCTGTGGGGACAATCATTAGTCAGATGACCCGTTCAGACATGTGGGTGGACCCTTGGGTGGGCCCCACATGTCTGCAGGGCAACTGGTGGTACCTGGTGGGCCAGGACCCGACGGCCATGTTAAGGCGAGGTGGCTGTGCTGTCACTGGGGCCCAGTTGTCACATTTATAGAATTACTAATTAATTAACCTAATTTGAGTATTCAGGTCATTAATATCAAGTGGATAACACCCTCATACTTAAGTTAAGGTATTATACCTAAACATCCATTATTCCTTCGGGTTATTCTTACATTCTTTTTACCCAAATGAAATCCTATATACCATTTATGTAAATCTTATAATTTATGATTATATTTAAAAACTCATGTATCAAGATCCATTATCCATTCAATCCACGTAACCAAATTAAATTTATAACCTTGTCACCTTATGGATGTTGAATTATAAAATATAACTCAAATTATAGACAACCATTCTCATTTTACATGATTATCCATTCGTGTATATAAGTAAAACGGTCATGATATAAATAGACCCGAATTATAAAATTGAACCTCATAACCAATCAAAAAGGTTATGCTTAAAATAAAAATGTTATACTAAATCAATTATATGTAAAAGGTGTCTTGGACTTGTTAGTTAATAAACCAAATTTTATTATTCAGGACATTAATATGAAGTGGATAACACAATCAGACTTAAGGTAAGGGATTCTACCTGAGCCACCATTATTCATTCAGGATATTCTTACTCTATTTTTACCCAAATGAAATCTTATATTCTATTTATGTAATTCTTCTAATTTCTATTTATATTTCCAAACTCATGTTTCCAGATCCATTATCCAAACTCTTTTGGGGATATACATGCACTTATGTGATTCCCTCCTCAAAACTTCTCGATAAGGAAACATGTTTTATGTGAAGAACTTATATATGATCATGTTAAGATGGGTGAGCCTAGATATTGATCCAATGAATTGGGTAAAGCTGTGTTTCATGAGACACTATGTCCAACAGTCTTGTCGATTACCCTTAACTTGTTCTACCATGTGCAACAGTCTTGGTGGTTATCGTTGACTTTTACTCCTCCATGTGCAATGATCCTGACTCATGTTAAAATAATGTTATAGGTTATTTCCACATCAAAATTGAAGAAGGTGTGGGGTTCATTATCAAATATCCATGTACACTGAGGAACCACCTTTTTTCCCATAGACACATGGTCCCCACTCGGGGGCCCACCCATGTGCCTGAATGGGTCATTTGCTAATGATAATACCCATAGTCCAATGATGTCCTTTTCAGTGTGTTTTTTCATCATAGACACACACCCTAAGAAACTTCATAAAAGTTCACCCCATAGGCCAACAATGACATGATATTTCTAGTGTGTCATTTCCAGGGTGTTTTTTCCTCACTCACACACACCCTAAGAAACATCCCTGAAGGTTACCCCACCGGCCAACGATGGCATGTCCTTTCCGGTGTGCTTTTTCCTCACTCAAAAACACCATGAGAAAATTCCTAGAAGGTCACCAATCATAATCACTACTGTAGGAAAATCACACTTACATATCGAGTTTTAATTAGATAGGGTCCTGAAATTAAAGGTGATCCTTGTTGACATGGGTCTTATCATTTAATCATTTCACCCATTATCACTTTGGGGTGTTACATTCACCCCCCACCATTAGATCCCAACATCCTCATTAAGGGCTCTACATCTCAACAAATTAAGTGCACCACACTTAATGTTGGGTACCACCATGGATACCAAATGTAACAACTTGGACCCACTGACAACAAAGACACCCTGCCTTAACATAGTCATTGGTTCTTGGCCTGCCAGGTTCCACCAATTTCCCTGTATACATGTGATCTCTACCCTGAGTCCCACCCACAAGCCCGAACTGGTCATCTAACTAATGAAAATATCCATAGTCTAACACATGTCCTTTCTAGTGTGCTTTTTTCTCACTCATACACACCCTGAGAAGCTTTCCATAAGGTCACCCATCCTGGTTACTACACCAAGCCAATCACACTTAAATGTGGTCGTTTAATTAGGCAGGCTTCAAAAAAGAAATGTGCACCTTGTTTATATGAGTCATATAATTTAATCATTTATCCCTTTATCATTTTGGGGTATTAACAATGAACTTCTAGGAAGTTATTATATAAATCTTCTAATTGTATTTTACATATCCAAGATCATGTATCACATTCCATTAAACATTATCTTTCACGGATATTTATGACCATTTTAATATGGGTGGTATTTTTTCATGTTACTTAATTTTTCTTATTTAATTTTACATCATTCCACCCATTTTGATTCAGAGTAATTGAAATTTTTTCTTGTTTTTTAAATTTGGTTCAAATGATGGTGATCCGTGTATTTTTTTGGGATTATGAAAAATAAATTTTCTCTTTTTATCCACATCTATTGAATCACCAATCCATATTGTATCTATTTTATATTGATTTATCATTGTTATAGGGGTGGAGTATTTTGTTCTATGATAGTTTTGGTTTTCATAGTTATTATATTTTGTTCCTCCTTCGAACTAAACCATTTTTAACCTTTTTTGGCTGTATCTTTATTCGCAGCTTACACCAAAAGCTCTATCATTTGAGATAGTTGGAGGTTATAAATAGAAGTATCATTCATTATATGTTTGGTCTATATTTATACACTTCCTTCCCAACACCTTTCCACACATGATTGAGAACTGGTGTATTCTGTAATTTTTTATCTATCTTTTGGTGAGCATATTAGTATTTTTTGTCCTGTAATCCTAACTATTTCTTGTATTATAGATAAATTATAAACTAATGATTAAAATAATCAGAAAACCCCATCCCCTTCACTATAAATCCCACCCACACTCTGGTATTCTCTTCTCCCTCCTCAAGACTAGGTAATGATGAGTCTCATGAGACGTTAAGTGGAATGGTCTTAGCGGTCAGCCTTAACTTGTGCAACCATGTGAAACATTCATGGCGATTATTCTTGACCTGTGATCCCTAGTGTAACGGTCTTCGCGGTTAGCATTGACTTGTTCTACCATGTGTAATAGTCTTCACGTTGCTTTATCATTATTTTTACCCAAACGAAGTTATCAATTATTTTTATGTACATCTTCTAATGTTGTGTATATGTGCCAAATTCATGTATCAAGACCCTTTCATCACCTCTTTGGGGGATATACATGTTTTTAAATGGTTTTCTCCTCAATAAATCCTTATAAGAAAACTCATTTTAAAATAAAATCCCAAATTCCTGCCCAATTTAATGTGCATAATATCATTTATTTTAAGAAACCATTGTATTTATAAAATTTGTCTATATATTATAAAAACCCTCTCGGTTCACCTATGATTTTATTTAAAAGATTACACCGTTTTCTATTTTAAATTCTCTTTGGTTTTTTCTCTAAAACCTCACTAAAATATTTTAATTTTAACGTTTAATTAATACTTTTTTGATTAATTTTTCAATTCTATGTGACATCACATATCATGATATATGGATTTTCCCTTATGAATTCTAATGTATGATTTATTTCATTACTTTTACAGACACTTTTATGATACACCCATTTATTATGTATTATAACATGATTAGAAAACCCATTTTTTTCCATGGGTAACCCTTATGTGTATGTGTGATGAATTATGAATTATTAATAATATGGAAAACATATTGAAGAACATGTTAAAAAGGGTTCACCGAGATAGAACTCAAATTAATTGGGTGCTTTTGTGTCTCATGAGATGTTAACTGCAATGGCTTTGGTGGTTAACCTTGACTTGTGGTCATCTAAGTGAAATATGATTTGAATCATGCTAAATTCATTTTTAATTTTTCTTACACATTAATATAAATCAATTTTTTAAGATCCCATGATTATATGTTATGATTATATATTTTCCATACTTTCTATTTTCATTATTTCATTCCTTCTAACCCATGTGCTAAAACACTATTTTTATGATTATTCCCTTACAAGGATTTTTTGATCACCCCTTTCTCTTGTTATCCATGGTTTATCCAGTACTAAAGTTTGAGAACAATGTATGTTAGGATCTCAATATGAAGATTAAATACGAAAATGTTTTATGTTTTTAGTTTTATGTACGTAATCTTTAAAGACACAAGACTTCACGATTCTTGTCTTGTATTCTGATGTATAATTTTGGATGATTCCTCAATTTCTCACTTTATTCAAGAATCTACTCATGGTTAACAACAAAGACCATTTCACAGGGTATCCTATGTCAATACTAACCAAAAAGACTATTACACATGGTTACACATGTCAAGGCTGAATGCCAGGACCATTGCACATAACGTCTCATGAGACTCAACATTACCCATTGTATTAGAGCGCTATATGGGAATTCCATAAATACATGTTCACGAATATGTTTTCCATATAAAGAATCATACATAATAAATCATACATAAACATAATTTCTATCCATGTCCGGAAATTGGTGTCATAATCTTCTTATAATACATAAAAAATGGTCATATCATACAAGTGGCCATGAAAGTAAATAATTAAATCATACATGGAAATTCATAACGGAAAAGTCATATATCATGATAAGTGATATGAAAAAGGTGCATCTTAAAAAATGTTTTCAAGAAACTTTATAATTTAAACATTTTAGTACGATTTTGATGAAAATACCAAAGATCATTTAAAATAGAAAAGGGAATAATCTTTTATATAAAACCAAAAGTGAGCTAAGAGGGTTTTGAAGATAAAGGGACTGATTTTATAAATCCATCATTGGAATAAAATATTTGATATTGTGAACTTGATATTGGGATGTAATTCAGTATGTTCCTTTAAAATGGGGTTGCTTATCAAGAAGTATTGGGGAGGGAACCATTTAAAAACATGTAAAACTCATAAAGATATGATTCAAGGGTCCCGATACATGAATTGGTATATAAAAAATAGTAGAAGATGTACTTAAAAATAATAGATAACTTTTTTTGGGTAAAAAGAGATATAAATTAAATGTAAATAATTAAAGGAGGTTCGGGATGAAGCCCATGTGAAACCTCGACATGGTAATAGATGTACTTAGGAGGGATTAATGAGGGATAAAATATTCTATCATCATTTATATATCACGAGGATTGTATGGGGGCGGTGTGAAAAAATAATAAAAAAATAAATATAACCCTTACCTAGATTAAATCAAAGTGGGAAATGGATTTATAGAAAATGGTATAGAGCACAAAATCAAGGGAGCATAGCTAAAGGATAACCACTATGACCATTTCACATGGTATCACAAGTCAAGACTAACGTCCAAGACCATTGCACATGGTAGCACAAGTCAAGGCTAACGACAAAGAACATTTCTTATAACATCAAATGAAAATAAAATTTATCCAATGCATTAGAGGACTATCTGTGCATGCTCATATTAACATGTTCATTAATATTCTTTCTACATAATAAATCATACATATTCAATCATATATAATCAAAAGGGAAACCATAGAAAGAAATGGGTATTATAATCACATCATAAAACATAATTTAATGGGTATATCATACAAGTATCAATGAAATAAATTAATTAGAACATACATAGGCATATATCATGGTGAGTGATTTCAAATAGAAGTGATAACATGTAAAAAGAGTATTTACGAAATTTTAGCATTAAAAAATTTTAGTGTGGCTTTAGAAAAATACTAAAGTGAATTTAAAATTCTAAATGGACTAATCTTTTATATAAAACCAAAAGTGGAAAAAGAATTATTTTATAGTGTAATGAATGATATTATAAAATCAACAGTGGCTTAAAATATATTGTACAGTGGTCTTCAAATTGCATAAAATTTCAGGAATTCCCTTAATATGGGCTTTCTTATCGGGAAGTATTGAGGATGAAATCACTTAAAAGCTTGTACATCCATGAAAGAGAATGATTAATGGATCTTGATACATGAGTTTGTAAATATAAAACTAAATTATAAGATTTACATAAACATAATATAGTATTTCATTTGGGTAAAAATGTAGTAAGAACAACCCAAAGGAATGATGGAGGTTTGGGCAGAATCTCTCACCTTAAATCTGATGGGGTCCTTTACTTGATACTAATGTCATGAAAAAAAATAAAATCACTATTTAATATTTCTAGATCATCTTATACATGTAATTTACTTAGTTTTACCTTATTAAGTTCATTCATGACCTTTTTGATGGGTTAAGAGGTTCAATTTCATTGTTTTGGGATCGTTCGTTTCCTTGCTTTTCATGATCTATTTAGTTATATACCTGTGTGAATAAACACGTAAGATGATAATGATTGTACAAAATTTGAGTTATATGTTATTATTAATAATATTTTATTTTACTTTGTTATAAAATTCATTTGGTTATTTGCAGTGAATATGAATCGTTATATAAATCTTTAAAGATAATTGTTTTGGTTAATTGGCATTTTTTAATCACATTGAACACATTTTGATTTATAAATTTATATCATGTGTAAAAAATATTATAGAACCTTAAATTAGAAAAAAAATATATATTATTTTCTTTTTCAACCATAATAATGGTTCCATGAACAGAATATAAGATGGTAATATAAATTGAAAACACATCGTCCTTGAATGTGGCAATTTAACATAACTCAGATGGAGTTTTTACTACTAGTATAAAATAAGGGTAAAGGGGAGACAATAGTAACTTATTCAATTATCTTAACAACATTATAGTACATGTATGGTAATGGATATGTTATGATGGGTGTTCCCAGACAGCTCCCCAATGCATTGGCTAAATTTGAGTCTCATGAGACTTTATATTCAATGGTCTTGGCGGTTATCCTTGACTTGTGCTATCGTGTGCAATGGTTTGAGAGGTTAGCCTTGACTGGTGTTACCATGTTCAATGGAATTGGTGGTTAACTTTGACTTGTTCTCATCTATAAGAAACAATACCTGAATCATTCTAAATCTATGTTTTATTTTACAGCCACCTTAGTATGAATCAATGTTTATATGATCCCATGTTTATATACTATGATTCCATATATTCCAAGAATTCTATTTTCATTATATCATTCATTCTAACCCATGTGAGGAAGCTCTATAAATATGAATATTCCATTACTAGGATTTTTATCTCATCCCATTTTTCATGTTATCCCCAGGTTATCATATCTCGATGTACCATCACAATGGATGTTGGGATCTCAATATAAAAATTAAATAAAGAAATGTTTTCTGTTTTCTGTTTTATGTACATATTCCTCAAAGACACTAAAATTCATGCTCCTTGTATTGTATTCAAATTTATAGCACATTTCAAGGCTAACCGCTAATACCGTTTCACATGGTAGTACAAGTCAAGGCTAACAAAAAAGTCTGTTTCACGTAACTTATCATGAGACTTAACTTTACCCAATGCATTGTAGTATTATCTAAGGCTAACCTCCAAAACCATTGCACATAACATGTCATGAGACTCAAAATTACCTAATAAAATGGAGTGCTATCTGGGTGCACACATCTTAACATGATCATGAACATGTTTTCAACATAAAGACCTAGTAAGGGACTAAGCATAAGAATAGAGCATTAGCACATAGGTAAGAAGGCATGACATAATGAAAATAGAATGCATGGAACATTTGGAATCGTAACATATAAACATGATATCCTATAAATATGGATTGATGGTAATGTGGAAGTAACATGAAACATGACATTAGCATGAGTCAAGGCTTAATGCACATGGAGGAGCACAAGTCAAGGTTAAGCACCAAGACAATGGAACATGGTAGTACTAGTCAAGGAAAACCGCCAAGACTGTTGTGCATGGTATTACAAGTTATGTCTAACTGCCAAGACCATTTCAAATAACATTTAATGAGAGTCAAATTTACCTAATGCATTGGACCTCTATCTGGGCGCACCCATTCTAACATGTTCATGAATATGTTATAATGCTTTTCTTTCATGAACACTTGTATGATACACCCATTCATTATGGATTATGACATGATTATGATACCCATTTCATTCCATGGGTACACTTATGTTTAAGATTAATTATGTATGATTATATACGTGTCATGCATATTCATAAACATGTTATGATGGGTGCACCCAGATAGTGCTCCAATGTATTGGGTAATATTGAGTCTCATGAAACATTATGTGAAACAGTCTTGGTGGTTAGACATGACATGTGCTATCATGGGGAACTGTCTTGGTGGTTAGCCTTGAATTGTGCTACCATGTACAATGGTCATTGTGTTTAACCTTGACTTGTTCTTCTCTAAGTGCAGTGAGCCTTGACTCATTTTAAACTCATGTTTTACATTTCTTCAACATTACTATGATTCCATGTTTAAATGATCATAATAAGATCACAATTAAAGGTTAACCACCAAGAATATTTCATCAGGTATCACATGTCAAGGATAACTACAATTATTTTTTTCACATGGTATCATAGGTCATCGCTAACTTCCAAGATCGTTGCACCCGATAATACAAGTCAAGACTAACTGCAAAGACAATTACACATAACGTCTCATGAGACTCAAATTTACCCAATGAATTAGAGATAAATCTTGGCACACCCATCATAACATGTTCATGAATTTTTTTTCCACATATTTAATCCTACATAATCAATCATACATATACATAAGGGAACCCATGTAAAGAAATGGGTATTATAATCATTCCATAAAAAATAATTTAAGGGGTGTATCATAAAAGTTTCCAAGAAAGAAATAAATTATAAAATAAAAGGAAATTAATCAGATATAATAGGTATATATAATGGAATGTGATGTTAAGTAGAAGTGATAACATGTAAAAAGTGTATTTAATAAATTTTAGCATTAAAAATTTTTAGTGTGGTTTTAAGGAATTAACAAAAGAGAACATAAAATAGGAATAAGAATAATCTATTATCTAAAACCATAATTTAAACAAGAAGTTTTTCATTATAAAAATTATAATTTTATAAAAACAATGGTTACTTAAACTGATGGTATAGTGAAATTTAAATTGGTATGGAATTTTCAAATTTCCATCAAAACAAGATTACTTATCGAGAAGTATTGAGGATGGAACCATTTAAAAACATGTATAACCCCAAAAGAGAGAGTGGAAGGGTATTGATACATAAATTTTGAACATATAATTATCATTAGAATATGTACATAAAAATAATATAAAAGTATTTTTGGGTAAGAAGAATGATAAAGAAACACGAAGGAGTAAAGGAGGTTTGGGTTGAATCCCTTACAAAACCTCAAAATGGTAAAAGTGTAATTAGGAGGGATTAATGAGAGATAACATGGCATTTCATCATTTATATATCCTGAGGGATGTATGGGAGAGGTTTAAAAACATACCGCATAATTAGGTATTAAAAATAAAAGGGCGGAACACAGAAGAGATTCTGGAATAAAAGTTAGAAAGATGGGATCCCTTACCATAAGTTCAAAGGTGTTCTCCACATCATATTAATGACATGAATAATAAACTTAAGCTAATTAATTAATAATTCCAGAACCTCTTTCACATGTAATTCATTTAGTATAACCTTTTCAAGTTCATTCATGTCATTTTTTATGTGTTCATAGGTTCAATTTCATTGTTTGGGTCTATTTATTTTATGATTGGTTTACTTATATTCATGAAATGATAATCATGTAAAATGAGGATGGTTGTCTAGAATTGGAGTTATATTTTATTTTTTAACATCCATAATTTTACATGGTTGTAAATTTAACATGGTTAGTTGGAGTGAACTTGAATCATTATATAAAACTTTAGTGATAACCCTTTGGGTTAATCGGCGGTTTTTTTATCACAATGAACACCTTTTGTTTTATAAATAAAAAACATGTGTAAAAATGATACCAGAATAATTTATGAATCATAATATATATATTATAGTATATTTCAACCGTAATAATGGTTTCATGACCAGAATTTAATATAGTAAAAGAAATTGAAAACCCTTCATCTTTGAATTTGGTAAATTAACACATGGTAGTACAAGTCAAGGATAACCGCCATGACTGTATAGGAATAATCAAAATAATACAGATTTAGAACATGGTTTACAAGGGATGAGATAATGAAAATAGAAGTCATGTAACATATGAAATCATAACATATAAAATTGGGATTATAAAAACATAGATTAATAGAAATTTTGCAGCAATATAAAACATGGATTTAGCATGAGTCAAGGATCATTGCACATAGAGGGGAACATGTCAAGGTTAACCACAAAGATGGTTGCACATGGTATCACATGTTAAGGATTGCTACCAAGACAATTTCACATTGTATCACAAGTCATGGAAAACTTCCAAGACCATTTCACATAATGTCTAATGAGACTAAACTTTACATGGTGTATTTGAGCACTATCTAGGCGTACCCATCATTACATGTTCATTAATATTCCTTCCACATATATAATAATACATAATCAATAATTCATAAACATAAGGTTACAGAGAAAAATAAATTGGTATCATAATAATGGGATAAAACATAATAGATGGGTGTATCATAGAAGTCTCCATGAAATAAAAAAAATTAAAACATACATGGACATTAATAAGGAAAAATATGAATATATCAAGGTAAATGATGTAAAATATAATTGAAAACATATAATAAGATTATTTAAGAAATTTTAGCATTTCATTTTTAAGGAAAATACTAAATAGCATTTAAAATAGAAATGAGAAAAAATTTGTATATAAAACTAGTGGTTAACCAAGAAGGTTTTAGTAATAAAAAATTGCTTTTATAAAAAATGTTGGAATAAAAAAGATTATAGAGTTCTCTTGAAATTGAATAAGAATTCGGGAAGTTCCCATAAAATGGGTTTTCTTTTCAGGAAGTATTGAGGGAACCATTTAAAAAACATGTATATCCCAGAAATAGATAATTTAAGGGTTCTAATAAATGAATTTGGTACATATACACAACATTAGAAGATGTACATAAAAATAATAGATAACTTCATTTGGGTAAAAACAAAGATAAAGAAACCCAAATGAGTAAATAATATTAGTTTTTTCTTATCAGGGAGTCTGATTTTGGACTTGTACTCCTCTATTCTTATTATTATTAATTAATAGGCTCTCAAGGAAGATTAATTTATGAGTTAAATTCCTCTTTTTAATTCTTTTACTTTCCTATGAAGTTTCATTCTTTCTTTTTCTTTCCTCACATCCATTCATCCAAATGTTATGATAACTCCAATACCTTACATGTACTGCAATGTTATAATGATAATGTAATAATTAATCATCATCTATACTTTCCCCTCTATTTATAATATAGATGAAAACACCATCTTATATGTGTTAGTTTCTCACATTCAAGGATGGTGTTTTTTTAATTTTTATTACCATCTTCAATTCTAGTCATCAAAAAATTTTATAGTTGAAAAAGAATATAATATATGTATTATGTATAATTTAATGATATGTAATCTTTTCTACAAATGATATTAATTTACAATGAAAAATGTGTTTGTTGTGATAAAAAACTGCCAATTAACCCAAAAGGGTATCACTAATGTTTTATATAATGATTCAACTTCACTCCACGTATTCCAATGAAATATATTACCATGTAACCTTCTAGATATTCAGTAATAAATTATAAATCCAATTCAGAACAACCATCTTCATTTTACAAGATAATCCATCCATGCATACAAGTAAACCAATCCTGAAACAAATAGACCCAAATAATGAAATTTAACCTCTTAACCAATCAAAAAGACCATGAATGAACTTAAATTGGCTGTACTAAATCATTTACATGAAAAAGTGGTTCTGGAAATATTAATTAATGAACCTAATTTGATTATTCAGTTCATTAATACCAAGTTGATAACACCTTCAGACTTAAGGTAAGGGATCCTCTCTTTCTCACATTTATTTAATAATCTTCTCTTTGTTATGCCCTTTTATTTTTAATATCTAAGGATGGGTTATGTTTTTGTACATCCTCCATACTTCCCTCATGATATATAAATGACAATGGACCCATTTATCACTCATTAATCCAACTTAGGTACACCTATTAGCATGCTAAGGATTCGTAAGGGATTGAACATGAACCTCATTTACTACTTCAGGTTTCTTTATCATTATTTTTACCTAAATGAAGTAATCTATTATTTTTATGTACATATTTTAAATAATTTTTATATGTAACAAATTCATGTATTAAGAACTTTTTATTATCTCTTTCGTGGATATACATGTTTTTAAATGGTTCCCTTCTCATCACTTCCCGATAAGCAAACTTGCTATCAAAGGCCTTTCGGGATTCACTGCCAATTTCAAGTGCACAATATCATCTATTTTAATCCAGAATTGTGTTTATAAAATCAGTATCCTTATTATGAATACCCTATTGGTTCACTTATGGTTTTATCTAAAAGATTATTCCCTTTTCTTTTTTAAATTTTTCTTTGGTATTTTCCTAAAAACCACACTAAAATGTATTAATTATAAAGTATCTTTAATACTTTTTTTAAGTTTTCACTTATTTTAGACATCACTTTTCATGACATATTTATTTTCCCTTATTAAATCCCGTGTATGATTTAATTCCTTACTTTCATGGACCCTTGTATGATACAACCATTTATTATGTATTATGACTTGATTATGATACCCATTTATTTCCATAGGTAACCCCAATGATTATATATGATGGATTATGTATGATTATATATGTGGAAATCATATTCATGAACATGTTAATATGGGTGCTCCTAGATAGCACTCCAATGCATTGGATAATGCAAACATGAGACTCAACCTTACTATAACATGTATAACATGGGATCATATAAACATGGATTCAGAGTAATGTGACATCAACATAAAACAAGAATTTAGAACGATTCTGGATCATTGCACTTATAGGATCACAAATCAAGTTTAACCCCCAAGACCATTTCACATGGCAGCACAAGTTGAGGCTAACCGCCAAGACCATTGCACTTAGTAGCACAAGTCAAGGCTAACAACTAAGACTACTGCTCATAATGTCTCATGAGACTCAACATTACCCAATGAATTGGAGAACTATTTCATGCACCCATATTAACATGTTCATGAATATAATTTCAGATAAAGAATCATACATAATCAATCATACATAAACATAAGAGAACCTATAAAAAATAAATGGGTATCTCAATCATATCATAAAACATAATTAAATGGGTGTATCATACAAGTGTCCATGTAATAAAGTAAGTAGAAAATAAATGGACATTCATAAGGGAATATAGGAATATATTGAAGGTCTTGGGTACAGTGGAAGCTCATGGGTGGATGTGCCCACTTTGCTTTTTTTTCATTAGCAATGATCAATCCGGGATCAATACGATGATAAACGCCGGTCTCCACGGATCGATTCACAGAAATAGACAAAGAAGAAGAAAGGTCCCAGAACCACAACATTGGATTTTCATAGGTTGATTATAATTAATTTAATTAATTAACAATAATTACCTTTTGGGTGTTCTTTCGTGGATATTCTTTATCAAGTTCTGATGTGAATAGTCATTTCGTTGCAGAAGCTAGGGGTAGACTTCCTCTAGTGGTGATCCACACGTGCACCACGTATCTCTAGACGTCGCTAAAGGTGTCTCTAGGTGACAGCTTGGAGAAACCTTTTCTTGCATTTCCTACCTTAGATCATCTTGATCTGATGAAGAGGATCTCTCTCGGTCTTTAGAGTGTTCTTGGAGGAAGGAGTTCTTTTGGTATTGATGTAATTATCCAGAATTGTTGTTCACAATTATTCTATTGTTAGGAAAAGAGTTGGGGTTTCGAGGATATTTATAATCGTATTTGAGGTTGTAGAGTTATGACAATAAATAAACACGTTACGTGTTTTATTTATTTCATTGAAACTTATTGAAAACCCCATGTCGAATAATTAATTCCTTGACATGCGCCCACACTAATTATAATAACTATCATTTAATAAGACAAAATTATATCCTCAAAATCCCAACTGGAAAACTACACGACGTGTAATCATTAATACACGGCGTGTACATGTTTTTCATTTCCTTTCAAAAATGAAAACTACAAACCGTGTAATCATTAATACACCGTGTGTACTTGTTTTTCATGAAAAACTTCACGGCATGTAATCATTAATACACTATGTGTATATCATGTTTTTAATTTCCTTCTTAATCCATCATTAAAATGATTTTGGCTTCCTTGAATAATTATTAAACCATGTGTGGGAATAATAGTTATTCTACTTGAGATACTTGGATACACTTAGCGTGTGACCCTCTAGGCCTCTTTCTCGTTGGCATTAGGCGAGATTGCCTAAAGTCCAAGATTACTGTCTAGCAATGGGTCAAGGTACCCAAGAGAAAGAAGTTAACGCTAAATTGATGTGTCACCTATTACGAACACTTACTATGTAATTTAATCCCTTTCTCTCAATATCTCATCAAGCAGGTTTCATGGCAGTTTCATAAACCTATATGCCTCATCTGTCATTATTTGACTTCCAGAAAGAAACTCGTCGTGTCACCATGACCATGGAATTTTTTCGATAGTTCTTTTTCAATCAAAGGGCCCGAGATATCTACTTCCATAAATATGGAAGGCACAAATACTTCCTCAACTTATCCATTAACAACATGTCATTTGTGATGCACCCAACGTACCCTACTTCCCGCCAACTATCTTTGTGGCAGTTTTCGTCAGCACATCTAAGTGTGTGAGTCATGACATGAGTTAATGATAATCTTCCAGTCTAAGGACCATTACACATGCTCACAGATAGAAATATCTGATGACACCCAAACATGAAAAATTACTACTGGAGGGTCAATTCTCATAATCACTCATCATAGAGATTACAAAGTAAGAACTCCATGAGAGAGATTCTTGAATTCTTACTAGTACTTGCACATGATAGTCTGTATACAATGTGTCCTATCATAGTATGTCATCCAATCGTTGAACTGTATTTAAGAATATTTGTTATAGAATTTCAAGGTTCTCATCATAGCAAGGATCTACCATGACCTTATTAATGAAAGAAATATCCAAGGACATTATTATATTATAGTCATTCAGAACAATGAAAAAAATATAATAAGTGAACATTCGTGTAATCAAAGTAAAAAACAATTTGTTCTCAAGACACCAACCCTACCAAACTCCCACTTGGACTAAAGCCAACTACCTATGACTTTTATACTATTAGAACTCACATGATGATCATGTTTCTGCTGAGTCAAGGTTTTAGTCAAGGATTCTGCCATGTTGTATTCTGTGGAAATACATCTCACTGCAACTTCTCCTCTCTAAGAAAAATCCCTCAAGAGATGATACTTCCGAATTATGTGTTTTTTCTTCTGATGTGACCTTGTCTATTTTGAAAGTTCCACCACTGAAGTATTATCACAATAGAGTGTGATATGATCTTTACTTCTAGGTACTACATCCAGCTCTTGGATGAATCTTCACATCCATACTACTTCTTTAGCTACCTTAGAAGCTGCGATATACTTGGACTCAGTTGTAGAATCTTCCCCCACACTTTACATTGATCTCTTCCAGCTCACTGCACCTCCATTCAAACTGAATATGTAACCAGTCTACAACATCATGTCATCTTGATCAGTCTAGAAACAAGCATCTACATGTTCTCTGATGACTAGTTCCTCGTCTCCTCTATAAACCAGGATCATATCCTTAGTACGCCTCAGATACTTAAGGATTGTCTTGACTTCCATCCAATAGCAGTCACCTGGATGAGCTTGATATTTTCCAACCGCACTTAATGCATATGCAACATCTATCCTTGTACATAGCATAACATACATGACTAACCCAATCATAGATGCGTAAGGGATCCTTTCCATTTTCTTTCTTTCCTCATGTGTATGTGGACACATTTTCTTGGAAAGATGAATGCCATGTAACACTGGCAATAATCCCCTCTTGGATTGTTCCATACTTAATCTCTTTAGTATCTTGTCAATGTATGTACTTTGACTCACTCCCAGCATTCTCTTGGATCTATCACAATGGATCTTGATCCCAAGAATATATGTTGTCTCGCCCAAGTCTTTCATGGAGAAGTATTTATCTAAACATTCCTTAACTGACTTTATGATAGGTACTTAGTTTCCAATTAGTAATATGTCATCAACATATACTATTAGGAAAATGACTGCACTTCCACTAAACCACTTGTAGACACAAGGCTCACATTCGTTCTTAACAATTCCAAATTCCGTTCTCGCTTCATCAAAATTAATGTTCCATGACCTTGATGCTTTCTTTAATCCATAAATGGATTTATGCAACTTGAATACCTTGTTGGAATCCTTTGGAGTCACAAACCCTTCAGGTTGTTTCATTTAGACATATTCCTAGAGGTTCCCGTGAAGGAATGCTATTTTGACATCCATTTTCTAGATTTCATAGTCATGGTAAACGACAATGGTAATTAGGATTCTAATGGATTTTAGCATCGCAACCGGTGAAAAGGTTTCATCATAGTCAATTCCTAGATGCTTTCTAAAACCTTTTGCAACCATTCATGCCTTATAGGTGCAGACTTGCGCCTCCATGTCCTATTTCTTCTTGAATACCTATTTATTACCAACAGGCTTTACATCAACTGGAGGATCTACCAAAATCCACATATGGTTTTAGTACATGGAATCCATTTTGAAATTCAGGGCTTCTTGCCACTTGGTAGCATCTGTTCCTTCAACTGATTCCTTGTATGTAAAAGGATCATAATTGTCAAACAATAATGAGTCACCATACTCGGTGACAATAAAACCATTTATTTCGGGTTCTCTCACCTCTCTTGTGTTCCTACGCAGTTCTTGTGTCTCTGGAACAGATTGTTCTTCCACAGGGCTTTGTGGAATCTGTTCTTGTACCAACTCTTATGTATCTTGATCCTTCATTTCATTGAAGTCTATCTCTCTCCCACTATCTCTTTTGGAGATGCGCTCCCCCTTAAGGAATATTGTATGTATTGCCACTGTAACCTTTTTGTCTAAGGGATTGTATAGGTAATATCACCTTATTTCTTTGGGATATCCTATAAAGATACACTCTGTGCCTCGGGGTGCATGTTTGTTACCTGAAGAGGCCTTATCAAATGCTTCGCTACCCCACACATGTAAATTTGATAACATGGCTTTGCGTCCACACCATAATTCTTATGGAATACCATTTATCGATTTAGTTGGTACTTGGTTTAGTATGTGTGCTGCTGTTTGTAATGTATATCCCCAAACGGATAATGGAAGACTCACATGACTCATTATTGATCTCACCATGTCCAACAGGGTGCAGTTCCTCCTTTCACTTACGCCATTCCACTAAGGCGTGTAAGGAGGAGTGAGTTGAGATAGAATCCCAACCTCCCATAAGAAATCAATGAAGTCCTAGTTAAGATATTCTCCTACTCTGTCTGAGCAGAGTCTCTTAATATTCTTACCAAGATGGTTCCCAACATTATTCTTGTATTATTTCAACCGATCAAAATAATCTTAATTCTACATCATTAAGTAAATATATCCATATCTACTAAAATCATGAGTAATAGTTATGATGTACAAGAACCGACCCCTTGCTTCAATTGGAAATGGTCCACCCACATCTGTGTGAACTAATTCTAGAAGCTCTTTAGCCCTTTCACTTTTCCCACTAAATGAGGCTTTGGTCATTTTTCCTTGTAGACAACCATGACATACACTAAGTGGTTTTAGTTCCAAAGAATCTAAATACACATCTTGATGTAATTTTGTCAAACGTTTCTCATTGACATGACCTAGACAGTGATTCCAATGTTGGGTGTGGTATGAGTCATGTGAATTAACTTTGTCATCGATTTCCATTACTTGGTTTGTGTAGTCTAACACATAAAGGCCATTATATAAATGTGCCCAACCAAAACCAATGCTATCTTTATAAAAGTAGCAACATCCACTTCCAAACATGAATATGAATCCATCAGTATCAAATATGAATACTAAAATAATGTTTTTGGTTATAGAGGGTACATAAAAACATCCTTTCAAAACCAAGACCATCCCAAAAGGAAATGTGAGGTGGTAGTCTCCGACAGCTACAACATCGAGTCTGGCTCAGTTGGCTACTCATAGATCCACCTCACCTTGGTCAATCTTTTTGAATCTACATGGTTCCTGTGTTAGGATACATATGTGATCACCACAAGAAGTATCTAATACCAAATTGTTAGAAATCGATAGATTGAATTTGATAACAAATTCACCTAATGCTTCCCCTTTCTTCCTTGGATGGGTGCAGTTTTTCTTCCAGTGGACCTTCTTGCCACATGCAAAACAAACAGCCTCTTATTCTCTTGCCTCCCCTTTGATCTTCTTTTTCATGGAAGGCCTTGAAGAAGATTTGGGATTAAATCTCTTCACCTTCCTTTTATTTTTATTCACCATGAGTAAAGAAGGATTTTCACACTTCATTTCATTGTCAACTTGGCGAATGAGCTTAAGAAGATCAGATAGAGACTTCTCAATGTTGTTCATGTTGATGTTCACAACAATGTTTGAGAAGCTATGGGGGAGTGATGCTAGAATGAGATCGGTGCCCTGTTCTTCGGGGAGTTTAAACCATAGAACCTCCAAGAACTCAATGTTTCCAATAAGCTTGACTACATGAGGCCCGGCTGGGGAACCCTCTCCAAGCTTGCTCTAAAATAGATCCTTGGAGATCTCAAACCTTTCATTTCTTTCTCTCTCCTGGTATAGACCACAGAGGTGCTCGAGCACGCTATAGGCATCCATATATTTTTTGAAACATCATAAGCTCACTAGACATTGATGATAGCATCCAAAATTGAACGTCGAGTGTGTTGTTCAAATGTTGATCATAGACAAGGAAATCATTATCACTCTCCCCTTGGGAGGCGAATCAGGAAGTGAGGACTCCAGCACGTAAAACTTTTGTTCATGGCGTAGGATAACCTGAAGGAACCTAAACCATTCATGAAAGTTACTACCGCTGAGGAGATTGTATTTATCCAGAATTGATCGTAGAGAGAATGTGGTTGATGAGCATGTCAAATCAATTCTACAAATTAAAAGAGCATATTTATAAGTACTTTCTTGATTACAAATAATAAATGAATTTATTAATTCTTCCACTATTTTATCAAGTCTCAATGAACCTCACAATTACACCTGGAATGTCTAGTTTCTTTTAAATTCTAGTGGAAAGGATCCATATTTCCCTTCGCATAACCCCAATAAGGGTTGGTCAAGCTATTTGAAGGTATTTAGGTAGGAAGGTCTTTTTCAACTGTGAGCTTACAGTTCCTTCATCTATTGAGTGGACTCCCTAATCCTGAAATCCTGACTTGGATTTCCTCAACACTTTCCCCCATTTTACAACAAGTCTAGCAAGGGCTACTCCCCTTGATATAAAATGTTTAATTCAACCTGAAACATTCATAAGAGCTTCCTTTATAAAAGTAAGTTTCCCAACAAGGGTTGGTCATACACATAGTTTTATTGAGTCTTTCCCTTAATCAAGTAAAAAAGGCTTGGTCTGACTTAATATGGTATTTTATGGATTTTATTCTTTATGCGTAGTTTTTCATTATCACATGCTTGTTAATATTAAGTGAATCTTGCTTAAGTGATTAACAATGTTCTTATAGTGTTTAATCATAGTCTGGTTTTTATTTTATTCCATATTTTCATGCTTTTTTATTTCATTAATTATGTGATCGTGACAACACTTACATAATAAATAAACCATGAAATCAGACAGAAATAAAATAATATGGCATGATCATGAGCTTTTATTGGTTATCTTATCTAGTGGTTTGATAAGATAACCCTGACCTATGGAAGAACAATTTGAACCGATGGTTTGTATTATACAGGTCCCACCATTCCACATTTTGTATCTTCTTTAGTTGGTTTCACCTCAGCTTTAGGTTTTGAACCTTCTCCTCCAGCTTGGGAGATCCTCTATTACATAGGGTTTACATTAATGATACCATGGGCCCGTAGGCCCTACATTTGGATGAAGGCTCGCAGCCCAACGAATTTAAATCAAACAAATTTAAATGAAACCATAAACACATAAAAAGGGTCTTTGGTCTTGCTCATGATCATCCATATCATGGAACAACATTTACACATATTTAGCATTCAAATTCAATTAATCGTTCTATTATTTAATATAAGTCGCGCTTGAAAATAATTAATTATGATCTTATAGTTAATCAATTCTTTATCTTAAATTCCTTTCTGAATTTCTTTGTGATTCTTCTCATCCATATCACTTGTACAAGTCATTGTACTTTTGGAGGAAACCTGGAAAAAATCCATTTCTGGAAAGTACACGACATGTAGTTTATATTTTCACAACATGTATTTCTTTTCACCATTTCTCTAAAGTACACACCGGGGACATTGGCATGTTTTCTCTACTTTGGAAATTTTGGAGTACATGATGTGTAGATTAATCTAACACGGTGTGTAATTCATTTTTATGTGGTTATCATCCTGGAAATCCCGTGTACGCGGAACACGACTTCCCCTTGAACACCGTTTCACTTGGTCCAAATTGGACTATACGATATGTTGATTCAACAGACACGCCGTGTATTCTGGTTCCACGTGCCATTAATTTCTTGTCAACCAGGTAGAATAAAACTCAAGTGTACTAAATTCACATGACAAGGTTTGGTGGACCAGTACCTGTTAGTTGAACCTAAGTACACGGTGTGTAGTTTTCATTACAAGCCATGTATTCATGTGTTGTACAAATAGGAAGAGAGGCTCCTACGGATGAGTTCCTCATTTTTTATTTTAATCAAAATTAAAATTAAATGGTTGTTTCTGTGATGTGAATCAGGAAACGAAGTAGGAATAACATATCTCATTCATTCAGTTTAATAGAACAATTTATCATTAATTGAATCAAATATAAATTCATAAATTATCAAAGAAAATTAAATAACTATAATCAATGTTGTAACCTCCCTCAGATACCAATTGAAGGTTATGGGCGCAGCGGAAGCTCATGGGTGGATGTGCCCACTTGGATTTTTTTCATTAGTAATGATCAATCCAGTTTCAATATGACAATAAATACTAGTTTCCATGGATCGATTCATGGAAATAGACAATGAAGAAGAAATGTCACAGAACCACAAAAGTGGATCGTCACAGGTTAATTATAATTAATTTAATTAATTGACAAGAATTACATTTTCGTTGTTCTTTCTTCGTTGATATTCTTGATCACATTCTGATGTGATTCGTCGTTGCATCGCAGAGTCCAAAGGTAGACTTCCTCTAGTGGTGATCCACACGTGCACCATGTATCTCTGGATATCACCAAACGTGTATCTAGGTGCTAGCATTGAGAAACCTTTTCTTGTGTTTCCAGCCTTAGATCATCTTGATAAGATGAAGAGGATCTCACTCGGTCCCAAGAGTGTTCTTGGAGGAAGGAGTTCTTTCAGTATTGATAGAATTCTCCAGAATTGTTGTGCATAATGATTCTCTTGTTAGGAAAAGAGTTGGGGTAGTTAGGATATTTATAATTGGGTTTGAGGTTGTAGAGTAAAGAAAATAAATAAATACATTACAAATTTTATTTATTTAATTAACTCTTATTGAAAACCCCATGTCAAATAATTTATTCCTTAACATGAACCCACAGTGATTATAATAAATATCCTTTAATAAAACAATATTATATACTCAAAATCCCAATTGGAAAACTACAATGCGTGTTATCATTACGACACGACATGTACATGTTTCCCATAAAACTACCTGAAGCGTAATCATTAATACACAGTGTGTAATTTTTTTTCATTTTCTTTCCAAAATAAAAACTACACAACATGTAATCATTAATATACAGTGTGTACTTGTTTTCCATGAAAAACTACACGGTGTGTAATCATTAATACACGGCGTGTATATCTTTTTTATTCATTTCCTTATTCCTCCATCATTAAAACGATTTAGGATTCCATGAATAATTACTAAACCATGTAGATGAATAATATTTATTCTACTTGAGATACATGGATACAGTTAGAGTGTGACCCTCTCGGCCCTTTTCTCATTAGTATTAAGTGGGCTTGCCTAAAGTCCAAGATTACTATCTAGCAACAGGTCAAGGAACCCAAGAGAAAGAAGTTGACGCCACATTGACGTGTAACCTCATACGAAATATTATTGTGTGATTTAATCCCTTTTTTTAATATCTCATCAAGAAGGATTCATGGTAGTGTCATAAACCTATATACTTGATCTGTCATTCTTTGACTTCCAGAAATAAACTCGTCATGTCACCATGGCCATGGAATTTGTTCGACAGTTCTATTTCAATCAAAGGGCCCAAGATATCTACTTCCATAAATATGTAAGGGACAGATCCTTCCTTGTCTTATACATTAACAACTTGTCATTTGTGATGCACCCAAAGTACCCTACTTCCCACCAACTGTCTTCGTGATAGTTTTCGTCAGCAAATCTATGTGCATGAGTCATGACATGAGTTAATTATAATCATCTAGTCTAAGGACCGGTACACATGCTCACATATAGAAATATCTGATGACACCAAAACATGCAGAATTATTGATGATGGGTATGTTCTAATAATCTCCCATCTTGGAGATTACCAAGTGTGAACTCCATGAGAGAGAGTCTCGTCTTCTTACGAGTACTCGCACATGCCGGTCTGTATACTATGTGTTCTATCAAAGAATGTCATCCAACCACATAAATTAATTTAAGAATATTTGTTTTATATTTTTAAGGTTCTCATCATAGAGGGGATATTCCATGACATTGTTATATTATAGTCATGAAAAAAATGAACAATATATAAAATATGAACATTCATGTAATCAATGTAAAAAATAGTTGGTTATCAGGACACCAACCCAAACATATATCATAGTAATTTAAGTTAAACAGAATTGATATCATTTAAAAAGTGTATTTATGAAATTTTGGAATTAAAACTTTTTACTGCGGTTTTAAGGAAAATACTAAAGGGAATTTAAAATAAAAAAGAGAATCATATTTTATATAAAAAAAGAAGTGAAAAAAAGTTTATCCAAATAAAAATAATGATTTTATAAAAATAATTTTGGATTAAAATAGATGGTAGATTTCACTTGAAATTGGGTAAAAATTTAGGATGTTCCCTTAAAATAGTTTCCTTATCGGGAAGTATTGAAGAGGGAATATCTTAAAGAATGTACATCCCTAAAAGGGAACAGATAATGGATCTTGATACATGAGTTAATACATATAAATAGAAATTACAAGATTTAAATAAACAAGATATTGGATTTAATTTGGGTAAAAAGAGAGTATGAATAAACCGAAGGAATAATGGAGGATCACATAGAATCCCGTACCTTAAGTCTGAAGGTGTTTTCTACTTGATATTAATGATCTGGATAATCAAATTATGTTCAGTAATTAATAATTATAGAACTTATTTTACATTTAATTTATTTATTATAACCTTTTTATGTTCTTTAATGGCCTTTTTTATGGGTTAAGAGGTTCAATTTCCTTGTTTGTGTCTATTTGTTTCATGACTGGTTTACTTATATATATGAGTGTGTAATCATGTAAAATGGAGATGGTTGTATAAAATTGGAGTTATATTTTATTATTAAATATATATAAGGTAACAATTTTTTAAATTTTGTTTGGTTATATGGATTGATGTTGAATCATTTTATAAAACTTTAGTGATAACCTTTTTGGTTAATTGTGATTTGTGATTAGAATGAACAACTATTGTTTTATAAATAAAAATCCTATGTAAAAATGATTTTATAATGCTAGATGAGAAATAATACAAATATAATAGTCCAGTTAAACCATAAAAATGGTTTCAAGACCATAATTGAAGATGTAAAAAGATATTGAAAACCTGTTATCCTTGAATGTGATGAATTAACACATCTCAGGTGGTTTTTTCATTTCTAGTATAATATAAGGTTAAATGAGAGACGATAATAACTTATTCCATTATAATAACAACATTACAGTACATTTATGTTACTAGAGTAGTAATAATATTTGGATTAGGAGAGGTAATCATAGAAAATAAAAAAAGGATGAGTCAAGGATTATTGCACATGGAGGATCTCATGTCATGTTTAACCACCAAGACCGTTGGACATGGTAGGACAATTCCTTTAATATTAGATTTCTTATCGGGAAGTATTAAGGCAGGGACAATTGGAAAACATGTATATCCTGAAAATATATGATGAAAGAGTCTTGATACAAGAATTTTGTACATATACATAGAATTAAAAATATGTCAATAAAATTAATAGATAACTTCATTTGGGTAAAAAAAGATAATGCCACCTGAAAGAGTAAAGGGGGATTGTGTTGGGTCACATATGAAATCTCTACAAGGTATCATATGTACATAGTAGGGATCAATGAGTGAGAAATGGGTCTATCATCATTTATATATCAATAGGTCAGTATGGGGGAGGTACAAAAACATACCCCATCATGAGGTTTTAAAAATAAAAGGGCACAACATAGGGTAGATTCTCGAATAAAAGTGAGAAAGAGGGGATCCCTTACCATAAGTATGATAGTGTTATCCAGTTGATATTAATGACCTAAATAAAAAAATTACGTTAATTAATTAATATTTCTAGAACCAGTTATACATGTAATTGATTTAGTATAACCTTTTGAAGTTCCAGCATGGCTTTTTTTATGGGCTAAGAGGTTCAATTTAATTGTTTCAGTCTGTTTGATTCCTGATCGGTTTACGTATTCACATGAATAGATAATCATGTAAATTTAGAATGGTTTCCCATAATTTGAGTTATTTTTTATTATTGAACATCCAAATGGTTACATGATTGTAAATTTCATTTGGATACTTGGAGTGAAGTTGAATCCGTATATAAAACATTAGAGACAACCCTTTTATTTTATTGAGGTTGTTTGTTCACAACAAATACATTTTGTTTTATAAATAAATACCATGTGTAAAAAAGGATTCCAGAACCATTAATGAGAAAAAATATATATATTATAGTGTGGTTCAACCATATGAATTGTTTCAGTACCATGATTGAAAACGGTAAGAGAAATTATAAATCCAACTTCTTTGAATGTGATGAATTAACACATCTAAGATAGTATTTTAATTTCTAGTATAAAATTAGGGCTAAGAAGATAAGATAATAACTTATTACCTTATCATGATCACATTATAGTACATGTGAGGTAATAGAGTATTCATTACATTTGGATGAGGAGAGGTAAGGATAAAAAAGATAACAATGGAACTTGAAAGGAATGAAAAAAAATTGAAAAGATCAATTTACCTCTTAAATTAATCATCCTTGAGAGCCTCTAAAGGGGTAAGGATTTGGCCGTTTTAGGAGACAAAAGGCTGATGGAAGTGGGGGAGAAGTTTGGGGAGATATTTGAGTAGAATTTAGGTAGGGCATAAGGCTTGAGGGGAGTGAAGAGAAGAGGAAAGTGTGGGTGGGTTTTATAGTGGAGGGGAGGTGTGTTTTCTTAATATTTTAATCATTAGATTATTATTTTTCCATAAGACAATAAAAATTCATGATTCCATGACCATAAAGAGTTATAAGTGCATTTCATTTCTAACCAAGGGCTCTTA
Source organism: Viscum album (assembly GCA_963277665.1). NCBI lineage: Eukaryota > Viridiplantae > Streptophyta > Magnoliopsida > Santalales > Viscaceae > Viscum > Viscum album. The sequence continues at coordinate 713,797,414 of OY728128.1, read as the reverse complement.
CATCAATGATAATGCTATAAATAGAACATTTAACATATAATGTATATATACAGTAAAAACCATATTTTACTATTCATAACAAATTCATGTATTTTAGAAAAATCCAAGAAATACACTCTACCATTTTTGACATGAAGAATGAAAAAATTATACCCATTCTGCAAACATCATTATATGAATATGATTAATTTAATTCTTAATTGAAATCAAAATTTACGTGAAAAATACAGATTTTAAGACTATAACTAATTTTATAATGTATTCAAAAATTACATATGGTATTATAAAATTATTTTAAAACTGGAAGACATAAAGTATTTAATTTATGAACACCTATTCAGAAAATAATTTTTTAAAATAATTTATTAATTGTACTTAATTATTTATGACTTATAAAAATACCAATACTTTTACTATAGTTGTATTATCACTTCTAAGATGCCTAAATTGTATCTGTACAGTCATGGGTGGGGATACAATTCTTTTGGTTGAATTATTATTCATAAAGGTAATATTACTACTCATAAGGGTAGAATACTATTCATATAGATAGGTTACTATTCAACAAAAAATATTATTGTTCCATAGGACCCCAAAAATCAACCTGATTGTAGCTATGTGTGTCAGATTTTCAAAATTGAAGAACCTAATGTGGAAATATTATGTTTAATGGCTATGTTATAATTATATCCTTAAAACAATCTTTTTTATAGATACGTAGTGTTTCATGAATTTCATTAAATTTACTTTTAAATCCTTGGGGCTTTACATTCTTCTCCCTTATGAAATTTCACCCTTCAAATTTATTTTTACATACTAAGGCTAAAACATGACAGGGTTTGAATACATTGAAAATAGTATGGATGTCAATGGTATTACTTGAAAGAAAATTTGAATGCATAGACAGTACATGCAAAGGCTTATATTTGGAGTTTTGGTTATAACCGAACTCTCATGTGATAGGAAATTGAAAGTTCATATAATTATGTATATACGTACTTATATGTATATATGTATGATTGTGTATTTCAATTCAGTGACATGTTTTCAAAATTAAAAACTTTAGTGAAAATATATATATATGTAAAGAAAGTATAAAATGTTTTCATAAAATTTGGCACCTGGACATTTTAATATGAATGGTTATTTGGGAGTGGACCCATCCATCAACAAGTTGGTAGGCCCATGCCCCCTTCAGGGATTCAAGTGGCCTCAGAATGGTGTTTTGTTTTCATAATCATCTGTATTTTTTTTAGAAAAACACTGCTTTATCTTTAAAAAATTGTTAATGTATGTATTTTCTAAAATGATCTAGAATTTTTAAGTCATAAGTAATTTAAAATAATATTTTAAAAAGGATATTTATAAATGTCTTTACAAAATAATTTTCTATGAGGATTTATCAAAGATTATGAAACCCCTAAATGGGAATTTTAATGCTCATCCCTTGTTCTAAAATAATTTTCACATGTCCCATTGATGGCTAAATATGGACTTCATCATTTTCTTTGCACGCACGGAAGAGTAGTTGAAACTCTTAACCCATAAAAAGCCCTGAATGAACTTAAGAATTTTATACTAAATAAATTACATGAAAAAGAGGTTTTGGAGTTATTAATTAATGAACCTAATTTTATTATTCAGGTCATTAATATCAAGTGGAGAACACATTCAGGCTTAGGGTAAGGGATCCTCTCTTTCTCATGTCTATTAATGAATCTTCTATATGTTATGCCCTTTTATTTTTAATACCTAATGAAGAGGTATGTTTTTACACCTACCCAATACTACCCACATGATATAAAAATGATGATAGACGACTTTCTCTCTCATTAAGCCCTACTAAGTACACCCATTACCTTGTCAAGGTTTTATAAGAGATTCAACCCGAACCTCATTTGTGCCTTCAGGTTTCTTTTTCTTTATTTTTACCCAAAATAATTTATCTATTAATTTTATATACATATTCTAATGCAATTTATATATACCAAATTCATGTATCAAGACCCTTTCATCATCTCTTTTTGGGATATACATGTTTTTAATGGCTTCCCTCCTCCATACTTTCTGATTACCAAACCCATTTAAGTGGAAATTCCCAAATTGCTTCTCCAATTTCAATTGCACAATAAAATGTGTTTTAAGCCAAAATTATTTTTATAAAATCAGTATTTTATATTTTGAATAACCTCTTGGTTCACTTCTAATTTTATTTAAACTATTAATCCCTCATCTATTTTAAATGATCTTTGGAATCTCCTCTAAACCCCACTAAAATGTTTTAAATCTAAAGTTTATTTATTATATTTTTTTATGTTGTCACTACTTTTTTGAAATCACTTATCATGACATATTCCGTTTCCCTTCGGAATTCCCATGTACGATTTAATTCCTTAATTTTGTGGAAACTTTAATGATACACCCAGTTATTATGTATTATGACATAATAATGATACCCATTTTTCCCTGGGTAACCCTTATGTCTATATATGATAGATTACGTATGATTATTTATGTGGAAAACAAATTCATGAACATGTTAAGATGGGTGTTCCAAAATATTTATCCAATGCATTGGGTAATATTTTGTCTCATGAGTCATTATGTGCAACAGTCTTGGTGGTTAGCCTTGACTTGTGATACAAATTGAAACTGTCTTGTTGGTTAGCCTTGACTTGTGTTGCCATGTGAAACGGTCTTGGTGGTTAAGATTGACTTGTGATCCTCCATGTGCAACAAGCCATGAATCATGATAAATCCATGTTTTATGTTTCAGCAACATTACTATGAATCCTTTTTTATATGATCCTATTTATATATGTTATGATTCCATATGTTCAATGACATTTGTTTTCATTATGTCATGTCTTCTAACCCATGTGCTAAAACTATAGTATTATACTTATTCCCTTACTGGACTTTTTACCTTAATCCTTGGTTCATGTTATCCCCATGATATTATATGCCAATGTATGAGTGCAATGGATGTTAGGAGCTCCATGTGAATATTAAATAAATAATTTTTTTATTGAATCAATTTAATGTACTTATTCTTAAAAGACACTATTGATAGAACATTTATTTTTTATTTAAATAATAAAAGTCATCCAACAAAATTCAAGGTGGTCTAAAATGATGAATCCCTAGTGCTTCCCAAAGTATCACACCAATACATTCTTGGGGTAGAGTACCCACTCCTGTAAAGACCAACAAGGGATCGTTAACGCTACTCCCCCAGAGAGAGAGAGAGAGAATCCGCAGAGAAATTGGCCTCTATAAGAATATGTAGAACAATACAACGACTACCCATATCCCAGATACAGCCCCGAACGATGTAAGATAAACACCATGGCACCTCTCCTTTCCCTTTAAGTGCCCAGATCAAAACCTCTGACACTATAATTCATTATCCTTGGATTGTACTCTGTTGAATAATTATTCATAAAATCTTACAATGTTATGTGTAAAAGGCTAGGGTTTCTATAGTAGGCATCAAAGGATGGTCTAGTTAGTTTTGGATATTAAGAATAGGGCACTTTATTAAGAACCTTAGGGATGAGACTAAGTATAAGAAAACATCCCTAAATTTTTGTATGTATTGGGTTAGCGTATTACTATGAAAATAAATCCCTATCTAGATACAAATAGGTAGAGGTTGCTCTGGCATAGATATATCTATGGGTAAAATCCTAAAACACCACTTTGAGTAAGACTCAAATAGAAACTAGTGCACAATAATGAGACTTGTTGCACTATTGGTTTGACACTCATGGGGGATATGCTTTGGTAAATTTATAATCTTATTATGAACCATTATTAAGGGAAAAAATAGAATCACATAAGAATATATGTTAGGAAACATATCATGGATAACCTATATTAAACCTAGGGAATCACAAGTTCGGGTATACTTCCAATTTACAGTTTATCCTTTTATCTTTAATGATTCCATTTTATTCTTATTATATAATTACTCAAACCATAACCTATTTTAACCATCGTATGTAAAACAAAACTTCGAGTGAAAAATTTCACAATGGGGGAAGAATGTAACACCCCAAGGATTTAGAATCAAATTTAAATGCATGAAACACTAATTCTCTGTAAAAAAACACTTTGTTTTAAAGTGATAGTTGGAACTAATATATTAAACTAATATTTTCCCTTTTGTGTTTTGAATTTCAAAAATCTGACATACACAGTTGTGTTCAGGGTGATTTTTGGGGTCTGATGGAAGAAAATTAATTTTTGGTGAATAGTAACCCAACCTTATGAACAGTAACATACAATTATGAATAGTAATATGATTATTATGAGTATAAAATCATCCAAAATACTAGTAACATAACCCTTGAATGTACAAAAAAAATTAGGAATCTTATATGTGATAATATGACCATAGTAAAAATATTTGTATTTTTGGAAGTCATAAATAATTAAGTGGAATTAAATTAATAATTTAAAAGAAAAATTATTTGACTAAATGGTGTTTATAAATTAACAATTTTATGTCTTCTAGTTATAAGATAATTTTATAAGTCTTTATTTAATTTTTGAAATCAATATAAAATCTGTTATAGTTTTAAAATCTGTACTTTTCATGTAAATTATGATTTTAGTTAAAAATTAAATTTATCATATTTAAAAAATTATTTTAGAAAAATGGATTTCACTTTTTGGATTCTACTAGTCGAAAAATTATTAGGGTTAATTTTTGGGAATTTTTTGAAATACTTGAATTTTTTATGAATAGTGGAATACAGAAATTTACCGTATATATAAATTATAAGTTAAATCCGCTATTCCTAGCATCATCACTGAGGTATGAACCCTTTTTTAGAACTAAAATGAAAATTTTACTATTTTCGGTTATGGAATCATCACTATTCCCATTATTATTAAAATATAATAAACTAATGATTAAAATATTAAGAAAATCCTCCATCCCTTCGCTATAAAAACAACCCACACTCCTCTCTTCTCTTCACTCACCACAAGCCTTGTGACTTGAAGAATTTCTAATGTAATCTATCCACAATATAATCATCCACTTAAATCAGACCCTGGTCTCCTCAAAAGTTAAAATTCTTTCCTGTTAAGTGGCTCTCATGGAAGATTAATTCAAGAGGTACATTCCTCTTTTCAATTCTTTTACTTTCTTTTAAAGTTCCATTGTGTTTTTTTCTATCCTTATCTATCCTAATCCAAATTCTATGAAGAATTCAGTACCATACATGTAATTTAATGTTTTTATAATAACATAATATGTTATTATAATCTCTCATTTACCCTTCTTTTATACTTTTAGAAAAATCACCATCCAAGATGTGTTAATTTACCACATTCATAGATGATGGGTTATCAATGTCTATTACCGTCTTCAATTCCAGTCATGAAAACATATTTATGGTAGAACCATACTATAATATTTTTATTATGTCTCATCTATGGTTCGATAATATTTTTTCCAAATGTTTTTGATTTATAAATCAGAAGTGTCTGTTGTGATAAAAAAACGGCCAATTAACCCTAAAGGTTATCACTAATGTTTTGTATAATTATTCAATTTAACTCTAAGTAAAAAAATGAAATTTAAAACCATGTTACCTTTATATTTGGTAAATAGTAATATATAACTCCAATTCTAGACAACCATCTTCATTTTACATGATTATTAGTTAGTGTATATAAGTAAACAAGTCATGAAACGAACTCACCCGACCAATGAAATTGAACCTCATAACCATTCAAAAAGCCCATGAATGAACTTAATAAGGTTATAATAAATTAATTATATGTAAAATTGGTTCTTTAATTATTAATTAATGAAGCCAATTTTATTGTTCAGGTCATTAATATCAGGTGGAGACCACCTTCAGACATAAGGTAATAGATGCTACCCGAATGTCCATTATTCCTTCGAGTTGGAATGTCATTCCTTTTACCCAAATAAAGTTATTTGTTATTTTTATGTAAATTCTATAAATGTTGTATACATTCTTTAAAATAATGTTACATTTTTAAGTAATAATTATAGATCATGAATATACATGTTTTTAAGTGGTTCCCTCCTCAATACTTCCCGTTAACAAAACCTATTTAAGGGAACTACCCGAAATCTTACCCAATTTCAAGTGCACTCTATAATATGTTTTTAGGAAAATTATTTTTTATAAAACCAATAATCTTTTATGAAGAGATTTATGGTTCACTTCTAGTTTCATATAAAACATTATTATTATTTCTATTTTAAATGCTCATTCGTATTTTCCTTAAAATCGCACTAAAATGTTTTAATGTTAACAATTATTAAATACATTATTTACAGGTTATCACTTTTATTTGACATCACTTACCATTATATCTTCCTATTTTCACTTATGAATGTCCTTTAATGTTATAATTCCATTCTTTCATGGCAACTTGTATAATATGCCCATTCATTATTGTTTATGACATGATCATGATACTAATTTATTTCCATGGGTATCCTAATGTTTATGATTGATTATGTATGATTCTATATGTGGAAAGAATATTCATTGAAATGTTAATATGGTTTCACCTAGATAGTTCTCCAATTCATTGGGTAACGTTGAGTCTCATGGGACGTTATGTGCAACGGTCTTGGCGGTTATCCTGGATTCGTGATACCATTCGCAATGGTCATGGTGGATGAGGTAAAGTAAAGCTTGGTGGATGAGGTATAGTCATGGTTCACTAATAGGGTCTCAGTTTGTCTTATTATAGTGGGTGTTTAAAATTTAATTTCTAGTTTGGACAAATCTTCTAAAAATTCGCTCAACAGTGCTATGTTTTGTTAGTTTCATTAACTAGTTTTTTATCAATATCTTATGTCCCTATATCACACTGTTCTTATTTAATGCGTGTATCTTTTGTCAACAATTTAGATCAATTTTTATTATTTTAATCTATCATTGTTTTATTATAAGTGAATTTTTCTGGTTTGTTCAGTGTATCAATCCATTCTTAAGTCTTTTTCACATTCATGTTATAAATTTTAAACATATTTTCGATACAATGAATTTTTCCATCAACTAGTCCATATCTGAACTTATAGAAAATTGACCAGGATATTAATTATGATAGAAAAAATGAACTAAAGTAATAAATTTTATTTTCCTCTTGAGTCTATAAATTAAGGGGTGCAGAGAGGGAGTCTTGGAGGAAGTGAGAGTGCATATTTTTCTCTGTTTTTTGGTTCTTATAATATGAGTGACAAGTGGTTGAAATGGGAAGGTGAAGAAGTCATGGGAGTATGTTTGAAAAAAAATTAGTAAGAAGAAAGTTATAACATAGTCGTTAAAAATAATTTTTCTACTTCTATGTCTTGAATTTTGAATACTGGATATACACAGTTGAGTCCAAAGTGTTTTTTGGGGTATAATGGAGCAAACTTATTTTTCTCGGTGAAAAGTAACATACTCTTAGGAATAGTAACCTTCCATTATGAATAGTAATATAACACTTAGGAATTGTAAATCTTCCAAAATATAATTAACCTCACCCATAAATGTATAAATAATATTTAGGCATATTATAAGTGATAATATGACCATAGTAAAAGGATTGGTATTTTTTCAGTAAAAAATAATTAATCGCAATTGATTATTTAATTTAAAAGAAAATTAATTTTCATAAAATGTGATCATAAATCTACAATTTTCTGTCTTCTAGTTTTAATATAAATAGTACTTACCCGTGCATTCGCACGACAATATGTTCAATGCTGAATTTCAAGAAGACAAAACTATATTTCAAAGTTAATAAAGAACATAAATATTGAATATATTGAAAAAAAACAGTGATAATTAATATTGAACTATAATTGGAAAAATCACAAAAAATTGAAAATATAGGAAAATAAGTAACATAAAATAACATAGGAGAATATATAAGATAATATTGAAAACAAATTGAAGAATATATGAGAATATATAAGGAAAGCATAAGTATACCATCGCTATACAAAATAAACCATAAACAAGCCTGATGAAGAATATGAGGAAAATATATAAGAGAATATAGAAGGAAAATAAAATTATTGGAAAACCTAGAAAACATATAGGATAATATAAAAGGAAAAGAACGTGAAAGAACTTTTAAAATAAGAATACCTGAATTTATAAGTATCCAAAATCAAATACATGAATAAATAGAAAAAATGGATAGTAATTAGAGAAGTACATTGAAAAACAAACATGAATGAAATAACATAAGTATTAATGTCACTGAGATATTATGAAATGTATTTGAAAGAATTATTATAAAAAATTAGTATAAACTACATAATATTCCATTGGAGGTGAAAAGAACATTCAAATTGACATTTAAATTTCAAAACATATAGCATAAGTATTAATGTCACAGATCAATTATGTCAATGTACAAATATCCGACATCAAAATGCATGAAAACGTTTTCTGCATAGAGAAATATGTTTAAAATAAGAATACATGAATTTATAGAATCAAAAAAATGAATGTTATCATAAAAGAATAAATTAGAAACAAAAATAAATGTTGAAATTTACCTTTTGAATCTTGCAATGAAAACCATCAACCATAGGCAGCACAACACCCATTTGTAGATTCAAATAAGAATTATTATATAAAATAGAAATTTAAATCATTCTATCAAATACACATTAATATTCTATCTTACATGAGAATTTCCTTAAACAAAATATTCATGGTTCCAAAAGGATGATTAAAATGCATCGTTCAAATGATCACCATTTTAGAGATATATGTGGAATTGTGTAGAATTTACAGAATACCTAAAGATTGGTGTGTTAGATATTAAAAATATGTAATTATATAGAAAAAATGTCAATGTGATAAAAGAAATATCAATACATTCCAACAAATAGAAAAGTAACATCAAAAAGGAAACATGATTTGATACTATTCTTAATTTGAACAGAGTATACAAACCCATAACATGTTCTATAGATAAAGGGGTTTACCATATTCCAATTCATACATCGATGAGCCAATACCACTAATAACATAGGGAAACTGCATGGAGGAAGCATTTGGATGAATTATTCAGGTATCCTCTATACAAAATCAAACCCAAAAAAAGGATTTCAAGTGAGAAAAAAAAATTTTAAATGTGATAACAAACAAAGCCTAATAATACATACCACTTGAGATCAATTCGAAAAAATAGATGATTTTTTTTCTATTACAGATAAAACACTTAAATGCTAAAAATTTAGAAAAAAACACTAAAATAAGTGGCAGCAAAACAATTTTTCCAGTAATCAATCTGAAAAACTTGTATAGAAGCACCCATCAGTGGTGCTTTAAGAAGTTTTCCTGATTTGATTCACCATTTGAGTATTAGTCCCTTAAGATGATACTTAATGTCTGGTTCAATAGACCCCGATAATTTCATGCCCCCATGGGTCAGCACAAGAACCAGTCATGGACCATGTCATGTCCCAAGACTCCAGATAACATTTACTATAGGGATCCTAGATTATTGTATAAAGGAAGAAAGAAAGAAAGAAAGAAATAAAGAAAAGTTATGGCCCTTGCAATGGCTTTTTTCCCTTTTATATCCAAGGCTCTTCCAACTCTTCAAAGAAGAAACATGCATCATTCAACATGTTCGAATATATAAACAAAAAACCCTTAGGACGCATTAGGATAAAAGAAATGGAATGGGAAAAGGAATGAAAAAAATGATAAATAGACCATTAGTGTGTACTATAAAAAATATGGATGTACAGATTGAGATGTTAACTCTCATCTCCACATGCTTGATTCATATTGATACTGGCTACCTAAAATGGGAGTTTTGGATTCATGTAATGCCCAATGAACTATTGTAGCATATTTAGAAGGCACAGGAACAAAATCGGTTTGGAAGGGCCTGACCGTAGCTTTCATATATTAAATCGATGTAGTTTGCACAAAATGTAATTAAAACTTAAAAAGAGTGATTACCAAAACATAGGAGGGCTCTACATTTGGCGTTGTAAGTATAATATTAAATCCTTCCCTAAAAGTGGATAATATTTGTAACACCCCGAGATTTTATGAAAAATATTCTTTTTAATTTCATTAAAGTCTTGTGTTATACGCTACACCAAAAGGAGCCTTCACAACACACATCTCTGAAATGGCTTGAATTACACGAAATCGCGACCTTCCACGATAGCGTGTGTTGTACGCAATACCGAGTTTCAGTAAACAACGATATGCTATTAAAATATTATTAAAACTAGCTGTTATGAATAGTAATAACCACTTTTTGAAATTTTTTAAATTTTATTTTTCAAAATGGACTTCATTTTTGGATTCGGAATATTGAAATTAGCTTAGGGTAAAATTTTGGTAATTTTCGGATAACTTTCATATTTTGATGAATAGTGAAAATTACTAAATTTTAATTAAAAACAACTTTTTCAATCGAAATAATTAATAGTGACAAATTATTAATTTGAGTGGTTTTAAAGTATATTTAGAATATATTTTTACAATTTAATACAATGTTGGTCATTGGATGTAATTTCACATTTAAACCAGACATAAACAAGTGTCAATCTTTTGATAGTTATTATCTCTTAAGAACACGCTATTTGTTTTGACGACGGGAATTAATTTTTAAATTAGTTAATGCAAATGATATGTTTTTAATTTGGTAAAATATACATCATTTTTGAGTTCATAATATCAAATATAGATTAGGCTTAATTTTTGGTATTTTTCTGAAAACTTTCAATTTTTGGATGAATAGTGAAACCACTAAGTGGTAGTTAAAAAAAACTGAATTGTTCATAAAACTTAATTTTCCCGCTTCTGTGAGTGGAATTTCGAAAATCCGGGAGACACGGTTAATATCAAGGACTAAAATGTGGTTCAATGAGATGAAAATAATTTTTTGGTGAATAGTAACTTTTTACTTTTTTTTACCATGGTTAAAAGTAAATAGGGTAATTAAGGGTAAATATGATATTATTATTACCCTAACACATGTCCTAATTCTATTGGATAAGTGTAATTCGACCAAAAAAAACTTAGGAATAAAATATGACCATTTAGGCCCACTTGGATTAGATTAGGACATTTATTATTAATTTATTTAAAGAAGGGTTAAAAGAGTTAAAATCAAAGTTTATTTACTAAGACATTTTTAATTTTGGGTTATACATAAGATAAATTCGACTATAAATATTCATTAGAAAGATAAAAAGATTTCATACATAATGGTATTTTATTTTTAATTTTTAGACATTAGATAAGTTAATTTATTTATGACACAACAATGATGCAGTAATTATCTTATTAATGAAATATTGACATAATTGATGTTATAAATACCCAAATAAATATAATTTGAGAGTTTTTATGAATTCCACTAATTTTCTAGGTTAATATGACATGTTATTATTTATTTAACTAACTTTTATCGAACTTATCATTCTGTTATGAGTTTCACAAAAATCAATTACTAAATAGTGTCAAAATTGACATAAAATAGTTTTTAAAACAAATATTATATTATTAATTGTTATTTTATTCCTAAAAATCTAACGTTAGGCCAAATGACTTAGATAAGGTTATATATATTAATAATAAACAATTTTGGGTTCTTTTGGCTTCTTATAGTAAGATTATTAACCTTATAGTGTAAGAACACAAGAAGACATGGTAAAGGTAAAATTATTTTACTTAATGTTAAATCTAAATGATAAGGTTAAAATAGGAACCGAAACTTGTCTAAATTCTTTTGGATGAGAGGCTTTAGACCCATATCCACCTTAGCCTTGAAATAAATCAATTTGGAGCTATTTAAAACCGAACTTGACTTTTCAATAATATAATATTTTTAGTTATTCCAATGGTGCCCCTCTCCTCCCTTATAAAAGGACACCTCCTCCCTCTCTTACTCACACAACTTTGAGCCTTAAAGCTTGGCCAACCCCTGCACAATTCTCTTCTCAACTTCCCTAGAAATATCCTAGAGGTTATGGTCTTCCTCAAAGACCAATTTTAGTTCCCTAAGAGGAGGTCTCAAAGAGGCGCTTCAAAGAAGAGGTAATTTCTGTTACCGATTATTTCACCTTTATTTCTTTTTCCACTTCTTCTTCTTAGGTTGTTTCATTATGAATTAATAACATAAGTATCACTCATATACTGATATGTTATTATAATTATGAAACAATCCTATTTCACCATCTATCCATCCTACGGAAAACGAAATCACCGCGCGTGCGTACGTACGGAATACCGTCTCCACGACGCGATGAGATTCATTCTCCACATTAACCATTCATGAATGATTTTAAAGTATATATAATGAATAATAATAAAATATATGACATGTTAAATCTACTGGATATATATATATATATATGTATGTCATCTACTTACTTCCATTCAAGAAAATAAGGAAAGGAAAACAGCGTTCATGCGTACGTATGGACTACCGTCTCCATGAACAGTGTGGTTAATTTCATTTATCTATTTATTATATATATATATATAGAATATATATGATATATAAATCATGTTTTATATTCTGGAAGTAAGTAAATCATGATATAATTAATAATAATGTCAAGAACAACAAGTCCAAACACCTACGACAAATGAATCGATTTTACCCAAAACACTCTTTAACATGGAATTTACAAAAGAATGGGAAAAATAAAGTCATAAATGAACCATATATGATATAATAACAATGAATATGATTCTGGAATAAGTCAATGACATTATTTAAATCATTATACAGGAGGTTCGGACACTTACGAAGCAAATCGGACCTAAGGTAAGGGAAATATCACAATCTCATTTTTATCCGAGATTGTTTATACTTTGGTATTTATTGGGGTGTATTTTATCATCTACATCCATGTTTCTTCAATATGTAATTCTATTTCCATCCACCTACAATTTTTTAAAACCTATTTTACCCTTTGGTGAGTTTTTAGTAAAAGATATGAAATGAATCTTTTGTCATTTTTCATACGAGGTACTTTTTGACTTTTCCGACAAAAGTACGAGAAGAATGTTTTTTTAACTTATACGGAATGAATGGATTTTTAAAACATTATTTACAAGAAGCTTCCTTTACAAGTTTTCAAGTTTATTTTCAATCAAATTCTTTTAGTTTAAAATTGTATGACATGTTAATAAAGGAAAATGTTTTTGAATTTGAAAGGATATTTTCCTCAAGAATTGAGTTCAAGTGTTTTATCAAAATTATTTTCCATATAAGATAATAAAGGGTTCTATTTCTATCCCTATTATTGCATGTATTTGATTATGTTGTAATGAAAATATTTTTATGAATTCCTTTATCTTATATTAAATGTTTTATGATGTCACGATGTTTTAAGAATCCAATTTTTATTACATGGGTTATGCTATGATGTATGGTTTATGATTTTGTGGCACACATAAGAATGGTATCGTTATGAGATGGGTGGGACCTATATCTCCCTCCAATGCATTGGATAAAGATTTTATATCTCTTGAGATAGACATGGCTGGAACGGTAGGTTATACCGGTTCAGTGAAACAGGACTGGAACGAGGGTGACTCAGTTCATAAAGGGACTTTGTCCACTAAGATAGTCTTGGAAATGAGCCTTGACTAATAAGAAATGATTCTCTATGACTATGTGTGTATGCCACAAAGTTTCATGTTTTAAGTTATGATTATTGGGATTACATTTCACTACTATGATTTATCTCATGTTATGAAATTATGATCTCTTTTGCAGGTTATGATTTCCAAAAGATATGTTCTTATGAATATGACGTGATTGATATTTCTTTTGTTTACCCTTACTGAGAAATTGATCTCACCCTTTTATGTTTTCTTTTCCCCAGGATATAAAGAAAGGTTTTTGGTAAAAAAAGAGGAAGATATTTATGGGAGATTTTGAAGATCATTCACCATGATTATAAGATTATATTCCGAGTTTCCAAAGACACTAAACTATTACGGTCCTTGTGTGTGTATTTTTGTTATGTACTAAGTATTCCGAAAAAGTCATGTAATGTTCATGTATGTCAGGCTTCGGGTCTTTACAGTTGGTATCAGAGGAAAGGTTTAGTCAACCTTTGGAATCTAGGATGCGAAAACGTTAGTGAGATCCCTAGAGATATTTCTAAGGTATGTCTAGGGATGTCCCTAAGGATAAGTATACGTATAGGATATAGTCCTAGAAATATGGTAACGATCTTAGAATTTAACCAAAGATGTTAGATATTGAGGGTGCACCCCTTTTATTATGTTGTTTTCCCTTGCATGATTTTTGCCTCTCACACTATTCTTTTTGGGTTTTAGACGATGGCTGGAACCCGAAGGAACCATGTTGATCAATGTAATGGACAATGCAATGATATACCTCCTGAACAAACAAATGTTATGGGAGATGGAGTGTAAAATCTTATTGCTATACTTACACAAGCTATGAATCATTTTGGACTTCCAAATGAGCAGAGAAGGGAACCATATTCTATTGAGTCCTTCATGAGGCAACGTCCACCTTCTTTCAGTGGGACTTCCGATCCACTTGTTGCTGAACAATGGATCAGTACCACTGAAATGATATTTTTAGTTCTTCAATGTTCTGAACATGATAAAGTCATCTTAGCAGTATATCGTTTGGAAGGTGAAGCTGATCAATGGTGGAATCTTATCAAGAATACGAGGCCATGAGATGAAATTGAGTCTATGGAATGAGACGAGTTCAAGAACTTGTTTTTTAGTAAGTACTTCCCTCGTATTCTTAGAACAAAGATGGAAAAGGAGTTTCTTGAGCTGAAGCAGAAGGATGATGAATCTGTTGGTATATTCGAAGCGAATTTTACAAGACTTGCAAGGTATGAATCTGGCATTATCATCCAACCTGAAAGTAAAGTTGATCGATTTTTCAGTGGCTTAAAACCAAGTCTTCAAAGGGAATTAGCTATAAGAGACTTCAGTAGCTATGAAGAAATTGTGCGTTGTGCTATCAAGGTAGAAATGGAAGTTGGTGTTACATATCCATCTCATGGTTTTGACAAGAAACGAAAGATGGAGTTAAAGGATAAATCTCAGAATAATTGTGAAAAGAAGATGAATGTTTCCTTATGCACAAAGTGTGGAATGAAGCATGGTGGAGATTTTCTTAAAGGGACTAGAATATGTTTTAAGTGTGGAAAAGAAGGTCATCGAGTAGCTAAGTGTCGAAGTAATGGAAAAAGGGTTTCTAATGATGTGAATAAAGCAAACACTGTAGAGAAAGAACCACCAACACTTTAATGCTTCAAGTGCAAGGAAATGGGGAATTATGCTAATAAATGCCCTAATCCAAGGGTTAGTGATGATCGACATGAGCAACTACTTAAGGAAAAGGACAAAGGGAAGTCACATGTGATCACTATTGGCGATATTGAATATGAAAACGATGTGGTGGAATGATTAAGTGTTTATGTAATGGGATTCCAAAATAATGTTGTATCATGGAGTATTGGAATATTTATGTATTGGTCTAAAGTGGTATTTAAAGTGATTGAGATATTTTTAGAAATAAGATGATATGCGCATTGTAATGCCCCGACCCCAGCTACCCAGAGTCGGTGCATTATTACATAACATTGGCATGATCACAAGAAAGATCAAATCTCGAAAGACCGATTGGTTTAGTAGACTTGGAAACACTAGATATATTCATAGGTTTTACATTACATCATAAAATGAAAAACTACTACAACAACATAAAGTCTCCATAATCCACACTCATATCCCCACATAATATCCCTGCAGGTCATTCATAATTTACTTCTTCACTTCCTGGGAAAAATAAAACATATAAAAGGGGTGAGCTCAAATGCCCAGTAAGGATAACAAAATAGCGGAAACTTTCATAAATAAGAATAAACTTTTAAGGAAATGTAAAAATAAAACAAAAGCCTTTCAAACATGAACTTTCAACATGGTATGGCATAAATAAAATGAAATAATTCCATTTACGTATTCACATGGATATTCTACTGATCGAATAATCACATGCAAAAATCAATAACCACTTTCATAATGTTGGAATGCATAATGCCAGACTATCATAACCACATAGCCAAGGCCTCGTGCCAAGACTACAAATAAGATTTTGTCAAGGCCTTGTGCCAAGACACTAGTTTGTCTCATGAGACCTACCGATGCATCGAGGATCTATAGCGGGCTCCACCCGTCACTTACTAAGTCCAATGCATTCCCATATGAAAAGGTTTAAACATAACATAAACATTCGTATTAAAACTAGCATACGATATGTCAATAATTTCACCATAAACTATGAATGGTATAAAAATAGCACATCCACAGTCAAACATATCACAAAACCTTCAATACAATATAGAAGCTTTGTATTACAACAAATCAACTTCAAATAAGCGTAAAATCCATCAAAGGATGTTGACATAGATGAAATCAAAATTCTTTTTAAAGAAATATCTCTTTTTATTTTGAAATCATTTAAGATCCATATAGAATAAAACATTTTCTTTGAAAATATTCTTATAAGCTTGTAAGGGAAGTTTTGAAGATTTTATAACGGCGGAAATTAGCCGCACCCGCCGTATAAGTTAAAAAAAAAACATTCTTACCTTAATTCTGTCGAAAAGGTTAAAAAGGACCTTGTTTTAAAAACGACTGAAAGATTCCTTTATAAACCACTTATAAAAGTCAAAAAGGGTATAAATGACTTTAACTCATATTCTAGTAAATAGTAAAAATGTTTTGAAATGCATTTTTAAGAAACATGGATGTGGATGATAAAGAGATCCCAGTAGATTATTCCATATAAACAACCATGGATAATGAAGAGGTTGTAAAGTAAACCCTTACCTTGTAATTTTCCTTTGTTGGGGTCGGTTAACCTCCTGTATAATGGTGAAATAATTGTTATTAAATTATACAAGAATCATATACATTAATATGATATCATATATGATCTTTTAACATTGCTTTATTAATAATATCTTAGTATTATCGTCGTTTCAGGTGATAATCGATTCGTTCTTCTTAAATTTTTGGATACGTAAGACATGTTTGTAATGGATAGATTAAATCTTATTCATAATCAGAATGATATTAACATTATTTTTAACCCTAAAATGAGAATAAGACTTGAATGGATACGATGGAGGATGGATCTCACCGCGTTCGTGGAGACGGTAGTCCGTACGTACGCACGAACGCTACTTCCATTTAATTTTTATTTTAAAAGAATTGAATACAAATGATACATAGGTATATTACTATTCCAGTATAATATAATATTTTATATATGTTACTTAAGTTCATTAACACCATCCTTTATACGTTCCATGTGTGGTATGAACGAGTCATATCATTTTAAGGGGGCGGTAGTCCGCACTTCCTCAAATGAAATTATCGTATGTATATACAACATGAAACGAATAATGATATGAAATAAAATGGAATTAGAGAAGATTATATACAAAATATATATCATTAATATCATATTTAATTACAGTGCCATCATAATGGCCACCATGAGAGGCGGTAAGATGTATTTGAACAATCATCGTTTCGTGAGGCGTTAGTTTTCCATCCACAGAAACATTATGTTCATCATCCATTAGATGGAGTTTGTGTTTGTGTAGTTTGAATCCTTCTTATAACAACATCCTAGTATATTGAGGATACTGGTGTTGTTACAAAATAAAGGAAATAAAAAGAGTTTGGGGGTTGGAGAAGCAAAATAAAGGAAAATAATTTAAGAGAAATCGTTACCTTTAATTTAGGTAACTCACTTTGGTTGGAACCAAATAACTTCTTGAAATGATTTCTGCCTAAGGGGAAGCTTCAAGGAGGAGGAGAGGGATGTGGGGAGCTTAGTTGGGCAGAGTTTGGACGAGCCAAGTGGCTTGAGAGGTGTGAGGAATGAGTAGAAGTGGTCTCCTTTTATAAGGGAGAAGAGGGGCTCTTTAGGAAAGAGTGAAAGTATTACTTTATAATATAATTATATTCGGTTTATAATGGTCCAAATATCATTGAGGTCGAAGATAAGATGACTAATATTCTAAATAACATCAACCAATAAGAATTGGACAGGTTTTAGATAATATTTTAATCATTATAATCTTATTTATTTAAATGATTTATTAATGAGGTAAACATTGCATCATTATTGTGTCATTAATAATTTAAATTATTTGATGTCTAAAAATTATAAATAAAATATCATTATGTAGGAAATATTTTTATCTTTCTAATGAATATTTATAATCGAAAATCCAACATGTATAACCCTATGTAAAAATTGTTCTTCCAAAAGATGTAAGCTTATGCCATTTTTATTTTTATTTTAACTTTATTAATATAAAGTGTCCCTACCACATACAAGTGGCTCCAAGGGGTCCCCAAATTGACCCAAGGATGCTCATGGTCGGGTATGTGTCCACCAATAAGGTTATGACACGTTTTAGGGTAATTTTGTATTATTATAATATTATTTTTTTAACCCTTATTTACCGGATTTACCCTTAACCATGGTAAATAAAATATTTACCACAGTAATTATTCAAAATGTCTAAAAATAAAAGTTACCTATTTACACAATTTGGACATCCTGATTCCAAATATGGAATCAATTTTTCTAAATTCAAAACACAGAAGTTGCAGAAATTAATTTAAAATTAATTCCCGCTGTCAAAACAAAAAGCGTGTTTTTAAGAGATAATAACTATCAAAAGATTGACACTTGTTTATGTTCGGTTTAATTGTAAAATTATGTCCAATGACCAAAATTATATTAAATGGTAAAAATATATTCTAAATATACTTTAAAACCACTCAAATTCATAATTTATCACTATTAATTATTTTGAATAAAAAAGTTGTTTTTAATTAAAATTTAGTAATTTTCACTATTCATCAAAATATGAAAGTTATCTGAAAAGTACCAAAATTTCACCTTAGGCTAAATTAGATATTCCGAATCCAAAAATGAAGTCTATTTTGAAATATAAAATATATATGATTTCAAAAAGTAGGTATTACTATTCACAACGGCTAGTTTAATTAGTTGTGGTGTGTGTTAGAACTCGAGGTTGCGTACAACACACGCTATCGCATTATTCGAAGGGAAACATACCGTAGAAGCTTGGGGTGTTACATTCTCCCCTCCTTCAAATAATTTCATCCTCGAAATTTCTAGAATACTTATCACATGAAAAGACTCGGGTGGTTCTTCATCATAAGTTCCTCGGGTTCCCACGTTGCCTCTTCCATCTTATGATTTCTCCACAAAACTTTTACCAGACGTGTCGTCCGGTTTCTCAGTACTTGTTCTCTTGTATCAAGAATCTTGACGGGATCTTCACAATAAGACAGATCGGGTTCCAGTTCTAATTCCTCATAGGTGAGTACATGCGTTGGGTCAGGCATGTATTTTCTCAACAGAGATACGCGGAACACATCGTGAACTTTGGAGAGACTTGGCGGCATTGCCAATCGGTAAGCTACAGCCCCAATTCGTTCTAGAATTTCGAAAGGTCCGATGTACCTGGGACTCAATTTACCTTTCTTAACAAAACGTATGACTCCCTTCCATGGAGATACCTTTAGGAAAACATGATCACTGACCTGAAATTCCAAATCCTTCCTTCGATTATCGGCATAGCTCTTCTACCTACTTTGAGCTGCTTTGATGTGATTTTGGATTACCTTCACCTTTTCCACCGTTTCCTCCACCAGTTCTGGGCCTACAAGTTTTCTTTCACCAACGTCATCCCAACAGGTTGGTGTACGACATCTCTTTCCGTATAACGCTTCATATGGTGCCATCTGAATACTTGAATGGAAGCTATTGTTATAGGAAAATTCTACCAGAGGTAAATATTGATCCCACATACCCTGAAAGTCAAGTGAGCAAGATCTCAACATGTCTTCTAAGGTTTGAATAGTCCGTTCTGATTGTCCATCTGTCTGAGGGTGGTAAGCAGTGCTCAAATGAAGTTCAGTATCCAGGGATTTCTGAAGACTTTTCCAAAATCTTGAAGTAAAACGGGGATCACGATCAGAAACAATCGATAGGTGTACTCCATGAAGTCTCACAACTTCATTAATGTATTGTCTTGCTAGACGTTCCAGGGGTAGATCTTCTCTTATAGCAAGAAAATGTGCTGACTTGGTAAGACGATCAACAATAACCCATATTGCATCGTTCCTTCTAGGAGTCTTCGATAGCCCCATGACAAAGTCCATCGTAACATTGTCCCATTTCCACTACGGTATGGGAAGAGGTTGCATGACTCCTCCATGCTGTTGCCTTCCAGCTTTCACTTGTTGACAAACCATACATCTTGACACAAAATCACCAATCTCCCTCTTCATGTTGTCCCACCAAAAATGTTCCTTCAAATCTCTATACATTTTGGTGCTCCCAGGGTGTATAGAGAAATTGGAACTATGAGCATCATCCAGCAATTCCCTTTTTAGATCAGGTATATTGGGAACACAAAGTCTCTTCCCGAATTTCAAAATTCCATCTTCATACACAAAGTCTCTCAATCTCCCATCATTCACAGCTTTAATCATCTTTTGGAATTCTTCATCATCGGTCTGAGAACTCTTAATCCTTTCTAGTAAAGATGGTTTGGCAACCATTTGAAAAAGCATTTATGTTTCACCTTCCCTGGTTATTCCCATGTCCATCTTCACTAGATCCATAAAAATTGGATCCCTTTCAATTCTCATATTGTTCAAAACTCCATGGTCTTTTCTACTCAAAGCATCTGCCACCTTGTTTGCCTTCCCTGGGTGGTAGTGTATCGTACAATCATAATCCTTGAGTAATTCAAGCCATCTCCTTTGCCTCATGTTGAGTTCTTTTTGTGAGAAAATATACTTCAAACTCTTGTGATCAGTATAAATCTCACATTTTTCACCATAGAGGTAGTGCCTCCATATCTTCAAAGCAAAGATCACTGCTGCTAACTCGAGATCATGAGTAGGATAGTTTTGTTCATGAATTTTCAACTGTCGTGATGCATAGGCAATAACTCTATCATTCTGCATAAGGACACAACCAAGTCCTTTCTTCGATGAATCACTATAAATAACGAACCCATCATTCCCCGATGGTAGAGTCAATATAAGAGCATTGACTAATCTTCTCTTCAGTTCTTCGAAACATTCTTCACACTCTTTTTTCCAAACAAATTTAACCCCTTTATGTGTGAGCTTCGTTAATGGGTTAGCCAATCGGGCAAAATTCTGGACGAAACGTCGATAATAACCTGCCAAACCAATAAAACTCCGTACCTCAGTTATACTTGTAGGTGCTGGCCATTCTTGGATTGCCTTGGTCCTAGAAGGATCAACAGAGATTCCATCTTTAGAGACAATATGGCCAAGAAAAGAAATCTCCTGAAGCCAGAATTCACACTTGCTAAACTTCCCATATAATTCATGCCTCCTCGGAGTCTTCAAGATAATGTGCAAGTGATTTTCATGATCTTCGTAGGTTTTGGAGTATACCAAGATATCATCTATAAGTACCACCACAAATTCATCGAGATACTCCTTGAAAACTCTATTCATCAGATCCATGAATACAGAGGGTGCATTAGTCAATCCAAACGGCATTACAGTAAACTCGTAATGCCCGTACCTGGTTCGAAATGCTGTCTTCGGAATGTCTTCCTTCTTCACACACAACTGATGGTATCCAAATCGAAGGTCAATCTTTGAAAAGTATTGAGCTCCATGCAGTTGGTCAAATAAATCATCAATACGAGGTAGGGGATACTTGTTCTTTATCGTTATAGCATTGATCTCCCTGTAGTCGATACATAACCTCATAGATCCATCTTTCTTTTTAACAAAAAGAACAGGGGCTCCCCATGGAGAAACACTAGGGCGAATAAATCCCTTATTACTCAATTCCTCTAGTTGTTTCTTTAGTTCGACTAACACTATAGTGGCCATTCTATAAGGGGTCTTCGATATAGGCCTTGATCCAGGAATCAAATCAATGGAAAACTCAACTTCTCGTTCTGGAGGATGTCCAGGTAAATCATCTGGAAATACATCTACAAATTCTTTCACAACAGGTACATCCTCTATTTGAACATTCCTTTCCTCACACGCGGTTATTTCATTCTCTTCCTCCCCAATAATTGAATTTAGTTGAGCTATTGAGGGTGGATCTAAATAAGAATTAGGTGGTGACGATTCTGCTCTAAAAATAAGGTGTTCCTTATCATTATCATCAAGAATCGTAACCTCTTTATTCTTACAATAAATCTTCGCATCATAGTCCGAAAGCCAGTCCATACCGAGGATTATATCAAACTCAATCATAGGTATGACGATGAGATCAGCAGATAAAGAAAATTTATGTGCTCTAATGGGGACTGATTCACAAAACTTTGTTGCAACGATACTTCCCTTAGGAGTTTTAACTGACAACTCCCTTATTAAATCAAATTGGAAATATCTAATTTTCTTAGAAAACTGGGAAGATATGAAACAATGCGATGATCCAGAATCAAATAATGCATTTGCTAAACTTGAGGAAACCATTAAATTATCTGCCACCACGTCTTTCGGAGCTTCTACCTCAGCAGTAGTGATAGCATAAGCCTGGCCTTGATCCCTTGTCCCTTTCTGAGGTAAGTTCTCCTGACGCTTAGGACATGAATTTGCATAATGCCCCATCTCCCTGCAATTATAGCACTGAACGTTGGTAGCTTCCTTCTTCCCCTTGCAATCATGAGCTTGGTGGCCTTTTTCACCACACTTGTAACAAACTCCCATTCCCTTCAAGCAAGTACCAGGATGTTTCTTCCCGCATTTACCACAAGATGGATATTCAACCTTTCCCTTCTTCCCCTTATTTCCATTCCCAGATTGATCAGCAGGTCTCTTATTCTCTTGCTTTGCTTTAAATTCATAAGACTTAGAGAATTCCTTTTCGGTCTTGATAGCACATGAGACAATGTCTTCGTACGATGAAAAGGATTGTGAGACTAATGCTCGACGGAGAAATGGTTTTAACCCATCAAAGAAATGATCAATCTTAATTCTTGGGTTGCGAATATAATCTCCAGCATACCTCGCTAACCTTGTAAAGTTAGCCTCATACCTTGTGACATTCTCATCCTCCTTTTGTCTCAGACTCAGAAATTGTCTTTCCATATCTGCTCGATGGTCGCGAGGAAAGTATTTCTCTAAAAACAGATCTTTGAACTCCCTCCATTCCATATTTGATACTTCATCATCTTCCTTCATGTTCTGAATCAATGACCACCATTGATCAGCATCTCCAGTGAGGCGGTAAACTGCCATGATAACTTTTTCCCTTTCACTGCTCCCCAAAGCCTGAAATATTTTTTCTAGGGAAAATATCCATTGCTCAGCTACTAAGGGATTTGTATTCCCATTGAACGTTGGTGGTTGTTGCCTCATGAATCGATCTAACATTGATCCTCCACGCTGCGGATCAGGGTGCTCCATACGGGTAAGGTTATTATTCATAACCTGAGTAAGTTGTCCCAGTATGGTGATTAGCTGATCAGCACCAGTTTCATCACTAGCCCCACTATAATTATCTTGAGCAGGAGGGCAATACCTACATGGAGTGCGTGCATTGATACAGTTTCCATTTCTTCCACTAGGCACCATTTCTAAACAATGGCATAAACTAGATCAGTTTATGAATCAAAATACATAATCCCATACTTATAAAACACCTAACATAAATTGAACTATTTATGGATATAATCCATAATCATAAGAATGTTTTCTTTGAGGAAGTATATAATCATAATCCATTAAAAATGATTTGTAAAGAAAATGAGAGTTATCCTAAGCATATCCCCCGGGAGTGTCGTAACCAAGAGTGCAGCAAGGCCCGTTGTCGTGCACCAGTTCCCGTTCGAGTCTAGCTCAAAGCGGTGTTTTCGGGTTTTACCCCTAGGTACATATCTGCCAGAGCCGCCTCTACCTGCTCGTATCCAGACAGGGATGTATTGCTCGGAAAACTCACAAAATCTCTACAATACCAAAATTCAAGGAAGTTCTTATATACTAATCCTCAAAGTTCATCTTAGGTCTACGTGCTCTAATCAGAGTTTATCTAAATCTAGCTTTTAGGGTTTGTACTAAACTTCCTCTGATACCAACTGTAACGCCCCGACCCCAGCTACCCAGAGTCGGTGCATTATTACATAACATTGGCATGATCACAAGAAAGATCAAATCTCGAAAGACCGATTGGTTTAGTAGCCTTGGAAACACTAGATATATTCATAGGTTTTACATTACATCATAAAATGAAAAACTACTACAACAACATAAAGTCTCCATAATCCACACTCATATCCCCACATAATATCCCTGCAGGTCATTCATAATTTACTTCTTCACTTCCTGGGAAAAATAAAACATATAAAAGGGGTGAGCTCAAATGCCCAGTAAGGATAACAAAATAGCGGAAACTTTCATAAATAAGAATAATCTTTTAAGGCAATGTATAACTAAAACAAAAGCCTTTCAAACATGAACATTCAACATGGTATGGCATAAATAAAATGAAATAATGTCATTTACTTATTCACATGGATATTCTACTAATCGAATAATCACATGCAAAAATCAATAACCACTTTCATAATGTTGGAATGCATAATGCCAGACTATCATAACCACATAGCCAAGGCCTCGTGCCAAGACTACAAATAAGATTTTGTCAAGGCCTTGTGCCAAGACACTAGTTTGTCTCATGAGACCTACCGATGCATCGAGGAGCTATAGCGGGCTCCACCCGTCACTTACTAAGTCCAATGAATTCCCATATGAAAAGGTTTAAACATAACATAAACATTCATATTAAAACTAGCATACGATATGTCAATAATTTCACCATAAACTATGAATGGTATAAAAATAGCACATCCACAGTCAAACATATCACAAAAACTTCAATACAATATAGAAGCTTTGTATTACAACAAATCAACTTCAAATAAGCGTAAAATCCATCAAAGGATGTTGACATAGATGAAATCAAAATTCTTTTTAAAGGAATATCTCTTTTTATTTTGAAATCATTTAAGATCCATATAGAATAAAACATTTTCTTTGAAAATATTCTTATAATCTTGTAAGGGATGTTTTGAAGATTTTATAACGGCGGAAATTAGCCGCACCCGCCGTATAAGTTAAAAAACAACATTCTTACCTTAATTCTGTCGAAAAGGTTAAAAAGGACGTTGTTTTGAAAACGACCGAAATATTCCTTTATAAACCACTTATAAAAGTAAAAAAGGGTATAAATGACTTTAACTAATATTATAGTAAATAGTAAAAATGTTTTTAAATGCATTTTTAAGAAACATGGATGTGGATGATAAAGAGATCCCAGTAGATTATTACGTATAAACAACCTTGGATAATGAAGAGGTTGTAAAGTAAACCCTTACCTTGTACTTTTCCTTTGTTGGGGCCGGTTAACCTCCTGTATAATGGTGAAATAATTGTTATTAAATTATACAAGAATCATATACATTAATATGATATCATATATGATCTTTTAACATTGCTTTATTAATAATATCTTAGTATTATCGTCGTTTCAGGTGATAATCGATTCGTTCTTCTTAAATTTTTGGATACGTAAGACATGTTTGTAATGGATAGATTAAATATTATTCATAATCAGAATGATATTAACATTATTTTTAACCCTAAAATGAGAATAAGACTTGAATGGATACGATGGAGGATGGATCTCACCGCGTTCGTGGAGACGGTAGTCCGTACGTACGCACGAACGCTACTTCCATTTAATTTTTATTTTAAAAGAATTGAATCCAAATGATACATAGGTATATTACTATTACAGTATAATATAATATTTTAAATATGTTACTTAAGTTCATTAACACCATCCTTTATACGTTCCATGTGTGGTATGAACGAGTCATATCATTTTAAGGGGGCGGTAGTCCGCACTTCCTCAAATGAAATTATCGTATGTATATACAACATGAAACGAATAATGATATGAAATAAAATGGAATTAGAGAAGCTTATATATAAAATATATATCATTAATATCATATTTAATTACAGTGCCATCATAATGGCCACCATGAGAGGCAGTAAGATGTATTTGAACAATCATCGTTTCGTGAGGCGTTAGTTTGCCATCCACAGAAACATTATGTTCATCATCCATTAGATGGAGTTGTGTGTATGTGTAGTTTGAATCCTTCTTATAACAACATCCTAGTATATTTAGGATACTGGTGTTGTTACAAAAGAAAGGAAATAAAAAGAGTTTGGGGGTTGGAGAAGCAAAATAAAGGAAAATAATTTAAGAGAAATCGTTACCTTTAATTTAGGTAACTCACTTTGGTTGGAACCAAAGGACTTCTTGAAATGATTTCTACCTAAGGGGAAGCTTCAAGGAGGAGGAGAGGGATGTGGGGAGCTTAGTTGGGCAGAGTTTGGACGAGCCAAGTGGCTTGAGAGGTGTGAGGAATGAGTAGAAGTGGTCTCCTTTTATAAGGGAGAAGAGGGGCTCTTTAGGAAAGAGTGAAAGTATTACTTTATAATATAATTATATTCGGTTTATAATGGTCCAAAAATCATTGAGGTCTAAGATAAGATGACTAATATTCTAAATAACATCAACCAATAAGAATTGGACAGGTTTTAGATAATATTTTAATCATTATAATCTTATTTATTTAAATGATTTATTAATGAGGTAAACATTGCATCATTATTGTGTCATTAATAATTTAAATTATTTGATGTCTAAAAATTATAAATAAAATATCATTATGTAGGAAATATTTTTATCTTTCTAATTAATATTTATAATCTAAAATCAAACATGTATAACCCTATGTAAAAATTGTTCTTCTAAAAGATGTAAGCTTATGCCATTTTTATTTTTATTTTAACTTTATTAATATAAAGTGTCCCTACCACATAAAAGTGGCTCCAAGGGGTCCCCAAATTGACCCAAGGATGCTCATGGTCGGGTATGTGTCCAACAATAAGGTTAGGACATGTTTTAGGGTAATTTTGTATTATTATAATATTATTTGTTTAACCCTTATTTACCGGATTTACCCTTAACCATGGTAAATAAAATATTTACCACAGTAATTATTCAAAATGTCTAAAAATAAAAGTTACCTATTTACAAAATTTGGACATCCTGATTCCAAATATGGAATCCATTTTTCTAAATTCAAAACACAGAAGTGGCAGAAATTAATTTAAAATTAATTCCCGTTGTCAAAACAAAAAGCGTGTTTTTAAGAGATAATAACTATCAAAAGATTGACACTTGTTTATGTTCGGTTTCATTGTAAAATTATGTCCAATGACCAAAATTATATTAAATGATAAAAATATATTCTAAATATACTTTAAAACCACTCAAATTAATAATTTATCACTATTAATTATTTTGATTAAAAAAGTTGTTTTTAATTAAAATTTAGTAATTTTCACTATTCATCAAAATATGAAAGTTATCCGAAAAGTACCAAAATTTCACCTTAGGCTAAATTAGATATTCCGAATCCAAAAATGAATTCTATTTTGAAATATAAAATATATATGATTTCAAAAAGTAGGTATTACTATTCACAACGGCTAGTTTAATTAGTTGTGGTGTGTGTTAGAACTCGAGGTTGCATACAACACACGCTATCGCATTATTCGAAGGGAAACGTACCGTAGAAGCTTGGGGTGTTACACGCATAATGAAGGGAAAACGAGAAAATGAAATATTTAACAGTATTCATGAGCTAATGATTGATATAAGGACTAAGTGATATCATGGTTTGAGTATATAGAATTTTGAGGATTTTGGTATGTGGAAAGTGTTAACTTTTAACTGCATTCATGTTTTCACTAAGGTTCAATGGGTATTCATTCTTCAAGAGAATACATGATTAAGGTATTCACATGTTTGTAATTTGACCAAAAAGATATATCTTATGAAATATGGGGGATAAATGATGGAATTCACGTGATTGTTCTGTGACATTTCACGTAATCATTTTCTTTATACTATGAGCTTGGACCGAAGTATTTTAGATAAGCCTAAAGATTAGAATAAATTATGTTGGACATAAGTTAGGATAAAAAGTTTTTCGATATTATTGATGGGATCTTATAGTAATATAGCTTTAGAAAAAGGACAACCTACAGGATGGGCGACATCCCATCGCGTCGGACAAGGCTGTGGGAATCGAACTCACAACCGAAGTGCGACCGGCCTTTATCGCCTACCACTGGCCTACAGAAAGTCCCTGTTTAGTAGAAACTAGTTTTATTATATTAAGCGGTATGATATATGAAGTATAAGTCCATTTTAGGAACCATATATGATTAATCTCACTATAGAATGACTTATGTATATTTAATAACTTTTGCTAACCTTTTGTTTGAGACAGATGGAATGACCCCTCATTCTATCACATGATCTGCTAACACTTCACGAATAACAAATTCAACTTCATTTATTTAAGAGATGAAGTGGAAAGTGTTCAAGGCAAGAACAACAGTGAGATTGTACCAAAATAATGTAAGTATTTATTCTAATTCAAATTCTTCAACTTTAGGGAAACGATCTTGAAAACCAAAAATGTTGTCCTAGTGCTCTTATACCTGATTAATCAGATGGTACCTTAGATCGTCACAAATTTATGGATTTGTGATTGTTGTATTTTCCATAGACATGTTCTCTACCACTCTCCATCAGAACATGATGGTTAGATTTTTCTTCCATATCCATATTTTCACCTATGTAGAAACCCATTGATTAGTTTATTTGTGTAACCGTTACGTTTTATACTTTTGTTTTTAAAGATTGGTTTTGGTATTCCTTTTTACGATGTGGGTTTCTATTAAAGAAACTTTCGAGTAGTAAACCATTTATAACCCCGACGAATTTCGAGGGTGAAATTCATTTTAAGGAGGGTAGAATGTAACACCCCGAGATTTTATGAAAAATATTCTTTTTAATTTCATTAAAGTATTGTGTTATACGCTACACAAAAAGGAGCTTTCACAACACACATCTATGACCTGGCTTGAATTACACGCAATCACGACCTTCCACGATAGCGTGTGTTGTACGCAATACTGAGTTCACTAAACAATGATATGCTATTAAAATATTATTAAAACTAGCCGTTATGAATAGTAATAACCAGTTTTTGAAATTTTGTAAATTTTATTTTTCAAAATGGAATTCATTTTTGGATTCGGAATATCGAAATTAGCATAGGGTAAAATTTTGGTAATTTTCGGATAACTTTCATATTTTGATTAATAGTGAAAATTACTAAATTTTAATTAAAAACAACTTTTTCAATTGAAATAATTAATAGTGATAAATTATTAATTTGAGTGGTTTTAAAGTATATTTAAAATATATTTTTACAATTTAATACAATTTTGGTCATTGGATGTAATTTCACATTTAAACCAGACATAAACAAGTGTCAATCTTTTGATAGTTATTATCTCTTAAGAACACGCTATTTGTTTTGACGATGGGAATTAATTTTCAAATTAGTTAATGCAACTGATATGTTTTGAATTTGGTAAAATAGACATCATTTTTGAGTTCATAATATCAAATATAGCTTAGGCCTAATTTTTGGTATTTTTCTGAAAACTTTCAATTTTTGGATGAATAGTGAAACCACTAAGTGGTAGTTAAAAAAACTGAATTGTTCATAAAACTTAATTTTCCCGCTTCTGTGAGTGTAATTTCGAAAATCCGAGAGACACGGTTAATATCAAGGACTAAAATGTGGTTCAATGAGATGAAAATAATTTTTGGTGAATAGTAACTTTTGACTTTTTTTTACCACGGTTAAAAGTAAATAGGGTAATTAAGGGTAAAGATGATATTATTATTACCCTAACACATGTCCTAATTCTATTGGATAAGTGTAATTCGACCAAAATCAAACTTAGGAATAAAATATGACCATTTAGGCCCACCTGGATTCGATTAGGACATTTATTATTAATTTATTTAAAGAAGGGTTAAAAGAGTTAAAATCAATGTTTATTTAATAAAACATTTTTAATTTGGGGTTATACATAAGATAAATTCGACTATAAATATTAATTAGAAAGCTAAAACGATTTCCTACATAATGGTATTTTATTTGTAATTTTTAGACATTAAATAATTTAATTTATTTATGACACAACGATGATGCAGTAATTATCTTATTAATGAAATATTGACATAATTGATGTTATAAATACCCAAATAAATATAATTTGAGACTTTTTATGAATTACACTAATTTTATAGGTTAATATGACATGTTATTATTGATTTAATTATCTTTGTTCGAACTTATCATTCTGTTATGAGTTTCACAAAAATCAATTACTAAATAGTGTCAAAATTGACATAAAATATTTTTTAAAACAAATATTAAATTATAAATTGTTATTTTATTCCTAAAAATAAAAGGTTCGGCCAAATTAATTAGATAAGGTTATATATATTAATAATAAACAATTTGGGGCTCGTTTGGATTCTTATAGTAAGTTTATTAACCTTATAGTGTAAGAACACAAGAAGACACAGTAAAAGTAAAATTATTTAACTTAATGTTAAATCTAAATGATAAGGTTAAAATCGGAACCTAAACTTGTCTAAATTCTATTGGATGAGAGGATTTCGACCCATCCCCACCTTAGCCTCGAAATAAATCAATTTGGAGATATTTAAAACTGAACATGACTTTATAATAAAATAATATTTTTAGTTATTCCAAAGGTGCCCCTCTCATCCCTTATAAAAGGACACCTCCTACCTCTCTTCCTCACACAACTTTGAGCCTTCAAGCTCAGACAACCCCTGAAATATTCTCTTCTACACTTCCCTAGAAACATCCTAGAGGTTTTCGTCTTCCACAAAGACCAATTTTAGTGCCCTAAGAGGAGGTCTCAAAGAGGCGCTTCAAAGAAGAGATAATTTCCATTACCAATTCTTTCACCTTTATTTCTTCTTCCACTTCTTCTTCTTAGGTTGTTTCATTATGAAGTAATAACATCAGTATAACTAATATAATGATATTTTATTATAAGTATGAAACAATCCTATTTCACCATCTATCCATCCTACGAAAAACGAAATCACCGCGTGTGCGTACGTACGGAATACCGTCTCCACGATGCGATGAGATTTATTCTCCACAATAACCATTCATGAATGATTATAAAGTATATATAATGATTAA
The DNA here is from genome assembly GCA_963277665.1 of Viscum album. Taxonomy (NCBI): domain Eukaryota; kingdom Viridiplantae; phylum Streptophyta; class Magnoliopsida; order Santalales; family Viscaceae; genus Viscum; species Viscum album. Next base: position 713,766,108 of record OY728128.1, on the reverse strand, counting down.
TAATGAAATATATGACATGTAAAATCTACTGGATATATATATATATATATATATATATATGTGTCATCTACTTACTTCCATTCAAGACAATAAAGAAAGGAAAACAGCGTTCATGCGTACGTACGGACTACCGTCTCCATGAACAGTGTGTTTCATTTAATTTATCTATCTGTTATATATATATATATACTGAATATATATGATATATAAATCATGTTTTATATTCTCTAAGTAAGTAAATCATGATATAAGTAATAATAATGTCAAGAACAAAAAGTCTAAACACCTACGACAAATGAATCGATTTTACCCAAAACACTCTTTAACATGGAATTTACAAAAGAACGTGTAAAATAAAGTCATAAGTGAACCATATATGATATAATAACAATGAATATGATTCTGGAATAATTCAATTACATTATTTAAATCATTATCCAGGAGGTTCGGACACTTACGAAGCAAATCAGACCTAAGGTAAGGGAATTATCACAATCTCATTTTTATCCGAGATTGTTTATACTTTGGTATTTACTGGGGTGTATTTTATCATCCACATCCATGTTTCTTCAAAATGTAATTTTATTTCCATCCACCTACAATTTTTTAAAACATATTTTACCCTTTGGTGAGTTTTTAGTAAAAGATATGAAAGGAATCTTTTGTCGTTTTTCATACGAGGTACTTTTTGACTTTTCCGACAAAAGTACGAGAAGAATGTTTTTTAACTTATACGGCATGAATGGATTTTTAAAACAGTATTTACAAGAAGCTTCCTTTACAAGTTTTCAAGTTTATTTTCAATCAACTTCTTTTATTTTAAAATTGTATGACATGTTAAGAAAGGAAAATGTTTTTGAATTTGAAAGGATATTTTACTCAAGAATGGAGTTCAAGTGTTTTATCAAAATTATTTTCCATATAAGATAATAAAGGGTTCTGTTTCTATCCCTATTATTGCATGGATTTGATTATGTTGTAATGGAAATATTTTTATGAATTCCATTATCTTATATGAAATGTTTTATGATGTCACGATGTTTTAAGAATCCCATTTTTATTACATGGGTTATGCTATGATGTATGGTTTATGATTTTGTGGAACACATAAGAATGGCATCGTTATGAGATGGGTGTGACCTATATCTCCCTCTAATGCATTGGGTAAAGATTTTATATCTCTTGAGATAGACATGGCTGGAACGGTATGTTATACCGGTTCAGTGAAACAGGACTGGAACGAGGGTGACTCGGTTCAGAAAGGGACTTTGTCCACTAAGATAGTCTTGGAAATGAGTCTTGACTAATATGAAATGATTCTCTATGACTATGTGTGTATGCCACAAAGTTTCATGTTTTAAGTTATGATTATTGGGATTACATTTCACTACTATGATTTATCTCATGTTATGAAATTATGATCTCTTTTGTAGGTTAAGACTTCCAAAAGATATGTTCTTATGAATATGATGTGATTGATATTTCTTTTGTTTACCCTTACTGAGAATTTGAGCTCACCCTTTTATGTTTTCTTTTCCCCAGGATATAAATAAAGGTTATAGGTAAAAAAAAGAGGAAGATATTTATGGGAGATTTTGAAGATCTTTCACCATGATTAGATGATTATATTCCGAGTTTCCAAAGACACTAAACTATTACGGTCCTTGTGTGTGTATTTTTGTTATGTAGTAAGTATTCCGCAAAAGTAATGTAATGTTCATGTATGTCAGGCTTCGGGTCTTTACAATATTCCTACAACACCTAGGCTTGAGAATTCTCCTCACAAACAGAATCACTTTCAAACTGCAAAATGATATACATGAGTTAAATTTATCATTCATCATACTGGGATCCCAAAGATAAAGGAGAAGTAAAATGATAATTTGAAAACAAAAAACAATGACTAAGTTGAACTTAATGATAGACATGGAGTTGTCAAAATCAAATTACTTCCCAAACTAAAATGGAACCGTTAAATAATCACATAAATCAACATAAAGATGAAAGGGAATGAGAATGAGAATATATATATATATAGGAAGAAAATTGAAAAACATACATACCTTCTAGAATACATCGAATCCTTTAGCCACAATATTTAGTCATTTTTGATGTCGCTCCTCCTTAAAAACATAATGATTGCACGTCACATAACAAAGTATGTAACATAAGGGAAAAAAATTTAATTTTGAATTAATAGAAAAAGATATCTGGAAAAATACCTTGAATCTGTGTTACCATTATCTTCAACCAACTATGAAAAGAATACATTAATATATAACAGTCACAATCATTAATTCAAACTGTAAAGTAAAGAGCCATACCAGTTTCCCAAAAATGAACATTATTAATTTCATCACATTGAGAGATGAAAAGATCAAAAAAATAATCATTCTGGGAAATTAGATAGGCTTACATATGAAGTAGTTAATGGTTTCCAGGTACTAACTTCAACTGAACCCCCACATTACCATCCAAAAACTTGTTCTTCAATGTGAACTAATTTCCTAAAATCAATCAAATTAACACATCAAAAACCACAAAATGAAAAATATATAGTAAGTCTACATCATACCACAAATGAATAAAAAATTATAGTATGCATTTACACGTAATTTCATTTTTCTTTGGTAATAAGTCACTTTCCTTTAGGGACAACAGATATAGGTCAACCTCAACCTATGATGGATTGAAAGGTTGAAGGCTTATTGCATTTACATTTCTCATCTATTCCACTGATATGATCAATATCATTACTCATTGACAATAGAAATAATAGTAATGTAGAATGAGAATAAGATTAATGTAAATAAATGGAAAGAATAGTATACATAAAATGATTGAAAGGAAAATTATAAATCTGTTTTCTATCCTATATAACAAAAAAGATTTAATTAAGAAAATAAGTTTGAGTTTTTCTCAAATACAATATTCTTTTAACAGTTTTTTAGTGTGTCTTTCAGAGAGAGTGTCATCCTCATCCTGCTTAGAAAAAGACTACATGTCGTTGTTAATAAAAGGCAGATATTAGTCCCTTGATTCATTGCTATAGTGAATTCCACATTTTGGATGTTGGGTTGACATTGTTGTGGATCCCTATGGCAGTTAATATATAGGGGGGTTGTGACTTATGTTGTATAAAGTGGATATTCATATGTAAAAAAATTGAAACTTGATGAACCAAAATAGAAAAAAATTAAAGGAGATGTGTCAAATGTTACCTCAGAAAGTTGAACAGTATTATGAAATTCTGATATTTTTTGATTCATTGGTCTATATGTAAGATAGTCAAATCAATTTAATATTGTAAGTCATATCAAAATACACAATGTATAATGAAATTGAATAATTACCTGAATGGGTTTTTCTCTAAGCTCATATGAATGGTTTTATATCAACTGAAATAGAACAATAGAGATAGAGAGACAATTCATGGACCTATGCAGCACTCATGTTTCTCGGACTGTGCAAGCTGGTGTGGAGATCTAAGGATGAATGCTATAACTAATCTGGTAGGTTCATTCAATCTGGTCTTACAAAATGGAATGTAATTATAAGTAATTCTAATCATTGGGAAAGGAAAACAAATTAAAAGGGTCCAGAAGTTTTCATTTTCTTGAAATTGATGAGGACTTCTAAGGATGGTTATATATACATTTTCCTGCAATATACCTATAAGAGGCAGAACATATGAAAATTGTTTCACCTATTTGATGCCAATCCATTTAGTGATCCATTGGTTACCTATTGACAGAAAAAAGACTAAGTTTCAGAAGTTGAGAATAATCTAAAACAACAAAAAAATTCAGGAGATAAAGACTATACAGTAGTTTCAAAATATTGAAATAGTTGTCAAAAAATAGTGGTTACTAGATCTAAGAACACACACAATAGTCAGTAATTTCTAGTATGTCCAGCACCATAAAGACCATAAATATATAATTCATGTGTTACTATAGTAGGTTTCATTTCACTGCTTTCCAATTATTTCAAAATCTCAAATGCTTGTGCATGATCAATTTTACACTACCTTAGATGCCGATTACAAAAAATGTTCATCATACTACTGTAGGTATAAACATTCAGCCGCTTACAATAAATTTTCAATCGTAGTACTGTTTCACTGTGATGGTTAATAAACCAAATTCAAAACATAGACCTGAAAAGATTTGACCAGAACTAAAATAAAATGATGTTGAAGATTATCATAGTTTGGAAAATCTGAATTCTTTTACGTAACAGTGAGTATTTAACACTCCCAAACATTGATATATAACATAAAAATTATTCTAATATATGATTCAATGTCTTAATGTAGGTCAAAAAACCGAACCCTTGTTATACCCGGAAAATTGAGACCAGTAATATCAAGAACCTATGGTGAGGAAAAAAAACCTGATCCTTTGTTATACCCGGAAAATTGTAGAAGGCGTCGACGGACAAACTATAACGCCAACGAAGCTTTCACACATAGATATGGGAACAAAATGAATTATAAGGGTGAAAATTTATATGAAATTATAAGAACATATCAGTTATAGATACATTTTCCTACAATATACCCATAATAGGCAGAACATTTGAAATTTTTTTCACCTATTTGATGACAATCCCTATAGTGATCCATTGGTTACCTATAGATAGAAAAAAGAAAAAATTTCAGCAGTTGAGAATAATATAAAACAATAAACAAATTCAAGAGATAATGACTATACAGTAGTTTCAAAATATAGAAATGTTGTCAAAAAACAGTTGTTATTAGATCTAAGTACACACACAACATTCAGTATTGTCTAGCATGTCCATCACCATAAAGACCACAAATATATATATATCATAGGTTACTATAGTAGGTTTCATGAAATTTCTTTCCAATTATTTCAAAATCTAAAAATCTTTTGCATGGTCAATTTCACACTGCCTTAGATGCCGCTTACACTAAATGTTCATTATACTATTATAGGTTTAAACATTTAGCTTCTTACAATAAATGTTCAATCGAAGTACTGTATCACTGTGATGGTTAATAAACCAAATTCAAAACATATACCTGAAAAGATTCGACCAGAACTAAAATAAAATGAATTTGAAGATGATCATAGTTTGGAAAATCCGATTTTTTATGTAACAATCAGTATTTAACACTCCCAAACATTGATATATAACATAAAAATTATTCTAATATATGCTTCAATGTCGCAGTGTAGGTCAAAAAACTGAACCTTTGTTATACCTAGAAAATTGAGAAGGGTTATATCAAGAACCTATGGTGAAGAAAAAAAAACCTGAGCCTTTGTTCAACCTGGAAAATTGTAGAACACATCAATGGAATAAGTATATCACCAACGAAGCTATCATACACAAATCTGGGAACAAAATGAATTATAAGGATGAAAATTTATACAAAATTATAAGAATATACCAAATATAGATAAATTTTCCTACAATATACCCAAAACAGGCAGAACTTATGAAATGTTTTTCACCTATTTGATGCCAATCCATATAGTGATCCATTGGTTTCCAATAGATAGAAAAAATAATAAATTTCAGCAGTTGAGAATAATCTAAAACAACAAAAAAATTCAGGAGATAAAGACTATACAGTAGTTTCAAAATATTGAAATAGTTGTCAAAAAATAGTGGTTATTAGATCTAAGAACACACACAATAGTCAGTAATGTCTAGTATGTCCAGCACCGTAAATACCATAAATATTTATATCATATGTTACTATAGTAGGTTTCATGACACTTCTTTCTAATTATTTCAAAATCTCACAAGCTTGTGCATGGTCAATTTCACACTGCCTTAGATTCCTCTTACAATAAATGTTCATCATACTGCTGTAGGTATAAACATTCATCCACTTACAATAAATGTTCAATCACAGTACTGTTTCACTGTGATGGTTAATAAACCAAATGCAAAACATAGACCTGAAAAGATTCGACCAGAACTAAAAGAATATTAAGTTGAAGATGATCATAGATAGGTAAATATGAATTTTTTATATAATAGTCATTATTTAACACCCCCAAACATTGATATATAACATAAAAATTATTCTTATATATGCTTCAATGTCTCAATGTAGGTCAAAAAACTGAACCTTTGTTATACCTGGAAAATTGAGGACGGTAATATCAAGAACCTATAATGACGAAAAAAACCCAAACCTTTGTTAAACCTAGAAAAATGTAGAATGTGTCGACAGACTAATTATATCTCCAATGATGGTGTTACACACAGATCTGGGAACAAAATGAATTATAAGGGTGAAAATTGATATGAAATTATAAGAACATACCAGTTTTAGAGATGTAGATCTGTAGAATTTTGGAATCTTTTGTTGGTGACGGTAAAGGGGTTCGCAAAGAGGTTGTTGGAGGTCATCTTTGGTGGTTGACATTGAATAACTCCATCCTTAAACCCTTCCCTGATCAAAATGAATAAGAAATAAAATAATAGTATTCTGTTATATGAATTAATGAATTAGAAAGAATCAGAGAAATCAAAATCGTACCTATGTTGGTCAAATAAATAACGTTCTTTATATTGGAAACTTATCCAAATTGTATGAAACATATGTGAACAGATGTCAATAGAGCATATGTAAACATCACCAGAAAACATATCATACAGAACATATGTGAACAGATGTGATGCAGATGCATTCAATCAAAAATGTTTTAGCTATAAACAGTGGTGGTTATTGAAATAAAATGTAGCCAAAGAGAAATTGAAAAGAAAATAAGTTATGAGAAATAATGAGAAAAAATGCAAAGTTCTTACCATGGAAGAATGATGCATTTAGAAGGAAGAAGAGGGTATGCTGAAGGTAGAGAGAGCACTGTCGAAGAGATCCATAGCAGATGGGATCTCAGAACTAGAAATACAAGATAATACCCCCAATTCAAGTGGCTACGAATCAAAAATGAAACCATTAAAAGATTATACCGTATTGAACTCAAGATACAAGAATGAAAAAAAATAATCAAATTAATTAAGGTGAATTCTCTTCGTGTTCTAGCTTTGCGGCAGAAGCTTCTCGACTCACCCTCCACTTCGCGATCAGGGATTCGCGACCGGAGCTTCGCGGCAGGAATCTCTTGACTTGTCTTTCACATCTAGTCAATTGTGGAATGCATCCGGGGCTTCACGCTCAGATATTTGCAATAGGAATCATGCTACTTTTATTTCGTGGCCCATCAATTGCGGAGCCAGAGAGTTGACTCCACAGTGAGGCCTCTGCCGAACTAGGTAACCCACCACACTGAGGGGATGAAGATAGCGACCAAGTGACAATCTGCTTCCCGATCATCCGAGTTCAAGATCTGGAATCACGGGTCCCTTGAACCAGATCTGGATTCAAAACCAAGAAACCGGGAGGATGTGATCTTCGTTGTGGTCTCCGATAACTGAAGATCCATTCTAGATATGAGAGGGGGGTGTTGCAGAAGTGGATCGAAAGAGGAGGGATGGAAAGATGATTTGAGGATGGAGATAACACCTATGATTTACAAAGGATTTCAATTCGAAGAAGAAGAAACCCCCAATAATGGGGGACACATGGGGAACTCCAACGCCGTGAGGACATCGGGGAGACTACAAAACCTAGGAGAATCCCAGGACACAATCCATGTAATGAAATGTTGGTGGTGCAGGAGGAGGTGGAGTTGCGATAGGGAGGGCACGTAATGCGAAGTAGGCGGTGCAAGAGGAGGTGGAGAAACCTAAGGCAGAGCAGCCATAAATGGACGACCGGAGGCAGAGAGGGTTCTCATGGAGGTAGAGTTGAATCTGGAGAAAGAAACTGTATGCATTGTAGAGGGGTATCAGCAGTGGGATTGGAATAATCTGGAGAGGCGCTCGACATTTGGAGGGAGGAGATGGTTTTGGGGTGTCGTGGATACATAGGGAGGTGACACGTTAGTAGAAAAAATCCAAATTTAGAAGATATATATATTTTATAAGACCTTATGTAATTTTTCAAAACATTTTAAAGTCAGTTATAGTTTTAAACTCTATATTGTTCATATAAATTTTTATTTTAATTAAAAATTAAATTAATATTATTTATAAAATTATTTTTTAAAAATGGATTTCATTTTTTAATTCTACTTTCAAAAAATTGGTAGGGGTAATTTTTGTGATTTTTCTAAAATATTAGATTTTTTTATGAATGGTAATATACTATAATTTTCCATATATATACATTATAAGTAAAATGCACTATTCCAAGAATCATCACTAAGGCTATAACCCTTGGTTGAAACTCACATGCACATATCAATATTTTTGGTTAGGTAAAATTCACTATTTCATGTCTTATAAAAAAATAATAAACTAATGATTACAATATTAAGAAAACCCTCCTCCCCTACACTATAAAAACCACCCACACTCCCCTCTTCGCTTCACTCCACTCAAACCTTTTTCCTTACCTAAATTCAGTTCAAATATCCCCAAAGACGCTTAACTAGGTCCATCAGCCCTTGCTCTCTACAAAATATCATATCCTCTCTCTTTAAGAGGCTCTCAAGGAAGATTAATTCAAGAGGTAAATTCCTCTTTTCAATTCTTTAACTTTTTTTCAAGTTCCTTTATTTTATTTTCCATACTTACTTATCCTTGTCCAAATATTATGAAAAAAACAGTACCTTACATGTACTGGAATGTTGTCATTATAATGGATGAATTTATTATCATCTCTCCTTTACACTTTTTTTATACTAGTAGTAAAAATGTCATCCGAGATGTGTTAATTTACCACATTCAAGGATTATGGGCTTTCAATTTCTATTACCATATTCAATTATAGTCATGAATATATTATTATGGTTTAACCAAACTATATTATTTTTATTATGTCTCTTCTATAGTTCTATAATCCTTTTGTACACGTGGTTTTGATTTATAAAACAAAAGGTGTTTGTTGTGATCAAAAGCCGCCAACAAACCCAAAAGATTATCACTAATGTTTTATATGATGATACAAATTAACTCAAAGTATCCAAATTAAATTAAAAAACATGTAAACATTTGGATGTTGAATAATAAAATATAACTCCATTTCTCTACAACCATCCTCAGTTTACAGGATTATCTGTTCATTTATATAACTTAACCGACCATGAAACAAATAGACCCAAACAATGAAACTGAACCACTTAACCCATCAAAAAGGCCATGAATGAACTAAAAAGGGTTGTAATAAATTATTTAAATGTAAAATAGGATATTGAATTATTAATTTATTATCCTGATTTGATTATTCAGGTCATTAATACCATGTGGATAAAAGCTTCAGAGTTTAGGTAAGGGATTCTAGATGAACCTTCAGTATTCCATCGAATTATTCTTACTCTCTTTTTATGCAAATGAAATCATATATTTTTGTTATTAACAACTTATAATTTATTTTTATATGTCCAAAATCTGGTATCAAGATTCATTATAGATTCTCTATCAGGGATATACATGATTTTGGGTGATTCCCTCCTCAATACTTCACGATAAGCAAACCCATTTTAAGGGAACTTTCCAAATTCGTACACAATTTAAAGTGCACTAAACCATATGTTTTAAGAAAAAAAATATTTTATAAATTTTTTTTATCATGAATAGAAATATTAGATCACTTCTAATTTTATATTAAATTTTATTTCATTTTCTATTTTAAATGTTTATCAATATCTTCCTTAAATTCATACTAAAATGTCATAATACTAAAAGTTGTTAAATACTTTTCCTAAAAACTTCAATCCTATTTGACCTCACCAAACATTATATATTCTTATTTTACCTTATTAATTTTCATGTATATTTTTATTCATTTCTTTCATGGACACTTGTATGATACACCCATTCATTATGCTTTATGACATGATTATGATACCTATTTCTTCTTATTAGTACCCTTATGTTTATATATGATTGATTTTGTATGATTATTAATTTGGAAAACATATTCATTAACATGTTTATATGGGTGTGCACTGATATCACCCTACTAAATAGGGCAATGCTGAGTCTCATGAGACGTTATGTGTAATAGTCTTGGCAGTTATCCTTGACTCGTGCTACCTTGTGCAACTATCATGGTGGTAAACCTTTATGTGTGATCCTCTATGTAAAATGATCAATGAATCATGCTAAAGTCATATTTTATGTTTTTTCCACATTACGATGAATTCATGTTTATTTGACCCCATGTTTATATGTTATGATTCCATAAGTTCCATGAATTTTTATATCATTATGTGATTCCTTATAGCTCATGTGCTAAAGCTTTGTTTCCAATATTTATGTCCTTCATGAGATATTTAGCTAATCCCTATTTTCATGTTATCCATAGGTTATCCTATGAAGGTGTATGAGTATAAAGGATGTTATAATCTATTTATGAAGACTAAATTCAGAAATTTTATATTTAGTTCCATGTTTTAATTTTTATGCACCTAGTATTCCAAGACACTAGACTTTACAATACTTGTCTTGTAATATGATGTTTTATGATTTAATTCCTTACTTTTAGGGACACTATTATGATACACCCACTTATTATACATTATGAAATGATTATGATACCCATTTTAGTCATAGGTAACCCTTATGTTTTTGTATTATGGATTATGTATGATTATTTATGTGGTAAACATATTCATGAAGATGTTATGATGGGTGCACCCAAATAGCGCTCCAATATATTGGGTAACATTGAGTATCATGATATTTTTTGTGCAATCATATTGGTGATTATCCTTCATCAGTGATACCATGTGCAATGGTATGGGACTAACCACTTAATGAATGATGGTTTCACTCCCCAATAACCATCCATATTTACAATTTTCAGGAGCCATATTTTCTGGAAATGTTTAATTATTTCTTTAATTATATAATTTTTACAATAGTTTTTAGTTTTGGAAACATGTAACTGCAATTAAATACACATCCACACTTATATACTTATAAGTATATACATGAATGATTTTATGAACTTCCAACTGCATATCACTTGAGTGTTCGGTTACAACCAAAACTCCTACCATAGGCCTTTACATGCACCATCTATTTAAAATTTTCCTTCAATTAGTACCATTAAAATCCAAAAAAATTAGTTTATCATAATAAATAATTATGTTTCACACGTATAATTATAATTAAACATCTTAAGTAAAACATTTCATTTCTTGATGAAAACTTGTGCTTAATGATCTTGGAATTAAACCTTGAAATTTCATTGGGGATTAGGAATTGAGCACTTTAGAAATAACCATAGGGATGATTACCGATCATGAAATAGATGTACCCACTATTCATAGAATCGTCTCTAAGGTAATCACCCTTGGTTCGAACTCACATGTATATATTATTATTTTTGGTCATAGAATCATCACTATTTCTTTTTTTTGGAAAAATAAAAAACTAATGATTAAAATATTAAGAAAACCCTAAATAAAATAGACCCGAACAATAAAATTGAACCTACTAACCAATTAAAAATCCATGAATGAACTTAAAAAGGTAATACTAAATCAATTACATTTAAAGGAGGTAGTGTACTGATTAATAAATGAACCTTATAATAGGTATACTTAAGAGGGCGTAATGAGAGAGAATGGGTTCTCACATCATTTATATATCATGAGGGTAGTATGAGGGAGGTGAAAAAAACACACCCCATAATTAGGTATTAAAAATTAGAGTTCATAACATAGAGTATATTGTTGAATTAAATTTTACAAAGAAGAATATGTAAGGATTGAAAATAACAGAAAGGAACTTTAAAGTAAAGTAAATGATTTTAAAATAGGAATTTACCTCTTGAATTAATCTTCTTTGAGAGCATATTAAGGGGAAAAGATTTGGTATTTTTGAGAAGACCAAGGGTGGGCCCACCTATCTTAACATTTTCATGAATATTTTTTCCACATTAAGAATCATAAATAATCAATCATATATAAAAATAAGGGTACCCATTAATATATATATTATGTATCATCTATGGTTCTGGAATCTATTGTACACATGGTTTTGATTTATAAATAAAAATGTGTTTGTTTTGATAAAAATATTCCAATTCATTATACTTTATGACATGAATATAATACACATTTATTTCCATGGGTAACCTTATTATTATTATTGATTAGTTATGATTCTACATTTGGAAATAATATTCATGAACATGTTAAGATGGGTGCACCCATATAACACTCCAATTCACTTTCTATACATAAACTCATTTTAAAGGAACTTCACAAATTCCTTTCCAATTTCAAGTTCACAATATCATATATTTTAATCCACCATTGTTTTTACAAAATCAGTATATTTATTATAAAAAAATTCTTGTTTCACTTCTGGTTTTATATAGATGTCATATTTTTGAAATTAAAGACACAAAACTGGGAATATTATGTTTAATGACTCTGTTATAACTATCTCTTAAAATAGTGTTGCTTTATAGATACATAGTGTATTAGGCATGAAATTTAGGCATGGAACATGGATTCAGGGGAGTGATGATAATAGGGGAGTGCATGTGGGTTTTATAGTAATGTGCAAACAAATAAAACATGAATTTAGCACAAGTCAAGGATCATGGCACAAAGAGGGGAATAATTTAAGGTTATCAATAAATACCATTTCACATGGTAGTGGAAGTCAATGTTTACCTATAATACTGTTTCACCCAGTGGCACAAGTCTAGGCTAACTAGCAAGACTATTGCACAAAGTAGCACCAGCCAAGGGTAACCGCCAAGACCATTGCACATAACCTCTCATGAGACTAATCATTACCCAATGAATTGGAGAAATATATAGGAAAACATATATTAATATTTTCTTAAATATTTTTCCTTGTAAATAATCATATATAATCAATATTACATAAACATAAGGGTTACGCATGGAGGGAAATGGGTATCATAATCATGTCACAATACATAATAAGTGGGTGTATCATACAAGTGTCCATGAAAGAAAAGAATTAAATCATACATGGAAATTTGTATGGTAAAATAATTATATATCATGTTAATTTATTTCATACATAATTGACAACATGTAGGAAGAGTATTTAATAAATTATAGCATTAAAATATTTTTGTGCGGTTTAAAAGAAAATACAAACGAGCATTTAAATTAGCAAAGGGAATAATATTTTTGCTAAAAATAGAAGTGATCCAAGAAGGTTTTAATAATAAAAAAAATAGTTTTTATAAAAAATAGTGGCTTAAAACATATGGTTGAGTGCACTTAAATTTGGGTTCAGATTCAGGAAGTTCTCTTAAAACGAGTTTGCTTATCGGGAGGTATAGAAGAGGTAATAACTTAAAAGAATGTGTATCCCCAAAAGAGAATGGATAATGGATCATGATACATGAGTTGGGACATATAAACTAAAATTATAATATGTGAATAAACATAATATACAATTTCATTTGGGTATAAAGTTAGTAAGAATAACTAAAGGAATAATGGACGTTCGGGTAGAATCCCTTACTATAAGTCCAAAGGTGTTCTCCACTTGATATTCATGACATGGATAATAAATTTAGTTTTATTAATTAATAATTACAGAAACTATTTTTCCTGTAATTTATTTATTACATCCTTTAATTTCATTCATGGCCTTTTTGATGGGTTAAGAGGTTCAATTTCACTGTTCGTATCCTTTTGTTTCCTGATCAGTTTACTTATATACATGAATGGATAATCATTTAAAATGAGGATGGTTATAAAAATTTGGAGTTATATTTTACTATTGAACATATAAAAGGTTAAAATTTGGTAAATTTATTTTGGTTATTTGGAGTGATGTTGAATCATTATAGAAAACTGTAGTGATAACCAGTTGGGTTAATTGGCGGTTTTTGATCACAAGGAACATAATTTTTTTTATAAATCAATCCATTTGTAAAAAAAGATTACAGAACCATATATGATCAATTATATATATATTATAGTCTTTTTTGAGCATCAAATATGGTTTTAATACCAGAATTGAATACAGTATAAGAAATTGAAAACCCATCGTCATTGAATGTGATGAAATAACACATCTCGGATGGTGTTTTCATTTCTAGTATAAAATAATTGTAAAAGAGAGATGTTAATAACTTCTTACATTATCATATAAAAATTCATTTATATATGAGTTAATTGATCTGTAATAATATATTTTTTAGGAGAGATAAGGATAGAAAAGAAAACAAAGGAACCTGAAAAAAAGTAAAAGAATTCAAAATAGGAATTTACCTCATTAATTAATCTTCCTTGAGAGCCTATTAATAGGAGAATATTAGGTCTTTTGAGAATACCAAGGGATGATTGGAATGGTGTAGGATCTTGAGTAAATATTTGAGCTGATTTTAGGCAAGGCACATGGGTTGGGGGTATTGTGGAGAAGAGGGGAGTGTGGCTGGTTTTTATAGTGTGGGGGGGGAGGTGGGTTTTCTTAATAATTTAATCATTAGATTATTATTTTTTCATATGAAAAAAAATTAGGATGATTCCATGAAAAAAAAGAGTGATATGTTCATATTAGTTATATGAAAGGGTGATTACCTCAATGATGATGCCAGTAATAGTTCAATTTACTTATAATGTATGTATACAATAACTACCATATTTTACTATTCATAAAAAATTCAAGTATTCTAGAAAAATCACAAAAACTCACCTTAAATTTTTTTCGATGTGTAGAATAAAAAATTAAGTCAATTTTTTAAAAATAATTTTACTATTATGATTAATTAAATTTTTAATTAAAATCATAATTTACATGAAAAATATAGGTTTTAAAACTATAATTGATTTTATATTGTTTTAAAAAATTACACAAGGTCTTATAAAATTATCTTAAAACCATAAGATATAAAATTGTTAATATATGAAAACATTTTAGAAAAATAAAATTTCTTTTAAATGAATTAATGAATTATAATTTATTATTTATGACTTTCAAAAATCCATTACTTTTATTATGGTTATATTATCACTAATAAGATGCCCAAATTTTATTTATATATTCAAGGGTGAGGTTACTATTGTTTTGGATGATTTAATATTCATAAGGGTCATATTAGAATTCATAAGGGTAAGTTACTATTCACAAGGGTAGGTTACTATACACTAAAAATTATCTTTGTTCCAAAACAGCCCAAAAATCACCTTGAACGCAACCGTGCATATCATATTTGGGAAATTCAAGACACATAAGTGGTTAAATTATGTTTAATGGTCACATAGTATTTATTTCCATGTTATAATTTTTTTCCTAATGTGATTATACTATATGGAATGATTATAACATGAGGATAACATGATCAAATTGCTGAGCTAAAAGTCCAGAAAGGGAATAAGCATAAGAATATATATTTAGAACATGGGTTAGAAGGCATGACATATTGAAAAAGGCATGGAACATATGGATTCATAACATATAAAAATGGGATCATATAAAAATGGATTCATAGTAATGTCGTAGAAAAATTAAACATTACTTTTGCACAATTCAAGGATTGTTTCACATAGAAGATCCCATGTTAAGGATAACCATCAAGAACGCTACACATAGTATCAAAAGTTAAGGAAAACTGCCAGGACCATTTCACATAACATCTCATGTGACTCAAATTTACCCAATGTATTGGAGTTATATCTGGGCACACCCATATTAACATTTTATTGAATATGTTTTCCACATTAATAATCATAAATAATCAGTTATACATAAACATAATTTTACATATGGAAAGAAACTGGTGTCATAATCATGTCATAAATCATAATAAATGACTGTATCATACATGTGTTCATGAAAGAAAAAAATTAAAACAAACATGGAAATTAATAATTTAAAATAAGAATATTCTCTGATATTTTATGTAAAAAAAATATTGACAACACAAAAGAATAGTATTTAATAAATTTTAGCATTAAAACATTTTAGTGTGGTTTAAAAGAAATACTAATGAGAATTTAAAATAGAAAAGGGAATAATATTTTATATTGAACAAAATGTTATCCAATAAGGTAATCATAATAAAAAATCTAGTTTTATAAAGTCAATGGTAGCTTAAAACATATGGTAGAGTGCCCTGGAAATTGGGTACGGATTTGGGAAGTTCTATTAAAATGAGTTTTCTTATAAAAAGCATTGAGGATGGAATCACATAAAAGAATGTATATCCCATATATATAATGTTAAATGTATCTTGATAGATGAGTGTGGATATATAAATAGAAATTGTAATATTTACATAAACTAAATATATGAATTCATTTCGGGTAAAAAGAGAGTAAGAACAACCCGAAGGAATAATGGTGGTTGGTGTATAATCCCTTACCTAAAGTCTGACGACGTTCTAAACTTTATATTAATGAACGGAATAATAAAATTATGTTAATTAATTAATTTATAAATAACATATTTTACATGTATATTATTTATTATAACCTTTTAAAGTTCATTCATGTCCTTTTTGGTGGGTTAAAAGGTTCAATTTCTTTGTTCGGGTCCATTTGTTTCACGATCGAATTAATTATATACATGAAATGATAATCAAGTAGGATGAGGATGGTATTATATAATTGGAGTTATATTTTATTATTGAACATAAAAATGGTTAAAAGATTGTAAATTCCATTTGGTTACTTGGAGTGAAGTTGAAACATTATATAAATCTTTTGTGATAACCTTTTGGGTTAATTTTAGGTTTTTTATCCCAAAGAACACATTTTTATTTATAAATCAAAACCATGGGTAAATAATAATAAAGAACTACATAAGAGACATTATAAAAATATTATAGTATGGTTCAACCATAATAATGGTTTCATGACCAGAATTTTAGATGGTAAAATAAATGGAAAACCCATCGTCCTTGAATGTGATGCACGAACACTTCTTGGATGGTGTTTTTATTTCTTGTATAAATGAAGGGTAAAGGAGGGATGAAAATAACTTATTAAATTATCATATCAACATTATAGTACATGTAAGGTAATAGATTTTTCGTATATTTTGGATAAATATAGGTAATGATAGAAAGAAAAAAAATGAACATGAAAGGATAGTAATTGATTTGAAAAGAGGAAATTACCTCATAAATTAATATTCTTTGAGAGCTTCTTTAGTGGAGAGGATTAGGTCTTTTGAAGAGAGAAAGGGATTATAGAAGTTAGGGAGGATCTTAGGGAATTATTGGAGCTGATTTTAGGTAAGTTTTTAAGACTTTAGAGGAGTGAAGAAAAGAGGGGAGTGTGGGCAGTTTTTATAGTTGAGGAAAAGAGGGTTTTCTCAACATTTTAATCATTAGTCTGTTATTTTCACATAATATAAGAAATAGTGATGATTCCATGTCAAAAAAAAGTAATATGTGCATGTGAGTTTGAACTAAGGGTGATTACCTCAGTAATGATTCTAGGAATAGTTCATTTATGTTATAATGTATATATAAAGTAAATTACCGTATTTTACTATTCATCAAAAAATTTATGTAATTTAGAAAAATCCCAAAAAATCACCCCAACCATTTTTCAACATATAGAAATTAAAATAGAAATCCATTTTATGAAAATACTTTTCTAAATATATGAAATCAAATATTTAATTAAAATCATAATTTACTTTAAAAATAAAAATATTAAAATTAAAAATGATTTCCAAACAATTTAAAACATTAATTAAGGTATAATGACCCATACTTTACATACATGGTTATTACTTCATAATTGAAGCATACTTATTAAAACATATAACAAAACCATGATAGGACCGTATAAGTATAGTTTCTTTAGAAACTGGGAAACGTAAACAACTGGTTCATAAATCATCTACATTGTCTCCCGTTTATTTCATCATATATAGAGTACCCTTTGGGATATCCTACTTAATACCCTTTTTCTTGACCTGGGGAAAAGAAAACATACAAAAGGGTGAGCTCAAATTCTCAATAAGGGTAAACAAAAGAAATATCAATCATATCATATTCATAAGAGCATAATATTTTGAAAATATTAACGTTCAAAAAAGATCATAATATCATAACATGGGATAAATCATAGTAGTGAAATGTAATCCCAATAATCATAACCTAAAACATGAAACTTTGTGGCATACACACATAATCATATAAAATAATTTCATATTAGTCAATTCTCTTTTCCAAGACCATCATATCAGACAAATTCCATTACTGAACCGAGTTCACTCCTCATTCCAGTCCTGTATCACTGAACTAGATTAACATTCCGTTCCAGCCATGTCTATCTCATGAGATATAAATCTTTAACCAATGCACTGTAGGGTTATATAGGTCCCACCAATCTCATAATGATACCATTCTTATGTGTGCCACAAGATAATAAATCATACATCATATCATAACCCATGTAATAAAAATGGGATTCTTAAACATCATTCCATCATAACAGAATCCATATAAGATAAAAGGACACCATAAAAATAATTCCATCATAACATAATCAAATAAATGTAAAAATAGTTATAGAAACAGAACCCTATATTATTTTATATGGAAAATAATTTTGATAAAACACTTGAACTCCATTATTGAGGAAAATATCCTTTCTGCTTCAAAAACATTTTTCCTTTATTACCATGTCATAAAATTTTAAACCAAAAGAAGTTATTTAAAAATAAACTTGAAAACTTATAATGGAAGCTTCATGGAAATAATTTTCTCTGAATTCAAAAAAAATCCATTCATGTCATATAAGTTAAGAAAACATTTTTCTTGTACTTTAGCCGGAAAAGTCAAAAAGCACCTCATACTAAAAACAACAAAAGATTCCTTTCATATCATTCACTAAAAATTAACCAATGAGTAAAATTGGATTTAATCAATTATTGGATGATAGAAATAATATTATATATTGAGTAAACATGGATGTGTATTATAAATATTCCCTAGTAAATTATGAAGTATAAACAATCTCGGATAAAAATGAGATTGCGAGATTTTCCCTTACCTTAGGTCCAATTTTCTTTGTACATTTCTGAACCTCTTGTATAATGATTTAAATAATGTCATTGACTTATTACAGAATTATATCCATTGTTATTATATCATATATCATTATATTCTTATCTTCTTATTAGTAATAATGCATTGCTACTTTGCTATTCAGTTGTTCATTTCTTTATGTTCTTATGCATGTTTTGTCAAATAATTTCTTATTATTATTTTTAGTTCATATATTCCTCATTTCAAGAATGGTATTAGTGTAATATATATCATTTATATTCATTCAATTCATTTATATAATCATTATTCAATGAAGATCAGGTAGAACGAGTCGCATCACATCGTAGAGACTGTAGGTCGTACGTACACACGAGTGATGATATCATTCCCATGATCGTGGAATTATATTGAAGTGTATGTATACTTTTTAAGAATCAATATAACTTTACAATAATCATATATAGTTATTCATTACACCATTATACCCATCCAAGTAAGGTGGTTTTGGAAAACAGATTACACCACGTCGTGGAGACAGTATTCTGTATGTACGCACCTGTGGTAAATTTGTTTTCCGTAGGATGGTTAGAACATGAAATATGGTTGTTTCATATTTTTAATAACATGTAAGTATATTAGTGATACAGATGTTATCACTTCATAATGAAACAACTAATGAAGATGAAGTAGAAGAAGAAATAAAATTGAAAGAATCGGAAACCAATATTACCTTTTCTTCGACATGCCTCTTTGAAACCTCATCTTAGGGAACTACAATTGGTCTTTGAAGAAAACCAGGACCTCTAGTATATTTCTAGGAAAGTTCATAAGGGAAATGGGAAGGGGTTTTCAGAGCTTTATGGCTCAAAATTGTGTGAGGAGGAGAGGGATGAGGTGGCGTTTTATAAGGGAGGAGAGGGGCACCTTAGGAAAAACAAAATATATTACTTTATAATAAAGTCATATTCGGTTTATAATAGCTCAAAATTGATTTATTTAGAAGATAAAGTGGGGATGGGTCGAAATAATTTCAACCAATAGGTTTTATACAAGTTTATGTTACTATTTTGACCTTATCATTTAGATATACCTCTATGTTAAATATTTTAACTTTTACCATGTCTTCTAGTTTTATTACACTATATGGTTAATAAACTTACTATAAAAATACAAAATAACCCCAAGTGGTTAATTATTAATATATATAACTTTATCTAAGTCATTTTTACGAACATTATATTTTTAGGAATACAATAACAATTAATAATATAAAATTTGTTTTAAAAACTATTTTATGTCAATTTTGACACTATTTGGTAATTGATTTTTTGTAAAAACCATAATAGCATGATTATTTCAAAACAAGTTCATTAAATCAATACTAACATGTCATATTAACCTATAAAATTATTTTAATTCATAAAAAGTCTCAAATTACATTTATTTTGGTATTTATAATATCAATTATGTTAATATTTCATTAATAAGGTAATTACTACATCATCATTGTGTCATAAATAAATTAAATTATTTAATGTATAAAAATTATAAATAAAAAACCATTATGTATAAAATCGTTTTATATTTCTAATGAATATTTATAGTCTAATTTATCTTATGTATATCCCTACATTAAAAATGTTTTTAGTTATTAAACTTTGATTTTAACTATTTTAACACTTCTTTAAATAAAATAATAATCAATGTCCTAATATAATCCAAGTGAACCTAAAGGATAATATTTTATTCCTAAGGTTGTTTTTGGTCGAATTACACTTATAAAATAGAATAAGGATAGGTGTTAGGGTAATAATAATATCACTTTTACCCTTAATTACCCTATTTACTTTTAACTGTGGTAAATAAAAGTAAAAAGTTATTATTCTCCAAAAATTATTTTTATCTTATTGAACCACATTTTAGTCCTTGATATTAACCATGTCTCTTGGATTTTCAGAATTACACTCACATAAGTGGTAATATTAGCTTTAATATACATTTGCAAATTCTCCTAGGAGATGGGTAAAAGACGGTGAAAAGTTCAATAAAATTTTTATATATCTAAAATTGTTATAAAATGACTCCAATGAATTAAATTGAACTTATATAGATTTTATGTATCTATTTTTACCTAAAATAAATTTAAATAAAATAAATAATTATTTAAATAAAAAGTTGGTTTTGAAATAGTAACCATGTGTTTTCACTATTCATCAAGAATTGAAAGTTTTCAGAAAAATACCAAAATTTCACCCTAGGCTAATTTCGATATTCTGAATCCAAAAATGAAGTCCATTTTAAAATTTAAAATTTAAAAAATTTGAAAAAGTGGGTATTACTATTCATAGAGGCTATTTTATATAATATTTTAATAACATATCATTTTTTAGTGAATCTCGATATTGCGTACAACACACGTTATCGAGGAAGGTTTCTCTTGTGTATAACGAAAGACAAGAAAGTGTTGTGTGTTAAAAAAGATTCCTTTGATGTTGCATATAACATAAGACAAAAAATACTTCTCATAAAATATCAGGGTGTTACATAGGGTATCCTAAAATTATCGTATAGTCATAAGACATAAAAAAATTTATTTATGAATACATTTTATAGAAATAAATTTTATTTTAAATTATATATTAATCATAAAAGTTTAATTAAATATACATGAGTCCCAAAAATACAAACACGATAATTACATCATATTTTCATTTATAAGATAGATAAATTTTATTTATACCTTCATTTTTAAGGTTACTTATTCAAATAGATGATTTAATATTCATAAGGGTCGTATTACTATGTATAAGGGTAGAATTACTATTCATAAGTGCAACATAACTATTTATAAGGTCCAATAGTTATTCAAAAGAAATGAGTTTATCTCATCGGACTAAAAACATCTTACTGATCACAATTGTGAATGTCAGATTTTCTAAATTCTAATCACAGAAGTGATAATTTTCTATTTAAAGGTCACATAGTACTCTGTAGTTCATTGTTTTGTGTTTTCTTGTTATTGTACTATATGAATTAATTATAATAAGGGAATTTCCATTGATTAAACATTGGGTCATTACATTCTTCCCCTATTATGAAATTTTTCCCTCAAAATGTCATTTTATATTCTATATTGTAAACACGTGTGGGTACTTTTCCTTCATTTCCTTCTCCAGTTCCCATGTTTCCTCTTTATACATATGGTTCCACCATAGTACTTTGACCAGGTTAGTATTATTGTTACACAGAACTTTATCTATACGATATATGGTCTTCCTTGAATTCTCCTCATAAGAAAGATCATTCTCCAAATGAACCACTTCTAAAGTCAGTACATGTGAAAGATATGGAATGTAATTTCTTAGTAGGGATACGTGGAAGACATTGTGTACTTTAGAAATAGTAGGAATAAGTGCTAGTCGATCGACCACAGATCCAACATGACCAAGGATCTCGGAGGGGCTGATATACATGGGACATAGAATTCCTTTCTTCTTAAACCTCATAACCTTCTTCCCTGGAGATATAAATAAGAATACTACGTCTCTATCTTTGAACCCAATGTCCCATCAAGGATTATCCACATAACTCTTTTGTCGAATTTTTGATACCTTGGTGTGCTGCTAGATGATTTTCTCCTTGTCCGCCATTTATTATACCATTTTATGTCCTAACAGTTTATGCTCACCAACTTCACTCCAACACGGCGGTGTTCTTCACCTTTTATAATAATGGGATTTGTATAGTCCCATTCGGCTACTCGATTAAAAACTATTGTAGTAGGAGTATTTGAGTAGTGGAAGATGTTGGTAACATCATTTATTAAAGTCAATAAAACATTCTCTCAGTATCTCTTCTTCTGTCTGAATAGTTATCTCAGATTGTCCATCAGTTTTCGGATTCTAGGCTGTACTGATATTCAGTTCACCACTTAGAGAGTTGTTGAAAATTTTACAGAACTTTGAGTTGAATCTCATATATCTATTTGATACAATATATTGTGGTACTACATGAATCCTTACCACATATTTGATATATATCCTTGAATGTTGATCCAATGAGATGTCCTCTCCAAATGCAATAAAGTGAACTATATTTATAAGATGGTCCACAATGACCCATATAGAATTGTTTCCTCTAGATGTCCATAGATTTCTAGTGAAAAAGTACATGGTGATGTTCTCACACTTTCATGTTGGTGTGGGTAGTGGTTTAATCATCCCATTAGACTTATGTCTTTTATCCCTCACGTATTATCATACCAAGCACCTTGATGTATACTCAGCAATCTCCTTCTTCATATTTTCCCACAAAAAGTTCCCTCATAGATCTTGATACATATTTGTGCTCACTGGGTGAAAATATAAGGTTGAGATATGTGCATCATTTCAAAGCTCATTCGTTATCTCTTGATAGGATGATTCACAGAATCCTGGCCCAAATCTTACAAATACTTTATCTTCAAGCATGAACTCAAAGGATTTCCCATTTCTAATGTCTTCCACCCTTTTCAGAATTTCCACATAATTTTATTGAGCATCCTTTATTTTCTCTGTGAGGGATGGTTGAGAAACCTTTTGAGAAAGTATTTATTATGTTCCTCCATTATTTATTCTCCTATCAATCCTCTAAAAATCCAAGAATATTAGATCCCTCTCAACTCTCATCCTTGATACAGTCCTAGGATCCTTTCCCCTTAGATCATTTGTCATCTTATTTTCCTTACCATGATGACAGTGGATTGAGAAGTCATAAACCCAGATGATCTATAAAAATATTCACTATCAAATATTAATCTCTTTATGTGTAAATATATATCTAAGACTCTTGTGATCAGTATATATCTCATACTTATCCATATAGAGAAAATACCGCCAAATTTTCAATGAAAAGATAACATCTTCCAACTCTAGATGATACGTATGATAGTTTTTCTGATGGATTTCTAGCTTCCTTGAGGTGTAGGATATCACTTTATCATTTTTCATTGTTACACATCTTAATACTTTCTTTAAAGCATCACTGTATACCAAAAATAGTTATCCACTTGTTGGGAGTGTGAGTATTGTTATAGTGATAATCCGTTTTTGAGATCTTTAAAGACTTCCTTAAATTCTTAAGTCTAGAGAAACTTCACCCCTTCCAAGTATGCTTGGTCATTAGGTTTTAAAATCATGAAAATTTCTCAACAAATCATTGTTAATACCTAGATAGACCATGGATGTTATGAATATCTGTGACAGATGTTGGCTTAGGCCACTCTTCAATTTCTTTTGTCTTGGAGAGGTCTATAGATATCCCTTTACTAGTGATAACAATCCCCAAGAATGATAATTCCTCCATCCTGAACTCACATTTAATTTACATTCCATACAAATTAACCCTTCACAAATCCATTAGCACAATATTCAAATTCTCCCCATGTCCCTTAAAACAATTTTTCTTTTCGGGAATTATTGGGGATGGAATCACATAAAAGAATGTATATAAAAGAAATAGAATGATTAATGGATCTTGATACATGAGTTTGGAAATATAAACACCAATTTTATGATGTACATAAACATAATATAGGATTTCATTTGGGTAAAAATAGAGGAAGAATAACCCAAAGGAATAATGGAAGTTTGGGTAGAATCTCTCATGAAACCATGGAATAGTAACAAGTGAAAATAGGAGGGATTAATGAGAGATAAAGGGTTCCCTTGTCAATTATATATCATTAGGTAAGTACAGTGTTTGTGCAAAAACATTCCCCATCATTGGGTATTAAAAATTAAAGGGAATAATATAGAGGATATTCTTGAAAAAAAGTGAGAAAAAGAGGATCCCTTAACTTAAGTTTGAAGGTGTTCTCTAATTGATATTAATGAACTGAATAATCAACTAAGGTTCATTATTTAATAATTCTAGAACCTATTTTACATATAATTTATTTATTTTTAACTTTTTATGTTCATTCATGACCTTTTTGATCGGTTATGAGGTTCAATTGCATTGATTGGGTATGTTTGATTCATGATCGGTTTACATATTTACATGAATGGATAATAATGTAAAATAAGGATAGTTTTCTATAATTTTAGTTATATTTTATAATTGAACATCCTTAAGGTTACATGGCTATAAATTTCATTTGGATACTTGGAGTTAAGTAGAATAATTATATAAAACATCAGTGATAATCTTTTGGTTTAATCGGTGGTTTGTTGATTAAAATAAACACATTTTGTTTTATAAATAAAAATAATGTTTATAAAAATATTCTAGACTGATATATGAGACATAATACATATATTATAGTATTGTTCAAATGTAATAAAGCTTTCTTGACATGAATTGAAGACATTAATAGAAATTGAAACCCCATTGTCCTTGAATTCGGTACATTAACACATTTCAGATGGTGTTTTTAGTACTAGTACAAATTAATGTTAAAGGGGAGATGATAATAACATATTACATTATCATAAAAAAATTAAAGTACATGTATGGTACTATATTTTCCATAACATTTGGATTAGGAGAGGTAAGGATGGAAAAGAAAAAAAAGGTACTTAAAAAGAAAGTAAAATGGAATAATATTTTTTATAAAACCAAAAGTAAAGTAAGATGGTTTTCTTAATAAAAAGTATTATTTTATAAAAATAATTGTGTCTTAAAATCTATGATATAGTTCACTTGAAATCAGTTATGAATTTGAGAATATTTTTTAAAACAGGTTATCTTTTCATGAAATATTGAAGTGGGAATCATTTGAAAACATGTATATCCATGAAAGTGAAATAATAATGGACCTTGACACATGATTTTGGATCATAAAAACATAATTTTTAAGATTTATATAAAAAAATTACTTTTTTTGGGTAAAAAAATGATATAGAAACCTAAAATAGTAAAGGAGGTTCGGGTTAAATTTCTTATGAAACATTGACATGGTATCGAGTGTACATTGGAGGGATTAATGAGAGAGAAAAAGGGTATCTCATCATTTATATATCATGAGGGAAGTATGGGGGAGGTTTTAAATCATACTCCCTCATTAGGTATTAAAAGTAAAATGGCATAACATAGAGGATATTCTTGAATAAAAGTGAGAAAGAGAGGATCCCTTACCTTATGTCGGAAGGTGTTATCTACGTGATATTAATGACATGAATCATCAAATAAGGCTTATTAATTAAAAACTACCAAACCTATTTTACATGTAATTTATTTAGTATAACCTTTTTTATGTTCATTTGTGTCCTTTTTTATGGGTTTAGAGGTTTAATTTCATTCTTTGGGTCCGTTTATTTCATGATAGGTTTACTTATATTAATAAGAGGATAATCTTGTAAAATGAGGATGGTTGTCTAGAATGGAGTTATATTATATTATGGAACATCTAAAAGGTTACATGGTTGTAAATTTATTTTGGAAACAAATAGTGAAGTTGAATCATTATATAAAACTTTAGTGATAACCCTTTGGGTTAATTGTAGAATTTTTGACCACAACGAACACATTTTGTTTTATAAATCAAAACCATGTGTAAAAAAATATTCCAGAACTAGAGATGAGACATAAAACATATATTATATTCTGGTTCAACCATAATATTGGTTTCATCACCATAATTGATTATGGTAATAGATATTGAAAACCCATTGTCCTTGAATGTGGTAAATTAAAACATCTCGGATGGAATTTTTAATACTAGTATAAACGAAGGGTAAAGAAGAGATGATGGTAACTTATTAAATAATCATAAAAACATTCTAGTATAAGTAAGGTACTATATTTTTCATAACATTTGTATGAGGAGAGGTAAGTATGGACAAGAAAACAAAGGAAGATGAAAATAAAGTAAAATGATTGAAAATAGTAATTTACCTCTTAAATTAATCTTCCTTCAACGCCTCTTAAGGGAAAAGGATTTGATACTTTTAGGATACCAAGGGATTCTAAACGTGAAGAAGGATCTTGGGGAGATATTTTAGAGAAATTTAGGTAGTGAACAAAGCTTTAGGGTAGTGAATAGAAGAGAGGAGTGTGGGTGGGTTTTATAGTGGAGGGGAAGAGGGTTTTCTTAATATTGTAATCATTAGTTTATTCCTTCTCCATAAGAAAATAAATAGTGAGGATTCAATGACATAAAATAGTAATAAGTGCATGTGATTTCAAATAAATGGCCATTTACATCATCCTCTATGCAAGGATTATGAAGAAATCCTAGTTTTAGTAGTTATCGAATATTATCATAGATAACTATTCAGAAAAAATTCATGTATTTCAGAAAAATCCGAAAATTAAACCTAACCATTTATAAATAGGTAGAATCCAAAAAATAAAATTTATTTTATATAAATAATTTTATAAATATGGGTAATTCAAATTTTAAATAAATTACTTGAAAAATATATATTTTAAAACTATAACTAATTTTCTAATGTTATAAAAAATAACTTAAGGTCTTATAAAATTATATTAAAACCAGAATACATAAAATTTCTAATTTAAGAACACATTTTAGGAAAATAAATTTTATTTTAAATTAATTATATAATTTTAATTATGTATTTATAACATAAAAACACTAATACTTTTACTATGGTTATATTATCACTTATAAGATGCCTTAATTTTATTGATACATTAATGTGTGAGGTTAATATTTATTTGGTAAGTTTACTATTCATAAGGGTCATATTACTATTTATAAGGGTAGGTTACTATTCACTAAAGTATTATGTTTGGTCAATCAGTCCCCATAAATCACCTTGAATGCAACCATGTATGTCATACTTTCAAAATTCAAGACATAGAAGTGGAAGACATTGAGTTTAACGAATAGGTTATAATTATCTCCTTAAAAAATGTTGTTTTTCAAAGACATAATTTTTCATTCATTTAATTAAATTTATTTTTAAATCCTTTGGGTATTATATTCTTCCTCCTTGTGAAATTTTACCCAACCACGATTAACTATAGAGTTATAATGGGGAGAATTGTGAGATATAAACTGATCACAAGAGTATAAATATATATTCATATAGAAGGAGCTTTATATGCACCAGTGAAGATGGATAGATATCATCATGGTTTATTATTGCTCAATCCTCTACCATCCTGATAAGTAAAATAAGGTGGAAGATGCTCTACTTTGAAATTATCTTGCATCTGTATCAATGATGAGAGTGGAGAAGGATCCAATATTTTCGAATTTTCATAGGATGGACATGGGAATTATAAAGGGAGGAATATCATCAATCCTTTCTCAAATGGTTTCTTAACTATCCCTAATGTATAATATAAAGAATTCTTATAGAAAAGTTGGGGATATTCTGAAAAAGGTTGAAGCTATTAAAAATGGGAAATCCTCTAAGTTCATTCTTGATTAGCAAGGAGTTGTAAGATTTTCATCACGACTATGTGTACCATCCGATCCAGAAGTAAAGAAGAAGATTCTAAATGATGAACGTAGCTCAAAATTATCTATTCACCAAGGAAGAACAATGATATATTTAGATATTTGAGATAAATTTTGGTGGGATTGTATTAAGAAGAATATTTTTTAATATACATCATAGTGCTGGGTATGTCAGCAAATGAAGGTTGAGAAGAAAAATTATAAGTGGATGATATAACCACTACCCATACCATCATGGAAGTGGGGGAAAATTACCAATGAATTTTTCACATAAAATCCAAGGGAATCTAGAAGAAACAATTATATATAAATCATTGTGGATCATATTAGAAAGATATCTCACATTATCGAAATTCGAGAGGACTTCTCATTTGATAAACTTGCACAAGTATATATCAAACATGTGGTATGGATAGATGGGGTAACACTATATATTGTATCCAATAAAGATATAAAATCCACCGAAATTGTATGGAATAGTCCCCAACTTGCACTAAGTATAGAGATGACCTTCCGTACCACCTATCATCCACAAACAGATGGCCAATCTGAGCTAACTATTCAAATATTTGAAGATATGTTGATAAAATGTTCTATGGACTTCAAAGGATAATGCGACCGATATATTCCACTAGTCAAATTCTCCAACAATAATAGTTTCCCCCAAATCATCTGAATGACACCATTAAAATCCCTTTATGGGAAAAGGAAAAAACACTGGCATGTTGGGATGAAGTGAGTGAGCGTAAGTTTCTAGGACCTAAAATGGTTGAAGAAATGGTGGAGAAGGTAAAAACCATTCTATAGCACATAAAGGCAGACCAAATTCTTCATGAGAGTTATGAAGACAATCATTGACAAGACCTTGAGTTCCAAGTTTAAGACATGTTATTTCTATGCATATCTCCATGAAAGAAGGTTATGAGATTTGAGAAAAAAGAAAAGCTATATCCCAGGTACATCGTCCCCTTAGATATTCTTGATCAAGTTAGAGCTGTGTCCTATCAATTTTCACTTCCTACTACCATTTATAAAGTACATGATTTATTCCATGTATCCCTTTTAATAAATTAAATACTGTATCCTTCACATGTACTAACTTAAGAGGTGGTACATTGGGAGAATGATCTTTCTTTCGAAGAGCATCCATCGATTATTTTGGATCATAGAGATACATTTATGTGAAATAAGACTACTCACCTGGTTAATGTACAATGGAAGAACCATAAGTACAAAGAGTAAACTTTGGAACTAGAAGAAGAAATGGAAGAAAAGTACCTTCACCTATTTATGGATTAGAATGTAAAAAAATTCAAGGGTTAAATTTTATAAGGGGGGAATAATGTAAGGACCTAATGTTTTTTCAATGGAATACCCTTCTTAAATTATTCCTTATAGTGTATTAAAATTATGACACACAATGAAATATCATGATACTAAATAAAATTTGACCATCAAATATAATTTTCCACTTCTGTGTCTTGAATTTTGATAATATTACATACATGGGGTTGTGTTCAGGGTGATTTTTGGGGTCTAATAGAACAAACATAACTTTTGGTGAGTAGTAATTTAACCTTTGGAATAGTAACATACACTTATAAATAGTAATATGACACTTATGAATACTAAATCTTCTAAATGAATAATATCTTAACCCTTGAATGTATAAATAAAATCTAGGCATCTTTTAAGTGATAATTTGACCATAATAAAAGTATTGGTATTTTTGTAAGTCATAAATAATTAATTATAATTAACTAATTAATTTAATATAAAATGTATTTGCCTAAATGTTTTTCAAAAATTAACAATTTTATGTCTTCTGGTACTAAGATAATTTTATTTGGCCTTATGTACTTTTTTAAAAACATTATAAAATCAGTTATAGTTTTGAAATCTGTATTTTTCAAGAAATTTTTTATTTTTATTAAAAAATAAATTAATCATATTTATAAATTTATTTTTGAAAAATGTATTTCATTTTTGGATTCAACACATTGAAAAATGGATAGGGTGAATGTTTTTTATTTTTCTAAAATACTTGAATTTTTGAAAAATAGTGAAATACGATATTTTACATTATATATACATTATAAGTTAAATACAACAATCCTAGCATCATAAATGAGTAAGAACCACTAGTTATAACACACATGAACTTATAGCTATTTTTTTCATTGAATAATAACTATTTCTTGTCTTATGAAAAAATACTAGAAAATGATTAAAATATTAAGAAACCCCTCCTCCCCTCCACTATAAAAACCTACCACACTCCCCTATTCTCTTAACTCCCCCAAACCCTTTTTCATTGCCTAAATTGTGCTAAAATAAATTTCCAAGATCCTCCCCCATGTCCATAAACCCTCGGTATCCTTAAATGATAAATTCTTCTCAGCTTGAGAGGCTCTCAAGGAAGATTAATTCAAGAGGTAAATTTCTCTTTTGAATTATTTTACTTTCTTTTCAAGTTCCATTGGATTCTTTTCTATTCATTCATCTCCATATCCAAATGTTACGATAACTCTAGTATCAAACATGTATTATATTTTTGTTATGATGATGGAATAAGTTATTAACATCTCTCCTTTACCCTTCTAGTCGACTATAAGTTAAAACACCATCCGAGATGTGTTAATTTACCATATTCGAGGAAGATAGGTTCCTAGTTTTTATTACAATGTTAAATTCAGGCTATGAAAATATTATTATTATTGAACTATACTATAATATATGAATTATTTCTCAAATGTGGTTCTAGAATTTTTTTTTCACATGGCTTTTATTTATAAAACAAAATGTGTTTGTTGTGATAAAAACTGCCAATTAACTCAAAATGTTATCACTAAAGATTTATATAATGATTCAAATTCACTACATGTAAACAAAAATAAATTACAACCATGTAACCTTAAAGATGTTCAATAATAAAATATAACTCCAATTCTAGAGGACCATCCCCATTTTACGTGATTATCCACTCATGTATATAAGTAAACTGATCATGAAACAAATGGACACAAAAAATGAAATTGAACCTCTCAAACCATAAAAAGGCCATGAATGAACTAAAAATAATATAATAAATCAATTAAATGTAAAATATATTCTATAATGATTAATTAAGGAAACTAATTTTACTATTCAGTTCATTAATATCTTGTAGAGAACACCTTCAGACTTAAGGTGAGGGATCCTCTCTATCTCACTTTTATTCAAGAATCTACTCTATGTTATGCCCTTCTATTTTTAATAACTAATTATTGGGGATGTTTTATAACCTCACCCAAACTTAATTCATGATATATGAATGATAATATACCACTTTACATCTCATTAATCCCTCCAATGTACACCTGTTACCATGTCGATGTTTCGTATGGATCTCAACCTAAACCTCATTTACTCCTTCGAGTTACATTATTTTTATTTTTATAGAAATGAATCTATCTATTTTTTATGTACATATTATAAATTCTGTTTATATGTACCAAATTTATATACCAACACCCTTTCATTATCTCTTTCAGGGATATACACGTTTTTAAATGGTTCCTTCAACAATACATCCTGATAAGAAAACCCATTTTAAATGAACACCCTGAATTCCATCCTAATTTCAATTGAATGATATCATATATTTTAAACCACTATTGTTTTTATAAAACAAGTCTCTTTATTATAAAAACACTCTTAGTTCACTTCTGGTTTTATTTAAAAGATTATTCCCTTTTCTGTTTGAAATAATGTTTGGTATTTTCCTCAAACTGCACTATAATGTTTTAATTCTAAGGTTTATTTAATAAATTTATTAAGATATATATTTTTATAAATCAATTATCATGATATAAGCCTTTTACCTTATTAATACCCATGTATTATTTAATTCATTACTTTCATGGACACTTTTATGATATGCCCATTTATTATGTATTATGATATGATTATGATAAAAATCTCATTCCATAGGTAACCCTTATGTTATGTGTGGTTTATTATCTATGGTTCATTATGTGGAAAACATATTCATAAAATTGTAAAGATGGTTGTAACCAGATAGAGCTCCAATGAATTGGGTAATATTGAGACTCATGAGACGTTATGTGAAATGGTCTTGGTAGTTAGCCTTGAATTGTGATACCATGTGCAACAGTTGTGGAGGTTAGCATTGAGTTGTACTGCCATGTGGAACAGTCTCGGTGGTTTACCTTGACATATGATACCATGTACAATGGTCTTTCTAGTTAACCTTGACTTGTTCTCCTCTACGTGCAATGTGGATTGTCTAAATTTTACAAAAATATAACTCTAATATCCTCCCCGACATCCACTAGCTCTTGGCCTCCTAAAAAGACCAAATCCTCTCCCCCTAAGGGGCTCTCAATGAAGATTAATTTATGAGGTCATTAATATCAAGCGGAGAACTCCTTCATACATAATGTAAGGGGTCCACTATGTCTCACTATTATTCAGGATTCTCCTCTATGTTATGCGATTTTATTTTTAATACCTAATGATGGGGTATGTTTTCACACCTCCTCCATACTACCCTCATAATATATAAATGATGAGATACACCTTTATCTCCCATTAGGCCATCCAAATTACACCAATTACCTTGTCTATGTTTCATAGGGGATTCAACCTGAACCTCCTTTACTGCTTCGATATTATTTATATTTCTTTTTTACCCAAATGATGTTATCTATTCTATTTATGTAAAACTTATAATGTTGTGTATATGTACCACATTCATGATTCAATACCCTTTCATCATCTCTTTTAGGGATATACATTTTTGAAATGGTTCCCTCCTCAATACATCATGATATGGAAAGCCTATTTAATGGAAAATAAATTATTATTCTAAGGATATTGTCATAAAATATCCATTAAAATAAATTTTCTAACTTATGTGTTTTGAATTATGAAAATCTGACAAACACAGTTTTGTTCGGGGTGATTTTTGGGATCTGATGGAACAAACACAATTTTTTTTGTGAATAGTAACATACCCTTATGAATAGTAACCTACCCTTATGAATACTAACCTAACATTATGAATAGGAACCTATCCTTATGAATATTAAATCATACAAAATAACAGTCACCTATCCCATGAATGTATAAATAAAAATTAGGCATCTTATATGTGATAATATGACCATAGTAAATGTATTCGTATTTTTGTAAGTCACAAATAATTAATTATAATTAATAAATAAATTTAAAAGAAAATGTATTTTCCTAAAAGGATTTCATAAATTATAAATTTTATGAATTTTGGTTTTAGTATTTTTTATACGACCTTATGTAATTTTCAAAGTATTATAAAACCAATTATTTTTTTAAAATCATTATTCTTTAATTAAATGAGGATTTTATTTAAAAATTTAATTTCCAATAATTATAAAATTATTTTCGTAAAATAAATTAAGATTTGTATTCTGTAAATCAAAAAATTGATATTGTAAATTTTTTGTATTTTTCCAGAATACTTTAATTTTGAATGAATTGTAAGATACAATAAATTACGATAAATGATAAAACCAGAATTTCCACATAATGATTGAATCTTGGATGATGTAAATGACCATTGGTTAGAAATCAAATACAAATGTTACTATTATTAGTCATATGAATCATTTCTACTGCTTTTCTTATGGTAAAATAATAAACTAATGATTAAAATATTAAGAAAATATCCCCCCACCACTATAAAAACCACCCACACTCCCCTCTTCTCTTCAATCCTCTCAATACTTATTCATTGACTATGTTTTTCTCAAATGTCTCCCCAAGATCCTCCCCCACATCCTTCATCTGGTGGTCTCATCAAAAGATCAAATCCTCTCCTCTTAAGCGGCTAGCAAGGAAGATTAATTTAAGAGTTCAATTCCACTTTTAAATTCTTTTTCATTCCATTCATGTTCTTTTGTTTTATTTTCTATCCTTGCCTTTCCTAATAGAATTATTATGAAAAATATTGTGACATATATGTATTTTAATGTTTTTATGATAATGGAATAATTCATTATCATCTCTCATTTACCCATCTTTTATACTAGTGGAAAATACACTATCCGAGATGTGTTAATTTACAACATACAAGGATGATTGGGTTTCAGTTCCATTAAAATCATCAATTATGGTAATAAAAAAATTAATATGGTTGAATAATAATATTATATATCTATTATGTCTCATATATGGGTCTGGAATCTTGTTTTACACATGGTTTTGATTTATAATACAAAATGTGTTTGTTGTGATCAAAAACTGCCAATTATCCAAAAAGGTTAACCTTAATGATTTATATAATGATTCATCTTCACGGCAAGTAACCAAATGAACTTTACAACCTTTTAAACTTATGCATGATCAAAAATAATATATATCTCCAAATCTAGACAATTGTCCTCATTTTACATGATTATCCATTGAACTATATAAGTAAAATGATCATGAAACAAACAGACCCGAACAATGAAATTGAACCTCTTAACCCATCAAAAAGGATATGAATGAGTTTAAAATGTTAAAATAATTCATTTACATGTAAAATATCTTATTTAATTACTAATTAATAAATTTAATTTGATTAATCAGGTAATTAATATTATGTAAAGAACACAATTAGACATAAGGTAAGGGACTCTACCCGAACCTCCATTATTCCTTCAGGTTCTTCTTACTCTATTTTTTCCCAAATAAAATCCTATATTCTTTTTATATAAATCATATAATATCTATTCTTATATCCAAAATAATGTATAAATATCAATTTTCTTTTCCCTTTTGGGGATATACATTCTTTTATCTGATTCCCTCCTTAATACTCCAAATAAGAAAACCCCTTTTAAGGGAACTTCCTGAATTTGTACCCAATTTCAAGAGAACTGTACCATTTTTTTAATCCAAAATTGTTTTTATAAAAAAAATTATTATGAAACAATTATTTTTAAACTTCTCATATTATAATAAATATTATTCCATTTTCAATTTTAAATTCTTTTTAGTATTTTCTTTAAAACCACACTAAAATGTTTTGATGCTAAAAGTTCTCAAATGCTCTTAGTACATGTTTTCAATTCTATTTGAAAACACATAATATGATATATTATTATTTTCACATATGTTTTAATTTATTTTTTTCATGGACACTTGTATGATGCACTCATTCATTATGCTTTATGACATGATTATTATATCCATTTCTTTCCACTGGTACCCTTATGATTATGTATGATTAATTATGTATAATTATTAACGAGGAAAAAATATTCCTGAATCTGATAAGATGGGTGATCCTACATATCAATTCAACGAATTGGTTAATTTTGAGACCCATGAGATGTAATGTGTAACGATCTTGGCAGTTTTCCTTGACTCGTGCTACCATGTGCAATAGTCTTAGTGGTTAAACCGGACTTGTGCTCCACTATGTGCAATGAGCCTTGACTCATAAAAAATTAATGTTTTATGTTGTGTCAATATTACTATAAATTCATTTTTATATGATCCCATGTTTATATGTTATGATTCCAAATGTTTCATGCCTTTTACTTTCTTTATGTTGTGCCTTCTAACCCATGTGCTAAAGCTCTATTCATATTCTTATTCCCATACTAGGAGTTTATCTCACCCCTTTGTTCATATAATCCCAAGGACATCCTTTGATGATCTATGAGAACAATGTAATTAAGTACATAAAAATGAGTATTAAATAAAAAATGTTTGTTGTTTTTCATTTTATGTACCAATTCATCAAAGACCCTAGACTTCAGAATCCTTGGCTTGTATTATGATGTATAATTATACATAAAATTATGTAACATGAAAGTAAATAATTAAATAATACATGGAAATTAAAAAGGGAAAAAGGAATATATCATGATAATTTATGTAAAACATAAGTTACATCTTAAAAAAATGTATTAAAGAAACATTAGAATTAAAACATTTTAGTGCGGTTTTGAGGAAAATACCAAAGAGCATTTAAAATAGAAAAGGGAATATTTTTTTATATAAAACCAAAAGTGAACCAATAGGGTTTTATTGATAAATAGACTAATTTTATAAAAACAATGGTTCCTTAAACTAGATTATATTGTGAATTTGAAATTGGGAAGGAATTTAGGATGTTCCTTTAAAATGGTTTTGCAAATCAGGAAGTATTGGGGGAATCGTTTAAAAACAAGTATACCCCTGAAATAGATGATGAAAGGTTCTTGATATAGGAATTTTAAAAATATACACCAAATATAGAAGATGTACATAAAAATAATAGATAACTTCATTTGGGTAAATTGAAAGATAAATATACCTGAAGTAGTAAATGAGGTTTTGGTTGAATCCCTTACAAAACATCATCATGGTAACAGGTATAAATATGAGGGATTAATGAGAGAAAAGGTGTCTATAATCATTTATATATCTTGACAGAAATATGAGGTAGGTGTGAAAATATACACCACCATTATTTATTAAAAATAAAATGGCATAACACATAGGAGATTCCTTAATAAAAGTGAGAAAGAGAGCATCCCACACCTTAAGTATGAAGGTGTTCTCCACTTGATATTAATGACCTAAATAATAAAATTATGTTCATTAATTATTAATTAAAGAACCTATTTTATAGGTAATAGAATTATTATATTTTCTCATACATTCATGTCCTTTTTTAAGGGTTAAGTGGTTCAATTTCATTGTTTTGGGTCCATTTGTTTCATGGTCAGTTTACTTATATACATGAATAGATAATCATGTAAAATGAGAATGGTTGTACAGAATTGTATATATATTTTTTATTTAACATAAATATGGTTACATGGTTGTAAACTTCATTTGGTTAATTTGAGTGAATTTGAATCATTATATAATACTTTAGTGATAACCCTTTGGGTAAATTGGCATTTTTTTTATCACAATGAACATATTTTGTTTCATAAATCAAAACCATGTGTAAAAAAAGATTCCAAAACCTTACATGAGACATTATAAATACATTATAGTCTGCTTAAACCATAATAATGTTTTCATTAATATTATTGAATACATTAATAGAAATTGAAAACTGATTTTCCTTGAATATGATAAATTAACACATATTAGATTCTATTTTTACTACTAGTACAAAAGAAGGGTAAATGAGATAATATAATAACTTATTCCATTATCATAACAATATTCTAGTACATGTATGGTACTAGAGTTCTCATCACAGCTATATGAGGAGTTGTAAGGATATAAAATAAGACAATGTAACTTGAAAAGAAAGTAAATTAATTGAAAAGAGGAATTTACATCTTCAATTAATCTTCCGTGGGAGCCTCTTAGAGGGAGATGATTTGGTCTTTTGAGGCCAAAAAGGGATTATAACCATGGGAATAGATATTGGGGATATATTTGAGTAGAATTTAGTCAAGGCACAAGGCTTGATGGGATTCAAGAGAAGAGGGGAGTGTGGAAGAGTTTTATAGTGGAGGGGAGAGGGTTTTCTTCATATTTTAATGATTAGTTTATTATCTTTCCATAATCCAAAGAATAGTGATTATTAGATGACCAAAAATAGTAATATATGTATGTGAGTTTGAATAAAGGGTTCATACCTGAGTGATGATTCTAGGAAGAGTGTGTTTAACTTATAATGTACATAGAAGGTAAATTATTATATTTCATAATTCATAAAAAATTCAAGTATTTCATAAAAATCCTAAAAATTCACCCTAAACATTTTTCTATGCATAGAATCCAAAAATGAAATCAATTTTTCAAAAATAATTTTTTAAATATTATTAATTTAATTTTCAAATAAAATTTTAATTTACTTGAAAAATACAGAATTTAAAACTACAACAAATTTTATAATGTTTTAAAAAATTATATAAGATCTTATAAAATTATCCTAAAACTAGAGGACATAAAATCATTTATTTATGAACTCCATTTAGGAAAATACAGTTTCTTTTAAATTAATTATTTAATTGTAATTACTTATTTATGACTTCTAGAAATACCAATACTTTTACTATAGTCATATTAAAACTTATAAGATGCCTAGATTTTATTTATTCATTCAATGGTGAAGTTAATATTATTTTGGATGATTTTCTATTCATAAGGGTCATATTAATATTCATAAGGGTAGGTTAATATTCATAAGGGTAGGATAATATTCCCCAAAAAATATTTTTATTCCATCAGACCCAAAAAAATCACCCTCAACGCAACCGTGTATGTCAGATTTCCAAAAAATGAAAACATAAAATTTGAAAATTTTAGATTAATAGTTAGATCATAAAAATATCATTAAAAAATTTGTTTTTCTATAGAGAATTATTGTTTCATGCTTTTAAATTTATTTCTAAATTTTTGGGGTGTTATATTTTCCCCTTCTTATAAAATTTCACCCTCAAATGTTGTTTTATATACTATGGTCAAAAGAGGTGATGGTTTCAATACATAGATAATAATAAAAATAATGTAAATATTAAACATAAGAGCATAAACTATTAAAGGAGAGGTATATCCTAACTTTTGATTCCCAAGGTTTCAATCTAGGTTATCCATGATTTGTTTTGCTGATATATTTTCTTAAGGGATTATTAATTTTTTCTCCCTTAATAATTGTTCATACTATGCTTATGAATTTATGAAATTGTACCCCATGGGATTGCCAATCCAAGAGTGAAGAAAGTCCCATTATCATGCACCAGTTCCCATTCATGTCTAGATCAAAATGGTGTTTTCGAGTATTTCCCCTAGATACATCTGTGCTAGACCAACCTCTACCTGTTTTTATCCAGTCAAGGATGTATTTTCATGGAAAAACACTTACTCTATACTTACCAAAATTTAGGGTTGTTTCTTTATACTTAGTCTCATCCCTAAGATTCTTACAAATGTACTCTATTCATAATATCTGAAAAGGTTATCACTAATGTTTTATATAATGATTCAACTACCCTCCAAGTAACCAAATTAAACATAAAACCTCGTAACGTTATAAATTTTAAAATATAAAATATAACTACAATTCTAGGAATCCATTCTCATTTTACATGATTATCCATTCATGTATATGAGTAAACTGATTGTGAATAAAAATGGACCTGAACAATGAAATTGAATTTTTAACCCATCAAAAAATTCCTTGAATGAACTTAAAAATGTTATAATAAATCAATTACATGTAAAATTTATTTGGTACATATTAATTAATGAACCTATTTTTTTTATTCAAGTCATTAATATCATGTGGAGAACACCATCATACTTAATGCAATTGATTCTACCCGAACCTCCATTATTCAATTTGGTTGATCTTTCTCACTTTATAAACAAATTAAATCCTATATTATATTTATTTAAATATTATAATTTATGTTTATATACCCAAAATAATGCATCAAGATCCATTATACATTCTATTATAGGGATATATTCATTTAAGTGATTCCCCCCTCAATACTTCCTGATAAACAAACCTGTTTTAAGGGAATGTATTGAATTCATACCCAATTTCATGTGCATAAACCGTATGTTTTATACTACCATTTTATTTATGAATCCAATTTTTTTATTATAGAATCCTTCTTGGATCACTTCTGGTTTAATATTAAATATTATTCCTTTTTCTATTTTAAATGCTCGTTACTCTTTCCCTTAAATCCACACTAAACTTTTTTAATGCTAAAATTTCATAAATACTCTTATTATAGGTTATCAATTCTGGTTAACATCACTTTCCATGATATATTTTTATTTTACCTTATGAATTTATGTGTATGTTTTAATTCCATTCTTTTATGGACACTTTTATGATATGCCCATTCATTATGATTTCTGACATTATTATGATACCCATTTTTTTCCACGGGTACCCTTATGTTTATGTATCATTGAATTTTTTGATTCTTAATGTAGAAAACATATTCATGAACATGTTAATATGGGTCTTCTCAGATTTTAATCTAATGAATTAGGTAAATTTGAGTCTCATGAGACGTTATGTGAAACATACATGGAGGTTAGCCTTAAATTGTGCTACAATGTCCAACAGTCATGGTCGTTAACCATGATTTTTTCTCATCTATGTGCAGCAAGCCGTTACTTGTTCTAATGTCATGTTTTATGTTTCTTATACATTACTATTAAATCATGTTTATATGAACCCATGTTTATATTATATGATTCCATATATTCCATACCTTTTATATCATTATGTTATGCTTTCTAACCCATGTGCTAAAGCATTATTTTTCATGTTCAATCCCTTGGTGGGATATTTAGATCATCTCTTTGTTCAGGTTATACCCAGGTTATCCTTTGACAATGTATGATAATAATGGAATTTAGGAGATCAAAATGAAGATTGAGTAATGAAATGTTTTCAGCTTTCAGTTTTATGTACCTAGTCTTCAAAGACACTCGACTTAAAGATCCTTTTCATGTATTCAGATGTATAATTTTTCATAAAATTATTTATTTTCATAGAAAAATAATACCCATTTCTTTCCATGGGTAACCCTTATGTTTATGTATGATAGATTATGTATAATTATTTATGTGAAAAACATATTCATGAACATGTAAATATGGGTGCACCCAGATAGTGCTCCAATGCATTGGATAAAGTTGAGTCTAATGAGATGTTATGTGCAACGGTCTTGGAGGTAATATTTGAATTGTTCTACCATGTGAAATGGTTTTGTAGGTTATCTTTGACTTGTGATACCATGTGAAATGGTCTTGATTTTTTTCCTTGACTTTTTTTCATCCATGTGAAAAGATCCTTGACTCATGCTAAATCCATGTCTTAGGTTGCTACCACATTACTATAAATCCATGGTTATATGATACCATTTTTATATGTTATGATTCCATATGTTCCATGCCTTTTATTTTCATCATGTCGTGCCTTCTAACCCATGTTATAAAGCTCAATTCTTATTATAATTCTCTTACTTGTCTTTTTATCTCAGCCCTTTTTTCATGTTATCCCCAATTTTTCTTATGTCAATGTGTGATATCAATGGAAGTTAGGATCTCAATATAAATATTAAATAAAGAAGTGTTTTATGTTTTTAGTTTCATGTACCTAGACTTCAAAGACACTAGACATCACGATCCTTGGGTTGTATTTCGTTGTATAATTATGCACAAAATCATGTAATGTTATGTATAAAAGGGTAGGTTCACTGCAATAATGTAGTTTGTAATGATTTCGTATATCTATAGCAGAACCCTATAAACATTTTCATTAATAAGATTCATGAAAATATAAATCTCATCACTCACTTACTCCCTAATTTAAAAAGTCTCATACAATGATGTAAAAACTCACATCAAGTTAATAAAAAATCCATAAATCTGAATATAGGGTAACCCATTTATTTTTATAGGTCATCATCTGGGTAACATTTTACACAACCTCCCATGATTCATGGTCATAATTCCATTGACTTTGGAAACCATAAATACAATATTGAACCATTCAAGAAAATGTCCAACAGTTGGTACACATAAATAAATCATATTCATAGATATTTTTTTTCTGATCGACTCTATTTAATGGATGTATAGATAATGGGAAATCATATGATATGATATATTTCACTCTGTCTATTAGACCTTTTCCAGTGAACCCCATCAAATTGCATGTCTTCCCAGTGAAATATTCCACTTGATTACTGTAAATCATCATAGAATTGTACCTATGTCTGGTAATATCAGTCTGATGAAATTTGTAATGCCCCAAAACTAGTTACCCAAAGTCAGTCCATTATTATATAACATTGGCATGATCACAAAAGAGAATGTCTTGAAACACTGATTACTTTAGTAGCCTTGTAAATACTAGAGACATTCATAAGTTTTACATTACATTATAAAATGAAAAACTAAAACAACATAGTATCCATAGGCCACACACATATCCCTTACACAATCCCTGTAGTTCAGTCATAATCTATTTCTTCGCATCCTGGGAAAAATAAAACATAGAAAGGGGTGAGCTCAGATGCTCAGTAAGGATATGAATATAGGCGAAAATTTCATAAAAAATAATAAACATTTAAGGAAATGTATAAGAATAAAAAAAGCCATTCAAACATGAAATTAAGCATAATATAGTAAAGATAAAATCAAATAGTTTCATTTACTTATTCACATAGATATTCTACTAGTCGAACAATCACATTCAATATCAATAGACACTTTCATAACGATGGAATGCATAATGTCAGACTACATAACCACTTATTCAAGGCCTTGTGCCAAGACTAAAAATAAGATTTTGTCATGGCCTTGTTCCAAGACACTATTTTGTCTCATTAGACCTACCGATGCATTGAAGAGCTATAGCGGGCTCCACCGGTCACATACTACGTCCAATGCATTCCTCATTTGAAAAGGTAAAAACATAACATAGACAATCATATTAAAACTAGCATACTAAATATCAATACATTATCTATAAACCATGAATGGTATAAAAATAACACATCCATAGTCTAACATATCACAAAACCTTTAATACAATATTAAATATTTGTATCATAATATATCAACCTTTATCAATAATAATATTCTATAAAGGATGTTGACAGAGTTGA
Organism: Viscum album; assembly: GCA_963277665.1. Classification (NCBI taxonomy): domain Eukaryota; kingdom Viridiplantae; phylum Streptophyta; class Magnoliopsida; order Santalales; family Viscaceae; genus Viscum; species Viscum album. The sequence goes on along the minus strand of OY728128.1, from coordinate 713,723,063 downwards.
AAATGATCAGTAAAAAGCATTAAGAGAAATATCCCTTTTCCTGAAATCATTTAAAAGTCATATAAAGGAAGTCATTTAAAAAATAATTTTTAATAAAAGTGTCCCATACCACTTTCAAACTTTATAAAGTAATTTAACTTTTAAAACATTCATGTCCATATAAATAAATCCTTAAAACCATTTTTTAAACATGGTCATTAATGAGAATGGTTTAGAAGAATAAATCATTAAAACATTTAAAATGATGTTTTAGTAAAAAGTACCTTAAAAAGAATGTATTTAAAAAATATTTTTTGAAACATGGACTTTGGATATTAAATATGTCCCATTATATACTTACGTAAAAACAACTTTGAAAAATAAAGATATTGTGAAATTAACCTTACCATGCACTTTCCTTTGGTCGGGGGTACATTTAACCACCTGTATAGTGACCAAAATATGATATTAAATTATACCAGAACCATATTAATATTTATTATATCATAAATGATTTATTTAAAACTTTATACTACACATTTAATAATGATTTTCATGTTAAATTAAAATTTTAAGTAATAATCACTTTCTTTATCGTAAGTGTTTTAACTTGTTATTCAAGATTGTATCATTTAGATCATGATTTAAATACTTCCAGAATATAAACCATGATTTATATATAATATAAAATTAGAATATGAATATTTATAATAGATAGATATATGAAATGGAAGGCACCGTTTATGGAGATGGTAGGCCATACGTACGCATAAACATTGTTTCCATTTTCAAATCATATTGAATAGAAGTAAATGAATAAGATATATGTAAGTATATAAAAACACACATTTATATATATATATATCTACATTAGAATTATTATTTCATATATTAAATACTTATAAATTATATATATATTTATAATCATCATTGAATGGTGAACATGGAAATGAATCTCATCGCGTCGTGGAGATGGTAATCCATACGTACGCACGAGCGACAATATCATTATATTGATGGTGAAATCGTATGTAATTGGATGGTATAACATATATACATAATAATTAACATGTTATATTTATTATTTAATTCATTTATACTCATTATTATTTCCATCCATATAATGATGTTTTGGAATAACAAACTACACCACGACATGGAGACGGCAAGCCATACGTACGCACATATGGTGACTTTGTAATTTATAGGATGGATAGACAAAAAATTTGGTTGTACCATATTTTTAATAAAATAAATTTTTTTAGAAGGTAATAGATTTTTTATTTTGGTATGGAAACAACAAATAAAGAGTAAGTGTAAGAAGAAAAGAACTTGAAAGCGGTTATGAAATATTTACCTCTTCTTCAAGTTCTTTTTTTGAATTGATCAAAAGGATTCCATAGGTTGGATTTATGACTACAAGAATGCCTCTAAGATAAAGGGAGGAATGTTGAGAGGATATTTGGGCAGGGTATGTCCAAGCTAAATGGCTTTTAAGGTGTTAATACGAGAGAAGTGGAAGTTCCCTTTTATAAGAGGGGTGAGGGGAACCTTAAGAAAAAATTGAAATATTACATTATAATAAAATTATTTTCAGTCTATAATGGATATAAAATGATTTATTTTACGTATAAGGTGGGGATGGATTGAAAACCACTCAACCAATAGCTTTTATACAGGTTTGGGTCCCTATATTAACCTTATCTTTTAGATTTAACTCATAGTTAAATAGTTTGACATTTACCATGTATATTTGTTTTATTAAATTATATTGTTAGTAAACTTACTATAAACATCCATGAAACCCTAAAGTGGTTCATTAATGACACATATAATATTATTTAGGCTATTTTTATGATCCTTATATTTTTAGGAATACAATACCAATTAATAATATAATACATTTTTTAAATCTTTTATGTCAATTTTGACACTATTTGGTATTTTGTTTTTTAATTCATAACAGTATTATTATTTCGAAAAAAATTTATTTAATCAACACAAACATGTCATATTAACCAATAAAATTAGTGTAATTCATTAAAAGTCTCATATTAGATTTATTTGGATATTTATAATATCAATTATTTTAATCTTTCATTAATAAGGTAATTATTACATCATCATTGTGTCATAAATAATTTAATTATTTAATGCCTAAAAATTATAAATAAATTCCATTATTTAAGAAATATTTTTAGCTTTATAATGACTATTTATAGTCAAATTTGTCTTATATATTACCATATATTAAAAATTGTTTATTTATTAAATTTTGATTTTAACTCTTTTAACTCTTCATTAAATAAAACAATAATAAATGTCCTAATTTAATAAAAGTGGACATAAATGATCATATATTATTCCTAATGTTGTTTTTTTCGAATTACACTTATCCAAAAGAAGTAGGAGATGTGTTTGGGTAAAAATAATGTCATTTTTACCCTTAATTACCCTATTTACTTTTAAACGTGGTAATTAAAAGCGAAAAGTTACGATTCACCAAAAAATATTTTCATCTTATTGAACCAAATTTTACTTAACAATTTCAACCACGTCTCTTGGAATTTTGAAATTAAACTCACAGAAGTGGTAGAAATATGTTTTATGCAAATTTGCAAATGTTCCTAAAAGGTGGGTAAAAGAGGTTAAAAAGTTCAATAAAATTTTATACATATAATTTTGTTATAAAATGAATCAAATGAATTAGATTGAAATTATATAGGTATTATATATATATTTATATTTAAATTAAATTTAAATAAAAAAATTTATTATTTAAATTAAAATTTGGTTTTAAATAATAACATAGTGTTTTTCACATTTCATAAAAAATTGAAGGTTTTCAGAAAAATACCAAAAATTCTCCGTAAGATAATTTTGATATGTGGAATTCAAAAATTAAGTCTATTTTACCAAATTCAAAACATATAAGTTGAATTTATTAATTTAAACTTAATTTCCATTGTCGAAACCAAAAAAGCGGGTTTTTAAAAAAGTAAAAACTATCAAGATGTTGACATGTGTTTATGTCAAATTTAAATGTGAAATAACTTATAATGACCAACATTTTATTAAATGATAAAAAATAATCTAATTATACTTCAAAACCTTTCAAATGCATAATTTAAAACTATAAATTATTTCAATTAAAAAAAGTTGTTTTCAATAAAAACATAGTATTTTTCACTATTCGTCAAAATATGCATGTTATCAGAAAAGTACCAAAAATTTACCCAAACTAAATTTTTACGTTAATATGAAAAATAAGAATTAAATTTCATTAAATTGAATATATAAAAGGGCCAAATATTGGTTTTTAAAAAGGTTTTTCCATTAAAAGGAGGTAAAATTGCATTGTTCGAAACACACTTCTTTTATCTGAAAAAATGAATTTGCTCTTATATTGTATATTAGAAACACCTAATATGGATGTTAAAATTATATAGAGTATATAAGATTCAAAATTCAGTTAATAATATTCGTAACCACTTTTTGAATGGCTAGTTTGGTAAGTTGTGGTGTACTCAAACTCGGTGTTGCGAGTAGCGAAAGCTATTGCATTACATTAATGGGATAATGTACTCTGAAATCTTGTAGTGTTACATTCTCCCATCTATCAATAAATTGTTTCCTTTCAATTTGAAATTGTTATTCAAAAATAAAATGTTAATAATAGAAAAATAATATTGTAGAAAACTCACATCAGAAATTGGGTTATTAAAATTTAGTCTAAATAGGAGGGAAATGGAAATAAAAAAGTCACCACCAAAATATGATCTCGATTAAGAGAAAATTGGTGGAAATTAGAGACACATAATTAGAGGAAAAATGTAAATATTTATAGGGAGTGATTGAGGTCATCAATCAAAAGAATGTGTAAAATTGAGGCCCTCAAAGCCATAAATCAATGATGATATAAAATATCATCAGTTCAATAAAACATAAGGTATTTGGATAACATATTTTGGTTTTAGGATATCTTCCCTAAAATTTAAGAATTAATTTATTCATAGAATAAGAGGAATATATATATATATATACATGACAATTAGAGTTTCATCCTTCAACTAATTCCTACCACAAACTCACCTTTCACTCCAAAAGATAATAGAATTCAAAAATATTATATTTATCCTAATCATATAGGGTTCCAAAAAAATGAATTTATAATTTATCTTTTATACCATTTAAAACAACTGCATTATAAAATCTAGGAAATCATGTAGGCCTATGGTAGGAGATGCACCCTTGTCACTCTTCAGTTGAGGGTTCACATCTCGCGGACCTGCTAGAGGAGACGGGTTGTCGCACGACCTCTGAGTTGTCCTTTTTATGAAAATACATAAATAATCTCAAGAAATGTTTTAACCTTAATAATAGTATCCAATTTCAAACTTAATAGATTCCAACCTTTAGACTTATCCAAAATACTTCAGTCCCAATTCACAATAAAAAATTCACAAGGAAGTTAAACACAATGAAGATCCTTTTTGCCTTGTAATAACATGTGAATACCTTCATCATGTATTATTTTAAAACACTATAACACCCTGAATTACCATAAAACCATATATATTAAATTCATGCTCCATTATTTTTATAGAATAATGGATATACTCGTTCCATCCAAAAAAAATTTAAACTCCAACAATGATGGAATATACCAATCATTAATCAATTTCAAGGTAGTTAGGAATAGCCAATATAGATTATCCAAATCAATCATATATTATTCCAAAATAACTACCTTTGTATCGGAACCATATTATGGTTTATCATTCTCTCAACCATATATTTTCCAAAAAAAATTAACCAGCTATTGAGTCACTTTTCTTGGTTCCACACAATCTCAAGTCCTTAATTAAATATTACTGTAGTAGAATCCTTTTATACCCTATAATTATTATAACTTGTACATAATTAATACAAAACTCAAATGACACAATAATTTAATAAAAACATAATAACTCTAATCATTCCACTTCATCTTTGGCAGTTTTATAACTTGATTATTATCCAATAGAAACATTTAGGATACACCGTGATTATTTGGACTTTGCTTCGCGTGTTGTCCCAACTCATTGCCGATGAAGAATTTTAGATTTGAAAGCTTTTTCTTACCCTTGAAAACACATACTTTGTGTCCTTTTTCATTACACTTATAACTAAATCACATTCCCTTCAAGAATTTACCAAGGTGATTCTTTCCTCAGTTATCAAATTTGTGTCCTTTTTCTTACCCATCATTTTTTCCCTCTTGCTTCCCTTCAAAGTCGTTAGACCCAAATAATTATTTACATATCTTTTTAACACATGATACTATTTCTTCATATGATGAGAATATGTGGGATACTATTTCACTTTTAAATGTTGGCTTAATACCATGAATGATATGATCCTTCTTAATCTTTTGATTATGCGTATTGCTAGAATTTTCATTCATTCTACTAGGTGTAATATCTAAAAAATAACATACACTAGGTTAGTTTTTGAATCGCAATCCATAATTCCAAACTTTTAAAACAATTAACAAAAATTGAATAGTGTATGGATATAATCCATAATAATAAAAAAAAATTCTTTGAGGAAGTATATACTCAAAAACCCTTCATAATGGTTTGTAAAGAAAATGAGAATTATCCTAAGCATATCCCTCGGGAGTGTTGTAACCAAGACTGCAGCAAGGCCCGTTGACATGCATTAGTTTTCGTTAGAGTCTAGATCAAATCAGTGTTTTTGGGTTTTACCCCTATGTACATTTGTGCCAGAGCCACCTCTACCTGCTCGTATCCAGATAGTGATGTATTTCATGGAAAACTCACAAAATCTCTACAACACCAAAATTATAGGAAGTTATTCTATAAAAATACTCAAATTCAATCTTAAGTTAATGTTCTCTGATCGGTGTTTTTCTAAATCTAGCATCCAATGCTTGTATTAAGCTTCCTTTGATACCAACTGTAATGACCCAACCCTAGTTACCCAGAGTCAGTTCATTATTACATAACATTGGCATGATCACAAAAGTTAATGTCTCAAAAGACCGATTAGTTTATTAGCCTCAGAAATACTAGATACATTCATAAGTTTTACATTACATTAAAAAATAAAACACTAAAACAACATAGTCTCTATAGGTCACACTAATATCCCTTAGAATATCCCTATAGGTCAGTCATAATATACTTCTTCACATCCTGGAAAAAATAATACATAGAAAGGGGTGAGCTCAGATGCTCAGTAAGGATAACAATATAGCAGAAACTTTCACAAATAAGCATAAACATTTAAGGAAATGTATAAGACTAAAACAAAAACCTTTAAAACTTGAAATTAAGAATAATATGGAAAAGATAAGATAAAATAATTCCATTTACTTATTCACATGGATATTCTACAAGTCGAATAATCATATGCAATATCAATAGCCACTTTCATAATGATTGAATGCATAACTCCAGACTTCATAACCACATACTCAAGGCCTTTTTCCAATAATCCAAATAAAATTTGTTCAAGGCCTTGTTCCAAGAAACTAGTTTGTCTCATGAGATCTACCGATGCATCACTGAGATAGAGTGGGCTCCACCCATCACATAATAAGTCCAACGCATTCCTCATATGAAAAGGTTTAAACATTACTAAAACTATCATATTAAAAATAGCATACGAAATGACAATAAATTATCCATAAACTGTGAATGGTATAAAAATAACACATCCACAGTAAAACATATCACAAAACATTCAATACAATATGAAATATTTGTATTATAATAAATCAACCTTGACCAATAATAATATTTCGTATAGGATGTTCACACAGTTTAAAATGATCAGTAAAAATCATTGAGAGAAATTTCCCTTTTCATAAAATCATTTAAAAGTCATATAAAGGATAAAATTTAAAATATAGTTTTGAATCAAAGTATCCCATACCACTTTGAATGTTTTCAAAAGAATTAACATTTCAAAAAATTCATGCCCTTATAAATAAATGCTTAAAACCATTTTTAAAACGTGAACATTAATGAGAATGGTTTAGAAGAATAAGTCGTTAATACATTTAAAATGATGTTTTTGTAAAAAGTCCCTGAAAATAATATATTTGAAAACTATTTTATGAAACATGGACTCTGGATAATAAATATATCCAAGTAGATACTTATGTAAAATCAACCATGGATAATCAAGAGGTTGTTAAATTAACCCTTACATTGCACTTTCCTTTGGTCGAGGGTACATTTATCCACATGTATAATGACTATAGTATGTTTTTAAATTATAACAGAACCATATTAATATTTAATATATCATACATGATTCATTTATTAATTTATACAACCCATTTAATAATGAATTCCATGTTAAATTAATATTTTTTGTAATAATCACTTTCATTATCATAAGTGTTTCAACGTGTTATTATTGATTGTATCATTTAGATCATGATTTAAGTACTTCTAGAATATAAACCTAGATTTATATATCATATATATTTATAATATAAATATTTATAATAGATAGATATATGATATGGAATGCACCGTTTATGGTGATAGTAGGCCATATGTATGCAAAAACGTTGTTTCCATTTTCATATCGTATTGAACGGAAGTAAGTGAATAAGATATATGTAAGTATATAAATACATACACACACACACAAAAACACACACACACAAAATATATATATATATATATATATATATATATATGTCTACAATATCATTATTAGGTCATATATTACATATTTATTAATAATATATATTTTATAATCATCATTGAATGGTGAACGTGGAAATGAATCTCATCGCATCGTGGAGACGGTAATCTGTATGTATACACGGGTGACAATATCATTATATTGATGGTGAAACTGTATGTAATTGGATGTTATATCATATATATATAATCATTAACATGTTATATTTATTATTTACATTAGTTATACTCATTATTATTTCCATCCATATAATGAAGTGTTTGAATTACAAACTACACCACGATGTGGAGACGGTAAGCCGTATGTGCACACGTATGGTGTATTTTTCATTTATAGGATGGATAAAATAATGAATATTGTTGTACCATATTTATAATAGCATCATAGAATGTATAAGGTACTGGAGTTTTTATTTTGGTATTGAAACAACAAATAAAGAGTAAGTGTGAGAAGAAAAGAACTAGAAAAAGGTGATGAAATATTTACCTCTTATTCAGGTTCTTAATTTTATTTGATCAAAAGGGATAAATAGGTTGGCCTTATAATTAAATTAAGGCCGCTATGATGATGGGAGGGCAGTTTAGAGAACATAAATTTCCCTTTTATAAGAGGGGTGAGGGGCACCTTAGGAAAATATTGAAATATTATTTTATTATAAAATAATTTTCAATTTCTAATGGCTCCAAAGTAATTTATTTCAAGGATAAGGTGGGGATGAGTCGAAACATACTCAACCAATTGGTTTTAGACATGTTTGGGTTACTATATTAACTTTATATTTTAGATTTAACTCTTAGTTGAATAGTTTGACATTTACCATGTCTCTTTGTATTTTTGTAATATATGGTTAATAAAATTACTACAATTTTCCATGAGAACCCCAAGTGGTTAATTAATGAAATATATAATACTATTTAAGACCTTTGGCCTAACCATAGATTTTTAGGAATAGAATACTAATTAATAATATATTATTTTTTTAAAAAACTCTTTTATGTAAATTTTGACACTATTTTGTATTTTGTTTTTGTTTAATTCATAAACACAATATTACTTCGAAAATAATTCATTTAATAAATACTAACATGTCATATTAACCTAAAAAATTATTTAAATTCATTAAAAGTCTCAAAAGAGATTTATTTGAATATTTATAATATCAATTATTTTAATCTTTCAACAATAAGGTAATTATTGCATCATCATTGTGTCATAAATAAATTTAATTATTTAATTTTTAAAAATTATAAATAAAATAAAATTATGTTGGAAATCGTTTTATTTTTCTAATGAATATTTTTAGTCTAATTTATCTTATGTATAAACCTATATTAAAAATGGTTTAGTTATTAAAAATTTATTTTATATATTTTAACTATTCTTTAAATAAAATAATAATAAATGTCCTAATCTAATCCAAGTGGACCTAAAGGATTATATTTTTTTACTAAGGTTTTTTTGATCGAATTTAACTTGTCCAATAGAATTAGGACTTGTGTTAGGGTAATAATAATATCATTTTTACCCTTAATTACCCTATTTATTTTTAACCGTGGTAAATAAAATTGAAAAATTACTATTCACAAAAAAATTATTTTCATCTTATTGAATAAAATTTTACGTACTGATGTTGAACAAGTATCTTGTTATTTTGAAATTAAACTCACAGAAGTGGTAGAATTATGTTTTATGCAAATTTGCAAATGTACCTAGAAGGTGGGTAAAAGAGGTTTAAAAGTTCAATAAAATTTTATACATCTAATTTTATTATAAAATGAATCAAATGAATTAAATTGAACTTATATAGGTATTATATATCTATTTTGACTTAAAATATATTTAAATAAATTAAATTATTATTTAAATTAAAAGTCAGTTTTAAATAATAACACAATGTTTTTCACAATTCATCAAAAACTAAATGTTTTCAGAAAAATACCAAAAATTCACCCTAATATATTTTTCATATTCAGAATTCAAAATGAATTCTATTTTACCAAATTCAAAACATATAAGTTGAATTTATTAGTTTAAATATAATTCTTGTTTTCAAATCCAAAAAGCGGGTTTTTAAAAAAGTAAAGACTATCAAAATATTGACATGTGTTTATGTCAAATTTAAATGTGAAATAACTTATAATGACCTAAATTGTACTAAAAAATAGAAATATAATCTAATTATACTTCAAAACCTTTCAAATTCATAATTTAACATGATAAATTATTTCGATTAAAAAAAAGTTGTTTTCAATTAAAACATAGTATTATTCCCTATTTGTGAAAACAAAAAAAATTCAAAAAAGTACCAAAAATTAACCCAAACTAAATTTTTATTTCCGTCTTCTAAATAAGAATTTAATTTAATTTAATTAAATTTATAAAAGTGTCAAATATTGGTTTTAAAAAGGGTTCACCATTAAAATGTGGAAAAATTTCATTTTTTAAAAAATAATAATTTTATCTTAAAAAAAGAATTTATTTTTATATTATGTCTTAGAAACACATAATATGGATGTTAAAATTATATAGAATATATAAGACTCAAAATACAGTTAATACTATTCATAAACACTTTTTGAACAGCTAGTTTGGTAAGTTGTGGTGCGTTCGAACTCGATGTTGCGTGTAGCGCAAGCTATTAAATTACATTAATGAGATAATGTACTATGAAATCATGGGGTGTTAAAAAATCCATTTACAAATTTTTTTTCTGGTGAAGAAGTAAAATTTTCACAAAACTCAACAATATCACACTTGAAAATTAATCCAGGATTCTAACCATCTCTAACACATTATCCAGATCTCATCCTCTAACTGATACATGAAGTGTTTTATACTCCATACGATTAGCACCTTATAACTAGTGCACAATGTTTCCTCAATGATTTCCAGACTATCCTATTTATAAACATATCTGTAGTATTTTACATTCCATCAATATTATGTTTCCCTGCCACGTTTTATTCATGTAAACTTTTTAAAAAGTTATATTTCATTTCAATGTGTTTGGATCTTTCTTGAAACACTAAATCAAAATTATAATTGATGAAAATATGAATATCAAGAAATAAAATTCCTCTATGTGATCATTCTATAATTTTCTTTATAAATTTTATCAAACATATTAACTCTTTACTTTCTTCATTAATAACAATATACTCATCTTTAATTGTCGATAAAGTAACAATTCACTACATCAATGACTTAAATATAAGTTTTTCCACTAAAAGTAAATTGAAAACATATTATAAATTTCTATGAATATATGTTTCCAGAAAAAAATACATTATTAAGGCCCCTTAAAATATCATTATCACTGAATAATAATGATTCAACATCTAAACTCATTATTCAACGATTGATCCATTTTACATCTTCCTAATGTTTTTATTGAGGATTTGAAAACTAATGTCAAACAGATCCCACTGAAAATGTAATGTACAATCATGAAAAAAACATTGTATAAATAAAACATCGAAATTTGGAAGAAATTTAACCATATATATGTCACAAAATTCAAAATAAATTTACAGTGACTATGATGTTGATTTTTTGATGTGTCTAGAGAGGGGGTTGTGAGAGTTTTATAACAGATCATTCTAAACTTTTTGATGGCCTTTATAATGTATTCCTTTAGGGATTAAACTAGAGTGATAGTTTTCCTATCCCTTTAATTCAAATTTCCAATACTTTGTTATCTTTTCAATGGTTTTTTTATCTCAAAATTGTTGGAGAAAATAAAATTTAGTTCCACAATCCAATAGAACTACAGACGTCCAATAAACATGTAATCAGTATACATCAACAATATGACATATGTTATGTCATTACCCTATTTCTAGTAATAATAATTATTTGAATCAACTTAACTAATAATATCCTCAAACATGAATGTGTGTAACTTATTATTCAACTATTGTAGATCTTGGTTCCTACCAAAGAGGCCTAGTTTCAACTTAAAATAAAGATATTTCTTCTAATTAATATCCTAAATATTGGCCTAATCCAAGAAAATGAATCCCTATAAATCCCTATAATTAAAATATTTATTTACATCCATATAATACATGTAGATATCATTGGATTCAACAATACAAAGCAATATATAGATGTTTTTTTGTAACACCTTTTGTGAGAAAATTTCAGAGATTGAAATCCCATCCTTTTACAAAAAATTGCTCACCACAAGCACAAATTTGTATATATTACTTTAATAATATTCCCATTTTGGAAGGAAAACCCATTTTTTCAAGATGTAATAAAATTTATAGTAGCTCATATAACTATCCTGTATTATTTATATTTATGGAATTCATTTTCTTCTCTAGGACTGAATCCCACTATTTTGAGTCTTTGAGAGTATCTTATTATTTTAGGAATATTCTTTCTCATAAATATTTTTGAAGTATAAATATTATATTAGTTCCATGACTCTGAATTAGTTTTCTAAATCAAGTGGGCATTCTTATCACAACATTATGTTCTTCTATTGAAAAATATCTATATGGTAGGAATCCCTCGGAAACTCTATTTAGTACCTATCAATTTGGATATTATTTTTCTGGTTTAGGTTTGTTTGAACATTTATCATTGGATATAAAAAATCCCATAAAGGACCCAAATTTTTTCAAGAACCCTTGAAAAATAGGAATATCAAGTGTTTTATGCGGAAAACTATGTTAAAATTTTAATTTTTGGAATAAATAAATTACATGAACAGTTTTTCTACACGGAATGGAAAATTGTGTGAATGAAATTTTTCTTGAAACAAGTCACAATAACATGGTTACTCTATGATATAACCAAAATTTCCTTCTATTTTGTACCTATATAGACACCCCTAAACAAACCGACCCATTTACATGGGAAAACTACTGGGTTTCAACTAATCATGAACAAATTGTAAGATAACTCGAAAGATTCTAAGACTAATAAAAACTTCTCATAAAATATTGAAACAGTTATTAACCATTTAATAAAATAAAAATAATCTATAAAACTAGAATATCCAAAAACTGGGGGTGTGACATTCTCCCCACCATTTGGATTACCATGCTTATAAGGGTAGAATGAGAATATTCATCAGATATTCACCTATGTAAAGATAACAGATGTACCAAATTTCTGCATTAGACAAACAATTCTATATAATGAGCACACTATGATATAAAATACATTGAGAACCTATTTATACCTTTAACATTAGATATACATGATAAAAACCAATATGTTATTGAAATTCAATTCACATATTGACCTTGAGGAGATATGAGAGTGACATGCCTTACATTGAATATGAAATGTAATTCTACCCAATAAACAACCCCGAAATTGTGGTTATGAAAAATGAATAGTCAAACCCATTGAAGAACTAACTTTCATTTAATTCCAAGGTGAGTTTCCCTTAACATCAATAAAATACAGTGAACAAATTATCATTCACTATCAATTCTTGGAAAAAAGAAAAACCAACTCAGATATTTGAAAACCCACACATGTGATAGTATGATGTAACAAATTGGTCTATATAAAGAATCTATAGATAAATAGAAACTTATAATACTACCAACAATAGAACCTATAGTTTAGAAAAATGAGATTATCACAAGAACATGATATAAGGTTAACATTTACATAACATTTCGAAATACATGACTTGCACAGATATTGTCCCCTAAATAAGAATTAAAATTCTTAACTAAAATAGTTATCCAAATATCGCCTCGATGTCATGAGGATTAAAAAAATTATATAATTTGGTTCTAGTTTCCTAGATAATTCACTCCACCCACAATAATAGTATGGGTAATAGTAATAACATTCACACTAGTCAGTGTTCATAATCACTACCTTTACCACATTATTAATATATATATGGAAAATCTACTTGAGACTTTCTTAACACAAGGAGGAACCAATATCACATCCCAGTAAAGAGGATATTATTATTTTCCTTACACCACCAATTATTTGTTCCTAAATATTAATGTTTTACTTAATGGTAATAAAATGAATATTTTTCCCCTTAACTTCAATGGAGTTTGTCATCCAATTCTGGAATGATAGAAATTTATAAAAAAAACCATCACAGCATCTTGGTATAGATGACCCAAGTGCATGTTAGTTATTAATCCCATGAAATATTCATGAACCAAAATTTTTCTAACTTTATATCTAGAGACATAGGAGTTATGACATTGAGTATCCCATTAATCAATAACTATGAGACCTAGGAAGAGCAGTCCTCAACGAGGCCAAAGTTGAGAATATAATAATAAGGACTTGGAAATAACCCAATAATTACATAGGGTACAATTCCTTGACATATCTTGAATTGATGACATTAAACTATGATAATAAAAAATATTACACATTTTTAACTCTAAGGGAAATAAAATATACACATCCATACCCCCCCAAAAAACTCAAATGCGGTACTGGTTTAGAACCTATTCTTAGTGAAACAAAACAAAATGAGAATTTCAATGCAAGTTTGTTCCTAATTTCCATGAGTAAACCCATAGTTTAGACATTTAAATTGGTGACCCATAAAATATAGTTCCCAACTCTATCATTAAGACTAAGATCATTCCAAAATCAAAAACTATTATTGATTAAAACAATGAACAACTCTATCCAAATATATGATATTTACTCAATAGGTACAACAATAAAAATGAAATTGAATTCTAGGAACCAAAACACTCTCCATATTATATGAAATACACTTTTATGGTAGACCTTTTCAAATTTAATTGAGAATGATTATTAATTTAGATCCCAAAAAATCTCACCACCTGTGGGATGTCTTAATGATCATGAAATGATTCATAATTTCCCATAAACACATATTCTCTTTACAAATACAACCTCTATAAAATTACATGGACAACCAACACAACCAATATAATAATTTTAAAAATAATACCTGAATTACTATAATATCCATAAAATATTGTAAGAAAACATGAAATTGGAACTAAAAAATAGGAACAACAAACAAAAATAACATAAAACAATGTAAAAACCAAAAATCCACCCAAAGGAGTATATAATAATACATTTTATAAGAATAAAAACAATAAACTTCCAATTTAAACCATTTTCTATAAGATTCTCATTTATCCATTCACCGTGTCATATCAGTCCAGAAAAGAAAATAAAAAAATAAACATGTTTCTGAAACAATGGGAGGGTTCCAAAGAAACAATTTTATTTTATTAAAATATAGTTAATTAAAATCATTAAATCTTTTTCAATGTCTTTATAATAGTAAAATATTTTTTAAATCCTTTTCAAATATTTATTTTAATACTATAATGAAAAAACACATATTTTTAATCAGTACTTCCTAAAAAAGAAAATGGAATATCTGGAAACAAAAAAAGGATTCCATTGAGAAAATTGTTTTTATCAGGGTAAATTTAATGAATGGTCTTAAATAAGGGTCTTTAAATGTTTTTCATGCAAAAAATACATGGATATTTTCCTGATGTATTCTATAAATATTTTTTTTAAATTACTTTAAATCAATAAAAATTGTTGTAAAACTAAACTATTCACTGAAATTTATTATCTTAAATACAATTTTAATAAAAATTATACCAAATTAACTTGATCACATAAGAATTAATAACAATTATTTTAAAAGTTAAAAGGTAAGACTTTAACCAGATCAAAAAACCATTACATTTACACAGAAAAATTTCCATTTTTAGTGACCAATCATTATCCCAAAACAATTTAAATCCACATACTAATATATTTAAATTCCAAATATCAGAATCATAATAATATATTTCAACTAAAAGAAAACATATTTGTGATATAACGTCCCTAGAGATATTTTCATACTGTTATGTTATGAAAATATTTTTACAAAATTTATTTTTCACCCAATAAGTATACTATGTAACTATTAAAATAAAAATACATGTTAATTCAAGTGAAAAAATCATATTTATGTGAAATTATTTCAAACAAAGAATGAAAAAAATATTATGTGAAAAATAGCCTACTTATAATTTTTATAATTAATAGGTCTGCTCAATTAAGGAAAAAAGTAAGAAAATGAAATTTATATTTCAAATTTTATATCATGAATTCCTGAAAATAACCCACGCATGATATGAATCAAAACAACGATTATGAATTACATCTAATGAACTTAACTCTGGTAACCTGGAGTTGATGTATAATTTATTACATTAGAATAAGATACCAATAATCACATCAACAATGATTGATCTGTTTTGTATTATTAAAGAAAAAAATGCATACATGTTTCACATTATATATAGGGTATAATAAAATAAAAATCATAGTATATGAAAATATTTGGCATCCTTGAACCCATTTAATTAATTCAACTTCATGTGATGGGGAAAATAAAGAAGATAAGTGTGAGCTCAAATGATCAATAAGGGTTATATCCATAATAAGTTATCATGAAACAACAAGGCATAATCAATATTGAAAGGTAAGTAACATTACACCCATTTCATTAAATAAATAACTTAAATATCATTATTTGATAAGGAATATTGAATATAGGAAGGTAAACAACTAAACAGACATTCCATTTAATTAATAAACTAATAATGAAATGCATCTAGATATAATATATAGGAGAAAATATCATGGATATTAATAATAACTGAATTATAAATGAATTAAATTATTAATTGTTGGACATGATTATCTCAAGAATCATGAAACCTCTACTATCAAGACCTTTCACTTGATAGTTTAGATCTATGGGTAAAAACCCATTTAGTTATAGCATTATGATTTTCTTAATGAGACTACTTTTTCATAAAGGGTAAATATAATTATAGGACCACCCATTATTTTATGTTCAAATCCTTTATCATATATCAAATAATGAATTTTAATCATGAATAATATCACATGTCATAAAATATTCATAATGTGTAAAGAATACAGATTTATCAATATTTCCCCAGTTAATCAAAAAACATTCAATGTAAATGTCAAATGTACAAACGGTATATGGTTTAGGAGATAATAATATCCAAGATACAATTAATATAAATATATAGGATAATTTATATTTGTAATGAAGCATAAGTTATAATAATCATTCAACAAGAGAAAAATAAATTCTGAAAGAATGAGAAATTTCAAAATAGATTTTTACCACATTGGTAACATTTAAATTGTACCATATGAAATAATCAACTTGAATTGTAACATTATAAATCAAAAATAAATTTTTATTAATTTAAAATACATCATAAGGGTAGTATATATAGTATATAAAGGTGAACTGGTTCATGTTTGAAAATATGTCTCAGAGAAATTAAAATTGATATGAAATCCATTACATAATGATTTATTTTGATTGACCATTATTTTATAAACCCATATAATAGTTTTATGTTTTTTATTAATTTATCTCAGAACTATATTCATATTTATAATATCACAAATGATCCTCTTATAACATTTTCCTCCCATTTGTAAATGATATCTCATTATTTTCATTGTTTCATGTATTGATTGTCTTGTTTTATCATGCTGGTTTGGTTATAAGAGTTATGATTATTATGTATTGGATTTTTATAAATCATATATATAATTAAATTAATGTTATAAATAGAACATTTAATAATTATATACATTTTTATAATCATTCATAATGATTGTGCATAGAAAAATAATCACATCACTTTGAGTAGAATGTAGGTCGTACATAAGCACAAGCGACGATATCATTCAATTATTGAATGAATGGGTAAAGAATTGTGTGATATATTAATTCTAAATAATTAATATCATTTAATATATATCATATATATTAATTAATGTTATGCATATTACCTTCCATGTAAATTATTACTGACTAACGAATCACATCGCTTCATAAGGTGGTAGTCTGTCGTATGTATGAGCGTCATTATCATATTATAAAATCAGTATAAAGAAAGATGATATATATGATACAAAAAATACATAAGTATAATAATATAATATAAATTAAATATATAAATTAAATCCATAATTATATAAAATTGTGAGATATGTTTATGGAAAATAAGTTCCATTGGTTCGTGAGGCCGTTGTCCTCCATACACATGATTGATGATTTCATTTCTCATTTGATAGAGGATGAGATAGATAAATATTATAAAATTAACATAATAACATATAAATATATTTTAGACAACTATTATACTGTATTTTATCTATTAATACATATTTTATGGTTGTCGGATAGGATATAAAATTAATGAACTTGTTTATGATTATTACCATCTCTTCAAGAAACATCCTTAGGATATAATCTTAAGGACACTAGGGTAGGTATTTATTGAAGAAAAGCAGATATATAATGTGTATAATGATATTGGAAAGATATTTTGGTAGGTTTTTGTTGAAGAGAATGGAATGAGAGGTGTAAATAAGTGAAGGCACTTTGTGACCATTTATCAGTGATGGAGAGGACACACCCGAATTGTTTTAAAATAATGATGTGTAACCACGTTTTTAAATTTTAAAAAGGATCCAAAATGGTCCATTATAGAATATCATAGTATATAATGTCATTATATATCCATAAAACTGGTTTTGGACATTTTTTGAGTAATTTTATCACAAATATTCATAGTTAAACCTTCGTTAATCCCGTTTTCACATTAACTGATGTAATTAATTTTTACAATTCTCACTAGTTATTATGATAAAAATTAATGTTTAACATATTTTCTAGTATAAGTCATTATTATTAAAAATATATAATCCATTATTTAAAATTCAATTTTTATAGTGGGATAATTCAATTTAAAATTAAACACACATACACGTCAAAAAAATGTTTTTCAATAGAAAATATTTAAAAAGATTAAAATAACTTTATATAAAAATTCAATATAAAAATGATTAAAATTTACTAATTTGGATTAATTAATATTAACTTTACTAATTTTAATTTTAAAACCATATTAAAATAATATAGGGTTTTTTAATGACTTAATCAAATATGATTCTTCTAATGAAAACTAGTATTTTTTAACAATTTATTGAAAATAGAAACATTTTAGAAGAATCCAAAACAATTCACACTAAGATAATTTTGAAAAGTTGGTTTTAAAAATTAAAGTCAGTTTTCAAATAAATTTTATAAATTTTTTAAAAAATGTTTTAAAATAGTTTCACAAAATGTGATGAAACTGCTTTTCAGAAAAATATGATTTTTTAGAAAACATTTTCTTTTATTTCAAATGTATTTAAATTTATATTTATAATAAATAAGTTACCAATTAATATTATAATCCAAATATTTTCATAAATTATTTAGTACTACTCACACCCACCAACATAACATCTTGTTTATAATGGTTATTTTTTAATAATAATATTTTTAATAGTGTATTATCTTTCATTTAAACTCAGTGGTGCGTATATAACAAGCTGTAAAATAAATTAAACTTAGTCTAAAAGAAATATATTGTAATGTAATGGGTTGTCACATTATACCTTCCTATAAAAACTTAATCATTGAAATTATGTGGATATTACCTTCAAAATAAGAGGGTGGTTCTTTATCATAACACACTTTGGTTCCCACATTACTTCCTCCATTTTATGATTTATAAAAAGTATATTAACCAGTCAGGTCATTTGATTCATCGATACATTCTCTATACTATCATGAATTTGGATGGGTTATTCCTAGTAATATGGATCATTTTCCAATTATATTTCTTCATAGGTGGTCACAAGTTTTGGTTCTGGTATGATCTTACATAATAATAATATATAGAACACATTATATACTTTTTAGAGGCTTAGTGGAATTTATAAATAATAAGACACATTTTCAATACTTTATAGAATTTCGAAGGGTATGATGTAATTGGGTATCATATTCCCATTATTACTAATCTTTATGACACCCATCCATGGAGATACTTTCAAGAAAACATGATATTCAACATGGAATTCCAAACCATTCCTTTGATTATCAGCATACCTCTTTTTCCTACCTTGAAATGATTTTTTTCTAAGCTATAATAGTATATAGGTTCATTATTATCTCTTAAAAAATTTCTACCAATGAAAGATTCATTTCATGAACATTATCCCCCAAAGTTGGGGAATGAAATCACTTTCCATATCATGCTTTATAAGGGGAAATTGGAATACTTTAATGGAAACTATTGTTATAGGAAAACTCTACAGAAGGAAAATAATCATCCCACATACTAGGATATTCAAGTGAGAGAAAAAAACAAGATGTCTTATAATATTTCAATATCTCTTTCAGACTAACCATCAGTTTTAGGATGGTAGGTAGTTCTCAAATGAAACTCAATATCAACAGCCTTCTATTGACTATTCCTTAATTTTGATGTAAAATGGGCATCACAATTGGAATAAATCGAAAGAGGTGTGTCTTGAAGTCTTATAACATCATTAAATTAATGTAAAATTAGCCCATCCCATGGCTTTGAATAATTTTTATAACCCATAAAACTATGGGTGATTAAGCCTTTGGTATAAGGCTATACAAATATTTTCTGTAGAAAACATAGGTATGGACTATGAGGTATTCATAATACCCGCAGTTTTCATTAAATCGTGGGTATATATCTATGCCCATGATTAGGAGAACCATGGGTATAACTTGTACCCATGAAAAAAATATTAATGGATTATTGAACCATTTCTATAGCTCTATATCATCAATAAATTGTTGCAACCCATTTAACCCCACCAAACAAAACAATACCACAACCTATAAACAACATACAAACCATGATACACGTAACGACCCAACCATTGACTAAGTTATGGATAATTTATTTTTAATTTTTATTATTTTATTTTAGTCATGGTAAAGCTATATTTAATCCATGGAATGGACTGTGAAGCGTCTGAGGCTGGTTCAGAGCCTGGAGGCCCGAAAAAATTGGCTTCAAGCTGGGCCACATGGTTAGTGTAAACCATCTGACCCATGTTTCACAGTCTTTGTAAACCGTGAGGATATAGATAGGGTCACCTGCATGTCTGTGCAGTTTCTCTGCTACCATGCTCACCAGGTGTAGGACCATGAAGATTGCTTCATATAGGGGATAAAGACTTAACACACAGTTTGCACAAGGTTAGTAAACAGTGCACATAAACCGTTCACAATTCATTTTGTGTGAAAATTTCCATTTCCCAATTAATGTTCTATACCCAATCAAACATATTTCTCCTCCCCCATGTAGATATAACAAAGGTTTTCATATAATTGATGCTCAAAACCCATTTAATCTTGGATCCTTGATATTTCCTCTATCTGGTGTCGAATCCTTGATATGAGATACTCATTGGATCACTTGCGGTAAGGCTCCCTAGTATCTATACTCATGTCTTTTTTCTTCATTCCATCTGTTGAGATATTTAGATGCGTGCCCATTCAGCCTATTTTTAGTTCATTGTACTGAAACTCATATCCTTTCCAACCTTCTTCTAATATGAGTTAGATACAAAGCAAGGATTCATCTACGAGCTTAAGGTATGTGGTAAAATAGTTTTCCATCTGAGTATTTTTCATTTTGTATTTATTCCATCATGCTATGAGAAGAAATTTTTTGAGATTATAAATTGTGTTAGTTACTTCATGTCTAAATAACCCTAGATCCTTGATATTGGTGAATTGGTTCTTGTTATGGGGTTTAGACATCACCCTTATTCTATATGGACACCCATATGGGTGCCTCCTTGAAAATTGACATTTAGGATATATGGTTTAAAATACATGGAACCCAATTTAGCTTCTGAATTGGAATTTTAATTAAAATATCAATTGTCCCAGGTGTAATTTTTGTATACCAAGGTACTTCATGGGGATCAACCCCTTTTGAATCTGAATTTTCTAAATAGAAATGTGATTATTTGACCTTGAACCTTTAGACTTGACAACTATTCCTTTAAATGAGTTCTCCTTGTTTGGAAATTTGGATTGTTGGATTATATAGGTTGGATAGGGTAAGATGTATTTAACTTTTAAAATGAATTGGTTTTAATGTAATTCTTTCAAGGGATGGCATGACCTTTCCTTTATTGTGATTTATTATAAAGTCTCTATATAGAATTGTTTGTTTTGTTATATGAACTTGATATGAGGATGGTGGTGCCATGCCTTTGATCACCCGTGTATAAAATGATAAATTTCATTTGGGATTCCTTGAATGGTTTGAGCTATGTATGAACTTCAATGGGTGTGAGGCATTCTTACCCAATACTAGTTATGATATAATTGTATGGGTGGGAGGCATGCTTACCTCATTCCAGTCACAACCTCAATATGTGTATTTTGGGGAGGCATTCTTACCCCACACCAGTTATTATATAAGTGTAAGGGTGGAAGGAATGATTACCTCGTGCAAGTTATAGCTTCTATATGGGTATGTGTGTGAGGCATTCTTACCCCAAGATAGTATTAAGATATATATATATATATATATATATATTCATACATGTATGGATGGGAGGAATTTTTACCCCATTCAAGTGCTATGATATATATATATACATATATATTATGACTTGATCATACATACTAGCTTTGGGATGAAGCAGGTAGACTCACCAGGTGTCGTTTAGGAACCAGATTGGGAGGTAGTATTTTTATTCAATAGAACATTAATTTCTATCTTATTACAGCACAATTTTTTACATATGAGCTTCCACTCAGATTAAATGTATACATCATTTGTGGTGGCATATAGAGATTTAGCTAACACCATACTCGGGCTACCCTTGGAACTTGAGAAAAATATTTTCATGTAGGTATGGTTAGTTGCAAGAAAAACTTTTTAGTTTGTTGATTCTAACTTATAAGTTAGAGCTTTGGAGTAGTGGATCAAGATTAGACTCGAGATGCTATAGAGAAGCTTTTGGATTTTTTTTCATTTTCTCACTTTTTTAGCATGTCTGTTGTCAATCTCATATTTACATTTGTACTAGAATTCCATGCATACATGTTATATCAGACACTAGCTATGATTATTATATTATATTATTCAGTTACTCAGTCTTACATTATTTATTGTATACGTTTATTCTTCTGTTGTTGTTTACTATTTTTGGTATCCATTATGTTACTCTTACATGGGGGGTGTATAATCTCCGCCAAACTACCTATACACCCCCATTTTTATCCTAGTATCCCAGGAATACGGGGATTCATGCCTAGTTTTATGTGTCCAACCGGGATTGAGGATGTAGTTATGCATATTTTTTGTCTGGGACATGAAAAAGAGGTATCATAGGGGTGGGGGTTCCATTACTGTTTTTCTTTTTGTAAAAATTATACTTGAGACTTGGAATTCTTTGGAATTGGCCACAAGTCATGCGTCGTTGTTGCGAAGCCATGTACAAGGTAAAGGATAAGTTTCCTTGAAAGATATTATTATTTATTATGAATATTATGGTTGAAATTATTTTCTTGTTGGGTGAGTCAAATGTTTTGTAATGTTATTTATTTTGGTGATATTAGAATTATGATTTCATTACTATTGACCAATTAGATGAGGGTTTTCATTATAATATGCATCATGATAGAAAAAATATGAATAGGCCATGTATTTTCCCATGTCATGTTTAATTTCTAGTAATCAATGCATTTTTCATATCCATTGTGCCTTGTCTTATGTTTAAACAATTGTGCTAACCATTATTGTAGAATATGGATTGTATTGTGGTGGGAGTCTATGGGTGCCACATTTTGATTCATAAGGTGCATAGTCACTTATGGATCGGAAAATGCTATTTCAACTAGCCCAACCCTTTTGAAGTTGTATATTTACATGATTAAGCATAGTTTAAATGATAATGACATCCACGTGAGTACAATATTATGGTTCATAAGGTGTATGAACCCACATGGGCTAGAAAATGGAATATCATTCGATTAATCTGATTCAAATGTTTATTATGTTTAAATGAGCACATTGTCAAATGATAAATGAATTTTAACTTTAGAAAACCCATATTTCACATTCCTAACATAGAAAATTCATGTGAGCCTATCCATGGTAGTGGGTAGTTGGCGTTTCTCCATTTTTATGGCCAATTATGATCTAGTCAAATGTATAGAACTATATTTTGAAGTAGGAATATTATAATATTCCTTATTTTAGAATGGATATAGTACTTGTCCTAGTTTTTGAAATGATTTCTTTTTTTAATTTATTGAATCTATTTTTTGATGTTCATTTGGAATTATAGCATTATGCCACCACAAATTCTCCTAGTCGTGCACCCTGAAGGTGATGAGGACCATATTATTGAGGTGGAGTTTCTTATGCTACTAGAAATTACTCTTATTGAGCCACTTTTGTCTCCTCTTCCTATTCCAGATATGGGTAAAGAGGCCTACTTTCGAGAGGGATTATTTCATATCATGTAGTTGATGCTGGGTGGAGTGAGAACTACCTCTTTTATGGAAGAGTTTACTCATGATTTTTAGTAGCATCATCCTCCCAATTTCTGGGGGATGGGGGGCCACTTTTTATAGAGACTTGTCTTGAAGAAATCATATCAATATTCAAGCTTCTAGGGATGCCTCATGAGAATAGGGTCAAAATCACTTCCTATATGCTTTGGGATTCATCCAATAGGTGGTGGCATGTCATCCAAAATTAATCCAGCTTAGGGGTATGGTCTCAGAAGACTTTCATACTATACTTTATGATTAATCTTTTCCCAAAATTCTAGGACTAAAATATCTAGATATTTTTTCAATTTTCAGCTGGGAACCTTGTTATTTATGGATTAATCATCCTCTTTCAATGATTTGTAGTGTTACACAGCTTTTCTAGTCATTGATGATATGATGGATGAAATGTGATTTAAGGATGGGTTGTGTTACTCCATTCGGCTGCATGTTCATGTGTTTAGGATGGGCAAAATTTCTGAGATCTTCAACCAAACACTTATTACATCATGAAACATGAGGGAGGCAGACATTGCAAACTAGGGAGGTTCAACACCTAAGGCTTCCAGTGGACATAAGTTTGGATGAAATCAATGCTTAAAATAATCTTGTGGTGGTAGAAGTGGTAAGGATTATTTCACAGGTAGTTATCCTATCTATCATCAGTGCGGAGCGCCAGAGAACATAAAGAGGCAGTGTCTGTGGAATCCAATTGAGTGTAGAGGATATAGTAGGATGATCCATCTCCACCATTTTTTTAGGAAATTTGTACTAGTGCCTACCGAGTAGGGATATTAACCTAATCCTTAATTGAGATCAAGGTTGACATGACCAGGATATTCAGGCATATGGAATACCACTGGTCGATCAGGATGATGTGGTTGTTGATTCAGATGTAATCATGCATATAATTATCTGTGAAAATAGAGTGTGCCTACTTATGGGAGTCAGGTAGTGGATCAAGGCTGTGGTACATAGAAACTGCATGAAGTCCAACCTATGCTATGGGAGAAGAGTGCCATACCATCTACTATATGAGTTACTAATCTAGTAGCCTCCACTGTAGTGTCCACTTTTTTTGATAAAGACACATATCAATCCATTATATTCGTGGAAATCACTGAGATTTTGGGCCTCAAAATTTAATTTTATCATGGTGTCAAGATACTAGATACACTTATAGGTATCAACTTAGGGGACATTCACCACTATCAGAATTTACACTTGCAATAGGAAGTTACCTATTTGAATTGAACCTGTACATTATTAACATGACTTGGTTCGATGTATTCATCAAGATGGACTGGTTAGTTCCCTATAAAGAAAATATTGAATTATATCATTAGTGGGTGATGTTTATATCACTAGGGGTTGTTACACACATACATAAGGTAGAATGGTATGTCAGCACAACACGAGCGGGACCCAAGCAATAGAGGATGGGTAGTGTTAAAAAACAAGTGGATTGTCTTTACCTTGATGACCAGGGGTTAGAACCCATTTTACTTTTCATGTGGTAGAGCATTACATTGTCCTCTTTCCTAACGACTTCTTTGTTCTACCTCCAGTGTGAGAGGTAGCGTTTACTATTGAGCTTATTCCAGGAGGATAACAGGGGTCCATTCCTCATTATAGTATTACACATAAGGATCTCCTGGATCCCAAGAATCAGTTAGAGGATATAGAGGAGAATGTATTTATATTCCCCAACACTTCTCTATGGGGTTCTTATATCCTCTTTGGACTGAAGTTGGATCATACCCTTAGGATTAGTGTGGATTACCGTCAGTTGAATCAGATCACAATCAAGAACTGGTATCCATTGCATAGAATAGAAGAACTATTTGATCTACTCTGAGGAGTGAAATGTTTTCAAATATAGATATGTGATAGTACTATCATCAACTATGTTTCAAGACATTAAAAATACCTCAAATGTATTTCAGGAGAAGGTACGATCTCTATGAGTACCTGGTTTTGATGTTTGGACTCAAAAATGCACCTATGATCTTCATGGTTCTTATGAATCAGGTTTCTACCCATATTTGGATTCACTTGTGGTTGTATTCATGGATGAAATATTCATGTATTATCTCTATAAGAATGACCATTAAAGCCATGTTGAGATCATGATGAATATATTGATAGAGAATCGACCCTATGCAAAGCTCAATAAATGTCAATTGTGGATCAATAAAGTACACTCCCTGGGTCATATCATCTCAGAGTCAGGAGTTTTAATTGACCCAAAAGAAGTAAGAGGTGTAGTTTCATGGGAGAATCATAAGAATGTATTTGATATTAATATTTTTTCTGGGATTTGTAGATATTGTAAACTATTTATTTATGATTTCTCACTCCTTGCAGCACTGCTTATGTGCTTGTAGAATAAGGGTGTGAAATTATAATGGTTAAAATCTTAGGAACCAAAATTTTATGAGCTATATGGTCGACTTACTTTAGTGCCTATATTGATTTTACCATAGCTAGGAAGGTATTATACATTCTACGTTGATGCATCGGGTAACGGGCTTGGAGCTATTCTGAGGTAAGACGAGAATGTTTTTTTTGTATGTTTCTCATCTGTTGAGGCCTCACGAGAAAAATTATCCTATAAATGACCTTGAGAATGGTGCAGTTGTTCATACCTTACGATATTGGAGAGACTTCCTATTGGGATAGTGTTTTGTGGTGTTCAAAGCCCCAAAAAATCCCCAAATGCATATTCACACAGTGGGATATGGATCTCATGCAGCATAGGTGGGTTGAGTACCTATAATCAATTGATTCTCAACATTCCAACACTATCGAAAAGAGAATTTAGTAGCTAATTATATGGGACAAAAGACTATGAAATATGAACTTCAGGAATCATGTGATGAAACAATGCTTATGAATTTATTATGAGAGATGCACATTTTGGTTCAAGAGGACCATTGTCAGACTATTCTTTCAGCCTTAGTGGTGACATATCATATTCAATAAATATTATGGTTGAGACAACTATCATGTCTTGAATACCTTTTTCTATGGGAAAGTGACTAATATGATGATAAATCTATTGGTGGGATTGTTGATGGGGATGAAACACTTTTTTTCATGTGTGTGTATGGCTCCCATAAGACATCAGAGAGGATATGATGAGGGTTTTTCATGCCACATCATGGGATATTCACCCCATAACGCCAATACTGATGGCACATTATGATACGTAAGATAGTCAGTTTCATCACCTGATATTCCACCTATCATTAGGTGATGGTGGAACATCAGTGTCTTGTAGTGCTTCTTCATCTGTTTTCCATTCTTGAACAGAAATGGGAATATTTATATATGGACTTCATGAATGGTTGGACAAGATCACCTCATCATAATGACGTAGTGTGGGTTGTCACTATTGGTCTGATGAATTTTTCACACATTTTACCTATGTGATAGAATTTATCAGTAGATTATTTTGGTAGAATGTACATCAATGAGGTAGTATGTATTCACAGATCACCTTATTCTATTTTTTTTACAGAAACACCCATTTCATGTCACAGTTCTATAAGGGGTTGTAGATGGCCTTAGCTACATTGGTAATTTTCATAATGACCTATCACTTTCAGACAGATGGACATATGAAGCCTACAAATCAGGTGACAGAAGATATGCTTTTTGTGCACATTCTCAAATTTGAGAGTTCCTGGGAGAAACAAATTTGAATCATTGAGTACTCTTATAATGATAAATTATAGGATAACATTGAGATAGATCCCTATGAAGACTTTCATGGTAGGCCTTACCACTCACCTATGTGATGGAAAAGGCAAGGGAAGTAGCAGTGCTTCAACCTCGTCTTATAGAGGAGACATAAGAGAAGATCCAGTTGACCATAAAGTGTGTGTTGGTAACTTAGTCTGTACTGTAATATTATGAAAACAGATGCTGGTGACCTCTAGTGTTGGGGGTCTGAGACCAGGCTTTCTTGAATGTCTCAACCAAGTTGGGGAATATAGATATTCGTAAGCATGGTATGCTATCAATGATATTCGTTTGACCCTTCAGTGTTCTGAAGTGGATAGGACCAATGGATTACTAGAATACCCTTACTTATAGATATCAAACCATGCACGATTTTTTTCATGTATCTTAGCTTCATTGATATTTTCTTGACCCATATCATGTATTTCATCCAGATGAGGTTGTGCCAGATATGTATTCATTTTTCGAGGAGTATCTAATGTGTATAGTTGATCAGAGTGTGAAGACACTCCAAGGTAGGTATGTTCCTCTTCTACAGATGTTATGGAATCATGTTCAAGTATGGGATGAGTCATGTGAGATGGAAGCTGATATGAAATCTTAGTCGCTCAAAATCTTTGTTGATAGTACATCCTTTCCCTCTGAAGGAAAACTTAAGGAAGAGTTTTTAAAAGTATGGAAGGTTGTAATGATCCAACAAATGACCAACATTTAAATAATTATTTTTTTCAATTTGAATATTTCCTTTAGTCAATGTAAATGTATAATAAGGAATAATAATGGTTAATGTATTTTCTGGGGATGGGTTGGATCCTAGAGGTCTAGCAAAATGGGCTGCATGGCGGGCCTCACAGTTAGTGTAAACTGTGAGACACATGCCGCATGGTCTGTGTAAACTGTGTGGCTCTAGACATGGGAACCTTCAAGACCACACAGATTTTCTACAACCATGTATACCAAGCACATGACTGTAACTCCTACTGAAAATTGTGGGAAAATCTTTATCGCATGATTTTCCCATGATTTCTAAAGTATAATCATAAACTGTGCACATGGGGTATTGGGAAAGAATACCATTTTCTCCCTTAATTTTTTAAAACCTATCTAACCTATTTCTACTCTCTTATATTCAAAAAAGATAGGGTTTCATATCCTTAAATCCAAAAACACATCCAAGCTCTGATCCTTGATATCTCTTATGTTCTTTGTTCGATACATGATCTGAGAGAAGTGATGGATCCCTTAAAGTAAGGATCCCTAGTATTTCTACTTATGTCTCTATTATTCTTGTCATCTATTGTGATATTTAAAAGCAGAACCATTCACCCATTTATTGAAGTCATAGGACTGAAACTTATATCTCTTCCATCCAACTTCGAATATGAGGTAATTAATTAGTAAGGCTTCATCTATAGACCTAAGGTAGGTGGTCACATAGTTTTCCATTTGAGTTATAATTATTTCATATTTATTTCATCATGTTGTGAGCCAACTATTTTCAGGATTCGTAAATGGGTTGGTTCCTTCATGTATAAATCACCCAAGCTTCTTGATATAGGTGAATTGGTTATTGTTTTGGGATTTTGAAATCAACTTTATTCTATATAGACACCCATTGGGGTGCCCTCATGAAAATGCCAATTTGGGCCATATTGTTTAGAATTCATGGAACACAATTTAACTTATATCAAGGATATTAATTAAAATATAAATTATACCATGTGTAATTGATGTGTATTAAGGTAACTTATTAGTGTTCATACACTTTTGAATTATAATTTTCCAAATGAGCATGTGAGTAATTTAACATGACTCTTTCACCTTGACACATTTACCATGAAATAAATTTCTAATGTTTAGAAAATCAGATGGTTTTCTTATATAGTTTGGATAGGTTAAGAGAGATTTATCCATTAAAATTAGTTGGTTTTAATGGAATGGTTTCAAGGGATTCCAGGGAATTTCCCTTGTAATGTTTTATTATAAATGTATTATATGGAATGGTTTGTTTGGTTAAATTAATTGATAAAAGGATAGTGATCTCATTCCTTTGACCATAATTTTTATAAAATGATAAATGTTATGTGGGATACCATGAATGGATTGAGCTATGTATGAACATGTATGTATAGGATGCATTCTAAACCCATTGCTATTATGATATAAGTTTATTAGTGTGAGGCATGCTTACCCCATGCTAGTTACAAACTCTATATGTGTGTGGGTGGGAGAAATTATAACCCCATTCTAGTAAGGATATAAGTGTAATTGTGGAAGGAATACATACCCCACACCGGTTAAAAAATATATATTTGTATGGGTGAGAATCATTATTAACCCATAATAGCTATAATATCAATGTACAAGTATATATGGGAGGCATTCCTACCCCATGGAAGTCTTAATCTATATATATAAATGTATGGATGAGAGGTATTCTTACCCCTTTCTAGTCTTTTGTTATATATATATATATACATATATACATACGGTGACTTGATCAAACATACTAGATTTGAAATGATATAGGTAGACCCGCTAGGTGACCTTCCTAAATTTGAGCAGGAGGTTATTTGTTTATTCAGTAATGCTTTAATTTATAGATTATTCTTGCACACAGTTTACATATGAGTTCCTACTCAGATTAGACATATACACTATTGGTGGTGGACTACTGAGATTTATCTCACATGCTGTTTTTACCACCCATGTAACTGGAAATGATTGTTTTCTTGCAAGTATGGATAGAGGAAAGTAACACTCTTTAGGTTAATGATTCTTACAACATAGTTGGAGATTAGGAGCGAAGGATCGGGCTGAGGCTCTATATGAAATTGAGAAGCTTTTTTCATTTATTCCCTTTTCATTTTTTTAGCATGTCTGTTGCAAGACTCCTATTTCCTTTTCTACTATAATTTCATGAATACATATTGTATCAGACACTACATATGATGTTTTTGTTATGTTATTCAGTTACTCAGTATTCCCCTATTTATTTTATACATTTATTCTTGCATTATTGTTTACTATTTGTAGTTTCCACTATGTTACTCTGACATGGGGGTATATTTTCTCTATCATACAACCAACATACCCCCACTGCTAGTCATAAGGCCCCTGAAAATAGGGAGATGTGCTAGGGGTTATGTGACCAGCCGGGCTTGGGGAACAGGTTACATGGCCTTTGGGTCTAGGACATCATAATACACATTCAATGAAAAACATATATTATATATTTAACATCCAAACATCTTCTTATAGTAGTCTTAAAACCAATTAAAATATTATAACATACATATATATCCACACAGTAAATCAAATCATGTAATTAATGAGCATCCAAACTTCTCTTTACTACTAATTGAAAAGTGGATGGGTTCAATATCTCCCCCATAACCAACATCCTCATCCTCATCACCATCACCAACATCCTCATCACCATCATCACTAACATCAAATTCTAGAGCACCATAATCAGCATCATCATCATCATCATCATCAACACCACATCCACCAACCACAATATAATCACCATGAACACCACTAAAACCTTCATCGACATCAGTTTATGCATCATATATAGATTTCATTGTTTCCATAAATGAATAAAAAACATTAGCATCCTTTTATAGAAGTGATGGACATATAACTAAAAAACGTTACAATAATTGTTCATTTACTAATTTACCTCTTTCACACTCCCCTATACCTACATTTTTTTCCTCGGTTGCTTCTGCCTAAGTATATTTTTGTTCAGTTATGTGAGAGATTTGATAGGATCCTGATGACTTCCAATACCTATTGGGGATGTTGTTTTTTCCTGGTCAACATCAGACTCTCCCATTATCTTCGCACCTAAAACTTATCTCAAGTGATCATTTGGCCTGAAGTTTTCATATTTTTTCTCATCAAGGGCCTCCAGGAAATATGGCTAAAAATATAATTATGACATTAAATTTTGAATTTAGTATATAAATTTGAAATATCAATAGCAAATTATAATATTTTTATATTAATATGCATTTAAAACACTTCCATCATTTTCCCTCACACTATAAAAATAATTTTCCTCAAAGCACATGACCTTTGATGTGAAACCCCACTTACTAAAAATTACATTGATTAGTATAATATTATATTATTTAATAATATGAATTTTATAAATCTAGAATGATTTAAAATTTTAGTTATTCAAAAAATCTATCAAATTAAGAAACATCAAATTATAACTTCAATTAAAAATTTAATACTCGTGGCATAACATAATCAATAAACACTAGTTACCATTCTAAATATTTGTTTAATATCAATTCATCTTGTATGATAATATCAGTATAATTCCATTTTTTGTTACATTATTTGGTTATTTGGTCACTTTGTATATTTGATCAATTAGTCATTTGGTTCATGTTTTGGTTATGTTGTTTGTAAACTATCTAATTTCATTATTTGGTCATTTTTCAATCAGTTATAGTATTTATCTTATTTCTTAGTTTGGTCAATTTATTGATTTTTGGTGAGGGTGTCTCTTTCATTATTGATTTATGTCATTTGGTTCATTTTTTGGTTAGATCTTTTTCATTAGTTGTCTATTTTTTCATTTTGATATATCATTTGGTTTAATTTAAGGTATGTCATTTTGGTTGGTTTGGGTTAGTCCATTTGTTTCATTTTTGGGTTAAGTCATTTTGGAGTAATATAACATTTTTTATTCTGGATAATTTAATTTTTTTTTTCTTTTTCCATATAACATTTTGGTTTCAGTCCTTCTGTTCATCTTTAGGTTGTGTCATATTTGAGTTATACTATTTAGGCTATTTTGGGTTACATCTTTAATTCATTTTAGTTTTATATAATTTTTTATTCGTTATTTTGGTTATTTATTTATTTTTTGGTTGGAAAAATTAGTTTACTTAGTTTTAGGTTATTTATTTTATTTTGAGTTCTGTAATTTTTTTCATTTATCATTAGGACTTTTTAGGCTAGGTTATTTTGTTCAATTTTTGTTTATCTCTTTTTTATTTTAGGTCATTTGGTTTATTTTTGGTTAGTAAATTTTTCATATTTTTGGTTTATTTGTTTTTCAATTATGTCATTTGGTTTATTTTGGTCGTTTGGTCATTAGTTTGTTTGGGTTTCGTTCATTTTATCAATAATGTTTTTTTAGGTTTAATAGTTCATTTTGGGTTAGGGTATTTATTTTTCTTTGGGTTAGGTTATTTAGTTTAGTTTTGGTAAGGGTATTTTCAACATCTTGGGTTTTTTCAATTGGTAAATTTTGTGTTTGGTAATTTGGATTATCTTTGGGTTATTTCATATTTGAGTTATGTTATTTATTTTATTTTTCTTTATGCCATTTTGTTCATTTCATGTTTATGTAATTTTTGGTTAGTTCATTTGACCATTTTCCCATTTTTTGTTACAATAATTGTTTTTTACTGGGTTGTAGATATTTTTTTTATTTGAGTAATGTAATTTTATTCTTTTTAAGTTAGTTATTTTTGGGTTAGGTTATTATTTTTCAATTTTGGGTTATCAATTTCTCATGTTAGGTTATTTGTTTTATTTTTTTGATCATTCAGTTTATTGTTGGGGTATGTTTTTTAGTTTAAATTATTTTGTTCATTTTTTCATTTAGTTATTAGTTTATTTGTTATAAAGTAGTTTGATAAATTGTTCATTTTTTAACTAGGTCAATTTGTTTATTTTAGGTTAGGTTATTTTTTCCTTTCTGTTTTGGTTATTGAGTTCATTTTTAGGTTATTTTCTTCATCTTGGGTTATGTCAATTGGTTAATATTAGGTTCATTAATATGTTTCATCTTTGGGTTATGTCATATTTGATTTAGGTTATTTGTTTTTTAGGTAATGTAATTTGGTTTATTTTAGTGTTAAGTAATTTTTGGTTAGATCATTTGGTTATTTTTTCATTTTTTGGTCAGAAAAATTGGTTTACATGGGTTTAGGTTATTTTTTTATTTTGGGTTTTGTCATTTTGTTCATTTTGGTTTAGGTCAATTTACGTTAGGTTATTTTTTACAATTTTGGGTTATCTCTTTTCTTTGTTAGGTTATATATTTTATTTTGGGTAAGTTCATCTAGTCTATTTTTGGGATATTTATTTTTTGGGTTAGGGTTTTTGGTTCATTTTGGTTACTAGGTCATTTTTTTGGATTAGGCCATTTCATCAATTATTCATATTTTTGGTTAACTTAATTAGTTAATTTTAGGTTATGTTATTTATTTCCCTTTTGGTTATTCTATTTAGTACATTTCTTGTCACATTTTCAACATCTTGGGTTATGTATTGGTTAATTTTAGGTTTGGTCATTTGGTTCATCTTAGGTTTATGTCTGAGTTAGGTCAATTACATTATTTTGGATTACGTCATTTGGTTAGTTTCATGGTTATGTAATTTTTGGTTAGTCTATTAGGTCATTTTTTTCATTTCATACTCAGAACAATTAGTTTAATTAGGTTTAGGTTATCTGGTTTATTTTCAGTTAAACAATTTTGTTTATTTTGGATTAGGTTATTTTTTTCATTTTGGGTTAGGTATTTTTATGTTAGATGATATTTTAAAATTATTCTAATCCACTGGGACATGGGTTTTTATATCCTCTATGAGAAAAAACACACAATACTTAAAAATATGAACGAATTCCATATCTAGGATCTAATGCATTATAAAATTATCATTCCCTAACTAAAACACTAGAATATATCTCGCATATACAACATTTTTTTGATGTCTGACTTAAAAAAATATAATTAAAAAAATAAAATATTAAATCCCTAATACCTTAAAGGTAACTAATACCCAAAAAACGATTTCATAAACCAAAAAAAATTACATACTTCCACAACATAATGCCTAGTACATCAAACCAAATCAGTATTGATTTACCTTCTCCTTCCTTCCACTAAATTTTAAATTATCAAAAAGAAATTACACATCAATATTGTTTCTGAAATGTAACATTGTTGTCTAAAATACCCCAAAAAAATTTATTTCAAATACATATTATACCTCAAAATCAATTTAATTTAAATTAAAATTTGAATAAAAAGAGTCTCCCAAATTACATTACAAAGAGTAAGCATTTCAATATACCCACCCCTTTTCAAATCTAATTCTCATTTAAAGAATAATTTTAGAAAATAGTTTTCTTTCTTAAAAAGTATCTCTTTAAAGGTATTCGACCCATTTCAATAACCTTTCCCCATTTTATAACAAAAATATCGTAAAAAATATCTCATTCGTTTAAAGGGTAATTTTTTTCCATAGATTAAATGGATTTATGAGAAAAATAGATAAATTTAATAATGGAAATCTAAATAAATTGGAAATTTCTAGAATTATATATTAGTACTTAATTTACAGTTGTTAGTCTCAGAATTATGTGAGTTTTATTTAGAACTGTTTTATGTCTTTTTTAGTGAAGGTTAAATTTTTTTTAGACTATTTATGTTTTTATTATTATTGAAAATCCAAATAAAATGAAACTACCACTTTAGTAAGAATATAAAAATATATATTATTTCTCTTAATATTAAAGTATGTGGTTCCTCTCATGGTCAGGAATTGTAGTGCACTCAGATGTGTGAAAAGATGTCATGTAGTATTTATTCTTTTTGTTTTTTCTGATGCATAGTAAAAAATTCAATAAAATTAATAAGAATTAAAATTTCAATCAAAACTAAAAAATATTAATAATACCATAAACTCATTACTCCTCAAATATGTGGTCATTTCTAGATGTTGTGTTTTAAAATTGGTGAATATTGTTACACCCTCTAAATCAGAATCAACTTTACTCTTCCAAACAATATATAACTATTACTTATGTAATCTCCATAACCCCTCAAGATCCATCAACATTGTGACCACAGTAGATTGATAGTAAGAAAAGATAAAATGATGCTACAATGAAAATTTTAATTCATGTAAATACAAAAATAATATAGATTCAATTTAAAACATTTTCTTACAAATAATTCTTTCCATTATTTCTCCTTGATTCCATTACTGATATGTCTCAATGAGACTTGTTTCACTTGAATAATATCATTGAACTTGGCTAAAATTTCTGTCAAACATATGCACTGCTTGGAATTTTTACATATCATTTTTATTTTCTTTATTTTAATCAACCATTTTCTGTGTTTGATGATTCTCGACTTCACTCATATGGGTGCGCCTACATCTCATATTATAAGTTCCCAAATAATGAGTTAAAATGAAGAAATGAATAATTATGTCACATTATATCTGGAAAAATTATGTGATATAATCTAACAAACTTATAAAAAACCCCGATTCATGCTACTCATTAGGCTCTAATAAATCCATGGGTTGTCTTAGATTGGTGGACTATGAAGGATGTTCCTATTCCAATGTATGCACCAGGTCATATGTGTGCACCGAAGTGGAAGACAAATGAAAAAAGTCATCTTATCCTAGATAGATGGTAAGAAATGGAGGCAGTGTAGACATGGTAAGATAAGGATAGAAGGGATATGGATACATCATATGATATGGATATGGAATTTCAAAGGACATCCCTAGAGGCGGCGTAGACATGAAATGAGAAAACGAGGCTAAATAAGATGATGATGGAGGGTTGGGTGGGAACATCCATGGAGGCTATTGTAGAGGTTGAAATTTTTTTTATTGGGTTCCTACTAGAGGGACATGGTTCGAATACGTACAACATGTTCCCCGTTCATCTCTAGGATGATTTCCAATCAAACCCACAATTGTAGGATGAATATATATCAACTCTAGTTTAGATGAATGTCCCTAAAAATTATGATAAAGAGTAATAACATGAAATTAAATGTAATATAGAAGAAAAATATCACAATTAATAAAATCTATAAGGGAACTAGGGGAGGAAAAACTAGCTCGCACATCCACTAATCATTATAAAAAAAATATAGTCCTTTAATATTCTTCAATATCTTTTATAAAATTCATAATAATGAAATGCATATTTTTTAGAAAATGTTTTTAAATTATTTTCATAAAACATATAATTCAATGAAATCATTAAAAATATCATAACATGTTTTAGAAACTACAATTTTAATCCCTTTTATACATATTTTAAAAACACATTCTAAACCTAGGATTTTAAATTGAAATAAGTCTTATTAAATGAAATGAATAAAATAGTGATAAAACTAAAATAACATTCCAAAATAAATCTAAAATATAGAAATTACAATAATAGAATTTCTAGAAACCCACATCAAGGGAAAATAAATAAACTATGAATATATATGATTACTTATATATATTAACCACCACTACATTAGGTTAAACATCAATTCTAACAATAAGAAAATTTTATTAATCAATTAAAATATTTTGGTCAACACCAATGGGGGTGTCAAATGGTGTCCATTTCATCCCCACCATCATGGAAAATATTTTTTGGGATTACTTCAAAAATGACATTGTAATTAGGTATTATATGATCTTTCACATAAAACTTTTATTTTTCATTGATTCCAAAATATATGGGTCATTAGTAGCCCGGAATTAAGTCATGATAATAACATTGAATCCCTAGTGATCAAAAATATACCATGTAATTTCATTTAATCAAACCATTTACATTTCAACATAATGAAATGAACATGAGATTAATAATCCAATAAAAATATTTTATCAAAAACACAATAATAAGACACATTTTCATACCGAGGCATATTATCTAATGCACTGGCATAATAGTCCATTATTATAGTTAAAATAATGCCCTAATTGTGTTTTTTAATTTACAACACTTGATATGTTATAAAAAATTTATATACATTTATAATTATATATTTTCATTCCTGAGCCGAATAATTGGGACCAAAAGACAATGATGTTAATTATTGAGGGTTAAATTCAATAGGTATTCTCAATACCTAAAATATATATTAATAATAAAATTAAATGAATATATATACATATATATATAAATATTATTTCAAATAAGGTAATGGTCATACCTTTATTTCAACCATGCAAGAAACTCTTTGATATGAAAATCCTCTCCCCTTATCAAAGGAAAACTTTGATGAACTCTAATTATTATTTTTTTATATTTCCTAAATAATATGATAATATTAGTTTAAGGAATATGTGAACTGATAAATAATGAGATAACATATAATTATTAAAATTACATAATTGATATATTCATAGAAAAAACCATAGTTAAACAAGACTCCGTGATGTTCCATACCCCGATATTCCAGGATCAATGTAGCTAATGTATATTACCCAAGAATTCAACTTTTTTGGGGAAGAGATGTAAATGAGGGCTGAATTTCCCCATACTACTCATCTTCCTTTCTTATTTGATAGTTATTTTTTTTCTCAGAACAGAAAAATATATTGAAAAAAATCCATACATTCTTGGGTGATATAAATTAGCATAATGGAAACTTCAAGATGATACATATTTTGGACATATGATTTCATTATTCTCTTATAATTTTATTAGGATGCATCCAATAAAAATAAATAGCTCCCCCACGATGTATTTTAGTTTGATGATGAATTTCTAAATACAACATGAAATTGAAAAATGATGGGGGAAATTTATTTTCAAAGTCACAAAAAATTAAAGGAGCCTCTTGTTGTATTTTAATCAAGAATGAAATGGTTAAAATTTTAGCAGAGGTATGTGTAAAAATGGAACAATAGAATCACCATCACCCATACATTATTGGATATTAAATGTCAGATTTATAATGGAATTGATTCATGATGAAGGATGTGATAATCATGAGTTTATGGGGATTTTGGTTTCAAATCTATCTTGTTGAATCATTTAGATATATTTCTTTAATAGTCATCAGGAACCTTTATATTCTCCAATAATTCCAAAATTTTATTTTTTTCTCTAAAGGTTTCATCACATAGGAAGTACAAGGAACATTCCATTTATTTTAAAAAATATACATAGGATTCAAGTTATGGTTGAATAACCTTACCCAACAAGTCCCAAAAAGACCATAAGTCATTTTTGGTATTCCCATTAATATTTTAAAGAATTGTAAAAAACATTTTACAAATATTTTTCTCAATGTGAAATAAATCTAAATAATGACATGAAAAATTGGTAGACCAATATGGAAACTCAAAAAAATATATTTTCCTATTCCAATTATAAGTGGATTTCTTTTCAACATTATTCCTCTTTTTATATTTTATCTGACCTTTACCTAATAAAAACAAAAATATTTCAATTCATTAATTACATCAGTTGTTGACATATATTGTGGTTTTTTTCAGTGTCAAAACTATTATGAAACCTCCAATGATTCTTCCTATATTGTTGATCCAATGTAAATGATCATTAATTCCCCATAAAACTGAATCTATGATGATATTTAAGTGATCTAGATCATTTATTCTTCATAAAATTATGACACTATAGTTTTTACTTCATGATCCAACCGTAAATAAATTCATAAACATAGAAATAATTTATAGTTCATAAAAGGGTGTAACACTTTGAAATATATTATTTTATTAATCATATAATGTGTGCACAACCTTATCCAAAAGCAACTTCAACACTTTTGTTAAAGGCTTAATCAAGACTTCTATATCAATTATTGGATAAGAAGCTCCATATATTATTATTCTCAAGAATGTGAAATGTTTTTCATACATATCCATGGAGGAAGATTATAAATGAATAAAAACAGGCCAAGTGAATGGCGCATTAAGCATATAACCAAATAGATTAAAACCATCATAGGATAGACCTAACTAGACATTACCCACCTTAACAGAAAAATCAGGTAGTTGTGAATCAAATACCCACCATGCAAATCCATTTACTGGATTAACCATGCCGTCATTATAATTAATTCTCACAGAATGATGGCATTGAAATTTGGTTGAGATCTCTGTATACGTGAATATTTTCTAATTCATAAGAATCATTGTAAAGTTCCACATAACCATGTGTGGGACATGAGATGGTGTTCCATGTGAATTTTCTTTCCAAGGAGATATGTCACATTCTTTTATAGTTATTATTGTTTATTGTTTCCTACCAAAATAAATTGAAATATATTGGACAATCATGAATTTTATTGGTAGAAAATCGTAGTGTCTTAATTGACTTCCTTTCTATATAATGATTTTAGGGAATATCTACACCATTATGAAACTATACCTTTAAAAAGAAGAGAATATAATAAACATAATTATTACAAATTCCATTCATTGTTTTCCCATGATATAACCACATTTAAAATTCCAACTTTATTATTTTATTAAATTCGTCTTATAAAAGAGTTCTAGCATCATCCATTAATTTTTTCACTTTCTCAACATTATCAAATTAATTCTTCACCTCATGTGTATTGATATCACTATCTTCTTGCACTAACATACTATCCCTCTAATTATGATGCACAAATAGAAACCAACCAACTATCAAATACTACATACCACTTAATTCTTTATATTCATCTACACTATAATATTATCTTGTCTCTCCTTTGTGATACCAAACATAATAGTTTGTTTGAAATATAGATTTTGTAATATGGTAGCTAAATTCTTCTTGAATTAACCCTGGGCTTCCAATACAATTTTAACCTAGAAACTATATAATACCTCCATATAAACATTTGTTATGTGAAAAATCAAAAAAAATATCCAAATTAATTTGAAATTTAGTTGACACCTAATCAGTATGATACATCCATATTCTATCCATTATATCACATGGGAGAAAATTCATATTCTAATCAATAAATTAAACTATAAGTAAAAAAATAATTACAACCAATTTTAATTTTAAATTAATCAAAGATTACTAGTATTTATAAGAACAACAAATAATATAAATAACATAATCTATAAGTGATGCCTAAAGATATCAAACAAGATAAAGTATAAAACATGGAATGCAAAACAACTATTACACAATCCAATTAAAGACATATGTCTTTTTAAATTTTTTATAAAACTTCTATGTTTTCAATATGACATTAATCTAATTAAATACACTTTTATTTATAATGAAAAACATTTACTCAGGAAGATCAACAATGTTTCACCCAACATCAAAACCATAAAAACATGGTATAATAATATCATGAAAATTATACCATAATTGATATAAATATAACTAATCATCCAATCATGATATCATAGAAATTAATTTTTATAAATAAATATGTATATAGAAAATTTCATAAAGGCGATGAAAGCCCTATGTTTTATGATATAAGAAATGAAATAAAACAATTGTTAGCAAAATTATGCATGTATTTTTGGAAATTAAAAATAGATCACTAATCTCCTTTCATAAGGTAAATAATATATAATGATCATCTAATATCTCACATAGTACCATTCAACTACCCAAAAAAAATCAGTGTACATTCATATAGATTATGCATAAATTGTGAAGGAAGTGACCATAAATAAGGATTCACTAAGAAGAATGAGTCTGAAGTGACTATTATGGATATTAGATAATGGGAAATTAAAAATGTATACCTTTATGATATCACATATCATTCCACAAGGATAAAGGTGAAGTTTGGTTGAATATCCCTCCATTATAATTTGAAAAATTTTGAAGGGTGAAGGAAAAATGTATCAAAATATGAGATAGGTATTATGTGGATTATACTCATAATGGTGAAGGAATCCCAGCCATGAAGGATAAATAACCTCATATAGAACATATGAAATGGAATCATCACAAGTGGATTCGAAAAAAATCATCCCCTAGTAAGTCTTGGAAGAATATTAGATGAAAATATTCAATTCATCAAGAATAACTACCATCATTAACATGAAGATGTCATAGTTACCCCTCCCCCTTTATATTTGGTCAGAGTATAGGAGTAGAGGACTGAGACTATGGTCGTGATTATTCTAGAGAAATCTCTTGGTATTTCTTTTAGGATGTTTTATATTCTTGTACCCATGTCTCCCATGTACTTCCCATTTTGTATATTATTATTGTATGATCATAATTTTTGTATCTGATACTGCTTTATCTTCCACCTATTTTTTATCTGGTTCTTTTTTATTCTATTGCTGAGTATTTATTACTACATCAGTTGTTTCCATTTATTATTTACCAATGTGACTTACTGATTATGAGGGTATAGTCTCCCCATCATACCATTGTTGACCCTCAGAGCTAGGTGATATCCTATTGCATATGTGGAGGCATACTTAAAGTCCATAGGCCATCTAGCTCAGGGCACTGCTCAGTGCCTTCTGGGCCATGATGCCATACTGAAAAAAGTATGAATTTAAAATCACGATGCATTAT
The DNA here is from genome assembly GCA_963277665.1 of Viscum album. Taxonomy (NCBI): domain Eukaryota; kingdom Viridiplantae; phylum Streptophyta; class Magnoliopsida; order Santalales; family Viscaceae; genus Viscum; species Viscum album. Next base: position 713,680,842 of record OY728128.1, on the reverse strand, counting down.
TATATATTAGGCCTAAAACATAGAGATAAATCAATTTTATTGTTTTTTAAAAGATAATAATATAATTAGTGCCTTTGGGGATATATTCATTTTCAAATCCTATATAATGGTTTGTCATGAAAAAATAAATTATCCTAATTATATCCCAAGGGAGTTTCAAACTAGTTTCATAGTAAGGAAAGTTTTTATATACAATGTAATGATCATTTCAATGATAAAATGCCTTATTCATATTTATTACCCCATGGTACGACTTTACTAGAACCACATCCACATATAGTATCCATATAGGGACATATTTCTAAGGAAAACAATATAATCTCTACCATACCAAAACATAAGGATGTTCTTTTATACATATCCTCAAATTTTATCATAGAGTTCTGTTCCATAATCTATGTTTACATTAATTAATTTCCCAAGGATTATTTTATAATTATTTTGATAGAAACATTATTTACCCCAAATCTTGTAACCTAGAGCTGAGATCTACTTTATTTCAATGGACGAAGATTAAATGGATCACATCACCAAGGATCAGTAAGTTTAGTAGTATTGAAAAACAAAATACATACATGATACCCATTTGACATTAATAATAAAAAATGATACAAATGATATTAATGGAAAAAATTTGATATAATTAAACTCTTTCAATGAATTTATCTTTATATCTCAAGGAAAAGAAATAAGATAATGTTGAGATCAAATGCTCAGTAAGGGTTACGTATGATGACACTTATCATGAATCAATAAGGAATAATCAATATGGAAAGTAAAATAACTTAAGACACATTCTATTAAATAAATAAATTGAATATCATTATTAGATGAGGAATAATCAATATGGAATTGTAAATAACTGAACACACATGGCACTTAATTAAAAAAATATTATTTAAATTCATCGAGATATAATATCATTTCAGATATACCATGGATAATAATAAAAACTAAATTATAAAGAAAATAAATGATTAATTATTGTCTCTCATGAACTCATGAATCCTGATACCTCAACTATCAAGATCGTTCATTAGGTAGTTTAAATCTATTGGTAAAAACCCATTTAATAATAGCTTACTTATTCACCTCATGATATTTTTTATCCATAAAGGAGATATATAATTCTAGGACCCACCATTAAGGGAATGTTTATATAATTCCACACATATAAAATAAATTATTTAATTCAAGAATAATTTTTCTAATCATAAAATATTCATATTGAGTAAAGAATATTGTTTATTAATATTTCTCTAGTTAATCAAACAAATTTCAAAGTAAACATAATATGTGAATATTGTATATCATTTAGGAAATAATAGTACATAATATAAAAACAATGTGGATATATATGATAATTAATGGTTTTTATAAAGGATAAATGATAATATTCCATTAACAAGAGTAAAAGCAATCTGAAAAGAAAGGGAGATTGTAAAATTAGTTCTCACCACTTTGGATGCATTAAAATTGTACATCATGAAAGAATAAACATGAATTATAACATTGAAAATCATTAATTAATTGGTATTCATGTTAAATACATCCAAGGTCAAGTATATAAACCACATAATTTTGAATTGGTGTATATTTGAAATGATGTCTCAATGAAATGGAAATTGAGGAGAAGTATCTTACCTAATGATTCCATTTAGTTGAAAATGATTTAAGATCATGTATAATGGTTTTAATAGTTATATTTATTTTTATCAAAACTAATCTCATATTTATAAAATCATATACTATCCTCTTATAAAATTGTACCCCTAATTTGTTAGTAATATTTCATTATTTTTATTGTTTCCCGTGTTAATTTCCATGCATTATCATTAGTCATTTTCATTAAAGTTATAGTTATTCTGAATTGGATATATATCCATCATATGGATAATTATATTAATGTTACAAAATATCATATTTAATATTTATATATATTTTTATAACAATCCTAGAAGGTTAGACATGGATAATTAATCAAATCGCTTCATAGAGACGATAGGCCGCATGTAAGCATGAGCGATGATATAAATCCATTTACGAGTTAAAGGGTAATAATTGGGTGATATATTAATTTTAGGAATAAATATAATGTCATATATATCACATATATTAATTAATTTTTTCGTTATTATCTTTCATGTAATTTTTATATGAAGAACGAATCACATCACTTGATGAGGTGGTAGACCACCGCAGACACAATCAACACTATCATATTTTAAATGGTATGGATAGTAAGAATATACATGTGATATTGTAATTATAAATATATAAAAATATAATAAATATTATATTTACCCAGTTAATTAATCATTATATACAATCATGAGATTTGTTGATGGAAAATGAGTTACGTCATTATGTGAGGTGGTAGTCCTTCGTATGCACGATCGATGATTTAATTTCACATTTCATAGAGGGGGATATGTGTAAATATTATCCAATATACACAGTGAAATCTCATTATATGGTAGATACATGTGTTATTATATTGTAACTATTAATACATAATTGAAGGTGGTAAAAGAAGAAAGAAAATGAAAGAGATTAATAAAATGATTACCTTATCTTAGAGAAACCTCATTTGGATCTCATCTAAGAGATGTTAGGGTTGGTATTATGGGAAGGAAATAAGATCTAAAATGACGATAAAATAATTTCTTATTGAATTTTATAGGGGTTGGTTGAGCCATAGGGCTTGATTGTTGTGAGTATTCACATTCCACAAGGCTCCAAAATGGTCCATTATAAAAAAAATATGTTATATATTTAAATTTATGGCCAATAAATGGGTTATAGATATGTTTGGGGTCATGTTTAGTTAATATATTCTTAGTTTAACCCATAGAAAACCTATCTTCGCGTTTACCATGGTTATTCATTTTTTTTATTTCCCATATTCATTATGGTAAAAAATTCTGTTGACATTATTCGATAATATAAATTAAGATATTTCCAAATATGGAATCACTTTTTAAAAAATTTAATTAATTTATGTGTTAGAATATAATTTAAAATCTGTAGAGTCTAGATTTTCCATGTAGGGACACTATGGGGGGTTAATAAATGTACCCATATTTTTACCAAATTAACAATCATTTCAATTATCCCCTATTAATATTTATTCTGATACCCAGTTAATAAAAATGGATATTTTTTCTGTTCTAGAAAATTACATTCCCATTCAATAAAAATAATAAAAGAATCAACAACATGCACATATTTGACAAGGTTCTATATAATGACCTACTAATTTCCCTGATCAAAATATGGTTGTTTCATGTATTATATTATCACAATAACATTGTAATGATTATAAACAGCTTGAATTATCATATAATGTTCAAGTAGGAAACAAATAATATTTCTGATTCAATGTCATTATTTATACTAGTACCACCATTATTCAAGGGATTTTTTTATAAATGCACAATGAGTTATTAAACTGTATTCAATAAACACTCCTAACAAGATCCATCTGCTATACTAGATGATGTTTCATGAAAAATATTTTATTTTCCCCCATCTTAGGTCTTCAAGTGATACTGTATCAACAATATTCTATATACATCAGCCCAGTACTTTTCAATAATTTGAATATAAAACTTACAATCCAATTAAATATATTTTTAGAATGAATAATAGAAGAATATATAAACAACCCAAAAATTATCTTCTTACATGAATATTAAATTCATAGGAATATACTCCTTCTATCAACATATTTCACAGCCTTAATTAAATGTGTGCAAGTGATTGACACATATTCTTCAACTATAACTCATTCAAGAATAATCTTGCACAATTATATCCCATTATCTTATTGAATTCACTATTTAAATTCATTCCAGAATTAATGGCATCTGAAACCCATTCACATTCATTTGTGTTCTTTATTATAATGCTACTCTCAAATATATTCTTGGTATTTTCTAACGTTTTTTATATTCACAATGAACTCAAGTTATGTTTGTGTGCATGAATTCACTAGATAATACATTTACTTTCATCCTTTTATATACACATATTCATGATCCCAAGTAAATCCTTAATTCAAGGGTGTAAACTCAAAAAAAATTTAATAATTCCTTTCACACATAATTGCAGATACTGCATGCATTGAATCATTAACAATCTATGTGAAAAAGATGTTTTCAATTGTGCCTTCTCCATTACAAAATATAGTGTGGGTTACACTATCTTTTCGTTGTCTCATTTCGAAAAAGACAAGTAGACAAAATTAATAAGTATATCATGATTCATTAAATGGATTTTTGGAAATAGTTTCTTTGGGAAGGCTTCAGGTTTGTTTCATCTAAGTCAAAAAAAACAAGGCATTCTTCACCATCACCAAAGAAATAGTTGCGTGGAAACCTCTCCTCAATAAAATGTGTTCCACAATTCATTATTTATCCAAAAAATGAGATCTTATAAATCATTAATCACATACCTTTGGGTCTATGCATCATCATTTATATAAAGATAATCATTTCCTTGCATCAAATCATCTTTTTATATTGTACAGTGTGGAGCCTTTATTTAGTACACCAATAATAATGTTGTATCTTGAAATAAATATCACCAACTAATTCAGTGTTTCTCGAAATAGTTAAAAAATGTGTCCCTTTTAATGCAAAAATCCTCAAGTTCATTCCATGCTCATAATTTCATGCTCAAACTCATCCATGTGTTTTTTAATGATTAGAAAGGAATACTCTAATTTTTTTATATAGAAGTATCTTATTCCATGGAATATTAACAGGAATGAAATACATTTATTACATGTATGATTTTTTTTCAATCCCGAATACATCATATATTTGTCATGATGTTAAAAAATATCTAGAATCGAAGGGGATAGTGGTCGGTGTCATTCCTTTATCTTGTATTTTACTTTTCATGGTGAAAAGGTAGGAGAAGGTCTCTCGAGATGATTAAATTAATTAGGTAAATCACATCCAATGTCCCATATCTTATCCACCATTATAATGATAGAGGAATAGTAACTAGTTGGGCTCTTGTCCCAAATTGATTCTTTGGTTTTTTTGGTATATGGTTGACCAAGGATCACATGTTCACTCACCATTTAGGCTATCTACTAAGGATCAGTACATGTTACACCTTCACACACTATGGGATTAGGCCAAGTGGGCTTATAAACAAACCTATACACCTTTAGTGGGTGCTCTGTATGGGCCTTACACACGGGTCCCCCCACACTATAGGGGCACTATGCTTGCCCATTCTCCTCTACCACCCATGGGAGGGCCCGAGATGGATCCTTTAGATGTTGTTGACCTCCAAATCCCATAGATCATTCGTTAATCCTAGTATAGGATAGCATGTTGGTAGGCCAATATTTTTTATTTAGTCCACCACTTATCATAATAAACTTATAAATATTCAACGTAGAAAAAAAATACCAATACTTTCTCTAATATACACCTTAACGACTCTTTATGTAATAAATTAATGTATATATCATTTCAAGGAATTATTCAAATCCCCATCCTTTTGAAATAAGTGATATTTCATGCTCTTCGTCTTCTCCATAATTATACTAAATAATTTTCCCTCTTTAACAAGTTTTATTTATAATAAGATCAGTCTAACTATAATCAAATTTAACATGGAAAATTTCTCATGTAGGAAAAATAAGGTCACCAATTGAACCCATAACTATTTTCTAATCACCATCATTCCAAACATGGATAATAGTCTTAGTGAACGTGATACAAGGAATCTATAAAAATTCTCCAAGATTCATAACCAGTATTATTGAATATTTTCTCACGATATTTTCATATTGTGCTTTCCATGAATAATCACTAATCATAGTGTACATCAGCATACATTGACTTTTGATTCCTTATAATATATTAAAAAAATTTAACCATACTCATCATGCATTGAAATATCCACTTGGGATTTTAAATCTCCCAATTTGGATTTGTTTTCAAAAACATTTATTTAAAAAAATCATTTTATGTTATCCCCTGTTATTAAAATAAATGAAAAATATTAATGAAGAGGTTTTCTTCCACCATAAATGCAATTTGAGAATCACTTATCCTTTATATGAAACAAGTATTTAACCAAAAATTTTAATTTATCAATGATCATTTAGTTTTTCAACTCTATGTCTATATGGGATAACATTATATAGAAAATAAGTCAGATATAAGAAATCCTCTATATAATTTCCATTAACAACCTGGCATGTGATATTGTGTCTAGAAGTCACTTATTTATGAAAATTAGGCCAATAACTAAAAATATTTTTCAAGAAACAGATTCTAATACAGCATTTATGAAAATCAATCAGAAATATCTAGTGAAATAAGTAAGGGAATATGGAAGAAAACTTATTAGATTCTTAACAAGTGCAAGAAGAATGATAATTTTCACTCAACCTAGAGACTCATTTCTTTCTAGCTCTAAATTCTTTGGTACTCTTCATGATTTAGTCTAGCCTAAAAGTTACATTTTGATATTTATTTAACCATATGGTCTCTTTAGTTCTATTAGACTTTATCTTATGTGGATTATTTTTGTTCACATGTTCCAATAGTGAGACAAATTCCCCTGATGCCAATTTTTCTATATTTAGTATATCGTTTTGAGAATGTTGAATAGTCAAACAAAATTATTTCTTTATTTACGGTTTTATTTCACCATCCGATTTTTTATTCAGACACTGGAGTTGTCTTTTTTTTGAAAACCACTCAAGAAATTCGAATTCTTATTTATGTGGAACAATATTTTTCCTAGTTCCTTTGCTCTATCTAGTGGTTCGTCTTCAGGGTTTTGTATTTATCTAGCATCTTTCACTTGTTAAGAAAAAATGACTCATTATTACTTCATAAAATATTATGTTCCAGAACTTCCTCATGGATTATTTAATTTTTTTGAGTTACCATTAATGGTTAACTATTCAAAATCCTATTTATATATTTCTTTAATCAATCATATCCTCTAGTCTCTTTCCCAAATTGATTCTTTTATTGATATTTTATTACTTCCATTCATTTCCATTCCCTATTTACAATGGTCCATTCTTTGATCTGTCTTTCCATAATAGAGGAGTATTATATTAAATGATATGAAATTCGTGGAATCCGTCTTCTTAAAATTTTTATGTAGTGGTTTTTTTATAAATATTCATCTACCGAATATCTTTTATTAAGTATTTATCTCCAAAGGTATGTAATTTCCCAATATTTATGACATCATTTTGTATAGGTTGTGGTTCAATCTTTTTAGTAAAATATTTTTTTATACCTAGATGGTTCATACCAACACTCTTCATCTTTTTGACCACATATGTCGTAGTTCTGATAGAAATCTTAAAGAAATTTCAATATGTTTTTATTGATTAGATTCATTTTCTTCTATGGGATTTTCTACCTTTTCGAATATTTTTTCATTTTTTCACCACTAATCCCCCTAAATGCGGGCCTTTTGTAGTCATCATAATTTACCATGTTTTCTACCATACAGTATCCCAATGTCCAAACTTCCAATAGTACCAACAGTGGAAAATGCATATCCTTATTTTTTTCTTGTTGTACAAGACGAGCTAGATTTAGTACATTGATATTTCTATGTTTTTATTTTCTCATTTAGAGAATAATTTTGAGAGATATTTTTCATGATAATTATTTTATTCACCCTTATTTATTTGTATTTATAATAAAATTTACCAACACATATCATCCTATATTTTAGCTTTGAACATCTGTTAGAAGATGATACTACTGTAGTTGAAACTAAATTAACTCGGTTATGAGTTTCCTTATCTTATGATCAAGAAAAAGGCTTACAAAGAGAAGATTTTGATATTTTATTTCCATCAATATTAGTCTCTTTAGAGACATGAATATCATCGATAGTTTGTACTGAAATACCCCCTTTTGTGGTTTGACTATATTCATATGTTTGGGTGGAAGAGTTCTTCTCAGATAGTTGGTATGTTCCATCACATACCTCCTTTAAATTTTTACTTCAATATTTAGTTATAGACATTTCATGTTGAAGGAAAAATTCTCATTTTAAACTGATGTTATCCTACATTCCCATTAATTTTTAATTTAATTAATCTAATAAACTTACTATTATAGACTATCATTCAAGGAGTTTTTGAGAACATTGATTCTTCTATCCTAGACATCCAATTGGTGTTTCTTAACAGTAATAGTATTCTATTTATTCTACTTGAGCATGGATATTTAGAATATACTCTTTATGAATCTGGTCATTTTCTTCCACTATTATGAAAAGTACTTTGAACTTATATTTTTTTCTTAAATAATTGAGTCACTATCATTCATAGAAACATTGAAAATGTTTATTTTAGAAGAATTACTTCCCTAAAAACATATTTACTCATAGTGATCTCATAATAATTTCATTAAAATTATTATTAAATTATTGAAATAATTTTATTGAAAAGATCCAAAAATTATTTTTTTATCTTCAATGTTGTCTATGTGAACATTACACCTTCTACATTTCATACCAAGTGAATCATATTATCTGTTGATTTCCTATTCAAGATGTTCTTTATCATCAAAATGATCATTGAATAAAAAATTTATATATAAAATCACTTCATTAGGAACATTATTTATATATCTTTAAAATTGAGATTATAATACTAAAATAATATTGATAGAGTCATCATCCAAATAATTTTCACTACTTAATGTAGTTACATGAAATGGATCATTGACAACTAATTTTATAAAGAATCATTGATCCTTCCCTTATATCTTTGTTAATATTTTGAACTCCTTCCTTCTTTCTATCTTCTTCTTTTCAGATTCCTGATATAGAACTTAATTTATTATTCAAAAGGATATGAAACAATGTTTTCCACTTGATGTACTTCAATATAAACTTCAAATATCCACTTTATATAAATATGGTAAATCAATTAGGGATAGAAACTTAGATCTAATTTGAGGCATAACTTCTCTTTAACACTACATATAGAGACCAAATGGATTTTCTAAAGGCACTTAGGGGGTGAGGGTGAATCAGTGAACCCAAATTGTTACCAAATTTAGTTTTATTTAATTATCCCCTCTTACTCTCGAACCACTTTCCTAGGTAATATGAAATGACCTATTCTATTTTGTAAAAAATTACATACACATGTAATACATACAATAAAAGAATAACTAGAGAATATATATTTTTAAATGGTTTGGTATAAATACCTACTACTTTATGAGATAATCCAATGGTTATTTCATAGATTCTCTTATCACTATGACATTTCAATGATTAAAAATTATTAGAATTATTATATAATGTTCATGTAGGAAACGATCTATCTTCTTAAGTCAATCAAATTATTTATACTCATACCCCTAGTATTCAAGGTTTTTGTATGTAATAGAACCATCATTTATTCAAATATACTTCTTAAACACTCTGAATAATATATCACTTCTACAAAAGATGGATTTTTATATAATGACACGGGTAATGATAAAATAAATCATTTTAATTTTTATTAGTATTCTTTTGTTATGTAGTTATATTCTTATTAGATTTTATCTAAAATTTTAATTTTCATTTAATAGATATTTTATTTTAAAATTTAAATTTCATATTTATGTTTCAAAATATTGGAATTATCAAAGGATTAATTTATGATTTTTTTTGAAAAATATTTATTTTTCAATGAATAATGAAAAAAATTTTTTATTAAAAATTGTATTCTATTTACAATTTTGATTTATGATTTATATTTTTTAATTATAATTAGTTCATTTTGAATTAAAATAAAATAATTATTGTTTGTTAAATGGGTTTTATACATTAATTTAGTATAAAAAAATTATATCCTAATAGAGGTATTTTATAGAACAAACAATTTTTGGCCTTTATGCTAGTTTAATTTTAAATTAATTTCTGACACATATTTATTTTAAATTTTTTAAAATTTATTCCATAATTGGGATTATGATGTACAACTTTTTTAAACAGTGCTATCTAATTTTTTCTAATATTAATTGTAAACTTTGTAATTCATACTACCACAATAAAGGGTAAAGTGAGTAATTAAGGGTAAAATAATGCGATGAGGATTAAAAAATGACCAAAAACATTCGACAGTTTTATTAAATGTGTTATTTTATAACAACATCCTCCAATTATAGAAATTATAACCTTTGGGAGGGTTTTGTAATTCTTTGAAAAGTGTATTCTAGTTTTAAGAATCGCTACTTCCAAGTAGTTTCCATTTGATTTATTTATGGAACTGGAAACGTCCAACAACTTTTATCCAAAGGGGACATACTTTCCAAAGAAAATCATTTGATATGTTTGAACTTCATGATACTTAAGAACATGCATTGGTCAAGAGGATGAGAGGTCAAACTCATCACACCCTTTTGGGGGGAATTATTGTCTACTTTGGGACTCTCTTTGTAAATTTAAGATATTTTCAATAATCCTTATTAATCCCCCATGTATTACATAATTTTCTCTTGGAATTTACAATCACTTATTAACATGTGTCAAATTTAGAATATTCATTATGTATTCAAGGATCTCCATCAATGGAGATATCTGTATATATTCAAGGTTCCCCATCAATAGTATCCTCTAATGTACTATTTCATGATTCTTTTAATCATCATTATATTGATACATGTTTTAAGCCACTTAGTGGGGGCACTCTAGAATTTATTTTCATTTAGGGAGACGAAGGTTTGGTTTGATCTTGGGATTGTGCCCATAAAATGGGCTACCTACGTATCATTGTAAAATGAATAAACACCCTCATAGTTTTCTTCCACTGAATGGGACACATCATTCCTTTTAAGGTCATGTGATAATGACCTAGCCATAATGTTTAATCTCATATGGTATGGACATCTAAGAGGAAGTTGTCTAGTCAAAAAATAGTGTGGGACTTATGCGGAAGTAATCCAAAGAACATGAAAAGGATATGGGTTTCCAAGTAGGATCAGACACTATTTAGAATATGGACCCAAGAGAACAGGGTTGATTTAAGGTATTAGTTTTGAACGTCAAGGAAGCTTCCTACGTATCCCATCTATATGGTAATCAAATCCCACGAAGTTCGATACGTCTCATAGGAGAGTATAGTTCTATGAGGGAAATGAGTTTTGGCTTACTTCATGAAAAGGATGCCTTGGTGATTTGAGGGTTTAATTTTGGGATTATTCCTAAGGAATATGCCCAGATTAAGGGGATTAAGGTTGGATTCCTGAAGAGGATTTCCAATGAGCTTGGGCCCTAAGAAGGAATCATACATATCCCAATTATGGTGGGAATCAGAGTTCTCGTAGTTCATTCCATTTGGGTGTTTGTTCATCTGTTGTAATCATTAAAAATCTCTAAGCCCACATGATACATGCTTGATGTGAGAAAAAAGAGGATGTGGAAGATTCAACAAAGGAACTTTCACATTCAAAATTTTCCTCTTTTGCTGGTATAAGAGGGAACGTCGACTGTGGAAGAGGGTGAGGCGACCCGGGAAGAGGGCGAGGTGACAAGACATCCCCTATAGTCATTACATTGGAAAATGGGTCCAATTTAAGGAATAAAGAATGAAGTTTAGGGGCTTACACTAGGATGGCTCTCCCTGGTGAAAAATCCCAATAGTAGAGGGAGGGGGTAAAAAGAGTCCTTGTTCCCATCTCCCTTATGGTCTTTGGCACAAAATAAGAAAGGAGGAGCGCTGATGCTACCTCCTATAAGAAAAGTGAGGGGCTTATGCCAGGATGGTTTCCCTAAAATTGATCCTAGTAGGAGAGGGAGACTTCATCTTTTCTTGCATTCAAATGAAAGTGTGAACCATACCTTCCGTATACGTGAACTGAGGTTCCGAGTCTTTAAGATGAGATGGGAAAGACAGAACCCAAACCCTAATCCTCTAAACCAAGAACTTCCCAACACTATTTCTGGGAGAATGATCCATGTGACTATGGATATACAAACCCATAGACACTCTCTGAATCCTAACACCATTTTGAAACAAATGTGGGAGAACTCTGACTATGGAAATAAAAAACCAAATCCGAGACACATTGATGTGCCTTTCCCAAATTTTGTATAAATCATGTGGTTTTGGTGGAGGATTCAACTTAGTCCCTTTTAGATATGGAAACCAAGGAAGAAGATACCCTACCAAAAATGGATTTTAAAGAGGGTACTTGAGTTGGTATGCAGGCTTTATACCACGCTCAATCATGTAGGTACCTCACACAAGTATTCCATGTAGGTACCTCACACAAGTATTCCATGTAGTTTCCTCACATTGATGTACCGCATAGGTATACTGTACAGGTAGGTCACGCAGGTAATTTGTGCAGCTGTGGCATGCAGGTATGTCGTGCAGATGTGAATGATGACTGATTAATGTGTTTCACATAAGATAACCAAACCAATGTAAAAATTGTAAAATACTTTCAAAACATGCTTATTACATTTAATTATCTCTTCTAATGGGTTTTATAGAGCTACCTAAGACAATTTGAGGAATGATCTATCCAAAGGGAGCTTCATAGAGTTTTTCAACTTTTTCAGTCCTTGAAATGGGGATCCCAAGGGCTCTATTTATTGGCACAGATGGGCCTGGTAGAAGGAAGTTTCATCCTCTCATGTCCTCCCCACTGGTCCTATGCGTAGGTACTCTACATAGAGTCATAGAAATTATTCTTTTACAGAGCTCTGTCATGCAGGTCTGTCACCTAGCACTGCCGCGCAGGTCTGTCCTATAGCTTTGTCGGGCATGTTTGTCGCATAGCTCTGCCGCACATGTCTTTTGGAGTATATGACTTTCCATGAACTCTTCGAACCCTGTCTCAGGATTTTGAAATATCCACATCAATCCTCGTGATCTTTTTGTATTCTTAAGTAGTGTCAACAAAATCTCCTACTCAGTATTGGGTCCAATTAGAATGAGTGTCAAGTACTGAGGTATTCTTGTGAGGAAAAGACCATGAGTACATTGCTGGATATCGTAGGTTTGTCATGGAGCTATTTTGCGAAGGTATGGCATGGAGTGATGTCGCACAGTCATGTCACACAGATCTTTGGTAGGTTATAAATATGTTTTATTCTCAACTATTTTCTTTACCCGTGCCTTCAAAATTGGACGACTCGTATTACGTATCTCATTCTCCCATCCCCATCACAATGTGCTCTCATGTAATTCCCTTGAAATTTCTTCAAGGTAAAATTATATAATTGATTTAGCTACACCAAAGGAAATCATCGAAGGAGTTGTGCTAGGATCCTTGTCGAAGGACCTACGTGAGAGACCTCGTCGAAGGACCTACGTGACAGACCGCGTCCAAGGACCTCCACGAATAGTGTCATTTGCCAAATTTTTGAATTTCTTCTTTAAAATTCCAACCTAATAATGAAAGTGTCATATTTAATTTAAAGAAAAAATGTTGCATTTGATGACCCATACCGAAGAAGCTAATTCTCGTCAAAATGAATTGATGAATATCATCAGACCAGACTATTATGATGTCGTTGAATGTACTATTCCTGGGCTATGGAAGGGTTTAACTCCATACCAACGTGATTATCCACAAAGTCCTTACTTTCCCCTATACGGGCATGGGATTTTGCGAGGATCCCATGATCCATCTATTAAGAAGTACTTTCCAAGAAAATGGGTTCTTCAATACTCCAATTGTAACTGCATGAATATTAGTGCAAAGGGGTTCCATTACATGGAAGAATGATTCCTATTAGTTCCATTCTTCATCTTAGTGGTTGCACTCTAGATATGAATGATCAAATTGTAGATCCAAGACCACATTGTTATGATTTCACCTTTCAGATTTCTCAAACATATCAATATAATGGTTGGAAGGAAGATTGAGATCTTCATTCTGGAGGATGTGTTATTCCCGAGTAGATGTGGGTATTTTGGGTGCGTCATACTTGTGTAGAATTCAGAAAGAAATTATCAGACCTAAATATCAATGAAGCTATCTAGATAGGGAAAACAAATGTTTATAAAAATGATTTCATTCCTGAATTAATGAGATGATAGATTCCACAAACAAATTCCTTCCATTTGACGCATGGTGAAGTTGTTATTAGTCTCTTGGATATTTACCAAATACTTAGAATTCCCATTGTTGGGGAAATGTATGGAAAATTCATTCCACCCGTTGCAACATGTGGTGATGCTACTAGAACACAAACACTGTTCAATGAATTGTTCAAAATATAAAAGAATTTACCCAGTGATAAGAAATATATTCATGCCAAAGTGTGGATGGAAGTCTTCTTAGATCCAACAACATAGAAAGGTCCCACCTGTGGACATCCTACTGTTTGTCCTTCTACAAATAACCGGGGAAATTGAGGCACATATTTTCCTACACTATAAAGGGTCACCTATAACAACTAGGGATATACAGTAAAACCCAAAATAGATGCAAAGGTATGCTTAGCTGTCTTCCTTGCTATGTGTTTAAGCATTTATTTGCTTCCAGTCTGTCAACCCAGAGGTGGTGTAAGATCAGGGAATTTTTTCATAGAATCTAAATTGGTATAAGGGAAGTATATTGGGTTATAAACCCCTAAATTTGAAAGAATTTACCATCTTTAGATGCATTTATACAATGGGAAGGCTCCATTTTTTATTACAGGGCCATTCCAGGTGTTGTGGGGATGGACTGCCACACATTTTTCTTCATTCTCAGTGTTGAATTCAATTAGAGTTCTCAATGGTCGATTCAACCAATTTTTACCAAACTTTTCTGGTATTCAGACTCTAAATTTGAGACTTAATGCAGTGTTAAAGGCATTGAATGTATTTGGAGAATTCACCTTCTTCCTTTTGGGTAACCCACCAATTAGAACATTTGTTGATGATGGTAAAGAAAATAATTATGAGCGGAGATCTTATATGATGGCATTTATGGATTGTGTATCATCGACTAGGATTAATGGTAAAATTATCTGTGAGGATTACATCCCTTATAGGTTTTCTCGTCTATTCAGATGTCTTTAATAATCAAACACATTTCCACCAAAGTATGTTAGACATGAGAAGAAACCGATGGTTGCGAGACAATTATGGATTCTAACGGCTTTAGAGGAATCCAAATTGTCAATTACATTGCATCCATCAGATACATCAATTGTATTGGAATCTAGATATGCCAAATAATGGGATTCTTCATATCCTCAAAAGGCTTTGACAAAAGGAATATATCGAGTGGAAGCTTCAACGATTTTTGCATAGGGAAATCATGGTAGGAATTCCAAGGCCAGAGATGATACAAAAGTTTTAGAGGTTTCAGAGCCCTAAAAATGACATCGTATGAGGTATACCAGGAAGACCAATACTAGAGAATAAATACCTCCAATGCAAAGGTTATCTAGTCACCTCCATCAAATAGAGGTTCCTATTCCATCTATTTAAATTTGTAAAAAAGAAAGGAGGTCTGAAGAAGTTCACCAGTCATAAGGTGCTGAATCCCTTCCACAATCAACCATACCCAGATTTAATTACGTGTGACTTCCAACCATTCATCATTGGTAGAGTGTTACCTATGATCTTAAGGATGCATGGGCATCCTCCAGGATAGAATTTGAATACCAGTTATTCTTTACATAAGGAACCTTTTGATTGCAATCCAGATAATAACCTGGAAGAAATACATAAGTATATTACGGAGCTAGAGGATTTTATAGATGAAATTGATGATGAAATTAAAGCCTCTAAACGAATATCTCATATGATGGAATTAGGAGTACACTAAGGATTAATTATTGACTTTGAGGAGTGGGATTTTTATGTAAATACATAGAATGTATTTTCCTTTTACTTTTCATCTCTTCTTTACCATACATCATCATTAATTATGATGAAAATGTATTTGTGATGCTTGAATGTCCCGAAGGAAGATCTGAACCATTTCTTAAATCACCAAAGTATGGTCCTACATGCTCTTATATTGATGCAATAGATGATCTTCCCAGGTCTCCAAAACTTTCTCCAGGAGCAAGAATTATGACTGGGGTAATGGAAACAGATAATACATAACCATTACATCAAGTTTCTCCTACCAAGAAGTGTGTTTTAATTTCTCCCCTATCTTTTGAAAATAAACCCTAGAGAGCAATGAGATTTATCTGAAGTGTTCTCTATAGGAGTAAGTATTTATACTATCCATAGGGCATGTAATTTTTTCAACACACTCCTGTAATCATGTTTCTCCTTGAAAAATATGTGTCTTTCTCTTCTCTTAAGGGACAAATAGTTGATTCTTCTATACCAGAGATGGAAAGCCCAGGAATACCCAGGTTCATGTTAATGAATCTACTATCTTAGTAGATAAAACATCAAAAGATTCAACTATACTAGTTGCTGGATCTACTAAGAGAGAGGAAATCCAAGGTAAGATTAAAAGACATTCTTTAGTTTCTTTTGTCAGTGGATCCGGAAATAATCAATACTGATATTCCTATTTCTCCAAAAGAAAGGAATGAGAACCCATAGAAATCTAGGAAAAAATACTAATGTTGGGACAATCCTAGGAAGACCAGATGATGTTATACCAATTGAAGAGCCAATGGAATAGAATGTCCGTGGAGAGAATTTGGGAATCAACAATGTTTGTTGGTTACCTTAAATGGCGAGGATATCTTCTTAAGTTGCATACACTGAAATGATGGAATCCCTAAATCAAAATATTGATATTCCAGGTTCCATCAAGGAGTTTTTGGATTTTCATGAGGAATTTTAAGGACTTAAGTCTTTATTCTTGCATCCTTCATACACAATTATTCTACTTTACTTGATTCTTTACATAAAAGTTTACCTTATACTGCTTAATCTACAAGAGAATGTTGAAAAGTATTTTCAAGAATGGGGTATTCCACTCCATCCATCTGTTGGAGCTGGAGAAATACCTATAGAGGATTCTATATCAAGAGATGCTCGAGATCCTTAGAATATAATAGCTGAGTGAACATAGGGAAATTCCCCTTATCAAGAAACATCTTCCCAAATCCTAGAATCTCAGAATATAGGGGATGGATCCAATCAACTAGCTGACATATTATAGGGTAAATATAATCAGTTGTCTAAATCATGTCTGTTTCATCCATTTGAAACCAACAATGACCTTGATTTATCGTATTAGGGTTATCATCTCCCAGATCAGAAGGTGATGCTTCTACTGTTCTGAGAGAAGTAGAATAAGGAACCTCTTAAAGTGATCTATTTTTGGAGGAAATTTTATTTCATTTTAGTGACACAGATTCAGACTTAGAGATTCAATATTCTATCGACATGACATTTAATAAGACATGGAGGCATATCTGGAGCATAATTGCTGATAATCCTTTAGGTGAATTGTTTTACCATTTTTTCAAACTCCCAACATTATTCTATGTATTGGGATTTGGTGGATTTAATTATTGACCAGTCCGTGATGCTATGATTTAAATCATTCTCCAAAAGGAGCAGGATCATAAGTTCCAACATGATTTTGAAGAGGCTAAATGGACCATCAATATTGATGGATTTAAAACTGTAGTAGCAGAGGTGGAGGCAAATAACAACAAAAAATCAATCGAAATAAGCCAATAAATTAGGTATGTAATGGACCGGACCCCTTCGGTCCATTCCTTTGTTGAAATCGATGTGGTCAACACGGCGCGCGTAACAATGATAATTATTAATGATAAAAACGAAGAAGATTTTTTTAAAAAAAATTAAAAGATGTTTTGTCAGTTTATTATATTAAATAATAAAGATGGTGATATAATGTGCGTGATTAATTAAATTAAAAGGGGTTTTAATTCTAAATAAGAATTTAAAAAAATAAGGCGTTTAGTTTAATATTAATTGAAAAATTGATGGAATTAACTTAGAATAATAATAATAGGTGTTTCGTTATTAATATTATTCATAATATTAATGAGAAAATAATAAAATGAGTTATGATATTGATTGCAAGTAAATTAATGAAGATGTGTAGCGTAAGTGTTATTATTATTATGATGGCTTGAAAATATTTGGTGTTAATTAAATTAAAATGGTTTTAGTTTAATAAATGTGAAATAAAAGAAATATAATTGAATAATTAAATTGACGTATGTTACGCGACATTGATGTGGCATGGTTGGATTCAGATATCCAACGCGGTGGTTTAATGTAGTCAATGCAATGAGCATAAATATTGTTATTAAAAATAATAATGGCGATGAGTTAATAAAATGAAATAATGAATTGTTATTATTATTATTGAAAAAGAGTAATAACAATGATGACGTAAAACTATGTGCGAGAGATTAATGAAATTAAATGTATTAAAAAGGGGTTGAATATGTAAGTTATATTAATTTCGTTTTGTCATTTAATTCAGTTAAATGAAATGGTTTTGAGTCACATGGAATGGTTTTAGTTTAATATAAGAATAATTATGGTAATATAATTTAATGGGACTAAATTTGAACATTAATGATGGGTATTATTAATATTAATTTTATTAATAATGGTATTGAAGTGAGATTGGAGAGATATTACAAAGTGATGGAATAATAAAGAAAATAATAAAAACCATAAAGGAATGAAGGTTGGGGCATGTTGGGCATGGAATTAGGAAGGGAGGCGCCACTTTTGGTGTAGTATTAATTATTATTATGATAATAATTTTGGAAATAATGTGAAATGAAAAAAATTGAAATCTTATGATGTGCTGGGCGTGAGGGGAAATAAAGGGGCATAAATATAATTGTGATTGGAGAGAGAAATTTTAAAATATAATAATGATTAAATGATAATAATGATAATATAAAAGTGGAGTCAATCATGGGGGCTTATGCACTTCACTTTAAGACATGTTGAGAGTGGGTTCTTATTTGAGGTGGAAAGAAAATAAGTGTTAAATTAAATTAAATAATATAATAATAATGTTTTTGTTTTGGGTTATATAATCTTAATTTGACCGTAACTTCTTCATATGGTGTCGGAATGACGAACCGTCAGTGGCAGTGTAATCCTGTAATTAAGACGGTAATTTTAAGACCAGTGATTGATACCTTTTTATGAGTTATGTCTCGGGTCAACGAAACACACATATTAATAAAATTAACGTCTTTTTTTTAAAACGTGTGGAAACCGCGTGACGTGTCGTGTGTTGACCAGTCAAAACACGTAACGGGTGTACAGTCACACCGTGTATTCATCAATACATGCTGCACACTATTTTACCTATTCGTTGGATATATAAGAAAGGGTCGCGGATTATTTCCAGACCAATCACTTCTTCTCCGCACGACGACACTCTTGGATGATCAAGAAGTCTTCCTCCTCTAACTTCTTTGTCCGAGCTCTGAATTACGATCCGTCAGCGGCCACAGGATCGTAGCGACGGGAGGAAGCTTCTAAGACTGGACTTCTCACCTTTGCTTCTGGCCTTCCTTCTCCAGCTTCCATCCTAGGAGGCTTTTGTTGGGTTTGGCGAAGGCGGAGGACACCGAAGGACGTCATCGGAAGCGGCATGATCGGGACCTTTTGAGGTAGGGATGTCACCTTTGTCTCTCTAATTTGTGTATCATGTGTGGCGGGTATCCTTTTTTTCTCATGATAAATGGTTGAACCTTTAAATAAAGATAATAACTGGTTAAAGAATGGGGTTGGGAAGTTAGTGATTTTTGTTACCTTACTTTTTATATCCTGTGATATTATATTTGTGAATTGAATGTGCTTCTACCTACTGAAAATCACAGTCGTTGGGGGCCTTTTCTTACGCAATTAAATGTTGCCCTCTCCTTCTGTATTTTCTTATGGATGGAAACTTCATGAAATGTGGAAATTGGTTAATCACGTAAATTTGACTTTTTAAATGGAAATCTAGAACCCTTGTGTGATCACCCCGGTTGAACCAAAATGGAATAATGAACATGTGGGTGTCAGCTTGGTTATGTGGCACGTGTTGGGGGTGTTTTGTGGGCTGTTGTGGTTTGGGTGAGCAGCGGGGCTGCGACGTTTGGGTGGTGATCTTATTGGAATGGTTGATGGTGGAAACGTGGAGGTGTGAAATGTTTCGTAAACGATGGGGTTGAAATGGGAAGTGGTTGGTTGTGGAAAATGCCTTTATTTATGAAAAGTGTTTTGATTTATGAAAAGTGTTTTGATTATGAAAAGTGTTTTGAAGTAAAAGGTGTTTTCAAATTCGGAAATGTTTTGTGTGTGGAAAGGGTTTTATGTGTGGAACATTGAAATAAATTAATGATGGAATGTTGTATGGTTGTGATAATCTTTTGTAAATGAAATGGCATGTGGTTGCTTGAGTTTTACCTAACCTTGGTTGTGGATGGCAGGGATATGTTTGTGAAAGGTTTTGTCTGGATGATAGTTTCCCAGTAGTAATAATTGTTAAACCATTGCATGAAACATGAAAACCTAAATGGGGTTTGGGGATGATTGTTTGGTTGTTGATGCATGCTTTGTGGTAGCAGTGCCGAGGCACATGCTCAGTTCCTCTTTTTAAGAAGCTATAGGTTGGGCTGTGTGTTTGGTATAGGTATATATATATAATTGTATCTTTGTGTTTTGTCGCACCACACCCATATCAATCACCTAGTGCCGAACACTCCCATTTTATGGGAGAGGGTGTTCCCCCTTAGTTACTAGCTCTTTCCTGCTCCTTCTTCCATAGGCTATGATGGCTTGAGGTGACCTTACACCCAAGACTCTTCGGGTAGGTCTTGGAGGCTGTGATGGCTTGAGGCGACCTTTAGCCCAAGACTCTTCGGGCAGGCTTATCGTTCCCAAGAACCTTCAGGATGAGGCCCAGGTGTCTGCGGGCTGGTTAGTGGTTGTGGCCCAGGAGTGTGCGGGCGAGATGCGTGGTTGTGAGGCCCAGGTGTGTGCGGGCGGGATGCGTGGTTTGGCCCAGGTGTGTGCGGGCGGGAAGAGTGTGGTAGCGTCAGGACGTTTGCCGTTAGGAAGAGCAGCATCTAATTAAGTGGGAAATGGTGCGGGGTACCCAATACTTTTGTTCTATATATATACTAAACTTGTTTGTGTTACTTGGTGAGTGTGACCAGTGAGGCTGGGTGGATAGTTTTTCCTTGTTAGTTTCTGGTTCTTCTGTTTTCTCACGGGACCATAGGGTGTCTCCCCACTTGTGCATGATAGATTTAGGTTTCCCTACTGAGTATACTTGTATGCTCACCCTACGTTTACTTTCAGGTTTCCAGGAGGACTACCAGGGCCGTGCGGGACCCTACTAGTCGGGAAGTTGGAGTTGTTGCAGTTGTTGTTCTCTGGTTTTCTTTGGCATTGTACTTTTGAGCTTCCTTGTACTTGTACCTTGTTATAAAAATTTTTAAACATGCATGTGGGCTTGGTTTGGGTTTATTTATATACACTTGTTCTTTTCCCTTTTTGGTGGTTGACTTGTCCTATTTCCTGATCCAAAATAATAAAAAGGGTAATGCCTCCCATATTTGTGAAAACTCATACCCTTGGTGCTATTCGCCAACCCGGGGCCTACTGGAGGCGGGACTCAGGGGTCATTATCTCCCATTCACCATTGCCAGCTCAGGAGGGGAATCTTTGGTGGGAGGGGGTCGTGACAGAATGGTATCAGAGGTGATGGTTGAGAGATAGGATGGAGTCTGGAGTTAGGTACATTGAGGATTGCATGGGATGGTTGGGCAACAGTGTTCATTAATCTTGGTGCGTGACATAGGCCAGGGAAGACCGGCTAGGACATGGGATTTTAGGCCCCCCCGTGATCCGATGCAAGGACTCTGAGCCTACCGAACGACCAAGTGAGACTATATTGATTGCAGGGTAGAGACCCTAGGGAAGGTACATGCATCATCATGTTTGTGTTTTACTTGATTTGGGTGTTCTGGGAAAGAAATTGAAATAAAATGATAATTAAAACTTTGAGTTTTTCCTTACTACTTGGGCTTAGGCGATCCTTGTTTACCGTACATCTATGGCACCTGGACGTCAACAGAACGGCAGAGGAGTGGGACACAGACAGTTTCACGCAATAGAAGTGGAAACCCTAGCAAGGCCAGAGATCGAGAGGGATGTTTCCAGTTTTACTTAAATTCTCTCACTTATGTTTTGTTTAAATTCAAGATCATCACACTCCTTTGTTGGAACTCTTTTTCTCATTCTCTGGGCCTGGACCTTGTTTTTGTGAGTTTTTAATGCTATGTTGTTTCTCGCTTTTATTTAAATGTACGTGAAGAGCCCAATCATGTGGGGAGGGGAAGAACTAATCCCTAATCGAGACGCATTAATGTGGATGCGATTTAACCCGCGTAGGCGAGTCAGTGCCGCCTAAAGCGGATAATATCTCGACATGGGAGAAGAAATTCCTCAAGCCATGTGTCCGGGCAGTGTGTGGGTTGTACGTTGTTGGGTGCAGTGTAAGTTGGAAAATCCTAATATATGGAAGTGGGAAGGCTCAGTCCTTAATCGAGACGCATTAATGCGGATGCGATTAAACCCGTGCAGGCGAGTCAGTGCCACCTAAAGCGGATAATATCTCGACATAGGAGAGGGAATTCCTAACTCACATAATTAGGGTTGTCGGTTGTTTCTTGTTATGACAAGAGGCCTGAGAGGTATCTTAAGGGGTGGTTGTTCGGACCTTTCCCCCTTTTATGGGTTGGTTTTAATTCTCGAGGATGAGAATGTTTTGAGAGGTATCTGATGTAATGGACTGGACCCCTCCGGTCCATTCCTTTGTTGAAATCGATGTGGTCAACACGGCGCACGTAACAATGATAATTATTAATGATAAAAACGAAGAAGATTTTTTTAAAAAAATTAAAAGATGTTTTGTCAGTTTTTTATATTAAATAATAATGATGGTGATATAAAGTGCGTGATTAATTAAATTAAAGGGGTTTTAATTCTAAATAAGAATTTAAAAAAATAAGGCGTTTAGTTTAATATTAATTGAGAAATTGTTGGAATTAACTTAGAATAATAATAATAGGTGTTGCGTTATTAATATTATTCATAATATTAATGAGAAATTAATAAAATGAGTTATGATATTTGTTGCAAGTAAATAAATGAAGATGCGTAGCGTATGTGTTATTATTATTATGATGGCTTGAAAATATTTGGTGTTAATTAAATTAAAATGGTTTTAGTTTAATCAATGTGAAATAAAAGAAATATAATTAAATAATTAAATTGATGTATGTTACGCGACATTGATGTGGCATGGTTGGATTCAGATATCCAACGCGGTGGTTTAATGTAGTCAATGCAATGAGCATAAATATTATTGTTATTAAAAATAATAATGGCGATGAGTTAATAAAATGAAATAATGAATTGTTATTATTATTATTGAAAAAGAGTAATAACAATGATGACGTAAAACTATATGCGAGAGATTAATGAAATTAAATGTATTAAAAAGGGGTTGAATATGTAAGTTATATTAATTTCGTTTTGTCATTTAATTCAATTAAATGAAATGGTTTTGAGTCACATGGAATGGTTTTAGTTTAATATAAGAATAATTATGGTAATATAATTTAATGGGACTAAATTTGAACATTAATGATGGGTATTATTAATATTAATTTTATTAATAATGGTATTGAAGTGAGATTGGAGAGAGATTACAAAGTGATGGAATAATAAAGAAAATAATAAAAACCATAAAGGAATGAAGGTTGGGGCATGTTGGGCATGGAATTAGGAAGGGAGGCGCCACTTTTGGTGTAGTATTAATTATTATTATGATAATAATTTTGGAAATAAGGTGAAATGAAAAGAAATTGAAATCTTATGATGTGCTGGGCGTGAGGGGAAATAAAGGGGCATAAATATAATTGTGATTGGAGAGAGAAATTTTAAAATATAATAATGATTAAATGATAATAATGATAATATAAAAGTGGAGTCAATCATGGGGGATTATGCACTTCACTTTAAGACATGTTGAGAGTGGGTTCTTATTTGAGGTGGAAAGAAAATAAGTGTTAAATTAAATTAAATAATATAATAATAATGTTTTTGTTTTGGGTTATATACTCTTAATTTGACCGTAACTTCTTCATATGGTGTCGGAATGACGAACCGTCAGTGGCAGTGTAATCCTGTAATTAAGACGGTCATTTTAAGACCAGTGATGGATACCTTTTTATGAGTTATGTCTTGGGTCAACGAAACACACATATTAATAAAATTAACGTCTTTTTTTTAAAACGTGTGGAAACCGCGTGACGTGTCGTGTGTTGACCAGTCAAAACACGTAACGGGTGTACAGTCACACCGTGTATTCATAAATACACGATGCACACTATTTTACCTATTCGTTGGATATATAAGAAAGGGTCACGGATTATTTCCAGACCAATCGCTTCTTCTCCGCACGACGACACTCTTGGATGATCAAGAAGTCTTCCTCCTCTAACTTCTTTGTGCGAGCTCTGAATTACGATCCGTCAGCGGCCACAGGATCGTAGCGACGGGAGGAAGCTTCTAAGCCTGGACTTGTCACCTTTCCTTCTGGCCTTCCTTCTCTAGCTTCCATCCAAGGAGGCTTTTTTCGGGTTTGACGAAGGCGGAGGACACCGAAGGACGTCATCGGAAGCGGCGTGATCGGGACCTTTTGAGGTAGGGATCTCACCTTTGTCTCTCTAATTTGTGTATCATGTGTGGCGGGTATCCTTTTTTTCTCATGAGAAATGGTTGAACCTTTAAATAAAGATAATAACTGGTTAAATAATGGGGTTGGGAAGTTAGTGATTTTTGTTACCTTACTTTTTATATCCTGTGATATTATATTTGTGAATTGAATGTGCTTCTACCTACTGAAAATCACAGTCGTTGGGGGCCTTTGCTTACGCAATTAAATGTTTCCCTCTCCTTCTGTATTTTCTTATGTATTGAAACTTCATGAAATGTGGAAATTGGTTAATCACGTAAAGTTGACTTTTTAAATGAAAATCTAGAACCCTTGTGTGATCACCCCGGTTGAACCAAAATGGAATAATGAACATGTGGGTGTCAGCTTGGTTATGTGGCACGTGTTGGGGGTGTTTTGTGGGCTGTTGCGGTTTGGGTGAGCAGCGGGGCTGCGACGTTTGGGTGGTGATCTTATTGGAATGGTTGATGGTGGAAACGTGGAGGTGTGAAATGTTTCGTAAACGATGGGGTTGAAATGGGAAGTGGTTGGTTGTGGAAAATGCCTTTATTTATGAAAAGTGTTTTGATTTATGAAAAGTGTTTTGATTATGAAAAGTGTTTTGAAGTAAAAGGTGTTTTCAAATGGGGAAATGTTTTGTGTGTGGAAAACGTTTTATGTGTGGAACTTTGAAATAAACGAATGATGGAATGTTGTATGGTTGTGATAATCTTTTGTGAATGAAATGGCATGTGGTTGCTTGAGTTTTACCTAACCTTGGTTGTGGATGGCAGGGATATGTTTGTGAAAGGTTTTGTCTGGATGATAGTTGCCCATTAGTAATAATTTTTAAACCATTGCACGAAACATGAAAACCTAAATGGGGTTAGGGGATGATTGTTTGGTTGTTGATGCATGCTTCATGGTAGCAGTGCCGAGGCACATGCTCAGTTCCTCTTTTTAAGAAGCCATAGGTTGGGCTGTGTGTTTGGTATATGTATATATATATAATTGTATCTTTGTGTTTTGTCGCACCACACCCATGTCAAGAACCCAGTGCCGAACACTCCCATTTTATGGGAGAGGGTGTTCCCCCTTAGTTACTTGCTCCATCCTGCTCCTTCTTCCATAGGCTATGATGGCTTGAGGTGACCTTACACCCAAGACTCTTCGGGTAGGTCTCGGAGGCTGTGATGGCTTGAGGCGACCTTGAGCCCAAGACTCTTCGGGCATGCTTACCGTTCCCAAGAACCTTCGGGATGAGGCCTAGGTGTCTGCGGGCGGGTTAGTGGTTGTGGCCCAGGTGTGTGCGGGCGAGATGCGTGGTTATGAGGCCCAGGTGTGTGCGGGCGGGATGCGTGGTTTGGCCCAGGTGTGTGTGGGCGGGAAGAGTGTGGTATCATCAGGATGTTTGCCGTTAGGAAGAGCAGCATCTAATTAAGTGGGAAATGGTGCGGGGTACCCAATTCTTTTGTTCTATATATATACTAAACTTGTTTGTGTTACTTGGTGAGTGTGACCAGTGAGGCTGGGTGGATAGTTTTTCATTGTTAGTTTCTGGTTCTTCTGTTTTCTCACGGGACCTTAGGGTGTCTCCCCACTTGTGCACGAGAGCTTTAGGTTTCCCTACTGAGTATACTTGTATGCTCACCCTACGTTTACTTTCAGGTTTCCAGGAGGACTACCAGGGCCGTGCGGGACCCTACTAGTCGGGCAGTTGGAGTTGTTGCAGTTTTTGTTCTCTTGTTTTCTTTGGCATTGTACTTTTGAGCTTCCTTGTACTTGTACCTTGTTATAAAAATTGTTTAAACATGCATGTGGGCTTGGTTTGGGTTTATTTATATACACTTGTTCTTTTCCCTTTTTGGTGGTTGACTTGTCCTATTTCCCGATCCAAAATAATAAAAAGGGTAATGCCTCCCATATTTGTGAAAACTCATACCCTTGGTTCTAATCGCCAACCCGGGGCCTACTAGAGGCGGGACTCGGGGGTCATTATCTCCCATTCACCATTGCCAGCTCAGGAGGGACATCTTTGGTGGGAGGGGGTCGTGACAAGGTAAGCCACGGTGGAGTTGTTATATATTCAACAGAAACTAGATGTTGTGAATAAAAAACTTGAGCAATTGAATCAGACAATGGGAGAAACCCAATTAGGAAGGATAATTACCATTTCAACTACTAAGGAATCACTTTTTTAGGTTGGGGAGGCCAGCGTTTCTTAGCTATATCAACTCAATAGGAATCTGATAAGGCTTATGAATTTATTCAACAAATGAAGAGTCATGTTGAGAGTTTATTTTGATGCATTATAGAGGGGATCCATTCTATGGATGTCCCTCTGATTTAATATAAATGAAAAGGATTTATTGTATTGAATCATATGCATCTTCATTCCTATTTTCCATAATTGAAATATTAAAGGTAATTATGATGATTACCCATCTTTTTTAATCATTGAAACTTCTTGTTAGACAACTATGATTACAATGACAAGAAGGGAGTTCATATATATTTTTATTAATCCAATGAACCAAAATGAGCATAATTTCATTTTATCTTGGTTTATATGGAAAACCCCACATATTCTATATCTTTTTTTTAATTATTTCTCAATATCACCTAAATCACAAAAAATATGTACGTTTAGTATGATGGGACTTGATGTTTGTTTAGAGTGCCCTTTGCGGGTTTTCAATCTAATGGGTACCAAGTCTTTTGTTGCTGGTAGTTTAGAGTCATGCATGTTGGACTATAAAGGGCTTGAATTCAAGGTCAAGAAACTATGACCATAAATTTTGAAATTAGATCCCAAAAAAGTCTCTGTGGATTTAAATTTAATTAATATTCTTTAAATATTTCCAAGGGGGATCTTGAGACATGATTTTTATGGTCACCAAATTTAAAACATGTATCAACAAATGGGGGATACTTCTTATAATAATGAAGTTACCATTATTTGAAAACACCATTATGGGGTTTGTGTTATGTAGGGCCTACTGGGGTATATGTTTCATATCCAATTAATGGAATATTTTGGCTAATAGCCCTGTTATGTACGAAACTTATGCAAGGCTACCTAAGGGCACTTACTACATAGTCAATCCAAAGAGTTCTTTGATGTTTAAATTTTTACTGCTAATAGACCGGGGAAAATAAGTTTTTGGTGACTCATGACCACAGTGGGTGGTTTTTTCAAGGAAATTAATTTAAAGAATAAAAATCTATTTTATGCCGACATATGTCATGAATAGTAAAACCACTTCTATACAAATTTTTTGTATGAAGAATGGTTAAAATATATCAGAAAGTGGAATTTATAATATCATATTATGCAGTTTTAAGTCATGCAGTGAGGACATTAGTACTATGTAGTTTTAAGTTGTTCAGTGAGAACATTGGTACTATGTCATTTTAAGTCATGCATTGAGGACATTGTGTGGACTTAATTTAAGGTCTTTAGTCTTGACCAAAGGTATGCGACTCTCCTAATATCTTGATAAATTTTTTAGAAATATACTACCATATCCATGTATGGAATGGAAAATCGTAAACTGTGATTTAAGAATTTATGAATCCAAATGATGATATGGGAAAAGGGATAAACGAATTAGAGGAAATGTTTTCCAAGAACGATGTTATCATTATTTGACAAACCCATTGTGGGGTTTGTGTTATGTAGGGACAACTGGGGAATATGCTACCTAACCAAATTGTGGCATCCTTTAACTAATATGCCCATTATGTAGGCCACCTAAGGGTATGTGCTATATAGTCAAGAAAACGTTCTCTTTGAAGTTTGACATTTTATTTCTAAAAGAAAAAAGAAAGATTATGGAGATTAAAATTTTCCAAAACACGGAGTTTGGTTTATGGGGAAAAGGTATCAGAATATGGAGAGGGTATTTCCAACCAATATTTCCAAGGAATCGGAAAAAATAGGATTCCTATGAAGATCTGACCAAAATGTAGGAGTTATGTTGTCTTGTAGTTTTAAGTCATACAACTAAGACCAGAAAAGGAAATAATATATGATACATGGCCAAGTGATTCCAAGGTTATTTCATATTGTTTTGAACACATGGTAAGGGAAATGTGTAAACTATGGTCTTGAAGACTTCCATATTGGGAGAAAGGTAATGGGACAAATATACATGAATGACTACTTCTTTTATATTATCATCAACGTTTGAAGGGGACAAAATACTATAACCAAGAATGAAGGTACCATTATTTGAAAAACATGTTATGGGGACTGTATTATGCAGGTCTGACTAGGGCATATGCTGGATAGACAAATAGTGGCATCCTATGACTAACACACCCATTATGTAGGCAACTTATGCAACACCACCTAAGAGCACATGTTGTATAGTCAGGAAAAAGATTTCTCATATCTTAGAAACTCTATCACCAGAAACCATAAGAAAGATTATGAAGATCATGAAAAAATCATGATTTGGAGTGTGGAATATGGAAGGGGGTTATCCTAATGCATATGAGAAATGTTTTAACAAGTATTGTCCATGAGTTTTATAACCTTTACATAGATACGACTCATAAGGTAAAATGAAGACTTTCTTTTTTTTCCTCTGAATTATTATTATGATGTGCAGTTTTAAGTCATGAAATGAGGACATTGTACTGTGAAATTTCTGGTCATAAAGTGAGGAAATTATTAATTACACAATAAATTGGGACACCGTATACATATAATGAATCCTTTTATCCAATTCCTAAGTCTATGTGAGCTATGATCAGTGTGAGAAATAATGACTAGTATGAGTTTCTTATATGAAAAAACGATGACACAAGTGATGAATATGGGGGTTGATTTCCATTAAGTATAACGTCTTGAGGTAAGGACAAGATGAACCAATGTGAAAATAAAGACTTTTTTTAGCTAAACTGAGGGATAAAACCCATGTTTCACTACTTGTCTTGCTAAGGGAATGAATCGATCCATGTGTAGTTCTTACAACAAGACCTATGTAGGTTTGATTCTTATACAAAGAATAAAGGGATTTTTTTATCGTGGTTGAGACCCTAATTTGAGATATTGGAATCTTATATATCTCAAATAAACTAGAATCAATCCTACATAGTTATTTAAATAATAATTCCCCATGCCAATCGAGTCTGACATGAACAATGGGGACTTTTGACATGTTTTGAGAGAATAGTAAATCTTGAGATATAAAAATATATAAGGACAAAATCCTATATCTTAAGGAAACACTCTGTATAGATATGATTCATATATAGGAGGAGACAAGAAAATAAGATTATTTTGTGACTACAGTTGGGACAAAAATTGGAGATTAAGGTGTCTCTATGTATCTCATTGAAAATGAGAATCAAGTCATGCGAAGTTCTTTAAACAAGGTTGTTATGCAGATTTTACTCATACATAGGAAATAGAGGGACCCATGTGCTACTAAATAGTAGAGATGATGTCAATGATGTTTTCTTATGGAAGATTATAATGTCAAATAGAGAAAACATTAGTTGTACAATTTAATTTCATACAATAAGGACAAATGATGTCATGTAGTTTAATGTTATGCCATAAGGACGAAGATCCTATGCATTTTAACATCATGTAGAATGGATGTTTAGGGTTTTTATGAATTTTCATATCTTACAACTATGACGTTATACTGTGCAGTTTTCAGTCATACATCAAGGACATGAGGCCTGTACAATTTTTTAGTCTTACAACAAGGACATGGGGGTTGAGAAGATCTCAGTCTTGCAGCAATGACAATTTTACAACTACACAAAGTATTTATTTAAGAATCGCACATTGATTGTAATTTTAATAAACTCCCCATCCATTGATATTAAGGAATAAGCTCCATTTAAAAAAAACGTATGTAGGGAATAAGGTCCTTCCCACTTTGGCTCATGCTTTTTTGGTTTCTTCCCTAGTATCATTGGAGTCCTTTTTTCCAATACCAATTATCATTGATGAAATGAATGAAGGTGAAATTCCTTGTAAAAAGATCACACTATTTTTTTCTAATATACTTCTAAATGATGTAGAGTGTGAAATCATTTCTTGTATAATCGTTCCAGCTCATTGAACTGTTTCTAAGACCTCTCATATGTATACAACTGATCACAGATCACAACTATGAGTAAAGGAAATAACATTTCAACTGAAAAAACTACTTATGTTTTATATATCAATGAATAAGGAGTTACTTGGGTGGAAGTACGAGTAGTTTTCTGATAATCCCATAAATATTTAAAATGTTTATCAGGCCATGATTTATTATCTTTATCCACCATTTTCTGTAGTATATTTTATATGGTCTTGTTGAAGGCCTCTATCTGTCAATTGGCCACTGCATGATAGTGATTTGAGTGGTTGGATTTGATAGTATGCTCCTGATATAACTTCTTTACCTCAATCAAACAAAAATTTGTTTCATTTTCCATCAATATAGTATGAGGGACACCAAATCTGGTGATGATGTTAGTTTTGACAAAAATAACAATGTTTTTGGCACCAAATTATTTGAGAGGTGTTGCCTCAGCCCATTTAGAAAAGAAGTTAGTAGAAGTAAGGATATACTTGAACTTCTTAGCTATGGATGGAGGATAAGGTCCTACTACATCTATTCCCCATGTGGAAAATGGCCAAGAATATTTATCTATATCTAGAAACTCTAGGGGTTGATGGATGAAGCTGTCTTGAACTTGGCAGGGATAACATTTCTTAGTAAAATATGTGCAATCCCGTGTCATTGAAGGCCAAAAGTATCCAAGACTTTGGATCTGATCAGAGAGTCTATGCCCAGATTAGTGGGAACCCCAAGCTCCTAAATGTACTTCTTTCAGGAAGGATGTAGTCTTTTCTCCATTAATACATTTGAAGAGGATTCCATCAAATCCTCACTTTTAGATGATATTTTGGTGGTATGGACTATCATAAAGAGTAAAATTGGATGCTCGTCACCGAATCTGTTATTTTTATGTCATATTCGGTGGAAGTACTCCATTTTGAAGATATTACATGATGGATGTTCTTAATCCTAAGGTATGACCATATGGCTCAGAAATAGGGCTAATTTCATTAATTTCCTCCATTTTGTTTTGAATAAAATGTTAGACCACACGATGATGGGCTTTGATAATGATTGTCTCCTCCCAATTTGGATCTTCCAAGGTTGTAGCTACATTATCCAATGCATTTATTTGGGAATTTTTTGATTCCAGGATATAAGAAAATGTGGACTCTAAGGGAAATTCAGCCATTAACCCTCTAACATAATCACACAACGGGATTAAAACTTATTTTCTGATAGAATATTCTCTTTTCATTTGATTGATTACAAATTTTGAACCACATTTTATCTTCAAGTGATTCATTTTCACCCGAAGTGCTAATTCCAAACCTGTGATGAGATCTTGATACTCTACCTCATTGATGGGTCTACCTTCCGACATCAGTAAAGAATAAGGAAACACTGCCTTTTCTGGGGAAATAAAGACAATTCCAAATCCAAATTTGTTGTGTTTATGGTTTTCCATTCTCTTCCTTGTTGGACTTCCAGAAGCACCATCAAAGTACATTTCCCATTTTTGGGAATTATCCTGAATAGAGAAGACTTCTTTATCAAGAAGTTTAGTGTTTAAAATGTATCTTCTGCAGATGGATTCTCAGCAAATAAGTCAACCAGAACTTTTCCATTTGTTTCCTTTTGAGGCAAAAACATGATATCGAACTGTTGAAAAATAACTGCCCACCGTGCCAGCTGCCTTGTAAGCATAGGATGACTGAGGATAAATTTGAGCGCGTTATTGCGAGATACCAATTAGACTGTTTTATGTTGTAGGTAGTGCTTCAATTTATGAACTGCAAAGATTAATTCTAGGCAGCACTTTTTAATACATTAATATTGAGTTTCGACATCATGCGTAGTTCGACTGGGATAGTAAAGCTGTTTTCATTCCCAGCATCATTCCTTTGAACAAGGAAGGCACCCAGTGATCACTCTAAAGATATCACATAAAGAATAAGTGGCCTTCGTTCAACATGTGTCATTAATAATAATGGATTCCTGAGATATTTATTGAGGGTATCAAATTCTCCCTAACAGTATTCATTCCATTGGAATGTGACTCCCTTCAACATTATTATGTTGAAGGGAAACAACTTTCCTTCCAAATTGGATATAAAGAACTGAATATAGGCCATGTGTCCATGTATTACTCATAATTAATTCAAATTTCTAGGAGGAGACATACCATGTATTGATTTTGTTTTCTCAAGATCAACATCTATACCACGATGGTGTATAAAGAATCCAAGGAACATTCTAGAGGTTACCCCGAAAGCACATTTCAAGAGGTTCATCTTAAAAATGTGTTGATTATGTTTGTGGAATATGGTCTCCAAATCAACCAGTTGATTGGAATGCTATCTATATTTGACAACCAAATAATCCACATAACAATAAACAAGTTTTCCAAAGAATGATTTGAAGATATGGTTCATGGCACGTTTGTATGTTGCGCTAACATTCTTTAAGACAAAGGGCATCAACTGATAGCAAAACATAGCTTGAGGGGATCTAAAGGCTATAGATTATTCATCCTCTAGGGCCATATAGATTTTATTATACACATAATATCCATCCATGAAGGTAATTTCTTCATAACCATCCATTGCATTTATTAAACGCTCTGTAATCAGAACTGAAAAATCATATTTAAGACAATGCCGGTTAAGATAACTGAAATTTATGAAAACTCTAATTTAGGCATTATTATTTTTCACTAGGAAATTCTGGCTATAAATTTGGGATATTGAACTTCCCTGACAAAGTTAGCCTTTATATTCTTATCAACTTCATCTTCGATTTTAGAGGCATGAGTTGGGTTTGTTCTTCTTACTACTAGCTTGAATCTGCAATGTACTTATGGAAAACCCAAATGATGGGTGGATACATCAGGATTATGTCATGAAATTTCTATATAATTTCAATAAAATATATCTTGATGTTTCATTAGAAATGATTCATACACCTCATTCTTTTCAGAGTTCATAGTTTCACTAATTAGACTTGGGTTTGGATATTCTTCGGTACACAGATTTATTTCTATGAGCTCATCCACGATGGTAGAGACACCTTCCTCAAATGCTAGAGGAGAATCCCCAAGATCTTCCACTTCTTCTTCATTACGTGTTACCTTTTCTATTTCCACTTGCATATTAGATGACAAGGAGAAAGTCCTAGAGTATGAGGGGGTGTCGGTATTTGAATATCCTGAAGAAGATTCCACCATATCTGACTTTACTAATGATGAAGGGTATTCATGTGGTAATAAAGTGGGAATGATGGATTGAGAATCAACATCTTTGTCTTCCTCTATAATTACTAAAATTTCTTCTACTCTTATTGACGAAGTAGAGGCTTGCTGTAGTTCAATAGATGAAATGAAAACATATCCATTTAGGCTTCTATCATTGCTTGGTGGATCAACTATTTCTCCCATGTTTTTAGTCTCAACATCCGGAATTGACATTATAGAAGTTATTGGATGAGTGCCTGGATTTGGGTTTACCATTTCAATTTGATTAATAGGTTACACATAATCTTTACTCAAATGTATGAATGGATTTTCTGGGATATTTTCCAGTCCATTCAGGGTATTAACTCTAGTTATTTATTTCGTTGTGAAATTCATTACTTTTTTGTGATAAAACTCTGTCTCAATGTATTGAGATTCACACATTTGGAACGAAGCCTTATCACCATAAAATTTACCAATTTGACCATTGAAATAGTACTAAACACATTGGTGGTATGATGAAGGTGTGGATACATGTTGATGTATCCAAGTCTTTCCATGTAGAATATTGAAGGTTGTGTCTTGATGAAAAACCATGAAATCTAAATTGGACACAAGATCTCTAAAATGAGTTTTGATTGTAATATCACCCAGTGGTTCTTGTTGTTTCTTATCATAAGATTGAAACATTAAATTTGAATGAGATATGTCAGAATCCTTCATGCCCAATCAACAAAGTATACAAACAGGAATGAGGATGACTCCAGAGCCATTATCAATGAAGGCCCTGCAGATATCTATGTCATTAACCATTCCAGATAAATACAACGGTCTGATATGTCCATGTACAACATCATCTTCATATTCATCTGTAAAAGATATGACTGCATGAAATTCTGAAAGATCATTCACTATACGGTAATCCTAAGCTGCAGAAACTCCGATTTCAAACTCTTAAAGACATGAAAAAGCCTCAATAAGTGCTTCTCAAAGGACTTTTAACATATTCAAAGAATCCAGAATTGATAACTTGTCCGATACTTGGGCCAATTTTATCAATATATCATACTTTTTCTCCAAATATCTACGTTTTCCTGCATGAAGATGTACTTTTGTAGGTGTTTTGAAAGTTGATGCTTCTGATGTTGATGTACACTGTGTCAGAGTATAAGATAGAAATAATCCTAGCTTTGGTAGGTTAGAATGACGTTGTCTATTCAATTGGTGAGAGAAAGATACTGTGACTTCTAATCAGGCTGCCAAAATAATCGTGTTAGAACTGAATCTGTCTTGCATGGAAAAAACTCCTTGTTCTTGTTGAGCCTGTAGAAGGTCTCTTCCATGAGTTTCTAATGAATATATGGTTAGAGAAGGGGTAGAGTTAAAATGGTGGTTTCTATAATTCCCATGTCTTCCCCTATATCCTTGACCCTGACCTCTTCCACTGGTTCCCAAATTAGGTATAAGTAATTCTGGCTCATTATAATCAAAATCACCATTGGCATAAGGATCTGTTAAATGGATAACATTTACAGAACCAATGATCAATTCTAAATCTAATAAATATTCTTCTTGATGGGTTAATTCTAATTGTGCTATTTGGCAGGGTGGAGCCCGTGCTTCTGAAATATATGGAATTAAATCTATCATAGTCAAAAAAAACATTGGCCTTAATGTGAGCTCATCTTCTTTTGTCTTATCTTTGTCCTTATAATGACTTTGCTTCTTTGGGGAACAACCTTTTGATGAAGATGGTTTTACTATGGAAAGAGTGGATGAATACACAATCAGTTGTTTCAACTGTGTTCATAAAATGACATGTGTTTGGTTAATAATTTTCCGGATCATCCAATCATCATATTTTTGCACATTTTTACTTTTGACTTCCCGCCATTCGCCCTCTTCCTCTGGATCGCTAGTAGTAACACATGATACTGGAGCTAATGAACTTTTCTGTTTCACTTGTCAAGAGTATATCATCTATTACAAGAGGTCCTTGAAAACAAAACATTCCTGGATGGGATTCCCTAACATCTGGTGAAAGGGAACATAATTCCGAAGATCTTCATCTCCTTTTTTTTTGTTTTCTCCAGCCTTGGAAATTGAACCAAATTGTTTTCCAAAGCCGAAATTAGGTAACCCAGAACATGTTCATTTTAGAATTAAGAAACATTGTTGTTTAATTCCTAAAACTGTTTCCACCTTAGATCTCTTTGATCATCATAACAAGGAGGTCATTTCTGATGATGCTCATGAGGCATAGCTCTTTTGTATGGTGAAGATCTTGAAGTAGAAGTCAGTACAGGTGCCTTCTTGAGTGTAACTATAACAACTTCAACCTTTCCTATCCACCTACCTAGAGCTGATTGAATTACACAAGTTGTATCCATAGTTTCTATAATAGAGTATTCTATCTATTGAGCGAATGAATTAAGTTCTTGACACCCTCCTGTGTATTTCACAGGGATCAATGGTGTGTGTAACTCACCACACATATTTTCCAAAAAAATTGGCAGAAACCCTTCTTGAGGGAGCGCTAGAATTAAGGAATATGTTAATCCTTTCCATCGTGCAATGAAATATGAAACTCTTTCAATTTCTACCTATTTACAATTGTTAATATAAAAAACTATCATCTTTGGTTCCGTTGATCTAAATTGATGAAGGAATTTCTAATGGAGATCTTCCCATTTAGTAATTGATCGAGTGTGTAAAATCGTATACCAAACAAAAGTTGGTCCCTATAATGACGACACAAAACACCTAAGCTTTACGGTTTATTTTTTTGAGTAGTTCCCATCATGGAATCACAACGAGAAACAAAATGTGTTTAGTGTTGTTCCAGATCTCCCGAACCATTGATGCTTGGGAAAGTAGTATTCACAAAATTTGGTGGGGAGGAATTGCATCCACCCATTCAGGGTATGCTATCTTTTTGGGCTGAAATGGTTCACGTCCTTCCTTCATAGCTTCCAATCATTTTGTTAATGCCTCAATTGTATTCATAGAAATTTGGGGAACACCTAGATGAGTTGGAACCTGTGCAGGTATAGCAAGTGGATCTTGAGATGATGCAACAATCAGAAAAACAACTGATAGTGGTGCTAATATTTTCCTTAGATAACCTCTGAGAAAAGACTTATCAGGATGTTTTAGATTCTTCCTTGATTGTGTACCTAGTGTAGGGACTTCATTATCCGCATTGGTATTTAATACAAATCCTCTTCTCGAGGGAGCTCCTATAGGATGTGCTAGTTGATGACCTGCATGGAGAGTACGTTTAGTAGAAATGATACATCAAAATAACTATTTATTGAGTCTTTTCAACTCCTGCATTTCCTCTTATTGTATTGAAAATCTATCCTCAATTGAAAGAGATTGAACATATCCAATGTAAAAGTTAGATGCAATTTGAATTTTCCCTTTTCCCTTGTTAGATGCCTTACAGAGGGGTAGGAGTTGGTTATTTGAAGTCATACATAGATTCTGGGTAAGCCTATGATTTCGGGTATCCACACCTTCTTAATTTTTCTCAGTGTGTACCATATTATGGAAAATAACTTCATCTTCTAATTACCTTGAACTAGACTCATTTTCTAGAAGATCTTTTACAGTGGTATTAAGGACATTCACTGGCGCATAATGCATCGATGGCATTCTGTTAATACTTTTGTAAGATCGCCTCCCTTTGTATCATCCATGAGACAATGTTCTCCTATATGATGAATTCATGGGAACTGTTTGGAGGACATTAACCTGAAGGGAATCCTTGGATAGTTCAATTGTATTCTTTCTTGTGTCTTCTTCCCTAATCGGGAGAAAACTGAATTTTGTTGAGGAGGGGATTTCTAATGTGAAAAAGCCTGTATCCCTGCCAGTTGGGGATGTTCCTATTCATCTTCTAAAAATCTCTAAACATTGTTTAATGAATTTGAACTCTAAATTAAATAATCCCCTAGACTTACAAGTTGGATTGATTCTTGAACTGACATGGAAGAAATTTGTGCAACTGATCTTCTGATTTTTCAAATTTTGGTTCAAACATTAGCTAGGTGCATTATCCAAGAACCACTCAATCATCTTTTTCGAAAGATCACTTTTCTATTTCAGACATTTGCATTCTATGACACCTAACATACTCTAAGTGGTATTCTCTCTCATGATTCTCAGATTCTTGATGCAACACTAAGTCGACAACTTCTTTTCTTTGGTCATGACTCTAATAAGAGCTAGTTGAGGCCTGTTCTTGATCGTACATTCGATTACATACAAAATATATTGATTGTGGCTAACCGTGGTCAATAACATTGCATGAGACCAAATTTGGAAGACTTTGCTGATTTTGGAGTATAGTGAAATGTAATGCTCCATGTGCACCCCATCCTTTGATAGAAACACTAGATGGGGAATCAAAAATTAACTGGTGTAACCACTTTAGAGAATTGAGGCATGCACGCTGAAGGATTCTCTAATACTTTTCAACCTTTGGATGTTGGGAAACTGAGAGAGACACCAAGTCAATTTGTCGTTGCAACCCTTCTATTACCTTTATATGATTTTGATATTAATTATATGGTAATACATTGGGTTTAAAATGAAGAAGACTCTTCTATAAATTGAGCCAGATATCATGAATAAAATATTGTGTCCTCAATTCTAAAATTTTATACTGAGATTTTTCCAAAGGCCATGACTTGAATGGTACTTCTCCCTTTGCCAATTATTTCTTCATATTTAACACGTCCTCATCATCTTTCACTAGAGGTTTCTCCACTAGGTCTGACCAAAGTAGGTGCTTTGTATTAGAATAAAAATGATAGAAGGAAGATTTATAGAATGACTGTTCCCTTGAGATTTCTTCTAGTTGAGAAAGTGATTCACCTTTCAATGACAAGGCATCAGACATGACTGGCCTTGTGATTGCAAGTGCTGCGAGATAGGAGGGCATTCTCATCTCTACATTTTCAATTATATAATTTTCATGACAATGAGAAATACTATTTTATAGAGGATATTTTCAGAAAATTACATCATGGGGAGGATCACCCTGGTGGATTAAAGAAAGGGATAAATCATCTTTCTCCTTAGTCTTTCATCCAAACGGAGGGTTTTCGTGGATCTCATCCAGATATAGGTGCTCTAGATTGAAAAAATTATCATGAATCAAGCCTTCATGATGAATTATTAGATGAGGAACTTCATAATTACTATTACCACTCTTATAATTTGGTAACGAGAGGATATGATCTTGAGCTGAAATAGATAAATGTTTGAGGGCTTCAATAACTCCAGCATTAAGAGGATCCAAATCAAATCCTGACTCTTGATTTTCCAATAGTGCTTGTTGAGACTTCTTCTTATTTGTTCTATTATACTTAGTTGGGGACACTTGTTGGGAAAAGTGGTTATCTTAGGAAGGTGTATGTGCCTGCCAGGGAGTGGTTACCGGAATAGACTGACTATCTCTAATTGGAAATGGTGTACGTTTTTGATCTTGTTGTCCGTATGATATGGGGGAGTATGCCCCATGAACCTCCAGGACTAGAAAAAATGTATATATCTATTCTGGGATGGCATGATGATGTGTCATCCCATGTGTGGGAAAAAATTTATGTGTTTTTCCCCTAGTACTACTGAAGTAGTTGTTATAATATCGTGGCATGCTTCCAGAATATGGGTAGGGAATTGTGTCTGCCCTTTCACCATTAATAAGATATGTTTGGTGACTTTAGTGACCGAAATAGGAATATATATCTATTACATATCTGTAGTATGTGTATGTTCTTTCTCCTTTCCTCCTTTTCCTATGAATGGGTATTAATAGTACTCCTGTATGGGGGAAAAGAATTGATTCTTCCCCAAATTTTTCATCGGAGCTTTCCGACTAAATTCTTCGGGTACTACCAAATGAGACTATTGGAAGACTTGATGAACCTTGGAAAGTGTATGTGTATGCTGGATTTTTCCCTTCATGTATGGTTGACAGACTTTCTTCCATATTGGCATACGAGACTGCTGGAAGAATTGGTGATTGTAAACAGGTGTATGTTATTGTTTACCAGTTTTTGACACATTAGATTTGCAGGATTCTTTATGTGTAGGAAGGCGAGCCTACTGAATGGATGATGACTTTTAAGTAGGTTCATGTTCCTTTTCCTGGTACTCCATTGGATTTATCTGGTGAGATTTGTGGGTTGCTTCCAGACGAGTCTACTGAGCGGAAAAATTTAAATGGATGGGTGTATTTACCCGTTTGTTGTTATACATCATGTCTAGTTGATGGCCTTCTCCAGGAAAGGTAGATGTGAGAACCTACTACCTTTTGGCTAGAATATTTCCCTACTAGTTTGTCTTGCATTCCTGGGTTTGGGAAATCTAGTGACAACGTCCAGAGGCAACACCCCTATCATGTTGGGGGTTCACTATGGTGTGATTCTATTGTAGCGATTGCTGGTGGGATTCCTTGGGAATGACTCCTTCATTCATGAATTGAGGCTTTGAGTGGAAACTTGATCCACATATATATAATAAGGGTGGGATTAATTGATGCATTATAGGGATAAGGACCAAAAACAGTTGAGGACAGAGGTTGGCACCGTCTTCTTCCTGATCATCAATCATTTTTGGAAAGATGATCGAGGATTGTTATTGACCTGGAGGGCCTACCGAGCAACCTCCAAAGTCAAAACTGTACTATGCCAGTGATATTCATTTACCGGCACATTAGAGACCCATCATTGAATACCCTGGGTTTGTGATGAATTCCTTCCCGTGGATGTGGATCTAGCATTGAGTAGTGGTTGGGAAGTTATTAAATGTTTCCTTGAATAAATCCATTTTAGAGTGAAGGGAACTCTGAGAAAAAAAGAGAAACAACAACAAACTACATTAAAGAAACATCTTTCTAGATGGATACATGTGTTATTGATTACATTGTTTGGCCTTCCTTTATCAATTGATTGTGGAATAACAGGTGGGTAACATTATTAACTTGGTTAAGGATTCATGTTGGGTTCACCATTTTTGTTTTGGAGTTCCATGAAACGTGTAATCTAGTTTTAAGAATCACTGCTTCTAGGCAGTTTCCATTGGATTTTTTTATGAAATTGGAAACTTCCAACAATTCTTTATCCAAATGGAACCTTCTTTCCAAAGTTAGACGTTCGTTAAGAATAAACATCAAGATACTTAAGAATGTGCATTAGTCGAGAGTATGAGAGGTCAGACTCATCACACCCTTTTGGGGGAATTATAGTCTACTTTGGGACTTTCTTTGTAAATTTAATATATTTTCGTGAATACTTATTAATTCCCCAAGTATTAAATAGGTTTCCCTTAGAATTTTCAATCACTTATTAACATGTGTA
Source organism: Viscum album (assembly GCA_963277665.1). Classification (NCBI taxonomy): domain Eukaryota; kingdom Viridiplantae; phylum Streptophyta; class Magnoliopsida; order Santalales; family Viscaceae; genus Viscum; species Viscum album. The sequence continues at coordinate 713,639,519 of OY728128.1, read as the reverse complement.
AAATTTATAATCCCTAGTATGTATTCAAAGTTATTCATCTATGAAAATATTTGTATATATTCAAGGTTCACTATCAATAGTATCATCTAATATACTATTTCATGATTCTTTTAGTCATAATTATGATGATATTGGTTTTTAAACCACTCAGTGGGGCACTCTGGAATTTATTGTCATCCAGGGAGATCAAGGTTTTATTTGATCTTGGATCGTGCCCATAAAATGGGCTACCTATGTATCCTTGTAAAAGGAATCAGAACCCTCATAGTTCGGTTACACGGAATGGGGAACATCATACCTTTTAAGGTACTGTGATAAATAATTATCCATACTGTTTAATGTCACATGGTATGGACATCTAAGAAGAAGGTTCTAATTCAAAACATAGAGTGGGAATTATGCTGGAGCAGCCCAAAGAACATATAAAGCATATGGGTTTCAAAGTTAGATTAGAAGATGTTGGGAATATGGCCCAAGGAGAAGAAGGTTGATATAAGGTATTGGGTTTGAACCTCAAGGAGGCTTACTATATATACCATCTATAAGGGAATAAAAGTCAACGTAGTTTGATGTGTCTCATAAGAGAGTATAGTTCTTTGAGAGAAATAAGTTCGGGATTAATTCATGAAAATGATGCCTTGGTGATTTGAGGGTTTAATTTGGGGATTCATCCTAATGAGGATTCCTAGATTAAGGGGATTAAAGATGGATTCTAGAAGAGGATATCCAATGAGCTCAGTCTCTGAGAAGGCATCCTACGTATCCCAGTTATGGTGGGAATCAGAGTTCTCATAGTTCATTCCATGTGGGTGTTTGTGCATATGTTGTAATCATTAAAAATCTATAAGCCATGTGATTAATGATCAATGTGAGAAACAAGAGGAAATGGAATATTCAAAAAAGGAACTTTCAATTTCAAATTTTTCCTCCTCTGCTTGTGGAAGAGTAGGGGTCGACTGTGGAAGAGGGTGAGGTGACCCGGGAAGAGGGCGAGGTGACAAGACTTCCCTCTGTTCTTTTTACATTGGACAGAGGGTCCAATGGAAGGAATAAAGAATGAAGGTTATGGGATTACACCAGGATGACTTCCCATGGTTACAAAGAAAAATGGGATAGGGAAAGGGTAATAATATTACATGTCACCATCTCCCTTTTGGTCTTTTCCCCTAGAGAAGAAAGGAGGAGTGCTGATGCTACCTCATAAAAGAAAGGATAGGGGAATATTCCAGGATAGTTGCACTAAAATTGATTCTGGTAGGGGTGGGAGACTTATCCATTGCATACAATAAAAAGTAATTGTGAATCATAGCTTCTCTACCCGTGACTTGAGGTTCCGAGTCTTAGGGATGGGAAGGTAAGGACAGGATCCAAACCTCAACCCTCCAAACTAGGAAATTACCGACACTATTTTTGAGATAATGGTCCATGTGACTATGTATATAAAAACCCATAGACACTCCATGAATCCTAACTCCATTGTGAGAAAATGTTGGAATCCTATGAATGTGAAAATACAAACCCAAATAGGAGAAACATTTATGTTCTTTTCCAAAGGATTGATAAGTCATGAGGTTTTGGTGGAGGCTTCAACTTAGTCCCTTTCAGATAAGGAATCCAAGGAAAGAGAAACCCTGCCATGAATGGCCTTTAAACAGTGTTCTTAAGTTGGTATGTAGGATTTATACCAAGATCGGTCATATAGGTACCTCACACAAATATGTCATGTAGGTACCCCACATTGTTATACCCCGTAGGTATACTGTGCTCATAAGAAGCACATGTATGTCACGTAGCTATGGCACGCTGGTATGCCACATAGATTTGAATGATGACTAAAGAATGTGTTTCACATAAGAGATCCAAACCTATGTAAATTAAGGGTGCTTTAGAGTGTCTTTCAACATTTTCATTCCTTGAAATGGGGAGACCAAGGGCTATATTTATAGGCATGGATGGGCCTGGTCAAAGGAAATTTCATCCGCGCTAGTCCTCCGCGCAGGACCTCTATGCGGGTACTCCACATAAGGGTATAGAAATTATTCTACTACAGAGATCTGCAACACAGGTCTGTCACGTAGCTTTTCCACGTAAGTCTATCGTGTAGCTCTGCCCGCTATGTCTGTTGCGTAGCTCTACCGTACAGGTCTTTTGGATTATTTTACTTTCCTTGAACTCTTACAACCTTGTCTTTGGATTTTGAAATATCCACATCGATCCTCATGATCTATTTTCATTCTTAAGTAGTGTCAATAAAGAGTAACATGGATGAGAGTATTACATTTATAATATTTTATTTTAAGTAAAATCAAAGACATCATACTCATATTTTTAATAACTATTTCATTTTTAATATTGGTTCACACAGATGCTAAATGTTACTATAAATAATAATTTTAAATAAAAAGGATTTATATAAATCATGGTAATTTATTTATAATTTTTAGTGATTGAATAATCACCTTAAATTATTTCACAACACTAGTGCAATAATAATTTTATTAGTGGAAATACCAAATAAATTTTATTTGAAATATAAAAATAAAAATAAATTGAAATAATAAATGAAATAAAAAATTTTCATAGATTAGTTTAAAATATTTTGTATATATTAAAATAGTTTTTTAATATATATTATTTCATTGATATGTTTAGAAGTCAAAGTAATGGTAGTGTAAAAATTGACATTGATGGTATTTTAAAATAAGTTATATTTTATTAAAGGGTATATGGTTCATAAAAATAGTAAATTTTAAAAAATTATTTCGATAAGGATTAAAATGTCATTCATGATCCATTTACGGTTCTATTTAAATATTATATAAATTATATTGACCCTAAAATTTTAAAAATATGTGTTTTAATAGTAAGTATTAAACAGGTCTAATAATGGCTAAAACCCAAAATATTAGGATTAAAAATAGTAAACACTTGTATATTTTTTAATTATATGAATTTATTTGGACCCATAGTCATCATAAATATTGAATAAATAATTTTTGATCCATTTTTACTAAAAAAATTATTTATATTAATTTAATATTTTGAGAAATTATAAGAGGGACCCTGTAGAGACCCGAAGCCTGACGTACATGGACATTACATTACTTTTGCAGAATACTTAGTACATAACAAGAACACACACACAAGGACCGTAATAGTTTAGTGTCTTTGGAAACTCGGAATATAATCTTCTAATCGTGGGGAAAGATCTTCAACATCTCCCATTAAGAACTTATTTTTTTAAAACCAAAATCCTTTCTTTATGTCATGGGGAAAAGAAAACATAAAAGGGTGAGCTCAAATGCTTAGTAAGGGTAAACAAAATAAATATCAATCACGTCATACTCATAAGAACATATCTTTTGGAAATCTTATCCTGCAAAAGAGATCATAATTTCATAACATGGGATAAATCATAGTAGTGAAATGTAATCCCAATAATCATAACTTAAAACATGAAACATTGTGGCATACACACATAATCATAGAGAATCATTTTTTATTAGTCAAGACTCATTGCCAAGACTATCTTAGTGGACAAAGTCCATTTCTGAACCGAGTTCACTCCTCGTTTCAGTCCTGTTTCACAGAATCGGTATAACCTACCATTCCAGCCATGTCTATCTCATGAGATATAAAATCGTTACCCAATGAATTGGAGGTAGATATAGGTCCTTCCCATCTCTTAATTATACCATTCTTATTTGTGCCACAAAATCATAAATCATACATCATTGCATAACCCATGTAATAAAAATGGGAATCTTAAACATCGTGACATCATAAAACAATTCATATAAGATAAATCAATTCATAAATATAATTCCATCACAACATAATCAAATCAATGTAATAATAGGGATAGAAATAGAACCCTTTATTATCTTAGATGGAAAATAATTTTGATAAAACACTTAAACTCCATTCTTGAGGAAAATATCCTTTCTACTTCAAAAACATTTTTCCTTTCTTAACATGTCATAAAAGTTTAAACTAAAAGAAGTTGATTAAAAATAAACTTGAAAACTTGTAAAGGAAGATTCTTGGAAATAATGTTTTAAAAATCCATTCATTCCGTATAAGTTAAAAAAACATTCTTCTCGTACTTTTGTCGAAAAAGTCAAAAAGTACCTCGTACGAAAAATGACAAAAGATTCCTTTCATATCCTTTACTAAAAACTCACCGAAGGGTAAAATTGGATTTAAACAATTGTAGGTGGATGGAGATAATATTACATATTGAGGAAACATTGATGTGGATGATAAAATACGCCCCAGTAAATACCAAAGTATAAACAATCTCGGATAAAAATGAGATTGTGATATTTCCCTTACCTTATGTCTGATATGCTTTGTATGTGTCCGAACCTCCTGTATAATGATTTAAATAATGTTATTGACTTATTCCAGAATCATACTTATTTTTATGATATCATATATGGTCATATTCTTAGCTTCTTAGTAGTAATATTTCATTTCTACTTGTTACTCTGGTGTTTATAACTTTTTGTTCTTATGCGTGTTTTGTCGAATAAATTCTTATTATTCTCTTTAGGTTATAGATACCTCATTTCCAGAATGGTATTAGTGTAATATATATCATATTAATTCATTCAATTCATTTATATAATCATTATGAAATGAAGATCATGTATAACGAGTCACACCACATCGTGGAGACGGTATTTCGTACGTACGCACGAGGGATGATATCATTCCTATGATCGTGGAATTGTATTGGAGTGTATGTATACTATTTCAGAACCAGTATCACTTTATAATAGTCATATATAGTCATTATTTACACCATTATACCCATCCAAGTAAGGTGGTGGTGGAAAATAGATTACACCACGGCGTGAAGATGGTATTCCGTAGGTACGCACGCGTGGTGATTTCTTTTTCCGTAGGACGGATAGATGGTGAAATAGGTTTTTTTCATACTTATAATAACATATAAGTATATGAGTGATACTGATGTTATTACTTCATAATTAAACAACTAATGAAGAAGAAGTGGAAGAAGAAATAAAGATGAAAGAATCGGTAACAGACATTACCTCTTCTTTGAAGTGCTTCTTTGAGACCTCCTTTTAGGGAAATAAAATAGGTTTTTGAAGAAGACCAGAACCTCTAGGATGTTTCTAGGGAATTGGAGAGAAGTAATTTTCAGGGTTTTACCGTTCTTGAAGGCTCAAAGTGGTGTGAGGAAGAGGGGGAGGAGGTTCCCTTTTATAAGGGAGGAGAGGTGCTCCTTTGGAAAAACTAAAAATATTATTTGATTATAAAGTCAAGTTCGGTTTTAAATGGCTCCAAATTGATTTCATTTGAAGCTAAGGTGGATATGGGTCGAAATACTCTCATCCAATAGAATTTAGAAAAGTTTAGGTTCCTATTGTAACCTTATCATTTAGATTTAACATTAAGTTAAATAATTTTACTTTTACCGTGTCTTCTTGTGTTCTTATACTATAAGGTTAATAAACTTAGTATAAGCAGCCAAACGAACCACAAGTTGTTTATTTTTAATATATATAAACTTATATAAGTAATTTGGCTGAACCTTAGATTTTTAGGAATAATATAAAAATTAATAATATAATATTCTTTTAAAAAACTATTTTATGTTAATTTTGACACTATTATGTAATTGATTTTTGTGAAAATAATAACAGAATTATTAGTTCGAAAAAAGTAAATTAAATAAATAATAATATGTCATGTTACCATAGAAAATTATTTTATTTCATAAAAATTCTGAAATAACATTTATTTGGGTATTTATAACATCAATTATGTCAATATTTCATTAATAAGATAATTTCTGCATCATCATTGTGTCATAAATAAATTATATTATTTAATGTCTAAAAATTACAAATAAACTAAAATTATGTATTAAATCTTTTTATCTTTCTAATGACTATTTATAGTCGATTTTATCTTATGTATAACCCTATATTAAAAATGATTTACTTATTAAACTTTGATTTTAACTATTTTAACCATTCTTTAAATAAATTAATAATAAATGTCCTAATCTAATCCAAGTGGGCCTAAATGGTCATATTTTATTCTTACGGATGTTTTTGGTCGAATTATACTTATCCAAATAGAATTAGGACATGTGTTAGGGTTATAATAATATCATATTTACCCTTAATTACCCTATTTACTTTTAATAGTGGTAAAAAAAAGTAAAAAGTTACTATTCACCAAAAATTATTTTCATCTCATTGAACCACATTTTACATACTGACATTAACCGTGTCTCTCGGATTTTTGAAATTCCACTCACAGAAGTGGTAAAATTATGTTTTATGAAAAATTCATTTTTCTTAACTACCACTTAGTGGTTTCACTATTCATCAAAAAATGAATGTTTCCAGAAAAATACCAAAAATTAGGCCTAAGCTATATTTGATATTATGAACTCAAAAATGATGTCTATTTTACCAAATTCATAACATATTAGTTGCATTAATTAATATAAAAATTAATTCTCGTCGTCAAAACAAATAGCGTGTTCTTAAGAGATAATAACTATCAAAATATTGACACTTGTTTATGTCTGGTTTTAATGTGAAATTACATCCAATGAACAACATTGTATTAAATTGTAAAAATATATTCTAAATATACTTTAAAACCACTCAAATTAATAATTTATCACTATTAATTATTTCTATTAAAAAGGTTGTTTTTAATTAAAATTTAGTAATTTTCACTATTCATCAGAAAATGAAAGTTATCCGAAAAGTACCAAAATTTCACCCTAAGCTAATTTCGATATTAAAAATCCAAAAATGAATTCAATTTTGAAAAATAAATTTAACAAAATTTCAAAAAGTGGTTATTACTATTCATAACATCTAGTTTTAATAATATTTTAATAGCATATCGTTGTTTAGTGAAACCCGGTATTGTGTACTACACACGCTATCGAGGAAGGTGGCGATTGCGTGTAATGAAAGTTAAGTCAAGGATGCATGTCGTGCAAGCTCCATTTGGTGTAGCATACAACACAAGACATTAATGAAATTAAAAAGAATATTTTTCATAAAATCTCGGGGTGTTACATTCTACCCCCTTAAAATGAATTTCGCCCTCGAAATTCGTCGGGGTTATAAATGGTTTACTACTCGAAAGTTTATTTAATAGAAACCCACATCATAAAAAGGAATACGAAAACCAATCTTTAAAAACAAAAGCATGAAACGTAACGGTTTCCCAAATAAACTAATCACTAGGTTTCCACATAGGTGAAAATATGGATATGGAAGAGAAATCTTACCATCATGCTCTGTTGGAGAGTGGTAGAGAACATGGCTATGGAAAATCCAGCAATCACAAAGCCATAAAGTTGTGACGATCTAAGGTACAATCTGATTCATCAGATATAAGAGCACTATGACAACATTTTTGGTTTTCAAGATCATTTCCCTAAAGTTGATGAAATTGGAATTAGAAGAAATAATTTCGTGATTTTGGTATAGTCTCACCGTTTGTCGTTCTTTGGACAATTTCCACTTCATCTCTTAATGAAATGAAGTTGAATTTTTCATTCGTGATGTGTTAGCAGATCATGTGATATAATTATGGGTCATTCCATCTGTCTCAAACAAAAGGTTAGAAAAATAAGTCCATCTATAGTGAGATTAATCATATATGGTTCCTAAAATAGACTTATACTAAATATCTCATAATGATTAATATAATAAAACTAGTTTCTACTAAACAGGGACTTCCTGTAGGCCAGTGGTAGGCGATGAAGGCCAGTCGCACTTCGGTTGTGGGTTCGATTCCCACAGCCTTGTCTGACGCGTTGGGTTGTCGCCCATCCTGCAGGTTGTCCTTTTTCTAAAGCTATATTACTATAACATCCCATCAACAATATCAAAAAAGTATTATCCTTAAACAATACTAACTTATTTACAACATAATCCATTCCAATCTTTAGGCTTATCTAAAATACTTCGGTCCAAGCTCATAGTATAAAGAAAATGATCACGTGAATGCCATCATTTACCCCCCATATATCATAAGATATATCTTGTTGGTCAAATTACAAATATCTGAATACCTTAATCATGTATTCTCTTGAAGAATGAATATCCATTGAACCTTAGTGAAAACATGAATGCAGTTAAAAGTTAACACTTTCCACATACCAAAATCCTCAAAATTCTATATCCTCAAACCATGATATCACTTAGTCCTTATATCAATCATGAGCTCATTAATACTATCAAACATATTAGGTTCTCTTTATCCCTTCATTATGTACATATCATCTGCTTTCCAAAAATATTTCAATCACTTTTCATAGTTACTGATGCCATAAAATTACTGAAAACCACAATAGACCAAAACATAAATATTCCAATATTCCACAATACTATATACAACATTATTAAAGAATCCCATTACATAAACACTTAATCATTCCACCACATTGTTTTCATATTCAACATCTCCAATGGTGATCACATGTGACTTCCCTTTGTCCTTTTCCTTAAGTGGTTGCTCACATCGATCATCACTAACCCTTGGATTAGGGCATTTATTAGCATAATGCCCCATTTCCTTGCACTTGAAGCATTGAAGTGTTGTTGGTGCGTTCTCTGCAGTATTTTCTTTATTCACATCAATAGAAACCCTTTTTCCATTACTTCGAAACTCAGCTGCTCAATGACCTTCTTTTCCACACTTAAAACATTTTCTAGTCCCTTTAAGACAATATCCACCATGCTTCTTTCCGCACTTTGAGCATGAGGAAACATTCATATTCTTTTCACCATTATTCTGAGATTTCTCCTTGATGTCCATCTTTAGTTTCTTGTCAAAACTATGAGATGGATAAGTAACACCAACTTCCATTTCTACCTTGATAGCACAACGCACAATTTCTTCATAGCTACTGAAGTATCTTATAGATAATGCCCTTCGAAGATTTGGTTTTAAGCCACTGAAGAATCGATCAACTTTACTTTCATGTTGGATGATAAATCTAGATGCATACCTTGCAAGACTTGTAAAATTTGCTTCGTATATACCAACAGATTCATCATCCTATTGCTTTAGTTCAAGAAACTCCTTCTCCATCTTTGTTCGAAGAATACAAGGGAAGTACTTATTGAAAAATAAGTTCTTGAACTCGTCCCATTCCATGGACTCAATTTCATCTCTTTGCCTCGTATTCTTGATAAGATTCCACCATTGATCAGCTTCACCTTCAAAAGGATATACTGCTAAGATGACTTTATCATGTTCAGAACATTGAAAAACTGAAAATATCTTTTCAGTAGTACTGATCCATTGTTCAGCAACAAGTGGATCAGAAGACCCACTGAAAGAAGGTGAACATTGCCTCATGAAGGACTCAATAGAATATTGTTCCCTTCTCTGCTCATTTGGAAGTCCAGAATTATTCATAGCTTGTGTAAGTATAGAAATAATATTTTGCACTCCATCTCCAATAACATTGGTTTGTTCAGGAGGACAATCATTGCATCGTCCATTGCATTGATCAACACGGTTCCTTCGGGTTCCAGCCATCGTCTAAAACCCAACAAGAATAGTGTGAGAGAAAAAAATCATGCTAGGGAAAACAACATAATAAAGGGGGAGTATCCTCTATATCTAACATATTATGTTAAATTCTATGATCGTTACCGTAGTTCTAGGACTGTATCCTATACGTATACTTATCCTTAGGGACATCCCTAGACATACTTTAGAAATATCTCTATGGATCTCACTAACGTTTTCGCATCCTAGTTTCCAAAGGTTGACTAAACCTTTCCTATGATACCAACTGTAGAGACCCAAAGCCTGACGTACATGGACATTACATTACTTTTGTGGAATACTTAGTACATAACAAAAACACACACACAAGGACCGTAATAGTTTAGTGTCTTTGGAAACTCGGAATATAATCTTCTAATCGTGGTGAAAGATCTTTAACATCTCCCATAAAGATCTTCATTTTTTAAAACCTAAATCCTTTTTTTATGTCCTGGGGAAACGAAGACATAAAAGGGTGAGTTCAAATGCTCAGTAAGGGTAATCAAAAGAAATATCAATCACGTCATATTCATAAGAACATATCTTTTGGAAATCTTAACCTGCAAAAGAGGTCATAATTTCATAACATGGGATAAATCATAGTAGTGAAATGTAATCCCAATAATCATAACATAAAACATGAAACTTTGTTCCATACACACATAATAATATAGAATCATTTCTTATTAGTCAAGACTCATTTCCAAGACTATCTTAGTGGACAAAGTCCATTTCTGAACCGAGTTCACTCCTCGTTTTAGTCCTGTTTCACTGAACCGGTATAACCTACCGTTCCAGCCATGTCTATCTCATGAGATATAAAATCTTTACCCAATTCATTGGAGCGATATATAGGTCTCGACCATCTCAAAATGATACCATTCTTATCTGTGCCACAAAATCATAAATCATACATCATTGCATAACCCATGTAATAAAAATGGGAATCATAAACATCGTGACATCATAAAACAATTCATATAAGGTAAAGGAATTCATAAATATAATTCCATCACACCATAATCAAATCAATGTAATAATAGGGATAGAAACATAACCCTTTTATTATCTTAGATGGAAAATAACTTTGATAAAACACTTGAACTCCATTCTTGAGGAAAATATCTTTTCTACTTCAAAAACATTTTTCCATTCTTAACATGTCGTACAATTTTAAACTAAAAGAAGTTGATTAAAAATAAACTTGAAAAAATGTAAAGGAAGCTTCTCGGAAATAATGTTTTAAAAATCCATTCATGCCGTATAAGTTAAAAAAACATTCTTCTCGTACTTTTGTCGGAAAAGTCAAAAAGTACCTCTTATGAAAAACGACAAATGATTCCTTTCATATCCTTTACTAAAAACTCAACGAAGGGTAGCATTGGATTTAAACAATTGTAGGTGGATGGAAATAAAATTACATATTGAGGAAACATGGATTTGGATGATAAAATACACCCCAGTAAATACCAAAGTATAAACAATCTCGGATAAAAATGAGATTGTGATATTTCACTTACCTTAGGTCCGATATGCTTTGTACGTGTCTGAACCTCCTGTATAATGATTTAAATAATGTTATTGACTTATTCCAGAATCATACTTATTTTTATGATATCATATATGGTCATATTCTTGGCTTCTTAGTAGTAATATTTCATTGCTACTTGTTATTCTGGTGTTTATAAATTTTTGTTCTTATGCGTGTTTTGTCGAATAAATTATTATTATTCTCTTTAGGTTATAGATACCTAATTTATAGAATGGTATTAGTGTAATATATATCATATTCATTCATTCAATTCATTTATATAATCATTATGAAATGAAGATCATGTAGAACGAGTCGCATCACATCGTGGAGACGGTATTCCGTACGTACGCACGAGTGATGATATCATTCCTATGATCATGGAATTGTATTGGAGTGTATGTACACTATTTCAGAATAAGTATCAATTTATAATAGTCATATATAGTCATTATTTACACCATTATACCCATCCAAGTAAGGTGGTGGTGGAAAATAGATTACACCACGGCGTGGAGACGATATTCTGTACGTACGCACGCGCGGTGATTTCTTTTTCCGTAGGATGGATAGATGGTGAAATAGGGTTGTTTCATAATTATAATAACATATCATTATATTAGTGATACTGATGTTATTACTTCATAATGAAACAACTAAAGAAGAAGAAGTGGAAGAAGAAATAAAGATGGAAGAATCGGTAACGGACATTACCTCTTCTTTGAAGTGCTTCTTTGAGACCTCCTTTTAGGGAAATAAAATAGGTCTTTTAAGAAGACCAGAACCTCTAGGATGTTTCTAGGGAAGTGGAGAGAATAAATAGGTAGGGTTTGGACGAGCTTGAAGGCTCAATGTGGTGTGAGGAAGAGGGGGAGGAGGTGCCCTTTTATAAGAGAGGAGAGGGGCTCCTCTGGAAAAACAAAAAATATTATTTTATTATAAAGTCATGTTCTGTTTTAAATGGCTCCAAATTGATTTATTTCGAATCTAAGGTGGGGATTGGTCGAAATCCTCTCATCCAATAGAATTTAGACATGTTTAGGTTCCTATTGTAACCTTATCATTTAGATTTAACATTAAGTTAAATAATTTTACTTTTACCATGTCTTCTTGTGTTCTTATACTATGAGATCAATAAACATACTATAAGCAGCCAAAAGAACCCCAAGTTGTTTATTATTAATATATATAACCTTATCTAAGTCATTTGGCCTATCCTTAGATTTTTAGGAATAAAATAACAATTAATAATATAATATTTGTTTTAAAAACTATTTTATGTCAATTTTGACACTATTATGTAATTGATTTTTTTGAAAATAATAACAAAATGATTAGTTCGAAAAAAGTAAATTAAATCAATAATAATATGTCATTTTAACCTAGAAAATTAGTTGATTTCATAAAAAGTCTTAAATTACATTTATTTGGGTATTTATAACATCAATTATGTCAATATTTCCTTAATAAGATAATTACTTCATCATCTTTGTGTCATAAATAAATTATATTATTTAATGTCTAAAAATAACAAATAAAATACCATTATGTAGGAAATCTTTTTAGATTTATAATTACTATTTATAGTCGAATTTATATTATGTATAACCCTATATTAAAAATGATTTACTTATTAAACATTGATTTTAACTATTTTAACCTTTCTTTAAATAAATTAATAATAAATGTCCTAATCTAATCCAAATGGGCCTAAATGGTAATATTTTATTCCTAAGGTTTTTTTGATCTAATTACACTTATCCAATACAATTAGGGCATGTGTTAGGGTAATAATAATATCATTTTTACCCTTAATTACCCTATTTACTTTTAGCCGTGGTAAAAAAAGTAAAAAGTTACTATTCATCAAAAATTATTTTCATCTCATTGAACCAAATTTTACTTACTGACATTAACCGTGTCTCTCGGATTTTTGAAATTCCACTCACAGAAGCTGTAAAATTATGTTTTATGAAAAATTCATTTTTCTTAACTACCACTTAGTGGTTTCACTATTTATCAAAAAATGAAAGTTTCCAGAAAAATATCAAAAATTAGGCCTAAGCTATATTTGATATTATGAACTCAAAAATGATGCATATTTTACCAAATTCAAAACATATTAGTTGCACTAATTAGTATAAAAATTAATTTCCATCGTCAAAACAAATAGCGTGTTCTTAAGAGATAATAACTATCAAACGATTGACACTTGTTTATGTCTGGTTTAAATGTGAAATTACATCCAATGAACAACATTGTATTAAATTGTAAAAATATATTCTAAATATACCTTAAAACCACTCAAATTAATAATTTATCACTATTAATTATTTCGATTAAAAAGGTTGTTTTTAATTAAAATTTAGTAATTTCACTATTCATCAGAAAATGAAAGTTATCCGAAAAGTACCAAAATTTCACACTAAGCTAATTTCGATATTAAGAATCCAAAAATGAATTCCATTTTGAAAAATAAAATTTACAAAATTTCAAAAAGTGGTTATTACTATTCATAACGACTAGTTTTAATAATATTTTAATAGCATATCGTTGTTTAGTGAAACTCGGTATTGCGTACTACAAACGCTCTCGAGGAAGGTCGTGATTGCGTGTAATGAAAGGAAAGTCAAGGATTCGTGTTGTGCAAGCTCATTTTGGTGTAGCGTACAACACAAGACATTAATGAAATTAAAAAGAATATTTTTCATAAAATCTCGGGGTGTTACAGACCCTCTCCACTCTTATAAAATGGCACCCCTTATTATCATTTTATAACAATTAAAACCTATTTTTTAGAACTTTTCTCGAAAAATAACTTCCTAAAACCAAAACCCACATTATATAGGAATTATGTTAGGTGGAAAACTCACCTTAGAAGAGTTACGGTGTCAATCAAAAGAGTCTTCCCAATAAAGGGTATCATTTTTAATCAATTTTATCTATTTTCTTTCTTCATACACTTACTTAAAATATTATTCCACCATGAATAAATAATTACTCCATTATAATCAATATAATGAGATATTACTATTTCAGTGGTGTTTCCTATATCTACCTCCTTTTCCCCTCAAATAGTAATAGAATTCAATGTCCCTGTGTATGGCGGACTACCGCCTCACAAACTAAGGTAATTCATTTTGCATCATCGTATACCAAGAATGATTATAATGATGGAATTAATATTTATATATGATATTACTAACATATTTATACGTGTTTAAAATTATATATCAAATAAATTCTTACCTTTCAATGCAAAAAAATAATTGATAATGTTGTTTGTTTATACCAATGAATTGTCACCACCATGATGTGGTGTGACTCATTTTTCATCCCCACATCAAATGGAATATATATATATATATATTTTAATTGTATAATATGATAATAATGATATTATAATTATTATTTAATTATAAAATAATACTTACATTCTTCCCATAATTATCATTGAAAAATGAAAACGTTACTCATGCATACGTATGACCTACATTCTCCATGATTGTCTCATAGTTCATTTTCCATATCTATATCTAAGGGAAATATTTAAAAGTATAATTTATGTATATAAGTGATAATTATGTAATTAAAATTATTCTTAGGATTATTTAAAAATGACCAATTTTTCTATAGACATAATACCAAATAAAATTTAGACTCAAGTACTAAATATCATCAATACATTTGACATGAACATAATTAATTAAGTAATTATTATATCATTGTACAAAGTGATATAAAATGAATAAGAAAGATGAATTTTTTTTCATTAAATTTAATAATTAAACTATGTTTATTGTTCCATAATATAAATAATGTACATGATGATTCAGACTCAATATAAATGACATTCATTTCAAAACACTCTTTTAAAATTATGATTTTAACTATTTTTAAAAAAACTAAAAGAAATAATTTATACATATATTTCATGAAAATAATTTCATGATTTAATGTTTAATTAATATTTTTAGGCTTAATTTAAATTTTTATATGTTTACTTTCAAAGTATATATTTTCCATTGTACGTGCATAGTTTTTCATAATGACTGATTTCAATAAGGAAAGATAAATTTCATCATACAGTGTTATATGAGACTATTTTTCATGGTTTATGTCAATGTTATGGTTATTGGGAATTGATTATGATGAAGTGTGTTTAGGTAAAAAAAATTATAGGCTATTAAATGATAAAACAATGACATTTGGTTCCATGATAAATGAAGGATGGGTGGTTACGTTATAACGTATAATGAATTTGGTACTCCAGAGTTAGAGGTTGACCATATTAGTATTTACATTTGTAAGAGTGATATGGAAAATGGTGTCCCAGGTTACCAAATTATATTTTATAATCTTTCTTATGAGTTTTTAGGAAAATAACGTAATTTTTAATAGGGAAGATAATGATTTTTTGAAAATATTATTCCGTATTTTGGTAAAAAAGTATGATTTTAAAAAATTGATTTAATGGATTTTCATGGGGCAAATGGTTTCCTTTATTTTATGTCCCATTATTAGCCTTTATTATCATCCCATGTTTTTAACAAATTTCATAGTATTAAGGGGTAATAGAGATAGTGATTACATCAAAGGGAAAATTTAGAATATTTTTCATGAAGAAAATAACTGTTTTATTTTAATGATTTTTTTTCTAGAAAAAATGGATATTGTGTATAATTTTCCACATTCAATATATGGGTTTACCATGTCTAATTTAGTACTAATTCTATAAAACTATAAACCTAAAATATCCTTTGTATATAAAATTGCGAATTCTTGTTTAAAGTCACTAGAATATGCAATATATAAGGTTGGGTCTTATAATTTGTAATAAAGGAGGTTTTTGATAGCTTTAGGGTTTAGGATAATGTTAATAGAATACACATACATGATTATTAATTTATGGTTATGTTGAAATGATGTAAAATTTTAATATTTACATGTTTCTTTGTCTTAGATATATCTATTTAGAATGGTTTTCTATATAGTAAATAGGGATGCTATGGTGGGATATAATCAAGAGGAAAACATATATCCAAATAAGAATCTTGAGATATTTGGAATCAGAATAGAATAATGTTTCATAGTGATGATTTAGTTGAAACAAGAAATAAATAGTGGTGGCATCCATAAAAGAGAGCAATCTGATCAACCATATAAGAATATGTCAGTAGTGGAGAATTTTGTGAGGGAACATCTTCTAACATTCTATTGAACCAAAAATATAGTGGTATTTGAAGGATGGATCAACTCTCTATAAAGGATATTCAATTTCATGAGAAATTTAGGATTCCAAAAGTTAATCCAAGATGTTTATCATTTTAAAGGTGAAGATGATCAATGGTGGTCACTGGATACAAATAGTTGATAGAAACATGATCTGGATATTATGGAATGAGATGATTTTAAGAGTTTCCTTCTATAAAAATAGTTTTTAAGACCATTCAAATGAGAATAAAGAAACAATTCCTAGAAGTTAGGTAGTGTAGTGAACCAACCATGGTTACCCTCAAAACTGGCACCCAATGTGGTACATCAGATACTCGAAGGGCGTTCCCGATCTCCAAAGGTTGGCAACAAGCACTCAGAAATCAATCAACAAACCAGAGGGAACAATTTCACCCAAACTTTACGAAAAATGTAATATATATATATACATGAAAAATAAAGAGATATAAGAAGAAAAAAAATATATATTCCATAAGTGTGAGAAGATGGTGGAAACCAACAACTGTTAAAATTGGATAAAACACCAAAAGACAAGTAAAATTTTAATTGACCAAAATTAAATAGTTATTCAAACCGATGGTTTTGAAAAACTACCACCATCTCACCACCACCTACCAAACCTGACCGACAAAAAACCTCACCACCTCATGGTATCACTTTTCATTTCTCTAAGATAAAAGAGATACAATGGTCTATGTACCACTGAAGAGAAGTGAAGGGTTTGAGATAACAGGCTCGGTAGGATCCCACCCAGGTTTCCCATAACCAGTATCTATATAATAATTCTATTTTGAAACTTTTGAATAAAATATGGATTAATAGGAATTAAATTTTTTTATAGGAAACATGTTAAACATTTCCATTCTATCACAGTTCTAAAGAAACATGTATATCAATTTCAATGAATTTTTATTTCCATATCATATTTCATATATATCAATATGAATATCAAGGCTAAAATAGTACAAAACCAAAAAAAATAAAAAACAATAGTATCAGTGTAGGCATCATAACAACAAGGAATAAAAATTGTCCAAGAATCAGACTATCTGTACCCACAATCTATGATCAATGAATTATGTTACCTGAAGCCAATGATATACCCTCCAGGACTACTGAGACACCCCAGAAAGTGAATCCCAAACATCATATATATACCTAAATGAATTAATACACACTCTAGGAAAAGTGGAACACCAAGAAAACTGAACCCACACAATGGACGATGGCCTCTATCTAAACCTTCCACCAAGTACCCAAGGTAACCCTTGTGCTCATTTTCTAAATCATCTTTACGTTCTAAAATCATTTCAAAAACATTTCACAAATAAATTTTAATTATTTGAAAATAATATTTTTCTTTCCATTTATCAATAACCAAGGAAAAACGTTTCTTTAATGATTATTTTCAACACACATAAATCAAACATGAAAATACCTTATATAAATCAGATTCTAAAGAAGGAAAAATAAGGTTCATCAAAATTGTCTAGAGACAAAACCATCTACCTTTAATCTCAGGTCTAAAATGCCCGTAATGTGATCCACCAACAATAAAAACCCAAATATGTATACGAAGTCCCTATAATAAAATCCTCATCCCATGATTGATTTAATTTAGAAAACATGGGGTCGGAGGAATGGAGGAAACCCACATATCTCATGAACAAACACCTTTAGCACCACATAAAATAAATGAATGGCCTCTAGAATGAGATTTCAAAGAATATATTGAATGAATATGAGAGAAAACACCAAGTTAGACCAACAGATCTGATAACAGAACATAAGGTCACTACCATAATAAAATAAAATGAAGTATTGGAAAGATCACTTACCCATAGACATGCACTAAAACTACAAAAAAGAACGAACATTGATCAGATCATACTATAATGAGAGAAGTCTACAAAAATCACATGGTAATTTCTATAGGTTGACAGAAAATGTGTTTGGGTAATGAATAAAAAAATAGTTCATGCCTATTTTAAAAACTTTATGAGGGCCATTAGAAGGCATTTAACCCAGTTACATGACTGTTAATCACCAAAGTCCAACATAAATCATAAACCCCATTTCCTTAGATTAAAATAAATTTTTAAAAATATTCAATATGTGAAACATCTCTTCATTTAATGTAACCTTTAAAAACATGAATCCCTCCCCAACTTGCATCTTCCAACTCTTACATGTCATTTAACCTAGTTACATGTCATAAAATCCTCCTCTAGCCTACAGAAAATCCAGTTCAAGATAAGAGTCCATGAAATATTTGACATCACCCTTTTAGGTATCCTCCCAATTCCATGTTGGACCCGTAAATTCAATGAGAAATGGGAAAACCATGATGAGGTTAATTATGTACATGATAGATCAGTAATGAGATGTTATAAACTCCCCACCATACTGACATTATGTTCATAAGAAGTAATGTTTTAGATTTAAGCCCTAGAAAAATATGAGGTGAATTCTCCCTCATCATAAAATCGCATTCCCAAGTCTCATGAGAATATGATCAGTGATTCCATAGTATTATGACCAATGTAATTCACTTTCAACACATGTATTCCACTTGAGAATCACGGATCTCAACTAGATTTTTAAAATTAGAAACATCTGGCTCTAACTCAATTTCCACACAACTCAGAATGTCGGTGGGTTAAGGATAGTAATTCTTGAGCTGAGACATGTGGAGAACATCATAAATACATATCAACTAAACTAGAAATGATAAATGATAAGTAACATTCCCAATATTCTTAGTGACCTCCAACTGGTCAACATATCTCATATTTATCATTCTATATTTTCCAAGATGATGGTGCCCAACCGAGGAGAAACATTCAAGAAAACCTTTTCCCTATCAGGAAGCTCTATAAAATGATGTTGTTGATCCACATACTATTTTTTTGACTTTTGGTTGTAACCAGACATCAATGAGCCTCCTAAATATTCGCTGACTTATCCTTGACCAAACATGGTCTAACCAAAGGTACCACTTCCACCTCCTACCAACAAAAAGGTGATCAACACAGGTGACCATTAAACACCTCGAAGGGATCCATTCTTATATATGACTAATAATTATTTTTGTAAACAAACTCAACCAGTCCAATATGGTTTTACCATAATCCACAAAAAACAACAACACATATATGATGTATATCCTCAAGGATCTAAATACCATGCTCTGCATGACCATTAGTCTATGGATAGTAACTTATGCTCAACTTGGTTTTATTTCCCACTTTCTATTAGAGACTCCTCCAGAACCTTGAGGTAAATCTAGGGTCCATATATGAAAAAACATCATAAGGAATTACATGTTACTTCATAATCTTCACGTCATACAACTTACCCAGTACTTCAATATTATTGGTATCCTTAATCAGAATGAAATGAGAACACTTCATCAACTGATCAACACAAACCTAGATAGAATTCCTCCCTTAGAGAGTCCTTGGTATTCCAACAAAAAAATCCATGGATACTTAATCCCATTTCCAAAATAGCACTAGAGGATGCTAGTGTAAACCACAGGGCTTCAAGTGCTCTTCCATTTTTGGTTGGTAGGTGTAACATCCGGACACATAATCTGTAATGTCATGCTTCATACAATGCCACCAGAATCTTCATCTCATGTCAAAATACATATTTTTGTCACCTAGATGGATGTCACACAATGGGATGTGACAATTAAATAGCACTAAAGTCCTCTATGACATTGGGATGAAAACCTCTTTCTAAAGTGAAGTGTTCTATATGAAGAGATATACCAATAAGAAATAGTTTTCCAACCATAAAGGATTTCTTGAACTTTACTAAACTCAAAATCCTATTACTGACTCTGCATGGAACACTCCATGTGAGATGATGATAATTGAACGCTATTCAAAACCATATATGAAGAATCCTCCAAATAATCTAGGTGAACTAATTAAAAATCCCTCTATGGTTCCACTCCTTCTAATCTAGAACATCTTACGATTATACTTTCTTGCTATGGGAGTATGAAAAAAATCTGTCTCTCCTTGGGTATAGGTGATATTGAATTAAAACATCTAAAGGTAATCTACCCATAATCTCAACCGGAGATTCAAGTCATTCTAGGAAATGATATAAATCAAACTCGTATGATAAGATAAGATTGTTAAACTCTCCCAAAAAATATAGTTCCACTAATATTTAGGCACATTCCAAACTTTGATAAGAAATAAATCATGATTAGGGAAATTCCTCTCATGTGGTCAGAACTGAAGAGAGACATAAGCTACCACATGGTTATCCTACATTATCATGCATCCCAAAATATCACTAGAAGCATAAAAATATACCATATATCTCTTATCAATCCCAGGTAATATCAGAATACGAGACGATATCATAAGTTGTTTCAATTAATTTTAATAAGAATGACAGTTTCCAACCCAGGTTAATTTCACTACTTTTCAGGTAAGAGAGGTCAAAGGTGATGATAGATTAGATAAATCATCAGAAAACCTTTAGTAGTATCCATCAAGACCAAGTAATCACCGAATTTCAATGAAATTATGTAATTCCTTCCATGAAAAAACAACCTTCACCCTCTCCAAATCAACCGATATGCCATGTTTAGATATTTTGTTCCCTGAAAACATAAAATATTGAATCAGGCAACTACATTTATAAGGGCTTCCATACAAACATTTATTTCCCATAATTTACAAAACCATATATAGATGGTTCTCGTGCTAATGCTCATGTATCGAATAGAGAATAATATCATCCATGAACACTATAACAATTGTGTCAAGATACTAATTTAATATATGATAAATAAAATCTATAAAAACCACAAGAGAATTAGTCATATCAAAAGGAATAAAAAGATATTCATAATGTCTATACCTTCTCTTGAATTCTCATTTTGGAACATCATACTCTCGAACCTTGAGCTGATGATAACATGAATGAAGTTCAATATTTGAGATCCATTTTTCCCCATATGTAGATCAAACAAAAATAATCCACTCAAGGAAATTGATATCTTTTCTTAACCATTACCTTTTTCAACATAAGATATCCCAAAAAAACTAAAGTTAACCATGTGATTCCATGGAAAATAGAACGGGTTATTCAAAAGGTGAAAAACTAGGGAGAATGAAACATTTTTAAAACATGTCATCCAACAAAATCTTGAGGCTTTTTAGATCTGCTGGATCCATATTATAAGAAGGTATCGATATTGGAAAGGTACCTAGAACTAGTTCAATAGTAAACTATACCCATATCTATTAAAGAATACCATAGAAGTTTTCTTGGAGAAGTTCAGTAAATCATCAAACAAAACTAGGAAGATCAATAATATGATAAACATCATTGCACTCAAATGATACAACAGAAAAAAACTTTTGAGCTCTATTTGGGAAGACCCTACATGTCCTGATCTCAAGTCCCACTCCCATTGAAACACATGACATCTCTCATTGACATAAAGAAACACGACACACCAATAATAACAATAAACCTTATCTCAATTAGTGACAAGCTAATCCATACCAATGATGAAGTCAAACAAATCTAAATCTAGAATCATAAAATCCCAGACCAACTCCATATCAACAATCATTAATGAAGAAGAATGAAACAAAAATCACTTATCTCTCTTATTTACATGAGGTGTTGCTAACCCCATTATATAACAAATATGTTCCTTTAGAAATTTTAAGTATATCAACAAAATGGGATGATTTAAATGAATGTGAAGAACCAGTATAAAATAAACTAATTACTACTGAAGATGCAATAAGGATAATACCTTTCATTGCTTCCAGACCTACATCGACATCTCTTGGACACTCATTTACTACATGGAATTGATTCACTCCTAAGACATATGGATAGATCCATGCAGTCTTTGAAACTTATGACTACACCATAATATATGTTAGAGTTGATGATCCCTATCCATAACATGGCATAGTCATATAATTATAGAAGAATTGTATATGACCAAAACACCCACCGTTTTTTCATGTCTTCACAGAGATAGTACAAAAGCATCTAGTGTTTCAAAACCTACCATGCCACAAGGAGAAGAAATCTAGATGCTTTTCAAACATCAACGAATCTGGACAAAAGTGCTCAAAGAATAGTGTTTTGAAACCCTTCTAATCCAGGTCCACATGTCTGTCAGTCTGGACAATAGAATCCCACCATCGCTTGCTATAACTCTCAAGCCTAAATTCTTCACACTTTACCTTGATATTCTTAGGTGTCTCCAAGAATTTGAATATTAGATCCATCCTATCCAGCCAATCTTCGACCTCTTAAGGTTCATTTCTTTCTTTAAAGGGTAGTGGATTCTCGCACAATAATTCCAGTGATCAATCTCTTTATCCTCCATCTATTGGTTGTACCACAGAAACTATGTTATGGACTTGTTGTGTATCTTAACCAAAAAAAAACTAATTGTAAGATATTCTCAATGATATTCTTATCCACTAGGAAATTTTCTTATGGAGAATCAGTTACACATTTCTAAGGAACTCATGGATGTATCAACAGAGGTATACTGATACACATAGAAATAGAAGGAATAATCATAAAAAATAGTAAATGTCATATTAAACTAGAGAACCCATAAGAAAAAACTATGATTTAAAACAAAACCCAACACTAGAGACACATATCCCATATTCCCATAGAAACTTGAGTCTCATCATGAAAAGATCTATCTGGACATTTATAGAAACATACCTCTAAAATCTCAACATTACTATATCCAATCTACCAGATGTCCCAAGATAAGAAATATTCAGTAAAACCCTTATATGATACCATTTTGTAATGAACCAAACCAGGTTTCCCACAAAACAAGCACCCATCCTAGTCTATCACAAACCTAAAGGGTGTTCCTGATCCCCACTTGCTGGTGATAAGCACCTAGGAATCGATCAATAACATAGTGGTAATGATTTCTATGAATATGTAAAAACACATAATAGGTATATACACATGGAAATGAAAGATAAAATTGAATGGTAAAAATATATATTCCATAATTGTAAGAAGATAGAAGAAACAAACAACTGTTAAAGGTGGAAAAAATTCCAAATTACATGTCAAATTGCAAAGGACCAGAACGAAATAGCTACACCAAGTGATGACGTGGATGAACTCCCACTATCACTACACCATCTATAAAACATGAAAAACATGTAACCTCACTGCCTCACTATAGAGACTTTCATTTCCATATAATGGAAGACATATAATGGTCTACATGCCACTGATGAGGTGCACATAGTGTGAACTGACATGCACAGTAAGATCAGACCCAGGTTTACCATAACTAGTATATGTATAAAAATTACTAAATGCACATTTTGAATAAAACATGGCATGATAAGTAGTAATATAGTTTTATAGAAAACATGGTAAACATTTCCCTTTTATCACAGATTTAAAACAAAATATGGTATATCAATTTCAAAGATTATTTTTTCCATATCAACATTGTCAAGAATCAACATTCAAATCGAGGATAAAATATTAAAATTCAATAAATATGAAAAACTATATTAGCCACAAATAGATCATGATTCCATGGAATACACATAGGTTTACAAACAAACTACTCATTCCCAAAATATATTATCTGTGCACTACGGTACCAAAAGATAATGATCTATACTTCAGGACTTGGGAGACACCCTAGAAAGTGAAACCCCATCATTATACACGTACCCAAAGCCAATAATATACACTCTAGGACAAGATGAACACCCTTGAAAGTGAACCCCCACCATGGATGATGGGCTCAAGCTTACCCTTCCACCTAGTACCCAAGGTTACCCATGTGCTCATTTTCACAATCATATCAATGTTTCGAAAATCATTTGAAAACCATTTTACAAATCCATTTAAATGATTTTAAAATAATATTTTTCTTTCCATTTATCAATTATAATTGAATTTTTTTCTTTTAATACTCTTTTCAAGATACATAAATCAATCATGCCAATAAATTGTATAAATCTGTTTTTAAAGAAGGAATAATATGGTTCATCAATATATGCTAGAGATGGAACCACCTACCTTCAAACTCGAGCCGCATAATCCCACAATAGGATACACAGAAAAACCCAAATACATATAAGAAGGCCCTAGAATAAAATCCCCATCATAATATTGATCAAATTTAGGAAACAAGGGGTTGAAAAAAGGGAGGAAACCCACATACCACGAGAAAGAAAGCACACTGCACCACGACCAATAATGTAATGGCTTCCAGAATGAGATCACACAACCTATCTTCAATGAAGATATTTGAAAACACACATTTAGACCAATGGGTTTGATAACACAAAATAAGGGCACTATCACGATCAAAGGAAATGAAGTAGTGGAAGGATCACTTACCCAATTAGATTCAATGCAATATAAATGAACATAAAATTCCAATAAGATCATTATAGAATGAAAATAGACTCCAAAAATCGCCTAGGTATTTCATTGGATTGATAGAAAGAGAGTATAGAGAAGGAAATGAAGAAAAACAGCTACATTCCTATTTTAAAAACAATAGGCAGGCTACTACATAGTGTGTAACCCAGTTATACGATGTGTAATCTCCAAAGTCCCATGTAAACTAGAAAACCCATAACCTTATATTAAAGTCTATTATTAAAAACATTCATGATGTGAAACATATCTTTATAGTATATAACCATTCACAATGTGAATCCCCTAAAAATATTCTTTTAGAAACTCTTACATGTCATGTAACCTAATTGCCTGTTGTGAAATCCTCTTACAACCGGAAGAAAACCTTGTTCAATCTAAGTGTCTAAAAAATTTATGGCTTCACCATTATAGGTATCCTTTCAATTTCTTCTCGGCCCCATATGGAAAACGAGAATAAAAAGACCATGACAAGTTCAAAGACATACCTGATAGATTGGTTAGGATATTATACAAGTATATGAATAAATATTTTGCAACTATATGTGATTCCAATATTATTGGACTTTCCAGGTATGTATTAGATTTGTTTTCAGACATTGATAGAAATATTAAATTATTTTACACTTCTTTTTAACCAATTTTACGAAGATCATTGGATTTATTAGAGTTTAAAATTTATGAGAAACTTATTCATTGTGCTGAAAAATTTAAGATGGATTTTACTAATATGCATGTGCCTCGTGCTGAATAGAACAAGAAGGGGTCATGTTTGTAGACATTGAAGAATAATTCATCAAATAAATTTTTAGGTAAGAAAATCGAATTCTCAATTTATAAATAGTATGGTAAAATGAAAACAAAGAAATGTCTCTCAAAATCAAAGAAATTATTTTGATGTGGAATGATTGGGGAATTATTCTATAATGTGTCCAAAGATTATCACTCGAGGGGGAAATCAGAATGATAAAAAATAGACAGGAATGGAAAAACCTTATTATACTAAAAAAGGTGATGTGGGGCTACCAAATGAATTGGTGTTTGTTATGCTACTTGAGTAATCTAATTATGTCAATACACTATTTAATTTCAGATCTTCACATTCTTTTATTTCTAAGGAATTTTGAAAGAATACAATGAATATCTCATCATGAAATTATGATATATATTTTTGTGAAATATTATGGTGGAATAATTAAATCAACCTAGATATATAGGAATTTTCCAATTATTAGAAAGTAAATTTCCTAACATGAAATCAATATTGTTTTTCCTCTAGTCAAGTTTGATATTATTTTGGATTTAGATTAAATTGTCATTTATCATGCTAAGATAGATTACAGAGGTAATAATTTCTTTTTCAATGATTTCATTCTTTTTATTACCTACCATTAATTATATAAACTAATTAGAAATAGAAGTGAAAGTCAGTCAACACATGTAATTGAAAAAATTGAATAGTTAATATTAGTGATGTGCTAATTTTGAATGAATACATTAATGTTTTTACTAATGAATTACCTGGTATCTTTCCTGATCGATAAGTAGAGTTCACTGTTGAATTAGTCCCTAATTATAAGCCTATTTCAAAATACCCTTATCAAATTAAACAAGTAAAAATTTTTAATCTCAAAAATAAATTTCAAGAGTTTTTAGATAAAGGTTTTTTTCAACCCAGCACATCACCATGGGGTTCCATTGTTTTTTTGTTAAAAAAATGGGTTCATTAAACATTTTGATGATTTTATTGCTTTGAATAACAACAATTCAATGAGAAAGTACCCATTTCCTCAGATCAGTTATTTATTTAATAATTTCTATGGAGTGTAGTACATTTCAATGATTGATGTTAGGATAGGGTTCAATCAGTCTAAAGTGAAAAAGGAATATATTATATAGACAATAGTGAAAAAAATATTTAACACGATGGAGTTTTTCATGTTGGTTCTATATAACCAACGTGCAAAGCTGGAAAAATTGGTTTATCACATCAGTTATTTTTTAACCGACAAGATAAATCTCGAGAATCGATTTTTTTCTTTCAGTTATAAAATAACTGATGTGATAAATCAAATCTCAGTGATTTATCACATGGGTTATAAAATAACTGATGTGCTAAAACACCATTTATCACATCAGTTACAAAATAAACGATGTGATAAATAAATTTCTATGTCGGTTATTAAACAACAAACATTATAAAAAACTGTTTATCACGTTGGTTATTGAATAAACAACGTGATAAAGCTTTTAAATTATTAATCATGCCACATATTTAGTCATTAGTTTTTCTTAGATTGGGTGACCTGCTACTTGTCTCTCTCATGTGGAAAACCTAGAAAGGATTCATTGAAGTCATTCCATCCAACCATGTTTTTCTAAAAAAATTCATCATCTTTATTATCACCAGATTTATTAGGTCAATTCACAACACTAAAGTAAGCCTCACACACCTTAGTTTAATTTTTTATTTTTTGTGATGCCTTAAATTTCTATTTTGAGGTGTTAATTTTCTGTCCTTGTTCTTTCTATCATGAAAAGTGTCACAGTGTTCATATATACCATGATAAATTAGTTTCTAGTAAAATAAACCATGGAAGTGATATCATGAAATTTAACAATTTTGTGTGTTTTATCATGTGTGTGTGTGTACTTTCATGTGTGTGTGGTGGGAGGGGGGTGTTCGGGGTGAGGAGTCTAGGGGTGTCTAATGGGGTGAGGATGTCTAGGAGGGTGATGGGGTTATCCAAGGGGGTAGGGGTGTCCATGTGGTGGGGGTGGTGTTTTGAGGGGTAAAGGGGTTGTCCAAGGGTGCAGGGGTGTCCAGGGGGTGGGGTGTCTTGGGGGTGAGGTGTCTATACAATTGGGTTGGGGTGTTTAGGGGTGGGGGTGTCCTGGGGGTGGGGGTGTCCAGGGGTGGGGGGGCTGTCCAAGGGGGTGGTGGGGTCTAGGGGCTATCCATGGGGGTAGGCAGTGGTGTCAAGTGGGTGAGGGTGATTTACAAGGGGTTAGGGGGTTTCCAGGGGTGGGGTGGTGTCTAGGGGTTGAGGGGGTTGTCCAAGGGGGTAAGGGGTGTCCAGTGGTTCGGGGTGTCCAGGGGGGTGTACAGGGTGTTGGGACTGTTCTCCATGGGGGTGGGGGTGTCTAGTGGTGGGGGATATCTGGATGTGGGGGGTTTTCCAGGGGTTGGGGGTTGTCTAAGGGAGTGGGGTTATCCAGGGAATGTCCAAGGGGGTGGCAGTGAGGGGGTTGTCTAAGGGGGAGGGGTCTATCTTGGGGGATGGGGGTGTCCAGAGAGGTGGGGGTGTCCGGGGGTTGGGGGTCCAGGGGTGGAAGGCTATTTAAGGGGGTGGGGGCCTGTCCAAGGGGTGGCGGATGTCTAGGGGGTGGGATGGTGTCCATGGGGTGGGGGGATGTCCAGTGGTGAGAGGGTGTCTAGGGGGGCTTTCCAGTGGGGTGGGTGGTGTGTAGGGGGTGGGAGGTGTCCAGGGGGTGGGAGGGAGGTCTAGTGGGTGGGGGCTATCCAGGGGAATGGGAGGGTGACTAGGGGTGGGGGATGTACAGGGGTGGGACAGTGTCCAGGGGGTTGGGGTGTCTAGGGGGTGTGGGGTTGTCTAGGGAGTGGAGCATCCAGGGGGTGGGGGTGTCCAGTTGTTGGGGGTGTCTAGGGGTGTGGGTGTATAGGGGGGTAGGGGGCCTGCCAAGGAGGTTGGGGACCTGTCCCAATGGTGGGGTCTATCCAAGGGGCGGGGTCTATCTTGGGGGGTGGGGGTTGTCCAGGGGTGGGAAGGTGTCTGGTGGGGTGGGGTGTTGTCTTAGGGGTGGGAGGGTGTCTAGGGGGGATTGTCCAGTGGGGTGGGTTGACTTTTAGGGGGTGGGGGCTATCAAGGGGGGTTGGAGGGATGTCCAATGGGTGGGGGGGGATTGCCCAGGGGGTGGGGGCTGTCCAGGATGTGGGGGCTTTCCAGGGGATGGGGGGCTTTCGAGGGGGTGGGCGGGTTATTATTTAATAACCGATGAAATATATGTTTTCACATTGGTTAAATAATAACCAGTCTGAATAACACTTCACAGAAATGTTTTTACATTGGTTATTTAATAACTGACATTGTATATATGTTTTCATGTCGGTCAAACAATAACTGACCTGAAAAAATGCTTCGCAGACTGGTTTATCACGTCAGTTTTGAAAATAACTTAAGTTATAAACTTGTTTTTCAAGTAGGTTATTTAATAACCGAAATGAAAAATTCTTGGGAGGATTATTTTATTATGTTGGTTATTACACAACCGACGTAATAAACGATATACCTTGTAATTTATTTTAAAACTGACGTAATAAATCACAACTCAAATTCATTTTCCATGTCGTTTTTAGGAACCAATGTATAAAATTATTCAGATTTAAGTTTTTTTCAGTTTTAATATAACCTACATAAAAAATATTTATAACATCTTTTGTAAAAACGTCGGCCAAAACTGACGTAAAAAATGAAAAAAAACCCAACGTTAAAAATGTTTTCTTTACTTGTGAAACTACATTTCAGACTAGATACATGCTTTATATGTTTTTAATTATTCCTTTAAAGTTTACAAATTCAATTTCTATATTTATGGATCTTATGAGTATAGCCTTCTATGAATATTTGGTTAAATTTATAGTTGTTTTTATAGATGATATTTTGTTTTGTTCAAAAATTTAGGTGGATCCAGAAAAGCATCTCAAAATTTCAATGAAACCCCTTAAATAAAATAAGTTATACATATAATTTAAAAATGAGATATTTTGAAATTAAATTAATTTTTTAGGAAAAATTATATGTAAAGATGATATTAAAGTTTATTATTCAAAAAATAAAGTGTTTTATGAATTGTTATGACAAAAAATGATACTAATATTTGATGTTTTCTGGGAATACTAGGATATTACCGGTGTTTTTTTGAAAACATTTCATGGTTATCTAACCTAATAACTATGTTTACATTAAAAGGAGTTATATTTTTATGGAAAAAATAATGTGATGATTTTTTAGGAACTAAAATAAAGATTGTTAAATGATCTAGTTTTTTAATTACCCTTGAAGAATGGTAATTTTGTAATCTATAGCGATTCTTCATTCAAGGGACTGAGTTTAATTATAATGACTAATGATCAGGTATTTACTTATTCTTCTGGGAAAAAAAATATCATGTGTGAAATTATCATACCCAAGATTTTGATATAGCTGTAGTGATTTTATATTTAAAAATTTAGAGGAATAATTTATATGAATCTAAGTGTTAAATAAATAATGATGAAAACAATTTAAATTATATATTTAGTTAGAATGAATTCAACATGAGAAAGATAAGATGGATGAAATTGATTAAGGATTATGATTTAATGATTCTGTAACATATTGGAAAAGAAAATATTTCTCATGATGCGTTGAGTCAGAAAATTAATGATATATTAATCACGTTATGTTTGGAACATTAACCTTTGTTTAATGATTTCATAAATTTTCACCTAGATGTTGTGGGTTTAGTACATTCCTCAGTTTTTATAGGTGTCTCTATAATCATCTCTATTAGATAGGATTAAGAAAGCACATAATGAATACCATGAGTTAAAAAAAGGTATAATTGGTTAAAAAGTGTATGGTTCCCAAATTTAACATTAATAGAGACTGTGTTTTGATATTCAGTAAAAGATTATGTGTGCCTTGTGATTCATTGTTGAAAAAAGTGTTTCTATGTGAAGCTCATTGTTTTCATTTTTCAGTTCATCCTGGAAGCACTAAGAAGTACAGAGACCTCCAGAAGTATTACTGGGTTGAAAGAATCAAAATAGATACTGAAAAATTTGTTATTAGATGTTTGAATTTTCAGTAGGTAAAAGTAGAACAAGAATTATCGAAGGAGATTCTTCTTCTTCTTCTAGTAAAAAAGTAGAATTTGGAAAATATATCCATGGATCTCATAATGGGATTACCAAATAATTATCAAGGTAATAATGAAATTTGGGTTATTATTGAATGACTCGCTAAATATGCACATTTTTTCCTATTTGATATTATATGTTCTTAGATATACTTGATTTATTTATATTTTGGAGATAGTTATATTAAATGGAGTTCCTCTCCCTATTGTATATGATAATGATCGAAATTTTAATTCTATTTTTTGGAATTCCCATTATAATTTGTTGGGAACTGAATTAAATTAGAGCATAGAATTTCATCCTCAGTCTTGTGGATAGTCAGAATAAACTATTTAGACTATAGAAGACATCATACATTCTTTTCAATGGATTGAAAAAGTTGTTGGGATGAACATATTTATTTAGTAGATTTTTCTTATAACAACAGTTTTTATTCAATTATATAGATGGATCCTTTTAATTAATTATAAGGAAAGTCATTTGAATGTATATTTTTTTGGGATAAAGTGGTTGAATGAAAATCAATGGCATAATAAATAGCACAAGAAGTACCTGAGAAGGTAAAAATGATTCAGTAAAATATAATGATAGATTAGATAAGGAATAAATTTTATGTGTATAATAGGAGAAAATACCTTTAATTAGAGGTAGGTGATCTTGTTTTTCTTAAAATATCTCCATGGAAAAGTGTTGTGTGTTGTGTTAATAAGGGAATACCGAGTCTATGCTTTATTGGACCAAATGAAATCCTATAGATAGTTGGATTATTTTCCTTTTGAATAGCTCTACCTATATGTATATATCCCATGTACATAATGTATTTCTTGTTTTTATGTTTTGCACTTACTTTATGGATCCATATCATGATTTGATCCCTAAAATAGTTCCCTTGGAAGAAAATATTTCATATAAGGAACATCTTGTTCAGATTACTGACCCTAGAGAGTAAGTATTGCTGAAAAACATAATTTACTAGCTCATATTTTTGTAGAGAAACCATATCGTTGAAGAGGAAAAATGAAAAAATTAAAACAAAAAAAAATATCCTATGGTACTTAACAAGTGAAAAAATTTGTGAGGAATTAATTTTATAAATGGGGATAATTTAACACCCCAGGTAATGATAGAATAAATAATTTTAATATTTATTAGTAATCTTGAATTATGAATTTATATTCTTATTATATTTTATTCAAAAGTGTAATTTTCATTTTATATTATTTTAATTTTACAGAATTAATTTATTTTGTTATTTTATGATGTCAAAATTATCAAAGAATACTTTTTGGAAAATTTTCTATAAATATTTATCTTTCAATTAATAGTAAAATATAATGGGTTTTATTAATCTAAATTTAATTTATCTACAAGGTCAAATTATGATTTAAATTTATTTTAAATTATAAAATTTTAACTTTTAATTAAAATAACAGTATTACAGTGTTTAAAATTAGTTTTATTTTTTAATTTAGTAAAAAAATATTTTATATTTTAAAATAGAAATTTTTTGGGGACAAAAAGTTTTTTAGTGAAATTTTTGAGTTTAATTTTAAATTAAACTCCACAACTTCTATATTTTGAATTTATTAAAATGGATTCTATTTTATTCATTAAAAGAACTGTATTTATTAAATAGTTTCATTTTATTTTTTCCAATATTTACCATAAACTAAAAAATTTATATTACCAAGGTAAAGGGTAAAACGAGTAATTATGGGTAAGAATAATGTGACAAAAATAAGAAAATGAAATTAAAACTAGCCATAATTTCATTGGATGAGTTATTTTAGACTATAATAATCCATTAATATAAATTATATCAATTTGAAGCCACTTTTATGAGATTATGAAATTTATAATATTTTATTTAATGAAAATTTTCAAGATTCCATAATTATTTTAGTAACTATTTTATTTTTGTTATCAGGTTACCGTGAAGATAACTTAGAATATAAATATTAATTAAAAATCTAAAATATTTTTCTACATGATAAAAATTTACTTATAATTTTTAGTCTTTAAATAACTACATTAAATTATTACACAATACTGGAGTATTAATCATTTTATTAATAGAAATATCAAATAAATGTTATTAAAAATATATTGATAAATAAAATTTTATATATTAATTGTAATAAAATAGTTTTCAAGATGAAATTGACATATTTGGTATTTATTAAAATATTATTTTCAAATATATCAAATAGTATTGATATTTCTAAATGTTAAAGTAATGTATATTCTTAAAATTGACATTAATGATATTTTAAATTAATGAATATTTTGTTAAATGATATAAAATTACTAAAAATCATAACATATGTGAAATGGGTATGATATTTTTTTAAATTTTATCTATGATTGATGTATGGTTTTGATGAAATTTTATATTAATTATATTAATCCATAAAGTGTAAAAATACATGTTTTCATTGTATGAGTAAAAGAGGTCAAATAATGGTTAAAACCCAAAATTATAAGGATTAAAAAAGATAAAAAACTTGTCTGATTGGAATTTTATGAATTAATATTGTCCCAAAATCTTCATATGTCCTAAATAAATGTGTTTGGAACCATGTTTATTATAAAATAAAATTATATTAATTTGATATTTTTAGTTATTCAAGAGTGCCCCTCCCCTCTCTTAAAAAAGGGAACTTATTATTATCATTTCATAACACATAAAAAACATTTTTTCAGACATTATATAACAAAATATCTTCCCAAAATCCCTCCCCAAATTATAGAGGCTTTATTTTGGAAAAAACACTCACCTTATATGTGTTAAGGTGTTAATCAATTATAATTTTCCAAAAAATAGTTATCGTTTTTAATCAGTTGGTTCTATTTTATTTCTTCTGAAAAATACTAAAAATCATCCTAAAACAAGATAAAATATTAAATAAAGTATCATAAATAAACTTATAGTTTATCATTTTATTTTTGTGACACATATCTATATCTTTTATCCATCAGTTATGAAAATAATGCATCATCCCTGTGTACAGAGGACTATCCCCTCACTAATCTATGTAATTATTTTTCCATCACTATCTATCTAGAATAATTATAATGATGGAATCAATGATTATATATTCTGTTCCTGACCTATTTATCACTATGAAAATATAAAATATCATTTAAATTCCAAAATTTTTATCCACATAAAATTGATAATATCAATTTTGCGTACGCATGAATTATCACCTCGATGAGGTTACATGATGTGTTTTTCATCACAATATTACATGGATTATATATATAAGTATATTAAAATTATTAATATGATAATAGTTTTATTATAAACATTATTTAGAGGTAAAATAATACTTACCTTATTTCTTTAATTATCATTGAAAAATGAAAATGTTACTCATGTGTATGTACGACATATCATCTCAAGGGTTGTAACTTAGTTAATTTTTAATATAAAATTTTAATGGATATACTTAAAACAATAATCTTTGTATAAAAATGATAATAAGGTCATGAATATTATTTTTTTATTATATAATAGTTACCAATTTTACTACTGACATTATTACAAAGTCATTTTGTATTTAAATACTGAATATCATCAAAACATCTGACAAGAACATAAAAAAGAAAGTAATTAATATAACATGGTAATAAGTGATATTAAAGTAATAATAAACCTGCAAAATGTTCTTAAAATATTGAATTATTATCCTAATTTTATTTTTCTAGAACATAATTATTATACTATAAGATTCAGGCTCAATGATAGGGACTTCTTTTAAAAAACCCATTTTGATGCTTGGCTTTCAACTATTTTTAAATATGTCAAAATGAATGTTTTTTATATAAAGAATTATTTATATTCCCAATTTAATATATATATAATATTTTTAATCATAATTTAAATGTTTATATGGTTACTTTCAATTAAATTGTTTTCCATTGTATGTGGAATTTTTTTTAAAAGATTGATTTCAAAATAGAAAGTTTAGTTTTATCAAAGAGTGTTTTATGAGGAAATTTTCAATGGTTTAGGTTTAGGTTATAGTTATTAAAATTTATTTCTGATGATTTGTGGTTAAGTGATAAAAAGTTATGGGTTTTTACATAATTAGCCAATTATAGATGGTTTTTTGATAAACTAGGGACATGTGGTTATGTTATATCCTCCAATTCATTGGGTAATCCATTGTTGGAGGTTAACCATATTGGTTAATATATTTGTAATAGTGACATGGAAAATGATATCCAACGTTACATATTAACCTATTATATGTTTTTTATGAAAATAAATTGATTTTTAAAATGTGTGATAATGATCTTTTTTAAAAGAAGATTAATTTTTAAGGAAAAAATGTATGTTTTTGTGAAATTGGTTTTTTTTTTGTTTTCACTACACTAATGGTTTCATTTTTTATGTCCTATACTGATATTTTTTTATCATCCGATGTTTTAAAATGTTTTTCACAAGATTAATGGGGACTATGGGAAAGGATGAGATCAAAAAGAAATGTATGAATATTTTTCATGAAGATAAAACTAGATTTATTTCAAAGACTTTTTAAATTTAAAAATAAAATTTGTGTATATGTGTCAACTTATAATATAGGGGTTTATCATTATTGAGTTAGTCCCAATTATATAAAACAATAATCATATAATATCCTTGGGATTATAATAATTTTAATTTTAGTTTTAAATCACTAGAATATGTAATATTTAATGTCGGGTCCTTATTTTTTGTATCAGAAGAGGGTTTAGATAACATTACGGGTTAGTATAATGTTAATAAATTATCCAAAATCATTAATACAATATGTTTATGTTGATATAATATATCATTATAATATTACTATGTTTATTTATCTAATATATTTCAGTTCAAAATTGTTTTCTATGGGGGAAATAGGGATGCTATGGTGGGAAGGCGCCGAGAGGAAAACAACCTTCCAAAATAGAATCTTGAGAAGGTTGGAACCATAAAATGATATTTTTTAAGTGAGACAGATCATTTTTAATAAGCTATAAATGGTCGTTGTATCCATTTATTTAGCTTATATATCAACCATAGAGGAATATGTTATAAGTATATCATTTTATGAGGCAATATCCCTCTACCTTCATGGTATCCTTAGACCTAGTGGTAGCTAAAGGATGGATTAATTCCTTATAAAATATATTTTATTTCATGGTATGTTTAGAAAAAAAAGGTAACCCTAGATTTTTATCATTTTTAAGGTGAGTAAAACAGATGGTAGACTCTTGTTAAAATATCAAAGAGAAATATGATCTGGATGTTATGGAATGGAATGATTTTAATAGTCTTTTTCTAGAAATTTTTTTCCTATGACTATTTGATGCATAATAAAGAAATAATTTCTTATACTTGGTTAGAAGGATGAATATTTTCTAGATACAAATAAACCCTATTTTATCATATTGTCTAAGTATGTTCCATATTTTTCAGGGGACATTGATAATAAAATTATTAGATTATACTCTAGTTTGAAACCAATTTTACGAACATTCTTGGCTTCATGAGAGTTTAAAACCTATATGAAACCTCTTCATTATGCTGAAAACTATAGGCCGAGTTTCCTAACATGTATGTGTCTCGTGATAATTAAAATAAAAATCAATCATGATGGGTTTTTTGATGAATTCATAAAATAAATTTGGATATAAGATAATCAAATTTCTTTCTTGAGAAAATTTTAGTAACAAAATCCAGGGGGGATGTCTTCAAAATGAATTCAATGTGGTAAATTGGTCACATGGATCATGAATAAAATGATAAAGAAAAATTAATAATGATAATCCATTGGTATGATGATTTAATTTCAATGATTTGGGATATTTTGCTTATGTGTGTCCAAAGTAAGTCACTCATGGAGGGATCAACATGATCAGAAATAGAAGGTTGTGGAAAAATATTTTTCTAATACTATGATTGATATTGTGCAATAAAATGAATTTTTGAAATGTATGTTACTTGTGTATTCACATTATTCTAATACAATTTTTAATTCCAGATCTTCACAGTCATTTATTTCTATGAAATTTTAAAGAGTACTTTGAATATCACATCACGAATGTATAATATAATTTTTGGGTAAAACTATTGGATTTAGTTTTAAACAAACCATGATTTACATTAATATTCCTATTATTACCAATGAAATGGTCTTACCTGAAAACCTTCTCATTTTTTCCTTATGTTGAGTTTGATTTTATTTTGGTTAAGGATTGGCATTCCATTTATCATGATAAGATAGAGTGTAGAGATAATAATGTATTGTTCAGTGATTTCATACAATTACTAACCTACTAAGATATAAGTAAACCAATTATAAATGGCAGTAAAAGTTATCTTTCGCATTTAATTTTAAAAAATATAACTTCTTAGATTCGTCATGTGTTCATTATGAATGAATACAAGGATTTTTTTTCTTGATTAATATCAAGGTTTTTTTCCTGTTAGAGAGGTTGCGTTTATTGTTTAATTAGACCATGATTATAAGGTTATTTAAAAACACTCATATCAAATTTAATAATTAGAACATTAAAAAAACAAATTCTATTGTTTCTAAATAATGGTTTTATTTGATGTAGAACATCACCATGGGGTTCTGTTATTTTGTTTATTAAAAATAAATATGGTTCCATGACACATTGTATTGACTATATAGGTTTGAATAACATCACTAATATGAGAAATTAATAATTTCCTCATATTGATGATTTATTTGATCAACTCCATAGAGTTCCTTACTTTTCAAATATTGATCTCAGGTTGGGATTTAATCAGTTGAAATTGTAGGCAAATATTCCTAAAACTAATTTTTAGACTAGATATGGAAATTATGGGTTTGTAGTTATTCCCTCTTGGGTTGAAAAATTCCCCTTATATATTTATAGATCCTATGAATAAAACCTTATATAAATATTGGGATAAATTTTCATATTTTTTTTGATAATATTTTCATTTATTCACATATTTATTTGTTTAATGACACAAATCTAAGTATTTTTCTTCAAACCTTGACTGAATGGTGGTTATATAGAAAATTTATCAATTGTGATTTTTGGTTATAGTAGATTTATTTTCCAGGGAAAATTTTAAGTAATGATGGAATTACAGTTTATCATACCAAAAGAAAATCGGTTAATGAATAGCCAAGTATCACAAATGTTATGGAAATTATATATTTTCAAGTATTATAATGATATTACTAATGCATTGTTGAAATCATTTCACAGTTATCTAAACCACTAACTATGCTAACATGGAATGGAATTAAACTTCTCTAAAAAATAAAGTGATGATTGTATTCAAGAACTGAAAATAAGATCCACAAATTATAAATTTTTGTACTTTCCCTAAAAAAATGTTGATATTTTTATCTACACGATGCTTCATTGAAGGGAATTTTTTGTTTTCTAATGTGGAATGGTTAGGTAATTACTTATGCTTCAAGGAAACTAAAACCTCATGAGTTAAATTATCTTACCTTGAATTTGGGGTTATGTGCTATTATTTTTTCATTGAAAAGTTGGCGGCATCATTTATTTTGAGACAATTTTGAAATATATAATAATAATAATAGTTTAAAGTATACTTTTACTCAACAATATTTTAAGACGAGGAAGATAATATGGATGGAAATGATTATGTATTATGATGGATGTATTGATTAACAGATTGGAAAATCAAAGAAAGTGGACGATTCTTAGAGTTAGAAAAGTGATTCTATTTTAACCATGTCACATTTTAAACATTAACCTTTGGATAATGATTTAATGAATTTTGTCTTAGATGTTGTGGATGGGTGAA
The DNA here is from genome assembly GCA_963277665.1 of Viscum album. Taxonomy (NCBI): domain Eukaryota; kingdom Viridiplantae; phylum Streptophyta; class Magnoliopsida; order Santalales; family Viscaceae; genus Viscum; species Viscum album. The sequence goes on along the minus strand of OY728128.1, from coordinate 713,600,999 downwards.
ATTCTTATGTTTTGTTTTTGGTGGCAGTGAAATTGTCTCTATCAGAAAAAATTATGCAATCTTATAAGGGCAACTATGAGTATAAAATGTTAATTCTTTCAAAAGGATATGTTTCATGAATTTAACCGTAATAAAGAATGTATTTTTATATTTGAAAGAGATTATTCATGAATTATGATTAATAGTTTATAAAAGAGTTTTTTAGTGAGGCTTATAGTATTATGTTTCATGTTCATCCTGGAAGTACTAAGATGTACAAAGACCATCATGAGTATTAATGTGTTGATAGAATGAAAAAAGATATCGATGAATTTACAATGATATGTTAGACTTGTAAATATGTAAAAGAAGAATGAAATTTATATTAGGGGATGCTTCATCCTTTCCCATTTTCATAGTGGAAGTGAGAAAATATATGTATCAATTTCACAATGGGAATACCAAAGACTTCTTGAGGTAACAATACGATTTCTGTTATTATTGAATAACTAACTAAATATGAATATATTATTCCTATACGAGATAATCTATATTTAAATCAAATTTCTCGGTTTTATTTTTATGATATAGTCTTGTTACAAAGAGTCCCTCTCTTTATTGTATCTGATCATGATCCCAACTTCACATATAATTTTTTGAATGGACTTCATAAGTCATTAGGAACTGAATTAAATTTTAGAAAAGTCATTCATCCTTAGTCTGATGGAATGTGAGAATGAACAATTCAGACCATGTAAGACATGATATGTACTTTTTCAATGGATTATGATGGATTTTGGGATCAAAAAATTTCATTACTAGATTTTTCTTATAATAACAGTTTTCATTCTAGTATACAGATGGAACCCTTTGATGCATTATTTTGAAAGGGGTGTTGAAATCCATGATTTTGGGATAAATTAGGTGAATCAAAGTTTATGATATAAGAATATGTTTATAATGTTTAAAATGATACCAAAAAATATGAGGATATCTCAGATAAGGAAAAACATTTATGTCGATAATATGAGGAAATATATTTTATTTGTGGTAGGTGATCATGTTTTTCTTAAAATATCTCCCTATAATTTTTTTGTTAATTTCATTAAGAAGTGAATGTTGAGTCCGAGGTTCATTAGATCACAGAAAATCCAATAAAAACATGGATCAGTTTTATACTTAGTGGATCTACCACCATGTTTATCCTAGGTACACATTTTTTTATATTTTAATGTTAGAAATGTATGTTCTAGATCAATTTTATATTTTAGCCCTAGAATATTTCATCAATAAGAGATCCTTGCAAATTAATAACATCATGTTCAAATTCTTTACCATATATATAAAGTATTTTGGAAAAAGGTAATTCAAAGGGATATGGTTTCATTGGGAAACTACATGGTTGAAAAAGAAACATGAAAATATTACAATGCAATGATGGAAAAATATCCTCACATGTTTAATAGGTGAATAAAGTTGAAATTATATAATTTACAAAGAGGTGTAGGGGAATGTAACAACCCTGGTAATGATTTAATAAACCATTTTAATATTTATTAGTATTCTTGAATTATAAAGTCATATTCTTATTATATTATAAGGAAAATTTCAATTTTCATTTCGAAGAATTTTAATTTCTGAAAATAAATTTCTTTTTTAAATTTCAGCCTATCCAAATTATCTGAAGATGGATTTTTGATATTTTTTTACAAATATTGATCTTTAAATGAATAGTGTAAAAACATTTTTTTATTAAAAAATATTATTCTATTTATAAGTTAAAATTGATATTTAGATTTATTTAAAAATATAATTAGTTCATTTTGAATTAAAATAACCCAATTATGGTCTTTGGAAAGAGTTTTATACATGAATTTTTTATAGAAATATTTTATATTTTAAAAGTGTCTTTTTATGGAAAAACTATTTACTGTGTAATTTTCTAGTATAATTTTAAATTTAAATATTCCACTATTGTTTTCTGAATTTTGAAAAATAGATTACATATATGGAATTACAAGGTCTAAATTTATTAAATTGTTCTATTTTATATTTTTCAAATATAAATAGTAAAAACAGTAATTTTTATTACCATAATAAAAAGTAAAACAACTAATTAATGGTACAAATAATGTGATTAGGACTATCAAATTAACCAATTAATTGAACTAATTTTATTTGATGAGTTATTTTAGACCATAATCATAGAAGTATCTAAATTATTTTCACAATTAGATCCAGGATTCCATCAATCCTAACACCCGAATTGGTCTGAGATATGGTCTAAATGGCGTACCCAATCACCACGACGTTGAAACTTGTGCCATACATCAAAATAATTCAAATGGGAATGATTTCATCCAAAAAAACTAGAATCAAAATAACAAAAAAATAACATGAAACATAACCAACTACAAAACATCAATTAATATACAAAATAATCAATATACAACAATTGAAGAAAATACTATAAACTGAATACAAAAAAAATCTGAACCACACTAGAATGATCTCATTGTGACATCTTGGTCACCACCAACCACAAGAAAAATTGTTTCCAAAGGAAAAACTAAACTAGAAACTTGAAGTTATAAAAAACTTTGTTCTACAGATGGTAAATCACACAAATATGTTGTGATATTAAAAGGATCAGTAGGTAATTACCAAAGAGTCCATGCATTTACATTCATGAAACAATCCAAAAACACTAGTTTGAAAGATAGGAAAAATAGGCTTTTAATAATTTCAATAAAAAACACATCTTTTCACTAATTTCATTTCTAAATCAACACAAACAAATTTTCTTTTCAAAAACTATTTCACCTTCATGACCCTAGTTCAATACCAAGTCCCAAATACAAATCGCCACTATGGTAACAAAAAAGGATATGCTGAATTTAAAGAGAAAAAACAAGCAGGACGATACTATTAGAATAAATAACTATAATGCAGTGAAGTAATCATGAATATACAGATACATAATCATGGGAATTTCCAAAACATACAAAACGGAAATCCACAGATGTACATAGTTCAAAATAACCTGAAATTATATGGTGTAACTCCAATATCAATAAAAAAATTTCCTCCCTAAAATATCCAATCTAGTAACACATCCCACCTCCCCTCTCATCAAATCCTGGGGTTACAAACCCATCTAATCGGGGTCAACAAAAAATTGTCACTCAACCATCTTGATAAAGCCCATGAATCCCATGATAATAATACTCGATGAAACATTGTATAGAAACCATACCCAAAGTATTCTTATACATGAAACACTACAGGGGAACACAATCCATGGTCTAGTTTCTTCTAAACATGAACCAAAACACACATCATTATCATGCATGAGCTATTATAGCATATCCCATACCACGGTCTTGTAGTCTCTAAACATAATCCGAGCATCCGGAACACATATGAAAATCCATTTTCATTCACAAGAACATTTCTCCCATAATTAATGATCATTAAGAAACTGTTATTTTCTATAATGAAATCAAATAACCAAATTATTTTAAAATATCAATTGGGACTTCATGATACACTAGTTTTAAATTAACTTTCCAAAGCATACCAATATTACCACCAGTCCCGCACATCACATGATTTCCAAAACCAAATTTCAAAACATCACAATGTATGAATCAGTATTGAAACACCACGTCACATCAAAACCAACATGTAAAAGAAAACAAAAAGTGTAAACCGGACCTTTAATACTTAAAATTCAATTCTATTCAAAAATCCATTACCACAACATTTACTAGATAATTATAAAACAACACTTTCACATGAATAATTAAAAATGGGAATTTTAATTTCAAATCCAAAAAAATTCACAAGCTAATGTGAATGTTTGAAAAAATAATAAAATGAACGAATGGTCATGTTACACCACTTAGTTACCTGCAATGTCCTATGGTTCCAAATGGTCCTAGATTTCAGAAACACATTTGAAACCACTTTTAAAATCTCATGATGCACCGACAAACCATTTAAAAATAAAATAGCCATTTAGATAAAAAAAATAGGGATGGATGAATACGATTTTGAAAAACCATGGTTGAAGGATGAAATAATTTTATAAAGATGATAAACAGGCCTCAAGAAACCATTTAGAACCCACATATTTCTAAAAGAATATAACACATCAATGGAATGTCCAAAATTATATAAGAATATTTTTAGGAAAACCAAAACCAAAATTCAATGACACTCTTCAAGTATCCATGAAATCACCCAATCCCCCCATTTTGAGGAATCTTCACTTGATTTTAATCTAACACAACAATCCCCACATATGTGCCACAACATAAATTCCCAAATCTCAACATACACCATCTAATTCAAAATACAACCATATTTTAAAAACATAACCAAGGAAAAACACCACCTAAAGAACCCAATATCACTTAAAAAGATCAATTGACCTTTTATCAAGCACCGCACAGTCATTTAAATATATGAATAATTAAACAACCGCTTTAGAAACCATTTCTCACCCATTTTTCATCATCCAAACACAATAAAAATTTATACATACACACTAAAAGTAGGATTAAAACATGTTTAAATAATTAATGAAAAATTCAAAAAGAAGTGGAATATTACCGAAAGGAAATGGATGGAAACACATACCGCAATGATGTGATAATACAATGAAACTCTTAGAGAAAGAAGAATAAGGCCGATGGAACAAACCACAAACCCAAACACTTATGAAATTAGCCCACATCATCCAACCCCTATCATAGGGTTTGAGAAAGATGGATCCAATCTATGATAAACAAATAAACCATGAGGATGAGAATAAAATATGAGGAAATGAAAAAATTTGATGAAAAAGTCATGAAGAATCACTAACCTTTCAGGACAAATAAACCAAAAAGGGACCTAAGACAAAGGAGAGTGAGGGGGTTCCTCTGGTCAAAACCCAATATAGAGGGGGTCAAATGGGCGGTGAAATCAATTAAATTGTGTTTTTAAAATAAATTTTATTTAGTATTAAATAGGATATATTGTTTTTTTCATGATTCTGTGAACCATGTGAAAGCTATCTTAATTCTACTAGAATTTGTTTTTTAAACTTGTAGATTTATGGTTCACAGTTTGGGAATAATATTCTCAAACCACATCAACAAAAAAAATTACCAGGAACTATCAAATGGGACCCCAAACACTAGGAGATTCCACCCATAGATCCTATAATGATATAAATACAATGTGATAACATTGGGGGGGTCCCATACTCCCCACCATGAAACATTCTCGAAATACTTCTCACAATAATAAAGCACATGGCCAAGAAAAAACTAAAACCACCAAAACCCAAAGGCTGATGGAAGGTACTCAACCCAAAACTCATCCAAAAGAACCAAATCCAAGAAAAGAAAAAAATGAATTTATATGATAAGGTGGTAATAATTCTTTCCACCAAAACCAATTTATGTTTCCATAAAATCATCTTGAAGAATAATAAATAAAACTCAATCCCAAACTCTAATGATGCTGAATGAAACCAAAAACCCCAGGGTGAAGTTTCATTTCACTATTTACACCTGATAAATTCTAAGAAAACCCAAAATGAAAATAAATGTACAAAAGGATGTGGTTTCTACCCAACATAGGAACCCAGCTTGCACAACCAACATTTTTACTCCCAACATGATGGCCTCGATATGGGAACTCCCAACATGAACCAAAAACCTGATGGACAAGGGGAAAATCCCGAGGAGGAACCCAAACCAAACATAAAACAAAACCATATCTCATAAACTCCCCAAGAATAAGACATCTCTAAAGAGTGCATGACCGAAAATCAGAACTGGTCCACAAAAGAAAAATAATAAAAATGGAGGAATTACTAATTGAAAACTCGGTTTTTAAAAATGGAACCACCACTAGAATTCCAAAAGAAACAAACCACCATGTTTCATATAACAAAAATTAAATCACAATAGTAGATAAACATAATATATAGAATCTTTAACAGTCTCCACTCATATAATGGAGAAAAAAATCAATCCAAGGTTCCTGACACCCCCAAAAATTTCGGACTGCATGAAAAGCTTCACATAGGGGCCTATGGATACATCCCTGATGTCTAAAATAATTTTTTGGACCAAATTCAAGAGTTGAAAACTTATAACTGAGACTTAATAATTGGGAAATGATTCCTTAAAAACCTATCTACATGACCGAAACTTCCAAAACGATGACACACTTTTGAAGGATTTTGACAGTATGACTTAGGATGCCCAAACTGACCGCACTGGAAACTCAAATGAAAATGGTCTAATGGGAAAGATTTTGAGACCAATTGAAGAGGAATCTCAGAAAATGGTTCCTCTAGCACACACCTATTTCCAAATGGGGAAACTTCATAGGTGTCAACCGCCACCGACTTCACCTTGGGAACCAAATCATCTAAGAACACCTCTTCCACCAACTTATCGAAATGAACCTATCCATGTGAGAGGACTCGATCCTTAATCTTTGGATAAAGGACCCAAATGAAAAGATAGGATTCAAAATGATCCTACAATTCTACCTCCAAATATAAGTAAACAAGCTTCTTAATGTTACCAACATTGGACATCACTTCATGCTGACCTTGTTGAACACCCAAAATCGATGCCATTTTCTTTACCTTCCCATCCTCAAGTAAAAACCATCAGATGAAAGTGGACTTAAAACCCTCCCATGTCATCCCAACATGTAATGATGAGGGAGAAATCACATTACACTAATACAAATATTTACCCTTGAAGAAACCCATAAAATAATTCACTCTCATAGTTTCGGGAGTTCCCAATAATATGAAGACACTATCAACTTCCTCAAGCCACTATGCAACCTCTAACGGATCTCGATCACCACGAAAGATAGAAAATAACTGAGGATAACCATAAATAGGATGCGACCCACTAGAAGATATGTGGACCTTTCTTGGTAGAATACTCTGAATAACACTAAAACAATATACCATAATCAACATCAACCAAAAACATAACCATAAAGAACATATGAATACAAAATAACTGGATCACAAGACAAACATCACAAAAAACCAAAATCATCCTTTCAAATACAACCTTATCATACTAATTTCCAAAACCACCTTTTTCTAAGGGAACCATAAAAATAATGAAATCCTCTTTGACAAAAAAAAAAGAAAAACTCTCATTTTATTAAAACATAATTCTTTTGATCATTTTCTCTTTCAAAATCCATTTTGAAAATCAAACAAGCCAAAACTTTGATTTCAAGTAATCTCCCAGGGAATCCTAGTAACCTGCACATATGTGTTCATCCCACTTATTCTTATATCATAAATGCTCACATGACAAAATGCACTATCCTTACACACCCAAAAATATGGGAACTTCTATAATGAATAACAAGGGCCACACATTTCATTTTAACACCAAAACGAAGCATTCAAAAAAAATTCTCAATTCACTTTTCCACCACATTCTCTGAAAAATTTCCAAATTCTAAATCACTTAATCTTTTAAAACCTATTTTTTCAATTAGGGTCCAATTTTAAAAATAATTTACATTTCTAGAAACCATTTTTCCACTGTAAAGACCATTTCTTTTGGAAACCCACTCACACCAATGAGAACACAACCAAAACACAACATACACACAACTCTATGAATAAGAAACTAGTGTTCATGTATAACCTGATGAAATGTTTAATGGAACATACCCCAATAAAGGATAAACAACTAAGAGGACCTTGAACCACGAACTCCAACACCACATGTTACTACTCTATGTGAGATCACAACTTGAAACCAGATCACCTCAATTTTAATTCCTCATCCACTCAAACCAAAAACAAAAAAATACTCAAATATCATACTACCCATGAAAACTCAAGCATTAGAACAAGAAAGGGTTCATAATGTACTTCTTGTACGAACATCCCATGTCCTGTCACTCCTAATATCTGATCTACCTGACACCCCAAATTAAAATATCCTTATATAAAGAAATTTTTTTCAGGATTCAATTGGGAATGTCATCCATTCTGACAATTATCCCATCCCGAGATAATTCCCAAAGGGCATTCCTGATCCCCATCGGTTGGAAACTAGTGATAGTAATCAAAACAATCGAAATGAGAATGATTTCTACCTAAAAACCCTAGATTAAATTTCCAAAAAGGAACAAGCATCATAACCAACAACTAAACATAAATAAATATACAAACCAATGCATAAAAAAACTAAATAAAAAAATTGACACTAAATAAAAAACTAAATCCGTACAACACTAGAACAATCACTACATGACCTCTTCGTCACCACCAATCGAAAGACAACCTACTCCAATGAAGAAACCAATCTAGAAACTAGAACCTACAAAACACATTGGGTCTACCAATGTTGATTGGAATTGTAGTGGGTGAGATTAAACTGCTCAGTAGGTAATCACTATAAAGTCCATGCATCTCCTTTCCAAAAATTTCACAATCACTAGTTTTAAATACTGATGAAAATAGGCTACTAATCATTTTAACCAACTAGACACATCTATCTACTAATTATCTGTTTGACAAAATTACAATAATCTTTTATTTTAAAATAAAATGTTACACCTTCCGAAACCTAGTTGAAAACCAAATCCGAAATGAAAATCCACACTAAGTGACTGAAAAGGGTCATGATGAAATTAAAGGAAACTAAAAAAGAATGCAGCTGCAAGAATAATATATAACTAAGATTCAATAAAGTATATAGGAATATATAAATAGATAATCATTGGAGTGTCCTAAGAATATCTTGGAATAATCCTGAGGAATACCCAGTTCAGAATCAACAGCTAGTATATAGTGCACCTCCTAAGTCAATAACCAACTGGACACTCTAAACTAGCCAATCCAGTGGAACGTCCCACCTAGCCTCTCAGAAAATCAAAGAGGTACAACCCCATCTAATCAGGGTCGAAAAGGAGCCATCCCTCGACCCTTTAGATGATGCCCATGAATACCATGATAATAGTACTTGATAAAACATGGTATAACAACCTTACCCACATTGTCCTCATGCATGATCTAATAGATGGGGAATCATCCCAAGGTCTAATGGTTTCAAAACATAATCCAAAACCAATAGTGTTCCTGTGCATGAGCCACTAGAGGGGATACCATCCTAAGGTCTAATTATCACTAAAAATAATCCAAGAATCATAAAAACACATGAAAGTCCATTTTTTCAACCACATTTATCCAACAATTAAATTTCCCATGAAAACAATATTTTTCCATAATCAAAAAAAATTTCCCAAATAATTTTAAAATACCAATTAGTCTTTCCTAATACCCATGTTTTAAATTAAATTTCAAAGAGATGCCATGATTCCTATAAGGTATATACATCACATGAGTTACAAAACCAATTTAAAAATAAAAATAAAAAGGCACTAATCATGTTTTCAAATTACTTCATATTAAATAAAAATTTTCAAATACAACACCAATTCCCAACTGGGTATTTAATATTTCCAATCCAAATAATTTCACAAATCCATTTCTGAACCATTTCCAAAGTAAATAGAAAACATTATTTTCGTGTGCACAATGAAAAATGGGTCTTTTAATTTCAAATCCAATACCATTCCAAATATAAAGTGAAATAATGTAACAATAGGAAAAGTTCCAAATGATCCTTTTACACGACATAGTTACCATGAATATTTTATTGTTCTAAACATACCATTCATTCAGAATAAAATTTGAAACAAGTATTAAATTAAAATTATTCCCCAATACAACTTTTAGAAATCAAGGTACCATTTAGGAAAAGTAGATAGGGAATAGAGATGAAACATTTGAAAAAGCATTTTTAAAGGAAAAACCACTTTTATAATGGTACCAAATGGGCCTTAAGAAACCATTAATGACCCAAAACTTTCTAAAAGAGTCCAAAACATCATTTATAAATCCAAAGACACTTATGAATCCATTTAAGAAACCCCAACCAACATTTAATGAAACTCTTAAAGTATCCCTGAAATCTCCTAAAAATATTTGGATGAAGCAACACTTTCTTTTAAACCAAAACGATAAGACACACATTTGTGTCAAAACATGAAAATAAAAAATTTACAAATAAAACAAATAATTCAGAACACAACCATTTTAATATAACATAACCAAGGTGAAACTCCACCCATAGCACCCAATTTGACTTAAAATGATCATTTGACATTTTATAAAACACCTTTCATGCATTTTAATTCAGGCATAATTAAAAACCACTTAAAAAACCGTTTGAACCAATTTTACATTATGAAAATACCAAAAAATATACTAATATGAAACGAGATAGATTATAACATATATTAAGTATTAAAGGAAATATAAAGAATAAAAAAGGGCTTCATAAATAAATTGATGGAAAACCAAGTGGAGGAATAATATTAGGTACTGTAGTAGGCAGTCTAGCATGAACAGTAGTAGGTACTGTTTGGTATTGTAGAAACCGAAACTATTCACCTTGGGCCACCGGTTTGGGCTTGGAGTCCTTAAGGCCTTTGGTCTGTCCAAGGACTTTGGTTCAGTAAGGATTTCAGGACACCTCAGGGCCTTTCGGCCACCTAAAGGACTTCAGGGCCACCTGATATATAGTTTCACAAACAGATTCTAAAAGTAACCGCTCCAGATGAGGAAAGACAATGGCACATTCACCAATGTAGCGCTAAACCGATTTGGAAGAATGAGAGGATGATATTTATCATCGGTACAGTGCCTGTGCAACTCTAGAGATTTACATGCTAGATGAACAGTCACACAAAGGTGGAGAGATAATCACAATGCAGATTCTAGGGAGGGGCGGTTTCAAGTAGTCATAGTCTGTATGATTTCATTAAGACCTATGGGTCAGATAATGTCTCCAAGCCTATGGGAATGTAATATCTAATCCTCAGATACTTTTAACGGTTCCCCTCATCCCTTTAAAGGGGGGTTATAAGAAAATCAATAAAAAACAAGGCATTAAGGCCATTTAGTCAGTCGAAATACTCCCTAAGAAAGAAGAACAATGCTAAAGTAACAAACTGCACATCCTATAATAAATGAAATCAACCCATATCATCCAATCCTTATCCTAGGGTTCAGCCAAGATGGATCCAAACTATGAGAAACTAACAAAATATGAGAGGTAGAAGAGAATAAGATGAATGTAAAATATTTCAAAGAGAAATCCTGAATAATCACTAGTCTTTGGGGGAAAACACCACAAAAGTGACCCAAGATGAAGGAGAATGAGGGGGAAAACTCTGGTCGATACCCTACAGAGAGGGGCTCTAATGGGAAGTGGAATAACTAAAATATGGTTTTCAAAATAAAATATATATTAGATTTTATAGTCTGTATGGTTTTCTAAACCAGGAAAAAACTATTTGATTGCTTCTAGAAACATTTTTAAGATTCAGATTTACGTTGCATGGTTTGGAAAAACCATGCTCAAACTGTTTGACATGAAAATTTCCCAAAAACCATCAAATGACACAAAAAAAACAATGAGAGTACACCCAAAGATACTTGAATGATCTAGAACTAATGTGGTGACACTATTGGATTCACAAACTCTCCACCATGTCACTTTCTCCCAATACCTTTAAATATATTCAAGAACAGGTCTAAAAAACCAAAATAACCAAAACCCAATTTCTCTTGGAAGGAACTCAACCCTAACCTCATCCAAGAGAACCAAGTACAACAAAATATTGAAATGACAAAAATTCCATGATAGAAGTGTAATAATTTTATCCTTTTGGAGCCATTTGGATGAGGTTATGACATTTATAATATTTTATTTAATGAAAAGTCAAATATGCCATACTTATATTTTTAATATCTACTTAATTTTTATTATAGGTTTATCTAGAGGGTAAATTCGACTATGACTATTAATTTGAAATCTAAATTATTTATCTACACTATGTTAATTTATTTATATTTTTTAGTGATGAAATAATTTTCTTAAATTCTTAAAAAACGTTGATGAAATAATTATTTTATTATTGGAAATATGAAATAAATGTTTTTAAAAATATAAAAATAAATATAATTTGATATAATTTAGGTAATAAATTTTTCTTATAGTTGACCTTAACATATTTTAGATGTATTTAAATAGTTGTTTTATGTTTATCATGTTGTATTGATATTTTTAATAGTCATAGTAATGAATAGTGTCAAAATTGACATTAACGATGTTTTACAATAAAAAATATTTTATTAAATGATCTAAAATGTAAAAAAATTAAATTCATCAAAATTATTGGGATAAGTTTTATTATGTCAAACCTGACCCATTTATGTTTCTTTTGGGATTTTATTTTAATTATATTAATCTTTAATGTGTAAAAATAAATGTTGTCACAGTAAGAGTTAAAAGAGTTGGATAATGGTTAGAACCCATAAGAAAAGGATTAAAAATAATTAAAACAAGTATAAAATTAATTTTATGAATTTCTATCGACCCATACTCATCGTATCTCTAAAATAAATTAGTTTTTATCCATTTTAATTAGAAAATAAATTTAAATAAATTTAAAATTATTAGAAATTCCAAAAGTACTACTCCCATATCTTATAAAAGGGAACCACTACTTCTCATTTATTAAAACATAAAAACCCTAATGTTTCAACCATGATATTATAAAACACCTTTCCGGAATCACATCCTTACATTCTATAAGACTTATTTTAGGAAGAACACTCAATATAGTGGTGTTAAGCGGTAAATTAAAGGTGATTTTTTAATGAAAAAATATCATTTATAATCAATTGATTCTATTTTATTTCATCTCCCAAATCCTTAAAATATACTTGAACAATGAAAAAATAATGACTTCAGTATCCTTAATATTCTCATATGTTATTATTTTAGTGTAAGGTTCTAGGTATATCTCTTTTTTCCATCAAATATGAGAATAATTCCTTGTTTGTGTGTAAAGAGGACTACCGCCTCACGAACCGATGTATTTCATTTTCCACCACTATATCTCAAGAATGTTTATAATTATGTAATTAATCTTTATATATTATATTAATGAAATATTTATATTTCTAAAAATATAATATATATTTTAAAATTTTACCTCTCTATTCACATAAAATGATAATGTCATTCATGTGTACACGTGAATTATCAGCTCCACAAAGTAATGTGATTTGTTTTACATCAACGCATCAAGTAAATGATATATATATATAATTATATTTAAATTATTAATATGATTAAAAATAAATTATTATCATTTTTGAAAAATAATATATTACTTAACTTCTTTCTATAATGATCTTTAAAAAATGAAAACATTACTCATGCGTACATAAAATTTTCCATATTCCGGATTGTAACATAGTTTATCATTATTATTCATATTTAATGGATATATTTAAATTTATAATTTATTAAAAAATTCAATAATAATTTATTTAATATTATTATAGATATTATGGACTAATGACTACTTTGACTATATAGATCATACCAAAGTCATTTTGGACTCAAGTACCTAATATCATCAAAATGACCAACGTGAACTTAAATAATAATGTTATTGTTTTGACATTTTAATAATTTCTATAAATTTAATAATAAAATAGAAAAATATTCTAATGAAATTAAATAGTTAATCAATTTTTACTAATTTAGGAATAAAAATATTTTTTCTGACAATTCAGACTCACGGAAATGTACTTTCTTTTAAAAACCCTCTTTTAAAGTCACACTTTGAAATATTTTTACAAAAGTCAAAAGGAATGTTTTATAAATATATGGAATGATCTAAATTTTCCAATTTCATGTCACCATAATGTTTTTATTCCCACTTTAAATGTTTATGTAGTTATATTCAATGGAAATTTTTCCCATTATACGTGCACAGTTTTTCAAAATGAATGATTTCAAAAGGGAATGTTTTTTTATTCAAAGTGTGTTTTATGAGGAACGTTTTCATGGTTTTTGATATTTTTATGGTTATTATAAATTTATTATAATTTTAGTTGGTTATGTGATAAGAAAAATGATTGTTGGTTATGTGATAAACCAATGAAGGGTGGATTCCAGATAAATTAAGGATGGGTTGTTACGTTTTAACCTCTAATTCATTCGGTATGTCACACCCTGACCAATGCATTATTTTCACTTAATTATTTTGGGTCTCGTTTTTGAATTTGTGTTTTTAACCGGTTTTAAATTAAAAGAAAATCTCGTTTTTATACGAACGCGCGAGCGTATGCGCGCCCTGCACAGCCCCTAATTTTTGTTAAGGGATTGTTTGTTATTGAATGTGTTGTTTTTGAGACACACAACCATGCGCGCGACCCCGCGCGTGAGACTGTGCGCGGTGTCCTCTCTCAGGTGATAATTTTATTATTATTAATTTAGTTAATATTTTAATTAGGGATTTGTTATTCTTTCAGATTTTATTTATTTATTTTATTTCATTTTATTCACTCTATTTATTTATTTTTATTTCATTTTATTTATTTATTTCATTTCATTTTATTCATTTTATTCATTCATTTTTATTTCTATTTCATTTTATTTATTTATTTATATTTCTATTTCATTTTACTTATTTATTTTTATTCCTTTTTTCTTTTTCTTTTCTTTTTCTCTCCTTTTCTTTCCTCCCTCACTCTCTCGCTCGGCCTCTTCCCTCTCCCCCCTGTCATGCAGAAACCCTACGCGGAACCCCCCTTCTCCCCGTCGGATTGCTGGCCTCCCTCTTGCCGCCTCCCTCCCGTCCGGCCTGCACGCCCCGCTTCTCTCCCATCGCGGTAGCCGCTTCCCCTTGCCTTCCTCCTCCGGCGCGGATCGCCCCTCTCCATTCCTCCTCCTCCGGCACGGATCGCTCACCCCCTCTTCCCATCCCGGTGAGCCGCACGGTACCACCCCTTCGCCAGCCTCCCTCCGCCCAGCCGGCCACCCGACCTCCTCCGACCCCTGCCGCAACAGCGCCGGCCGCCCCGCTTTCCTCACCCGAAGCCACGCTGCCCCCTTCGCTGGACCTCCTCACCGAGTCGCCATGCCTCCTCACCCTCGTCCAACCATCCGCGCAGCTCCTCAGGGTTCGGCCGAAGCTCCAGCGGACCATTCCCGTGGCTGAACCATGCTACCGCCTCTTATCGGATCGGTCGAGACCCCCTGCGCACCTCCCCTTTGTTCAAAGGAATTCTCAGCAGGCTTCTTCTTTTTTTTAGCATTGCGCAAACCTTGACACCCTCCTCCGGCCTCCGGCCACCCTTTCGGACTACTCGTCGTAAGTGCGATATACCTCGGTTGTTAGTTCTTTTAATTTCATTGAGTTGCAATTTTGGATTTTGAATTCGTGTTTGGTCCGATTATGATATAATTGCTCCGATTGTTTGTTTTTAGGGATTAGTTGTGTTGTTGCGGTGCGTTTGAAGTGCGGCGGACCTTGCGCACTTTTTTTTGTGAAGTCGGTCTACACTGAGGTAGGTAGTTTCGCGTATGATTATTAATTCCTATGTTCATTTACTTAATTAATAAATTTAGCATGTTTACTAATTAGTTTTTTTTGTGCACAATGAATTTCTTTTACTTTATGTTCGGTATGTTTTAATGTGTTTACTAGCGTGTTAATATGAGATGAGTATTTTTCCCCCTGTCGAACTGCTTTCTAGTGCTTCATAAGTTTTGCAGTTTATTTTGTTAAAATGTGCAAAGGGTGTGAATGATGTTTTGGTCGTAGTGTCTATATGCATTTTTTTTCATAAGTGAACATTTAATGAGGTTGTGGTGTTTAATGTCTATTTGTTTTAAGTTTGGTTTTAAAGTGGCTTCTCAACTAGAAGTTAAGTGTGTCAATGGCGCGATTCTTTAATGTGGGTTTATTATGCCGCGCAAGTGCTGCGAAGTCTGTTTTATCATGTTTTTGGTGTTTCGTCATGGTGCGCTGGGTATTAGAAAGTATGTTTGAGTGCGTTGTTGGTATAAACCTTTGATGTGATATTTCAAATGATTTATAAATTATTTAATTGTTTAATTCCTTTATTGAATTATATGTATAGTGAGTGGTCCCTTCCTCGGGGGTTCGAGTCGTCGGCATTAAGGACCTGTGTATATGCATATGCATGAAAATGTATATGCATGGCGGTGAAGCGGTCTCGGGTTACCCTTGTCAAAAGCTGTGTGTCTTGAGGTAGGTCCCCTATGCCTAAGCTTTTAATTTGAAATTCATAATTGCTTGACTGTTTTAAGAATATGTTTCACACTATGCTATATATATATATATATACATGCTATGGAATCTGATTGCGGTTGCTAGAAACTATTATGCCTTGTATTGGTAAATTGAAATGTATTTCAAAGCCGTTGGTCCTAAGTGACTTTTCTTGGAAAAGAATTGATTTACTAAATGGTTTGAATTAGTAATTGGTATTTCCAAAGGTGTTTGGCCTTCTGGCCGGTTGATTTTAAAAAGTGTTCCCTTTATGTAATTAAGCATGTTTGGCATCTTAAGAATGTTTTATGAAATAGAAAAAATCCTCTATTGAGGACCGTTTGGCACTTTAAGATTTGGTTTGCGAAAATAGAAAACCCCTTTTTGAGTCATTCCCCTAAATTTGATAAAAATAAAATGGGATGCAATTGTTGATGAGTGGTTTGTGATGTGTGCCTAGTGTAAAGGCTTGTCCATGTTTGTGTGGTGTAAAGAGGGGGAATGCACTTAAGTAGGGAGTGCGGTGGTGAAATGTGGAATGAATTTTAGATAAAGAAAGTGTAATGTACTTGTTTGATTGTTTGACAAAGAAAACTCACCACCATTTGAAATAGAGAACAATGGGAAAACCCGGGTATCTAGGTGGGTGACCAGGACTAGTACGCTAGATGACACGGCAGGGGTTCGTCCCGGTTTGTCTAGCAGGATTGACGCGACAACACTAACTAAACATATGAATTTTCTGAGGGTCATGGCCTTCTAAGCCACGTTTTCTGAGGGTCGTGGCCTTCTAAGCCACGTTTTCTGAGGGTCGTGGTCTTCTAAGCCACGTTTCACTGAGGTACGAGGTCTTTAGGTTCCCACTTGTTTTAACTACCTATAGGGATTACCCATGGTGCTCATTTTCGTCATGCTTCTAATGATGTAACTTTCTTTTCAGTGATTTCATACTTGATGCCTTGTTTATGAAAACCATATTTTAATCCAAACTGGTTTCTTTCCATTTTTAAATGTTAAGTGCATGCTTGAAACCTATTTTGAAAATGTAGTGGAAGAAAAAAGATTTACCTGAAAATGGAAACTCGTAACTTAATTTTGAAAAGGAGAAACACTATTTTATTATATCTTATTTCCAAACTGGCATTGTAGATTTCTTAATAAAGGCGGAGGCATAGGACGTGGTTGTTTTTGGCTTTCCTACTGAGCATCTCGGTGCTCACGCCTACTTTACTTTTCAGTTGCAGGTTTCAGTCTTGGATCGCTTTTGGAAGTGGGTGGTTGTCGTACCGTGGTGATCCACGGGGTCACCTAAGGTATGTCGCGTTTATTTATTCCTTTTTCTGCTGCCACATCGTTCAGTTTGTTTTCCTTTATTCATATGTTTCTTCAGTTTATGTTTGCTTATCTTTTTCATGGGCCAAACCGTTCCCAACTGGTTTGTTTTGATGCCCGGCACTAGTTGCCAGCCCGTGGGGATCGGGAACGCCCTTCGGGCCATGTCGCGGACCGGGTCGGGTGTCAGGTCGGATGAAAATCCGGCCTGGTTCGTGACACGGTACCCCAGGGATGGGGGATGACCAAATTAGTTACTCCATTTGTAAGAAGGATATGAAAGATGATTTTCCAAGTTACCGACTTATATCTTATATTCATTCTTATGTGTTCTTATGAAAATCACTCAATTTTCTAAATGTAAATAATAATATTTTATAATAGATGATTCATTTTTTGAGGTAAAAATATATGTTTTTTAGAATATGATTTAATAGGGTTTCACTAGAAAAATTGTTTCCTTTATTTTATGTTCTCTAACAAGATTTTATTCTAATCCTATGTTTAAAAATGTTTTCTATCAGATTAAGGGATACTTGACACATGGATATGACTAAAAATAATATTATGAAGATTTTTCATAAATAGAAAACATGTTTTGTTTTAATGACTACTATTTTATAGAAATAATAGATACTGTGTATATGTGTCCACTTATAATGTATGGATTTTACATTTATGTGTTTGTCCTATTTATATAAAACATTAAATCTAAAATAACCATGGATTTTAAAAAATGTGAATTCTAGTTTTAAATAACTAGAATATGTAATATTTAATGTCATGTCCTTATAGTCGGTATCATAGGAGTTTATAAGTAACTTTTGGGGATAAGATAATGTTAATAAGTTACCAAAAAATATTATTAAAAAATATTATTGTTGAAATGATAGAGTATTTGAAGATTCCCATGTTTCATCATCTAAGATATGTCTCTTGGAAATTGTTTAATATAGAGGGAAAAAGGAAGCTGTTGTTGGAATGTATTAAGAGGGAAAATTCCTTCAGAATTAGCATCTTGAGATTGTTGGAATCTGAACTAAATTTATTTACACAGTGATGGCTCAGCTAATACATACAATAAATAATGATCGTATCAATGCATGGGAGAATCCAAATCAACCATTGTGAAATAAGACAGTAGTGGAGAATTTTAGGAGGAAACATCCTCTATCTTTTAGTAGAACCTAATATCCAGTGGTAGCCAAATAATTGATCAATGCTCTCAAAAATATATTATATTTCATTGGATGTTTGGGACACCAAAACATAACCCCATATGTTTATCATTTTTAGGTAAATTCGATCAATAATGGTCTTTAGTTAATAATAATAGAGAGATACATGATCAAGATGTAATGAAATGGGTTGATTTTAAGAGTTTCATTCCAGGACAAATATTTTCCTTATAATATTTGAATTAAAATGGATAAAAAATTCCCTAGAATGAAGAAAAAGGATGATTTTTTTGTAGCTACATTTAAATCCAATTTTACAAGAGTATCATGGTATATACCAGAATTTTTTGGGACATTGATTGTAAAATAAATAGATTTTTCTTTCGTTTGATAAAAATTTTATGAAGAGATCAAGCTTCCTGAGAGTTTAATTTTATTTTAGAAATTTTTTCATTATATTGAAAAGGCTGTGATAGAGGATAATGAAAAATATGTTCCTCCTAATGACAAGAATAAGAAGAGATCAAGTTGGTAGGCATTACAAAATAATTCATCAATGAAATTTAGAGGTATGAAAATCAAATTCTAGTCTTGTGAAAAGTGTGGTAAGATAAACCCTAGGGAATGTCTCTCAAAACCTGGGAAAGTTAGTCAATGTGGAAATATTGATCACATGAATCATGGATGTAAGAAAAATGAACAAGGAACTATTGAACATCTATTTGTATGATGTTCTAATTGCATTGAGTTGGGAAATTTTTCTTATGTGTGTAAGAAGATAGTCACTCAAGGGATAAATCAACAAAATCAGAAATATAAGGGTGTAGAAAACTAATTTCCTAATAATATGATTGATTTTGAACCATCAAATGGTTTACTGACATTTATGTTACTTGTGTATTCATATCATGCGAATAACCTAAATTATTTTCGGTCTTTAAATTATTTCATTTTAAGGTAATTTAAAAGAATACTAAGAATATCACATCATGACAGTATGATATATGTTTTTTTGGAAACTTTGCTTGGAAATATTAATTAAATCATGATTTATAAGAATATTCCTATTATTATCAGTGAGATGGTCTTACCTTCATACCTTGTTGTTTTTTCTCTATATGAGTTTGATATTATTTTGGGAATGGATTGAATTTTAGTTTACATTAAAAAGATATATTTTAGAGCTAATAATTTCTTGTTTAATGATTTAATTCTTTCAACGACCAACCATGAAGAATAAAAGTAGAATAGATATGGTAGGGAATGTTACGAAGCACTTGTCATTGTTGACATTGAGATTTTCATATTAGTGATGTTCCAATTGGTAATTAATATGTGGATGTTTTTAAAAATGTTTTTCATAATGTTTTTCATGATTGATTGGTTTTGTTTACTTTTGACTTAGTCCATGATGCTAATCAAATTTCATAACCCCCTTATCAAATAAAAAAAATATAAATTTTTTAATTTAAAAAGAAACTACAGTAGTTTCTAGATAAATTTTTTATTTGAACTTGCACATCACCATGGGGTAGTCCAGTATTTTTAAAAGAAAGATGGTTATATAAGACATTATATTAATTACATAGATTTTAATTACATTTGTGGTCAGAAAAAGTACCATTTCCTCATATTTTTTATTTATTTTATCAGCTCCATGGGGTGAAGTACTTTTTAAAGATTTATCTCAGGTCAGGGTACCATTATTTGAAAGCTAAGGAGTAATATATTCTATAGACTACATTTCAAACAACATATTAGCATAATTATATTATAGCTATCCCATTTGGGTTAAAAAATTCCTCTGTTGTAGTTTTGGATTTTATGAATAGAGCCTTATATGAATATCTGGAAAAAAAATTAGTTTTTTTATTGATTATATTTTTGTTTATTAAAAAATTTAAGGGTATCAAGAAAAAAATCTCTGGATTTTTTGGAAAAACATTAAGAAAATAAAATATGTGAAAAATTTAGAAAATTTGATTTTTTAAAACATATTTTTTTAGGGAACCATATAAGTAAATATGGAATTATAATTGATCCCGCCAGTAAAAAAGATATTGATTAATGAAAAAGACCCAAAATTTTTCATAGATTCAGTTTTTTTATGGATTATAAGACTATAACTAGATATTTTATTTAAAACATTTCATTTTTATATAGCTTAATAACTAAGATAACATGAAAATGAAACCAATATTTCTGAAAAAAAATAATGTTAATATTGTTTTCAAGAAATAAAAACCAATTGGAAAGTACTCTAGTTCTGGCCTTACCCTTATGAAATGGTTCTTTTGTTATCTAAAATGATTATTAATTTAAGGGACTTGGTTGTGTTCTGATACTAAATGAACTGGTAACATCTTATGCATCAAGAAACCCAAAACCTCATGAGTTGAATAATCTTACCCATGATTTAGAGTTAGTTTATATGATTTTTTCATTGAAATTTAGAGGCATATTTTATATACAGACAAGTGTGAAATATATACTGATCATAAATGTTTAAATTATATATTTACCCAAAAATATTTTCACTTGAGAAAAATAATATATCTTAAAATGATTAAATAATATTATTTAATGGTTTTCTATCATCCTGGAAAAGTAAATAAGGTTGATGTAGCTTTGTGTCATAAATGTAATGATATATTAACCATATTATTTTTGTAACATCGAAATTTGGTTAATGATTTAATGAATTATTTCTATTAAATTGTGGGGGTAGAAAATTCCTCTATTTTTTCAGGTGCCAGTGCAATTGTCTCTATTAAAGAGTATTATACAAGCGTATAAGGAAGAATGTGATTTATAAAAAAATGTAGAACTGGTTAAAAGGATATGTTGCAATAATTTAACATTAATAAATATCTTATTTTGAGATTTGGGAAGATATTATGTGTTCATTTTGATAAAAATTTAAAGGAAGAGTTATTAAGGGAAGCTCATAGTTCTCCATTTTTAGTTTTTCCTGGTAACACTAAGATATACAGAGTCTTTAAAGAGTATGATTTCTTTGATGAAAAAAAGAGGTATTACTAACTTTACCAT
Source organism: Viscum album (assembly GCA_963277665.1). NCBI lineage: Eukaryota > Viridiplantae > Streptophyta > Magnoliopsida > Santalales > Viscaceae > Viscum > Viscum album. The sequence continues at coordinate 713,579,238 of OY728128.1, read as the reverse complement.
GAGATATTTGAATTTCCAAGAGGATAATGTAGATAAAAAATTGACAAAGGGGATACTTCATCCTTTTTGAGTACCAAAGTGGAAAAAGGAAAATATACCAATGGATTTCATATTGAGATTACCAATGAATTATCTACATATGAATATGAATTGGGTAATTGTTGATTAATTGGGTAAAACTATTAATTTTATTCCTATTAAATTTACTCTATATGTAGATCAATTTTATCAACTATATACTAATAAGAAATTAGGTTAACATGTATTTCCTCTATCTATTGTTTCTTATCATTACCTAAGGTTCACTTATAATGTTTGGAAAGCCCTTCAGAAGTTGTTAAGAAATATATTAAATTTCAGTACAACCTTTCATCCTTAGTCTGATGGAAAATAATAATGAAGAATTTAGACCTTGAAATACATGATATGTGATTCTTTAATGTATTACCAGGTATGTTAGGATTATTATCATTCATTAGTACAGTTTTCTTACAATAATAGTTCCAATTCCAGTATACAGATGGAAGGTTTTTAGGAATTATATGGAAAGTAGTTTTGAAATAAATTATCTTTTGATGATTTAGGTTAAAGGAATTTTATTGGACCACAATTATTAGAGGAAATTGCTGATAAGGTAAAAATTATTCAAAAAAATTTGAGGACAGATCATAGTAGACAAAAAATATATTCGGATAACAAGAGGAAATATCTTTTATTCGAGGTATTTGATCATGTTTTTCATAGAAAATACCCATGTAAATGTTTTATGTGTTTTCAAAATAAAGGAATGTTGAGTCCAAGGTTCACTAGAACATATAAAACTTGGGGAAAGTTGAATCAATTTCGTTCCAGGTGGCCCAACCTCCGTGTTTATCATCAGTAAAAAATGTTTTTCATGTTTCAATTATAAGAAAGCATGTTAGGGATTCATTTCATGTTTGACCCCTAAAATAATTCAATTTTAACAGAACCATTCATATTAGTAAAATCATGTCTATATTCTTGACCATATTGATCAAGTATTTATGAACAAGGTAATTCTTTGGGTTAAGGTTTTATGGAGAAACCATTTGGTAGAGGAAGAAACATAAGAATTAGAAAATGCATTGAAGGACAAATATCCCCACTTTTTTAATAAGTGAATTTTATTCAAGGATGTAGTTTCTAAATAGGGGAGAATATAATATACAACGTAACAATAGAATACATCATTTTAATATTTAATAGTATTCTTAAATTGCGCAATTATTTTCTTATTCAATTTATTTAACTGTTTAATTTAAATGTCACAGAATTTTAATTTTCCAAAATTAATTTCATTTTTAAATTAATCATGTCAAAATTATTTAAGGATTAATTTTTTATAATTTTATAATAATATTTATTTTATAATTAATAGTGAAAAATACTAGTTTTTATTAAAAAAAATTTATTTACCAGGAAAAAATATTATCTATATTTATATTAAATTTTAATTAAATAAATTTTAATTAATTTAATCCAATTTTTTTTGGAATGGGTTTTATACTTGATTTTTTTATAGAAACATTTTATATTTTTAAAGAGGCATTGTTCTGAAAAAAACTATTTTTGGTGCATTTTTTCATTTAAAATTTAAATACAACTCTGCTTGTTTGGTGTTTTTAATTCTAAAAAATGTATTCCATGTTCTAAATTAGAATTTTCAAATTTATTATATAGGATCAGGTTTTTGGAAAATAATAATAGTAAACTTAGTAATTTTTATTACCATGGAAAAACGTAATACAAGTAATTAATGTTAAAAATAATGTGATAAGGAATATAAAATCACACTGTCAAATATCCTAATATTATTTCATGAGTTATTTTCATCCATAATCATCCATGTATGAAAATTATAACCTTTATTGACCACTTTGATGAGATTATTACATTTATAGTATATTATATAAAGAAAAGTCAAAGATTTCATACTGATATTTTTAATAAATTATTCATTTTTTATGTAGGCTTATCCAAAATATAACATCAAATATAAAAATAATTTTTGATATAAAATATTTATATATATCCTGTTAATTTATTTATGAAATTTAGTAATTAAATTATTACATTAAATTCTAACATAATGTCGATGTAGTAATTACTTTATTAAGGAAAATATAAAATAACTGTTATTTAAAATATAATAATAATAATAAACTTATATAATTAACATAACTAATTAATTTTACATATTAACATGACAAATTAGAGATTCCTTGAATGATTTTCTTAACAACATAGCTTATTTTATTGATATTTTTAAATTTCCATATAATAAATTGTGTCAAAATAGACCACAATGATATTTTAAAATAAATAATGTTATTTTAAAAGATATAATATTCAGAAAAATATTAAGTTTATACAACTATTTGGTATAAGGTTTATAATCTCATCCATGATCTCTTTATTGTTCTTTTTTTTAATTATATTAACTTTAAAAATGTTAAAAAACAAGTTGTCATGATAAGCATTAAAGGGGTTAAATGAGGGTAATGTCCTAAAAAAGAATTAATCAATATTCAAAACATGCATAATTTTCATTATATTAATTTATCTATACCCATAATCATAATATATTCTGAATAAATCTTTTTGGTTCCATTTAGATTATAGAATTAATTTATATAAATTTAATATTTTGAGAAATTCCAAGAGTGCCCCTCCCCTCTCTTATAAAAGGGACCCTCTTTGTCTCATTTCATAACACATAAAAACCATTTTGGTTAATAGATTATATAACAAATTAAATTACTAAAATACCTCCAATAACTATAAAGTATGTATTTTTAGCATACACCCATGTTAGATGTGTTAAGGAGTTAATCAAATGGGATTGACCAAACAACAAGTATCATTTTTAATCAATTGTTTCTATTTTATTTCTTCTTCCAATTCTAAAATATATTATTAATCCATGATAAAATAATAAATTTATTATCCTATGTATACATATATGTTATTATTTTAATTTAATTTCCCATATCAATCTACTTTTTACTCCATACTGGAAAATAATTCACCATCCCTGTGTACAATGGACTACCGCCTCGTAAACAGATGTAATCTATTTTTATTCATCATCTCCAAGAATATTTATAATGATTAAATAAATGTAAATATATTAAATATTAATTATTCTAGAAATATAATATACCATTTAAATCATCACCTTTCCGGGCACACAAAAATGATAAAGTCGTTCGTGTGTGTGTGTGAATTATCACCCCCACAAAGCAATGTGATTTTTTATGACAATAAATCCCATGGATGAAATGTATAATTATATTTTAATGATAAATATTATAAGAAGAATAATATTATCATTCTATAAATATAAAATATTACTTATTTATTTCCATTATAATTACTGAAAATTGAAAATGTTACTCATGTGTGTGTATGAACTACTATCTCTATGATTGTAAAATATTACAGTTTTAATATCTATATTTAACGGATATATTTAATAGTTTATTTTATTTAAAAAAGTAAAAATTAATTCAAAAATATTATTCTAGATATGACGTACTAAAGAAAACATTGACTATAGACTTCATACCAAATTCATTTTGGACTCAAGTATCGAATAACATCAAAACATCCAACGTGAACTTAAATAATTATGTAATTGTTATAACATGGTAATATGTGATATAAAAGGAATATAATGGTTGAAAAGTGTGTTAACTAATCTAAATAAACATCCTATATTTATTATTTAGGAATATAAATATTTTACGTGATGTGTCAGACTCAAGGTAAGGGGATTTCTTTTAAAAAATCTCTTTTAAAGTTACTCATTCAAATACTTTTAAAAAGTAAAATAAATATTTTTAAAAATATATAATGATCATATTTTACTTATTTCATGTTTCCTTAATATTTTTAATATTAATTTACTAGTTTATATTGTTACTTTATACGATATTTTTTTCCATTGTACAAGACTGGTTTTTCAAAATGAGTGATTTCAAAATGGAAAGTTTATTTTCTTCCAATAGTGTTTTATAAGGAATGTTCTCATGGTTTCTGTTTATGTTATGATTCATGTTCATTGTTTATCATTATTTTAGATAACCAAGCTTGATTCAAATGTACAATACATTACTTATGTGGAATACTTAATACATAACAAAAATAGACACCCAAGGACCGTAATAGTTTAGTGTCTTTGGAAACTTGGAGCATAATCTTATAATCATGGTGAAAGATCTTCAACATCTCCTATAAAGATATTCCCCTTTTTTTCTTACTTAAAACCTCTCTTTATATCTTGGGGAAAATAAAACATATAAACGGTGAGCTCAAATTCTCAGTAAGGGTAATCATGGAGAAAATAAACCAAACCATATACATTTTAACTTAAAAATATGAATATAAAGTTTAACTATCAAAATATTTTTCAATGACATAAAACATGGTAGTACGTAAGACATAAATAATAATGGAACATCAATCATGATAAAATATCACAGGAATGAAACATTTAATTATTGTAAATCATTAAGCACATGATATGATTTCCATAGTAGCCAAGGCATTATTTCCAAGACCATCATAGTGGACAAAGTCCATCACTGAACTAGGATTACTTGTCGTTCCAGCCCTGTACCACTGAACCACATTTACATTACATTATAGCCATGTATATGTCTTGAGATATAAATATTTACCCAATTCATTAGAGAGAGAAATAGGTCCAACCCATCTCCTAATGAAATCATTCTTTCATGTGCCAAAAAATAATCATAAATCATTTATCACAACCCAATGAATAAAATGGGTTTCATAAACATCATCCCATCATAATATAATTCATATAAAAAATGGATATAATTTCATCATAAAAAAATCAAACCATGTAAATAATAGGATCACTATACTTGAAACATAATCGTACAAAATAATGTCATCATAGATGGTAAATAGTTTTGATAAAACTCTTGAAATGAATTCTTGAGGAAAATAACTTTTCTTCTTTAAAATCATATAATTCTCTCAAAATGTCATGAAATTTTAAAAGAAAAGTATTTTTTTGAATATATTCATGAAATATTGTAGATGAAGCTTCATGAAAATAAGGCGTTATGAAACCGTAAAAATCTGTCCATGACGTATAGCTTAAAAAATATTCTTTTCGTTCTTTTGCTGGAAAAGTCAAAAAGTACCTCATATGGTGAACAAAGGAAAGATTGCATCCATAACATGAGGTAAAAGTAAAAAAAGGGTAAAAATGCCTTTAAAATTACATGGAAGAAAGGTAAACATTTTATGAATCATTTTGAGAAAACATGGATATGGATTATAATCCTAGAAAATACTTATGAATAAACAATCCCGGATAAGAACAATATTGGAATAATTATCCCGTACCTTATGTAAAATTTATTCTGTATGTGTCCGAGACTCCTGTAAAGTGGGTTTAGACATATTATTAACTTATAACAGAACCATAATAATATTTATGATATCATATATGATTCACTACGACTTTATATTTCTGTTCATTTCTCAATTCCATGTTAAAGCAGCATTTTGGGTAAAATCGTTTCATTTATCATATGTGTTTTGACTTGTAATTTTTTCATATGATTCCATAGATCATGATTAATTAATTCAAGAATTTAAAACATGATTTATATATCATATGAATTCAATATACTAATATATATATAATTGTTTGATAAATGAAATTAAATACACCGTTCATGGAGACGGTAGGCTGTACGTATGCATGAACACTGATTTAGTTTCCTTATTAAAGTAAATGACATATATATATAAATACAGTATAATTATTATGAAATATATATAATGGGTATTTATGAGATATAATTTATAATAAATCTTGAATGGTTAACATGGAAAATGACTCTCATCGCGTCTTGGAGACTATAACCCGTACGTACGCACGAGTGATGATATCATTACCATGATTGTGGAACTGTATTGAAGTGTATGCTGTATAATAGTTCTAAATCAATATCACTTTAAAATAATAATATATAGTAATTTCTTCCATCATTATACCCATCCAAGTATGTTGGTGATGAAAAAATATTACACCACAACATGGAGACGGTATTCCGTATGTACGCATGCACAATGATTTCTTTTTTCCTTCGGATGGGTAGAAGGTGAAATAGGGTTGTTTTATATTTATAATAACATATAAGTATACTAGTGATACTTATGTTTATACCTTATAATGAAACAACTAAATAATAGGTAGTATAAGAAAAAAGAAACTTGAATGAATCGGTAGAAGAGATTACCTCTTCCTCGACGCACCTCCATTAAACATCCTCATAAGGGACTAGAGTTGGCCTTTTGGGAAGATCAGAACCTACATAATGTTACTAAGGAAGTTGAGAAGAGTAATGGGAAGGGGTTTTCTGAGTTTTAAGGCTCAAAATTGTGCGAGGAGGAGATGGACGAGGTGCCCTTTTATAAGAGAAGAGAGTGGCACTTTTGGAAACCTCAAAAATATTAATTAATAATAAAATCAAACCCCACTTAAAAACCTTCAAAAAATCACTAAAATTAGAATATGAGATGAGATAGGGTTTTAATATCATCATCCAATAAAATTTTGACATGTTGGGAAATTATCTTAATCCTTATCAATTGTATTTATCATTATTTAATCTATTTAATATTATTTGAGGTAATAATTTTCTAAATTTTAAATTGTCACAAATACTTACTTATGTGTTGTTAATTATCCATAATTTGGATACTTTATGCCATTTTCGACCGTATAAATTTTAATTTATAATTTTGAAATATTTTTGTGATCTTTAAACAGTGTAATTTTTTATAAAATATCAATAGTGTCAATTTTGACACTATTCATTTATTTGAATTTAAATAAAATCCTCACAGAATAAATGTTCAAACATAAATATTTAATAGATTTCTAACATGTCATAGTAGTCTAGAAAACATGTGGAGAAAACTAATTAGTTCATACAATATTTATTTTAATATTTTTAAAACCATTTATATAGAAATTTCTCATAATAATGAAATTACTTCAATATTTTTGTATAATTATTTAATATACTTATTTGTTACATAAAAAATAATAATAAACTACTATAATGATGATAAATCTAATATAATTTATAAGAATACTTTTAGTCGAATTTATCTTCTAAAACACCCAACTTTTACAAAAATATGTTTATTAAATTATGAAGGTGACAACTTTGACATCATTTAAAATAAAATAATATAAATGTCATAATATATTTTATAATGCTCCAAATGGTCCCCAAGTCTAAAATTAGATGATTATGGTGTTTATATAGTTGAAAAATAAGTTTTTGTCAAGTGTTTGGGTCTTTGGTGGGTATTTTCATTTTACTAAAAACTATATTATTGATTTTTCACTAAATAAATAATTTCTGCATCCTTAATGTATAAGCTATTAAAGTAATTATATATTTCTTCAAAATTAAAAATAATTACCATGAATAACAAAAGCATATTAGATTTCAAATGATTATTTTTAATTGAATTTATATTTTGTACAACCTTATATTAAAAATACTTTAATTATTAAAGTCTGAGTGAGACATATTTCACTTTCTTTAAATAAAATAAATTAAAGTTTTTAATAACATCCAAGTGGGTTCCAAAAGATACCATTTCGACCAAAGTATATTTTTTGACAAAATATAATAATCCAATTATATTAATACAAGTGTTAGGTTAATTTTATAATATTATTTTTACCCTTAATTACCTAATTTACATTTAACTATAGTAAATAAAATTTACCATAGTTACTATTCATAATGTCTAAAAATAAAAATTAGCCTATTAACATAATTTGGAAATACTGATTCCAAATATGGAATCCATTTTTTCAAATTCAAAACACAGAATTTTCAATATTTAATTTAAAATTAATCCCGTTGTTGAGACAATGGGTTCTAAAAGTTAAAATAATTCAAAAAATTGAAATGTTTTTACCTATGAATTCAATGTAAAATTAATGATAATGAAATAAATAATATAAAATGGTAAAAATATATTTATTTATACTTTAAAACCATTAAATATTATAATTTAACAATATAAATTATCATGATGAAAAAGTTGTTTTTATTTAAAATTTAGAGTATTTTTACTATTCATCATAATATGAACGTTAACAGAAAAATATTAAAAAATTATCCAAAATTAATTTTTATATCCTTATTGAAATAAATAAGTTTATTTCTTCATATTTAACTTATAAATGTGTAAAAAAATCGATTTAATGTCGTTGGTCCATCAAAGGGTGTCAAAACTGTATTTTTGGAGGAAATATTTCCTTTATATGAATAATTGATTTTGTTCTCATAACTTGTTATAGAAAATGATTAAGATGAATTATAATGTTATAAAATAAAAAATTTGGTTTATAATATTTATAACAGAAAGTTAATAATAATATTATAATAATATATCGTTGTTTAGTTAAACTCGATATGACGTACGACACACGCTATTGAGAAAATCGCTCTTGCGTGCAACACAATCCAAGAATAGTGTCTTCATATAATACAATATAATATAGTGTTTCATATAGCACAAGTTAATATTTCTATTGTGTACAACATAAGACATCATTAAAATTAAAAAGAATATTTCTCATAAAATTTCAGGGTGTTACATTCTACCCCCCATAAAATGAATTTCGCCCTCAAAATTTATTGGGATTATAAATGGTTTACTACTTGAAAGTTTCATTTATGGAAAAACACATCATAAAAAGGAATAATAAAACTCAATTTTAAAAACTAAAGTATGAAACGTAATGGTTTATCAAATTAACTCATCATTGGGTTTCCACATAAGATAACATAGGTGAAAATATGGATATGGAAGAGAAATATAACTCTCATGTTCTGATAGAGAGTGGTAGAGAACATGGCTAAGAAAATTACAAAAATCACAAAGACATAAATTTTTGATGATCTAAGGTACCATCTGATTCATCGGATATAAGGGTACTAGGAAAACGTTTTTGGTTTTCAAGATCATTTCCCTAAAGTTGAAAATTTTGAATTAGAAAAAATACTTACTTGATTTTGGTATAATCTCTCCGTTGGTCGTTCTATGAACAATTTCCACTTAAAATATTAAAGAAATTAAGTTGAATTTGTCATTAGTGAAGTGTTAGCAGATTATGTGATAAAATGATGGGTTATTCCTTCTGTCTCAAACAAAAGGTTAGAAAAAGTTATCAAATATAATTAAATCCATATATGGTGATATTAATTGTATATGGTTCCAAAAATGGACTGATATTGCATCTATCATACCTATTAATAAAATAAAACTAATTTATTCTATCTAGGGACTTCCTTTGGGCCAGTGGTAAGTGATAAAGGCCTTCCGCACTTCGGTTTTGGGTTCAATTCCCACAGCCTTGTCCGACGTGACAGGTTGTCGTCCATCCTGCAAGTTGTCATTTTTCTAAAACTACACTATTATAACATTCTAGATAAAGTTTTAAAATTAAATAATACTATTTTATGTCCAACTTAATCAATTCCAAACTTTATGATTATCGAATATAAATCTGTTCAAACACACTGTATAAAGAAAATGATTAGTATAAAGGTTATATAACAAGCATGTCAATACCATCATTTTCCCCCCATATATCATAACATATATCTTGTTGGTCACGTACGAGACTTGTGAATACCTTAATCAAGTATTCATGGAACATAAATTACCTTATAACCTTAGTGAAAACACGAATGCTGTCAAAAGTTAACATCTTTCCACATACAAAAATCCCGAAAATTATATATTCTCAAATCATGAAATAACTTTGTCCTTATATCAGTCATGAGCTCATTAATAATATCCAAAATATTATTTTCTCTTTATCCCATCATTATGTGCATATCATCTGCATTCCAAAAATATTTCAATCACTTTTCATAGTTACCATTACCATATAATTATTGAAAACCACAATAAACCAATACATAGATATTCCAAAATTCCACGACACTATAATTGAGATACCACAACAGTATTTTGGAATCCCGTTACATAAAAACATAATCATTCCACCCCTTCATTGTCATATTAAGCATCTCCAACAGTGATTGCATGTGACTGCCCTTTTTCATTTTCCTTAAGAGGTTGTTGATGTCGATCATCATTATCCCTTGGATTAGGGAATTGGTTGGAATAATTCCCCATTTCCTTGCACTTGTAGCATTGAAGTGTTGGTGGTTTGTTCTCTATAGTATTTTCTATATTCAAATAATTAACTACCTTTTTCCCATTACTTCGGAACTCAGCTACTCAATGACATACCTTTCCATACTTAAAACATTTTCTATTCCCTTTAAGACAATCTCCACCATGCTTCTTTGCACACATTGAGCATAATGAAACACTCGCCTTCATTTCACCATTTTTTGAGATTTTTCATTAAACTCTATCTTTTGTTTCTTGTCGAAACCATGAGATGGATATGTAACACTAACTTCCAGTTCTACCTTGATATGACAATACACAATTTCTTCATAGCTACTGAAGTCTCTTATATCTAATTCCCTTCGAATACTTGGTTTTAAGCCACTGGAGAATTGATCAACTTTACTTTCAGGTTGGATGATATTGCTAGATACATACCTTGCAAGCCTTGTAAAATTCTCCTCATATATACCAAAAAATTCATCATCGTTTTTCTTAAGATCAAGGAACTCATTTTCCATCTTTTTTTGATGAATACGATGGAAGTACTTATTGAAAAACAAGTTCTTGAACTCGTACCATTCCATGGATTCAATTTCATCTTGGGGCCTTGTATTCTTATTTAGAGTCCACCACTGGGATGATTCACCTTCTAAACAGTAAACAGACAAAATAAATTTTTCATGTTCTTAAAAGTGATGTGTGGAAAATATCTTTTCAATGGTACTGATCCATTATTTGGAAACAACTGGATCAGAAGACCCACTAAAAGAAGGTGGACATTGCCTCATGAAAGACTCAATAGAATATTGTTCCTTTCTCTTCTCATTTGGAAGTATAGAATGATTCATAGCTTGTGTAATAGTAGAACTAAAATTTTTCAGACCATTTCCCATAACATTTGGTTTTTCAGGAGGACAATCATTTCATTGCCCTATGAATTGATCATTAGCACAGTTCCTTCGGGTTACAGCCATTATCTAAAACCCAAAAAGAATAGTGTGTGAGGAAAAAAATCATACAAGGAAAAAAAACAAAATCAAGGGGAGTACATTAAATTTATAACATCTTAGGATTAATCCTAGGTTATTCATGATCATTATCATAATTCTAGGACTTCAAAATATACTTATACTTAACATTAGGTACATCCATAGACATACCTTACAAATATCTCTAGGTATCTCACTAAAGTTTTTGCATCCAAGTTTCTAAAGGTTAACTAAATATTTTCTCTAATACCAACTATAGAGACCCAAGATTGACATACATGAACATTACATTACTTTTTCAGAATACTTAATACATAAAAAAACAGACGCCCAAGGATCGTTAAAGTTTAGTGTCTTTGGAAACTCAGAGGATAATCTTCTAATCCTGTTGAAAGATCTTCAACATCTCTCATTAAGATATTCCCCTTTTTTTTCTTACCTAAAAACTTTCTTTATATCCTAGGGAAAAGAAAACATATAAAGGGTGAGATTAAATGCCCAGTAAGGGTAATCACGGAGAAAATTAAACAAACCATATAAATTTGAACATAAAAATATGAACATAATGTTTAAACATCAAAATCATGAGAAATAACATAAAACATGGCAGTATGTAAGGAATATATCATAATAGAACATCAATCATGATAAAATATCATGGTAATAAAACAAGTAATTGTGGAAAACCATTAATCACGTTATATGATTTCCATAGTAGCAAAGGTATTGTTTCCATGACCATCAGAGTGGACAATGTCCATTCCGGAACCGGGTTTACTTGTCGTTCTGGCCCTGTATTTCTGAACTAGATTTACTTAAAGATCCAGCCATGTTTATCTCATGAGATATAAATCTTTACCCATTTAATTAGAGGGATATATAGGTCCCACCCATCTTCTAATAAAATAATACTTACGTGTTCCACAAAATAAACATAAATCATTCATCATAACCCAACGAATAAAATGGGTTTCATAAACATCATCCCATCATAACATAATTCATACAAAACAATGGATATCATTTCATCATAAAAAAATTTAAACCATGTAAATAATAGGAACATTATACTTGAAACATAATCATACTAAATAATGTCATCGTATATGGAAAATAATTTTGATAAAACTCTTGAAATGAATTCATGAAGAAAATATACTTTCTTCTTCAAAATAATATTCTTTTCACAAAATGTCATGCAATTTTAAAAGAAAATTATTTTGTTGAAAATAGTCATGAAATATTTTAAAGGAAGCGTTATAAAAATAAGGCGTTATGAAACCATAAAAGTCTATTCATGACGTATATGGTAAAAAAACAATATTCTCGTACTTTTTCCTGAAAAGTAAAAAAGTACCTCATATGGTAAACAAAAGAAAGAATCCTTCCATAACATGTGGTAAAAGTAAAAAAGGAAAAAATGACTTTAACCATACATGGAATAATAGTAATCATTTTATGAAACATTTTTACAAAACATGGATATGGATGATAACCCCAGTAAATACTTACAAATAAACAATCCCGGATAAGAATGAGATTGGAATAATTATACCTTACCTTATGTCTAGTTTCTTCCGTATGTGTCAGAGACTCTGGTATAGTGGGTTTAAAAATATTATTAACTTATAACAGAACCATAATAATATTTATGATATCATATATGATTCACTATGATTTTATATTTTCGTTCATTTGTCATTTCCATGTTAAATAGCGTTTTGGGTAAAATCGTTTCATTTATCTTATGTGTTTTGACTTGTAATTTTTTCATATGATTACTTAGATATTGATTAATTACTTCCACATGGTAAAACATTATTTATATATTATATATATTCAATATATTTATATATATAATTGATCGATAAATGGAATGAAATACACCGTTCCTGGAGATGGTTGGATGTACGTACGCATTAACGCTGTTTTCGTTTCCTTATTAAAGTAATTGACATATATACATACATAAATGAAACATTATTATTATTACATATATCTCATTATTATTTATTATATATAATTTATAATCAATCTTTAATGGTTAACATGGAGAATGAGTCTCATCGCGTCATGGAGACGGTAAGTCGTACGTACGCAGGAGCGATGATATCATTCCCATGATTGTGGCATTGTATTGAAGGGTATGGTGTATAATATTTACGAATCAATATCACTTCAAAATAATCATATATAGTAATTTATTCTATCATTATACCCATCCGATTATGTTGGTGAGGAAAAAATATAACACCACGACATGGAGAAGGTATTCCGTACGAACACACGTGCGGGGATTTCGTTTTTCGTCGTATTGGTAGAAGATAAAATAGGGTTGTTTAATATTTATAATAACATATTAGTATATTAGTGGTACATGAGCTATTACTTTATAATGAAACAACTAAATAATAGGTAGTATAAGAAAAAATAAATTTGAAAGAATCGGTAGAAGATATTACCTCTTCCTCGACACACCTCCTTTAAACTTCCTCTTAAGGGACTAGAGTTGGTCTTTTGAGAAGACCAGAACCTCCAGAATATTACTAGGGAAGTTGATAAGAGTAATTGGTAGGGGTTGTTCGAGCAAGAAGGATCAAAATTCTGTGAGGAGGAGAGGGATGAGGTTCCCTTTTATAAGAGAAGAGAGGGGTTGTTTTGGAATCCTCAAAAATATTAGTTAATAATAAAATCAAACCCCACTTAAAACCCTCCATAAAATAACTCAAATTATAATATAAGATGATATATGGTTGTAATATCATCATCCAATAAAATTTAGATATGTTGGGAAATTATTTTAAACCTTATTAATTGAATTTATCCTTTTTAATCTATTTAATATTATTTGTAGTAATAATTTTATAAATTATAAATTGTTATAAATACTTATTTATGTGTTTGGAATTGCCCATAATTTGATATTTTATGAAATTATAGACCATATAAATTTTAATTTATAAATTTTAAATATTTTTGTAATTTTTAAACAATGTTATTTTTATAAAATATCAATAGTGTCAATTTTGACACTATTCATTTATTTGAATTTAAATAAAATCCTCACAAAATACATGTTCGAACCAAAATATTTAATATATTTTTAACATGTCATAGTAATCTAAAAAATTTCAGGATCACACTAATTATTTCATATAATTGTTATTTTAATATTTTTAAAACCATTTATTTGATATTTCTCCTAATAAAATAATTACTACAACATTTTGGTATAATTATTTAATATACTTATTTGTTGCATAAAAATTAATGATAAAATACCATAATTAAGATAAATCTAATATATTTCATAATAATACTTTTAGTCGAATTTATCTTCTAAAACACCCAACTTTTAGAATGATATTTTTATTAAATTATGAAGGTGACAACTATGACATCATTTAAAATAAAACAATATAAATGTCATAATCTATTTTATAAGGCTCAAAATAGTCTCCAAGTCGACACATGGATGATTATGGTGTATATATACTCAAAAAATAAGTTTTGGTCAAGTTTTTGGGTCTTTGGTGGGTATTATTATTTTAATAAAAACTATATTATTGCTTTTTTACTAAATAAATAATTTCATCATCAGTAATGTATATGCTATTAAAGTAATTATATATTTCTTAAAAATTAAAAATAAATTACTATGATAAAGAAAAACATATTATATTTCAAATGAGTATTTATAATTGAATTTATATTCTGTATAACTTTATATTAAAAATACATTAATTATTAAAGGTTGAGTGAGACATATTTCACTTTTTTTAAATAAAATAAATTAGAGGTCTTAATCACATCCAAGTGGGTTCTAAAAGATACCATTTCGACCCAAGAATATTTTAGGAAGAAATATAATCATCCAATTATATTAATACATGTGTTAGGGTAATATTATTATACTATTGTTACCCTTAATTACCTAATTTTCCTTCAACTATATTAAATAAAATTTATCGTAGTTACTATTCATAATGTCTAAAACTAAAAATTAGCCTATTAACATAATTTAGACCTACTGATTCCAAATATGGAATCAATTTTTCCAAATTTAAAACACAGAAGTTGTATTATTTAATTTAAAATTAATCCCGCTGTTGAGAAAATGCATTCTAAAAGTTAAAACATTGAAAAAGTTTGAAATGTTTTTACCGAGGAATTCAATGTAAAATTAATTATAATGACATACAAAATATTCAATGGTAAAAATATATTCTATTTATTCTTTAAAACCATTCAATATTAGAATTTTACCATATAAATTATCTTGATGAAAAAAAAATTAAATAAAATTTAGCATATTTTTACTATTCATTATAATATGAAAGTTAATAGAAAAATATTAAAAAATTATCCAAAGATAATTTTTATATCCTTATTGAAATAAATATGTTTATTTAGTCAAATTGAACTTATAAACACATCAAAACCTATATTTAAAGTGGGTGCATCACCAAAAGTTGTCAAAAAATTTTTTTTGGAGAAAATATTTCCTTTATACGAAAAATTGATTTTTTTTCTCAAAACTTGTTCTAGAAAATGATTAAGATGAATTATAATGTTATAAAATTCAAAATGCAGTTATTACTATTCATAACAGCTAGTTTAATATAATATTAGAACAATATATTATTGTTTAGTGAAAATCGGTATTGTGTAAAACACACGTTATTAAGGATGGTCTCTCTTGCGTGAAACAGGAGACAAGAATAGTGTTTTCATATAATACAAGATAATACGGTGTTGCATATAGCTCATTCTAATCATGGTGTTGTGTACAACACAATACATCACTAAAATTAAAAATAATTTTTCTCATAAAATTTTGGGGTGTTACAATTATGGGTGGTTATATAATAAACAAAATTTGGGTGATTTTTTGATAAACCATTGATTGGTGGTTCTGTGATAAACCATGGATGGGTGGTAACATTATAACCTTAAATACATTAGGTACTTCGGAGTTGGAGGTTGACCATTTTTTATTCACCATTAATAAGATTGTTGTAAAATCATTTCCCAACTTATCTACCTATTTATTATATTCTAAACTATGAGTCTTTATGAAAATCATAGGATTTTCCATTGGTGAGATAATGACCTTTTTGAAAATCTGAATCCATTTTCGGGTAAAAATGTTTGTTTTTAACATTTTTTTTGTTTTCAATGGACTAATAGTTTCCTTTATTTTATATTATTTACTAATATGTTATGCTCATTCCCAATTTTAAATTGTTTTTTTTTCATGGTTATTGGGGAATAGAGACAATGATCACTGCAAAGTAATAATTGTGAAGATTTTTCAGGAATGAAAAACATGTTTTATTTTAAATGATTTTTATATAAAAAATAGATAATTTTTTTATTCTTCCACATGTAATATATGGTTTTATAGTGTATTATTTAGTATTAATTTTTTAAAACTATAAATCTTAAAGATATCAGAGAATTTGATAATGTGAATTCTAGTTTAAAATCACTAGAATAAAAAAATATTTTAGGCCAGTCATTATACTGAATCAACTAGATAATGTTTTTCCTTAACTGAAGTCTTCAACTAATTCTCAATATATAGTATTCTTTGTATGTTGGCCTAATAATATTCTATAATAGAAGGTACCTAGTCCACTCCAATTCATTTCCATTTCAGAATAACCAACTGATGAATATATAAACATAATTTCTATTTTCTTCTTCATAAAATATCAAATTCTAGGGTAGATACCCTTTTTAAAAAAGAATTTACTATCATAAATATAATGTGTACATGTGATTCCTAAATATTCTTCAATAATATCTGATATAAGAATAATATTTCACAGTATCCTCTCATTATCTTCTTGAATTATCTTTTTGAAATATTTCATGTATTTCATGGCATCTAGCACTATATCACATTCAATAATGTTCTTTATTATTATGTTCTTCTCAATTATGTTTCATGTTTCTTCTCACTTTGGTTATTTTCCGAACCAAATCATGTACTTGAAATGTGTATGCATACACTAGATAATACATGCACTTTATGCCTTTTATATTCATGTATGCATGGGCCCATGTAAATACTTCATGAAAATGTGTGGGTGTGAAAAAAATTTCAACTTTTTAACGTCAACAAAAATTTCCCATACTTCATGAAATAAATCACCCACCGTATCTATGTAAACCTTGTGAATAAGTGGTATTTATATATTGTGAAATACAGTGTAAGTTACACTATGTTACAGTTGTCTCATTGCGCACAAATCAGGGATAATGACACATGTGGGTATCAAAATAACCCAAATAGCATCATGAAACATAGTTCTTTAGGAATCATTCAATATTGTATGGAACAAGTTAAATGACTAGCCTCCTTCTTCACATTTTCTCCAGATGTTATTGTGCGGGTACCTCTCCATATGAACGTGTGTTTCGATGTTCTCTATTTCTCCAGAACAAGACCTTATCAATCTTGCAACAAATCTCCTTGGGTTCATGTATTAGTATTTATAGGAAAAACATCCTTTCATTTTCATCCTCATCTCCCTAATTAATATCACATTGAGAGTATCATCAATTCTCTAATAATATTATCTTTTCCCAAAATTCTGATTACCAACTCATTTTGTGTTTTTCAAAATAGATACGTTGATAAATAAGGCATACCTTTTTATGTGAGAACTAATCACATGAATTAAATTTTATATCCTTATCCTCATAATTTAAATATAAAAATCATCCATGTGTTTTAGGGTGGTTGGGTAAGCCGAATACAACTTCTTTTCAAACTGTACGAGGTCATTTCTCAAACTCTTCCCATGCATGAAATATATAGGTTTAATGAGTGATTTAGATTTGATATTGAATACCTCATACTTTTGACATGATATTCAATGACATTCAGAATCAAGGATGACATTGATCAATGATTCCCTTGAGTGTGACATGTCCCATAGATGTTCATGGGGTCGAAGAAGATCTCTTGGGATAGTCTGACAATTCAATTAATGACATCAGATGACCCATGTTCTGTAGGTCATTTTAATGAAGGATGAATAGTACATTTCCACATGCTTGTCCCACATTGATTCTCTAGTTTGTCTGGGATATGGTTTATCAATAATATCATGTATGCTCATGATTTGAGCTGGTTATGGGGCATTGACACCCGTTACACCTTCACAAACCATAGGCTTTGTCCTAGTGAGATTTAAGACCATCCTATGTTCCTTATGGTTATTATCTCTATGTTCCCTATATGTAGTATCACTCACACTATGTGTGTTTTATGATTTTCCTGCTCCTCTTCCACCCATGGGCTGGATCAGGCTAGATCTCTTGGGTAATTTTGACCTCGGAAACCCAAAAATTCTTGGTCGTTACTATCTTATTAAATCTTGTGGGTTAGCTACAATTATTTAAAAAGCCACCAATTTTCATAATATAAATAATGATATTTAAATTAGAAATAAATATCAATCATTTTTCAAATATACCATCAAGTATTCATGTTGCAATAAATGCAAGAAAATAGTGTCTCATGGAATTATTCGCACCCACAAACTCATGGAATGAGAGATATTCAATGGTCTTCTTCTTCTCCAATATTTTAATAAACACAGTTTTTTCATAGACAAGTTTCTTTAACATTATGATCAGTTCAACAATCTTCACATTTGACTTGGAAAATTTCTTGATCATGACATTAAATTTCATCAAGTGAGCCCATAATTTTTTTAAAAGAGTCATCAAAGAAAGACTGGATAATTTTCATAATAAATGATATTTAAGGAATCCATAAACATTTTATGAGACTTATTACAAGACTACTTTAATATTTTAGGAATCATGTTCCACATTTCTCATTCTTTGATTAGTCACTAATTATAGAGGAATTAATCATAAATTTACTTCTAATTAATTATTATATATTTAAAAAAATACAACCATAATCATCATGAATCTACATATCCATATGGTATTTTAAAAAATAAACCCATAGATGTGTTGAAAAAATGATTTTACAAAGAAAAAATATTTAAATGTTTAAACAGATTCTATATTAAAATTCAATATTAAATTTATTCCGATAAACAAATATGAATTAATAAATATATAATTTAACAAATTTTAAATTTGAAACCGTATTAAAATAAAATTGTTCTTGTAAACTATTTAAATAAAAAGATAGTTTTTAGTAAAAAACTGTTTTTTACTGTTAATTAAAAATGAAACTTTTTCGAGAGATCTAAAAAATACACCTCAATATAATTTTGAAATGATTATTAAAAAATCAATGATCATTTTTCAAAATATGTTTTATAAAATTGGTAATATTTAATTTTAAAAAGTTGTGCTAAAAGTGATGAAGCCTCTTTTCATAAAAATCATTTTTCAGAAGACATCTCTTTTTCTTTAAAATGTTGTTTATTTTTATTTATAATCAATAGATAACCAAAGAACATGTTTAAATAATATATTTTCATAAATTAGTTATTCATATTCATAATCACCAACTTAATAACTATATTATAATGGTCACTTTTAAAGAATAATATTTTAATAGAGTGTTGGGTTTCTTTTAAACTCAATACTTCTTATATCACCAATTATCTAAGGAAATAATTTTATTCTAAAAGGAATATATTGTAATTTATTGGGGAGTTACATTACAATAAGATTTTATTTTTCACATGTTTAAAATTTTTCATATTATTAATCTCATTATTAAATAATATTCTTCACTAAATACATATAAAACAAATAATGACACATTAAATTATTTTAAACGTTTCATGAAATTACTCAAGAAAATCATAAGTCAATGTTCTAGAATTATCTTTATCTAATCATATATTATAATAATCAAAATTTTAAATCATAAAATGTACGGATAAAAC
The DNA here is from genome assembly GCA_963277665.1 of Viscum album. Lineage (NCBI taxonomy): Eukaryota > Viridiplantae > Streptophyta > Magnoliopsida > Santalales > Viscaceae > Viscum > Viscum album. Next base: position 713,559,107 of record OY728128.1, on the reverse strand, counting down.
AAATGAAATAAAAAATGTGTAATAGTTCTTCTACAGTGTATACCTATCTTTGATCATTTAGAAAAAGAAATAAATTTGTAATTATGATCCTGAGCACTGATTGTACAAATTTTATAATTATTATTAAATTTTATGTTTTTTAAATTCTATTTTATCAATTATTTATAATGTATATAATTACTAATTCATATTTCATTTTTTAAAATCATTTTATGTTACTCTAGAAAACAAAATTAAAAGGGACACAAAAATAGAAATCTATACTGACAATAATCTAAAAAAACATAGAATTAAACCATATATAACATTACTTATAAGTCCATTATTTAAAATATATCAATTTCAGGAATAAGTACAATCACACATTTTAGAAAATAATATCATCATTTTATCATTAATGAAGGCATAAAAATTAAAAAATCAAAAGGAAAAATAAATCATAGGTGAAACTCTATTTACTAATTCATGATACACAACTCCCTTAAGACAAAAATATGTACATGAGATAATAAAAAAAATTAAAATTAACATAACATTTCATACCCAAATGACCATCGTAATAAAAATTTCAAAATAAATAGTTTAGATATGTATTTTTATTCGATACATTTCATGTTCTAACACAACTTATCTTTTTGTCTATCATTTGAACTAACAAATTGACCTTACGGATACCATTTGTAACATATCCTCTCTAAACCATTGTCCTAGGAATATGATTATTTTCTAATTTCCTTATGTGATGTTTCCTAGACATGAAAGACCAGAAATAATTTACAATAGATTTATTAAAACATGGGGGAAATTGGTCCCCTAAATATTCAATATATAATGGATAAAAAATGAGATATAATATAATGTATGAAAATAATCTGATACAACTCAAGAAAAAAATTTAATTAAATAGTATGAGATTAGTATAAGAAAAAATAAAATAAATGAAAACACAAAACAAAATACATTCAAGACTCATAGTATTAATGTGGCACCACTCAGATACCAAGACTTGACCAAATCTAAATATTCATCTGCCATAACTTTTTAACATAACAAGATGGTGATCCACTATTGAATTATGAAACCTTATCCTTAACCATTATCATTATAAATAAAGTATATATATACACAAAATTACATATCCCTGGTATGATTATATAAACGTAGTAGGAAAATCACTAGAGGCTTTGCACACACACAATAAAGATAAAAATAAGATAACATAATTTATTTAAAACAAACATAAGGATATAAAAATAGTTTATAACAAAAAAAATTAACAATCATTAAATTATGATAAATATTCAAAAAATTATAATTTTATAAGAAATTTATCCATTATTTCCTCTTAGAATACCTGTTCCACATACTCATACACTCATCTTTGCATCAAAGTTAAATGTTACAATACTCTTGTTTAGTAACAAATATCTTATAATATTTCCTCACTTTATCATGCTTCAGGGGACCACAAATTCCATAGGTAGTTATGTATAAATCCATATATGACCCTTATAATTAAATCTTTCACCAATAAAAACCAATACATTCTAATAAATTTTTTAAACATTCCATTTGAAACCAGGTTCATTTAAAACATTTTTTTTAAATATATAGAGAGAATAAAAAACTTTTCTAAAAAATAAATAAAATGAATGGGGTTTCCAGAAAATAATTTAATGATATTTTCTATTCAAAATCATAAGTAAATAATTTATGAATCTTGATAAATCTTTTTGTTGAGAAAGAAGTGTGTATGGGAAGATATCTATGATGAATTAAGTCACTAAGATGAAAAAACATCATTCCCTCAAATATATGATCCATATAAACCTTATTCTAATGATTTAAAATATATTTCCCATTAAAACATACATAGGAAAATGGATCATGGAATGTTATTCCAATATTATGGTTCCATTCAAGAGAAAATTAAAAGAATAATGAAGGGGTGGAATGAGATTATTACATTTGATTCCTTGGACCAACACTCATTGATTCATAGATATCACATTATGGAATAAATGGAATCCAGAAAATAGATCATATGAACACTATAGTTCATGATCCATATCTATAAGAGGAATAATGTGGGATTCATGGGATAAATATGGTTAAAAAACTATTTAAAAAAATTAAATGCTTCACAATGTATGGAAAACCATAAACATGTGATTCATCACTGAATGAAACCCGTAAATAACCATATGGTTTCTACATGATTTACCTATACTATTCAATATCTATGAGACTAAATAATTCAAAACAACATGGTTACCTAGAATATCCATAAATTTTCCCTTAATAGTGCACAAACTATGCACCATCTACAATGACAATTAATGTTTAAAAAACTCCATGGAAAATGTTGAGACCCAAACCCAAATTTTAATAACATTAAAAGACTATTAAGTAATAATATAACTATATGGGAGTGTTTTATGAAGTGATATTTTAAATTGACACTTTTTTTAAGTATTCAAAGGATTAATGATCAGTGAATGAAATAAGTCTCATGATAAAGAATATGATGTCCAAAAATATATCATAAATTTCAATGTTCTTATGAATATTATCACTAATGGCTTTTAATGATGAAAATTAAATAAAAAAGTTATTATTAATTCTCAATTTTTCAATTATTAATTGATAATATATTTTTTTAGTTAATTTTCCAAAGAATATTTTTGATGAGTATGAGTATGTTTGGCCTCTAATATAATCAATAAAGTGAAATAAAGTTTGTTGATCTCAGAGTCGATGGAATTTATCTACATGTAATAGAATGAAAAATTCAACAATTATTAAAAATTTAATTTTTAAATATGAATTATTATTTTATAAAGAAGAAAATGATCATAAATAATATGTCGTAAAGAATTGTTGAAAATGATTTGATATTATAATTAGAATATTCTAACAAATCCTATATTGATGAAAAATACATTGAAAAGGTTTATATGGAGGGAAAAATGATAAAGATGCTACAATTTATAATTTAGATCATAGTATGACATAAAAAGATTAAAAAACCTAATAATATAATTCAAAATTTAATGAATTTAATAGAAACATCAAATGATTAAATGGATTTTAGGAAGGATGATGAATTATTGCAAAGGATTGGCGATCTAAATCAAATTATTATTGGGGGGAAAATTAATCTTTTTGTAAAAAACTACATTGATTATAACGAATTGGGAGGTTAAATTTAATGAATAAAAGTTTAATGAACTTAAAAAATATCTTATGAAATATATCTTTTATTTGAAATGTTTTCTTAAAGAAGTTGGAGAATCATAAAAATCACCATATAATGTTTTCAAAACCACTGATGAAATTAATTATTGTCCAAAAAGAATAGAAAATTATCTTTGGATATACAAGGTGTCATTGAATTTAAGTTTAGTAGAGAAAATAAGTCTAATAATGTTTTCGATTAAATAAGAAATAAATTTCATAGTCTTTACCAAATCATGGGGATGTTATTAACTTAAACATACATCCCTCACTAAACAAAACAAACTTAACATAATATGATTAATTAAAAAAACAGATACATTTCAATAACAAAATTACCTGGATAATATCTATGTATATGTTGAAAACAATATAATATCTATAAAAAAATATATGAAAGGCTTAGGATTCCAAGGTGGCACCACAGAGACACAAAGACTCAGGCAACTCTCAAACTCTATCTCCTATCATTTGTGACTGTAACATCTCATTTATGTTCTAGTAAGCATTAAAATATTCTCCTTGACTATTCCATGATAAAATAGTTTACATATATAAGAAATTTAATATTCAACGGGTACAAATTATAAATTATTAGGAAATATACCAAAACATCCCACACACACCACTTAGACAAGAATAAGTAAGCACAATTCATATAAATATGGTAGAATAGAATCAAAATAGTTTATAAAAAATCAAAATATAACAAGATTTAGATTATTGAATACATTCATAATATAAACATTTTATATTTGAAACATCAATTTTTTCCACATCAAATACTCATTCCACAAACTTACACAAACATTCATGCATCTAAGATTAGGGTTTCAATACATATGTGTGGAAACTCATATTCTGTACCATGATTTCACTCGGTTATTCACCATAATTCTCAAAATAAAAGAGGAAACCAATAAAAATTCCTATAAGGTTTCTTGTGATGCAATCATGAACCCATTTCCACCCATTTATGCTATGTTATCTTTTAAACAATCTATATGAAATCCATTGTACATAAAAGAACATTATTAAATGTATAGAGAAGGTAAAAATAATTATTTAAAATCCATCAACTGAAAGCAGTTTCCCAAAAATAATTTACTGATATTTTCCATTGAAAATGAAAAAACAAATAATTTTTAAAACTCATTCACTGAAGATAGAGAAAAATAAATGAGAGTGGTAATACACCAACCTTGAATCAAGTCACCAAGATGAGGACACAAAATTCCCTTGAAAGTATGAGATATAAACGACTTTTTATGTTCATTACTAAAAAAATACCCATAAAAAATATTATAGAAACTAAATCTAGGTATGATAAAGTTGGAATGAGATTCCTCCAAAGAGAAAAACAGAAGCATAATAAAGAGTAATATAAATAAAAGGCATACCTTTTATTATATGGATCAATATTCCATAATTCAAATTGATCATGTTTTGGAGGGATTCGAATCTCCAAAATTCATAAAAGGAACTTTTTTGTTAAAAAAACCTAGACATAATATGAATAATAAATTTTTATGGGAAAAACTAGTTTTACAATTTAATATTTAGAACAGTTATATTATATACATAGTTTAGTTGCATAGTTTGGAAAATAATGAGAAAACTATGTGACATAGAACATTCTAAAAATTATAAATGTCCACATAGATACAAATGATTTACCCAAACTATGTACTAGTTGTATAACTATACAGACCCCCCATATATACCAACACAATTACTTGTAATAGCCACATGGTGTCCTGTAATCATACACAACCCATTTTCTCTCCTAAAAGAATATATAACTTATAAAAAAATCTAAAAACATATTAAAACAATCATAAACCATTTAGTAACATTAAAAGACTCAATAAAACCTACATATACTAAAACTAGGGTTGTTATATTCTCCCCACCATAGGGATTTCCATCCTTAGAAATATATAATGAGAAGATTCTTTAGCATTTCACTAATGCTAACATAATTGATGAAACAAATGTATTAATATACTCGACCTAATCTCATTATAAAAATACCGAGATAAACGAGACTATGATAACCCTTTTCAACCATTTTATAACGAAATATCATAGAAATTCAATAAATTTTTAAAATTCTACTCAAATTCTAAGCATAATGAAAAAATCGAGTGACATGCCTTGTATTGAATAAAAAATGAAATCATGCCCAAAAATTATTCCCACAACTATAGTAAAGATATTTTAATAGTGACACATGTCGAAGAAAAATCTTCCATTTATTTCCAAGGAGACCTTACATCAACCCCAAGAAAACATAAATAACACATGATCGTTAACTATCATTAATAAACACAATGATAGACCACCTTGGAGATGCAGAAATCAACAAAGGTGATAGTATGATGATCCAAATTTTCCCATATGAAACTTATAATACTAATATGAAACATATAAAACATCAAACATAAGAACCTAAGGATCATATGGTGGGTTTGATCACTATAACATGATCCAAGGATAACATTTCCCAAATATACCTCAATACTAGAACTACACTATCATTATCTGCTAAATGTAAATTAAAAGTGTCAACTCAAATAGTTATCCAACTATCAACTTGATTTTATCCTGATTCAAATACATTTTGGACCATCTATTTCCAAGTTACTAGAGAATTCACTTCACCCACATGAATGGTATGTCTAATATTTAGGAAATTATTGATTTTTTGTGTCCATCCTTTACTACATTATGTACCTTCACAATACCATAATGAAAAATCCATTTGATACTATCCAGACAGATGGAGGAACAAAAATGTTATCCTAATAAAGAAGATAACATGTTCTTTATTTTTCCACCTTTGGATGTTCTCCACCATTAATTTTTAACAAAATGGTAATATAATGACATTTTTTTCATGGAACTTCATTTGAAATTGGCTGTCTAATTATTTATTGTTATCTATTTTAATAAAACTACGACATCACCTTGGTCAAGATGACCCAGGATCATGCTATCGATTGATCCCAGAAATCCTTCCGGTACAAAAATATTTATAACATATCATCTAGATACTTGTAAATTAAGAATTTAACTTTCCTATGATTATTAACTATGAGACCTAGATAGATAAGTCCTTAATGAGAAAAATATTTTTAATAAATGGATTAGGATTTGAAAAATAACCCAATTAGTATAGATGGTTTGATTCATTGAACTATCTTGAAATGATACCATTCCATTATTCTAGGAAAATATTTCACTCATTTCTATAGATTGGAAAATGACCATACAAACATATATTCCATGCTATACATCAATTGTAGTTCCCATTTAGAAAATATTCCCAGTAAACCACAACAAACTGAAAAATTCATCCCGCGTTGGGTCCCAATCCCCCGGACTGAACCCTCAGTTCAAAAATTTCAATAGGTGACCAATAAGATATAGTTCCTAACATTAAATTTAATACCAAACTTCTTTGAAAATATCCTCAAATTAACAATGAAATCCATGAAATAATCCATCAAAAGCTATTATAATGACTCATTGGGTGTAGAAATAAATATAAAACCTCTTTCTAGGGAAAACATTCGGATGATTATTGGAAATACACTTCTATAATGATCCACATAAAAGTTAATTTAGAGTGATGACAAATTTAGATCCCAAAAAATCTCACTACCCATGAGATTTCATGATGCATTTCCCAAGAGTCAACATTTACAAGAAAACATATTATATATCTATATACTAACCATATCATGGTTCAAAAAACAAATACTACAAACCAAAAATAGATATAATATACAATAATAACTAGAACAACCATCCAAGAAAGTATAATAGAACAATATTAGAAATATCATAACTAGAACAACAAGAGAAACAACCATAATAAAAAAAATCCAAAACCACAACTCCTCCCAATGATGTATTGAAAAAATACTTTTATAGGAATAATAACATTATAATACCCATTATATAAAGTGACCATAAGGTTATTATTTACCCAATCACCATGTCAATATATTCCCAAAAAAAATGAATTTTTTTTAAGATTTCCAAAGAAATGACAAGTTTTCAAAAAAAATTTATTTCATCATAATATAGTTAATGAAATTATTTAAACCATTTTCATAGTTTGTAAACTAATAAATTCATTTATAAATACATTTATGAAATTTTAATAAAAACTAGCATGTAATAATCCAACATTTGAAATAAATACATTCTAAAAAACTAAAATATTTTTGAGATTTCAAAAAAAAAGGTTTCCATTGAGAAATGTTTTCCAATTAACGGCAGATTTAAAAAATGTTTTTAAATAAGTGTCTTTAAATATTTCATGAATCCCAAAATACTATATTAATTTCATGAAATATTCTAATAAACAAATTATTAAAACTGATTTAAATTAGTCAAAATAGTTGTAAAACAAAACCGTTCAAGGACGTTACTTATTTTAAAAGGTCTTTTCTTGAATACTCTTCCTCTTTATCCATATCTACAAAATCATCAAAAACATTCATTCAAAAATTAATATGTAATAATTCAACCATTTCTAAATATTTTTTCATTAATAAAAATTAATTTCTGAATTTAGTATCCACTGATTATAAAAAAACCCAATAAATCCGTAGAAAAGTAATATTATATTCCCAAAAATATGCAAAATATTAATTAATTATGAAACAAGAGGAATCATAATTGTAAAATAACTACTCTAGAGACATTTTCATGCAGTTATGTTAGGAAAATATTTTGTTTAAAGGTTTTTTTCTCCAAATAATAATTATTAACAAAACAGTTAAATAAAATCAACAGTTACTTCACGTGAAAAAATCATAACAATGTGAAATTATTTCTAAAACCTAAAGGAACATGTCTACAAAAAAAATATTCTACATATTATTTCATTTTATAGAATTACAAATTTAAAAATATTAGTTAAAATGTTTGGTTTCTAAATAGGAATGCTCAATTAAGTAGAAACATAAAATTGATATATCAAAATATTTAGCATTCATTAATGAATAATGACCTTTGTATCATGATAATAATAATGTTGATTAAATATAATAATTGCTTATTAATTTTTAACATATTCATAATTTTACATGTTATAATTATCATTAATTAAATTACATTCTTAAAAAATTATGTGTATAATAAAGAATTACATATTCTATACTTTTAAAAATATAATGAAATTTTTTAGGGAAATCATAAGTCAATGTTATATAATGGTCTTTATATAATCGTACAAAATAATTCTGATAATTTTAATTCATTAAAATCTCATCGGCATATAACATGTAATGAAAATACTAAAATATATGGTTAAAAAAATTCAAACAAGCTTATTGGTTCATATACAGTATATACCTATTATAAATTAGTATGAAAAAATTGTATACCTGTAATTATGGTTATTATTACTCATTATATAATTTCCAACACTATTTTATAATGGCATGTATGTTAAATACCATTTAACAATTATTTATAACTAACGTGATTAAGAATTTATATTTCATTTTTCACAATGGTTGTATGTTCCTTTAGAGAAAAAAGTAGAAGGGACACAATAAAAAAAATCCTTACCAAAAATAATCAATAAACAAAATTGAGTTAAACCACATTTTATATTGTTCCAAAAGTAATTCCATAAAATATATAAATTTCATCCGTAAGAACAACCACATATTTTATCAAACAATATCAACATGATACCATTTATAAAAGTGTAGGAAAACAAATATCACATGGACGAATAAATCCTAGTGGGAACTTAGATTACGATTCATGACAACCAACTCCCATTCGCCAAACCAATGGTGAATAGATTACAACATTGGTACATTCTATTATCACCTCTTTTCATACCCAAACCAACCTATTAACATGAATTTCATCATAAGTAGTTTCGATAGATCTTTTTATTCTATACATTTCATCTTTTAACACATCTTCTCTCAAGGTATTCCACCTCGACTAACATATTTACCATAATTATTCCATTTTTAATATGATTCCCCTATAACATTATCTTCACTATAGTAGGAGGTGATAACGATTCTAGGTGACATTCCATGGACACCAAATTTGGGAAATAAATTCAATTTTTTTTACAATAACATGTGGGGAATTTTTCTCTTAAACATATAACCTAAAATTGATGAAAAAGGAATGACACAATATGATGTATAAAAATAAATAAATATAACTCAATAAATAAAATTAAATAAATAAAATCATATTAAGAGTATCAAAAAATATATAAAATGAAAAATATAAAACTAAATATATTCAACGTGCATGGTATCAATGTGGAACCAGTCTGATATAAAGACTCACATAACTCTCAAGATCCATCTCCCATCATTTGTGTCTATAACATGATAGTTCTCAATAGGTGAATTATGAAAAATACCCCTTAACATTACCTTGATAAAAAACTCGTCATATGCACCAATGTACATAATCAGGGGATGGGTATATCAGCTTAGTATGAAATCCTCTAGAAGATTCCTACATATACCACTATTATTATACAAATAGAACACAATTTTTTTAAAAAAATTAAACGAACATAAAAATATTTGATAAAAAAATATAAATTTTACAAAATTTTAAATATAAAATATATTAATAATATAAGAATTTTTAACCATTTTATCAATTAAATCTTCTTATAGTAGCTATTCCATATACTCACACACACATACATGCATCAAATATGAGAGTTCCAACAATAATTTGTGGTAGCCAATCTTTTATATCTTGTCCTCACTTGTTCATTAATTTTTAAGCCCCAAATATAATTGGATGTTATGTATGAATCCAAAAAGTCCACTAATAAAGAAATCATGAACCCATGATAACTGATACGTGGTTATTTATCCTTTTAACATTCCTTCAAAAAAGATTTCCTATTTTAAATTTTATAAAAAATTGTTAGAATTTTAAAAAAAATCTCTAAAATCCATCAAAATAAAATTGTTTTCTAATAAGTATTTAATGATAATATTCCTTGAAAATCATATAAATTTTATATATATATCAATTAATTCATGTTACATAGAAAATATAGAGAGTGGAAATCCAAATACTTTGAATCAAGACTCCAAGATGAATAAATATCAAACCCTTATAGTTTCTTGCCAAAAAAACATTATTACAGTGAATAAAATTGTAATAATCATGAAAATATACACTAATAACTTGATCCAAGAAGTTTATCCCTATACTAAGGTTCCTCACAAGAGAAAATGACAACTAGAATTAAGTGGAGAATAAATAGGATTTGTACATCTTATTCCTAGGACAAACACTCCTTGATTCCTAGATATCATATTTTTGAAGGAAATAAATCAAAAAAATATATCATAGGAACCATATTTTTTAATATCATGAAAAATAAGAGGAATACTGATAGTTTCGGGGGAATAACTGGGTGAAAATATAATTTTTTAAAAAAATTGAATAATGAACAGGTTTGAAAAAACATAACCATGTGAATCAAAACTGACTGAAAACTAGACATAAATGCATGGTTGCACATGCTTTACCCAAACTATACACCAAAAATGTTCCGACCAAGTTAAAACCCACATGTTTTCTTAGAAGATTCATACATTTTTTTCATAATGGTGCACAAACTATTCCCCATACATAAATCCACGTAAAATTATAAAAACTTCTTGAAACATATTGAAATAAAAAACAACCTTTTTATAACATAATAAGAATTTATAAAAATTTAATATATACAAATTGGTGGTGTTATAAAGTTATATTACAAATGGATAAATTTTTTGATACTGTTTTAGGATTGAGGATCAGTCAATAAAAGACATCTCATGAAACATAATATGTGGTCAAAAAATATAATGTGAATTTCAATTATTTTATGAAATTTATAAATAAGGGACTACAAAGATGAATGATTCAATGAAAAATATATAACTAATTTTTAATATTTCAATTATTGAAATATTTTATATTTTTTAATTAATTTTACAAAAAATAATTATGTGGGGGATGAGGATGATCAACCTAATATATCATAATAAAAGTGAAATAAATTTTCTTCATCTCAATGTAGAAATAATTTTTCTAATTGTAGGATAAAGGTCAATCCCTAAATTATTAATTATTTACGATCTAAAAATGAATTATTATCTTATAATGAAGATAATAAAGATAAAATTGAATACATAAATAATTCTTTGTCCAGATTTAATTGTGTAATAAAAATATTTTCATGAATTGAAATTAATGAAAATGATAATGAAAATTATGATGGGAATTAAATAAATAAAAAAGTTAAATTTTGGAATTTATCTCATAGTATAATATAATATTATTTAAAAAAATAGGAATAAAATTTTAAAATTTATGAATGGAACTGAATTATACAATGTTTAAATAGATTCAGATAAAGATGATGAATTCTTAGGGAGGATTTGCGATCAAAATCCCATTAGTATAAATGGTAACATTAATCTTTTGTAACAAAAACTATATTGAGATTAAATAAATAAGAACTCAACTTCATTGAAGTGAACTTGAGAGAACATGAAAAATATCTAATGAAGTTTAAATTTTATTTTAAAAGCTCTATCATAGAATTTGAAGGATCATAATAATGATCATATAATGTTTACAATGCCACTAAGGAAATAAATTATTTTCCTAAAAATCACTAAAAAATAAATTCTGATATATAAGGAGTCATGGAATTCTAGGTTAGTGTTGAAAATAAGGGTGATAAGTTTTTGGATTCAGCTGGAAAAGGTGATACTAATATTGTTTCATCAATAGTTTTTAATCAAAAATACAATTAAAATTTTCTATATTAGGAGGTGATTTAGAAACCGAGAATAAAGTAATAGGATTAAAAAAGTATCCACCATTAATGATGAGGTTAATGAAAATTTCATAAATTTTAAATTGGTGAAAATTTATATAACATATTTTGAATAACATATTAATCAACCAATTAAGAGATTTATATTGAAAAAAATATATTGTTTTTATTGGTTTAATGGAAACAACATATACATTAATTAGTAAAATATGTATTTCATTTATTAATATATAATCTATAAATTTAAGGGTATAAAAGATATTGGAATCACACAAAAAAATAGTAAGATGAATATCACATCAAAATATTTCCTTGTTACTAGAGGGGTGAGATGTAATCTTTTTAGAATATCTTAATTTTTATATAATTGGAATGGGGTGTTTTTATAAATAATTCTTTTTAGTCATTGATTAAAAGTTGGAAAAATAATATTGGGATGATTTTAAACAATTATAAATATATTTCTAATAACAAATTAAAAATCATTCTTATTTAGTATGAAAGAGGAGAATGAATTATGGTATCAAATAAATAAATATTTATGTGAAAATAATATGAGGAGACTTATCTATTAGTGTACTATGTGAATCATTCTGAAGCTCGACACAAAAATAAATAACTATTTTTATATATTTCCTAAAGGAATGATTGTGAAAAAAAATCACAAACCATTTTAGTTGAAAACATGGTTTCTATATAAACTTGTGAATTAGGACACAATTTGCCTTATGATTCTAAAATAAACCCATATAGAGACTATTTCAGTAATATTATTGATGATATTTTATGTTTATCATTTTTTACATTTATGTAAAGTTAATAAATAATTTTAAGGGTTATAAAGGTTACTATAAAATGTTAAAAACTGAATAGGATGTGAAATAAAATGATTTCAACAAAATAATGATCCAAATATAAAAATGTGGAATTTAAATAATATCATGAAAACCATTGACTAAATCAGGAATATATCTCTTTATGCACAACATAAAAAATGGATTAGTGGAGTGAAAGAACCATATTTTGGTTGACATTGGAAATACCATGTTATCACACCATAGAAATTCAATATATTTTTTGAGACAAGATACAAAAAAGGTCATATAAATTCAAAAAAATATTTTCTATTTCGTAGTTAAATGAAAATGACTTATGAAATTTGTTTCCAATATAATCTAAATTTTAAGATCTTTATATCTTTTGGAAACCATTACCTAATCAATATAATATAAAATTATATTTTAAAATACAATGAATAAGCTATCAAAAATAGTTTTAGTCTTTATACACCAAATAGAAGAAGTAGTTAGTGTTTTAAATAGAATCTCAAGAATATAATTATAAAATTTTATTTTGTTTTCTTTCTGTACCATTGAACATTAAAAATATTATTTTTATATAATGATAAAATTAAAAAAAATTACTAATGATGTGATTATTTATAAGGAACAAAATCTGTTAGAAAATCAGGTTTACATAATATACAAGACTCTTTAAATATTTCCAGTGATGAGGAATGATTGAAGTTAAGTTCATATGAGTCATTAATAATTGGAAATAATGTTGATATTAGAAATAAAATTTTATATAGTAACAATGGAGTCCGAACATGGATGAAATTTAATAATAAAAATCATACATGAATACTTTCACTAGTGGTACCAAAATGTGTTTAAGAATATTTAATATAATGGATTGGATTATTTCCATACAATATTACATATATCATATTGAGAATAATTAAAATTAAGAATTTGTTTCATGTCCCCTAGAGAATAATATCACAATAGAAAATGAATTTTATATAACAAACTCGATTATAATGGTAAATTGGAAATGAATTAATTATATATAGTTTACATTAGATATTCTCAAATTTAGGGTCTTGATTTTTTTTGAAAATTTCATCTGGTTAAATGATTTGAAATAAATAGAATATTTCTTTTAATATATTCTTATTCAAATTACGTGGTATCTTATATAGTTGTTAAATAAGAATTCCTAAAAAGATAACTTGAAAATTAGTTTTATATTAAGAAAAAAGTTGTGTATTTTCATTATGGTGATGGAAATCAAGTGAACAATATAATTAAATCAATCAATGGTTCTAAAAGACTCACCAAGATTGGGACCTAAAATTTTACATTATCTTGATGTTTATGAAATTAAATAGAGGTAAGAAGGTTATTAAAGTAGAAAATTAGTTTGAAGTGAATGAAATTAAATATATATTAGGTGGATAACAATAATTTTTTCAAATAAAACAATATTAATTCATCGATTTTGTTAGTGTATAGTTTATCTAAATTTTTTACTAAAACAGATTGAATTTTTTAAAATACATTATTCCTAATTAATGTCTTTTTGAGAAGTTAGTAACTACTAAGAAAAATCTAGAGTGGTTTTGAGTCATATCACTATTGTATCGAAATTTACCACAATTTATATGGGATATAGTATAAAAAATAGAAGATTAATATATTGATTCTAAATTTATTTTATTTCATAGAATCATGATAAAACATTATTTATTCTAATATATGATGTGCACAATACCAAAAAAATCCAACACATTCATATATTATTTTCTTAAAGAAAATATTTGGATATGTCAATGGAATACTTGAGGTCGAATTGTGGTATGAAGAGGATAAATATAATTTGGGTTGTTGTTTTTTAGAATCTGATTAATTATGATATGTTTGGGGACAAAATTGAACCATAGAAGGTTATTTTTTTAAAAAATAATCCATATACTCAGTACTCTAAGAATAAATAACTAGTCACTCATTGAATAATATATATTTAGTATACTGTGGCATCAGAATTTATAACACAAAACATATTGGTGAAATAAAATATTAGGGACATTAAATTAGAAGTAATATATTCTTTTATTAATGGATGTAAAAATATACATGTAATTTATTTACCAATGAATCAAATTCATCATCTATGGTCAAAACATATTGACATAAAATATCATTTTTTAAATGGTATTGTGGAATGATGAGAGATAAACTTTGTCTATATTTTTATAAAATGAAAAGTACAATATTTTTTAGGAATATATATTCTAGTGATACCATCAAGAACTTGAGAGTGTTATTGAGATTTGATTTCCTTCTAAAATATCTAGGATTACCTAATTTGTATTTCTATTTTTTCATCACATATTTCAAGGAAAGATGAGATTATAAATGGAATTTTCCTTATACTGGGGGATAATTCATAGTAAATAGTTTTTTGTTCAGTATAAATAAATTTACCCTAGGTGGGGTAGAATATAGTTATGAAAAATTAAAACATCCCTTCTAATGATTGTTTTTCATGGTATGTTGATGATTAAATATTTATTTCGTCATGAAAATAAAAATACAAAAATAAAGTATACATGATTTATTTTTTTCATAGTTCACCCACTCTAGAAAAAATCAATGGAGTATACACTCAGTTATGTTTTCTTTTACAAAAACATAACAATAATAACAATTATAATGTTTTATATTTACATCATAATGACTTTTCTTCCAGTTTTATAACCCTCGTAATAATTGGACTTCCTTATCATCTGAATTATTTTGAAACCATTGATCCTCTACATGAATAATTTAATATTCATTTAAAAAAAAGATATTACACTATTATTTGTGTACCAATATTCTGCATTTTTAACAATATTATGATAACCATGAATTTCCAATTACTAAAAAATATTGGAATGATGTCTCTTCAAATTGAACATTGTCATTCCAAAAATATCTCCTTGAATCTCATAAACTCCCTCGTTACAAAATCATTAATATCTATGAATGAATATTTTTTTCAATATCAAATTAAAAACATCTATATTTATCCTTCTTAAATCATTCCTTTCTTATTAAACTACATAAAAAATGCATCCAAACATATTTTAAATTCAGATTCAATACCATCCATTTTGAATCATCAATAGAGCCAAAAATATATTTAAATTGAATCTGATTCTTCTATACAAGTTAATCCACCATAGTGTAATGAAGATACAAAATGCCATGTTATCATTAAATTATTACCATCACTTGAAAATAATTTAACTTCATATCTTCTTATCCAATAATTTTTTCCTTTTCCATTTCCCAAATGCTAATATATAGACACCACATGGGTGTGGTGATCAGTAAACCATGACATATTTAACTATAAACATCACTATAAATGATAAACTCATTTAAATTTCTATATTATTTATCAATTCACAACTTTACTCCAAAACAATGACCAACACCCTAAAAAATTATATAAAACTCATGTAACACATGGAATTTTATAATTTTTTCTTCAAACCATTATGATAAAAGGACTAAAAAATTTAGTTGTTATATTTTTTCTTATACCAAAACATGAAGTATACAAATTTTTTTATCCCCATTATATTTAAATTTACACTAGAATAATTGATTTGAAATACAAGATACTCTATGTCACAACACATGTTAACTTATCTATTTTCACACTCTATAGGTGAACCATGAGGGATCCACTATTACAACACCCATTTTCATTAATTTTTGTCACCAATATGATGTAAACATCATTATATTATGGTGTTATTATGGAATTCTCACAAAACATAAAAAATTTGATTTAGAAGCTACCTATAAGAATTATAGGAATCATATTTAAGGATAAATCTTGTGTTTTAAATGATTCCACTATTTATTTTACCAATAATATAAAAAATTCATATTATATATTTTTTATAAATCTACCTATTTGATTTTTCTAAAACAATTTAACACTATAGAACATTTATTTAAACATAATATATCTACTAAACATATCATATTATAGGTAGTGTAATCAACGATTCACTTATCTTTTACTCTAAGACCCAATGAGAAAGTATTATTTTCAGAAAAAGAGTAAATAAAATCTTTATCAATGAAACACTTCATTAATATCATATTTTTACAATAGTATATCATATTTTAAATGGACACCGATCATTTTATTGAGGTTGGAAAATAGTTTGTAATATCCTTTTAACAAAAAAATTCTGTTATAATTAATCCAACTATATAAAAACCCTTGATTAATCATTCTTCTTTTCTCCCAGAATTCACCTCTAATTAAATTCTCCCCCATTTTAATATTTTTGGGATACACCACTAGTTAGGATACTCTCAATTGAAAAAAATTATAAAATATATACTCTTGTTAATTCTCAAAGAATATATTCACTTCTATAATATTTGATCCAATATATCTCTCCATTTTTCGTCTTAACAAAAAAGAACTTTTTGAAAGTTACAAGTAATAAATATTAACAATGTTAATCAAGTTATGAGAGAAAAAATACCTTTACATAATTTAGTTATTTAATATCACACACAGAATAATAAACATGGAAAAGAAAACATTATAGGAGAGTGGGATAATTTCATTAATAATTCTTGGTGAATTGAAAGAGTTGAGCTCCATGATATAATTAATGATTCTAAAACCATAATATAGAATGTTAAATATTAATATCATTTTAAATTTCAATTTGATTAGAAACATACTTTTATCTCACTTATCCCATATTAGATTTATCCTTGATAAAATTATATTTAATCATGATATGTTTTGTTCTAAAAGTATAGACATGATTTTTCTACTGATTAATATACATGAGTTATATAATATGATTATAATAGGAAAATTCAATTCAGATTAAATATATTTATGATTTTTATTTATCTATAAGTGATGTGTTCAATAAGGAGTTCCTTTTTTCAATTTATATTTTCTTAATAAAAGTGTGAAAATATTTCCTCTTGAAGAAATATTAAATAAATAAATTTATAAGTTAAAACATACTAAATGATGTACCCTTTCTATAATCCATTTAACCAAGAAAACATTCATTATTATATCGGAATAATATCTCCTAGGACATCATATTATAAAACATTCTAAAATAAACTGTTCCTATGACATATATAAGTAATATTTTCATGTTTATCAAGAAGAATTATTTTAGAAATTTTTAATACATGATATGATGGAAATTAGAAAAAACAATATTAGGAAATAACGATGTTAATTATATTAGTATTCTAATAATTTTCCTACAATTCATCAAACTAATCTTTTCCCCTTATCATCAATTTAAAACTATATCTAAGTATAAAAAATTATTTGCATTGACATACTATTCTCTATTATAAATATTTTGAAAACATATAATATAATTATATTGAGAAATAAAAGTTCGTTGCCTTTTTCATGTCACTAATAAACAAATAAAAAACACTAAATCACAAATATTGTCATTTAAAACATACTCATCATGAATTTAGGATTTCTCAACTACTAGTATCTACTTAGGATGAGTGTTACATTTGATTTTGAAATGCCACTCTCATCATTTTTTATTGAGAAATTTTTCTAATAATAATTTTTTCTTATCAAATTCAGAAATTATTTTTATCAATAGTACTGTTTATAAACATACTCCATCTTTTCCATTATAGATATTTTCTCTATAATTAACATTATACCTCTATGTTTCCTCAGAGCTACATAACTCATCCACTCATTCTTCTAATTGTTTTCACTATTTTGTATATTCTCATTCTCTAAAATAGTGACATGTTATATTTTAGTAATTTTTCTTGTCCATTTTTTGAAACATCTGTTCACATTATTCATTACTGAGTAGTCATGAAAAATATTTTTTATCCATGGGATTCAAACTTATAGTAGAACATCGCTTTGTTTACAATAAAAAAATTAAATTGAAATATTTTATTTTATTTTAATACAAGATTCTTCCCATACCACATCTCATATAGAATCATTCCCTCACCCATGCATAAAAAATTTATATTTGAGATATTGATCAATGTCAATATTGTTTCCTTAAAAAGCCCTTTTAAGAGGTATTTCTATATTAAAATATTTCAAAACATACTATTTATTTTTAGTTTCTCTTCTCAACTGCTTCATTAATTTGATATGTTCTCACAACCAAAACATTATGTGTTATCCTATGTTTTTTAGATAATCCTCTAATTTGGTATTAAAAAAACATATTAAATTTTCAATCTTCAATTTAAATATTTTTAATCCAAAAATATTTTATAACAATTTATGGATTCGTGTTATAAAAATTACCTTTTTATTATTAGATTTAATTACATCCTTCCAATCCATTTTATTATTTTCATTATTTAACAGTTCATAAAACCTATTTACATCAATAGAACATGATTAAATTAACACCTAAACATCAACATATTATAATTATTGTATCCTTACTTATTACTTATCTTTTTGATAATAAATAATTGTAATGATGATTATATTGTAAAAATTATCATATATATGAGTACAACTATGAGTTATATTTATTATATCATGTGATCATTTATGTTTTACTGACCCATCCAATGATTATTTTCTAAAGTGGAATTTTTTTGTACAATAAATTATTATATTCTATTGTGGATAGAAGTGAAGTATCATCTTCTCTACTTATAATGAACATATTAATCTACATGTTATTACCAGATATAAAAATTTCAACTTCATATCCTTTTATATAATAAATTTTATTATTAATATTATTCCATTCTATGATTTACCCAATTTTATTATACATAGAAAATTAGGACCAAAACATTCGGTAATCAATAGATTTATTCTCCTCAAATATTTTCCATAGTTTTTTGGAATATTGATAGATAGTGATTTTAAATACTTCAACTTTTCCAAATATCATGAATCATTGGTTATGGAATTTTATACCATTAACAATATATTTGAAACTCATAATGTGAGAAGTTTATTTTTTAATAATAATTCATATATCATATTGGTATATAACGTTCAATTAAATATTAGCTAATAAAACCTTCCGAGATCATTTCAAAATGAACCATGATTGTGGATTATAATTAATTTGTTTTTAATATGCATGTCCCTCCTATATATATGATGTGTGACCCCAATATAACCAGGTTATGAATTGATTATTTATGTGTAGCCTATTTTATTATTCTATGTTCCACTAAGAGATACTACATATATTCTGCTTAGGAAAAATCTTTTTCATCCATTTATATAAGTACATTGGTTTTTGACCACAACCATCTCACCACAAAAGTATCCATCAAAATCATAACATGAGTATTAATTTGAACTTTTTATACTCAATTCTTATATTCCTAGATGTATCCTTTTACTATTGAATATAAATTGAACATATTATTAAATTATATAGGATAATAATACATTTTATATATTGTATTATTGTGTGTATTTATTATTTATCTAGTGTTATATTGGGTCGTTCCAAAATAAATCTTCCTCCGAGTTGTGGGAATTTACAGCTTAGATTTAACAATGATTAAATTTATCTTGTGATCAAGGACTATTTTTTTCTTCCATGATTGTAAATTTTTTAAATTATCTTGTTCTAAAATATATTTATTGGGTCACCATGACTCTTATATATTTTTTACATTGTACACATTATAATGATTACTAATGTAATCATTGGATTCATAGATATTTATTAGTTATTTAAATTTTACCTTATACTAATGACTTCGAATTTTAGATTCTTTATTCATTTAAATTATTAATTCACTGTGTCCGTTAGACTATTGATAATCATAGAATATTTATATACTCTATAATTGAACTCAGTAACCCTAATTATATTTTTTATCTTCTCCTATTTTTGATTTTCATCCTCAACATTTGACTCAACATTTCTTTCTTCTTGCTACTTCACATAGATCATAGAATTATATTCCACAAAACAGAATTTATTTCTTTCTATATAAACAATTATTTCTTCAATATTATTCTCCAAATCAAAATTTAGTACTAAAACATACGAAAATTAAACATTTTCACTATTTATCATCTCTTTAATACGTTGTTTGTCTATCAAAATCAAAAGTACATCCTCTATACAGTCCTCACGAAGCACAATTTCCACTAATTTTATTCCATAGAGGATATTTCCTTATTATAGATGTAATTTTTATTCATAAATAATTATTTATTAACACCTTATAAAATTTATTATCATGGTAAGATTTCTTCATATAAAAATAATAATCCCCAAGTATTGAAAATTATTGAGTTTATTATCATTATGGTTACTAACATTTATGTATTAAAATATTCTGAGAAGTAACTTTCCTTTCAAAATTCCATTGAAAATGTCACATTTTTTTAAAATAATTAGATAAACTCTTCATACCCACTATCATTGTGATTATCCTCAGTTGGGAGCTTCACCCTTACATTGAATACCACATATAGATTTTTATTCTTTTTCCATAGAATTTTTTTTTATATTTTCCATTATATATATAAGAATAATGATGCGAAGTAAATCTAATGAAATTGATTGTTTACCCTTTTACAAAATTATAAAAACCATTAAATTAAATTAAGATGGAAATATTCTCAAGGATTACTTCACAACTTAAGCATCATCTATGGTTTTTCTAAATCTGTTCATATCCTCTAGCACCACAATTAACCAATCAAATAATGTGTCAATAAATTAATTTAGTTTCATCCTCTCATAATTGTGATTTTCCACTAAAAATAAAATTATAATTTTTGTAATTTTATATAGACTTCATAAATAATAATAAATTTCATCCACATTATGTGAGATGATTTAAAAAAAATCACCTTCATATAATTTTGTTTTGGTAAAAACTTTCCCTACTATGTTGATTAAATATTTTTGAACATTAAACTCATTAGAGTATCTTTATTATAAGAAATTACTATATAAATTGTCTATAATTACAATAAATATAGTTATATACATGTCTATTCCAAATGATCAAAATTAAGGTATCATCTGATTTATTTAAATATGATTTTTCCCAATAATGATCAAAATCCCTTTATGTTTCAAAATCAATGAGTTAACATCCAAAGATAAAGAATTTATTTATACTAAACCTTTTACACCAATACAAATTATTGGTATCTCACAAATAAATACAACCAAAGAGGGAGGTTAAATAATGTTGTGATAAATTTAAATATCCCTTCTAATGAAATTATTTTAAGGTCAATTGAAACTTACCTAACTCTCTCTCTCTCCCTCATAAACTAAATAAAAGAAAATTTCATCAATAAAAATTGATTTTAACTTTTTTAAATCTCATTAGATATATACAAGGTGAATACACTCAATGATGTGACAGTGTATAAAAGGTTACAATAATAATTCTATATGTTTTTATAATTTAAAAAAACTAAACATATAGATTTGTAAACCTTATATGAATGATAAATCGCTAATATACACACCTAATAATATTTCACATATCATTATAGTAAAAACCTTGATCACCCCAAATCAGAATTAGATATTACACCAATAATGGTGTAATAATATTCTCTATCTTTATTAGTGTAATGATATCCATGAATTTTTAGTTCTAATATATTTTTATATTTTTTCCTCTTTGAACCAATCTTTCTCATTCCTGAAATCTATTTTTGGTAATATATTCACATATGTCCGTACTAAATTACCCTTATTTATGAGAAATTTTTTTCTCTGTATTAAGGATAAATTCACCGTGTTTCCCTTTTCTAAATACAACCTTTATTTTTAAACTTAGTCACCAAATTCATTAAAATAACCCTTTAAAATATCAATAAATATGTCATTTTAAAATCTCAAATAATCCTCTCAAATACCGTAATTTCAAGTATAAGACTTTTATTTTAATCAACCCACCATGAAATATTACACATTCTATATGGAATAGTCTCATTTGATCAAACATTTGACTCAAGAAAACAGGAATTTAATATATTTCTATGCCATTTTTATTCTGTATCCATACTAAACACATTTTTTCTTGATGAATTTATAGATTGGTGTTTATTAAATCATAAAATAATTTACACAAGGCACTTATCTAGATGAAACACCTAATAAAATTCACAATGATTCAATACATTCACTATTTTCCAAATAACATAAACTTACACCATTACTATTTTTTGAATCCCCAAGGAACACAATGATTTTTCCATGTTATTAATTAAATGTAAATGGATAACATTTTTAGAACTATTGATTTTCCAAAAAAATTCATCACACATAGATGCACTATACATACTTTTAGAACATAAATACAATTTTCCTTCACCCCAGAATACATGATCAATCACCAAGAGATAATATACAATATAACACAATATAGCTTCTCCATTTTCATACCTCATAGGATAACCAAGTGAAATCCTTGAAAACTAAATCTATTTTATATTATCATGGTGATCACCACTATATAAATGCCAATACACGACGACATTGTTTTTTGATATCACAAAAAGATTCAATTATAGTCACTTAAGACAACGTCTATGATTTCACCAAATAGTCTTCGATGATTTGACATGTATTTTAAAGTATCAAATAATTTCATTGTTAAAAAACACATCCAGAAATGATTATAAATATGTTTTATAATAGTAGAGGGTAAGAAAAAGATGTAATGATGATTCAATAGGATATCACTTGAGGGGGATACAAGAGTATATTTTGGTATCTAAATCATTTTTAGGGAAAAACATTATTTCAATGTTTATAAGGGGGGAGATAAAAAATCCACCATTGAGGTTAAATGATTCACAGGGAGTATTTATATTTTCCTAATGTGGATTGAACTATATTTTATTATTCAATATTTAGATTGTCATTTTCCTCACTAAATTACATTATGTGGTAATGTGATGAATAAATAACTCTTTTATTAAGAGTATTATATGATAAATTTCATGAGTTATTAATTCATGATTCATACAGTTTTTTTATATAAAATTAATTTATAACAGTATCATAGTAGTTTTTATAGTGATTTTAGTTTAATAAGAAATAATAGAATGAAAAAAAATCAATGATAGAGGAAAAGACACTATGGTGGGTTAAGGCCTTATCATTGGTATTAATGTTATAATTAAGTAAAATTAATTACATTTAAATCATATTATTGTGGGTTTAATAATTTCATGGTTTATATAAAGTGACATTGAACTGACCATAATTTCTGAATGTTTATGTAAGCATTCACTGGTGGAAAAAAGGAGGAAAACCATAAGTTTGTTCTATAAACAAAATCATAGTCTCTCAAAAAAAGATTTCATTAGTAAATGTGGTCTGATGGTATTTCTAAAAATGATTTCTAAAGTCACCATTCTCCACATTCAGGAAAATTACAACTTGTTTTTGTTGACTATGTCATAGTGTAGGGGAAAATTATCAGGGATTGGTGATATTGGTTCTTGTAGGAGGAGAATAATCTCAAAATAAAAAACATTTCATGTTCAAAATTACACCACATCATGATTAATTTAAATAAAAGAAAGAAATTAGTGTAACACTACCATATTATTTGGAAGATTAATATTTGAAGAAGTATTTAGTATGGCTGAAGAAGGGAAAAACATGGTATATGCCACCAAAACATAATTTTAGGGAATTTATATTAAAAAAGATATTCTCTTAGAGAATATAAAGAAATAACTACAAAAATATTGAATATAGTACTCCAAATATATAATTTTCATGTTTGAGAGAATAAAAAAGTGAACACGTCATCTATGGGTTAGGGTCACTTAAGGATGATGGATGAAGATCAACCATAATTTCTGACACATATTATTGATCTCTCATACTATTAGGACTAAGAGATGACTATATTCATTCTCTAAGTAATATTTTTTATTGTTAATATATAATCCTTGTGATATTGGGTATGATCACCAAGGACTAGAAGCTTAGAAATATATGGTAAACTTTATAAAAATTATTTATGTTTATATACTATTTTCCTATATTTTTCGGCTCTTGTTTTGATTTGATCATTGTGTTAAACACATAGGATATTGTAAGAATTTATTTTTTATATGATAAGAAATTTATAATGCAATATCACCAACCCCTCAGTGCTCATTAATAGTAGAAGTATAAAACCATATAACTGAAAACTAATTGTGGAATATTAATTGAAAATAAATTCATTACTCTAAGAAACAAACTCTCATGTACATTCCTAATAGATATATTATTTTTATTCCCTCAAAATATCTCTAACATTCATCATGATACATACCCTCAAATTTTCTCTACCACGAAAGATATAATAGATCTATATAAATTCAAAAAGTAATTTTTTATAGGAATATATAAAAATTTGAACCATAAGTTGATAAATATTATATACCAACTCACATTCCATGATTTGTTTATTAATTAAAAAATTAACTTTACACCTTGAGAAAATTAACATTTAAACAATACAACCATATCTAACCAGTGTACCCATAAATACATTGAATTAATTTATTCTTTGACAAATAATTTATTGAGGTTATTTATAAAAACCATAAATTCTTTCTATCAGTTTCTCAAAATAATTATCCCTACGGAACAATTATTTATGCTAGTATAGTATATATTAGAAAAAATTAAAAAGGTATATTTTAAATACCAATAATAAATTTTAAAATAATGTTAATAATAATAGTAATTTATTTTATTTATTTGGCTTATGAGCCTTGATATCAATATTATCCTTAGCATCACCAGTTAGTTATACTTTTCCAAAAAATATAGAACACTCCTTATATTTAAATTAATAAAAATTGGTATATGTTGGTCTATAAATAATATACTTTATTGAGGTAAAAAAATATGAAATATCGTAGTATGGGGTACGAATCCACAAACTGTGTTATTGTGGGTAGTAAGTTCCTATGTAAAAAAGATTTATTAATGGATAAGAAATTTACTATATATTTCATGATTGCAAAGAGGTATAGAGGTTATTTTATGAAATATTTAAATAAGAATAATAATAGGGGTAATAATTGGGTTCAATGCATCTAAGGAAGTTTCCAAATGATATTATTATCCTAGAAAAATATTAACACTAAATATAAAATTTAATTCAAATTTTTATTTATAAATTGTTAAATATATAACCACTTTTGTGATTTGGGGTTTCCTTATAACCTCTTATATCTGTTTCTCATTTTGATTTGACCTTTATATTCTTATTACTTCATAATGATAAATAAACTATGGAATAAATATAAAATATTTATATAAAATTTCATGAAATACCATTAACTAATAATATATTTTTAAATAAATTAATTAAAAAATTGAAATAATGAAACTAATATATGAAATTTTATACTAAAATCACGTAAAATGGTTTATTTATTCTCATATAGAATAAGATACATCAAACAGATATAAAATAATTTTTAAAACAAAATTTAAATTACTAATAATTAAATTAACTTCCAAATATGTATTTAGGTTTGTAATATGGAATAAAAGAAAAATTGTTTCTAAAATCATATACAAGGCTATGTTGATAATCTATATATAAGATCTATAAGGAAATATCATCCCAACCAATATAAAATAAATATTAAGGTTTTATGTTGTGTTGAAGTTTGAACATACATATTTTGGAAGTCGAATCTGACTCGGCCTTACTGGTCAGATTGCTTAGGGGTTAAGTTGTGCCCCTTGGGAGGTTTCTCACTTAATAAGAAACTAAAGAGGCTATATCTACCATGGTATTCTCACCAAGAATAAATATAGGGAAGGTAACTTCTCCACATACGATCATTCTAAAAAAGGATCCCTAGGAGTAAGCATTACTATATATTGTTGTATATAATCCCTTCCTAAGGACTGTAAAGTTTTAGTAACCGGGGATTCCCTCGGTCTCCATCATTTATATCCCCCAGGATTTGGAGTGGGTTTATTTAATTGATATCTATTTTAATAAATAGTAAATTTTTATTCAGTCATGACACACCAATATATGTGTTGTTTAATTTTTTACCTAATAAAAATTTAAACCACTATAAATACATATTTAAAAACTAATATTCCATGTTTTGTTAATTTATTAAACCACTTTAGTTTCATTATAAATACCTAAACTTGGGAGTGATAATTTAGTGTAAACAATTTCTCAACTGTTCTATAATTTTAAACAATAATAAAACATGGTTTCATGTCCCTATCAAAAGTATAATATATTTTTACACACTTGACACAACACCTTCATTTCATGTTTCCTAATTTACCAAAGGACTATTAATAATGAATCTATTCCCATTGAAAACAACTGATTTACATTCAAATAAAATAAGATTTGGGATAAATTCTAGTGTTATAAAATTTTGATTTATTAAAAAATATGAAAGACACTCCACCTGAAAAATATATACATTTAATTATTTTTAAACACAAATTTAAAATAAAGTATTCATGCTAAGATTTAATTATACTTATGTGATATTTAAACTGATAAAAAAACTCAGAACATGGAAATATTTCTCTCTTTCTATATGAAATATAAATATGAGTTCTATTTATAATTTAATTATGAATTTTATCTTTTTTAATTATTTTAATCAATAAATAATTTCATCAAAATTATTAAAATATAATTATTTATAATTTATGATACATAATTAATGTATTAATCCATGAAATTAATATTAAATTTAGTGTTGTGATAAACAATATAACTCCCATTAAGTCATAATATATTATATTTATGATTTTAAAACTATACCTATTTATGGAACTGAATAAAATATTTTCTTAGCTAGATCATATATTTGATACTAATTTACCAATTTTTCATTATGTTGTGAATCGTCAAAATAAAAATTCACATAATTAATATAAATGGAATTTTGTGGCAAATAAACATTCAAATTTAGTAGATAATGATTGTTTCTATTTATTACATAATAATTCATTTTATAAATGATTATTTCAGTGCAATAAATCCATTAAAAATTTAATAGACTAACAAGATGAACTTTAATGGGACAATGTATTGTAATATATGTTTAACATGTGAAGATACGCATCATAACTATTTCATAAATAATGATTGTTTTAACTTTTTCTATTTTTTTTCATGGCACTCATAGTCACTACTTTTAAATAAATAAGACTATATATGTTACACAAATGAATAATAACCATTCCTACATCAATTAGAAGCTTTTATTTAATATTATCATTAGGGACTCTTGTAAAATATAAAAATATTTTAATTTATAATATTTTATATTTATCTATCAAATAGTAAACAATTTAAATATAATTCTTAAATAAACATCTAGAACATTGGGACACTCAGATAGAATAAAAAATTCCTTTATTTCAAAAATCATTATCATGTAATAATAAAGATAAACCAACTAATTATTAATAACAAATAATATTAGATGAATCATTTCCTTAATACCTAAACCCATCAATTATGAACAAGTTCCTACATTATCCTTACATTTTACATTAATATTTTGAATAAATACAAGTAGAATTTCACATACATTTTTCTAAATATGTATCATATTT
Organism: Viscum album; assembly: GCA_963277665.1. Lineage (NCBI taxonomy): Eukaryota > Viridiplantae > Streptophyta > Magnoliopsida > Santalales > Viscaceae > Viscum > Viscum album. The sequence goes on along the minus strand of OY728128.1, from coordinate 713,530,581 downwards.
AAATAATGACATGAAAAATTTACTAATAAATAAGGTAAATCATAGAATTTAATTTTCCCTATACAATTGAATTGGTAATATTTATTAGCATATTTTTATCAAAGGTGATATTTTATTTAAAATATCCATTCATTAATAACTCTACAAAGAATGAACATCTAAATGTATGCTAAGTCGGTTTCAATTTCTCAATAATTTCACCAAAATTGTAAATATCATTTCTATATAGATATCTCATAGAAATGAAAATTTGATCCCCTATAAAAAATATAGATGTTTTATTACCCATGATCATATTAGATATGTATATATTAAACAATATATTTTCATGTTTATTCATGAACTTTACATCATTCCATAAGCAAAAAAAATATCTTCTTGTCAATATAATAGAAATACATATATGAAATAACTCCATCCTAGATGCATCATACATAGGTACACTCCCATTGTAAAAATAATTAATCTATACTATTTTTTATTGTTATATTTACATATCATTACCAAGTCCAATATATTAATAAATTAATATTTATAGAAAAATAATGTATTCTCAATAAACACAAGAAATGGAAGGTCATATGTGTTAACATAAATAGATGTTGTATTATAAAATTGTTATATAATTTTAAATGGATTCAACTCATCACTAAATTAACCCAATCTTACGTTATATATCTCAAGTGAAAAATCATGATGTTTCATAATAATAACCTATAAATGAAATATATCCATTTTGTGTAGAAATTACCTATTATTTTCTTTTATTTCAATCAAATTACCATAATATTATTGTTATATTTATTTATTTATTGTGGTTATTTTATGTTTCTAAGAGTTTATTTAAAGTTACAGGGGTTTTCGGTGGGTCACAGAAAAGACATGGTATAATATGTACTTATTTATCGAGGAAAAGGTGGAATCAGGGCATGAAATGTTAAGGATTGGTGAACTATTATACCTTTAGGATAGAATAACACCATAAAAAAAATTCACTCCATGAATTTGGTCTTATGTATTTATAAACATTGGTCTTTTAAAATTTAATTCTATCACGATTAAACACTCAATGGTAACATATTTACTTCAATTGTCACCCTCAATGCCCAGTATCCCTTTAATTCAACTACCACCTCTTCTTGATGTATTTATGGGATTTTAAAAACTTTTCCACTAAATTATTCAAGGTAAATCCTACCAAACCACTTCTTATATTCCAATTCTCACGTATTCTTCTGGTAATATACATAATAAAGTCTAAATTCATAATTCCTCATGTGGATAAAAATTAATTTGGTTATTTCATATTTTTAGGTTTTTTTTCATAAATTTGGTTCATTATTTCACTTTATAGTGTATTAACACCACGTTATTGGAAGGTGGTTTTCTAAGTTAGGTTCCACCATAATTGAAATTCAAATTCCATCAAATTTAATATATTTTTTTCTGATATATTATGATAGTATTAAGTATTATTTTGTTTTTTAGATAAAATTATGGGTTCATATTGACTTATATTGAAATTGAAATGTTTTCCACATATTTAAAGAGTGGAAAATATATTTTCTTTTTTTATGTATTCCAAGTGCATGAGATATTAGCCAAATGATTTTTATAAATAAAATGTGAGATTTGAAATGGTTTTTCGTTATTCCAATGAATATCTAAATGATTATTTTCATTTTAATGGATTGTCTTGGTTTTTTATGATTTCGAATTCTATAACTAGGTTGTTAAAGATTGTTTGCGACGCTTAATCACCTCTTTGGAAGAGGGATATTGATGAAAAATCCCATGGAATATTTATAAATACCTTGAACCAAGAATCCTATATGAGGTAGTTACTTTATTAATTTTTCACTATATATAAAAAATAAAATACATAAGGATATAATATTTTTTCTGTTTTGGTAAATTATATACATGCTTGAATATCATATTATATAAATTTTAACATATTATATTCATTGAGAACATCATTATTACCTCTAAAATGTCCTTAAATATAAATCATAATACAATTCCAAACATCATGGGGAAAAGAATACTAAAAAAGGGGCGACCTATATTCTTAGTAAGGTTTACATATAGTGGAATTTATCATGAAAATATATTAAATAATAACTATATAAAGTTAAATAACTAAAAAACATTCCATTTAATAAAAAATATGATCATGAATTATAATATATAAGGATTAAATGATGATAAAATAATTCCATATAAATAATCATATGAAATGGAAACATATCCATGGATATCTTAACAGTTCAAATAATCACATGGAAATCTATATTATATTTCATAATAATGGAATTCATAATATAGATCCTCTTAAACATATCATCATGTCCTCATCCCAAGACATCTTATATAAATGGGTAAGGCCTCAACCAAATACCCCTTACATGTTTGTCTCATCATACCTATTGATGCATCGAGGGGTTATAAAGGGCCCTGAATGTCACTTACTAAGTCCAATGCATGACATATATATTTAATAATCAATTTAATTCATAAAAAATAATAATTCATAATGAAGATCCATATTGGTTAAATGATATAAAATATCATGATTTATCGAGTCATTAAATTTACTAACTTAGCAATACAACATATATAGGGAAAGTATAATGTTTATGCAATAAGAATATCTATGATACAATTAATAGAGATACATAAAATAAATTGAATGTCTAATGAAATATGATAAAAATAAATTGAATGTTTTAATATAATATTTTTCACCACATAAATTATAAGATAAAAAAAGATAGCTATCGATTCATCAGAAATATAGGTTTTTTATACATAAATGAAATTCTGAGTTAAACCTAAAATAAAAGAAAAAAATTAAAATAATTGGTCATTAAAGAGTTTTATTTAAAAAACATTAAAAACTTTTAGAAGAATCTTAATGTAAAAAGAAAATTATGATGGGGGGTATATTTGATAATTCTATATATTTAAATATATTTATTCTTTTTTAATTTTTTGTCAAGAAGGTTGAAAATATTTTTTTTGTAAAAAATTAGAAATATTCAACTAAAAACTTTTAAAAAACATATGTAAAAATTGAAATTTTCTTAAAAAATTATTTCATAAATAAGGGAAAAGAATTTGTTAAAATAAATTCTGAAAAATATGAAGATTGAACAGAAATATACCCAATCAAAAACAGAAATAAGACTATAAATTCCTATAAACATTTCATTGCTTGATTAAAGTGCCCAAGAGTGTAAAATTATTAAAAAAATTAAACTCAGTAAATATTTAGTGGATAATGATGTATGTTTATTTTATTATAGATATATTATAATATTTCTTCAATGAAAATATTATAAATCCATAAAAAATGAGGTTTAAAAATAAATTCTTACATATTTGGTAACATTTAAATTGTAACCCCTTGAAAGATTTAACATGAATTAATACTTTGATCATCATGAATAAATATATATTAATTTTAAATACATCTCAGGGTCATTATATTTACATTATAAAAATAAATATGTGTATAATACCAAATATGTCTCAATGGTTTGGAAATTGAAATGAAATCACCTACAAAGATTGTTTCTATGAATTGAGAATTAATAAATGATGTTATTAAGTATAAAAAATTTAGAAACACACTAAACAAGTGGGAAAAATAGAATAAAACAATAGGTTGTTTCAAGAATAATTAGGACCCAACATTGTCAATGATTTAGAAATATATCCCAACAAATGTAAATTGAGTTAAGAGACCACTTATGTCATACTCCACCTTATTGAACATTATTTAACCATCGTTATAATAGTTTTAAATGTTTTAGTAATTTATTAAAAAACCATATTCATATATACCAACTCATATTTTATGAAATAATAATATCTCAATACCCAATTTTTAATAATTCCTCTAAAATATTCATTTCATGGTGAAAACTGTTTCATTTTCCAAAGAAGTTTCCTTCTAGTAATTATTGTAATTTTTATTTGATCATGATAAAAAAATATTTAATAATAATAATTATATAATTATATTATATATTTATTATATCATATTTTATAATTATTCATTAAAGTTGTAGGGATGTGCCTTGTATTGAATAAAAAATGAAATTCTACACCAAAAATAAACCCACAACTATAGTAAATAAATTTTAATGGTTACACACGTTGAAGAACTATTGTCCATTGCTTGCCATGGTTATATTAAATTGACCACATGAAAACAGAAAGAATACAAGATAATTCACTATCTTTACTAAAACCAATGGTAGGAAAACGTTTTGATTTAAAAATCCACACAGGTGATAGTATGATATTCTAAATTTGGCCATATGACTATTATACTGATAACTTGAAACATATAAAACTCCCAACATAAGAACATATGTTATATATAAATGTGTTGGTCACATTAACATGATACAAGGTTATAATGTTCCTAATATACCTCAATACTCTACCATTACAAAAATTATCCCCTAAATAAGAATTAAAATTTTCAAATCAAATAGTTATCCAACTATCACCATGATTTCATAATTCATCAAAATAAAATTTAGACCTTCTATTTACAAATTCTTTATGAGCTCACTTCCCCCACATGAATAGTATGTATAATATTTAGTATATTCCCACTAGTTGGTGTTTATAATTCACAACATTATGTACCTTTATTATACTTCAATGGTAAATCCACATGAGGTTATCTTCACATAATGAAAAACAAACATTTTATCATGATAAAGAAGGTATAGTTTTATTTATTTTTCCACACCTTCGTTGTTCAACACCATTAACGATTAAAATAATTATAATAGAAGTAGAACATTCTAACTGAACTTCATTAAAGATAGTCACCCAATTTTAGAAAAAGATACATTGAAAAAACCATCACATCATTTTGTTCAAGATGACCCAAGTGATTGATAGTAATTGATCCCATGAAGCATTCCTGAACCAACATTCTTATAAACTATCATCTAGAGATTGGGAATATATGAATTCCATTATCACATAAATTATGAACAATGCGATCTAGATAGATAAGTCCTTACTGGACAAAATTTTAGAATAAATGGAAAAGGATTAAAAAAATAACCGAATTATTATATTGAGTAGGATTCATTGAAGTATCTCTAAATGATACCATTCCACTATGAAAAAATAGGTTTCTCATTTCTAATGCTTGAGAAAAGACCTTGTAAACATCCACTATAGGAAATAATTCAATGAAAGTTCCTATTTAAAACATATTCCAATTGAAGCACACAAAATAGAGAATGTCTACACATATTCGGTCCTAATTCCCCTGACTGGACCCATAGTACAAAAATTTCAATATGTAACCTATACGATATAGTTCCCATCTTTAACATTAAGACAAATTTTCTTTAAAACTCCCATCAAATTACCAATGAAAATGAATAATGAATCCATCGAAAGATATGGTAATGACTCATCATGAATATAAATAAATACAAAATTTCTTTGTAGGAATAAACAAATTCCTATGATTATAAGAAAAAAACTAATATCATGAATCCTGCCAAAGATAATTGAGAATGATGACCAATTTAGATCTCAAAAAATCTAAATACCCTTGATATTTATTGATGCTTCCCCCATGGGTCACCATTTCCAAGAAAACACATATTCCATTTACATATAATACCCATATCATGTTTAAAAAACAACCAATATGGTAAGAAAGAAGAAATAACATACAAAAATAAGTATAAAAACATCCAAGAAAGTTACCATACGGTTCTCATTTACCCATTAACCATATCAATGTAATTTCAAAAAACAAAATCAACAAATTTAAAAAATTCTAAAAATAAATAATTTTTCGTAAATAATTTTTTTTCTTTTCACAATAATGTAGTATGTGAAATTATTTAATCACATTTTATAGTTTTAATAATATTAATATAATGTTTAAATACTTTTATGAAATTTCATTGAAAACTAGCATGCAACAATCTCATGATTGTAATAAATTCATTCAAGAAAACAAGAATATTTTAGATTTCAAATAAATAAAAATTTTCCATGGAGAAACTATTTCCCATCAAGGTAGATTTAATGAATGGTTTTAACTAAGGGTCTTTAATTATTTATTGAAGTCCAAAATACCAGAATTATTTCATGAAATATTCCAGAAATAATTTTGTTAAAACTACTTTAAATTAGTCAAAATAGGTGTAAAGATAAACTTTTTAATGATGTTATTTATTTTAAAACCCCTTTCTAAGAATACTCATATTCTTTAACCATATCTAAAAAACGACCAAAAAATTAACTCAAAAGTGATTTGGTAGGACTTGAACTAGTTGTAAATATTATTTCATTTAAGTGAATGAATTCCCCATTTTATTATCCACTCAATATAAAAAAACAATGTAAATCCACGTAAAAGTAATTTTACATTCCCAAAAATATTGAGAATACTAATATATTCCCAACCAAGAGAAATATGATTAGTGAAATAAATACCATAGAGCCATTTGCATACCATTATGTTAGGAAAATATTTTTTTGAAAGGATTTTTTTACCCTAAAATCATTCTCAGTAAACCATTTAAATAAAAAATAGTTACTTTATGTGCAAAAATCATAACAATATGAAATTATTTCTGAAAAATAAAAAAAAACATGTCTATATGAAAAATATTCTACTTCTTATTTCATTTGATAGAATTACATGTTTAAAAATTTAGTGAAATTTTTTTGATACTAAATAGAAATGTTAAATTAAGTAGAAACATAAAATTGATATATCAAAATTTTTAGCTTTCTTTAATAAATATTGACCCTTGTATCATGAGAATCGTAATGCATATTAAATATATCAATAGGCTGTTCATTTTTAACATATTTCTAATTTTACATGTTATAATTATCTTTATTAAAATAACATACATAAATAACTATGTGCATAAAGAAAAATAACACATTCTATTCTTGTATAAATTTCATGAAATTTTTAGGGAAATCATAAGTCAATGTTACAGAATGATCTTTATATAATCATTGGTAACAAGTATCAAAATTTTAAATCATTAATTTCACAATAAAATACAACATTTCATGAAAATTCTTAAATGTACGGATAAAATAAAGGCATGCAAACACGTGCATTGGTTCTTCTAGTGTATATACCTATGATCAATAATTAAGAAAAAATTTGTATACAAGTATGTGTGATCTTGATTAAACATTCTATAATTGTAAACATTTTTTTTGAATTGAATATATATTAACTACCATTTATCAATTATTTATAACTAACATAATTACCAATTTATATTTTATTTTTTAGAATGATTTTATGTTCCTTAAGACAATAAAAGAAGAAGGGACACATAAAGGGAAATATATACCAACAATAATCAATAAGCAATGTCGAGTTAAACCATATTTTATATTGTTCCAAAATTCATTCCATAAAATCTATCGATTTTATCCATATTAACAATCACACATTATATGAAAAAATATAATCATATTTTCATTTTTAAAATCATAAATAAATAGATATCACATGGTTGGAGAAATCCTAGTGGGAACTCAGTTTATTAATTCATGATACAAAAATCTTATTGGTCAAAACCATGATGATGAGATTACAACATTAGTAGATTCTATTGCAATTACATTCAAAACCCAAAACACTGTGGTGACATTAAATTCAGAATAAATAGTTTAGATATTCCTTTTTATTCAATAGACTGCATCATTTAACACATTTTATCTCTAGTTATACCTTCCTAACTAAAGTATTGATCATAATTATACTATTTTTAACTTGATTCCCCTAACCCGTTATCTTGGGAATAGGAGGAGGTTATAAATACACATTGTTACATTCCATGGACACCAAATTTTGGAAATAATTTCCTTGTTCTTTACTAAAACATCTTGTTAAATTTTCCCTTAAACATAGAACCTACAATTAATGAAAAAGGAAAGAAATAATATGATATTTGACAATAAATCAATACAAATCAATAAAAAAATTAAAGAAAATAATATTAATCTAATAAAAAAATATTAAAGAAGTAAAATAGAAAATTAAATATATTAAAGACTCAGGTTATTAGTGTGGCCCTAGTCAGATGTCAAGACTCGTCGAACCCCTTTATTCCATGTCCCCTCATATGTGAATGTAACATGATAGTTCTCCACTATTGAATTATAAAAAATTACCCTTAACATTTCCATGATAAAAAAGTCTTCATATGTACCAATGTACATAAGAATGGGATGATTATATAGACTCGACATTAAATCCACCAGAATCTTCCCCACACACACCACTATGATAAAAACAAGAACTCACAATTATTTTAAAACATATATATTAATATAAAACTTGCTGATAACAAAACAAAACTTTTTACATGATTTTTAATATTAAACGAATTAAAGGTATAATAATTTCTTAATTCACGTATCCATTGATTCATATTTGAATCACTGTTCTATAAACTCACACACACATCTAAGTATCAAAGATGATATTCCCAACACTCATGAGTGGTAGCCCATCTTTTACACAATTTCTTCACTTGGTCTTGAATTTTTAAGCCCCAATTGGCATTGTAAGATAATTGTAAATCTGATGAGGCCCCTTATAATGAAATCATTAACCCATGATAGCTGATATATGTTCAGTTCCCCTTTTATTATTCCTTTAGAAAAAAATTACCTTTTATAGATTTTATTAAACATTTTTATAATTTCAAAAAAAAAACAGATTCTCTAAAATTCATAAAATAAAAGGGGTTTCTTAATAATTACTTAATGGTAATGTTAATTTAAAACCACTGGTAAATAATTTTAGATACCTAATCATTCATGTAGTATAAAAATTAAAGATATTGGGAAGCCACGTACTTTGAATGAAGTCTCTATGATGAATAAACGTCATTCCATAATAGTTTTGGGCCAAAAAACCTTATTATGATTAAAAAAATATAATACCCATAATAAAATACCCTACTTACATGATCCATCATGGTATCTCTATTATAGGGTTTCTCGCATGATAAAAAGAGAAGCATAATGAAGAATTGATGAAACAGGAGTAGTATATTTTATTCCAATGACTAATACTCCTTTATTCCTAGAGATCACATTATGGATGGAAATAAATCACAAAAATATAACATTGAAACCAGGTGATTTAATATCTTGATAAATAAGAGGAATATTGAGGGTATTAGTGCAAAAAATAGGTAAAATATATTATTATTCAAAAAATTCAATGGTGGGCAAGGATTATGAAATCATAAACATGTGAATCAATACAAACTAAAAATAGACATATCCACATGGTTACCACATGATTTACCCAAACTTTTCACAAAACTTTTTCCTAACTAGTGAAAACCCACGTGGTTACCTTGAATATCCATACATTTTTTCCTAATTTTAAAAAAATTGTGCACCATCCATAAATTCACTTAAAATTAAAAAATATCCTTGAATCATATTGAAAAAAAACCTTTTAATAACGTAATAAGTCTCTATAGAACAATAATATATCCAAATTGGGGTATTTCATAAAGTAATATTATAAATAGATACATTTGTTTTATTATTTTCAAGGATTTAGGATTAGTTAACAAATGAAGTCTCATGATAAATAATATGGGGTCCAAAAATATATCATTAATTTCAATTTGTTTATGAAATTTATAACTAAGGGATTCCCCCAAGAAAAAATATCAACAAAAATTATTATTTATTTTTAATATTTAAATTATTGAATGATTTTATTTAATTTAGTTAATTTTACAAATAATATTTATGAGTAGGATGAGGATGATTGACCTAAGATATCATAATAGAATTGAAATAAAGTGTCTTGACCTCACAGAATAATAAATTTATCTAAAGGTAAGATGAATGTTAATTCCTCAATTAAGAATAATTTACTATCTAAATATGGATTATTATTTTATAATGATTAAAATGAAGATAAAAAAGAAGACATAAAGATTTCATGATCAATAATTAATGTTGTAATCCAAATATTCTAATGAATCTCAATTGATGAAAATATAATGAAAATTATCATAAGAATTAAAAAATAAAAAAGAAGATATATTAGAGAATTGATCTCACATTATAATATAAAATTATTTAAAAATATAACAATATGATTTAAAAATTAAAATAAGTAATTGAAAAATACAATGTTTAAATATATGTTGTTAAGGATGATGATTTTTTAGGAGGTTTGGTAATCTAAATCCCATTTCTAAAAAGGGTAAGATGAATAATTTTGTTAAAAAAATTATTAATTATAAATAAAATGAAATTAATTTTTTTTGAAGAAAACATGAATGAACATGAAAAATATCTTTTGAACTTTAACATTGATTTTAAAAAGTATAGTTGAATAATCATCAGAATCTCCATATAATTTTAAGGATATGACTAATTAAGAAATTATTTTCCTAAAAAACACTAAAAAACATATCATATATACAAGGATTGATGGAATTCAATGTTTGTGTTTAAAGTAAGACTGATAATGTTCAGGATTCAACTGGAAAAGGTCATACTAAATTTTTTTCTCAATAATATTATTCAAAAGTGAAATTACAATTTTTTATATAAGAAGACGTACTGGACAACAAGATTAAAAAAAGGAATGAAAAAAAGAACCACCAAGAATGATAATGTTAATGAAAATTTGATGAATTTATAATTGGTGAAAAGGTAGAAAACATATTTTTATTAACTTATTAATCAACCAATATGGATATTTACATTGGAATAATGATATTGATTTTGGGGGTTTAATGGATACAAGTTTCAAATTAATTGGTAAAATATGTATTTATTTTAATAATATATAATTAATAAATTAAATAATATAAATTATAGTAGAAGCACACAATTTTTTGAGAATAATATCACATCAAAATATTTCCTCTTCATTGGGGGGTTAGATGTAATATTTTGAGCATATCTTAATATTTTGATAATTGGAATGAGGTTTTTTTGGAAATGATAGTTTTGTAACTCAATGATTTAAAGCTTGAAAAATAATACTGAAATGATTGTAAACAAGTAAAAATCAATTTCAAATAATTAATTATAAATATTTATTCTTCTTTAGTTTGAAAGAGTATAATGATTGATGGTATCAAATTAATAAACATTTGTGTTAAAATAATATTGGGATACTTATGTGTAATGGAACTGTGTGAATAATTATGAATCTCGACCAATAAAAAAATAATTATTCTCATATATTTCATAAAGTAAAGATGGTGAAACAAATTCATAAACCATTAGAGTTGAAAAGAATATGTCTACATAAAATCGTGAATTTGGATATAGGTTTCATTATGATTCAAAAATAAACCAATGGAGATATTATATCATTATTTTTATTGATGATCTTATATGTTTCACATTTTCTATATTTATGTTTGGAAAATAAAAGATTCTTATGGGGTATATTTTTTACTATGTAATTGTGAAAAATCATATAGTAAATGAAATAAAACTATTTCATCCCATTAATGATCCAAATATACAAATGGGGAATTTGAAGAATATCATGAAAATAATAGAATAAATCATGGATATAGCACATAATAAACACCATAAAAAATGTATTAGTGGAGTCAAAAACCAAATTTTGGTTGACATTGGAAAAGATAAGTTATAACACCATAAAAATTCATTTTATTTTTGTTCATGAGCCATAAAATTGGTTATATAATTTTTTTTAAATTATTCCATAATTCAATGAATAGTAAATATGTAATTGGGTTCAGAGATAATCTAAATTTTTAGAGCTTTATATCATTTAAAAACATTTTCGTAATCATGATCAAAGGGAAAAATATCATAAAATTCAATGAATGAGATATTAAAGGTACTTTTACTTGGTATACAGCAAATGGAAGAAGTAATTAATGTTATAAATAGAATCTCGAGAATATAATTATAGAATTTATTTTATTTTATTTGTATACCATGGAAAATTTCAAATATAATTGTTTTAATAAAATAATTGGAATATTTTTTTGAAGAGATGATGATCTGTAAATAAAAAACATCTATTAAAAATTAGGCTCACATAATATACAATAATTTTTGAAAATTTCATGTAATGAGGAAATATTGATAGAAAGTTAATATGAGTCATTAATAATTTGAAACAAATTCTACATTAGAAGTATAATTTTAGAATGTAACAATGGTAACCAAACATGGATGAAATTTATCAAATAAAATCATATAATAACACATTCAAAAGTTGAACCAAAATATCTTTAATAAGACTTATTATAATTGATTGGATTATTTTCATAGAGGATGACACAAATCATATTGATAATAATGACAATTATTAGTATGTTTCATGTCCCAAGGAGAATAATATAATAATGAAAAAATTTATATTATATAAAAAAATCAATTTCCAGAGTTATGTGGAAATGAATAAAGTATATATATTTTACATTTAATATTTAAAAAATTAGGGTATTAATTTTGTTGAAAATTTTATCTTGTTAAATTATTTGATATAATTAGAATATTTATTGTAATATATTCTTAATGAAATTATGTAGTTTCCGAAATAGTTATTATATAATAATTCCTAAATAGATAACTAGATAATGAGTTTTATATTAAGAAAAAAGTGGGGTTTTTCCATGATGGTGATGTATGTCAAGTGTAAAGGTTAATGACAATAATTTATGTTTCTAAAAAACTCACCATGTTTGGAACCTAAAATTGTACATTATCTTGAAGTGTTTGAAATTAAAGCGAGGAAAGGTGGTTCTTGAAGTTGAAACTTTTCTTGAAGTGAATGAAATTCAATTTTTATATGGTGTATAAAAATACCTTTTCCAAATAAAAAAACATTAATTCGTCCATTTTGATTAATTCTAACTCAATTTTTTATGAAAAATTATTGAAATTATTTGAATACTTTGTTTATTAAGTTATAGTTTTTTTTCTAAAATGCTAGTAATTATGGATAAAATATATTTTTAGGGATTTAAATTAGTGAAAATGGTAGATTACATATTTATTTTAATGTAAAATAATAGTGGTGTGTTTTTGAATAAATTTAGAATGGAAGAATGAATAGTGGTATTGAGTTCTATCTCAATTGTAACTATATTTTCCCTTAATGATATTGGAAACAATATAGAAAAATATATGTTTATTAGATTTGTTGAAAATTTATTTTGTTTTGTATAATCATGGAAAAATACTATTTATTCTCTTATATGATGGGAAAAATACCAAAAAATCCAATAGATTCATATATTATTGTATTAAAGAAAATATTGTGCTATGTTAATTGAATAAATGACCATGGATTATCCGAAGGTTATTTGTTCTTTAAAATAATTTATGTACTCCATACTCTAATAATAAATATCTAGTCACTCATAGAATAATAGATATTTTGTGTGTTGTGGCATTAGAATATATAACTCAAAAATTTTGGGTGAAATTAAATGTTAAGAATTGGAAATAAGAATTTATATATCCGTTTATCAATGGGTGTGACAATCAATGAATAATTTATTTATCAATGAATCTAATGAATTATTTAATGTCAAAACAAATGGACATAGATTATTATTTTTTCATTGAGATTTTATAATATGGGGCACTAAACATAGTGTATATTTTTATAAAATAAAAAAATTCATCAATTTTTTTATTCATAAATATTATAGTTATTCTTTCTCTTACTTTATAGTGTTTTTTATATTTTTTCTTTTAAATTCTCTAAGAGTACCCAATTTATATTTTTATTTTTTATTGCATCCAATTTTTTGTTAAAGGATGTCAATATATTGAGGGTTTTTCTTATAATTAGGTGTAATTAAAAGTAAATGGTTTTTTGTTCTATATATTAAATGGTACCCTGGGTGCGGGTGAATCTAGTTATAAAAAATTAAAATGTCCCTTCGAAATATTTTGTTTCATGGTTATTTGAAGATTTAATATTTACCTCATTAGGAAAATAAATAATAATAATTAATATATACATGATTTATTTTTTCTTGGTTCACCCTACCTGGAAAAAATCCACGGATTATACACTCTGAGATGTTCTCTTGTACACAAAAATTCACCGTAATAACACTGCTAATTTTGGAAATTCATAGTGGAATCACTTTTCCTCCAGGTTTACAACCCTAATAATAATTGAACTCGCTTCTCTCCACACTTATGTCAAAATAATTGATTCTATACATTAAAAATATTATTTCCATTTATTAATACAAGAGATTACAGTAATATTGGTGTACCAATATTCTCTATTTTTAACAATATTTGGATCTTCATGAATTTCTATTTATTAAAAATCATGGAATGATCTCTTTACAAATTGATCATAGTCATTCCAATAATATCTAATTAAATCTCATCACTTCCCTCTTTTTAAAATCATCCATATCTATAAATGAATATGTTTCTATATATCAAATTAAAAAATATTTATAGTTCACTTCAATTAATCATTACATTCTTATTAAACTACTTAATAAAATGAAACCAATCATATTTTAAAATCATATTCAATACCTTCATTTTTTATCTCAAAATAGCACATAAAATATAATTAAATTGAATCAGAAGCTTCTATATTAGTTAATACACCATAATTAAATGACCAAGAACCACTCCATGTTATCATTTAATTAATTCCATCACTTCAAAGTCATTGAAATTCATATTTTCTTATCCTATAATTTTTTACTTTTCCATTTCCCAAAGGTTAAAATATAGACCCCACTAGGGTGTGGTGATGAGTAAACCATGGCATATTTAACTATCAACATCACTATATATCATACACACATTAAAATTAATATATTCATTATCTATTCATAATTTTACTCAAAACCATGTCCAACACATTGAAAATTTATATAAAACTCATGGAAAACATGGAATTTTATAATTTTTTCTTCAATCCTTGATAATAAAAGGACTAAAACCATTAGTTTTTATCTTGTTTTTAGTATGAAAACATGAAATAAACAGATTTATTTTCCACATTTGATTTAAATATACACTCGAATACTTTATAAGACACCACAATAACCTTTATGTCACAACATAGGTCAACTTATCTATTTTCACACTCTAAAGGCTAACCATGTAGAATCAAAAAATACTAATCCCATTTTCATTCATCACGTTCAAATTTTTTTTGTAAATATAACTATACTATGGGTTTGTTTTTTTTTTCTTCTCCATAAACATCAAAAAGTGATTATGAAGCTTCCTCCAAGAATTATAGGAATTGTATTCAATGATAATTCATGTGTTTTAAAGGATTTAACATTAGATTTTACCAATAAAAGATCATATTAAGATTATTTTATAGTAATTTCCCTCTTTAATTTGATTACAAGAATTTAACACTATAGAATATTTCTTTAGGAACAATCTATCTGCTACTTTTATTATATTCTAGGTAGTGTAATCATGGATTCACATATCATTCACTTTAAGACCTCGTGAGTAATTTCTATCCTAAGAAACAAGATTATATAAAAAAATTTGATGAAACACTTCATAAATATCATATTTTTATATCAATTCATCACATTTTAAATCGATACCACTTATTTTAATGTGGAAGGATATTTTTTAGTAATACCCTTTAACGTAATTTTTTTATTATAATTAATACAACTATATAAAACCCCCTTATTAGTCAATAATTATTTTCCCATAATTCACCTCTAATTAAATTCTACCCCATTTTAATATTTTTGGGATATACCCCATGTTAGGATACTCTCAGTTTATCAAAATTAATAAATAAATACTCTTCATCATTCCCAAAGTTTTTATCCCCTTCAATAGGATTTGATCCTATATATCTATACCATTTTTAACTTAACAAAAAACTACTTTTAAAAGGTTATAAGGAATAAATATAAAATATATTAATCAAACCATGAGAGAAGAAATACCATTATATAAACTAGTTATTTAAAATCACATACATAATAATAAACATGGAATGGAGAACAACATAGGAGAGTGGGGTATTTTCACTATGGCTTCTAGGTTAATGGATACAATTTAACTCTAAAATACAATTAATGATTCTAAAACCATAATATTGATTTTTAGTTTTCACATATTTTAAATTTGACTTTGATTAAAAACATACAATAATCTCACTTATCCTTGATCAAATTTATCCATAATAAAGGGTAATTTGATCATGATATTTTTTGTACTAAATTGATAGACACGATTTTTCTAAATATTAATATAAATGAGTTATCTTATATGATTACAATAAAAAATTTCAATTCATATCAAATATATTCATGATATCTCTTTATCTATAAGTGATGTGTTCAAGCCTGAGTAACTACATTGTATTTATATTTTATTACTAAATGGGTGAAAATATATCTTCTAGAAGAGCTATGAAATACTTAAATTTATAATATTAATCTTACTAATGGATGTACACTTTCTATAATCTATTGAACCAATGAAATATTCATCGTAATATAAAAATAATTTCTCCCATGAAATTATGTTATAAAATAGTCTTAAATACATTGTTCCTATGACATATATAAGTAATATTTTCATGTTTTTCATTTAGAATTATTTTTGATATAATTGATATCATATAACATAGATATTTGAAAAAACCATATTAGGAATTAAATTTGTAATTTTTAATAGTATTCCAATAATTTGTCTTCAACCCTTAAAATTGACCATCTCCCCATATCATCCATTTAAACAACATCCAGGTATAAAAATTTATTTTTCATGGGAATACTATTTTCTATTATAAATCTTTTAAAAACATTAATTATATTTATATTGAAAAATAAAAGTTCTTTAAATATCTTGTGTCACTAATAAATGAATACGAAACACCAAATCCCAAATATTTTCATTTATAACTTACTCATCATGAATATAGAAAACTATACACTCAGTATCATTTGATGTTTTAAATATAATTTCATTTATATAGATAATATACATCATTAGCTGATAATTTTATTTCTTGATAAAGAAATTATGAAAACAAATTCATTGTTTGAAACAAAGATTTCCCTCTTATAGTTATATGATTTCAAAACAATCACCTAAGTCTAATTATTCTCGGTTTTTTTAATATATTCATATATATCTTTTATATAACTCTAATCCTTAGTAGACTTATCAAAACAATTAGTCTCTAATTGTGATAATAGTGATATTTGATTAATAAAAGTAAATATCCTTATTTTTTATTGATCAGTTTGGTTAATAATAATTTTTTCTTATCGTAATTAGATATTTTTTTATCATCAGTATTGTTTATGAACTAACTTTCACATTCCCATTATTTATACTTTCTCTATAATTAACATTATCTCATTATTCTCACTTTTACCTACATAACCCATCCACTCAATCTTAATTTTTTTCAATATTCTATATATTATCATTGTCTACAACAGTGAAATATTATATTTTAGTAATTTTTTAGTCTTTTATTGAACATTTGTCCGCCTTACTATTTACCGAGTAGTCATTAAAAATTCCTTTGTATCCATGAGATTAACACTTCTAGTGGAACTTCTCTTTGTTTACAATAAATAATTTACATTGAAATATTATAATAAAAAATTATTCCTATACAAAATCTCATATGGACTCTTTTCCTCAACCCAACATAAAAAAATATCTATTTGAGATATTGGTCAATGTCAATATTGTTTCCTTCCACAGCCCTCTTAGAAACTATTTCTAAATTAATATAATTCAATCTATGATATTTATTTCTTATTTTCTCCTCCTAACAACGCCATTTATTTGAAATGTTTTCACTACCTAAACATGAAGCGTTATCCTATTTTTTATATAATCCTCTATTTATATATTAAAAAACTTATAAACTTTTAAATTTTAAATTTAAATATTTTTAATCTAAGAATAATTTATACTAATTTATAGATTCATGTTATAAAAATAATTTTTTTATAATTTTATTTAATCACAACCTACCATTCCATTCTAATATTTTCATCAATTAACAGTTCATAATATCACTTTACATCAATAGAACTTCAAGAAATTAGCATCCAAGAATCAACATATTATATTTATTCTTATAAATAGTTGGAATGGTCAATATATTTTCATAAATATCATATATATGAGGAAAACTATTATTAATTTTAATGATATCATGTGATTATTCATGTTTTATTAACTCATCCAAAGATTATTTTCTCACGTGGGAATGATTTTTATATAGTAACTTGTTCTTTTATATCTCGGATTGAAGTGAAATATCATATTCTCTAAATATAAGTTGAATATTCCCCTTCATGTGGTTCCACTATATCATAATTTCCCCATCATATCCTTTAATAGTATAAATTTTATTATAAATATTATTACATTTCTATTATTTCCCCAATATTCATATACTTAGAAAATATGTGACCAAAACATCAAGTAACTAAGAGAATTTTATCCTCATATATTTTTCATAGTTTTGTGGCCTTTAATAGTTAATGATCTTAAATACTTCAACTTTTCCATAGATCATGACTCATTACTTATGAAATTTTATACCCTTAAAACATATTTGAAAGTCATAATTAGAGAAGTTCATTTGCTTTTAAGAATTAATATATAATATTGGTCTATTACTTTCAATGTAATTTTAGCTATCAAAAACATATTATCATACTTCAAAATGACCCATGATTGTGGCTTCACATTACATGGTTTTTAATATGCATGTTCCTCTTCTAGATATGATGGGTAACCCTCATATCACATGGTTATGAATTTATTATTTATTTGTATCTTATTTGATAATTTTTTGTTCCACTGAGTGCTACAACAGTTAGTCTCCTTAAGAAAATTGTTTTTCATCCTTTTATGTAAACATTGGTCATTGACCATAAACTTCACACCACAAAATTACCTCTAATGACCCAGAATTTACATGTAATATTTTTTTAAAATATATGGTGATTTTACAAGTTCGTGAAAATTGACAGCACATGATTCCAAGGCCCGGTATGCACGGAATCAATTTCTGAAGTTTTTTCGGGTATGTTTAGTAAATGTACAAGCGAGTTTTATAACTTTTAAACCGGTACTCGGAATTGAAATCTGAGGGCACCGTTGAACTCGTAGTGCCGATATTCTCTTAATAATACTTTCACCTCGACGGTAGTTGGTCGAGGGTGGAAGTTAGTTTTTTGTTTTTACGTGGAAATAATAAAATAAAATAAGGTCATATTTTAATTTATTTTGTTGTAACCACCCATGTCGGAGTTGTAGTGTAGGGACCAACCGACCTTAACCTCCCATGAGAGGTTATAGTGGTAGGGCCAACCCAAACCAAACCTCAAATGATAGGTTATGGTAGTGGGGACCACCTGGGACTAAACCCCCCATTTAATTGAGAGAAACTCTCAACTCCCCTCATTAATGAGGGAGATCCACTTCAACTCATGTACCTTTATTTTTTCCAACATCTCTCTTAAAAGTTCCACCACCTCCTTTAATTTATTGCACCACCCACCTTAATTAATTATGCTTTTTTAATTCTATCCAACAAAATAATAGATGGTGTAATATATTATTTTGACAAACCTTTCATATTGGATGGAAATTGGGTAGAGGAGGAGCTATTGGGAGAAGGTTTCTCCAACAAAGAACAAAGAACTTCTTCCACGAAGAACGCTAGTGAGAAGCATCTTCATCTTCTTCCTCAGAAGCACCTTTTAGAGGAAACCGACGTGGGATGTCTTCAACGACTGAAATTCCTTCCTCATCATCATCAACGATCCGACACACAAGATCAGGATTGGAGGTGTGTGGTGGACGTGACAAAGGACGAAAACTATGTTTTCTACCCCGTGACTCCGTTGACGAACAATAAAAAAGTATGGGATTTTTGTGATTGATTTTATATTCTCATGATTTTTTCCTTAAAAAAAAAACAGAATTCGAATCAACTTCTAACTTGTTGATCCACATATGTACTCCTTTTGTGGGTTTTGGGATTAATCATTATGGGAGGGACTGTTGTGCTTTGTTCTTGTGTTCCAAATGAAACAAACCTAAACGCATAGGGTGTAGAAAAAACCAACATGGCATGAACACTCCGCTGTTCTCTTTTGTGGTGTTCTTCGAAATGGAGGAAGGTGACAAAAGCGATGACGGTGATGAAGGCAATGACCGCACCACCCGCGACCTCCATGACCTACGCCGCCCCTGAGGTATTTCATGTCGTTGCTGGCCGAACAGGCTGCACCCCATCATGACACCCCAGATGAACCACCCCCACGGTCTCCGCCCTTTCGGTCGGGCTGCCTCGGGCTGTGCCAAGCCGCCCTGGACGCGCTGTCTGCCAGCCAAATCGTCTACTGCTACCCCAGCCTCCTGGCCAAACCGGCTACCGACCACACCGACATCTCAAGCCGCCCTGGTCGCGCCAATATACTGGCCCCAGTGGTGTCATGCCCCGATCATGCCACACCGGCCAACCGGCATCCTGAGCCCCCGGCTAAACCGGCCCCGGCCCCACCACCCTGGCCCCAGGACAAGCTGCCCTTGTGGTGCCCTCTAGGGTGAGCCACCCTGGCGGCGCCCTCTGTGCCGATCTTCCCTCCCACCAACCCATGGTCAGTCTGTGCCCTAGCGACTGGTCCGGGCCCTTGTGACTGGTCCACGCCCTCGTGACAGGTTCGCGCCCTCACGACAGGTCTGGCCCTTGCGGCCTGCTGGGCTGGGCCCAGTGGGCTGGGCCGAACCTTACGGGCTGACCCACCCAACGGGTTTGGCTAGACCCAATGGGTCAGGCTGGGTCAGCCAAGACTGGTTCGGGTCAGGTCGGTCCAACCAGGTCGGACCGGACCTGGGCCCACTACGATAATTTACTTTCTTTTGGCCATATCATTGGAACTGAATGTCCATTTAAAGAACAGTCAGTGGACCTGGTAATCTTGGAGCGTGACGGTCCCTTTGAGTATACCTCAATATTGTTTGGGGTATAGATGAGATATGGTCAGTCAGATTGTGCACGAATCAAACCGGGCTCCCAGGACTAAAAGGCTAATAACACTCATACTGGGAATCTGATTGACGCACCGTCTGTTGTGTTGAGACCCCTACGATGGGGTGGACCTTTGATATACTTCATAATGGGTCTTCGTGATAGTTAGAGTAGTGTCCAGTAGCTTGTGGAGCGGATCCTTCCAGTCAGGATCGAGCAGAGTGCAGAGACCTAGTAGCTGGCTGAGACCTGACGACTAGTGACAGTTTGGCATAGAGTGACTCTACTAGCCCAGTTTGGAGCACCTGGGTTTGGTAGCAGACCCACGAGGGAGGAGCGTGCTTGGTGACGTGGTATACACATGGTACTCGATAGGAGGAGTACCTCACTAGGCTATGAGGGGGAGTGGCTTGGTGTGGCGGCAGACTCATGGTGGGGAGTTCCTCTATATAATGCAACAAACCCACAGTACTCGATAGGAGTAGTACCTTAGTAGTCCAAGGTTAGTGGGATGCGAGCTTGGTGTCCTGGAAGGCCCACTATACTCAATTGAGAAGGATTTCTCCAGTAAAAGAGGTTTCTATAATGTGATTGTGGATATTAATTGATATTACCCCTAAAAAAAATTATGGATGAGCTGAGTCAATACTTTTTTGTTTTCCTCATGTTTGAGATGGATTACTTAATAAATTTGGTATATGTATGAGCATATATCTAAATAGGGTTATCTGTTGTTTTCCTTACTTTATGGATTATCATTGGTGGATTTTGATACCTTGAGGGTCTCAAGGTCCCTACTGAGTATCATTATACTCACCCCAGCACGGGCTATGCCCGCACTTAATTATGTTGGATGCAGACGATGGGCAGTGCTGACTAAGGCTGAGAGTACTAGGACTGGATGGTACCAAGAGGTGGACCTCACGAAGATTCAGTACATAGAGGAGACTGATAGATGTGGAGTGATGAGGAGGCTATCTATACTTACCCTTTAGGTAGTAATCCCGGAGGATTACACAACACCTGTTTTTCCTTTTTTTGGTTTTACTTGTAATTCCAGTTCCTTATACTTTATAGTTGGGCTTGTATTTCCAGCCCCTTTTATTTTTCATCACTCTTTTGTTAATGATTTTACCTAGTGTTTTGTATCTAGTTTTGTGTTCTGTTGTGTATTTTTATAGGTTATAAAGGCAATGCCTTCGCAGTTTTTGGAAATTTCTCTTTTGGTGCTAATCGCCAGCCCCTGCCCTGTAGAAGGTGAGATTGGGGTAGTCATGACACGGGCGTCAGGGGACGGGTCATGATAAATTGGTATCAGAGGGGGGGTTCTACAATAGAACATAGGACTCTGATCCTTTCTATGAATTAATACTTTTAATTTTAGTGAGTATGGTTTTCAGTTCAGGGAGTCCAGTGTCGGTGCGGCGACCGACGTATTTATACACCACAACCCTGATTTATGATTTCCGACTCTGTGCACAAATAAATTGATTGTGTCTATGTTTTAAAATGTTTTAATTAAGTAATATAAACCAGGGAAGCTCGCCTGGTATAACTTTTTACCGTAGCGCACCTATTTCTTTTCAGAATTCCTCTACGCAGGCAACCGACTAGATTTCTGAGAGTTGTACCCACTAATATCCCACTAAGCGACAAGGCTTTGGTGCAGGGCCCTCTTCTAGTAGAGGCACCAGTGGAGGCACCTTCTGTTCCATTACTCGTTGGGCCACAAATTCCACCATCCCCAGCAGTAGACGGTGCACGCCGCTTGAGCGCATTGCACGAGTTCCAACGCTACAGGCCACACAGGTTCAGGGGAGAGACGGACCCGCATGCGGTTGAGGATTGGATGGGGGCTATAGTGAGAGTTATATGACTGGCAGGGACACCAGCTGACCTCATGGTGATTCTTACTGCCAGCCTTCTACATGAAGTAGTGGGAAAATGGTGGAGCTTGATGCTCCAGGTCCACGATGAGGTGACGCTCTTCTGGGTAGACTTTGAGAGCCTGTTTCGGGTAGAGTTTGTCCCAGATACACTTTTCTCAGTGTGCATACAAGAGATACTTCGTCTGTAGCAGGGCAGCATGACTGTTGCTCAGTACTCAGCGAGGTTCATAGACCACTCATGCTACTCCACCGATATGGTGTGAGACCCATTCTTCAGGGCACATACCTTCAATCAGGGACTTAGGTGGGAGATCGGGGCCTTGGTGATCTCACTCAGTATCCCGACAGAGGAGGGGGTGTTAGAGAGAGCCCACCTCGTGGAGAGTTTCCTTGCTGATCAGACACCAGCAGCGAGACCCACTACCAGTCTTCACGTATCGGAGTCTTCTGCAGTTGGTAGCAGACAGATGTTTCATAGGTCCAAGAGGACCATACCTATAGGTGGATGACCGCATGACCCAGGATCGGTTGTGCGGGGCACCCGAGGTGTAGACATGCCTTCCATGAGCGGGCAGTGTTATGCATGCGGTGGGAAGGGTCACATGACCCGTGACTACCCGGCCCGCTGTTCAGATGATCACCAAATGGGAAATGGACCTCCTAGGAAGAGACAGAGATTCGATTGGGGTGGTCCTCAGGGAGAAGGCGGACATGGAAGAGGACCTGGTCATGCAACTGGCGGTGTGCGATGATTCGAGATTTTACCACCACCACCACTAGGAGTTCCACCCTGACTATAGGGAGCAGTTGGACAGGGGAGAGCTCAGCTCCAGGAAGCTGAGGCATACGATCATGGCGCTGTGAAGATGATTTGAGGTACGATCATTGTCTACTACACCATAGTTTCAGTACATATAGTCATAGTTTCAATTCAATATTTCATTTCCACTTCCCTCTTTTGGAGCTCAGTGATTCTGGTGGAGTAGTTGGATCAATCCATACGGCAAGAGACTCCTACGGGTGCAGATTTGACGATTATGCATTGCTATCGACAGTGTGAGCCTACTCTAGGAGGCGAGATCTTTGGCTGGGATATCCTAGTAGTAGCTTCGAGGCCTTACGATGTCATCTTGTGTATGGAATGGTTATCTACAGTCCATGCTCAGATTGACTGTATTAAGTGAAAAGTGTGGTGTTCTGCATGGATGGGACAATGTTTACCATCACCAACGAGAAGGGAGACTTTTTAGCATAGGATGGACTTGCTCGAAAGATAGTGTATCCGATTACTCATTATACGGATAGCCTTACCCTCGGAAATTTTGATGTGGAGAGTAAAAGTTATCCTATAGTGGTGGACTAGTACACAGATGTTTTCCCTGATGATGTCCAAGGTCTACCTCTTCACAGAGAGGTGGACTATTACATTAACTTATACCCCAGGATGACATCGATATCTACACCAGCATATCAAATGGCTCCCACAGAGCTTCATGAGCTACGAGTACAACTAGAGGACTTATAGGGGAATGGATTCATCTGGCCTAGTGATTCTCCCTAGGCATCCTGTATTTTATACACCAAGAAGGTGGATGGGAGCTTGAGGCTTTGTGTTGACAATCAGCACCTGAACCCGGTGACTATGAAGAACAAGTACCCACTCTCGAGGATTGATGACCTCTTTGATCAGCTGAAGGTAGCATGGTGGTTCTCGAAGATATACCTTCGATCGGGCTATAACCAGCTCAGAGTTCGAGAAGAGGATGTGCAGAAGATGGCTTTCATATGTTAGTACATCCACTATGAGTTCTTGTTTATGCCTTTTGACATAACAAACACTCCAGCAGTGTTCATGGGACTTGTGAATAGGTTCTTTCATCCATACCTTGATCAATTTTTCATAAACTTTGTCAATTACATTCTGATCAACTCTACTACTAAGGAGGAGTATTCTTACCATTTTTGGGTAGTACTGGACACACTCTGAGAGCACCAGCTTTATGGTAAGCTCTCAAAGTTCCAGTTCTAGATCCGAGAGGTTCAAATTCTATGACATGTCATCTCGGAGGCTGTAGTTGCAGTGGATCCAGCAACGATTGAGGCCATACTTGCTTGGGAGCCACCCTAGAGTGTGAAAAAAGTTTGAAGTTTCATGGTTTTGGCTGGATAATACCGGAGATTTTTTCCAGATTTCTCCAAAGTCTCATCACCACTATCAGCCTTGACAAAGAAGGGGAAACCTATTATGTGGTCGAAGAGATTCCAAAAAGGTTTTCCAGAGCTGAGGCAGAGGCTGACTAGTGCCCCCATTCTGAGGCATCCACAGGAAGGCGTAGGGTACATAGTCTACTACAATGCATCAGGGACTGGACTCAGATGTGTCCTGACATAGGAGTGAGTAGTGATCGCATATGGTTCTCAATAGCTGAGAAATCAGGAGAAACAATATTCTACCCATGACCTGGAGTTAGAAGCAGTGGTCTTTTTCTTGAAGATGTGGCGACACTATCTGATGGTCGAGCATTTTATCATGTACTCTGATCACAAGAGTCTCAGGTATATATTCTCCCAGAAGTACATAAACCTGAGATAGTGATGTTGGATTGAGTTCCTCTAGGACTATGACTTCTAGATAGTCTATACTCCTATGAAGGGAAGTGTTTTTGTAGATGCACTTATTAGGTGACCTGGTATGGAACTGCTAGGAAAGGCGACGGAGAAACTGACCACTTTGAAAATATCCTTTGTGGATAGAGATGGAGAAGATTTTATTTAGTCTCTTACAGTCACTCCCTCACTTATTTAGCGATTCAGGGAGGCACATCATGGGGACGCTGACTATGATACACGACGTGCTCAGATATCCACAGGGCAGACACCCGATGGATTTTCAAAAGGTGGGGAGCAGGTCATCCTCTTCAAGGGATGTACTATGGTAAAAGTGTCACTTCAGGTGGAAGTGTTGAGGGAGTTCCACACATCCCCTCTAGTGGTACACCCAGGAGTGGAGAATATGTATCGGGATCTCTAACGATATCACTTTTGGGTGGGAATGAAAAAGGAACTTGCAGAGTTTGTCTCTCGGCGCCTCACTTGTCAGAAAGTGAAGGAGGAGCACTAAGTACCAGCTAGCTTGGTCACCGCTTTAGAGGTCCCTGAGTGTAAGTGGGGTGGGATATACCTGGACTTCGTGATAGGACATCCATGTACATCTAAGGGACATGACTCTATTTGGTTGATCATCGATCGAATCAACAAGTCGGCTCACTTCCTACCAATTAGAGAGCAGGGTCCAGTAGAGAGATTGGGATGCCTCTATGTGTAGGATATTGTGCAGATATAAAGAGTAACATCGACGATTATCTCCGACCGTGACACACATTTTACTTCCCAACTATGTAAGGGGTTGCAGGAGGCCTTCAGGGTGCAGCTTCATTAGAGCACCGCCTTCTATCCTCAGAAGGATGGTCAGACTGAGAGGACCACTCAGACCCTTGAGGACATCTTGCATTCTTGTGTCCTCGACTTCAGTCGCACATGGGAGGATCACTTACATTTGGTGTTTTTTTCATACAACAATAGCTATAACTCCACCATTGGTACGGAACCTTTCGACGCTTTATACGGGTGACCTTGCAGATCACCTTTGTGGTTGACTGACCCAGGTGATTCAGCACTAGTGGGACCAGAGATGGTACAGGAAACCACAGAGAAGGTGCAGATCATCCAGTAGCAGATGAACACTAAACTGAGCAGGCAGAAGTTGTATACTGAAAGGAGGCAAAGATGTATAGAGTTTGAGGATGGAGACTACGCCTTTCTACGGGTCTCACCTCAATGAGGTTTGTGGAGATTTAGCTGATGGGGATGATATCTTTGAGGTTCATCGTACCTTTTCAGGTCGTTAGTAAATTTGGCGAGGTGGCATACTGCTTAGCTCTTCCACCTCAGTTGCACTGGGTGCAAGTCGTCTTCCACGTAACCTAGTTGAGGAGATACGTGCATGACCCTTCTCACTTCATCGACCATGGCGAGATGGACGTCGATGATGGGGAGAATTTAACAGAGGATCCAGTAGAGATTGAGGATCGATAGGAGCAAGTCCTTTGTGGACAATCGATACCTCGGGTGCGTATTCGCTGGCAACATGGGAACCTCTAGGAGAGAAAATGGGAGAAGGAGGCTCAAATGCGTTCTCAGTACCCCCACTTGTTACCTTATTTTGAGTTATAGATTACGGGGACGTAAATCCTGAGGTGGGGAGAATGTAAATACCCATAAATTCCTTGTATTTTTTTAATAATATTGGAAATTTAAGAGTCCAATAAAATACACTGCACATGATTTCGAGGCCCGGAATTCCTGGGATCAATTTTTGAAGTTTTGTTCAGGTATGGTTAGTAAATGTACAATCGGGTTTTTATAACTTTAGAAATGTTTCATTAAATTGAAATTTGAGGTCATCATTGAACTCGCAGCACCGATATTCGCTTAAGAATACTTTCACCTCGACGATAGTTGGTCGAGGGTTGAAGTTATTTTTTTGGTTTTATGAGGAAATAATAAAATAAAATATGCTCATATATTATTATTTTTGTTGTAACCACCCATGTGGGAGTTGTAGTGTGGGGACCACCCGACCTTAACCTCTCATGAGAGGTTATAGTAGTAGGGCCCACTCGAACCTAAACTCCCATGAGAGGTTATGGTGGTGGCTACCACCCGGGACTAAACCCCCCATTTAATTGAGAGAAAATCTCATCTCCCATCATTAATGAGGGAGAGCCTCTTGACCTCCTCTACCTTTATTTGTGCCTACCCCTCCCTTAATGGTGCAACCACCTCTATTAATTTATTTCGGCACCCACCATAATTAATCAGGCTTTTTCAATTTCTTTCCAAAAAAATAATAGATGGTGTAATATATTTTTTAGGCACACCTTTCATATTGGGTGGAAATTGGGGAGATGAGGAGATCTTGGGAGAAAGTTTCTCCAACGATGAATGAAAAACATCCTCCATGAAGAACCCCAGTGAGGATAATCTTAAACTTCTTCCTCAGAATCACCTTGCGGAGGCAACCAATGTGAGACATCTTTGACGACCGAATTTCCCTCCTCATCGTCGTCAACGAACCGACGCATGATCTCAGGATTGGAGGTGTGTGGCGAACGCGAAGAATGACGACAACTACATTTTCTTCAAAGAGACTCCATCGATGACCAATGAACAAGTAGGGTATTCTTATTATTGCTTTTATAATCCTGTGATTATCTCCTTCTAAAACAAAGAACGCGGATCAAATTTTAACTAGTTGATCCGCATATGTTTTTGCTTTGCGTGTTTTGGGATTAATCATTACGGGAGGGTTTTTTGTACTTTGTTCTTGTGAGCCAAATGCTACCACCCTAAACGCGGTGGATGTGAACCAAACCAACATGCCCCGAACCATCAATTGTTCTCTTTTCCTGTGTCCATAGAAATGAAGGAAGGCGACAATGGCGATGAAGGCAATGACTGCGCCACCTACGGCCTCTGCGACCCATGTATTCCTCGTAGAATTCCGCACTTTCGCCGGCCGAATAGACGGTTACCCTTAACAGCGCCCCAGCCGAGCATCCCCTGTGGTCTCCACCCTTCCATCTAATCTGCCTCGCGTTGAGGCGAGCCACCCTAGCCAGGCCGTCTGCCAGCCAAACTATCCCTGGCTTCCCAGCAGAATCGGCTCTAGTCCCCGCCGGCCTCACGGTCCGCCACAGCCATGCCGGCCCGCTGGGACCGATCACACCACCCCGGCCCATTGGCTTCCTAAGCCCCCGACCAAAATGGCCCTGGTCGTGCCCCCCGGCCCGGGGCCGAGCCGCCCCGAGCCTCCTTCACGGCACCCTCCAGGTCGAGCCGCCATCCCGCCAACCCGCAGCCGGTCCATGCCCTCACGACCGGTTCGTGCCCTCGCGGCCCACCGTGACCCCTCGCGACCTTCTGGGCTGGGCCGAACCTTACGGGCTGGCCCACCCAATGGGTCAAGTTGGATCGACTCGAACCGGGTTGGCCCAGACCGGTTCGTTCCGGGTCAGTCCGACCGGGTCGGACCAGACCTGGGCCCATTACGACCATTTACTTTCTTTTGGCCATATCATTGGCACCGAACGTTCATTTTATGAACCGTCAGTGACCCTGGTAATCTTAGAGAATGATGGACCCTTTGATTATACCCCAATGGAGTTTTGGGTATTGTTGAGATACGGTCAGGTCAGATTGTTCACAAATTCAACCGGGCCCCCATGACTAAAATTCTAATAACACACAGACTGAGTGTTCGATGGATGTTCCATCTATTTAATTGAGACCCATATGATGTGGCACACTTTTGAGATACTTCTTCATGGGA
Organism: Viscum album; assembly: GCA_963277665.1. Lineage (NCBI taxonomy): Eukaryota > Viridiplantae > Streptophyta > Magnoliopsida > Santalales > Viscaceae > Viscum > Viscum album. Next base: position 713,501,243 of record OY728128.1, on the reverse strand, counting down.
CTTCGTGATAGTTTGAGTATTGAAAAGTAGCTCGTGGAGCAGATCCTTCCAGTGATGAGTGAGCAGAGTGCGGAGACCTAATAGCTAGCTAAGACCAGACGACTACCGACAGTTTGACGTGGAGTGACTCTACTTTCCTAGTGGGGAGATCCTGGGTGGGGTGGCATACCCATGGTGGAGTAGCGTGCTTGGTGACACGGTAGGTACTCAACAGGAGGAGTAACTTAGTAGGATATGAGGGGGAGCGCCTGGGTGTGGCAGAAGACCCGTGGTGGGGAGCATCTCTGTGTAACGCACTAGACCCATGGTACTCGACAGGAGGAGTACCTCAGTAGTACAAGGTTAATGGAAAGCGCACTTAGTGTCGCGACAGACCCATTGTACTCAATTGAGCAGGAGTTCTCCAGAAGTCGAGGTTTCTATAATGGGACTGAGGATGTTACTTGATACTACCCCTAAAATAAAATACTGGTTGAGCTGAGTCGGTACTTTTTTGTTTTCCTCATGTTTGAGACAGATTACTTAATAACATAGGTATATGTATGGGAATATACCTAAGTATGGTTATCTATTGTTTTCCTCACATTTTGGTTTATCCATGGCAGATTTGTGAGTCCTTGATGGTCTCGGGGTCTCTACTGAGTATCGTTATACTCAACCCTGCACGGGCTATGCCCGCACCTTGTTTTATTGGATGTAGACGACAGATAGTGCTGACTAAGGCTGAGAGTACCAGGATTGGATGGTACCTGGAGGCGGACCTTACGACGAGTCGGTACACGGAGGAGACTGATGGAAGTGAAGTGCTAAGGAGGCTATCTATACCTACCCTTCACGTAAGAATCCCAGAGGATGACACATCATCTGTTTTTCATTTCTTTAGTTGTACTTATACTTCCAGTAACTTGTACTTTACAGTTGGGCATGTATTTCCGGCCCCTTTTACTTTTCATCACTCTTTTGATATATAGTTTACCTAGTGTTTTGTATCCAGTTGTGTGCTCTATTGTGTGCGTTTATAGGTTATAAAGGAAAAGCCTTCCCAGTTTTCGGGAATTACGCCTTTGGTGCTAGTCTCCATTCCCTAGCCTATAGAAGGCGGGCTTGGGGTAGTCACGGAATGGGCCCTGGAGGATGGGTCAGGACATTACCCATCTAAATCATAGCATGAGTATGGATTTCAAATTTTTATACTCAATTCTCTTCTGCCAGGAAGTATCCTTTAACTAAGAAACAAAAATTTTATATATTCTTAAATTTTTCATGAAAATAAAACCTTATTTGTGTTGTATTATTATGTGTATTTACTATTTGTCAAGTGGAATTTGGGGTCATTCAAAAATAAATCTTCCTATGAGTTTTGGGAGCTTATGGCTTAGATTTAACAATGATAAAATTTGTATTATGATCATGACACACTTTTTTTATTCCACGATAATGACTTCATTGTATTATTACGTTATGAAACTTTTTTTTCAATCAACATGTTTATCGTATATTTTTTATATTGTACACATGATCAAAATTCCTAATGTATTATTCAGATTCATTGCTCTTTCTTGATCCTTTAGATCTTACCTCATCCTGATGAATTCTAATTTTATATTATTTATTCATTTAAATCATTCATTCACTGTGCCTATTATATTATTGATAATCATAGCATATTCTTATACTTTTTTATTAATATCACTAACAATACTTAAGTTTTTTATCTTATAATGTTTTTGATTATCAACCTCCACCTTTGACTCAACATTTTTTTCTTTTTGTTTCTACACACAGAGCATGGAACTAAATTCCACACAAAATATTTATATCCATTTTCCCTAAACATATATTTCATCAATATTATTATCCAAACCAAAATAGAGGACTATAAAATCCTCAAATTAAATATTTACACTATTTATTTTCTAATTAAAATGTTTTATTTCAATTAAAATAACAATGAAACCCTCCCCAACGTCTTCACATAACAGAATTTCCTCTACTTTTATTTCTCAAAAGGTATTTTCTTATTGTAAATGTATATTTTTCTTCATAAGTAATTTTTTATTTAAACTTTCATAACATTATTATATTGGGAATATTTATTCATAGAAAATTAATCTTTCTCAATAACGAATGCATATTGTGGTAATTATCAGTATGGTTCCCAAACATTATGTATAGAAATAAAGTGAGTGGTATCTTTCCTTTGAACAATCTATTCTTCATGTAATGTTTTTGTAAAAGAATCATATGAACTTTTCATACCCATTATCTTTTTTATTATCATCTGTTGGGAGAATCACTCTTTCCTTAAATACCACATGTCAATATTTCATCTTTTTTCCAATAGAATGTTTTTTATTTCTCATCTGATATGTAACAAGAATAATGTGAATTCAATCTAACAAAAATATTTATGTATACTTTTCCAAAATTATAAAGACCCTTAAGTAAATATAATGTGTAAATATTCTCACAGATAACTTCATAAAAATCGAATCATCAATGGTTTCTCTAAATCGGTGCATATCCTCTCTCACCAAAATCAACAAATCAAATAACACATTAATGAATTCATTCAGGTACATTGTAACACCCGAGATTTTATGAGAAATATTTTGTTTTTATGTATAATGTTATATAAAATAATCTTTCACTACACACAACACTGTCTTGTCTTGCGTTACACACAAGATCAACCTTCCTTGATATCTTGCATTGTACGCAATACCGAGTTTCATAAAACAACGATATGTTATTAAAATATTATATAAACTTGCCGTTATGAATAGTAATACCAAATTTTTGAAATTTTATAAATTTTTTCTTTCAAAATGGACTTCATTTTTGGATTCGTAATATCGAAATTAGCCTAGGGTGAATTTTTGGTGTTTTTCAGAAAGCATTCAATTGTTGATGAATAGTGAAAACACTGGGTTACTATTTAAAAACTGACTTTTTATTTAAATAATTATTTATTTTATTTAAATTTATTTTCGGTCAAAATTGGTAGTTAATAACTATATAAGTTTAATGTAATTCACTGGAGTCATTTTATAATAATTTTAGATATATAAAATTTTTATTGAACTTTTTGCCGTCTTTTACCCACCTCCTAGTAGAATTTGAAATTTTACATAAAATATAATTTTACCACTTCTTTGAGTGGAATTTCAAAAATCCGAGAGACACCGTTAATATCAAGGAGTAAAATGTGGTTCAATAAGATAATATCTTTTTGGTGAATAGTAACTTTTTACTTTTTTTTACCACGGTTAAAAGTAAATAGGGTAATTAAGGGTAAAAATGATATTATTATTACCCTAAGACATGTCCTAATCCTATTGGATAATTTTAATTTGACCCAAAACGACCTTAGGAATTAAATATGACCGTTTAGGTCCACTTGGATTCGATTAGGACATTTATTATTATTTTATTTAAAGAAGAGTTAAAATAGTTAAAATCAATGTTTAATAACTGAAACATTTTTAATATAGGGTTATACATGAGATAAATTAGACTATAAATATTTATCATAAATATAATAATATTTCCTACCTAATGGTATTTTATTTATAATTTTTAGACATTAAATAATTTAATTTATTTTTGACACAATGATGATGCAGTAATTACCTTATTAATGAAATATTAACATAATTGATGTTATAAATACCCAAATAAAATTAATTTGAGACTTTTTTAAAAAAATACACTAATTTTATAGGTTAATATGACATATTATTATTAATTTAATTAACTTGTTTCAATCTAATAATGCGGTTATGATTTTCACAATAAATCAATTACCAAATAGTGTCTAAATTGACATAAAATAGTTTTAAAACAAATATTATATTATTAATTGTTACTTTATTCCAAAAAATATAAGGTTTGGAAAATTAATTAGATAAGGTTATATATATTAATAATTAACATCTTTGGGTTCATTTGGTTTGTTATAGTATGTTTATTTACCATATAGTGTAAGAAAACAAGAAGACACGGTAAAAGTAAATTTAGTTAACTTAGAGTTAAATATAAATGATAAGGTTTAAATAGTAACTTAAACTTTTCTAAAATATATTGGATGAGAGGTTTTCGACCCATCCCCACCTTAGCTTATAAATAAATCAATTTGGAGCTATAAAAATATGAATATGACTTTATAATAAATTAATATTTTAAGTTTTTTCTAAAGTACCTCTCTCATCCCTTATAAAAGGGCACCTCCTCCCTCTCCTCCTCACACCACATTGAAAGTTCAAGCTCATACAAAACCTGCCAGTTTCTATTCTCCACTTCCCTATAAACATCCTATAAGTCCTGGTATTCTTCAAAGACCATCTTTAGTTCATTAAGAGGAGGTTAAGAAGAGGCGCTTCAAAGAAGAGGTAATGTCCATTATCGATTGTTTCAACTTTATTTCTTTTTATACTTATTCTTCTTTAGTTGTTTAATTATAAAGTAATAACATCATTATCACTCATATACTGATATGTTATTATAAATATGAAACAACCCTATTTCACCTTCTATCCATCCTATGGAAAATGAAATCACCGTGCGTGCATACGTACGGAGTACCGTCTCCACGTCGTGGTGTAATCTGTTTTCCACTGTCAACTTACATGGATGGGTATAATGGTGTAAATAATAACTATATATGATTATTGTAAAGTTATATTGATTCTGAAATATTATACATACACTTCAATACAATTCCACTATCATGGAAACGATATCATCGCTCGTGCGTACGTACGGCCTACCGTCGCCACGATGTGATGCGACTCGTTCTACATGATGTTCATTGCATAATGATTATATAACTGAATTTAATGAATAAGTATGATATATATTAAACTAATACCATTCTGGAAATGAGTTATATATAGACTAAAATTAAGAATAAGAATTTATTCGACAAAACATGCATAAGAACAAAAGGCAATAAACACCCGAATAACAAGTAACAATGAAATATTACTAATATAAAGCTAAGAATATGACCATATATGATATCATAACAATTATTAAGATTGTGGAATAAGTCAATAAAATTATTTAAATCATTATACTAGAGGTTCGGACACGTATGAAGCAAATCAGATATAAGGTAATGGAAAATCTCGCAATCTCAATTTTTATCTGTGATTGTTTATACTTCTGTAATTACTGCGGCATATTTATCATCCACATCGATGTTTGGTCAATATGTAATATTATTTCTATCCCCCTAAAATTTTTTAAATCCAATTTTACCCATTGGTGAGTTTTTAGTAAATGATATGGAAGGAATATTTTGTCAATTTTAGAACGTGGTACTGTTTGACTTTTCCAGCCAAAGTATAAGAAGAATGTTTTTTAACTTATACGGCATGAATGGATTCATAGAACATTATTTCCATGAAGATTCCTTCACAATTTTTCAAGTATATTTTTAATCAACTTCTTTTAGTTTAAATTTTTATGACATGTTAAGAAAGAAAAAATGTTTTTTAAGTAGAAAGGATATTTTCCTCAAGAATGGATTTCAAGCATTTTAACAAAATTATTTTCCATCTAAGATAATACAGGGTTCTGTTTCTATCCCTATTTTTACATTGATTTGATTAGGTTATGATGGAATTATTTTTCTGATGTCCTTTTATCTTATATGGATTTTTTTATGATGACATGACATTTAATAATCCCATTTTTATTACATGGGTTATGCTATAATTAATGATTTATGATCTTGTGGCACACATAAAAATGGTATCATTATGAGATTGGTGGGACCTATATCTCCCTCCAATGCATTGGGTAAAGATTTATATCTCATGAGATAGACATGGCTGGAACGGTAGGTTAATCCAGTTCAGTGATACAAGACTGAAACAAGGAGTGAACTCGGTTCAGAAAAGGACTTTGTCTGCTAAGATAGTCTTGGAAATGAGTCTTGACTACTAAGAAATGATTCTCTATGATTATGTTTGTAAGTCACAAAGTTTCACGTTTTATGTTACGATTATTGGGATTACATTTCACCACTATAATTTATCCCATTATATAAAATTATGATCTCTTTTGCAGGTTAAGATTTCCAAAATGATATGTTCTTATGAATATGATGTGATTAATATTTCTTTTGCTTAACCTTACTGATTATTTGAGCTCACCCTTTTGTATGTTTTATGTTCCCCAGGTTAGGAAGAAGTGTATTAAATAATATATTCCAAAAGGGACTCTAGATATGATAAAATAAAAGGGAGAGAGTGTAGATGATTTATGAACCAGTTGTTTATGTTTCCCAGTTTCTAAAGACACTATACCTATAGGGTCCTTTCATGGTTTTTTTATATGTTGTTATAAGTGTACTTAAATTTTGAATCAATAACAATGTATGTAATGTATGGGTCGTTATAGTTGGTATCCGAGGAAAGGTATAGTCAACCTTTGGAAACTAGGATGTGAAAGCCTTAGTAAGAACACTAAGGATATGTTTAAGCATAGGAAAAAATCTTATTGTTTTAGAAATGGCCAGGAATAACCTATGATAAGACCTAAAGAGTGAAATTTTATTCTTGATTGCGTGGTTTTTCTTTTATGATTAGTGTTTCTCACACTATGCTTATTGGTTTTAGTGAATGGATGGAACCCGAAAGAACCGTGTTAGTGCTGAATGTGGCGGGAAATGCAATGATTTTACCCCTGAGCAACCAAATGTTATGGGAGCTGGAATTCAAAATCTTGTAGCCATGCTCACACAACATTCTCAAGTTATGAATCATACAGGACTTCCAAAAGAGCAAAGGAAGGAGTAACATTCTGTTGAATCCTTCATGAGGTAGCGTCCAACCTGATTCAGTGGGTCTACTGATCCATTAGTGGTTGAACAATGGATTAGTACCACAAAAAAGATATTTTCAGTTCTTCAATGTTCTGAACATGATAAATTCAACTTATCAGTTTATCGTTTGTAAAGTGAAGCTGCTCAATGGTGGAATCTTATCAAGAATACGAGGCCAAGAGATGAAATTGAGTCCATGGAATGGGACGAGTTCAAGAACTTATTTTTCAATAAGTACTTCCCTCGTATTCTTTGAACAAATATGAAGAAGGAGTTTCTTGAACTATAGAAAAAGGATGATGAATCAGTTGGTACCTATGAAGAAAATTTTACAAGACTTGAAAGGTATCCTTCCGGGATTATTATCCAACCTAAGAGTAAGATCGATCGATTATTTAGTGGCTTAAAACCAAGTCTTCTAAGGGTGTTATCCATAAGGAATTTCAATATCTACGAGGAAATCATTCAATGTTCTGTCAAGGTTAAGATGGAGATTGGAGTAACCCATCAGCCATATGGGTTTGATAAGAAGAGGAAAATGGAATTCAAAGGAAAATCTAAAGAGAAATCTGAAAAGAAGATGAGTTTTACCTTATGCTCCGAGTGTGGAAAGAAACATAGAGGGAGTTGTCTTAAAGGGTCAAGTAAATGTTTCAAATGTGGAAAAGAAGGTCATCGGGCATTTGAATGCTGCAATGATGGGAAGAAGATGTCTAGTGATGCGAACAAAGAAAAGGCTACAAAGAATGAACCTCCTACACTTCAATGTTACAAGTGAAAGGAAATGGGTAATTATGATAATCAATTCCCTAATCCAAGGGTTGTTGATGATGATCGGTGTAAATAAACACTTAAGGCTAAAGATAAAGGAAAGTCACATGCATTTTCTATCAGCGATGTGGAGTACGATAAAGAAGTGGTGAAAGGTACATTTACCATCCACTCTAAAGTAGAAAATGTTTTATTTGATTCTGGATCCACCCAATCTTTTAATTCTAATGAATTTTCTATGGGTATCATCATATTACCTCAACAATTAGATTTTGAGTTAGGTGTGACAAACCCTAATTTCACAACAGTCACATCAATAGTTTATAATTCTTCTCTGATAGAAGTTTGTAGGAAAGTGCTTCCTGCAAATCTTGTGATCCATCCTATAGTGGAATTTGATGTGATTCTTGGCATGGATTGGATTTCTTTATATGGAGCTCATATCAATTTCCAAAGAAGGGAAGTCACATTTCATATTCCAGATCAATCTATGATCGTCCCTCGTTGCATAACCTTCCAGTGTAAATTTATTCCATCTTATGGGTCTTTATTCCACTAAATGAAGGTTATTAATCTCAAATGGTTAGAGAGAAACTCACGATTAAGAATAAACCCATTGTACGGGAGTTTGATTATGTCTTTCTCGAGGAATTTCTAGGTCTTCCACCAAATCGTGATGTTGAGTTTTCAATAGAACTCATACATGGTTCTATGCCCGTTTCAAAGACACATTATAGAATGGACCCAATTGAGTTGCAGGAATTGAAGAATCAGCACCAAAAGAATCTTGATAAAGGATTCATATGCCCCAGTGCGTCACCTTGGGGAGCACCTATTCTGTTTATTAAGAAGAAAGATGGATCAATGAGATACTGCATTGATTATTTAGAACTTAACAAGTTCATGATCAAGAAAAAATATCCTCTCCCACGCAATGATGGCTTATTTTACCAACTACGCCGAGCTCAATACTTTTACAAGATTGATCTTTGTTCAGGGTATCTTCAATTAAGGGTCAAAAGGGGGGATATACCAAAGACGGCTTTCCATACAAGGTATGGACACTATGAATTTATAGTGATTCCATTTGGTCTTACTAATTCCCCTGCTATCTTCATGGATCTTATGAATAATGTCTTTAGAGACTATCTTTATCAGTTTTTGGTAGTCTTTATAGATGATATTCTTGTCTATTAAAAGAGTAAGGAAGAACATGAAGATCACTTAAGAATTGTATTAATGACCCTGAGAAAGGAGAAGCTTTATGCCAAATTTACCAAGTGTGAATTTTGGATACTGGAAAATATGACTTTTACCAACGGTTTTGGCCAAACCGTTGGTATAGTTCATTAATTTGGACCTATACCAAATGTTTGGACAAAACCGTTGGTATAGGTTACTTATATGGACCTATACCAACGGTTTTGGACAAACCGTTGGTATAGGGGGGACCTATAGGACCTATACCAACGGTTTTGGCGAAACCGTTGGTATAGGTCCATTATAGAGACCATATACTAGGTATAGGTCCCCCCAATACCAACGGTTTGTCCAAAAATGTTGGTAATGTCCTAAAATCACACGACCTATACCACCGGTTCTCAAAACCGTTGGTATAGGTCTATGCCAACAGTTTTGAGAACCGCTGGTATAGGTCCTTCGATTTTTAATCGAATCTTCTTACCAAGAACATTATATTAATCAAACTTTCAAATTATTATAACAATACATATATATATTTATGAAATTATGTTCAAAAAATTCATGTTAGGTTAGTGGTTAAGTCATTCAATTATAAACTAGAGGTTCTGGGATCAAATCCCACCGAATGTTTTTTTTGAAATACATATACCAACGGTTTTCAAAACCGTTGGTATAGACCTATTGTCACGGCTTACTTGCCAATGGTCCTCCAAACCGTTGGTATAGCCTATACCAACGGTTTGAGGGCCTATACCAACGATTCCAAACCCATGGTATAGGGTATTTTTACAGTAGTGAAATTTGCATTTTTGGGTCACATAATCTCAAAAGAGGGGATATCTGTGGATCCAGCAAAATCAAAGGTTATCAAAAGATAGTCGAGACCAACAACAGTAACTGAGATCTGATGTTTTCTTGGTTTGGCTGGATATTATCAAAATCTTATGAAAGATATTTCACCATTATCAAATCCACTTACCATGTTGACTCGAAAAGGAGTTAAGTTCATTTTGAAAGAGGAGTGTGAAGAGAATTTCAAGGAGTTAAAAAGAAGGTTATCCAGTGCACCTGTGCTCACACTGCCTTATAGTGCAGAAAAGTTTGTGATCTATAGTGATGAAACCAACAAGGGATTGGGGTGTGTTTATATGCAAAATGATATGGTGATATCTTATACCTCACGATTGTTGAAAATTCATGAGAAAAATTATCCAACTCATGATTTGGAGTTAGCTGCGGTAATCTTTGCATTATAGATTTGGAGGAATTATCTTTATAGTGAAAGGTGTGATATTTATACTGATCAAAAAAGTTTAAAGTATATTTTCAAACAAAAGGATCTGAATATGCACCAAATAAGATGGTTGGAGCTGATTAAGGATTACAACTTCTCAATTCATTATCACCCTGGGAATGAAAACAAGGTGGAAGATGCATTAAGTCGACAAGACCATACTAGCTTATCCATGATGAGGATAACAAAAGATCCAATATTTATGGATTTAGAAATGATGGATCTTGGAATTATAATAGAAGGGAAAAAATCTTATCTTTCTCAAATGAATATTCAACCATATATACATGTTTTTATTAAAGAGGCACAAAAAAAGATGTAGATTTAAAAAAGAAGGTGAGAAATGTTCCTGAATTCAACCTCGGTTGTGATGGGATAATAAGGTTCCGGAATCGGGTTTGCGTTCATCCCATCATAGAATTAAAGTAGGATCTGCTGGATGATGCTCATAGTCCTTCATTCTCTATTCATCTTGGAAGCACGAAGATGTATAGGGACCTGAAATAGTAATTCTGGTGGGATGGCATGAAAAGAGATGTTGCTGAATATGTCTCTCGATGCTTGTTTTTTCAGCAAGTTAAATCTGAGAGACAGAAGTCTAAGGGGATGTTACAACCATTACCCATACCCGAATGGAAATGGAAAAAAATCACTATGGACTTTGTCACCGGACTTCCTAAAACATCCAAACACAATAATGATATCTAGGTCATAGTTGATCATCTTAAAAAGTCGGAACACTTCATTGCTATTAGAGAATATTTCTTTCTGGATTAGATTGCGAAGATATATGTGAAGAAAGTGGTAAGATTGCATGGATTACCACTTTCCATTATATCAAAACGGGATCTAAGGTTTACCTCAAAGTTCTGGCAATGTCTTCAGCATACTCTAGATACAGAGTTGAGTTTCATCACTGCTTATCATCCTCAGACAAACGGTCAGTCTGAGAGAACAATTCATACTCTAGAAGATATGTTAAGAGCTTTATCTATGGATATGAAAGGTGGTTGGGATCAACACCTACCATTGGTGGAGTTTTCTTATAATAATATCTTTCACTCCAGTATTCATATGGCTCATTATGAAGCTCTCTATGGAAAGAAATGTCGAACTCCAACTTGCTGGGATGATGTTGGGAAAAGAAAGCTACTAGGACCTGATCTTGTTGAAGAGATGGCAGAAAGGGTCCGATCTATTCAACAACACATATGATTAGCTCAGAGTCGACAAAAAAGTTATGCCGATAACTGAAGAAAATACCTAGAGTTTTAAGTGGGTGATAAAGTGTTCTTACGAATATCTCCTTGGAAGAGAGTAATGAGATTTGGAAATAAGGGAAAGCTAAGACCTAGGTATATCGGTCCTTTCGAAATACCGGATCTTGTTGGGAAGGTATCTTACCGATTGGCGCTTCCTCTGAATCTCTCTCAAGTTCATGATGTCTTCCATGTATCTCTCCTGAGAAAGTACATATCTGATCTTTCACATATACTCAGCTCAGAATCTATACTGGTGGAGCAAGATCTTTCTTATAAAGAACATCTGATAAAGACCCTGGATCGTAGTGAAAAAGTCCTACAGAACAAGATCACTCACTTGGTAAAAGTTTTATGCAGGAACCACCTATTAGAAGAAGCTACATGGTAACATGAGGATATGATGAGGGAGAGGTATCCTCATCTGTTTGTTTCAAAGAGATGAATTTTGAGGGAGAAATTCATTTTAAGGGGGGTACAATGTAACACCCGATATTTTATGAGAAATATTTTAATTTTATGTATAATGTTATATAAAGGAATCTTTCACTACACACAACATTGTATTGGCTTGTGTTACACGCAAGATAAACCTTCCTCGATATCTTGCGTTGTACGCAATATCGAGTTTCACTAAACAACGATATGTTATTAAAATATTATATAAACTAGCCGTTATGAATAGTAATACCCAATTTTTGATATTTTATAAATTTTATCTTTCAAAGTGGGCTTCATTTTTGGATTCGAAATATCGAAATTATCCAAGGGTGAATTTTTGGTATCTTTCTGAAAGCATTCAATTTTTGATGAATAGTGAAAACACTCGGATACTATTTAAAAACAGAATTTTTATTTAAATAATTATTTATTTTATTTAAATTTATTTTTGGAAAAAATTGATAATTAATACCAATATAAGTTCAATTTAATTAATTGGAGTCATTTTATATTAATTTTAGATATATAAAAAATTTATTGAACTATTCCCCGTCTTTTACCCACCTCCTAGGAGAATTTGAAAATTTACATAAAACTTAATTTTACTGCTTCTGTGAGTGGAATTTCTAAAATACGAGAGACACCGTTAATATAAAGGAGTAAAATTTGTTCAATAAGATAAAAATAATTTTTTGTGAATAGTAACTTTTTATTTTTTTTACCACCGTTAAAAGTAAATAGGGTAATTAAGGGTAAAAATGATATTATTATTACCCTAACACATGTCCTAATTCTATTAGATAAGTTTAATTCGACGAAAAACTACCTCAGGAATAAAATATGACCATTTATGTCTACTTGGATTAGATTAGGACATTTATTATTATTTTATTTAAAGAAGAGTTAAAATAGTTAAAATCATTGTTTAAAAACTAAAACATTTTTATTATAGGGTTATACACGAGATAAATTTGGCAATAAAAATTCATTAGAAAGATAAAACGATTTCCTACATAATGGTATTTTTTTATAATTTTTATACATTAAATAATTTAAAATATTTTTGACACAATAATGATGCAGTAATTACCTTATTAATGAAATATTAACATAATTGATGTTATAAATACCTGAATAAATGTAATTTGAGACTTTTTATGAATTAAACTAATTTTATAGGTTAATATGACATATTATTATTAATTTAATTAACTTTTTTCGAACTAATCATGCAGTTATGACTTTCACAAAAAATCAATTATCAAATAGTGTCAAAATTGACATAAAATAGTTTTTAAAACAAATATTATATTATTAATTTTTATTTTATTCCTAAAAATATAAGGATCAGCCAAATGACTTATATAACGTTATATATATTAATATTGAACAACATGGGGTTCGTTTGGCTTGTCATAGTAAATTTATTAACCATATAGTGTAAGAAAACAAGAAGACACGGTAAAAGTAAAATTATTTAACTTAGAGTTAAATATAAAAGATAAGGTTAAAATAGTAACCTAAACTTGTCTAAAATATATTGGTTGAGAGTATTTCGACCCATCCCCACCTTATCTTCGAAATAAATCAATTTGGAGTTATTAAAAACCGAATATGACTTTATAATAAAATAATATTTTAAGTTTTTCCTAAAGTGCTCCTCTCCTCTCTTATAAAAGGGCACCTCCCCCCTCTCCTCCTCACACCACTTTGAGCCTTCATACTCGGCCAAACCCTACCAATTTCTGTTCTCCACTTCCCTATAAACATCATAGAGGTCTAGTATTCTTCAAAGACCTTATTTAGTTCTCTAAGAGAAGGTTAAGAAGAGGCGCTTCAAAGAAGTGGTAATATCGGTTACCGATTCTTTCAACTATATTTCTTCTTCTACTTCTTCTTCTTTAGTTGTTTCATTATGAAGTAATAACCTCAGTATCACTCATATACTGATATGTTATTATAAATATTAAACAATCCTATTTCACCTTCTATCCATCCTACAGAAAATGAAATCACCGCGCGTGCGTACGTACGGAATACCATCTTCACGCCGTGGTGTAAGCTATTTTCCACCACCACCTTACTTGGATGGCTATAATGGTGTAAATAATAACTATATATTATTATTGTAAATTTATATTGATTATGAAATAGTATACATACACTTTAATACAATTCCACGATCAGGGGAATGATATAATCTCTTGTGCATACGTATAGCCTATCGTCTCCACGATGTGATGCGACTCATTCTACATGATCTTCATTGCATAATGAATATATAACTGAATTGAATGAATAAATATAAAATATATTACACTAATAAAATTCTGGAAATGAGTTATCTGTAACCTAAAAATAAGAATAATAATTTATTCGACAAAACATGCATAAGAACAAAAAGCAATAAACACCCAAATAACAAGTAGCAATGAAATATTACTAATACGAAGTTAAGAATATGACCATATATGATATCATAACAATGAGTAAGATTCTGGAATAAGTCAATAACATTATTTAAATCATTATACAGGATTTTTGGACATGTATGAAGCAAATCGGACCTAAGGTAAGGGAAAATATCGCAATCTCATTTTTTATCCGAGATTGTTTATACTTTGGTAATTACTGGGGAATATTTATCATCCACATCCATGTTATTTCAATATGTAATATTATTTCTATCCTCCTAAAATTATTTAAATCCAATTTTACCCACTGGTCAGTTTTTAGTAAAAGATATGAAAGGAATCTTTTGTCGTTTAAAAAACGAGGTACTTTTTGACTTTTTCGGCCAAAGTACGAGAAGAATGTTTTTTAACTTATACGACATGAATGGATTCATAGAAAATTATTTCCATGAAGCTTCATTTAAAAGTTTTCAAGTTTATTTTTAATCAACTTCTTTTAGTTTAAAAGATTATTACATGTTAAGAAAGTAAAAATGTTTTTGAAGTAGAAAGGATATTTTTCTCAAGAATGGAGTTTAAGCATTTTATCAAAATTATTTTCCATCTAACATAATATAGGGTTATGTTTCTATCCCTATTTTTACATTGATTTGATTATGTTATTGTGAAATTATTTTTATGATGTCCTTTTATCTTATATTTTTATGTTATGATGACATGACATTTAAGAATCCCATTTTTATTACATGGATTATGCTATGATGTATGATTTATGATCTTGTCGAACTCATAAGAATGGTATCATTATGATATGGGTGGGACCTATATCTCCCTCAAATGCATTGGGTAAATATTTATATCTCATGAGATATACATGGCTGGAACTATAGGTTAATCCGGCTCAGTGATACAGGACTAAAATGAGGAGTGAACTCGGTTCAGAAATGGACTTTGTCAGCTAAGATAGTCTTGGAAATGAGTCTTGACTACTAATAAATGATTCACTATAATAATGTGTGTATGACACAAAGTTTCATTTTTTAGGTTATGATTATTGGGATTGCATTTCACCACTATGATTTATCCCATGTAATAAAATTATGATCTTTTTTGCAGGTTAAGATTTCCAAAATGATATGTTCTTATGAATATGATGTGATTGATATTTCTTTTTCTTACCCTTACTGAGGATTTGAGCTCACCCTTTTGTATGTTTTCTGTTCCTCAGGTCAAGAAGAAGAGTATTAAGTAAGATATGCCAAAAGGGACTCTAGATATGATAAAATAAAAGGGAGACAATATAGATGATTTATGAACCAGTTGATTAGGTTTCCCAGTTTCTAAAGACACTATACCTATACGGCCCTTTCATGGTTTTCCTATATATTATAATAATTATACTTATATTATGAAGCAATGACAATGTATGTAAAGTATGGGTCATTATATTGAACCTATGATCATTCGGATTTTCCACTAACTAATACAATTGGAATTATTCTAGTTATATATAGAATTTATAAATATTAATAAATTTCTCCCTTATTAAACATCAAGATTTAAAAAAAATCAACATCATATATATTTTGTAGGAAATGTTTCCCTAGAACACTAAATCAATTTTTCTCAACATTCAACTCCATAAAATATATTTTTGATAAGAAACCACTTTCTAAATTATCTATAATTGAAATAAATATATTTATGTACACATCCATCCTTTATGATCAAAATTAGTGTTTCATCATATTTATCTAAATATGAATTTTTTTCCCAACAATGATCCAAATTCTATAATGTTGTAAAATAACTGAGATAACAACCAATGATAAAGAATTCCTTTAAACTAATCCTTTATCACCAATAACACGTATTGGTCTATCATAAATAAAGGTACCCAAAGTGGGAGGTTTAATCATGGTGTGATCAATTTAATTATCCCTTCTAATGATATTATATTACGGTCAATTAAAACATAAATCTATCTCTCTCTCTCATAAACTGAAAAAAATTCAAAGATAAAAGTTATTTTTTTACTTGGATGACTCATAGTAGGTAACATACAAGGAGGAATTTTTTCTCTATATTATAGATGAATTCACCATGTTTCCCTTTTCTAAATACCACCTTTATTTATAATAATAATAACCAAAATCATTCAAATATTCGTTCAATATCACAATAAATATGTACTTTTAGAATCATAAATCATCCCCCTAAAGATGCGAATTTCAAACCTGAGACTTCTATGTTAGTCAACCCACTATGAAATATTGTACATCCTTTATGATTTAGTCTCCTTTGATGAAACATTTTATCCAGGAAACAATGAACTTAATATATTGCAACTCCATTTTTTTATTCTATTTCCATACTATAAACATTATTATTTGTAGGAATTTATAGAGTTGTCTTGATTAAATTTTGACATAATTTACCTTGGACAATTATCTATATAAAACACTCAATAAAGAATGAAATGTTTTCTTATATTTCCTATTTTCCTAATAACATAAACAGAAACAATTTCAATTTTTGGAGTCCCCCTGGAACACAATGATTTTACCAAGTTATTAATCAAATGAAAATGGATAAAATTTATAGAACTATCCATTTATTCCTTTTTTCATCACCTAGACATGCACCATACATATTTTTAAAATATAAATCCAATTCTTATTCACACAAGAATAATTGATTAGTTACCAAGATATAATCTATAATATATCACAAGATAGTATCTCCATTTTCATACTCCAATGGAGAATCATGTGGAATCCTTGAACACTCCAACTGTTTTATATAATCATGGTGATCACCACTATGGAAATATCACCACAAAGTGACATTGTTTTTGTATATCATAGTAAGACTAAACTAAAGTCACTTAAAACAACCTATAATATTTCCTCAAATAGTTTTATATGATTATACTAGAATTTTAAAAAACTTCATAATTTATTTGTTAAAAAACACATCCCAAAATGATTATAAAGATGTTCTATAATAATAAAGGGTGAGAAAAATATTCAATAATGATTCAATGGAAGTGTCCTTGAGGGGTATACAAGAGTACATGTTGGTATCCAAATCAATTAGGTGAAAATATGATTTAAATTATTATAAAGGGGGATATTAAAAATAAATAAATGATATTAAAGGATTCATGGGGGATATTTATATGCCTTTAATGAAGATTAATCAATATTTTATTGTTCATTATATAAGGTTTCTGATTTTCATCCAAAAATTAAAATATGTGGTAATGCGATGATTAACTAAAATTTTAATCCATATTATAATATGATTATTTCAATGAGTTATTGATTCATGTTTAATACAATTTTATTTTTAAAAAAATTATTTATAACATTATCAAATAATTTTTTGACGGTTATTGGAGTTTTATAATAAATAATGGAATGAAAGAAATCACTGATTGAGGATAAGAAACTATGGTGGGACAAGGAATATTCATGGGTATTAATGTTACAATGAAGTAATATAAAATAATTATAAATCATATTATAGTTGGTTTAAAACATTTCATGGTTTATATGAAAGTGAAATTGAACTCGCTATAAATCCTGAATGAATTTGGAAGAATTAACTTGTGCAATCAAAGAGAAAACCCATAAGGTTGTTCTTGAAACCAAATTATAGTCTCACAAAAAAAGTTTATTTAGTAAATTTTTTCTAACGGTGTTTCTAAAAATTATTTGTAATGTCACTATTCACCACATTCTGGAAAATCACAACATGTTGTTTTGTTACTATGTCATAGTGTAAGGGAAAAATTATCATGGTTTGGTGATACTGGTTCCTATAAGAGGAGAAAAATCTAAAAATAGAAAACATGTCATGTTCTTGAAGAAACCACAACTTGGTTATATTAAAATCAAAAAATGAAAAAAAGTATAAAATTACTAAATTTTTTAGAATACTAATATTTGAACATGTTTTTAGTTTTGACGAAACAATGAAAACATGTCACAGTATATGCCGGCATATCCTATTTTTTTGAATCTATATTAAAAAATTCATTCTTTTAGAGAATTTAGAGAGATGCATGAGAAAGTATTTCATATTGTACTTCAAATATAAGAGTTTCAGGTTTGAGAGGATAAAAGCGTGAACACATCATCTATGGGTCAGGGTCACTTAAGGAGGATGGATGAAGATCACCCATAATTACTCCCACATATTATTGATATCTCTTCATATTATAAGTAATATTTGACTATCCTAATTCTACATGTGATATTTTTTAATTTTATTTCATAATCTGTAACACCCAAATATTTCATAGTACATTATCTCATTAAAGTAATTCAATAGCTTGCGTTACACGTGACACCGAGTTTGAGCGCACTACAACATACCAAACTAGTCGTTCAAAAAATGGTTATGAGTAGTATTAACTATATTTTGAATCTTATATACTATATATAATTTTAAAATCCATATTATGTGTATCTTATACATAATATAAAAAAAATCATTTTTTTCAGATAAAAGAAGTATTTTTCAAAAATGCAATTTTACCACCTTTTAATAGAGAACCCTTTTTAAAAAAACTATTTGACACATTTATATATAAAATTTAATGAAATTAAATTCTTCTTTAAAAGAGAGAAATAAAAATTTAGTTTGGATAAATTTTTGGTTCCTTTTTGATAACTTTTATATTTTGACAAATAGTGAAAAATACTATGTTATAATTGAAAAAAATATTTTTAATCGAAATAATTTATAGTGTTAAATTATTAATTTTAATGTTTTTTAAGTATAATTAGATTATATTTTTATCATTTAATACAATTTAAGTCATTTTAAGTAATTTCACATTAAAATTTTACATAAACACAAGTCAATCTTTTGATAGTTTTTACTTTTTAAAAACCCAATTTTTTGGTTTTGAAAATGGGAATTAATTTTAAATTAATAATTATAACTTTTATGTTTTTAATTTGGTAAAATATAATTCATTTTTGAATTCAAAATATCAATATTATCTTAGGGTAAATTTTTGGTATTTTTTTGAAAACATTCATTTTATGATGAATAGTGAAAAACACTACGTTATTATTTAAAAATGAATTTTTATTTAAATAATTATTTATTTTATTTAAATTTATTTTAAGTAAATATATATATATAATTCCTATATAAATTCAATGCAATTCATTGGAGTCCATTTATAATAAAATTAGATGTATAAAATTTTATTGAACATTTTAACCTATATTGCGCACTTTCTAGGTACATTTGCAAATTTGTGTAAAACATAATTTTACTAAATTTGTTAGTTGAATTTATAAAATCTGAGAAAAACGGTTGACATAATTAAGTAAAATTTGGTTCAATAAGTAGAAAATAATTTTTGGTGAATAGTAACTTTTTCCTTTTTATTTAACACGGTTAAAAAAAATATGGTAATTAAGGGTAAAAATGGTATTATAATTAACCTAACACATGTCTTAATTATATGGGATAAGTATAATTCTACCAAAAAAACCTTAGGAATAAAATATTATCCTCTTTGGTCTACATTGATTATATTAGGTCATTTATTATTATTTTATCTAAAGAAGAGTTAAAAGTGTTAAATTCAATGTTTAATAACTAAACCATTTTTAATATAACGTTAACCACAATATAAATTAAACTATAAATATTCATTAGAAAGATAAAATTATTTTCTACATAGTGGTATTTTATTTATAATTTTTAGACATTAAATTATTTAATTTATTTATGACACAATAATGATGTAGCAATTACCTTATTAATGAAATATAAAAATAATTGATAAAATAAATATCCAAATAAATGGAAAGAGACACTTTTGATGAATTAAGATAATTTTATGTGTTAATATGACATATTAGGGTTTATTAGATAAATTTTTTAGAAGTGATAAGGTTGTTATGACTTTCACAAAAACAAAATACCCAATAGTGTCAAAATAGCTATAAATTAATTTTTAAAACAAATACTATATTATTGGTTGTCATAATATTCAAAATAATATAAGGTTCTAAAAAAGGGCTTAAATAATATTATATATGTCACTAATGAACAAATTTAGGTTCTCTTTGATGTTTAGAGTAATTTTATTAACCATATAGTGTAAGAATACAAGAAGACACGATAAACGTTAAACTATTTAACTAAGAGTTAAATTTAAAAGATAAGGTGAAAATTGTAACCTAAACTTGTCTAAAACCTATTGGTTTAAAGGTTTTAGACCCGTACCCAACTTATCCAAAAAATAAATCATTTTTATCCATTATAAATCGGAAATGATTTTATTATATAATAATATTTCAAGCTTTTCCTAAAGTGACCCTCACCTCTCTTATAAAAGGGTACTTAAGCTTCTCTCAAAATCACACATTTAAAGCCATTTTCTCCTCCAAAACCAACCCAAATATCCTACCAACATTCTTAAATTAGATATATAGGCCTTAATTTGATAATAAATACATCCTATGGATCCCTTTTGAAACGATATGTAATGGGAAACAACGTTTATGCGTACGTACGACCTACTGTCTCCATAAATAGTGCCTTCCATTTCATCTATCTATCTATTATAAATATTTATATTTAAAAAAAATATAGGATATATAAATCAAGTTTTATATTGTTTAAGTATTTAAATAAATATCTAAAAAATACAATCAATAATAAGAAGTTAAAACATGTACGATAATTAAAGCGATTATTACCCAAAATGTTTATTTAACATGGAAATAATTATTAAATGGGTAGTATAAAGTCATAAATGAATAATGTATGATATAATAAATATTAATATTGTTATAGTATAATTTAATAACATAATATGTTCATTATAAATGAGTTTTAATGTACCCTTTACCAAAGGAAAGTGCAAAGTATGGGTTAATTTTTCAATCTCATTTTTACTCGAGATTGTTTATGTGTATGTTTTTACTGGGACATATTTATTATCCATGTACGGGTTTCATAAAAGTTTTTTCAAAAGGATTCATTTTAAGGGACTCTTTAACTAAAAAAATAATTTTAAATTTTTTAAATATTTATTAGTCTAATCCATTCTCAATAATGTCCATGTTTTAAAAATGGTTTTATGGATTTATTTATGTGGACCTAGATGTTTTAAAATGTTAAATCATTTAAAAAGTTTCAAAGTGGTATAGGACACTTTGATTCAGAAATATCTTTTAAATGAATTCCTTTATAAATTGTGTTACTTTTAAAATGATTTCATGAAAATGGATATTTCTACCCAAGAGTTTTACTGATCATTTTCAACTATGTCAACATCAATTACTGGATATTATTCTTGATCGAGGTTGATTTATTTTGGAAAAAATCATCCATATTATATTTAAGGTTTTGTGATTTTTTTTATTGTGGAAGTTTTATTTTTATACCATTCATGGTTTATGGATAAAGTATTATCATTTCGTATGCTATTTTTAATATGAATGGTTATGTTTTTTAAACCATTTCAAATGAGGAATGCATTGGACTTAGTAAGTGACGGGTGGAGCCTGCTATACCTCCTCGATGAATTAGTAGGTCTCACGAGACAAAATAATATCTTGGCATAAGGCATTGAAAAAATTATATTTTTAGTCTTGGCATAGGGCCTTGACTATGTGGTCATGATGTCTTCCACTATTCATTCCATATTTATAAAATTGGGTATTGATATTACATGTTATAATTCTACTTGTAGAATATCCATGTGAATAAGTAAATGAAATTATTTGATTTATAGTTTCCATATTACGCTGAATTTTATGTTTGAAAGGATTTTTTTTATTTTTATACATTGCCTTCAATTTTTATGCTTAGTTTTCAATGTTTCCACTATATTTTTATCCTTAATGTGCATCTGAGATCACCCCTTTCTTATGTATTATTATCCCAGGATTGCCAAAAGTTTATTATGAATGATAAGAAAGGTTATTATAGGGGTTTAATGGCGTTCTCGAAGGATCATTTATGTTGTCTTATATTTTCTAAGGTTTCATGTAACATTAATTTATGTAATCTATTTTCCAAAATTGCAAAATTGATCGGACTTTAGATACTTGATTCCTTATAATCTTACCAATGTATTAAAATAATGCACAGAATCTGGGTAACTGGGGTCGGGTCATTACAGTTGGAATCAGAGTAAGTTTAGCAATAAACATGGAAGTATATTTAGAAAAACTCTAATTAGAGAACATTACCCTAAGATTGAATTTGAGGATTAGTATAGTATAACTTCCTAGAATTTTGGTAATGTAGAGATTTTGTGTATTTTCTAAAAAATATATCTCTATCTCGATACGAGCAGGTAGAGGCGGATATGGCACAAATTTACCTAGGAGTGAAAACTCTGACAAGGAGTTTCGAGGTAGACTCGGGGTATCCTGGTATATGACAATGAGACTTGTTTCTCTCTTGGTTACAAAACTCCCGGGGATATGCATAAGATAATTCACATTTTCATTACAAGATATTATGAAAGATTTAGGATTAAATACTTCTCAATGAAATTTTTTTATGATTATAGATTATATGCATAATATTTTCAATTTACATTAGGTATTTTACAAGTTTGGAATTATGCATTGCGATTTATAAACTAAACTATTGTATGACATTATTTAGAAATGGTGCCTAGTAGATGTAATGAGAGTTTGAGGAAATGCAAGATTGAAAGATTAAGAAGGATCATATCTTTCATGGTATTAAGATAAAATTTAAAAGGCAAATAGTATCCCACATATTATTATCATATGAAGATATAGTATCATGTGTTAATAATATAAAAAATAATTCTATGAATTCTATGTCTTTAAAGGGAACCAAGAGAAGAAAAGGATGGAAGAGAGAAATATGGATAAAGAGAACAGGGGAAAGATGTATTTTCCCATATGCGATAACTGTGGAAAGAATCATGTTGCTAAATTATTTAAGGGAATGGGAGTTTTTTATAAGTTTGGAGAAAAAGAACACCAAGTACGTCATTTCAAGGGTATGAAAAAGGTTTCAAATGTACAATGCTTCATCTTCAAGGAGTTGGTAGACTATGCGAATCAATGTCCAAATCATCAGAGTATACCACAAATGATGTTGTTGGATAGTAATCAAGTTATGATATTACCACATATGATGAGTAATGACTAGTGTTCTTATGTTGATATTAAAGAATTAGGTCATTTGATTATTTTAATAATGATGTACTTATTATAGGTATTATGTAGTATATAAGGATTGTACTACAATACTAATTCAATAAGGACATAGGATTGTCTGGAACCAAGAAAAGTGAATTAATAGAAGGTTAATTTTTTTGGAAAATATATGGTTGTGAGAAAGATAAACCATAATATGGTTATGATACTGAGGTAGTTATTTTGGAATAATATATGATTTATTTGGATAAATTATATTGGATATTCTTGACTACCTGGAAAATTATTAATGATTTGTTTATTCTATCATTGTTGGAGTTTACAAAATTTTTGGATATAAGGAGTATATCCAGTATTATATAAGGAATAAGGGAGAATGAATGTAATAGATAAGGTTTTATGGTAATTTAGGGATTTATAGTGTTTTAAAAGAATACATGATGAAGGTATTCACAAGTTATAACATGGAAAAAAAGGATCTTCATTATGTTTACCTTCCTTATAAATTTTGGACTGTGAGTTTAGACTGAAGTATTTTGGATAAGATTAAAGGTTGTAATTGATTAAGCTTGATATTGGATACTATTGTTGAGTTTAAATGATTTCTTTATATTATTGTTGTATTTTCGTAAAAAGAACAACCCGGAGGTCAGGTGGCAACCTGTCATGTTCAGCAAGGTCGCGATACTTGAACCCACAACCGAAGGGTGACAAGGGTGGACCCCCTACCACTGGAATACATGATGTACTGGTTTTTATAATATAGTTTTTATATAGTATAAAAAATTAATAATAAATTCAATATTTTTGGAACCCTATAATATTAGGATAAATAGAATATTTTTGAATTCTATTATCTTTTAGAGTGAAAGATGAGTTTGTGGTACAGATTAATTGAAGGATGAAACTATACTTTTCAAGTATATTTTTTCCCTTTATTCTATGAATAAATTAATTCTTAAACATTAATGAAGGGATCATAAAGCCAAAAATGTGATATCCTAATACCTAATGTTTTTTGGGAACTAATGATATTTTAAATCATAATAGGTTGATGGATTTTAGGCCCTCAATTTTTCACTTGTTTGTGATTGATGACCTCAATCACTAACTATAAATATTTACAATTTTCCTCCAATTATTTGTCTCTAATTTCCACCAATGTTCTCCTAATCGAGAACATAATTTGGTGCTGACTTTTTCATTTCCCTTTCCCTCTTATTAAGACCAAATTTTATTAACCCAATTTCCAATGTGGGTTTTCCACAAAGCTATTTTTCTATTTTTTTACCTTTTTATTTTCAAAGAACAATTTCAAATTTTTAAGACACAATTTATTGAAGGATGAGAGAATGTAGCACCCTAAGATTTCATAGTACATTATCTCATTAATGTATTTAAATAGCTCACGCTACACGCGACATTGAGTTCGAGCGCACCACAACTGACCAAACTAGTCGTTAAAAAAATGGTTATGAATAGTTTTAACGACATTTTTAATCTTATATACTCTATATAATTTTAACATCCATAGTATTTGTTTCTTAAACATAATATAAGCAAAAAATTCATTTTTTCAGATAAAAGAAGTATTTTCCAAAAATACAATTTTACTCACTTTTAATGGAGAGCCCTTTTTAAAACCAATATTTGACACTTTTATATATTCAATTTAATGAAGTTAAATTATTCTTTATAATCAGGACATAAAACTTTATATTGGATAAAGTTTTGGAAGTTTTCTCATAACCTTCATATTTTGATGAATAGTGAAAAGTACTATGATTTAATTGAAAACAAATTTTTTAATTGAAATAATTTATAGTGTTAAAATATGAATTTGAATGGTTTTGAAGTATAATTAGAATATATTTTTATCATTTAATACAATTTAGGTCATTATAAGTAATTTTACATTTAAATTTGACATAAACCCATGCCGATCATTTGATAGTTTTTACTTTAAAAAAACGCTTTTTCATTTTGACAACGGGAATTAATTTGAAATTAATAAATGAAAATTCTATGTTTTTAATTTGGAAAAATAGAATTCATTTTTGAATTTAGAATATCAAAATTAGCATAGGGTGACTCTTTGGTATTTTTCTAAAACTTTATATTTTTGATGAATAGTGAAAAACACTATGTTATTATTTAAAACCGTCTTTTTATTTAAATAATTATTTATTTTATTTAAATATATTTTAAGTCAAAATATATATATAATACCTATATAAGTTCAATGTAATTCATTAGAGTCTTTTTATAATAAAATTAGATGTATAAAATTTTGTTGAACCTTTTAACCTCTTTTACCCACCTTCTAGGTAAATTTGCAAATTTGCAAAAAAACATAATTTTACAGCTTCTGTGATTTGAATTTCAAAAATAAAAAAGATAATATTTACATCATTATGTAATATTTGGATCAATAAGATTAAATTTTTTTGGTGAATAGTAACTTTTGACTTTAATTTACAATGGTTAAAAGTAAATATGATAATTAAGGGTAAAAATGATATTATAATTACCCTAACACATGTCCTAATTCTATTGGATATGTTTAAATAGACCAAAAAGACCTTATGAATAAAATATGATCCTCTTTGTTCCACTTTTATTAGATTAGGGAAATTATTATAATTTTATTTAAAGAAGAGTTAAAAGTGTTAAATTCAAAGTTTAATAACTAAACCATTTTTAATATAAGGTTACATGAAATATTAATTCTACTATAAATATTAATTAGAAATCTAAAAATATTTCCTACATAATTTTATTTTATTTATAATTTTTAGACTCTAAATAATTTAATTCATTTATGACACAATAATGATGCAGTAATTACCTTATTAATGTAATATAAAATAATTGATATTATAAATATCCAAATAAATGTAAATTGAGACTTTTTATGAATTATGATAATTTTATAGGTTAATATGACTTTTTATGGTTTATTAGATAAATTTTCTCGAAATGATATGGTTGTTATTACTTTCAGAAAAAACAAAATACCAAATAGTATCAAAATAGACATAAATTAATTTTTAAAACAAATACTATATAATTTGTTGATATGATATTATTAAAAATATATGGTTCATCCAATGGACTTAAATAATATTATATATGTCATTATTGAACCACATGATGTTCTCTTGGAAGTTTAGAGAAAGTTTATTAACCATATAGTGTAAGAATACAATAAGACACCGTAAAAGTTAAACTATTTAAATATAAGTTAAATTTAAAAGATAAGGTTAAAATGGTAACCTAAACATGTCTAAAACCTATTAGTTGAGAGGTTTCAGACCCATACCCAACTTATCCATTAAATAAATCATTTTTAGCCATAATAAACAGAATATTATTTTATTATAAAATAATATTTCAAGCTTTCCCTAAAGGGACCCTCACCCCTCTTATAAAAAAGAACTTTCACTTCTCTCAAAATAACACCTCCAAAGACATTTGTCTTGGAAAAAAACTGACCAAATATCCTCCTAAATTTTCTCCCATCCATTTTAAGGCCTTAAATTGATCAAAAAGATAACCTATGGAGCCCTTTTTATCAACTCAAAAGAAAACACTCAAAGGAGAGGTAATAATTTCACCACCTCAATTCAAGTTCTTTTCTTCTTACACTTCCTATTTATTTGTTGTTTTCATACAAAAATAATAAATCCATTACATTATACATATTTTGATTTAATTAAAAATATGGTACTACCATATTTTTCATTCTATCTATCAAATAAATGACAAAGTCACCATACGTGCGTACGTACAACTTACCGTCTCCACGTTGTGGTGTAGTTTGTTATTCAAACACTTAATTATTTGGATGGATAAAATAAAGAGAATAAATGATGTAAATAATAAATATAAAATGTTAATTATTCTTCATATATGATATACCATCAAATTACATTATATTTCACCATCAATATAATTATATTTTTTCTCGTACGTACGTACGGATTACCGTCTCCACGATGTGATGAGATTCATTTCTTCATTCACCATTCAACGATGATTATAAAAATATATATTTTTAATAAGTATGTAATATATGACATAATAATTCTACTATATATATTTATATATATATTTATATACTTACATATATCTTATTCAATTTTTATATTCAATACGATATTAAAACGGAAACAACGTTTATGCGTACGTACGACCTACCGTCTCCATAAACGATGCCTTCCATTTCATCTATCCATATATTATAAATTTTTATATTATAAATATATGCATGATATATAAATCAAGGTTTATATTTTGTAATTATGTAAATCATTATCTAAAAGATATGATCAAGAATAACAAGTTAAAACATTTACAATAAAGAAAGAGATTATTACCCAAAATGTAAATTTAACATGGAAATCATTATTAAATGGGTATTTTAAATTAATAAATGAATCATTTGTGATATAATAAATATGAAAATGGTTATGATGTAATTTAATAACATACTACGTTCATTATAAAAGAGGTTAAACGTACGCTCGACAAAAGGAAAGTGCATGTTAAGGGTTAATTCTTCAATCTCATTATTATCCGAGATTGTTTATTGTGTAAGTTTTTACGGGGACATATTTATTATCCATTTACAGGTTTCATAAAAGAGTTTTCAAAAGAATTCTTTTTAAGTGTCTCTTTAACTAAAAAATCATTTTAAATGTCTTAAATATTTATTCTTCTAAACCCTTCTCATTAATTTCCTTGTTTTTAAAATGATTTTAAGGATTTATTTATATAGACATGAATGTTTTAAAAAGTAAATTCCTTTAAAAAGATTCAAAGTGGTATGGGACACTTTGATTCAAAAAAAATCATTTAAAATATTTCCTTTATAAATTGGGAGACTTTTAAAATGATTTCATGAAAGGGGATTTTTCTCCCAAAGAGTATTACTGAACATTATCAACTATGTCAACAACCTTTACTGGATATTATTCTTGGTCGAGGTTGATTTATTATGATAAAAATTTTCCATATAATATTGAAGGTCTTGTGATATATTTGTTTGTGGGTTTGTTATTTTTATACCATTCATGGTTTATGGATAAAGTATTGACATTTCGTATGTTTTTTTTAATACGAATATTTATGTTATGTTTAAATTGTTTCATATGAAAAATGTATTAGAATTAGTAAGTGACAGGTGGATCCCACTATAGCACCTCAATGCATTGGTAGGTCTCATGAAACAAACTAGTGTCTTGCCAGAGGGCCCTGAAAAAATCTTATTTGTAGTCATGGAACAAGGCCATGACTATGTGGTTATGAAGTCTGGAATTTTTAATTCCATCCTTATGAAATTGGCTATTGATATTGCATGTGATTATTCGACTAGTAGAATATCCATGTGAATAAGTAAATGACATTATTTGATTTATATTTCCCATATTATGATGAGGTTTAAGTTTAAAAATATTTTTTTAGTTTTATAAATTGCCTAAAATGTTTTGATTACTTTTTAAGGTTTCCGCTATATTGTTATCCTTACTGAGCATCAGAGCTCACCTCTTTTTTATGTTTTATTTTCCCTGGATTCCAGGAATTGTATTATGATTGATAAGCCGGGATAAGATAGGGGATTAATGGAATTATCATAGGATCATTTATGTTGTGATTTACATTCTAATGGGTAATGTAACATTCATGTATATAATCTATTTTCAAAGACTGCTAATTGTATCAGTCTTTCGAGACTTTATTCCTTGTAAACATTCCAATGTATTAAAATAATGCACTGACTCTAGGTAACTGGGGTCGAGGCATTACATAATATATGTGATGAAGTATATGATCACCAATGACTAAAAACCCAAAAATATATGTTAAAAATTCTGAAAATTACTTATGATTATTTACTATTTTTCATCATTTTTTAACTACTATATTCATTTAATAGTTTCATAAAATACACTGTCTGTTATAAGAATGTATATTTTTATATGATAATTATTTGAGAGCATAATCTCACCAACCCATCAGTGCTCATTTCTAGGAGAATTATAAAACCTTATAACATAAAAATTATTTTGGAATATTAATTGACTGAAAATTCCTTATTGAAAGAAACATACTCTCTTTTTTATCTCTAATAGATATCATATTTTAATTCCATCATAATCTCGCCAACATCCATCACGAGATCCACCCTCACATTTTCTATAAAAGGAAGGTTGTAATGGATCTATATAAATTGAAGAATTATTTATTTATATTAATATACAATTATTTGAACCATTAATAATTAAATATTACATCCCAAATATCATTCCATGTTTTATCATTGATTAATGAATTAAATATACACCTTGATAAAGTTTACATTTACATAATACCACCATATCTAACTAGTGTACACATAAAGTTACTGAATTAATTTATGCTTTAACAAATAATTTATTGATGTTAATTATAATTTATCATATTTTTTATCTATGAATTTATCGAAACCCTTATCCTTATTTAACAGTGATGTATTATGGTAGAATATATATCAGAAAAAATTAAAAAGGTATAAGTTAAATTCTAATAAAAAATATTAAAAATGTTAATGATAATATTAATTTATTTTATTTCTGTGGTTTAGGATCCTTGATATTAGCGGTACCCTTATCATCTCCAATGACGTAAATTTTAACAACAAAAATGGAACCCTCATTATATTTAAAATAATAAGAAGGGTGGGGATTGGTCTATAAATAATCTAATTTTGTGAGCTAAAAACATATTAAATATGGTATTAAGGGGTATGAATCAACAAGAATTTATGTTATGGATAGTAAGTTCCTAGGGAATTTTTTTTCATGGATAAGAAAGTTATTATAGTCCTAATGATATCGATAACATAGAGAGGTTATGTTAGAAAATATTTAAATTTTTTTAATAAAATAGGGTTTAATGATTGGTTTCAATGCATCTAATGAATTATCTAAACTTGATGATTATACTGGAAAAAGATTAATCACTACATATAAAATTTTATTCAATTTTTTTAATTAAAAATATTAAAAATATATATCCAATTTGGATATTAGGGGTTTCATTCCAACCTCTTATATCCATTTCTCATTCTGATTGGACTACTATATTCATATTGATTCATTTTGATAAATTACCTATGTGATACATATTAAAGATTTATATAAAATGGAAGGAAATAATATTAATTACTAATATAATATTCAAAAATAATTAAAAAATAGAAATAAAGAAAACAATGTTTGAAATTTGATATTATACACCCATAAAATGGTTTATTTATTACCATTCAAAATAACATACATCTAATAGATATAAAATATTTTTTAAAAAAAAGTCAAATTACTAATAATGATTATAATTTTTCCACATATCTTTTGGTTGGAATAAAATATGATTTGATTTTTTCATTATATCTTTGACTAGGTTAATCACCTAAATATACAATATACATGGAAATAGCATCCCAATAAATATAAAATATATATTAAAGATTCAATTTAATAAAATCAAAAATTGGATTTTACTTATTATTTATATAAAAAAATTGTTTTTCATGACACACCAAAATATAAGTTTTTTTATTTGTAACCTAATAAAAATTTCAACAAATATAAATAAATATTGAACAACAAGGATTCAATGTTTACATTATTTATCAAACAACTTTCATTTCATTATAACTACACGTACTGAGGAGTAATAATTCAATGTAAATATTTTCTCAACAACTATATAATTTAAATCATTATTAAAACATGGTTTCATGTAACCTTAAAAATTATAATATATTATTATACACTTAAAATTACACCTTCATTTAATGTAATATTGTTTACCAAAGGACTATTAATAATGAATTTGTTCACATTAAAAATAATATATTTATATTCACATACCATAAGATTTTGGCTAAATGTGGTGTTATAAAATTTACAGTTATTAAAAAAGAAAAAAGACACTGAACCTGAAATATATAAATATATTTTTATTTTTAAACAAAACATTACAATAAAATATTCTTGATAAGATTTAATTACACTTATGTGATATTTAAACTAAATAGAAAAATCTTAACTCTGAATGATTTCTCTCTTTCTATGAGGAATATAAAGATGGGTTCTATTGATAATTTCCATATGAATTTTATCATATTTTTCAATTTACATTAATAAATTATTTCAATAACATTATTAATATATAATAATATATAATTCATGATACAAAATTGATGTATTAATCTTTTAAATTAAAATTTAAAATAGATGTGGGCTAAACCATATACCTCTTTTAGAGGTTCAATATATTTAATTTATGACTTTAAAACTACCCAAGTTTATGGATGTGAATAAATTTTTTCCTTAGGTAGATCGTATTTTTTATATTCATCTCTGATTTGTTGATTATACCTTGAATCATCCTAAAAAAATCATACAACTAATATTCAGGAAATTTATTGCCAAATAAATAATAAATGTAAATATATAAGGATAGATCTAATTTATTAAATAATAATTCCCTAATTCCATTAGGGAAATACGTCTACTGAAAATTTAACAGACTAACAAGATTAAAATTATTGTGAAGGTATACAATAAGATAAGTTTAACACGGGAAGATAAGTATCATCACTATTTCATAAATAATGATTATTTTATCTTTTTCATTTTTTCCTGTCACTCATTGTCAATATTTTTCAATAAATACCACTATATAAATTACACAAATGAATAATAACCATTACAACAACATTTAATAGTTTTTTACTGAAGATTATCAAAATGAACTCTTGTAATATATGACAACTAATTAATTTCAATTATTTCAGATTTATCTATCCAATATTGAATAATTTTGATATAATTCTAGAATAACCATCTTGATCCTTGGGACTTTAAAACATGTAAAAAAGTTAATTTTCTTAAAAAATAATTATAATGTAGGAAGCATGAAAAAATAACTACTTATTCTTAACAATTAATATTGGATGAATATTTTTCTCAATACCTCAATCCATCAATTATAAAAAAGATCATATGTCGTCCTTAAATATTTCATTGATATTTTGAATAACTAAAAGATGAATTTGACATAAATTTATCTCAATGTGTATCATAACTAAATAATGACATGAATAATTTGCTAAAAAATATGGTAAATTAGAGAATGTATTTTTCATTATCCAATTAAATAGTGAATATTTATAAAAATAATTATTTTCAAAGTTGATATTTTATTTAAAAAACATTTAATGTATAACTCTTCTAAGAATCGACTTCCAAACATATTCTAATGGGGATTCCCTTTCTCAATAGTTTCATCAAAATTATAAATATCATTTCTATATAGATGTCATATATATACGAAAATTTGAGCCCCTATATATTTTTTAGATGTTTTATTAACCTTAATAATATTATATATATAAATATATATATATATTAAAAAAAATATATTCTTGTTTTAACATGAACCGTACATTATTGAATAGAATAAAAATCACCTCTAGTCTGTATAAGAGAAATAAACATATGAAATAACTCCTTCCTAGAAGCATCATATATATGTATACTCCCATTTTAAAACTAATTAAACTCTATTATTTTTTATGGTTATACGTATATATCAATACCATGTCCACTATATTTATAAATTAATATTTTTAGGAAAATAATTATATTCTAAATACACACCAAATATGGATGGTCATATATGTTAATGTTGATAGATGTAGTATAATACAAATTTTAAGTAATTTTATATGGATTCAACCCGCTAATAAGTTAACCCAATATCACGTTACATATATCAGGTGAAAATCATGATGTTTTTTAATAATATATTATAAATGAAAATATACCTATTTGGTCTAGAAATTACCTATTACTTTAATTTATTTCATTCATTCATCCATTATACTATTGTTGTGTTTATTAGTTTTTTGTGTTTGTTTTATGTTTATAAGGGTTTATTTTATGATACAGGGTTTTTTGGTGGGTCACAAGAATAACATGGTATAATATGTAGATGTTTATAATCGAAAATGGGGAATCAGGGCATTAAAAAATGAGGAATTACAAACTATTATCCCTTTGGGATATATTCACACCATTAAAACAGTTTTCACTCTATAAATGGGGTCTTATATGTTTTTAAACATTTGTTTTTTAACACTTTTACCCTACCAGGATTAAACACCTTGTGGGATCTTCCTTCACTTCCATTGTCCCCTTAAATTCTAACTATCCCTTCCTTTAAACACTCACCTCTTATTAATATATTCATGAAATTTTAAAAAAAAATTACATAATTATTCAAGGTAAATGAATTCAATACACTTCTTCTATTCCAATTCCCACATCATATTCTTATTATTTCCCAAATATGGTCCCAAAACCTATAGATTCTTGTGGATAAAATGTAATTTTGGGATTCCATATATTTAGGTTTAATTTTTTTATATTTGGATCATTATTTCCACTTCATAGTGGATTAACACCTCATTATTAAAATTTGGTGATACAAGTTAGGTTCCCCCATATTTAAAACATGATTCCTTTCAAATTTAAAATATTTTTTGGATATATCAAGATAGTATTAAATATTATTTGGTTTTTTATAATAAATCATGGATTTTTATTGATTTGTATTGAAATAAAAAGGTTCTCCCCATATTTTAAGATAATAAAATGTATTTTATTTTTCTATGTACACCGTGTGTTTGAGAAATTGAAAAAAGGATATTTATAAATAAAATCTAATATTGAAATTGGTGTTTGGGTATTCCAATTAATTTATAAATTCAAATTTGGATTTTAATCATTGTTCTTGGTTCTTTATTATTTATAATTAGGAAACTTGGTTTTATAAGATTTGTTGTGAGGTC
Organism: Viscum album; assembly: GCA_963277665.1. Lineage (NCBI taxonomy): Eukaryota > Viridiplantae > Streptophyta > Magnoliopsida > Santalales > Viscaceae > Viscum > Viscum album. Next base: position 713,466,941 of record OY728128.1, on the reverse strand, counting down.
TAGTCGGCTATTTTAATGAGGGATATTGATGAAAAATCACTTGTAATAATTTTAAAGAAGAACCTGAACCAAGAATCCTATCGTAAGTAGTTAATTTAAAAAATTTTAACTAGATAAAATTAATCAAATAAAAATATATAGAATATTTTTTTAGTTTTAGTAAATTATATACATGCTTAAAAATCATATTATATAGACTACAAAATATTATTTTCATTGATAACACCCTTAATACCAATAAAATATCGTTAAATATCAATCATAATACACATTCAAACATCCTGGGGAAAAGAAACCCAAGAAAGGGGTGGCCTCATATTCTAAGTAAGTTTTATATATAGTGGAAGCAATCATTGGAAAATAAAAAATAATCAATATAGAATGGTAAATAACTATGACACAATTCCATTTAATAAAAAATTGATCTTGAATTATAATATGGTAGTAATAAATGATGATAAAATAATTCCACATATATAATCATATGAACTTTCAACTTATCGATGGATATCATAACTGTTCATATAATCACATTTAAATATATAATGGATTTAATAATAATGTAATTCATAATTCTAATCATCTTAAACATATAATCAAGGCGTTATCCTAAGACATATTATATAAATTGGTAATTCCTCTACCAAATACCCCATACTAGTTTTTCTCATGATACCAATCGATGCATCAAGGGGCTTAAACAGGCCCCAAATGTCAATTACTAAGTCCAAAGTGATCAAAATATATTAAATAATGAATTTTACTCACCAAAAATATGAATAATTAATAAATAACCATATTTGTTAAAGGATATAAAATATCTTAAATTCTCTATTCAGTAAAACAAATGTCATAGTAAAATACCTTATATAGAGATTTTATAAAGTTTATACAATAATAATATCCATGATACAATGAATATGGATAATTAAAATAAATTTAATTTCAAACTAAAGATTATAATAATAATTTTAATGTATCAGTATAATGTTATTGACCACAAAATTAATAACAGAAAAAAATATGGCAATTGATTCATTAGAAATATAGGGTTTTTAATACATTTATGACTTTATGAGTATAATATAAAATAGATGAAAAAAATTAAATAATTATTCATTAATGAGTATTATTTTTAAAAAACATAATAACATATAGATGAATCTTAATATCACAAAAATTTATGATTATGGAAACGTTTGTAAATTCTATATACGTTAAAAATAATCATTCATTTGGATGTTTTGTAAAGATAATGGATAATAAGTTTTTTTGAAAACATTAGAAATATTATTCAAAAAAAATTTAAAAAATATAATTAAAACTTGAAATTTCCATGGAAAAAATTTAATAAATTATGAAAAATATTTTTTAAAAAATAAATTCTAAAAAATATGAACATGGAACAAAAATATACATGATCAAAAAGAGAAATATGATCAAATATTTCTTCAAACAACTCATTTCATGATTCATGTGCGAGAGAGAGTAAAATTTTTAAGAAAAAATGAAACACCATAAATATCAATAGGATAATAATATAAATGTATTTTATGATAGATATATTATAATACTTCTTTAATGAAAATAAGAGATTCCTTAAAAATGAGGTTCGAAAATAAATTCTTATATATTAGGTAAAATTTAAATTGTAACAACATCATATATTAAACGTGAATTGAGACTTTAAAAATCATGAATAAATATATATTAATATTTAATACATCCAAGGGGAATTATATACACAAAATAAAAATAAATATGTGTATAATACCAAATATTTCTCAATGGAGTTGAAATTGAGACGAAATCACTTACAATGATTGTATCAATGAAGTGAGAATTAATCAATAAATTGATTATGTGTAACAAATTCTAAACCACATTAAACAAGTGGAAATAAAACATAATAAAATCCTAGTTAGTTTCAAAAAAAATCATGACATAACAGTTTCAATGATGTAAATATATAACACAATGAATGGAAATTGAGTTAAGAAACCCCTTACATCATGCTCCACCATGTTGAACATTATTTAACCTCCATTATAATATTTTTAATTTTTTTTATTAATTTATCTGTTGAACATATTAATATTTATAAAATCAAATATTATGAACTTATTATATCTTAACACCCACTTATTAATGATTCCAATAATATATTCATTTTTGGGTGTTGACTACTTTATTTTTTAAGAATGTTCCACTCCAATAGTTCCAGTAATTTTATTTTTATCATGGTAAAAAAATATATAGAATTATAATAATTATTTAAATATATTATATATTTCTTATATTCAAATTTATATTCATTAATTAAAATTGGTAGGAGAAAAATTAATTGCACCATTCATGGAGATGATAGGTCATATGTACACAATATCACTATTTTCACTTTTTGAATGATGGAATAAAAGAAATGTAAATAAAATTTAACCTAAAAATTATTATTATATAATATATATCATTTATATATGTTAAACATATTTTTATCACCATCCCTGAAAAACATAAAAGAAAAACGAATCACATTTCTTCATTGAGGTTTTAGTCGATACATATGCATAAATAATGCTATAATTTCCAAAAGGATTGAAATATAGTAGTGTATAATATATCTTATATTTATATGACTGTATTTATGTCATAAATATAATATTTAATCAATATATATTTCTTTATATCCATAATATTAAAATGGTGATGTTAAAAAAATTACACTACTACGTGGAGATGGTAACTCATACATATGCATGACTGACGCTTTTGCTTTTAGAGGGACACAAAAGAGGTTTAAATAATAATAAAATCATATAACTATATTTATGATAATAGATTTATTATTTTATAATGGTTAAAATATATTTATAGGATGTAGAATAATAAATAAACTTGAAAGATATGGTAGATATGATTACCACATCTTTTATAGACTTCCTTTAGATACATTTTTAAGGAATCTTATAATGGTCCTTTAAGAAGACATCAACACCTAAATAATAGATAGATATGTTTATAAGGTAATTGTTAAAATTTTATTTGATCTTGGTTTCTCAATGTGGTGTAAAGAATACACGGTATTAGTGTCCTTTGTTTATCCAGGAAAGTGTCACAATTGTAATTCATTAATGTTTTAAAATATTATTAAGATAAATTCTTAAAAAATGGTTCCAAATTAACTCATATTAAATGTTGATATCGTTAAAGTAGAAAAAAAAACTAACCAATTTAGATTAATAATTTTTATAGGTCATTTTAACCCTTATATTTTGGTTTAACACCTTCATTAACCATTTTTAACCTTAACTATAGTAACAACTTTTACAATCTTCAAGGATTATAAATTTACATATAAGGCAATATCTAGATCATAAATGGATAAGATATGAAATTTTAAAAAAATTATCATCCTAATTGTACTATTTCTAAATTTTTTTATTTTTAAATGATTTAATAAATTATTATTTTCATAAAATATCGTTAATGACCTTTTTTGACACTATTCATTTAATTTGAATTTAATCACCTGAAGATAATAATGCAATTAGTATATAAAAGTTTTACATATAAATAATATATAATATTAACATTTTAGATTTTTGTTTATTTACAATGATATAAGGAATGAATTATTATCCTTTTATGGATTATTTCATCTATTTGAATTTGTTTTTAGTGCTTTGGTAATGAAAAATTCGTATTTAATATTCATTATTTGGAGATAATGATGAGATTGTTTTGATAATGGATTAAAGGGTGAAATTATTCTTATAATGTATGAATATTCCATTATGTTTATATTCTAGATGGTAAAGTAATTAATCTACTCATTGAAATGGATCTTGAAAAAAATATTTTATTAACTTATTTCTTGATAAATCAATGGTCCTTTCACACCACATTGATTTTTAGTTTTGAGGTCATAAAATTTCAATTGATCATTTACTTCGTTTTGATAAATGATTTATATCAATATAAGTAATTATTGGCTCATAATTTTTCCACTTCATATCCTCGTTTTCAATTCCAACTAATGTTCTCGTATTTTTAATCCTTGTTTTGTGTTATTATATATGACCTTATAATTTATTTTCCATCTTTTTAAGAGGTAGTATGGTCAATTTTTTTTACTATGTGTGATTTTATCAAATAATTGTTTATAAGTCAAACCCTTGATTACCAAGATAATTTTAAATTTATTCAAATGAAATTTATTATAGGTGTGGTGGGGTGAATGTAAAACTATATTATTTGAAAATGAATATTATATTCAATATCATATATGACTTCCAACACTGAGCCTAAAATAAAAAATTACATTTTATTATTTAAATTTAACTACAATAACTTAGCCATTAAATTGGAAGGCATGAATAGGATTAACCAATTTTTGAAATATATACTAAGGACCTACATATTGTATATTTTTTGATAAATTATTAGTATATAATCACTCAATTTTTTGTCATATCATTCTATTCACAAAAATATATTTTCTTAAATAATGGTTTTTATTCCTTTTTGGGAAAAATATTATAAATAATTTCAATTAAATTATGAAATTTTATACAATGAAAATTATATAATATTTATAATCATCATTTCAAAATTATGTTTGAGTTATTTTTTAGTGATTTTTTTGAAAATATTGATTTTCCAGTGAATAGTGAAAAATACTAATTATTATAGAAAACAATATTTCTATTTCAATCATTAACAAGGTTCCATTTTATTTTATAATGGTATCAATGTTAAATTAGTTATATTATACTTCTAATAATCCAATTATGTATAAAGGAATCAATTTTAATTTTTAATTTGGAATAAAAAAATTATACTTGAAAATGATTTTTTTTTTTGAAAAAAAATGTTTTTTGTTGATTTTTTTGTTTTAATAGTATATTAAATTATGAAACTTCTAGAAATTTTATCATAGAAAATTTATTCCATATTTTGAATTAGGATGTCCAAATTTGGTAAAAATTACACTTTGATTTATAATCATTATTAATAATTTCCATAGTAAATAATTTTCACAATGGTATGGAAAACTACAGATATTAGGGTTAAAAATAATATGATAACGAATATAAAATAACCAAAAAAATTATTTTATCATAATTTATTAGTTTATTCTAGAAATTTCCATCCATGTTTCTGAAATATGTAAACTCGGTTAAATATTTCTTTGATTTATACCATTGTAATATTTCAGTAAAAGATTAATTAAAAAATGTCACTTTTATTCTTTTAAAATCAATAATATTTTTTAATGGGATAAAAACAATGTATGTGACGTTATAAATTTATCTTTAAAAGTTAAATTTTTTAGTCATGATAATTTATTACTAATTTTAGTAATGAAATAATAACTTAAAATGATTAAGTCACTCACAAACAATATTTTTTCAGTTATTAAAAAAATTAAATTAATGATTCAAAAAATATTAAGAGTAATGTAATATTAATTAATTATTATGTTCTCTATTTTTTTATATAAAAATATGTTTTCAAGGATTTAATAAATCATTTTATTCTTATTTTATTACTATTATGTAATTTTAAAGGTCAAATTAAATTAATAGTTCAAAAAAATGACTTTATTGATATTTAAAAATAAATAACATTTTATTAAAAGAATTTAAATTCCAAAAAAAAATCCTACATTCTATAAGGTGGTTTACTATTATTTGAAATATAATCCACGGTCCATTTTTGAGAAAATTTTCCCTCTATAGTTTCTATTATAACATGTAAATATAAAAAATCTTTATAATTGCGATAATCATCAAAACGGTTAAACAAGGGTTAAAAAAGATAACCATATAGAAATCAACTAAACAAGGCCAATTTTAATTTGATGAGAGGATTTAGAAATTTAATGATATTATCTTCTAACTATATCAAATTTCAACCATTTTTTCATGAAAAATAATTTAAATTAATTCAATACTTTTGGAAAATCCAATAAGTACCCTCTATCTCTTATAATAGGGAACCTTCTCTTCTTTTTATAGTGACACATAAAAATAATATAATATTATCCAATTGATGTGACTGAAAGCGTCATTGATTTCCATACTATCTGAGATCATATTAGAATTATTATGTTTCCCAAAATTTATATGCTACTAGGGCCTGGTATAGTGAGAGTCTAAGGGAAATCCCTCAGTGAGCGTATATAGTTTCTAGAAGTTAAAGGATTTAAGTCCCTTTGGCGTAGATTCATTTATAGTTTTTTATCATTTAAGAACACTCGATCCATGGTGTTTGATGGTTTCTAAAATAATTAGAGAGATAGTCGAGATCAATTTCAGGTATCTGTAGAAAATATCATCTTAATTTTAGTCTTGGTACGGCCCTAAGTTTTAGGTTACAACGCAAGCATAAGTCAAAATTTGACTTTGGTCACATCCCCTAGTTCTACCTAGGAGTAGCTATTTCTTAATTGGTATATAGTGATATCCTAGATGAATTAACCTTATCTCCTCGGAAAGAAAGTATATTAGGTTAGTGGACATAGAATAATCTACTCCAATCGGGATAGGGTATCATCTTAAATTTCATGTGATTAGGATGTTTTAATAGAACTTGATAGACATTCATTATTTTCCTTAATTAGAAATATTTAATTTTACCAAGTTTAGATTGTTAACAACAATATGTGTACTTCTCCACAGATTTTTAATCTGGCATGTATCTCATATGTATCTCATCTGAAATTTTAGGTTTTCCTATTATCATTTCGTGTATCAATTACTCACGACATGTACTAGATTTCCAACTATATCTTCGGTTTGGATTTCTCATTATATAGTTTTGACTAAGGTCACATCGTATTTTTTTCATTCATGATGTGTATGGGATTCTTTTTGTCATTTCTTCACAAATTGGCCCAAGACAAGCTGGGTGATGTTAAATCCTATTACGTGATGTGTAATGATGGTTCGTGTAATAGGAAAATCCTACAATTTTTCTTCATTTTGTCCACTAAAACCCTATGAAGCCTCATTCCTTTATAATTAAGCACACACCAAGTGCATTATCGAATAAAATAATTAAAATCCTTATGTAATTGAAAATAAAAGTATATATGAATTTGTCTTATCAAATTCTGCCACACTTGAAAAATTGAATGTCATCAAGAAAATAGTTCTAAACAGTGATTTCCAAAGAGTAGAATTTTTTAAAATAGGAAAAATTAATTATGTATACATAAATAAAACAAAGTGTAGGAAGAAAGATTTAGTTTTAATAATCATTACTGAATAAAATATTAGTCATTCCTCATAACATAGTTCTATTAAATATGTTCTAATCTTTTAATAATAGTCTTCTAACTATTCCATGAATTCTATACCCTTTTTTTATTTACTTCAGAATGAATTTTCTCTCATAAATCTCGGTAAAATGAAATTGGATTTATGCTCATACCCTGAGTACATGCTCCTAACCATAGTCTCGCATTGGTTATATCATCTCCACTTTTTAAGGACACGTATGAAATTAGTCCGGAGGGATTTAGTAATTGGGTTTAAATGACTCTAAGGATATGGGTAGGTGGGTAAAATGTGTAAATAAAGCTCAAAATGAGTGTGACATCTGAAGTATAATGCATTAATGACAAGATAAGTGTAATACAATTCCTACTCAATGATCATTAAGTAAAAACTCCCAGCAGCTCCCGTTGGATCCATATATATATAAAAAAAAGTTGACAAAAAACTTTCATATTCCTTTCTTTTTTTCTTTTCTTTTCTATTTTACAAAGGAATTGAATAAAAGAGAAATTCTATAATGTAATCATGGATCAGAATGCAATAGTTTGATGAGTACACCATAAATTTCTAAAAATAGAATCTTCCCGTGATGTCTGAATGCTTCCCCACACTTGATCAATAATAACCTCATGCATTATACTTGGAGTAGGGTGTAATGGGAAAATCAGATTGGAATCACTTCATTCTATAATGTCATTCGTGGAAATTATGCGCAAAACAAATGAAATATGTATTGTGGGAATTAGGAAATAGTGGATCATCAATTATTTCCTCAATAATGTTAAAATTATTCTTGTTTGGTCATATCCTCAATAAGATCTCAATACAAGTTATGATTGGTTTATATGTCCCAAGTATCACTCAATAAATATGATCAAAAAATATTATGGAGTTGTAGGATTGAGTTCCTCTCAGGCATTTAGAATAACAATAATAACTAGCTATTATAAGGAGTATAAAATAATGTAATGATCTAAATAATCAAAATTTCAAAACAGTTGAATTTGGATTAATTCTCTAACCTCTACAATCATTATAAAATACTAAATAGAGAAAAAATCATGATTCTAAAAAGTTCCAACTTAACTTTTTTTCTAAATGGGAATAATTTTTTCAAGTTCAAATCCAACTTAAAATATTGAAAAATGTCTCCTAGATAGGTGAGAATACATAATAATTCAAGTCTATTGTGGGTGAAAATCAAGAGAAACTCCCCCACACATAGAAAGTGATAGTGTATGCACTGTTCTTGAAATTATTGCGGGGTTTTAATAGAAATTAATGCACAAGAAAATGAAATTGAATTTTAATAATATTAAAATTGAGGAAATAGAGAACTCCCAATATAGTGTCGTTCAATGAGGGAAGTTGTATATTTCTATGGGAAATCTGGGTCACCTATAAAATTTTTTAGAAAACAATTCATGCACTAGATGAAAAATTTTAGTCCAAAGGTTTTAAGAATTTGAAATTCCAAATAATGGGAAGGTGTATAATAGGGTGAATGTGAATAAATATTTTTATTAAAATTTAGTAGATGTTTTTAATAAAGCTCAATAATGTACTCAAAATGAAAATAAAAAATGATAATGCATGACAAATCAATCTAGAAAAAATTATTGACTATGTGTTTCCGCCCATAAATCACTAATTGGATCTTGTCAACCAGATAGATGGGCTAAGATTTCTTAAAGTGGGGTCCATAGGCTCTTTTTATCCTCTTCCACTTATAGCTACTAGTGGAAGTGTCATCCAGATCACGAGGTCTCTTGATCATATTTATGAATTTAGGTGAAGCGGTGTGAGAATGAATCAAGTCTGAAAGGAATGTTATCATAGCATGTGGTGGTTTTTATTTTTCATGGATTTCTAAGGAATGTTATGGAATCTTTTTTCGATTTTTGTGATTTGTTGGGTCACTATTTGGACCAGAACGGATGGTGGGATGGTTCCATAAACAACTATGGAAGACACAGAGGAACTAGACATGGCTATATAAAATATCAAAAATAAAAATAAAAATCAAGACAATAAATAATGATGAAAAAACCAATTTCCATATATAAAACTGATTAATACAAAAAATTAAGGCATATGCAGATGATAAAAAATAGAACCAACCCAATCTCAATAGTATAAATCCCAAAAATGAACAAAATGGTGGACAAAGAGCCTTTATTGAGACTAAAAATATCCTCTATTGTCATCCGAACTGCTGGTGGTGATGAAAACTATAGTTCTTGATTAGTGATCATGGTGGTATCAAGAGAGGGTGGATTAATGATAGATAGTGGAGTAGTAGTGCTAGTTACATGGGATATAGTGGGTGGTAGAGATTTCTACATCTCTAAAGAGGTCATGGGCTTGGTGGCTTGATCGTTTGAAGGGACCTCTATGCAAGTAGTGGTATCCAACCCCTTGCCCTGTCGGGCCTACTTAGCTAAATACTCATTCTGGGATACAGGGTAAGTAATATCGGCAGGTAGGTTTGGATGGGTTATAGGTGGTGTGGGAATCGTAGAAGATCAGTGGATGGTAGAGGCTGGTGGGGGTAAAGTGGTGTACATTACATGATCTATGAATATATGATGAAGATTAGTGGAGATATGAAGCATGTTCACTATGATGCACTATTGTGTATCCCAGATCATAGATAAGATAGGATTTTTGGGTGGGGGATGGTTGATGAGGTGGTGGAAGATGTAGGAGGAGGAATGGATGGTGTGGGTCTAGAGGTAGTGTGTGGCTCAACTAGTGGGTCGGCTGGTGCATGGGGTGGTGCCTTCTGCATGATCGATGCCTAGGTGTAGATGTCATCCTTCTTAAAAAAGGCATTATATTATATAGAATGAAAAAATCAAGAAGCTAAATAGGTCCCAAAGAGGTTATAGGAAGAGCTCCATTAGTCATAGTTATGTACCTTTCCATATTAGTAATAACTGATCCTCCTATAAAAGTATCATGATTCCACTGAGCTTAGTCTTTGTAATACATGGAAAACTAGGTAGTTATATTGATGGTTGGTCCTTCCATGGCTACTGGAAGAATAATAACATCAATCTAGATGACACTCTCGTGAGACTCAACCCTGGAAAATCATCCATGTGCCATGGGTATGTGAAGGATATGTAGTGATGGGGCCCATAACTGGTAATATTTTTTGATGAGTGGATCATGGTGCAACTGAGAATCTCAGGTAATAAGCTCCTATATATGTTGAAAGTCGGCTCATGGTGGCTCCAGATGTAGAGTCAAATAGACCTCTTAAACGACAGACTCATCAGTGAAAATGTAAAGGTTCATGCCAAACTCGATGAATGAAATATCTTCTGACTAACCACCCAGGCAGAAGCTAAGTTTGTCAATGGCCACATCGAACATCACTAAGAACTATAAGAAATGTACTCTAAAGGAATCCTTTCAAAACACAAAAAATTTATCGATGTGGAGTGTCTCCAGATGGTGAAAGATAGCATTGCTGATTTTCAACCAAGCTAGGATGGGCACATCCACGATATTGTTTATACACATTGGCTTGGCCTACAATCTGATGATATTGACCCAGTGCTGTGGGTTGGTAAAGCAGTGGATAGGGTGCAGGTGGATATTTTCTTCACTAGAGGAGTCCTATAAGGTGGATGAGGACTCTACTTGGGAAAACGGTGGAGAATAAGTAGTTTCTAGCGGTGTATAAGGTGTATAATGAGTTTCAGACATGGTGGAATGTTTTCTCATAGTCAGTGGCCTCTTCTCAGAGGTTGATGAGGAAGAGGTTGAGGGTTGGGGCCTCTTTTTTCATACCATAATATATTGAAGGGGTGGTTTCAATTGGTGAAACTAAGGGAAAGTAGTGGTGCAAGTTTGTGTGTTGGGTTGGGTGAGGGAGGTGGAGAGGGGGAGGTGAGGAAGGCTGGGAGAGGGAGAAGGGAAGGAGGGCGGGGGATCATAGGTTTGAAGACGAGGAGGAGGAGATAATGCATGGTTGAGAAAAGGAGAGGTGAGAGGATACTGGTTTTTGGGAGGTTAGTGGAGGGAGATGAGGGGTCACAGGTGTTGTGGGTCATGAACCTAGGGTTCAAGACAAACACTTTTAAAAAAATCTAGAATCATTACAAAACATTTACTAATTGTTCGTGTCATGTACTTGTCAAATAAAATGGTTTTTTTGAATGAAAAGGAACACATTGTGTAATATCCATCAAACTTTTTCCAAGATTTCCTACCCTAGGTTGCCTCCCAGTCAAAACTACATTTATCATCGGGATCTTTACATAGATAAGAATTAATTTAATTTTAGGCTGATGGAATATCCCTCTAGGAAAGGTTCTTGGAAAAAAAATTAGTCTTTGAACATTCACATTAAAATTTGTCCCACCTTCTCTATTAATCTCTATTATCCTATAAAGATAAACTTTCTTGAATTCAAAGGGGCATGACCATTGTTATTTTATCTTACCAAGTAATAGTTTCAACCATAAGTTATATAGAAGGACCATATTCCATGGTGCAAACATATGCCTAGCAATGCATTGGTCATTCCATTTAATTGTGTTTTCCTTATAGATCATAGAATTTTCATATGAATCCCTTCTGACCTCTTATAATTTAGTTAACTACAACTTCCTAGCCTCTTCGGGATTCTCAGAATCTAAATTTAGTTTCTTAATCACCAAAAATGAATGATGCTTCAGCTCAACTGGGAGATGACATGATTTCCCAAAAACTAGTCTGAATGGTGTTATGCATATGGGCATCTTATATGTAGTGTGATATGTCTATAGCACATTTTCCAGTTTGAGAATCCATTTGGTTCTCCATGTATTAACTATATTTTAAACATTTCTCTAATCTCCATGTTTGACCATTCTACATGCTCACTTTCCTATGGGTGTTAGGGAATTTATGTGTTTTATCTGATTTTATACATCTCCAAAAATCCTCCCACATCATGGTTTTTGATGTTTTTTCCTTGATCACTAATGATTAATATTGGGAATATTAATATCTAAAAACATTATTTTTTAGAAATCTCATGACCACTTTCATTCTGTAATCAGATGTTTCTTTAGATTCAACCCATTTCTATGCATAGTTAATGAAAACCAGAATGTAGGATTTTCCATAAGAAGTGGAAAATCGTCTCATGATTTCATCGATAGTGTGATCCTCCATTGAGGTTGATATTATGGATTTGAATATTCTTTTATTATAATCATATGAGTGCATTGATTAGGATTAATTCCATTGATGTCTGTCACTCCCTATGAAATTGGATGCTAATGTCTTTTCAAGACATAAATAAAATTTCTTCTTGTTCCTCAGATAGTTCAAAGTTGATAAAAACTAACAGATAGGTTGACCCTCCTATGTATGAGTACTTAATATTTCTAGGTAGAGGTTTTAGTTTCGTATTTGGTTTTTGAGTGATGGATGGGATAAAAAATGGAAAGGTACCCCTTGTAGTAGGTTCTATGAAACATACTTCCTCAAAATCATTCTATTCTTCTTTCTTTTTGAGTGACTAATTAGTTTCTTCTTCAATGTACATGTACTCATCTCCTTTTTGGTTGATATATATGGAATTTCTATAAAAAACTTATCCAATTATTGGGGTTCTATGACCAAGTTGAACACTACCTATTCATCTCCAACTCGGAAGATCAGAAGACCATGATTCACATCTATAAAATCCTTTTTTATGTCTAGGAATGATATTCCATTTATAATGGGGATGCCACCATTTTCTCTAATGTCTTTAACTGGGATGTTAAATGGAATGATGAATTTTCCATCTTTAACTAATACATCGATGAATATATTCCTAGGGTACTTCACTGATTGATCAGAAATCTAAAGTTCTACTCTAGTGGTTTTGAGTTCTTGGAGTCTAAACTTAAGGAATACACTCATTGGAATTAAGTTGATGTTGCCTCCAAGTTCTCACAGATATCTGTAAAACCGGCATTCTCCTATTGAATTGGGAATTGAAAATATTCCAATATCTTTCATTTTTGTGGGATTTTCTGTTGTACCACTATAGAAAACACTCCATTTAATTATATGACCCCAAGATCATATATTTTTCTTATTTTGAATAGTAGATCCTTTATAAATTTTTCAAAAACATAATTTTGGGAAATTTCTTCTGCCAATGGTATTTTAATCTGTAGTTTCTTGAGAATTTCCATGATGTTTTTTATAATGACTCCTATTGGAATTATCTCCCTCTTTTTGGGAAAGGAATAGGTGGTTTATAGGTAGATGTGGAATCATAAACCGATTCCTTTGCTTCCTTATGATTTTGGTCACTTTTATATGGTGAAACATCTTAAGGTGTGTTTTTCTAAACTTCTTCTTCTATTTGTGGTTGTTCTTTAGGTTATTTAGGTTTCCTTTCATCTATTACACATGGTTTTTGAAAGCCCAATATCATTCTGCTTCATAGCACTACAACATTAGATTCCTCTGTTGGGTTTATCTCTATATTACCAGGTAGTGAACCTAGTAATACATCAGAAAAATTCATTGATATTTGACCCATTGGAACACCAATATTTCACAAATCATCTATCTGGATTTTTATTTCTTTATCCGGAGTTCTCATTATTTGAATTATTTTTTTTAAAAAAAGTTCTCATGATGTTTTCTAGGTTACATTGAGGAGAAGTAAGTTGTTCTTGAGGTCCAGGTGGAGTGGGTTGGAATTTATATATATAACTTTGTGGGAACGGTTGTTGTTGGATCTGTTGATAAGGTGTTGGAACTTGGTTCATTTGTGGATACCTTAGTGTTCCTTGATTACAAAATGGTTCTTGTCCACTTAGCTATTGAAAACAATCTATATTGTTCAAAATTTCCTACTATCTTTCCCTCTACTAGTAATTTTTTCTAATTTTGTTGATAATTGGGTTATATTGATTGCAATTGATATAATTAAAATAGTGAGTTTGTGGTTCTTCAAATCCTTCCTTGAAATATTGGTAATGATGTGATCCACCACACAATTTGTATGATTGTATTTCCATCATGGGTGATGGTGGGGGCTTTAAATCCAACATTTTGATTGATTTGAGGTTATTTGTGAGTCCTTTGACCTGCATTGATAATATTTTTATTTTCTCTACCTTGAGGATACCAATTCATAGCGGTACTTGTTTACACTACCTAGGCTGACATCGTGATAAAATTCATCTTATATAGATCTTCTAGGTTTCATGTTTTTAAACATCAGTCCTCTATCAGTGGCAGCATCGAAGACTTTTCATGTGGCTAGCTGGGGTCCTTAGTATAATATATGTAATTGAATCCACATGTTCAATCCCATTTTGTGGTAACGTCATCATCAATTTTTGGATGAATCCCTTATATCCCATGTAGATTCTCCATCTGTTTGAGCAATGTTCTGAATGTTGTTATGGAGTTTCCATGTCCGGATCATTGGAAAGTATTTATCCAAGATTATTTTTTCACGATCATCCCAACTCATGATTGACTGGGGAGCTTCACTTTTTTATTGAGTCCATATCTTAGTCTCTTAAAGAGAATGGGATGAAAATCGGTCCAATTTCATCTAAATAAACTCCCTGGTTATGATAGGTATCAAAAACATTCAGGATGTTAGATATATGCTCATGTGGATCCTTTCCCTATAGGACACTAAATTTTTCCATGTTTTGGATCATGTGAATGATTCCAGATTTGATTTTGAAGGTATGATCTTGGATGGGGGGATAAACAATTCTTCGAGTGGTACCATTGACTGATGACAAGCCACAATCTAGGATGTTCCTCTCTTTATTAGTAGGGTTATCCCCAAGAATAATTTTTTGAAGGCCATGATGGTTCCACTGGTTGGGCCCTCCTTGATTGTGTTGTTCGACTATTGTAGGCTGGTGGCATGAAAATAGAATCCTTTCAATTTCAGGATTGAAGGATAAGTCTTCTTCTATCTCAAGGCTCTTAGAACAAGTCAAAGGACCTTGGTACATTCACTAGACCTTGAGATAGGGATGTAAGGGAATTATGAAATAAATAATAAAAGGGGGTCCAAGAAAATTAAACCCAGGT
The DNA here is from genome assembly GCA_963277665.1 of Viscum album. NCBI lineage: Eukaryota > Viridiplantae > Streptophyta > Magnoliopsida > Santalales > Viscaceae > Viscum > Viscum album. The sequence continues at coordinate 713,451,591 of OY728128.1, read as the reverse complement.
ATTTGTTTCCAGAGGGTTGTAAGAACAATTTCTCTTCCCCTACAACGAGACCAAAATATGATGCACCCACACGTGTTAATGATTTTTAAACTGGATATAGTTATATTAGAATTGTAACGATTTATATACATTACTTCCTACAATGGAATAGTACAGTAAGAGCTTGAGGTCGATCCCATAGGGAGCATTTTTGGTTTCTAGAAGTCAAAGGATTTAAAACCATTTGGGGTAGGTGTCCATTCTAGTTTTTTATCCATTTGGAAAACTAGATCTATGGTGGTTTATAGTTGCTGAAATAATGAGAGATAGGATCGATATCAATTTTGGGTATCTTTAGGAAAGATAATATAAATTCCAATCTTGGTAGGGTCCTTTGTTTTAATCTATGAAGGAAGCAGAAGTCGCTAGTTGACCTTGGTCAAGTCACCTATTTCTACCAAGGGGTAGCTAATCCTTGAGATCTGAAATTTTTTCTTATGGGTGTAAAACATGTTCTATGATGAAAGATTCATTGTATTATGATATCTAATACCCAACACATGAATTTTCACAAAATGATCATTAAAATAAAAAATTGCATTCTCATGATGGAAAAAATGTGGTGATGGTCTATAGAACATGTGTCACTCGTTGGGATTATGGGAGTAAATTGGAAGAAGAAATAGAGTGAGTGGGATGCTCGTGACATGAGAAAATGTAATGAAGGTTGGTAATGACATGTGTAGCTGGAATCATTCTATAAAACTATAGATGTGAATTTATATGTACATATATGTATCAATTAAGTTAATGTATGCTTAAAGTATAGTGGAATACCACCATATCTCAAGGAGGATTATTGACTTCTATAGGTGAAGGTCCCATACCCCCATCATGTGGGGAAGTACTAACTCCAACAATAGTACGAGGGGCATGTGCCATATCGGGATTAAGGGTGTACTGAGCCCATACTAGAACTGCTCAATATGGAGAACTCATGGACCAAAATAATATATTAACTCTACGATTAATGTTTACCTGACTTTAAAATTTCATCATTGGAGTACCTAAACCCAATGCTTTCTTCTAACATATCGACCAAACTCTATCATCTTCATTGTGATGCTAATATCCTAAAACATTAGAATATTCCTTGTAAATGTTATGTGATGTGAATCATTCAATTATGATATAAATGAAAATTAAATTAGAATGTACTATTAAGTTGTTTAATTATGACACCTAATAAATAAGATATGACAACCACAAAATAAATCATAGAACATGAGATGTGTTCTATGAGACATAGAATGTCTTGGGAATATATTGCTACCTCTATAATATGATGTGTACCCCTACCAATTTAAAAAATTGTGGTTGGGTTGTACCCATGTAATATGATGTGTACCACTACCAATGTTGAATAGGGTGGTTGGGAATGTACTGATCCACTCCCTAAGTTGTGTGGATCCATGGAACATGGCATGTGACCTGTAGTAACAACATACATGACAATAGGTAAAATATTATTTCTGAAATGGAGTGATACATGAAATGAATCAGAAGGTTACATAATGTGTGATATTTATAATCCATGTAATCCCTAGTTCCACAAAGACATACATTACATGTTTCAGTGTTTTCCAGCCTTCTATTCTACAATTCAGGACCCAAAACCTTTAACTGTTTGCAATTTAAACCTTAACCTTCACTATTATTTCCATTTTCCCATTAATCTACCATCCATTCTTGGATTCTACAGCCACAACTATGGTGGTCGTTACAACCATTTCTGGTAATCCTTTCCACCTTTTGGTCAAGACTCCATATGGTGGACAAAACTGGCCCATCGATTTGGAGCCATTTTTATCACTCGATGGACTTTTGTCATATCTTTACAAAAACTATCATAAATATATTCCATTGTGTTTGAAAATTGATTTGGGGAAAACTTTTTAACACAACCCACATCAACAATAATTATCCCATTTGACAAAACATGTTTTGGGAAGCCCCCAGTAAACTGACTAGGTGTGTCCCTATAACCCCCTATACTGGATTTCATGTGATGGTCTATCTATTCCAGGAATCCCATTCTGCTGAACATGCATGTTATCATCTCCCGTATTTTCGACTAGGACACTAGACCCATTACTAGCCCCTAACTTTCATGTAGAGTCACCTGAAGGAAGCTCCATTTGAATAGCTGTTGCATCAAGGATTTGAAATGCCTTTTCACTAAGGCAGGCCCCTCCAGTTGGGATCTGAACTAAGAAAATAGTCACATCAATCTCCTCCAACTCAAATTTGGTGCACATGTGCATGTTGTAAAAAATGGGATTCTTGAGATTAATATATAATGAAAATGTAGTATTTTCTTTTATCTGATATGGGGAGATGTTATTGTGATCAGAATTTCTGCAACTAGAGTTCATTACTGTTGAAATTAGATGATAGATTAAAAAATGATGATTAATAATAAGGGACTTATGTTTCCGAGGAAAAAATATTTATTGAATGAGATTAATTCAACTGATTATTTTTTTCAAATTGAATAAAATATTTATCGAATGAATCAACAGAATTTGGAAAATTGAAATTTATAAAATTGATAAACCAATAAAACTGGAAATAGTGTAGATCAATCTAAAAAATGAATGAAATTACATACATTTTTTTGATGTTATTATCTTTCTGAGTTAGAAGAATTATTGAATCCATGAATAATCCCTCCACGAGTTTAGGGATTACATACCCAAGCATGTCATCCAGACAACTTTAAATTGGTTGGTCATATGTTTGTCTCAATTATCAATGTTGTAACCAACCAACATGACCTTGAACTTGAACTATAAAATTGAAATCCCTTTCTATATCTGGAAATAGCTAGTTATTTATTTACATAAATGATATATAAAATCAAATCATAGTCTCTAAAATCTGGAAAACTATCAATAAAAAATGGATAACCCATTATGTTCCCCATTTGATGATAAAAAAATTACCTAAACATAGAAATGAGATTATAGTAATCTTTTGTTTTTTTATTTCTTGTGCTGGAATTAGATAGTGACTACCTATAAACACTCATGAATGTAACTAAAATGTTTGAAAAAATAGTCATCTTGTTTTACATGAAGTATTATTAGATTTATAAGATAATTTTACTGGGAATCACATGTTTCACAAACAGTCATTCATAATTTAATTTTTTCATAGTAAAAAATAAAATTAGTAACATTTAGAGAAACAATGGCTAAATTTAATATATAATTAATTATAAACACATGTTAATTCACTATATTAACATTGAATCTACAATTTTAGTTTTCAATAATGGTGAATAACTACTTGTAGGACTTGAAAACAATGTAATTATGTCTGCGAGGTCCTCACATGCACACCAGTTCTGATCATTGGAAATATTTTTTTAGGTCGACAAGTATAGGAGTTCCTCACCTAAATGTAATAAAAATAACATATTTATAATTATGATTATTCCTAAAAAATAAAAACATCGCTAACAATTGATGATTTAATAACTTGTATTTTAATAAATTGTGTGAAACTATTATATATCCAAAATGAAAAAGAAGTGATATAATAGATCCTATAAATGACCAAAAAATCAATAGATGTCAAAATTACCTTGAATTAAAAATAAAATGTACACTATCAGAGTCACTTCCTAAAAAATTTCAATGATAAATTTGTAAACCACTCATACTACAAAATTTTAAAAGTCATAGTATTTTAGTGGATGATTAAAAATCATTTTAATTGAACATGTAATGATATAAATTCCACAAATATAATAGTTTCACAACCAATCTGACATTTATTTAACAAGGAGCATTAGGTACAAAAAATATATAAAATTTTATGTCAATGAAATCACTTCTACAAAATTGTCCCATAAATATTTTATACTCAATGATAGAAGTTATCTCCCACAAACCAATGGACTTCATTGAGAAATTAGTTGTGAGTGTGTGTGGAATAATTCTTTATGGGCCACCAATCCAATTAATAATTCATCCTTATACTATATAAAATTAAATAAGATCCAGAAATATTTGGATATAATAAATCTATTTTGTTTAAAAAAAACATAAAATTTAAAATTATAATAAAAATATATAGAAGAAAAATTATTTCTAATCAAAAATATACACACCCTTAAAAAATACGTATATTTTTTCCTTAAAAAAAATTATGAAAAAAGGTTTATTCCACATATCACATGTGATAAGATTTTTGAGAAAACATATGATGGTGTTTTATTTTTTAAATGAAACTAAATCTATAGATCTGAAATGGAATCTAGAAAAGATGTGCACTGATGGTGGGTAGAGTGGATGTTTGTGGAAATTGATAGATGAAGAGTAAAATAAAAATACTATGAGTTTATATTATTTTGAACCTAATATATTTTTGGTTTATGAATGGTGAAATGATAGTTTTATTAATGTACATAAATTGAAAATATAAAATTCTTACATTTTAAAATGTGATAGCCTATGTTGTAGTGACAACCCTAGAATTTGAAAAGTGGAAATTCTTCATGTTGTTATCTATGAAATCACGAGGTAATATTTGGTCAAAAGAAAATGGTATATGGAATCAAATGCAGGAAAAAACATGAAATAAAACATAGGGAAGCCAAAAAATAATAACAAAATGGGTTCAATTATGTCTAAAACAATAATTTATATATACAAGCTTGATAAATTCCAATGAAGCATGCCTATACAGGATGTCATTGTACATCTGTAGTGAAACAAATCATCCCTACTATGATTGAAAGAGTTGGAACCCTGTTGAAAAACACAAACTATTATTGAATAATGAGAAAATTGGAACACACAATAGAATATGATCCTCTAAACTAATTGGAATTCATAGTATAAAATATAATCCTTTAAAATAATTAGAATACACCATAGAAAAAATATTTAATATAAACTAAATTTAGAGATAAGCATTTTTTAAGATGTGATGCCTTGGTCAATGTCCAAGACACAAAATATTATAACAAAAAAATACGTTGATTACAAAATTCTAAAATATGGAATTTTTTACAATCATTATTATAAAAACTAAGATGATCATCATGATGTTCAACCAGCTAGGTTATGTCCTATTTGACACCCCTATTAGTAAGACCATCTTCCACCCTATTGTCTTTGGGGAAGGTGTGAATGACAATGTAACTGATCTTCAGTAGTGATTAAAGACAAATCACCAATCAGATTGTAAGTGACCAAGGGAGATGCACCAATCCATTCCTCATGTCTTGGAAAATTGTGGTTGAATCACATTCAATCCAAATATTGTTCCATCCCAGGTTCCTTAGTGAATGAAAACAATATGGATCTCACTCATCATTTCAGGTTCCACGAATGAGGCGATTCCACAGCTACCATAGAAACAACCAAGGAATTTTCCACGGTTGTATCTGAATATAGCACCACAACCCTAGGGGCCTAGATTTCCATTAGAGGTGTTGTTCAGGTTCACCTTTTTCCATCCTGGTATTGGGGATTTTCATATCACTACAAATGTATTCCTAGGTTGACAATATATATTTTCAATCTGAAGATGATAAAGAACCTAAAATTCCATGATAGAGTTTTCATAACAAGCCTTCTGTATCGATGTAGCTTCATGAATTGCAATGAGGACCTGCATCTGACCTGCATTTAAACTGAATGAGGAATTTATATTAATTATAGAATTTATATAATACCTGATCACATGGAGAATCTCTACAATAGTAGCTATGAAAAGATTTTTATTTTTCAAGGAGGCTTTAATATCTAAAAAGTGCATTAAATACAAGGTGACATTGTCAATAAAAATTCTTCTATAATTAAACATGTCAAAAATATAGTTCCAAAGGGTAGAAGCTATAACACATAACAGAAAAAGATAGTTAGTATATTCCCTATTTTGGTTATGTAGGTTACATTCCGAGAAAAGATGGATCCCAAATGCTTAAAGACAAACATCAGTAGGGAATATCTTGTGTGAAATGATCAAAATAAGAGTAAACCTCAATGGATTAATCCAATCCTTATCAAAATATTTTAACCTGCTAAAATTGCTCTCAAAATTTTGAAAGTTGGGATTGTAAAAATTTTTGGAATTAAGATCACCATTATGAGAAGGTTCCCATAGAAGGAATTCATCTGTGTTGGAATAGGGATAATTATCCATGATATGAATAATGCTACCAGGAAGGTTAGAGATATGAGAATTTAACACCTCCTTGATAGTAAAATTAGGGTTCCCATGTAAATTATTTGGAGGTATCATGGAGATTAAATAGACACTAGTTTAGTTTTCTAACAAAAAATTCATTGAAGAGTTATTGATAACCATCCATCTCAAATTAATCATGATGTTTGAAAAGGTCTGTTTTATAGATGACTAAATAGAAGAGCTAATATAGATAGAATTTCCCTTCTTTAAGATATCAAGGACTCTTTTTTTGAATAAATAAATGGGGGATTAATCATTTTGAAGGAGGTTCCATGTTAGTTTTGTTACAAGGATTCATGGAAAAGATTAGGGTTCTTAATTCCAGGGTCACCTTTATTCAGAGGCTTACAATAATTATTCAAGGGGATGGTCACAAGTTTCCTTTCTAGAGTGCTCCCAGTCTAAAAAAATTCTTAATATAAACATTTTTTTGAGGATACCAGCAGGCCATTTGTAGAACATCAATGATTAGACCATTTCTGAGATAACTATAGATTTAGATAGATATATTATTCCATCCATTAAGAGTGATTTACCCATCCAAGAGGAGAGTTGATTGAGAATTTGGTCTATAGTTGTAAAAATAACTAGATTTAGGAAGACCCCAAAAAAATGGTACTCCAAGGAAAGTAAAGGGGAAGGATCCTTCTTTAATACTTAAAATATTGATAATGGAACTCTTTATTGTAGAGGAAAAATTATTTCCATTTTAAAAAAGGATTTTATCAAGATAATGTTTTGACTAGAGATATCTTCATAATGGGGAAAAATATTTTTGGGAATATGAATGTTCATTTTATATCCTTGTAATAATAGGATAATATCATCATCATAGAGGATATGCATATGGAAATTTATGTTTCTAGAGGAATGAATAAGTTTAAGATTAAATTGATCAACAAAGAGAGTAATTAATCTACGAAGGTAATCCCCTGTAATAGAGAAAATAATTGGATAAATATGATCATATTGACTAAATCCATTGGTTCATTTAATGTAAACTTTTAGGAAGCCATTGACTAGGAAGGAGATAATATATGAACTGAAAAGAGCCTTAATTTTACTAGGAATGAGTCATTAAAACTAAATCTATACAGAACTAAGAAAATAAAACTCTAGTTGATGGTATCCAACGCCTTCATAATATCAATATTAATTGAAATATTTCCTCTTTTGGGAAACCTATTTATGGAGTTATTACTTTCAGAGGCTAGACAGATACAGTCTTCAATTGACCACCCTTTGATGAAGCCAAATTGATTCCAGGAGACAATTCTACTTCTTAACTCAGTGATCTTATTGGGAAGTTGTTTGGTGATAATTATTTAAGGGGAATTTATGAGGGAAATAGGTCTATAAATATGAATCTTAGAGGCATTTATCTCTTTGGAAATTAAAGAGATAAATTGTGCATTTGATCTATGGGGAAGACAACCATTGGAAAAAAAGGCTTTAACAATTTTGCAAACATCAGATTGGAGGAATTCCCGGAATTGCTGATAGAAACCATTATTGTACCCATCGAGACCCAAGGCACTATCCAGTTTATGACTAAAGATAGTTTTTTGATTTCATTGTTAAGAGAAATTCCTATGAGATAAGAATCATCTTAATCATTAACAAAAACTGGAATGCCATCAGGAAAGATATCCTTGTTGACATTAGGACCATTGAAAATATTTTTAAAATATGTAACTACATGATTTTAAATACATTTCTCAGTGTTAATGATGTAATCCCCATCTATAAGAAAAGTGGGGGTCCTATTACGTTTCTCAATTCCTTAGATAATATTTTAATATTTATTGTTCTTATCAATTTCCAAAAGCCATTTTGTTTTTAATACTTTCTTACATATGTAATCCTAAAGGGAAAGAAAATCATTAGGTTTCATAGAAGTATTAATTTCATGTTGATTATCCCCAGTAAATTCAGAGCTAGGGTTAGAGTATTGATGTTGGATAAGTTCATTTTCAAGAGAGAAAATGTCACTATCATTTAGTTTAGATTTATTAAGGCACCAATATTTAAGGAACTATTTAAGATGTTTGAGTTTGATACTGAAAGAAAAAGAGTCATTGTGATGTTTTATAGACATCTAAAAAATTATAATGCTAGAACACTCCAAATCAAGGGATCAAGCATTATTAAATCTAAAAGGAAGAGATTACTTCATGATTTAAGTATGTAGACTAACAAGGATGGGATGATAATCATAGTTCACTCTGGAAAGGGTTATGTTGGAGACTATGTTCTAGTTGTTTATAGAATATTCATTTGTGAGATCTTTATCTAAATTATTACCAACCACCATTTTTTAATGTAGTATATACCAACTAAACATGTAACCAATATGGTTTATTGCAACCAGATTACTATCCTTGATCGAATCGTTGACCTCTCTCAAAAAGATAGAAGAGTTAGTTGGGACCATTTTCCCACTTGAGGTGAGGATAACATTGAAGTCAACAATAAAAAACTAGGGATCATGAAAACTTATATACAAGAAGAAAGGGTCATTCAAAATTGTTCTTCTATCTTGGTACCTATTCTTAGAATAGACCATAGAGAAAAAATGTGTGAACGATCAAAAAAAATTACAAGTAAACATCTTGTCCGAAATATATAAAATATTCAAATTTTGAAGTGATCAGGGATAAAAAAACCAAAGGGTTTCAACAGTAGTACCCTCTTTGCAAGCACCTAAAAAATTATAACCATAGGTGTAGAGATGCATTTTTTTTAAAAGTTAACTTTATTTTTTTCAATAGAAAAAATCATAGGTTGATGGGTAATGAGAAATATTTTTGGAAAAATAAATGTGTTTGAGACTATGATACCCTGACAGTTTAAAAATAGAATATTCATTGGAACTTGGATTTGTAGGAACCCCCTTTTTTACATCTATATCCCTTTCTCCTAGTAGATCTTTTGCCATTTTGGGATGAGGAAAGACTAGGTTTCATTCTTTGGTTACCATTAGAAGAAATATGAAAAACATTAGTAGCATCTATACTCTCATATTTATCAGTTGCATTAGGTGGAACAACCATCAATGAAATAACCATTGGGACTTCACTTAATGTAGTTGGATGATTTTCATTATAGTCAAAAGTGGAAGTTGTTCTGTGTGTTACAATTATCTTAGGATGTTCAGCAAGAAAAAAATTACCATGATTTGTCCCCTAAATAGAAGATGAATTTGAAATAAATAAACTTGTGTCATCAATAAAATGAACCAGCATATCATCACTATTTTTTACAATCAAATTTTAGGGGGGAAGAGGGGTTTCTATCACTATGGAAAACTCCTACAGACTGGGGACCAATTGAGCTGAGCCAATTCTAGAATCCATGAGGGATTCAGGGCCCTCAACCTATTGAGCAGTGGGACGGCCTACAAAATTCAGTAAAGTAGAGTCCCCTTACTTTTCTTTCATCAAAGAGACCTTATTACATCGATCTCCTTTAACCATATAAGCATCAGTGGAGTCAATTGAACAAATTTATTGTTATCCAGGATTACTAGAGGTGTTCTTATTTGAATAATCCAATAACAGCTCAGACTGGGACTATTCAGCAATCTTAATGATCTGGTTTCAATTTCATCGAAAATAACATGCTCCTCACTAGGATTCTCCTCCTCATCCATCGGTTCATCCCGTGTTTTACTCAGGTATTCTCGAAGATGGTTTGGGTAAATTTCATTCTTCACCAAAATATCATTCTTCTTCTTGGGAGGGCCAGGTTTATCAATAACAAAACCCTTGTCTTTCTTGTTTTTTCTAACCTCAGTCTAGTCATTATCCGTATAATGTATATCTTGGATTTTTTATTACCCTGCTATTTGGGATGGGATTCCCCACTATCTTACATAGCTCACAAAATGGGGTATTTTATTCATATTCAATTAAAAATTCCATCTTATAATCATTTTCAGTAAAGATAATAATAGTTGGGAGTTTTTAATCTAGGTTGACTTCCACCATGAATCATGGAAACAAGCCTAATTATGCATTCAGGGTACGCTGATATATCTTAATAGGGGTACCTATATAGGATGATATATTATTCAAGAGTTTTGGATTCCATAATACCCAATTAAGACCATGAAAATGAATCCAAACCTGATCTAAAGTGTTATTAGGTGTGTAAGGATTAAAAGGACAGTCCCATTCTGATATTCAGAGGTGACCAAGTATAAGATGAATGTTCCCTAACTTCTAGACATGGTCTAACTCCTCCTATGATTTCAATAATGTATGAAAACACCCACAATTAATTGGAACCAACTTCCAATCAGTGAAACCACAACAATGAGGAACTCTCAGTTTATGTTTAGTACACGTCCAAGGTTTACCGACTTTAATGTATGAAGTTTGACCCAAGATAGAAAATTTACACAATTGTGTCCGTTGTTCAAGGGCCTCAAGATCAGCCTGTATTGGAAAATCACCATCATATTAGGAAAATTTGAGAAACCATAACCACATGAGCTGTAACAGACATGATCTTACTTCAGGTGGAATTACTATAGGTAATTGAAATCTATTGTATACTAACACAAAAATGATTGAAAGTAATATTCATTACAAAAAAGAGAATTAGAGTTCTAATAATGATATTTAAGTATATAAGGCCTTTTTTTTATAGGTAATCCCTGATAAAGGTACATGCCTATTCCCCTGACCATTTAATAATATATTCTTAGTTGGTCTAAATTGAGTTCCTAGGTAATCCTGTCTAAATGATTTTAAGGAATACTTTTTTTATTATCAAAATTATTAGAATTTGGTTTTGTTTAAGTCATCTTAGATTTATTTTATGAATATAAAAATAATATTAGTCACCATAATCATGCCAGAAATTTCTCTATAACAAAGAAATAAAAAAATTGACAGATATTATTCTCAAATTCCTTAGTAAAGGATAATTTTGAAACTATTAAGAAGATTCTAAACAAACAAACTAATACAATTAAGGATGAAATTGTAAAAAATTATGAAACAAGTTAATATTGTAGGGGTAAATTTTCAAGTACATAAACTCTGTAAATGCCAAAAATATTCCAAACATCACATAATGTGAATGTCAACTATTTCATACAAATAGTCTGTTGATGTATGAGATTAAAAAATGGTTTAGATAATATAGATAGAATTATTTAATAATCCTTGTTTGGGTAATTCCTTATATAAAAAATTAATATAATGAAAAGTAATACATGGAATCGAGTCATTATATTTACATGCACAAGGAAATGAGATGTTGTAGAGAATATTTGGCCATTTGACCAGAAACACAAAAACACAACCCATTCAACCACTATTTTTTGAAATAAAAGTAATCGAGAAACATTTTTTTAATTTTTAAATGTACGAGATCAATACAAAAAATAATTACAATAAATGTTCTGATAATTACCTGATAATTCATTCGAATTCATCGAGATGTTTTTAGTACAGGTAGTTACCCTTGACAATGTCAACATCTTCAAACCTAATAAGTGGATTCATTCCACCTAATTCAAATGAAATAGGCTTCCATTAAACATTGAAATTAAAAAAAATGAAAATTCGTATTAAGGGAAATCAAATAATGTAGTCCTCATGTTAGGGACATTCGAAAAACCTTAACCAATTGAGCTGCAACAGCAATGATATTACTTCTTATGGCATTACTTCTAGTAAATAAAATCTATTGTAAAATAATTTAACTATTATTGAAGTGATATTCATTCAACAATGTTTATTAGAGTTTTGATACTACAACTGAAGCATATAGGGCCTCATTTTGTACAGGGAATCCTTAATAAAGGTAAAGGATAATTACCAATATAATTTAACATTTCTTGTTTGGGTGGTCTGAATTGAGTTCCTAGGGAATATCTATTAAAATATTTTAAGGAATACTTGTTCATTATCAAGATTTTAAGAAATGGAATTTGTCTAAATCATCATAGAGTGATTTTAAGAAGGTAAAAAAATTCAAACATCATTACCATGGAGTAAAATTTCCATGTATCAAATAAATGAAAATTTTGAAATATATGAATTATTCTCATATTAATTAGTGAAGGAATTTTTTTTCACTATCAATAAGAGTCTAAATGCACAAAATAAACCAATACAGGATGAAATTACATCAAATTATGAGGATTTACTTTTGGAATGGTAAATTTTCAATTAAAAAAATTCTATAAAGGCCCAAACTGGTACAAACATCCTAGAATGATAACTTCCACCGATGCATATAAAAGTACAATGATGGATGAGAGTAAAAAATGTTTTGGATAATATTGAGAAAAGGTTATAAAAATCCATGGGAGGGAGGCCATCTGGGAAAAATTTATATAATGAAATATCACATATGGAATTGAGTCATGAAATATACATGTACAAGAGCATGGGATATTGCAGAGTTAATTTGGAAAATTTTCAAGAAACAACCAAACACAGCCTATTTAACCACTATTTGTATGAAATAAAAGAAATTGAAAAATATTTTTTTAATAATGAAATGGAAGAGTTCAATAGAAACAATAATAATGGTAATGGTTCTAATAATTTCATGATAATGTGTTCTAATTCATAGAGAAGTTTGTTATACATGTAATTACCCTTATTAATATCAACATCTTCAAAAACAATATATGGGATCCTATTACCATGATACAATGAAACAAGATTCCATTCAACATTGAATTTACAAAAAAAATCAATTACTTATGATGTGAGATCAATGAATTCAAATATCGTGTTAGAATCATCTGAGAAACGTCAACCACTTGAGTTACAGCATCCATAATCTTACTTCTTATGGAATTACTACAGGTAAATGATTTTTTTTTGTAAAAAAATACAACTATTATTTCATGTAATATTCTTTCAATATAGGGAATTATAGTTTTTATACAATCATTGAAGTGTATAAGGCCTCATTTTTTACTGTCAACCCCTGAAAAAGTAAAAGTCTAATTCCCATGATAATTTTATTTTGTATATTTGGGTGCTTTATATAGAGTTCTTATGTAATTGTTACTAAAAGATTATAATGAATCCATGTTCCTTCTCAGAATTGATAGAAATAGGATTTGTGCAAGTCATCCTGGACAGATTTTAAGAAGATAAAAAAATAAGACACCATAATCATGGAGAAAAATTTCCCTATATTAATTAAATGGAATGTTTGATAGATGTGAATTATTCTCATATTAATATATGAATGATAGTTTTTTCACTACCAGGATGTTTCGCAAAAAATAATAAACCAATCAAGGATGAAATTTCATCAAATTATTAAGATTTACTATAGGAATGATAAATTTTCAAGTACAATAGCACTGTAAAGGCTTGAACTGGTCCAGACATCATAGAATGTTAACGTCCACTAATCCATACAAATATTCCAATGATGGATTATATTAAAAAAATTTATGGATAATATTTTTTAAATGAAATAATAATCCATGTTAGGGTAATTCATCTAGGATAAAATTAAAATAAGGAAATATCACACTTGTAGTCAAGTAATCAAACTTACATGAAAAATAACATGAGCTGTTGAGAGAAGATTTGGTCATTTTTTCAGAAACAACCAAACACACATAGCACATTCATCCTCCATTTGTATGAAATAAAAATAACTAAGAAAAATTTATTTGAATAATGAAATGTAGAAGGTCAATAGAAACAATAATTATGATAAAGGTTCTAATAATTACATTATAAGGAATTTAGATTCTGAGAGAAGTTTATAATAAAAATAATTACACCTGTCAATGTCATCATATACAAACAAAATAAGTGGGTTATTTCCAAAAAGATACAATTAAATAGGCTTCCTTTAAACATTTATTTTATAACAAAATTCAAATGATTATAAAGTGACATAAAAGAATTCAATCATCATGTTAGAATAATTTTTGAAAAACATTAACCACTTGAGCTACAACAGTAATGATCATACTTGTTATGGAAATGATACCAGTAAATGAAATCATTTTTAAACTAATAAATCTATTATTTCATGTGAAATTCATTAAAAAAAGTGAATTGGAGTTCTGATACAGACACTGAAGTTTATAAGGCCTCATTTTGTATAATGAATCCCTAATAAAGGAAAAGTCCAATTCCCATGATCATTTAATATTGTTTGTTTAGTTGGTCTAAATTCAGTTCCTAAGGAATCCTTATTATTTTTTAATAAATCCATGTTTATTATCAGAATTGAAAGAAAATTTATTTTTTTAAATCATCATGGATTGATTTTAAGAGGATAAAAAAAATCAAACACTATCATCAAGGAGAAAATTTTCCTAGTAGCAAAGAAATGGAAAATTTTGAAGATATGAATTATTTTCATATTCACCAGTGAAGGATTGTTATAGAACTATGAAGAGGAGTCTAAACACACATACTAAACCAATAAAATTTTAAATTGCATGAAATTATGAATATTTACAAAAGGAATGGTAAATTCTCAAGTACATAAACTCTGTGATAGCATGAACTGGTCCAAAAATCACTGAAAATAAATATCCACTAATTTAAACAAATATGCTGGTGATGGATGATATTGAAAAAGGATATGGATAATATTGAGAAAAGGTCATAATAATACTTGGGAGGGTAATACCTTGGGGGGAAAATCTATTATCTATACTAAAGCATGTCCTTCTCCTATCCATGTGTTGTTAGTACCTCTAATTTACTACCATGGATTTCTCCACTTGATTCTCTTACTAATCACATTCCCATATCCCTCCCTCCCCTCCTAATTCCATATATCCATACCTCCCTGACTCCCCTATCATCCACCTACACCACCTTCTATCTCTATAATTTATCATGGCCTCCCTCTCCTCCTAAGCCTATGATTCCCTGCTTCTTATTGACAGTTCAAGGTACATCCACGATGTTCCATCGTTTTTGGTTTCCAGTTTCACTGAATCTAATTCCTTCATCTCCTCTAATTCCATCATGACATATCAGTGATGGCCACTACCCTTGACCTCCCTTATTTAGTGTGGATGGTCTCACTGTGGGCCTGAATTTGACGCACCTCAAAGATTTCAGTCCCCACTCTCGCGACGACGGTTCATTTCAAATGTACTCAACCGTAATTTGATGCCTTAGACATGATAGTTAGTGGATCAAAGGGTTTGCAGAACCACACAAAAATAGGTTTAATGTATTCTCTGCACATCCATATTCAATTTTAATTTTAAGAAGATCTTTTTCATGTGTTTTAAAATCACAGTAGCATATCGACCAAATGCAATTCTATCTATTTATATGGACCACTAAGTTTCACATGAGTTAGGATCCTCCATTTGTGCCCATATATATCTTATTCTGGGGTTTTACTATTGATTATCAAAACCCATCTATTTTGAAAATTCTTGGTATTCTCATCGGTCATTTTTTATTCATTGAATGTAGAACTTTAGAGCTGTGCCACCCAATAGCTCTATGGATCTATGTAAAATCGATGTTTCAAAGAATTATTTGGAAGATATTTTTGTTGAGATCAAATAATAGTTTGGTTTTTGGGGTTTCACATCATCTAAAAACCTACAAATTTTAATGCTTACTATTCATCTGAATTTATTCAGCTTCAGGATATATATATATATATATCTATATATATATGCATATATGTGTCTATAGATAGAAAATGGGAGTTCTATTCCAGAACTAGCTCTCAATGTTACACATGGTAATGGATCATACACCATTATAAGGTTCTATTTTTTTAAATCACATTATTATAATTATTATTTTTTGTTTTTTATTTTCACCTATTAATTAATAAGTGGCTTAAAGGCTTTGAAAAGGGAACATTATTGCATATGTGTGGTCTTCCCACATCAATATAATTTTATTTTTCATTTTTATATTAATTTCATTAATTTGGGTTTTTACACAATCTATTCTTTTCGATAGGAACCATTAAAGTTTATTATAGAGTTGCAAGGACATCCGGATGCTCAGTCTACTATAGAATATAAAGTAAGAAATGGAAATATTATGATTTTATACACTCTTAACTATATTGGGATATAATCCCTCCATATGCAATTTAACTTTTTGAACATAAACCATTCCTTCAATACATTATCATGAAAACTACCAACAAAATTCATGAATTATTCTTCATTAATTAGTTATCATTAGCCCAAAGTCTTAAATTCAGGAAAACTACATGCAAAATACACAAACTAATTAACTATCATGGGATATAATTCCTCTATATCCAATTTAACTTTTTGAACATAAACCATGACTTTAGTACACTATCAATAAAACTGCATACATAATTCACGAATTATAATTCATTAATTAGTTATCTTTACCAAAATTCTTAAATTCAATATTTCCCTGACATAGGTGAAAGGATACATTGTTTAATGAATAAATTATTCAATTCACTAAGATCCTATGAAATACTGTTTTCCTATTCCATCTTCTCAACATGATACAATTTTTGTGTTATAAAATATCCCAACCTGTGTGGGTTGTAAAAAAAGTTTGATTCTTTAAACAAATCAATGGACAATAAGTATTTAATGCATGAAAATTTTGACAATGTGTTCAAATACGTGAAATAGAATATTATAATGGAAATCAATTATATTTTCTTCAAAAATATGCAATTTGTTTGAAGAGTAAAAATTATTATTATGCTTTATCAAATGACAATTTGAATAGATAATGATATTCTAGCTTTTTAATTTTTACATGACTGTGACAAAGTGTTTCCCATTTTTGGTGGGTTTTAGTTGTTATTTTCGGAAGTGACTCATCAATTACCAGGAACTACCATTATTAAAAATATTTATTAGCCACCACAAAAAGAGAATTAAGGAGTCCTACTAGATATTTCAAATATAACTATCTGAATAAGAATCAATTCCAGGAATGCAAGGGGTTTTGAGTTATATTTCCATTTATGAATTTTTTTATAATATCATCAGGTGTTGGCCATGCTTGTATTTGAAATTTTCATTTAGTTATTGATGATAACATAATAGAAAAATTCATTCATATTCTAAAAAATTAGAAGTATGACTTAAAAAAGGAGGCCTTCTGGGCAGTTTTTCATGCCACATATGGCATCACACAAGTTCAAATCAGGTAGAGTTCTAGTATTTTTATTCATTTTCACTATTTTCTATTGTGTTAAGATCAATATGAATGTTTTAATGAATGGTTTTTGGTGGTTGGTTAATGATAATTTATTCACCAAACAAATTATATATTATTTAATTATACATTTTTTATCTTCCAAATATATTTATTATGATTAAAATATGAATCAATTTTAGGTGAAAACATCTTTTTATTAAGCTAATTTTTATCACCCATTAATATTGTATTTCATTTTTTCATGACTGACTTTGCACATTTTCATTCTTATGATAACATATTTGGATGTTCATCATTCTGAATAAAACATCTTCCAAGTAATCTTTACTAAACCTCTGTGAGGAATAATAAGTGGGAGTTTTTGGGACTTATCCATTCTCTAAATTTTAGTTTATTTTTAATAGATTAATATATCATAAATTATATAATAAAATACTTTTATATTGTATCCTTATTAAATATTAGGACATTTTTATCGAGGGAATTATTATAGAAATAGGTGGATTTATATTTTTTTAAAATACATCCTTTTTTATTTAATTTTTTGAAAAATTAATGTTATTTTTAACACTATTTTATTGTTTAGAATAAATGTCAAAATCATATAGGTTATCAAAATTATATATAAGTTCACTATTTTCATTTTCCTAAATTTTTAACTAATTTCAATTGGATACATTATGCCTAGAATGTGGGATGTAGGAGTTAATGGTGGTGCTTATTTTGCACAATGACCATCAACACGTAAAATATTACATAATATTTACTATTCTAATGTTAAATTTAATTTATTAATCTTTTTACCATTGTATGTGAATAACTTCACCCCTTTTACCTAGATGTTGAATTTAGGTTTTCTAAAATTTATCGTTTTTCTATACTTCTTTTTATTTGAATGTATTTTGTTTCTTAGTTTTCTAATTTTGAATATAAAATTTATTATATATTAAACATCATTTCTCTACATACAATGAAATGTGATTTTATTACATATATTTATATATTTAACAATAGATTTTGAAATAATGTTAACTTCATGATATAGAATTTTAAACAATAACATGTCATGAAATCGATGTCTTGATTGGGGGAACACAACCACCTATCTCAAGAAGTTTCCATATCCACCCATCCATGTTCATCCAACTGAAAATATGAAGATTTAGATCATTAAATTAGGTAGTTTTGGTATGTCTTATTAATAGAACAAATACCACATATCCAACTATTTTTATAGGTTAGTTAATTTGTTTTAGTATAAGGTTGATTGATTAATTTTCTTGATGGTCCATAAGTTTATCCACACACACAATAATCCATTCTCGATGTAGCCTTTGTAGTTAGTGAGAGATAACTTCTCTCATTGAGTATGAAACATTTATGTTATAAATTTATAGAAGTGAATTCATTGACACAAAAAATTATTTCTGTTATTAGACTTAATTATATTTTTTAAACATGTTATAGAATGTTTGTCAACTATAATAGATAGAGAATGTATATCATTCGGTGTTTCATTAAAAAAATTAATCATCCTTAATAATACTATTCCTTTTGATATTTTAAGAATGATATATTTATAAATTTATCATTGAAATTATTAAGGATTTGACTCTGATAGTTTTATTTCTATTTTTAATATTAGATAATTTTAACATATATTCATTATTTTAATTTGTAAGATCACTTATTATATAATTTCATACTATTTTTGGCTTTATGATAGTTGTGCATACTTTTTGAGAAGATGTTATATAAAATAATCAATGGTCAAAAAATATTTTCTTTTTCTATGAATGACCTTGGTTATATAAATAGGTTATTTTTATTACATTATGGTGACGAAATCTTATACCGGTTGACTTAAAAAAGTTATTGCATGTTATCAAAACTTGTGTTTAGGTGAGGAACTCTTATACATCACAACATGTTTTTAACTCACTATTATCAGTTCTTCACCATTTTTTATAATGAAAAATGGTGATTAAATGTTTCTTTAGAAAATAAATAGGTGTTTATAAAGAATTATATCTTAAATTTTAAATTTTATGCTCTAAAATTTTCTTATTTAGTTGTGATAGTGAAAATAATCAATGATAAATGAGTGTTTGTGCAACATGAGAAGGACATTAAACTAATCAAATTTGAAAATACACCGAAAAAATATTAGTTTCGGATTTGATTATTTATATTACATGATAATTAATTATATTCAATTATTTCCATTACTTTCATGACTATTTATAGGTAGTCACTATCCCATTCAATCATAAGATATGGAAAAAAAGATTCCTATAATCTCTTTCAAATAAACAACATGCGTGTTTTCTAGGAGATTAGAAATGATGATACTTAAAAGTATAATATTCAGAAAATTATCTTGAGAAAACTTCATTTGTGGCTAGAATAAATGATGTTGTGTACCCCCTTACACAACACAATATTCAGTTTTTTAGGATATTAGAAAATAGGAATCTAGTAATTTCATTTTTTGTCATATGATTGTTATAGTTTAATTAGAACCCAAATCATTAATTGAGAACTTTCTATATTGTCATAATAACATTTTCATTCCATTACTTTTGAATTCATTTATTTTTTTCAGAAAAATAAGTATTCTCAATGTCTCTAATTTTTTCCATGATTTAAAAAGTGGATGTCTATTATATATACTAATGGATTCTTTCATTTTATTCATGTGTCATCGCCACATTGTTTTCCCTTATATGGGATAATCTTTGTGGTTCCCAATTCCCTCAAAATTTAAATTCTTATCTCATACATGATACTTTCTCTATATCCACTACCTTCACCTCCTCCACCACATATGGCTTAGTTTCTTCATCCAACATCACCTCTATCTTTGCCTCAATATCCTTAGTCTTCATCTCCTCCACTTAATATCCTCTAGTACCTCAGTCTCTACCTCTGCCTATACACAACCTACGCCTCCACATCCACCTATGCCTCGGTCTCCACCTATGAATCTTCCTATATGTATCCTTCAAACTATTCTCATCTAAACCCTTCTCATAAAAATCTGTATCCTTATATTTTTTACCCCTCTCTACTTTGACCCTTTACCTATCAAAATCCCTAACTCATATCATAAGATTCATGTCCACTTCTTTTATATTAAATGTTTGTCCTATTACATCAGATTTTGTTCACCCACTGTATCACAATTCCTCTATCATTCATTGAATTTGTTCACCAAGTAATAAAATGAAACTATTATGTGTAAAGAGAATCCATCATAGATAATATAACCAATTGTCGACCGACAAACAAGAGTTAACATTGAGAAATCCCAAACTAAAATAAACTTGAAATATGACCACAAGTTTCATTTTTTAAAGATGACATCGATGAATAAACACAACTAGGGAGTATATTTTTCTTTGGAAAAGTATAAAGATGGACCTCGATCAATTTGAGCCACACCACTATGAGCTGTTGAGTTTTCGGAAGTCAGGAACTGAACCATAGATGAGATTCAATTTCCAAAACTGAAGAGGTGTTTCATTAATCGCATTTATCTGAAGTAGTTGACACATAGGGAACTCTTAAATACATATTAGGATGTGGTTCATTAAAATTTTTTTGAGGACTAAATTATTGGATTCTAGTTGTTGAAATCGGTATGCACCAATTAGGAAAAATTAGAAATAATTTTATTTATGATTACGTAACTCAAATTCACCATGGAATAAATGAAGACGATGGATTTCAATGACGAGCTTCAGTATATTGGGAGAGATTAATTTCTGAGCATTTTTTGAAGTTGATTTGGAATGAGACATTCCATTCAAAAATTTAAATTTATAAATTATTGATTAATAGTTGGATGAAATAATGAATAATTGAATTAAATTTATTTTTTCAATATATTTGATGAGGGATTTATCTTGATTGTTGAGAATTCTAGAACTTTAAATTCTGGTTCTAATGTTCAAGAAATTTTTCATGGATGAATTTTTCTAATACAGTTGGACATGAGGATATTTGACTATGAATATTATTAAATACTTCAAGTTCAAGACATATTATTAATCAATAGTTTCATTTAATTGAAAACATATGGTGGAATAATATGAATTATGATAATAGTACTATAATTTTTATGTTAAAAAAATGAATATTTAATTGGGAAAACATATGTGTCCAGATTTAATGGTTATTAAAGTGTATATAAGACTGTTAATATTAATTTATGAAATATTTTATGACTTTTATAGTTTACAGGGTTGTTAGAAAGTGAAAAATAATAAGGAAGCATGTGCTATGTTTGTGGGAGAGATGGGTTGTTTGTCATTAAATTGTGTCTTAATGATGGGGATAATAATAGAGAACTAGGGAAATTATAGACTCTCTCTAATTGGGAGACTGAAGATTAACATCCAAAAGGAGTAAAAAAAACTAAAATATCCTTAGGGATCTAGAGTAGATAGGTTGTGGAAGCTTTTAGTGTAAAAATTAATAGAAAATTAAACTGGGTCATCACCAATGATGAATAGGTATAGATAAACATTAAAATGAGATATAATATATCTAATTTATCACATATAATTTCCCTTGTTTCACTTAAATTGATGATTATTTATTTTATAAAATTTAGAATTCTTTGCACTTAATTGAATTGTGGTAGATTTTAATATTGTTTTTTATCTTTTCCTTGATCCATATAATTATTTTTAATCTGCAATTTATTCTCTTTGATCATTCATCTTAAAGAAGTGCATGATCTAACAACGTAGTTGTTGTAATTACTGATGGAGATTGTAACACTTATAAGTAGTCAATTACATCATGAAATGAATTTATTTTCTTGATCCATCACATTACCTAAGTAGCCTAAGTATTTTCCACCTAAAAATAAAAATCATTGCCTCTTATCCTTGATATAAATAGTATTAAAATTAATAACAAAACATTTCTCCATTAATAGTTCATGAAATGAACACCCAATCTTCAACCATTACCATTTATTCACTTCACTATTATACCAGTGTATGAGTTATAAAATTATATTTTGATGGTTGTGAATACCTTCATCTATTTATAAATTTAACCCAATTTCTGAGGGAACATTTTTCATTATTATTCTTAAGAAAAAAAAATACCAAAAAAATAAAAATAAAATTGATTTCACTACTCACTATGATGACTTGTAAACTCAGCTACATCTATATCTTTGTGAAAGAGGAAGGAAGAATTTCATTTTTTCTTGGACATATGGAACATGGACTATATATAGTTAATAAGATAACCTGGATATAGAGTGACAACAAGAATACATTTTGGGAGGAGGAGAAATATTGCTAGGGTATGGGGACTTTCCTTATTCAATACTTCCCCCATGCAATCAAAAAACATTGTATGAATCACACTATTTCTAGTACCTTTTTATTTTATATAAATCTACTAAATTTTTTCCAAGCTATCTAGTTCTTTTGTTTTTGAATAATTCACGATTTTATGTATTTTATTTGAATAAAAAATATAATTATTTTGTTTTTCTAGACATTATAACAATTTTCATTGAGGTAGATACCAACCCCTACGCCATTAAATCCATGAATGATCTAAATTTCCAAAAAAATCCAATATCATCCCCTTATAATATTGTATACATTAGTGCGGTCATATGGATGTGATTGGTGTGACATTGGATTAGATCCATGTTCTAGAGAAAAAAATTACTGATATAGATCGATGATAGCTTCATTTGTGGAGCATTATATTCATGAACATAGATAAATGTTTTTATTTTACATTGCACTAGACATACAATAGTGGTTGAAAATGACGTGTTATATAATCATGAAAATTATTTTTAATGTAGTTTTTAACTATAATAGTGAAATAATATTCCATTCATGAACTGTTTTTATCATCCAATCAATATATTAATTTTTTTTAGTTTAGGATCATGTATAATTCATTTTTATATTATTTTATTGGACTTTGTATGCACTTATTTTCCAGGAATCCATATTTGAAAAATTAAAATTAAGTGTAATTGATATTTTAATTAAATAATTATTCCATGTAAATATAAGGGTTGGGTACTAGTTAATATAATGAATTATCACACATGTAATCAAGTCATAAAACTTACATGAACAAGAACAATAGATGTTGTGAAGAATATTTGTCCATTTTTTCCAGAAAGAACTGAACACAACCCATTGAACCGCTATTTGTATGACATAAAAGTGTCCTATAAACATTTTATTCTAATAATGAAATATAGTATATCAATAGAAAAAATAATTATGATAAAATAGTTTATAAGTCCCTGAAAATTTATTCTAATTCATAGATATGTTTTCAATATAGGTACATAGCTTGTCAATGCCAACATCTCCAAACATAATAAGTGGGGACTTTGTTCCATGATCTAGTGAAATAGGATTCCATTCAACATTGATATATAGTTCATTTCAAATTTAGTTAATGTATCTCAAACTAGTATTATAAAAATTTATTGTCCATAACATTGAAATCTAGCTATCTGTTGATGATTCTTTGTAGAGAATCTTTGAAATATAGTTTGTTTCATAGTTAGTTAGTGTAACTGAAACCAATATTAGAAAAATTTATTTTCTATACATTGGATATCCAATGGTTGGTTGTTATTATTTTTAAAAAATATTCGATATATGGTGTGCTGCGATGTTAGGTAACGTAGCAGGAAAAAATGTTAAAAAACATTATTGACCATACCTTGGAAACTTGGTTATTGGTCGACAATTATTTGGAGAAGCACTTTGAAAAATGACATGGGTTTTTAAGATATGTTCTATAATATTGGGATTTGATGCAGAACTGAGAAGGGGGAGTTAAGAATGATGAAATGATCTGTATGATGGTGGAATTGATGGTGAGGGAGTGGGAATGATGTAGAAGAAGGTGTGGGGTGGGGGTAGTGGTGGAGACCATGGTGGGGTGGAGGATATGGCTGAGGTGAAGGTCAAGGTAAAGGAAAACACGGTGTTGAGGAGGTAGATGGGGTGTGGGCTGACGGGGAGTCAAGGTGGAGGCTTGGGTATAGGAGGAAGCTGATGTAGAAGATAAGATTGGAGTGGATTAGGAAGTCGATGTGGAGGAGGAAGCAGATATAAAGGGGGAGACTGATGTAGAGGATGAATTTGATGTGGAATAGGAAGCGGATGTAGAGTAGGAAAATGATTTTGGAAACATGTGTATAAAGGGGAAATAGGTGGGAATGATTTTGGTGGATATCAGAAGACGCGGGTAGTTGGTCAAATTAGTATAAATTACATTGTAGAGATATGTGGAAGGGAAATTCACTATCTTTAGTATAGATAATATATTTTATGGTACTTGGGAATTACTTATGATTATGTTTTTCCTAATTAAAAACCATGGATATGTGATTCTATTATAAACCAATGATAATTAATTCTTATATAAAACGAATATGGGTGATCTTATTATAGATCTCTAATTCAATGGGTAAAGGAACATAGTGAATAGATTATGTTTCTCATAAGATTTTTCTATAATTTTCCATGATGTTTATTCCATTTTAATGGTGATGGTTATTCTATTTGTTTCCATGAAGGTTATTCCATTTGTAAGAGTGATCATATGAGTGATATGAAAATGATGCCTCATGTTACATAGGTGATTTATTAATTCCTTCTATGAGAATTTATATAAATTTTATGTTCTTAAATGGTTTTATGAATATTATTTTCAAATGAAAGTAAAATATACATTTTAAGGGTGTAATTTATAATTTTTTTGAAAATGTTTCCAGGAGTTATCATGATTTCAAATAAATTTTTTTAGTTTTATTTTTCTTCATTTATATTTCCTATGAAATTTTTTAACAAAATATTTGTGTTGGTAAATTGATTTATTTTATAAGAAATGTTTTATTTTGAGCTCAATTTTGATTTTCTAGAAGGAAAATTTTAATGATTATTTACATACTAATGTGTTTCAATATTTTATATATGTCTATTACTGAGATTTTTGTGCTCATACCACATTTGAAAATGTTTTTCAATTGTTTTTAAGGATGAATAACTGAGAGGATAAGGATAAGATGAAAATTATGATGAATTTTCTTAAAAATAAAACATGGTAGATCTTAAATGTTTTGTTTGTTTCTGGAAAAAATTATACTAAATGAAAGTGTCCACTTTAGGATGAAATATTTATCTATGTGAACATGATGACCTAATTAAAAAAACAATAAATATCCTAGAATAATATAGAATTTATTATGGGCTTAAAAGTCAAGATTATGTAATTTTTTGGCTTGGTCCTTATAAAAAATTCAATAAAATTACTTTAGATGAAAATTCATTTTTTACATATAAAATTAATTCACTAAAAAAATTATTTATTTTTGAAGAATTAATCCATACTTTTATATTGAGTAGGATAATTATACATTAATTTCATAATTCATATAAAAATATTTATACCCCCATAATTTAATGACTAGGTTATGATGGTAACATTTATATAACAATATCGTTTATAGAATATCACAATAGGCATAAAGATAAGTGTTTTAGGTTACGAAGTCTATCATGATTTTAACAAAAAAAATCAGGGTGTTAGAATATTATAATATACAATTTTTTTCCCAAATTGATATGGGTGTTCCTAATATAATACACATTTATTATCATGATGATTTTGAAATTAAGGGGATTTTCTAAAGTTGGTTGGTGAGGGGTGAGAATTGACATTAACACTTGTTTAGTATAACTTCATGTATTCTTTTATTCATATTATTTTCGAATGAAATTAATGCATCAACCCCACATTATATACATAATGAGATAAAATATTAGTTATAATAACTTAGATAACACATTCTATACTAGATTAGGACAATTATCTTGATAGGGGACCGTAATAAGACTTTCTCTGCTTTGAGAGCTCCCCTCCCCCAATTCGGTCATGTAGGGTTCAAATATATATTAGGGATATTATAATTAATTAGATGTGTTGAAATAATATATATAGTTTAAGAAATTATAGATATTTCCCTTAACTCTAACTAAATACCCTGATTTTATGTACTTGTTTGTTTATATTGGTTACTTTTCATTTATTAATTTGATAATAGAGCACTTGAGCATCAGCCTTGTTGGTGGGGTCTCTCTATGTGCATCCACGAGACCCAGGTTCAAAACTAGGCGGAGGCATAATTTCGGGGTATTTTAGCAGGCACTATAGTAGGCATTGTAGCAGTACTGTAGCAGCAAGAACTATTCACCTTGGGCCATCAGTTTGGGCTTGGAGTCTTTAAGGCCTTCAGTCCAACCAAGGCCTTCGATTCAATAAGGATTTCCGGACACCTCAAGGCCCTCCGAGCCACCTGATTTTTAGTTCCACAGACAGATTCTACAAGGAAACACTCCAGAAGAGGAAATAGTAGGGAACATCCACTAGAGGGGGGCTAAATGGACTTTGGAATAATGAGAGGGTATGAAATTTTCCATCGGTACCGTGCCTATGCACCCATGTACATGGACATGCTAGCCAAACAGTCATGCAAAGGTGGAGAGCTGATCACGATGCAGATGCTGGGGAGGAGAAATTCCAAGTAGTCATAGTCTGTATGATTTCCTTAAGACCTACGGGTCATGTAATTTATCCAAGCCAACGGGCAATGTAATTCCTAAATCCTATGGGCCTTGTAAGGGTTCCCCCTCATCCCTTTAATGGGGTTTATCATAAAATCAATAAAAAAAGAAAGGCCTTTGGTCCATTCAGCTAATGTGGTCGTAGATGTGATATTGTGTCATATTACCCTTCATTTATTGTTCCAAATATTATTATTTTTATATATACTCTTTATTATCGATGTAATATTTTATTTAAATTATAAACTATATGTTTATGTTGTTGTAGAAAATGGTTTTAAAACTCCCACTCTATATTTTTTTATAAACACCTTTCAAAATATTTTTATAAAAAATAAACAATTTCATAATTATGTTCTAAAAGAAGCCAGTTTTATTTTATTGTCCGTCATAGTGTAATGGAACATGTTTTAATGAAAAATGAAAAAATTATATTATTAGTATTTATAACTAAAAAATAAAAACTATACTTTCTAATTTTATTTCAAACTAGGGTGAAGTGAATATTTTATTTAAAGGTAATACATAGTGTGTGTTTTGTATGTAATTCCAGTTAAGATTTATTCTCATGACTTATTATATTTCACTTTTTAATTTGAGGACCAAGATAAACATGGGACATCATATACAGATTATAGTATTGAGGGTGGAAAGTGACCCTGGGTCACATAGAGATAGTGTTGGGTTGTTTTGGAATCCATTTACTGTATAGTATTCTTGTTGTAACAAATATGTTGGCCACTTCTGTATCAGATCTCGATTTTAGTTATTTATTTTATTTTGAGTTGGATGACATTCTTAATTCACTTTTTATGTCTTGTTTATTGATAAATACTTTAGTTTCATCTAGTAAATTAACCTATGACATTTAAATTTGTCATGCCATAATTTTACTAAAATTAGGATGTGTTATAGTTATTATTTAATTTGTAATTTTATTATTGTGACAATTTAATTGATTCCATTAGCACTATTCCCATACTAGAATGATTGGGGAAAAACCTCAGGTATGTTATGTACATGGGTAGGTTCCTATATCTAGGGTGGTATGAATAAGTTTTGTGATAAAAAATGGTATCAAATCATAGTTTCTTATGAGATCTAAGTTTTGAAAACTTCCTCTTTTATTTTGGATGTAATGGTATGTCTAAAATCTAGTGGTACGTTCGAGGGGAGCCTCATGATATCTTTTCTATTTGGAGCCTTTAATTGATATGGGATGTTGTGTTGTGAGTATTTGTTTTTAATTGTCGTCATTTATTTTTTGTTTCTTTAAGTATTTTTATGCTTTAGGGTATGACAGTGGAAATTGAGATTTGAGAACACAATGATCTCAAACAGTCTAGGAAATTTTGTGGAACACATATACATTATTCTATATATGTATAATTGGTATTTGTATGAATGGAACATGGTATGTTAAACTATGTAGCAAGTTAATTCATAATCAATATCTTCCCTTAAGATTCTTTTTATAGATTCTAATTTTTTGGTTGCTTTGGTATATGCATAGTTGTTATTTGTGTTTATTTAATGGGAATTTTCATGGTAGTTGATGTTATTTGGTTAGATTTTGGGGAATTTTGAAAATTATGCTTTATTTATACAAGTTTAAGGGCATATATTTTTAAATTAAAAGGTTATTTAAATAATTTCTTTCCATAAATATATTATGGTTTGATTTTATGTAAGTGAAAAGTTTGTTTAAATTCAATAAAATGATGTATTATAGATTTTTTATGTGTATTTGTGGGAATATGTTTGTATTTTTTAATATAAACTTGGTTTTATGGTTTAGTGATAAGTAATTAAAATGTTAAAGGGGATTTCAATAATGATATGAAATAAATTTGATGTATCAGATTTGAATAATGATTTCAAAAAAATTATTTGTTAAATTAAAAATAGAATTTAATGTGGGGTTTGTTTGTTATTCAAGGAGAATTCAATATAAAATTTGACGGGGTATAATGTTTTATAGAACTAAATTTTTTTTTGAAATTATTTATTGAATATTTATAGTGATTTTAAAATTGAGTTTTATTATATGATATTTGAGCTTATGGTTTTAAAATAATATTTACTTATATTTTTAATGGTGATTTATTTATTTAATATACCGATTTTGAGTCGGGGTATGTACTAAATTAAATGTGTTTTTTAGTTTAACAGTTTTTTATGGGTCCTTGTGATTGGTTTATTATATGATGTATGCATTCTAGAATATCCCCAAGTGTTTTCAGAGAGTAACTACCTTATAGCTTCCTTATGAGTTGTTTCTTTATAGACTCATGTGTAGTATTTCCAATTGTTGGTTAGTCCCATATTCCATGGGGAGTAGTAGGTTGATCTTCATGTCAATATCTCCCACCTTTTTTACTTTTCCTCTTATTTATGTTTATCCTTTAATTTTTCAAGGTTTTATATATATCATGTTTAGGGATCTATATTACATTTCAAGAGGATTTTTATTTATAATGTCTATATTCTTCCAATCAAAATTTAATATTTATTTATATGCTTGTGTTTAAGTGTTATATATTCTTAGGAAACTTTTATGTAACTATTTTTTGGTTTACAAATATTATTTTATTATGGATTGGTTTTATGATGTTTTTTTTTGTGGTTATGCCAATCGTGAGAATAGTTTGAACATGTTATTCTTGGGAAAAACCTTGGGGGTATGATATCAGTAACCAGAATGAATACTAAACCAAATGAGTGTATAAATTGGATGGTGTTAGTTTGAAATTATTTGGGATCCCCATGATCAATGATCCAATGATATATTCATTGGTTTCATTTCTTTGTTCATCGACCTAAGGATGTAGCCAAAATAGATTTGATGGAGCATTCTTATTATTTTCTCCTTCTCCACTTTTCATTCCTATTTAGAAGGATATTGATGAGATAATTGAAAATACTTGTTTTGAGAATTCATGAATGGTACTCAGGTTATTATTTCCATGAGTAATTTTTAATATTTTACACCTTTTGGTGAAGTGTATATTATTTGTAGACTCAATGGATGCATTCTATTTGGGAATTTTTTGGAGAACATTCTGACAGAAAACATGGGCCATGTATCATAGTGATATTTTAGTAATTACCGATTTTTTCATCTAAAATGACTGTGAGTTATTAAATTGTGGGAAATACACTATGGCTCATTGTCATAAAATCATTTTAGTGGGGGTAATCGGGTGTATGATTTTGAATGGATATAATTTTATTGTGGTGTATTTTAAATTCTTTTTAGAACTTTTGTTGTGTTTTATCATGCATTGAGAGTTCATGATTTAAATGTTTTCAAAATATCGTTTGAAACCATAAAATATTATATTTTCCTATTGGTTACACCTTGATTCTTTTTGGAACAGGATTCCATGATCCCAAGCCCAACCCTTCCATTAATGAGATTTCAGTCCCATTGTTTCTTCGCCTTGTTCATAACCCATATTAGAGTCACTATTTGACATAAAATATATGATGAGTTTAGAATTTTCAACATGATCAATTTGTATGATTATATGAGAATTCCCAATCCATAGTGGTAATGTTTCAGTTTATTGGGAGTGAAATCAAGTTAGTTTTGATCTCTTGTCTTCCATTGGTTGTTATTTTGGTGTTGCATTATTTTTAGAATTAAATTATTATTAAGGAGGTGGATCCACTTTTTTATCTTAATAAAGTCATACGATTGAGACTTTCTTGGGGTAAGAAGTGGTATTGTAGGAAAAATTATCATTCTTTATAATATTATTGTTATATTTATTAATTTTGTGGTAATATTTTGAGTTTATAAGACTTTGTATGATGTTCTTGGAGGATTTTATGAGGTTTTTGGTAGGCCATGGAATTTTTTTCAATGATTCAACGTATAAGAGGGAACTTTATGGCATGATATTCTCATGAAAGAGGTATTCTTAGACATAGAGGAGGAATTCATAGTGTGAACACAAATGTCACACTATGAATGGTGTATTCTAATTTTTTTAATTTTTTCCTCTTAAATTTTTTAGAATATCTTGTTTTAACCCCTTAGAGGGTTTTCACCCTTTCAATTAGACTCCATTATGACCATCAACCATTACCTTCAAAAAACACCTTTTAGGTGATCTCATAGGATTTTATCATGTTTTATGCCAGATTCTTCATGTTAAATACATTTGATACAATTTCCATCTTTATTTCTACCTTATTCTTATTCATACCTTAATATGGTCTTGGTGACCTAGGTGCTCATGTGTCTGAAATTTAATTGGGGGTTTCCATATGTTGCTATTTGTTTTAGTTTTTTTGGTATTTTTCCCCATCATAGAGTGTTAAGAACAAGTTATTGGAATGTGATGATCCTTGCTAGGCATCCTCGGGTATTATCAATTGAATATTTATACTATGATTTAATGAACTTTTAAATTAATTTTTTGGATATATTATGATAATAGTAAGTGTCAATGTTGTTTTTCAGAATAATTTATTGTTTTCTCTTGATTTGCATTAAAAGGGAAGAATTTTCCTTGTGTTTTAAATACAAAATGTCTATTTTACTTCTCTTTACACACCAAGCATTTGAGAAAGTTTCCAAATAGACTTTATAAATAAACTCATCTATTTAAAATCAGTTTTTCGTTTTTAGTGGATTTCTAAATATATCTTTTTTTTCAATGCGTGGTTGTTTATTTTTGAAATATAATTTTGTAACATTGTTTTTAATGATTAGTTATGGGCTTGATTGGACCATTAAATGAGGACTTTTTAGGAAAAAACCCTTACAATAGACCATCATTCTGGTTTTTTCTTTTAAATGGGTGAGGTTTTCCTTAATATAAGATACATTAATTATTGTGATGATTTTAAATAAAAGTGTTTGTTTCTAATAAATGCTCTCTAAGAGTGAAAATTATCTATGAATCATGTTTAGTGTATCTAAGTATATATTTATTTTCATATTTTTATTGGTCCTACTTATTGCCTCACCCAAATTTATATACATCATGGGTACTAAGAATAATTAGCGAAACTTCCCAGAACACAAGTAGCACTATCTTATGTTCATGCTCTAGATAGATTCCCATATAAAGAAATTATCTTGTTGGGGAGTTATGACACAGTTGTTTTAGGTAGTGTAAAACAAGGAATTAGGGTTGTTAGATTACACTAGGTGCTCCAATATTTTGGAATATTTTTAGTATTTTATATAATTTACCCCAATCTTTGAGAAACTTCTATTATCTGTTCCACATGGTTTTTGTATTAGTTTCCTTTCTTTTATTACATTGATAGTATACAAATTTTTTTATTTCACCTTGATTAATTATTTGTTAAGTTATTATTATTTCATATACCCCTTATTTTCTTAGTAATAATTTAATTTTAAACATAATAACTAGATTAATATGTTGTGGAAAATTAGTTTTGGAACTCCCTCACTACCATATTTTGTAAAAAAAAATAAAAAAATGTTTTCTAAATGAATCACATTTCATAATTATATTCTAAATAGACAACGTTTTATTTCATATTAATATTATTTAAATAGATTAAATTTTAAAGAAAAAAGGAAACAATGTGTTGTTGTTTTTAAAAAAAATATATATTACTCTTAATTGTATTTCCAAAAAATCCTGAAATTGCTCATTTATATTAATATAATACACGGGGTGTGGTTTATAAGGAATTTTTTCCAACATTTATACTCATTCATATCTATTTATTTATTTTTTAGTTTTTATCAACGCTCAACTCAGGTCACTACGGAATAATGGTAATACTGTTTAAGGAAGGTGACATCAAGGTCACATAGAGACTACATTGGTTATTTTGGGAATCTTTTTTGATTTTAGTATCCTCATTGTATCATCCAATTTAGAACATTATGTATCTAATACTAACTTTTTTTATAATTTATTTTGAGTTAGTTTTCTTGTTTTTTTTAATTTCTTATTGTTTTTTTTGTTTTACTATTTTAACAAACTGATTTTTTATATTAGTGTAATGACATGAAATGTAAGAAGTAGGGAATTTCAGTAAAAATTCATTGTGTTATATTTGTAATTTGTTGGGAGAAATTATTATTATTACATTTATCTAATTATTTGGGAACTAATTTTCATCTTGAGTAATTTGGGGATGCATATCAGGTATACGAATGGTGGTTTGGGTGTCTAAATCGGGGGTGGCCATGTGCTTCTTCATGAAACTATCACAATGATATATCATATCTAATATAATTTCTTCCACTATAACAATTAGTTAAATTTATTATGACATTAGAGATTAACTCACCACCATATTTTTACATTAAATGATTTACCATCTTTATTAAGATTCTAGAAAAAAGTAGAAAATCAATTTAAGCCCATTACTGGTTCATTTTCAATCCAATTTAAAAGGAATTTTTTAGGGAAAATTATATTTTTTTTAAAGAAATAAAAACTGATTAATTAAAATTGATTAATGAAAACAATTTATAGGAAATATTTTACCTTTATGAATTGTTTAAATTGAAATATAAAGAAAATATTTGTAACACCCTGAGATTTTGGGAAATATTTTTCAAATTAATTTAATCTTTTGATATTTTTCATTTCCTGAAACACTAAAAATTGTTTTTCAATAATTCGAATATTCACACACATGGCACTAACATTTATTATTTTAAAATAAACAATGAATTGGAATATGTTACATGGACCATCAAGGTTAGCATACATTACACACAATATTGACCTTCCTCAATGGCCTGCATAACACACAAGACATGGTTTTACGTAAAAATATTATATTATTAAAAATATTATTATAATAATATAAATCCTAGAAATTAAGTTTATAGATATGAATATTATTAACTAAATTATGAAAATATTTTATTTACATAAATATAAGATGAATTCAAAGGTTTCCAATTTATTATAAATCAATATAACAACAGATTGAGTATAATGGAAAATATTATTATGGTCAAAAAGATATTTTAAACAAATAAAATAAATTAATTAAAATTAGTCAGTAATATTAACTTAATTTATATGATATATATCTAATAAAATATTATTATATTAATCCAAAACATTTTATAGTAATAATATAAGAACAAATCAAATTTTATGCATAAAAACCTATATTTTTATAAAGCCATTTTTACTGAATTTTTTAGAGATACTATTTTGAATACAATTTTTATAATTTTTATATATTTAATATATTTAAATAAATTATTTCTTTTGAATATAAACATAAAATATTAGTTTATGATAATTTTTTGGTATTTTTATGTAGGGTTTCATCTATTAATGAATATTTAAAAATACAAGATTTTCATTCAGAACTACTTTCTGATCTAACTTTTTTATAAGGTTAAATAATATTTTAATATTATTTTATTTTTATTTCGATAATATTTCTATTAATTAATCCAATTTAGGTAATTGGGATCAATTACACATTGAAATTTGATATAAAAACCTACCGAACTTTTGGTCATTTTTACGTTAAAAACATGTAGTGTCATCCCATCAGAAGGATTAATTTTAAATTATTTTCTACCACTTCTGTGGTTATAATTTGGATAAATTAATTCTATATTTTTAATAATAATATTTTATAAAGTATAATGAGACAAAATTATTATTTTAATAAGAATATTAGTTAAATAGATTAAAATTAACTACATCCGGTAAGAAAAAATACGGTTATTAAAGTATTAAACCTTAAATATAAGACCCAAAACAGCTGATAAACATGCCTAACACCAGTTTTATGGCCATGATTCTATTATAAACCTTCCATTTTTACGTTTTTTTTAATTTTTTATGACTTATTTTAGGTAAAATCTAGGGTACAACAGACTTGTTTTCAAAAATACCAAGTGTGTCATTTCACTTCCATATAAAAGGCCACCACCTATACCCAATTTCTCAGACCTCTTTAGAAACTTGGATCACAAAAACTCTACTAAACTAATATCCCAAATTCCTTTACTCCCTCATATAATCCATACATTATGAATAAAAGAACTCTCAGAACCATTTTCGGACAAACCAAACATTGTTACTCGATTAAGAGGTAACGTCTTCTCTCAAGAACCTTTCCTTTATTTTCCTTCTCCACACCCTCCACTCTCTTTATTCCATTATTTTATAAAAAAAATAGTTTACTCAATATAATATTATTTTTATTCTATGTTTTAGTCCTACAATTACACACAAACCAGTTAAATGGGTAACAAACATATTGTGTCCATATACGATGAACTACGACCTCATAAAACGATGATTTTTCATTTTTCCATTAACACCAACCATGGTGGCCATTTTAAGAGACAATATATTTATAAATTTCATATATTAAATTTATTTTTTATTTATGCTTATGTATTACTTTAAAAACAAATATATTCTTTAATTTCCATTTGGTGTAATTATGATAATTTCATTTGAGGAAGTGTTGACTATCACCCCCTCAAAGCGATGTGATTCATTCACACACTACATGGAATGTATTAATAATGGGTTTAGAAAACATATATGATATATAAATAATTATAATTATAATATAATGATATTATATACATTTAAATATATGTAATTTTATTTGTCTCTTTAAATATGATAAAAAACAGAAACAACGTTCACGCATACGTACGACTAACCGTCACCATGAACGGTGTACTCTATTTCATAATCTTATATTCTATAGATTAATATAATACACCTATAATGTATATACCAGATATTTATATCATGGTATACATTCTGGAATCATTATATAAGTATAAGGACCAATGATATAACAAATTATGACACATGCGAAGAAGAAAGAAAATATTACCCAAAGTGAAAACATAACATATGATTATTAACAAGAAGTTAATATATAGTCATAATAAATAAAAAAAATGGTACTAATTATAAGGATATGATTATTAAAAATATTTATAATAAACATATATTAATTATATTGTAACCTTGTTTGAGTATGAAGAGTGTCAAGACACAAGGTAAGGTGATTTCATCTCACTTCTTTCATGAGATACATGCTATGTTCGCCACTCTTTCCTTTGGTGTGGTGTATGAAATATCCTTGATTGTATTGTATGTATATTATAAATAAATTTATGGGTATCAACATATAAATTTTATGATATTTAATTCATGGGGTTTAATATTAAAAAGTTTTCAAATCAGTAAAAATTATTTGTCTCAATTTTACCTTCTTTGAGACTCATGTCTTGTTATGAACCTAAACACTTTTTTGAAGTGTATATATATCAATTTAACATTATATATCATTAAAATTCTTAGTTTAATGATATTTTAATATTCATGTAATTCCCTTTCCTAATATTGAGTATATGATTGAAATTTACAATTTTATAAGTGTTCAATGAGACAATATCTTCAATATTTGAGATTATTTATGTTTATGCTTCCTCTCATGAATTATTGCTTTTCATATCTCAATAAATTTATGAATTTTATTATTTAATGGTCATTCATGATATATTTATAAATTCGTACCATTTTATACTCTTTGGTACATAAGATATGTATGAAAGTGTTTTTTTATGAAATCTTGTCATTACCCTCTCTTCAGTTGAAAATCTTCACTCCTTCACAATATTGTTTTCTAAAAATGGTTTCCAAGAAAATTCTAATAATATCATATGATCATTAAAATAATTTTTTCTCTTTTTTATTTTACAATTTTTTTCAAAGGAATATTCTTCTCTCTTTTCAAATGAGGTAATTTTCTGTCATTTTTACAATGAAAAAAATGTTCTTTTTACCTTGTAAGGCATGTACAAATTTACCCATCATCATTCCTTGGAAGCATACGTTAATGTTTTAAAAGGATAATTGTTAATACATTTTTTTAAAAAAAAATTAATTGTTCAATGAATTTTTTTTTCAAAATTTTTTTCTTGCCATAATTTCATGTTTTCAAAATATTTTCAAATAAAGGGTATTTAAAACATTTTCAAGAAATTATTTCATGTATTCTCATGTAAAATTGATTTCAAAACATTTTCAGGAGTTTTTTACAGGTTTTCATTTCTTTTAAAGAAAATGGATTTTAAAATGGTTTGAATATTATTTTCTAAATATTCAATAAAAAAGGTTTTCAAAATGATTTTAATTCTTATTTATAAGTTTTCAATGTTTTTTATATGAAAATAATTTTTAAATGGTTTTATGTATTAAAATTCATTTTTCCAATAACAAAGGATATTTTCTTTAATAAATGTTTTTAGAAGACCATTAAAAATTATTTCTCATATATGATACCATCCATTGGTGTTACTATTTACTTTATAGGGAAATTATTCAATGTTTCCATTCATATTATTTCATTGAATGGATTGTGTTTTGATGGCATGTTGTGTATGAAAACTGTTTTTCTTTCCGGGGTAATATGATTTTATAACCCTATTCCTTCCATGGGAAATGATTATGGTTAAATTATTATGAAACTTGTATCTTTCCATAAGTTATGATATGATTACATGTCTATAATATCCATTTAATTTATTGGGTTATGAAATTACTATTTATTATATTTTAGAACATGTATGAATTTTTTCACTATGAGATGATTTGGAGCAATATCCCCCTCTAACACATTGGGTAAAGATTTATATCTCATGAGATTGACTAATATAGTATTGGGAATGAACCATGACTATTAATATTGCCAAGGGAATGAACCATGTCTAGAAATATGGTATTAAGAGTGTAGTAATGCTACTAAGATGGACATGGGAGTGAATAATGACTATGAAGATGGTTTTAAAAGTGAAATCTAGCTACTAAGATGGCCATGGGAGTGAACCATGACTACCAAAATGGTATACAGATTGAACACATACTATCAATATGGTCTTGGTAGTGATTCCTTTGATACTATGTAAATCATATTATATGCTTCTGTTTTTTTTTTCACAATTCCATGTTTTATTCTTCTTTTTTGCTTTCCTAGATTATATACATTATTTACATATGATTCATTTCCTATGAAATACCTTTATTTATTCCACGATTTATTTTTATGATCCTTGGATTGCATGGTATGATATTATAATATTTTCATCATGTTCTCATAAACCTATGTTCATGTTTACGCTTACATGTCTCCCTTATTTACCCTTACTGAGCATCTTATATCACCCCTTTCTTATGTTTCCTTTCCACATGTTATAAATAATTTTTTTGGATAGAATTACTAAATATAGAGACGTTTAAGGGATATTTTGAATATCTTACACCAGGATAGAATATTTTATTTCAATAATTCCAAATAAACTAAAATATTATTGTACAGAAAAATGTATTTTTTGTAATTTATTGAATATTTATTTAAAATGATGTAATATAAATGTTTTTCAATGCTCGGTCCCTATATTTGGTATAAAAGGAATGTTTTAGTCAACCTTTAGTAACTACTATGAGAAATATATAGTGATATCCCTATGTATATTACTAAAGATATGTTTAGGGTTGTCTCTAAGGATTAGTATAGAGATGGGTTAACCTTTAGGAAAATGTCTTGAAATTATCATAATGGATAGATTGAGTGGTTTTCTAGAAATAAATCTCGATCCTGATACTACCAGTGGATGTGGATTTGGAACAGATGTACCTAGGGGTAAAAACTCTTACAAGATGATCTGGGTATGAATCCGGGTAATCTTGTACATGATAGTGGGCCATGCTACACACATGGTTTGAAACATTCTAGAGATATGATTTTGGAGTTCAAAAACACTTCACAACCCATCATGGAGGTTTTAAATATATATTTTCTATAAATAACCTGGGATAAACCTTTGGTGTTATAGATTAAGGAAGGTGTCATTATTTTTATATCTTATAAGTAAATCATTTCAGGACTATGTGTTTTTATGTTATGATAATTAATGGTCACACTATGCTTCTGGTTGTATCCAATGATTGGAACTGGATGGAACTTGATTAATGTTGAATTTGAAGGAATATTTTCTGATGAGAAGGTAGGTTGGATTATCAATAGAGTGAGGGATTTTGTGATCATGCCTAATCAGTTTTCACGGATCATAATTAATAATGTGTACCATAACAAACTCTTAGAATCACTATGGAAGATAAAAAAGGAGTTTGTTGAGAGTTCGGGTAATGGATGACTATATAGGAAATAATATTCAGGTTCCTTTGTGTCAAGAATTTCAAAAGAATCTCTTAAGTAAATGTATAAGTGGAAAAAAAGATGTTTTGATCATGGTAACTAAGGACACAAATCTAGTGACTACATAGGAAAAATGAAGAGTTATGTTAATGAAATGGATGAGAATATTAGCCAACATAAGTCTTCGTCAAAGGATAAGTTCATTAAGTGTTGAGTAAATGGAAATTATCAAACCTAATGTTCCAAGAGGAAAGTTACTAAAGAAAATCTATAAGGTGGTGTGAGTAATGGTAAAATTTTGGATTATTAAGAGACTATAGATGAAATGTTTAAGGAAAGAGGTATTATGTAATAGGATGAGGTAGCATTGTTAATGTATTAAGGATGAAGTTATAATTGTTTCTATGTTTTTGTATTCTAATGTTATGAATGATGAAATATAATCGGATTTTTCTACTTGTGTTTTTTTCGCTCCATATTTACATGTTTCTGTTGAAAGTTTTTTATGGAATAGTGAAGTGATTTAATTATAAGTTAATATTTTTACAAAGGGAAGATAACCCTTAATATGATTTTTATGTTAAGATAATGTTGTATGGGTAATGATATTTGTGATATGGATATGTAAATTTGAAGATATTGATTACCCTGAAACTAAGAAAGGACTTGTTGATATGTGTTTTATGCTATAATTAATGATGTTTACAAAAATTTTGGATTTTATGAATATATCCAATATACATTGGAATAAGGAAGATTTCATGTTTTCCATATGGATATATGGTAATTTAGGTTATTACCATGTTTCGATAGAATTTAGGATAAAGGTAATCATTTTTTTTGGAATGTGACAACCAAGAGCTACATTTTGATATATAGGGGAATCAATGGTAAGTTAATTTAATAAATCTTTTTATAAACTTTTGGTTTTTAATATTTGAGAAGGGTTATAAGGTAAACCATTCATGAAAATGTTACACAAAACATTAGAGTAGGTATTTATGCACTATATTTTTATTGAAAACCATAGTTAAAATGATATTTAGTGATTAACCATACTTCAAGAATGTCCAACATATATATTTTAGAAATTTTAGTATTGTGGATTTATAAAAGGACATTATGTTTGTCAGGCGAAAACCAATAATGTTTGGTAAGCTCGTGGGTCATTATCCCATGATTGAAGAATGATATGGGTTTCATATCTACCAATGGCATACACGATGTCGTAGTTAATGTATATTTATGTTTGATGAATATATATTTATATTGAAATAATAGTGTTAATTTTTTGTAAGAGATAAATTGTTATAATTTTCATTTTTTCGGGCCTTAGGATCTACTAAAAGTGTATTTTCTTTTGATCATCAAAGTTAATTTCCTGTCATCCATCTCTTATTATAATGGATGATTTATAAAGAGTTAAAATCATAACCAAATAATGAATTTTTTTATATCAATTATTTATATTTGATTATATTCTTGGTCGATAATAGAATTATTCAACATTAGGTTAGTGATTAAAAGAAAATGTGTTTCTCAAATGCCTTAATTTTGTTGAATTGGTGGAATTTTAAATCATCATAGATATAGGTCATTGAGACCCTAAGAATTTATTTTATCGTTAAATTTTTTGTGATTTATGACCTTAATCACTTCATATAAATATTTAGGATTTTCCTCTATGCCCAATCTGCACTCCCAACCTATGTTCTACTAGGTGGAAACCCAGTTATATATTTTTTCGGTAACCATTATCGTTCCTACATTCCCTTTTTAAGGGATGTTTTAGTATCCATTTATACTATGTGGGTTTCTATTAATGTATCTTCCAAGTATTAGACCTTTGACAACATAGACGAATTTAAAGGGTGAAACTTATTTTAAGGTGGGTAGAATGTAACAACCTAAGATTTTGTGATTATATTTTTTGAATTAATTTATTTTTTTGATATTTTTTATTTCACTGAACACTAAAAATATTGTTTCACTAATTAAAAAATTAATTTCACATGGAACCAACTAATATTATGTCACACATGACAATGAATTGGAATATGTTACATGGAATGAAATGTTTAGTGTACATTACAAGTAATATTTACCTTCCTTGATGGTCTGCATAACACAAAAGACTGAGTATAACCTAGCTATAATATATTATTTGAAATATTATAATAATGATGTATAAACTAGTAGTAAATTTGATGGATATGAATATTGTTAACGAAATTGTAAAATATATGTTTTACACAAATATATGATGAATTCATAGGTTACCAATCAATTGGAAATGAATATGAAAACTGATTGAGTGTAAAAGAAAATACTATTATGGTCACAAAGCTATTTTAAACTAATAAATTAAATTAATTAAAACTAGTGATTAATATTAATGTAATAGATATGATCAATATCCAATAAAAAATCTTTATATTCATTCAATATATTTGATTGACCAATGATAAGAACAAACCCAATTTTATGCTTAAACCCTATATTTATATTAAGGAATTTTTACCACCATTAATGGAGAACCCATTCTAAATAAAATATTAAATTTTTTTATAGATTTAATATTTAAAAATAAATTTTATATTTATAATATAAAAATAAAAAAAATGGTTAGGATAAATTGTTTTTATTTTTAGGTACGGTTTTTTCTTTAAATTAATAGTTAAAAATGCTGGATTTTAATTCAAAAGTTATTTTTATTATAATTTTTTTATATGGTAAAATTTAATTTTTATGGGTATTATAGTTTTAAATGATAATATTTCAATAAATTATTTCAATTTTTGTCATTTTAACCAACTCCACATAGAAATTGGATATAAAAACTTATTAAACCTTTGGATGTTTTTACTTTAAAAACCTATAGTGTCGTCCCATCAGTGAGATTAATTTTAAATTAATTTATGAAACTTTTGTGATGATAATTTTGAAAAATTGATTCTATATTATTAATAATAATAATTTATAATTTATTATAACTTCAACATTTTTTTGACACAAAATATTAATGAAAGTGATTAAAATTAATTACATCGGTTAGAAGGAAAATATTGTTAGTAAAGTATTAAACCATAAATATAAGACCTGGAACAACCTAGAAACCTATCCAATGAATATTTTATGGACTTAATTCTACAATGAAATATCCATTATTGAGTGTTTTTAATTTTTATATCTTTTTTTAGGTAAAAACTAGGTACACCTAATTTGTTTTCCAAAATTCCAAGGGTGTCATTTCCCTTCCTTTTAAAAGGACACAAACTATACCCACTTCCTTACACCTCTAAAGACCCATGGATATCCCATAATATTCTAAAATATTCTCTTAAATTCCATCTATTACTTATATAATCCTTAAATTGGGTATAAAGAATCTCATATAATACTTTTGGCATAAACGAAAAAGAGTTACCCGATTAAGAGGTAAAATCTTCTTTCAATATCATTTCCTTTATTTTCTTTCTCCAACCCTCCACTCCATTTATTACATTATTGTATGAGAAAACACAGAATAATAAATATAATATTATTTTTTAATACTAATTTTTATCCCTACACTCACACACACCACCATCAAATGGGTAACGAACATACTATTTATGTATACGGTGAACTAATGCCACACGAAACGATGATTGTTCATTTGGTCATTACCACCCACCATGGTGGAAATTATGAAAGAAAATATGTTTATAAATTCCATATATTAACTTTTTTAAGTCTTTAATATTAATTATTACTTTTAGACCACATATCTTTTTAAATTCTATTTGTTGTAATTGTGATAGTTTTGTTTGAGAAAGTGTGGACTACAGTACCCTCAAAGCAATGTGATTTGTTCACAATAAATAGAATGTATAAATGATGGGTTTAGTGAAAATATATTATATATATAACATTATAATTATAATTTAATGATTTTTTATACATATAAATATATTTTATTTTCATTATTTCTTTCAATATGAAAACAAAAGCGGAAACATCGTTCATGCGTAAGTACGGATTACCGTCTCGATGAACAATGTTTTCAATTTCATACTTATATAATCAATAGTTTATTATAATACAAATATAATGGATATAAAATATATTATAACTTGGTATAAATTATATAATCATGATATAATTATAACGACC
The DNA here is from genome assembly GCA_963277665.1 of Viscum album. Lineage (NCBI taxonomy): Eukaryota > Viridiplantae > Streptophyta > Magnoliopsida > Santalales > Viscaceae > Viscum > Viscum album. The sequence continues at coordinate 713,408,240 of OY728128.1, read as the reverse complement.
AATTATATAACAAATCAGTACACATGCGAAGAATAAACCAAATATTACCCGAAGTGAAACCTTAATGTTGGATCGTTAAAAAGTGTGTAATATAGAATCAAAATAAAAAATTTATATGGTATTTTGTATAAGAATATTATACTGTAAAATATATATAATAAACTTATATTTATTATACAGATATTTTGTATGAGTATGAAGAGAGGTAAGACACAAGCTAAGGGGATTTCATCTCACTTTTTTTTCGTGAGATACAAGTTATGTTCACCACTCTTTACTTTTGTGTGGTTTATGAAATGAACATGGTTTTATTATATGTATATAATAATAAAATTTAGTGGTATTAAAATATCAGTTTTATGATCTTTCATTCATGAATTTTATGTTTCATAAGTCACCAAATCAGAAAAAGTGTTTTGTCTCAATTTACCTTCTTTGAGACTCATATTTTATTACGCACCTAAACTCTATTTTTGAGGTTTATAAACTTCAATTTTACATTTTATATAATAAATCTACCTATTTTAAGATATTTTAAGTATATTTTAATTTAATTTTCTTACAAGGATAGTATGATCCCATATTACCAAGTTATAAGAGTTTGTTGAGACAATCTCAATGATTTTTGAGATTGTTTAAGTTTATGCTTCCTTCGATGAATGTTTATGTTCTATCTGTCAATAAATTCATGAGTATTATTCTAATATATATTTTCATGATCAATTAATGTATTTTTACTATTTTATACTAATTGTAAAACTAGATAGTTAATAAAGTCTTTATATGAAATCCCAAATTTATGCTCTCTTCGGTCGGAAATATGTGTTCTTTCAAAACCATGATTTTTAAAAATGATTTCCAAGAATATTCTACTAATATCCAATTATCATTAAAAGAAAATTTTCCCTTTAATATTTTACCATTGTTTTCAAAGGGATCTTATTTTAAATTTCCTAATGAGGTAATTTCTTATCCTTTTACTATGAAAAAGGAATGTTCTTTTTTACCTCATACGACAGGTATGAATTTACCCACCATCATTCCATTGAAGCTTCAATTTAATTTTTTAAAAGCTTAATCCTTATGAATTATTTTAAAAAATTTAAATTTCTTGTAGATTTTTTTTGATTTTTTTTGAAAATTCATTTATATATTTTTAAGGAATTTTATTTTCAAAATGTTTTCAATCTTTAATTATATTTTTTTCAAAGTATTTTCAACTAAATTGTATTTAAAACACTTTAATGATTTTTTTCATTTTTTTAATGTAAAATGGATTTAAAAATATTTTCAATATTTCATTATAAGTTTTCAACGTGTTTTCAATGAAAAATGTATTTAAAATGTATTGAAACTTATTTTAAAACTTTTCAAAGAAAAAGGTTATCAAAATGATTTCAAGTCTTATTTATAAGTTTTCAAGGTATTTTATAGGAAAATTATTTTTTAATGGTTTTATGTATTAATTTTTTTTTTCAAAGAAGAAGTTATATTTTCCACAATAAATGTTTTGAAAAGAAATTGAAAAAGTATTTCTCATCTAAGATAACTTCCATTATTGTTACTCATTCCTTTATGAAGAAATTATTCAATGTTTCAATTCATATTATTTATATAAATGGATTATTATTTTATGTAATGATGTTTATAAAACCCATTTCTCTTTCACGAGTTATATGTGACTATTTATGATCTTATGGAACATGTATGAATGATTTGACTATGAGATGGTTGGGACCTATATCTCCCTCCAATGCATTAGTTAAAGATTTATATCTCATGAGATAGACTAATATGGTCTTGGGAATGAACCTTAACTACTAAGATGGACATGGTAGTGAACCATGACTACCATGATGGCATGAGGAGTGAACACAAGCTATTAATATGTCCATGATAGTGAACTATGACTACCAAGATAGTATGAGGAGTGAACTCATGCTACTAAGATGTTAATGGGAGTGATCCTTGACAACCAATATTGTGTGAATAGTGAACTCATGCTACTAAGATGCCTAAGGGAGTGAACCATGTCTACCAAGATGGTATGGGGAGTGAACCTATTCTACCAATATAGTCTTCGATGTAATGCCTTGGATACTATGGAAATCAAATTATATGATTATGTGTTTTCCAAATTCCATGTTTTATTCATATATTATGATTTCATGGATTATTTCCTTTATTTCCTTTTGATTAATGTGTTATAAACCGCCAAAATATATTTAAGGATTAATTTTTATGATCTTTTTCATAAACTGTATGATATTCTAATGTATTTATCTTGTTATCATACCCCTTTTCTCATGTTTGTACATACATGTATCCCTTATTTTCCCTTACTGAGAATTATTTCTCACCCATTTATTATGATTACATTCCCTAGGTTATGAAAAAAGTTTTTCAGAAGTATTAAAGTTGGATATCATTATGGGGGGTGTTGAATACATTCCACCATGTTAGCATATTTTTTCAAGCTTCCAAAGACACTAAATTATTACGGTTCTTGGGAATGTATTTCTATAATGTACTAAATATTCATCTAAAATGATGTAATATCCATGTATCTCAATCCTGGGTCTATATAATATTCAATCACATTACTAGTAAATACACATATTTTTCCATTAAAATAATCAGTCAATTTTATAATGTTTTGTCATACTATCACATCTAAGATAGAACAATGTTGTAACACCCATTATTTCCTTCTAAATATCATAAATTCATCATTAAATCTATTAAGAAATATTTTGAATTTGAATTTACACACCTTAGTTTTGAATCATTATATGGTATTACTATAAGTTTAACAAAAAAATGAAACTTATTAAATATCATATTTTCGATACCCCTCTTATTTCATATCTCCATATCAATTTCTTATTGAAATGTTCCTCTATCATAATTCAATATATCCTAATTATTAAAACAAAAAAACTATAGTGATATTATAACAGAGTTATTCATGTTTCTACAATGTTATGATGATAAAATTTATCAAGGGAATCAAATAAATTCTCTATTTGAGAAATTATGAAATGAAAAATCCAAAACAATTTCATGTTGACTCTAAAACCTGTTAAAAAATCATTCAAAAATATATTTCTATCTTGTAAGCATATTTAATTCAAAAAATTATAAAATATATAGGGGACTGTAGCACTTATATAATTTGAACTTATTATAAAATTTAACATCGAAACTGGAATTTTAAAATTAAAACATGAAAATGATAGTAAATATAGTAATATAATTACATTATTTTTTATAATAATACTAATTATAATCATAAATAATAGTATCAAAAATAAAAATTATATCATACTAATTGAGTGATATATTATAAAATTTAACATCGAAACTTATTATAATGTTTATTTTTTTACAATGATATATTATAAGTATTCCATGAATTTAATTATCATTATCATAATAAAATGAGTATAAATTATAATAATACTAATTATAATCATAAATAATAGTATCAAAAATAAAAATTATATCATACTAATTGAGTGATATAAAAAAAAATTCATATACACTAATTATTGGATATAAAAGCATTCAATTACATTTATTGAACAACATTTTCTTAAAAATATATATTATCACCTTGAATGTTAGAAAAATAATACAAAAATATTTTTTATTATTATTTTTATTAATTATAACATTCATGATTCTATCTAAAGTGTATATTTATAATAATAATTCAAATTAAATTACTAAAGTTAATAAAAAATAAATCAAAAGACATAATAAAAAACAATTAATATTTCAACATCAACAATAATCTATCTAAATTAGACTATACTTTTTAAAGTGTTGATGAATGGATTTATATATAAAAAATTATAGTGTAGTGAAACAAAAATGATAACAAGTACAGAAATTTTATGAATTAAGATTCCAATTAATTAAATAATTCCAAAAATGTTATTTCAACATATAATAAGAAAATAAATAGTATTTATGGGAAAATAAATTATTTTTAATGGTTTTTATGAATGTAATTATTTATAGATGAAAAAATTTTAAAAATATATTTTAATGAATAGGTAATAATTCATAATTATAATTAATTATAAGTAGTCACAAATCATTGATCAAATGATGAACATAACATGAAAATTATATTTACAAAATGAAACTACAAAAATATAAAAACATTACAATAGTATCTAAAATTTACAAATTTATATAATTCTTACTACATAAAACATCTCATACCATAATAAATTCATAATTTTTCATAAAATGATGATAATCTAGTAATTTTTATAAAATGAAATGTGAGTAATCAATACATTCCATTTCTAATGCTCCACACATATTAATTCAGTAAAAATATACATAAATATTAATATTTAAATATTGAATAAAAATTATTACTCTAAAATCACAATATAGAATATAATTTCACAAAATCTTTACCATTTATAGAGATAATTATGGGAGTTAGGTGTTGGCGGATTTGGAATATAGAAGCCTTGATATAATTATTTAGAAAGAACATGGAGGGAAATTCAAAATCTTCTAATAAGAATTCAATCAAAATACAAACAATTAAATTAATAATTTCCATTGTGACATTATAGTAGTTTCAATCAAGATAACCCTACTAAAATAATTATTTACTGTTTTAATGCATCAAGATTCTGAAATATATTCCTCTTTAATAAAAATATGTGTTTAATCGATTGTGAAGCATGAGACTTTGAATATATTTTAATGATTCTTGTACATTATAAAATGAATAACTTTATATGGTATTTAAATAAAATATAATTTTTCTAAATAATTTATAATTCATTTAGGAGGAACTATTGATCTGAATGTATTGTTTTGCAATATTTTGTTTATAAGAATTGTTTTTTAATTTACTACTTTTATATAAATTAATTCATAGTATTAAAAATCTAAAAATAATTTTTAAACAATTTATATAATAAATTAATAGGATATATATTGCTTAGAAAAAAATATAAAATAATTGGAATGTAAAAAAACGATGTTTTATGAAAAAAATACTTTTATGCCCGTAATGTGTTTTTTCTTAAAATTTTCAAATAATAAAAATTAATGAATGATTTTAATGACTTATTTATATAATATATTGAATAAAAAAATATAATTTATTTAATGGTATTATGTAGGTAAGGAATTAGAATAAACTCATTTTTATACTTAAATTTTATTTTTTCAAAAAAATCATTATATTTTTCACAATTGTATGAGGATTAATTTCAACCACTTATAAAATGTGAGTTTCATAAATTTATTTTTATATTTGGAATAATTATTTGAAATTTTTTTAGTATGGGAACATTTGTTTTTGGTCATAATTAATAATAACTATAAAAAAAATTTACCCCAACAGAGGAGAATAAATGTTAATGGGGGTGTTAAACTAAAAGATAATGTTAAAAATATCTATAAAAATTGTATAAATTTAATTGTTTTAAGAAATTTTGACCATTACTTATCATATATTCAAAGAAATTTCTATATGTTTCCATTATCACTTTAATTTGAATTAAATATATTTTAATGTTTTATGTATTTACAATATTTCCACCCACCTCACATATAAAAGGGATCTTCCTCTCCTCTCTTCATCCCACATTCTTGAGTCACTTTTCTCAACCCAACTATGGTAACCCCTAATAAACATACATTAATAATAAAATAATTTTACGGTTAAGTTAATACATTCCACAAATTGTCACACAAACCCAGGACCCAACAATTTTATATCATGGATACTCGCTATGTAATTATCTTATTTTACAATACTCGTGAAAATGGTTCCATTACTATTTACCTCTATAACATCTACAGGAAGTATCATATGATAGAACCATATTTACAGAATAGGGAATGGAAACATAATAATGGGTGACCTCAAATACTCAATAAGTGAATCATATCAACTAGTTAACAAATGGACATGTATCAACAAGTTATAACATATAGATCATAAATATGAGGGAAAAATGAGTAAGGAAGTAACACCAACTAAATTTATTATTAGATCATAAGTGAAAAGAAATTTTTTTAATGATTATTTATCATTACATAGGAACTCAATACCAAGGAATGTTCATAAAAACATGGATTAAAACCATATGCATGGGAAATGTTTTTTAAAAAAATATTGGTAATTCCATCCTCTAATTTTTTAAAAAAGTCGAAATATGTACAAAATTTAGTTTTATGAAAAAATATGTGTATGTCCTCCCATAAATATATACTAAGATATAAAACCATAAACAATTCATTTAAATGAGATATTTAACAACAACCATCATCATTATTACTTGTGAGTTACAATGAAAATCAAATCATTCATCTTATAAATAAGCCATGGGAAGAAAAAAATTATTCATTAATTTTCCAAATAGAATCACCATAAAACATGGTTAATTGATACAAAAAACATGATCACACCAAATTATTATATATCATGTGATTAATGAACCATTATGTTTTTAGATAATAATCCTTTAAAAATGAAAAATATATAACAAAAATGGTTTTCCAAAAATATTTACAAAATACCATCTTATAAAGACATGATTTTTGAGACACATTGAAAAAAATGAAAAAAATTGGGAAACATTTAAAAATAATTCTTTTAAAAAGATTAAAATAAATATATCTTTAATATAAATAAATCATATATCCAAATCCAAGAAGAAGGTGATAATATGTTATCATAGAAAGGATAAGCCTTTAAAATATTTGAAAATATTATTAATGAAAACACAAAACACTACAAGGATTATTAAACGTTGGTTTTAAAATAAATATAAATATAAGTAACACTAGGGATAAAAACAATTTTAGCTTCTATTATGGAAATAAAATCATTTTTGGGATTAAAAAATGACGATATGGATAGAGAAATCCATTATCATAGATAATAGTTATTCATTAAAAAATTTAATTTCCATAAAATAATAGATTCATCAATAAAGAAGACACTTTTAAAATATAATATTTCTCTAAAATATAAGTTGTATTAATAAAATTAAATTATAAAAATCTATATATGATTATACTTGAAATGGTTTTAGACAAAGAGTAGTGATTATAACCCAAGGGAATTATTTGAGTCATAAAAACCACTTACCTTTACTACTAAATAGTCAAAATATATCTAACATACTCTATTAAAAAATAACTATTTGAATCACCTATTTCATAACCTAAAAAATTTATATAAAATTATATAATTTTTATATAAATATTCAATACATTTTTATTAGTCAGTTATTATCTACTTTAAAAATAAGGTGTTAGAAAGAATGATCATTTAAAACTAGCATTATAATGGAGGTGTTGTAAATCAATATTATCATAAATTTCATAATTATAGGATAATAATTGGTTCCAAATTTTTTTAAAAAAATTAAAAAAATATAATATAAATTCTAAAATGTTTCGGTAATTTTTGGTGATGAAAAAATTGAAGATAAAGTCTTTTTCGTGAGTTTAACGAATAAAAGATCATATATTTATAATATAATTTGATATTTATATATTTAATCCAATATCATCGATAAAAAATGAATAAATTATTATTATTAAATTTATTTGAAAAAGTATAATGTTCCTTAATCTTCTATGACAAGAAATTTACAACATCACTCATGTAGGTGGTAAATTTGACATAAACTAGAATGTGTTATAATGACTGAATGAGTAAGAGAATGGTATTATATAATATTAATATAACATCTAAATAAACATAAATATTACATAATTATCAAGTATAATAATTAAAACCATTCTTTAACCATCCTTGATGGGTAGTTATTACAAATTTAATCTATTGTTCGTGGAAGTAATAGTCCACCTATTTACAAATTAATAACCCCATTTCTCCTCGAATGAGGGAATGTTGGTATTTGAAAATTGATAATTTAATATTTTTTTGGAAAATATAAAACACATTTATTCATGAAATCCATCCTTAGTACCATACATGAGATATGGTTATGGAAAATAAACTGCATCACATAGTGGATATGGTAGTCTGCACATTGACCTGATTGATTTTAATTTGGTTAATTAGTTGATGGAAGGGATTGAATATATTTTTTATATTATATAAGTTAATTTATGTAAAATTAATTAATTATATTTACATGGTCATAAATTATTTAATAATGATTTGAATAAAATAATTTTATAAGAGAAGCTAATAAACAAATTGGATCCTTGAGTTCTCTCTAAGAAAAATCTTTGGAAGTGAACTACTTAAGAAAAATAAATATGACTAGAAGATTACAAACTTTTAAGGGTGTTAAAGGAGGGTAAATAAATTCATTATTTAGTGAGGAATTATAAGGTTAATCGTAACATGAAATATTGTAAGTGTTATCCTTTTATAAGATAAGAAAGTGAACTTTTGGAAACACATGGCATTTTTGAAAAATTCACTAACATTATTCAATGGTTAGTGGATCAAAAGTGTAAAAAAAGGGATTTAGGAAAATTTAAGGTCTATTATCATCCCATTAATTAAATTTAAAAAATTTAATAGTTTTTTGAGGTTATTTTCTTTTATCCTTTTAACCAAATTAAATTTTATATTGTAAGTTAATATTTAAACTTAGTAATTAACATTATTGAAAAAAATTAATATTGGATAATTTTACATGTTTTAAACATTTAGTTTTAAATTTACAAATATTTATAAGAAATCCAATTTATAGTTTTATTAAACATTTAATTTTTTTAACAAACACATTTATTCACAAATAAACTATTTTTTTTAAAAAAAATAAGACTTCTAATCGTTAAATATATATTTTCTATATATTATATAAGTTAAATAGATACTTATTTTAATTAAATAAATAAATTTAATATATAAAAATTAAAAGGTATGATGCTTTAAAGGAAATTCAAAACTGAATTTCATCATCTAACCACAGAATTAGGATAAAATTACAAAAAAAATACTTTTTTTATAAAGTAACCTTGTAATTTATCTTTAGAAATATTTGACATATGATAATAAGTTCATATAATATTTTAAAAAAATAAATTCATTCCATAAAGACAAATTATATTTATTAAAAAGTTTTTAAATATTTTTAGATAGAGTTTCAGAATGATCAAATCATAAAAATTATAATTTTTGTAAAAAACCATATATTTCAGATAAAAGTCATCATTTTTAGAAAAAATATCATACTAAGTAAACATTGATGTGAAGATTAAAAAAATTAACTTTATTTTATAAGAATATAATTTTTAAATTTTGAAATTAATAATTTAAAAAATATATATATAATACAAATAATCTCACTTGGATTAAAAATAACATTTTCCAACATTGGATCATATTAATTATTTACATTTTAAATATTTTATTTTTTTAATAATAACATTTATTATAGATTTATTAATTATTTTATATAAATGTGTTGTGTTTTTTTTATTTTTAGGTGTAGTGTGTAATGGATGTTATCCAACATAACATTAGTTTTACAAAGTCTATAATTTATGGTCATTATATCATAGCCCCTTTAAAAGAATATCATCATCAAAATTTTATTACATAGAAAAAAACATTAGAGGGAAATTTTCAATCATCAAATACTTATGTTTCCCAACAGCTTATTCAATATTATAATTCCTCCATATAACATTTACCATATTAGAGACCATGTTTCATTGTACCTTATCTATTCGATCCTAAATTTCCACCGGGAATTCCTCAAATGATAGATCATGTTCCAATGTCATGGATTATGAATTTAGTACAGTGATTAGTCAGGTTTTTACATCTTTCTAAGTGATCGAATACATCATGCACCTAGGATATGTTTGGAGGTAGTGATAAATGATAAGCTACTATCTTGACACAATCAAGGACCTCGAAGGGACTCATGTACCTAGGGATCAAATTAAACGTCCTCTTAAATATCATAATATGTTTCCATGTAAATATGTGGATAAATATCTTATCAAAAACATTAAATTCTAGAACTTATTGATTCTTATTTGAAAAGAATTTTTTTTTACATTTTTCTACTTTTATGTGCTACTGAATGGTTTGAACCTTTTCTATCTTTTCATAGACAAGGTCAGGACATATTAGTTTCCTCTCCTCAAATTCATCTCAAATTATTGTAGTCCTACATATCTTTCTATAAAGAGCCCCATATTCTTACATATGAAAACTAGAATGGATTATGTTATTATATAATAACTATACAAAGGGAAGGTTTTGAACTGATCGTCCTTGGAATTCCATCGAACAAGATCTCAAAATATCCTTCAGAGATTGGATAGTCCTACCGAAATAAAATTGTGTATAAGGGCATTAATACGTAATGAAAATTGTCTCTATACCCATTGAATAATGAATAATTTTATATATTGTTGAGGTAAACATTGGATCTCTATCAGATATAATGGAAAGTGGAACCCTTTTAAGTCTTACCACATCTTTTATGAATATTAGGGATATTTCTCCAAGAGAAGAATCATCTTTTATGGTGATTAAATACACTAAATTTATAAGATGATAGACTACAACCCAAATAGTTTTACAAGACTTAGATATTTTTTATTCCTACAAAAAAATATTGGTATTTGTTTTCTATTTTCATACTACTATGGGTAATATTCCTAATATACCCTTATAATTTTTTTCATTTTTCCTTAACTTCCTAACATACAAATAATTAAGATAAATAATCAATGATTTTACTCTTCATGTTATCTCAACAAATTTATTTATTTATATATATATATAAATATATATCTTGGATAATCCATGATAGATAGAGAAGGATGATCCATTTTCATCATCTAGAATATCCTTCTTTATTTCCAGTACTGATGGGAAAAAAAGATGGGTTCCAATCATTATAACTTAATATTTATTAAATATGAACTCTAGAATACTCAATTAATTCCTCTATATATAGACAACATATTTTTGGGCTTCATTGATTTTCTAATAGATGGATGGTTGAGAAGTCACTTTGCGAAGATATTATTTATCTCTTTCCATTATGAAATCAAGTTCCATCAGCTGTAGATCCATGAGTGTTAGGTTTTTTTTCAATCCTCATAATGGATATAGAAGTATGATCTTCTCTTCATTGAGTATCATCCACCTTGTTTTCCTTTCTAGGGTGATGACGTAGCAAGAAAAATTAATCATTAATTAACTATAACCACCCCCTTTGGAACATGGTAAAATAATTTTGTATGAAGATATATTTAAATCTCTTTTTATCATTTAATATATCACCCTTATAACCTTAAAATTAATTTTACAAAATTTTAAATGTGAAGATCTCCACCAGTAATTCCAAATCATGCATTGGGTAATTTTTTTCATGAGTATTTAATTCGAAATAGAATGACCAATTACCTTTTAATTTTACATGGGGTTGTATCCCATTCTATTTAGTGATGCACCACTAAAAATTAAAAACGCTTCACCACTATAAGGTAATGTAAGAATATTAAAATTAAATAATCATTTCTTAATACACAATAAGCATTCCTCAAAGTCCATTATCCAGAGAAACATCACCCCCTTTCTAGTAAACATGGTTAGTGGATGGGATGAACTTGATAATATTTTTAAAATAAACTTTTATTATCAAGATAATTTAAGAAATCATTGGATCACATTCCCTAAGTTTAGTCTCATCCATTTTACAGTTACATCAATCTTTGATGTGTCCTCATATATTCCAATTCTTGTGATTACATGACTTAAGAATTATACTCCTTGCAACTAAGTCTCACACTTTTTGAAATGTGAAAATAATTTCTCATTTCTTAATGTCTTTATCACAATTAAAAATTTCACTCCATGATCTTCCTTTCTCTTAGTATTATTGATTATTCCATCCATAAATTCAACCAAAAAAGTTTCAATGTAATTTGTAAATACTCTATTCATAAAATCCAAAAGGTATAAGGTCTATTTATAAGTCTAAATTGAATTACTATAAATTCATTGTGTCCAAGCCTTTTAAAGAAAATTCATGGGTATATCTTACCTCATATCCATCAATTTATGTTATCTGGATAAAAGGTCAATATAAGAGAGAAATTGAGAACCATTGAGTTGATCAAACATTCATCGATACAGGGCATAAGATAAATGTTTTTTTAATGTTTTTAGCACATGTTAAGTGATATGTAAATGTATAAATACATCATTTTTTTATAAAGAGTTATATTAAACCCATGGGGATGTACTAGGGAATATAAAAACCTTATAAATATTCTCTAGTAATCCCTTTCTAAATAACTCTAATTCAATGAAATTAAATCTACCTGGAGTCTTTGAGATAAAAAATGATTTTGGGATGATTTTGATTGAGAATTCAATATAATATTTTGGTAGAAGACTATAATCATATATGAAATTACTCATAAATGATGACTATATTATTTATTATCAACTCCCTAGTTTAAAATATAAGTTTACATGATTATTTACCTACTAATATTTTTTAACTACACCAGATAAAATGATAATTAAATCCTTCATATTGGTTTATAAAGAAAATATGAATTAATCCTAGAATATCTTATAGGTATGTCTATTTAGGTGTGTAGTATTTGTCCCACTAATCATGTATGAGGTTTATTATCAATTAAATGTTAAAATAATAGTTTTCTATGTGACTACACCAAGGTGAATATATTCCATAGAAGCATCTATAATAAAATATCCATGAAAGGATTCAAAGATAATAAAAACAAAAAAAATATACTTTAATAAAAAATCATGATGTTTTATAAATAATATACTCATTACTTGAGTTCTCACTAAATTTCTAGAAACTAATACCAAAAATATGTAAACCCAACCTCATATTCTATATATGGATAGAAATGTATTCATATTTATGAAAATAAATATATACTTTAATAAAAAATCATGATGTTTTATAATTAATATACTCATTACTTGAGTTCTCACTAAATTTCAAGAAACTAATCCCCAAAATATGTAAACCTAACATCATATTTTATATATGGAGAGGGAAGATAAAAATTAAAAAAAATATTAAATTAATTTCAAGATTTAGCTACTACATTCTATAAAGAGTCTCATAAACCAAGGAAAATGAGTTATTTTCTGGGATACTATGTATATAAACATCTAATTTTAAATAAAATGTGGAAATTTCTCCATAATGATACTCTTGTATACCCTCATCTATACATTTTATTTGAAATAATCATCTTTATAACCAATGTAATATAAGCAGAAGAAGGGTGACCATGAATTATAATTATGGGAAACATAACAACTAATCATAATGATTATATATTAAATATAATGTAAATCATGAGTAATTGGGTATCATAAAAAAAATATTAGGTCATAAGTGATAATAAAACATTATTGATGATTAAGGATGATGATATAGAAACTTAAGACCTAAAAATGTCCTAAAAATGGGTTAGAAACATATAATAAATATGATATCATTACATTTGAGAGAATAATATCTTTAGAACATGTAATATCATAAAAATTTATCATATTTTGAACATAATTCAATTTTTCAATAATTATTGGAATAAAAATAATTATAGGAAAATATTGTAAAAAAATCCATGTAGATCCATCATTTAATTATTTGGAAATATAAAAGTATGTATACACTTTATTTTCTGAAATAAAATAAATTATTTATGCACATAATTGTCTTATGAGATATAAAACAATCAACAATTCATTTGAGGGAAATATTGTGACACCCTGATAATTTTTAAATATTTATTTCAAATAAATTGAATCTTTTTGATATTTTTTACAAGAATGAGATTATCTTTCATTTCACAAAACAATCAGTTTATATTTAGTTACATAAAATATGGAGTTTATATTTCATTACACACAAGACATAGTTTATCTTTCATTACACGCATCACTTTCTTTATCTTGCATTATATATGACATTGAATTTTAAAAACTTGTATTACATTATTAATATTTTTATTTAAAATAATATTCATTACCTAGATACTACAATATAATGTATGAATAATTTTGGCTAAATTATGAAAATATAGATTACACATGTATATAAAAATAATTTTTTGTGGATATTAATTATAATTGAATATAAAAACAATTTGAATAGAAACAGAACTTTTTCTGAATAACTATTTTTATGTGCAAAAATGTTTTTTACGGTACTAATTTTATTAATTATTTCTTATTAATTATTTAAATAAAATTTATATATTATATATTTAAGAAAATATTTAACATTAAGATTATGTGTTCTATAGACATGAGATGAAGAATAAATCTAATTTTATGTTTAAACCTGTATTTTTTAAATGATGTTTTTTCATGTTTGGAACACTTATTCTAAAATTAATTCTTGTCAACATTATAAAATTTATTTTTTATAAAAATCATTATCTAAAAAAATCATAGGGTGAATATATGGGAATTTTTTGAAAAGATTCATTCTATTATGAATAAAAAATAATGAATTTTAATTGAAAACATCCTTTTGATTAAATCTAGTTAAAAATTTATATTGTATTTTAAAATAGTTTGAATTAAATATTAGTTCAGTTTTATATCCATTAATCCAATTTAGTTCATTTGAATCAATTTATTTTTGAATTTTGATATGACAACCTTGTAAACTTTTGAACAATTTTATTTAAATATTCTCTTTCTCATCACGTTTGTGGGACAAATTATAAATTAACATTTTTCCAATTTATGAATCTAATTTTTAGAAAAGAGTTAAATATTTAGAATAATAATAATTTATATTATAATATATGGTAAATTTATTTTTAAAAAAAAATTAATTGTAAAAATAGTAAAACTTATTTATGTTTATTACATTAAAAATACAATATCAGGGGTTAAATTAGAAAGATAAGGGTATAAAATGACCAAAACCCTTTTAAAAACAACTTTATTGAAACATTTAGTCCTTAAACCTTCTATTATCTGTAATAATCCATTTTTTATCCTTATGTCATGAGAAAATTGTGGGAAAACATTTTTTTTTCAAAAAATTACAATTGCATCACTCACCTCACTTATAAAAGGCCACCCCTCTATTCTCTTCTTTGTAACTTTTAAACCTTTTTGTTCATCCAATACATACCCACATAAACTAAAAAAATCCCTAATCTCGTCATAAAATCATTTGTTTTGTAAAAAATCCGTCCTATAAATACTTTTGGTGCAATTCTATAGAGGTTTTCCAAAGAAGAGGTAATGTTCCTCAACAAGAATTTTTATTTTATTTATTCCACCAAATAATTAAACTATTATTAAACCATGATGATGCAAGAAAATAAGTATCTTAACTAAACTTATTTTTTTTGTTAAGGTAATTTCCTAAAACCTTATCAAGTTATATCAAATGGGTTATGAAATCATTGTTCGTGTGTAAGGCATAGTACCGCCTCATGAAACGATGTCATTAGTTTTTCCATTACCTATTATCATGGTTAGTTGTGATGATGTATATAAAGTATAAATATTTAATTTATAAACTTATTATACCTATGGAGTAATTGTATCAAATATTTCTCTTTTATTTTCCATTCCATAGGGAATAAGATAATTTTATTCGTGTCTTTGGTGGACTACCACATCGGGAAGCGATGTGATTCGTTTTTTAGTAACACTTTACATCGATGATAACAAGGATAAATATATGTGATACAAATGAAATAAGTAATACATTATTCAAATATGTATTATTATGAAAAAATAATATTTCATTTTATTTGTTACCTTTTAAAAAATTGATATATGATAATATCAAACATGTTCATGTGGATAAATGCCTTCTCGAGTGATATGACCTCTTTTCATCACCCCGCCACATGAATGGTATGTATCAATATAATTAAATAAATAATATGGTAATTATGTTATTATTATAATTATTCAATGATAATATATTACTTATCTCATTTCAATAATGATCATTGATAAATGGAAACGTTTCTCATGCATATATACACCCAACAGTCTCCATGATGATAATGTACTTTGTTTTTCTCAAAACAACCTTTTATGATTAGTATTTAGAGTATAATTGTTTTATAAATATTATAATTTTTTCATGAGTATTATTTTTGATACAATTTAAAAATGATTATATTAATATAAATGAAAATAAAAAATCAAAACACTATGAAAAACAAACCAGTAATTACTTGAAATGTGACATTAACATGGAAATATTAACAATATTATAATACAAATATATTAATGAATAATATATGATATGATATATATAATTTTGGTACATTAATATATTTTTAATAAACTAATATTTATTTTATAAGAGTTTTGGATGTTTACAATGTAATTCAAGACATACAGTAAGGGATTTCGATCTCAATTTTATTTTTCTCTCAAACAGAAGTCTTATTCACCACAGGTTTCTTTTATGGGATTTATATAATACTTATGAATTTATTTTATGATTATTTTCTATAATGTTTTTTGATTTAAATATTAATTTTAAAATCGAAATTTCATGGGTTTTATGGTTCAAAAGTTAATAAATTGTTGAGTGATTTTTGTCTCAACTTTTCATATTTGGGACATACCTATATTATGAAACTATATTTTTCATGAGGTTTATATAATAACTTATTTTAAATTTAATATAATGAATTTATATTTCCTAATGACACATTATTTTTAATTTTATGTTATTCCTTTATGGGGATTATATTAAAATATTACCAAAGTGGTAAATATATATTATGTTAAAATCTCATCATTTATCTGGATTATTTGTGATTATGTTCTCAATGATGAAAATTATGATATATATATCAAGAAACTAATTAATTTTCTTATTCTTTGTTTATTTATTATATTCAAAAAAATAGTAAAATATTTAAACTATTTGGAACAAAAAATTATTGAGAACATTTTTTAATAAAATCCACCTAGTTTTCTCTCTACGATCAGGAATCCTTTTTCTTCGAAAACAATGTTTTATAAAAATAATTCAAAAAATGTGTTAACATTATTAAAATTTAATGTTAAATACATTTTCCCATGTATTTACTTTTAAATTTTTCTTAAATTAATCCTCATGTCATTTTCCAAACAATACCATTTTGAATTTTACTGAAAATGTAAAAAAAGTGTTTTTTTAAAATGTATGACATGTATGGAATGTTCTATCATCTTGACCTAATTTTTTTTAGATTAATTTATAATTTTTCAATGATATTTTATAGTAAAATAATTTTCAAAATGTTTTATGATTTATGTTTTTTAATTAGGGATGATAGTTTCCTCTATAAATGTGTTAAATGATTTTTTAGGCTTCATGTTTTAGTTTAAAAGATTATTTTCAAAGAAAATGATTTTCAAATGATTTTATCTTTTAAAAAGTGTTTTATAATTGGAAATATTATTTTCCTCAAGAAATTTCACAAGTAATCTTTCAGAGTCATTTTTCATCTAAGATGACATCCTTTAAATTTACATATTTTTTAATGGGGATACAAACCAAAAATACCATTATTATTATTTCTCTAAATGATTTATTTTTATATTGATGGGATGTTTATGAAACCAATTTATTTTACACTATTTATACCATGATAAAAAATTATAACTATTTCTTCATCTTCAGTGGGTTATGTTTTGAGGAAATAAATATATGATTATGAAAACTATATCTTTTCAACAGGTTATGTTATTATGTAATGTTTATGAAACCCATTTCATTTCATGGATTGTGGTATGATGATTTTTAAGGATATTATGGAAAACATATGTCTCATTTTCATTATGTTCTAATAGTTATGTTATAACCAAGGATAGTGGTCGCATTATAATTAATGACTGGAGGGACCTATATACCCCTCCAATGGGTTGGTTAAATATTTATATCTCATGATATAGACATCACTGGAATGGGGAGTGAACCCAATTTAGTAATGAAATTTGTCTACTATGATGGTCTGGGGAGTAAAAATTGACTACTATGATGGTTTGGGGAGTGAAACCATTCCAATATGAGTAAAGGGCTTCCAATTCGTATGGTTGAGTGTCACACTGAGAAGGTATATCCTCCCTTGGAGTGACCAGATATGTTTTTTTCTATAATCCATAACTACTAAGGAAATGATTTTTGTGATTATGTGTAAGAAAAAATTCTATGTCCTATGCCAATTTTATGCACTAATTACTCATGTTATCTAGTTTTCATATGGTTTATGCCTTATGAACATCCAGTCAATATAGCATAACTCCAAGTTAATAACCTTGATATACTGGATATTGTTTTTAAATTCTATTCTTCAGTTCTCATACACTTATATTCATGTTATTCTTTTGTATATATCTTATTTTCCAATACTAATAATTTGAGTTCACCCTTTCTTATTTTTATTTTCCCCAGGATACAAAGAAATAATTTATGTAGGGTATGTCTATGAAGAGTACTACATGAGAAGGTAATTATTGAAAATATTTATGATCTTTCAGTGAACGAGAAGATTTTGTACCATGTATCAAATGAAACTAAACAATTATCATCCTATGGAAGTTTATTTGGTATTATATTGTATATTTATCTAAAAAGTCATAATCTCTATGTATGATAAGCTTAGGTCTTTAATATTGTCATTAGAGGAAATTTTTAGTTAACCTTTGTAAATAAGGATGAGAAAACATTATTGTGATCCCTATGGATATTTATAAGCACATTTCTAGGAATGTAGCTAATGATATGTTTGAGGAGATAGAGTATAGAAAAATTTCCAAAAATTTAGGTAAAGGATAGAGTGAGTGGTTTCAAAGAAATCTCATCCCTGTCTAGATACTAATAGTGGTAGTTGATCTGACACATAGGTATGTAGGTGTAATAAATCTTAAAATGGGGCATAGAGATGGACTCGGTTTTCACCTCGTGCATGAAAACAGTCCTTTCTACACACCTAGTTTGACACTCCCAGGGAATACTCTTTGGAAATTCACAAATTCATTACAAAAAATCATGAATGATTTAAATAGATGGTGACTGTGAACGACCTAGATTAGGTCAATTGTTTCGTATATTTAAAATAATGTGTCATAATTTTTAAATCTTATATGTGATGTTTCACGATTATGTAGTTTACTACTATGATTAGTGTTTCTTACACTATTTTTTGGGTTTTAGTTAATGGATGGAAGACGAATTTACTAGGTCAACATTTACTATGATAGAATATTTTTTTTATGAGAAACCAAATGGTATTGTGACAAGAGTAAATTATATTTTGATTATTCCTAATCAATTATCACAAAACATGATAAAAATGTGCACCTTCACCAACTCTAGGACTCACAAAAATTGGAGAAGGATAGAGTTCACCAAGATTTCAGGTAATGGATACCATGGATAAAAGAATATTAAAATTTTTATATATTGATAATGTGGGAAGAATCACTCAAGTTAATGTCTCATAGAGATTGGAAAATGTTTTTATTGGGAAAATAGGGGACCCAATGAAAAAAGTATAAGGTGGAAATGAAAAGTACTTCTTATTAAATGGATAAAAATAATGGTATCCCTAATTTATCATCAGCTGTTGGATTTTTTAAATGTGTAAAGTATTAGAATTATGAAAATACATTTACTAATGGGAAATATCATGAAGAGAATTAAAAAGGATGTATGAGTAATGGGTTTGATGTTCATGAAAAAGAGTCTATGAATGATATGTAAAAGTAATGAGGTATTGAGGAATATGATAATTAGTCTTAGTTAATGTCCTGATAAGGAATTGAGATTATTGAATTTTTTATGTATTGGAAATCAGGAATTATGTTATATGAATCATGAAATATATAATGATCATTTAGTATAATTTATTCATTATGTATTTTAAGAAATATATCGAATATTGATAATGACTAGAAAAGAGATGTAATGGAAAGATGGTATTTTGATTATGGTAAGATTACCCTTAGTATTTACCTAATGTTGATAAAAAAAATTTTGTTTGGATGACGAGACGATTGATATAGATAAATTCAATTGGATTGGATTGATGTATTTGGAACAGATTATTGATTTTTCGAAAAATTGGTTTATACTGTCATTGATGGAGTTAACTACATTTTTTATTTAAGTAATATATCTAATAATTTTAGTTTTCTTTAATTTATAAAAAAGAATGTTTATATTCAATAAGTATTTTTCTTAATTTAGGTAATTAAGCTATTTCAATAAAATACCTGATGAATGTATTCACAAGTTTGGAATGTGAAAATCATGAGTTAGTGTATGTTATATGTGTTTTTAATGTTAAAATATATAGATAAAATATTATAAATTTTTAAATATAATCATTTTTAAGGGTCATAAGGTTAAAAATTTATGAAATGGTTAAATTTTAACTTTGGATGAGGTTTTATTGATTAATTTATATGATGATTTATGTATATTATATAACTACTGATAACCATTTATTGTGATGATAACTAGAGATCAAAAATATGACTTATCATTATATTATGGATCTTTTGATCCAATGGTTATTTAGAGATATTAACATAATCTTCATTTAATAGTGTAAGAGAATAATTATAAATTGATAAAGTAACAACCAAAGGATGAGATTATTCTTCTGAAATGGAATGAAATCATGTAAGTGTATCTTCTTATGAAAATTCCCCAACACTAGGATGCTAAAATAAACTTTAATCATATTATCATAATTTTTTATCATATCAATGATATTTTCACACATATTTGGATTTAGGTTTTTTGTTCATTAACCTTTTATATATAAATAACATTATTTTGATTGATGTTCTCTATCAAATTTTATAGTTATTTACATTTTTCATCTATGTCCAAATCTTCACTTCCCACTAATGTTCTCCTTTATGTAAATCTGTTTATGAGATACTTTAGGTAACCTTTATGTTTTCAACATTCCATTTTTTAATAAGTTTTATTATTATTTTTAAAATGTGGGTTTCTATAAAGGAATTTTAAAATGTTAAACCTTTTATTGGAGAGATGAAATTCATGGGAGAAATTAATTTTAAGGGGGGTTAAATGTAACACCATGAGATTTTATGAAATATTTTCTTAAATTAATTTTAATCATTTAGATATTTTTCATGACCTTGATTTTATATTTCTAAACATTCAAAATTGAGTTTATCATACATTACATGCTTCACTTATTTTATCGTGTGCTACACGCAACAGTGAGTTTAACTTTCATTAAATTCCATATTGAGTTTTAATAACCAATGATATAATGGAAATAATATTATTTAATATGGATGTGGTCACCTAGAAATTAGAATGATGAGTATGAATAGTATTAACTAATTTTTTAAAATATAGTTTACATTTTTATATAAAATTAATTTATTGGTGACCAATTAATTAAAAATTAAAAGTAAGAATCATTGGAAAAAAATAAATCATTTTCTAAATATCAATATTTATTCACACAAATCTGTTTTATGTCAATAAATTCACCAAATAAATTTATTTAAATTGTTCAAATTAAATTTATATATTATATATTCAAACTAATTTTTAACATTAATCTTTTTTTCTGTACATGAGATAAGAATAAATCCAATTTTTTGTTGAAAATATTTTTTTTCTAAAAAAATTTTTTATTGGATTTGGAATACATATTTGAAAATTAATTTTACAATGTTTATAAAATTAATTTAATAAAATAAAATTAATTATTTAAATCACCATTTTAAAATTATCTTAGTGTGAATTTTATGGATTTTTACGAAAAGTTTTATTTTTAGATGAATATTGAAAAAACTAATTTTTAATTGATAACAACCTTTATGTTTTATTCATTTATAATGTTTAATTATGTTTTAATTTTTTTAATGTAAAAAATTGTTAATATATATATATATATTAATTTTATTAATTTCCTTGTAATAAATTTCATTTTTTTGTTGGATTTAAAAACAATGATAACTTTTGAATATTTTCTCTTTAAAACCTAGCTTCCTCGTCGTATCTATAGGATTAATTTTAAATTAATTTTTTCCACTTATGTAAATGCAATTTGGAAAAATATATTCCATATTTTTAACTATAATAATTTAAATTTTCTAATAATATCATATTAATTTTTAATTCAAATTAATAGTAAAAATAGTAAAAAAATTCGTAGTTATGGTAAAAATAGGTTTATTAAGGGATAAAACTGAAAATATAAGTGTAAAAATGATCCAAAACATGTAAAAACCCCTATTATGGACATATGTTTACCTTATTGAATCTATTATCTATAATACTCCATTTTAAAGCCTTTTTACATGAGAAAAACATGGGTCCACATTTTTCTTTTTATAAAGTTACAAGTGTGCCACTCACCACACTTATAAAAGTCTACCCACTCTCCTCTCTTGATGACACTATAAAAATATTTTATGTCCAATAAATACCCAAATCACTACCCAAATTACCTCTTATAATCCTAGAGGCCTTATTTTGGGTATAAAGGTAACTTAAGAAGGCTTCTAGTTCAAACCTATGGGGGTTACATAAAGAAGAGAAAACATAGTTCAACTGGGATTTTTATTTTACTTCTTCCACCACATCCTTCAATAATTATTAAAACATCATGAAATGATAAATTTATTATATTCTACATACTAATATATATTTTTATTACCTACAACCATATTAAATTTCTTTTTATGGGTTATGAGGTTATTATTCGAGTCGATGGAGGACTACCTCCTCGCAAACTGATGCAATTTGTTTTTCATTAACACCACTAATGGTTTGGTATTATGATGGAAAATATGTATATTTCCTTACCCATACTAGGATACTATTTGACCCAGTAATGAAATCAGTCCAAGACATGGCCCTAAGGGCATTCTCGATCCTCACAGGTTAGAAACTAGCACCAGGGTATCAATAGAGTAGCCAGGATGATTTCACACAATATAATTAGACCAAAAATCATAAATAAATTTTGAATACCAATATAAATATGATTACCAAGATGGAAATAATTTTCAAAGAGACTAAAAAGAGAAAAAAAACTATTCAAAAATACAATACATAAAACCCAAACTAAACTAGAAGACCACAACATCTCTATGTGACCCTAAGGGTCACTCTCCAATAAATAAACAAATATCACCCGAGGTGATAACCCCAAATTTGAACATGCCTCAAAAGCTAAAAAAAATAACTGTAAGCATGAATATTCAAACCAATTAGGCATGCTCAAATAATATATTATCAATGGACTTATTTTTAAAAAATAAAAATCAACATTATGCTTGAAATATAATATATAAAAGTAGTCATTTTCCCATAATTTCAACTTTAAAACCAAACACTATCCATTTCCCTTTTTTACTATTGAAACCATAATATTTTATAAGGGAAAACCATTTGTATTTTTGAGTATTAATAATGAAAATTTCATTTGGAAAGTGATAAAGAGTGTAAATCCAATCCAAAACCATTTTTATAAAACCATGAAAACAAACTCATTAGTTTTGAAAAATAAACAACACATGAGAGCACAAAAATTTATCACATAACAAAAAAATAGAAATAAGAAAACAAGATTCCCCAACCAACTAGCATCTCAATCATCCCCCACAGACAACTAAGTGCCAAAGAATATTGAAGAACATATGTGCTTGTGAATAATAAGAACATTCTATACATTTGACTCATCTGAATGGAATGTCTTAGATGATAACATCATAATGCCCAAATATGAAATCACACACTACCTAGCATGACTGATGGGCACAATCCCAAAGTAGATTGTCCATACTACAGGCTATAGCTAGTGGGTAATCTAAACTAGTCCAACAATCATTCAACTAAAATTCAATCATTATTTTAGGTTCCCATATCACAATTAAAATGGTGGTGATCCATCCAATTACAATCGAGAATCCAATCACTAGAACACACATATATATCACACATAAGCAACTAAAACAACAATTCACCTCCAAGTCACCCCAAGGAACTACTTCCTATCTTTAAACTATTCGGGTAAAATGGAGCCTCTCAACATGGGTCTAACAATTCAAGCATGACATAAATAGAAATTACATTTATTTTTGTATAATACATAATAAATGAAAAAAATATACACCCAGTGACCATAGTAGCTTTGGGTATTTGGAAACATGGAACATAATCTTATAACATGGTGACAGATCTTCAACATCTCCCATAATGATCATCCTCTTTTGTTTTCCTACCTAAATTTTTTCTTTATATCCTTGGGAAAATAAATCATAAAAATGGTTAGATAAAATACTTAGCAAAGGTAAATATGAATAACATAAAACAAACCATAAACATAATAATGTAAAAAAACATAATGTCTAAATATCAAATTCTTGAGTCATGAAATAAATCATGGTAGTTGGTAAGGCATCGATCATAAAGAAACATTAACCATAATAGAATATCATTAGAATATAACATGGAATTGTGAAAAGAAATAAACGCATAATATTATTTCTATAGTAACCAAGGAATTTCTTCCAAGACCATCATAGTGGACAAAGTTCGTTACTAAACCAGGTTTACTTTTTGTTCCAGCCATGTATTACTAAACCTGATTTACTTGTCTTTCCAGCCCTGTATTACTAAACCAAATTTATTTTACATTATATTAATGTCAATATCATGAAATATAAATCTCTACCCAATGCATCAGATGGAGATATAGGTCCCAAAAATCCCATAATGAAATAATTCCTATATGGTCTATAAAAACATAAATCATTCATTATACCATAACCTATGAAATAAAATGGAATTCATAAATACAATTATATAAAAAAATAATCCATATAAAATATAATTCCATCATTAACACAATCAAATCATAGTAATAATAGGGATAGAAACATAACCCTGTTTAAATAGTGTTAACATAGATGAAAAATAATTTTGATAAAACACTCGAACTTAATTCCTTTAGAAAATTTCCTTTCTTCTTCAAAATAGTTTTCTTTTCTAAAAATTCCATAAAATTTTAAAAGAAAATAATTTTGTTTAAAAAATTGAAATAATTTATAGGAATTCTAATGGAAATATTTCTTTATTAAGGTGTAAAAATTTGTTCTTGTCTTATAAGTTAAAAACATTCTTTTCATACTCTTGCCAGAAAAGTTTAAAAGTACTTCATATGGAAAACAAAAGAAATATTACATCCATACCATTTAATAAAAAATTCACCAATAAAAAAAATTGAATTTAAAAAACAATATAATAGTAAAAATAATATTATATATTTATTAAACATGTACGTGAATAATAAATATACCCTAGTAAATACTTACAAATTAACAATCACTAATAATAATGAGATGGAAAAATTATCTCTTACCTAAGGTCTGATATGCTTCGTATGTATCCAAAACTCATGTATAGTGGGTTTAAAAATATTATTAACTTTCAATAGAACAATAATAATATTTATGATGTCATATATGATTCAATTATGACTTTATATTACCAGTTCATTTATCAATTCCATGTTGAAGCAATGTTTTGGGTAATAATAATTTTATTTATCATACGTGTTTTGAATTGTTATTATTGATTTAATTACATATATTGTGATTTATATACATCTATAGTTTAAAATATTTTTTATATATCATATATAATTGTTATATAAATATATATAATAGATAGATATATGAAATGGAATACATCGTTCATGGAGACGGTAGGTCGTGCGTACACATGAACGTTGTTTTTGTTTCTTTATTGAAATGAATGAAATAAAGTAAATGTAAAGACCAGTAAAATTCAAGGGAATTTTTTTTCCTAATTTTATTTAGAATTTTACAAGATCTTGGTTTCAGACGGCACTTGATTCTGAGGCCCGGAGTGCCCGGAATTTCTATCCGAAGTTTATCTTAGGTACGTTCAGTGAACGAATGAGCGGGAATTCCTATATTTTGAACCGGTGCTCGGAATTGAAATCCGATGGCACCGATGAACTCGCAACGCCGGTAATCACTTAAGGGAACCTTTACTGTAGTTGCGTTTGTGCGGGAGAAGAAGTTAATTAATGGGGTTTAATTAAGAAGTAAATAAAATTGTTGGATCAATTATATTTTATATCAAGGTGGTTAATTTTCCCATGGGAATTTGGTGGTGGGGCCCACATCCACCCAACATCCCATGTGTGGATAATTGAAAGGTGGGGCCCACACGAGCCCCAACCTTTCACCTCCCCCCTTTTAAACTCCATAACCCCCCATTTAAGTTTTCCCAACGTATCACCTCTTTAATTTATAACAACTCATGTTAATAACTTATGTGAGTTAAATGTGGGTTTTGATTTTTCAAACTCTTGAATTCAAAAACCTATGTTGGGTTAATAAAATAAGCGGGAGACTTATTTTATTTTGGGGTTATTTTTTCTTGTGTGGAGACTTGGGAGAGAAATGGATAAGGGTTTGAGGAAGTCTTCTTCTTCTTCAACTTCGACGAAGAACGTGAAGAACACCTCAGAATCCGATGAAGACCACCGTTCTTCATCGAAGAACATCTCCGCCAAAGAAGGCGAATAACTTCTCCAACGACGTTTCCTCGTCGGACGCACCTCGACGACAACGGAATAGACGTTCGTTTTCCGAGATGCCCAACTTTCGCGACGCTCATCTTCCGCGGCTCGATTGATGTACACTGTTCTTGAAAAGGAGGTAGGGGGTTGTAAATAATTATTTTTTTCATGTTACATTCCGGAATTTCTTTGTGAAATTTTAAAACCAATAGTTATCGAATAACGTGAGGGGGCCGGACGGCACAAACACGGCCGACCCTCCTCCTTATTTTTCATGTTGGTTCCTTTTTGGTTTGGTACGGGAAGGCGTGGTGCCATCGCACCACGCGGAATCATGCGAAAAGAAAATGCGCAGCGCCGTCGCGCCGCACCGTGGAAAGAAGATCGAGGACGCAATGTCGTCGCGCCGCGTCGATGAAAACCCGAAAATACCGTGGCCGGTACTGGGGCCTCGGCGGAGCAAGGTGACCGGAGGCCGGACCGGGGCACCGACGTCGGAGCTGGATGGGGACCAGCCATCGCCAGTCCCGTTTAACGGGAACCGGCCGGACAGGCAGGAGCCGGGGGAATTAATTCCCCCGACCGGACTTCAAAGCGACCCCATTTAAGGGGCCGCGGTTACATGAAATGGGATGGGCAGCCCCCCCCCCCCCCCCACCCCCCTGTGCGAGCCGCCAAAACGGCTCGGCCGATTTGGCTGAGCACCGACCGGCGCGCCCAGCGCGCGGGTCACCGAACTGGGCCGTCGGGCCGGGCCGGGCCGGGCCGACCCAGGGGGTCTCGGGCCGGGTCGGTCTCGGGCCTGAAACCCCCGTTTTCGGACCGTTTGGGTTCAATTGCCCATAACTCGGGCTACGGACCTCCGATCGATGTGCCTTCAGTGGTGACACGATCCTTAGAACGAGATGGTCGTTTCAGTATATCGCACTCAAGGTTTCGGAATACTTTGAGTATGGCCGGGTTGGTTCGTACACGAAACCAACCGGGCCCTTGGAGCGGAAACGCTCATATCTTGAGCTACGGACGTCCAATTGACGTGTCGTCGACTTTATTGATTTTCTCTATGTGAGACGGATCTTTTGGCATACTCCGCCCGAGGTTTGGACGCAGGTGGTGTATGGTCGGGTTGGTTTTGCCTAAAAAACCAACCGGGCCCCTAGGACGAAAAAGCCAATAACTCTCAGACCGGGCGTCCGATCGACGCACCGTCTGCGACGTTGAGTTCCTGTTGACGATACGGAAC
Source organism: Viscum album (assembly GCA_963277665.1). Lineage (NCBI taxonomy): Eukaryota > Viridiplantae > Streptophyta > Magnoliopsida > Santalales > Viscaceae > Viscum > Viscum album. Next base: position 713,380,405 of record OY728128.1, on the reverse strand, counting down.
TTTTGGATACATCAAATCTGGACTATGTGTCAGTTGATGTATCAGCCTCTCGGCTCATGGAGCAGACCCTCCCCAATGAGCTTGTTGTGTGCGGGAACCCTAGTGATGGCTATGACTGCTACTGTGACGACGACGACTGTGCAGAGATCCTCAGTGGTTTCGACGATGACAACTTCAGCACTCAGCGATCCTATGTGGATCAGTGCTATCGATCCTGTGTGGGTCTGATCCTGTGTGGGTCAGTGCTCAGCGGTTCTGTGTGAGCCAGCGTCTACAGATCCTGTGTGGGTCTGATCCTGTGTGGGTCATTTCGGGGGTTAGTTTCATACCGATCATTTGTGGGTCATTGCGGGGGTTAGTACCTATCGATCCTTTGTGGGTCTGACGACTTAGATGGATCAGTGATCATCTCTATCGTCTTTCGAAGAAGTATACCTATGTGAGCTGAAACCTGTTGGCTTTCCTGTGTGGATTGTGTTGTGCTATCCTGTGTGGATTATGTTTTGCTTTCCTGTGTTAAATACGTATACTTTCCTGTGTGGAATGGGTTGTACTTGGGCTCGGAGGTTGGAGCGTATTGGAATTGATGACTTAGGTATATGTATAGGCATATACCTAAGCAGTGACAGTTTTCACTTCGTGATTGTATCTTTCCTTTATGGTTTATCCTTTGTGGATTTTGGGAGACCTTCGGGGGTCTCGGGGTCCCTATTGAGTAGCTTATACTCACCCTTTCTCGGGCTATGCCCGCACTATGCCGTGTTCATTGTAGACGACAGACAGCGTTGATCGTGTTTGAGGCTTGCAGAGCAAGACGGTACCAGGAGGTGGACCACTGGGCGGGACCCGAGGAGCAGTGGAGCTATCTGTACCCACCCTTCCGGTGGGATTTCCAGTGGACAGCTCGGCGTAGAGGCTTTTACTTTTCAGTTGTTGTTTTCCCCTTTCGAGTTGTACTTTACTTTCAGTTTGGTTTTTTATACTGGACCACTTACTTTTCCTCACTTACTGTTGTACCAGTTTTTACAACGAGTTTTCTTTTTCCACTTGCTTACTCTGTGGTGCTTGTTTACTTTACAAATTCAATGCCTTCCCTTTTTACCGGGTTTTACGCCTTGGTTCTAGTCACCAGCCCCTGGCCTATGGAAGGTGGGCTTGGGGTAGTCACAGCACGGGCCCCGAGGACGGGTCGTGACAAATTGGTATCAGAGGAGTTCAGTTCTACCACGAACTCTGATCTTTTCTATGTAAAGAAATAGTGTTTAGTGTATTGGGTGTTGTTATCAGTCCAAGGAGTCCAGTGTTGGTGCGGTGGCCGACGTATCCGTACACCAGGACCCTGACTTCTGATTTCTGACTTAATGCACGAAAACATTGATTGCGTGTGTGTTTCAAGTTTTCTTTGTGATTACCTTGTGTCAGCTCACCAGGTATATTGTTCTGACCGTGGCGCACCTATTCCTTTTCAGGATGGCCCCACGACGGCAGCCAGCTAGGGTTTCGAGAGTTGAGCGTGACGACAGCCCACCGAGCCATGAGGCCTCGGTGCAGGGCCCTTTATGAGCAGTGGCATCGGCGGTAGCTCTACCCGCCGATCCACCGATTCTTCCACCACCAGCCGCTGATGATGCACGTCGCCTCAGTGAACTGCATGAGTTCCAGCACCAGCGACCACCCAGGTTCCGCGGGGAGTCGAACCCCCAGGCAGCCGAGGACTGGCTGGAGGCAGTGGTGAGTGTTTTCAGGTTAGTGAGGACACCGGCAGACCTCATGGTGATCCTCGCAGTGAGCATACTACACGCAGCAGCAGGAAGATGGTGGAGCATGATTCTCCAGGTGCACGATGAGGCATCTCTTCTCTGGACGGACTTTGAGAGCCTCTTCCGCTCAGAGTTCGTCCCCGCCACCCTCCATGCGGTGCGCATTCATGAGCTTTTTCAGTTGCGGCAGGGCAGCATGACGGTCGCCCAGTACTCGGTTAGATTTATCGATCTCTCGCGCTACTCGACAGAGATGGTACGGGACCCATTCTTCCGGGCCCGGACCCTTGAGCAAGGATTGAGACATGAGATCAGGGCATCACTGATCTACCTCAGCATTCCGAATCAGACAGGAGTAATGGAGCGGGCCCTTTTGATCGAGAGTTTTCTTGCTGAGTCTACACCAGTGCCGAGACCTACCGCAGGGCAGCACGTAGCAGAGTCTTCTGCAGCAGACAGTCGATGGATGACTCATGGGTCCAGGCAGACCAGACCCTCAGGAAGACGACCTCAGGACACTGGATCAGTAGTGCGGGGCACACAGCACGGAGCTAGTCTTTCGAGAGGCAGGCAGTGCTACTCATGTGGCGGACAGGGCCACATGGCTTGTGACTGCCCGACCCGCCATGAAGAGGAGCAGCAGACGGTTGAGGAACCACCTAGGCAGAGACAGAGGTTCGACCGTGGCGGTCTACAGGGAGCAGGCGGACGAGGCAGTGGAGCTGGATGAGCAGCAGGTGGTGGATGACGTTTTGAGGCTCTACCACCACCACCACCAGGAGGTCCACCCCTACCTCAAGGGAGAGATAAGCTTCAGGAAACTGAAGCTTACAATCAAGGAGCTCCAGAAGCGGGTGGACTAGTGCGGGACTAGCTCCAGGAATAGAGGCCTTTTCCCATAATGCCTCTAGCTTCATATTTTGTGTTGCCTTCTATCCTTGTACTTTGAGTTGAAGTAATAAAAGACACTTGCATTGGTGACGTTTGCTTTCTTGTCATTTGTTTGTTATTACTAAGAGGTGCCGGTTAAAAACTATTGACTTGACCCTCACTTGTGAGATTCTTACTGGAGGAGACCCAATGACCACACACCGATGCCGACAGTTTGACTCAACCCTTGGAGGTGAGAGTAACGGTTGGATCTCTTGGTAGCAGCGTCGAGGCCTTACGACGTCTTCAATGCCATGAATTAACTAATCATGACGGGATTGACTGTATTAGGCAAGGAACGTGGTTCATCCAGGGGATGAGATCGGATTTCCCTTTTTGGCAAAGGAGAAATCTTTTCCGCTTTTCAGAACGTTAAGGAGGAAGGGGAAACCCTTCGTGTGGTCAGACAGATGTCAGCAGAGCATCCAGGAGCTGATACAGTGATTGACCAGCGCACCTATCTTGAGGTTTCCTAGGAGGGAGTAGGGTACGTAGTCTTCTGCGATGCATCAGGGACTAGACTCGGATGTGTCCTGATGCAGGAGCGGGCAGTGATCGCCTATGGATCACGTCAGTTGAGGCCGCATGAGAGGAACTACGCTACCCACGACCTGGATTTAGCAGCAGTGGTCTTAGCCATGATGACGTGGCAACACTATCTGATGGGCGAGCACTTTATAGTCTTTTCTGACCACCAGAGTCTCAGGTACATCTTCTCGCAGAAGGACCTGAACCTGAGACAGCGGCGATGGCTCAAGTTCCTCCAGGACTATGACTTTGAGATAGTTTATACTCCTGGAAAGGGGAACGTGGTAGCCGATGCTCTCAGCAGGAGGACGGGCATTCAGCTACTTGAGGAGGCGACAGAGCAGCTAGCCGCTTTGCAGATATCCATTGTGGATAGAGATGGAGCAGCCTTCCTTCAGCCTCCCATAGTCACTCCTCCACTACTACAGCAGGTCAGAGATGCACAGCGTGGGGACGCTGACTATGAGATGCGGCGTGCACAGATTTCCTCAGGACAGGCACATGATGGTTTCTCCGTTGGAGCAGAGCACGACATCCTTTTCAGAGGACGTACCTTGGTACCAGTTGTTTTACGGGAGGAGGTGATGAGAGATTTTCACACTTCTCCCTTGGCGGTACATCCCGGAGTGGCGAAGATGTACCAGGATCTTAGATGACAACACTGGTGGCCAGGCATGAAAAATTATGTGGCTGAGTTCATTTCACGATGCCTCACCTGCCAGCAGGTGAAGGCTGAGCACCAGGTACCAGTAGGCTTGGTATAGCCCTTGGAGGTCCCGGAGTGGAAGTGGGACGGGATATCTATGGACTTTATGACTGGACTTCCACGCACTTCCAGAGGTCACGACTCCATTTGGGTGATTGTCGACCGACTCACCAAGTCGGCTCACTTCTTACCCAAAAGAGAGCTGGGCTTAGTGGAGAGCTTGGGACGACTTTACGATCAGGAGATTATACGGCTTCACGGTGTACCATCTTCTATCGTCTCCGATCGAGATGCTCGCTTTACTTCCCAGCTATGGAAGGGATTGTAGGAGGCGTTCGGGACGCAGCTACGTCTGAGCACAGCCTTTCGCCCTCAGACGGATGGTCAGACGTAGAGAACCATTCAGACTCTCGAGGACATGCTCCGCGCATGCTTCCTCGACTTTGGTCGCAGCTGGGAGGACCACCTACCCTTGGTGGAGTTCATTTACAACAACAACTACCACTCCACCATAGGGATGGTACCATATGAGGCGTTGTACGACCGACCTTGCAGATCTCCTTTGTGCTGGACAGACCCTGGGGAGTCAACACTTGTGGGACCGGAGATGGTCCAGGCTATGACAGAGAAGGTCCAGGCCATCCAGGATCAGATGAGGATAGCTCAGAGCTGGAAGAAGTCTTATACTGTTAGGAGGCGGAGGCCACTAGAGTTTGAGGATAGAGACCACATCTTTTTGCGTGTCTCACCTCGACGTGGATTACAGAGATTTGGCCGAGGAGGAAAGTTGTTTCCACGCTTCATAAGACCGTTCCAGGTCCTCAACAGGATTGGCGAGGCGGCTTATCGCCTGGCTCTACCACCTCAGTTGCACCGGGTGCACGACATCTTCCACGCATCTCAGTTGAGGAGATACATGCACGACCCGACACATATCATTGACCATGGGGAGCTAGACGTTGATGATGGGGCGACTTTTTCGGAGGTTCCAGTGGAGATCGAGGATCGATAGGAGCGGGTCCTACGTAGATGGTCGATTCCTCTAGTGCGAATCAGATGGCAGCACGAGAACCTCCAAGAGAGCACTTGGGAGCAGGAGGCTCAGATGCGTGCTCAGTACCCTCATTTTTTCCCTAGTTTTCGATGTATCTTTACGGGGACATAAAGCCTTGAGGTGGGAGTAAGGTAAAGACCCGTAAAATTCAAGGGAAATTTTTTTCTTCTTTTCTTTGGAATTTTACAAGATCTCGGTTTCAGACGGCACTTGATTTTGAGGCCCAAAGTTCCCAGAATTTCTATCCGAAGTTTAGCACGGGTATGTTCAGTGAACGAACAAGCGGGAATTCTTATCTTTTGAACCGGTGCTCGGAATTGAAATCTGATGGCACCGATGAACTCGCAACGTTGGTAATCGCTTAAGGGAACATTTACCGTAGTTGCGTTTGTGTGGGAGAAGAAGTTAATTAATGGGGTTTAATTAAGAAGTAAATAAAATTGTTGGATCAATTTTATTTTATATCGAGGTGGTTAATTTCTCCCATGGGAAGTTGGTGGTGGGGCCCACATCCACCCAACTTCCCATGTGTGGATAACTGAAAGGTGGGTCCCACACGAGCCCCAACCTTTCACCTCCCGCCTTTTTAACTCCTTAACCCCCCATTTATGTTTTCCCAACTTATCACCTATTTAATTTATAACAACTCATGTTAATAACATATGTGAGTTAAATGTGGGTTTTGATTTTTCAAACTCTTGATTTCAAAAACCTATGTTGGGTTAATAAAATAAGTGGGAGACTTATTTTATTTTGGGGTTAATTTTTCTTGTGTGGAGACTTGGGAGAGAAAGGGATGAGGGTTTGAGGAAGTCTTCTTCTTCTTCAACTTCGACGAAGAACGTGAAGAACACCTCGGACTCCGACGAAGAACACTGTTCTTCAATGAAGAACATCTTTGGCGAAAAACGCGAAGAACTTCTCCAACGACGTTTCCTCGTCGGACGCACCTTGACAACAACAGAATAGACGTTGGTTTTCCGCGAAGCCCGACTTCCGTGACGCTCATCTTCCGTGGCTCTATTGATGTACATCGTTCTTGAAACCAAGGTAGGGGATTGTAAATAATTATTTTGTTCATGTTACATTCTTGAATTTCATCGTGAAATTTTAAAACCAATAGTTATCGAATAACGCGAGGGGGCCGGACCGCACAAACACGGCTGACCCTCCTCCTTATTTTTCATGTTGGTTCTTTTGTGGTTTGGTATGGGAAGGCGTGGTGCCGTCGCACCACGCGGAATCATGCGAAAGGAAATGTGCGGCGCTGTCGCGCCACGCCGTGGAAAGAAGATCAAGGACGCGACGTGTCGCGCCGCATCGAAGAAAACTCGAAAATACCGCGGCCGGTATCGGGGCCACGGCAGAGCAAGGTGACCGGCGGCCGGACCGGGCCGCCAGCGTCGGAGCTGGAAGGGGACCGGCCATCGTCGGTTTCGTTTAGCAGGAACCAGCCGGCCAAGTCGGGCCGGCCGGACAGGGAGGAGTCAGGGGAATTAATTCCCCCGGCCGGACATCAATGCGGCCCTATTTAAGGGGTCGCGGTTACATGAAACGGGAGGGGCACCCCCCCCCCCCCCGTGCGAGCTGCCAAAACGGCTCAGCCGATTTGGCCGAGCACCGACCAGGGGGTCTCGGGCCGGGTCGGTGCGGGCCCGAAACCCCCGTTTTCGGACCGTTTGGTTTCAATTTCCTATAACTCAGGATACGGACCTCTGATCGACGCGCCGTCAGCAGCGACACGATCCTTAAAATGAGACGGTCGTTTCAGTATATCGCACTCAATGTTTCGAAATACTTTGGGAATGGCAGGGTTGGGTTGTACACGAAACCAACCGGGCCCTCGGAGCGGAAACACTTATATCTTGAGCTACGGACGTCTGATTGACGTTCCATCGACTTTGTTGATTTTCTCTAAGTGAGACGGATCTTTTGGCATACTCCGCCCGAGGTTTAGATGCCGATGGAGTACGTTCGGGTTGGTTTTTCCTTAAAAACCAACCGGGCCCCTTGGACGAAAAAGCCAATAACTCTCAAACCGGGCGTCCGATCGACGCACCGTCTGCGACGTTGAGTTCCTGTTGACGATACGGAACTTTTGGATACATCAACTCTGGACTATGTGTCAGTTGATGTATCAGCCTCTCGGCTCGTGGGGCGGACTCTCCCGAACGAGCTTGCTGTGTGCGGGAACCCTAGTGCTGGCTACGACTGCTACTGTGACGACGATGACTGTGCAGAGATCCTCAGTGGTTTCGAAGACGACAACTTCAGCACTCAGCGATCCTGTGTGGATCAGTGCTACCGATCCTGTGTGGGTCCGATCCTGTGTGGGTCAGCGCTCAGCGGTTATGTGTGAGCCAACGCCTACAGATCCTGTGTGGGTCAGATCCTGTGTGGGTCATTGCGGGGGTTAGTTTCCTACTGATCATGTGTGGGTTATTGCGGGGGTTAGTACCTATTGAACCTTTGTGGGTCCGACGACTTAGATGGATCAGTGATCATCTCTATTGTATTTCGAAGAAGTATACCTATGTGAGCTGAAACCTGTTTGCTTTCCTGTGTGGATTGTGTTGTGCTATCCTGTGTGGATTAAGTTTTGCTTTCCTGTGTGGAATACGTATACTTTCATGTGTGGACTGGGTTGTACTTGGGCTCGGAGGTTGGAGCGTATTGGAATTGATGACTTAGGTATATGTATGGGCATATACCTAAGCAGTGACGGTTGTTACTTCATGATTGTATCTTTCCTTTATGGTTTTTTCTTTTGTGGATTTTGGGAGACCTTCGGGGGTCTCGGGGTCCCTACTGTGTAGCTTATACTCACCACTGCACAGGCTATGCCCGCACTACATTGTGTTGGTTGCAGACGACGGACAGCGTTGATCGTGGTTGAGGCTTGCAGAGCAGGACAGTACCAGGAGGTGGACCACTGGGTGGGACCCGAGGAGCAGTGGAGCTATCTGTACCCACCCTTCAGGTGGGATTTCCAGTGGACAGCTCAGCGTAACGGCTTTTACTTTTCAGTTTATGTTTTACCCTTTCGAGTTGTACTTTACTTTCAGTTTGGGTTTGTATACTGGCCCACTTACTTTTCCGCACTTAATGTTGTACCAGTTTTTACTTAGAGTTTACTTTTTCTGCTTTCTTACTCTGTGGTGCTTGTTTACTTTACAAAGGCAATGTCTTTCCTTTTTACCGGGATTTACGGCGTGGTGCTAGTCGCCATCCCCTGGCCTATGGAAGGCGAGCTTGGGGTAGTCACGACACGGGCCCCGATGACGGGTCGTGACAGTAAATTACATATATATATACACATAAATAAAGACACATTGTTATTTAATATATTTCATGATTATTTATCATATATACTATATAATAATTCTTGAATGGTTTATGTGGAGAATGAATCTCATTGGCTCATGGAGACAGTAGGTCGTACGTATGCACAAGAGACTGTATCATTCATTAATGGTTAAATGGTTTGGAATAAGATGGTATATTAATTATTAAAAAAATTATAATATTTTATTAATTATTTAAATCCATTTTACTCCTCATTATACACATCCAAATAAAATATTGTTGAATAAAAAATTTACATCACTGCGTGGAGAAGGTTGGTCTTATGTACACACACATAGTGATATTGTAATTCATAAGATAAATAAAAGGAGATATAAGGTTTTCCTAAAATTATAATAACATCACATAATGTAGAAGATACTCTATTTATTATATTAGTATGAGAAAAACATAATAATAGGAAGTAAAAGAAAAAATAAATTTTTAAATATGTGATAAAACAATTATCTCTTTTTCGAGTATCATCTTTTTATTTTCACAAAAGGACTCTCTGTTAAAGTTTTCTTACCAAAGTTTCACCTCTAGAAAAAATTTAGGGATGTTGGGAGATTATTTGAGTATATTTTGGATGAGAAAAAGGGCTTGAAAGCGGTAGATTTGGTGGCCTTTTATATGAGTGAGGATGGTCACTTTAAGAATGCCTTGTAATATTAATTTTTTATAAATTTATTTTCCATTTCTAATGCTCCAAAACTCATTTATTTATAATATAAGATTAGTAATGGTAAAAATATTCTCATCCAATAATATGAATACATGTTTTGATATTCTTTTGAAACTTATCATTTTGATTTATCATTTTTTCAACTATTTAATTTTATTGGTGGTAATATTATTATTAATATTAAATGGTAAGAAATATTTAATTATGTATTTGAAATTGTCTATAATTGGATACTTTATGATATTTTGGACCATATAATTTTAACTTTGTAATTTTCTATTATTTATGTAATTTGTAAATAAATTAATAATATTATATTTTTATAAAATATCAATAGTATCAATTTTGACACTATTAATTTTTTTGCCATTAAATAAAATCCACACGGAAGATAAATTCGAAAAAAAATTAAATACACTCATAACATGTCATATTCACCTATAAAATTCAAGGAACATATTAATTATTTTATATGATATTTATGTTAATATTTTTTAAACCATTTATTTGATATTTTTAAAAATAAAATAATTTCTACATCACTATTATATCATAATTATTGTTAATTATTTAATACCTATAAATTATAAATAAATACAAATGGTGTACATAATTTTATTATAATTCATGAGAATATTTATTTATGTGGTTTTATAATATTTATCACAATATAAAAATTATTATACTTATAAGAGATAAGAGAGTGACATGTTGTCAGATTCTTTTGTTTTAATTATAATTACATCACATTCATGGATAAAATCCATTAAATGAATCATTTCTAACCCTTATGTGATATTGGTTGATATTAATTCATCCAATATGATTTTTTCAAATGTTAGGGTAATTTTATAATCTTTATCATATTTTTTGTTACCCTAATTTACGCGATTTACCTTTAACTGTGGAAAATAAAAATTATCGTAGTTACTATTCATAATATCCAAAAAATATAAATTAACCTATTAACACATTTTGGACCCAATTATTCCAAATATGGAGTCCATTTTTAAAAATTAAAAACAACCAAGTTTAATTAATTAATTTAAAATTTATTCCTCTTGTGAAAATTAGAAAGTGGGGTTTTAAGAATAAATATCAAAATATTAACATTTGATTATGTCCAATTTAAATGTAAAATTACATCCAATGGCCAAAATTGGATTAAATTTAAAAATATAAATATAATTACACTTTAAAACTAATTATATAGATAATTTAACTATTTAAATAAATTTGATGAAAATGTAGTTTCGAATTAAAATGCAGTTTTTTTCTTATTCATTAAAATATGAATTTTATCATAAAAAACAAAAAATTAAATTAAATTAAATTTTTTATGTCCTACTTCCATATAATATTTTTATTTTTTAAAATGAAATATATAAAATATTAAAAAACTATATTTTAAATTAGTGTGCCATGAAATGGCGAAAAAACTGTGTTTTTTGAAAAATACTTATTTTATCCAAAAAAATACATTTTTTAATTTTATAATGTTCTATAAAATACATAATATGAATTTTAATATTATATAAACCTCAAAATAAAATTAATACTATTCATATTGTCTAGTTATATCCCATTAAATAATAATATTTTAATAATATGTCGTTTGTTTTTTGATACTCGATATTGTGTATAACGTAAGCTATCGAGGAAGGTCCCTCTTGCATATAATGTAATATAAGTCATTGTTGTTTTTAGTCCAATATTACTTTGTTTATTCATTGAACACACCCCAAATAGATTTCTTTTATGCATTGACCAAAATATACACTCATTGCTCCATGAAATGAATTTTATCAAAAGAACTTAAAATTGTATGTAACACAAGCCAACTATAGTGTTGTGTATACTGCAAGATAATATGGTGTTGCAAATATTGAAAGATTATATTGGTGTAGTGTACTACACAAGACATCAATGAAATTAAAAATAATTTATCTCATAAAATCCTGTGGAGTTACATTATATGCCCCTTGAAATGAATTTCACCCTCCAAATTCATTGGGGTTATAAATGATTTACTACTTTAATGTTTCTTTAATGGAAACCTGCATTGTAAAACAGAATACTAAAACATAGTTTTAAAAAATAAAGTTAGTAACAAAACTATTATCTAAAGTAACTCCTTATTGGGTTTACACATAAGAGAACAAATGTGGGAAGTGAAAACATGGATATTGAAGAAATGATTCTCACCATCAGGTTCTGATGGATAGTGATGAAAAACAAGGTTTGGAGAATGTTAACAAACAGAAATCCATAAATATGTGAAGATTTAAGGGACCATATGATCCATTAGTTAAAAAGGTACTAAGGTAACATTTTTAGTTTTCAATATTCTTTCCCTAAAGTAGAATAATTCTCATGAGAATAAGTACTTACTTGATTTTGGTACAATCTCACTATTGTTCATGTCTTAAAAAATTTAAATATATCTTTTATTTAAATAAATGAAGTTGTATTTTTCATTATTATTGTGTTAGTAGGTCATGTGATAGAATGATTGGTCATTCCATCTGTATAAACAAAAATGTTAGAACAAGTAGTCAAATATGCATAATTCTACAAATAGTGACATGATACATTAATCTAACAAGCATCAAATAGAATATAACTTATACTATCCATAAATGGATAACATTAAATTCCTTAAAAAAACTAAAAATACAATACATTATAAAGAGGTGAACTAAATAGACATAATATTTATCTCCCATATCTCATAAGGTTTTCCTTTGTGGTTGCATTCCAAACATGTGAATTCCATAGTCATGTATTCTCTTGAAACATGGTAATAATATGAATTACCATTGGACCTTAGTGAAAAAATCATTTTGTAAAAATTAACTCTTTCCAAACTACGAAAAAGAAATATATATACTCAGACTATGATATACCTTTGTTCTTAATCAATATTTAGGCCATTAATACTCTCAAACATATCATTATCTTCTTATCCATTCATTATGTGCATACCATGTTCTTTACAAAAATATTTCAATCAATTTTCATGGTTACTGATACAATATACTTATTGAAATCTGCAATGGACCAATACAAAGATTTTCCAATAATCCCTAACACTATTAAAGAGATTCAACAACACTATTTTTTTAATCTCATTACATACACAAGGTCATTCCAACATTTCGTTATCATACTCAACATTGAAAATATTGATCGCATTTGATATGCCATTGTCTTCATCCATAAGATATTATTGACGTCGATATTCTTCCATAACACTTGGAATAGGGAATTGGTTAGAATAATTTCCAATTTCCTTGAACTTGTACCATTGAAGTGTGAGTGGTGTATTCTCTATAGTCTTTTTTCTATTAACATCATTTGCAACATTTTTTCTATTACTTCAACACTCAACTGCTCGATGACCTTTATTTGCACACTTAAAAAAATTTCTATTCCCTTTAAGAAAACCTCCACCATTATTCCTTCAACACTTTTATCATAATGAAACATTCATCGTCTTTTCAACATTATTTTGATATTTTCCATGAACTCTATCATTTGGTTTTTTATCAAAACCATGAGATTGATATGTAAACCCAAGTTCCATTTCTACCAAGATATCGCAAATCAAAATCTCTTCACAACTACTAAAGTCTCTTAAATCTAATTCTCGTCTAAGACTGGGTTATAATCAACTGATGAATCAATCATCTTTACGTATAGATTAGATTATAAAACGAGATGAATACCATAAAATCATGTAAAATTTTCCGCATATGTACCAACAGATTCATCATCATTTTTCTTAAGATCGAGGAACTCCTTTTCTATATTTTTTCGAAGAATATGAGGGAAGTACTTATTGAAAAACAAGTTCTTGAACTCATCCCATTCAATGGATTCAATTTCTTCTTACTGCCTTGTATTCTTGATTAGATTAAACAACTAGTCTTCTTCACCTTCTAAATGATAAAAAGCCAAATTGACTTTTTCTTATTCCAAGCAATGCAGGATGGAAAATATCTTTTCAATGGTACTGATCAATTTTTTAATGACAAGTAGATCATAAGACCCACTGAAAGAACATGGACGTTGCCTCATAAATTACAAAATATAATTTTTTCCGTTCTCTACTCATTTGGATGTCTAGAATGATTCAAAGCTTTTATAAGTATTGAAATAAGATTTTTCATTCCATCTACCATAACATTTGGTTGTTTAGGTGAAAAATAATTGAAGTTCGCATTGTATTGATAATTAACACAGTTCTTTTGGGTTCCAGTCTTTGTCTAAAACCTAAAAAAGAATACTGTAAGAGGGAAAAAATTCATACTAGGAAAACAACATAACCAAGGGGGGTACTTCTAATCTCTATCATCTCAATTTTAATACTGGATTATTCATGATCGTTACAATAATATTAAGACTATAACCTACAGTTAAACATACCCATAGAGATATCTCTAGAAATTCCTTTGAAATATCACTAGGTATCTCACTAATGTTTTCACATACTAGTTTCCAACGGTTGACTAAACTTTTACTCTGATACCAACTCTAACGACCCAAGTTTGATGTATGTGGATATTACATTACTTTTTGGGGAATACTTAATAAATTACAAAAATATACTCCAAAGAACAAATTATTTTAGTGTCTTGGGAAACATGGAACACAATCTTCTAAAATGGGGATAGATCTTTAATATCTCCCATAATTATCTTCCCCTTTTGTTTTCCTACAGAATACCATTCTATATATCCTGAGGAAAAGAAAACATAAAAATGGTGATCTAAAATTCTCAATAAGGGTAAACATGGGGAACATAAAATGAAAAATAGTCATAAGAACGTAAAAACATGAAAATAATGTTAAAATATCAAAATCTGGAGTCATGAAATAAATCTTGGCAGTACGTGAGGCATATATCAAAAATGAACATTAACCATGATAAAATAGCATTGTCATAAAACATAGAATTGTGGAAAACAAATAAGAACAAAATATGATTTCCATAGTTGAAAATGTAGTGCTCCCAATACCATCATAGTTGAAAAAGTCCATTACTGAATCAAGTTTACTTTTTCTTCCATCCATGTATTACTGAACCGGATTTACTTTTCGTTCCAGCCCTGTATTACTAAACCATATTTATTTCCCATTCCAGTCATGTCTATCTAATGATATATAAATCTTTACCGAATAATTTTGAGGGAGATATAGGTCCTACCCAGCTCATAATTAAATCATTCTTACATGTTCCACACAAACATAAATCATTCATAATAGCATAACCTAAGAAATAAATTAGGCTTCTTAAACATCACTCTATTATAACATAATCCATATAAAATATAATTCCATAACTAAAACAATCAAATCATATTAATAATAGGGATATACACATAACCTAATTTATAGATCGTTATCTTAGATGGAAAATAATTTTGATAAAATACTTAATCTTAATTCTTCTGGAAAATATCCTTTTTTCTTCAAAAAGTTTTTCTTTTCTCAAAATGCCAAAAAATTATAAAAGAAAAGAATTTTTTTGAAAACAAAATTGAAATCACATAGAGTAATCTTCATGGAAATAATGCATTATGAATATTTTAAAAAATCATGTCGTATAAGTTGAAAAAATATTCTTCTCATACTCTTACAATAAAATTCAAAAAGTACGTCGAATGGAAACCAAAGGAAAGATTACATCCATAATTTTTTAAAAAAATTAAAAAATGGGTAAAATTTTGTATAAAAAATAATATAAGAATATAAATAATATTATATAATTAGGATTCGTGGACATGAATATTAAATATACCTTATTATATACTTATGAATAAACAATCTCAGATAATAATGATATTAAAAATGTATCCCTTACTTTAGTTCTAATATGCTTTGTATGTATCTGAAACAATTTTATAGTAAGTCAAATAATATTAATAACTTGTAAAAGAACCATAATAATATTTATGATATCATATATTATTCACTTATGACTTTATATTACACTTTCATTAATAAAATCCTTGTTAAAGCAACATTTTTGGGTAATAATCATTTTCTTTATCATACGTGTTTTGACTTGTCATTCTTGATATTATTATTTATATCATGATTTACATACTTCTAGAATTTAAAACAGGATATATACACAAATATATATATATATATATATAATATATTCGGTATATAAATATATATAATAGTTAGATAAATGAAATGGAATACACCATTCATGGAGACAGTTGGTCGTACGTACGCATGAATGTTGTTTCTGTTTCCTTATTGAATTGAATGAAAGATATTAAAAGACAAGTATAAATATATAAATAAATAAAGTAGCATTATTAAGTCATATAATCATTCTTATTTATCATATAAACTTTATAGTCATTTATGAATGGTTTACCTAGAGAACGAATACAATCGTGTCATGGATACAGTAGGTCATACGTACACATGAGAGACGATATTATTCACTTAATGGTTAAATGGTATAAAATTGTATGGTATATTAATTATAAAAATAATTAACATATTATATTTATAATTTAAATCCATTATACTCATCCTTATACCCATACAAATTATGTATTATTGAATATCAAATTACACCATGGTGTAGAGACGGTAAGTTATATGTACGCACCCATGGTGTTATTGTTATTTGTAAGATGGATAAAAGGAGGTATAAGGTTGTACAATAATTATAATAACATATCATAATGTATAATATATGATATTTATTACTTTATTTTTATAACAACATAATATGAGGAAGTGAAAAAAGTAAATAATTTTGAAATATGTGATAAAAAAATTACCTCTTTTTGGATTACCTCCTTTTGATTTTCACAAAAGGTATCCCTATGATGGTTTTCATCCCAAAGTGTGGCCCCAAAGAGAAAGGTATGGATTTTGGTAACATATTTATGAATTTGTTGGACAATCTAAAGACCTTTAAAGGTGTGTGTATGTGGGTAGAGTTAGAGTCCTTTTATAAGAGGGAGGAGGGGCACTTTAGGAAAGGCTTGAAATATTAATTTATTATAAATTTATTTTGGGTTTATCATGCTCCCAAATTAATTTATATGGAATCTAAGATGAGTATGGGTCGAAATAATCTCATCGAATGAAAAGTTTACATGTTTCCATTTTATTTTAAACCTTATCATTTTGATTTATCCTTATTTAATCTATTTAGTTTTATTTATCATAATACAATTTTAAGTATTAAATGGTTATAAATATTGAATTATGTGTTTTCAATTTTCCATAATTGGATAAATTACTAAATTTTATACCATATAATTTTCAAATTGTAATTTCAAATATTTTTGGGGGTTTTTAAATAATTTAATGATTAGTTATTTTTATAATATTTCAACAATATCAATTTTGATAATATTCACTTATTTAACATTAAATATAATCCAAATTTAAGATAAATTTGAAGAAAAATATTTAATACACTCCTAACATGTCATAGACACCAATAAAATTCATGGAGCTCATTAATGTTTTCATATGATATTTTTTATAATATTTTTAAAACTATTTTTTTGATACAACTATAAAAATAATAATTTTTATATCACTATTGTGTCAACATTAATGGTATTATTTTATTTTTAAAAATTATAAGTAAATTCACATGACGTATATAATTTCATTATCTTTTTGGAGTTTTTTTTTTTGAATTTTCATAATTTTTATCACTATATTAAAATTGTTGTACTTGTAAGAGACAAGAGAGTGACATGTTGTCACTTTCAATTGTTTTATTTATAATTACATCACTTTCCGGGAAAAGAGTCCATTAAATGAAACAATTTCGATTATTAGGTGATATTTATTGATTTTAATTCATAAATTTGGATTTTTTTCACATGTTAGGGTAATGTTATTTTCTTTATCATATTGTTTGTTACCATAATTTACGCGATTATCATTAACTGTGGTAAATAAAAATAACCATATTTATAATTCATATTATAAAAAAAACCAATTAAAACATATTAGACCTAATGATTCCATATATTTAATCCATTTTTAAAAATTCATAACACATAAGTTTCATTAATTAATTTTAAATTAATTCTCATTGTCAAAACTAGAAAGCGAGTTTTTAAGCAGAAAAACTAGCAAAAGATTGACATGTGTTTATAACTAATTTAAATGTGAAAATAATTCCAATAAGAAAAATTGGATTAAATGACAAAAACATATTCCAATTACACTTTAAAACAAATTAAAATTATAATAAAATTATATAAACAAATTTAATGATAATACAGTTTTGAATTAAAATGCAATAATTTTCAATATTTATTGAAATCTGAATTTTATCAAAAAAAATACCAAAAATTCAACCAATGTAAATTTTGATATATTTATTCAACATAAGAATTTTATTATTTCAAATATATTATATAAAAGTGTTAAACATATGATTTAAAATTAGTTCTCCATCAAAATTCCATAAAACAACATTTTTTTGAAAAATACTTCTTTTATCCAAAATATTGAATTTGTTCTAATATAATGTTCTCAAAATAGAATAGATTACTGTTAATATTGTATAAAATTCAAAATTTGGTTAATAATATTCCTAACCTGTTTTTTATATCCCATTAAATAATAAAGTTTTAATACTATATCATTTTTTAGTGAAACTCGGCATTGCGTACACCACAAGCTATTGAGGAATGTCACACATGCATGTAATGAGAGCCAATTTAGTGTTTCTTTAAGTGAAATATTCCTTTGGTATTGAATATAACATAATACAAACATATTTCTCTTAAATATTGATAAAAATATATACTCAGTGATGCGTGAAATGAATTCTATCAAGAAACATGAAATTGTGTGTAACACAAGCCAAGTATAGTGCTGCGTACACTGTACTATTATACAGTGTTGGGTATAGCGCAAGATAATATTTTTGTAGCATAAAAGACATGACATCAAATAAATTAAAAATAATATATCTCAAAAAATATCAGGTTGTTACATTATACCCCCTTAAAATGAATTTTTCCCTCAAAATTAATCAAGGTTATAAAAGGTTTACTACTTGAAAGTTTCTTTTATGGAAACCCACATCGTAAAAAGGAATACAAAAACATCATTTTAAAAATTAATGTATGAAACATAATGGATACCCTATGTAACTTTTCACTGGGTTTACACATAGGAGAACATAATTGGGTAGTGAAAATATGGATATGAATGAAAAATATCTATCCATCAAGTTCTGATTGATAGTTATAGAGAAAAGACTTGGAGATATTTAAAAATATCAAAAAAAAATCTATGATGATTTAAGGGACCATCATGTTAATCGGAAATGAAAGTAGTAAGATAACATTTTTGAGTTTCAAGATCCTTTCCCTAATGTTGAATAATTTTCTATGAGAATAAATACTTACTTGATTTTGGAACAATCTCAACTTTGTTCGTCCCTAGAAAAATTTCGACTTCATATATTTTTTAAATAGATGGAGTCGAATTTCTCATACTTCAATTATTAAAAAATCATGTGATAGAATGATAGGTCATTCCATCTATCTAAACAAAAAGGTTAGCACATGTAATCAAATATGCATAATTCCACCTATAGTGAGATAATATATTAATCTAACAAACTTCAAAATGAATATAACTTATACTATCCATAAATGGATAACATTATAATCGTTCCAATAATTAAAAATATAAAACTTTATAAAGAGGTGAACTAAATCAATATAATATTTATCCAACATATCTCATAAGTTAGTTCATTACTATCGCATTCCAAACATGTGAATGCCTTAATAAATTATTCTCTTGTAACATGGTAATAATATGAATTACTATAGAAAATTAGTGAATACATAAATTATTTCCAAATTAACTCTTTCTACACACCAAGAATACCAGAAATTCTATATACTCAAACCATGATATCACTTTTTCTTTATATCTGTCTGAGGGCATTAATACTATTGATTATCTCTTTATCTCTTTATCGCTTCATTATACGCATATCACGTGCTTTACAAAAATATTTCCATCACTTTTCATTATTATTGGAAACATATGCTTATGGGAAAAAAAATGGACCAATACATAGATATTCTAAAATTCCAAAATACTATAAAATAAATTCAACAACACTATTTTGGAATTAAATTACATACACTTAATCATTCAACCACTTTGTTGTCATACTAAACATCATTAATAGTGATTGCATGTGGTATTATTTTGTATTTGGAATTAAGTGGTTATTGATGTTGATAATCATACCAAACACTTGGATTAGGGTATCAGTTAGCATAATTTTCAATTTCCTTTCACCTATAGCATTGAAATGTGGGTGGTTTGTTTTATGTAGTCTCTTCTCTGTTCACATCATTTGAAAAATTTTTCCCATTACCTAGACACTAAACTTATAAATGACCCTCTTTTGCACAATTAAAACTTTTTATATTACCTTTAATTAAATCTCCACTATGATTCATTCCACACATTGATCATAAGGGAACATTCATCTTCTATTCACCATTTTTTTGAGATTTTCTTGCGAATTCCAACTTTCATTTTTTTTCAAAACCATGAGATTGATATGTAACACTAACTTCCATTTCTAAAATGATAGCATAATTATCAATCTCTTCATATCTAATAAATTATATTATAGTTAATTATCTTCGAACAATTGGTTTTAAGACACTGAAGTATCAATCAACTTTACTTATAGGTTGGATGATAAAACCAGAAGCATACCCTTTAAGTCTTGTAAAAATTTACATGTATATACCAATAGATTCATCATCCATATTAATAAGCTAAAGGTACTACTTTTCCATATTTTTCAAATAATATTATATAAGTAATAATTTAAAAATAATTTCTTGAACTCATCCCATTCCATGGATTCAATTTCATCTTGTTGCCTTGTATTCTTGATTATATTCCACCACTAGTCTTTTCCACCTTCTAAACGATAAAGAAGCAAAATGAATTTTTTATGTACTGAATAGCGAAGGATGAAAAATATATTTTCAATTGTATTGATCCATTTTCCAGCAACAAGTGGATCAGATGACCCAATGAAAGAAGTTGGATGTCACCTCACGAAAGTATAAATGGAATATTGTTCCTTTATCTTCTCATTTGAATGTCTATAATGATTAATAGTTTGTATAAGTATTTCAATAATATTTTTCATTCCATATCCAATAATGGTTTATTTTTTTATTATGAAAATCATTTAATTTAACATTGTATTGATAATTAACACGATCCTTCGGGTTATATCCTATTTATATAACCCAAAAAGAATATTGTGAGAGACAAAAATCATACTAGGAAAAAAACATAATCAGGGGGAGTACTTTCAATCTCTGACATCTTTGGATTAATCCTTGGTTATTCAGGATCATTTCTATAACTATAGGACTGTAACCTATATTTAGACTTAACCATAAGTAAATACCTATACATACCTTAGAAATATCTCTCGGGATCTCACTAAAGTTTTTGCATCTTAGTTTACAAAGATTGAGTAAACCTTTTCTTTGATACAAAATCTAACAACCCAAGCTTGGTGTAAATATAAATTACATTTATTTTATTATAATACTAAATAAATTACAAAAATATATCCTTAAATACCATATTATGTTATGGTATTTGGAAACATGGAACATAATTTTCTAACATGTAGAAGGATCATCAACATCTCACTTAAATATCTTCTCCTTTTGTTTTCCTACCTAAAACATTATATCATGGGGTAAATAAAAAATAAAAAAGTGTGAGATAAAATTCTCAGTAAGGGTAAAAATGGAAAAAATAAGATAAAACAGAAACATAATAATGTAAAAAATTGAACATAATATTTAAATATAAAATTCTTGAGTCATGAAATAAATCTTGGTGGTACATAAGGCATAGATCATAAGTGAACATTAACCATGATAAAATAGCATTGGCATAAAAATTGAATCTTTTAAAACAAATAATCACATAGTGTGATTTATATCGTATCTGTGGAATTACTTCTAAGTCTATTATAGTGGAAAAAGACTATTACTGAACAGAGTTTACTTGTGATTCCAGCCATGTATTACTGAACTGGATTTACTTGTGGTTGTCGCCCTGTTTTACTGAATCAGATTTATTTTTCATTCCAACTGTGTATATCTCAATATATATAATATTAACCCATTTCATTTAATGGAGATATAGGTCCCACCCATCTCATAATGAAATCATTCCTACATGTTCCATAAAAATATAAATCATTCATCCTTGCAAAACCTAAGAAATAAAATGGGCTTCTTAATTATATTCTATCATAATATAATCCATATAAAATATTTTTCAATCATTAAAAAAATAATATCATAGTAATAATAGGTATAGAAACATAAACCTATTTAAATATAGTTATCTTATATAGAAAATAATTTTGATAAAACACTTGAACTTAATTCTTGAGTAAAATAACTTTTCTTCTTTAAAAATGTTGTATTTTCTCAAAATGATGAGAAATTTTAAAAGAAAATAATTTTGTTGAAAATAAACATGAAATAATTTAGAGGATGTTTCATGTAAATAATGAATTATAAAGACGTAAAAATTAATTCATGTCATATATGTTAAAAAAAATTATTCGCGTACTATTCGTGGAAATGTCAAAAAGTACCTTGTATGAAAAATAAAAGAAATATTATGTCCATTCCATTTAATAAAAAATTCACCAATGGATAAAATTTAATTTAATCAAAAATATAATTATACAAATAATATTATATATTTAGGAAACATGGATGGTAATAATTAATATACACCAGTAAATACTTACGAATAAAAAGTCTCGGATAATAATGAGATTGAAAAATTATCTCTTACCTTAAGTCTGATATTCTTCTTATGTGTCTAAAACTCCTGTATAGTGGGTTTAAACCTATTATTAACTTGTAACAAAACCATATTAATATTTATGATATCATATATGATTCACTTATTACTTTATATTACCCATTCATTTGTCAATTCAATGTTAAAGAAATGTTTTGGGTGATAATCGCTTTATTTATCCTATGTGTTTTGCCTTGTTATTCTTGATATTATAACATATACCGTGATTTAATTACTTATATAATTTAGAAAATAATTTATATATCATATATTTTTTGTATATAAATATATATAATAGATATATAAATGAAGCGTATACATCGTTCATTGGCATGATAGGTCATACGTACGCATGAACACTGTTTCAATTTCCTTGATAAATTAAATTAAAGTAAGTAAAAGGAATATATATATATACATAAAACCAGAATAATTATTATTTCATATATTTCAGTATTATTTATTATATATAATTTATAATCATTCTAGAATGGATTACATGGATAATGAATCTCATCGCGTCATGGATACGGTTGGTCGTACGCACGCATAAGAGATGATATCATTCACTTAATAGTTGTGTGGTGTGTAATTAGATGATATATTAATTATAAAAAATACATATCATGTTATATTCATTATTTACATCCTTTATACTAATCATTATACCCATCCATATTAAGTATTGTTGAATTACAAATTACACCACAACATGGAGATGATTAGTTGTACGCATGCACGCATAGTGCTATTGCTATTCGTATGATAGATAAAAGGAAGTATAAGTTTGTAAAATAATTATAATAAAATCTCAGTATGTATAATATACTGTATTTATTACTTTATAATGAGATAAACATAAGAATATGGAGTATAATACGATTTTTTTTAATATGTGATAAAACAATTACCTTTTTTTCGAGTATCTTCTTATGATTTTCACAAAACGTCCTCTCTAGTATGGTTATCTGCCCAAAGTGTGGCCTCTAAGAGGAAGTCAGGGATTTTAGAAGAATATTTTATCATTTTTTGGACTATCCAAATGGATTTAATGGTGTGGTTACGTGGGTATAGTATGTGGACGTTTATAAGAGGTAGGGGCACTTGAAGAAAGTCTTGAAATATTTATTTATTATAAATTTATTTTTGGTTTATAATTCTCTGAAACTAATTTATTTCAAATGTAATATGTGTATGTGTTGAAATAATTTCAACCATCAAAATTTAGACATGTTTTGGTTTTATTTTAGAACTTATCATTTTTATTTATCATTATTTAATCTATTTAATTTTTTTGTGTCAATAATATTCTCAATATTGAATAGATATAAATATTTACTTATCTATTGTGAATTTCCCATAATTGGATAATTTAAATAATTTTAGACCATATAATTTTCACTTTTTGATTTTTTAATATTTTTATGATTTTTAAAAAATTAATAATATGTTGTATTTATAAAATATCAATAGTGTCAATTTTGACACAATTAATTTATTTGAATTCAAATAAAATCCACACTATAGATAAATTATAAAACAAATATTTAATTCACTAATAACATTTAATAGTTATCTATAAAATTCATGGACCACATTAATTAGTTCATATGAAATTTATGTTAATATTTTGGAAACCATTTATTTGACATTTATATCAATAAAATAATTTATATATCTTTATTGTGTCAGCATTAATGGTAATTGGTTAATCTCTAAAAATTCTAAAAAAATTAAAATGATATTTATAATTTCATTAAATTTTTGGAGACTATTTATTTTTCAATTTTTATCATGTTTATCCCTATACGAAAATCATTATACTTATAAGAAATAAGATAGTGGCATGTTGTCACTTTCATTTGATTAAATTAAATTACATAACATTCTTGAAAAAAAGTCCATTAAGTGAATCAATTATGACCCATAGGTGATATTAGTATACTTTAATTCATCCAAATTGATTTTTTTAGGTATTTGGGTAATTTTATTATCTGTATCATATTGTTTGTTAAACTAAATTACATGATTCACCTTTCACTATGGTAAATAAAAATTACCGTAGTTTCTATTCATAATATCCAAATAAATAAAAGTAACATATTAACACATTTTGTACCCATTAATTCTAAATATGTAATCCATTTTTCAAAATTAAAAATAAAAAAGTTTCATTAATTAATTTAAAATAAATTCCCATTGTCAAAACCAGAAAGCAGGTTTTTAAGAAGTATAACTATCAAAAGATTAACATGTGTTTATGTCCAATTTAAAAATGGAATTAATTCTATTAAAAAACATTGTATTAAAGGATAAAAACATAATCCATTTACAATTTTAAACCAATTTAAATTATAATCTCATTATATAAATAAATTTGATGAAAATGCAGTTTTTGAATTAAAAT
Organism: Viscum album; assembly: GCA_963277665.1. NCBI lineage: Eukaryota > Viridiplantae > Streptophyta > Magnoliopsida > Santalales > Viscaceae > Viscum > Viscum album. The sequence goes on along the minus strand of OY728128.1, from coordinate 713,356,084 downwards.
GTAATATTATTTTACTATACATTAAAATGTGAATTTTAACATAAAAATTCCAAAAATTCAACCAAATTAAATTTTTATATCCTGATTCCACAAGATATGTTTATTTTTTCAAATATAATATATAAACGTGTTAAAAATATATTTCAAATTGGTGCTCCATCAAATGGGGACAAAACTGTATTTTTTTAAAAATACTTCTTTATCTGAAAAATTGAATTTGTTCTTATATCATATTCTAGAAAATACATAAGAATAATTTTAATATTATATAAAAATAAAATTTTGGTTAATACTATTCATAATATCTAGTTTATATCCAATTAAATAATAATATTTTAATAAAATATCGTTGTTTTGTGAGTGTCGGTCTTGCGTACAACGAAAGCTATCGAGGAAGGTCGCTCTAGAATGTAATGCAAGCCTAGTTAGTGTTTCATTTATTGCATGATTTAATTAGTGTAGTGTATAACATAATCCAAATATTTTTCTTTTATACATTGAACAAAATATATACACAGGGTTGCGTGAATTGAATTCTATAAAAAAACATGAAATTGTGCATAACACAATCCATGTATAGGGTTGTGTACACTAAAAGCTAATACAATGTTGCATATAGAATAAGATAATATTGGTTTAGGAAAAAACACAAGTCATAAAAGAAATTAAAAATGAATATATCTCATTAAATCTCAGAGAGTTACATTATAACTCCCTTAAAATGAATTTCTCCATCGAAATGCGTCGAGGTTATAATAGGTTTATTACGCGAAAGATTCTTTCATGGAAACCGACATTTTAAAAATGAATACTAAAACTTCATTTTAAAAATTAATGTTAGAAACATAATGGGTACTCCAAGTAACTCGTCAATGGGTTTCCACATATGTGATCATTGGTGGGAAGGGAAAACATGGATATGGAAGAAAAAATATAACCATCAAGTTATGATGGATTTTGATAGAGGACAAGGGTTGGGGAAAGTTAACAACCAAAAAGCTATAAATATTTGTTGACTTAAGGGAAAATCAGATTCATTAGATAAGAAGGTACTAATATAAAAAAATTGTTTTCAAAATTCAATCCATAAAGTTGAACAATTTTGCATGAGAATAAATACTTACTTTATTTTGGTACAATTTAACCATTGTTCATGCCAGGAACAATTTACACATCATCTATTATATAAAGAATTGAAGTAGAATTTTTTATTCTTGAAGTGTTAGCAGATCATGCGATAGAATGATAGTACATTCCATCTTTCTAAACAATTAGGTTATCCCTGGTAATCAAAAATGCATAATTCCACATATAGTGAGAGAATACATTAATCTAAAAAATATCAAATATAATATAAAATATAATATCCACAAATTTTTCAAATTACTATGCTTCCAAAAAATACAAATATAAAAATTGAAAAAGAGGTGAACTAAATCGACATAATAATTACCTCCCATATCTCATAAGAATGTTCTTTGTTGTTGCATTCCAAACATGTGAATACCATAACCATTTATTCTCCTTAAACATTATAATAACAGGAATTACCATAGAACCTTAGTGAAAAGATGAATTACATAAAAATTTACTCCTTCCATGCATCGAATATACCAAATATTATATATACTAAAACCATGATATAACCTTTTCCTTATATCAGTAATGAGGTCATTAATACTATCAAACATCTCATTATCTCCTTATCCCTAAATTGTGCGCATATCATATGCCTTAAACAAATATTTCAATCACTTTTCATTATTACTCGTACCATATAAATATGGAAAACCGCAATGGACCAATACATATATATTCTAATATTCCATAATACTATGAAAGAGATTAAATAAAACTATTTTGGAATCCCATTAAATACACTAAATCATTCCACCACTTAGTTATCATACTCAACATCAAAAATAGTGATCACATGTGATTTGACTTTTTCTTTTTCCATAGGAGGTTATTAATGCCGATAATCATCCCTAACCCTTATATTAAGGTATTGGATATCATAGTTCCCTATTTTCTTTCACTTATAGCATTAATTTGTGGGTGGTGCATTCTCTGTAGTCTTTTATTTATTGACGTCATTGGAAATCTTTTTCCTATTACTTCGGCACTTAACTACTCGATGAACTTATTTTCAATAAATAAAAAATTTTCTATCCCCTTTAATGTAATCTCCACCGGGATTCTTTCAAAACATTGCGTATAAGAAAATAATCATCTTCTTTTCCACAACGTTTTGAGATTTTCCCAAGAACTCCATCTTATGTTTTTTTGTCAAAACCAAGATATTGATATGTTACGCCAACATCTATTTCTACTTTGATAGCACAACACACAATATCTTCATATATACTAATGTCCCTTATAGATAATTCCATTCTAATACTTGATTTTATGCAACTTAAGAATTGATTATCTTTACTTTTAGGTTGGATGAGAAAAAAAGAAGCATACCTTAAACGTCTTGAAATTTTTTTCCTCATATATACTAATGGATTAATCATCCTTTTAGTTAATCTCAAGTAACTCCTTTTATATATTAATTCAAGGAATATGTGGGAAGTACTTATTGAAAAATAATTTTTTGGACTCATCCCATTCTATGGATTCAAATTTATCTAGATTTCTAGTATTCTTGATTAGATTCCACCATAGTTCTATTTCACATTCAAAATGACAGACAACCAAAATGAGTTTATCATGTTCCAAACAGTGAAGGATGGAAAATGTATTTCCAATGGCACTGGTCCATTATTCAAAAACAGCTGGATTAGAAGACCCACTGAAAGAAGGTGGTTGTTGGTTTATTAAGGACTCAACAAAAATCTGTTCCCTTCTATGTTCATTTGGATGTCCAGAATGATTTATACCTTGTGTGAGTATAGAAATAAGATTTTCCGTTTCATATTTCATAAAATTTGATTTTTTAAGTGGAAAATAATTTTATTGACTACTGTATTTATAATTAACACAGTTTCTTTGGGTTCCAGCGATTGTCTATACCCCAAAAAGAATACTGTGAGTGGAAAAAACCATACTAGGAAAATAACATAATCATGTGGGAGTACATTCAATATCTAACATCTTAGGTTTAATATTTGGTTATTCATGATCATTACCATAATTATAGGACTCTGACATGTACTTATACTTTCCCATAAGTACATCCCTAATAATACCTTAGAAATATTTTTGGGGATCTCACAAATGTTTTCGCATCCAATTTTCCAAAGTTTGACTTTACCTTTTCTCTGATAACAATTCTAACGAACCAAGACTAACGTACATGGACATTAAATATCATTTTTTGGAATTTTTAATAAATATCATAAATATAAACCCCAATACCATTATATTTTAGTGTCTTTAGAAGGTGGGAATATAATCTTCTAACATTGTGAAAGATCTTTAACATCTCCCGTAAAGATCTTCAATTTTTTCCTTCATAATACAATTTTTTATATCCTGGGGAAAAGAAAAGAAAAAAAATTGTGTGCTAAAATGATAATTAGGGGTGAACATAGAGAAGCTAAAATGAACCATAAAAATTATAATGTAAAAACTTGAATACAAAGTTTAAATATCAAATTCTTGAGTCATGAAATAAATCTTCGCAGTACATAAGGCAAAGACCATAAAAGAACATTAACCATGATAAAATAGAATTCCAATAAAACATGGAAATGTGTAAAACAAATAATCAAATAGTATGATTTCTATATATTCCATGTTATTTCTTCCAAGACCATCCTAGTAGAAAAATTCCATTATTGAACTGTGTTTACTTATTATTCAAGCCATGTGTTTCGGAACCGGATTTACTTATCGTTCCAAGCCTTTTTTACAAAACCACATTTATTATCCATTACAGTCATGTATATATCATGAGATATAAATATTTATCCAATTAATTAGATGGATATATAGTTACCACCAATCTCATAATGAAATTATTATTACATGTTCTATAAAAACATAAATCATTCATCATAACAAAACCCAACAAATAAAATGGGATTCTTAAACATCATTCTATCATAACATAATCCATATAATATATTTATATAATTAACATAATTAAATCATATTAATAATAGGGATATAATACTTACCCTATCTAAATATCTTTTTCTTAGATGGAAAATAATTTTGATAAACCACTTGAACTTAATTCTTAAGGAAAATATCCTTTATTCTTCAAAAACATTTTATTTTCTCAAAATGCCGCACAATTTTAAAAGGAATGATATTTTTTGAAAATAAACTTCAAATAATGTATAGTAATCTTCATTTAAATAAGGAATTATGAAGATGTTAAAATCCATTCATGTTTTATAAGTTAAAAAAGCATCTTCTCGTACTCTTGCCGGAAAAGTCAAAAAGTACCTCGTATGGAAAACGAAAGAAAGATTTCATTTATATGTTTTAATAAAAAATTCACCAATGGGTAAACATTAATTTCATAAATAAAAAAATAATATAAATTAAATTTTTAATTTTGGAAACATGGACATTAATAATAAATATACCCTAGTAAAGACTTATAAATAGACAATCTCAAATAATAATGAGATTGAAAAATTATCCCTTACCTTAATTCAGATATTCTTTATATGTATATGAAACTCGTGTATAGGGGGTTGAAACATATTATTAACTTTTAACATAACCATATTAATATTTATGATATCACATATGATTCACTTATGACTTTATATTACCTGTTCAATTATCAATTCCATGTTAAAGTAATGTTTTGGGTAATAATCATTTTATTTATCGTACATGATTTGACTTGTTATTATTGATATTATTAATTATATCATGAATTAATTAATTAAATAATATAAAACATAGTATATATGTAATATATATTATTTATATAAATATATATAATATATAGATAAATTAAATGGAATACACCGTTCAAGGAGACTGTAGGTTGTACTTACGCACGACCGATGTTTCAATTTCCTTATTGAATTTAATTGAAGAAAGTAAATGATATATATATATACACATAAATAAATTCTTATTTTTATGTCATATTTTTTATTCCTATTTATTATATATACTTGATAATAATTCTTGAATGGTTTATGTGGAGAATGAATCATATTGTGTTTTGGAGATGGCGTGTTGTACATACGCATGAGAGAAAATATCATTAATTTAATGGTTAAATGGTATAAAATTAGATGGTATATTAATTATAAAAAAATAATTTTATATTCATTGTTTAAATCCATAATAATCATCATTATACCCATTCAAATTAAGTATTGTTGAGTAAAAAATTACACCACACCCTGATGAAAGGTATGTTGTACGCATGCATGCATGGTTATATTGTTATTCATAGGATGGATAAAAGGAAGTATAAGGTTGCCCCATAATTATAATAACAATAAATTATGTAGAATATACAGGATTTATTACATTAGTATGAGAACAAAATAATAAGAGTAAGTAGAAAATGAATTTTTTTTTGAAATAGGTGATAAAACAATTACCTCTTTTTCGATTATCTCCTTCTGATTTGCACAAAAGGTCTTCGTAGAATGGTTATCTGCCAAAGGTGTGGCCTCTATGAGTAAGGGAGGGATGTTGGGAGATTATTTGAGTAGATTCTGGATGATCCAAAGGGATTTAATGGTGTGGGTAAGTTTGTAGAGTTTGTTTCCTTTTATAAGAGGGATGAGGGGCACTTTAGGAAAGTCTCAAAATATTAATTTATTATAAATTTATATTATTTTTATAATGATCTCAAACTCATTAATTTAGAATATATTATGATTATGGGTTGAAATACTTTCAACCAATAAAATTTAGACATGTTTGGAATTTATTTTTAACCAAATAATTTTGATTTGTCCTTATTTAATAAATTTTATTTTATTTTTCGTAAAAATATTACAAATATTAAATGGATATAAACAGTTACATATATGTTTACAATTGTCCATAATTGGATAATTTTTTAAATTTTTGACCATATAATTTTAAATATTTAATTTTTAAATATTTTTGTGATTTTTAAATATTTTAATAATATGATAATTTTATAAAACATCAATAGTGTCAATTTTGATACTATTAATTTATTTGAATTTAAATAAAGTCCAAAATGAATAAAAATTCCATAAAAAATATTTAATACACTCCTAACATTAAATTTTCAGCTATAAAATTCATGAATCACATTAATTAGTTCATATTATATTTATGTTAATATTTTTAAAACTATTTTTTTGATATTTATTTCAATAAAATAATTTCTATATCACTATTGTGTCATCATTAATGGTAATTATTTAATCTCTAAAAATTGTAAATAAATTCAAATGATATATATAATTTCATTATATTTTAGGATACTATTTATTTTTGATGTTTTATCATGTTTCTAACTATATTAAAATTATTATACTTATAAGAGAGAAGAGAGTGACATGTTGTCACTTTCATTTGTTTAAATTATAATTACACCACATTAGTGGAAAAAATTATATTAAATGAATCAATTCTGACCCTTAGGTTATTATGGCAGACATTAATTAATCCAATATTATTTTTTAGGTGTTATGGTAATTTTATTATCTTTATCATATTGTTTGTTACACAAAATTATGTGATTTACCATTGACTATCGTAAATAAAAATTACCATAGTTACTATTAATATTATAAAAAATGAATCTATTAACACATTTGGCACCATTAATTCCAAATATGGAAATAATTTTTCAAAATTCAAAACAAATATGTTTAATTAATTAATTTAAAATTAATTCCTTTTGTCAAAACCAGAAAGCGTATTTTTAAGAAGTAAAACTATCAAAAGATTGACATGTGTTTATGTCTAATTTATAAGTTAAATTATTTACAATGAAAAAATTTGTATTAAATTTTAAAAACATAATCAAATTATACTTTAAAACCAATTAAAAATATTATCTAACTATAAAAATAAATTTTATTAAAATGATGTTTTCAATTAAAATGTAGTATTTTTCATTATTCCTTAAAATATGAATTTTATCAGAAAAATACCAAAATTTCAACCAAACTAAATTTTGATGTCTTGATCCAAAAGAAGAAATGTATTTTTTAAAATATAATTTATAAATATTTTAAAAACTATATATAAAATTGGTGTGCCATCAAAAGGTGGAAAAAAGGCATTTAAAAAATATACTTCTTTTTTCTGAAAAATGGAATTTGTTCTTATTTCATTTTCTAGAATATACATAAGGTGAATGTTAATATTATATAATAATAAAAATTTTGTTTGTTCTATTTATAATGGCTAGTTTATATCCCATTAAATAATAACATTTTGATAATATATCGTTGTTTTGTGAAACTCGGTATCACGTACAATTCAAGCTATCGTGGAATGCTGCTCTTGCATGTAATGAAAGCCAGGTCAGTGTTTCTTTAGTGTAATATTTATTTGGTGTTGTTTAAAATATAATCCAAACATATTTATTTTATAAATTGAAAAAAAATATACTCAGTGTAGTTTGAATTGAATTCTATCAAAAAAATTAGAAATTGTGTGTAACACAAGCCAAGTATATTGTTTCATATAAAGAACGAAACTACAGTGTCGCATATAGCACAAGATAATATTTATGTAGCATATGAAACAAGACATCAAATAAATTAAAAATAATTTATCTTATAAAATATTGGGGGGTTACATTATACCCCCTTTAAATTAATTTCTCCCTTGAAATTTTTCATGGTTATAAAAGGTTTATTACATGAATGTTTCTTTCATGGAATCCCAGATCGTTAAAGGGAATAAAAAATAATCATTTTAAAAATTAAAGTTATAAACATAATGTGTAACCAAAGTAACGCATCACTGTGTTTCCACATATGAGAACATTTGTGGGATGTGAAAACATGAATATATAAAAAAAAATATAACCATCATGTTCTGATGGATATTGATAGAGAACAAGGTTTAGAGAAATTTAACATAAAAAAAGATATAAATCTATGATTATTTAAGGTAAAATATGATTAATTGGATAAAAAGGTAGTAGCACATGAGCCTTAGCCCAGTTGGTGAGGATTCCTTAAGTGCATCCAAGAGACCTGGGATCAAATCCAGGTGGGGGATTATTTCTGAGTTATTGTAGCAGAAGTGTAGCGGATACTGTAGTAGTACTGTAGCAGGAACTGTAGCAGGAACTGTGAAGAACTGTAGTAGGAACTGTAGTAGGAACTGTAGCAGGCATTGTTTGGTACTGTAGAAGCTGGGAATATGCCCCCATTTGGGCCTTCGGGCCACCAATTTTGTCCCCAATTCCTTTAAGTCCTTCGGGTCACCCAGGCCTTCGGGTCAGTAAGGCCTTCAGGCCACCTCAAGGACTTTGGGCCACCTTAAAGTGAAGATGAAAACCAGAAAACCTACAAGGAACAAGCTTTAGGAGGAGGAGGAGTAAGGAGATTTCACCATAGCAAAAGCTAAACGGATTGCAAGAATGAGAGGGTATGACACCTACCTTCAGGACAAGCCTGTGCATACACGGGAAAGCCTATTCGAACAACCATGCGATGGTGGAGAGCTGATTTCATGATGAAGATTCTGGGGAGGAGCAGTTCCAAGTAGTTATTCTGGGTTGTGTGTAATGTTTGAATCCTACAGGCAATGAATTTTTCTAAGGCCTATGTGCCTTGTAATGCTTACGCCTACAGGCCTTGTAAGGGTTCCACCTCACCACTTGAAATGTGGATTATCAAAAATCAATAAAAAATGAAGGCCTCTGGGCCATTGGAGGATAAAAAGGTAGTAAAATAAAATTTTTTGTTTTCAAAATCATTACCCTTAAGTTGAATAGTTTTCCATGAGAATAAATACTTACATTTTTTTGGTACAATCTCACCGTTGTTTGTGCCTCGAAAAAATTACACATCATCTATTATTAAAAGAAATGAAGTAAAATGTTTCATTATTTAACTGTTATCAGATCATGCGATAGAATTATAGGAAATTCCAACTTTCCAAACAAAAGGTTATCATTGTTTATCAAATATGCACAATTCCACCTGTAGTGAGATAATATATTAATCTTACAAACATGAAATTGAATATAAATTATACTATCCATAAAAGAATAACATTACAATAATTCCATAAACTAAAAATATAAAACTTTAGAAAGAAGTAACCTGAATTGAATTAATAAATACCCCCAAATCTCATTGGGTTGTTCTTTGTCATTACATTCCAAACATTAAATACCATAATCATGTATTCTGTTGAAACTAAGTAACAACATTAATTATCATAGAACCTTAGTGAAAACATGAATTATGTTAAAATTAACTTTTTCCACAAATTTTAAATACAAAAAATTTTATATACTAAAACCATGAAATCACATTGTCCTTATATTAGTCATGAGGTCATTAATACAATCAGACATCTCATTGTCTTTTTATCCCTTCTTTATGTGCATATCATGTGCTTTTAAAAAATATTTCAATCTCTTTTTAGGTTTAGGGGTACCATATATTTATGGAAAACCACAATAGATCAATACAGAGAAATTACCATATTCCATTATACTATAAAAGAGATTCAACAAATACTATTTTGGAATCCCATTAAATACGCTTAATCATTCCACTACTTCGTTGTCATGCTCAACATCACCGATAGTAATCACATTTCATTTGCCTTTGACTTTGGCCTTAAGAGTTTATAGACATCAATAATCATCTATAACCCTTTTATTAGGCCATTGGATAGAATAATTCCCTATTTTCTTTCACTTTTTTCAATGAAGTGTGGGTGGTGCGTTCTATGTAGTCTTTTCTTTATCCACATCATTTATAACCATTTTTCCATTACTTTTGCAATCAACTATTTGATGACCTTATTTTCCAGTCTTACAAAATAAAATTAGTCCCTTTATTAAAATCTCCACCATGATTCTTTCCACACATTTAGCATAAGGAAACATTCATCTTCTTTTCACTATTGTTTTGAGATTTTCCCAAGAACTCTATCTTTCAATTTTTTTTTCAAAACCATGAGATTGATATGTAACACCATAATCCATTTATAACTTGATAGAACAACACATAATATCTTATAGCTACTAAAATTTCTTATATCTAATTATCTTATAATACTTGGCTATAATCCACTTAAGAATTGATCAAATTTACATTCGGGTTGGATTATAAAACTAGAAACATATCTTTAAAGTATTGTAAATGTTTCCTCATATGTACCAATAGATTCATTATCCTTTTTATTAATCTCAAGGTACTCCTTTTCCATATTTGTTTGAAAAATATGATTGAAGTAATTATTGAAAAATAAGTTCATGAACTCATCCAATTCTATAGATTCAATTTCATCTAGCTACCTTGTATTATTTATTAGATTCCACTACAAGTCTTCTTCAACTTCAAAATGATAATCTACTAAAATAAATTTTTCATGTTCCTAATATTGAAGGATGGAAAATATCTTTTCAATGGTACTGATAAATTTTTCAGAAACAAGTGGATCAGAATACCCACTGAAATAAGGTGGATGCTTCCTCATGAAGGAGTCAACCGAATTTTGTTCCCTTCTAAGCTAATTTAAAAGTCTAAAATGATTCATAGCTTGTGTTAGTATAGAAATAATATTTTTAATTCTATATCCCCTAACATTTGGTTGTTTAGGTGGAAAATAATTTCATTGAATAGTGTATGTATAATTTACACAATTATTTAAGGTTCCAACCATTGTCTAAAACCCAAAAAGAATATTGTGAGAGGAAAAAATCAAACTAGGAAAATAACATAATCAAGGGGGAGTACTTTCAATATCGAACATCAGTGGTTTAATTATAGTTTATTCATGATGGTTATGATAATTCTAGGACTATTACCTATAGTTATACTTACCCTTAGGGAAATACCTAATCATAACATAGAAATATCTCTAGGGATCTCACTAATGTTTTTGCACCCTAGATTCCATAGGTTAAATAAACATTTCCTCTGAAACCAACTCTAATGACCCATGCCTTAAGTACCTGGACATTAAATTTCATTTTGTAGAATACCTAAAAAATTACACAAGTATATGCCCAAATACAATATTAGATTAGTGACTTTGGAAACTGGGACCATAATCATCTAACATGGTGAATGATCATTAACATTTCCTATAAATATCTTCCCCTTTTGTTTTCCTACATAATACCCATCTTTATATCCTGGTGAAATGAAAACAAAAAAAGAGTGATCTCAAATTCAAATTAAGGGTAAACATAGAGAACCTAAAACAATCCACAATTATAATAATGTAAAAACCTAAACATGAAGTTTAAATATCAAATTCTTGAGTCATAAAATAAATCTTCACAATAGGTAACACATAGACCATAATGGAACACTAACCATGATAAAATAAAATTCGCATAAAAAAGGAATTTTGGAAAACAAATAAGCACATATTATGATTTCCATGGTCTCCGGGGAATTTCTTCCAAGACAATGACAGTGTAAAAACTTAATTACTGAACTGGGTTTACTTGTCGTTCCAACCACGTATTATTGAACCAAATTTACTTGTCGTTCCTGCCCTGTATTACTAAATCAGATTTATTTTTCATTCTAGTAATGTCTATCTCATGATATATAAATATTTTACCAATTCATTGGCGGTAAATATTTGTCCCACTCATCTAATAATGATATCATTCTTACATGTTCTAGAAAAACATAAATTATTCATCATAACATAACCTAAGAAATAAAATGGGCTTTTTAAACATCATTATATCACAATATAATCCATATAAAATATCATTACATCATTAACACAATAAAATCATTGTAACAATACGGATATAAACATAACCCAATTTAAATATCCTTATATTTTATGGAAGATAATATTTATAAAACACTTGAACTTAATTCTTGAGAGAAATCTCCTTCCTTCTTAAAAATGTATTCTCTTCTCAAAATGCCACACAATTTTAAAAGGAATGAATTTTTTGAAAATAAACTTGAAATTATATATAAGAAGATTCATTTAAAAAAGTAATTATGAATATGTTAAAATCATTTCATGTTCTTTATGTTAGAAAAGCATACTTCTCGTACTCTTGTTGGAAAAGTAAAAAAGTACCCCATATGGAAAATGAAAGAAAGATTACACCTTCACCGTTCAATAAAAAAATAACTAATGGGAAAATTGGATTTCCAAAAGAAAATACTAATAGATTTTAAATTATATATTTTGGAAACATAGATATGAAAAATAAATATACCCTAGTAAATACTTACAAATATACAATCTCGTATAACAATGAGATTGAAAAATTGTCCCTTACTATAGGTCTGATATGCTTCATATGTATCTGAAACCACTTTATATTGGGTTTAAATATATTATTAACTTGTAATAGATATATAATAATATTTATGATATCATATATGATTCACTTATGACATTATATTACCCGTTCATTTATCAATTCCATGTTAATGTAATGTTTTGGGAAATAATCGTTTTATTTGTCGTACATGTTTTGACTTGTTATTCTTGATATTATTACTTAAATCATGATTCACTTACTTATAGAATATAAGACATGGTCTATATATAATATAAATTTAGAGTATAATTTTATATAATAGATAGATAAATGAAATGGAATACACCGTTCATGGAGATTGTAGGTCGTATGTACGCATGAACGGTGTTTCTGTTTCCTTATTTAATTGGATGGAAGTAAGTAAATGACACACACAAACACATACATATATATATATACAGAAATATAGTTTCATTCTTGTTTAATATATTTAATTCTTATTTTTAATATATACCTTATAATCATTCTTGAATGGTTTATATAAAGAATGAATCTCATCACGTTTTGGATATGGTAGGTCGTACGCATGCATGAGAGAAGATATCATTCACTTAATGGTTAAATGTTATAATATTCGATGGTATATTAATTATAAGAAATAATTATCATGTTATATTAATTATTTAAATACAACACACTCATCATTATACCCATCCAAATTAAGTATTGTTGAATAACAAATTACACCACAACATAGAGACGGTAAGTCGTACGCACACATGCATGGTGATATTGTTATTCATAGGATGTGTAAAAGTAAGTTTAAGATTATACCATAATTATAATAAAGTCTCATTATGTATAATGTACTGGGATTATTACTTTATTATGAGAAAAAGATAATAACAAGAAGTAGAATAAGAAAAGAATTTTGAAATTGGTTATATAACAATTACCTCTTTTTCGAGTATCTCCCTTTAATTTGCACAAAAGGTATCTCTAGGATGGTTATCTGCCAAATGTGTGGCCTCTAAGATAAATTAAGGGATATTGGGAGATTATTTTAGTAGTGTTTGGATGACAAAAATGGATTTAATGGTGTGGGTATGTGGATATAGTTTGTGGCATTTTATATGAGTGAGGAGGGTCAATTTTGGAATCCCTTGAAATATTAATTTATTATAAATTTATTTTCATTTTATAATTCTCTCAACATTTTTTATTTCTAAGATAAGATGCTTATAGGTTGAAATAATTTCAACCAATAAAATTTTGGCATATTTTGATTTTATTTTAAACCTTATCCTTTTACTTTATCCTATTTAATATATTTAATTTTATTTGTGGTAATAATATTCTAAATATTAAATAGATATTTATATTTACTTATTTGTCGAAAAATGTCCATAATTGGATAATTTATAAAATTTTCGACCATATAATTTTCACTTTGTAATTTTTTAATATTTTTGTGATATTTAAATAATTTTGTAATATGTTATTTTTATAAATTATCAATAGTGTAAATATTCACAATATTAATTTATTTGACATTAAATAAAGTCCAAACAGATTATCAATTTGAAAAAAAATATTTAATACACTCCTAGAATGTCATATTACCTTATTAAATTCACAGAACACATTAATTAGCTCATATGTTATTTATGCTAATATTTTTAAAACCGTTTAATTGTTATTCCTGTCAATAAAATAATTTATACATCGCTATTGTGTCATCATTAATAGTAATTATTTAATTTCTAAAAATTATAAATAAAATTTAATGATATTTATAATTTCATTAGCTTTCTGGAGACTATTTATTTTTGATGTTTTATTATATTTATCATTATATTAAAATTGTTATACTTATAAGAGATAAGAGAGTTACATGTTGTCACTTTCTTTTCTTTTAATTATAATTACATCACTTTCAAGGACAAAAGTCCATTAAATGAGTCAATTCTAACCACTTTGTAATATTGGTCGACTTTAATTCATTTAATAATATTTTTGAAGGTGTTACAGTAATTTTATTATCTTTATTATATTGTTTTTTACCTTAATTTATGTGATTTACCTTTAAAGGTGGAAAATAAAAATTATCATAATTACTATTCATAATATCCAAAAAAAATTAAAGTTACATATTAACACATTTTCGACCCAATTATTTCAAATATGGAATCTATTTTTCAAAATTAGAAACATAAAAGCTTCATTAATTAATTTAAATTTAATTTTCATTGTTAAAACCATAAAGCAGTTTTTAATAAGTAAAAACGATGAATAGATTGAAATGTGTTTATGTCCAATTTAAATATGAAATTACCTCAAATGACCAAAATTGGATTAAATTAAAAAACATAATCCAAATTCCCTTTAAAATTAATTAAGAATATAATCTAACTATATAAATAAATTTGATGAAAAGACAACATTGAATTAAAATGTAGTATTTTTCATTATTTATTAAAATATGAATTTTATCAAAAAAATACCAAAAAATAAACCAAAATATCTTTTTATGTTCTAATTCAAACAAATATGTATATTTTTTTAAATATAATATATAAAAGTCTTAATAACTATATTTAAAATTGGGGCGCCATTAAAAGGTAATAAAACTATATTTTTTAAAAAATCTTGTTTTGTCTAAAAAATTGAATTTTTTCTAATATCATGTTCTATAAAATACAAAATATGAATTTAAATATTATTTAAAATTCAAAATTTGGTTAATAATATTCATTACATCTGGTCAATATCTCATTGATTAATAATATTTTAATAATAAATTTTCTTTTAGTAAAACTCATTATTATGTACAACACAAGCTATCAAGGATTGTCACTCATTTGTGTAATGCAATCCAAGTTAGTGTTGCCTTTAGTGCAAGCTTCCTTTGGTGTTGCAAATAACAAAATCTAAATATAGTTATTTTATACTTTGAACTAAATCTATACTCAGTGTTGTGTGAAATTAATTCTATCAAAATGACTTGAAATTGTGTGCAACACAGTGCTAGTATTGTGTTGAATATACTTCAAGCTAATAAGGTGGTGCGTATAGAGAAAACTAACATTGTTGTAGCTTAAAACACAAGACATAAAATAAATTAAAATTAATCTATCTCATAAATTCATGGGGTGTTTCAGTGGGCCTCCCAAAAATATTCAATCATAACCATGCGAAGATAATTTTCTAATTATATTTTTCACCACAACCATTTTAACAAAAGTGACAACCGGTCCTCAAAAACCATGTCACGACCCGTCCTCGGGGCCCATGTCGTGACTACCCCAAGCCCGCCTTCCATAGGCCAGGGGATGGCGACTAGCACCAAGGCATAAATCCCGGTAAAGGGAAGGCCTTCCCTTTGTAAAGTAAACAAACAAACAACACAGAGTAAGAAGGTACAAGCAACAACTAAGTAAAAACTGGAACAACAGTAAGTGCAGAAAGTAAGTGGGCCAGAATACAAATCCAAACTGAAAGTAATGTACAACTCAAAAGGGGAAAACAACAACTGAAAAGTAAAGTACAGTAGAAAAAGACAACAGCTGGAATAACGGAAGCGGCTCCTGGGTCGTCCTCCTCAGATCCTACCTGGAGGGTAGGTACAGATGGTGCAGCTCCTGGATCATCCACCACGGATCCTACCTGAAGGGTAGGTACAGATATCCTCCACAACGCTCTCACCCGTCAACCTCCTCCGAGTGTCGTCTTGCCGTGAAGTCCACCTCCGGATACTGACTCGTCGTGTAGTCCACCTCCGGGTACTGACTCGTCATGTAGTCCACCTCCGGGTGTCGTCCAGTCCTCGAACACTCGGCCTCCGTCAGAACTGCCCGTCGTCTGCAGCCAACACAACGAGGTGCGGGCATAGCCCATGCAGGGGTGAGTATAACGATACTCAGTAGGGACCCCGAGACCATCAAGGTCTCACTAAAACCAACAAGGATAACCATAATGAAGATCTCAATAGATAACCTCTACATAGGTATATGACCATACATATACCTAAGTTATTATGTAACCCATCTCAATCATGAGGAAACACAAGGGTCATAGACTCAGCTCAAACCAGGATTTTCATGATCGAAACCGTAACTGCTGAAGAGCCCCGACTCTGGAGTGTACAGTGGTCCTGTCATGACTCCAAGGTACTGCTCACTAACCTAAGACTGCTGAGGTAATCCTCCTATCGAGTACTGTGGGCCTGCTGCTATAACCAAGCGCTTCCCACCATGGGTCTGCCGCTACAACCAAGTGCTCCCCCTCATAGCCTCAATAGGTACTCCTTCTGCTGAGTACCACGGGTCTGACGCTACAACCAAGCGCTCCTCCGCCGTGGGTCTGCCACTACAACCAAGCGCTCCCCCTCATAGCCTATAGAGGTACTCCTTCTGTTGAGTATCGTGGGTCTACCGCTACAACCAAGCGCTCCTCCGCTGTGGGTCTGCCGCTACAACCAAGCTCTCCCCACTGGGCTATCCGAAACACACCGAGTCGATCGGTCAAGCAGTCGTCAGGTCTCACCCGGCTACACGGTCTCCGTACTCCGCACGCTCATCTCCAGGAGGGTCTTCTCCACGAGCTACTGGTCGATACCAAAAGTATCACAATGTTCCATGAAGAAGTATCTCAAAGGACCGCCTCGTCACAGGGGTCTCATCGCAACAGACGGCGCGTCAATCGGACGCCCGGTCTGTGAGTTACCAGCCTTTTCGTCCCAGGGGCTCGGTTGGTTTCGTGAGCGAACCAACCCGGCCGTATCTCAACTGTACCCCGAACTCTCATAGGTTAAACATAAAGGGACCGTTTCTCAACGTGATCACCAACGCCGTAGACGGTTCTTCCAACGGATGTCCGGTCTGAAAGATATCATCTTTTCCGTTCCAGGGGCCCGGTTGGATTTCGGGTACAATCCAACCCGGCCACTATCCAACAGCAACCAAAACTTGGGCGAAGTATGTCAAAAGTTCCTTCTCATCAAGAGGAAAATCAACGAGATAGACGGCGCGTCAATCGGACGCCCAGTCTTTGAGTTATTGGCTTTTTAGTTCCAGGGGCCCGGTTGGATTTCATGAGCAAACCAACCCGACCGCACTCTGACGGCATTCAAACCTCAATCAGAGTAAGCCAAAACATCCGTCTCACTTAGAGGAATCCATAAAAGTCGATGGCACATCAATCAGACGTCTGGAGCTCAAGATATGAGTGTTTCTACTCCGAGGGCCCGGTTGGTTTCGTATCCGAACCAACCCGGTCGAACCCAACGTGTTCCGAAACTTAGAGTGCGATATATCGAAACGACCATCTCGATCCAAGGATCGCATCGCCGCGGACGGTGCATCGTTCGGAGGCATGTAGCTCAAGATACGGGAAAAGGACCGAAAACGGTCCGAAGATGGGGGGTCTGGGCCCGGACCGACCCGACCCCCCCCCCATTGGTCAGCCCGAACTGGGTCGACCCAACCCGGGTCCGGGTCTGACCCGGTTGAGCGCGACCTGGCCTCGCCTGGGCCCGACCCGACCGGCGGGTCGGCTCGGCCCGGCTCGGCTCGGCCGAGCGGCCGAGCGAGGGAAGTCCGGGGCTGGGGCGCGCTGCCCCCGCGTGTCAACACCGCGGCCCCCCGCGGGGGCCTCCCTCGATCAGCAGACGTGGCTTTATCTATAAGGCCCCAGCCTTAAACCTTACTTAAACTTGAGTTATTACAAGATTACACATTGAGGATCTTTTCAGGTTTAGAGTTTTAGAGAATTAGATCATGAAACTTGCATTACATTCCACATTTAAACAAGGTGGTTACATAAAAGACAATATTCATTCTTCCCATCAATGGAAACCTATTTAAAATAAAACACGGATTCTTTCTTGACACATCCTTGACACTATCGTCACATCATGTACCTTTCCCTTAACCTGTGAAAAGCATTTCAAAAACTTGGGATGAGCATAAAAAGCTCAGTAAGGGTTATAAAAATATGGAAAGGAAACATGAGTTCATATATACATAAGAATGAAATCATACTTTACCCATAAAACATAGGCATATAAAATCATGAATAAATCATAGAAAACATAAGACATAAATGTAACTTGAGGCATTCATAACATTCTTACATAGGGAGTAACCCTCTTTGTTACGTTTGGAATACCCATCACAGTATATTCCCTAAATCTCTTCGGAGAAACCTTAACGTTTCACTCCTTCGCGTTACCCAATGCATTGGAGAGCTATATCGGGCTCACCCGCCCTTAGTTTATCACGGAACCACCCGTTCTTCATAACTATGCCCAAGAACCATAACATAATAGTATCACATAAACATGAATAAAGGAAACATAACATTTCTACATTTCAATCACAATATAACATTTTAGGATATTGAAATAATGAATCCATTCAAAAAGAAACCATTTCCAAAACCATTTAAAACATTTAATAAAGAGATTTTTGAATCAAAGTGTCCCATACCACCTTGAAGCTTTTAACATTTTAAACCATTAATATCCATATAAATAAATCCTTAAAACCATTTTGAAAACATGGATATTAATAAGAACAAATAATTAAAACATTTAAAAAGATATTTTGGTTAAAGGGGTTTTACCAAAATTAGAGACACTTGAATACAATAATCGAGGAATAACATTTAGTCAGAACTTTATAATATCATGAGAATAAAAGGATTCATGATATAATACTCCAAAGGACAGTATATACACCATATAAGAGTGAATTGGTGCATAACAACAATGAACCCTCAATAGAAATGTCAAATGTGATGAAATCCCTTATAAAGAAGGTATCCTTAAATTAAGGACAAATAAATCTCAAAAATATGTGTGACAAATATATATACACCCAATATATGTGGATATTAAGTGTAAAACAATAAAAGTTCATTCACACATATTCAATGGATGACATATTCAATGACTACATGTTGAACCCAAAGAAATCGAAATTGGGTTAAAAAGTTCCCTTGACAGCCTAACGGCATCACATCAAAATGAGTTGATGAGAGATAAAAAATGTATCTCATCACTTGGACATAAAATTTACATCAATAAGGATTTATGAGAACATATCCCAACATAAAAATATGTAAATTAAAAGACCCAATAAAAGAAGTCTTTTAAAAAAGAGGAGGGTGAAAGGTTCCCTTACCGACTTGGGTATCTTTCAAAACATACACCCCATGAAAGAAAGACAATAGGTCATTGATGTAAATACTCATAGACGAAAGTATATTACACAAAGAGTAGAATAAAGTGCAGTACATACACCACTCAATGGAATTTGTGGAAAATGTAGCATAAATCTCACGGGAATAAAAGTGAGATGAAAAATCCTTTATGAAAACTCGGCAGCCTAACGGCGCCACATAAAACATCCGAATATGGATTGATGAGATCAAATAGGGTATCTCATCACATTAAAATAAAATGTACAGAAAGAGGAATATAAAATAACATCCCCCAACATTACAAAGAGGAGCTTAAAAGAAGTGACATAAAGAAGAGTACTTAAAAAGAAAGAGAGAGGTTATATCTCTTACGAAAGTTCGGCAGCCTAACGACACCACTCAAAACTTACAAAATGGATTGATGAGAGAGAATAGGGTCTCTCATCACATGAACATAAAAATTACAGTAAATTTAATATAAAAGATCATCCCAATAACAATAAAGATGTTCTTTAAAAGGAATGACATAAAAGAGTGTACTTAAAAAGAAAGAGAGGTGTAGGATCCCTTACCTCGGGTCTGACTTGACTCGATCGTTATTTAATCTCCTGAATAATAAACTTGAGTTAATTTCTAATTCCTTATGAACCTTTTTCAAGTTCATTATTACTTTTATACCACTTATTACCATGTCATAAACATTATGTAATTATTTAAGTTAATAATATTTGTTTTGCCGATATTTGGTTCTTAAGTCGAAAGTGGACTTCTTACAATTACATGTTGTTCGTGTGGCCAAATGTTTATTATATCCAGAATTGTATTCATTATGTAGATATCATATATGTCATATATATCCAGTACATTCATGCATTTATAACATTACATAATCATTTAGAGGTAATAAATGAAATGCACCGTTCATGGAGACGGTAAGCCGTACGTACGCATGAACGCTACTTTCATTTCTATTTCGTATTTTATAGAATGGAATAATAATGATATAAAGGTATATTATAATTCCAGTATAATATCATATATAATATCATATTTCCATCCTTTATACATCCCACATATGGTATTTAACGAATCAAATCACTTTGAGGGGGCGGTAGTCCGCACTTCCTTAAATGAAGATATCGCGTATACCCATAATGGAAGCCATAAAGGTAAGACAAAAATGAAAAATACAGACGCATAAATAAAACATAAACATATTATATATCATATATAAAAATAGTGACATCATAATGGCCACCTTTGAAGGTGTTAAATGAGTATTGAACAATCATCGTTTTGGGAGGCAGAATTTCACCATCCACGGAAACCGTATGTTATTTAACCATTTGATGTAGTTGTGTGAGATTTTAGCTCGAATAAATCTTATAACAACATCCTAGTATATTGAAGATACTGGTGTTGTTACAAAAGAAGTAAATAAAAAGAGTTTAGGGGGTTGGAGAAGCAAATTAAAACAAATGAACATGAGAGAATGAATTACCTTTAAAAGTGTAACTCCTTTTGATTTGAGCCTAAAGGCTTCCTTTGAAAGGATTCTGCCCAAAGGTAATACTCTAGGATGAGGAGAGGGATGTGGAGAGAGTAAATGGGCAGGGTTTGGCCGAGCCAAAGGCTTGAGGAGTGTGTTAAATGAGGTAGAGGTGGGGGCCTTTTATAAGAGGAGAGGAGGGGCACTTTTGGAAAGTAGAGAAATATTACTTTATTTGAAAATTTGTTTCTGTTTCAAAAGGTCCCACATTGATATAATTCGTGGATAAGGTGATAAGTCTTCTAAATCCACTCATCCAATAAGTTTTGGACATGTGTAGTTTATAGATTTTACATTATCTTTCCATTTTATTTAAATCGTCAAATAATGATGTCATCGCTGCATCATTATTATGTCATAAATAATTTAATTTATTTAATGTCTAAAAATTATAAAACAAATACTATGATGTAGGAAATATTTTTAGCTTTCCAATTAATATTTATAATCAAAAAGATGACTTGTATATCCCCACTTAAAAATTGTTTTAGTAAAACATATCATGTTTGTGTTAATTTTACTTTTACATTAAATAAAATGTTATTTATGTCATTTCCCAACCAAAGTGGATCCATGGGGTCCCCAAGTTGACCCATGGCTTCTCTTGGTCGGCCATGATACAACCAATGAGGGTAAGACATGTGTCAAGCTCATCTCATTTTATTAAAGCATTATTTTTACCTTAAACTACACTAATTACCACTAATCGCGATTAAAAACTTAATAAGTTACTATTCACCAAAAAATTATTTTAATCTCATTGAACCACATTTTACTTCTTAATGACAAAAATTTATGTCGGATTTTTAAAAATCAAAACACAATGATGGAAAAATTTCATTTAAACGGAAAATTAGTTTTTATAAGTACCACTTAGTGGTTTCACTATTCATCAAAAATTGAAGTTTTTCAGAAAAATCCCAAAAATTCACCCTAAGCTATATTTGATATTCTAAATTCAAAAATGAAGTCCGTTTTACAAAATTCAAAACATATAAGTCACATTAATTAATTTAATAATTAATTCCCGCTGTCATGACAAATAGCGTGTTTTATGAAACAATAAGTATCAAAAGATTGACACTAGTTTAAGTCTGATTTCAAAGTGAAATTGATTCCAACGACCACTATTGGATTTAATGGTAAAAATATTTTCTAATTTCACTTTAAAACCAATTAAAAATATAATCTAATCATATAAATAAATTAGATTAAAAAGTGGTTTTGAATTAAAATACAACATTTTACACTATTCATTAAAAAAATGAACTTTATCGGAAAGATACCAAAAATTTACACAAAGTAAATTTTGATGTCCCGATTCTTAATAATAATTTTATTTGATCCAAAATAATGTTTAAGAGTGAACAAAACTATATTTAATGACGGTTCTCCATCAAAAGGTGATAAGTGAACCTTTAGTGAAAACTAGTGCATATACGCCTAAAATTGAATTCTTTCCGTATTTTAAGCCTTTATCTTTTATTGTATAAATGTAAAAATATTTAAGAACATATATAATCATATTTTAGTTATTTCTATCCATTCCCGCCATTACAACGGCTACATGTTAACTACCATTTAAAATAATATTATTTTTTTATTAGAGTGCAACGTAAGATTCCCAAGAAACTCGTTGTTGCATGTTGGGTACGCCATCGAGCATAGCGTCCCCTTTAAAGTCATATTAATATTTTATTCACAAATATGGATAAATATGAAAATGTCATATTCCTTATTTACCTGGGGTGTTTCATCCTTCCACCCTTTTGGGAATTGTGTCCTCACAATTTTAAAATTGCGCTTGGAAACATCTTTGAACGTCCCACATCGGAACAAGAGTTGGTAAAATAATCACTTTAAAATAAAGAAAGATAAGCACAGAGGTCACCCGAGTTAACCCATACTAGGATTCTAAGTATGAAAATATGGACATGGAGGAGAAAACATAGGGTCATGTTCTGATGGAGAGTGATAGAAAACATGTTTAGGAGAAAGTTAACAATAAGAAAATCACAAACTTGTGATGGGTTAAACAGTGTTGGGTTCCCCAGTAGGAAAAGTTAATAGACAAAATTTTTGTTGTAAGTTACTTTTTATTGAGGAATTTATTCATAAGGACGCATAATCACTTATCATGTTGACTTTCAACTTTTACTAGATTCCTTAGTCAAACTCATATTTTTTCCAAAAGACGCGTATTTAGGGAGACTTGTTCGCATTAAGAGTACTATAATCAACTTCTAGAGAATCACCTAATCCCCAAAAGAGAACTATATACATCCCATGTATTTAGGCTTTAACTAAAACCAAAACCAAAAAGGTTAGTACAAGATCAGATAATCCAGAAAAGGATAACCCCTTATAAAAAAAAATCTATTCTTAATCTCCAAAATTTGTCCAACAAAACCCAAAGTTCAACGAGGACCATCCGATAAACAATTTGTCCATAAAACTTTTCAAAGTAAACCAATATAAGATTGAAACCCAAATATTTGAAGGATTTAGTCACATAGTCTTCCAAGTTAAATCGTAACATTTATCTCCAAACAACATCAGTTGCTCCTAAAGTCTCACATTGAAAAGTAATTATCCTAATCACATATCCTCCAAAATCAACTTACTCTTAATTCATAAAATCATATAACTAAAAAGAATTAGTCAAACTAACCAGGGACTTCACGTAGTCCAGTGGTAGGCGATAAATACCAGTCGCACTTTGGTTGTGGGTTCGATTCCCGCAGCATTGTCCGACGCGACGGGTTGTCACACAGTCTGCGTGTTGTCCTTTTTCCAAAACTATATAATTCTCAAATAATTACCCAAAAAGGGATAAAATCATCAAAAATAACCATAACATAATTTAACCTCAATTTTATCTCATGCCTTTCACTTCAATCATACATATGGTAACCCATAATTACCTCAAAAGTAAGGATCATATAAACCCAAATGGTTCTTTATAACTATGTCCACAAAAGAAAAGATAACTATTACTTGAATAAAATTTTCCTATATTAAACATCAGGGTTACACATAATATAAAAAGTCTTCTAATGTAACCCCATCATCAAAAGAGACTTAATACTCTTAAGAATTTCACCCTAACTCTTGAATCCCTTATATGTTGACATCTTACTCATTCAACATTATTCATGATCCATTATCCATTCCTTTCCAACTTATTCTTAAATACCTCTTTCCTACAAACAAAATCATGAATCATATCCTAAGATTCCAAAATAAGAAAACAATAGTCATGAAATAGTACATACCTTTGATTGGTCATTGTCAATTTCTTCATCCTCAATCGGAATGGCATTAGGTATTGGTAAACGAATATTGGTACGCTCTTGGTGACCCCATTCACGAAACTTCTTCATAGGACATGTGTTTGCATAATGACCATGCACACCACATTTAAAACATTCAATTGATCCCTCCGAAAGAACTTCTTTCCCTTTCCTCGAGTCAACTAGATGCTTCCTTTTTTCATGGCAGGTTCTTGCTTTATGACCTTAATTTCCACATCTATAGCATATTTCTGTCCCATTGAAACATTTTCCTAGGTGTTTCTTTCCACATCTTTGACACATAGGTTTTTGAACACACTTACCTTTATGATTATTACCTGTACTTCAGTAGGTATTTGTTTCTTGCATATATGATGCCTTAGAGAAATCTCCAAGGTTTAGGTGGTCAATCATGACTCCAGATAGTTGGTTGAGGATAATCAAAAGAGTTCTCATTGCAGCTCCCATATCATTCAGTTGCTTGCTCAAAAAACTGTCACAGTTTCCTTCACATCCACTGTTACTTTGGTGCCTGCTAGATCCAGGCATTTACTAAAACCAAAAAGGTCTGTGTGAGTATATCAACAAAACCATCATGTACTAATGAGTAAGATAGACAATAAGATACACTTACTCATTCACTTTATCTAAAACTAAGACACTTTCTGAAATCCTAACCATTATGGTAATTGTCAATTATGCTTAATGAATACCCTAACCTCTAAAGTTATCTAAACCGACCTTTGATACCAACTATAAGGCCCCAGCCTTAAACCTTACTTAAACTTGAGTTATTACAATATTACACATTGAGGATCTTTTCAGGTTTAGAGTTTTAGAGAATTAGATCAGAAACTTGCATTACATTCCACATTTAAACAAGGTGGTTACATAAAAGACAATATTCATTCTTCCCATCAATGGAAACCTATTTAAAATAAAACACGGATTCTTTCTTGAAACATCCTTGACACTATCGTCACATCATGTACCTTTCCCTTGACCTGTGAAAAGCATTTCAAAAACTTGGGATGAGCATAAAAAGATCATTAAGGGTTATAAAAATATGGAAAGGAAACATGAGTTCATATATACATAAGAATGAAATCATACTTTACCCATAAAACATAGGCATATCAAATCATGAATAAATCATAGAAAACATAAGACATAAAGGTAACTTGAGGCATTCATAACATTCTTAAGTAGGGAGTAACCCTCTTGGTTACGTTTGGAATACCCATCACAGTATATTCCCTAAATCTCTTCGGAGAAACCTTAACGTTTCACTCCTTCGCGTTACCCAATGCATTGGAGAGCTATATCGGGCTCACCCGCCCTTAGTTTAACACGGAAGCACCCGTTCTTCATAACAATGCCCAAGAACCATAACATAATCATATCACATAAACATGAATAAAGGAAACATAACATTTCCACATTTCAATCACAATATAACATTTTAGGATATTGAAATAATGAATCCATTCAAAAAGAAACCATTTCCAAAACCATTTAAAACATTTAATAAAGATATTTTTGAATCAATGTGTCTCATACCACCTTGAAGCTTTTAACATTTTAAACCATTAATATCCATATAAATAAATCCTTAAAACCATTTTGAAAACATGGATATTAATAAGAACAAATAATTAAAACATTTAAAACGATATTTTGGTTAAAGGGGTTTTACCAAAATTAGAGACACTTGAATACAATAATCGAGGAATAACATTTAGTCAGAACTTTATAATATCATGAGAATAAAAGGATTCATTATATAATACTCCAAAGGACAGTATATACACCATATAAGAGTGAATTGGTGCATAACAACAATGAACCCTCAATAGAAATTTCAAATGTGATGAAATCCCTTATAAAGAAGGTATCCTTAAATTAAGGACAAATAAATCTCAAAAATATGTGTGACAAATATATATACACCCAATATAAGTGGATATTAAGTTTAAAACAATAAAAGGTCATTCACACATATTCAATGGATGAAATATTCAATGACTACAAGTTGAACCCAAAGAAATCGAAATTGGGTTAAAAAGTTCCCTTGACAGCCTAACGGCATCACATCAAAATGAGTTGATGAGAGATAAAAAGTGTATCTCATCACTTGGACATAAAATTTACATCAATAAGGATGTATGAGAACATATCCCAAAATAAAAATATGTAAATTAAAAGACCCAATAAAAGAAGTCTTTTAAAAAAGAGGAGGGTGAAAGGTTCCCTTACCGACTTGGGTATCTTTCAAAACATACACCCCATGAAAGAAAGACAATAGGTCATTGATGTAAATACTCATAAAAGAAAGTATATTACACAAATAGTAGAATAATGGGCAGTACATACACCACTCAATTGAATTTGTGGAAAATGTAGCATAAATCTCACGGGAATAAAAGTGAGATGAAAAATCCCTTATGAAAACTCGGTAGCCTAACGGCGCCACATAAAACATCCGAATATGGATTGATGAGATCAAATAGGGTATCTCATCACATTAAAATAAAATGTAAAGAAATAGGAATATAAAATAACATCCCCCAACATTACAAAGAGGAGCTTAAAAGAAGTGACATAAAGAAGAGTACTTAAAAAGAAAGAGAGAGGTTAGATCTCTTACGAAAGTTCGGCAGCCTAACGACACCACTCAAAACTTACAAAATGGATTGATGAGAGAGAATAGGGTCTCCTATCACATGAACATAAAAATTATAGTAAATTTAATATAAAAGATCATCCCAATAACAATAAAGATGTGCTTTAAAAGGAATGACATAAAAGAGTGTACTTAAAAAGAAAGAGAGGTGTAGGATCCCTTACCTCGGGTCTGACTTGACTCGATCTTTCTTTAATCTCCTGAATAATAAACTTGAGTTAATTTCTAATTCCTTAAGAACCTTTTTCAAGTTCATTATTACTTTTATACCACTTATTACCATGTCATAAACATTATGTAATCATTTAAGTTAATAATATTTGTTTTGCCGATATTTGGTTCTTAAGTCGAAAGTGGACTTCTTACAATTACATGTTGTTCGTGTGGCCAAATGTTTATTATATCCAGAATTGTATTCATTATATAGATATCATATATTTCATATATATCCAGTACATGCATGCATTTATAACATTACATAATCATTTAGAGGTAAGAAATAAAATGCACCGTTCATGGAGACGGTAAGCCGTACGTACGCATGAACGCTACTTTCATTTCTATTTCGTATTTTATAGAATGGAATAATAATGATATAAAGTTATATTATAATTCCAGTATAATATCATATATAATATCATATTTCCATCCTTTATACATCCCAAATATGGTATTTAACGAATTAAATAACTTTGAGGGGGTGGTAGTCCGCACTTCCTTAAATGAAGATATCGCGTATACCCATAATGGAAGCCATAAAGGTAAGACAAAAATGAAAAATACAGACGCATAAATAAAACATAAACATATTATATATCATATATAAAAATAGTGACATCATAATGGACACCTTTGAAGGTGTTAAATGAGTATTGAACAATCATCGTTTCGGGAGGCAGAATTTCACCATCCATGGAAACCGTATGTTCTTTAACCATTTGATGTAGTTGTGTGAGATTTTAGCTCGAATAAATCTTATAACAACATCCTAGTATTTTGAAGATACTGGTGTTTTTACAAAAGAAGTAAATAAAAAGTTTTTAGGGGGTTGGAGAAGCAAATTAAAACAAATGAACATGAGAGAATGAATTACCTTTAAAAGTGTAACTCCTTTTGATTTGAGCCTAAAGGCTTCTTTTGAAAGGATTATTCCCAAAGTTAATCCTCTAGGATGAGGAGAGGGATTTGGAGAGAGTAAATGGGCAGGGTTTGGCCGAGCCAAAGTCTAGAGGAGTGTGTTAAATGAGGTAGAGGTGGGGGCCTTTTATAAGAGGAGAGGAGGGGCACTTTTGGAAAGTAAAGAAATATTACTTTATTTGAAAATGTTTTTCGGTTTCAAAAGGTCCCACATTGATATAATTTGTGGATACGGTGATAAGGCTTCGAAATACACTCATCCAATATGTTTTGGACATGTGTAGTTCATAGATTTTACATTATCTTTCCATTTTATTTAAATCGTCAAATAATGATGTCATCGCTGCATCATTATTATGTCATAAATAATTTAATTTATTTAATGTCTAAAAATTATAAAAAAAATACTATGATGTAGGAAATATTATTAGCATTCCAATTAATATTTATAATCAAAACTATGACTTGTATATCCCCACTTAAAAATTGTTTTAGTAAAACATATCATGTTTGTGTCAATTTTACTTTTACATTAAATAAAATGTTATTTATGTCATTTCCCAACCAAAGTGGATCCATGGGGTCCCCAAGTTGACCCATGGCTTGTCTTGGTCGGCCATGATACAACCAATGGGGGTAAGACATGTGTCAAGCTCATCTCATTTTATTAAAGCATTATTTTTACCTTAAACTACACTAATTACCACTAATCGCGATTAAAAACTTAATAAGTTACTATTCACCAAAAAATTATTTTAATCTCATTGAACCACATTTTACTTCTTAATGACAACCATGTATGTCGGATTTTTAAAAATCAAAACACAATGATGGCAAAATTTCATTTAAATGGAAAATTAGTTTTTATAAGTACCACTTAGTGGTTTCACTATTCATCAAAAATTGAAGTTTTTCAGAAAAATCCCAAAAATTCACCCTAAGCTATATTTGATATTCTGAATTCAAAAATGAATTCCGTTTTACCAAATTCAAAACATATAAGTCACATTAATTAATTTAGTAATTAATTCCCGCTGTCATGACAAATAGCGTGTTTTATGAAACAATAAGTATCAAAAGATTGACACTAGTTTAAGTCTGATTTCAAAGTGAAATTGATTCAAACGACCACTATTGGATTTAATGGTAAAAATATTTTCTAATTTAACTTTAAAACCAATTAAAAATATAATCTAATCATATAAATAAATTATATTAAAAAGTGGTTTTGAATTAAAATACAACATTTTACACTATTCATTAAAAAAATGAACTTTATCGGAAAGATACCAAAAATTTACACAAAGTAAATTTTGATGTCCCGATTCTTAATGAGAATTTTATTTGGTCCAAAATAATGTTTAAGAGTGAACAAAACTATATTTAATGACGGTTCTCCATCAAAAGGTGATAAGTGAACCTTTAGTGAAAACTAGGGCATATACGCCTAAAATTGAATTCTTTCCGTATTTTAAGCCTTTATCTTTTATTGTATAAATGTAAAAAAATTTATGAACATATATAGTCATATTTTAGTTATTTCTATCCATTCCCGCCATTACAACGGCTACATGTTAACTACCATTTAAAATAATATTATTTTATTATTAGAGTGCAACGTAAGATTCCCAAGAAACTCGTTGTTGCGTGTTGGGTACGCCATCGAGCATAGCGTCCCCGTTAAAGTCATATTAATATTTTATTCACAAATATGGATAAATATGAAAATGTCATATTCCTTATTTACCTGGGGTGTTACATTACCGCGTCCCGTGTGCGCCGGACCCGCGCGGCCGCGGGTCCACTGGTGCCGCCGGCGCCGCCGGTGGGTTCCGCGGGCCACCGAAGTTGCTCCGGTGGGCCAATTCCACTTCCGTCTGCACCGTAGCTCCTCCCGGGTCTCGTTCTTCACTACAGAATCAACGAATCACCTCTTCGGCATGTTTTGTCGTCGCTCACCAATCCGCGCATCAACGAAGAACTTCGGAGGGTTGCCGGGCCATGTTTGTTTGGCCTGCACCCTCCGAGTTAGGTGGTAACAATCGGGAAAAATAAATTATCATATGAAAACGTAACAAGATACAATTTTAATAAATTAAAATTGTACTTTTGATCTGGGTTCATTGTTTTGAAAGGAAACAACCACAGAATAAAATTATTATTTCACAAACAAAACCCCTACCGATTTCCCGCAATCAAGAATACTCATCCCAGAACCAAACTTCCCACGGATAAACTTAATATTGAGTTGATCCGCATTCTTTATTTTCAAAAGGAAACATCTGAGGAACAATGGTATTATTATCCTCAATTAAAAACCCTACCTCAACGACGTCGAACTAGAGTTTTTCGCGGAATTGGCCGTCGCGGAACAAGAGGATCATTGCATTGCGGAAGGGCATCGCGTCGTCGCGGAAAGGCGTCACGTTGATGATCTCAAATGGATGTTTAAAGATTTTCTGCAGAAGAAGGAACGTCGCAGAAGAACGTCGCGGGAGGAGAGTCGTCGGCGTCATGTCGTCGATCTCCGGGGGGTTTGGCGTTCTTCGTCACCCTTCGTCGGAGGCCGGCGTTCTTCGCGTTCTTCGCGTTCTTTGCAAAGGAGGATGAAGATCTTTAGAGATTCTCCAAATGTTAACACCACAACCAGATAATAAAATAAGTCCTCATCTTATTTTATTATCAACTAAAGAATTTGAAAAACAAAGGTAAGTAACGAACAATTAATTCAAAGAATTAATTGTAAAACGTAACTGCCCAATTAAATAGAGGCTTTAATAAATTAAGGAAACGCGTCGGTTGACTTCGTTTAATAGGGGGTGCGGGTGCATTACTTAATAAGAAAAGAAACGGTGGGGCTCGTGTTGGTCCCAACTCCAAAATATCCTACCAAGTGGGTAGGATATTTTGAATTGCACCCTATCCGCTTCAACCCAGCTTAAGTAGCTTAAAGTGGTCTTTAAGCGGCTTTAAGTGAAATGAAATAAAATTGTCGTACAACTTTATTTTATTTCTTAACTAAAACCCCCAAAATTAAAAACCACAACCGAGTAAACGCAACTCCGGATGAGGCGTTTCTAAGCAAATACAGGCGCTGCGATTCCATCGGTGCCCTCGGAATTCATTTCCGAGCACCGGTTCAAATGATAGAAAAACCCACTCGTTCGTTCACTGAACGTACCCAAGCCAAAATTCGGAAAATGATTCCGGGCACACCGGGCCACGGAATCAGGCACAGTCAGAAACTGCCTTCTTGTAAAATCCCAGAGAAAATAAGAAAAAAATTTCCCTTGAATTTTACGGGTCTTTACACTACTCCCACCTCAGGGCATTACGTCCTCGTAAAGCTTTAACATAAACTAGGGATACAAAAATGGTACAGAGCACGCATTTGAGCCTTCCGCTCCCGTGTGCTCACCCGGAGGTTCCTGTACTGCCCGTAAAAGCGCACCTGAGGAATAGGCCGTCCTCGAAGGATCCGCTCCTGTCGATCCTCGATTCCCACCGGAACCTCCGTGAAGGAAACCCCATTGCCATTGTCCAGCTCTCCATGTTCGATGATATGCGAAGGGTTGAGCACGTATCTCCTTAGTTGAGATGCGTGGAAATTGTCGTGCGCCTGGTGCAACTGAGGTGGATGGGTCAAGCGGTAAACCACCCCGCCTGCCCAGCTGAGGTCCTAAGAAGGTCCTCTGAACCTCAGAGATAACTTGCCGCCTTGGCCACATCTCCATAAACCTCATCGAGGTGAGACCCGTATAAAGACATGATTGTCATCCTCGAACTCCAGAGGTCTCCAACTCTTGAGGTATCTCCAGACGTGAGGGTCAAGTCCACGGCTTACCGGAAACTCTAGGTCTGGGATAAGATTTGTGAAAGCGAATAATGATTCATATCGATGTCTGTTACCACAACAGCTAGTAGTGGACACAGACTGTCCCTTGAATCATTTTTAGAGCCATTCGGTCACACTCCTTGACCGCACGCAGCCGCACTCTTCCTCCGACCTCTAGCTCTTTGAGCCTGGCAGAGATAACTAAGGCGGGTGGTTGTATCATGTTAAGATGTACACCACCTCATGCTGCTCTCCTAGCTCTGCCTCCACCTCTGCAGCTTCACAGACTCATCTCTCTTTAAAGCTTCCTTTTCTTGAAACATTTAACACGCCCGAGTCTCTAAAACTGACATCGGTTTCCTATTTCTTACTTCACTATGTAGTCTTCATCTGCTCCTGGATGATCTGCACCTTCTTTTCCTACGATCTGGAAGAGCTGCTAAAATTTCTCCCTTGCCGAAAAGAGAAACCCGGTCTCATCCCCTGGTTGAACCACACCCATTGCCTAATACAGTCAATCCTGACATGAATGATGCATTCATGCCATGGATGACATCGTAAGGCCTCGACATAACTACCAAGATATCCAACTGTTACTATCGCCTCCAAGGGTCGAGTCACACTGTCGGAATCAGTGTGATGTCATTGGGTCTCCTCCAGTAGAAATTTCGAAAGTGAGGGTCAAGTCAACAGTTTTGACCAGAACCTCTCAGTACCAACCAAACTAAAGGACCTGAAAAAACATCACAAAGATAAGTGTCTTTTTATTATTGCAGCTCATAGTACAAAGACACGAATACAACATAAAAATGGATCTAGATTACAAGGGATGTATCCACTAGTTCCGCTCCTGTCCACCTGCTCCCGGAGCTCTACTTCCTTGTCCATTGCTCGGCTGTTGCTCAAGCACCCACTGCTGCTTCTGCCTCGGTGGCTCCTCCAAAGCCTGCAGACCAACTGTACGAGGAGTTGGACAGTCACGTGCCAGGTGACCCTTTCCACCGCATTCATAACACCTCCTACTCCTCATACGGCTGGTTCTAGTCCTCTTGGACCTCTGCATCATCTGTATACAGCCCACAGATGACTCGACTACTGATCGACAACCCACAGGAAAAGGAAGAAGCTCTTGTACACGCTCGGGGTGTATAGCTACTGGCACAAAATCCACCCTGAAGAAGGTCTCGAAGTCTTCCCATGTTAAGGTCATCCCATCGAAAAACTGGAACAAGTGGATCCACCACCTTCCTGTTGCTGCCTGAAGAAGGCTGGTAGCAAAGATCACCATGAGGTCTGTCGGCGTCCCCACTAGCCTGAAAACTCTCACCACAGCCTCCAGCAAATCCTCAGCCACCTGCGGGTCCGTCTCTCCCCAGAACCTGGGTGGTCTCTAGAGCTGGAACTCGTGAAGCGCGCTCAAGTGGCATGCATCGCCTACTGCTGGGGCTGGTGGCATCGGTGGCCCAACGTATGGTAGTACTGCTGGTGCCTCCACTGGTGCCTCAACTGCAAGAGGGCCTTTACTGAAGCCTCGTCGCTCGACAGGCTGTCTGTACGCACATCCCACTGGGCTCTAGCTGGTCATCCGAGAAAAGGCATCCTGAAAGAAACAACGTGACGCGATCAAACGATTATACCTGGTGAGCTGACCTGGTTTGAGCTGATATTTAAAAACTTCTGGAAATACACACGCAATCAGTGTTTTCATGCACAAAGTCAGAAATCAGTTGTCAGGGTCCTGGTGTATGGATACGTCGGCCGCCCGCACCAACACTCGACTCCCTGAACTGAATACCACACTTGATAATCTTAACACTATCACTTCATAGAATAAAAATATCAGAGTTATAAGTTCTGCGGTATAACCTACTCCTCTGATACCATTTTGTCACGACCCGTCCTTGGTGCCTGTGCTGTGACTACCCCAAGCCCGCCTTCCATAGGCCAGGGGCTGGCGACTAGCACCAAGGCGTAAATCCCGGTAAAGGGAAGGAATTGCCTTTGTAAAGTAAACAAAAAAACAATACAGAGTAAGCAAGTAGAAGAAAACACTAAGTAAAAACTGGTACAACAGTAAGTGCGGAAAGTAAATGGGCTAGAATACAAACCCAAACTGAAAGTAAAGTACAACTCGAAAGGGGAAAACAACAACTGAAAAGTAAAGTACAACAGAAAAAGACAACAGCTGGAAGAACGGAAGCGGCTCCTGGGTCATCCTCCTCGGATCCTACCTGAACGGTAGGTACAAATGGCGTAGCTCCTGGATCATCCACCACAGATCCTACCTGAAGGGTAGGTACAGATAGCCTCCACAACACTCTCGCCCGTCAACCTCCTCCGAGTGTCGTCTCACCGTGAAGTCCACCTCAGGATACTGACTCGTCGTGTAGTCCACCTCCGGGTACTGACTCGTCGTGTAGTCCACCTCCGGGTACCGTCCAGTCCTCGAACACTCGGCCTCCTTCAGCACTTCCCGTTGTCTGCAGCCAACACTACGAGGTGCGGGCATAGCCCATGCAGGGGTGAGTATAACGATACTCAGTAGGGACCCCGAGACCCTCAAGGTCTCACTAAAACCAACAAGGATAACCACAAATAAGATCTCAATAGATAACCTCTACTTAGGTATATGCCCATACATATACCTAAGTTATTAAGTAACCCATCTCAATCATGAGGAAACACAAGGGTCATAGACTCAGCTCAAACCAGGATTTTCATGATCGAAACCGTAACTGCTGAAGAGCCCCGATTCTGGTGTGTACAGTGGTCCTGTCACGACTCCGAGGTACTGCTCACTAAACTAAGACTGCTGAGGTTCTCCTCCTGTTGAGTATTGTGGGCCTGCTGCTACAACCATGCGCTTCCCACCATTGGTCTGCCGCTACAACCAAGCGCTCCCCCTCATAGCCTCAAGAGGTACTCCTTCTGTTGAGTACCGAGGGTTTGCCGCTACAACCAAGCGCTCCTCCGCCGTGGGTCTACGGCTACAACCAAGTGATCCCCCTCATAGCCTCCAGAGGTACATCTTCTGTTGAGTACTGTGGGTCTGCCGCTACAACAAAGCGCTCCTCCTCCGTGGGTCTACCGCTACAACCAAGCGCTCCCAACTGGGCTATCTGAAACACACCGAGTCGATCGGTCATGCAGTAATCAGGTCTCACCCGACTACACGGTCTCTGTACTCCGCACGCTCGTCTCCAAGAGGGTCCGCTCCATGAGCTACTGGTAGATACCCTATGTATCACAAAGTTACACGAAGAAGTATCTCAATGGCCCGCCTCGTCATAGGGGTCTCAACGCAACAGACGACGCGTCAATCAGACGTCCGGTCTGTGAGTTACTTGCCTTTTCATCCCAGGGGCCCGGTTGGTTTCGTGAGCGAACCAACTCAGACGTATCTCAACTGTACCCCGAACTCTCATAGGGTAAACTTAAAGGGATTGTTTCTCAACGTGCTCACCAACGCCGCAGACGGTTCGTCAAACGGACGTCTGGTCTGAATGATATCAGTTTTTCCGTTCCAGGGGCCCGGTTGGATTTCGGGTACAATCCAACCCAGCCACTATCCAACAACAACCAATACTCGGGCGAAGTATGCAAAAAGTTCCGTCTCATCAAGAGGAAAATCAATGAGACAGACGAAGCTTCAATCGGACGCCCGGTCTGTGAGTTATTGGTTTTTTCGTTCCAGGGGCCCGGTTGGATTTCGTGAGCAAAAAAACCCGACCGCACTCCGACGACATCCAAACCTAAAGCAGAGTAATCCAAAAGATCCATCTCACTTAGAGGAATCCATAAAAGTCGACAGCACGTCAATCAGACGTCCAAAGCTCAAGATATGAGTGTTTCCGCTCCGAGGGCCCGGTTGGTTTCGTATCCGAACCAACCCGGCTGAACCCAAAGTGTTCCGAAACATTGAGAGCGATATACCAAAACGACCGTCTTGATCCAAGGATCATATCGCCATTGACGGTGCGTCGCTCAGAGGCTCGTAGGTCAAGATACGGGAAAAAGACCAAAAACGGTCCAAAGATGGGGGGTCTGGGCCCAGACCGACCCGGCCCGACCCCTTCCTAGGTCGGCTCGAACCGGTCCGACCCAACCCGGGTCCGGGTCCGACCCGGTTGAGCGCGACCCGGCCTGGGCACGACCTGGCTGGCGGGTCGGCTCGGCCCGGCTCGGCTCGGCCGAGTGAGGGAAGTCTGGGGCGTAGGCGTGCTGCCCCCGCGTGTCAACACCGCGGCCCCCCGCGGGGGCCGCCCTCGGTCAGCGGACGCGGCTTTGCCACGTCCCGTGTGTGCCAGACCCGCGCGGCTGCGAGTCCGCTGGCGCCGCCGCCGCCGCCGGTGGTTTCCGCGGGCCACCGGAGTTGTTCTGGTGGTCCGATTCCACTTCCTTCTGCGCCGTAGCTCCTCCCAGGTCCCGTTCATCACTGCGGAATCAACGAATCACTTCTGCGTCATGTTTTGTCGTCTCTCACCAATCTGCGCATCAACGAAGAACTGCAGAGGGTTGTCGGGCCGTGTTTTATTGGCCCACACCCTCCGCGTTAGGTGGTAACAATCAGGAAGAATAAATTATCACATGAAAACGTAACAAGATACAATTTTAATAAATTAAAATTGTACTTTTGATCCGGGTTCATTGTTTTGAAAGGAAACAACCACGGAATAAAATTATTATTTCACAAAAAAAACCCCTACCGATTTCCCGCAATCAAGAATACTCATCCCACAACCAAACTTCCCGCGGATCAACTTAATATTGAGTTGATCCGCGTTCTTTATTTTCAAAAGGAAACATCTGAGGAAAAAGGGTATTATTATCCATAATTAAAAACCCTACCTCAACGTCATCGAACGAGAGTTCTTCGCGGAATTGGCCGTCGCGGAACAAGAGGGTCGTTGCGTTGCGGAAGGGCGTCACGTCGTCGCGAAAAGGCATCGCCTCGACGATCTCGAACGGATGTTCGAAGATTTTCTGTGGAAGATGGAACGTCGCAGAAGAACGTCGCGATAGGGGAGTCTTCGGCATCACGTCGTCGATCTCCGGGGGGTTTGGCGTTCTTCATCGCCCTTCAACGGAGGCCGGCGTTTTTCGCGTTCTTCGTGTTCTTCGCGAAGGAGGATGAAGATCTTTAGAGGTTCTCCAAAGGTTAACACCACAATCAAATAATAAAATAAGTCCTAATCTTATTTTATTATCAACTAAAGAATTTGAAAAACAATGGTATGTAACGAACAATTAATTCAAAGAATTAATTGTAAAACTTAACTGCCCAATTAAATAGAGGCGTTAAGAAATTAAGGAAATGCGTCGGTTGACTTCGTTTAATAGGGGGTGTGGGTGTGTTACTTAAGAAGAAAAGAAACGGTGGGGCTTGTGTGGGTCCCACCTCAAAAATATCCTACCAAGTGGGTAGGATATTTTGAATTGCACCCTATCCACTTCAACCCATCTTAAGTAGCTTAAAGTGGTCTTTAAGCAGCTTTAAGTGAAATGAAATAAAATTGTCGTACAACTTTATTTTATTTCTTAACTTAAACCCCAAAAATTAAAAACCACAACTGAGCAAACGCAAATCCAGAAGAGGCGTTTCTAATCAAATTCCGGCGCTGCGATTCCATCGGTGCCCTCAGAATTCGATTCTGAGCACCGGTTCAAAAGTTAGAAAAACTCGCTCATTCGTTCACTGAACGTACCCGAGCCAAGCTTCGGAAAATGATTCCAGGCACACCGGGCCTCGGAATCAGGCGCCATCAGAAACTGTGTTCTTGTAAAATCCCAAAGAAAATTAGAAAAAAATTTCCCTTGAATTTTACGGGTCTTTACAAACCATTAGTGAAATCAATCTTTTCCAAAAAAACCAACACATTTCCATCATATGCTAATTTAAAACAAAAACCAAACACACACCACATTTAATTCCAAAAAAAAATCTCTTTAAGAAGCACCAACCATCATTTTAGATGTCAAAAATACATTTAATACAACAAAAACATATTTGAAAAATCAAAAACCTCTTTCAAAATCCAACCAGGATATTTATCAGACACTTGGTGTGCACAACTCAACAAACCCACACCATTTATTCATAAAACATAATAAAAACACCTCATTTAAAATCAAAAAATTATTCTAAAAATAATACCCAACCATTTAACATCCAATTAAGGTGGAAAAATAGTGAAACTAAAGCATATTAATTTTAAAGGAAAAGTGCAAGGGAATCCTACATCTAATTGCATGTGCTTAAATGACTCCCAAACGAAATGACCCTACAAAGGTTCTAAGAAGAATGAACATCTTAATATAAACATCAAAATCCAAAACTAAAAATTTCACACCAACATAGCCATGAAAATAATTTAAAATTGGTCACTTGGGTTAGAGGAGAAAGGGAAAATGGATAAAAATTAAAGGATAAAGATAAGGGAGCCCTAAATTTTAAATCCTTGTGAAGAATAACCAAGAAACGACATAAACATTTACTTAGAGGAGCCAAAATTTTCCATCAAAGGCGTTTATGTTGGGGGATCTTGAGTGGGGTGTCCATGGGAATAACTCCCACATAAAATAAGGAGAATATCCCAAAATTACATTATTCAAGAGGGAGACATGGTTAGATCCCATAGTTTAACACAACATGAACAGTCTGTGTGATTCCCCACTGTCTAGTGATGCACAGGTTGCACACTTAGGTTTCATGGTTAAATAAAATGTGTGAAAACACTGTGAGACCACTACACACATTATCTTCATGGTTAAAATAACCATGCATCTTAACCGGGAGATCTAGATAAAAGACCCCGAACATAGACCTTATAATTCCAAAACCCTATATGAAGGGGATAAACCATCCATCAAATACATTAGATAGAGAAGTGATAGTAGGGGTTCCAAAAACTCCACACCATGATTTTTATGCCTACACCTTTTTCATTTTTTAGGACTAACACCAAATACTACCCAAAACATCATTAATTGAAAATTTAAATCAAGAACACCAGAAACACCAAAATTAAATCCGGTACGCCTGGAACATGAGAGAAAAATAAATAACCAAAATATAGTTCAAAAAGGATGAAAATAAAAATATGGGTGTGACAATTCTCCCTACCATTATGTTTTTCCCCCAAAAAGCCACCAAATTTTCAATTGATCAATCAAAGATGAATGTTCACACTCTCACATGATTCATCTCCTAAAATCTAAGAACACATTGAAACCCACTAAGACAAAACAATAAATTCTACCCAAAACAAATTAACAACTAAAACTAATTCTCAAATATTGATGAAAACTCAATCCTCCAACCCCAAAAACTTGAAACAAGAAAACCCATCATGTGTACTCTATATGTTTGACACCCAGTCAAATGAAGAAGACCCAAAATCAATCAACTACAAAAGAAACCACCTAGTGGAAAACTAATAACATGGACATAACTATTTTATCAAAACAGAAGGGAATAATGGACTCTCCACCATTAGAAACTAACTATCCCTAATTGACATAGAAAACCCCAACATGGACCAACATGGAAACTCACTGTACAAACCAACTCCTAGGATGATTATTAAATACATGAAAATATTCACTTCAAGAACTAAAAAGGGTTCTTTGATGTCTTGAAACATCCGCTTCTTTGTAGTTAGGAGATGATAATACCTAATTTGTAACCCTTTTCTTGGTTTCATAAGGGGCCACATATTACTCTAGGAAGAAACAAATGAGAACGAAACACCCTGGAACTCACTTCTCTTCAACAAGGCACTTTCACCAAGATAACCATTGAGGAGATACACATATATCCCCACCTTTCCCTCTAATGAGAAACAGTGGGAACATGGAACACACATAACATACCACTATAGAGAATGGAAAAAATAAGAATTACCAAATGACACACATTTATTAAAACATATGTTCAAAAAAGACACACAACATCCTTTTCTATTTAAATTAATGTAAAACATGAAAAAAAAACCACTGTACTGGCAGGAACACTCAAACAAAAGGTGTATTAAAACTGAATCAATTCCAAAACCTTTATACTTAAAATGGGAAGGGGTTACTTTAGAAAAGCTAGACCTAATTCCATTTTTATTCATGAAAACACTCTAAAAACATTTTCAAGTAACATAGGCTCCCATATATATCGAATATACTTAGAAAAATCGTAAACAATGACTTATTATGACCATATTTATGAAACTGATTACACATATGTATATTGTGCTCAGATTAGGATAATGAAAGAACTTATAGCCTCTTAATTCCCCTACCAGCACAACCAACTTTAGGATGTGTCCATTTAATCTTACAATAATTCCCTTCTCCACTTCTAGATATAAGAGGATGTTAGGTCATCTCAAGAAATCCTCTAAGAATAGGTTCAAAATGAATAGATTTTCTCACCACATCAACAAATGAGTTTATGTCGATCTATGACACCTTCAACTAGAAATCTGTTTGAATCACATACTCAAAATACAAGGCTTCAAGGCATAATTCTCAATATACATCGGATCAAATGGAAATACAACTACAAAGGGAATATAGAACTCTGACACCAACAGATCACCTTATTTTTAATAGAAAATCTCTATTACCTTCCTCACCTACATGTCCTTATAAAAATATTGTTGAATGAATGAATCCTTTAAGAACTCTAAGGTAAGATCTTCCTGATTCATGTTTTGAGAGACTGACTTTCACCATTTTCAGGTCGGACCATCGATCATAATGGTAGAAAACATTACCTTTAAAAACTCAGGAAACTCAAGGAAAACAAAGTTTATCTCAATCATCCACATCTACTCTTAAACTTTTAGAGGATCCTCTTGGAAATAAAATATAAGAGGATTCAACTTCCTAAATTCTAGAATGTAGTATATGGGATGATCAATAGAAAATTCTAATAATGGTCCACGAACCTCCAGTGTATATAAAATATCCATCGAATCTTTGGCAAGGAAGACATTAAAAAACAAGGAAACCAATAACTCATTAAAAATCTTTTTATAAATAAAAATTCTCAATCCCAAAACACGTCATAAGAAACATTATTCCAAAAACACAAGAAAACAAACTACACCACCATTGATCACCAAA
This sequence comes from Viscum album, assembly GCA_963277665.1. NCBI lineage: Eukaryota > Viridiplantae > Streptophyta > Magnoliopsida > Santalales > Viscaceae > Viscum > Viscum album. The sequence goes on along the minus strand of OY728128.1, from coordinate 713,314,903 downwards.
AAAATCACTATTTAATTTTTTCTTTAAACACTTTTCAAAATGAAGCAAAAATTTGAATGGTTTTACAATCACCAATTGTATTATTTAGAGCCTCTCACATGCACAATCACATTCCAATCTAGGCATCAGCTCACTCATTCCATAAACCATCCACCCTTTCATCTACATCCTCACATTTGGGTTCTCATTATTTTTCCAAATTCCAACCATAAATTCTATTACACTTACAAAATAAAAAATTCCAACCATGTTTTCACATTTTTATGAAATTTATAAACTATTCACGGTTAGGTTGCACAGTTTACCAAAACATTCCCCAAACGTGTTCTTACTGGAAGAACTAGGCACTCACACATTTTTCCCTCACAATTTATAAAATATTCACTAATTGTGTGGAATGGTTCTGTCCCTAGAAAGGGACTTACCACACACTATATACATAGTTTGACTAACCAAGAGGGGGTCAGGAACACTCAACCAAAACCAACCCAAATCTCGCATGGTTACCTAGAGAAAGCCGCATGGTTTTCCCAAACATTGAGATAACTGTATTCTAATATAAAACATACCAAAATTAAATATTTAAATATGAAACACCGAAAAATCAAAATAGAAACCTCTATAAAATGAATAAATCTCAATAAAACCAATTCATTTCATTCAAAAAAATTCTATTAATTTCATAAATCTCATTTCATTAAGAATCGTTTGACTAAAAACTCATTCCATCAAAAATTATTTGAATGCGAATCATATTATCAAAAATTGATTTCTTACAAAAAAATAAATTCCAAAAAACAATTTTCTAATATGATTTTGAAAATTATTTTTCCATTATCCAAAAATCAAAAACATTACCACCAAAAATGTAGTTTTCACTATTTTAATTCTAGGGTTTTTAAAACAATTTCATAATCAAGAGGTACCCAAAACAAGTCACAAGTGAAACTAGTGTCGATGTATGCATTGACTATATAGTTAGAGGCTATATTCAAATCAGGACACTACCATAAGGAATATATTTTGATCATGTCTCTAATTCTATAGGGCTTTCCAAGCCCTATGATCTCATTGAGACCTTTATCCTAACTTACTTTTTTTCTCCCAAATACCCAAAAAATCACAAGAACCTAAGAAACAAAACATAACCTAACTTCCCATGGTAACCCAAGGTTCAAAATAGAATGTGATTTCTAGAAACTCCCTCTTACCTATACCCCAAGTTCCAAAAGTCATACTCCATATACCATGATATCCCAAATAACAATGGGCACTCCAAAATCAAGATCAACTAAATAATAAGCCTCCTTTGATACCATTTTTCAAGAACTAGGCTGGAATTCCATTTAACCTAATACACGACCCAATCAAAATCATTTCCTAAAGGTCATTCCCAATCCCCTAAAAATGACAACTAGTGCCATGGAATGGACTGAGTAACGAAGGGAATGATTTTTCACAAAACTAATAATCCAAATTGGAAAAAAATTGAGCATCCTGGTATAAATATGATAACCAAATATAACATAATTTAAACATAAACTAAAAATAAATCAAGCTCGACAACAAAAATATTTAAAAAACCCCAAACAAAATAAAAAAACCACAATATCTCCATGTGACCCTAAGGGTCACTCTCCAGTTCAGAACTAATCATCACCCAATGTGATCAAACATGAGATGGGACCTACACCAGAAACTAAAAACAAGAAATAACTATAGGTGGGAGTATTTAAACATAGTAAGTGTGCCTGAATACTCTATCCCCAATTAAATTCCACTAAATAAAATAAGCACCAACTTTATTTTTGAAATATAATATATAAATGTAGTACTTTTTAGAAAATTTCCACTTTAAAACCAAACACAATCCATTTAACTTTTTACCATTTAAACCACAATCTTTTCCAAAGATAACCCATTTTTATTTTTAAAGGACAGTAATGAAATTTCATTTGAAAAGAGAGAAATAGTGTAATTTGTTTTAAAAACCCATTCTGTAAAACGTTGAAAAACAACTAATTACTTTTAAATAAATTCACAAAACATGAGAGAACCAATATTGATCACATAGTAATGAAAATGGAAGGATTCATAAAAGAATAACCAACCAACTAGAATATTAATCACCCACTACAGAAAACTAAGTGCCCATGTACATGGGATAAACTTCGTGCTCCAGAGTAATCTATAACATACTATACATGTGACTCATCTTGAAGTCATGCCTTAACAGATGAAATTATAATACCCATACATTTGATCGCACCCTACCTAGCCTAACCGAGGAGAAAAATTACAAATTAGATAGTTTATACTAAGGGTCATTAGCCAGTGAAAAATCTAAACTATTATAGTAATCATTTACCAGAAAATCACTCAGTAAGCTGGGTTCCCATGACATAGATAAAATGGGGGTGATACAACCAAGACAAAATGAGAATATTATCAAAATAAAACATATATATATCAAACATAAGTAACTGACACAACAAAGTGACCCCTATGTTACCTTAAAGAACAACATTTTCCCTTCAACCATTTTATGATAAGGGAGCCTCATAGAATGGGCATCCCAAATCATTTAATAATAACCAGTAAAAGACCATTATCCAAGGAGAGTTTTCACCATAACCATTTTAACAATGTTCCCAATCAGGCCTCAAAAACCACTCTAGAAATCCCCTTTTTAAAAAAAGAAACCAACCCATTTTCGTCACATGCCAACCTCTTTTCCGATAACCAAACACTTTTAAAATACAACTGATCAATTTACCAAACACTTGGTGTTCCCAACTCAACAATTCCACACCATAAATTCAAAATAGTAATGAAAAACACATTACTTCCCATTAAAAAATATTCTAAAAATAAGGCATCACTATACGAAATCCAAATAAGCTTATAAAAGAAAAAATGAATGAATATTAAATTTATAGAACATGTTTAAGGGAAACCTACCTCAAATCGAATGTTCTTCAATTAAGCCCAACTAAAATGACTCCACAAAGGTTCCATGAAGTTAGAACATTTACAAAGAACCTTAAATAGGAAAAAAACCCAATTTGACACTACCGTAGGTATGAAAATCATCCAAAAATGACAACTAGGGATAAAGGAGAAATTTAAAAAGCAAAAAAAAATAAATGGAGAAATTGATTATATTTCTAACTTTTCGATATGGGTGAAGAATCACCGCGAAACCTCATAAAAGTCAGCTTAGAGGACCTCGGAGGATCCAAAATGCTCTAAAGGAGGTTTCCAAGTTAGGTAATTTTGAGTGGGGTGTACAAGGGATGAAACCATACATAAAAACAATGTGAAAATCCAAAAAAACCATTTTTCGAGTGGGAGGCATGGTTAGATTGCACGTTTTAACTAACAATACGAAAACCATGTGATTTCCCACTGTCTAGTGTTGCATGGGTTGCACACTTAGGATGTATGGTTTGATAAACCGTGAGACCAAACCAGGAGACCCCTACACACTTTTGACACATTCTTAAACTAAACATGCACCTTATCCATGATACTGGGAGAAAATTTACCAAACATCAACCTTTTCACCCTGAAAACTCATCTATATCAAGGGGATAATCCATCCATCAAACACACACCTCAAAGAATTGACATTAGGGGTTCCACAAGATCAACATCATGATTTTTCTCTCACACCTTTCTCACATTCCATGAATAATTCAAAATACTACACAAAACATCCCTAACTAATGATTTAAATCTTGAACACCCAAAACATAAAATTTAAATTTGGAACACCCGAAACAAGAGAGAAAAACCATGAACCAAAAGATAGTTTGAAAATAAGATAAAAATAAAAAACCTACAGTGAAATTATATATATATATATATCTATAATATTTATAACATTATTAACCCTCTATAGCCATTATACCATATATATACCTTTTTACATTCCATTCTTTATGGGATATGATAATGTCATTTGTGTATATGATGAATTATCTCCTCATGATGCGATGTGATTCATTTTTCACTAACACTTTACATGGAAGATAATATGGATACATATATATTATATACATGAGATAATTATGATATTACTGAAATATTTATCTTTCTAGAAATATAATATATCATTTTATTTCTTATATTCGGACTCAGTAAAAGATGATATATCATTCATGTATTTGTAGACTACCACCATCACAAAGAGTTGTGACTCTATTTTCATCACCACAACAGATGAATGATATGTATAATTTTATATAAATAAATAAAATGTTATTTATGATATTATGATCATTTTTTAATTATAACATATTACTTTACTCCTTTTCATAATGATTCTTTAAAAATGGAATCATTACCCAAGCGTACGTATGACATGTCGTCTCCATGATCACAAAGTACTTCATTTCTCAAAGTGATCCTTAAAGATTTGTCTTAAGTATATAATTGATGTATAAATATGAATACCATTTCTGATTATTATTATAGAGATAATGGAAACATGGTTAATGTAATAGGATAGAAAATAAAAAATCAAAACAAATACAAAAAACAAAGTAGTTATTACCCAAAAGGCGACTTCAGCATGGAATTATTAACAAATGTGTAATAAAAGTATATAATTAAATAATATATTATATTATATATAAATTTATGGTTATTTTATATTCTTAGAATAAACATATTTTTATTATAAAGGATGTTATAATTTGTATTAAGGAAGGTGATATTTTCAGTTAGAGATTTCTATCACACATTAATTTTCATGTGAGACACATTCTTTATTCATAATATGTTTATTTTATGTGGTGTATATACTATCTATGAATGTATTATATTTTTCCTATACTTAAATTTTTTTATTTACATATTTAATTTTTGGATCTATCATTCATGGGTTTTACAAATCAAAATTTAATGAATTGGTAAGGGTTTTTCGACTCAATATGAATTCTTTTATACATACATGTGTAATGAACCAATGTTCTTTCATGAGGTGTATATGCATCCCATTTGATATGAAATATTATGAATTTTGTATCCTCGTTATATTTTATGATCCCTTTGGTGTATTGGGTAATGAATGATATCTCTCCAGATAATACAGACTGGAATAGGGATTTAACCCAATTTAGTAAGGGACTTTTTCCATTATGCTTGCCTTGGGATTCAACCTTGAATAAGGAAATTATGTAATTGGGAGTGAACCCAATCCAAGATGGGAAATTTTACACTATGATAGTCTTTTAACTGAACCATGACTAATAAAATTATTTTTTATACTATTGTGACATAATTACTATGAGATGTTCATATGATTAGGATATTATCTCATGGGTCATGATTGATTAACCATGATTCCTCACTCTTATAAATCATGTATTTTGAAATTCAAATTATTTATGACATGACCCATGATTTATGATCTATGACAGATTGTGTATGAATATTTTATGATAGTGTCATGATTTCATTCAAATATTCTTATATTATTCTTGAATATTATCATTGATGGTTATCTCCCGTGTTTACCCTTATTCACTGATTATTCATTTTTAACTAATCAAAACATTTTATTAATTAGTAAATATTAATTTATAATTGAGAATTACAAATTTATTATTTTTAATATTAATGATTAATTGGTAATTATATATTTTAATTATTAATTTCGTGGTGTTATTATTAAAGTAGGCTTTATTATTAATTAATAATAAAAAAACTCATTACTTATTATAAAATACTGTTTTAATTACACGTTACTAATTATTAGTTATAAATTTCAGCTATAAATTTGTTATAAATATTTTAAAATTAGTAATAAATAATATATAAATAAAAATTACACATTATTAAAAAAAATTACTTATCATTCCATATTAATTATTAAATAATATATATTAATTATAATGTAATTAATATCAATTGTAGAAGCTCATGTCACTAATGACCATAATATAAATCATTGTAGGCCCTTAATGAAGGCTAATGAGATGTTTCCCATGATGGGGGAGGTGAAAAAAGAATCACCACTTATAAAGGGTTATGGAAACCTCTCCCATTATAATTATATTTTCCTAGGTTCTATAAGAAATCATATTTATGAGGTATAAAAGGGGGAAAAGTGTACAATATTAGGATCATTAATGGCATGAAGTGTTAAAAATGGTATTAGTTCTAGTTCTTAGTTAAAGTTATAATCCATAAAAAATATAAATATTTCCACCTTATTCCCTTAGTAGGTGAAATAATAAGTATCTCACATCATATGAGGTATATAAAAAAGAATTTATTATATATATAAGTGTGGAAATGATATATATCACAATGAATTTTTTGAGTTCCTTGATAAAAAAAGGTAAAAGGAATAAAAGGACCTAAATATGATAATATTATGATAATGGTTGATTTGGATAATTATAAATGAAATCAGAGCTAGTAGTAGGTAAGTGATCCATTGGAAATACTAGTCCCTTAGGGTGGTAGATTGGGGATGTTCCCACATTGAAGTTTGTAGAGAATGAAGCACATATATTTAAAGGATATGTATACCTCTCTCATAAAAATTCATATTCTTAGGTGTCTCTAGAAGAAACAAATTCATAAGGGCTAGAAGGGCCTTAAGTGATGTCCTAGAAAATTATAAAGAAGAAAAAGGTTGGTGAAATTTGTCAAAATCAAAGATTATAAATATATTAAATTAAATTTAAAAGATATTCAAATACTATAGTACTAATTATAAGATTTCATAGGTTACAAAATTACATATTATGATGAGGAAATAATTTATCTATTAATAGAGGTTCCTAGAAGACTGAAAAGGAGAATGATGAAATGTCAACATAATAAAGAAGAAATTATTCCTACGTATACTCATTTAATTTCATTAATTTTAAATAAAATATTTATTATTTTAGGAAGTGATGTTTTTACAATAATGTCTTAAGGAAAATATATTGGAAAAAGATGAATAACATCTTATCAAAGAACAAATTAACTGAATTGGAAAAATAGAATGATTATACAACTACACGCGGTAAAAAAATGTGGAGAAACTTTTATATTTATCAAATAAATTGAGAGCATATTCAAATGATACAAATAAAAAAGTGAAATTTAATCAGGATAAAATTACACCCATGGTAAGAACGAATAGCGCTACATGGGTACTTGATTTTGGGTGTTCATATTAGATAATGAGAAAATTGATCTTTCTTAAGAACATGAATAGTTTTTTATATAGAAAAATATATTATGTAAATGGTATAACTCAAATGATAAAATTTATTAGTAAAAAAATATAGTTAAAGATGAATTTAATGATACATATATACTATTTGTGCATAGGAATATAGCTAATATCTTAAGTGTAAGTTATCTCTATTACTCGTGACTTAATGTCACGTTCATTAATAATATTTGTTTGTTAAAAGGTAAGGGTTCTAATTATTAGATGTAAGGCTGTAAAAATAACATAAATCTATATAATGTGCATAATAAGGTGTAATCATGTTTCTTCATTCCAAAAAATGATAATAGTTTATAGAATAATTGGATTTTTCACACACATTCACCATACATGGAAAATATTTAAAATTTTGAAGAAAAAATTGACATTCCTAATCATGAATGAGATAGGGATGGAAATTTTATGAATTCATGTGGCAGAAAATGATGAAAAAAATATTAATAAAAATTAAAATAGTTTCAAATATTTTATATTTGGTTTATATTGATGTGTCTAGTCCCATAACACTAATAATAATTAGAGAATTAAATTTCATATTTTTTATATTATTTTCATTGGATGGGTTTATAAAATTAATGAAAATATAGAAATATGTAGTATGGTATATTAAATGATAGAATATGTGAGATGAAGATCAAACTAAATAGATAATTAAAATATTATAACCAAATAGAGGAATGAATTAAACTTTTCTTTAAACTATGATCTACCTTGAGAAACAAAATATCTTAATTGAGGTGTAATAAATGATAAATATCCTCACAAAATAGATTTATTGATATAAAACAAAACATTATTAAAAAAATAAAAAGACCCGACTTATTTAATTTTATATTTTAAGGAACTATTGAAAGGATATTATGACATTATTGGTGTACACACAAAATAGTTGTTTGTTGAATACTATAAATAAGATGAACCTATATGATATTTTTCATATATGAAATAAAACACTAAAAAAATTCAAGTATTTGAGAGTACATTATATATTTTTAAAAAATAATCCACACAATACAATTTTGGTGATATAAAAAACAAATATGTGTTTCTTAATTATCCAATTGAGAGTAAAACATATAAATGGCTTAATAAGAGGGTTTAAATGATTATGGAAACAATGACAAGAAAGTAATTTTGTATAGTTTGGAATAAAATCATTAAATTCATATATATAAGGGAATTATATATTGAAGATAATAATTATGAAATAATTTTCAATGAAACTCAATTCACTAGAAAAAATAATACTGTGAAGAAGAATCAAAAAATTATATAGAGCTAGAGATTAATATGTTTGATTAATTTTTATGGAATAACTTCAAAGTTATTTCAATGTTTATAAAATGGATGTAAAGATAATATTATTTAATAGATAAATTAAGGAATAGGTTTACGTTAAAAAATAAAATATATTTTATCTTTCAGTTGATAAATATTTTTTATTTCTTTTAAATAAATAATATTATGGTTTAAATCAAGAATAAAATTCCTCTAAAGCTCATTAGGTTCATTTTTTAAGAAATTGGTGTCCAAGAATAATAGTTTTGATAATAACCTCATTATATAATGATATGAGGATTAATATTTAATGGTACTTGTTTATGTTACGATATCATATTTTGTGGTAATAATATGAAATTATTTGAGTATATTGAAATCACAATGTGTTAAAAGTTCAAAATATTTATGAATGGAAAAAATAATTACCTTGCTGGGTTTTAATTAAATTTTACAGGAGTTTGTAATTTTTTTTAATAATAAAAATGTGATAAAAATATATTAAATTTTTTTTATATGAATTATTTGAAGCTAATTTTAATACAAAAACTTTTGGATCTAAAATTGGGATAAAATATGTAAAATATGATGATTTCATATTATTTAGAGGAAAATGACAGGGACAAGTCCACTCTAGGCCTTCCTGGGGTGGTACTATTCAATGTGTGGTTCCCCAATCTCACATTATATAGGTCAGGGGCTAGTTAATTGCACTAATAAGGAATAACACATATATTTGAGGCCTTTTCCTATACAACCATTATATAATACATATCTCCATAGTAGAAAATAATAATTTAAAAATAAATAAAAATAACAAATTTTTTGAAATAGTACTTAAAATGTATGTTAATATCTATATAGAATAATTAATACATTAAATAAAAATATTAAGAGAAAACATGATCACAATACCCAAAGTTAGAGGATAACTAATAATAAAGTAAAATGAGGGAAACTCCTTGATACACTCTTTTTAGACATGAACAATGAATGTGATCAGTACTTCAAAAACTACAAAGATTTTGATCCAAAAACATCACATTCAATATGATCACCCTCCAACCATTCTTAATATTCATAACATATAATACATGTCTTTGAAATTTCCATATTTTTTTAAGTTTAAATATAATTAGTTGGGAACCCAATAATAAATAAGGGAAAGAATTCAACATAATCTTACCCACAAGACATTCTCATGGTGAATGACTTAAGGAGAGGAAAAATTAGATATGGTTATGGATAATGAAATGGGAACACAATAGTGTCCAATTCATTACATCCCTACTACATGATGATTAAATAATATCAGAAACCATACTAATCATATTTATAAAAACCCACATCGCCTCTCCTAATATGGTCTGTGATACCCATACCATTCGATGATATGTTTTTCAGTTGGAGTAATTACTCTTGTGGAGTACACATGCCTTGTCTACAATAACATGTTGATTGAGGGACTACCCACTCAATAAATTGAGGAACCAGGATCTATTAGTATCGATCTTCTGACTCATCCAATCAAAAATGGGATCCATGCATTATTGATATTTTAGGATAAATGGCCCCATTATTGAAATTGAGGATCCATGCCCTATGTTTGTGGGAGAGTAAAAAAATTAATTTATGTGTATGGGGATCCATTCCCCATCACCGACATGTCAATACTGTATTACCTAAACCCATGTTCTCTCCAATCATCTAAACCTAAACTTGTTAAAATATATACTGAGATACGAAGACTAATAAACTGAAAATTCCTCAGACACTTCTTCTAGAGATAATAATGATTGAATCTCTATGTTACATATATATAAACAATCAGAATATATAATAATATTTCAAAATTATATGTTACAGTAGTAGAGATATAAAAAATAACAATGAATAAATATTTAATGACATATAATCAGAGAGACACAACATGTGAGCCTTGGGCCATGACCAGTTATGTACTTCCTTCACCCTATCATATGGATGTCAGCCAACATAACATGGTAGTGTATAGGGATCATAGCATGTCAGACCAATTTGTTTCTTGGGAATTCACATCTAGTAATCATATTCATGTGAGTTTCTACAACAAGTTGTGATCCCCATATCACATGGCATGTGTACCTTAGTGAATAGTTTGTTATGTACATAATAAAACCCCTATCTATATACGATAAAATATCATTATTTATGGACTAAAAGAACACACCATTTCATATTTTATATGGTTCTCAAAATAATAACTAATTTTAGAGCACAATACACTATGTGTATTTCAAAATCACTTTTCATTTGCTCATAATTTCATATTCATAAAAGTTATCTTCCCCAAACATCCCCAGGTGTAAGAAACATTGTTGTCGATCAAAAAAGATAGACTACCTATGGATATCTAGTGCAACCAGGAAGACCTAATAAGGAAGCCCCAACCTTCAACTGAGCACTAGTGATTGGACATCAATGAAAATATCCCAAAAGAACACTTTTCATGCATCTTCATGCTTATAATCACCAAATATCATATTCCCTTGTCTACCCATCACCCCAATACTGAAATTTAACATTGTTTGACACATTAATGGTTGAAATACCTAGTCCATATTGAGTATAAGGTGTAGAAAGAGAGGTATAGGGGAAGGGAATCAGTTGGTAAATTTATAACCTCTAATAGAACACTCTTATCCATGTTATATGTTCATCATATGAGACTAAGAGGAACATAAAATACAATTATGTGAAATTATTTTTCAAAGTATTGAGGTGAATCAACTCATATCATCACTACAAAATTGAATTTCTTCAAAACAATCGCAAAATATGAAAAAATGGTTAAATCATTAAGGATCTAAGAATGTGTTTTTTGGTATTGGTGAAACAAAATAATAAGCATGATTTAAGAAGCCGAAGAAAAATTACTGAAATCACTAAGAGAAAACTCGAAGAATAATCTCTAACATGGGAATTAAATTTATGTATAAAAATATATATTTATAGATCAATTTATATTAAATATTCATAAAATAATACATGCATGAATCTATACACTACACTTAAAATTAACTTTTACATTTATGGTTCACACTTATTAAAATACCTGGATATGGTTAAATAGATAAATCACTAGTGAATTCTAAATTTTTATTTATAAAACATGATATGGGAATAACCTAAGGCATAAAATTTAAAATTTATTTATACCATCCCTAGGTTAAAACCACAATACCAAATAAATTTTAGAATACATATTTCCCGTTCATGGATCTATTTAGGAGATATTTATTGTTTTCAATGATCACAAAAGTTAGAGTAAAAACATTTATGTATTAAAATTTATATAATTTATATAATTATCCATGAAGCTATTCAAGAAAAAATTATTTTTTGAGTAACTCATAAAATATTATATGGAATTATCCAAAGATTCAAATTAAAAATTGTAGCTTGTTACACCCTACCAACCATCATGTATTTTCATTTCAAAAAGAAAAAACTAATCAAAAATGTAATAGTGATGATCCCATGCCTTGTTCTTATCCTCCATTGAACTCTTATGAATGTTCACATTTTGTAATAAATAATTCACCAGTGGTATATCCCAATCTAGAAGGGTTCACCTATGCTAGTGATGGATTACCACTAGGTTCCTAAAGAATATTTCTTTAACAACAACTTCAAACTCACTGTAGTCGATGAAATGAAATGGATCATATAGAAACATCCTTGATAATACACATGTAAGGAATTATGCACCTGGTCAAAATGTGTGGGTAATTCTAGGTGATAAGTAACCACTCATGACCTTTTTCATAATTGGATGGGCTTAAATTATTAGGGTATTACTTTCATCACTACTAAAACCTCTTAAACTCACACTATATAAATACCTTCCAGAACACATGATTTCCATACTCAATCCTCAATAGTCTAGATCTCTTATCTTAGTAGGAAATATGATAACTCATAACTATACTGATATTCTTCTAAATCAGCTACACCTTTTCTCTTATAGACTACACCAGCATGGACCACCTAATTAATGACTCACAAATCTCTAATTGATAAAGAGAGTATATTAGGTGCCTCTCATATAGGGTATTAAATGTTATTATATCAATAGTGGAGTGACAATGGTTCTTATAAGAAAACATTAAAAATGGTTCAAATCAATCCATATCATACCAAAATTTAGCACATAGCACATCAAAAAGTACTCAAGGTCCTAAATGAACCTTTCATTATAGCCATTAATATATAGATGTAATTCCATTCTCAACCACAACTGGTTCTAAAACAATCCTTTTATATTAACTATTGTAAGGATATAAATCAAGAATCTCAATAAAAAATGACCATAAAGGGTTCCCCAAGAAGTATAATGACCTCATCTCTATATAATCATCCCATGGACTCCACCAAACTCTATTATTTAATATTAAGGAAATTGGTTAACATGTTTAGGAAATTAATGACCATCTATAAATCATTACAACACTTCACTGAACATGAAATTACCAAAATTATTAATATCCCATCTCACCTCTACTTTGGAACATTGAGGGGTGGATCCAAACATATAAGTTCTTTGTAAATATTATTAACTCTCTGATTCATGAGACACCAAGATATAAACTCTAAAGCACCATTGAGAATATATATTTAAAAAATATGCCACCTAAGATCCTATTATACATTCATCATACCTAAATATACTTCCAAGGTATTGTTTTTAAAATATATTAACACCTCTTCATTTCTCTTAAATAAAACCAATATTTTCACCTGAAATATTATGACAAACCCCTATTATCAAAAAAATCAATCTAGTGTATATCTGGATGATATCTAGTCACATAAGATCTAAAAATTAATATATTTATGTTGGACCTACCCAACTCACTGAATAATTCTACGGTCACATTCTTGGATAAACAATAAGTGACATATAACTTTTCTAAAAACGATAATTCCAACATGAAAAGATAATTATATTACTCCACCATTAACAGATCTTTTTAGTTTCTATTAAGGGTATTATCTAACATGTTTCCCTTACCATGGGTGAATACAATATGAAATCATGGTCCAATAGAAACTCTGTACATAGACTCTACCCTATATTGAGATATCACTGAGGGAAATGTACCTATTAATATTGTGATCCATGTACACAAAAAATCATTCACCTAGAAGATACTTCAACAAAATATTCAAGGAGATCACTAACTTCTGTAATCTCTAGATCACAAATCATAGTTATTATTGGGAGTTCACTATTTCATAGACCCTTAAAAAATATCCACGGATCTCTACATCATTAAAAATATAACACCCATACCTAAGGAATCAAAAACACAATGTACAAATATTTTCCTCTGGTAAAAAAATTGATATTTCAATTCCACGATTGTTTAAATCATATAAATGTTTTTCTTGAATTTAATTAACCATATGAATGGATTCCTCATTCTATTAATGTTAGTTGAGGGAACATCAATCATGGAGAAGTATACCATGAATATATGGTAATATCCTACCGTAAAAGGAAAATATGCTTGTCAGAACATTCATGGGAATGTTCCATGTGACTAATAATTTAATCTTAATGGGATCAACTTTTTCCCACCCTCAAAGATGAAATTCCATCGGAAATGGATCTCCAAAATCCCAGACATTAAATTCAAGAGTATAACATAAATCTAGTACTCCAAAATAAATTATATCAATATCCTAAAATTATCCACATGATGTTCTAATGATGTCAAATATACAATGATTTAATCAATGAAAACATGCATGAACCGATGAAAGAATTAATGAAAAATAACATCCATGAGTCACTTGAAAATTACTCGAGTGTTTTTACAAAAAAACATCTCCAATATTTCTTAATGCATTTAGATACACCAGATTGATTTCATTTATATTTCCTCCCCAGAAATCTAAACATTTTGATAGCAAGTCTTGATGTTGAACTTTGAGATCCACCTCATTTCCATTAGTTAGATGAAGAGGTCTTTAATGCATTAGAGAAGAATATTTTTTCTCAACTATCTCTTCATTTAGTTACATATAGTAAGTAAAAATCCATATTCTATTATCCTATTTCTTAGAAAACAACACTTGATATGCCTATAAGTATTAACTAATCTATATAAATCCCTTATTTAAAAGGGACTCTAGTTTCACTATAAAATCTCCATTTTCCATATATTTGATAATATACTAATAATATCAGTGTGCTTTTGTGGTGATGGGTGATTAAAAAATTAATAAACCAGTGAATGGTAAATATAGAAATATAGAATCTCAAAACATCAATGTATTACTCCATGATAGTGGATAGTTTATCCTATGAAATAACTATTGACAATAAGGATTTACACCCTACCTTATTATTGATCACCAACATCATACTATAAGTAAGCCCCACTCATTAAAACTTAAGATCTAACTAAACCATGAACCAGATCCCAAATACATCAAGTTTATATCATGAAATCCATCTACATTATCATTTAATAAAGATTATACATATATATTAATGCTTATATTAAAGGGTTTTATCCTATTTATGATAAGGCCCCATGAAAACAACTATTTATTAAGAGAAATATCACACCAAGGATTGGTGTAGGTGAGCATGTGATCTCATCAAATTGGAGTATGAATCTATATAGTTCATGCTAAATCTTCCACTAAGATTTATAGCTCTCTAATTAGGGAGGCATAAAAAAATAATGGCTCATTCCAATGTCGAAGAGTATGTGTACTGGTGTATAGAAAACATATATCATAACTTAGATAATGTTTGAAACTTCCTAGAAGTCTTCCTCTATTTATGACATCATCACCCAACCCTAGAATAAATTATTTTGTATGGAAATATCTCTTTCTGGTGGTAGTGGAGAAAGTTTAATATAAATCTAACTTTCTCTGGATCATCCTTTTGCATATATATCTCCTTATCCATAGTTACCTCATAAGGGACCACCATGACTACCATAGGAAGGTCCCTAACTGTAGTACAACCTCTGATGAGGATATCTATTTACTATACCATTTAAACTCCCCTTTTCTATAACTTTGGTTATTTAGTCCCAATCCATATTATTTGATCATCCAAATTTATTGAAAAGCCTATTTTTTGTGAAAGGTAGATCATGTGAACAACACTCCTATCACATTTCCCCAAGAATAGGATCCTGCTTGTGTATAAATTTAGTGGAATGTCTATGAAAACTACCATTTTCTAGATGTGGATAATAACTCTACTACTGAAAATACAGTACTAGCTTTTTTCATCTATTATCCATCTCCATAGAAGGAATTGATAATTAGGGTCATCTCTAGAACTCTATGATAGATATAGATGTAAATAAATAAAATTCTCACTCATATATTCCTACTAATATCATTATAAAAATATTATTATTTGAATAATCCATAAAAAAAAGAATATAAATGGAGTAACTTTTGTGTTTTTTAACTTGGAAACATAATTAATTACACATATGCTACCCTTTTACTAGTCTTTCTACTCATTTAATCACACTATCTCCATTATATATGGGGTGGTTCTCTCAAAAGTTGTTTTTGAACTCTATCATTAGGAGTGTATCCTCATAATGCATTTGAGTCATCACGTACCAATGAAGAATCACTTCTTAAAAAGGAATACTAGAATACAAAACTACTATATGAATAATGAGCCTCCCGATAAAGAAGAATAATTAGGTCACAACCTCTATCCAATCCTCCAAATCCAATGTTTCAGTATTTCCTTGAAACATGAATGTCATGATCCAATAAAAAACATTAATAATAATTATCTAATTAGTATCCTCACCCTTCCTAACTAACACACCCATGTTAAGGATTATTCATATTCACTACATGTGTACCATGTGATCATTTCATAATGGGTTGTGGAACTACTACTCACTCTCTTATTGAAAAAATATAACGAATAGTTCCCTGGATGAAAGATTCATTTATTAAAATTTCAAATACAATAGGATTAAAGGCTATAAAAAAGAATTATGAACCTAACTTTACATCCTAGTTGGCTATATATATAGATAAATCATGAATTTGAAAATATAAAACAATATTTTTTTTATTAATATCAGGGTGACCTATCTCAATGTGGTTATATAAAACCAATAACCAACCACCACATGATTAATGTATCATCCTTTATGTATCATATATTTGATTCTTATTTTTTTATTTATTCATTACATTATTATTGTCTTCATGAATTGATATATCAAAAAATGCACCAACATTGGGTTCCTTTGCCTAATGACCAAATAGAAGACTCTATGAAACTATTTCCCGAAATCTCAAAACCACCATCACATGACTCATGTATTCAATAATAATTCCTAGAATTGACACTTGTTGATAACACTCTGAAATGACTTTACCCATTGAGTCCCATCCTGGATCAATAGTATGTTCAGTGTGGCACTCTAGGATCACTTGTAATAGGCCAGGGGTGGTGACAAAAACTAACAAGGCATAAAAATATTATGGGATGACATAGATACTATGACTTGGATATATTACATATCTCTATAATAGAAAAATAAATATAAGAATTAAATAAAATAACCAACTGTCATAATTAATTCATACAACACATGATAAACAGATGAAATATAAAAAACAGTAGTATCCATAAAATTAGGGGTATTAAATGATCCCTATATTTGAAGTAATATCCTAACTGATATAAAGTAAAAATTGGGGGAACACCTCAATATGAAATCTCATGACATAAACATTGAATGTTATTATCACCTTCAATCACAACTATGATCCTTCTCTACCAACATTGTGACTATCATGATCACCACTAAACAATCCATCATTTACAAAGGAAGTAATATATATAGGAGGAACTCCCACACAAGGATGTGTATAAGTTTTTCTAAAAGGATTTGTTTATAAAAAATAAAGGAAATACACCAAATAATATATCCCATAACCCCTACTCAAAGATAAGGGTATAGAAAGGGAGAAAACCAAATATATATAAGGATAATGAACTCGGAACATGAGAGATTCCTAATATTCTTAGGCCAATAGTATGAGGATAGAACGTTAGATACATATCCACGGATGTAATAATACAAATATTTATAAAAAAACCATGTAACCATTTGGAATCTATGGTGGGGGCTTACTGTAATGCCCCTAGTTTTGGATCCAATAATAATAATAATAATAATGATAAAAATATTATAATTACAATTATTATTATTATTATTTACGTAAATAATTTCTACAAATACTTCTATATTTTTTCAAAAGGATTGAAACAATATTAAAAAATTTCCCCTATAAGATATAAATTAATCTAAGTACACTTTATTCATTTATAAGTGGGACATTATAATAAAACACATGAATGTATATCCTACACACCATGGTTTATTACTCAATATATATAAATTACATCCATTTAAAGTGAATAGATCTATAATGGGTAATATATTGAAGAGAATAAAATCTCTACTAAAAGGAAATATCCAAGTTCATGTTTAACATTAGGGATCACCAATATCCAAAAAAACGTATTATATATAATATGACTATAAAAGGATAAATCGTAATGAAAAATATTGAATATGCAATAAGAAGTTTTCCTTATGAAGTATGAGTGGAATGAAAAAAATGATTTTGTAAGTCTATATATATTAGAATAAAATATGGTCATTACATATATTGATATTATAGTTATGGATTTTTCAAATATTTTCATTGAAAATATGGTCATTTTCTATATATCCACTAGGTATATTGAAGTAATGAATTATTATGTGGATAATTTTAAAAAACATTACACAAAATGAAACAAAAATGTGATCTAAAAATATCATATATATATCAGTTATATATAAATATTGTTCTTAAAATTTTATATAATGTTTATACATAACTCAAAAAAAATATTTTAATATCAATGGTGTAGTAAAATTAAAATTTTAAATATAAATAATTAAAATTTAATTGTATTTCTTCAAGTGTATTTTATATAAAAGTAATATTTATTTATTTAGATAACCATTTGGTTATGTGTTGTATATTTTTTCATGATAGATTAAATTGAACATTTTTAATTTATTATTAAATATGATCTAATAAATGAAATAATATAAGGAACACTTAATTTTTAAATAGATCATTTATATAAAATGTTTCTTTTCATTATTTGATGAATTTTCATTTAAAAAAAGTTTTAAATAATCTTCTTGGTGTTTCTTATAAGGGATATGTTTTTTTAATTCATCAAATTAAAAAAACTAATGGAAAAAAATTATAGTTTTGAATTCATTTATTTTTAGGTGAATTTCTAAAAATAACGATTTTACTAATATTTTCACTTTTACATCATTAATATTCACTAATTCCAAGAATGATTTTGAAAAAAAGAACTAAATTAAATATAAAATTTATTAGGTTATATTATGTATTTTAAAATACTATATATAAAACCAATGTTACATTATGAAAATTTTAGTAATGTTTTAAATGCAAGTTATTTTCTTTTCGAATGTTTCTTTTAATAAAAGTTTTTGATGGTAGAATTAGGTTTTTTGGGTTTTTTTCATGTTAATTAAATTTTATTATAATTATAATAATTATTTTATTTTCAATTGGAATATTAACTTTTATGTTTTTGTCCTAATAAAAAATCATATTCTTACAAATACACATCTTTTTATGAAACCTTGTTTTTTGGTTATACATACGTTATTATTAAAATTTATTTTTAAAACACATATTGAATTTGATAAATTTTATTTTTTACTTATAATTAGTAGGATAATATTAACAAATAATTCGTGTTTTGTTTTAATAAATTGAAAATATATTACTTAGTTAAATATCTGTTAACATTGTAAAAAAATGGTAAAATTAAAAATATAAGGGTAAAAGACATAAAAACATATTTAAAACTTGTTTAGAAATTTATGGATATATATTTATTGACCTTAACCATTCAGACATTGTATTTTTTCAATTTTTCATTGCATTCCTTGTGAAACATGTGATTTCTTTTTCTTAAATAGTTTTATGTGCCAAAAATTTCCTTCTCATCATTCATAAAAGGAACCACCATGACTCCACCTCAATAAACTTTAAAATACCCTTAAGATCAACCCATAATTTTTCATATTATCTCCTCAACCCTATGCACATGTACTATATTCTTTCATCATGAAAAAAATACTTGGCTATAGTGCCTTAATGTGGTGACCAAAGGAGAATGTACAAAATTAGATGTAATATTTTCAACCACACTTTTTTAATTCATTTCTACTTACACGACCCCAAAACTATTTTATAAAAAGGTTTATAAAAAAATTATTATATTAATATTTTATCATACTAATGGAATATTATATTTATACCTTCATCAAAAATCATTGAGATAAATTAAAATGTCTTCATTAGTGTGTGCGGACTACAAACTCCAGGAACGTCATGCTAAAATTTACATCACTGCAACTCATGGATGGTTGAAATTGGGAATTTAGTAATTTTATATGTTAATTTAAACTTCTTTAATATTCCTAAATGATAAAATATAATTTTTCTAGCATCATTATCTTTTGAAAAATTGAGAGCATCATTAATTTGTATATGAGGACTACCGCCTCAACGTGAGGATGTTTTTATTTTTTCTAGACCAACAATCATGGATTGAATAAAAAATTTCTATAAGGTATAAAAATATTTTTTAATAAAAACATCAGTATTATATAATGATAATATTATAAATTCCTTAAATAATGTTAAAAATAAACAGTTATAGTAAATTCACTTTTTAAAAATGAAATATCAAAGTACCCATTCTAATTTGAGTCAATTCATGAAAAACTATTCAAATATATAATTTGTTTTATAATTAATTAATAAATGACAAAATAATATAAAAATATTTATATTATGAAACTATTTTATAACACTTTGAACATGTTCGACATACCATGGATGTTTTCTAGAAATTGATCGAAGAACATCAAGTAACTGATATAAGTTGAGACAATGTAATTAATTGGTGAAACATGAACATAAATATAACATATTAAATGATTATACATTCATATTTTATTATTAATTTTTTGAATAATCTTAATTTTATGAATAAGTATGTTAAGTGCATGAGTGGTTTTCTTTCTAACATGTGGTAAGGGTTACCATCTCAATCGTCGTACATTGAGGAATGATTTGATATTTGAATTAATATTTATATGTACATTTCAAATACTACCCCATTGAATAATAATATTATAAAATATTATCATAAAATGAAATATCAATTTAATTCATGTTCTTTTTGGTTGTGAGCTATGATTAATGACTTCTATATAATATAAGGGTATTTAATAACTCAATTTTATATCATGAGTTATAATTATTCTCCTTCAGTGTCGCATTTAATTTAATATGGTATACACTATTTCTATTATGTTAGATCAATTTTTATTCAAATATTAATTTATTTAGAGTTATGATCCTCTTAAAAATTTAACATTTTATAAAGGAATTCTCATCTTCTTTAACAATGGTTTCCCCTCCTTATCCATAATTTCACTTCCTTACAATGTTCTCTTTTAAAATGGAAAAATAAATAAGAGTTTTATCATGTGAACTTAACATTTATGTTATTTTATTACCAAGCGAGTAATTTGATAGTTTTTATGATGTTGTATTTTAGTAAAGGTTTATTGAAATATAAAAAGTGATCTTTCGAACCACCAACATTTCATTTTAGTTACAGGTTCTCTTTCTTCTTCTCCCTTCTTGTTTAACTTCTTCACAATTATATCATAAATATTATATATATATAACCTATTAATAAATACATAGATTAGTTTAATTTTATTTCATGTGTAGAATACATTTTTAGTACCCTCCGAAATTAACAATTTTATGTAATCCTTATTTAAGTGAAATTTATTATTTATAGTTTCACATAGTGAAAAAACTGTATCAAAGGTTTTAAAAAAATAAAACAATTCTAATAACCATCATTATTTTATAGATAAACCTATTGGTTCAATAATTATTTTATTTAAAATAATATGGTCTTTACTTCTTTAAAGCCCCTTAAATATTTCATAAAACATCACCCTATTTGTATGTTTTTATTCTTTCCACTTCTAGATACTTATAATGAAATCCCTAAATTGATTCTAAATGATCAGGATATTTGATTCATTTTCAAATATGAACATCCAAATGAAATAATTCCTTCTTCTATTTAGATTTATAAGGATTTTTCCTTTGGTTATTTTTTGAATCAGGAATATGAAACCCACTTCATTCTCCTTGGTTTGACTATGCTTATGATTTATGTACAGTTTATTTTCATTATATGAATTTAATATGTATGATTTTAATTAATATGATTGGAGGGTAATGATTATATATCCCTCCAACTCATTTGTTTTAATATTTTTATCTTGTGAGATATTATGTTTGTGTTTAAGGAGTGAACCTAATCTTGTGTAGGATTTTGTTCACATTAAGATTATATTCCTGGGAGTGACCATCAAATTATGTGTATGATATATTGTTTTATTTTTTTTACATATGTTTATGATATTATAACATTATTTCATTATTCAATGTCTCCATTATTATGATCATCCTCTTAATGGTATCACATTATGCCTCATGAATCTCATGTTATGCTTTATTGCAATGTTTATTCCATTATTTTAATTTATAGCTAACCCTTATCCTTATGTGTAATCTCAAGGATAACTTGTATACTTTTAGATGATCTATGGGGTTTAGAGGAAAATATATATTTTTATAAAATATTATTCTTTTATAATATGATTTATATGTATGCCTAATATTCTAAAGACACTAGTCCTCTAGATCCTCGACTTGTACGTTTTTCAGAAATGTATGTTACGAATTATGAAATGATTTTTAGGCTTTTTTTCAGTATTCATAGCTTACCAATGTATGTGGGTCATATAATGGAGTTACTGCCCCAATTGATGACCTACACCTTGTTTCGAAGAGTGAATCATTCAAGGATGTATCAAATTTAAAAATTGAGGACATATTCACTATCGGTGGGGTGTTCTTAACTCCATATTCTATATAGAGGAATCATGATTTTTTATACAAAGGAAGTATTGTCCCCATGAAAAAATAGGATGACCCATTCCATGAGTATATGGGGAGAATATGAAACTCCATAAAGTATATAAGGGTCTCATTCCATGTGTTAAACATTAACATTTCATTAGGCAAGTACTAGAACCCCTTGTCTAATTAAATTATCTCACCATATCCCATTTCGTATCCTTATGTAGATAAATAAAACAATATACACATAATACCTCACAAACAACATCTGATTATAATGAGGTTCACACAATCACTCTATGTAAAAATGAATAGAATAGACTATATGAATTCAAAATTTTGGGTCATATTTATAAATATATGAATAGAATCAAAGTATAAAAATGATTAGTCATGGGGACATGGAATTAAAGTCTCAATAATTTGCTTGGAATATAGTGCTATCACCGCAACCAATGTCAATGCACCTACATGGTGTTCCCATTTAGGGAACATAGTGGGACAAACATGTGGCTCATGTTTTTTCTTCCAACAAACTCAAGTCATATAGATTACATAAAAACTGATCCCCAAATGACATGGTATGTGTGGCCAAGGGAATGGAGTGGATGAAATCCCATACACCCTTTGATATATACCCTAGACTAACAAGACCTGTAGACAAAAATCAAAAATTTTATGATTTTTAAACTTTATTCTTAGAAACCATAGAAACTTATGGAATAAGTTAAATGAGTAGTTTTAATGAAATAAACAATCATGTGTTCAAATTTTGATCAATAAAACCTTATTCACTTATAAAATCCCACAGAATCTCCAATAATTCCACTAATCACAACCAAAATTCCATCTATATATCTCAAGAACAATCTCTTACGCATCTAGAGGTAATTATTGACCTATATCAAGTCCCTAATTATTATCCATAATAAAAAATATCCCAAAACACTATCATACATGAATTTTATCACATTAGATCACCAAATACTTTTATTCCATGCCTCCCAATCACCATCCATCACTATAAAATTATACTAATAACACAAAAGTTTGAATGAATTTTTTCTAATATATGAAAATAGAGAGAGAGAGTGAGAGTGGGGAATCTCATGGTAATTGATCCATTTTGAGATTCATGCAGATTAAATGAGGTGAAAATGATTTTTAGTGGATGTAACTCGATCCACATTGGTATTTGTTCGAAAAAGAAATTTCACTGATAAAAATCATAGAAAGAGGAACCAAAAATGTCTAGATCAACCATTTTATAAGAATGTGGTTTTATTTAATGTTTTAATCTATTTAAAACCATATATGATTAATTACAAGAATGATTCATGAAATAACCATGTTAAAAACGAAATAATAATCATACCTTGATAATTGGATCAAAGTTTGACAAGATCTCCTTTTACACTGGGCTCCACAAAATATTTATGGAATAAAAAGAACACAGATATCAAATCACTAATGATATCACTAATTATTGTTTATGTTGATATAACACATGTATTATGTGTTTTTTATAGGATTAATTTTTTAATTCTCTATGTTTTATGTATTTTTAATTTAAAAATATAAGATATTCCATGTTTGAGGCCTAAATTGACAACATTAAATAAACCATTCTAATGGTAAATCCTCTATCAGGATACAATATTTCATAATGTATTTCATATATAAGGATGTATTTTGATAATATATATCATTATATATGATACCAAATATATGAACTAAAAATTAATTTATTAACATTCATATAATATATCATAATGTCAACGAAAACATTTAAGATAAAACAACTTCAAAACTGAAACAGAATCTATTATTTAAAATATTCCAATGATCCAAATGAAAAATTTTATCTTAGAAGAGAATTATTATAAGCTTTCTAAATTTTATGACAATTTCGATAAAAAGGTATTTATGAAATATTCTTGATGTTTCCTTTTAAATGTAATGAAAAGGAACATAACATAATAGTAGTCAAAGAAATATTTAGGCATGTATAGGGTAATAATGATCATGGAATGGTATAAGTTATAGGAAAATAGAAATATTTAATGATATATTTTGAATTGCATTAGGTTGTAGATATTATCTATATAAAATTTTATTATAGATGAATGTTTTTAATTGGATGAAAGTGTGCGAGTTTACAAAAAAAAATTAATAAGTAATGTATATAACAAAGCATGTAATTTTTTAAAAATATTTGTATAATAAAATCAGATACCCAATTACTTTGGGTGATTATTCTTAAATAGGGTCATTTCAAGGATGTAAAGACACAGATGGTGATCTTTAATGGTAAAGACAAGCATATTTTAACTGTATAAGTTTTTTAAAACATTTATTTATAAATAATATTGAAATATTTTTCTATATTAACAATAAAAAGTGTAACATTTTTTTAAACATAAATCATATTGGAAGAAATAAAAAACTTGTGTACATCTAAAAATAATATTTTTCCACATCGGTGTTTTTGAAATATCCATTTAATTTATGTGATTAGCCACCTCCTAAAAAAATAAGTTAGGAATTACATGTATGCTTTCATTTGTCTAATATTTTAATAGGGCACAAATTCATTATTGGTTTGGTACCAAATAGCTTTGTTTTAAAATATATATAAATTACCAAAATGTTCAATGATTTTTTATTAGAGTATGTATAACATACCTATAATATTAATGGGGTAGATTCCACTCTTGAGGGAATTTATTTTTGTACAAATTAAATGGGGAGAAACAATCCATGTGTTCTATAATCAATAATTTATGATTACATGGGGATTTTTATTTCAATATTAGTGAATAGATCTAAAGGGTTAAGTAAATCATAAAAAACAATACATAAGTTTTATTTCATGTAGTGAGAATTAAACATATAAGCTTAGGGTGGTAATTGATATTTTTTATTTCTATATAGTTTATAATTTATTAACAATTTGTTTGGATCAATTTATAAGCGGATAAATTCACTTACAGATTCCAAGTAGCCCAACAAGGTAGATTGTTGTGACCTATGTTGATAAAATAATTTGAATTATGGGAGAAGATTAAAAATTATTTCCTCTTATTATAAATAGTTATTAATGAAAAAAAATATAAAGTGTTGATTTTATAAGTTTAATGAATTTTTAAAATTAATTTTGTGGAGAAAGAAAAAACAATGTGATAATAATTACGGTTGTACTATAATTTTTTTTAAAAAAATTAGATGGTAAAATAAATATTTCACCATGAGAGATATATATTACATCATATTTTGTATTATTTAGACTAAATAACACTATTCTTAGTGTTTTTATATGTGTTACATTGTATAAACTGTATACTAAAATATGAATTCATGATTAGTGAATAGATTGAAAAATTGGATATGGTTGGGGGACTATCACAAAATAGAATACCATGGTATAGGAATTTATGAATCACACCACAATTGTATCTCGTGTTGGATGAACAATAAGATTTATTAGATGGTTTTTTCATGGTTTTTTGTTACATTTTGAAATCACAACACAATTAGGGGACATAATTTTGTGAAGAATAATGGTTTATGACCTAATAATTAAGATTATTTGTCAATGTAAATATCTTAATAATATCTAAAATTTTTAACCCTAGGATTTCAAGTATGTGAATTAAATATCAAAATGTTATTTTTCGAGAGATACAATAGTTAATATAAATTACTTCATAGTAGATCCTGTTATACTATGATTTGTTAAATAAAAACATATTTTAAATTCTTAAATATTTTTTAAATAAAGAAATATTGTTTTTCCAAATTGGATATTTAATTTAACCGTTATAAATTATTTTAATGATTAATCCAAATATTTCCTATGATATAAAATAATTGTGATTATTTTTTTGAAGTGATTACTAATTTTATTTTAATGATTAAGTAATAGTTATGGGAATATTTTTTTGTAGAATATATTATTCAAGGAAGGAACTTTTTAAAATATATAAATTTAAGGAATTTTATATGATATCTCTTTAGAAAATTTATGATGTTAAATAACATTATCTATATTATTGTGGAACTAAATATAAACTCTTAATCATATTTAGGGCATTAAACATTCATTGGATAATTCATTGTAATAACATAAAAGTTACATTCTTCAGACACCTATATATATAGTATATTTAATGATAGATGGGTTTTTTGAAACATTGAATTGGCATAGAGATAATCCTATAACTTGAAATAATTACAGTTTGTTAGTGATTTATTTATTCATCAACATTCCACCATTATAATTTTCTTACATGTAGTCTTATTTGGTAAAATAGGTAAAATCCTATTGTATTGGTTCTTTATTGTTTTATATGTATTTTTTGAATTTTATAATATTTTTAAGGATTTTTGTTTATTGTTTCATAGGAGAATAATATTTGGACAATGAAATAATTTTAATGACAATATTAAGCCCCCATCATAGGGTTTTTGAGGCATTATGGTTACAAAAAATATTTTATCTATATAACATCTATATCTAGTGAAAATTTTAATAAACCTCCCATAATGTACTCATATACTTCTTATGAGAAAAAATGATGCCAACATACCTTGATTTATGAGCCATATGATCTGTTATAGGGATGATAACTAATGTAAATATGATCACTAATTTTAAATTTCAATAGTCAATTTAAATTATTATAATAATATCATTGGAATACCTACATAGAATATCACTGTATCATTCAAAATTAAAATACATCGGTATTTTCCTAAACAAGAATAGGTTTGATAAAAAGTTTATCCATCACAATCATTTGATAAAATGAAGAGAAAAAAGACCCATCATAAAATCATTTAATTGGTTTATATATGTAAAATAATGGTATATATTTTTATATGAACATATGCATCAAAATTTTTTCATACCATGAACTATTTCAATATTGAATCCATTCCCAAACAACATTATCTAATATTTAAATTTTATCCATGAACTACCTATAGTTTTGAGGATTAATTGGTGCACACAATTTCATTTTCATACTGAAATATTATTATATACCCTCTAAAATTAGATATATAAATCTTAGATTCTAATTTGAAACTATAATTATAAACTTTATCTGTAGATTTAATATATCTAAAATTTAGTTTTTATAGAATTCTTTCATTTTCAATGTCTATATAATCTATAAGAATAGAGATATCATGTTAAGTTCCTCAGTGTTCACTAATACTTTTTATTGGCCCACTGGGATTCTATTGAGTGATGTGGTGAATTACTCATAACCTAATACATTATTCATCCTCAAATGGAATGTTGTTTTAGTGACTCAATAAGCATCTCATTTTTTATATATACCTACTAAAAAGCTTTACATATTGAAACAAATCTTAAAATGTATTGGTTGACATTAACAATAAAAAATACACACAAATATCTGATAAATATTATTGAAATAAGGATGAATAATACATCTTTATGTGTGTATGTTCATCGTGACTATTTACCATATGTGATTTTGTAGCACCACCCTTTAATATATAAATATTAAATAATCTAGGTCGTGTGACTATTACCTGGTATACTTCACTCTAACAAGAAACTAAAAAAACATGATACAATCATGATTGGACATATGATCATCCTTTACCATTTGAAAAGTGAGTACATAATGCTTAATTATTATAAAACCATTTTCACATTATCCATGGCCACCTCCCAATGTATCCCATCAAATGATAATATAAATTTTCATTTCTCTTTAAACTTATACACTTCTCAATTCATATATTTCTTATTAAGTGACTTTACAAATTTATTACTAATCCCAAGAAAATATTCTAAATAAAAATTAGAGGATTGATGATATTACACATTCTTCCTCTATAATAGGTTTCAACAAGTCAATAATAATATATATTAAAATATTGGAAGGTTTATGTATACAAAAAAATTCTCAAAAAACAAGTTATGGATCTAACACATTTATTTATGAATTACCCATATTGATTTATGATCATGGTTTTAGTAATTCATCTATTTTAAAATATTGTTAAAATAGTTATATTATATTATATAACCCTCCTTCATGATCACATATCCGATTATCAAACCAAATGAATCATTATAAGATACATATTGTTTTACTTATTCAGGTAATATTAGAATGAGTTATGTAGTTACCATTATTAAAATTATTTTAATACTTACATATACAATTAATCTTATGTGAACATAGAATCATTTCATTACATATAGTCCATAATAGTTTATATGACTTAAAATATTGGAACAAATAACCAAAAATTTCATCAAATTTTTTTTAATTTCGAGATCTAAAACATATTTTCCGTTACCTCCAATGAAATAATAGCCTTCACTATCTTAAGATACACTAAAATATAAACTTTAAATCTAAATGATCAAGGAAAAACACATACATAATCTAAATATATAGATTTATGTAATTAAAACAAATTTTATATTTTCATAATGTATTTAAAATGATCTATAAACACATTACATATTTCACTTTTATTCATTCATATATAATAATTTCTTTGAGAAAATTGATGAATGACGATTACATGTACTTTTAGAAGATAATAATCATAAATAAAAGTATTTCCAAAAGCATGGAGGTTCTCTAAAATGACATCTCTATCTTTTCATTGTGGCTATATTAACCATTAATGTTATATTCATGGAATCATCCACCCTCAAATTTAGTGATGATATATTTAGTGTAGATATGTATTTAATAATCATAACACCCCTTACACTAATTGGACCTATAATTTATTTTACGGGGTGGATAATTATACATTATTTCCATTCAATTTTATGTGAGACAATATATCCACACTTTTTAATTATATTTAACATTTTTTCGGAAAAATAATGATCAAACCAGGGTGAGGTTTTTGAATATATGAATACCTTCTCCCCATGATATTTTAACTAAATTTAGAATTATCAAACCTTAATATGATTTAAATATATTAGTTATTTATATTCTTAATAATAGTATGGTCATGAATTATACTTAAAAAATATATAAATTTCAAAGTAATCCTTATTTTTTTTATTTTTATAATGTATTTCATGATAAGGGGAAAACCTACACATTTAATAATTATAATCTGTTGGACATCAGAACATCCATTTTTATGGTAATAGATCCCACCTGATGCACACCAGACATTATAGTGCATTATTATATATATATTTTCCCAAAAAAATGATAACTTTGAAAAGGTAAGATAAGGATACATATTATTATAAGTAATATATATGTTATCGAAACCAAATCCAATTTTTTATAAAATATAATATGTCAAATTAAAATATGTCATAGTTTCGGGAATCATATAGATTCTTATTAAAAACTATAATGATAAATAAAACTTGGAATCACATTATTAGCTAGGCACACATCCCTAATGTTTTCCAAATATTATAAACATTTACATTATTATACACACTTACCCTCAATGATATACTACACATGAAAAGATAAAATAATTAGAGATATATATAAAAATTAGGGAACAAGAAAGGGAGAATGTAACTATAATAATGCATAAATGTATAAATTGAACTTCATTTATATGGTACATTAACTAATCTACTAGACAAAATTAACTAAAAAACACCATTATTAATCTACCAGGACGTCTGACTAGATTATGAAAATAACATCTATTACTAGACCCATTCACATCCATCAGTTTTACATCTAAGAGACCTCATTGAAATTTCTGAGGATAAGTTTCTTGAAATCCAGATATATTCTATAATCCCTATTCCTATATAAATCACATGCCAATACCTCAATATTGATAATCCATAGAAAATCATTCATGGTGTTCCATCCCACCACATATATGGGATCTCCTTTTCTATAACCAATATATGGATCTTATATGACTCATTTTCTATATTGATGAAAATTAATATATTTTTCCGTAATATAGAATGAAGGATAAAATCAATCAATACCTATTAGACTATTATAGCTCTTAAGAGGAACAAATCACCATGGTTTCTTCCTTATAATGGTTCCACTCCAAAACTCAATAAAATATTAAAAATATCATATAACATAATTCATATAATGAAATTACATAACCATGATCACTAAATTCACTCTCTCGTAGTAGCAATTGAGGGAAAATATTATAACTTTTATTATATTTCAATGCCATATCTGAAAAATAATTATAGTTATCATAAACACAGCTATACCTTGATATTGGTAAAAAGAGTAATTATATAAATCAATCATCTAACTTCATTACTTACACATATCTAAGATAATGATCTATGAACAACCATTCCATGTCTATATCTATGATATTTTGGAAGTATTTATCAGAAAATATTGTTCTGAATCAATCCCATGAAATATCATTATTCTTTTATTTTATAAAAGAGACTTTATAGGATCGATGTCCTATAACCAGTAACATATAACATAAAATCAACTATTCCCTTCCAAAGGGTATTCAAATTTTAAAACAATATAGTGGATCGATCATCTAACTCTTCTGAATTATATAATATCACAAAAACTAGAACATAAGGTTGTTGATCCTACAAAACAATCATGACTAATATCAAATACATATCTCCCTATATTGAGAAATCCTTCTTTCTTGAATTTGAATCCAAAAAATAAAGCTTCTTATAACAACATATATTTTCATTATTAAATAAATTTAAATAAAAATTGTGTTCTTGATAATATTTCATACATATAAAACAAAAATGAATAAATAAACAATGCTTTAGTCTATTAACTTACTATATTTCAATGAAATAATACAGCTAAATTAAATATAATTAGTAAAAATATAAAAATGAATAAAACCACAAGTAAATTAAAATAAAAATCTAAAATATTAATCATCATTATCACCCATGGGGATAATATTGATGATTATTACTATAAAATTTATATGATATATTAAACAAATACAATAAAAATCTAGAGAAAATAAAAAATTTAATGAGATAATATATTTTTGTGAACCACATAATGAATAATGAAAATTGGCCATTTTATATTCATTAGGAATATATGGGTATTGAGTTTCACACATTGACCCAAATTTTCTTTTCTTTATTTTATTTTTATTTATTTCATAGTATTTAATCTTCAGGTTGTTGGTCGGGTTGGGTTCATTGCGAAATTTTTTGAGTTTTGGAGGTCTCGGTTTTTTTTGACCTTTTCACGGTTAGTGTGCAAGCTTTGGGGATGAACCGTATGGATGGTGAAGGAAGACGGTGCTTCTAATTAATTTTGTCATTTAAAGATTTATCTTTCATGGTATGTATAGGGTTTTACCCAAACCATGCTTTAAAATGAGTAATAGTGAAGCCTATTGGTGGTGTCCGCAAAAATAACACTACTTGCGCACAGTTAGAGGAAACCATACAGCCAACCAATGTCGGTGTCTCTACTTTCTATTAGGGTGTGCACAGTCAGGGCACGGTTTAGAAAACTATTTATACAAACCATGAGACATTCTGAAATTCATAGAGACTTCAAATTACAACATTTCTACTCTTTTCTCATAACCCTATTTCAGGATTCTTCTTTCCCATTTGTCTGAGTTTCACCATGGGGCTCCAAACCCCATATTCTCTACATCTTCTCTCCCATAGTTAAAGAATCATTAATTTTTAAGGTGATTTACTCTTGATTTTGGTTCAATGTTCTCCTCTTATTCTCTTTATCAATTTATTTTAGGGTTATTTATTCATTGGGGTCCCTCTAGGTTGAAACCTATGGTAATGGATGGTTAATATGGGTTGATTCATTCAGTTTTAGGGTGTGAAAATTTCCTCACTCGGTTAGTTCTTCCTTCCCTTTAGTTTGTTCTCATTTCGATCGTATTGAGGTAAGTATTTCCATAAATTTATTCTTTTAAGAATTCCATTTGATTCTTGATCCTTCCTAAATAATTTTAAAGGTGTTATTCATGATTTTTTGTGTTATTATGATTTTATATTAATTTTTTTTTGGTAATTAGATGAAATTATTATTTAAAATGATTTAAATGGTTATACACACACATATATATATATAAGAAGTTTGATAAATTTCCTAGTGGAATTTTAAAATTATTTTGAGTATATTGAGATTTAATTTGACTTTGTTTGAGATTAGGTTTTTGGGTGGCATTTAATATTGAGATTTGTGTGTGGGGTTGGTTCCTTTTTTATGGTTGGGTGCTTATGTGTAGATCATTATGATTGGTTGAGAATTTTATTATGATTCTCTAAATTGGAAAGTTGGGTATTTTTATAGTTTTTCATATGTATTCCATTGGATTTAGGATTATTTATATTTATTCAAGGTGTATATATGGATAAGCACACATGAATATAAATGGTATTCCATAAAAATTTCCACCGTGAACCTTGGTTTTCAAATACTCTTCATCCATTATTCTCTACCTCTCTTAAACTACATATCTCAAAGTGGTTTTCTAAAACATAAAATGTTCCTTAAATGGATACATAATTTCTAAGTAAGGTCAAATGTGTTTTATAAATGCATTATAAAAAACGTTTTCTTCTTCGTAACATGAATCATGATTGGTAATCCCAAAGAACAGAATCCTTGTTTGGAACATTTCATGAAAAATTCGAGTTTCCACCTTATTTTTGGAATTTTTTGTGGATTTTGAGGTCATGAGGATCATTTTGATGTTTTTGTGTTTCTGAATGTGTTTTTGAAACTCATATGATGTGTATTCTCGATTATCACTTTTAAAAGGATCTATGTATAATAGTAACCCCTATAGTGATTCTTCTGATGAGAGGGTCATCACTTATTTGGTTTTATGGATTTGTAAAAGCATTCATAGTGGAATTCAAGAGTTATGTTTAATTCCATGAATAAGATGACCTCCTCGTTTACCATCATACTATTATCATGGGATTCTTTAACTTCACCTAGAGGTTAGGGTGGTAATATCTTTATATTCCTAATATTATATATTAGATCCCCATTGATAAAGGATACGAAAACTGGGATTTGTAGGACACTAGAATTTGTGAGAGGGTATGGGTGAATCGGGGTGTAAACCTTTTCTTTTAAAGAGATATATCTTGTTCCCACATTGTTAGGAACTTGTAAAACCTATCTGATAGAATCATGTAATTATTAAATGTTCACCTACAGAGAGATAATATATCAATTTTTATTGGTTCACTGCTAAGGGAAATTCAATGGTGAATACGCCAAATGTTTCCCAGTCATACCTAAATCCACTAATATTCACCAGTTATTGTATAGTATAATAGATCAGACCTAATCAATTTGTGACAGGAACACTACATTCATGAGAAAATAAGGAATAACACTCTACATCCATTGAAACACTTCTATCAACTCCCCCTAGATAACTTACATGGGTGAAGTCTTAATCATTTAAATGATTGGAATGTCACTTTAGTAGATTAGTAATTTTATTCTTTGTACCTGATTAGTAGAAGAATCCTCTTGTATCACAGTCCTAATATGATACACTTAAAAACATTGTTTACTTAAACCAGATGTTCTTCACAACAGTTTAGGAATATCTCATCCTTTATAAAACCCCCTTTCCATTTTAAAGAATTATAATCCTTCACAAACGAAAAAACATTTACAAATCTCCCATCCTTCAAGAAGATCATATCCTTCTTGAGGATTATATCCTTCCCAGGACCCTATGTGTTCGTGAAACTCCCAGTCTTTGCAAAACTCCCTTTTCTGAAAACACTTGGCATCAGACAAGACTTAACCAGTCCTTTCATGATTCTCAATATCACATATAATCACTTATGCACAATTCTCCTACCCTTGTTGAATTCATAAAAAATTGTCATTTTCTAAAGTTATATTTGTATCTAATGAAGTCGGTGTGGACTCATATATATAGACTAGTTTCTTTGTAAAGTTTCTAGTCTCTGAGTTTCCTTTTTCTGAACATCCAAATTCATGTTTTTGAAGAACCATTATTCATGATGCTCTAAGGAAATTTTACCCATTCATGAAACTTCTTGTAGTAACACAGATACTGTCATCCCATCATGTATTTAGAAAACTTCTTGTAGTTGTGAGAATGGTGTCTTTCCAATACACATTCCCAATGCTACACACCTTCATGAAACTAGATTGTTTTCAAAGACTCATACCATTGTGAAACATCATGCTATTTAAAATCCTTGGCATTACCATATTTTTGATGAGTCGGTCCTAGAAAACCACATTTATCAAATCTTGATCCTACCTTCTAATTTTAGGCTCCAAATAATTGGAAAACAATGGGAAATGATACCACCTTCAACACTAAATACATTTTCACTATAAGATCAGTTTACCTGAAAACTCACTGATCAACCATAGTGTAGATTGTTAACAAACAAAAAAATAAACTCTTTTTAAATCTATAAAAATACTTGGTTTTTAACAATCTCCCCATTTTGTTTTGATATAAATCTATATATAAATTCAATAAGGCATCATCTTTGACCAAAAAACAGATTGGCCTAATATAACTCACAGTGGTAAAAGATAATTTCATACCTTGATAGACCACTTTCCAACACAAAATATTCCAACCATAAAAACCTACTATTTTTTAAATTTCACTTATATCCCATTTGGAAATAAACCCAAAGAACAAGTATGTAAACATCTTGTCCTCAATTAAATCCCCAAATATCATATCTCCCCTATTAACCAACATCACATACAAAAAAGATTAAAATAATTAACAAAAATCAGGAGGAGGGGAAATTGTAGCTTTCTCATGCATTTGGAGGTTTCTGAACACTAAGGTGCAACCAATGTTTCTCGAACATATGTGCTTTTAATAGATTGTTCATAATATCAACCACATGATAATTATTTCAAAAATATTCCATTTTAATCACACCTTTTTACCTTTTTCTTTGATGAAGTTATATCTAATCTTAACATTCTTGGTACAAGAGTGTTGAAGTAGATACTTCATAAGATCTATTGTACACTTATTGTTATAGTGAATCACAATATTCTATTTGGCCTCATCACCAATATAATTCATTTGTTACTTTATCCCCAATAGTTTAGTAAATGACTTTATAGTATATATATACTCTTCTTTATTTGTAATAAGAGAAGTGAATCCATGTTTCTTGCTCAAAGATCCCACACATTTGTTTCCAACAAAAAATTATCCACTACATGTGGAATTTCTATCCACTACATCTCTAGCCCAGTCATTTTGATAAAATTATGATAGAAGATTTTCTCTTATTATTGTATACAACAAACCTAAACTGAGTGTATCTTGAATATACCTCATGATTATTATAACAATAGAAAAATGATCTTCCTTTTAATGAGTTTGGAATCTAGAAACTAATAATTTTTCAAATATGATATCTTTCCATGTTGCAATAAAATATAATAATCATCTAATGATCCTCCTCTACAAGGTGGGATCCAAATATTGTTTATCATCATGCTTCTAGCCACAATGAGAGTTGAAATTGGTTTGGAGTCATGCATGTTGAATTTACTCCATAGCTCTATTACATATTTTTCCTAAGAAATGAAATTTAAATAATTCTTTTTAACCTCCTACTACCCCAAAAATAATGTGAGTTCTCCAATCATAGACATTTCAAATTTATATTTCATGTTATTAGAAAGATCATCCACTCATACCTATCCACTTCAACTAAAAAAAATATCATCCACATACACAAGAAACATAAATTGATATTTCTTATAATTATTCAGATAGAGATTGTGATTAAAACGTCCTATTTTAAATTATATCTTTCTCAGATAAGAATCTAATCTACAATACCACATTTTTTTGTTCCTTTTTCATACCATAGAGATACTTCTTTAAAATAAAAACCATCATCTCATAATTCCCAATCAAAAATACCATTATTTTTTCAATGTAGACATCTTGTTCAAGAATTCCATTTAAGAATTCCATTTTTTTTAATACATCCAATAAACTTTTATCCTTATTTCAATTGAAATGACAAGGAAGATCATAATTGATTACATTGTAACTAATGTAGAAATCATTTATTTGACCTCAATGCCTCTAATCCATGCATAGCCTTTATACACCAAGCATGCCTTATTTTTTATCACATTTCCATGCTCATAGAATTTTTTCTAAAGATCCGCTTATTTCCAATCACATTGTGATTCAATGGTCTCTTAATAAAATCCCATGTTTGGTTCTTATCAATCTGATCCATTTTTTCATTCATGGCCTTAACCCATGATTCATCATTCACTGCTTCTTGAAACGAGGTTTTTCCATGATTGACTGGAATGTAGTATGTGCTTCATTCATCATTATCCTTATCTATGTAGGTTTAGTCCAATATTTATGAAATCTAAGCCTTTACCATATTTTTGAATGGTTAGTCCAAAAAACCACCTTTCTTGAATCTTTCTCTTTCCTCCTGATTTTCAACTCCAAAAAATTGGCAAATAATGGGATATGATGCCACCTCTAAAACTGAATCCATGTATACTATAAGATCACTTGAATTGAAAAATACCTAAAGATACATTGTGTGGATTGAAAAAAAACAAAAAATACTATCTTTTTCAATATATAAAAATCCTTGGTTCAAACAGAATTTTCTACTAGTGAGGCTAGTTTAGAGTATCGAATTTGGTTATTGACTATAGTGTTGCACTATATTCTGGTAGGTGGGACCAAACAGAGTGCATCTAGGGATTAATTCAAGGTATATTTAGGAATCTCAAATTTTTACATACTTGTATGTTCATGTTTTATTGTTTGGTACTTTGGTCACTATTTTTCAAGTTTCTTTCTTCCATGCACTTGTATTGATCCCTTTATTATATCCTTATATGATTTAACCTGTTCGCTATGTTTAGTTTTTTTCTCAAAATAGTTTTATAAAAGGAAATATGTTCTTGGATCTCTAAATGTTTAAACCTTATTTTCTAAATGTATCTAAAACCTATTTTTAAAGAATTTTTTTAAGGAAATTAAAAGTATGGATTCTGTGGTTTTTACCTATTGAGATCCATTATGCTTAAACCATACATCTCTCACTCAGCATCTATAGACTCGGGGTTTTTTTCTGGTTTAGTACTTTTTAAGTATTCCTATTATGGGTTTTTTTCTCACGGATAGTGGTGACCAAGAGTTCACCTGAAAATTATGCCAGAACCAATTTGGTTACAATTTGTTTTTCAGTTTTTTCCCCATAAGATTGTATCTTTATTTTTTATATATTTACATCATTCAGTTATTGATGGATTTTTATATTATAGTGGTGTAATATGTAGTATATTATTTTTATCTATTTATTATGGGATAAATAATTCCTAATGGTATGATATTTGATGTGTGACACTAGTTTCCGTCATGATAGGATCAGAAATACCTCTCAACCCTTGTTGTTGGATGGCTTGGGTTATTGGTTTGGGGATGATATGAGTTGGTTCTTGAAAAAAATGGTATCAGAGTAAGAACATTTTTTGGGGCATCATGTAGTTTTGAGATTGGATTTTTGGTACTTCAGAGGTAGGTGTGATAAGAGTGTGGTGAAATCTTACTCTTCCTAAGGCTCGAGTTACCATGTTTAGTCTAGGACTTGGATATTTTGTCTTAATCTTTTGGGTTAATTTATTTGGTTTGTGTTGGGGTTGGGATTTGGGGTAATGAAAAAGGATGTGAATTGGATTTATATCGAGGGATTTCATTTAGTAGGAACCAATTTGGAGCTCTAGTGCATGGTTCAAGATACCTTTGGTGTTTGGTTTTTAATCGGGGCATGATTTGTTAAACCATGTGGTTAGGTTATGCATAACTCCTGGTTATCTATTTCAGGTGTTTTTCTATGAGTTATGAGTTGTTCTTCTTTTAGTCTATGTGACTGGATTTTGATTGAATATTTTTTTGAAAATGGTTTTCAAAATGAAAATGATTTTTAGAAATGGTTTTTTTTGGAAAGTGGTATGAGTCTTTAGATAATGCTTTGAAAAAAAGTAATTATGAATTTAGAATATAAATGGTGATTTTTAAAAGATGTATTTGGTTTTTTTTCATTGTATCTTGATTCATGAGTTTATAATTTCTGTTGGTAATTCCCCTTTTGGTAAAATTTTGGGTTAATGTTGATTTGGTTTTGTTCTTATTATGTTATTATATTATACCACACAGAAAGGTCCTAATGGTTTCTAGTGAACCCCTTCTAGTCTTTAGCCCGAACTAGTCTCCTAGTGGGGTTCAAGAGTCATTCACTTCTCATTTTTTCCAATTTTTTTGTTGATCAAGGTCCGTTAGAATATTTTTAATGGCTTGATTAATTAAAAAAAATATCAGGTCTTTGGGAACTATTAAATCTCTAACGGTTTGAGCATTTATTAGATCATTTTAGGGTATGAGTTTAGATCTATCTAAATTGATCGTCCTATAATCATTTCAAGTTGGGATGTCTTGGGGTGTTTTTAATACCACATTAATCCAATGGTTTATAATTGAGGTGTTCAATGTGGGGAAATTGGAATTTCTCTTGTGTGTTTTTCGTGGTCAAGAAATAGTGATGGCCTATGTTGATCATTTTAAAGAACTAGTTTCTCTATATTTTAATATATAATAAAAGGATCAGATGATCGATCCTCTCTTTTTCTAGGAACATTTTATATATTTTGAAGATATATTCCTCTAATACAAGGATTCATTGTTCATAAAGCAAGTGGATGTGGCATTTATAGCCAAATTGGTTTCTAGAGCGTGGTCTATAGAAGTTGGAAGTCCAGTTTCTCTTAGTTCTCGTGAAGGTTTCTTATATGTTGAGAAATGTTTTATAGGGGAAACTATTTATGTTTATTATTCCTTAAAATTTATTATTTATCACTCTTCTAACAACTCGTTCATGTGCTTCCAGAGATATCGGTTTGGGCATTCTTAGCCAGGTTTTCATGATCTTTCAAAGGTGTTTCGATGATTTGGTAGTTTGGGTCACTTGTAGAAATTCTTCAAGCAGTGTTTCCAGAAGGGTATGTCTCATATAGAAGATATCATTTTCTAACTATGTGTAAATAGAGGCTTCAATGCACCGGGGATCCAACCATAATCCCTGAAGTGAAGCTTTTCACAATGTAATGAATTTTTAAGAGGGTGGGTGGTGGGGTGTTGGCCCACATTTTTTCCTTCTATATTGGATTATGGATGGTTTTAGTTTCCCTATTATAGTTTTCTTTTTTTCCTTTTTTTGAAAGGTATTGTGGCATCCTTTTATTATAGTATTTTTGGTGCAATTGGGGTTATAAAACATGGTGTTTATCCTTTTATTGATTGATAGTATATTTGGGGCGGTGATTGTTCGGATATGATCACATATTCTTGGAAAGATGAATCATGGTTTGTCTTGGTGTTTGGTTTGAGATTCATTCATTAGGATATCCTTGTGCAAGAAGTTACAGGGTTGGTTAGTTCAGGTAGAATTTGAAATATAGGGGAGAACCACCATGGATCATCTCGAGGGATTCTATAGAGTTGGTAAGGTGTGACTTGTGGATTTGAAATTTCTCACCTTGTATCATGTTTTTTCCCTAGATTGTCTAGATATTTAATTTTGTTCCTCTATTGGTGGGGTGACTTTCTAGGGGAAGAATGTTTTTGGGGTTAGGATAATTCTCACACATAAAACCCCGTTCTATTTTATTAATTTCTTGGTGTTTGATCTTACAGTTGAGGTTTAGGTTGGGTTTCTAGGGATAATTTTTTTAGTTTTGGTTGTTTAGGGTAGTTTTAGTCTATATTCATTGTTAGTGTAAATGGTTTGGGGAGGAACCATGTGCATGGTGAAAGAAGAGGGTTTTTTTAGTTAAGTGTGTTCTTCCATGTTTTTTCTTGTACTATATGTGCACAATTTTTCCACAACCATATGAGGAAGTAGGGTAATTGTATGTTTTGATGTCGATGTTTGAGACAAGTTTCAAATCATGATCAAAGTTAAAGGAAACCATGTAGAAATCATGTGATAGGGTTTGTAATTTTAAGAAATCTAATTTTTATTATTGGTGCACAGTTTCCCAAATTGTGTAGTCAACTATTGTGGGTGTCTCCTCTTTTGAGTAGGGAGCGCATAGTTAGTGAATGGTTTCGAAAACCATGCTGCCAAATCATTAAACATGCCTCGATTCTTAAGAACATGAAATTAAAATTTTTTCCCTCTTTTTCTATAAAATTATTTTTGTTTTATACTCCCTAATTTATTTTAAGAACACTATAGGGCTCCCACACACCCTTTCTCCTTAGATCCCCTCCCATGGTTGAATCTCCTTCAATGTTTAATGTGAATTATTCTTGATTTTTTGTCAATTTTATACACTTATTCTCTTTATATATTTTTTTCTAAGTTATTTCTTTGTTGGGAACCCAATTGGATGATCCTTAAGGTCAGGATTTTATAATATTAGAGGATTATTTTGGTATAAGGGTGTGGGGATTACATCAAAGGATTAGTTCTTCCCCAAAAGTTTGGTCACATTTTTACATTACTGAGGAAGGTGTTTCCATACATTTCCTTTCGAAAAGCATAATATTCGATACTTGAAAATTATTAATAATTTTTAAAGTTTCTATTCCAGATTTTTGTATGTTTTTTTGATTTAATATTGAATTTATATATTGTAAATTTTTTGAAAATCAGTTCTTAAATGGTTTTATTTATTATGCCAATTTTTTATATGTATAAATGATGTTTGATAAAATACATCGTGGTATTTTAAATTGAGTACATTGTTTTTGTGTAATTCATTTTTTGAGATTTGTTAGTTGGTTGGCATGTGATATTGATATTTTTTGTGGGTTTGGTTATGTTTTGTATGGTTGTGTGCTTAAGTGTAATTCCTTGTGTTTGGATGAGAAGTTTCTTATGATTCGTTAGATTTTACTGTAGGGTATTTTTATAGTCCTATATATGTATGTCATTTTATATGGTAATTTCTATATAAGTATAATGTGAAAATGTGGATAAGAAAAAATTCATATAAATGTAATTCCAAAAAAAATTCCACCTTGAACCATGGTTTTCAAACACACTTCTCTAAACATTATTTCTCTCCTCTATTCCATCTCTCAAATACTTTTTCTAAAACATCTAATGTTTTCTAAATGGATACTTGGTTTCTAAATAATTTCAAATGTGTTTTCTAAATGAGTTATAAAAAAATTAGTATTCCTAATACCTTAAAACATTATTGGTAACCTTTTGACATAAGTCAGGTTGGGAACATTCCAAGAATAAATAGTGTTTCTACTTTTATTTTGGATTCATAAGTCTTGAGAAATGGTTAGTACTTTGGTATGTTTTGGAAATTGGATTCTAATATAATTATACATGTAGGAATTTTCTAAACTTTTGAATGGTTTTATTTATGAGGGAAACCCCTATGTTCACCCTTCTGATAAGATGGTCTTCGTAGAGTTGCTTTTGGGGTTTGTAAAAGGCACACAATGTGGCATTTGTGAGGTATTCTTAATGATAAGAATGAAATTGCCTCCCCATTTCCCATTATACAATAATTATAGGATTAAAAGACATAATATAGAGGTTTTAATGATGACTAATTTATATTCCTGATTAGATGGATTTAATCCCCCTGGATATAGGATTTACTAGGTAGGCTCTTCACCTAATGAAGGTACTTTATATAATCTAGTTTGGTTATTGACTATGGAGTTGCACCATATGTTGGATGGTTGGTATGAATTGAGGGTGTACAAGAATTTATTCTAGGTATTTTTAGTGAATATCCATAATTACATATATGTATGTTCTTGTTTTATTCTTTGGAACAGTAGTTACTGGTTCTACTAGTGTTTGACTACCAATATTTCAATTGTTCCCTTTATTATTTCCTTATATTCTTTAACCAACTATTTGGGTTTAGTTTTGTTCTAAAAA
The DNA here is from genome assembly GCA_963277665.1 of Viscum album. Classification (NCBI taxonomy): domain Eukaryota; kingdom Viridiplantae; phylum Streptophyta; class Magnoliopsida; order Santalales; family Viscaceae; genus Viscum; species Viscum album. Next base: position 713,272,301 of record OY728128.1, on the reverse strand, counting down.
TGGGGTTTTAAAAAGAAAATATGTGTTTGGATCTCTAAATAATAAAAACCATATTTTATAAATTCACTTTCAAACTATATTTCATGTAATATTTCTCGAAAGGACATATATGGATTTTTTGGTTCTTACCTATTAATTTTGTTTTATTCCTACGCCCTAATTGTCCCACTCAGCATTGGTACACCTGATATGTTGTTCAATTTTGGGTCAATTCTAGTATACATGTTGTGTTGGATGGTCTCCTATATTCAAGTTACCAAAAGGACACATAAAGATCTTGTCATTTCTGGTTTCGTTTTAGTTTTTTTTAGTTTTTCATTTTGTTCCACTACCATTGTATATGGAATTGTTTATATATTTATCTCATCTAATGATTGATGGAATTTTATTCCATTAATGCTGATATATTTAATATTATTTATATTTGTCTATTATGTGGAAATAATTTTCAATTTTATGATCATTGATTTCTATCACTATTTTCCAGCCAGAGAGGATCGGGAATGCCTCTTGGACATTTTCCTTGGCTAGCTCGGGTGACTGGTTTGGGGTTGATGTAGGTCAGTTTATAATATTGATAATATATTATTATTGAGAATATAAATCTATTGATAGTATAAAATAATTGTATAATATATTTATTAATTAGAAAATTTTATTTACTATGTAAATAATATTGAAAACTCAATTAAAGTAATTATAAGATATGAACATTAAAATATTGTCATTGATATTGAGGATACAGATAACCAAAATTATAAAATTATTATAGAAATTAAAAATATATGATATTATTTTATTGAATTCACCCTAATTATTTTCATTTTTTATCTTGGTAAGGATGTATAATCATTAGGGTTTTTCTTTAACCATGACCAAACTAAACTTTCAATGGTTTATCCTGATTCAAATCGAATCTGTTGGAAGTTAAAGATTATGAAAATAACTCTGTGGTCCATTCTAGATGAGTCAATACCCATGAACAATCCCATTTAATATCTATCATTTAGGGATTATGAGGTTTTTTAAAGTGTTTTATAGGTAGAATTTTTGATGATATCAACATGTCACTATTATTGCAATAAATTTTTAATTAAAAAATGAATTTTACTACTAATAATCATTTGATTATTTTTATATATTTGATTTTTTGTCACCTTTAAATAATTATTTCCATTATATATATATATATAAATATAATTTCTTAATATACATTAATATAAATTGATCAATATAATTCAAATAATTATTGGAAGATAAATACTTAATTTATTTTAATGTGAAAAAAATATTTCTCAAATATTAGATTTTCTATGTCTTGTGTTTCTAATATTAAAAAAATTAATTCTATAATGTTTATTAAGTGATATTATGTTAATATAATACTGAATAAATGATTATTAAAGTTGTATGGAATGTAAAAAATAATAATTTAATGTGTAAAAATATATTTTTTAAAATATTATTTTATGTCCTATAAATGATTATTTTAAAACTAATTTTAATCTCTTCAAGAATTTTAATTAAATAAAATTAATTCCCTATTTTTAATCATAAATTTCACTTTAGGTAAGGGGTAAGTATTTTATTTAGTAAAATTTTAAAAATATGGTGAAAATATTGTGAATTACTAAAATATGACATCATTAATATGTTAGTATGACATACATTGACCAAGTTATTTCTCTGGTCCAAATATTATCACTAAAAATAAAAGGGAGTTTTATGTGTTAGAATAGGGAATCACTGTTATAGTGAAGTACATGCGATAATGGAATTATAAAATATTGAATAATTAATTCCATGGGATTCTGTCCACCACTCCTATAAATACCCTCCCCCTCCTCCTATCTCAAATCACACATATCCATTTGTTTCACATTGAGTCCGGACTGAAATTCACTCTATGATTATTCTTTCTCTTGTTTTTTAACTTCTTGTTTTATGAAGGAGTTCCATATTCTTCATTTCTGGTAGGGTCTTTATGATAATATTCAACTCTTCAATGTAAGTTTCATCTTCACCTAATTTTTTTTCATTATCTTATTCATCATAGTTTTCCTAAATATGACTTATAACATAGAAAATGATAGTTTATTAAATAGGATCTATGGAGGACCTAGAAAAGACATGGAATATTCGGTCTAGACAAACTATTATTCATTCCAAGTGTAATATTTGACTGTAGTCCCATCCTTTATAGTTTTGGTGGGATTTTATTTGAAACTTTATGCTTTCTAGTGTTATTTTCATATTATGATTAAGGGATTTAGAAATATGCATACATTAGTATCAGTGGTATTTATATTTGATAGATGTATGGGAATTTGTAGATGTGTGTATGCATAGATATACATTAGGCTATGGACTCCTAGGTCTGTAATATTCCTACCCAACACATTTCTAATGCCCTTTTCTTGTTAGAGGTGTTTTTGGGCTGTCACACTCTGATCATATCTAGAAAAAAGGTCCCTAGTGGTTTGGTTCATGATATAGTGGTGTCAATTAGTTTTTTACATTACATCAGAGTTCAGGTTTCATCTTTTAGTGAGGTTTTGTTTGGGATTAATGGAAATGGTATTAAAGTGTATTCAGATTGTCTCTTAGTCTAGGTAATCTAGTGATTATGTAGGGGATGATGGTTCTATTCATTGATACCTTGATAAACCTAGTGTTGACTCAGTATATGTAGGACCTAGTTATAGGGAAAACAATGGTACATGCATCATGTAGGTATGAGTTATAGTTTCTGTGTATTTCTTGAGTCATCTGTCAAGATATACAGTTGACTATGGTACATCTTGTCTATTTTAGGATACCTCCACAATTATTTCCATCTATGATATTGTAGAAATATTTTGAAGGTGATCAACTTAGTGGTGAGGTGTTTATAATGAGACCTTTTCATGAGGTAGTACCTTGGGGTGGTGTGTTATCCATATTTCCACTCGTCAAGTAACAGGTTATCTCGATTACACCATAGGATTATGTGTGAATTATGAGTGAACATTTTGAGTTACAACAGTATTGAGGAATTCGTGTTTTGGGGAGATATAAATCCCTATGTACTTTTGTAGTATTTTGAGGCATTTATCTGAGTCTTTTAACTTGATAGGACACCTATAGAACAAATGATAGTCCCTAAAGTGAAACTTCTGCATAGATACACTATGACATGGTGGGGAATATAAACTATGTCATATTATGAGATGGTTGTGTCATGGATGGGGATTGATTGAATATTCATAGAAGAGTTCTATAAAGCTATGTTGCGGGAAATTCGTTTCCAAGAGATTCTATAGTATTGGTATGGAACAAAAATTATGGTTGAGTATTCATCAAGTTTCACTAACTACTAAAGATAATATATTTATATTGTATTCGATTAGTTATTATAGGAATTTACCTTAACTTTAGTATTATGTAAAGATATTTGGTAAATTTTAAAACCTCTTTGAATTATTACCTATGATATATTATTGGATTATTCATTGGTAACATAAATATTTCTAGCTAAGAAGACACAAAAAGTGGTTGTAGTTTGTGGGAACACTTGGGAAAATAATTCTATGGAAGGTAACCAAAAGAATGAATAGTTCTGATGAAATATGATATATTTTAGGAGGTGATTTTAGGATAGAGGGTTTGAAGTTTAGGGGTCCCCTGATGGTTCTAGTCAGCTAGTGGAGAGGTGGTGCTACTGTTGTTATGGTTGGTGGTATTTCAAGTTGGATTTTCTAAATCACATTAGACCTGATAGAGATAAGGTGGATATACCACCCATGTAGAGCTAGTGGAAGGAATTGGGAGGTTCACAACATAGAAGATGTGGATGGGGAGTAGGGAGAGACACTGGATATAGAAGATGGTTTGGACTATTTCTCCCACCACCCCAAGTGGTCCCCACTAGGTTTAGGGAGATGGTTTATGTTAGCGAGACAACTTCAAGTGGTAGAGAAATATGAACCATAGGCTATAGGTAAGATTATAGGTATGATCCATGTGTTTTATATATAGTAATAATATACACAATAATGGGCCAATATTTTCTCGAAACACACCTTTTTTGAGACATGAAGATTCCATTTGAGCCTTGGGACCAACCCTTGTATTTAGATACTCTTATTGGACATCACTCATTGTTCACACACTTTTGCCGATATTGTGGCCTTACTCTTTGAGGATAGCCATTTCTCTATAATATTTTTGTATCGATGATGAGGCCTTATGATTTCTTCATAGACATGGAATGGTTATGCACAGTCCATGCCTAGATATACTATTTTCAGTAGAGGATGTGGTGTTTCTATGGTGATGGGATGATGTTTAGAATTTTTGGTGAAATAGAAACATAAGAATAGTAGTATGGGATCATTCGTAGGATGATACAATTGATTACTCACATTTTGGGAGTGTTTCCCTCATAGTAGTGGATTTTATGGTATCTCAGCATCCTAATGTGTTGGAGGTGTATGAGAGACTATTTCTTGATGATATGTCTGGCTTACCTACCCACAAAGAGATAGAATTACACATAGACTTTCACCCAGGGACTACCTGGATATCTTCACCATCATATCTAATATATTTAGTAGATCTAAGTGATTTAAATGAAATGTTTTGAGGAAATACATAATAAGGGTTTTTTCATACACAGGTTTTCCCCACTAGGCAGCCCCAGTGTTGTTTTCCAAGGAGTACTAGAGTTTTATGATGTGTTTATATTTTTTTCAATTGAACTAGGTGATTGAGAAGATTAAATATCCACTAACGAGGATCAAAAAGATATTTGATCAGTTAATAGGGGTATGATGGTTCTCTAAGATACACCTTGTATCAGGTTATCACTAGCTTCAACTATAACACCTAGATATTTTGAAAATGTAATTCCATACTGATATAGTTATTATGAGAACATCGTGAATCCTTTTTTCATAATAAACATCCTAGTGTTTTTTATGGTACTCTTGAACTATATCTTTTGGCCTTTATTAGACTAGTCTATGGTGGTCTCTATCGATGATATTCTAGTGTACATGATATCTGAGGAGGATCTTGCAAGACACTAGAGGAAGGTACTAGAAATAATTTGATGTAACTATATTTATGGTATGTTTGCAAAGTGTTCGTTCTAGATTCATGTTGTCCACTTTTTGTGACATCTCATCTAGGAAAAGGGAGTAGTAGTGGATTTAGTGGAGGTTGAGGCAGTTTAAATCTAGGATCCAACCAATTTCTTAAAAGAGGTGTCAAGTTTCCGTAGTTTGGAAGGATACTATAAGAGATTAATACCTTATTTCTCCATCTTATTAGTACTCATGACTACATTGACCCAAAATAAGAATCTTCTCATATGGGAGGAAAGGTTGTAGTAGGAATTTCTGGAGTTCTAGAAAAGGTTTATGAGAACCCCCTTATTGAAATTTATAGTGGAGGGTGATAAGTACATAGTATTATACAATGAAACATGGTCTTTACTTGGTTATGTTATAATGAATAGGTAGTAAATGATTTCCTTTAGGTCCCACATGAGTAAAACTATGTAACTGATAATCAATAGATGGTATTGGTAGCCTTCACCTGAATGTTGTGGAAACACTCCCTCAAGGGTGAGTTGTTTGTCGCCTTATCTTAAAATAAGAGTCTCAAGTATATAATTTTAGAGAAGGATATTAACATTAGATAGAGGAAACAACTATATTTTCTCCATGATAATGAATTTGAGATAGTATATACTCTAATGATGGGGAACATGGTGGCATATGATCTCAGTAGGAGATCCAGTTAACAGTTATTGAGTGAGGAATAAGAGTAGTTATCTTTATTAAAATTTACCATAGTTGATGAGGATGGTGTGTCATATCTGCATTCAATGGTTGTAAACCCAGCACTTTTATAGTGCATTGTGGTGGATCAACATTGAGATACTGACTTTGAGACGTTTCATAATCATATATCAACTCTACGTGCTCTTAATGAGTCTTCTAAAGGTGGGGTTCATGTCATCCCTTTTAGTGGATGATTAATAGTATCAGTGATATTGTGTGAGGTGGTTCAGAAGTTGTTTTTTACATCCCCTTTGGAAATACATCTAGTTTTGGATAAGATATACCAGGACATTCAACATCAGTATATGTGGTTAGGAATGAAGAAGTGTGTAGTAGAGTTTGTCTTTTGACGCATCACTTATTAGGAGGTGATGGCTAAGAACCAGGTTCTAGTTAGTTTAGTTCAACCCGTTAAGTTTTCATAGGGTAATTAGGGTGGAATATCTTCAGACATCATGATAGTTTTACCATGAATGTCTTTATGATGTGATGATCTCTTGGTGATTGTAGTTCGATTTACCATGTTGAAAAAATTCCTAGCTATCCAAGAGCATAGTTTAATAGAGATCATGGGATGAATTTTTTTAAAGGAAAAAATTAATATTCAAAGATTTCCCATGAAGATAATTTAAATTATGATGCTCTCTTCACATCATGTTTTTTGATATGATTGAATGAGGCTTTGCGGATCAGTTTCATTTAAGAACAACATCCCCCCCCCCCTATACTGATATCCAGACTAAGTGGTTGATAAAAGTTATGGATGACATACTAATGTCTTAAATGAATACCTTTGGATGTATTTGGGATGATGAACATCCCTTCTAATATGTTTTATAGAAAAATATCTACCATTCCACCATATTGATGGAACAATTTATGAATCTTTTGGGAGACCATGTAAGTCACCACTAAACTAGAATAATCCATGTAATTCATTCATCCTGGTCGAAGAATTTTTGTGAGCTACTAAATTTATGTTTTATATCATCTAGGAGTTGATGAACCCTACCCAGAGCCATCATGAAGTCTTATTAAGACTGAATCCAGATGAATTTGTATTTTTATAGGGGATACCATGTGTTCTGAAAGTTCTAACCTCAACATAGATTGTAGAGATTTTGATAGGTAGGTAAGTTATCTTACATATTCATTGGACCTTTCTATGTAATATAATTATTCTTAGAGGTGGTGTACCACATGAATATAAATCCAAAATTAAATTGGGTACATGGTATCTTCCATGTGTTGCAGTTGAGGAGGTATGTTCATGAACTATTTCACATTATTTAATGGGGTGAGATGGACATTGAATATGGATCTAACTTTGTTGAGTAACTGGTAGAGACTGAGGATCAAAAGGATAATATTCTTCATGGGTGATTTATTCCTTATTTTGTGTATGATGGTAGCATAACAATTTTTTGGAGATAATATTATAGCGGGATACCCATATGTTAGCTCGGAATACTCATCTTTTTAATTTTGTGTTTTTAATTTCTGGGATGAATATACCTAAGGTGGGGATAATATAACTTCACAATTGTCATTGACATACTTTGGAATATAATAAAAAATATATTTGAATCCAGGACATAATTTGGTGTAAGACTTCGAGGACTAGTGAGACTAAATGTTGATATAATAAAAATATTAAATATATTGTATCACATAGGTGTATTTTTTTTAAAATTAATGGAATAAATCATGATCTGATTCTAAAATTATAAATATGAGGCCATCGTTTAATCCATAATGTGATTCTTACCACGGATGTGACATAACCTTTTTCATCATCAAGTATTTCATGAAATTGTAGTCGTGGGAAGATTAGAAATTTAATAAATTAAGCAATTAATTTGGTATTCGTTATATCACCACAACCTAGAACCCTATATATATAATTAGTTCTAATAAATTCATTTGTTTATCCATATAACCCTATTGATTAAGATAGGGGTTTTTATAGGAACATTTATGGGAGAATGATATCAGATCATTGTTTGGTGATCAGAGTTCCAAAAAAGTTCATGGATCTCTCCAACGACAATGACATGGAACCATTATTCATCAAAAATTGATCAAAATTCAGTGTAGGATTTTTATTCGTGGATTTTATCCCATTTACAGATTTTGTATGTCAAAAACAATTCTTTTAAAACTATGATTTTAATATTGATGACTAAATTACAGTTTATTATATAGATTTCTAGAATATTCAGAATTGATCTGATTTTCTTTGTTCCTGGTTTTATCTCTTCGTTTATCGTTCCTATAAAAATTAATTGATTAATACATGAAAATTGGGAGACTTTTGTTCCAATGTTTTTGTCTTATGCATTTATCATCCCATTTTCAAGAAACCATAGTCAGTATGCAGTTTGGCTAGTTGTTCCATAACATCCTAGTAATCAATCTTCCTGAAACCGATCTTTCATGCAATAGATTGATACTTTGAGTTTGATTTTTTGGTTAATGATGTGATAATGGTTTGATAGCTACGATTATAGGTCAGATTATATCGACATTTCCTATTTCTTAGTTTCATTTTTGTTGATGCAACTGTCTCATGGAGGTTGGTATGCGAACAAATTCAGGTGGATAGAATCTAGCTACCAGCAATGGAATGAATCGGACAACCTAGATTTGAAATCTATTACCATAATTATTAGTTGATCCAATTAAAATGATGATATAAGGGGTATCCATGGGAAGGAATGTGGTTTATAGAAGATCATGTGTTACATGACATGTACTCCAAAGGAAAACTATCCATGTAGACCTAGAAATGTCAACTAGGGATTACACATTAATAAATTTATTTTATGTCGTGTGACATTTGTCACATGTCATTCGACATGACTTGGAAACATAGCATGTACCCTCGGGGTACACAGGCAAATACATGGACAATTAAATTGGAATTCCTAGTATAAACATGTATGAATCCATACATTGACATAGCTAGGTACCCAAACAAGGCCTAGAACATGGGTATGACCACAGTACACGGTCATGACCCAGGGTACAGGGGCACAGGTTGGACCATAACAAAAGAATTAGTCATGGAAGATATGTTGAGTACTAAAAATACATTCCATGTAAATTCTATTGAATTTTTTGAGGCCCTTTATCTCTTCATTATATACCATTTTTTGTAAGGTGTGTTACCTCATTTCATCACCCATGAGGGTAGTGTGAGGAATCATTTTCTTATCATAGGATGTGATCCACTCTATGGTATTAGTCTTTGATATAGTTGAATGAATCTCTTATAAATAAGTTGTTGGGATCCACTATAATGTATTCTTCCCTAGGTGGGGTTTGATGTATCTTCATTAATAAAAAATATAGGCATTAATCCCATACATAGAGGGTTGATCCAGTTAGAGATTATAGTGTACCCCATAACTATGGGTGTAATAACTTATTTCTATATCGATCTAATATGGCTTCCAGCACATACTTATTTTTTACAATACCCACAAAGCTTGAACTCTCTCATGAGTTCTATCAATGTTATCCAACTCATAGAGGGAGTTATTCTTTATGAGCATTATATTATATCTCAAGTAGAAATCATAGACTGACATTTTGGTTTTGACCTTACTCTAATAATTAGTTTCTATATTGAGTATATATGGATATTATTTTAGTATGTGGCATATCATTATTGGAATTCCCTTGTGATGAGATGACTACTCTCTTAAATCTTTATGTTTGGGGACTTCGGGGTTTCCTTCTAAGTATTTTTATACTATTCCTTAAATGGGATCTTCCAACACATGACATTGATTATTTAGATGAAGTTCCACTATATAGGGTCCTTGGAGGACTAGGAAAAGATAGGTTATAACTATGATATACAAACCTTAGTTCATACTATGTGTCCTATTTGACTGTAGTCCCATAATTCTAAGAGGTTTTTCATATTTACAGTTTTTGTGGTCTAAAATTTGGAACTTTATTCTTTCTAGTAACAGTATCATTCCCTAATTATTTTACATAGATGTATTCATGAAATAGTATCATTTGTATTTATTTTTCATCATTATATGCACATTTGGAGTTTTGTGAATTCATATATGTACCATATTCTAGGGCCTTATATGTGCGTGATATGCCTACTTAGTGTTTTTCATGATCCCCTAGCTTAATGAAGGTGGGATTTGGGTGTCCCACTCAGCTCATCACTATCTTGGAGGGCCCTGGTGTGTTAGTTTGTGACATTTACCTTGGTATACCCTATCATTCTTTAGATGAGTTTTACCTCATGAATCTTTATATATAACCTATTTATATTTCATTGGTTAATAATAATATCAGTTTTTGTTAGTTAATTTGGATCACATATGTATGTATTATCATTATATGATGGGTGGGTCTAATACTTCTCTCAAATTCTTTTGGTAAAACATTATATCTCATTAGGTGATTTTTTATGCATGCACATGATTTTTGTTAGTTATGTTCACAATTATGTGCATAGAAATTATTTTTGTTAGCTATGATCAAAATTATATGTGTGGACATGATTTTAGTAAGCTATGATTTTATCATTATGTATATACATGGTTATATTTAGTTATGTTCCATCGTTATTATGTCATATACTTCTATTTTTTCACATGCATATGTTATGATCCATAAATCGTGATAATGATATCATTCTTTCCCATTATTATGACAAGGTTTATATTATTATTTAATGATTATACATTTGGAAATTATATACATTTATTGCAATATTTATATTATTTTTTCATGACTCATGATCAACTCATATGATTCAATGTTCTTTTAATCTCATATTTCCCCCATGATCATATTTTTCACATGATTTTGTTCCAACCCTTATGATTCATTGATATGATTTTCCCTAACATTGAATTTAATATCACTCTTTCGTGGGTTTACAATCTATATAGAAGACTTTATAAAGGAATATTTCTTTGAGGAAGTGATATTCATAGGATTTTGAGTGAGATGTTGTTGATTTGTTATGAAATAATCCATTTACTAATCTAACCTACAAAGAAAATACTATTTTGGGTCATATGTATTTGATTAAACAATGAGATGATTTTTATTATTAAGAAAAATGATTTGTATGTTTTTCCCTTATCAAAGTTTATATCTTTAAATATGTGTAATGTTTTTATTATAGCACCAGATCTGGGAGTGCAGTTGTAGGTATCATTAGTTGGTATCAATAAGAGTTTATTTATTTTTAGGTAATATTTTATTTGTTTTAAATGGTTAGAACTTATTGGAAACTATGCTGAATAGAAATATATACGGGTTGATCCTAGATTATCATAGTTTAACTAAAAGAATCAGAGGTTGGAAAGAAGGAATCATTGGATAAAACATATAAATCTTTATTTTTCATATTCATATGATTATTTGATTTGATTTTATTGGATATTATCATAACTATTTTTTTTCTAGTTTTTGGATAGAAATTGGATGATAAAATTGAATATGGGAAAGGTTTGTATCTAAAAACTCATAAGTCTTATAACCTATTAAGGAATCATATTTCGTACAAATGGTTAGAAAAATGAAAATCTCAATATATTCATATTATGGGTGGAAAATTAGTTTCATAATCATTACCAATATATTGAGATTGATATCTCATTTGAAATTATAACTTTCCTCGTTTCTATCTTTTGGATACACTACACTGTTTTTATTTATGATAATCAATATCAAGAGGATGTAATTTATTTTAGGTGGGGAGAATATAATATTTTAGATTTAGTTATAAAATTTTATTCTATAAGTTAAAAGTTTTTTATTTTAAATGAACATAAACATTCATATAAAATAAATCATATATGATATGAATAAAATTAAAAACACTTTATTCACTCATAGTATTACATTATAACAAAATTATATATAGAATATTATTACAAACCAAGGATTATAACATATCATGAATTTTTATATCTCTTAAAATGAAATAAAATAAAATGGAAAAATTATACAGAAGAATGAATTTTTTTACAACTAGGATATACCCAAGATCATTTACACTATTGAGTGTCCCTATAAGTAGAAATAAACCTATAAAAACCAACCCGAACCTATAAATATTTTTATAAAATAAAAAATAAAAAATTATCGAATGATAAGTTTGAAATGAGTATTTAAAATAGAATTAATCTATACAGTTTATTTTAAAATATATTGTTGTTATTTTACATTAATAAAAGTGTGTATTGTCATTTGGTATGATGCAAGCAAACATGATACCTATTTGGAATTATTAGATTGTTATTTTAAAAAATAATTATTATTTTGATATTATAAATTTACAAGTTTATTATAATTAATTTATTTGAAACCTAATAACATGTTTTCTAAATATAATAAAATATAATAATTAATTTGTGGAAATACCGCTTATTCTCATGATTTTTTTTAAATAATGATTTAAAAAAATTAATTTTAATGAATTATTTCAATTAAATATATTGACAAAATAAAACTAATTATTAGTAAAATAAAAAAACAGAACATATGAAATAATAAAGTAATTTAAATGAATAAAAATTTAATTATTTAGGGATAATGAAATTTATTTTTATTATATATTTGATATTTTTATTTAAATTTTATATTTCTTTTATTTAAAGTACGACATTTAATTAAATTATATATATATATAGTAAATAACATTCATCTAATTATTATTAATTGGTGTGTAATAATAAAAATTTAATATTTCTACTTAATATTTCTCTAACAATGACTTTTATGTATTATGAAATTTGATTTTGAAATTAATTTTTATCAATTTTGGAAAGTTATAAAATGGATTTAAAATTCCAAAATGTCATGGAAAAATTTGTTAAAAAGTTTTATATCATTTTTTGGAATAAAGGTTAACTTACGAAGGTAAGGTTTAGTTACAACGATAAACGGTAATATGGGATGAATAGTTTATATAATGTATAAAATTGAAATAATAAATCTATAGAATATAATTTTAATATATTTATGACATAATGGTTGATTTACCTTCCTTAAATTAGAATTTTTTAGTGAATTTCAATGAAAATGTTTTTGTCTTACGTTATAAAGAGCAATTATTTGTGTAAATATCACTTATCTTAACTTATAAAAGGACCCCTTCACCAACCTTTCTTAATAAAATCTAAAATTTATATTAATCCCAATATAATACTATATTTCAATCCTTATGATTCCAAACTCTTATTTTTTATCCCCTTCACTCAGAAAGATTCCCTAAATATATCAAAACTAAAAAGGTTTCTAATCAAATATATGATTTATTATTTGTAAGTAATCACTACTTATCCTTAATTATCATTTATCTTATTCTTATAAAACATCATAATTATAATTTATAACATTAAAAAATTTAAATAATATCAATATACTTCTAAATTAATTAATTTATTGTAATGTCCCTTCAAAATCATACACTTGCATTGATTATAGCATGTCCTTGTTTTGATCAATTCAACCTCCTATATGGATGATATTATAAGTTTTTTATCATGTATGTTTATAAAATATTAATTATTGGTAAGATATTATTTTAAAAAATAATTAATGGTTTTATAATTATTATAGAATGGTGATATTTAGATTTAAATAATTATAAATAAAAAAATTTGTGTTTGTTTAAAATTATTAAAAAAACTCGTTATAGATTTCATATTTATAAATCATATATGAAACTCCCATGAAATGAAATATAAATTTAATAAATCATTATGGAAATATTATTATAGTACCTTTAAAATTCTATATATGATAAAATCATGAAAAATTAATGATTATAAATACTGATATACCAAAATCCGAGTGGAATTGTTGAAACTATTAACAACTGATGATCAATATAAACCAAAAGTAAGTTATAAATATATAAAAATATAACTTAATTATAAATATAAGAGGTAATAAATTTTAATAATATTAATAAATATATTATTAGTGGGTAAATGTTTATTATATTGGATGTTAGAGTATGTATGATCAAGAGATAAACCAAGGTAAGTGTGTTTATTAACCCAATATCCCTTAATTGAGTCATAAACCTTATTCTTTGAATATTCTAATAAATGTTTGTATTATTCTATGATATGATTTTATTATATTTTATTTAATATTTTTTTATTTATTTTAAATAATATATCATTATATCATTTTTAACTGATTATTAATTTATAAAATATGATGTTGTGATGACTTTTCTTTCAATATATATACTAATTTAATATTCATTATTTTCTATAGATATTTTATTATTTATATTCAATTTCCATATAAAATATCTATATTCATTGCCTTATTTTTATTTTTTATTTTAAAAATTATTTTTATTTGGTTTCTTTCATTTATATATATTTCAATCTTTTCATGTCCGTAATGGTTTTCTTGACTAATTCATCTTTTCATTAAGTCATCCAATCTATTCTTTGATAATATTATTATATGTTTATTATATTCATCAATTTTAAATATATCTTGTGGTATTTTATATTTAATTTTAGTTAGAATTAATTATATTATCAAAATAACCTTTTTATCGATTATTACTTCAAAAGGATATATCATTATAAAGGAAAATGTTCAACTCTATTTTATGTATTTTTATTTCATCTCAATGTTATTTTTTATAAAAAAAACTGTTTTATTTGATGATTTTGAAAATGAAATTTTTATTATCATGTACATTTATAAAATTTCCCTTTTGTTCAGTTCAAAAGTAATTTTTATCACTTTTACGAATGTGGGTTAGTTTAAATAGTTAAATATTTTTTAAAAGGTATTTATTTGCACTTAAATAATGTTTGTATATTACACAAAAAGTTTATTGAATAATACTATTACATATTCCTAAAATTTCCATTATTTTGTTTTATTTTTAAAATTATATTTTAAAAAATTTCATGTCACTATTGGAAAATTATTTTGAAAGACACACGTTATGTTTTTAAAATAATTTGTTTAAAACATTAAGAAAACTCCTTTTTTATTTTTATTAAATTTATATCGTCTTCCAAAAAGGTTAAATTTTAATGAAATTATTATATGGTTAGTACATATTTAAAAATAAAATTTTTAAATATTTGTATCCATACTTTATTTATGGAAATTTATTTTTCAGATATATTTCTTCTTATTTTAATTTATTTCAACATTGTAAAAAAGATAAGGAATTATTTCTTCAAATATTCCATAAATTTCCTAACATTATTTAAAATATTTTTTACCTGTGTCAATAATATTTTATATTTCATCCTTTTAATTCCTATTATGGTATATTTCCTCTTAATATACCATTTCCTAAATATTAGCATGTATCAATAGTGATGAAGAGATCAAATATACATTAAAGGATTAATACATGTATAATTTTTACTTCCCTTATTAATATAATTTTGTATAGATACCCATTATTCCAATACATTCCAATAAAAATTTCCTTAAACTTATTTATTATGATTTAAGTGTATTCCCCTAGATAAGAATGACTTTTAATGAATATATAAATTTTTTATCATGATCGTAAAACTATTTATTATATATAGTGTAAATACCATATAATATAGAATTTTAATTAATGGGTCATTATCATAGTATCCTATTTCAATATTTTGTCGAGTTTTACCTCATTTATGTTTATGAAGAACATGTTTTATTTTAATGGGTTAATCATTCAATTACATTTGATTGTTTCACTTGGAACACATATGTATTATATATTTGTATGTGATGGTTCGATTTGATGTACCCCAAAAATGCATTGGTTAATGCATTAGATGTTATAATATAATGATGTTATTCATGGAAATGATTACAGTAATCTATGATCACATTTATTTGTGAGGTTAGGTTTTTTGGGATCAATGATAACAATTCTAGGAATGGATATGACTATAGTTATATTTATTCACAACCTTATTCATTGACATGATAATGATCGTCTATATTTGTAACTCTCTGACCCCAGTTACCTTGAGGCTGGAGCCTTATTTTAATACATTGTCATGATTAAAAGGAATCATGTCTTGAAGGACCAATTAGTTTAGTAGTCTTGGAAACAAGATACATACATAAGTTCAACATTACAATTTGAAACGAAAAAAAACAATAATTTATTCCATTAGAAACATCCAGGCCTCCTAGATTATTCTTGCAAGTCACTCATAACTGACTTCTTCATATCCTAAGAAAATGAAGCATAAGAAAGGGGTGAGCTCAAATTCTTAGTAAGGTTATGTAATACAGTGGAAGATACCACAAATATTAATCATGGTGAATAATTGAAAACACATTCCTTAACAAATAATAAACATGAGAAATTTATGGCAGGAATATGAGCAGAGTAAATAATTCCATAATAAAAAATAGTCATGGGTATTCTACTAGTCGAATAAGCACATGAAATATCAATAGCTAACCCCATAATTGTGGAATGCATAATGTTGGAGATCATAACCACATAGTCAAGGCCTCGTGCCAAGACTACAAATAAGATTATGTCAAGGCCTTGTGCCAAGACATTAGTTTGTCTCATGAGACCTACAGATGCATCGAGGAGCTATAGAGGGATCCACCCGTCACTTACTAAGTCCAATGAATTCCTCATATGAAAAGGTTGAAACAAAATATGAACATTCATATTAAAACTAGCATACAAAATGTCAATATTTTAACCACAAACCATGAATGTTATAAAAATTGCACATCCACAGTCAAACATAACTCATTCAATACAATATGGAAGATTTTACTATAATATATCAACCTCAATAGGGAATAATGAAGGATATTGACATAGATAAAGATAATCATCAAAAATATTTGAGAGAAATATCCCCCTTTTTCTTGAAAACATTTAAACTCACCCTATTTATCAAGAAGATGTTTAAAATAGATTTTTGAATCAATGTGCCCCATTCCACTTTGAATACCAATTTGAAACGTTTAAAAGGAATTTTAATTTGAAAACATTAATATCTATATAAATAAATCATTAAAACCATTTTTGAAACATGGACATTAATGAGAAAGATTTAGAATAATAAATCGTTAAAACATTTAAAATGATATTTTAGTTAGAGTTACTAACCAAAAGAGAGAAACTTGAATACAAATAATTGATGTAATAAAAACATTATAATATTATGAGAATAAAGTTATTAGTGATATACTATGTCAAAGTACATTATATACACCATATAAAAGTGAATTCGTGTATAACAACAAAGAAGTCTCAATGGAATGTAAATTGAGATGAAATCTCTTCTAAAGATTGTATCCTTAGGTTGAGAATAAATCAACGACATAATTATGTGTGAAAAATATAAATACACTCAATGTGATTGGATATTTATTGTAAATTAGTCAGAGTACATTCACACATATTCTTGTAAAAACCACATTAATGAATTGGATGTTTAACTCAATAAAAGGAGATTGAGTTAAAATTAATTTTATCAAGTTAATATCGATGACATATGAATTTATAAATAGAGTGATTATGTGTATCAAAAGTATATCCACAGAAAGGGGAGTGCAAATTACTACACAAATAATATATAGTGATTCCACACATAATCTTGGAGTAAAATAGTCAATGAAGTATGTGTAAAGCCCAATGAGTAGAAATTGAAATTTGAAATTCCCTTACCGATTTGGTATCTTATGAAACATACACCCCATGAAAGAAGTATCATAAAATGAATATTTAAATACTTATAAATTAATTTTTATTACAAAAATAATACAATCATGGGTAGTACATACTCCACAAAAAGGAAATAGTGGCCAATATAGCATGAATCTCACATGAATAAAAGTGAGATGAAAAACCCTAACATATCTGTAATCAATTGAGTCATATGAAAAAAAGTTATCAACCACCAAATGAATCATATAATACCATGAATATAAATATAATCATGATAATATATATCAAATGGCAGTACACAAGAAACCATATTCAATAAATAAGTAGCGAATAATGGAAATCTCACAGAATTAAAAGTGTGATAAGAAACACCTTACTTTGTAAATTTCCTTGGTAGAGGGTAGGTTATCCTCCTTTATACTGGTGAAATAGTTATAATTAAATTATAAAATAACCATATACATTAATATGATATCATATATGATCTTCTAATATTCTTTTGTTAATGATATTTCAGTAGTATCATCTTTTCGGGTGTTAACTGATTCATTTTACTTTATATTCATTGTTATGTAAGTAATGTTTTTTATGGATAGGATGTATTTTCTTAATATTCATAATGATATTAAGTCTTTCAAAATTATTTTTAATCATCATATTAAAATTAGTCTTGAATGGATACGATGGGGAATGAATCTCATTGCATTCGTGGAGATGGTAATCAGTACGTACGCATGAGCGACAATATCATTATTTTGATATTAAAATCATATATAATTGGATGGTATATCAAATAAAAATAATCATTGTAATGTTATATTTATTATTTACATCAATTATACTCATTATTATACCCACCCAAATGATAAAGTATTTAAATAACAAACTACACCACGATGTGGAGACGGTATGTCGTTCGTACGCACGTATGCAGACATGTCATTTAAACGATGGATATAATAATGAATATGGTATTACCATATTTATAATAACATCGTAGTATATATAAGATACTGGAGTTATTATTTTAGAATGTAAACAATAAGAAAATACGAAGTGGAAGAAGAAAAAACTTGAAAGATGTGATGAAATATTTACCTCTTCTTCGGGGTCATCCTTTAGATTTGATCAAAAGGGATCCTTAGGTTGTCTTTCTGACTAACAGAAGGCCTATAGGATTAAAGGATGACAGTTTAAAGGGTATTTAGTCTGCTGGTGGGCAAGTAAAATGGCTTTTAAAGTGTGAATTAGAGAGAAGGGGTAGTGCGCTTTTATTAGAGGGTGAGGGGCACCTTAGGAAAAGATAAAAATATTATTTTATAATAAATTCATTTTCGGTTTTTAATGGCTCAAAAATAAATTATTTAAATTATTAGGTGGGGATGGGTTGAAAACCACTCAACCAATAGGTTTTAGGCAGGTTTGTGTTACTATATTAACCTTATCTTTTATATTTAACTCTTAGTTAAATAGTTTGACATTTACCATGTCTCTTTGTATTTTTATATCATATGGTTAATAAACTTACTATATACTTCTATAAGAACCCTAAGTGGTTCATTAATGATAAACCTATCATTATATAAGTCTCTTGGATGAGCTGTAGATTTTTATGAATTGAATATACAATTAATAATATAATATATTTTTAAAAAACTCTTTTATTTCAATTTTGACACTATTTGGTATTTTATTTTTTATAAATTCATAAAATAAATATTACTTCTAAAAACATTCATATAACCAACCCTAATAGGTCATATTAACCTATAAAATTAGTGTAATTCATAAAAAGTCTGAAATTACAATTATTTGTATATTTATAATATCAATTATTTAAATATTTCATTAATTAGGTAATTACTACATCATTATTGTGTCATAAATATATTTAATTATTTAATGTCTAAAAAATATAAATAAAATATAATTATGTAGGAAATCGTTGTAGCTTTCTAATTAATATTTTTAGTAGAATTTATCTTATGTATAACCCTATATTAAAAATATTTTATTTATTAAAATTTGATTTTAACTCTTTTAACTCTTCTTTTAAATAAAATAATAATAAATGTCCTAATCTAATAGAAGTAGAACTAAAGGATCATATTTTATTCATAAGACTGTTTTTGGTCGAATTACACTTATCCAATAGAATTAGGACATGTATTAGGGTAATAATAATATCATTTTTACCCCTAACCACCCTATTTACTATTAACTATGGTAAATAAAAGAAAAAAGTTACTATTCACCAAAAATTATTTTCATCTTATTGAACCACATTTTACTTACTCATATCAACCGTATCTCATGGATTTTTGAAATTCAACTCACAGAAGCGGTAAAATTAAGTTTTATGTAAATTTGCAAATGCTCCTAAGAGGTGGGTAAAAGGCAGTAAAAAGTTCAACAAAATTTTTATATATCTAAAATTATTATAAACTGACTCTAATTAATTACATTGAACTTATATAGGTATTATGTATCTATTTTGACCAATAATATATTAAAATAAAATAAGTAATTATTTAAATAAAAAATTGGTTTTAAGCTATAACTTAGTGTTTATCACTATTCATCAAAAATTGTATGTTTTCATAAAAATACCAAAAAGTCACCATTAGCTAATTTCGATACTCCAAATCCAAAAATGAAGTCCATTTTGAAATATAAAATTTATAAAATTTCAAAAAGTGGGTATTAATATTCATAACGGCTGGTTTTATTGGTTGTGGTGTGTTAAAATCTCGAAGTACAATGCAAGTTATTACATTATTCAAAGGGAAGCGTATTGTTGAAGATTGGGGTGTTACATTCTTCCCCCTTTTGGATGTCGAATCCTTGAATTTTTAAAAATTGGGCTTTGTAACATAATTGAAAGTCCCACATCGAAAAATGGGTCAATAAAACTATCATTTTAAAAGAAAGAAAGAGAACTACAAAGGTCACCCGAGATAACCCATACTAGGCTTCCATGTTGGAAAACAATGATATGGAAGATAAAGTAAGTGTCAAGTTATGATGGAGAGGGATAGAAATCATGATCAGTAGAAAGTTAACAACAAGAAAACCACAAACTTGTGATGGGAAAAAGGGTCATTAGTTTCCTAGCAGGAAAAGTAAATAAACAACATTTTTTTTTGTTTTAAGTTACATTTCATAAAGATGAGGAATTTATTTAGGATATTTACTATGAAAATAAAGAGATATACTTACTGTTTAAGTATAGTTTCATTCTTTAATAAATTTCTACCACTAACTCATTTTATTCAAATGATGAGTATTCAAAATGACTTGGTCAAACAGGAAGAGCTTGAATCAACTTATAGTGAATCACATGATCCACAAAGGATAAACAATATATTTACCTTGTATTTATATATTAATCAAAACAAAAAAATTTAGCACAAGATCTGATGATCCACCAAAAGGATAATCCTTTGGAGAAAGAAACACTAATCATAATTTTTAAAATTAAACCAACAATACCCCAAAGTTAAACAAATACCATTCAATAAAAAATTGTCCTTAAAATCCTTCAATATAATCCAAACTAATATTGAAACCCAAAACATATAAGAATTTGGTTATGTAGTCTGGAACGTTAAATTCTATCTCAAAATGACATCGACTACTCTTAAAATCACATACTTAATATTAATTAACATAATCACAAATTCTCTATTATAGGTTAATCATTTTCGTAAATAATCCAAATAACTATAAATCCTCAATAAAAACATATATAAAAATCCACCATTAATCCTAAAATAAAATCTCATAGTATTCTATTTTCCTTAGGCATATATTGTTCCAAAAAAAGAAAATGTCTTCCAAAATAACATTTATCACTAAATCACAAAATCATTTTCCTATACAAAGGGTATTCATTTGATAAGACATAAGATCATAAATCAACGTATTATTGATCAATAAAATAAATTAACTAAAAATAATTAGTCACTCTAACATGGTACATCACGTTGTCCAGTGGTAGGCGATAAATCCCAATCGTACTCTGGTTGTGGGTTCGATTCTCACATATTTGTCCGATGTGACGGGTTGTCACATGGTTTGTGTGTTTTCCTTTTTTAAAAACTATATTTTATAACATTGCCAAAATGAGATAAATTCCTTAAAATAACCATAACATAATTTAACCACAAATGTTATCTCATACCTTGCATTTTCATCCCAAAATATAATAACATGTAATTGCCTCAAACTCAATGATCATATAAAACCAAATGGTTATTTATATCTATATCCACAAGAGAAAAGATAATTCTTCCTCAAATATCATTTTCACATGATAACTAAAGGGTTACAAATACAAGAGAAAATTATTCCTAAGTAATCCAATCAACAAAGAGAACTAATACTTTTTATCAGTTCTCCAACCATTTATTTCCACATAGCTTCTTCTTTGACCATGAAAATATCCTATAGATTAGGGAATTCACTCGAGTAATGGCCAGGTCCCCAACATATGGAAAATGACTGTAAATGGATTCTTGGGACTATTTTTTTCTTCAATAGTACTCTTCATTTTTCCTCAGAAATTATTTACTTTATGTGCTTCTTTCCCACACGTAAAGCATTTCTTTATTCCATTGAGACACTTTCCTAGGTGTCTCCTTCAACATTTTCTGCATGATGTAAATTAGGGAGTCTTTTCTCCATGGTATCCACTGCTGGAGCTCTTATCATCCATCGCCTTCCTCTTCTTTGTTGAGCCCGAGAGTTGGTTAATATATATGTTGTTGATAATATTTTTGGAAAACTGATTTGGAATGAACACGATATCTTTTATGCCTATCAACATTCGATTTTCTTGCTCATTTCTACCATCGTTACCACCTTGTACATCATGCTCAAAGTTACTATGACTTCTTTGGAATCTAGCCATTGACAAAATTCAAAAGCATTGTGTGAGTAAAAATAGTCATAAAATCATTTAGAGAATATCATGACACCATATTTTTAATTTGAAACACCTTAGGATTACCCAAGGTAATTTATTCTCATATTATATTAAAACCCTTCAAATAGGTTTGTAATGAAAATGTAAATTATCCTAAGAATATCCCCCAGGAGTGTCGTAACCAAGAGTGCCGCAAGGCCCATTTTTGTGCACCAGTTCTTGTTCGAGTCTATCTCAAAGTGGTGTTTTTGGGTTTTACATCTAGGTATATCTGTGGCAGAGATGCCTATACCTGCTCGTATCCAGACAGGGATATATTTCTTGGAAAAATCAAAAAATCTCTCCAGTATCAAAATTCTAGGAAGTTCTTCTATACTAATCCTCAAAGTCTATCTTTGGATAATGTTCTCTACTCAGAGTTTATCTAAATCTAGTTTCCAAGGTTTGTACTAAACTTCTTCTAACACCAACTATAACACCCTGACCCCAATTACCCAGAGGCTAGTGCATTATTTTAATAAATTGGCATGATTACAAGGAATCAAGTCCCGAAGGACAGATCAATTTTGTAGTCTTTGAATCAAGATACATACATAAGTTCAACATTACAATTTGAAAAGAAAATCAACACTAATTTATTCCATTAGAAACATCCATGCCTCCTAGATTATTATTTCAAGTCACTCATAACTAACTCCTTCATATCCTGGGAATATGAAACATAAGAATGGGGTGAGCTCAAATTCTCAGTAATGGTAAGCAATACAGCAGAAAATACCATAAATACTAAGCATGGTGGATAATTGAAAACACATGCCTTAACGAATAATAAACATGAACACTTTATGGCAGGTATATGAGATGAATAATAATTCCATAATAAAAAATAGTCATGGGTATTCTACTAGTTGAATAACCACATGAAATATCAATAGCTAATCTCATAATGATGGAATGCGTAATGACGGACATCATAACCACATAGTCAAGGCCTTGTGCCAATACTACAAATAAGATTTTGTCAAGGCCTTATGCCAAGACACTAGTTTGTCTCTTGAGACCTACCGATGCATCAACGATCTATAAAGGGCTCCACCCATCACTTACTAAGTTCAATACATTCCTCATATGAAAAGGTAGAAACATAATCTGAACATTCTTATTAAAACTATCATACGAAATGTCAATATTTTAACCACAAACCATGAATGGTATAAAAATAGCACATCAATAGTCAAACATAACTAATTCAATACAATATATAAGATTTTACTATAATATATCCAACTCAATAAGGAATAATGAAGGATGTTGACATAGATGATGATAATCATCAAAACTATTTGAGGGAAATATCCCCCTTTTTCTTGAAAACATTTAAAAGCCCCACGATTTGTCAAGAAGCCGTTTAAAATAGATTTTTGTATCAAAGTGTCCCATAAAAATTTGAAACATTTAAAAGGATTTTTAATTTGAAAACATTAATGTCCATATATATAAATCCTTAAAATCATTTTTAAAACATGGACATTAATGAGAAATATTTAGAATAATAAATCGTTAGAACATTTAAAATGATATTTTTGTTAGAGTTCCTAACCAAAATAGAGACACTTGAATACAAATAATTGAGGTAATAAAAACATTATAATATCATGAGAATAAAGAGGTTCAGAATATTCTATGTCAAAGTACATTATATATAACATATAAAAAGGAATTGATGTATAACAACAAAGAAGTCTCAATTGAATGCAAATTGAGATGAAATATTTTATAAAGACTGTATCCTTATGTTAAGGATAAATAAATGACACAATTATGTGTGAAAAATATAAATAAACTCAATATTATTGGATATTTAGTGTAAATAAATAATAGGACATTCACACATATTCTTGTAAAAACCACACCAATGAATTGGATGTTTAACTCAATAAAAGGAGATTGAGTTGAAATTACCCTTATCAAGTTCATATCGATGACTTGAGAATTTAACAATGGATTTAGTTTATGTATCAAAAGAATATCCACATAAAGGGGTGTTTAAATTACTACAAAAATAATAAATAGTGATTCCACACATAATCATGGAGTAAAATAGTCAATGAAGTATGCGTAAAGCCCAATGAGTAGAAATTGAAATTTGACATTCCCTTACAAATTTGGTAACTTATTAAAAATATACCCCATAAAAGAAGAATCATTCAATGAATATTTAAATACCCCTAAATTAAAGTATATTACAAAAAAAAATACAATCATGGGCAGTACATACTCCACACAAAAGGAAATAGTGGCCAATATAGCATGATTCTCACAGGAATAAGAGTGAGATGAAAATCCCTTACTTTGTTGTAATCAATTGAGTCGTACACACAAAAGTTAATAAACACCAAATTAATCAAATAATACCATTAATATAAGGATAATAATGATAATATATATCAAATGGAAGTACGCAAAACACCACATGCAATAAATAAGTGGCGAATAATGGAAATCTCTTTGAATTAAAAGGGAGAAAAGAAACCCCTTACATTGTAATATTCCTTGGTTGAGGGTAGGTTAAACTCCTATATAGTTGTGATATAATTATAATTAAATTATAAAATAACCACATACTATAATATGATATCATATATTATCTTCTAGTATTTCATTGTTTATGATATTTTAGTAGTATCATCATTTTAGGTGTTAACTGATTCATTTTCCTTTATATGATTTGTTATGTAAGTAATGTTTGTTATGGATAGGAAGTAATTTATTCATATTCAGAATTATATTAAGCCTTTTAAAATTATTTTTAATCATAAAATAAAAATTAGTCTTTAATGGATACGATGAGGAATGAGTCTCATCTTGTTCGTGGAGACGGTAATCCGTACGTACGCACGAGCGACAATATCATTCTTTTGATAATAAAATAATATATATTTGGAATTTATATCATATAAATAGAATCATTATCATGTTATATTTATTATTTACAACATTTATACTCATTATTATACCCATCCAAATGATGATTTGTTTGAATAACAAACTACACCACGACATGGAGACGGTATGCCCTACGTACACACATATGGTGACATGTCATTAAAAGGATGGATATAATAATGAATATGGTATTACGATATTTATAGTAACATAAAATTATATAGAAGATATAGGAGTTATTATTTTATAATTTAAACTATAAGGAAACAAGATTTTGAAGAAGAAAAAACGTGAAAGAGGTGATGAAATATTTACCTCTTCTTCGGGTTCTTCCTTTTGATTTGATCAAAAGGGATCCTTAGGTTGTATTTATGAAAAACGTAAGGCATCTAGGATTAAGGTAGGACTGTTGATATGGTATTTGGGCAGAATTTGGAAGATACAAATGGCTTTGAATGTGTTAATTAGATAGAAGGGGAAGTGCCCTTTTAAAAGAGGGGTGAGGGGAACCTTAGGAAAACCTAGAAATATTATTTTATAATAAATTGATTTTCGGTTTATAATGGATCCAAAATGAATTATTTAAAGGATAAGGTGAGGATGGGTCGAAAAAAACTCAACCAAAAGTTTTTAGAAAGGTTTGGATCACTATATTAACCTTATCTTTTATATTTAACTCTTATTTAAATAGTTTGACATTTACCATGTCTCTTTGTATTTTTATATTATATGTTTAATAGACGTACAATATACTTCCAAGAGAACCCCATGTGGTTAATTAATAATACAACTATCATTAAATATATATTTTGGCCGAAAATTAGATTTTTAGGAATATACTATCTACTAATAATATAATATTTCTTTTAAAAACTCCTTTATGTCAATTTGGACACTATTTGGTATTTTGTTTTTACTAAATTCATAAAATCCTTATTACTTCGAAACAAATTCATCTAACCAACCCTAAAATGTCAAAGTAACCTTGAAAAATAGTGGAATTTATAAAATGTCTAAAATTACATTTATTCGGATATTTATAATATCAATTATTGTAATATTTTATTAATTAGGCAATTACGACATCATCATTGTGTCATAAATAAATTTAATTATTTAATGTCTAAAAATTATAAATAAAATACCATTATGTATGAAATATTTTTATATTTATAATGAATATTTATAGTCTAATTTATCAGATGTATAACCCTATATTAAAAATGGTTTAGTTATTAAATTTTGATTTTAACTCTTTTAACTCTTCTTTAAATAAAATAATAATAAATGTCCTAATCTAATCCAAGTAGACCAAAAGGATCATATTTTATTCCTAAGGTTGTTTTCGGTCGAATTACACTTATCTAATAGAATTAATACATGTTTTAGGGTAATAATAATTTCATTTTTACCCTTAATTACCCTGTTTACTTTTAACCATGGTAAATAAAAGTAAAAATGTACTATTCACAAAAAATTATTTTCATCTTATTGAACCACATTTTAGTTACTAATATCAACTGTGTCTCACGGATTTTTAAATTTTAACTCCCAAAAGTGGTGGAATTAAGTTTTATGTAAATTTTCAAATGCTCTTAGGAGGTGGGTAAAAGACGTTAAAAAGTTTAATAAAATTTTTATATATCTAAAATATTTATAAACTGGCTCCAATGACCTAAATTGAACTTATATAGGTATTATGTATCTATTTTGACCAAAAATAACTTTAAATAAAATAAATAATTATTTAAATAAAAATTCGGTTTTAAACTATAACTCAGTGGTTTTCACTATTCATCAAAAATTGAATGTTTTCATAAAAATACAAAAAATTCACCATAATCTAATTTTTATACTCTGAATCTAAAAATTAAGTCCATTTTTAAAAGATAAAATTTATAAAATTTCAAAAAGTTGGTGTTACTATTCATAATGGCTAGTTTGGTGGTTGTGGTGTGTTTGAATCTCGAAGTTGCATACAATGCAAGCTATTACATTATTCAAAGGGAAATGTTCCATGTAAGCTTGGGGTGTTACAATATTAATAATGTTATTATTTACTATACCTATGTTTTTTCACATTCGCATGTTATGCTTGATGGAACTTGATTGTTTCCTAATGTTTGTACATTATTTTTCCACTGTATATGTCATGTGTTCATGATGATCCATTTTGAAGTTATATGTATTTATTCAATAACCTATGTTATTTTATCTTGCCTCATGACCAGAAATTATTATTTAGTGTTCTTTTAATCAATTCTTTCCCCCAAGTTCAACTTTTATCATATTTATTATCTAACCATTTTTCTTTGTTGATATAATTTTCCCTTACAGGTTATTTGAGTTCACCCTTTATTATATGCATTAATTCCTTTATCTATGTTATTTCATCATTCCTAGTGAGCAGCTATTATGGTTTCATGTTCTTTTAATCAATTATTTATACTATGTTAATGTTTAATCAAATGTTTATGATCTAACACTTTTTTTAATATAGATATTATTTTCCCACAATGTGTTTTTGAGATTACTCTTTATGTTTCCCATTCACCAATGAGACTATATATTAGAATACGTCTAGGAGAAAATCAATTTTTCGGAATTTTTTAGTTGGTTTTTAAGATTTATTAGAAAATAATTAAATTATGAAACAAATATCAAAAGACAAAAATCCTTTGGTTTTAGGGAGTGTGGTTTAGTATTTTTATGATTCTTATAATTATGAAAAATAATGTATTTCTTTTTTGATTTATCTCAGTTGGTTTTATTGATCAAGCTTAAAGTTTCTATTTTAGTGAAAGATCAAAGAGTGTATGTATGGGTCACTTTAGTTAGTATAAAATTGTAGTATAGTGATTTTTTGGATTAGTATATATATAATAATAGGGTAAAACTTATAGGAAACTATGATTACCTGAATAAGTTGTAGGTTGAACTAAGAGTGTTATAGTTGACCCAAATGTTTCATAGGTTAGAGTTAATATATCATGAGATAAGACATCCTATGATTAATTGTTTATATTTATATGCTTAATTATTATAATTTTATCATAAATTACCTAAACCATTTTTATTTTTGTATTATTTTGAAAATAGGATCATTAAGTTAAATTGAGGAAAGGATTGTCTTTATAAAAATCTATGAATTACAAATAAATAATGTAGAATATTTGAAAAAAATGATTATAGAAAATGAAAATCAAAATATATTCTTATTATTAAACAAAAGATGAGTTCCCTAGTCATACCCAAGACAGTAAGGTTGATATCTCATTAGTTTCTATATCCTCATTAATTAATATATTATGGGAACCCTTAGTAATTTTCATTAGTGAGAGATAATAAAAATAATTAGGATACAATTTATTTAAGTAGGGGATAATGTAACTTTAAAATCCATCCCCTCCCCATTATCTTGGGAAGAGGTGGTGGGTGTTACAAATTGTATTAATCATAGATGATGTGTCTTTAATTTTGGGGAAAATGATATCAGTTTGTTTGGTACTTGAGTTAGAAAATAATTCTTTTTGTTCTTTGAGTTGGGTAAGTAGTAAGGATTATGATTTTCAGGACGTGAAATGTAGAGAATAAAGAGTCATAGATAACTTATTA
Organism: Viscum album; assembly: GCA_963277665.1. NCBI lineage: Eukaryota > Viridiplantae > Streptophyta > Magnoliopsida > Santalales > Viscaceae > Viscum > Viscum album. The sequence goes on along the minus strand of OY728128.1, from coordinate 713,243,302 downwards.
TTGTAAAAAATCATGTGACTAAAGATTTTGGGCACATGAGTACTTTGAGACACTTCTAGGAGTTAAAACATCATCGTAATGGATTTAGATGTTGATAAGATCATGAAATGCATTGATATAAGTGACTTCACCTGATGGTGCATAATTCATTTTGATTAATAATTAATAAATTTGTGAAAAGCTGTTTATTTTTGAAAATATTTGAAAATTGTTGTATTTTCCATGAACATGGTGGAATTTTCAAAACTGTTTTGAAATTGGAAATTTTTAAATTTTGGATAGAATTATTCAAAATGTGTGATATAGAAAATTTGAAATTTTTAATCCTTTAATATCTATAGAGTGATACTAAATGTATTTTTTTGTTATAGAGAATCAAACATGGTAGGAGTCATAGGAACGAACCAGAGGAGGATGCTGAAAATGTTGTTGAACTCGAGCAATAGGTGAACCAACAGCTAGTTCCGAGTATTTTATTGGCTTCTCAAGCCATGTATATAGGTGGAAAAGGGATAAAACATGGACAGCATATAATTCCGTTCAATTCAAAATTAGAATCCACCCACCTTTATAAAGGTTTCAAAACCATAAAAATAAAAAATGTGGATAAATATGACGAATTAAATCTTTAATTTCCCAGTCACACGACTTGATCTAAAGTAAAATTGGAAATGTACATGTCTAATGATCTATCATACTAGTATTAGGATTTTATAGTTTTGGATAATTTTGACCAAGGTATTTCATTGGAATTTTTTGAATAATATTTGCACAAGAAAATATATCCCCACACATTAAAAATTCGTATAATTGTGGAATTCTTTGGTTTGATGTAGTATATCCTATAAGTGTAAGATTATGCAGCTAAATTTATGAATTTAGTCTGATTTTCACTTGACAATGATGTAATGAATCCTTGAAAGCATGAATTTTTTAATCGGGTTTCAGGTATGAGATTCAATCAAATATTTCCATCCTTTTTATAATTGATTATATGAAGATAGTTAATAGAGAAGTAGTAGAAAAAGAGACATCCTAAAAAAAATTGATGGAGGAATCATGTAGATACCTATGGGAAATTGTGGGAACTCTAATTTTGTGAATAACCAAAACTTGGACACTTATTTACCAAGTAGTGTTATGACTCAGAATCAGGCAGTGGGATCAGTGAATCTTCCTCATAAACCCAATAGAATATAGGGATGTTTTCAATGTTTTTTGTTCAATTTCTTGAAGTAAGACTGAATAAAACCAACTAGATCCTTCCACAATTTAAACCAGTTATGGAATATTCAACTCTATTATTATAGTTCTCCAAGGTTGGGTGGTAGGGACACATATCACATTTAGTAGACACTGTATGCTTCTATGGGGTGATGGAAGTATAATTTTTTCATCAGTAGAATAGAGAAATCCATGGTTATTCTAGGAATATCATGACTCCTCAACCAGTGAAATCTCAATATGATAACATAGAACACAGTGCACCGATTATTAAATTGTATGGAGCTAAGAAAATCATCATGGATGATCAATCAGGGGACTTGATGGTGATAGGTATGATTATATTTAATTATGCCTTTATGTACTATTTTTTGATAAATGTGAATCCCATTAATTTAATTCCTCTTATGATTTTGATCTTTTGGGTTTACATGTTAAGATGATGTCTTCAATTTTGAAAAATCAAACTCTTTATAGCCAAAGAAAACGTCAATCCTTTTTCTGAAAAAAAATTTCTATAATAATTGATGGTCATAAATTGATTTGGTATTTCTCTATTCTTTAGATGGATTTCTATTAAATAATATTGGGTGTAGATTGGTTGACAATGATTAAGGCTCACATTGATTTTTATACTTGAAGGGATAGTTTTAAAAATATTGAAAGTGTCAATAATCACTTTAGAGGATATTTGAATGTAAAGGAAGGATTAATAGGCATTTTGGAACTACATTTTGGAACTACATCTTTCTAGTTGGTAGAGTTAAACTAAGAATAAATGGATCAGATTGAGAATAATATATTTCCATTAATTTTATATCAGTTTCCAGATTTGTTTATTGATAATTTATCAGGGTTTATACCCACAAGAGAAGTGGAATTTATTATTGATCTCTTAACAAGAATCAATCTTATATCACTTAATTTTATTAGATATGACAAACTAATTTATTGGACATGAAATTCCAATTGGATGAGTTGGAAAAAAAATCGTTCATTTGGTTTAATATGTCTCAGTGGGATGCACACATTTTGTTTATAAAAATTTGGATGGAACTCTTTGGCTTGGTATATATTTTTGATATTCTTAACCAAGATAAAATAAAGAATTAATATTCTCTTCCACACGTTTATGATATATTTGATCAATTTATGGGATATTAGTGGTTATATAAATTTAATTATTTTTAAGATATAACATTTATCAGGTTTGGAAAGACAATTTTCTGAAGATATATTTCAGGAGTATATATTGCTATTATGAGTTTTTGTTTATGCCTTTCGGTCTTAAGATTTCACCAAAAGTATTTATTGAATTTATTAATCAAATATTTCAAAGGTATCTATATTATTTTTTTGTGGTTTGTGTTGATGATGTACTTGTGTATTCCATGACAAAGCTTGGGCATGAGAAACACATCGAAATGGTGTTGGGTATCTTTCGGGATAATTTCATGTATTCCAAACATTGAAATTGTGATTTTTTATACAATATATACATTTACTTGGTATACTATCTCAAAAAACTAGTTTATATGGATCAAAAAAATATATAAACCATTATCTCTGGGAAACTTTCAAAGAATTCCATTGAGATACAAAATTTCCTTGGACTATCTTCTTATTACCAAAAAACATTTCTTGATTTTTCATAACTAGATTCACTAATGTAAGATTTGACATAAAAAATTTTCATTTACAATGAAATAATGAATATAACAATTATTTTTAGATATTAAGGTTCTTCTTTACATTAGTAATGATATTGATATTTCTAGAATAAGGAAAAAATTATGTGGTGTATTTTGATGCTTCAAGATCTAGGTTGGTGTGTGTTCTCACACAAACAGATCATGTTTTTTCTTATGGATCATGACAATTAGATATCATGAAAAAACTACCCGACACACATTTTAGAATTTATTCTTGTATTATATTCTTTGAATACTTGGAGTCATTACCTATTTGGTTAAAAATTTATAGGGGTTACAAATCATAATAGTTTGAAACATATTTTCTCACGAAGAGATTTGAATATGAGGAAAATAATATATATGGAGTATCTCCAAATGTTTGACTTTGACATAATGTATACATTGAATAATGAAAATTTGTTGGAAGATGAATTAATAATAAATACATAGAGTTAGTCAGTTAATGAGACTTCAGATAAATGTTAGCTAATGTTAGTGATAGCTAACATGAACTTAGATTATGATGATCGGGGTAGTGTAGTAGTTTTATCATGTTTTCTTTTTTTTAGATTTTTTTGGGAAGGATAAAGAGGTACAAACATCTAATTTTGATTGTGTTCCTATGAGGAAAAAACTAAATATAGGGGAAACCATTCAAATATGGAATCATGGAAGATGATCAGTGATATGGATTATACATCTAATAGTCGTACATATGTCATTTCAAGAACAACTTCTTTAGGATTACAACCATTTTATAAGGGTTATAAATCATGGAATATAAAATATGTATAATTAATTGAAAGAATATTTTTTGTCGAACTACATGAAAATAAGGGTACAAGATTTTTTTATGAGATGCCTCACCTATCATAAGGATAAGGCATAACACCAATGACCAACAGGTATATTACAGTCATTGCTGATTCACATTAGGAAGTGAGAGAAGATAGTTATGGATTTTATAACAAGTATCCCAAGGAAAGTTTAGAAACATGATTACAAATTGGTGATAGTTTTCCAGCTTACAAATTCCTCCAATTTTATCACTATTTTTGAATCTCATATAGTGGAAGATTTATTAAAAAATCTATTTAGAGAAGAGGTAAAAAAACATGGTGTTCCAGTATTTATAGTATTAGAATTTTATTATAGTTTTATGTCTCATTTCTAGAAATATTTATAGTATTCCCTTGTGAATAAATTGACTATGATCACAATGAATCATCCAAAAATGGATTTACAATACAAAATGATGATACAAACATTGTATGACATTATTATGGACTTTTTAATAGACTTGGGTGGCTCATGGGAGGATCAAATACCATTAGTGGAGTTCTCGAATAAAAAAAGTTATCATGTATCAATACATATGTATCCTCTTAAAGTATTTTATGGGAAACCTTTCCTTCCCCACTTTGTTTTGTGGAAATAGTTGATACTTCATAGGTTATAACAAGCTAGTGCAAGACACAACAATGAATATTCAGTTGATATGAAAGAGGATGGATATGGTTCTGATTCATGACAAATAATATGTGGATCATCATTATTAACAATTATCATTAAAGTTGAGGGATCATGTGCTCATTATAATCTCTCAAATTCTTTTAAATATTTATTTTGGGAAGAAGGTCAAGTTATATTCCTTATAAATAGTCCCTTTTGAGATATATGAATGGGCTGGTGAGGTGGCATATCAGCAAGCTTTTGTACTAAGGTTCAATTCAGTAAACAATTTTTTTCATGTTTCTCAATTGAAGAAGTGTCAGCCTAATCTTGACTATTTTATTTTGTGGGATAACATTGACCTAGATTTGGATGTTACATTTGCACATGGGATGGTAGGATTAGGGACGGGCATGAGAATGTCTTTCATGGGAAATGGATTTGTCAAGTGAAGGTTTTTTGGAAACATGGTTGTATTCAGGATGAATCAAGGGAATGTGAGAAGGAAATGGTCCAATAATGGTCAAAAATATTTCATTATAATTGTGTTTTAAAATTTCTAGGAATGGAAAAACTAATGGTGGGGATAATTTAAAACCCTCGGTTTCATATAATTAACCATTTACTTATGTATTTTAAATATATAATGTAATTATGATATGTTTTTGGAGGTTATGAGGTGTTTTCAAATGTATTTTGGGATTTTATCGAGGTGTAGAGTTTGATAATGGTTTTTAGAAAATATGAAACACCTACCAAGAAATTGTTCAACTAAAATATTTGGCATTAGGTTGGCGAATAGTTAGGGGAATGTATTGGCCAAACTGTGAAACCACCTAGGAAAAACCATGAAAATTTAGACAAAAGGGTTTTAGAACAGTTTGTGCATGGTTTATCCAACCTTGTGAGTCAACTATGTTAGTTGTGTTTCGATATTGTGGCTATTTAACATTTTGTAAAAGTTTTTCCGAACTGTGTGCACAAATCATGAAATATTAAAATTTAGATCCTATTTTTTAGATCTAATACAAATCACCACCAAAGACACTAATTTTTTCATAATAAGGTCACAACCTAAATTCCAATTCCTCCCAAGGCTATAAAAACATTATTCCATATTTGGGATATATTTTAAGTAGAATATAAGTGATTTAGAGGCTTGATTAGATGGTATGTGATCATTCTTGGTGGTTTTACTTAAATTTATACTTCTTCTCTATTTTAGAATCTTGGATCTAATCTCCTGGGGACAAATAAATGTTTTGTGATGAAAATCATGATGAAATACAATTGTTTGGATGATTTGTTTCAAGATATATGGATGTTTTTAAGAGTTTAAAGGTGGTTTTTTTGAGTTTTCTACCATTATTTGGTTTCACTAATGGTTGAGAGGTTGGTGGTTGTACTATTGACTTCTATTTGTTAAAACATAAAAGATTTATTTAAAATATATTTATTTTATTGAATTGAATTGTGAAATTGATGTGTGGTTCTTGGTGGAAACCCACTTTAGTGTTGGTTTTGTGAAATTTTGAAATAGGATTGTTTTGTGAAAAGTTTTTGGGTTCATGGTTTTAGAATTATGGTCAAATTTTATTTCATGGAAAAAATGATAATTTTTTTCAACAAAATAAATGTTTTATAGAAATGTCTTCACATGTTTTCTTTGAATATATGGTTAGTGAGAGTTTATTTCATTGACTTGACCCTAAATAGATGGCATGTATCATTAGGGCACAATGATGTGAATCTTTAGAAGGGTTATGTGTTTTTGGGGAACATGAGAAATTGTTACATTGGAATGACTTGGTAGGTCGATAAGAGATTTGTTATGAAAATTTCACCTATTAATTCATGTGTGGTTTTTTGGAAATCATGTGATGGTCATTCCAAAATAGAATCAGGGAAAATGTTTTAAATGATTATTTGGGTTTTTTCCATGGAATTTTTTTAGAAGTGGTTTTGGATTTGATATAAACATATTTAAAATGTTTAAAAATAATTTATAGAAATTATATTGTATTTTATATCCTTATGGCATGATTTGGGATGTCATTGGGAAAAACCTTTTGAGTTTTATACTCACCCCCTACTTTGTAAATTGGTGCATTCATCGATATTGTATATCAAGACAAGTGTAATGGAAAAGTATCCCAATTATTTAGTGATACATCATGATACATTAGGATGGATTTCTATGCTGGATCTAGGTGAAGGCTGGGACTTACTAATTTGGTGTCTTTGGAGACTTTGAGTTCTGTTGGTATTGGTTTCCACATTTTACTCTGATATAGTTTTTATTGGTTCATTTACACTTTTATTTATGTTACATTTTACTCAAGAATTATATAGAGGTTTGTTTAGTCAAGGATATCTATTTGCTGTTGTTTTATTTTCAAAGTTAAAATAATCCCTTAATTTCTTATTAAGTCCTTGGTATTTATTTCCAACCTGTGGTGTCTTGGGAATATCAATAAAGGCTAATAACACCCACCGCCTCTTCTCATGCCAATGGGTGAGGGTCAGTATGTTACGGTAACATCTTATATTTAAGTATACATTTTATTTTCCCTATGTTGTTCTATTCTTCATAATGAATAAAAAATGGGTGGAAAATAATTTATATAAGATATAAATAAAATTACCCACACATTATACACTCATATATGCATATTACAACAAAAGAAAATGTAACAAAGAAGTACATACCTTGGATTATTACATAACAAGGATTATTATATACCATGAAAGAGATTGAAATAATATGTCACCATAAATAAAAGATAATATGAATTTTATAACATGGAAAATTCATGAATAATATTCACACTTGAGTGTCACTATTATCATAATTAAACATATAATCATAAAAATAATCATGAAAGGAGTATACATTTTTTAAAATACCAAATAAATATTAAATCGATGAGAAGTTTGATTTTAGACGTAATAATGTAATTAGTTTTATAATGCAATAGGGTAATATATAAGTTATTTGACTATTAAAAAGGGGTATATATATTATTTATGCTACCACTAACATGATACATGTTTGGAATTTTCGGTATTTAGGAAATATAAATATTTTATATTTAGATGTCAAAAATATAAATTTTAATCATAAATATTTTATTTGAAATAAAATAAAAAATTTTAATATAATAAATGGATACAAATTAATTTCTGAATATACAATTCATTATAATAAAATTATTTTTATGATGTAATTATTTTACTTATATTAAATACTTTTAAAGAATGATTTAAATAAAATGGATTGATAAAATAACAAAAAATATTTTTCAATTATTTAAATAAAATTCAAGAAGTAATTTATCAATTTTAATAAATATAAATTTCACGATTCATGGACAGTAAATATGTTTTAACTTAAAAATATTAATAATTTATTATATGTTTTTATTTTATAGTTAACTTTCCCATATTTAAGCTATAAAAAATAATATAATTTATTGTTTATATATATAAATTGAATTAACATTCATATAAAAAATATTACTTGTAGTGATAGTGGACCAGTGTAGACAATGTTGCCAGTGGGGTGGAATCATGGGTGTTCAAATATTTACAAAAATTGAAATCATATTTTAAACATTAAACCCTTTTCCCAATAAACTAATGTTTCGGGTTATGATAAATCAACAGCTATAATTTTACCTATCACACACACATATATTAAATGTGACTAAAGTTTTAACATCTGGAATACATATTTTTGCAAGGTTTGATCAATCTTTAGAATCTTACTCCTGGATATTCTAGGGATATCAAAATCACAAATTATACACTACAATTTTAACATCAATACAAGTGGAGTTGGGTATGGATCATCATATACATTCTCACTATGTTAAACAGGTAATTTTTTTACTATATTAAATAATTAAAAAAAATTAACTACATACCAAAACATTTCTTTACACAAGTATCCTACTAGTTTGATTTAGCACTTCCTTCTCTAATGAAGAGGATAAAAATATGTCAAAGGATATCAAATTATCACCAAAACTGATTTTCTTACTTAACATAGAATTTATAAATACCATACTTTATTCATAACCAAAACATTAAACTTGGACTCTAATTTCTATATATCCTTAAGATTATAATATCCTCAGACATACACTCTCATTTCTGGTGATAAAAATAGTTTGTATATTTAAGGTTTTGAAAAATGTAACCTAATTTTTTCCATCCAAAACATTCAACATCAGATATAAATACTATATCACTTACACACCTATGAAAATGTTATATTTATAGTTTTACATAATTCGGATCAACTATTACAAAAAAGTGGTGATTTTCACAATGTATCCTTTTTTTCACAAAAAAAAATTATAATGACACACATTCATCAGATAAGGTAACTCTCATACTGAGAACTAGGAAATTATTAACATTTCATCTCATCCTTAATCCCTATGAAAAATTATTTGAAAAAATGAGACAAGAAAAAAATATTAGTAAGGGACATGTATAAAAAAATGAAAGAAATATGCTTCTTTATCTCAAAATAATGAAATCTCATAACTGAGTATTCATTTAACATAATAAACTTTGAGCACAAATAATCATTTACTTACATATGAAATAATTTTTACTACCCTAAGTTTTTAATAAAAAACATCCTAATAAATCATAAATTAAAAATCATAATCATTTGGGTTTCTTAGAAAAAAATGAGAAACATGAAAAACATTTTCCAAAAACACAACTTTTTAACCTTAAAGGGAATAATAATTTCACGAAAAAAGATAATTATTTTACCTTATAAAATAAAAATATTTCCAGGAAAATGCATTAAAAATATAGAAAACTCATGCAGGTTCCAAGAGTCATAATTTTAATTAAACCCTTATAAAAAGCCTTACAAATAGAATATCTTAATCAGTTAATTATAATATAATTCTTCAGAGAAAAAAATCATTATCCAAAGCATTTGAGAGCTAAATCTGAATAATACATCATAATGAACAATTTTCATAGACTATAACATAAATAAAACATATTTATTATTTCATTTCCATTAAAGATATAATAAATTATTCCATTTAACACATAATAAGATAAATTTCAGGCATCATGTAAAAATAGAGATAAAAATTCTTTTTCCTTAAAAACTCTTCAAAATAATTCCCACTAGAATGGAAAATTAGATATAGTATTGGAAACCATGAAAACATGAAGAGTAATATTATTAAATATGGATTATTATTATGGTAAGAAATATTTCTCATGTCATATACATTATAAAAATATCCCTTCCACTCTTTTCTAAAAAAGAGAAAAATAACTTATTTGAAAAACATTTAAAAGAAATATATTGAGACCATCATTAATAAAGTAAAACGTAGTTCAAAATGAATTAAAAAATAAATATTTTTTATATAAAAAACATATTTGTTCATTTTAAAGAATATAGATATAGTATAAAAAGAAAAAAAACATTACATCTTTTAGAATAAGGTCTAAGAGAAAAAAAAATTATGACTTGATAACTTTTAAATCAATGAAACTTTGAAGTAAATAACAGTGAATGAATTTTGAAACACATTAATGTGTATATGATGGTGATAATTCCATATGGAAGGTTATACACCACACGAACAAAAACTTGTGTTGAAGATAAATTAAATCTCAATGAGATGAAATTAATACTAGAAATCCCATACCTTAAATTTTTTCAAGCATCATATGTTCTTTAATTATTTCTTATTTGGAAAACAGCATTTTGATTGAGATTAAGGTCATTATAAAAGAGGTTTGTAGTCTCATAATAGATTGGTAATTTGTTGATGAAAGTTTACAATTGTATTTGGATATTATTTCGAGAGAAATATTGATCGTTAGTTGTGTTAGAAATGTTTGACATGATTCACTTTTATATGAAAAAAATCAATTGATTTTTTATAAATATTTAGTCTTTAAGGGCCAATAATGTAATTATAAAGTACCAAGTTAAATTAAATTGATAATTTTATAAAATTTTATACCATATTAAATCCCAATTATTGATTTATATAATATGTATTACTTTAAAGTGATTTAATAAAATATTTTTTTATCATGAAAAACCTTTAAACTCATTTTCATTGTCATCATCTTATCTTGACATTAAAAATATTAGGATAGAAAAAAAATCAAATATAATCACATAGATTATCCTTATAATTCTTGAATATGTATAATTTTTCTAAAATATCTAAACTGATCTTCAAATTATAATTTTTAATGTTTTTAAAGTTATTTACATAGTTTTCCTTCAATTTTCTTAAACCTTATATCATTGTAATGTAAATGTTTAAGAAATTTATAAATAATTTAAAAATAAAAATTAAATCATTCACTAAATGAAAAATTATTTTAATTCATCATGAATATTTATTTTCATTAAATATTTATATTTAATTACGTATATGTCCTAGAATCTTATTTAATATGTTATCATGACTTTTATTGACTTGTGGAAGCGCGGATGAAGCATTTCAATAATTTTCTTGTTATATAGCTCCAAAATTCATATATATCATTACATATCATAAAATTCACATAATATAAATTACTAAATTCAATAAGACACATCTTCCTTCCAAAATAGTATCATTATGACACTAAATTTTACTTTTCCAATAATATAGAAGCATTGCATCGGTACTGAGAATGCTTTTCATATTTTTCATTAAATAAATCTTAATATTTATGTTATTAAATATTTTGTATTTTTATATTTTTAGTATATTATCATAAATTATCTATTCCAAAAATTTACATATATTTTTATAACAAATTTATGTCTCGGTGAAATCATAAAAAATGGCGTATTTCATATTAATTTAATTTTTTACTATTCAGAAAAAATGTAACATATTCAGAAAAATAACAAAAATTAATCCCCAGATAAATTTGAATTTATGAATAATATAATTAATTGCATTTCCTTAACTTAAATTCTAGTATATATTAGAAACTACTTTTATTAAAAACTGGAAAAACATGATGAAAAACTATTTCCTAGAAAAATACTTTTTTATGTATAAAAATGATTTTAAAAGAAAATTAAGCATAATGTTAAATTAAAAAATAATAATTGGATTATTTTTAGTCAAAATTATTTTATTATATTTTATATATAATAAAAAAATAAAATTTGTAAATACCAGGAATGAAATGATAGTATTTAATAAAACAAATATTCTTCACCATTCGTGGAAAATCATTTAATTCATAAAAATATGAAAACCTCACACTAATATAATTTTTATATTCTGGATCGAAAAATTATATCCTTATTTTTAACAATATTTTTAAAATTTTCAAAAATTAATTACAATATTCTTTCACAAAAATAAAAAATCTGTTTTTTTAAAAAAAAGTGAATTTTAGAAGCATAAAATGAATTTACTAAAAATTGAGAACTTCTTTATTATAAATAAATAAATAAATTTTCATTATATCAAACTGTTATACATGTTTTTAATAATTTTACTATTATTATTTATAACATTCATTTTTAAATCGAGGTTATAAATCTCACATTTAAATAATATTTTTTTATAATATATAATAATTTTCTTAAAGCTCAGAGTTAAATGTTCTTAAGTCTATCAAGAAATGTATTATTTAAATCTAAATTTTTATGGTGTTATAGTCTAACCCCATTAAATAAATTATATCTCCAATATTTTATCTTACTCCTGATAAAAGGGTTTTAATGTTTTTTTAAAATAAATTCCAAGGAGTTGAAGACAAAATATACAATCATAAAAGGAATTAACTAGTTTAATATTTAAAAATATATTTGATAATACCCCATATAATAAAATTTTTTAATATAAAAATATTTTGAATATTTTTGAAGGAGAATATAAAGGTCTCATGAAATAACACATGACTAGGATTCCAAATAAGATAACCTTAGTGGGACATAAAAATATAGACATGGAAGAGGAAAATAATTTCCAAATGATAATGGGGAGTGGTAGAGATTGTGATCACGAGAAAGTTACTTAAAATAAAACCATAAATCAATATGTGATAAAAAAACCATAAATTTATTAAAAAGGAAGATAAAAGGATAAAATTTTTATTTTAAAATAATTTTTCTTAAGTTTAGGGATTATTTTAACATCATGATACTGAACATGAGAAAATATAAAAATATTACTTATTTCCATTTCAGAAGAATAATTTCTTCATTTGGTTATGCTTCAATAAGTTTTCACTACTATATTATATCATACACCAATAAATGAACAATCAAAATGAATTTTTCATAACAAATCATTTAAATAAACTTCTAATCGATCATAAAATCTTAAATGGATAACAAGTTATTCATCCTATATTTTAAAATTAATCAAAACCATAATCGTGAGCATAAGGTAAGATAACATCCAATATTAATATACCTTGATATTAATAAATACAAAATTAATCTTTAAAACCTCAACAATGACACATTAAGTTTAGATTATATAATTTAACAAATAACTAACCCTAAAATTATTCAAAATATTCTCGACCAGTTTTAGAAAACAAAAATAAAAATGGTTTGATTATATATTCATCCATGATAAACTCAAAATTTATCTCAAAAATATAATAATATTTTCCATAAATAATCTAAATTAACATAAATCCAAAATAAAATCATATATACCTCCAAAATATAATCTACCAGAATTTCTAAAAAAGAAACCCATATTATCCAAAATTATATCTATTTAACTTAATAATAAAATGTTCCCAAAATAGTGAAATTGTTAAAAAATAACATTAATCACATTTTCAACAAAACACATTGGAATACCATGCTTATATATATGAAAAATAATATGATCCCAATAGGTAATAACACTTTATCATAATTAACAAAAATTTACTCACCATCCATGATCATCTTAAAACTAAGTTTTATCAATGAATTTTTACTTATATCCATATAATATAAAATTTTATTCCTAAAATTACATTTTCACTTAATAATATAATAAAAATAGATGTTTTATAATGATAAATATATCTCAAAATACTATTAATAATATTAAATTCTCATCACATAAAACATAAAAAGCGGTGTCTATACCTTTGAACATGTGATTAACTTTAAGCTTATAAACCCATAATGGTATCCATAAGTTTTAAGTTATCCTCACATGAAAAAATATTAATCTCTAACATTATATAAGACCTATATTGATACCAAATATAACATCACCAAACCCACACTACCAGATATAATGCTAAAAAATATAATCTTTCAATTTATAACATTGATAAATGTGGAAAAATTTCAATAATCTAAATCATATAACATCAAATGGAATTATTATATCATTTTGAAAAATTAGAAACTTTTATGTTTACGTTTTAACAGAATTTGGGAAAAAATTGAATAATAATCTGTACATTTCAAAAAATAATTCATTTTTCCACAAAAAATGTTCTTTATATTGACACACTTATATCATTCATGGTTACTCCCATATCTAAAAATCTGATTTATTAATTTTTATAATCATCATTATTCCCTATTCCAAATTATTGGAAAACATTGGATGGGTAAAACAAATTGTAGTAAGAAACATTTACAAAAAAATATGAAAATTAGTTTAACTTAAATTTGTGGGATCATATAATAGTGTTTTATTTTAAAAGAATAAACTTTAAACTTAGATAATCATTTACATACACATGAAATCGGATTTACTTTCCAAATATTATCATAAAATACTTTATAATAAAACGTAAACATAAAATCATAATCATGAGGGTTTCCTAGAAAACATGACAACCTAGAACAAAATATTTTATTAAAATCATATATTTTTTACCTTAAAGTTCATAATCATTCTTTTAAACAAAATATCATTATCTTACTTTATGAAATAAAATTATTTCCACAAAAACTAATTTGAAAGTATATAAAATTCTAGTAGTTTACTTAGGACATCATCTTTATATGACCATTTCAAAAACCCTTCCAAATGAAATAACCCAGATGTTTAATTACAACATAATTCTATAGAGAACATAATCATTACCCAATGCATTATAGAGCTATATAGGGATCACTTGGCATAAAAAAATAAGTTCGAATGACCATAACATATATAATACCTATATATTATTGAAATTAAATTATGTAATCTCATATTTGTTTTCCCATTTATCACATATTAGAAATCACTTTTGTGAATTATATAGAAATTAGGACCCTTTTTATTGTAAAACTCTTTAAAAATATTCCCATTAGAAAATTAAATATATTGTTATTTTCAAAAAACCTGAAAAATTGAAGAGGAAAATTCTTAAATAATAATTCTCTTGTAATATGTAAATTATATTCATGTTAAATTTGTAAAAAAAATTCTCTAACACTTTTTAAAAAAAGACCGAAATAACCTATTTGAAAAACATTTTAATTTATTCTTTTAAATCCTTCATGTAGAAAATAAAAACCATGGATTAAAATTAAATTGAATGTATATTAAAAAATTTTATGAAAATGAATGAAACTTTATAGAGAACAATAATATGAAGAAAAAATATATTAAAAACATTCAAAATTTTAAAAAAACATTAATGTAATATACCTTATAAGTTGATAACATTTAAACAATGAATCATTTAAGGAAAGAATTTTAATTTCTTTGTAAACACTTTAATATTTAGACAAAAATAATAAATTAAATGTATAAGGTTTTTTTTCACTATAAAAAATAAAAAATGCAGTGAAAATATCTTAATTCTATTAGAAATGATATTGAGTCTAGAAATCCCTTACTATAAATATCATCTTGAATCGTATGTTATTTAACTCTTTCATTGGAAAACCATAAATAGATTTAGATTAATGGCATTTTAAAATAGGTTTATGGCCATAATAATGAATTTGTAACATGAAAATGTAATCATAGATAGAGATTTATGTAGGGGTTTGAGTGAGAAACTGAACATGGGTTGTGTTATAAATGGTTGGAATGAGTCACTTTTTATAAAAAAATCAATGGTGTTTCCATAAATATTTAGTATTTAAGGGTTAATATTGTAATTATAAAATACCAAGTGGAATAAAACTGGTCATGGGATGAAATTTTTTACTATATTAAATACCAATCATTTATTTATATTATATTTATGTCTTTATAGTCAAATTATAAAATATTATTTATCTTTAATTACACTTGAAGTCCTTGTCATTATTATCATCTTATCATGGCATAAAAAATATCATGAAGTCCAAATAAATTAAATATAATCACTTAGAATTTATCTTATCCTTAAAAAATATATATACAATTCATTTTATATCTCAATTGATCTAAATATTATCATTTGAATTATTTTAAAAATCATTTACAAAATTTTACTTCAGTTTACATAAATATTTTTCCCTCGTGGTATAAATGTTTTAGAAAATTATACTTGTTTTAACATTTAAAAATATATTGACATAATATTTATTAATTTTAATTAATAATGACAATTTATTTCAATACAACATGTATATTTACTAGAATCTATGTCATGAAAACCTATTTAAGATGTTATTTTGAATTTTATTACCTCACGCCAGCACTTCCCAAGCATTTGGATAAGTTTCCTCTTATATAACTCTAAAATTCATAAATATCACTCCATATAATCAATTAAACCTAATATTAACTATTACTTTCAATAAAGTAAATCTTAATTCTAAAATATTATCTTTTTGATATGAAATTTTACTTTTCCACTATTTCACAAGCAATCTGTTAGCACTAAAATTGATTTTCATATTTATCAAGAAATAAATTCATTTTTATGTTTTTTTAGTTATTTTCATATTATATAGGTGGTATATTATCATAAATAATTCTTTAAATATGTTTTATAAATATAAATATCACATTTATTTCTTGGTGATTTCTTAAGATATACCATATTTAATAAAAACTGAATTTTTCCACTATTCACCAAAATTTAAATTATTTAGAAAAATATCAAAAAATAAACCAGGGATAAAATTTACTTTATGAATTAAAAAATTAATCCCATTTCATAAAATTAAATTCCTAAAAATATAAATATTTAATTTTATAAAAACACGACAAAACACGATGATATACACTTTCACAAAAAAATTCCATTTTTAACTATAAAAATGTTTTTTATACCAAAAATTATAATAAACATTATAAATCTATATTTAATAAAAATTAATTAATGTAATTTTATATTATTTTAAAAACAAATTGGAACATTTAAAATACATGGAAATACAAGATAGTATTCAATGAAATTAGTATTTTTCACTATTCACTAAAAAATCAATCGACTCTGAAAGATCCAAATATTTTACACTAATTTAATTTGATATGATGATTAAAAAATTATAAGTTATTTATTAGATAAATTTTATATCTTTGGTTGAAAATAATTATAATATTTTTTAAAAAAAGAAATATTTATTAAGAACATATTCTTTGGGCATAAAGTGGTTTTAATAAAAATTGAGTACTTATTTAATAAAAATTAATAAAAACATTTGAAATATAAAAAAACATTATATTTTTTTAACTTGTTTATTGCTATTTATATATACTATCTTAATGGATAGGTTATAATAATAACATTTAAATAGAAAAGTTCTATATTATATCATAATTCCCCTAAATATCAGTGTCACATGTTATGAAAGCTATCAAGAATATAATTACCTTAAACTAACTTTTTAGGGTTTTAAATTGATCATAATCAGAATATAATAATTAATATTATTAAACTCAATACACAATAAATATACCCCCATAAAATTTCAGCTAATTAGTATTCGATAATTAATAAAAAATTAGAGTCCTTCCAAGTAATAAAACACTAAAACGTAGGGTTTGTTCTTGTTCATTACTTGAGGAACCTCATAAGTAAGACTATTATATTCCTTTTTCTTTTAATTATGTCATCTATGTCTGATTAACTTCTTATTTTTTCCTTTTTCATCAATATGCAGTTGGTATTTTCTCTAGAGTACTATATCAGTTTTTCTTCTTCTTCCTTGAGATGTTCTCCTCCTCTCACCTTAGCACACTGCTTTGTATAACACACTCATGACCTATTATTATTAGTATTAATATTTGTATTATTATTATTATTTATTGTTTTTCTTTTAATATACATGTAATATTCCATTCCTTCTAAAACACATATTCCATAACTATGCATTCACTTCCCCTTTTGGGGTAATTTATCAATTTTCAAAAATGGAAATATATAAGAGATATTATGTAATCCAACTCATCAACCATTTAATTCTCCATGATCCATAATATCATCTCCTTACACTTTTTAATGGGTGTGTCCCCTATTTTCTTCTCTTATATGTATAAATCTTAATTCTGTAAATATGATTATTTAATTTCTACTTATTTTGACATTTGGATAAATAAAATATCGATATATTTTCTATCAAGAGTATAGTTCTTATTTTTCACACAATATACCCCACAAAAACTCATAGAAAATATTCATTCAAATATTTATTAAAAATACACATATGTAGTTTTAGTTTGGAAATTTTAGTTTGTGGTTTGAGACCTTCCCATAAAGAATATACATATTTAGCATGAATATGTAAACAATACATATAAACTTAACACACTCATATTCTCCTCACACAAATTAAAAAACTATTTATTTGGGACTAGTTTCGTCACGAAAAGTCTACTCATGCAACATCTAATTCATTTCCCCATTTCATTCATATATTATAAGATTAAAATATTATCAAATGAGACTCATATATTATAGAAATTATAATTTTCCCTCTATTCCTCATAAAAAAATATTTTTTAGATTAGGATTTCATCCTAGATTTTCATATCATTGTGTTTTTTTGAACCTGAAGAACAGATTTGAAATCAACCCAGGTCATTTACATTTTTATATTTTAAATCTAAAAAACTCATATTTCAAGATATATATTTATCATATGTTATATATTCAATGAATCGTACATAGTATCTAGATAACTCATATAGAGATCTTAATGACTCATGCATAACTATAGGATCTTTCATTTTCCGTTCAGTTGACTCATATAAAGATTATCATATGAGTGAATGGCTTATATGGAATATCCAAATCACTCATATTATTCCAATAATCACTTGAATTAGGAGTTAAAAATGAATCATATATTTTAATAAGTTTCCCAAAAATTAGTCATATGTCATTTTTTAATAACTCAAATAGTGATGGGAATTTTTTAATTTTTTATCCCCAGCACATTATTTCTATATTACTCAAAATTGATTCAGAGTCGCATAAAACTCATATCAAACCAACATTTATTACTTAAAATCATATTGTAATATCTTCAGATAATCCCAAACTCTTTTATCTGGTATACAAGGTATTTTTAGTAGTATGTAAACTCATTATTTTTTGTTTTAAGATCATTAAATATCTTATCAAGTTCATCTATCATTCATATTCAAATTCATCCATCAAACCATCATCCAAATAATGTATCATTACTTTTATTTAATATAAAAAATGTTAGGTCATAAATGGGTTTTTTATCTCAAAATATTAGTTATATCACAATTCTATTTTGATTCTTACAAACATCTCCAAAATATTATAAATTTCACTTTTAGATTCATTACATTCCATTGTCATTAAGATCAACTATTAAATCATATGATGTGAATTTATTCACATCAATTACCCATATACATTATTCATTATCCAAATACCTAATATGGATTTTCATTTAAATAGGGTGTATTTTCACTCCCTCATCCATCACTTCACCTTTTTAAAGTTACAATGAAATTATTTTTAACAATAAGGGGACTGATAAAAATATAACATCAACATGTAGGAAACATCAATATTTCCCTTGGGATTTGTTTTCAATACCAAATCTACACAAAAATTAAATGAAATTATTATACCAGAAATTGAAAATTAAGGGAATGGGAATTTTTTCATTCCCTTATTGATGATAAATGAGAATTTCAAGATAGTATCTTCTCTACCATATTGATATTACATAAATATAATGGAAGGACTCTAACGAAAAATTATTCTCCCCATATACACTTCAAATTTGATGAAAAATATATTCAATATTTTTTTTCTTTCTCTTTTATTTATAGTTTGTTAATTCTATAAGATAAGAATGAGATCATTTTTTGTTAGTAATTTTTCATTATTAAACTAATTGTAAGTCTACTTGGTCTAGTCTCATGTCGAAAATAGTATAGGGAAATTTATATAATGAAGTTTTCTATATAAAAATCCTAATGTGATGCCACTTCTAAATTCAAATCTTTGGGGTTTTTAAATATATTTATTAATGAATGTATAAACCTATACACAAAAATATTAAACCCATAAAAACATTTAAAGGGAAATTATGTTATATAATAACTCCCCCTTGATAAGTATATTTAACATTAAATAAAATAATAATTGGAAATTGAAAATAATACCACATTATTCAAATTTTTTTGGGGTTTTCCAAATTCCATATTTAATAATAAATGACTTGTATGTAGTATATTTCACTATTTTGATAGCTCAAATATCTAGGATGATTTCTAAACATCCCTATATATGATTCCAATCATGTATTATACCAGTTTGTGAATGATAAAAAATTGTGATATGAATATTAATTGAGATATTACATGATGGATATTTCACTATGCTATTTAAATGTTACATTATATATCATTTCTATTATTTCATGATTTGCCTTCAATTCTATAACATTGAGTGAATGATAACTGATATGGGAATAATATGGATCTTCATTAACTCTTTAATGAGAGAAATGAGGTTGAGGCTTGAATCCAAACCTATGAAAACTATTATTTGAATTTATAAAATGTCTGGTACCCATCATGATTATATTTTCATTTATGTTCTATATATGAACTTCATAGGAAAGCACAAACTTATTCATTATTTTCACATTATTTTTTTTCTAAATATGATTATATAATTTAGAAATCAAGTAATAATGATTCTTTTCATCTATATCTATCTTACAGGCCTCATCTAACTAAACTAGATATATTTTTCGACATTCATTTGGAGTATGGACACCCCTTTTATGTGGTCGATCCTTCCTTATAGCCGCATTATTAATACTATGAGTCATAGTTTCTTTTCCCTGTTTATTTTTTGTCCATTTAAAAAGACTCATATATTTTTTAGACATTTATCATACCTAATTTCATCTTCCTCACACATTAACCATTGAATTAATTGAAGTTATTTATACAAAATCATTATTCACTGATTTCATTCCAAATGGAGGTGTTTTTCATTTATATATTTATTATACTATTGTTCCATTCCCCTATAAGTAGAATATGTTTTGTTCTGGATTTGAACATTCCAAATTTTTTTGAAATAGTTACCATATATGTAGTAAAAATAATATATGTCGTCAAGATATTAAAATATCTTCATTCTTTAACAATTTCAATTTTTCATTGAAGTCTAGTTTTTCATATAAGGTTTGATGTTTCTTTTATTATTAATCCTCCTTAAATTAGGCCTCATTATATTTTTTTTATACTAAATTTTTTTGATTGAAATCATCGACCATGTGTCTGAAAATCCAATGACACTAATAAATGGCATACAAACCTATTTCCTTTCTCTTTTGCTGTAATGTGGAATTTTTTTCAAGATTGATATTTTATTTACTAAAATCTACAGTTTTTAATCTCTTTTTAGTGTAATTATTTTCTAATAAATTTAAATATTATCCCTTGATGATTTGATGAATTTATAATAAATTTTATCCTTCTATATTTTATATTTTTTTATTTTAAATTTTTTCACCATATGAAAAAAAAATTTATAAAAACATATTACATAAGGTTATAAGTTACCTATTACACTAAGAAAGAGGTGGATGCCTCTCCCAGTGATTTATATATCTTGTTTCCATAATTTTCAGACATTTTATAAGTAGAAATAATTTATAAATATTGTTTGTAATTGTTTCACTCTTTTTATAGATTGTGACTATCCATCTTGGGATCTTTCTAGATTTTTCAGTTTAATCTCCAACTCATTAAACATTAGTTTATGATATTCATATATTCTTCAATTAATATCAATTTATCTTTCTATTATTTCTTTAGCTTCTATAGATAATTATCATATATTAAATTTTCCTCTTGCAATTGGTTTTCAGGCTCTTTCAACTTGTTTTTTTATATTTCCATTTGAGTATTTTTGGAATCTATAAAAACATTTTGAATAATTTAAAATGCACAGATAAATTATTTTATAACTTTATCAAAAACAATTTTATACCAAATAACACATTGAAATTACTCATCAACGAAAGGAACACTTTCATTAAAAAGTTAAAATAATTCTTCCTTGGAATTTATAATTATTGTGAGGGTGTTATAACTACTTACTTTATTAGAAAAAGCATACTCCATTGCATCAAATTTAATTTATATTAATGAATTTTCATCATAATAACCAGTTATGTATGAAAATATATATGTTAAAACTTCTAGAGGGACCTTATTCTGATAGTATTTATCATCAGAATAGAAATCATTGACTAACACATTATAGACCTATACAACACAACATGAACTAGATTCAACATTTGAATCAATTTCAATATATTTATCTAAACATACATTAATCTGATTATCTTTTTCTATTGTATTTTCTAGTTTTTTTTTAATTTTTTCCTCAAATTCTTTGTTTCTATTCACATACTTTTTTGAGGCCTTGGTTAAAGACTCTAAATCAATACTAACATGTATGGAAATAAATTAATTTATCTTAGGCTCTTATTTTGGAAATATGAAATTCCTATAATCAACTAAAAAATGTTTAAAATTATTCTAGATCCAATTATAATTAATCTTGGATATAATCCCAATTAATAGTCTCAGTGTCCTGGTGCAGACACACTTAAGTGAGGGCTTAAATTTGGTGTGTTTAAATTTTTAATAAACTAAAAATATTTTTTAAGCATTACTTAATTATTTTTTTGAACATTTGATTCAAGTTAGTAAAAAGAGATCATTAATGATTATCCTTGATCACACACATATATTAAATAATAATATAGCTATAAATTATAACAAATATATTTTTATAATGTTCATCCACTTTCAGAAATCATACTCCTTATTAGGCTCAGTTTGTTTGGGTCATGTATATTACACTATATTTTTATCATCAATAAAAAATGAGTTGGTTAGGGATCATCCAATAACCTATCAACATATTACATAGGTAATATTTTTAATTTATTTCACAATGAAATAAATTAACATGACCCACATTTCTTATTTAAATTGGAATTCTACCAGTTTAATTTGAAACTTTCTCTTCCTTTTAAGAAGAACACAATGTTTTTAAGGATTCCAAATCATCACCAAAACTGACCTTATTCCTCATCTCAAGGTCTTCTACTTCCATTTATTCTTCACAACTAATTCATGAAACCCAGTCTAATTTCTACCAAACCTTTATATCTTATTCATATATTTTTTACTAGTATTTTCATAGTAATTTTTATGAAAAAAACCCGAATAAAATTATATACAGATTATAAAATGAGTGTAATATATCTTTAATAATTATTGGTTATTAAACAATAAAAATAGGGTTTGTTATTGAAAACTTAATACAGAAACTCATAGGTATACCATTTCACTTAATTCTTCTTATTCTACATTGTCCAACTATATATGTTTGACTTCTTATTCTTTTCTTATTCTTTGATACCCAATTGGTATATTATTTATAAATGTGTATCAGTTTATCTTTTTATTCTTAGAGTGTTTATACTAGAATTTAAATGACTTGTTTTTGTAAAGAAAAACATCATTTCATGGTATTTTTTATTCTTTTTCTCGTGTTTTTAATTTAATATGGTAGATAAATTTTATTTTACTTATGAGCCTCATATTCTATAAATGCATGTGAGGTTCCCCACATTTTATTCTATTCATTATTAATTTCCATTTATGAAAATATATATGATATATCTTATAATAAAACTCAACCACTACTTCAATCTCTATTATTCTCCAAATATTCTCCTTATGATTTTACATTATTGTGTCACATCATTTTTTCAATTGTATATCTTCAGAAAAATTAACAAAATATCAATATTTTATTTCTCCTCATTTTGAAACATGGACAAATGAACTATATATTTATTCTCCATCAGGACTAGAGTTATTATTATTCTAAAAATTTACCCCACAAACATCCATTAAAAACCATTCCTTCAAGGTTGGGATATTGATATATAGTAGTAGAATTATTTTATGCATTTTCATTTATAACTTGATACCTTCTTGTGAAACCTATAATTATTTATATTGAATAGATAAACAATATAAAGAAACTTAATTGAATCATAATATCGTTATATTTCTTTAATAAAAATGTAAATTTTCTATAAAAATAATAATAAAAATATTATCAACAAAAAATTTATTTATTCCCCATTTTGATCTTATGTAATATATTTTAAAAATTCACATTTGAAACTCATGAATTTTTATAAATAGTTAACTTCTCTCTCTTACTCTCATATATTATTTCCCATATTATGATTTGATCATGGATTTAAAAATCATCATGATGTTTTTAAATACATAAATAACTTTTGAATAGTCCCAAATAATCTATTTTCATTTATTTTAAATTTTGAAAAATCATATTCTATACTATTGGATTATTATTTTATCACTAATGAATAAATCATATATAGTCTATCGATGATGCGTACATAGATTCTAATAACTTGTTAAAAAATCTAGAATACATCCTATACTTTTCAAATGACTCATATGTTGATCATAATATGTGTTAATGAGTCATAAAAAACATCAATTAAATAATATGGTTCCTAAAATGACTCATATATAGGGTGAAAAATGACTAATATGTTGTGATACTTTTCTCATAAATTACTCATGCATTAATCTAGAAAGACTCATATGGTGATATAAAATTTAATATTTCCAAGCCTTATAACAAGATTTTCATATTACTCAAAATAAATTTAGAAAAACATAAAAATCATCTCAATACTTCTTTAATTACTTCAAATAATCTTATACCGGTTTCAAATAATTCTAAGAATTTTGAAAACAATTCCATACACTATTTGTTAGCTTCCAAAGTGTTCTTGGTAGCATATAGACTCATGGTTGAGTATTTAAAAATTATTCACTACATTCCTAATTCCATCAATTATTATAATTCAACTTCATCCATAAAAACATTATGAAAAGAATGTTTCTTCCCTAATTTTATCATCCATTATTCCTATTCAACAATAGAAATTTTCTCCACAAACATCATCTTGATTTTCTTATTAGCTATATTTTTCATACATACATTGAATTATTATAGAAAAAATTTCAACTTAAATACTTTCAATTAATTTTAATATCAACTCTCCAATCATTTTATGTGAATTTATACTCACCAAGAATTCAACCCTATTATTTATTACCGAAAATCATTTTAAAGGATCATCCTTTCCTTTGGGTTTATCTCACTACATCACCTGTAATGTCACAATTATATAATCAAATAGAAATAAATATTGAGATAAAAACTAATTAAAAACAAATATAACTTCATACCATAAGGTACTTCAATTAATTTTTAATAAATTAAAATAAATTCATTTTTGTCCTTATAAATAAAATTTTAAATAATTATTTTGATACATTAAGTAATTTATATTTTAAAAATAATTCCATTCGCTTTTTAGAAATGAATATAATAAAATATATTTATTATTTTAAATCTTAATTTAAAAAATATTTATTAATTATATTTTTACTTTTAGTAAAAAAATATGTTGTTGAGGTAAATATTAGTTACCACACTAATGGGTAAAATGAGATAAATAATCAATTTAATGCCTAAAATTTATAAAATATCTCCAAAAAATATCACAAAAATTTAGGTATTGCATAACAATTGACCTATATTCCTTAAATGAAATTTTTTGAGTGAAATTTAAGAAAAAATTATATTTTAGACACAAGAAGGAATTGTTATTTGTGAAAATGATGCTCCTCTTCACTTATAAAAGGGCCACACCACCACCCTCTATGATCCATATCTAAATTTAGAATTCCCCCACATAGTCTACCATGTTTACTTCCATAATAATTCTCAAAGATTTTTTTATCCATTTCGCTTGATATGAAATCCCAAATTCTTCAAAACATTGAAGGATTCTAAGAGAAAAATATGATTTATTCTATGTAAGTTATGACTTATTTTCATCTTTTTTAATTTTTATCCTTCCACTAAATCTTCCAAATTATGATTTTTATAATTAATAAAATATAAATAATAATATTATAAATATTTAGTAACAATATATTATTAAAATATATTCATAATAATACTCATCCATTGATTATAGAATGGTTTTTGGGTTATTTTAACAACCTACATTGATTAAGTTACAAATTTATGTCATGGATGGTTAAGAAAACCTAATTATAGGTAAGATATGATATTACTATATAAACAATATTCATTTATTTAATAGTGATATAAATATTTAAATCATTCTTAATAAAACAACTCATTTTTGTTAAAAATTTCAAAAACCAGCTCGTTGAGGATTTCATCTTTATGAATCACACTTCCAACACCCATGTAATGAATATATAACTTACTAAATCATTAAGTTAATAACCCTCCAGTACCTTTAGTAATTTTTAGATTTTTAACTCATGAAAAAATAATGATTATTGATACCTTCATACTAAAATAAACATGGAACAGTTGAAACTACTAACAACTGATGATCAATAAAAATAAAAATAAATTAATAACTATGTGTCAATGGAATATAAAAGATTAATAAGAAAGATAACAAATATTAATGTAGTTTTAAAATAGTTAAATAAATATTCTATGTATATTATACAATAATTTAGTTTATTTTAGAGAAAATAAGAATAAATGGTATGGTTTTTATTGACTTAATAGCCATTCGTTGAGTGGATCACCATCTCTATTGTCTATGTTCTTATAATTTTGGTTTATTCTAACCTATGATTTTGTAATATTTTATTTTTATTTTATTTTTTGGTTATTTATATTTATTTGTTTAACCATATTTTCAATTGATTCTTATTTATAAACTACAATGTTATATGGGTTTTTCTCTTAATCTCTCTTATGGTTTATGATTCATTATTTTGTCTGGTTATTTGGAGTATTTGTGGGAAAATTACATATATATTATCCTATTTAATACCCATAAGTTCATTTTTTATATTTAAAATACATTTTCTCCATTTATTTATTCACATTTCACTTTTTTTGAAACATGTAAGGATTTTCTTATCCTGATATTCTATTCGTTGAGTAATCACCTCTCTTCTTACACTATTATATTCACTATTTGTTATATGATTCAATTTTTATATATCATGTTTAATTTTATATTTTTTTTATAGAGAATATATTTCATTATCGAAATACAATTTGGATAGATTCTTACCTTATAATGATATATCATTATAAAGGAAAAATATTTTCACTTTATTATGAGTTTTTTAGACTATTTCCATGTAATTTGTTAACAAAAATGTTTGATTTGATGATTTAATAATTAATATATGTATAAAATTATATAAATATAATTTTTTTAATTTTTTTAAAACAAAATTAATATTTATATATTTTTTATTTTTTCGGGATACATGAAATGTTAAAAAATATTTTAAATAGTATTTCATTCCACATTCATAAATTTTGTAGCTATAAATTCATGTTTCTTCTACTTTTCCATTATGTATTTTCCGAAGTTCCATTATTGGAGATTCTTTTTAAAAAAAATATTAAAATGTATTTTCTATTACTATTTTTAAAATTATTTACAATGTGGTTTGATATTTTTTATAATATAGTCACCAAAAAATTTAAAATATTGTTTCTGTGAATCCACATCAATTTAACTCTCAATTTCAAATACATTACTTTTTCAAGAAAATTATAGTATTTTTTTATAAACACCCTTCCATTTAAGTATTGTGATATTTATTTGATTTCCCAAAAATAATATTTAATCCCCCCTTATTTTAAATTATTTCAACATTGTATTAAATCTAGTAAACTTATATATTAAATGTACTATAGTTTTATTTTCCTTTTATTAATGAATTTTCACTTTGGTAAACAATATTTTATATTTCATACATTGAATGACACTTATAAATATTTCACCTCATTAGAGAATTTTTTAAATCACCTCCATTTCTAAAATAATACTTTGATCATGATCTTGGTTTCCATGTATAAATTGTGAGGATAAAATAAAATTACTATGAGTGAATTGACATTTCCCAAAAATTTTGTTACCTTATCGACATTATTCCATTAATATGGAATTTATTTTAATACATTCAAATTATGTTTACACTAAACTTATTTTTTATGATGGAGTTGTATAAACCTCGATAATCATACCATTTAATTCATTGGAGATAAATATTTTCATGATCGTATACCCTTATGTCTTATATGATGTAAATACCATATAATTAATTATTTTAATTTACTTTTATTTACTTAGGTATCCACAACCATTCATTGGATGAGTTTTACCTCAGGAATTTTTATAAAAAAAATATTTATTTTCACGGGTTATGTTGTGTAAATATAGAATCTTTAAGTGGGATGAATTAAAGTTTAAAAAATCAAAACTTATTCCGCTATAGGTAATAAGAATTTTGGGAATCATATTATCTAAAACAAATTAGTGTAACAACTAACAATAAACATATCCAAAATAAAAAAAACTCAGAAGTAATAAACTATCTACGGAAAACAAACCAAATTGACCAATAATAAAATAGAATAAAAAAATGAAACAAAATCTAGATAACAATCTTAAACTAAATTAAAAAAATATTATTAAAGTATATAAAATTTACCATCCTTTGAACACATCTATTTTAATATAAATTAGTATGATTATAAATACAAAAATCCAAAGGAACCATGTTTCGAAACTCAGTAACTTCCTTAATCTAAAATATTGAATGTCTTAGCATTTTGTAATTATCAAAAAATAAAGATAATTTTGAGTAAATTATTTTATTTATTTATTATTTTTTGATAATTATATATCCCTCCCTTAGAATATTCATTTATTTTTATTATATTTAATATTATTTATTTTATTGTCCACTAAATATCACATGATTGTTTAAATGACAATTAATTTTTTAAGATATAATATTCACCCACATTCTTGACTCTTAACAAATCAATTATGGGACCACAAGATTAGTTTCAAAGTCTCCCTATTTTATATTTTTTGTGTTATTAATACTTTTTTTGAACACAAATCTATTTTCATTAGAGAAAACCTATTGGAACTTTAGTTGCTTATATTTTTTATTGAATTTAATTTTTATATCAATTTTTTGATAGGAGAATTTTTCTTATAATAAAAAAGACTTATAAGATATTTTATTTTGGTTTTATGGAGAAAGAATAAGTCTGAATGAGAATGATTTGAGGAAATTAATCACATGTGATTCTGTAAACCTCAGTGAATCAAGATAACCTATGTTCTATAAATGTGTAAAACTAGGATACTTGTGGTAAAGTTATCACATAAAGAAATGAAATATGAGAAAAAATTGATAAATCAATTTAAATATATATTATTTTTTCCATTAATCATTTCTAGAAAAGAAATATTCTAGTAATGTTTGCTTTATAGAAAAATTTATTGATGAAAAATCTTCATCTTCCACCAAAATTTAATTTATCTTGTAAATATAATATTGATTTAAGATATATTGAGAATAATTTAAAAGAAATAAATTTTAAGAGTTATAGGATAGTGGTGTCACTATTGGTGATGTTTATATAAAATTAAAGAAGAATCACATAGGTTTAATAATAAAGGAAAAGAAGGTTGATTATACATTTTTTAACATTGAGAATAGAATGAGATACTCATTGTAGAAAATTATAATTTTGAATATATTATGTCTATGTGTTCAGATGAGTATGAAATAATTAAATTAAATGTTATGGTGGTTGATATATTTATATTAAATATTGAATACGTAGATATTATAAAAGAAATTCATAACGTGAGAAGTAATGATTCTAACCACACTTATCGTAGTAATGATAAGGTTTGTGATTGTTATAAATCTATTCATAAGGATAG
Organism: Viscum album; assembly: GCA_963277665.1. Classification (NCBI taxonomy): domain Eukaryota; kingdom Viridiplantae; phylum Streptophyta; class Magnoliopsida; order Santalales; family Viscaceae; genus Viscum; species Viscum album. The sequence continues at coordinate 713,213,674 of OY728128.1, read as the reverse complement.
GGGAATGTTGAAAATGAAATTAGCTAAAATCATTTAATAATGATACAATATGATAAATCCAATGTCTTGTAATATTGTTTCAAAAGTAATACCGTTTCATATCATTCATTTTATAAAATTCTATGATATAAGATTCTATTTATTTCTTATTCTAATATCAATTTCATTTAAGGTAAAATGCATCATCATTGTGTTTTTGATTATTTTGAATGATTTAGTGAGCCACTTTGGAAAAACTATTAAATTAGTTCTATAAATTCAGTGAGCATTAATATTCAATATGTTTAATCATTTTAGGTTCCTAAAGGCATTGTGAACAATCCAATAGAATCTAAACTAATTTACATGACCATGTAAGAATGTTCTATATGACTAGAATCCATTCCGCTTTTAGGTTATTATTTGGTAGGTTTTCATGTAATTATCTATGATTCATTATTATATCTAGTGAGAACAAATTTATTATTGTATTATTTTTTTTGGAATATACTTAAATATGGGTTACTGTGTAAATATTTACAAATATTTTATTATTCATTGAATTTTATTAACTAGTTTCAAGGATTCACATAGTATTTGTTTATTTAGAGGTGGAGTTTTCCTGACTTTAAGATCGAAATATAGATATAGTTTCTTAATTAAAAGAGGTGGTGAATTATAGGTTTTAAAAACATTAACTTTTAATTCTAAAAGAAAAACTATGTTTAACAATGTTAAAAAAAATATGGAGTCACAATCCCTCTTTAGTTATTAACCAAGAAACTAACAATCTTAGGATCTGGAAATATAGACCCTGAAAAGAAACTTAAGAAAAATTTACTTAGGGAATTATTCTAACTTAAAGTATATAGAATCTTATTTATCACAGTATTCAAGTATATGAAAGTATAATAAATTTATACTTTATTTCTTTAACAAAATTTCTGTAGAAATAAAAATTTTAATAAAAAAATGTAAATAAGTAAGATATATTTTTACCCAAAGAGAAGGGTATCGAACAACCTTGGATAAAGTTTCCTTGATTTATACTTTCAATAATGTCTATCTTACCCACACCAGGGTAATCCCTCGATAAGTATATCTAAGTCTTTATTTTTATTCTATCAATCCCTCGAAATTTAAGGTAGTCTACAACACTGTCTTCATATCTCCAAAAGCCCTTGATTGTACATAGTAACAATCATAGTCACACAAAGAAAGCTGAACAAGTAGCTGGCACCTCTATCTTCCTATCCCCAGAAGTCCTAAAACATTAAGGTAGTCAGAACCTCTATATTCTTATCCTTGGAATCCATCAATTTTACACAACAACAATGGGAGTCATACTAAGAATGTTTGAAAAAGTTATTTACGGTTGAACAAGATGTTCACAAATTACACAAGGAAGGACAATTTCTCTCTCTAGAAATCACTTCAAATCATCATAGCATGAAATCACTTGATCAATTATGAGATTGTTCAAATGATCTTTTATTTATAGGGAGAAAAAATCAATGGCCCACTCCCTCCTCCCAAATTCATATTTTTCCTTAAATTTCATAGGGACCTGGATAGGTGACACTCAACCAATGTTTAGTTAAAAACAGATTGTATGAAGTCATTTTATGTAGTTAAAACATTGTAAACATTATCATACATAAGAAATAATAATATGTAAGGAAAATAATATCTTGTTTAAGAAACTAGAATCTGATAAAATAGAAACATAATGTTAATAAAGTAATGTAATTTAACAAATATGAATAATCATAATCTAGAAAAATAATCATATTCTCAAAATATAAACAATATTATTCAAGAAAATGGATATTTGGAGTCCAAATTATGGGGAATTCAGAGTCTGGATTATGAGGAATTCAGCGTCTGAATTCGGAGGAAATTGGATTCAGAATTATGGGTAATTTGGATTCTAAATTCTAATGAATTTAGAGTCTAAATTTTAGAGAATTTAGTGTCTATGTTTTATATAATTTAGAATTTTAATTATAGATAATTCAGAGTCATAATTTCAGAGAATTCAGAGTTTGAATTTTAGATAATTCGGTGTTTGAATTTCATAGAATTTTGAGTCTGAATTTTAAATAATTAGGAGTCGAAGAAAATGTATGGTTCTAATGTTGGTATGGATCTAATTATATGGATTATGAAAAAAATTGATAAACTATGTTTGAGAAGACATTAAATAATACATAGAAAACCAAGTGTTTAGAGAATACTTTTCGTAGAGAAATAAAATTTTCATTAAGAAAATAATTCTTTGAGAAGGATAATTTACCATAATAAAATGGGTTTGTGATTTTCAAAGCATAATGAAATGGAAAATTCAGAAGGATACTTATTGAGTTAACAATGATGATAATTCACAATCATGGTATTTAAATAAGATAATACATGTATTAAAGGTAAAATTTTTATGTTTTAATTGTTTTTTATTTCTTTCTTCATTTGTGTATTTTTATTATTCCTGAGAATATGGGTATTTCTTATAATATATTAATATTTATATTGTGTATAATTTAATTTTTATTTATAATTATTTATGAATTATTATTTATTTTTTTATTATTATATTGTATTGTGTTTATTTTTTAACATAGTCGGTTTTTTTGAAATATTTCACAACCTTATTTCTTTTTATCTTGTTAGTTATTATTATTTTATCTTTTACATGATTTTTTTAAAATAATCTTATATTTTTTATCTTAAAAAATTTGGGAGTGATGTTTGTGGTTTTTAATTATTATAATGTGAGAGAATCATTTGTGAATCCTTTCATTTATTTCTTATATTTTTATAATTTCACATCCCTTTATTAGTTTATTTATTCATTGTTTATTATGTATAATATTATTTATTTTTTAATTTTTTTATTAATTATTATTATTTGTTATAATTATCTTGGAATTTTTATTTTTTTATCTCATATTCTATGTGGAATAAATTTTCATAAATATTGGAATTTTATTATGTTTTGTTGTCATCAAAAAAATCATGCCCCGGACATTGTCGCAAAACTCATGATGTGATCCCCACTCAGAAAAACATAACTCTTTTTTGAATAGAAATGTAAATAAAAACCCTAAGAAGAATAAAATTGGATTTCCATATTTTATAGGACATATCACACACTGAGCGATTGATATTCCACAAAACAAATATTTCCTACATTGGTGACATGGAAGTGAAAATAACCTGATGGGAGTAGGTTGTGGATTTCATGAATTGCTAAAAAAATTATTAGAGCCAAAAACACAATTTTTAATGGGTTTCTAGGAAATTTTTTACCATATAAAATAACCTATTATAGTGAAATAATAATAATTAGGATCTTTGTTAGATTCTTAGGCTTCAATTTGACTTCTCACAGATCAAAAATAGATGTAAAAATTAGAAGGTATAATAATTTGAACTTTTACTTCATTTCATGAAAGTGACAAAGAAAATTATACTATAAAGTCCCCAAGTTTGATTAGTCCCTTAGGCTAGAAAGAACCCTTATCATAAAATGGTAAAAAAAAATATTAATATATTTTCATTAGAATATTCCTTTAATAGTGAACCTATGAAGAGATATACTATCTTTAAAAGAATCTCTTTCTGGTCCCCTCTCCCCTTGATAGGTTTAACCATGTAGTCACAAAACATATTTAAAATATTATTCATGTGATATGACCATATAGATATGGAGAATATTTAAATATTTTATATGTATTCCCCTTACTCGTTATTTTTTGTGAATATATAATGATGAGGTGGCTCACTTCAGAAGATCTATAAGGACTTTCCTCAGGGTTTTCCCTCCCACCCACTCTCTATTTTCATAAGGAATTATTTCAACCTCTTATATGAAACCATTAATCTCGGGTTTCATAAAAATACCTCCACACCCAACACAATTCAAGTAATTTTGTCTAGAAAAAATCCTTTGAGTCTCAGTTAAATTATTAGGTAATTCTTAAACCCAAACTAGGAAGCAGGGGTGAACATCATGAAGGAGGCCTGTAAAGGTGACATCATGAAGTAACCCAAAAAAGTAAAAAATTTAGATCCATTCCTCTATGAGCTATATTATGTGATTATTATTCCATCCTCAGCTTTAGAAAATAGAATTATCCTTCTATGAGCTATAGTATATTAAGCCATTCATTCATGATTTTTAGTATACTAAACCTTTCCTCCTTGATCTTAATTATGTGTAGTTTTCCTTTTGTGAGTTCCAGTACATGGATCTATTCCGTTGTGATCCCTAGTACATGGATTTATTCTATTGTGAGCTCCAATATGTAGAATGCATCCTTCTGTTAGCTCTATTACATTGATTAACCCCTCCACAAACTCAATTATGTGGAGGAACCTCGTTGTGATCTCAAAAAAAGAGCACTCACCTTAGTGATATAGTTATGTATAAATCCATCAAAGAGATACAGTTTGTGTTCCTAAGTTCGGACACCACCATCCACAATCTCAAGTAAGCAGACACCCATATGCGGGTATCATTATTGTAACACCCCGAGCTTCCACGATACGCTTCTCATTCAATAATACAATAGCTTGCATTGTACGCAACTTCGAGTTCTAAAACATCGCGACAAATCAAACTAGCCGTTATGAATAGTAATAACCACTTTTTAAAATTATAGAAATTTTATATTTCAAAATGGACTTCATTTTTGTATTCGTAATATCGAAATTAGCCTATGTTGAATTTTTGGTATTTTTCTGAGAACTTCTAATTTTTTATGAATAGTGAAAAATACATAAAAACAACTTTTTTAATCAAAATAATTTATACAGATAAATTATACTATTTAGTGGTTTTAAGGTATAATTAGAAAATATTTTTACCATTTTATCCAATGGTGGTCATTAGAATTAATTTAACATTGAAATTGGACATAAACAATTGCCAAACTTTTGATATAAATTGTTTCTTAAAAACACGCTATTTGTTGTAACAGCGGGAATTAATTATGAAATTAATTAATACAACTTATATGTTTGGAATTTTGTAAAATAGACATCATTTTTGAATTCGGAATATCAATTATAGCTTAGGGTGAAATTTTGGCCTTATTCTGAAAAACTTCAATTTTTGATGAATAGTGAAACCACTAAGTGGTAGTTAAATAACTGATTTTTCGTTTAAATGAAATATTACAACTTCTGTGATTTGATTTTCAAAAATCCGACATACATGGTTGTCATTAAGAAGTAAAATGTGGTTCAATGAGATCAAAATAATTTTTTGGTGAATAGTAACTTTTAAGTTCTTAATCGCGATTAGTGGTAATTAGTGTAGTTTAAGGTATAAATAATACATTAATAATATGAAATGACCTAGACACATGTCCCAACCTCATTGGTTGAGTCATGGCCGACCAAGAAAAGCCATGGCCTAACTTGGGGACCCCATGGATCCACTTTTGTTGGGAAATAACATAAATTACTTTTTATTTAATGTTAAAGTGAAAATGACACTAACATAAATTGTTCTACTAAAACAATTTTTAATTGGGGTTATACAAGTCCAAATTTTGATTATAAATAGTCATTGGAAAGCTAAAAAGATTTACTACATCATAGTATTTGTTTTATAATTTTTAGACATTAAATAAATTAAAGTGTTTATGACATAATAATGATGCAGCGATGACATCATTATTTGACGATTTAAATAAAATGAGAAGATAATGCAAAATCCGAGGCTTACACTTGTCCAAAGCCTATTGGATGAAGATATTTCGAAACCTTATCACCTTAGCCTCGAATTATATAGATGTGGGACCTTTAGAATCCGAAAAGCATTTTGAAATAATGTAACATTTCATTACTTTCCAAAAGTGCCCCTCCTCTCCACTTATAAAAGGCCCCCACCTCTCCCACCTTATTCACACCATCAAGCCATTTGGCTCGGCCAACCTCTGCCCAAATACTCTCCCAACATTCCTTCCTTACTCCTAGAAACCTCACTTTGGGCAGAACTCTTCCCAAGGAAGACTTTAGCTCAAATCAAAAAGAGTTACCCGATTTTGAGGTAATGTCTTTTCTAATGTTGTTTTGTTTTATTTTTCTTCTCCAACCCCCTAAACTCTTTTTATTCATTTCTTTTGTAACAACACCAGTATCCTCAATATACTAGGATGTTGTTATAAGAAGGATTCGAGCTACACTTACACACACCTACATCTAATGGTTAAAGAACATACGGTTTCTGTGGATGGCGAATTTCTGCCTCACGAAACGATGATTGTTCAACACTCATATAACACCTCCAAAGGTGGCCATTAAGATGTCACTATTTTTATATATGATATATAATATGTTTTTGTTTTACTTATGCTTCTGTATTTCTCATTTATGGCATACTTTATGATTTCCATTATGGGTAAAACGCGATAATTTCATTTTAGGAAGTGCGGACTACCGCCCCCTCAAAGTGATTTGAATCGTTAATGCCATGTGTGGGATGTATAAAGGATGGAGTAAATGGTATTATACACTATATTATACTGGAATTATATTATACATTTATATCATTATGATTTCATTCCATTAAATATGAAATTGAAATGAAAGTAGCGTTCATGCGTACGTACGGCTTACCGTCTCCATGAACGGTGCATTTCATTTCTTACCTCTAAATGTTACGTAATATTATAAATGAATGTATATACTGTATATATACGATATATATGATATCTACATCATTAATATAATTCTGGATATAATGGATATTTCACCACATGAACAACTTATAATTATAAGAAGTTTATTGTTGACTCATGTACCAAAGATCAACAAAACGACCGTTATTAACTTAAATAATTACATAATGTTCATATCATTGTAATAAGTGATATAATAAGGATAATGAAATTAAAAATGGTTCTTAATAAGGTATATATTAACTCTAGTTTATTATTCAGGAGGTTAAAGAACGGTTGAGTCAAGTCAGACACGAGGTAAGGGAACTTCTTAACCCAATTTTCGTTCTTTGGGTTAATATCCTACTTTCAAATTATGTCATGATATTATTATGTCATATCCTGTATTTGTACATTATTTATGTGTACTTGTAGTGAATACACATAATAGATCTATTTTATTTTAAAAATGCTCTTTGTAAGGGAATTTCTTAACCCAACTTCCATTCTTTGGGTTAATCTCCTACTTTTATATTATGTCATGATATTATTATGTCCTATTTTGTATTTTTACTTTATTTATGTGTACCTATAGTGAATACACATAATAGATCTATTTTATTTTAAAAATGATCTTTTAAGGACTTCGTCTCAATCCCATTTCATTGAGGCATATTTGGTTTTATACACAGCTTTCTTTTATACGGTGTATAAACCCCTTTGACTTTTACGTTTATTCAAAAGGAATCTTTTTTATACGAAGAGTTTTGCTAAACGACAAAAGGGAATGTTTTTCTTTCCGTACTTATGCGGCGACAATGACTTCTCCGCCGCCGTGACCATTATTTGAGTTTTGGCTTCCTCTACAAGCCATCATTTTTTTTAATGAAAAATAAATACAAAGTTTTAACTTTCTTTTATTTTGGTATTGAAAATGGTTTTGAAAGTGTTTTTATTATATCAATGTGTTGTATTGATATCTTGTGATTGAAATGTGGAAATGTTATGTTTCCTTTATGAATGTTTTATGTGATACGATTATGTTATGGTTTATGATATGTTTAAACCTATTCATATGAGGAATGTATTGGACTTAATAAGTGACGGGTGGAGCCCGCTATAGCTCCTCGATGCATCGGTAGGTCTCATGAGACAACTAGACGTGGAATTGGCCGAGGCCCTTTCCCAATTTGATTTATGGTTTTGGCCGAGGCCTTAATCATTTTAGATGTCTTGGCCGAGGCCTTGACAAAATGTTTCAGAATGTCCGGCATTATACATTCCCTCATTATGAAAGTGGTTATTGATATTACATGTGATTATTCGACCAGTAGAATATCCATGTGAAGAAGTAAATGGCATTATCTCATTTTACTTTTGCCATATTATGTTGAAGTTCATGTTTAAGAGGCTTTTGTTTTAGTTATACATTGCCTTAAATGTTAATGTTTATTTATGAAAGCTTCCGCATTATTGTTATCCTTACTGAGCATTTGAGCTCACCCCTTTCAATGTTTAAAAATTTTCCAGGTTGAGAAGAAGTATTTTATGACTGACTTGCAAGAATAATCAGAAGAAGATATGAGTGTGGACTATGAAGACCATGTTTTTTTTGTAGTTTTTCACTTTTTGATGTAATGAAAGACTTATGAATGTATCTAGTGTTTCCAAGGCTACTAAACTAATCGGTCTTTCGAGACTTGATCTTTTGGGATCATGCCAATGTTACGAAGTAATGCACCGGCTCTGGGTAGCTGGGGTCGGGGCGTTACAGTTGGTATCAGAGGCAGTTTAGTACTAACCTTGGAAGCTAGATTTAGATAAACTCTGATTAGAGCACATAGCCCAAAGATAGACTTTGAGGATTAGTATAGAAGAACTTCCTAGAATTTTAGTATTGTAGAGATGTTGTGAGTTTTCCGAGCAATACATCCCTGTCTGGATACGAGCAGGTAGAGGTGGCTCTGGCACAGATGTACCTAGGGGTAAAACCCGAAAACACCGCTTTGAGCTAGACTCGAACGGGAACTGGTGCACGACAACGGGCCTTGCTGCACTCTTGGTTACGACACTCCCGGGGGATATGCTTAGGATAATTCTCATTTTCTTTACAAACCATTATGTAAGGTTTATGAGTACATACTTCCTCAAAGGAAACATTTCTTTTTATGATTATGGATTATATCCATAAATAGTTCAATTTATGTTAAGTATTATACAAGTATGGAATTATGTATTTTGATTCATAAACTAATCTGGATTATGCCATTGTTTAGAAATGGCGCCTAGTAGAAGGAATGGAAACTGTATCAATGCACGAACTCCGTGTAGGGATTGCCCTCCTGCTCAAGATAATTATTGTGGACCTGGAGATACAACTGGTGCTGATCAACTTATTACCATACTGGGACAACTCACGCAGGTTATGAATAACAACCTTACTCGTATGGAGCACCCTGATTCGCAACGTGGAGGATCAATGCTAGACCGTTTCATGAGGCAACAACCGCCAACCTTCAATGGGAGTACAAATCCTACAGTAGCTGAGCAATGGATAAATTCCTTAGAGAAAATATTCCATGCCTTGGGGAGTAGTGAAAGGGAGAAGGTTGTCATGGCAGTTTACCGCCTCACTGGAGATGCCGATCAGTGGTGGTCACTGATTCAAAACACAAAGGAAGATGATGACGTATCGAATATGGAATGGAGGGAGTTCAAAGAGCTTTTCTTAGAAAAATACTTTCCTCGTGACCATCGAGCAGATATGGAAAGGCAATTTCTGAGTCTGAGGCAGAAGGAGGATGAGAATGTCGCAAAGTATGAGGCTAACTTTACAAGGTTAGCGAGGCATGCTGCCGATTATATACGTAACCCAAGGAGTAAGATTGATCGTTTCTTTGATGGGTTAAAACCATTTCTCCGACGAGCTTTAGTATCACAATCCTTCTCATCATACGAAGATATAGTCTCATGTGCTATCAAGACAGAAAAGGAATTCTCTAAGTCTTATGACAACAAAGTAAAGCAAGAGAAGAAGAGAACGGTGGAACAAGAGACAGATAAAGGGAAAAAGGGAAAGAATGATTTTCCATTATGTGATAATTGTGGGAAGAATCACCCTGGTACTTGCCTAAAAGGAATGGGAGTCTGTTATAAATGTGGAGAAAAAGGTCACCAGGCACGTGATTGCAAGGGAAAGAAAGAGGCTGTCAAAGTTGAATGCTACAATTGTAGAGAAATGGGTCATTACGCAAATGAATGTCCTAAGCGTCAAGGAATCTTACCTCAGAAAAGGCCAAGGGATCAAGGACAATCTTATGCTATTACTACAGTTGAAGCAGAATAACTAATGTATTGATGCTTTCGGACTCATGGATTATATTCTGGTTATTAGAATAATGTGATCTATATAAGGATTGTACTGCAGTACTTGTTGGTTTCAGTAAGGTTTTAATATGATTAAGGTAATCATATTTTTAGTATGTGACAATAAGAGAAACTTTTCTTTGTTTGGGGAATCTGATGTTACAATTGATTTTGGAATTAAGAGACCTTTTAGAGAAAGTTTGGACAGAGGTATTTTGGATAACTATAAATGTTGGGATGGATTAAGTTGAACTTTGAATAGTATTGTTTAAGGTTAAAACTTTTCTGAAGATTATTTCTGGAATACTATAATACTATATTTTTAGAAAAAGGACAACCTGCAGGGTGGGGAATAACCCGTCGCGTCGGACACAGCTGCAGGAATCGAACCCACAACCATAGTGCGACAAGCCTTTATTTCCTACCACTAGCCTACAGGAAGTCCCTGGTTATTACAAAATCGTTTTACTAATCTAAATGGTATGTGTTAACATTTGGAACCTTATACAATTAGGATAAATAGAATATTTTTGAGTTCCGTTACCATTTGGAGTAAAAGTTGGGTTTGTGGTAAAAATTTATTAACGAATGAAAGTATACATAACAAGTATGTATATTCCCCTACGTTCTTAGTAAATCTCATAAATAAATTCCTCAACATTATAAAAGGTAACTTAAAACAAAAATGTTGTCGGTTAACTTTTCCAACTAGGGATTCAATGACCGTTTAACCAATCACAAGTTTGTGATTTTCTTATGGTCAAACTTTCTCCTAATCCTGTTTTCTATAACTCTCCATCAGACCTTGATGGTTTGTTTTTCTTCCATATCCATATTTTCATAGAATCCTAGAATGGGCTATATCGGGTGACCTTTGTACTTATCCTGCTTTCTTTTAATGTTATATATTTATTAACCTTATTTTCGATGTGGGTTTTCCTCAAAGGTATTTTCTCTTTTCAACCTTGTATTTTCCAAGAAAAAATTTCAAATTGCGAGGACGCAATTTATTGAAGGAGGGGAGAATGTAACACCCCGAGCTTCCACGATACGCTTCTCATTCAATAATACAATAGCTTGCATTGTACGCAACTTCGAGTTCTAAAACATCGCGACAAATCAAACTAGCCGTTATGAATAGTAATAACCACTTTTTAAAATTATAGAAATTTTATATTTCAAAATGGACTTCATTTTTGTATTCGTAATATCGAAATTAGCCTATGTTGAATTTTTGGTATTTTTCTGAGAACTTCTAATTTTTTATGAATAGTGAAAAATACATAAAAACAACTTTTTTAATCAAAATAATTTATACAGATAAATTATACTATTTAGTGGTTTTAAGGTATAATTAGAAAATATTTTTACCATTTTATCCAATGGTGGTCATTAGAATTAATTTAACATTGAAATTGGACATAAACAATTGCCAAACTTTTGATATAAATTGTTTCTTAAAAACACGCTATTTGTTGTAACAGCGGGAATTAATTATGAAATTAATTAATACAACTTATATGTTTGGAATTTTGTAAAATAGACATCATTTTTGAATTCGGAATATCAATTATAGCTTAGGGTGAAATTTTGGCCTTATTCTGAAAAACTTCAATTTTTGATGAATAGTGAAACCACTAAGTGGTAGTTAAATAACTGATTTTTCGTTTAAATGAAATATTACAACTTCTGTGATTTGATTTTCAAAAATCCGACATACATGGTTGTCATTAAGAAGTAAGATGTGGTTCAATGAGATCAAAATAATTTTTTGGTGAATAGTAACTTTTAAGTTCTTAATCGCGATTAGTGGTAATTAGTGTAGTTTAAGGTATAAATAATACATTAATAATATGAAATGACCTAGACACATGTCCCAACCTCATTGGTTGAGTCATGGCCGACCAAGAAAAGCCATGGCCTAACTTGGGGACCCCATGGATCCACTTTTGTTGGGAAATAACATAAATTACTTTTTATTTAATGTTAAAGTGAAAATGACACTAACATAAATTGTTCTACTAAAACAATTTTTAATTGGGGTTATACAAGTCCAAATTTTGATTATAAATAGTCATTGGAAAGCTAAAAAGATTTCCTACATCATAGTATTTGTTTTATAATTTTTAGACATTAAATAAATTAAAGTATTTATGACATAATAATGATGCAGCGATGACATCATTATTTGACGATTTAAATAAAATGAGAAGATAATGCAAAATCCGAGGCTTACACTTGTCCAAAGCCTATTGGATGAAGATATTTCGAAACCTTATCACCTTAGCCTCGAATTATATAGATGTGGGACCTTTAGAATCCGAAAAGCATTTTGAAATAATGTAACATTTCATTACTTTCCAAAAGTGCCCCTCCTCTCCACTTATAAAAGGCCCCCACCTCTCCCACCTTATTCACACCATCAAGCCATTTGGCTCGGCCAACCTCTGCCCAAATACTCTCCCAACATTCCTTCCTTACTCCTAGAAACCTCACTTTGGGCAGAACTCTTCCCAAGGAAGCCTTTAGCTCAAATCAAAAAGAGTTACCCGATTTTGAGGTAATGTCTTTTCTAATGTTGTTTTGTTTTATTTTTCTTCTCCAACCCCCTAAACTCTTTTTATTCATTTCTTTTGTAACAACACCAGTATCCTCAATATACTAGGATGTTGTTATAAGAAGGATTCGAGCTACACTTACACACACCTACATCTAATGGTTAAAGAACATACGGTTTCTGTGGATGGCGAATTTCTGCCTCACGAAACGATGATTGTTCAACACTCATATAACACCTCCAAAGGTGGCCATTAAGATGTCACTATTTTTATATATGATATATAATATGTTTTTGTTTTACTTATGCTTCTGTATTTCTCATTTATGGCATACTTTATGATTTCCATTATGGGTAAAACGCGATAATTTCATTTTAGGAAGTGCGGACTACCGCCCCCTCAAAGTGATTTGAATCGTTAATGCCATGTGTGGGATGTATAAAGGATGGAGTAAATGGTATTATACACTATATTATACTGGAATTATATTATACATTTATATCATTATGATTTCATTCCATTAAATATGAAATTGAAATGAAAGTAGCGTTCATGCGTACGTACGGCTTACCGTCTCCATGAACGGTGCATTTCATTTCTTACCTCTAAATGTTACGTAATATTATAAATGAATGTATATACTGTATATATACGATATATATGATATCTACATCATTAATATAATTCTGGATATAATGGATATTTCACCACATGAACAACTTATAATTATAAGAAGTTTATTGTTGACTCATGTACCAAAGATCAACAAAACGACCGTTATTAACTTAAATAATTACATAATGTTCATATCATTGTAATAAGTGATATAATAAGGATAATGAAATTAAAAATGGTTCTTAATAAGGTATATATTAACTCTAGTTTATTATTCAGGAGGTTAAAGAACGGTTGAGTCAAGTCAGACACGAGGTAAGGGAACTTCTTAACCCAATTTTCGTTCTTTGGGTTAATATCCTACTTTCAAATTATGTCATGATATTATTATGTCATATCCTGTATTTGTACATTATTTATGTGTACTTGTAGTGAATACACATAATAGATCTATTTTATTTTAAAAATGCTCTTTGTAAGGGAATTTCTTAACCCAACTTCCATTCTTTGGGTTAATCTCCTACTTTTATATTATGTCATGATATTATTATGTCCTATTTTGTATTTTTACTTTATTTATGTGTACCTATAGTGAATACACATAATAGATCTATTTTATTTTAAAAATGATCTTTTAAGGACTTCGTCTCAATCCCATTTCATTGAGGCATATTTGGTTTTATACACAGCTTTCTTTTATACGGTGTATAAACCCCTTTGACTTTTACGTTTATTCAAAAGGAATCTTTTTTATACGAAGAGTTTTGCTAAACGACAAAAGGGAATGTTTTTCTTTCCGTACTTATGCGGCGACAATGACTTCTCCGCCGCCGTGACCATTATTTGAGTTTTGGCTTCCTCTACAAGCCATCATTTTTTTTAATGAAAAATAAATACAAAGTTTTAACTTTCTTTTATTTTGGTATTGAAAATGGTTTTGAAAGTGTTTTTATTATATCAATGTGTTGTATTGATATCTTGTGATTGAAATGTGGAAATGTTATGTTTCCTTTATGAATGTTTTATGTGATACGATTATGTTATGGTTTATGATATGTTTAAACCTATTCATATGAGGAATGTATTGGACTTAATAAGTGACGGGTGGAGCCCGCTATAGCTCCTCGATGCATCGGTAGGTCTCATGAGACAACTAGACGTGGAATTGGCCGAGGCCCTTTCCCAATTTGATTTATGGTTTTGGCCGAGGCCTTAATCATTTTAGATGTCTTGGCCGAGGCCTTGACAAAATGTTTCAGAATGTCCGGCATTATACATTCCCTCATTATGAAAGTGGTTATTGATATTACATGTGATTATTCGACCAGTAGAATATCCATGTGAAGAAGTAAATGGCATTATCTCATTTTACTTTTGCCATATTATGTTGAAGTTCATGTTTAAGAGGCTTTTGTTTTAGTTATACATTGCCTTAAATGTTAATGTTTATTTATGAAAGCTTCCGCATTATTGTTATCCTTACTGAGCATTTGAGCTCACCCCTTTCAATGTTTAAAAATTTTCCAGGTTGAGAAGAAGTATTTTATGACTGACTTGCAAGAATAATCAGAAGAAGATATGAGTGTGGACTATGAAGACCATGTTTTTTTTGTAGTTTTTCACTTTTTGATGTAATGAAAGACTTATGAATGTATCTAGTGTTTCCAAGGCTACTAAACTAATCGGTCTTTCGAGACTTGATCTTTTGGGATCATGCCAATGTTACGAAGTAATGCACCGGCTCTGGGTAGCTGGGGTCGGGGCGTTACAATTATTTCCTCTTGGGTCACTTATCAGGGATTCCACTAGACCATACCATAGGGTCTCATCCACTACACCCCATATCCATCATCACATTGAGTTAATATAATCTTTGTTTTAGTTATAAAATTTCATTCGAGATCCTCCCCATGGTTTCAAAAAAATACCTTCAACTAAAATTTCAGTTATTAGAGGAAAACTTGTAAATAATCCCTAAAATATCTCATATTTTCCCATGTTATAGTATAGGTGTATTCATATGGTCCTGGTCCAAGATATAAGAACCAGCCCATCCTCAAATGAAAACATTAATTTTTAATCCTCACATAGATTCCTAATACCTCCCCATTTATCGAAACAGAACATCACCAAGGATTCTCATAATGTATGCCCCACTCAATCCTCAGTTTTTCATTATAATGCAACACAACTTATCATATATATCTTATTTCTCACACTTAGTATCACTTATGTTGTCTTTGTAGTTTGGTTGATCATTCTATTAACATAATTAAGATGGATCATAGAAATCACCTTCCTTGTAGTCTTATCCACCTAGATCTAAACTGTATACTGAAATCCCTTATCTAATGATATAAAACTACATAGATTGTTCATAACATATGACCTTAAATGGTGTCACTATGACTCTATGGGCTTTTATTCTTGGTGACTAAGATACATAGGATACCACTTTAGGTTCAAACTCAACACCACAAATACATATCTTCATCCTCTTACTAGGTACAAACCCCAAACATAACTTTTTGTATCTAGTTAAAAATAAATAAGGTAGAAAATTAGGGGAAATCATGTGTAAGCCCTTATAAACTTCATATTTTCTCTCATTTTAGAGCATAATTCTCATCGGTGGGCCTCCTACTAGTAGTAAGCCCCAACCCCATATTTCTATCTCTAATGTAACTAGAATAATAAACCAAAGTGTAAATTATATGATTACCTAATCATTCCTTGGGTAATGAGAGTGACTTGACCATGATCAACATTCCCTAGTTGATGATCCTATGACTCTCTATGTGATAATAATAGGAATTATTTATACAGACAGGCATAATATTATTTATTTGTCTATGATGATGAGATATGGATGCCTCTGGGGGGAAACTAGAGATGATTCATCAAATTTTTTATGGTAAAAATGATATTTATTCATGAATTGACACGATGAAGATAACACAGACCACATCCTTATGTGTATTCCCTAACCATATATTCTTATATATTTTTATCAATATTCAAGATAAACTTTAAATGGAATCATATGTCTAAGTACCACACTAAACATATCTCACAACCATTATCTTAGTCTTCCTTACCAGATGACAACCCATGTTACATGACCTTAAATGGTATAATGTGTCCTACTAAGTAGCACCGAACTATATGAGTTCTGATTCCCTTCCTAGGTATATGTTGGAATCCCTCTCATAGTCTTGATCCCAGTATAAATACACCAACCACCTCCCCATATGGTGATAAATTCTAGATTTCTCAACAACATGGATTTCAATAAATACATCACTAGCTAATCAGAGAATAATGAAGATCCTCTAATACACAAAAATTCTAAAATATCCAAATGGGTATGACCAGATCATTGTAACAAGGGTAACCAGTCTCACATTGGGATTTAAAAATGATTCACAAAATTTTAATAAATTCCTCAGAGTGTCCAAGATTATGAAATAATTATCCTCTAAATTGTGTGATGAGACATTCCTAGAATCCTCTTCATCAACATGCATTATAGTTTTTCATTGTCTAGTAACCTCAGTGACTACCTACCTTTGGAACGTTGGACCACAATGTATTTTATACCGCACTATCATATATACTGGATTTATTGGAGTTTAAATTTGGAACATTTATAAAGAAATTGATATAATGTATTCAATAACTATAGATGAAAACCGTATATTCTAGTATTTATAATAGTAAATATCCTTATATATTGGAAGAAATCACAACATAATAAAATTTGAAAATTCAATAAATATAAAATATCACCTATGGGAAGACCATTACATAAGATACCTTAGATGAAAAATTATCATACAAATTTTTATCTTCCAAAAATAAAATTATCTTACGTATAAAGTTAAACATATTCTCTAACATAATTTTAGAAAATTATATTATCTTACGTGTTAAATAAATCCTTGTATATACTAGTAGATGTAATGTTCAAAAATTAGATAAATTACATACTGTAAGAATATTTATTATATTTTTGATATAAAGATAAATAAATTTCTCTTACATGTTTAGTAACATTTGAGAGAAAACCTTATATTTTATCGAAATGTATCTTATGTATTGAGAAGATGACACTTACATCTTAAATATTTTCTCTTACATGTAGAGGTTTTGTATGTTGGGGTTTTTGAAATTTATGATTCATAAGATAAGGCTCTTATATTTTAAAAATATTACTTTTATGTATATTTATTATAAGAGGTGTGACCTTCTCTAAGTGGCCAATGCTATTTTATAAAACAACAAAATTAAATTAATAAATCCATGCGTGAATCATCTGTTTTTCATGTGAGGTGAAGTTACATCTCTTTCATAATATTTATATCGCTTTTTATGAATATATTTTTCTATGTGTTTTATGTGTTAGTAGAAGTTATTCATTGAACCTCATATATGAATCCAACAGTTCTTTTGATTGATTAACCCAATAAAACTGAAATTTCTTATCAGATTAAAATGATCCCTCCTCACATTTGAATAATTAAAATGATTCAAAATTCATGATTTGGTTTTTTTAATGGAATTTTGATGAATGGAGATAACTACAGGGGTAATTAAAATGTTGAAAGATGTATGGTATTATTAAATGTTTAATGGATAATTTTCATAAAATAATTTAATGATTATTTAAATGAATTTTTTCTGGACAAATAGTGACATATTATTATGAGTCTAAAAATAATAAATGTCAGCACCATTGTGGAAAATTTGGAAATGATATTATTTCTTGGTTATTTTATAATTATTCTATTGGTTATATTAAACACACTATTTGGATATTTAAAAAAATCCACATGAATAGAATCATTAATTAATTAATATTTTCAAAAACCAAACTATGTCATCTCTATACCAGATATCCACATTAGCCCATAGTATGGAATTAATTCATTCTTGATCCCCATGGATTGGTGACAAGTGTCTATCCATTAAAAACTAACTTTTGTAATGATTTTTCTAATTAATGAAAATCAAAATGAATCAATAATTAAATATATAAAAGAAAGGCCCCATGAACATATAGAGTCGGATAGTGGAAGACAAAGAGTGAAAGGAAAATACAATATCTAATCCTAAACTAATTAAATAAATTACATAAGATAGAATAAAACCCATCTCTATGTGATATGTGTGTTAACATCCCACTATTTCACCAATAAACTCTTATAACTCGATAAAACTAATATCCACCTCCACCATTCGTTGATTTTAATTTTCATACGCCAGATAAAACTAGGATTACATAATCCCATGTGTTGGATTGTAAGAGTTTATGACAGAAATAATAGGGGTGAATTATAGTTTAAAATTTTAAACTAAGGAAAAACACAAATCCATCGTACTCATATTTTAGCTGATTATCCAATTGTAAAAATCAGTATCATAAATCACCCAGTTATTTCAAAGTTATTATCGGTATCAAACCCAGTTCGAAAAAAAATTATTTTAAAGATAATTATAAACTAAATTTCTTATATATATGAATAGGAGAAAGTGAAACATGAATAAACAAGAAATAAAAAATATTATAATAGTATGAATTATTTACATGATTTATTAAAGTATTTACACATTAACCTGAAGATTTAATGAAGTCAAAAATCATGAATTAAGATATCAATAGTCTCAATAACTACTTTAACGGTCTGTTATTACCTACCAAGAATTACCTCAATATGATGATCGATATGGATCTATCTTCTAATCCCATGGAATCCCTTGATATGATGATTGGTACAAGATCTGCCTTCCATGCCTTAAAATCCCTTGATATAATGGATTGGATTCACTCGTCTTCATATCCCTGGAATCCCTCGATTTGACTATGATCTTATATAGTGAATATAAACGAAACTTTTTCTAAAGAATCTTCAATCCTCACATATATTCAATATAATCTTAACTCTATAAGAAATTAATAAGTGTATAGAATGATATGTACACACTGGGAAAAATCATAGATGACTTTATATGTGAATACATATACTTTTAACTCTGTAAATGAACTCATATTTTTATGAAATACTCCAATGGTCATATTTAGCTATTGTTTACAATGGACTCTGAGGTCATTCATCTTGAAATATCATAGTGATATGGATTTTTATCTTGATAGCTATGAATGAACTATGAATCATTTTTCAGTAATCAATTTTTTGCACCATTACAGTACTACTATGGAATTGGTTCGATATATATAATTCTAATCAATCCCATTATAAACATTGTATAGTCTGATGGAATTAACGTTTACTTTAAATCTAATAAACTGAACAAAGTTAAATCTGATGTGTCAGTACAGAAGTCAGTCTTCTGGTCACGAGTTTTTTAGTCTAATAGATATGAAATTAGTTTAATAACTGGTTATAAGAGTAGTTATTCCAATTTATTAGATTCACCCTAAATCCCATGGATCATATTGATTAATAAAATTTTATATTCCTTTAATATTAGAACTATCTCTATGTTTTTGGTAAAAATATTTTTTATAAAAAAAATACTAAAGTACTTGGGTTATATAATGTTTGTAAAATACAATTTTAATAAAGTTTATGTGATTTACAAAAACTATAGAGAGGAAAAGTATAAATTAAACTTTCTGACTCAACAATATCTCCCTTTTTTGAAAAAAACTACTCATAAAATGAAAACTAATATCTTACAAAACTTTTTTATTTTCAAAAATAAAAAGAAATACTTCATATGAAATTTTTTCATTATCATATTTAAACTTAAACTAAGTTAATACCTTCTTTTTCTTCATCAGTGTTGATTTGATGGAAAGTATTAATACTTAATAATTTTCCTATTAATAAAAATTATTCTTTAGAAATATTTCCCCCTTTTCGATAAAAATCACTAACTAATATTATTCCTATATTTTAAATAAACTCTCCCCTAGATGAAATTCTCCCCAAAACATCTCAAAAACATCTCCCCATAGAACTTTTCAAATTTTCTGAAAGCTTATCCCCTTAAACATCTAACCCTTTTTTATTTATAGGATCATAAAAAGGAAGATTTATAATATCTATAATATTTAGTAAAAAATAACATACGAAACAATTATATGGGAAATAAAAATTCATCTAGTATCCAAAAAAATTTAAAAATTTATTGGAAGAATTTTGTTATTTTGTGTGTGGATAAAAATTCATTCATATTAAACATTTATTCAAAATGTTTCTAATTACATCAAGAGTTTATAAAAAAATTATTATTTCTTATAAAGTATCTTAATGATGGCCTTTAACTTTTTACATCTTCATGGTACTTTATGACTTTATAAATGGACTCCTCAACCATCCCCATTTTTTCCTTTGTGAATATTTTCTTCTAAACCACTATCTTCAACATTTTAGCTTCATTAATGTTTTTTTATTCTCATCGTTTATGATAATCAACTCATCTTCATCTGATCAGAGTATACTATTTTTGAATTCTAACTTATGAACTTTTTCTTTGATAACTTTCACTTCCTCATCCCGAATATCTGTCATGTCTCTCAATTATTAAATAAAACTAACAATATCATAAATATATGTTTATAACATATCAAAAAAGTTGTGAAATGTAATATAAAATTTATTCATTCATATAATCAGATCCATGTGATCATTCAAATTAGTGTAAACTTGTTTAGAAAATCTTAACTTCAGGTTGAAACTTATCTTGTCTACCTTTGCTTTCTGATTGAATGTGTTTTCTTCTTCTTGCTTTGGGTAACTATATCTGTCAATGTCTTCAATGATATTTATTTTTCATTCAATGAGTTTTGAATCCATGGAAATCTAACTTAAATGTTTGGTAGGTATGGGATGGAATCAATTAATATTTTTATATATTGAAAAATATAATCACTGTTCATTTGTGCTTATTTAGAAGAAGTTATTGATGTCTCAGATTTATATTTTGAAACACGTTCTCTAGATGATCCAAAAATTTTATTATGTACTACTATTTAATATTTTCCTTTCTAAAGAAAATCATCTTTTGAAAAATTTTCAATATCTACTTCTTTATCTTAATCAACCTCGTTAGATACTTTTGTGTGAGATTTCTTGTCTTCTTCTTTATCTTTAGATGATGATTTTAGTACCTATAAAACATTAATCTCTAGTTTTTTATCTAACTGAGATGAGAGTTTAGTTTATTTAGAATATGATTCTAACACATTTCTTTTTTCCTTTGTTTCTTACTCATCCTCTAATTCTTGTTCATCTTCTTCCTCTTCTTCTTCCTCTTATAATAATTTTTCCAACTTCCACATAGTTCTAAGAATTATTTTTCCAACCTTATTAACATATTTTGGTTTTTATTTCCCATCTACCTTCTAATATTATTCTAGGATCGGATTTCTAAAATCTCTTATAATCAATTTACATTTCCCATTTACACCTACTATTAGAGAAATTTAAGGGATAGCTAAAGGTTTAATATGCACCAAACCGACATTTGGAAGAATTATATCGGTAAGGGGAAATATTCCAGACTCTTGAGATAGATGTACAATAGATAAAGTATAAATAGATAATGTTGGAAATTATAAATCTATTTCTACTCCTTTTCATTACCTTTAAACCATTCTGGCCTCTAGAATCCTTTTATTTTGTTTGTTTCTTTTTTAGGCATAATTCGATACATATTTAGTTTTAATTTTAAATAACCAGGCCTCATTCTTATCAAGACCAAATTCAAGATCAAAAGGTTTATTTTTTGATTTTATGTGACTTTATTTTCTTAAAATCATCATCTAACATTGTCATTATATTATCTTTCTATTTTAGGGGAGTGGATTCTACCTTACTATTTTCTTTAATTACATATTCTTTCTTTTATTAGTTGATAATCTAACATTTTTATCTCTATTTTATCTTTAAATTTATTTTGGTTGGCATCAAAAAATAACTTTTTCTTCAACATGGTCTCTACACAAATCTGGGAAATTGATTTTCTCATAAGATGTGTATGATTATTAATATAGAAAAATAACATTAATTTGACTAAAAATTTGTTTATAAAAAAGAAAACATTAGCATATTTGATTTCATTAATTCTTTTTAGATTGATCCCACTAATATAAATACAAAAATTAAATGGATAGCATACCTCATATTCATCATACTATATAAGAACAAATATCAAGGACATTGAGGGAAGACCTATCACACTTTCTCAGAATCAAAGAACTCTACATCCATAATATTATAGCACTAGCATGTGGTGTGAGGTGATAAACCTTCATTACTTTCCCAAATGATGTGAACAATTTTTATCCTTTTATTGATTTCATTAAAATTCTAAGAATTTCAGTAAGATTATGGGAAAGAATATATGGTTCAACCGCAAACGAAAAATATACTAACTCTTAAATTTATTGATTATAATGTTTATACTTTTCTCAAAAAATTTAAAAGTGAAGTCTTATGTATAAATTTCAGAAAGTAACTCAACTGAAGTGTAAATATCTTTCACAATTTTAGGATGAAACAATTCAAAAATAATCTTTTTAAACCCAAATATCTCCTAAACCCAGAAATTTTATAATTCATTTCAATAAATAATACATATTTCCCATACCATTTTTTATCAATATGTCTCTCTCTGAAAAATTCTCTTTTTAGAAATTATTTATTGGTGGCCACTATACTAAATTTTGTGAGGATAATCTGATGAATTCAAAAGAATCATAATGATCACTAAAATATGTGATGAGATTCAAGATTTAATGTCTGAATAACTAATGTGGGAAACAGGAATACACACCTTTATATAGGCCTGGGAGGTGATGGTTCATCTTCCAGATAAATCTACAGTTAATATTGAATATCTTTTTTTGATCTGTTGATAGATTTTTAATTGAAGAATTATTTTAAATAAATTTTGAGCTCATGAAATTTTTTTATAAATTTTTTTTATTGTAGTGAAAAATAATGCGATTTCAAAAACAATAATGTTTGAAAATAAATTTTTGTTCAAACTAAAAGAATATGTAAACAATAAAATTGATAAACCAAATTAATGAATAAGTGTAAAAACTAATTGAATACTACCATTTGAAGTAAAAATGTTTCCAATGACTGAGTAACCATTTCTCGGGGGTTTTTCTTAATAGAAACTGAATAAAATATTTTTAATAACAAAATTATTATTCACAATTTTTTATTACAATTTTTGAGTCCGGGAGAAATATTACTTTAGAAAACTTTTTAAAACAATTTTTTTTGTGGAGAGTTTATAAAAATTAAAACACTGCAAAATATATATAAATAATTTGAATCCAAAAAATGTTATAGATAAAAAATCAACAAAATAGAAAAATCAATAATTTAGGAAAGAAAATTTTTTTGTGAAGGTAAATGTTTTTTAAAAACTATAATTTTTGGAGAATAAAATGATTTAGAAAAATAAAAAGTTTTAAAAAAATAGTATATGAACCCCCCCCCCCTTTGAGAAGTAGATAATTAATATAAGGATATTAGTAAACTAAAATTTAATATGAATAATCACTTAATATTTGTCACTCCTAACTTCAATTTAATATATTAAAATCTATCGAAACTAAGAGGTTTAGTAAAAATATTGGTAAATTATTATTTAGTTCTAATGAATTGTGAAATGATCTCACATTTTGTGTCTAATACGGAAGGAAATAGTGTCTTATATATTTTCTTTTCACTTGAGTGATGTGATGGGTTTTTAATTAATTAAATACAACTTATGTTATCACACAATATTTGAGTTTTAGTAAAACTCATGGCATATTCAGCGAGTGTGTGTTGCATCCACAACATATAATCAAAATAACTTCTTACTGCCACCTATACATATTTATAAGGGAAAAGTGATATTACGTGTTTTTTTCTTAGAAAACCAGGATTCTGAAGTTTCCCTTAAGAAATTACATTTTTTGGAAGTACTTTTCCATTCCATTAAACATCCCCCAACGTTAGTATCTAGAGAAATTTTTAACTCAAAAAATAACTTCCAGAAGAGTAAAAAAACAGAAATTCATGGTTCCCTTTGGAAAATGAATTTTTTAAAAACTCTAAGATGAGACTCTTTTGGATTAGCTTGATATCTGGAATTGAAGTATATAGAAAACAATAAATCTAGATGATTAACTATCAAGTAAAGTAAACATCCAATTGTACCGCTAAAACTCTATTGATCATCTAGTTTCCGAGATTTGTCATTGTATAATTTATTTGATATGTTTATAAGAGTACTAATAAAATTACTATTGTAATAACATAATTTCCAAAGTACATCATTTATATACTTATGTTGAGATAAAATGTTCCTTTGGGTTTTTTTTTCAAATTTGAAAACCTATAAAGTATGTTAACTCACCCGTTATATTCATTTCAAACTTAGATTTCATAAGATTCACAATGAAATAAATTAAATACTTTTGAGTTGAACCAAATATAATATCATTAAAATATATTTGTATAATCATAATATTTTTATTTGATTATTTTATAAGAAGAGTTGGATCTGCAACTGTCTTAATAAAAATGTTTTATAACAAGAATCCAGTTAACCTATATTACCAAGATCTAGGGGCTTGTTTGAGTCTTTAAAGTACCTTAGTACGTTTATAAACATGTTATATATTATTTTAATGTTCAACACCTAAGTTTTTCTCTACATTAACATTCTATTAAAAATATCTATTATGGAAATAACACTTCACATCCATTTCAAATAGTTTGAAATTTAATAATGTTGCATATCCTAGATGTATAAAAATTGCCTCATGTCAAGCTACCAAAGAATAGAATTCATCAAAATCTAGGCCTTCTTATTGATTATAACCCTTAGAAATAAGTCTAGATTTATTTATTACTATTATACCATTTTCATCACATTTATTCTAAATAAACCATTTCACTCCAACAATAGAAGAATATTTTGGCCATTAAATCAAAGTCCAAACATGGCTCCATTCAAACTCATTGAGATTATCTTGCATTTTTATCCAATCCTAATCACCTAAAGCCTATTGAGAATTCTTAGTTTTGAATTTTTGTAAGAATATTGGATGTTAAATTTCATTTCTGGAAGAACTTTTAGTTATTATTGGTATATATATATCAATAATGATATTATCACTAGGATGATCCCTAAGAAAAATATTATTTATTAGGAATTCAAAAGTATTTTCTTGAAAAATAGGTTTAACAAATTATTGAGTAATAATTTCATAAGAATATTCTTCATATTTTTTCACATGAGAAAGAAATTTCTAGAATTTGTTAAAAATTAGTTTTAGAAATAATATATAATGATATAGGTTGGTTTTGTTTGAAAACAAAAGGATTGTTTTCATAAAACTTAACACCAATTGTTTCCAAAATAGTACTTATGTTTTTATAAAAAACTATATAAGAATTAATTTTTTTTGAGTAACCTAAAAATATTCCTTCATCTGATTTTATAGAAACTTTATGTAAGTTTTATTCAAAATACAAAATGATTAATTTTCATCCAAAAACAAGGTTTTAGTTTTCTTCCTATATACAATTCATAAGGGTTTTTATTAATAAAAGGACTAATTAAAAAAATTATATTATAATAGTTAATAATAACCAATTCAACCCAAAAAATAGAAACTGAGTATTCACTTAGTATGGCTCTTGTAGTCTCTTGAAGAAATTAATTTCTTCTTTCAACTTTACCATTTTTTGTGGAGTTCTAGGTTCTGAAAACTTATGAATAATAAATTTTTCGCCTAAACAAAGTTTCAAACTAAGAATTTAAAAATTCTCCACCAAGATCACTATGAATACATATAAAGGAGAGAGTTTTCTCATTTTTATCTCTGGCTACAAAATTTTAAAAACATACTAAAGGATTCAGGGTTTTTTTTTAAATGGACCCAAGTATATCTACTGTAATCATCAACTAAAAAAATACATAGTATTTTCCACCAATACTTCCAATTTTTGATGGAACAAATAATTATATGTGCCTCAATTTTAAAGCATAAAAGTTAATAATTAACTAATATATTTAAAAAATGACTTAGGTTGCTTAATATATTTACAAGTATCACAAACTTTTTAAGTATCAAACCTTATGTTCCAGTAGACCATTATAATTAATTTCCTTGACAACTTAGCTAATTTTCTAATATTACAGTGCCCTATTATTCTATTCCATAACCAATAATGAGATTTCATTTCACTTAGACAAGGTATATCTTGGCACCTATGGACTTCTAAGGTTAAAGGGTAAATACTCTCATGTTGATTGGAATAAATATTAAAATCATCTTTTGAACTATGAATAATACATTTTTCATTCATAAAGTTCAAAATATTACTCTCATTTCATAATTGTATTTTTCTTATAGTTTTTTCATTAATGACTAAAATAACTATAACATTTTAAATTAAATATTTTTTTATAAGAACAATATTACCTATACTGATAATCTCTCTTTGAGAATTATCTCCAAAAGTTACTTTTCCACCTTTCATATTTATGATCTTATTTAATAAATATTTGTTTCTAGTTAAATTTCTATAACCACCATTATCTATTTACATACTTTTTTATTGTTGGAACTTTATTTATTTATCTTAAAATAAAAACCTTAGTGTTTTGGAACACAAAGTTTTTTGGGTCCGGTATTATCAGAAAATAAAATTTTAGGTAAGCACATTTTTTCAACAAAACTGCATTGAGAAAAATTAATTTCTTTTAAACAATACGATTTATGAAAACAAAAATCCTGAACTTTATTTAATGAATATTTTTTCTTACAATGTCCACAAATTTGAAATTTTTTGAAAATTGGGAACTCTTTGGAAGAGTGTAATTTTTAAAAAAAAAAGGTTATTTTAGTAAAATGCATTCCAGAAATATATCTATGAGGCCTAATATTTTTGACTTTTTTATCATATTCTTGTATACCATAGGTAAACTTAGTTAAATGTTTCTTTGAAATAGTAATTTTTTATTTTAGTTTAACAACTATGTTTCTTTCATCAACAGTAAAAGTATTTGATCTATAATTTTTGAAATATTTTGTAAACTATTTTTTCTCAAAAATATATTTCTCATGAACTTTAAAAAATTTATTTTTATCAGGATTAGTTTTTCCAAATTTTTTTGGAATGGTCTAATATTTTAGTAGTATAATTATTAATTCTTGATTTTACCTTAACAAGTTTACCTTGAGCAACATCATGATTTTTAGACACATTACCATTTTATTTCTAAATAATTTTTTCAAACTTAATTACTTATTCATAACCCATTAAAGTTTTGTCCTCTTTAGTTAAAGAAGATTCATCATCTAAATATGTTTAATTTATTTCATCATTAATATCATGTTAGTTTTCATTTAATGTAATATTATTAATAGATTCAGAAATATGAACCATATCTAGGAGACATTTAATCCCCTTTAGTATTTCTAAAAATAAACTAATATTTCTATGTCCAAAAATATCATTGTTTGAAAAATTATCAAAATAACTATCTCCTCCTCTAGCAATCCAAGTGTTTGAAGCTTTCGTAACTTTCTTGATCTTTGTGCTTATAATACTTCTTTTCATTTATATCAGATTTTATTTATTTATTATCCTTACAATTCATTATATGACAATAAGGTTTATATGTCATGTATTCTTACACTCATAACATATAACCTTAGAATAATCTTTCTTATCCCCTTTGTCTTTCTGACTCTTCTTATATCTATAATGAAAGAATTTATTTCCCACAATATTTTTCATCTTTCACTCAAGATTATCTAATTAATTTTCAAACTATTATGATGAAATACTATTTTCCTGAATAATAACATTATTATTTCAAGAATATTTAATTAAATTCTCATCAGATTGAGTTTTAGTATGAATATTAGTTATAGTTGCAAAAAAACACTATTTTATTTTTTAACTTTTTTTCAACCCTTTTTTGTCTACCTTCATATTTCATAAAGGGAACCAATGAGATCCTATAGTGTAAGATTTTTAAACCTCCTCATATCATCAAATGTTATTCTTTTTTATTCCCATCCATTTAGAATAATTTGTATGATCTTCTCAACTATGATTTCATCCATTAAATCCTTCTCTCTTAGAGAATGTAAACTATTTACAGTGGTCCTGAATCTTTGAGGCATCTTATCTATTTATTATCCAAGAAAGAAATCAAAATATTGATAGTCATCTCTCAACATTTCCCTTTTCATTTTAGTAACTTTTGAAGCTACAATGTGAGTATCTTCTAACATGTTTCATATACTATTATCATATTCACATAAATAAATTTTACCATCGACATTTTTATCCCAGAATAAAGTAGATTATTGTTTACTCTATAATTGAATTGATATTATTTCTTCTCTCGATTCATAATAGTAGTAAATTCATTCTCATAAATCTTATAATATCTAGTTAACATGAAAAATTTATCTACACCAATACTAATAATAAAATTAATAATTATTTTCTCTAGTATTTATAGTCATTCCAATAAAAAATAGGTGGTCTACTGGGATTCATATTTTCAAGTTCACCAATACGCAAACCTGTCATCTCATCAAATTCAAACTATTTTCTAAAAAACATGTTAGTTTACAAAAATTTATAAGAAAGAATTTTACAACAAATTTTAGTAAACATATAGTATATAAAATGGTAAAAAACAACAATTATAGGATTATAACCCTCTATGATACTGATTGATAGATTTTAAGAGTTTATGATGGCTAAAAGTGTAGGGGTGAAGTATAGTATAATATATTAAATAAGAAAAAAATATAAATCCTCTTAACAGAAAAGGATCAGACTCATACTTCATTTGATTATTATAGTGTTAAAATTGAAATAATGAATCGTCTGATTATATTATACTTATTATTAGTATCACAGTTAGTCTGGTAAAAAATTATTAAAAATATAAGTATTAACTGATTTTCATGTGCATATGCATAGTAGAAAAAAAACATGTATAAAAAAGAAATAATTACTCCAATAATATTAAGAGTGAGTTATAAGGTTTATAAAATGATTTACTCTATAAACATAACAGTTATGGAAGTAAAAAATCCTAACATAATATATCCATAGTTTTAATACCTACTTTAAAGGTCTATCTTTCCTTACCAGGAAATCCCTAGATATAATGATTAGTATGGATCATTCTTTTAATCCCCTAGAATCCCTTGATTAGATTATAAGTAAAGTCCATGTCTTTTTATCCTCACAATCCATTGATTTGATGGATTATATTCACCCATCATCATGTCCCTGTAATCCCTCTATCTATCCATGATTGTTCATAGTGAAAAAAAATTGAAGTGTTTCAAGGAATTTAAAATTCTCACATATATTCCTTGAAACCTCAATTCTCTATGAAATTGAAAGGTATATAAAAAAATGTTCTAAAAGATAAAAAACAGAGAAAACTTTAATTTTGAATTAATTGGCTCTTAACTCTCAAAATAACCTCTTATTTATTTTCATCCTCCAAAAATCATATTTCTGAGTTGGTTGCAACAGCCTTGGATACCTTTAACATTAATATCTCATAGTGATTTATATCATCAAATTAACAGATAATAATTAATTCTATATAATTTTATGATATCATTTTATTTATCACAATAAAAATTCTATTATGGATTCTTTCTGATAAATATAATTCTAATCACTAAAATTAAAATCTTTGGATATTTTAATGCGCTTCACGATTTTTTTCAATCTAATAAATGGAACAAATGTTAATCCAATGTATCGGTACCAATTTTAGTCAGATGATCAGGAATTTTTTTATTATAATAGATAAGACATTAGTATAACCACTTGTAAATATATTATTTGGTCTGATGTATCATATGTACCTTATATATTATGTATTATATTAAATAATAAAATTCTATATTCACTTTACATGAGAACTATTTCGATGTTTGGTATAAAAAGATTTTTTTTCTACCAACAAATTTACTAAAACAGTTATGATTTATAGTGTTTGTAAAATACAGTTTTAATAAAAAAAAATTTATTTCAAAAAATAAGTAAAGAAAATTTATAATGTAAACATTTCAAATCAACCCAAAAAGAATATGATTCGATTGAGAAAAAAAAGACGTATAGGATCCCAATAAGTGTTTCATATAGTGTCTCTAAAAAATACACTAATTACACACATTTAATAAATAAATAAAATCATGAAATATAGTATTTTTCAGTTTCAAACTAAACATAGAAATTATCACTTTCATAACAATTTATAAAATATTACCAAATAAAACTAGTTTTTCATATCATGCATAAATGACCCATTCAAAATGGGGAAACATGAAAATAGAATCCAAGGATAGAAATGGTTTGAGTTATCTAGGATACCTACATTTCTATGGATAGATAATGATTTGTTTATGAATCATAAGAACAATGAGACTATAGACATGAGAACACCCCCACAAGTGAACCCTCTATCAAAACATAGTTTTGTTAGAGCCATAGTGTAAATCCATTATAAGTAGCTCAAAACCATCCTAGCTTGGTTTTCTTAAATCTACACCCCTCATAATTCCCTAGGTTCCCTTTTTCTACATCCCATGCATATAGGATTCCCATTCATAATTCAAATCATTTCAAGTACATATCATACATCAATAACTAAAATACCTATATTCAGAATACAACATTCTTAATAATCAATATTCATCGACAATAAAAAGTGGAAATCCAATTTTACAAGATAATACCAAAATATGTTATTTCAATAATCATAAATTACTCAATTATGAAATTTTTAAATCCAATTAAAATGATAATAAAATATTGGTTCATAAAACAAAGGCATTTTAGGAGAACAACCACCTCTAAGGCTAGGTATTTCCAATAATAGAATTGGATGGAAACGAGAAAGGGAAAGAGGGTTCCAATGAAGTAATAGTAATCTATAACCAAAATTCTAATATCAACAACCTCAGATTTAATGGATCATAAGATTCTATACCATTTAAGAAAAAATGAAAATGAAAAAATTAGTGAAAATTGAGGTATAGTGAAGGGAAACCACATATCAGAAAATCCCCTGATTATCTAGAACTAGACACCACTAATATTACACCCATATGGAGAATATTTTATATTTATTATTGAACCTACAAATCATATAGATCAAAAAAATATATAAAGTATAAACATTTGTGGGGTTTTTAGAGGATAAATTGATTCAAGAATGCAATAAAAACCCAACCGTAAAGATCACACATGCATTCATCAATGAGCGTGACTCCTCTAAATAGCTAAGCAGTCAATTTGGACATTTTCGAAATATTAACTTCCCTCACTATGGAATAGTGATTTCCACTATAGCTATGGTGGTCTTGAATCCACAATACCCAGGAGGCTAACCAAAATGTGTAGGAATGACCATGGACATTTTAGACCCCCATGCCTTGAAACATGATTTGGTGAGGCTATTGTAACCATGGTTCATAGGGAGACTCATCATTTTTTACACTCATTATCATGAAAATCATTGGAATTATGATCTTCCTATTTTACACAGGCATTCTCTGGTGGCAAAATCACTTTTACCACATCATGGTCCTACCCATGGGGAACCTAATGTAAAAACCCTAAAATTTCAACAAATTTTTTTTCTTAATTCTTTGGAATTTTACAAGTTTGTAGCTTCTGACGACACTTGATTCCGAGCCCCGGTGAGCCCAGAATCAATTTTCAATGTTTTGTTTGGGTACGTTCAGTAAACGTACATGCGGGTTTTTCTATCTTTTGAACCGGTGCTTAGAATTGAAATTCGAGGGCACCGATGAACTCACAGTGGGGGTAATTGCTTAAGGGGACCTTTACTATAGATGAATTTTATGCGGGTTGAAAGTTAAAATTTGGGGATTAATTAAAAATTTAAATGAAATTTTTTAGAACAATTTTATACACCATGGTGGTTAAATCCTACAACGGGAAGTTAATGGTGGGTCCCACCCCCACATAACTACCCATTGGTGGATATTTGTAAGGTGGGGCCCACATGATCCTCAACCTTTCATCTCCCTTGAAAACCCCCTTAAACTCCCTTGCATTTATTGTGACATCCATTCTCTTTATTATGTTTGTTAAACTCTCCACCTTCCTCCCAATTAAATTTCCAACACATTATAATTAATTAAGGGGATTCTCCAATTAATTAATTATAGTGTTTGATTCTTAAATCAATTGTTGTGAGAATAAAATAATAGGAAGATCTATTATTTTAGTTGGTCAATTGTGGTGTTGGAGAAAACCAGGGAAAGCTCTGGAGATACAGATGAAGAAATTTTTCTTCTCTTCGATGAAGAATGCCTCCTATGAAGAACGACGTTGTTCTTCGCGATGCCAACTACTGTGATGTTTGTCTTTCACAGATCGAAGTCGTGCGATGAATTTTCATGGTAGGGGAATATTTTATATTTCTATTTTATGTGGTTTATACCCTTGAGCTTGAGCGTTTGTTTGTAGGATTTATCTTTGTGGATTCATTACCTCAGTTTAAATTTCTTATGATGAATGCAAATTACATAAATTAACTCGCGGATCAATAAAAAATTGATTGAATTAATTTTCATCTTGTTTATCTTGAATATTAAATTCTTGAAGCATGATAAATATTTATTTTCCAATTCCCCATGTTCTTGATTCTCAAAAATGATGGCCAAACTACCACGGCTATCGATACGCACTTTGACCGTGATCTTTCCTTATTAATTGTCTACGCATTATTGGCATGTTCTTCATCCCCAAATAATTAAGTGCACTGGAAACTCATTATTTCCCTGTGTGCAACATTCGAATGCAAAGATCTCGACTCAAGGATCATGGATATGCATTTGTATCTTTTTTCTGAGTTAAATCGAAGTCGGAATAGAGTTTGGAAGGATCTCTTGGTGCAAGTAGGGCGGTCTGGCGGAGCAAGGTTGGCAGGACGAGGCGGAATCTATAGGTACAGCATGTTGGGGCACTAATTGGGAGAAATAATTCCTGAATATTGTGGGAGAAGAGTAAGATTGTAGAGATAATAAAAATATATTAATGATGGTATAAAATAAAGGATAAGATTAAATGAAAAGAAAGGAGGGAAGGAATCCAATGGGTCATGTTGGCCATGCGTGAAGAAGGGAGTGAGGCGCCCCAAAATTGGAGAGAGCTGGTGCGTGACATGGCATCCATCAAATAAATCAATTAAAAATAATAATATAATAAACATATTATTATTTTAGTTGATAAAACACTTTTTCAACCATAACTTATTCATGCGACCTCGGTTTCACGAACCGTCTAAGGCAGTGTGACCTAGATTCCAAGACGAACATTCCGAGTCCAATATTGGATGTCTTTTTTGGGTTTTTGGATCGGGTACCCGAAGCGCTCAGAAAATAATATATTTAATATTATTATTAAATCTTCAACCATCCATAATACAAGAATGTGACATCCGATTGGATTTCCATCAGAGGTGATGTAATCCCGTAATTAATACGGTCGATTCAAGTTTAATGTTGGATAATAAATTCTGGTTCATGGCTCGGGTCCACGAATCAACGAATAATAATAATAATATTATTATTATGGGATCTTGTATCTGAAATATCTCTCTCATATGGTGTGAGAATGAATAATTGTCTGTGACGCTGCAACCCTGAAATTAAGATGAATGTTTCAAGACATGTTTTGGATATTTAAGTAGAGGTTGAGGCACGGGCCCCATGAGGCCTCGTTCACGCGTGTTGCGGTGAAATCAAACTTTTTCCCCAGCTATTCATTTTGGACTAATGGGTAGTCCATCTTGTTTGTTTTTTTGTATGGATCGCAATAGTGGTACCGGTTTGGTTAACCGGTGTCATTTGAAGTACAACCGGGTTGGATCGAACATGAATCCAACTGGGCCCTCGTTAATAAAACGCTTATAACTTATGGACCAGACTTCTGATTGATGTGTCGTCGACTTTGTTGGATTCCTATTGATGAATCAGTTCTTTTGGAATACTTCACCTGAGTTTTGGATGCAGTTTGAGTATGGATGGGTTGGATTGTACCCGAAATCCAATCGGGCCCCTACAACAGAAATGCTAATTACTCGCAGACCGGGTGTCTGATTAACGCGCCATCGGTTGTATTGAAACCCCTATGACGAGGAGGTCATTCGAGAAACTTCCACATGAGATTACGTGACACTTGGAAGTATCGACCAGTAGCTCGTAGAGCGGACCCTCCCGGAGACGAGCGTACGGAGAACAGTGACCTTGTAGCTGGCCGAGACCTGATGACGGTTTGTTCGATTCGATTCTGAGTGACTTGTATAGCCCAGTGGGGAGAACTACTGTGTTGGGGTGGTAGACCCATGGTGGGGATCACTACTGTGTTTGGTTGGAAGACCTGTGGTACTCGACAGAAGGAGTACCTCTTTAGCCTATTAGGGGGAGCACTACTATGTGGGGGTGGCAGACCCATGGAGGGGAGAACTATTGTGTTGGGGTGACAGACCCGCTGTACTTGACAGTAAAAGTGCCTCAGTATCCTAATGTTAGTGAGTCGTGCCTTGGGGTTGTGACAGGATCATTGTACTCGTCACAGGAGGAGCTCTTCAGTAGTTGTGGTTTTGATATCATTAATGAAAATCCTGGTTTGAGCTGAGTTAATGAACTTTGTGTTTACTTCATGATTGATATGGGTTACTTAATAATTTAGGTAGATGTATGGGAATATACCTAAATAAATTTTATCTGTTGAGATATTTCTTTTTGGTTTATCCTTGTTGGTTTTAGTGAGACCTTGAGGGTCTCGGGGTCTCTACTGAGTATCGTTATACTCACCCCTGCATGAGCTATGCTCGCACCTCGTAGTGTTGGATTTAGACGATGGAAAGCGCTGATCGAGGCTGACTATACAAGGACTGGATAGTACCCGGAGGTGGATCTCACGACGATTTCGTACCCGGAGGAGACGGACGGATGGACAGACGAACGCAGAGTGCTGAGGAGGAAATCTTTACCTGCCCTTCAGGTAGGATCCATGGTGAATGATCCAGGAGATGCTTGTCACCTTCCATCTATTTTGTCTTTTTCCTTGTACTTTACAGTTGGGCTTGTATTCTGACCCCTTTTTACTTTCAGCACACTTGTTATACTGCTTACTTAGTGTTTTCTTCCGCTTGATCTTTGGTTGTGTGTGTTTACATTTTATAAAGGCAATGCCTTCCTAGTTATAGTGATTTATGCCTTTGGTGCTAGTCACCAGCCCCTGGCCTATGGAAGGCGGCTTGGGGTAGTTACGACACAAGCCCTAGGGGACGGGTCATGACAAATTAGTATCCAAGTAGTCGGTTCTACCGCAGAACTTATAACTCTGATATTTCTTTTCTGTGAAACAAAAGTGTTAAGGGTATCGAGTGTGGTTTTCAGTTCAGGGAGTCCAGTGTTGATGTGGTGGACGACGTATCCATACAACATGACCCTGACTACTGATTTCTGACTTAGTGAATGAAATCACTGATTGGGTGTCTGTTTTCAAAAGTTTTCTTAAAGTTAGCTCAAACCATGTCAGTTCACCAGGTATAAACGTTTGCCCGTGTCGATTTTGTTCAGGATGCCTCCACATAGACATTCAGATGGAGATCCAATCGACTACCCGATAATGGCCCACCGAGCGATGAGGCTCCAGTGCAGGGCCCTCCTACTATGTTGGCACCTTAGGGTGGTGTACCAGCAGCCCCACCACCCATTAGGCAACAGATACCACCAGCCGCACTGGCGAACGGTGCACACCGATTGAGCGCATTGAATGAGTCCCAGTGGAAGAGGCCTCTGAGGTTACGAGGGGAGACATATTCCTAGGGATAAGTAGACTAGATGGAGGGGATAGCTAGAGTTCTACACCTAGTTTAGACACTATTAGTGCAGATGGTGATCTTGGCTACTAGTATTTTTCGGTGAGTGACCATGAGGTTGTTGGGCATAGTAATGTGGATTTGGTACATGGAACGATGCATGAGATAGTACCTTTGGGTAGTGTACCAGCTATATCACTACCTTTTGTTCATTAGTTACAATCAGAGGTATCGTTAGATGACACATGTTGGCTTAGTACCTTACATGTGTTTCAGCATCAGATACCCCTCAGGTTCTGAGGCGAGCCTGACTCACAGGCAGCTAATGACTATCTTGAGGAGGTGGTTGAAAGTTCTCTAGGGCTTATAGAGCTTCAGCAGGAGGACATGTCGGTAGCTGAGTAGTCATAAAGGCTTACTGATGGTTCTTTGTACTTGATTAAAATGATACGATCAGTGCTTTAGAGCTCGGACCTTAGAGTGATGTGTGTTTAAAGGAATGATGAATCTGCAGAGCAGCATACGTGGAAGCAGAGTTAGGAGAGTAGCATGTGGTGGTTTACATTTCGATATGTTACAACCACCCGACTTTGTATTCCCCTCCATGCTCAAAGAGCAAGAGGTAAGAAGAATAGAGTAGATGTATGCGGTCAAGGAGTGAGATCGAATGGATCTCGGGATGATTCAAGGTACGGTCGGTGTCTACTACTAGATGTCGTAACAACAGACATTAATACGAATCATTCCTTCCTTCCACGAATCTTTTCCGAGACCTAGAGTTCCCGGTTAAGTCGTTGACTTGATCCTCGCGTCTAGAGATACCTTTGGGAGGAGACTCGATAATGACGCTTACGCCGACGGTGTGATCTGACCCTTGAGGCGAGAGTTTCGGTTGGAACCTCTTGGTGGCAGCATCGAGGACTTACGACGTTAGTTTAGATATGGACAGGGAAACAACAGTTCATAGACAGATTAACTATATTAGTCACAAAGGTTGTGGTTTATCTACAATGTTGGGATGGGGTTTTTTATAAGGCCCTAGCCTTAATCCTTACTTAATCTTCAGTTATTACAAGATTACACATTGAGGATCTTTTCAGGTTTGGAGTTTTAGAGAATTAGATCATGAAACTTGCATTGCACTCCACATTTAATCAAAGTGGTTACATAAAAGACATTATTCATTCTTCCCATAAACGGAAACATATTTAAACTAAAACATGGATCCATTCTTGACACATCCTTGAAACTATCATCACATCATGTACATTTCCCTTGACCTGTGAAAAACATTTCAAAAACATGGGATGACCATAAAAAGATCAGTAAGGGTTATAAAAATATGGAAAGGAAACATGAGTTCATATATAAATAAGAATGAAATCATACTTAACCCATAACACATAGGCACTTTAACATACCTCATCAAATCATGAATAAATCATAGAAATCATAAGACATAAAAGGTAACTTGAGGCATTCATAACATTCTTACGTAGGGAGTAACCCTCTTGGTTACATTTGGAATACCCACCACAGTATATTCCCTAAATATCTTCAGAGAAACCTTAACGTTTCACTCCTTCGCGTTACCCAATGCATTGGAGAGCTATATCGGGCTCACCCACCCTTAGTATCTCACAGAACCACCCATCTTCATAATAATTCCCATGAACCTCAACATAATCGTATCACATAAAACATGCATAAAGGAAACATAACATTTCCACCTTTCAATCACAAGACATCAATACAACACATTGATATAAAAACATTATGAAAACCATTTTCAATACCAAAAAGAAAAGTAAAACATGGTATTTATTTTTCTTTTAAAAAGAATGTATGGCTTGTAGAGGAAGACGAAACTCAAATAATGGTCATGACGGTGGAGAAGTCGTTGTCGCCGCATACGTATGACAAAAACATTCCCTTTTGTCGTTTAATAAACACTTCATATAAAAAATATTCCTTTTTAATAAACGTAAAAGTAAAATGGGTTTATACACCATATAAAATAAGGTAGTGTATAAAACAGAATATGCCTCAATGACAGGAGATTGAGACGAAGTCCCTTACAAAGACGGTATCCTTGGTTTAAGGATAAATCAATTACATAATTATGTGTGACAAACGAATACACCAAATATAAGTGGATATTAAGTGTAAAATAATCAAAGGTCATTCACACATATTCAAAGGATGACATATTCAATA
The DNA here is from genome assembly GCA_963277665.1 of Viscum album. Lineage (NCBI taxonomy): Eukaryota > Viridiplantae > Streptophyta > Magnoliopsida > Santalales > Viscaceae > Viscum > Viscum album. Next base: position 713,175,372 of record OY728128.1, on the reverse strand, counting down.
ACTACATGTTGAACCCAAAGAAATCGAAATTGGGTTAAGAAGCTCCCTTGACAGCCTAACGACGTCACATCATAATGAGTTGATGAGAGATAAAAAAGGGTATCTCATCACTTGGACATAAAATTTACATCAATAAGAATATATGAGAACATATCCCAACATAACAATATGTAAATTAAAAGACCCAACAAAATAAGTCTTTTAAAAAGAGGAGGGTTAAAGGTTCCCTTACCGACATGGGTATCTTTCGAAACATACACCTCGTGAAAGAAGGACAATACAACATTGATGTAAATACTAATAAAAGAAAGTATATTATACAATGAGTAAAATAATGGGCAGTACATACACCACTCAAAGTAAATGATAGAAAATGTAGCATAAATATCATGGGAATAAAATTGAGATGAAAAATCCCTTACGAAAACTCGGCAGCCTAACGATGCCACATAAAACTTACAAAAATGGATTGATGAGGTCAAATAGGGTATCTAATCATATTAACTTAAAGTTTTTATAAAAAGGAATATAAAAGAACATCCCCCAACATAAAAAAAGACCTTAAAAGAAGTGACATAAAGGAGAGTAATTAAAAAGAAAGAGAGAGGTTAGATCTCTTATGAAAATTTGGCAGCCTAACGGTGCCACTCAAAACTTCCACAATGGATTGATGAGAGAGAATAGGGTCTCTCATCACATGAACATAAAAATTACAGTAATATTAATATAAAATAACATCACAATAACAAGAAATATGATCTTTAAAAGGAATGACATAAATGAGTGTACTTAAAAAGAAAGAGTGGAGTAGGATCCCTTACCACAAGTCCAACTTGTCTTGTTCATTTCTTTATTTTCCTCAATAATAAACTTTGGTCAATTAATAATTGCCTAAGTACCTCATTTAGAGATTATTATTCAGTTCATATCACATATTATAATGTTATAATAATTGTTTAATAATGTTAGTTCATATCAGACGTTTTTGTCGATGTTTGGTACATGAGTCAAAAATGAACTTGTTTCAAAAACGATTTCCCATGTAGTTATAAGTAAATAATTTCCAGAATAGTATTAATGATTAAAATATCATTTATATCGAGTAAATATCCATTTTATACTATTCCATATCATTTGGAGATAAAAAACGAAAAGAACCATTCATGGAGACGGTAGGCCGTACGTACGAATGAACGCTACTTTCATTTTTTGTCATATTAATGGAATTAAAACAAAATGAGAGAGATATATATATGTTATAATTAAAGAATTATATCCATAATTTAGATGTAATATATTACAAATATATCCATTATATATATGTACTTATAATATTACATAACATTTTGAGATAAAAAATGAAATGTACCGTTCATGGAGATGGTAAGCCGTACGTACGCATGAATGCTACTTCCATTTCTATTTCATATTTAATTGAATTAAAACATAATGATACATACTAGTATTTTAATTCCAGTATGGTATCGTATATAATATCATTAAATATATCCTTTATATGTACCACATATGGTATTAACAAATCAAATCACTTCGAGGGGGCGGTAGTCCGCACTTCCTTAAATGAAGATATCGCGTTTACCCATAATGGAAACCATAAAGGTACGCCGTAGATGAAAAATACATAAGCTTAAGTAAAACATAAACATATAAGATATCATATATAAATATAGTGTCATATTAATGGCCACCTTTGAAGGTGTTAGAAAAATGTTGAACAATCATCGTTTCGGGAGGCAGAAATTCGCCATCCACGGAAACAGTATGTTCTTTAACCATTAGATGTTGGTGTGTGTAAGTGTAGCTCGAATCCGTCTTATAACAGAATCCTAGTATATTGAAGATACTGGATTTGTTACAAAATAAATGAATAAAAAGATTTTAGGGTGTTGGAGAAGCAAAATAAAACAAAAATGACACAAGTGAAGACATTACCTTAAAATCGGGTAACTCCCTTTGGTTTGAGCTCAAAAGCTTCCTTGGGAAGGCTTCTGCCCAAAGTGAGGCTTCAAGGAGTAAGAGAGGGAAGTGAAGAGACAAAATGGTCAGGGGTTGGCCGAGTCAAAGGCTTTGGGAGTGTGGGTAAGCAGGTAGAGGTGGGGGCCTTTTATAAGAGGAGAGGAGGGGCACTCTTGTAAAGTTACAAAATGTTACTTTATTTTCAAAAGTGTTTCGGATTTTAAAGGTCCCATATTGATGTATTTCGAGTATAAGCTGATAAGGGTTCAAAATCCACTCATCAAATAGGTTTTGGACATGTGTAGGTCTTAGATATTACATTATCTTTCCATTTTATTTAAATCGTTAAATAATGAGGTCATCGCTCCATCATCATGATGTCATAAATAATTTAATTTATTTAATGTATAAAAATTATAAAAAAATACTATGATGTAGGAAATATTTTTATCTTTCCAATTATTATTTATAGTCAAAAATATGACTTGTATAACCCCATGTAAAAATTTGTATAGTAAAACATTTCATGTTTGTGTCATTTTTACTTTAACATTAAATAAAAAGATATTTATGTCATTTTCCAACCAAAGTGGCTCCATGGGGTCCTCAAGTTGACCCATGGTTTTTCTTGGTTTTCCATGACACATCCAATGAGGGTAGGACATGTGTCTAGGACATTTCATTTTATTAAACCATTATTCTTACCATAAACTACACTAATTACCTCTAATCACGATTAAAAACTTAATAAGTTACTATTCACAAAAAAATTATTTTTATCCCAATGAATCACATTTTAAATCTTAATGGAAACCATGTATGTCGGATTTTGGAAATTCAAAATACAAAGATGGAAAAATTTCATTTAAACGGAAAAATCAGTTTTTTTAACTACCACTTAGTGGTTTCACTATTCATCAAAAATTGATGTTTTTCAGAAAAATCCCACAAATTCACCCTAAGCTATATTTGATATTATGAATTAAAAAATGAAATCTATTTTACAAAATTCAAAACATATAAGTCGCATTAATTAATTTAATAATTAATTCCCGCTGTCAGAGCAAATAGCGTGTTTTTATGAAACAATAAGTATCAAAAGATTGATACTATTTTATGTCTGATTTCAAAGTGAAATTAATTCCAACAACCACTATTGGATTTAATGGTAAAAATATATTCTAATTTCACTTTAAAACCAATTCAAAAGTTAATCTATTCATATAAATAAATTAGATTAAAAATAGGTTTTGAATTAAAATACAACATTTTACACTATTCATTAAAAAAATGAACTTTATCGGAAAGATGCCAAAAATTTACACAAAGTAAATTTTGATGTCCCGATTCTTAAGAAGAGTTTTATTTGGTCCAATAGAATGTTTAAGAGTGAAAAAAACTATATTTAATGACGGTTATCCATCAAAAGGCGATAAGTGAACCTTTAGTGAAAACTAGGGCATATACGCATAAAATTGAATTCTTTCCGTATTTTAAGCCTTTATCTTTTATTGGATAAATGTAAAAACATTTAAAACATATATAATCATATTTTAGTTATTTATATCCATTCTTTCCAATACAACGGCAACATGTTAACTACCATTTAAAATAATATTATTTTATTATTAGAGTGCAACGTAAGATTCCCAAGAAACTCGTTGTTGCGTGTTGGGTACGCCATCGAGCATAGCGTCCCCTTTAAAGTCTTATTAATATTTTATTCACAAATATGGATAAATATGAAAATTTCATATTCTTTATTTACCTGGGGTGTTACATCCTTCCCCCCTTTTTGGGAATTGCGTCCTCGCAATTTTTAAAATTGAGCTTGGAAACATCCTTGAAAGTCCCACATCGGAACAAGAGTCGTTAAAACAATCACTTTAAAATAAAGGAAGATGAGTACAGAGGTCACCTGAGTTAACCCATACTAATATTCCATGTAGAAAAACATATACATAGAAGAAAAAGCAAAGGGTCATGTTCTTGAGGGATAGTGATAGTAAACATGTATAGGAGATAGTTAACCATAAGAAAATCACAAACTTGTGATGGGTTAAACAGTATTCGATTCCCCAGTAGGAATAGTTAGTAGACAAAATTTTTGTTTTAAGTTACTTTTTATTGAGGAATTTATTCATAAGGAAACATAATCACTTATCATGTTGACTTTCAACTTTTACTAGATTCCTTAATCAAACTTATATTTTTTTCCAAAAGAAGAGTATTTAAGGAGGCTTGTTCGCATTAAGAGTACTATAATCAACTTCTAGAGAATCACCTAATCCACAAAAGAGAACTATATACTTCCCATGTCTTTAGACATTAACCAAAACTAAACCAAAAAGGTTAGTACAAGATCAGATAATCCAAAAAAGGATAACCCCTTAAAAAAACCTATTCTTAATCTCCAAAATGTGTCCAACAAAACCCAAAGTTCAACGAGGACCATTCTATAATCAATTTGTCCATAAAATTCATCAAAGTAATCCAATCTAATATTGAAACCCAAATATTTGAAGGATTTAGTCACATAGTCTTCCAAGTTAAATCGTAACATTTATCTCCAAACAACATCAGTTGCTCCTAAAGTCTCGTATTGAAAAGTAATTAACCTAATCACATATCCTCCATGATAGGTTAATCATTTTCATAAATAACCCAAAATCAACTTACTCTTAATTCATAAAATCATATAACTAAAAAGAATCAGTCAAACTAACCAGGGACTTCACGTAGTCCAGTGGTAGGCGATAAATACCAGTCGCACTTTGGTTGTGGGTTCGAATCCCGCAGCTTTGTCCGACGCGACGGGTAGTCACACGGTCTGCGTGTTGTCCTTTTTCCAAAAATATATAGTTCTCAAATCATTCCTCAAAAAGGGATAAAATCATCATAAATAACCATAACATAATTTAACCTCAATTTTATCTCATGCCTTTCACTTCAATCATAACATATAGTAACCCATAATTACCTCAAAAGTAAGGATCATATAAACCCAAATGGTTCTTTATAACTATGTCCTCAATAGAAAAGATAACTATTCCTTGAATAAAATTTGCATATATTAAACATCAGGGTTACACATAATATAAAAAGTCTTCTAATGTAACCCCATCATCAAAAGAGACTTAATACTCTTAAGAATTTCACCATAACACTTGAAGCCCTTATATGTTGACATCTTACTCATTCAACATTCTTTATGGTCCATTAACTATTCCTCTCCAACTTATTCCGAAATACCTATTTCCTACAAAAAAAATCATGAATCATATCCTAAGATTCCAAAATAGGAAAACAATAGTCATGAAATAATACATACCTTTGATTGGTCATTGTCAGTTTCTTCATCCTCAATTGGAAGGGAATTAGGTATTGGTAAACGAACATTTGTATGCTCTTGGTGATCCCATTCACGAAACTTATTCATAGGACATGTGTTTGCATAATGACCATGCACACCACATTTAAAACATTCAATTGATCCCTCAGAAAGAACTTCTTTCCCTTTCCTCGAGTCAACTGGATGCTTCCTTTTTCCATGGAAGGTTCTTGCTTTATGACCATCATTTCCACATCTATAGCATACTTCTGTCCCTTTGAAACATTTTCCTAGGTGTTTCTTTCCACATCTTTGACACATAGGTTTTTGAACACACTTACCTTTATGATTATTACCTGTACTTCCGTAGGGATTTTTTTCTCGCATATATGATTCCTTAGAGAAATCACCAAGGTTTAGGTGGTCAATCATGAATCCAGATAGTTGGTTGAGGATAATCACAAGAGTTCTCATTGTAGCTCCCATATCATTCAGTTTCTTTCTCAAAAAACTATCACAGTTTCCTTCACATCCACTGTTACTTTGGTGCCTTCTAGATCCAGCAATTTACTAAAACCAAAAAGGTCAGTGTGAGTATATCAAAAAAACCATCATGTAATAATGAGGAAGATAAACACTAAGATATACTTACTCATTCACTTTATCTAAAACTAGGACTCTTTCTGAAATCCTAACCATTATGGTAATGCCACTTATGCTTAAAGAATACCCTAACCTCTAAAGTTATCTAAACTGACCTTTGATACCAACTATAAGGCCCCAGCCTTAAACCTTACTTAATCTTGAGTTATTACAAGATTACACATTGAGGATCTTTTCAGGTTTAGAGTTTTTGAAAATTAGATCATGAAACTTTCATTCCATTCCACATTTAATCAAAGTGGTTACATAAAAGAAATTATTCATTCTTCCCATCAACGGAAACATATTTAAAATAAAACATGGATTCTTTCTTGACACATCCTTGACACTATCATCACATCATGTACCTTTCCCTTGACCTGTGAAAAACATTTCAAAAACATGGGATGAGTATAAAAAGCTCAGTAAGGGTTATAAAAATATGGAAAGGAAACATGAGATCATATATACATAAGAATGAAATCATACATTACCCATAAAACATAGGCACTTTAACATACCTCATCAAATCATGAATAAATCATAGAAATCATAAGACATAAAAGGTAACTTGAGGCATTCATAACATTCTTACGTAGGGAGTAACCCTCTTGGTTACGTTTGGAATACCCACCACAGTATATTCCCTAAATCTCTTCAGAGAATCCTTAACGTTTCACTCCTTCGAGTTACCCAATGAATTGGAGAGCTATATCAGGCTCACCCGCCCTTAGTTTATCACGGAACCACCCATCCTCATAATAATTCCCAAGAACCCCAACATAATCGTATAACATAAAACATGCATAAAGGAAGCATAACATTTCCACCTTTCAATCACAAGACATAAATACAACACATTGATATAAAAACATTATGAAAACCACTTTCAATACCAAAAAGAAAAGTTAAACATGGTTTTTATTTTTCTTTTAAAAAGATGGTATGGATTGTAGAGGAAGTCGAAACTCAAATAATGGTCACAACGGCGGAGAAGTCATTGTCGCCGCATACATATGACAAAAACATTCCCTTTTTTCGTTTAATAAACACTTCGTATAAAAATGATTCTTTTTAATAAACGTAAAAGTAAAAGGGGTATATACACCGTATAATAGAAAGTTGTGTATAAAACAAAATATGCCTCAATGACAAGAGATTGAGACGAAGTCCCTTACAAAGACGGTATCCTTGGTTTAAGGACAAATCAATTACATAATTATGTGTGACAAACGAATACACAAAATATAAGTTTATATTAAGTGTAAAATAATCAAAGTTCATTCACACATATTAAAAGGATGACATATTCAATAACTACATGTTGAACCCAAAGAAATCAAAATTGGGTTAAGAAGTTCCCTTGACAGCCTAACAGCGTCACATCAAAATGAGTTGATGAGAGATAAAAAAAAAGGGTATCTCATCACTTGGACATAAAATTTACATCAATAAGGATATATGAGAACATATCCCAACATAACAATATGTAAATTAAAAGACCCAACAAAAGAAGTCTTTTAAAAAGAGGAGGGTGAAAGGTTCCCTTACCGACATGGGTATCATTCGAAATATACACCTCGTGAAAGAAGGACAATAAAACATTGATGTAAATACTCATAAAAGAAAGTATATTACACAATGAGTAAAATAATGGGCAGTACATACACCACTCAAAGGAAATTATGGCAAATGTAGCATAAATCTCACGGGGATAAAAGTGAGATGAAAAATCCCTTACGAAAACTTGGCAGCCTAATGACGCCACATAAAACTTACAAAAATGGATTGATGAGGTCAAATAGGGTATCTCATCATATTAACATAAAGTTTATAGAAATAGTAATATAAAATAACGTCCCCCAACATAAAAAAAGAGCTTAAAAGAAGTGAAATAAAGGAGAGTACTTAAAAATAAAGAGAGAGGTTAGATCTCTTATAAAAATTTGGCAACCTAACGGCGCCACTCAAAACTTCCACAATGGATTGATGAGAGAGAATAGGGTATCTCATCACATGAACATAAAATTACAGTAATATTAATATAAAATAACATCCCAATAACTAGAAATATGAGCTTTAAAAGGAATGACATAAATGAGTGTACCTAAAAAGAAAGAGTGGAGTAGGATCCCATACCTCAAGTCCAACTTGTCTTGTTCGTTTCTTTATATTCCCGAATAATAAACTTTGGTCAATTATTAATTTCCTAAGTACCTCCTTTAGAGATTATTATTCAGTTCATATCACATATTATAATGTATTAATAATTGTTTAATAATGTTAGTTCATATCAGACATTTTGGCCGATGTTTGGTACATGAGTAAAAAATGAACTTGTTTGAAAAAAGATTTCCCATGTAGCTATAAGTAAATAATTTCCAGAATAGTATTAATAATTAAAATATCATATATATCCAGTAAATATTCATTTTATACTATTACATATCATTTGGAGATAAAAAATGAAAAGCACCATTCATGGAGACGGTAGGTCGTATGTACGCATGAACGCTGCTTTCATTTTTTGTCATATTAATGGAATTAAAACAAAATGAGGGAGATATATATATGTAATCATTCCAGAATTATATCCATAAATTAGATGTAATATATTACATATATATCCATTATATATATACTTATAATATTACATAACATTTTGAGATAAGAAATGAAATGTACCGTTCATGGAGATGGTAAGTCGTACGTAAGCATAAACGCTACTTCCATTTCTATTTCATATTTAATGGAATTAAAAAATAATGATACATAATAGTATTTTAATTACAGTATGTTATTATATATAATATCATTAAATATATCCTTTATACTTACCACATATGGTATTAACGAATCAAATCACTTTGAGGGGGTGGTAGTCTGCACTTCCTTAAATGAAGATATCACGTTTACCCATAATGGAAACCATAAAGGTACGCAGTAAATGAAAAATACAGAAGCTTAAGTAAAACATAAAAATATTATATATCATATATAAATATAGTATCATCTTAATGTCCACCTTTGAAGGTGTTAGAAAAATGTTGAACAATCATCGTTTCGGGAGGCAGAAATTCGCCATCCACAGAAACAGTATGTTCTTTAAACATTAAATGTTGGTTTGTGTAAGTGTAGATCAAATAATTCTTATAAAAACATCCTAGTATATTTAAGATACTGTATTTGTTACAAAATAAATGAATAAAAAGAGTTTAGGGGTTGGAGAAGCAAAATAAAACAAAAGGACACAAGTGAAGACATTACCTTAAAATCGGGTAACTCCCTTTGGTTTGAGCTCAAAGGCTTCCTTGGGAAGACTTCTTCCCAAAGTTAGGATTCAAGGAGTACTATAGGGAATTGGAGAGACAAAATGGGCAGGTTTTTGCCGAGCCAAAGTCTTTGGGAGTGTGGGTAAGGAGGTAGAGGTGGGGGCCTTTTATAAGAGGAGAGGAGGGGCACTCTTGTAAAGTTACAAAATGTTACTTTATTTTCAAAAGAGTTTCGGATTTTAAAGGTCCCACATTGATTTATTTCGAGGATAAGGTGATAATGGTTAGAAATCCACTCATCCAATAGGTTTTGGTCATGTGTAGGTCTTATATATTACATTATCTTTTCATTTTATTTAAATCGTTAAATAATGAGGTCATCGCTACATCATCATGCTATCATAAATAATTTAATTTTTTTAATGTCTAAAAATTATAAAAAAATTACTATGATGTACTAAATCTTTTTATCTTTCCAATGACTATTTATAATAAAAACTATGACTTGTATAACCCCATGTACAAATTGTTTTAGTAAAACATCTCATGTTTGTGTCATTTTTTACTTTAACATTAAATAAAAAGATATTTATGTCATTTTCCAACCAAAGAGGCTCTATGGGGTCCCCAAGTTTACCCCTGGATTTTCTTGGTCGTCCATGACACATCCAATGAGGGTAGGACATGTTTCTATGTCATTTCATTTTATTAAAACATTATTCTTACCATAAACTACACTAATTACCTCTAATCACGATTAAAAACTTAATAAGTTACTATTCACCAAAAAATTATTTTTATCCCATTGAACCACATTTTACTTCTTAATGACAACCATGTATGTCGGATTTTTGAAATTCAAAACACAAATATGGAAAAATTTCATTTAAATGGAAAATTCAGTTTTTATAAGTACCACTTAGTGGTTTCACTATTCATCAAAAATTGAAGTTTTTCAGAAAAATCCCAAAAATTAACCCTAAGCTATATTTGATATTCTGAATTCAAAAATGAAATCTATTTTAAAAAAATAAAAAATATAATTCACATTAATTAATTTAATAATTAATTCCCACTGTCTGAGCAAATAGCATGTTTTTATGAAACAATAAGTATCAAAAGATTGACACTAGTTTAAGTCTGATTTCAAAGTGATATTAATTCCAATGACCACTATTGGATTTAATGGTAAAAATATATTCTAATTTCAATTTAAAACAAATTAAAAATATAATCTAATTATATAAATAAATTAGATTAAAAAGAGGTTTTGAATTAAAATACAACATTTTACACTATTATTAAAAAAATAAAATTTATCGGAAAGATACCAAAAATTTACACAAAGTAAATTTTGATGTCCCGATTCTTTAGAAGAGTTTTATTTGGTCCAATAGAATGTATAAGAGTGAACAAAACTATATTTAATGATGGTTCACCATCAAAAGGCGATAAGTGAACCTTTAGTGAAAACTAGGGCATATACGCCTAAAATTGAATTCTTTCCGTAATTTAAGCTTTTATCATTTATTGGATAAATGTAAAAACATTTAAAAACATAAATAATCATATTTTAGTTATTTATATTCATTCCCGCCAATACAACGGCTACATGTTAACTACCATATAAAATAATATTATTTTATTATTAGAGTGCAACGTAAGATTCCCAAGAAACTCGTTGTTGCGTGTTGGGTACGCCATCGAGCATAGCATCCCCTTTAAAGTCATATTAATATTTTATTAAAAAATATGGATAAATATGAAAATGTCATATTCTTTATTTACCTGGGGTGTTACATTTTCCCTTGGTTGGAAAAAAGGGAAAACCCTAGCATCATAGGATAAACTCATGCATAGGAGGGTGTGGCCGATCACTCTTGAGTTGGCCAACCTTACCCTCATGGAAGCATGAGTTTTAATTTTTCAGTTACAAATAAGAAATAGAGGCCTCTACAGTTCAAGGATAGTGACCACATCTTTATACGGGTCTCACCTCGATGAGGTCTGTGGAGATGTGGCCGAGGCGGCAAGTTATCTCTGAGTTTCAACATACCTTTCCAGGTCCTCGGCAGGGCAGGCGAAGTTGCTTACCACTTGGTCCTTCCACCACAGTTACTCCGGGTGCACGATGTCTTCCACGTATCTTAGCTTAGGATATATGTGCATGACCCGACTCACATCATAGATCATGGAGAGCTCGACATCGATTATGGGGCAACATTCACGGATGTTCTAGTAGAGAAAGAGGATTGACAGGGGTGGGTCCTATGAGGACAGTCGATTCCTTTGGTGCGCATTCGCTAGCAGCATGTGAACCTCCAGGATAGCACATGTGAGCAGGAGGCTCAAATGCATGCTTAGTACCTCTTTTTTTTCTAGTGTTTGTTGAAGCTTTATGAGGATTTAAATCTTTCATGTGGGAGTAATGTAAAGACCTCGAAATTTCAAGGAATTTTTTTTCATAATTATTTGGAACTTTAAAAGTCTGTAGCTTCTGACGACACATGATTCCGAGGCTTGGTGTGCTCGTAATCAATTTATGAATTTTTGTTCGGGTACGTTAAGTAAACGTATATGCGGGTTTTTTTAAATTTTGAACCAGTGCTCGGAATTGAAATCTGAGGGTACCGATGAACTCGCAGCGTGGGTAATTTCTTAAGGGGACCTTTAACGCAGTTGCATTTTATGCGAGTTGAAAATTAAAATTTGGGGATTAGTTAAAAAGATAAATAAAATTGTTTATAACAATATTATACACCATGGTGGTTAAATCCTACAAGGGGAAGTTAATGGTGGGGCCCACCCCCACATAACTTCCCATGTGTCGATACTTGTAAGGTGGGGCCCACATGAGCCCCAACCTTTCATCTCCCTTGAAACCCCCCTTAAACTCATTTGCATTTATTGTGAAAACCATTATGTTTATTATGTTTTTTAAACTCTCCACCTTCCTCCAAATTAAATTTCCAACACATTATAATTAATTAGGGGATTCTCCAATTAATTATTTATAGTGTTTGATTCTTAAATCAATTGTTGTGAGAATAAAATAATAGGAAGATCTATTATTTTTGTTGGGAAATTTTGGTGTTGGAGAAAACCGGGGAAAGCTTTGGAGATATAGATAAAGAAATTGTTCTTCTCTTTGATGAAGAACACCTCCAACGAAGAACGATGTCGTTCTTCGCGACTCCATCTACTGCGATGTTCATCTTCCGTGGTTCAACGACGTGCGACGTCTTTACAAGGTAGGGGAATATTGTATATTTCTCATTTACGTGGTTTATACCCTTGAGCTTGAGCATTTGTTTGTAGGATTTATCTTTGTGGATTCCTTACCTCTATTTAAATTTCTTATGATGAACACGAATTAAATAAATTAATTCATGGATCGATAAACAATTGATTGAATTAATTTTCTTCTTGTTTATCTTGAATTTGAAATTCTTGAAGCATGATAAATATTTATTTTCCGATTCCCCATGTTCTTGATTCTCAAAAAATATGGCCAAACTAACACAGCTATCGATACAAACTTTGACCGTGATCTTTCCTTATTCATCGTCCGTGCATTCTTCGTGTGTTCTTTATCCCAAAATAATTAAGTGCGCTGGAAACTCAATGTCTCCCAGAATGAGACATACAGACGTGAAGATCTCGACCTGAGGAACATGGATATGCGTTCGTATATCTTTTTGAGTTAAATCAAAGTCAGATTGGAGTGCGGAAGGATCTCATGGCGCGAGTAGGGCAGTTTGGTGGAGCAAGGTTTGTAGGCCGAGGTGGAATCTATTAGTGCACCATGTTGGGGCGCTAATTGGGAGAAATAAGTCATGAATTTCGAGGGAGAAGAGTAATATTAGAGAGAGAAGAAAAATATATTAACGACGGTATAAAATAAAAGATATTATTAATTAAAAAGAAAGGAGAGAAGGAATCCAATGGGGCGTGTTGGCCATGCGTGAAGAAGGGAATGAGGCACACCAAAATTGGATAGAGGTGGTGCGTGACATGGCATTCTTCAAATAAATCAATTAAAAATAATAATATAATAAATATATTATTATTTTTGTTGATAAAATACTTTTATGACAGTAACTTATTCGTGTGACCTCGGTTTCACGAACCGTATGCGGCAGTGCGACCCAGATTTCGAGACGGACATTCCATGTCGAATATTGGATGTCTTTTTCGGGTTTTTGGATCGGGTACCTGAAGCGCTCGGAAAATAATATATTTAATATTATTATTAAATATTCGATCCGCAATAACGCATGTGTGCGACGTCTGATTGGCTTGCCGTCAGAGGTGATGTAATCACGTCATTAATACGGTCGATTCAAGTTAAATGTTGGACACTAAATTATGATTCATGGCTCGTGTCCACGAAACACCGAATAATAATTTTATTATTATTATTACGGGATCTTGTATCTGACATATCTCTCTCATACGGTGTCGGAATGGAAAACTGTATGCAACGTTGTGACCCTAAAATTAAGACGAATTTTTTCAAGACATGTTTTGGATATTTAAGTTGAGGTTGAGGCGCGGGCCCCGTGAGGCCCAGTTCGCTCGTGTTGCGGTGAAATGCAACCTTTTCACCAGCTATCCGTTTTCGACCAATGGGTAGTCCATCCCGTGTGTTTTTTGGTTTGGATCACATTGGTGTGACCGGTTTGGTTAATAGGTGTCATTTGAAGTACGATCGGGTTGGATCGAACATGAATCCAACCAGTCCCTCGGTAATAAAACACTTATAAATTAAGTATCGGACGTCTCATTGACATGTCGTCTACTTTGTTGGATTCCTCTTGAAGAGAATGTTCTTTTGGAATACTTCACCTGAGGTTCGGACACTGTTGGAGTATGGTCGGGTTGGATTGTACCTAAAATCCAACCATGCCCCTCCAATGGAAATACTAATAACTCACAAACAGGGCGTCTGATTGACGCGCCGACTGTTGCGTTGAGACCCCTATGATGAAGAGGTACTTTGAGATACTTACATGTGATATTACATGACACTTGGAAGTATCGACCAGTAGCTCATGGAGCGAACCCTCCTGGAGACGAGCGTACGGAGTATGGAGACTTTGTACCTGGCTGAGACCTGATGACTGCTTGTCCGATTCGAGTCGAAGTGACTTGTACAGATCAGTGGGAAGCACTGCTATGTTATTATGGGAGACCAATGGTGGGGATCACTACTGTGTTTGGGTGGAAGACATGTGGTACTCGACAGAAGGAGTACCTCTGTAGGCTATTAGGGGGAGCACTTCTGTGTTGGGGTGGAAGACCCATGGCGGCGAGCACTACTGTGTTGGGGTGGCAGACCCGCGGTACTCGACAGGAGGAGTACCTCAGCAGTATAAGGTTAGTGAGCAGTACCTTGGAGTTGTGATAGGATCACTGTACTCGTCAGAGGAGGAGCTCTTTAGTAGTTTTGGTTTCGATATCATTAATGAAAATCCTGGTTTGAGGTGAGTCAATGACCTTTGTGTTTACCTCATGATTGAGATGGGTTACTTAATAACATAGGTATATATATGGGAATATACCTAAGTAAAGTTTATCTGGTGAGATCTTTCATTGTGGTATATCCTTCTTGGTTTTAGTGAGACCTTCAGGGTCTCGGGGTCCCTACTGAGTATCGTTATACTCACCCCTACACAGGCTATGCCCGCACCTCGTTGTGTTGGATGCAGACGACGGATAGCACTAATCATGGCAGAGTGTATGAGGACTGGACCATACCCGGAGGTGGATCTCACGACGAGTCGGTACCCGGAGGAGACGGACGGACGGACCGACGGATGGACGCGGAGTACTAAGGAGGATATCTCTACCTACCCTTCAGGTAGGATCCGTGGTGGACGATCCAGGAGCTTCTTGTCACCTTCCAGTTGTTTTGTCTTTTTCCTAGTACTTTATAGTTGGGCTTATATTCCGACCCATTTTTACTTTTAGCACACTTGTTATACTACTTACTTATTTTTTGCTTCTTCTTGATCTTTGGTTGTGGGAGTTTATGTTTTATAAAGGCAACACCTTCCTAGTTATAGTGATTTATGCCTTTGGTGCTAGTCACCAGCCCATGGCCTATAGAAGGCGGTCTTGGGGTAGTTATGACACGGGCCCTGGGGGACGGGTTTTGACACCTAAAAACACCCAATTTCCACCCAAATCCACTAGTAACAAAGCAATACATCCTTAACCCAAAATAAACCACCTCAAGGATCAAATATAAAAACCTAAAATAAATGGTTTGAAAATATCCCCACTATAACACTTTTTAACCCAAGAAATTCACTTTGGATAAGGTTATTCTGAGAATATATAATCCATCACTCCCACATATCATATTCTCACTCAAATGGTTCATGATAATCTATTTCATGTTTCCACAATAACCAGACATATCTAATAGACTCACCATGCAATTTATTTACCTGAGAATCAAAAATTTGAACTTACAACTCAACCATTGACATATTTAACTCGAAAAAAATTTCTTCCAAATTGAGAATGTGAGTAAGGTCAGGATGTTAATTATTAATATGACACCCATTAAACAAATACTAAATTTAATTCAACTGGTATTTAAAATATAATTGATATTGTATCTTTCCATCAAACTTAGTGATCTCAAAACATCCCACATATCTCGTAGCTAATTTCAATTTCCCTCATGATGATGGTGATCCAACCAGGGTGAAACATTCAAAAATACCTATTCACTAACTAAAAACATCATATGAAGGAATTGCACATCAATATAAGACATATATTGAATCTGTACCATCATTAACCATTTATTATTAGAATAAATATTCATTAATGTCTCTTGAACAATGCCCAATACAGAATAAAATTCTCACCCACCTTTGACCAATAAAGAGGTGATTTATAAGGATAACCATTCAGATCCTCAAAGGGATCCATTTTGTTATGATATGGATAACTATTGTTGTAATAAAACACAACCAGTCCCGAATAACTATCTCAAGAGCCTCCAATGTCCAAAACACCAGCAAAAATAATATCTTCTTGAATCATAATTTCTCACTCTATCTAGACATATGTATGAGGATGGAAAATCATGCTCAACATAACATGAGTTCCCATAACCTCCTAGAGGAATTTCCAGAACTGAGAGCTAAATAAAGGGTCCCAATCTAATATTATGGAAGAAGGGACCCCATGTAAGCTCACAATTTCATTCATGTATATCCTTCCTAAATACGCAACTTTAGTTGTGTCCTGCATCAGAATAAAATGAAAAAACATGTTCAATCAATCAATATCCACCAATATAACATTATTTCCTTTGGGAGTCATTGGTAGTTCAATGATGAAATATACAGACACGTCATCTCATTTCAAATCAACCACATGAAGACGCTACTGTAATATACAAGGCATTTGGCATTTAGGATTAATTTGTTGGAAGGTATAGTAATGAGATAAGAAATAATTTATGACAGACTTCAAACTGGGTCACCAAAACAATTTTTTCTTGTCATAATATATCATAATAGATCATGGGTGAACATCCCATAAATAACAATGAAAATTTTTCACTGTGTCTTGTTATATACATATTAGAACAATAAATTGACTATTGAATTAAACCATTACAGCCAAATAAAGAAACCAATATTTAATGGTATCCTCACCTATAAAGATATATTAAATCCCTAAAAATCATCATCCTACTTGTTCTCATTAGAAATTTACATGAGGATAGATTATTTTAACTATGACCAAACAATGATAATACTAGCCGCTTGTTCTCTCACTTCCAGGTGCATCTGAGAAAATAGTTTCATGAGGTTCAATTCATCCTTTGATTTTATCAATCTTAAGGGGGAAATATCTTACTGAGTTTTTTACCTATAAAATCCTCCTATCATGGGTTGTAAGTTATATCTAATTCTAAATTATGAAGGTATTCCAACTTTCAACTTTGTCTGAGGATGAGTTATTTCAGAGAAAATATATAACTCAAACTCTTATGGTCAAAATAAAGAGTGAACCTTTCTCTGAGTAGGTAATGTTAACAATAATTAAGAGAATTAATAACAATGATGAGTTCTAGGACATTATTGGGGTAATTAATCTCATTTGGAAGATATTTTTGAGATTTTTGCACCACCAAATGATCGTATTCTGTAAAAAAATCACAATCATACACTAAAATTGAATAAATAATCTATAAATCCATATATGAATTTTGGAAAAATAAAGATGGGTGCTGAATTAAAAATTTTCCTTAATTCATGAAAGAAGTTTGACACTTCACGTACCGTAAAATATTTCACCATTTATGGGTATGAGTAGTTAATGGTGCTTAAATTTTGGAGAATTCAATCATGAATCATAGATTATATCCCACCAAACCCAAGAATCATAGAATCTAAATTTTATTTCATAAATCATATCAAAAAAATAAATAAAATAACTATTTTAATATAATCTGATATGCCTCTATCTGAAACCACAATTTTTATAAATTTATCATCTCAAATCCATAAATGAAATTTTGATGATTTATAATGATGCTTGTGACCCCCCGTGATTCTCAAAACATATATTAGTTAGAACTAATTATCTTCCTCTATTTTTAAATAAAAAACAATATCATCCATGAATAATACAAAAAACAATGTTAGATATTGTTTGAATATATAGTTCACCAGGTCCATGAAAAATATTGGAGGGTATGTTATACTAATTGGAATCATAAGATATTAAATGTGGTCATACATAATATTGAATGAAGTATTATGAATGTGAACTACTTAAAATTTACATGATGATTTGTAGACTGAATGAAAATTTTTAAGAACCAATTCCTCACCCCCCCCCCCACACAATTTTTCAAATGGTCATAAATCTTGGTAGAGAATATGTATTCTTAATCATCACCCAATTATGATTTAGATAATTAGCATGAAAAAGGATATTTTCATTAGTATTTTTGAAAAAAAACATCAGGATTAACCTAAGGAGATCCACATAGATGAATGAAACCATTTTCTTTATAATAAATAAACTTAATCTTCAATTACATAAATTTTATCATATTTATATGCTATAAATGTATTTGTATCAGTTGAGTTCTTGAAATAAAATCAATCAAAAACATAACATCCCTCTCCAGAGGAAAAATAGAGAAATCAATTAGAAACACTTCAAGAAAATAAAAAACCACCAGAATAAGATCAAAACCATTAATTTTATCCCAAAGTTAAACTAAAAAAATAGAAATAAAATTTTCAAACATTGTTATAGGAAGCCCCGCTCGACTATACCTCAGATACCACTCTTATTTAAACACTTAGAAGATCCCATTGGAGGTAGTAAAGAACATTGAATGATGAGAGAGTTCAACCACAGCCTTAGGAAGACTTTATTATCCATTGAGATGATAAAACCAATATAATATATGTTGAAAACTAGAAAAAATAACAAACTAATTAATGATCCGATATCAAAAAGAGAACATGAATATCATCAAAAATTATGATCCTTCATTTCAAAAGGCATCACCACCTTAATAAAAAGTGAATGAGTTCCATTTGGTGTTTCTAATTGTTCATGAAGTGTGTTGATATAGAAGAATGATAAATTTGAGTATCAAATAAATATTTTTTTAAATATGAATAAATATGGATATTACCTCTCATGTTTTCAAGGTCTACATCAACATCCACTGAAGAATCTTCCACTACATAAATATTATATACTCCAGGGGTCTTTGGCTAGAACCCTATAGTCTTTGATTCATCTAACTACACAGCAGAACCATTAGGTTCCAATGATCCCATTCTATAATTTGGGTTATAAATATCCTAATAGAACTTTTGTAAGTGACATTGGCATCCTTATAAGATATATGTTTTATGAGGTGCTAGTAAATATTCCAAGTGTTCACTATCATTTCACATTGGTTTAAAGTTAAAGGTATAATTCTTTCTTCGATCAATGATGTGGAATAATACCACCATAGGGTGATTCTTACACCACCCATGTTAGTCTCGTTCCAATTCCACTTATTCCTAGAGGATCCCCCCAAAACAATTATTGAGATGAAGAGGTATCCTAACTACCCCTAACATACCTTCCTTTTCAATTTAGAACATCAAGGATCTTACCACGACCATGGAATTGTTGGTAAGCTTTGGAAGGAATAACTTAGAAAAAATAATCTGTATAAATCCTATATAAAACTTTTGATCCTTCACCATATCTTTTTATTCAATCTCAGGAAAGAAATTGTGTTATTTGGAGAAGATTCATCATATTCTATTATTGTTTGATCTACTTATAGAAGGGTGAATAACTCCATAGATTTATCTATTGTCAATGATTTAGGGGAGAAAAACTTTAAAATGATGGTCTTGAAGTCTCTAAACACTAAACCTACATGTTTTTTGTTTTTGAAATATCCTGATAATATCCTTCTAGTGCCTTCAATATTAAAGGTTCTTCATTTCACTTTAATGGAATATAAAGTTTCCAAAAATCTTAAAATCCACTTGTTCTTCAACAACTAGTCATTCACCTCCTCAAGATCACTTTTCCATTATATTAATGGTAGCTTCTGGTGGATAAATTCCTATGATTAATTTTGTTCCCATATTCCTCTAATTTCCATATCCCAATATTGATTTGGTGTCGGGAAAACACTCTAGTATATGATACAAAATACAAGATCTACTTCTTCAATGAGAATCTGATCAACTAAATGGTTTTCCTATAGATTAGTTTTTATAGTACCCTCCACAAGAATTCTTAGGAACATTCATGGGTTCATGGTAAAAAAATAATGGAGAGATACATTGATAATAATATTAAATCTAAAAGTAAATTAAGAGGAAAAATGTAAAAGGATGACATTAAGTCACAACAGAACTTGGGAGACTCATATCCCAACATCTCATGAAAACTTAAGGATAGTAATGATGAGAGTATACCAGGAACCTGCTCATAACCCACACCTCATGTCTCTAAAATCATATCTCATATCAACCAAAATATCCCAAGGTATAGTGACGATGAAAAAAAAATTCATTGATACCAAATTTTTATGAACCAACCCAGTCCATCCCAAAAACTAGTTACCTGAATAGGCCTATGGCATGGGACGAAAAGATTTCTCAATCCCCTTAGTCTACTGATAGTCACCTTGGTATAAAAAAATATCTTTGGGAATTGTTTTTAAATAAAATAAAATCAAAAGTAATTGAAAATTTCATTTATAAAGTAAGGTAAAAATTCCAATATAGAGATAAACAATGGAATAAAAAGAGTGCAAGACAAATACATGAGCCAAACCAAAAAATATAAACCAAAAGTACATAAGACTCATATCATGATGATATATTTGTTAAAATCACACCATTTCACCACTAAACTCCCCCACCCACCTAATATGGATACCTATATCCACCATGCAACACTTTTCATTTTCTTATGCCAAATAAAACAAAGTCTACACACACCAAAAAGAATATACAGGTTATGAGAAAACAATCCCAGCAGGATACCACCATGTTTTTAATATGAAGGCTCTACTAAATAAACCAATTATACCAATTAATTAAAAAAAATATAAAATATAGTTTAAGATATTTTAAAACAAAATAAGAAAACTTACCATTTCATAGTAGTTTATAAAACATTACCAAATAAAAATATTTTTTCAAAACATGTATAAATAACCATTTCAAAATAGGGTAATATGAAAAATAAATCATAGGATACCTAAGGTATGGGTTAGATAGGATCCTCACACCTCAATGGGATGATGAAAATGAGTGAATGAATCCATATAACAATGGGAATTGGAATATGATAACACCCCAAAAACTAAACCCTATATCCTGACATAGATTAGTTTGATTTGTTGCATAAATACATGCTAAAAAATACAAACCATCCTAACATTATTATCCCACATCTATCCCTCCTCCTAATTACTCTAGGTCACCATGTCCTATAGCCTACGCATAGAGGATTTACATTCAAACATTAAATAATTTGAAGTTAATATCACACATATATACTCAAATGACCTAAAATCACAATAAAACTTGATTTGAAATCCACATTCATCAATAATTATAATGGGGTAATACATTTTATTAAAGAATACCAAACCATAACATTTCAATATTCTCAAATTATTCCATTAATCAATTTATAATTCCAATTTTAAATTATAAAGGAATCATAGTTTATAAAAAAATGATGAAAACACCCACCTCAAACACTGGATATTTCTACCAGCAATATGGGATTCATAAGATGAAGTAAAATAGGAATACATTAAGGAAAACATAAGACCTCAACCAAAATTCCTAAATCACCAACCAAATATTGAATGGCCCCTATGATTACATAGCCATCATTTAGAAATAAACATGGGGAAATTAAGGAAAAAATTAATGGATGATAAATGGAAACTACGTTTCAAAAAATCCATTTATTTTTTAGGGGAAAACTTCTCCAAAAACACACCTAGATGAAACAAATAGGATGTTTATAATTCACACGAGAAATATTATGTTTTTGAAAAAATATAACAAGGATAAAAATAGAGGGGGGGTTTAGTTGATAAATTGAGTCAGGGATTCACTAAAATCCGACACTAAATAATTTAAAATGATTTCAACAATCGGTGTAACTCCCTTAGATGAATAGGTGCTCGATTAATCCATTTAAAAAATTAGAATAGTCATCACCCCAGCATGGTGATCTCAATCATGGTCTTGGTGTCTTAACTGAACCAAACCTAGGGGGCTGACCAAGAACATAGACTACCACATAGAGGAAAACATTTTTCCATTTTAGACACATGACACCTTGCACCATGGCATGGTGATCCTATATTGGACATGTTCCACATGGAGACTCCATGTGCACCATTATAATGAACACACCTATCATGTGCATATTGATCTCTATGTTTTACATAGACAGACTCTAGGGATAACATAGATTCCACCATATTACGGTTATTCCCCTAGTGAAACTGAAAATCACAATATCTACCCAAATCCACTAGGAACCATATGATACATCCTTAACTAAAAATAAAAAACAGTAAGGCCAAAAAATAGATACCTTAAACCTTCTTTGTAAATAATATATAAGTATCATGAAATTTATTTTGTAGGTATTAGTCTTTTATTTTTCATCTATAAAATTAGGTGGAAGAATAAGTATTGATATATGATTTATATATGATATAGAAGTTCTAAAAAGATCAAAATCTACATTTTTTACACACTGTTCTCCAAGATTTAATGAAACTACATCATTATACCTTTAATGTTTAAATATAATATGCCTACATAAGAAACTCCTTCTGCATCACATAACTAGTATCATTTTTTTATTCATTTAGTTTGTTATATCATTTAGATGATAATGTTTTACCAAATTGTAACATGACTTGAACACAGGTTATATCTCTTTTAAATATTACTAGTTTAGTTATACTTATATAGCCCAAAAGCAAGCCATGGGTTCTAACAGTTTTTATAAAAGGCATGTTTGGTGGTTCCTACAAAATAAAAGGAAAGGTATAAGATTAAGAATACACCCTGAATATATATCTTGGATCCACGTTTATAAAATCTCATGTTCATTTTGGACCTGTAAAAGGTAAGATTTTAGAGTGTGCCCCCAGTTGTGAAAAATATATGTTGTAATGAATTTCCAATCTACTTTAAAAGTGAATTATCTATATATGATATCCAAACTCTTATGTTAAGAGTGTGAGGATTAAAATAATGATAGTTTGTATTTGAAATAAAATAAAATCAATTATATTATCTCATTCATTTTCCCTACTTACAATTTTTACGCATCACCCATACTATTTTTTTGGGTAATTGTTTTTATTATTATTACCCACTTTTCCAAAATTATTATATAAATTAATTATATTTTTTAGTATATCCAACCCACCTCCTCCCTCTTGTATTTATCCATCTCTATTATAGATCCTCATAGGAATCAAAAGTCGCATCCTTAGACTTCTTCGATAAACATTAGTAGTCTAAATATATTACCTAATTACTCCTCTTTAATCACATGATTGAAATACCCTATTACATATCCTTATAAATTATTCAAATTCAATGTTCCTAATAATTAGTTCATATCCTTGAAACCCTTAGATCATATAAGATCAAGGGAAAATTATTACAATAAGAAACATTGTGACTTAATAATGAAATAATCTGAAATTAAATTCTCTAAGAACAATATAAAAAATCATACAAATTGAATCACTCAAGAACTAAGGTACTGTATATATCTCTACTAAATTTATATCAACATATAATTAGCATTATTACCTTAAATTGTCAGTCATTTTTTTCAATATTTTAGTGTAAACTTTTTTGAACCATAAACTTCATGGAATTTGGGTACATATATCAATTGAATAAATCTTAAAATCTAAAACTCTAACTTTCATTAAATGTTGTTAAGGTGACTCATAGATGTTATGAATGGAATATGTTTTTGAATCATTTCATAAAAAAAGTGATTGCAAATTTAAATCTGCATACTGAGCATAAGAAAATATTCAAATTAACATAAGTAAATCATGAATTAGACTATTATTTTTGTAACAAAGGATACAAAAAAGTTCGTTTAGAAAAGTAACATAGTAATATCCCTATTTTTTGACAACCAAAAGAAACTAAATTTAAGGTAATTTAAACAAAAATGAAAGGAAATAAACTCCCAGACTATCTAAAAAATTATCCTTGAGAATTTTCATCATGAGCAAAACTTTTCTCTATATTATAAATAAAGAGGATACCATACATGAATCTTCTCCCCTATGTAAAAAAGGAAACATATTCTGAAACATATCTCCACCTTTTTGATTTTCAAAGAGAAAAAATGAGGTGTTAAACATTATTAATATGTACATAAGATAAAATTGATAAAAAAATTCAAACTACATAATGTAAAATACATAGTGAAATTTTCAATATATTATTTGATTTGATATTTTTAAACTAAATCCCCAAACTTCTTTATATTCCTCAATGGTTTATTGAGCATATGGTCTGGGTATATTAATATCCCTCCTATTCACTATATTTCCACTTTTACTCATATGAATAATTCATTAGAACATTATTCTATTATTTTAATTTCAATAAGCCAATATTTTTTCACATGATTTATTTATTTATCCACGTTATCTTCTATATATTTTCATGAAATTAATACATGATGTTTAATAAATAATATTTTATTTATATTTACAGATATCTGATCAATTTATGAATTTATGAAACATGAACATTAGGATATTGATCATTCAGGACACTTTATCTATAATTAATTTCAAGTATAATTGAAATAGACTTTGACATTACATATATATATGTGATATATTAATAAGAACTTGTGATTTTTAAATTATTTTATCCTCGAACTAGCTTCATTCACTAATTTCTTATTTAATGTTTTATCAAATTCAGATTCAACATCACAATATTACAGTGCATATTTCAATGGTTTCTTATTCTCTAGAGTAAAATCCATATTATAATTAATATAATAATGTCACCCTTCATCTCTTTCTTCTACACTATATCCATTTCAGTTTTAACTTTTCAAATACTTCTCTTTATAATACCCCAGTAGCCTTAATTTCTTAAAATAATGAGTTGGTTATTATAATTTATATTTATTCATATTTTCTAGTTGATCAAATATTGTATTTTAGTTCTAGTATCTTCTTTTTAATGAACATTTATATAGATAATTCTAATGATAAGGAATTAACAAAATATATTGAAATATGCACTTAATTTGGTGTTGGTCACTGGAATGAGTCTTCTTAAGAAAGATGTTTTGATTCTGGTTATGTTTCTCCTTTTTCATGTAGCGGTGGAGAAATGGATTTAATAAATTATTAAATAACAACCTAGCTACTTTATATTTCCATTTTTGTATTAGTGTGTCTTAGTAGTCATACTACTTTCCTCGATGCTATCTATATATATTGACTATCTTCTTCAATAGCCACCAATGATAGAATAATCTTTGATTAAATTAACTTCAATTTTTTAATTTATTTACCCACATCCTTGAATAAAGAATTTAACTTTATTCTCACCATCAAATTACTTAAAAAAGATGGAAGAATAAAATTGTTTGAAAATCAAAATATGGAACAAATAAATTTTCATACATGAAAACCCCTTAGAATCCTTACCAGAAACTAAATTACTCTCTTCCCTAATGATTAATTTTTATTATACCAGTAAACATGGATCATCCTTTTATATATGATCTCTCTTGATGAAATTTCATTATGAGATTCCCTAAAAAATACAATATTAAGCCAAAGACTCAAAATATCGAATACATAAAAAGATGAAACTCATAATAAATGATTATAAATATAAAATGGTCATCCAATTATCGCTATATAGGAGACCATACATATTCTCAACCATTGATCTTATCAAAAAATAGTGCTAATATTTTATTTCTGCCAAAAACGATGATGCTAAATCTTAATGAAATAATAAATACTTAATTTCATAAACAAAATTATTACCATATACACTTAGATATAAAAAAAGAAACAAATTTAAAAAATATATTTTTTTTTTATCAATATGACAGAAAAAAATTAATGCAATTATCTTATATAAAATATATTTTGACATAAATAGAATGATATGCTTCTCAAGGAGATGGTCTTCTAAGAGGAATTGAAACACCTTTATCTTTTATACAAGAATTTTGATAATAATTTACTTCATGTGAGAAGGATAACACAAAAATCCTACTCCCTTATAAAGGTGTAAAAAAATGAAAAAACTTATGTATAAAAAATAATAGGAAAATTTAATCTTATAAAAGCCCTTCACTTTCCCATTTAATCTTACACAACTGTTCAAATGTTTATCTCATATATCCATGTACTGGATCTATTTGTTACCCGAACTATATTCTCATTATTAAAAATAAATTAAGTATTCGGTACACAAATTATCATGGGTTTATAAGTGTTATGAAATATGACCATGAGAACCCACATATAACCTACTCGATGATGTTGAATGAATGTTAGTTCTCTAGAAAAAAATGGCTTAAAATTTCCTGAAGACTAAATATTTTTCAAAGAAAATATGTTTCTATAGTGTCCACTCCTCTAACACAAAACATCAGAATGATCACTTTAAAAAAAATAATTAGAATGAAAATGTGACTTCTATGAAGAAAGAATGTTCTATTATGGATTAACCTTTATGTGGTATCATTGATTTAATAATATTTTTAAAATTATAGTTTTCAAAATTAAAAATAGAATTCATATTCTTAACACTTTAAATTTCAGATTTATTTTTAATTAACACATTAAGATCATCATGAAATGAAACTAAAATATTTTTAGAATTCAATGTATAATTAATTTCATAATTTAACCTTTATAAATATAAATATCAATTGTAGAATCAGTATATTTCTTAGAAAAATAGACAAGTATATTCCAATTTTGTCACATAATCCATGATCTCTTTATATGATATAAAAATATCATCCTCAACATATAAAGAATATGAATATGATAAATTTTAATCTTATGTTATTTTTTTAGAAAATATGTAATTAAATTGTACATAAAACATGATTAATTTTAAGAAATATTAGTATAGAATGATTCTTTCTTACTAGTAACTTTAATAACTAAATAACTATCTAAAGATGGATATCCACTCACTCTCAAAGTATCAATTTCTATAAAAACATTCTTTCCTTTTCATTTATTGAATTTTTACTCCTTTCCTTCCATTTTAGATATTAGAAAATCCATTTTGATATGTCTGCGATTATTATATTCATAATAGATAACATCATTATAATCCTTTATTACGTCCAATTTTACATATATATTTATTATTTCATTTTGGTAATAATTATTAAAATTAAATTTATGAAACATATTACTTACTAGTTCTAAAAATTATCATTTTTTAAGATCCTTATCACTATCATATATTTAAATATTATAATTTTTTTGATATAGATATATTTTTTGTATTCACTTTTTAGTAGTATTTTCATAAGTTGTAATAGAAAAATAACATTATTTTTTCATTTATTTTTCTCATCATCACACATAAAATGATTCTTATATTCTATTAAATTCCTAATAAGATCATTAAGAATTAGATTTATAATATGCTTCATGTCATCAATCATTTTTTTCATATATTCATGATTATTCAAATGTATAACAATATTATTCTCAAATAACTTTTCATTATTACTCTCCCTCTCACTAAGATATGGAAATTTCTTCCTAATGGTCATAACTATATGATGAATCTAGGGAATTTATTTTCCTAAAATGATATAAAAAGGCCAATAATTTTCTCATAGAAAATTTATCATAATTTCAAGAACATTTGACTTTATAAAATAGGTAAATTCAAGATTAATAAATGTATCATAAGTTGTTATATGAGTAGATACTTCATTATGGTTATTTTATTTTATAGAATATAAAAATATGTTACAATCTCAGAAATTAAACAAAAAATTGTATTTATCCACATGAAAAAAATTATAGAATCATTTTATCTAGAATCATATATTATCATGTTAGAATAAGATACTTATAAACTTTTGTATTAATAACATAACTTAGAATTCTATAAGTATAATATTCCTATCCATATCTATCAAATATAGAGTACTAATTCAAAATAAAATTTTCTAAAGATCCATCTAGAAATGTATCTATCATGGAAATTATTTTATACACTAACACATTATTATAAGGATAAAATTTCTACTCTCTCTGATAGTGAATATTGTTGCAATATGCTAGTTTCCAAAGGGTTTTGAGTTGATGCTCAAACAAAAGTAACAATTTCTCCCACTCTAGGTAGTAAGCATAATATAAATAAGACGTTTTGAACTAATAAATGTAAAAAATGATAAATGTAGTGGAAATAAGCAATTGAGATGTTATAAACAGTCTAAGGTAAACTAAAAAAATAGAATAAGAAAAATAATGAATGAAACAATGCAATTTTTTTCTGGATCACAATCCAAATAATCCATGAATAAATATTATTAAAGTACATGATAGTTACAATCAATGTAATGTATCCCATTAAATTTAATGTCATGTGAGGATTAACACAAATCTATAAGGGATCCATGTACTAAAACATAAGAACTCCCTCGATCTAAATTATCAAAAGCACGAGTAGTATCCTAGTACTTCTTTGAAAATCATTAGTATGACATAGATCATACCCTAAATCTCATCTTCGATCAAATGATTGAAATTATACAAGTACTCATCCTAAAGACTTATCTAAAAAAAATTATTAAAGCAGTAGTTCTTATCCCTGGAACTCTTTGATCATGTGGGATCATAATAAATGGTTAATATGAGAAAATTATTGATTTTATAAGAAATTTACACACAATTATGATCTCTATCAACACATTAAAATATAAAAAAATTTAATTACTCAGTAATGAGTCATAATTCTCAAAAAAGGTCGATTGGTGTGTAATTATTATATGTTACATGAACATTGAGTTTCCTATTTATAGGTGATTTCCATAGAACATCCAATTATTAACTCTATGAACTTTGGTTACAATTATGACTTGAAACAAACTCAAAATATCTAATCTGATATTAGATTTAATATATTTTCGGTGGTATCATGATGTTCTATAAGGCAGAAGGTTCGGAATAAGTTTGTCAAAAGGAAGTTGATTAATAAGTTAAATTTTCATGCACATATTAAATAAAATCTTCATGTCAATTCAATTATAATATTAATTGTATTGTGATTTTCAAAATAAAGGATATAGAATAAGTCCATTAGATAAATTACTCAACACGTTATTCATACTATGAATTTTTATTTTTTCACATGGAAGACACATTTATAGTTCATCATTATGTGATGGTAGGGTTAGATATATTCATCCAATTACTACACTAAAAATACTATTTACAAATGGGTTTATTGGTATTTGTTCATGATTTATAGTACAAAAAAATGATTCATGGGGATTTCTAAAAACATCCATAAGATCCTATATCTAGAATTATTTTTTGATGTTTTTTTTAAAATTAAAATCTTTTTGTGATAGTGTTTTAATGTTGTTTATAAATTTCTAGAATTAGTTTTCACTTTTCTATTTTTAATGAATATTTTTTAAAAAAATAATTTAGCATTAGTTTCACAAATTCTAGCTAATTAGTTTCTGGTAGTTTTAATTATTTTAATCTAGTACTCATTTATTAATTATTTATTATTAATGAATTAAAATATATGTAAATGTTTTGATTTAAACCCCTTACATCTTGGTTATTCAATAATGAATTTACCACTCTACCAATATATTAATTTTTTGACTAAGAAGATTTTAATATACTTATGTATATATTAATTAATACATTTAAATACATATATATCTATATATTTATTTATTCATAATTTATAAATACAAACAAATAAAAATATAATTACAATTAAATTTATATAAATATAGTTATATTTAAATTTATAAGTATTTGAAACTATATATAATTGTCTATTAAATATTTATAACCATAAATAAATTTACATAAATGAAAATAAGTACACATATATATAAAATTATATATATCCATATATAAATATAAGAATATATTGTAATAAAATAATTTACATAAATATATAATATAGGTAAATATAATTATATATATACATATAGATTTATACGAACATATTATATATAAATACATATAATTACATGTTATTACCTATTAGAAATATTTTACCCGATATAATCATAGTTATTTCCATAACATTCAAATTAACAGGTCGTAGGACAAAAAAGGAAACCTAGATCATTAGCTTTGGTCATTTGAAGCTGATTTCTTATTCTCTACTTCTATTAGAACATTAGATAAGTGAGAAAGTTTGAGCCATAATTTTAATGTGTGTGTGTGTGTGTTTATATATAAACATATACATATATAAATAATTACTAATTAAAAAATTCCCATCAATAAATATGAATCTGTAGATAACTAATAATTATTAAATAAATAATAATTTATTTATTTGTTAAACAAATATGAGAAAACAACCATAAATAATTATTAAGTATTATTTAAAAATAATTTTAAATAATAAATAATAAATTATTATAACAAATAAATAATTATTAGTTACTAAATTTTAATTTTTTATTTTAATTTTTTAATTATTACCATTTAAATAAATTTTAAATAAATTTTAATTATCATTAAATTTATAGTGATTTTTAAAACACTCTCACAGATTAGTGTATATTTTTAGGAAACACCGCAAAAATCAAATAATAAGAAAATTTAGATTTTGCGATGGATTAAAGATCTCATAAATAAATATTTTTTAATAAATATTCATGATTTTTCAATGTTTTTCTAAAACCATTTCTCAAAAATTATAAATGAATCATTTATCTTTGGATTTTAAAACCTTTGATAAATGATCTTTTTCATGTAATGAACACAATGAATAAAGGTTCATATCTCATGAGACAGTTAATTTATGGGACACAGTTGTAACAACATAGGATATTCTGATAATAGATCAGTTTGATTCCTTATAAATATTCATGAATTAGCTTTTATAGAGTTATATTCCCAATAAAAATATTAAGTAAATTTATAATATAAAGGAAATACTTTTGTTCTTACTAAATTAATTTACATGTATCATACAATCTTATTAAACAATTTAATTTCTATGTTTTATAATTTTAATTTGAAAAAATGATCTTAATTTTTGATATAATAAAGTAAAAAATAGTATTTAGTGATTATTTGGATTTTTTTGAAAATATATATTTTTAAGTGAATAATTAAATATACTATGTTTTGTAAAACTGATATTTCATTTCAATAAATAAAGTATTTTAATGGAATTATTATATTTTAAATTTGTTCATAAATTAATATAAGTCTAATTTGATTATAAATAATATAAATAATTAAATTAGAATCAACATTATACCATATTGTGGTATAAGTTCATATTTAGGTTTAAAACTCGTTTTTGGAAAAAGAATATTTCATTCCACTATGAATTTATATTAAAATTGATTTATTCATCTTCAAAAATTTGAATAATGGAAACTTAATTCCATATTATGAATTATTAGGTTCAATTTTTTCAAATATTTCTCTATTTCTTTCAATTTTATTCCACTTTCATTTCATAACAACATTAATATGATTTTATGTAAAGATTGAAAAACAAAATGTCACTCAATTTTTTTAATATCTACAAAAAATTTCATAGAGATAAAAATAAGTTATCTTTGGGTTTAAATATTTATTTGAAATATGGCTGATTTTTTTATCATGGTAATTTATTTTTAAATTTTCATTTATTGAATAATTACCTTAATTTAGTATGCAATGTCTACATAGTACATGTTTAAGTTAAAGAAAAATTGGGTAAATGATATTAAAAACACTTAAATTAATACAATTTGGATTAATTATTTTGTCCTATGTTTTTTAGACAAATATAATATATTTTTTTGTTAAAATTTCATATTCTAATTCCATTAATCTATCAATGTAATTAAAGATAAACTATGTGAATAGTCATGAAAATAACATTAATGGTGTATTATGTTAAATAATATATTTTTAATGATTTAAAATTCATCAAGATCATATATTAAAAAAAATTAATGGTTTATGGTCGATGATATAAACCATTTTCTAGTAACGTTTCACTATTAAATTTAGAGTAACTTTCATGACTCAAAGAGTTAAACACTTTAATACCATGATAATAATAAAAATGGATAATAGGGGTTAAAATTAAGTGTAAAGGATGAAAACCTTACTTAAAAATTTTGAAATTATATTATAAGAGTGTATTTCAAGTCATACTTATACTAGATTTGATATATTTTAATTTTTTTAATTGAACTTGAATATTTATTATATTTATTTAATAATTTATGTATTTCTAAGGGGGTGTGTACTCTCACTTATAAAAGTTCACTGCATCTCCTCCTTTCCTCACACATTTTGATCACTCTAATTTTTCCATGACCTACACAAATATGTCCCCAAAATCTATCCCCATGTCCTAGTGTTATTCATCACGCTAAAAATGAAACCTAAAAGTCATATTGTGTAATCAAAATAGGTTATTTAGTGAGAAGGTATAAGTCATAACTGGACTATTTCAAGTTAATTTATTCTTCAACCGCCTTTAAATATTTTTTAACCATTAAATGGTAATAAAATAATAATATTTGATATTATTATATTTTATTATTATTGTTATTTAACAACCATTTTTCATCTCATTTTCCATCCTATTGGAACCAAAAACATTTCTCATGTGTACGTGTCGATTAGTGCCTCTAAGAAGCAATGTATTTCCCTCTTCATCACAAACTCAAATTGATGGTTAATATGATGGGTTTAATTAATATTTATTATATTAATTAAATTTTTATCATTAATTAAAGATAATAAATTATATATTATATTAACTCTACATCCATTGAAAAATTATAACATCATCCGTGCATAAGCTTCGACTACCACCACGACGAAGTGATGTGATTTTTTTCATGTACACATTTCATTGATTATTATGAAATTTTATTTAATGTATAAACATGATCCTTATGTCACAATTTAAATTCTATATATGATGTACTAATGTCCCATTTTACCATAATTAACCTACACAATCTATTTTCAGAATATAATCCAAGTGTTCTCAAACTTCAGACGTCAACATAATAAATTAATAAATATTGTATGACATGAATTTAAGTGAAATCATTGGAATAATAAACAAAAAAAATTAATATATTTAATAATTAACATGATTTTGTTATTCCGGATGATAAAGAGGATACATGAGAAGTCAGGCTTGAGGTATCAGACACCATACCTTAAAAAATAGTTTTAAATGTTTTAATGATTTATTTTCAAATCATTATCCTTTATTCCCATATTCATGATATTTCATTATGGATTTATTAATATTGGAATAAATATACTATAAAGTATAATTTATATCTCTTTTTTAATTTATTTCACATATTTTTAAAATTAATCTTTTTACATAATTTATATAGTATGTTTTTACATTATTTAAAAAAGGAAAAAATAAATTTTCTGTTTTAATACATATGATTTCAAAGTCTTTTCCTACCACCATATCCATTATTTCATGTTTTGATTCATTTATAATTATCCATGTTTTCTTTAAATAAAAACCATCCTTTCAATTTTTTGGGTATTTTAGTTTTAAAATTTTGTTTACAAGAATGGGGTTTATCGACATCTGAAAATGTTTTATGTATTGGTTCAAAAGTATATTTTTATGAGTTTTAGTTTTGAAATGAATAATTTTATGTGTTCCATGTATTTTATGGTCCCTATAAATTATTTATAATATTTGGTGATCCTGATATAGATCTATTATTCACTACGTAAGGATTATATTCAACATAGATTTAAATTGGAATTAACCAAGAAGGTTATTCCATTGTTATGTTTATTTTAAGGGTTCTATGAAGTTTATGTACTAAGGAACCTAATTTAAATTTCTATAATTTCTGATGATATTTCATTGAAATATATTTATTTCATAAGGTGACATGATGATCTTTTTTTAATGGAATTATTATTCTCTCTAAGTGTAAAAATTAATTTTTTAAGAAAAAGTTATCATGGGTTCTGATGATATTTTTATGAAACCCTCATGATTATGATTTTTATTTTTTGATTTCATATATATTTTTTGATAAAATTTGTCCATTTAAACTAATTTAATATGTATGTAATAAATTATTTGAGTTCAAAGTATATTATCATAATGAAAACCTCTCTTACATAATCTAAGTGTTTTTAAATGTACTAACATTTTTTTAATACTTTTTTATGTCCCTTGATGATATTTTTTAGGACCATCCTAAATTTTCATATTTTTTAATAGGTTTTATGGATTCTTAAGAAAAATAATGAAGTGACATTGAAATTTATGAATATTTTTCATGAAAATAATTTATGATTCATTTTAAAAGTATTTTATTGTTATAAAAATCCATACTAAGGGGATATTTCCACTTTGTAATGTATGGATTTATTATGTAAAATTTAAGACATATTTATTTAAAATTATGAACTATAAATATCATATAAATGTAATAAAATATAATAAAATGTATTCTTGATTTAAAATTCATGATTATGTAATATTTTATGGTCAGTGTGATGATCTGGATTTAAAAAAGGTACAAACCATTATTATTTTTAGTTTAAATTATTGGGGGAATACTAGTGATGGTACCTTATGGCCTCATGAAGGTATTAAGAGCATCTATGGGTTTTTAGGAACCTAGATTTATATAAATTATAAAGGCATCCTGAGTCTTATGGTTAGTGCATGGTTAGTGCTAATTGTGTGACTCAACTGTGTGATGTACCTAGTGCACAAGGGAGGCCAAAGAGTTTCTCTACAACCATAGAATCTGGGATTCATGCCCATGTGGTGTTATAGAATTTTGTGAAAGATTATTTTTTCATGGTATTCACATTTTTAGTCAAACAATTTGGATAACTTATTTGAGTAGGGATATTGGATAGTGGAGGGATTATGGTTGGCACATAGTTTGTCCAATACTTCGACCAATTAATTTGAATGTTTTTTTAGTGTGATTTTATGATTTCACCCATAATTGTTTTAAACCTTGGTCCTATTTTCATCCTATCTTTCCCAGTGGATGAACTTCTTCTCCTCTGACCATGATCTCACCCTTATACTCACCTTGGGATCTTGATAACTCCTTCATCCATCCTCTGATTCCATCATCATCGGTCATATTAGATCCATAATAGTTTCCTCCATAATCTTATTATTTCCTATCTTTGTTTTTCTTTTGATCTCTTGAAAATTTTTGGTTCAAGATCATATGTTGTATTTTTAGGGAGTTTTTATGTGCATACAATTTCTTTCATTCTTCTTCGAATCAAATATCGATACCTAATGAGTGGTCGTCTATAAACCTAAGTTATGTGGTATTGAAATTTTTCCTAAATTTTTTGGTTCATTTATTCATTTTTTTTGTTCAACATGATATAAATTTATTCATGTTGGCTAAAAGTTTGTGACACCTATATTATTAAATTTACCATACTTAATTACTGCCATAGACCGTATATAATTTTGGGAGGATGTTAGTCTCATTGATTTCCACCACTTAGGTTGTGATATATAAAATTTATATCTTTTTTATAAATATACAATTTACCAATAAACCTTTAAATTTTCATTCTTGACCTTGAAATGGATTATACTTGGTTGAGAATAAAATGGATTAATTAAATTAAATGGTAATGGGTGGAAAGTCCACACTAAGTGTTGCGGTTTAATATTTGTATGGATTATATAATTGTTACTCCCATAGTTATTTTGGGACTAATGATTATAATTTCCTAAAGGTAGTACCATATGTTTATTATTATTTGTATTTTGTGGTTATTGGATGTTTAAAAATGGTTAATATATTTGTTGAAAATTATATTTCACACTCCCTTAAGTTGGGTGATGGGTATGATGTCTCACAACAATATACTCTTATCTGGACAATGGGAATGACGCTTCACTTTCCATTTCATCAGTTAATGGGAATGATGACTCACACCACTATCTTGAGTGACAGAAAAGGTGTCTCACATTCATATGAGAGTCATATCTTAATCCCTTTTTAGAGTATATATCTTGTTATTAATGTTAATGATGCTTGACATATTCATCTGTTTCATCTAGCACCTATTATTCACATATATGCCTATATATATCCTCATGTATTTAGTTTATATACATGTATACATGTTATATATTATTACTTATATATATATATATATATATATATATCGAGACATGTGGTTACTAATCAAGATCATTCCAGCTTATGTTGATGTAGGTAGATTCATCCAGGTTTCCTTCCAAAATAGGATCTGACTATTATTTATTTTCCCTCATTATTCATTATCTGTTATATATTTATACAGCTTTGATATACAAACTAACTGGAATATTCTAGACACCATTGGTGGTGGCCTATAATGTTAATCTCACACCTTACTCGGGATGCCTTTTGTACCTGAGTAGACATCATGACTGTAGGTGTGGATAAAGAAATTTTTCCTATCACTAATGCTTGATATATTTTTCTTATATCACTGAGCATGGGAGCAAAGGACCAAGAGTATTAACATGTTCTAGTGGAGTTTTCTTTTGGTATGTTTTTAATATCATGTTGTAAATGTTTATTCTCTATATCCCTTACTTCCCATTTTTGTAGATCAGGATTCCATGAAATCATCATATATATGATGCAGCCTCTATATTTTGATTATTTGTATAGTTTCAAGGTTTTTTACACTACCATAGTTGGTTATTGTATTTTTTTCTTTTTCCTCTATCATTTTATATCATTCTTCCACTATTTTTTTCTAATTTTTATATATTATGTGCTAATCTGATATACAGGAATACTCTTCACAACTGTACCATCTTAAACCCTTACTACTAGTTAGAAGCCTCTCGTTTATGTGGAGGCACGCTTGAGGCTATGTAACCCACTAGATTAGGTAACTATTGTAGTTGATCCTAGTTAGGGAAATTATAATGTGGTATTAGATCATATTTCCATTTTTTATTAATATTTTTGTCTTAGACAGGAGACTAGGATGTAATGGAATTAGGAAATGAGCCTATGATTGGGAGTATCTATCCCACATACAAGGGAAACACAAATTACTTGGAATGGGTTATTGATGATATTGGATTACTCCTATCGTAATTGATAAGATTTCACGGTTTGGTGCAACACATGATGTTTATAGTTATTGTTATTTCTATATTGATTTTGAAAATTACACTTCACCTATTTTGGTAGGGATTTTTCATATCATACATCATTATAGGTACTATATGACATTTATTCCATACATATTTCCATTGCACATTTACTTTCTATGTGAATAATCTGATGCATATAGTTATTACCTTGATTGTTATATATTCTAAATGTGATAAAATTTCTATATGATGAATTAATTGGGTAAATTAATGGTCCTACATCAATCTAAATGTTTCTTTCCCACAAATATTGGTGATGAATCCATACTTGGCCAATTATACTATGTTTTAAGATATGAACCTTCTGGTTATGTAGACCCAAAAAAATTAGTTGACTAGATTAATTGAATAGAAACTTTAATGCAGGGATAAATTACTTATGTAAATCTTGAAGGAGATTCGGGTAATCAAATAATTGATTATGACATGTGACATCCGGATATCAGATTTCAAGGCTAGGTCACAGTTTGATGATGTACCAATTGAAATTTATAAATCATATGGATTTTTTAAATTAGGAATGGTGATGAATTAAACTTCTACATGATATATATATATATATATAATAGAATGAACAAGATGAAACGAAACTTTTAAATTAAATGGTTACCACTAAATTGGGATTCCAATTGCAAAGTAAAGTAAATTTTCCTCTATACCTCACAATTGAAAATCAATATATTGGAACCTATGTTATTTAATATGAGACCTACACCCAAACCAAGACTTATTAGTGGGTATTCATGGTTTCTCTTATAGTTCCAAATGACTATGAGGGTTTTTCCAAGCTCAGATAGACCAGACATTCAGAGCAGGCAGAGAGGTGTGACCTTTTTCATAGGAAGGCTATGTACCTATCCTATTTGGGTATATAAAACTTTTGAACTACTAAATCATTTTCTATGTCATGATTCTAACATTTTAGAATCATTCCATGATGAAATCCTCAAGTAACATGCTAGGACAGTGGTGATGACCATGCCCTTGAGGTGGTGGGCCCTCATCCACCAGTGATACCTCCTACAGTGCGACATATAACACCACTTGTTATTACTAACTTCGGCATTGATTACCAATATCAATATGGTTTTATTCATATGATTAAATCTATGTAAGTAGTTTCTCAACATTCCCCAATAATGGTAGTATTCACATAGTAGTTCCAACGGTATCTCTCTCCCACTATTTCAGCAGGTGGTGGACCACGTGTTGTTGAGTCATGGGAAAAGGCTATCCTTTATATTTTTTATTATCTGAATACACCTATATAGTGGATGTTCAAGATCACTTCCAATATTTTATGGTTTTTTTATGAGATGGTGGGATTACATCACCTTGTTATGCTGACATTAGTATATGATCTGGAGGGATATTTAAATTATCTTCTATGATTACTTCTTTCCACATACTTTTAGTGATGAGTGAGCCATAGATTTCATCAACCTATAGTGGGGAGGCTTGTATGTCATAGAGTATTCTGATCATTTTACTGAGATGTAGTGGTTTTAATTTATATTATCTTGTGATAGCTCATAACTGTTAGGAGATTTATAGATGGACTAGTATATTCCATCTGATTACATTTCAATGTTTTTTGGTTGACCAATATTTCTAAGAGATTCAAACAAGCCCTCATTACAAAGTGGAACTTAAGGGAAGTCAATGGTGTTCTCCAGGATGGTTTAGCACCCATATCTACTAGTGGTTCTTCTAGAAAATGGAAGTGGTAGTTTAAAGTTTATCACACAGGTAGATGTAGTCAAATTTCTCATACTAACAACATCATTATATTTCAACACTATGATAAACTGGAATATAAGAAACCCCATTGTATACAGGATCTCGTTCAATACAGAGGCTGTAGTAGGATGGGGAATATCCATTGCATCCATAGTACTTTTAAACCAGATTATAATGAGAGAGGATCTACACTGACCCCATGTTCTAGAGTGGGACTAGTAGCATCTCTCCAAGAAGGCATCTGGAATACCATGAGCTACTCAATATGAGGTGGTGGTGGAGGTAGACGGAATCAGGCTCAGAATTCATATATCCAGTATAGTGGGTCTTCTCAGCCTAGTCTAATTGTGAATTAGGGCTATGGCTCGGTCTAATTACATGAAATAAAACCAATAACATAGGAGAAAAGTTCATGACCTTGTATTATTCAAGGTACTATTATACTATCCTTTACCTTAGTTTCTACTTTATTTGACATAGGTGCATCACATTATTTTATATATTCTGAAATTATAGAGTATTTGTGCCTTGAAATTGAGTTCTTTTTTTACACAATGACACTCAATTCCTCATTGGATATTTCATCAGAGATTGTTCATCACTAAAATAATTTTACCCTTGAGATAGGTGGTTATTTGTTCATGTGGAATATTTTCATCCTTTACATGAAAATATTTGTTATAATTCTCAGGATGGAATGGTTAGTTTCCTATCAAAACTATATTGGTTTTTATCAATATAGGGATACATTTACATCAACTATGGTTGTATACATATTCACTATGAATAATGGGATTTCCATGAATATCGAGTTGGACCTGAGCATCATGGTCTATGTAAAGTGAAAACCCATATTTCTAGAATTTTCATGGATGATCAGGGGTATGACCTACTTTTTTCTATCCTTTGGTTGATTGATTTAGGGACTTATTCCCTAATCTATTTTCTAGGATACCTTCAGTGACACATGTATAATTAACCATTGAGATAGTTCTAGGAGTGAAAATAATGCCCATTTAACATTACAAGATGGAACCTATAAAGATTTTAAAGCTTAAGAAATAGTTGGAAGCCATGCAGGCTAAAGGTATCATTCACCCCAACACTTAACCTAGGGGTTCAGTGGTCCTTTTTTCCAAGAAGAAGCATGGTACCCTCTATCATTACATGGATTACATGTGGTTGAAACAACTAACGGTAAAGAACCAGTATCTACTTCCTAGAATAAGAGACCTCACTGATTAGCTCCCATGAGTGAGGGTATTCTCAAAGATTTATTTGAGGTTAGGATATAATCAGGTGTGTGTAATGGTATAATACATACCTCATATATATATCTAAAGCATCTATGTTATTTATGATTACCTAGTGATGTAATTTGATCTCACAGACACACTAATTGTTTTTATAGCCCTAATGAATCAAATGGTTCACCAATATATAGATTTTTCATGGTAGTATTTATAAAAGATATATTGGTGTATTATCATTTTCATCACAACCGTGAAAAACATCTTGAGGACATGCTAAATAAAATTAGAGAGAACCATCTTTACACAATGATCACTAAATTAAACTTTTGGATAGTACAAATTCACTTTATGGGACACATCTTCATGGAGTCGTGGGTATTTATAGACCCAAATAACATGAGTTATGTAATTTATTTTTATCATCCCAATAATTTATTTGATATATACAGTTGTTTTGGGATATACAGGTATTACAGATGATTTATCCAATATTTATCATGTCTGTGAATGACTCTTACAGTCTTGAATAAGAAGGGTGTGACATTATTATGGTCGGAATCTTGTGAAAGAGACTTTCGTAATTTTCAATGTTGGTTAACTTAAGCACTGATATTGATTCTAAAAGATCTTGGTAGTATCTATATAGTTCATTGTGACATATTAGAAATATGTTTCGTAGAAGTTCTAATGTAGGATAAGAAAGTTGTAGCATATGGGTCTCGTTAGTTGATGCCTTAAAAGTGGAATTATTGGCTGCGTGACCTTGATCTAGAAGTCTATGTTCATTCCCTATCTTTTTAGAGACATTCATTACTTAGGAATAATTTTTTTGGTGTTCAACAATCTTAGATGCCTCAAATATATATTTATGTTATATGAACTAAATATCATGAAGCAAAGATGGGTTTAATACTTGTAGTTGTTTGACTTCAATTTCTCTTATATTCTGAGTAAAGGTAATTTAGTGGTTGATGCTCTGAGTCAAAAGACTCATAAACAAGAAATCTAGGATGCCATTGGTGAATGGTAGCTGATGGAATTATTTTCAAAGATAGATGTTGAGGTGCATGAGGATCAGGGGTAGAATATCATCTCAGCCTTAGTAGTGAACTCTGACTTCATAGAACATGTAATGATGATGGAACTTTCAAATCATAAGGGCTTATTCTTGAGGGAGAGTTTCTATGATGAGGATATATCACCTTGTTATACCATTTATGAGGATGAGACCTTATATAAGAAAGGGAATTTCCATGTCCTAGTAGATATACAAGAGGAGTTGATGAGAGAATCTCATTCCTCAGTTTGGGAGGCACATCCTGGTTTCACCATGATGTATCGAGATTTATGTCACTAATATTGGATTCATGTTATAAAATGGGTGGTAACCAGATTTATCACTCAGTGTTACAAATACTAGAAAGTGAAGGAAGAACACCGTCAATCTACATGAATCTTAGAGTCATTTTCCATTTATGAGTGGAAACAAGATGATTTCTCCATGGACTTCGTAAGAGGATTCCCATGATAGCCTCATTTAAACGGTATGGTTTGGGTTGTTTTTTATTGGTTGAATAATATCACACATATATTACATGTTCAAGATACATTCTCTATAGATGATATAGAGAGGTTGTACATCACGTAGTTTTTGCATCTTCATGTATCTCCTTGATATATCATACCTAATAGGGACTCTCGATTCTCTTCATAATTCTATAAGGTGTTGTATAAGTCCTTGGGTATACTAGTTTTTATGAGCGTAGACTATGAATATTATATCTATTCATAGATGTAGTGAGTGATTCAAGTTTTATAAAAAATGGTTTGTGTATGTTTCCTTAACATTTTTGGTTCTTGGTGAAATAACATACCTCTAGTTGAGTTGAATTTCAATAATATATTTCAGGATACCATCTAGATGGATACTAATGAATCCTATTATATTAATTTATAACCACCAAATATATGATGGTTAGAGGCAGGGGACGTAAATCTTCTTAGACCACATCTCATTTAAAAGACTTTCAAGCTGGTTTAATTAATCAAGAAGTTAATTTTTATAGCTCAGTTCAGACAGCAGTCATGCACCAACTACCATCAATGGTCTCTTGAGTTCAAGGTCAATGACTAGGTCTTCATGTATGTTTCACCCAATTTTGGTAAATGATGGATTCAAATGAAGGGTAATCTTCTGCCTCTATTTGTTGGACCCATGATGTTTTGAAGTGAATCAGACTACTGGCTTAACTAATATCACTTCTTCAGATATACAAGTCTATGAACAATGTTTTTCACATGTCTTAGATCCACTAGTATGATCTAGATCCTTCATATGTTTTATATCTTTAAGCGGTTCAACTATATATTGATTCTTCCTTTGAGGATTACTCAATGTGTATCATGGATCTTAGTGTGAAGACTCTCTGAGGATATTTAGTACCTTTATTATGAGTGATATGGTAGCACAGTAGAGTAAAATATGAGAAATGGAATCGGGAAGCTGAGGTATGGGCCTAGTGGTAAGAGATTTTCTCATAGTATCCATATTTATCCTAATAAGGAAAAATTGCAGATTATTTTATTTAAGGAGTAGAGGATATAACAACCCTATTTTTTTGTAAGGTATGGGTAATTGTTTTTTATTCATGGTTTCATCCTAGTGTGGGTACCATACGGCCTTAAAAAGAACTTGGTGGTGTTTGATGATTTTTTGGAGCCTTGAGTTCTACAAAATCAATAGCCAGACTGAGCTGTATAGTAAGTTCATGGTTAGGGCTGACTGTGTAACTCATTTGTGTGAGGTAACCAGTTCATATGATAGGTTGAATAGTTTTTCTCAAACTATAAGAGTTGTGCCTCACACTAGTGTGGTCTTTTAGACCTTTTTTATAGTTTCTTTTTTCACAGTTTGTGCATGGTTCTTCAAATCGTGTGGAAAAACTATGTGATGGGGTTCTTGGAATGTAGAGGGATCATGGTTGGTGCATGATTTGGAAAACTATGTGTTCAAACCATGCATACTAATTTTTAGGGTGATTTTACGATTTATTCCCTAAAATTTGTTTAACTCTCATCCCTCTTTTTCCTTATTTCTTCTTTATTAGATGAGCTTCTTTTCCTCCCATCATTGAATCTCCCTTCTCATCACTAAGGGATCTTGAAAACTCCTCCACATGGTCTCCAATTCCATCACTATTGGTAACATTGAATCCTAAATAGTAATCCACCTATTTCTCTTTCTTCCTATATTCATTTTTCATTCCTTATCATCTGCTATTTTAGTGCAAGCTCATATGTCCTATTTTCAATTCATTGGTATGTTCTTTCAATTTTTTCCATTCTTCTTCAAATAAAAGGTGGATACATATTGAGTGGTTTTTTGTGGACCTAAGGTAGTTGGTCTATAAATTTCCTAAAAAAATTAGGTGTTTTTATATAATTTTCCATTGTTTTGCAAGATGTACATCCATAGTTATTGGATATTGAAAAATAGTTATGGTAATTTTTGAGCTTTAAATTTCAGATCCCTTATGTTCTATGATGGGCATGATGTCTCACACTATTATAATTTTATCTAGATGATGGTAAAGATGCTCTACATTCCATTTCATCAGGTGTTGGGAATTAATAATCACACCACCATCTCATGTAATGGGAAAGATGTCTCACATTCATATTAGATTCAGGAATTATACCCTTTATTGAAGCCTATATCTCATTAAACTAGGTATGGATGCCTGAGTTACACCTTGGGTCCAGCTAGTACATATTAAGCACATATATTCTAGTATATGTCCTTACATGTTTTGGGAATACATATGCATACAGATTTTGTATAATTACTTATATGTATATATATATATATATGGACAGACATGGATACCGATGAGACTCATTTAGGCTTATACTGAAGCAGGTAGAGTTGGCCATGTGTTCTTCTAATACCTAATCAAACTAGTATCATATTGAGTTTATCTCACACCCTACTCAGACCACCTTTGGTAATCGAGTAGAATTCATGATTGTAGGTCTGGATAAGGGCTAGCGCCCAATCATGGATTCATGACTAATTTATCTTATAGCATGGATAATGGGAGTATATGATCAAGAGTATTATTGTGATGCTGGTGGAGATATCTTTCAGTATTTTTTGTATTTTTGTATATAATGATGTATATACATATTCCTCGTATCTTGTTTCTTTCGTGTTTTATATCATCACTTCATAATATCATTTTATATATGACATAAAATATGGATTTTGATTATTCTTATTGTTTCATAGTTTTTTACAGTTATGCATTTAGTTATTGTATTTGATTCCACTGTGTTTTCATTTAATATAATTCTTCTATTATTTTTGTCAATTAATTATATATTCTTTTCCACAATGATTTGAGGTTATAGTCTCTCCACCATATCATCTTAGACCCGTATTATGATTCAAAAGTCTCTAGAGTACATGGAGGCATGCTTGAGGCCATGTGACCCACCAGCTTGGGGAATTTTTTAGTGGACCCCAAGTGAGGACATTAGAGTTAGGTCCTTATAGTTTTTATTAAATAAATTTTTTAAATAATTTATAG
Source organism: Viscum album (assembly GCA_963277665.1). Taxonomy (NCBI): domain Eukaryota; kingdom Viridiplantae; phylum Streptophyta; class Magnoliopsida; order Santalales; family Viscaceae; genus Viscum; species Viscum album. The sequence goes on along the minus strand of OY728128.1, from coordinate 713,130,588 downwards.
GTTATGATAATGTATGTAAGTACCCTTAAGTGATTTTTATTTATGGTTATCAGGATACAGTATTTTAATACTTCCATATTGATTCATCTAAACTATATGTATTCGGAATTGTTATACATAAAGGAAACAATGATGTTGTAGTAGGAAGGCTCCAAGAGATCAATATTCTTCAAAATTTGTATCCTAGATTAGTTTAAATTAAAATAGTGAAATTTTATGTTGTGATATCTCAAAATATATAGGGTATAAATAGTGGTGGAATCATTGTGAGAGGAAAATCATGTTCACCACTACGGAAAATCCCATAGTTGGCAATTTCATGAAATGACACCCTCCAATATTTAGTGGATCATCAAACCATGTGATAGATAAAGTATAGGTTAAAACCCTAGAAAATATATTAAAATTTATGAGCTATTAGAAATATCAAAAGGTAACACTTGTTACTTAATATTTTGAAGGAAAAACCAATCATTGGTGGTCAATGATTATGAATATCATAGAAAGATAATATATTAATTCATTTTGATGGGATGAATTTAATAATATTTTCCATGAGACATATTTTTATAAATGTTTTTTACTTATAATTGAATTTTAATTATTATAATTGATGTAGAAAGAAGAAGATTTAGTATCATCATAGAAAGGAAACCTCACCCAATTAGTAAGTTATGCACTTTTTTTATTTGGGATCTTGATAGTAAAATCGATTAGTTTTGCCCAATATATAATCCTATTTATTAAAGAATATTGGATTCTCATTAATTCAAAATTTATAAGAAACTTGGTTAATGTGATGAGAATCTAGAAATTGATTTTTTTAGATATTCAGGTATTATATGAAAACATGATGAAAAAATCCCATGTAAAAAGTAATGGGGATTCACCCATAGAATAAATATAATGTTAATAAAATCACCTTTCTTTTCAATGAAAATTGTGGTAAAAATCACCCTGGTGAATTTATTCTAAAATTAGGGAAGTGGTTCTGTTTTGGAATGTTTAGAAATATGACTCATGACTAAAAATAAAATTATTGAAAAAATAATTGAAATCTTTACTTAATATTATATAATTGTAAAACATAAAAAATTTAAATAGAACACAAATTTTTATTGAGTATGAAACATGTAACACAGAGCTTACACGTTTTAAAGGTTACAAGTATAGCTTAAACATCAAATATGATGGAATAAAACATAACCATTGAATATGGGGTTATGAATATTATTATGAACACTGTGAAATTTAAATATATATATTTATATTTATAATATTATAACTCAATATAGATGTATTTATTAATTCTTAGGAAATAAGTTTTTGATTTTTAATAAGGTTATATTAATCTTCAAAATTTTGTTTTTTTCTAAAAAGGTTTTTATTTTCCTTTTACGAAAGAATATTAAAATCAGTTTATGAAAATTTTATAATTTTTATTTTATAAAAAGGATATCCATTTTTAAATAATCATATAAAGATTATCTTAGTTTTAATTTTTGTATTTTTCTAAAAACATTTAGTTTTTAATGAAAAATGAAAAGTATTGATTTTTGTAAAATTATCACTTCTTTTCCTCAAAAATTTACATTATGATTTTAATTTTATCTTAAATTATGATAATATTAATTTATTTATAAATTATATAATTAATTTCATTTTTATAATAATTATACATGATTTTGGAAAAATTTATTTTTTATCCCTAAAATATATTTCACTAAAAACTATTTTCAATTGATTTTTATGAATTTAAATTAAATATAATTTCTCTTGCTTATAGGAATTCAATTTTATGAAATGAAGTTTATTTCTTTATTCATAAATTCAAATTTATCCTATGGTTAAAGTTTGTATTTTTTATAGAATAATTTATTTTTTATGATTAGTAAACAATACTGTTTTTGTGAAATATTGTATCATTTATGATATCACCAAGATTAAAATATGGTATAATAATTTATTAAGGATATGAAAAATTATATATAACAATATAATATAAATATATTAAAAAAATAATTCAAAAATTATAAATTTTAATTTATTTTATTCTAAAAATGAAAATCATTTTATGTACCGATGCATTGCTTGCGCAGCACTAGAAAAGTCAAATTTGGGGTCCTAATATAACACCCATTGAATTTAAAAAATAAAAATTATTAATTATAGTTCATATGAAATGAAACATCAATATTAGAAAACAATGTTACATCCCAATACATTATCATATTTTATAAAAATAAGTCAATTTCTACGATAACTTGTGAAACACGCAACACTGTGTTTTAATAAACCGTGATATACTATTGACCTTATTATTTAAAAGGAATATTATAACAGAGACATTAAAAATGGCGGTTTGAATATAAATAACTACATTTTTTAAAAATAAGTATAATTTTTTTAGATAAATAAAATTTATTGTTAAATAAGTACTTTGATTTTGTTAAAGAATTTATATGCGTTGAAAAATATTTTTCTCTCAAAATAAGTTTTTTAATTCTTCTTTAGAAAATAAAAAATTAATTTTTAAAAAACATGTAAGGAATTTATTTTGAAAAACTGAATTAATATTTGGAATCAAAATTTCAAAATTATTATAGATTGAATTTTTGTGACTTTTCGAAAAAAAAAATTTGTTTTCAATGAATAGAGGAAAAATATTGGCTGTTTATTGAAAAATGCTTTTTCATTTAAAGAATTTATAAGGTTAATTTTTTTTTAAATGGGTTAAAAAGTAAAATAAGTTCAATTATATATTCTATAATCCAAATTATTTAATGGTAATAAACTTCATATTGAATATTTATGTTAAAGCTTTCTCCACTTGTGAAAATTTTCACATTGGAAACCTTTGTTTTCCTCTCGTCTATGGGTTTAATTTTAAATTAAAATTTTCCACTTCTTTGAATTCAGTTTTGAAAAAAAAGATTCTATTTTTTTATTAATAATATTCGTTATTATCTAATATATTAAAATTAAATTTTGACAATAAAAAATAGTAAAAATCGTAAAAATTATATAGCATAATTTAAGTAAAAACATGTATCCCTGGTGATTAAACAAAAATTATAAGGGTTAAAAATGACATAAAACCTATATAATTCCAATTTTATAGTAATATTTATACCATATATATTATAATTATCACATATGGTCCATTTTAGATCCATTTTTAAAAGATAAATTTTTATGTAATTATTTATTTTTAAAAATCCCAATCATGTCCTCTTCCCCACTTATAAAAAGATAACCCATATCTTCTCTATTCCACACATTAAAACTCATTTTATTAGTAAATAACTAACAAAATACCTTCCCTAGCACCCTAAAAAAATATTATTGTCCTTTTATTGATAATAAATCAAACCTAGGAAGGATTTTGGTGAAAATATATAGATGTTTTATGAAGAAGAAGTAACATTTTAAACTGAAAATCTCATTTTATTTATTCTTACACACCAATAAAATATTATTAAACAATCATTATAATATATAATAATTATATTCCATAAACTGATATTTTTTTTAGGTAATGATCTTCAACCATCTCCCCCACTATCAAATTGGAAACAAAACTGTTGATTGTGTGTATAGAGGACTACAACCTCGTGAACCGATGTAATTCTTTTTCCATCACCACTTCTCATAGATAGATATAATTATGTATTTAGTGTTTAAAAATGATATTTATTATATAATTATACATCTGAAATTATAATATTACATAAACCTTATTACTTTTATTTTCGTGGGGAATATGACAATATCAATCATGTGTACAACTAACTACCACCTTACGAAGCGATGTGATTCATTTTTCACAAATGATTTATATTGAAGTTAATAAGGATTAATTTTATGTTTATATATGATATTAATAAAATGTTAATAATTATTTAATATAAATATATCATATAATTTCTTACACTACCGTCCATTGAATAAATTATAACATCATTTATGTGTACGGTGGACTACCGCCATGTGAAGCAATGTGATTAGTTTTGATTAGCAAATCATATTTATGGTAAATAAAAGTTTATTTGAAGAAATAATATGAAATTTATGATATAATTATATTTATGGAACTATAAAATAGCACTTACCATCTTTCCATCATGATCATTGAAAAATAGAAATGTTACTCATGCGTGTGTATGACTTACCATCTCCATGATTGTAATGTAGACTATTTTTCATAATCATTTTTCATGATTGGTTTTGAAATTATATTTTTTTTATAAAAAAAAGATAATTATTTCTTGAATATTTTTCTATAAATGAAAAATTAATAATTTATTTAGCTTTAGTCAACTTACCAATGTGATTTTATACAAATGAGTCAAACATCAACAAAACGCCTGACTTGAACTCAAATTATTATGTAATTGATCATAGAATGATAATAAATAAAACAAAAGGAATAATAAACATGATAATGCTTATTATGTAGGTAAATAAGAAACATAATTCTATTATTAAGGAAAATAAGGAAACCACCATATGATCTGGGCTCAAGGTAATATATTTTTTCTCAATTTTATTTTATTGAGGCAAATTAAAATGATATACACATAATTAATATTATATTATATATGTACTAAAACTTTAATTTTAATTATCATTAATTCTTAATACTCCAATTATTTTATGCTTAAATTTTAATTATTTGATCCAAGGGTATTTGACTTCAATGATATCATGTGGTAAAGAATTTTACAATATAACTTCTTTTTCATGGAGTTATATTACTTCTTTATTGTCTTTGAAATTTTATGATTATGCATGTAATTACTTCTGATTACCTTATTTTGTAATTCCACATTTTTTAATTGCATTTTATACACATAATCAATTCATTTATTAATTATCACTTCAATATTATAATCATTGTAATGGTTTCTCATTTCAAATTTTCATCTTTGCTAAATATATTATTTTATGCACATATCTTATTTTATGAGGTGTATTTAAAACCACATTGATCTATTATAACATTAATATATTTATACACTATAAAATATTAAAAAATTTACAACAGGGTAATATCTATTGGTAAAGGTCCATTTTCTATTGGTAAAACGTTTTACCAACACATATATCCTTGTCACTAAATTGTCGGTAAAAACTCTGTCACTAAATGTAATTGTGACAGATAAAATAGTTCTGTTGCAATTATATCAATACAAAAAGATAATATATATGTTGGTGTAAGAATTTAACAACACATTCGTGTAACATATTTATCTGTTGGTAATAATATTATCAATATATAACATATGTTTATAAATTACATTTAAATAATAATTATAAATTTTTATGGCTAGTAAAATTTGATATTATATTTATTAATTTATCATATACAATAAAACAATATTAATAATCAAACTGAAGATGCTTTTAAATGATATTAACAAATAAAAAATATTAATTATATTAATAATTAAATTTAATAGAAACTGAATTAATACATATTTGAAGTTGTTTGATACCTAAAAAGATCATAAAAACACAAAAACCAACCAAAAAACGAAAAAAAGGTATGTCATCTATTAACCACAATCTTCCAACACCTGCCATGATTAAAGAAAAATTGCTCCTACCAAAGATCTTTCATCTCCCCCATGTAGGACACTCGAAGATACAAATCAAGTCAGGTACAGTACCAGTGAGAAACCTCATGTCGATGTTATGTCAACCATCAAATCCAATATCTACACCACACAACCAAGGAGAATACCCATCATAAAATGGGGTGAATAAAAGAATAAATATAAAAAAAATGAACACATTATATAATAGAGCAAAATAATCTGAACAAAAAAAATACCAATGATTAAATTCAACACACCCCTTCCATAGAACCGACCAAAGGAAGACCACCCAGGTCACCTATTCATCAAAATGTTGAGGCGATCCCCGAGCTTCAGGGATCCAATGGACATGGTTAGACCAAAATTGTACAAGTAGGTGAGGGGATTAAAATCCATTAAATCCATCTCCACCACGTCGTTGTGCCCCTCGAATTCGATTCGCAGCCCGTACCACTCTAAAACCGTAATCACCTTCCGCATATGAGGGTGCTTTCACGTCGTCCCCCAACACCACCTCATCCCCTGAAATGAAATCGTTGAAACTGGAACAATCATTTATTTTAATAAAGGATATACCATGGAGATTTTGATCCAAAATTGTACCTTCCAATCATAGTGGATGTTATCCAATAGCCCTCAGAGATGGTCCATGAACCCTTCCACCATTCCTTTATCCCCCCCCCCCACATAGTATCTCTTTCACCTCATCATGAAATTCCACCCAATAAAACAAAAAACCCAAATTTCTCATGAACATTTAATCCTTTCAAATTTTAAATCATTCAGGAATAAACAAATAAAACCACTTGAATACTAAACAAATATTCTCGAAGAACAAACTTACTAGCTGGTAGGTTACCTATGATGAAGAAAGCAAAGGGAAAGGGCCATACACTAGTGATGCAATTTTCAAGCCAAAAGTGTAGAATCATTCATTATTTACAGAAGCTGCAAGATTGTGCTTCTTAGGATATTAAATCTAGAAACAAATGGATTCAGGAGGAGCCCATGTGAGGCAGTTTAGTCCATCAATTGATACTACTCCTCTACTTCACTTCCCTAAATTTTCCAAGCCTACAATCCCAATCACACTACAGTTTGTGGAACAGATACACACTATCCACTCCAAATCAAAAAGCAAAACATTGGAAAGTCTGGAAGGATCATTAATTCTATCATTTTCCTTGGTAATAATTATGAAGGTTTCATCAAAGGGTTAACTATATAAATTCTCTCCTTGTTTAAAATAGAACATACTACATCATCGATAGCCTTTACATCCCACTTCTTCACCTCCACATTTGACAACATCACCATCAACACCCTATTCTCCATCATAGCCTCCTCCTCCCCTGCCGTTGCATTCTTTGGCAGCCTGAACCTCCAATTGTTGTGTCCCACCCTATTCCACATCACATTCTTATCCTCCTAACAAATCCTCTCCCCAATGATCAGTATGATCCTCCCCTCTTCCACATCCACCTTCACCTCCTCCTCTTTCAACCTTGGAACGCCTACCTTTAATATGTGAGCTTCATGTGTCTCCTTCCAATCAATTATCAAGTTCACCATCGCTGACACATCACTCTTGGTTGATGGGGAAAATTCCTCACTAAATCTAGGAGCCCCTCGAATGGATCCCATTCATCCAGCAAAAATAGATCAACTTTTTTTTGGTTATCGTTGCCAAAGATCATCTAAACGATCAACATTATAACTTACCAACTAACGATGATTGATTTTAAAAAAATGGTTCATTGAACTCTTTCGCGTTTTTCACTCTGATCAAATATTTCATTCATTTATGAAAAACCATAAAACATTGTAAACTTTTATTTACTATTGAATCATTAAACATGCATCACAAAAAATAAGAATATTCTACCAAAACCAAAAACCCATTAGTTTTTCAAAAATCTGAATCAAACTATAAATATATATCCAAACTATTGGAGATATAATATAAAATTAATATTTCTAAATCTATTCACATAAAAAGGAATTGGAATGTTAAAACATAGTGATCTAAAATACATATATCCAGATATGTTCACTGGCCATGGAATTTGAATATAAAAATAGTGTAGTCATCTCAACTGCTCTAAACTATTTCTAAACATCATCTAACATAGGACCATATTGAATATACATTGGTGTAATGGCTTGGATTACCCATTTTTCTTCATGACAATAACCTGCAGCTAACAGTTTTCTATCATTCTAGGAAAGAAATGATTTCAAAACATCATTTAGACATTGAGCACTCAACATAAAGAATTGTTTTTTTTGTTCTACTTTTTCATTATCTTTTAGTGATCATGACTGGCTTTACATCAACAAAATTTAATGATTCCAAATATTTCATAATTTGTAAAGATCATTACCAACACGAAATGACTTTTCAAGGAATACGCAGTCAAAGAAATGTGTGTGCTATGTCAAAACATATAAATTTATTTGTTTTTTGTTAATTGAGATAATAAAAATGTTACGAAAATAGATTTAAAACAATTACCTTGGTATGGAATTTTTATTAGCATCATATTCACTATATTTAAATAGAAATATGAATACGTTAATTTCATTAACACAATATTAATCACACATAAATAATGAAATGTATGCTCCAAATAATAAATAAATTCTTGCTTCAAAGAATTTATAAAACAATCAGAATTGTATACCTTAAATGAAGAGTATTCTACCATCCTTGATTCTATTTTAGTCGGTGAAATTTTCATCTTCAATCATGGATGACATTTCTTAAAAACAAAATAACAAGATTTTAAATCTTTAGTATCGTCTTCAATTTAGAATCAATAGTGTTACATAGTTTACAAAAATAGATTATACAAGAAATATAAGTAATAAGAAAAAAAAGAATAAATAGAAATAAATACTAGGGAGGGAAACTATTAGATGGTTATTGAAAGATTTATTCTACATGTCTTGGAATGAAATCTATAAAAAAAAATTCATCATTCAGATTTTTAATATACCACAAACTAATATCAACATTTTGATGTTTCAAACGTTGAACTTATCATTTTCTCTATACATGGTTTAATCCATTTATCATAAATCCACTAACGTGTCCTTAATTTTGAGATAATCGATAATTGAGGTAAAACATAGATGAATATAAAAGATAAATAGTTTTCTCTATTCATGTCATATAATTATTTATCTTTAGTAAAAAAACTGAATCATCATTCTAAATGAGAAGCATGTTTAAGCATCAATGTTAACTGGGTGAATACATAAGAAATTTGGGCATGTAGGAAAGGAATAATTATTTATTGAGTTCTGAAAATTCATTAAAAATTACCTCAATGTTGTGAAAATAAATTGAATAACTTCAACTGCATTATTTTTCCTTTATAGGGACTATAATAATAAAGTAAAATAATATATGTGTTTAATAACTGTAATAGTTTTTCCCCTTACTAGTGATTGTATGTAATAATAGACTTCAATGTATTTTTATACTTATGTTTATGATTAATAACTAGCCTAGAGTCAAGTAAAAAATAAAAAACTGAAATAATGTGTATTTGACATCATTAAACAAATCTAAAACAAAACACTATCTCAATCCCCTATAAACTGATGTCATTGATGGATCATATGCCTGGTACTTACATTTAAAATTGTTATTATTTACTAATAAAAATTTAGCCCTCAAAAACAAATATTTACCTTAATATAAACTTGAAATATCAATTTTGAGGTTTTGTAAATAAGTAAGTTGAGAAAACAAAAATTGATTTGTTGGGTGACCTTAGATTTTTACCATTAAGTGGTTATTTAAAATAATGCAATTCAAAAATTAGATTTTTATTGACTAATGAAAATCATAAATACACATTCATAAATAAATATAATTAAAGAAAATCATATTTTACTATAAATTTTTTTATTCAATCATCAATGAGTGGTTATATCATAATCAAAATATTAAAATTTCTAAAAAAATTTGTTATACAAGTTATGTTAAATGTAAATTCACAAATACTAACCATTACAAACTTTAGAATGGGTATTCTAAAGCTAATTATAATTTTTCTATGGGATAAGATATTATTTACAAACACTTGGAAGGTTTCATAAAAATATAAACAAATTTTAACCCAATAAAACATGGTTCTTCCGAGAACAATTTCTTTTTACTTTTGAATGTCTATCAAATTTCACATCTAAAGTTTTATTCACACTTTTTACGATTCACTTATGTCACCAATGAATACGTTATACTTTTTTTAAAAAAAATAGTAAGGCTCATGCCAATGAAATTTGGAATTAAGAAAGTGATCATGTGATTAATGTTATATCACAATGTCAATAGATTTTCACAAAAAAAAAAAGAATATTGATATGGTAACTAATAAAACTGATAGTCATATGAATTAAGGAGAAGAATGAAATCATTAATGTATTAGAAACCGGGATAAACAATTAACATACACAATAATGAATACATATTTTTCTCTAGCACCCGAAATTGAAGACAAGCAAAAACCCAATATTGAAGATGAAATTTAAAAAGAAAGTCCAATGTAAACAAGTATTTCTTAAAAGAATGTATCTAGAAATAAAACATGGATTGAAAAGGGATGTTATGGGAAGACCTGAAAAAGAACAACATTATATCTGTCAATAGCATGTATATCCCCTTTAAAATTTTCCTTTAGAAGATTTAGTAATTTCATATTGATGAAAAACAAATAAAAATTATAAGTAATGAACAAAATGGATGAAAATTTATTTCTAATAACATATTTGATTAGATTTAATGGGGGATTATAAATTACCTACTAGTGATAAGTGAAGAGACATATAATAAAATGCCATGCCTTGAAATTAAAACAGTATAACAATGTTCGGTGTTATAGAAAAAATAATGACCATGCAACCTATTTAAAAAAAACACTTACTGAATAGAAACTGCTAACTACAAAATATATTAAAAACCAATGCTAAGCTTACCCATACAACTCAACTCCAATTAGCAACCAGAAAGCTTCAGCAGAGCTAAAATCTGGGGGAGTTATTTTCATGAAATCCTTCCAAAGCAATGATTAGTGGACAAACATCAATCCAGGGGCAACTGTGGGTTCCATAGTGATGACTATGGGCGATGGGTAGGAATTATGGGGAAATATAGGGTTCATCTAGGGAATCAGGGTCATAGAGGTCGAACGTGGATGCTAGTATAAAGAGATGTGGATGATGGAGTTTGAGCAAGGATGAGGGCTTGGAATAACTGGAATTGCAAGTTCGAATGAGGGGTTTCGCACAAGGATGCAGACTGGGAATAGGGAGGTGGATTGCGCGATGATATCGGTGGGGGATGCAAGCTTGGAAAAGGGTGGGGGTTCTTGCGATGATGTCCATGAGGAACACCAGCTAGGAACAGTGAGGGGTTCCTACATGGAGGCCCTTGAGGAACACCAGCGGGAAAAGGGAGGTAAGGTTGGGGGAGGGGTTTGGGGAAATGGGAGGTCAGGTTGGGGTAGGGTCATCGCGGTAGATAGGGGGTCTCATTAATGGGGGTTTTTTAATCGATTTTTTTATAGTCTTGTTTCATTATAATTTTTTTCTATTTTTTAATATTTTTTATATTATTTTTTATAATGTAGATATATAGATATATATAAATATATTTATTATCAAAATAATTTGTTTTCAGTGGGTGATATATATATCTATATATTTATTTTTTTATAAAATATTAGATATTATTGAGTAATTTATTGCTAGAGAATTTTTATAAGAGTAAAATATGTGTTGGTAATAATAATTTATTACAACAGATTCATTTATTCATTAAAATTATTGTTGGTATTATTATAATAAATAAACATATTTAAATGTTGGTAAATGATTTGTGGGTATTAAACTACAAATATAAACATATATATTTGTTGGTAAAAATAAATGATGGTAAAAATATTTAATATCAACATAATTTAATATCTGTTGGAAATAATAATTTCTACCAAGAGATATAATATCTCTCAGTAATTTTCTATTGGTAAAACTCACTTTTATTTTAGGTATATTAATGGTATTTTATATTTCATTTGTATTTATTTCTTTAATGGGGTTATTACTTAAAAGTTACCAATGTGGTAAGGGTTCATTTCACAATCAAAAATTAATCAAGATTGTGTATTCATGAATTTAAATTGAATGGAATGATTTGATCATTATCTAATTAAACCCTTTAAATTTATTATACTCTAGTAATTTTTGAAATTTTCAAGAAATATTACTATTTTATTATTTTTTTCTACAAAAAATTATTGAGAAAACGTTTTTAAAAAAAATCCAACTTTATATCACTATTTGTGTGAATATATATATTTTTTCCAAAACCATGTTATCTAAAAATGTATTCATCTTTTTCTAATATTATATGAAAATAATTTAAATTCATTTTTACCAATTATTTTATTTAAAAAATAAAAATAAACTTTCTTTCATTTTCAAAATAATTTACATTTTTACCATTCTTTCAAAAAAGTAAAAGTTATATTTACTTTACCATACATGATATGAATAAAATTTCATACTACCATGACCAGTAATTACATAGAAGATTCATTTACCAGTTTATTAGGTTGTTTTCAAAGAAATTTTTTTCTCATATTGATAAAATATTCAGTTTTATAAATTTATTTTCAAAATAAAAACGTTATTTTCTTCAAAGAAAATTAAAATTATTTTCATTGTATTTCAATTCATCATTGAAAATAACCTATAATGTTTGTATAATGATTATAATAACTATATATATTTCTCTTACATATATACCTAACTCTTTATCCATTTCATTTATGAATAAATGCATTCGATATGATCACTTCTCAAATCCCTTCTTTAAGAAATGACTATTGATTATGATATGAGGTAAGATTATGAAACCCATTTGCCTTATATGGTTAATTAATATATTAATGCCTTGTGATTGATTCCTTATGTATAATTTTTATACATGTACATGAAATGAATGTAACAGGTGGGCATGAAAATATAAATCCCTCTAATGCATTGGGTAATGTTTTTGTCTCATGAGACTTAATGTATGGGATTAGAGACTAAAATTAATCAATTATGGGACATTTTATACTATGTGATATTTTCTTGGTAGTTAGTATGGAATTATGTTTATGACATGTTTTATGATACCATATTATTTATGTTATGCTTCCTTGTGATTACTCATGTTCCTTCTCTTTTATGATATCAGGTTTTACCTTTGACTGACTTGTTAGGCTTCAATATAATGTTTAATTATTTAATTGTATTTTTAGCTCAAACCTTTTTTATATGTATTCCCCAGGTTATATAATGCAGTTTTGGAGCTTAAAATGTTTAGTATCTCATTTTGTTGAATATTATAAAAACATTAGTGTCACACTGATGTATTCTGAACCTATCCATTCAAATAAACCATGCCCCATGATCCTTGGGTTGTAATTAATATATTTGTATGTTAAAAATAATGTAATAATATGTGTAAAATGTTTGGGTGGATATAGATGTTATTAGAGTAAAGGTTTAGTTAAAATTATGAGTTTGGATGAGACAAATTTAATGAGAAACAAAGGGGAAGTTTCAAGTAGTCATAGTTTGTATGATTTTATTAAGACCTACGGTTCATGTAATGTCTTCAAGGCTACGGGAAATGTAATTAATAAGCCTACAGGACATGTATGGGTTCCCCCTAATCCCTTGAAAGTGGGGTTATCGGAAAATCAATAAAAAATAAGGCCTTCGGGCCATTCAATTAGGAATTATAGATTGAATTATTATACTTGAAAACTTGTACTAACCATTTTCTTTTTAGTAAAGATAGGAGGAAAAATTTTATTCCTTTGTGGTGGAAATTTTTTTAAAGATATAATCATGCTTGTAACGTATATTTTCTTATGTTCATAGTAAAGATGGTAGATAATTCATTGACTCTAAGAAGATCATATTGAAAAGAAATATTATCCTATTATATTTTTATCCAAGGAGTCAATGGTTATTTCACTCATCATATATTTTCTGTTTTTGGGTCCTTAGTTTTCTATTGATAATTCACTTCCTTATAGTCAATTATTTCTATCACTCTTTGTAATTATTTATGATTTTCTTCCATGCCCATATCATCACTTGCAACTATTGTCCTCATATTTTGAAACCTAGTACATGTTATTCTAGATGACCATCATAATACCATTTTACTCTTCTAAAGTGGATGTTTTATTAACCCTTTTTATAACTTGGGCTTATAAAATGGTATTTTAAAATGTACACCCCACGATTAGTGAGATCAAGATTAAATTAGGATGATTCAATTTATTTAAAGGGGTAGAATGTAATGCCATGAAATTTTAAAAGAAAAAACATTTATTCAATTAAATATATGACACTAAACATAAATATTAGACTATAATGTAACACTATAAGAGATTATGATATTATTTAATTTAAATTGAATTTCATTGATATTTTCCATAACACGCATCACTGAGTTTTAATGAACCATGATATACTATTTACATAAATATTTAAAAACCCAATTATGACCTAGATATTAAAAATGGAGGTATTAATATAAATAATTATATTTTTAAAAAATAAGAATAATTTTTTTACATAATGAATATATATTAATAAATATATACTTAACTTTTTTAACATCTTTATAATCTTCAAAATATACCTTTTCTCAAAAATGATTTTTATTTCATTTTAGAAAAAAATATAGTATAATTAATTTTTATTAAAATTGTGGAAAAATTATTTTAAAAAATTAACATAATCATAGTAATTTAATTGAATATGTATTTTATCATTAATTTTTGTGTCTCTTCAGAAAAGATTAATTTTTTGATGAATAGGGAAAATATTGGTTTTTATTAAATACAGAATTTTTTTAAATAATTTATAAGTATATTTTTTGAATGGTTTTAAATATGAAATTATTTCCATTATTTATTTATTTACCCAATTTAGGTCACTAGAATCAATTTCTTATTGAATTTTGATATTAAAATGTTGGCTACTTATAAAACTTTTATCTTTAGAAACCCACATTCCCATCTCGTCTATAAGTTAAATTTTAGATTTAATTTTTCCAATTAAATGAGTTGATTACATAAAAATGGATTCCATTTTTTAATTATATTAATTTATATTATAAAATATGTTTAATATAATTTTCATACACATTTAATAGTGAAAGCAGTAAAAAAATTTTTCCTTGATTAAGGTAAAAATGGGTTTATGGGTTAAAATAAAAAGATAAGGGTTAAAAATGACCCAAAACAAGTATAATTCCTATTATATGGTCATATTTAGACCTTATAAATTTTATTATTGAAAAATTTCCTGTTTTAGATCCTTATGGCTTGAGATAATCATGGTTGTAATTCTTTTTTATTTCAAATATGTCTTCTCCCCCCACTGTATAAAAGGACACCCCTTTCATCTCCTTACCACGCCTCAAAAAACTATTGGTTTAGAGAATAATTTAAAAAATAAAATCTTCTAATCCCTAAAAAATATTAGTGTATTTTTGTAACATAAATTTATCCTAATAAGGCTTTGTGTTAATTTAAATAAGTTGTATGAAAAATAGAAAACACCCCAAACCGATCATTTTATTCTATTTTTTCTTCAAAAACATTAAAATGTTTTTAAAACCTGATAATATAATCACATAAGTATATTACATATAATATTATGTTTTCAAGTTAATTTAATTACCTAGATTCATCTCTTACACCCTCAAGTGTGAAACAAAACTGTTGATCATGTGTATAATGGAATACCACCTCATGAACTAAAATAATTCATTTCCCACCACTACTTCTCACATCTAGATATAATGACATATTTTATGTTTATATATAATATTAATTATATAATTATACTTATTAATTTATAATATAAAATGTCACATAATACTTTCCATTCCTTAGGGAACACGATAATTCCACTTGTGTCTACGACGAACTACCGCTTCGTGAAACGATATGATTCTTTTTTGACATACACTTTACATGGAATGAAATAAGGATTAATTTGATTTTATTATATGTTAGTAATGAAATATTAATTGTTATGGAAGGGAAATATATCATATAAATTCTTACTTTTCCATCTATTGAATAAAAGATAATGTCATTCAAGTGTACGACAAACTACAACCTCACGAAGCGATGTGATTCATTTTTATTACATCGTTACATTAAAAAAATTTATAAGTATATTTAAAGTAATAATAGGATATTTTTTATATAATTTTAATTATGTAAATATAAAATAAAACTTACTTCCTTTCCATCATGATTATTGAAAAATAGAAACATTACTCAGGCGTGCGTGTGACATACCAACTCCATGATTATTACATAGTTAATTTTTCATAACCATCCTTTTTTATTGGCTTTAAAATTATAATTTAACTATTCAAATAAAATTTATTTTACTATTAATCTTCTATATATTATTAATTAATAATATCTTTTGCTTTAGACTACTTACCATAGTGATTTTGGACATATGATGTGAAAAAATCAAAACATAGGACTTCAACTTAAATGATTAAGTAAAAGAACATGGAATTATAATAAATACAAATAAAAGGAATAATAAACATGAAAATGGTTCTCAATAAAGTAAATAATTAATATATGTTTACTATTCATAAAGATAAGGAAGGTATATAACGATCTAGGCTTAAGGTAAAGAAATTTTGTCTCAATTTACTTTTGTTGAGGCTTATTGTAATCTTATGTACATAATTTATTTTATATGGTCTATATACCGAATATTTTACAATTTTTATCATGAATACTTCATACATAATTTGATTTTATGTTTTAATTTTAATTATTTCATCCAAGGGGACTTGATTTGAAGGTTACCAAGTGGTAAATAATTTCATAACTCAATTTATTTTCATTGAGTTGTATTACCTATTAATTGAATTTGATAATATATAATTAAGTGTATAATTTTTTTGTTTACCTTATGATTTGTTTCTCATTTTTTTATTTACATTTTAGACTCATAATAAATTCATTAATTTATTTTTATTTGAAGGTTATGCTAATTGTTATGGTTTCTTATTTCAAATTGTGTTTTTTGCGACATATGTTATGTTATACACCTATAATCTTTATAAGGATTATCTAAATCCTGATTGATATGTTCTATTATGAATATATTTTTTTCATGGTTTTTAATTTTTCATTCTAATTAATTTATTAATGGGGATTATGATTTAAATTTTACCAATGCGGTAATGATTTATTTCACAATATCATCTTGATTGTGATTGTTTATACATGAATTTACATTGAAGAATATTATTCTACATTTGTCTAGTAAACCCATTTCCTTTTATTAGCCTCAGTAAATTCAATAAATTTTAAATTAATAGTACCATTTTCCTCTCTTTCTTACTTAAAATGATTGATAAAATATTTTTATGAAAATCTGCCTTTATTTCTCTCTTCGATCAAAAATATGTTTTCTTCCAAAACAATTTGTTCAAAATATTTTTCAAAAATATTTTAATATTTCCCTAATATAATATAATTTCATTTTTATGCATGAATGGGTTTTTTTTAAATGTTTTAAAATTAATATTAATGTCATTTTCCGAACAAGGTACTTTTTATCTTTTCATTCAAAAATGTGAATGAAATATCTACTTTAACTTTTTCAGTGTGAACTAAATTTTATTCTATAATGACCACTCATTATAATTAATATATCTTTATAATTTTAGAAATTTATTTTAAAATAAAACTTTTTCTTAATATTCTAGAAATTTATAGTTTTCAAAAAGTGATTTTCATATTAAAATGGGTATTTCTTCAAGATAGTTTTTAATAATTTTTTCATTTTATATCTATTCATCAATAAAAAACCATATAACATAATATAATTATTATACATCCAATATATATTCCTATAACATATATACCTAGATCACTCTCTGTTCCTTTGATAATAAAATTCCTTTCATATGATCACTTCTGAAATTCCTTCTTTAAGAAATTTCTTTTTATTATGATATGAGGAAAGATTAGTCATCCAATTTTCCTTTAATGTGAAATTTTTATATTTATTCCTTATGATTGATTCCTTATATGACACACCTATGAATTTACATAAAATTCATCTAATATCTGAGCCTATAATTATATATCCCTACAACGCCTTGGGTAATGTTTTAGCCTCGTGATAAATAATGTATGGGATTAGGAAATAAACCTAATCCATTATAGAACTTTTTCCACTATGTGAAGTTTCCTTGATAGATATCATTGACTAATATTTATGTCATATTATATGTTTCTGTCAAATTTACTATATGTAAATGATCTTATGACACCATGTTATTTATTTTACACTTCCATTTTATTACTCATGTGTATCCTCTTTTGTGATATATTTTTATAACTTTGAATCACATGTTATATATTTGAATCATGTTTATTTCCTTACTATACTCTTTCAGTCATCCTTTTGTATATGTATTCCCTATGTTATCCCATGTAGTTTAGTAACTTTATAAGATTTGGTATCTCATTAATAATAATAAAATAAAAAGATTTATTTTTAGTATCATTATGATGTATTATGAACCTAGTATTATAAATACACTTGGCATTACGATATTTTGGTTATAATTCATGTATTATTTTGTTAAAAATCATTTAATGATATGTGTAAAAAGAGTAGGTTTATAGAGTTGTAATCATAGAAAATGTTTTTTTAACCACAATATCTAGAATGAGTAAACATTATGGAGAACTATAGGGATAATTCTAAGGATAATATGTAGTATAAAAAAATATTTTGATATCTTGGTGAAGTGTGGATCGAGTCATTTCAATCAATTCAATCACAATATAAATACAAAATGTTAATGTGGTTTTGGTAAATATGTATCTAGGGGTAATAAATCTGAAAAATTTCATCTGTCTTAACTCAATCGTTACCTACTACATGGAAATGGACCTTATTGCATGCATGGTTTTGAATTCTTGGAGGACATTCTTTGAAAATTCACACTCTTTATGAATAGTTATTAATTATTTAAATATATGAAAATAATTAATAAACTAGGATAAACCTAATCATTCATATATTGAAAATATTGATTCAAGATTTAGATATATTATAAATGATTTTTCAAGATTATGTGGTTTCCCATTATAATTATTATTTCTTATATTTTTCTTTGTGTGTTGGATAATGGTTTCAAATAAGAAGAATCTTGATGACACTGAATTTTATAGACACATTAGTGATTATGAAAAACTAAATTATATTATTTATAGACATAAGGATATTAATCTTATATATAATCATATATCATGATATATGATTAACAACGTGAACTTCAATGATATCCATAGAAATTAAAATAAGATGAGTATTAGATTTTATAAAAGCTTTTGTGATAATAAAATTAAAGGAAAAAAGATTCAGCATCCTTTATTTCAATAAGGTTGGAATAATAACCTAGAAAAAATATCTCAGATGGAGGGGAAGATATTTTATATGCATAAATGAAGGTGATAGATCAATGAATTTTTGTGTAATTTAATTTCTTATATATGGGGAAATTGGGAATTATCTGAGTAAATTCCTTAAACTAAGTGTTATCTCATAGAAAAAGGACCTATATTATAAGAAATATTTCTAGAAAAAGGGTTGAATAATTTATGTATTGGGATTAAAGAATTATGTTGTATAGGAATTTTTACAAAATTAATTTTGGTTCTAATAATCATCAAACATCTAAGTATTCGGTTAATTTTTTAAACATAAAAGTATTCATGATAGAATAACTTATGATTTATAGAATCCATCTTGGTTATATGAGTTTAAGTTTTATCATATGATCAAAGTATTAAAACTCCCATTTTATGTTTTATGTAATTGTATTTTGAGGTAACTAATGATATTTTAGGACATGATTTATTTGGTGGAAGTATATATAACATTTTGTTTTAAAATAAGATTTATTTGGAAAGATTGATATTACATTTTTAGAGATGTAAGATGAATATTATTAAGGATATACACTTATGGAATGGATTAAGTCGAATTTTTTAAGTTACTATTGGGGTATTAGAGATTAGTGTATTATATTGGATGACTTCTGATATCCAATTTGGTTTTAGTAAATATTTGAGGAATAATTTATTATTATTTTGGGGATTATATGATTGGTTAGGAGTTTATTTTTCTACTTTTGGCATAAGAAATTCATATTTAATACACATTTATTAGGTAAAATGAGTTATTGTGGTGGAAATTTAATTATGTAATAAATTATACTTGTTAGGTAAGTTTATTTTCTTATGTTCTTAGTCTAGATGGTAATGGAATTCCTCAACTCTAGGGAAAGCATCTTGAATAAAAAATATTATCTAATTGCCTTCTTATCCAATTAATAAATGGTAATTTAACTCAGTAAATATATATGGTTTTTAGGTAATTAAAATTCTATAGATCATTCACTTCCTTATGATTAATTATTTTTACCACTCTCCATAATTATTTAGCCTTTTCTTCAATGTACATATATTCACTTTCCATAAATGCTGTCATATTTGGAAACCTAATTTGTATTATTCAAGATGAACATCATAATTACCTTTATCTGCTATCATGAAGATATTTTATTAACCCTTTTGTAAAGTCTCTTTATAATAAAGACATTTTAAAATTTCAAACCCCTGATTCTTTAAATCAAGATTAAATTACCAAGATGCAATTTATTTAAGATCGTAGAATGTAACACCCCTGCATTTTAAAATAATATCATTATGTTAAATAGTGTATTTCAAAAAAAACACTGATCATAGGAACGAATGAAACACCCTATGATGTTATGATTTTTTAAATAAAATTAATATCTTGGATAGATTGTGTAGCATGTAATGCTGAGTATTAACGAACCATTATTCATTATTAAGATTATTATTTAACAAATACTATTAGAACATAGATATTTAACATGTTAGAAAAAATATAAATAAATAAAACTTTAAAACAAAGTATAAATTTTTTAGTTAAATAAAATATATTTAAAAATATGTACATAAATTTTCGTAATGTCTATACATGCTTTTCAAAATAATTTTTCTCAAAAAATGATTTTTTTAAATAAATAATAAATATAATTTTTCACAGATTTAGGAAATTTATTTGAAAATTTTAAATTAATTTTTTTAATCAACTTGATAAAACTATCTTAGGGGTGATTTTTGGGTCTTTTTCAAAAAGGATATTTTTCGATGAATATTGAAAAATTATGGTTTTTATTGAAAACGGTATTTTCATTTAATGAATTTATAAGGATAAATTTTATTAAAACTATTGTAAAATTAAAATTTGTTAAATTATAAATTTATAAATCCAATATATTTTAGGTTATCAATTTAGTTTTGAATTTTTATATTAAAACTATCATTATAGATAAAAAATCTTTATTTGGAAACCCTTTTTTCAACTTGTCTGTGGGTATAATTTTAAAATAAGTTTTTCTAATTATTTGAATGGAATTTGGAGAAATTTATTCAATATTTTGAATAATAGTAATTTATATTATCTATTATGTTCAACTTAATTTTTTACCATAATTAATAGTTAAAATAGTAAAAAAATATTTCCCACAATTAAGGTAAAAACGGCTTTATGGGGATTAAAACAAAAAAAATTAGAGTTAAATATGACCCAAAACATGTTTAATTAAAATTAATGGTCATATTTAGACTTTATATATTATATGGATATATAATGGTCTATTTTGGATCCTTTTTCATTATAGAAGCATGGGTGTGACTCTTTCTTTTAAAAACTTCTTAATATGCCATCTCCCCTTCATATGAAAGGTCAACCCTCTCCTATCATTTACACATTAAAAACCATATTTTTTCCAATACCTATAAAGATACCACCCTTAATTTTCTAGTGTATTTTTTTATCAAAAATCTATCCAGTAATTATTTTGGTGAAAACCTAATGAATTTGTCCGAAGAAGAGGTAACATCCTAAAACAAGCATTTTATTTTATTTGTTATTCCACCAAATTAAAATATTTATAAACCATGATGATATAATATCTTCATTATATTCCATATAATGATATTTTTTAGGTTAAGGTAATGAACTATAACAATATCATGAATGCTTGAATGAGAAACAGAACAATTGATCATGTGTATGGAGGAATATCACCTCGCGAACTAACGTAAGTCATTTTCCATAACCAATTCTAACATATGTATATAATTATTTTTTTAATGTTTATTTATTTAATTTAAAATATAATTATAATTTTTAGTATATAATTTCACATACTTCTTACTTTTCATTCTATAGGGATTGTGATAACATCACTCGTCTGTATGAAGAACTTCTATCTCGAGAAGTGATGTGATTTTTTTTCACGTAATATTTACATAGAAGGTAATGAGGATTAGTTTTATTTTTATATATTAAATTTATGAAATATTTATCATTATTAAAGTAAATATATCATATAATTTCTTACCTTTACATCCATTTAGTAAATGATAATGTTGTTCAAGTGTGTAGGACTGCCTCCCTGGGAAGCGATGTCATTCGTTTTTATTACCAAATCACATGGATAGTATATGAAAGAATAATTAAAGAAATAATATGATATTTAAAATATAATTATAATTACAAAAATATAAAATAAAACATAAATTATTTTCATCGTGATTTTTTGAAAAATATAAATGTTACTTATGTGTACATATGACTTAACGTCTTCATGATTGTAACATAGTTCATTTTTAATAACCAACATTCATGATTGGTTTTAAAAGTATAATTTATGAATAATTATAACAACTATGTCATTATTATTCTTCATTAAATTTTTAATTAATAATCTATGTTACTTTAGTCAACTTACCAATGTGAGTTTAGACATATGAGCCAAACATCATCAAAACGTCTGACTTGAATATAATCGATTATTTAATTTAATGTAAAATGATAATTAATAAAATAAAAAAATTATAAATATGAAAAACATTATTAATCATATAAATAATTAACATATGTTTATTATTCAAGAGGATAAGTTACACACGCAAAAATTCTGGCTCAAGTTAAAGGATTTTTTCTCGTTTTCCTTTCATTGAGGAATATTTTAATGTTACGGACATAATTGTTTCCTTATAGTTTAAGTAAATCCAATTTTACATTTATTATCATGAATAATTTATAATTCATTGTATTTATCTTTCAATTTAAATTATTTTATCCAAGAGGATTTCACATAGAAGTTAACAAGTGGTAAATAATTTCATAACTCAATTTATTTTCATTGGGATATATTAATTTTTAATTGTCTTTTAGATTATATTATTGTGTTTGTAATTAATTTGTATTAAATTATGATGTATTTACACTTATTTTTTTGTATATAAATTCTTTCAAAAATAAATAAATTTATTAATTTTCACTTTAATGTTATGATCATTATAAGGGTTGTCGTTTCAAATTTTCATTGTTGTGAAATATGTTATGTTATATAAGTATATTATTTAATGGGGTGTATCTACAACCCATTTGATATATTATAGATTGAATATAATTATTTTAATGGTATTTAATGTTTCATTTTAATTTAATAATTTTTTGGGTTTTATTATTTAATTGTTACTAATGTGATAATGGTTTATTTCAAAATATCATCTTAATCAGGATTGTTTATGCTTGAATTTCCAATTAAGGGAATAATATGATAATTTTCTAATAAAACACATTAATTTTTTTATCCTATATTAATTCATAAAAGTCCTTGTAATTTACTATTTTTTCTCATTGATACATAAAATGATTAAGAAAATTCTTCTATAAAAATTGATTTTTATTCCTCTCTTCGATCAAAAATATGTTTTCTTCTAAAACCAAGTTTTTTTAAAATATATCAAGAATGTTTTTGATATTCTCTTAAAATAATTCAATTTATTGTTTACCAATTATTTTATATTTACAAAAAAATCAAATGAATCTTCATATCATTTTCCATACAAGGTACATTTTGAATTATCATAAAAAAATATAAACGAAATATTTACATCGATGTTCTCATTATGAAAAAAATTATTGTTTTCATAGACACTGATTACTTTGAAGATTAATTTACAATTTTACAACATTTGTTTCAAAGAATATTTTTCCCTAATATTCTAGAAATTTGTAGTTTTCAAAATCTATTTCCAATTTAGAAATAGTATTCTCCTCAAGAAAAGTTTTAATAATATTTTTAGGGTATTTAAATTCACCAATAATAAAACCTATTATGTTTTGGAATGAATGTAATTCATATATATTTTTCTCTTATATATATACCTAGATTAATATCTATTAATTTTATTGTGTAATATAATCCATATGATGACTTCAAAATTCCTTTTTAAATAATTGTCTTTTGATTATGATATGAGGTAATATTAGGTAACCCATTTTCCTTCCATGGGTAATTATTATATTTATGAATTATGATTGATTCCTTATGTGGAATTAATGTGCATGTGCATGAAATGAATGTAATGGGTGGGCCTAAAATTAAATATCCTTTCAATTCATTGGTTAATGTTTCAGCCTCATGAGACATCATGTATGGGATTAGGGAGTGAACCATACACATTATGGGACATTGTCTACCTTGTGATGTTGTCTCAGTAGTTATCCTTGATTTATGTTTATGTAATTTTTTATTTTGTTTCCATATTTCCTCCAATTAAATGAGTAATATCATGTTATTTATGTTATTCTTATATTATATTACTCATCTTCCTCCTATTTTATGATATTTTGTTATACCTTTGACTCACATGTTATGCTTATTAATCGTGTCTATTTTCTTACTGGTATTTTTAGGTCACCCCTTATGTATTTAAATTCTATAGGTTATCCCATGAAGTTTTAGAGCTCAAAATGATCTTGGATCTCATTATGGAGAATGAAATAATTTTTTTTAATTTTTAGCCTCATTTTGATATGTTATGGTCCAATTCTTCAAATAGATATCGGGCCTCATGATCTTTGGGTTTTAATTATTCTATTTTTATGTCAAAGCCCATGTAATAATATGTTTAAAAGGCTTGGGTATCTACACCTAAATGGAATTAAGACATTATATTTTTATTCATTTTTTATGATCCCCCTTTTAAGGTTTGAAGGGGAACCCATACATGGCATGTAGTCTTTGTGACATTACATGACCGAATGGTCTTAAAGGAATTCATCCCAAACTATGAATAATTTAAATCCCCCTCCCTAGAATATAAATCATGATGACGTCCATCCACCTTTAATGGCTCTTCGGCTAGTTGTCCTATTCATAGATACTGGGGCCCGGTACTAATGGAAATTTCCAAACACTCTCATTCTTCCAAATCTATTATCTCTCCTCTGGTGAAAGAACCTAATATAAATCCTCATTTGGATATTTCTTGTTGTTTATTTTTTCTCATTACTTATGCACTACATGTGGCTTGAAAGTCTTGAGAAGGCTTGAAGGACTTGAGGTGTCCCTGAGGCCTTAAGGTGGACAGAAATCCTTACTAACCAGAAGGCTTGGGTGGACCATAGGCCTTAAGGAATCGGGGACCAAGATGGTGGCCCTAAGGCTAAAACATGTTAATAGATATTATAGTTACAGTTCCTGTTATAGTACTACTATAGTAACCAAAAAATATTCCTCCTCCATTATTTGATCAAGGGTCTCGTAGATGCACTTGTAGAGTCCTCACCAACTTGGTTGAGTCTCATGTGCACTTAGGTCACTATACATAAATATAATATTAGAGAAATAAGAATTATTTTATCGAATTAGTTAATAAATATAAATAATTATTGATTATTATTATAGATGTATTTGAATTTTTGATATAACAACTGACTTATCCAAATTTCTATGCACTTCTTGCACAATGCTTGAAAAGAAAAAATAATATATTAAATTAGTTTTCTTGACATACATATGAGTAAATATATATTTATTGAATAAAAAAATTAGCATTTACATAGTAAAAAAATTATTATGGAAAATTATTTTTAATTTTTAATGATGAAATAAGCACTATAAATTCTTATGAAATGCCAACGTAGTGTATGTGCAAGTTTTAGAGAAGTCAGGTAAATTATTTTAAAAACTATAAAAGTAACATTGTTTTTTCATTTATTGTATTTACTCTAACCCTTATAGCCTGGATTTGGTGCCTTAATTAATTACATTATCATAGATAAAATACTCGAATCCCAATGGATGGATCAGTTTAGTAATTTTGGAAGCCATATTGCAAACATGAACCTTATATTAGAAATAAAAACATAAAATACAACATATTTAATCCTTTAAGAATTCCATTATTCCCTTAGATAAACCCCCTATATTATTCATGACACACATCTTAGAATCCTAGGAAAAATAAAACATAATAAAGGGGTCATATTAGATGCTCAGTAAGGGTAAGCGTACAAAGGATTCTATTATGAGTAAATAATAAAAAACCATAAGGTAAGGTGTATAAGTGAAACAAAATCCCTTTAAACGCAATCTTGATCAAAATATGGATTGATAAATGGTACCATATAAAATAATCATATGATATAGAAAATATAACCCTGGAAATTCTAGTAGTTTAATAATCACATTAAATATCAATAATTAATTTCATAATGAGAGAATTCATAATTCTAGACATCATAAACACACAATAATGAATCTAGACAAGACACCTTACATAAATGTGTAAAAAACCAAACTAGTTTGTCTTATGAGACCAACAAATGCATCGAGGGTCTATAACAGGCTCTGCTCATCACTTAGTAAATCCAATTAATTCCTCAAATGAAAAGAGTCGAGCATAACCAACATAAACATTTATATTAAAACTAGCTTATAAAATTAAAATACATTAACTATAAACCATTAATGGTATCAAAATATCACATCCATAATCAAACATATCAAAAATAGTTCAATACAATATGTTAGATTTAATCCTAAGAAATCAACCATAATAAAGCATAAAATTCAATAAAATAATTTGACATATATGAAAATAGTCTAATAAAATCATTAAAAATTTCTTGAGAGAAATTCTCATTTTTACTCTGAAATCATTTATAAGCTATTAAATTATAAAATAAAACATGTTCTTTAAAAATAAAATTGTTATATTGTAAGATAATCTTCAAAAAAATTAAGGCATCATGACAGCATAAAAATTTGCTCACACCACATAAGTTGAAAATATATTCCTTCTGTCAAAGAAGTCTTAAAGTACCTCATTTGGAAAATGAAAAAATATTCCTTTAAACACATTTTTTTAAATGTCAAACATGGGTAAAAATACATTATACAGTTTTAGGATAATTATAAAAATATTTGGGAATTTTTTTTAAGAAACATGGATATGGATGATAAATATTCCTCAGGAGATACTTACATATAAACAATCCCGAATAAAAATGAGATTGAAAAATTAAGCCTTACTGTGTACTTTACTTGAGGGTGTGTTAACCTCCATTATAATGGTTATATCGTGTTATTAAATTATTTAAGAACTATATCCATATATATTATATCATAAATAATCCTATAATATCATTTGTTTAATAATATTTCGTTATTACCCGTTTTCAGGAGTTAACCGTTTCATTATATTATATTTATTTTGTCATGTATGTACTCTTTATTATAAATAGAATATATTTTATTCGTATACATAATAATATTAATTGCATAAATATCAAATTCACCAATCATGTACATTTTTATAATAATTCATGAATGGTTAACATGGATAATGAATCTCATCACGTCGTGGAGATGGTAGGTCATACGTATGCATGAGCGATGGTATCATTTCATTAATGGTAAAGTGGAAAATAATTGGATGATATATTAATTATAAAAAATCAATATAATTTTATATTTTTTTATATCAATTATATTTATCATTATACCCATCCATATAAATTGGTGGTGGAAACCGTATTACACCACAGCGTGGAAACGGTAAACTGTACATACACACAAATAGTGATATTATTTTTCACAATGTGGATAAAAGGGGGAATATGGTTGTCCAATAATCATAATAAAATCTCAGAATATATATGATTATTTATTTATTTTTTTATAATGTTAAAAATTTGTGAATAGAATGTAGAAGAAGACATAATTTTGAAGGGAGTCGGTAAAGATGATTACCTCTTCTGTAGCGAACATCTTTTGGATATCCTCTTAGGTACACTAGGGTTAGTTTTTTGAGAGGAGTAGAAACTGTAGGATTTGGTAATGGAAGTTGATAAGTAAAATGGTAATGGTTTTATCAGGCGATAATTCTCAATGTTGTGTAAGGAAGTGATGGAGGAGGTGCCTTTTCATAAGATATGGGATGGGAATTCTTAGAATCCTTTAAAATATTATATTAATATAAATTTATTTTTAATTTAAAAAACCTCAAAAATGTATTATTTATAATATAATACGATTATTGGTATAAATAATCTAAAAACATAGTTTTTTCATATTTAGGTTACAATATTAACATTATCTTTTGGTTTTAACACTTAGTCCGACCATTTAACTCTTACCGTGACAACTAGGATATTTACACTTTAGGGATAATATATTTACTATAAATTTACAAAAGAACCCCAAGATGATATTTTCTGATGTATTTAATGAGATTATAGTTATTTGGAATAATTTTTGATTTTTTATGAATTTTATATCATTTAATGAAATATTATTTATTTTAAAGTATCATTTATGTCAATTTTGATACTATTAATTATTTTTCATTTTAAAAATACTATAAAAATATGGTAACTTGGAAGAAACACTTTTAATATATCACTAAAATGTCAAATATATCTATAAAAGTTTTATATGTCATTAATTCTGTCATATTATATTTATTTTAATATTTTTATTATCAGTTATTTGATATTTCCATTAGTTAATCTATTACTGTATCATTCATATATAATCATTTAATTAAATTATTTATTCTCTAAAAATTTAAAAAAAATATATCATGATGAAGATAAATTTATTATATTTAAAAAAAATATTTATATTCAAATTTATCTTCTGTATAACCATGTATTATAAATGTAATACTTATTAAAAAACAAGAGTATGACATTTTTAACTTATCTTTAAATAAAATATTTTAAATGTAATATTCAAACCCATGTGGCATAAAAACATTATAATTTATTAATAAGGTTTATTTTTGTCTAAACCTACTTATCCAATGAAAATAGTACAATTTATAGTGCAATTTTATAATAATTAAAATATATTTTTAAACTTTAGTTACTCAATTTACTCTTAACCATGGCAATAAAAATATTAGTAAAGTTTCTATTCATATACCCAAAAAATAGAAACCTATTAACATAATTTTTAACCAATAATTCACAATGTGGAATCAATTTTTAAAAATTTAAAACATAGGAAAA
The DNA here is from genome assembly GCA_963277665.1 of Viscum album. Lineage (NCBI taxonomy): Eukaryota > Viridiplantae > Streptophyta > Magnoliopsida > Santalales > Viscaceae > Viscum > Viscum album. The sequence continues at coordinate 713,101,432 of OY728128.1, read as the reverse complement.
TTAGTAATTAATTTAAAATTATTCCCATTAACGGGGTGAGAAAATGGGGTTTTTGAAGTTTAAACATGCAAAATATTGAAATGTTTTTATATCTAAATTAATTGTAAAATTGATGAAAATGAACTAAATTTGATTAAATGATATGAAAATAATCTATTTATACTTTAAAACCAATCAAAAATAAAATTTAACACTATAAATTTTTTTGGGGAAAAACATTGTTTTCAATTAAAAAATAGTATTTTTCGCTATTCGTCAATCCATGAATCTTATGAGAAAAATACCAAAAATTCAACAAAATTAAATTCATATATTAATCCTTAAATGAATATTATTATTTTTTAAAATATAATAAATAAAATTTACCAAAATTGGATTTAAAATTAATTCTCTATTAAAAGGCTGTAAAGATTCCTTTAGAAAAATATTGGTCTTTATGCATGAAATTGGGTTTGTTCTTATCATATACTTATAAAATCTATTGTATGAATATAAAAATTATTGGATTAAATATATAAAATATATATTTCATTAATTTCATTTAGCAATTGTAATTGATATAATTTCAGTAGACAAAACTCTTTTGGGAGTATAAAAATAAAAATATTTCCATTATATTAAATTAGTTTATATTTTAATTTTTAATTAATTAGTAACCAATTAATTAATATTATATTTATATATTTTCATAAGTTAATTAATTATATTTCAAATATCTAATTTAATATCAAGGTTTTATATTATTACATTATATAATAAAATATGTGTTGTTTGGTAAAATTAGGTCTTGTGCAAGTTATTTATGAAAATTTCTCTTATGTGTAATGGAAGATAACTTAGTGTTGCATTCATTGAAAGATTTAAAATATATTAAATTTATTTAAAAATAAAAATATTATAAATTATTGGGGTGTTATATTTTTATCATCCGGTATATTTTATAGATATATATATAAACAACATATTAGGGATGTCTTAAAATTTTATACTAGAATTGATTATTATCTTGATGACTTTAAAGTCAAATTAAATGAGTTATTCCAAAAATAAAATTTATGATATTTTTAATAAATAAATTATTAAATGATTTAATACTCATAAAAATATTACCTCTTGAAAATTGAATGAGATGTGGTTTATAATATAAAAAATTCTAAATTAATGGGTCACATTTTCATTTACGTTATCTTTATTGGACCCTAAAGTATAAAAACAATGTTCTCGTGGTAATTGACAAAAGGGTTAACATGGGGTTAAAGAAAGATATATGGGTTAAGGTGTCAACTAAACCTCTCTAACTTTTTTTAAGTGATTTTGTTTCTTGTAATCATCTTATATTCTAATTAGATAAATTTTTTTGTCACCTTTCTATGAAAAATAATTTATATTAATTTAATACACTAAGTAATTTCAAGAGTTCCCCTCCCCTAACTTATAAAATAGAGCATACTATTATATCTTCAATATATATTTCTTGCACTCTATTAGAATAAATTCATGCTTGAATACCTTCTTAGAATACCTATACACATTATAGATGTATGTGTTGTATAATACCATCCTTATAGGGAATAATGTGTAAATAAAAGCAGTTCATCTAAAGAAGATATATAGATTTTAACCAAATGTTTTAGTTTTATTTCATCTTCTACCTCCTAAATTACTCATATATACATTATTATATAATAACATTTTCACCTTATATATATTAAAATTCTATTATGATTATGTTAAAAACCTTTTTGATCTCTTTTTCTATCAAGTGGGGAATTAACAAAATTGCGTATACGTGGACTATAACCTCTATGAAGCATTATGTATCCTTGTAAATCATAGAAACTTTGGGTTATTTTAAATGATTTATTTAATATAAATATATATATATATATATATATATATATATGATAGTATTATTATTATTAAGTAAATATAAGATATCGTTTATTTTCTTATTTTACCATCTATTGAAAAATGATAATGTTGTTTGTGTGTACATATTGATTACCACCTCTACAAAGAAATGTTATTCATTTTTCATCACCACATCACATTTACTATGTATATAAGTTTATTTAAAGATACAATATAATTATTATTATATAATGATAAAATAGTACTTATCTCCTTCCATCATGTTCATTGAAAAATGGAAATGTTACTCATGTGCACATACATTATACCATCTCCATGATTGTAACATAATTTATTTTCTATAACCATATTTCATGGTTAATTTTGAAATTTTAATTAATTTAAAAATTTTATAATTATTTAATTATTATTATTATTATGTATATGATGGAATAATGACCTCTTTGACCCAAGGTCTACATACTGAAGTCAATTGAAATTATAAACAGATCATTCTCAAAATACCCAACATTAACATAACCAATTATATAATTAAATATATAATTTAAGTAAACTAAATAAATAGTTTAATGAAAATGTAAAAAACATTCAAAACGTTATTAAATAAGTAAATAATTAATATATTTTTATTAAACAGGAGTTAATTGGAAAACAAAATAAGTCTGGAATCAAGGTAATGGTTTCCTAACTCAATATTATTTCATTATGTTATATCACATATTCATTGATTATATTTTGTCAAGATTATGTGTAAATTATATTTTATATTAATCTTTTATTCCCATTTTTTTGGATTTATATTTGTTACACATAATCAATCCATTGATTAATTCTCAATTCAATGATATAATTTTTGTAAATAATTTCTTCTCAATATCTTTGAATTGAGGGATTTTTTAATGTTATACACCTAATTTATTTTATATGGTGTATATTATGTCATTATACATGTTTTATCATGGATCATACATACTTCATTGTATTTAATGTTATAGTTCATGTTATTTCATCAATGGTGTTTTATCTCATAATTCATATTCATTGTGTTATACTTCTACTTCAATGAAATTTTTATTCAATGATTATGTGTGAATTTATCTCTAAATTATTATATTATGTATTTCCACTAATTTTATTTGGTTTTATATGTGTTCAAATAATCACTAAATTGATAAATTATCACTTCAATAGTTATGATCTTTTCAAGGGTTTTTACGTCTTCGTGTAATTTTTTTAAGAAATATTTAATTTCAAGAACCATGATTTCTTCATATGATGTACTTACTACCTCATAAATGAATTTTGGCACATTAATTATATAATTTATTTTTTGATTTACAAATATATACCATACACTTGATTCCAATTAATTTTTATTTTAATGTTATCAAAGTGGTAAAGGCTTCATGTTATAATCTCTTTTCCTTTCAAGATTTTTTATATTAAATGTTCCTTTAGTGAAACCATACTCTGTTATTTTATTAAAACACATATCTTTTACTATACTCTATTTATGAATTTGTTTTACATATTTAAGTTCCATTTCATAACATATTGGTTAAATAATCATCAAGAAAGTTGTTTATAAGCGATATCAAACTTTTATTCTTTTAGATCGGGAGTCATTATCATCATAAAAGTGTTTTATACGTTGTTTTCAATAATTTAATTATTTAAAAATTGATAATTGGTTATGGTTATTTCAATTATTTGTAATTTATTTTAAAAAAATTAAAAAATTAATCTTTTTAAAATTTTTGTATAATAGAATTTGACTTTATTTACAAAAGTGTACAGTGAATGTTTTATTATAAAATATACAGCTTAACCAAATTTTTACACCATCATGAATATTTTTTCAATGATGGTTAATTTCAAATATTTCAAGGTTACTTATATGGAAAATTATTCACATAATATCCTAGAATTTTTTTTTGTTTTTAGAAGCAATTTTTAAAGTGGAATGAATATTTTTCTCAAAAATATTTTTAATGAACTTTTTTTTGGAATTTATATTCATAAATTAAAAAAACCATTTATTTTACTTATTCTACAATGGTTATATGTTAAAACTATTTCATACTTATTCTTCATCTAGACGGATTATGGTTATTTTAAATATATTTTCATGGAACCCATTTTTTCTTTGGGTAAATCATGGTATGAAAGAACAATGGGTATTTTTATGATAAAGAATGGAAGGGTTATTATGGTGTGTTTATGTTATCATTATTGGATGTTGTTTATGATGATATGTGAGCCTCATATATCTCATGTGGATAGGTTAGGTTGATATCACTCACCAATGCATTGGATAAAGGTACAGAGTTAACTAGTTATAGGTTTATCATACGAGATTATTGGAATTTATAGGGTAGGTTATTATATATTGTAATAGTGGCATGAAAATTAATTTCAATATTACCAACATTTTTTATTTATGATTTCATCAAGATCTAATGTATCCTCTATTCAAGGATTCCTTTCACATGGCTTAGGATTGTTAAATTATATGACACTTGTCTTATGTTAAAGGTTTATTCCATGTATCATGATTTAAGATTCACATTTTATGGTTATGAAATATCTTATATTATGCTCATATATTTGGATTGTGTCACCATACACTTATTATCATCTTATACTCCCTGATTAAATTAAATTTTTAATGCTTATGTTTACCCTTACTGAGAATTTAGCTTATCCCTCTTATGTTTTCTATTTCCCTAGGTTTTAATGAATGATGTTAAATAAATTTTGACTAGAAAGGATAAATGTGTGAAGAATTTTATAGAAGATTTTGAAGAATAAATTTGGAATAAAAAATGATGAGTATAGCGGGAAAATACCCATTTGAAACCATGTCTATTATTATGTAATAGTTTTTTTATAATTCTCTAAAACAATAATACTAAAATGTAATCGGGTATGTGAGTGATATAATATTTCATTATGAAATTGTATGTTTTTTATGGATAAAACTTTTATATGTTTATCAGAATCAAATTTGAGAAATTTAAATATTATTTTTTTATAATAGGATCTTAGAGTGAGAGATCGGGGTTGTTATATTAATTGTATTGAGATGGGTCATTTAGAGAGTAATTTTATGAAGATTTGAACAAAGGATGGAATTAATTAATATAAAATGTAGAAAGGTGTGTTGAAATCATTTACTACTACATCATAAAATTTTGGACCATTAAATGATGTTGTATCAGGTATATTACATGATTATTCAGATTAGTTCAATGTATTTTGGGATTTAGGGTCTACAAATTCAAAAAAAATACAGACCTTTTATGATAAATTTTAAATTATACATCAAATAATGAATCCAAAATATTTGGTAGAAACACCAAGGGGTAGTGATAAAGAGAAAAGAAATTATAATAATATTCTTGTTATTTTATATAGAATGCTTTTTACTAAAAACCTTGTGATATTTCCCATTTTAGGGTTTGATGTTATTCTGGGTATGGATTGGATTTTTGTATCATGCTAGGATAGATTGAGGAGATAAAGAAGTTATATTTAGTAATTAGTTTCATTTTTTATATAAAAATTAATTTATACCTTTTTTAACATAATAAGAAGATGATAAATTTCATAAATGTTGAAATGAAATTTATCTTGAATATATTTTTGTAGAGAATGAAACAACTCAAATTAGTGATATTTTTATACAAAATAAATACCTAATTTTTTTAGGAATGAATTTATTAATGTTATACTATATTTGGAGAATGAAATTATTGTTTAATTTGTGTCTGATGATAATCCTATTTCATAACCTCCTCATCAAATGGCTCAAGTAGAAATTTTGGAATTGAAAATTGAATAACAAGAGATTATTAATAAAGGTTTCATTAATATTAGCACTTAATATTGGAGTTCTATTTTTTTTCAAAATAAATATAGTTACATGATGATTTTCATTGAATGTAGGAAATTAGATAACATCACTATTACAAATAAGTATTTTCTACCTCATATTGATAACTTGTTTGATCAGCTCTAGAGAGATTAGTTTTGTTTAAAGGATGATATTAGGTCTTGGTACCATCAGCCGAAGGTAAGGGATGATGAAATTTAATGATAGCTTTTCTTACTAATTATGGGAATTATGATGTTTTCTATGCTCCTTTTGGGTTTAAAAATGATCCATCTATATTTGAAGACTGTGTGGATAGAGTTTTGAAATATTTAATTCATAAAATTTTTATTGTGTTTATTGATTAAATCTTGATATATTCTAAAATTTATGATGATCATGATAAATATTTGAGGGCGGTTTTTCAAACAATAAAATAAATTATGTTTTATGGAAAGTATAGTAATTATTAATTCTATTTGAGAGAAATTTATTTCCCCGGGTATATTTTAAATAATAATGGAATAACTATTTACCTAGAAAAAACTATTATGACCCAAGAGTGTCTAAGCCCTAAAAATATAACCATGATTCCTTGGTTTATTATAGTAGTAGGTTACTACTTTTTTTTTGAAACTTAACTCAATTATGTATCCCACTAATTCAGTTAACTCAAAAAAGAAGTTAAATTCAACTATATAAAAGATTAGTGAATGATCCAATTTTGATCTACCTTCTATAAATGGTTATTTTGTTATATAATGAAATTATTTATTGAAGGAACTTGATTTTTCTAATGTAGAATAATCAGGTAATTGATTATTCTTCACATTTATTGAAAAATCAGGAGATAAATTATCCTAAACATGACATTGAACTAGATGTTACGGGTTTTCCTTTGAAAATTAATAGATATAATTTATATGGAATAAATATTGAAATATATATTTATTATAAAACATTTAAGGGAATATTCACTCATACATAGTTAAACATGAGGTAGGGAAGATGGATGAAACTGATTAAGGATTAAAAATTCATGATTTATTACCATCTAGTAAAATAAAACAAGGTAGTTTATGCATTTAATTGAAATTAATATGTTTCATTAAACAAGATATGTTTGGAACATAGTCCTTTTATAAATGATTTTTTGGATATTTGAATTGAAATTATGCCTGAAAAAACTATATTTTTTGTTTTAGGTGAAAGTGGAGTCATCATTATCAGATAGAATTAAGAAATCACATAATAGAGATAATGTTTTATAGAAAAAAGGAATAATTGGTTAGGAAAGGTATTTTTCCTGAAATTTTCATTAATAAATAAGGTGTTTCTATATTCATGAAAATATTATGTGTTTATTTTGATTCCCACTTGAAGAAATGGTTATTAAGTTAAGATCATAACTCTATGTTTTTTAATATATAAAACCTTAAGATGTATAGAGGCCTTCAAGAATATTTTTTGTAGAAATTAATAATAATAGATATTAAAAAAATTACCATGAAATGTATGAATTTTAAATATGATAAAGTGGAATAAAAATGTTCAAAATGATTCTTCATAATTTTTTCATTCCAAAATAGAAATTTGAAAATATATCCATATATTTTTTTAGTTGTAATAAAAATATACTTCTTGATGTAATAATGTGATATTTTTCTGTTGATCATTTGACTAAATCTATGAATTTTTTTATTTGAGATAATATGCATTCAAATCATATTTTTAGACATTATGTTAAAGAGAAACTCATATTTTATGGTTACTTATTTCTATTGTATATAATACTAACCCTATATTTAAATCTAATTTTTGTAAAGGCCTTTATAAATCATTGGGTACAAAATTTAATTTCAGTATATCTTTTCATACTAAATCTAATGGATAGTCAGAGAGAACGATTCTATATTTTTAGTATATGATTTATATATTTATTTGTATAAATATGGATTTGGTATAAAAATATATTTCTAATTAATTTTATTTATAAGAATAGTTTTAAATCATATATATATATATGGAAACATTTAAATAATTATATAGAAATCATTATTAGACTCATGGTTGTTTGGACAAGTATGGGGAAAGAAATTTTGGGGGGAATAATTGGTATATGAAATTATTTAGAAGGAGATGGTGATTAAATAATATATTTGTATGGATCAGAGAATGTATAAAATATATGAAAAAAAGGTTGAAGGATTTTTCATTCAATGTAGTAGATTACGTTTTTCATAAATTATCTCCACGAAAAAGTGTTATGAATGTTTGTAAAGAAATAAATTTTAGTCTGAAGTTCATTATAACATATGAAATCCCCTAAAACGATGGATCAATTCCCAACATTGTGTAACTTCTTCCAATATTATCTCAAGTACAAGATGTTCTTCATGTTTCAATATTAAGGAATTATGTGCTCCAAAATTAATTTATTTGGAAGAAGACCCTTCTTATGAGGAATAAACTATTCATATTCTTGATAGAAGAGGCAATTTATGTAGAATAATTTTATTTTTTAAGTTAATATTTTGTGAAGAACCCTATATGATTAAAGAAGAAACATGGGAAGCCGAAAACATTATGAAGGAAAAAACATCCCCACCTGTTTAGGACGTAAATAAAATTGTGAGGATGAAATTTCCAAAATAGTGGGAAGAATGTCAAAACCCACATAAGGATGATAATAGATCAATTTTGTTCTTCAAAAATATTCATTAATTGTATTTTAAATAGATATATTCACTATAATAATATTAATTAATCTTCCAATAAAAATTGAAATAGTTTTACTCGTACTAAATTAATTTACATTTATTATAAGATTTTATTAAAATATATAATTTATAAATTTATTATTTAAATTATAAAATAATAAAAAAAATTGATATCATCAAGTCCAAATTATATTACAGTGATGTTTTTGAATTTTTTTTAATCATTTGTTTTTAAATTGAATAGTGAAAGAAGCAAATTTTTGAAAAACTATCATCCTTTAATTATTAAAGTAATCTAAAAGAACCATTTTGATTTTAATTTGATATTAAAGAAACATATGAATCTTTTATTAAAAATAATATAATTACTTATATAGGAATAATCATTATACCTAAATTATGTATGAGTTAATTTTCATGCTTAAAAACATTTTTTTCAAAAAACTATTTTTTATTATGTTATATGCATTTATATTAAAATTGATTCCATATACTTATATAAATTTAATTCATAAATATATATTACATATTATGAAAATTTTGGTATAAAATTGGTAAATATTTCTATTTTATTTTTGGTCATTATGAATATTAACCATAGTAAATATTTCACACCTTATTATGGGTAAAACAAAAAGAGGGTAAAATCTATAGGATAAGGCCTAAAAATATCACAAACACTAATATTTATTTTATTAGACAGATTTTTTCATCCTTAACCATAAAATTTTCTAAAATATTTTAATTTATTTCCACTCTCCTTGGACAATGACCATAGTATTATTTAAAGTAAAGAATAAAAAACAAAATGTCACCCACTTTATTTTAATATTTTTAATATTTTTATGGGGATAAAATTGGTTATCACAATTTATAAAAGTTTGTTTGAAAGATAAAATAATTTTTTATCATATTTATTTTTTTTATTTTTTATTGATTTAATTATTACTTTAAATTCTTATACAATGCTGATAAAGTGCTTGTTCAGATAATAGAAAATTTAAGTAAATGATTTATAAAACATTGAAAAAAATAGTTGAATTATTTTTACCAAATTTTTTGGTATAAATATGACATATTATTGATGTCTTAAAATTTTATATTCTATTTCTATTTATAAATTGTAATCATTAAATACAAACTCTATTTATAGTCTCAAAAATGACTGTAATGGTATATTATGTTAAATAATATATTATTTAATGATTTAACATTCATAAAAATATTATCGTATGCCATGTACATTTCATATGTTTTATAATATCAACCATTTTACACATATGGTTTAATTTCCCTTTTATATTAAATTTATTGACTCTTATAGATCAAAACACATTGATATAGTTGTAATGATCAAAAATGCTAACAAGGGAGTTAAAACATAGAGATAAGGGTGATAACATAACCTAAACTTTAAAAAATTATTTAATGATTTTATTTAGACTCACCCTCATACTAGATTCAAAATATTTCAATTTTTTAAAATTTAGTTTGAAAATTAATTTATATTATTTTAATTCTTTAAGTATTTCCAAGGGTTACCCTCTCATCGCCTATAAAAGAAAACATCCTCTCCTCTCATCCTTGCACATTTTTAGCACTATATTTTATCCAATACCTACCCAAATATCTCCTTAAAAATACCTACCTACATCTTAGAGTTATTTTTCTCACCAAAATACAAATCCAATAAGTCTTAAAGTGTAAAAAAAAGAGGTAATATAAGGACAAGGTAAAGTCATAAATGACCCATTTCAAGTTTATTTATTCTTCTACAACCATAAAATATTTCTTAAACATTACAAAATAATAAAATTATGATATTAATTATACATAATTTTTATTATGATTATGTTAGAAAACTTTTTTCATCTCATTTTCTACTCTAAGGGAAACCAAAACATCACTCAATCTAACGTGTGGATTACCTCATCAATGTAGCGACGCGTTTCTCTATTCCTCACCACCTCTAAATGATGGTTATTATGATGTATTAAATTAATATATATGACATTCATGATATAATTATCATTCTATAATTTTATTTTATTATCTATCATATAACCTCTCCATCCATTGAAATATGATAACTTCATTCCTGACTTTGTGTCAACTACCATATCCACGAAGTGATGTGATTCATTTTCCATGTACGCATTTCATGGATTTTAATAAAATTTATTTCAATATAAAAATATGATAATTTTTTCATGATTAATATTCTAGAGATAATGTAATAATAACCGGTTTTACCATAGTAATACTACACAATCCATTTCCGACTTAAAGGCCAAATGTTCTCAAATGTATGATGTGAACTTAATTGATTAAGTAATTATTAATAAAATGGATATAAGTGAAATAAAAAGAATATAAAATTTGAAAAATTATATAAATAATTTAAATAATTAACAAATTTTTATTACACATGGGGATAAATAATGTTTGTGACAAGCCAGGTTTGAGGAAAGGGGCACTCTACCAAGAGACATCATTTTAAATGTTTTAATGATTTAGTTTCTTAATATTTTTTTCTACATATTCATTATATTATTTATACATGTATCTATATTGAAATAAATAAATTATAAAGAACATTTTATGTCTCTTTTTAATATCATTAAAAGGTTTTAAAAATAAATCTTTTTAAATACTTTAGACGGGATATTTAGACTTTATTTAATCAATACGAAGAGAATATTCTATTTTAATGCATACGACTTCGATAAATTTTCCCAATGCTGAAATTGTTATTTTATATTCGTATTCATTTATAATATTAATTGTTTTATTCAAATAAAAACCCTTCATCCCATTATTATAGGTGTTTTAGTATTTCAAATGTTGTTTTAATGGAAATGGATATACCAATATCCAAAATTGTTTTTACTTATGGAATCAAAAGTATATTTTTATAATTTTGAAAGTGGAAATGAATGTTTTATGTTTTTAATGTATTTTATGGTCCTTATAAATTGTTTATGATGATGGGTGATTATGATATTTCTCTCCAATTCATTGGTTAATGATCATGTTTTTAGAAAATTATTTTGGAATTAACTGAATATGTTATTCCATTTATATGTGTTATGGGAAGTGTTCTTGAAAGGTTTATATGAAGATAATATACCAAGGAACCTACATGACTTTTCTTTTCCTTTTAATGAGTTTCTATGGAAATATTTTTATTTCATAGGGTATGTTGATGATCCTCTGTTTAAATGAATGATTATTCCCTTTAAGGGTAAAAATGTATGTTTTTAAGAAATTATTTTGATAGATTATTATATTTTTATGAGAAACCCTCATGATTATTATTTTCCCTTAAAGGTTTATTATAAAATGTTCTATGAAAAATATTGGTCAGTAAAGAAAATTCATGTGTGATGAGATAATTATTTGAGCTCAAAGTTTATTATGTTAAGGGAAAACTCTTTTAAATGATCTCATAGTATTGAAATAGACTAACGGGTTTCATTTATACTTTTTATAATTCTATTAATAATTTTTATATTCTATTTACACATATAAAAAAATTAACCTGGTCTGAGGATGAGTAGTAACAATGATGATGTCAAGATGAAAATTTAAAAGATTTTTATTGAAAATAAAAAAAATGTTTCATTTTAAAAGTATTGTATTTTGAAAAAAATAATTAATACTGAGTGAAATTTTATAGTTTCAAATGTAAGAGTTTATTATATAAGATTTATAACCTTATTATATAAAACTATAAACCATAAAATTCATCAAAATGTTTGAAAAAAATCCTTGATTTAAAATTCAGGATTATGTAATATTTTAAGATCAGGTCATTATAATAGGTTGTTAGTCCCGTCCACTCTATTATGGGATAAGGGTAGTTAACCTAAGTCCACTATGTTATGGGAATGGTCTACCATAGTCTATTTTGATTTGAATTTATTTTTGTTTAACCATAACATATGTTTTTCTTTTTTTATACTTATGCTTGTTCTATTTTCCTAAGTTTTGTTACGATGATCTGGTTAATTAATCCTAACTTCTTATATAATTCCCATTGTATAATTATTATTATATAATGATTAAACATTATTATTACATGTTATATTCCATTCTTCATGATGTTCTATTTTGATTTTATATGTCTTTATTCTATTATCTATGTTATTATATCTTTCCTTATGATTAAATCTTACAGTTTCTCATTATTTTAATATCATATTTCTCACATATACATGTTTTATTTCATGTTTATGATCTAACCATTTATGACTAGTTTATATGTATTTCACTTAATGATTTTTTTAGTTCATTCAATCTTATTATTCACATTTCCCTAGGTGACTGTATATAAGAATATTTCTCAAAGGATTTCATGCGTGGAGGATTTTTTAGGAGATGTTGAAGCTCTGTTTTCTAATGGTAATTTTATGCTGGTAATCATTAAATACACTAAAGCCTTGTGACATGGGGTTGTGATTTAATATAAATATTATTTTTATATTTATTAAAAATATTGATTGTGTTTTTGGTCCATCTTAGTTGTTATCATAGAATACATTTTATGTTTATGTTTTAGTATTTGATCTAGGATTGTGGTTTTGAGTCACTTCAATCATGATGGAAAAGATTAATATTGGATTGTATCATTCATGAATGTTTTTGAACCATCCCAAACATGAACATGATATACTAATGAATGAGTAAGAGTGTGAATTTAAAAGGATGTAATATTACATTAAATAATCCTAATGATACTAATACCATATTATTTGAGTGTTTGATAACATTTAAGAAGAATGAATATGATAAATAAATAATATATATTAATAAAAATCAATAAAAAAATGGAATCTCCCGATCTCATAATATTTTCCTTCATAATGAAGTGTTTTTTCATCCTTCATGTGATAAAAATGCAGCCAATATGAATGAAGAATATTGGGGAGAAATGTTTTAAAATTATTCAAGAGTTAAATAATCTGTTGAAATGGTTTATAGTTGGTGTAGGATATATCCTTATATATTTTAAAATGGGATAAATTTAATTAAAATCATGAGTTAGGTGAAGGATAAACCGTATATCATAATAGAGTTATTTGAATTAGGTGATAACATGTTAGAATAAACTATAAGATTGACACCCACACCAAAAAAATGTCTTATATATTGAGTTAATACTGATTTAATAATTAAATAATTCAATCCATGGTATTTTAACCATTTTAAATAACTTTAATTAATTTAATTATCTATTATTGTAATTAATTTCTTACGAAAAATAAAATATGTTCCATTTAAAATAATTTTTATGTGATGATTTTTAATTGAATTTATTTTTCAGAATAAAAACTCTACATATTAGAAATTTAAATTTTAAATTAAAACATATAAAAAAATATTTGTTTATAGAAATGTATATTTCTAAACACTAGAATATTTTATTATTTTTATATTCCAAGTAAATAATCATCATTATCTTTTTCATTATATTGATTTTAAATAAATTACAAGAAACTAATCAAATAATGAGATCCAACATGCCAAATATTAGGGGTATGTATGTGGTATATCCCAAGGGAATATACTATCATGATTTTCTTCCCCTTGTGGTGAAGATATTCCTCACTTCCATAGCAAGTGATGCTAGAAATTTTAACTGTCATAGAGTTAAAGTAGTATTCATCCTTATTGTCATCTCTCCAAGTGTGAAGGAAATTTGTGTAAATGTGAATAAGGCCTCTATACCTTTTAGCAATGTGAGATATAGACCAAGGGATTGTATCTAACCAAATAAGGAAATCATAAAGATTTGAGCAGTTGGTTTCCACTACTTCCTGGTTAAGCCCCTTTTGACTGCATAAGCAGAGACTTGTAAGCATAACCTTATATTCTTCCTTGAGAGAATTCATGTATCCAAATATTTTAGTAAAAGATAATATGATCAAACCCCTTTTATCACAAAACACACCTCCTCCTTGTATGGATCCAAAGATGAATGACCTGTCAATATTGAGTTTGTTTCCTGGGGGTGAGGGTTTCATCATACCTTATAAGTATGAGATCCTCTTGGTTGGGGGTGATGAGGATGATTTCCAACTAGAAGAGGTATGAGAGTATGAGATCCTTACTGGTTTTTGAATATCCTAATCAAGTCCACCAGTAGTTTTATGCTGAGAATAAAAAGAGCACTCCCCAATTAGAGAGTCCCTTCAATGTGGGATTCATTTTGACCCTATTAAATAAACTATTACCCTATAGATGAAACCATGGCTCTAGAATTTCTCTCAGGACCCACAATGCCTTCACCATGAAACCAATACTAAAGGAAATTTATCCTTGATAACTCTGAAGAGTAAAAACAAGTAAAATGAACAAACAAGCTCCACACCAAAAATCCCATTCACCAATGAAGAATAGGTGTTCCAAATTCTCTTCTCAATGATTCCTCAAACACATGAAACCTATGATCGGTTTTAAACATACATGTTTTATGCTCACATCAATTGATAAAAATCAATTTTTGATTCTCTTAACAAGAAATTTCTATTTGTTTATGATCTATTTACACAATATGATATCCCCCCAAGTGTCCCAAATCCCTTATGCAGCCATCACCGTACAATAATCCTTGGTAGAAAAGATAACCATTGAATCTCCTATGAAAACACATCTATCTGGTTCTATATTTATTTCAATAAGATTAAAAATAATCACATTGATTTGATTAAAGGGTAATTTTAATTAATCTTGAACGCATGATGGATTTCCAGAAAGTGATATTGTGAGTAGGGAACCCTGGAGATCTATGTTTGAAACCCAGTCATTTATGATTCAATAATTAAATTTCACTAATTCCAATAATCCATTGGGTTTGTTTCAGAAGATTTTGAATGTGGGAGTGAATCATGGGTCAAATAAAGGAGGGGCCCCCCTTGTAGTGCCTCTCTCACCTATTACTTTAGTGGCCTGAAATATCCTTATAGGGTAAGATCCTAAATTATATTCCATTCCAATTTAGAATTAATTCCATGAAACATGTCCAAATTTTTCCTTATATTGATTCCACACTCCCTCGTATGCTTGACCATCATTATCCATAACACCCAGGGATGTTTTCCTTCCAAATGGGCATCCCAAATGAATGAAGCCATGATTTTTTCAATTATTGAGCTTGACCTATTTGGAACCATGATTTTAAATAGATCATGGATAAGGATGGAAGAAATAAAGTTGTTAACTAAATAAATCTTCCCACCAAAATAGAGATATCAATATTTCCAGTTCAAAACACATTATGTGATCCTTCAAGCAATGTAACCAAATTGTCGAATTTGAATCCTTCTCAAGGATATAGGGGCACCAAGGTAGTTCATTGGTAAACCCTTATTGTGTATTTTGAATATGAATTTGATAGAATTAAAATGTTGGTATGAGAACCTATTGGAAAATAGAAATTTTCCCCCTATTTATCACTTGACCACTCTAGGTGGAGTAGTCAACAAGGATCATGTTTATACCACAAACCAATCTCGTTCTAGAATTCATGAAGATGATAGTTTAATTTGATAACATGACATTGGTGATATGTTAGGAGCTTATTCTACACAAAAAATGAAGATTGCTACCCCTTTTGAGATTCCTACTGATGAGTTGACTAAGAAAATCACGGGTGATGGTGAAGATGTTTGGGGAAAGTGGGTCCCCTGTCTAAGGCCTCAAAATGATTTAAATAATTAATATTTATTCCCGGTGAATGAAATTAAAAACGATAAAGAGATGACACACCTAAAAATAATATCTATAATCCAAGAGAGAATCCCATACTATTTAAAACCTTAATAAAAAAATTTCTATTGAACTCTATTAGTATCCTTATCCATGTCAAGATTGATTTCTATGTTAGATCAATGATCCATGAGATTAATATCACTAAACACATACTAATCCAAAAAAACCTCCCCTTGGATAAATTGTCCCCTGACAAATCCATGATGATCATCAAAAATCATCTTTGAAGATGAGTAGAGATCCTTCTATTTATAACATTGTTCAATACTTTTTAGGTAAAATTGTATAAGATTATTGGGATGTTGTGATGAATATCAGAGTGATCCTTTATTTTGGGGATGAAGAATAGAGATGTGGAACAAGAAAACTAAGGGAGGATACCACCCCTACATAAATCAGGCACAACCTCCATAAGGTAACTCTGGATCAAGTTCTAGGATGCCCTATAGAAGGAGCTTAAGAAGCAGTCAGGTCTTGGAGCACTCTCAGCCTTGAGACCACACATTACCTCAAAAATCCATTTCTCATCAGGATCATCTTCTAAGGAGTCTTTATCAATGATGAAGATAGTAAAAGGTGTCATAGAAATAATTCCATTAGAACTCCTCATATAAACATTGGGCATGATAGAATTGGGACCTTTAAGAAGAGTCCTAAAGTGGGTTCTAGACAAGCCACCCATCATGTCCCTAGCCGCTATGTGAGATCCATTAATAAAATTGATGTTGGGGATGATGAATTATTTTTAATGATTTATAAAATCATATAAGAAAACTTTTTTTTGTTATCCTTTGTGAATCGATTTTATTCCTTCATGTTCATGTGCTAGTCATTTGTTCCTTAGTATCAAATCATCCAAATTGTTCTTGTTGTTAGAGAGTTAACCAAACAAATATTACTTCCATTCATATTCCAAGATAAACTCTAGGAACAAAATATTAGCCTTCACCACATGTTAATAATGAATGTTTGGGGGTTGATTTTTGAACCACACCTGGAGATCATCTTTGAGTCTCCTGATCATGTTGTAAAACTGGATCCAAAAAATCCCTTATAAGATATTATTCAATGAATCTTCTAACACATGATGATATCCAGGATATTCAAGTCATGAGGAGGGAAAATAGAACCTCTCTTCATTATATTTCTTTTGGGATAAAGATGCTAGTAAAGGAGAATGGTCCTAGAGTCTATGAATGAGGTGGTAAACCTTAAGGCTGGGAAAAGAAGAGTTAACATGCTCATTATCAAGTCCCCAATCTAACATACATAAAGAGAAAAGGCCCCATTACCAATTTTTACACCAGGAATATCAGTACTCAATGAAATCCAAGTCCATGAGTCTATTTTGAGACATAAAAAGAAGAAAAATCTCACTACCCTTCTTCATAAATATTCCTCATAATTTATTTTCAGACAAATTGTGAAAAATATTGATGTCACCAACCACCATCCATTATTACTCCTCGGGATAAAAAGGTGATTCGAATTAGATTCTTTCATTTGAGCATTAAAAAATCTTTATAA
This sequence comes from Viscum album, assembly GCA_963277665.1. Lineage (NCBI taxonomy): Eukaryota > Viridiplantae > Streptophyta > Magnoliopsida > Santalales > Viscaceae > Viscum > Viscum album. The sequence continues at coordinate 713,083,666 of OY728128.1, read as the reverse complement.
AAAATGGAATGAAAGAGATATAATAGCCTAAATTTACCTTTATGGTAATAGATTAATCTGACACATCAATCATCTCCACTAATGTGTAAGAATTCTAGAATAACAAAATATGTTTGTTTTGAGGGTTTGTATTAAAAGAATATCACATATTGAATATTTTCAAAAACTCAAAAATTTTGTAAGACCGCTTCTTGGGTTATAAAAGTGGATCAATGTGAACTTTATTCTTCTAAATTTCAGAAGATATGAAATCAGTTTTCACTCAATCCCCTAGGCTATGGGCATTCCATAAAATGAAAAAATATCATTGTGAAAATCAATGTAGGGTTTTATCCCCATACTTTTTGACACCATTAATCTGAGAATGAGAGGGTGATCATTCCCATATAATTTTGGATTTAGATCTTGTGCACATTCTATTGGATATAGGAAAATATATTAATGATGAGGAGGTTTGGGAATCCTGAAACTAAGAATTGAGCCCCCTCAGATCCCAAGAATTTACTTGCATGGGAAAGGAAATGCATCTCATGTTTGAGGTAGGATAGGAGGTGATTCATTTTCGGGGGATTTTGTGTGAAAGGGTTAAGTATTAAGACCATCATAACAAGAATGGGCCTCTAGAGAATATGATAATTCATTATAGATCTGCGAGGATATAGGATGTGTCTGAAGAGAGGGGCTTGGATCCCGCTGAAAGAGAGAACAAGGAAGAAACACTAGTCCATTTCCATGGGATGAAAAAAACTATTGAGGGTCATTAAGACCACCCCCATTGTGAGATAGTTAGATCGATGGATTATATAGAATCGTATCTAGGTAGGGAGAGGCGGAATTGTCCATAAGACCTAGAAAAGAATAATTAAATGAGTCACTGGTTTCCATTTGAGACACTCTAAGCTTTTAAAAAGGCAGAGGCAGAAATATTCAACATCAGATAGACGTCATCTAAATTCACATCCCGGAGGACTGAGGAAACCTCTAGGGAGAAATGGGGGAGGAGGAGAGAGGACGATGATATAGGGAAACCTTGTACGATGGCCCAAGAAGTTAAACCAGTATAGGAGTGCATGTTGCACCCTACCATAATATAGATGAAGTACCAAATGGAAGATTATTAGGATTGAAGGTCTCCACAGTGGAGAGAACCGCCTTGGAAGGAGTAGCCGAGAGGGAGTTAACAGTAAAAAATGTTTGAAAAGGAGGTAGTGTTTGGGGAACGTTCTTATTATTAGGAGAGGCTATTTTTCTTTATACCAAGTAAATAATTATTAGATGAATATTAATATATATATATATATAATTTATTTCATTAAAGTCATTCTTTAATAGTGATCAGTGATTATAATAAAAAATAATCAACATGTAGAGAAATAATTCATTGTAAAATTTTAATTTTTGACATTAGATGATTTTAAAATAAATTATTTGTATACTAACCATTGACTGAATTTTATAAATCCATTTACATTGAAATAATTTCTCTTATTTTGTATAATTACTTAAATTTATTAGCTTTATTAAATATTTCTAATAAAAATAGAATAAAATCATAATTCAAAAATTAATTATTATCCTTTTATTTTATTCAAAAATATTTATATTTTATGTAAATTAAATTGTGTGCGTTGAAAATTTTTATTTTTAACATCAAAAATAAATTTTATTTATAATAACTATATATCATTATTTCTAAACTAGTGATATTCTTATTGGTATTTTACCTAAGAATATATATACCTTTTATAATGGTTAAATAATGAATATATTAACTAAATCACATTCAATAATTTAATTCAATTATAACTTATCAAATCATACATCTCTTTACATAAAATTTATTTTAGTATTTTATAAAATTCATTCTCTATTCATGATTATTTTTTCATTATAGTTTTAGTTCCACTAAAAGTGACACTCAAGTGTGAATATGATATTTTGGATTTCATAATTAATTTTTTTATTTTATATTTATTATCCCATTTTATTGTATAAACTATTATGTTATGTATTACAGGGTGTGTAATACAATGATTCATGTATATTTTTTTTAATATTCTATTAATATTGGATAATGTGTTCTTAATTTGATTCATATCTAATATGTTTTATTTATTACAAAATTTATAATGAATAAAATGTGTAACATAGGGAATGTAAATGAATCAGTAAATATGGGATGTTAATGAAATACCTCAGGGACTTGAGGCTTTGTTTGAGGATGGATAAAGATCCCATAACTATTGGTGACTTTGGGTTGTTGTATTTATTGAAAACCATCATTTGAGTTTCATATAATCTATGATGGTTCCTAATCTATTTTTTATGGATATATATCATGGTGTAGAATTTCATGATTCTAGAAAGTGGTTTTGATGTTTTCTTGATTTTATTTAAAGATTATTTGAGTGAAATTTATTGGAGTCCAAAATTTTCTTAATTAATTTAAGCATTTTTAGTACAAAGAAAAATTTATCACATAGAAAAATTGAAGAAATGTGGGAAAAAGGAATCACATATTCAATTCACTTAGTCAATCCAATGACAATATGAATTTAAGAGATGTAGCCAAATGGACATTCATAGTGGATTCAAAACCCATGGGGCGCAGGTACTGTAGCAGTACTGTAGCGGTACTGTAGCAGCGGCAGCACTGTTCATCAGCGGGTACTGTAGCCGCGGCAGGGGCACTGTAGCGGCGGCGATACTGTGCGGTACTGTAGCAGCAGGTTACTATTCACAGAATGTGAATTGGCCTTAGAATTTGGGTCTACGGGCAATGAAATGGGCTATAAGCCCACTGGGCCTTCGGGCTATGTAATGGGTTTCCCTCTACCTAGTTAAAAGAGGACTTTGCTTTTATTTAATAATAAAAAATGAGGCTTCGGCCCCAACCTTTAAAAAAATAGAATAATTAATGTGATATAGGAAAAAGGAATCACATAGTCATTCTAATTCAACATCAAATTTGGGATTAAAAATATCTAAATTGAGTCACATAACGAAATATATGGAATTAATAAAGGCTTTTTAGAATTCCATAATTGATTTTATTATTAATTTATAGGGGATATTATCAGAATAATAATTTCTGAGAATAGAAGTACCACATCGAAAAGGTGTGTGAGGCCATGCATAGGGAAATATCAGATGTTTTTTAGTAACTAAGATTTGACTAGATTATTAATGTCATATATAGACTTATATCATTTTGAAGAATGATTATTGTTTCATGACATTTTTTTCTATGTAATAATTTTGAATATTTTTATAAATGTTTTTGGAGATAAGAGCTGAGTCGACACACAATTCTGAGGTCCGAAGAGCCTTAGTACGATGGTATTAAATATATTTAATATTTTATACCATGAATTCATGATTAATTTCTAAAAATGGGGAATAAATTATGATTTGAGTCATGATATAATTTTCATTTTCATCGGTCACCTAATTGGAAGTGACCGTTGGTAAGGGGTATTAAATGATGGGGATTATTAATTAAATAGAATTTAATTAACAAAACATAACACCATAAACCTCCCCAGTTTATTTTCATTAATGATTAAGTGTAGAGATATTTCCTACCATGATTGGTAAACAAACCAAGGAAGAGAGGAGGCACTATTAGACATCATTTTTATGGCGATCGAAACCACGTCGAGGTGTTGTAGGTTCTTGGAATCACATCGAACTTGAATCTTCTGCGTTTTACTGTGAGGTAGGTGAATTTATGATATTTACATCATGATCCCTATTTATTAGTTGTTTTAATGTTTTAGTGTCTTATTATTACTATTATAGTTCCCCTGAGGATCGATCTATAGGAAATCTGGGAAAATCAGTTGTTTCGAGAGGCTCATAGAGATTTCCAGTTTTTAAATCTTGATCACACATCTTATAGTGTAGAATAACACACCATGTGTTATTCCCATTTGGGGAAGAATGTTTTTTGGGAACTACATGCCATTTACTAGGGGTACGTGATGTGTAGTGAGGCTGGGACTAGTGGCTGAGGACACGGGAAGACAAGTTATCTAGTGGGACATGGTCATGTAGAATTAACTGGTCAGACCCTGGGTGTACACGGGCTGAAGTAAATGATCAGGTATATAGGAAAAGTCCCAGGTATATGATCAAGAGATTTTATATAAGGTCACAACCAAGGACAGGTTTCTAGAGCTAGGCTAATAGGTGTACATTATGTATTGGGTGTACACACCATGTGGATCGATATGGCCATCAGGGTTGTATGGGTGAGGTTACACACCAAGGAGATCTAAATGACATACACTCCATGTACTATGTGTACGCGGCATGTATGTATATATGTCTAATAAAAATTTGGGGTGGTGAGGACACACCCAAATTATTAGGTCAGGTTTCAAACTTTCTAACCCTTATACATGATGTGTACTATCATACACTCTAAGTTCACTGAAGGGGTATGGCCAAGGGTATACCTATAGAGTCATGTAATTTACCCTATGAGGGAATTCCAAGTACACCCCATTAGAGACTTGTCCCATACACATCTCCATTTTTAGGAATCTGATGGTGTCCTATGAGTATCATGTCATGAGTTTCTTTCCATGTACAATGCATTGAGGGCCATGGTTTTTTTGCTATTGGCATGACATGTGGTGATTCCAGTTGGATTCCTCTTCTAGTGTAATGTCCCCAACCCCAATATCCTATAGTTGGTGCCTTACTATTTTACATAGTAATAGATACAATACATCAATCCCAAATGATAGATCTGGTTAGTAGTCCTGGAAGCCAGATTACATACTTGAATATTACCTTACAAATCAAAAACATAAAATAAAACATAGGTGATCCTTTGAGAATTACATTATTCTCCTAGATTAACCTTACATATCAATCATAATACACATCTTATCATCCTGGGAAAAATAAAATATAATAAAGGGATGATCTGAGATACTTAGTACGGGTAATCAAATAGGGGAAGCTATTATGAGTAAATAATCATAAACATTAAGGGAATGTATATAACTGAAACACAATCCAAATAAATATATTCTTGAGAAATATATGGAATGAAGAAATAATACCATATAAAACAATTACATGATCATGAATATATAACCCTGGCTATTCTACTAGTCAAATAATCACATGTAATATCAATAACTAATCTCATAATTAAGGAATGTATAATAACAAACATCATAAACATACCTTCAAGGATTCGGGCAAGACACTATATATAAATGGGTAAAAACCCAAACTAGTTTTTCTCATGAGACCTACCGATGAACCTATAGCAAATAGTTGTCCCCTCTCGTCACTTACTAGGTCCAATGCATCCCTTATATGAAACCTAAACAGCATAAACATTCGTAAAGAAAAACTAACAGATGAAACGGGAATACTTCAAACATAAACCATGAATGCTATCAAAATAGAACATCCATAGTGAAACATATCATAAAACCTTCAATATAATCATTTATATTGTATCATAATAAATTAACCTCAATTAAGCATAAAATCCAACAAATTTCGTTGACTAAAATGAAAACAATTTAGTAAAATCATTAAAAATTTCTTAAGATAAATACCCTTTTATATTGAAATTAATTTAAAAGGGGTGTGTATTTGTAAAAGAATATATTTTATATGAAAATATTCTTATAATATTGTAAATGAATTTTCACTCAAGTCGTATAAATTAAAAAATAATCATTCCTTTTGTATTTTGTCTAAAATTGCATAAAGCATCTTGTTTGGAAAATGACAAAAAGATTCATTTCAAAACATTTTATAAAAAGTAAAACATGGGTACAAATGACATTAAAAAAAATTAGAATAATAGTAATAATTTTTTGAAATATATTTTTAAGAAATAAGGACGTGGATGATGAAAATTTCCTCATAAATACATACATATAAACAATCTTGTAAAATAATTAGATTGTCATGTTAACCCTTAACTTTTACTTTACTCAAGATGAGAGTCTGTTAACCTCATGTATAATGGTTAAATCATGTTATTAAATCATACCAAAACTATATCCTTATTTATGATATCATATACAGTGACTTTATATCATTTTGTTGATAATATTTCATTATTACTATTTTTTCGGTGTTAACTGATTCATTTTCTTATGTTTTTTTTGTCATGTAAGTCATGTTTATTATGAATAGGGTATATTTTATTCATATAAATAATTATATTAAGTTTTTAAATATTTTATTCACTCATAATTTACAATTTTATAATCATTCTTGAATGGTTAATGTGGATAATGAATCTCATCGCTTGGTGGACACGGTAAGTCGTATGTACGCACAAGCGATGATATCATTTCCTTAATGGAAAAGTGGTAATGAATTGGATGGTATATTAATTATAAATAATAAATATAATGTCATAATTATTTTTTAAATTTATTATATTCTTAATTATACTCATCCAAATAAATTGGTGATGAAAAACAAATTACACCACAACAGGGAGACAGTAAGATGTATGTATGCACACATGGTGATGTTTTCATTCATAAGATGGATAAAAAGAGGAATATTGTTATCCCATAATCATAATAAAATATTATAATATAAATTATAGTTGTTTTTTTATTTTATAATATAATCAATGATTGAATAGGAAGTAGAAGAATAAATAAGTTGGAAGGAGTCGGTAAAGACGATTAACACATCTTTAGACAACCTCATTTGGATCTACTCTTAGGGAAACTAGGATTAGTATTTTGAAAATATAATATCCTCTAGGATGTTTCTAGGTAAGTTAATAATATAAATTTTAAGGTTTATTTTGATAAAAAAGCTTCAAAGTGGTGTGAGGAAGTGAGGGAGGAGGAGTCTAATTATAAGAGAGGGGAGGTGCATTCTTTGAATCCATTAAAATTTTAAATTAATATAAATTGATTTTCAATTTCAAACTAATAAAGAGTAATTTATATAGAATATAAAACTATTATGGGTTGAAATACTCTCAAAATATGATTTTTATACATGTTTAGGTCACAATATTAACCATATCATTTTTCTTTTACAGTTAGTTAAACCCTTTAACTCTTATTGTGACAACATAGCTTTTTTAATCTTTATGGAAAATATAGTGACTATAAAATTACAAAACAACCGAAAATGGATCATTTATGAAATATTTAACTTTATTAGAGTTATTTTAACGAATTTAAATTTTTTATTAATATTATATCATTTAATAAAATATTTTTTTTAAAGTTTCTTTTTTGTAAATTTTGATATTATTCATTGTCTGTCTTTTTAAAAATATTATAACAATATTATAAATTAAAACAAACACTTTTAATATATCACTATAATTTATAATTTATCTATAAAAAATTAATCTCATTAATTATTTCAAATCATATTCATTTTAATATTTTAAATATCATTTATTTGATATTTCTATTAATTAAACAATTACTTCATCATTATTATGCAGGCCTTTAATTAAATCAATTATTCTCTAAAAATTAACAATAAATTATCATTATGAATATAAATTTATTAGATTCCAAATGAAAATTTATATTCAAATTTATCATTAGTATAAAAATATATTAAAAATTTAAACCTTTTTAAAAAACTTGATTATGACATTTATAACTTAACATTGAATAAAATATTATATCATTTATATTCATACCCAAGTGGCTTAAAAGCTTATAATTTTTCCCTCTGGATTATTCATGTTGAAACCCAGTTATCCAATGAAATTGGGATAAGTGTTAGGGTAATTTTATAATATTTAAAAGATTATTTTTACCTTTAATTTCCATATTTACTCTTAACCATGGTAATAAAAATGTTACAATATTTATTATTCATATACCAAAAATAAAATAAAATAATTTAAATAATTTCAGCTCACTAATTAAAAATATTTAATCCATTTTTTAAAAATAAATTCATAATATTTTTAGTAGCTAATTTAAAATTAATCCCATTGACGGGGTGAGAAAACGGGTTATTTAAAGTTTAAACATGGAAAAGATTGAAATGTTTTTATATCTAAATTCATTGTAAAATTTATTTCAATGAACTAAATTGGATTAAATGATACGAAACTAATATAATTATTCTTTATAACAAATAAAACATATAATTTAAAACTATAAATTATTTCAATGGAAAATTTTTTTTCAATTAAAAATTAGTAATTTTCACTATTCATCCAAAACCTTAATGTTATTAGAAAAAACCAAAAAATTAATCAATGTAAATTTTTATATTCAAATTTAAAATAAGAAGTTTATTTTTTCAAATAGAATATGAAAAAAAAATCTCAAAATTTGGATTTAAAATAGGTTTTTCATTAAAAGATAGTAGAACTGCCTTTAGAAAAATATAGGTTTTTATGTATAAATTGGATTTTTTTCTTATCTTATGCTTATAGAATATATTGGATGAATATAAAAAATTATTTTATTGAATATATAATATATATTTCAATACTATTATTTAATAATTTTAATTAATTTAACTTTAGAGAAAACACCATTGGGAGCATAAAAATAAAAAAACACTCTATTCAATTGGTTTATATTATCATTTAAAATTAATTAGTTATTAATGAATTAATATTATATTTATATATTTTTATATTTTAGTTAATACTATTAAAAATATCTAATTTAACGTCTAGGTTATATCTCACTATATTAAATAATAAAATAATGATTTGTTCATTAAAACTCAATCTTACACATGTTATCGATGAATGTCAGTCTTGCATGTAATGCTAGATAACTCAATTTTGTGTGCATTAAAAGATATAAAAGATATTAAACAAATTTAAAAAGATAATTATTTTTAAATTATTGTGGTGTTACATTCTCCCAACCTTAATTAAATTTTTTCCTCACAAAATAAACTTGATCTCGGTAATCAAGAGATTGATATTTGAAAATACAATTATTGAAGAACCCAATTCTTAAACAGGATTAATAACACATATTCTTAATAAGTAGAAAACTAAAATGCGAATATCACCACGAAACCAAAAAAATTAATAGGATAATATTATTTGAATGTAGATATATGTACACAGAAGTTTAAACATCTTTAGGGATTTATTGAAGTCATCAATAAAAAACATGTGATTGATCAATAGAAAATTGGGAGTATAAAAGATAAAAATATATGATGATTTAAACTACCATCAGTTAAAAAAATTTAAAAAAAAAATTGTTTATATAATTATTTTAGAGTTAATAATTATTTCACTCTATAATAATATAATTACATGATACGTTTCTATAAACACAATCTTACCCTTTGATTGTGCCTTGAAAAAATTATAACTTATTTCATAGAAAATGTTGAATCATAGGGTAATGTAATACATTGAACTATAAACATAAATCATTTAATAAATGGTTAAATCTTCTAAAATGAACTTATCATTAATCTTTACATATCTTGAGGAAGCTCTTATTTTTCACATTCCAAACATGTTAAAACCATCATCATGTATTCTCTTGGAACATTGTAGCAAAATTTATTACACTAAAACTTTATTGAAAACATGTATTCTTACCTATTCCTTAAATAGAACATAGGTTATTAAATATACTCCTTAAATCCAAAAAAAATTAAACACCATAAATGATGGAAAAAAAATCTTTTTCAAAAAACCATTAATCAGTTCCAAGGTAGTCGGTATTATCCAATTTACATTATCCAAATCAATCATCTCTTAATTATAAACTTATTATCTAAGTATTAGGAACATATTAAGGGTTATATTTCCCTCAACCATATGTTTTCTAAAAATTTTAACTTTTTACTATGTCTCTTTTCTTGGTCAATAGTAACATTCAACATAAAATCTCAAATCCTTAATGAAATAGTACTATAGTAAAATACTTATATATTCCATAATTTTTATAATGATAGCATTATTTATAAAATACTCAAATGACATAATTTTTCAATCCCAATTTAAGAACATTAATCATTCCTCTTCATTCTTGGTAGTAGCATAATCTTGATCATGATCCATTAGCCTCATTTTGGGTATACTCCTTTGACACATGAGACATTGATTTACATAGTGCCTCATCTCCTTGCAGTTGAATCATTGTAAATTATAAACAATCTTCATATCCTTACAATCCCAAGCATATTGTACTTTCTCTCCACACATGTAGAAAACATCATTTAATTTTATTCATGTACTTTTGTTATTATTTCCACAATAATTACTGGTGGGAAAATACTTTTTTGCCTTCTTCCATTTATCCATATTTTTCACAGCTTTCCCCTAATTCTCATGCTTCCCTCTTAATCCCTAATACTTAGATTTATATTTATCTATCCCATTCTCACATGATACCATATCCCCAGAGGATGAAAATTCTTGTGTGATTATTCCCCTTCAAAATATTGTCTTAATATCATGAAAGATATGATCATTCTTACTCTTTGGATCTCGTGCATTAGTGATGTTCACATTCCTTTTACTATGCGCTATTTCAAAATGAATAAATAGACTATATTATATAATATCATAATTTATAATCCAAAAAATTTCATAATACTTAAGAGAAATTGAATTTTTATGTATATCTATTGTCATAATCATAAACATTGTTTATTTTGGATTTTTTTTAAAAATTATCCTCAAATTCTACCTCAGGGTTCTGTTCTCTAATATAGGTTTTCTAAATATAGTTTCCTAGGATGCTAAAAAACATTCTATGATACCAAATATAACTTCCCCAACCATAATAGCTCGGAGCCAATTCCTTACATTGTTACATTGACATAGATACAGTCCTCGAAACCCAAAAGATCAATCAGTTTATCAGTCTTGGAATCCATATTACGTACATGAACCTTATAATACAAATCAACACATAAAATAAAACATAGAAAATCCATTTATAATGCCATTATTCTCCAAGATTAACCCTAAATATCAATAATAATACACATCTTGGAATCTTAGGGAAAATAAAACATAAGAAAGGGGTGATCTCAGATGCTCAATAAGGGTAAATATACAATGGGTTCTATTATGAGTAAATAATCATAAACCATAAAGTAATGTGAATAACTAAAATGCAGTCCCTTTAAACATAATCTTTAGCATAATATAGAAAGATTAAATAATACTGTATAAAATATTCACATGAGTTATAAAACATATCCATGGATATTCTACTAGTAAAATAATCACATCAAATATCAATAAATAATCTCACAATGAGAGAATGCATAATGTTGGACATCATAAACATTGCTTCGAGGATTAGGACAAGAAATCATAAAAAAATGGGTAAAACTCGAAATAAGTTATCCTCTAAAGACATACTGATGCATCAAGGGGCTATATCGGGCCTCTCCTGTCACTTAATAAGTCCAATGCATACCTCATATGAAATATAAACAACATAAACATTCGTATTGAAAAATTATAAAACGAAGTGTGAATACTTCAACCATAAACCAAGAATGGTATCAAAATAAAACATCCACAATCAAACATATCATAAGACATTAAATATAATGTGGTATATTTTATTATAAGAAAATAACATCAATTAAGCATAAAATCCAACTTAGGATGTTGACATAGATGAAAAAAACAAAATAAAATCATTAAAAATTTCTTGAGAGAAATACACCTTTTTTATTGAAATTAATTTAAGGGGTGATCAATTTTAAAATAAAATATTCCTAGTGAAAAGAACCATGTTGTAATGACCCGGACCCTCTTGGCCCATTACTTTTCCAAAAGTGAGGCTCCACCAAAACAGTGGCACCGTGAAGGTGACACCGTGATGGTGGAACCATGACAGTGGCACCGTGACGGTGTCACCGTGAGGGTGACACCGTGACGGTGGCACCGTGAGGGTGAAACTGTGAAGGTGGCACCTTGAGGGTGACACCGTGACGGTGGCACCGTGAGAGTGACATCATGTCCCCCTCGCCAAGCCTTTCGTTCTTCTTCTAGTACCTTACTTTTCTTCTCCCTCAATGTAAGTTTTGACGTAAATTAATTCTTTTAATCCTTTTAAAACCATTTAAAGCCCATAATTAATTCCTAAAAATCCCGAGAGACCTCGGTGTGTAACTGCCCATCCGCGTGGTCAACCCACGACCCCCGCGCCTTACGCGGTTTCGTGTTCTCACCTCAACCATCCGCATATCTTATAAACTAAGGGTTAGTTGTGGTTTCTCCTTTCCTTGATCACGGCTTTTCACAAATAGCTTCTGGTGCATCGGGTGCACCGCATGGTTATCCATAAAGTTTTGTGCCCAGCCTGAACTTCAATCTTCTATCAATAAGTAAGGAATTTCTCATCATGTCTCACTTTTTTGTATCATGTGGGGTGGGCGTTCTTTTGTTTCTGTAGAATTGGTTGTACTTAACCTTAATGAAAATAATAAACGATGTTCTAAATAATGAAGGGGAAGGGGTTGTAATCGTTGTTTCTGCTTTATATTGTGATTATCTTCCTGAGTTGTGCTGGCTTACGCCTTCTGAAAATTCATGGCCGTTGGTGGTCTTTCCCTGTGCACTAATGAACCTGTCGTGTGTTTTAGATGGCTTGTTTGTAATTGTGAACTACTACTATGAAATGTAAATTGGTTAATCATGAATACACGGCTGAATAAATTGAAAGCATCAGTAGCAACCCTTCTGTGATAACCCCGGTTAAATCACATGAAAATTGAAATCATGGATTGTGTTAAGTCGTTTAAATCTTAAAATATCGGCATGGCCCTGACTTGTGTTGGTGGTGGTTGTTGGTTGTTTTCTTTTACGAGCCGATTGCTGGAGATGTGGGACAATATGGGATCCCCTGTTTTTATACTCTCGGTGGTTGTGGAATCGGGGATGGGATCCCCTGTTGTTATGGGTTCGGTTGTTATGATCTTTTGAGACCGGGTGGGTACTTGTTTATATCACGAATTGGGGTGGGATCCTCTGTTGTTGAGAACCGGGTGTGGGCGTTATGGTTGATGCTTGACTGTTTACTTTCCTGGACTTGTGCCTATGCTTATGGTGTTAGTTTCCCAGTAGTGCTTAAACTTAATTAAACATTATCCCTGAACTTGAAACAGAAATGGGACAAATGGGTTTTGTTGGTGAGAGTCATGACTTGTGACTTGGACGCAGTGGTGTTGTGTTCTGTAGGCTGGTTAGAAAAACCTATGCTTTGGGTGAGTGCTTGTAACCTATATCTATACTTGTAGTTTTGTGTTTCTTATTTGCGCCCCACCCAAGTTGATCACTTAGTGCCGAACACCCCCATTTCATGGCAGAGGGTGTTTTTTCGAACACTATTCTTAGTGGCTAGTTATTAGCTCCTTTTCTGCTCCCTTTCCCGGATATCCCAAGTATCTTCGGGTAGGCTGTGATGGCCTGAGGTCCATTATTATCTCAATAACCTTCGGGGCAAGGTAGTGTGGTGGTTGGCTAGGTGTGTGCGGAAGGTGGTTTCCCAAGTGTCTTCGGGATGAGGCCCAGGTGTCTTCGGGCGTGGCAGTGGATTTTCTAGCCCAGCTGTCTTCGGTCGTGGTGGTGGTTGTTCTGGCCTAGGTGATTGCAGGCGTGGTTACATGTGATAGTTGTGTCCCAGGTGTTTTCGGGCGAGATTCGGTAGTGGGACTGCGTGTGGTAGTTGTGGCCCAGGTGTGTGCGGGTGGGAGTGGAAGTGGGAATGCAGTGAGAATGGAGGGATTGGTCCGATGCGTAGGATGTCTCAATAACCAGTGGGAAAGTGGTGTGGGGTAACCAAACATCGATGTGCTCTTATTATATATATTAGTTGACTTGCGTTATTTGAGGAGTGTTCCTTGGTGAGGCCTGGGTGGATAGTTTACGCTGATAGGTGTTTGGTTTACTCCTTTTCTCACGGGACTTTAGTACGTTCCCCCACTTGTGCACGAGAGTCTTTGGTTTTTCCTACTGAGTGTACTTGTATGCTCACCCTACGTATATAAAACTGCTTTCAGGTTTCCAGGAAGACTTCGGGGATCACGCATGACCATACTAGCTTGGAACTTTGGGGTAGTTGCAGTTGTTTCTTTTCTTCGTTGGTACATACCTTTGTAGTCACCTTTTGTACTTTGTGGCTTTACTTTTGGAACATGCATGTGGGAATGGTTTACTTTTGGCTTTACTTTTCTTTACCTTGGTATTGATGAGTTTCATCATCTTATCTCTCGATCTTATAAAACAAAAATGGTTAATGCCTTCCATTTGTGAGAAATTTCAATACCCTTGGTGCTAGTCGCCACCCCGGCATCTATTGAAGGCAGGCCTCGGGGGTCATTATCTCTCCTTCAACTTAAAGAAGGAAGGGCCTGGAAATCTGTTAACCCTTCCCTCCTTTTGGTGAAGGTGGGTCGTGACAGAATGGTATCAGAGGAGGTTGAGAGATAGGATGGAGTATGGAGTTAGACACATTGAGGATTGCATGGGATGGTAAGGAAACAGTGTTGGGTGACCTTGGCGCGTGAATTAGGCCAGGGAAGACCGGCTAGGACACGGGATTTTAGGGCCCCCCGTGATCCGATGCAAGGACTCTGGACCTACCGAACGGCCAAGTGAGACCACACTGATTGCAGGGTAGAGACCCTAGGAAAGTTACATGCATCATAAATGACTTGTGTTCTTGTGTTTCATGGATGTCTTGGGAATTAAGAATAAATTTAAAATTTTAAGGAGTTTTAAGAACGATATTCTGCACTACTTGTGCTTAGGCATTCCTTGTTTACCTTGCAGCTATGGCACCTAGAAGGTGACCACGTGTGGTATAGGGGATCGAGGCCCCAGAGACTACTTTGGTCGATCGGTAGAGAGCTGGTTGAGAGGAATAGGACGACCAGTGGCAGAAGACTCTACAGGCCCCCAGCGTCAGGACCCTCTAGGTTTCGACCCGCAGGGAGCAGGCCGCAGCAGTTTCAGTTTCGATCCCCTATTCCTCGCCCCTTTTCTTCGGGCCCAGGACCGCGGTGCTTCATCTGTGGGAGCTCTGGACATCTCCAGAGTCAGTACCTAGACCGGGTGCAGTACGACGGTTGTGGACAGCCCCAGCACCCGCCCCAGCAGCAGCTTCCAGTCAGACCTTTCCAGTAGCAGCAGCAAGGACAGCAAGCTCCCGCTCCTCCGAGGGTAGACGTAGGAGGAGGAGGTCGACCTCAGGGTGCACCTCAGGGACCTCGACCGGGGCGTGGTCGGGGAGGTGGCTGGCAGCCGAGGGGTAGATGAGATGGGCATGGATAGTTGCATGCCGCAGAGGCAGCAGTTCCAGCAGGGCCAGAGGTTGTTCGAGGTACGATCAGTCTATTTAGCACTCTTGATTATGCCTTGTTCGATACCGGAGCTTCACACTCCTTTGTTGCACCCAGTCTAGCCCGTGCCTTGGGTTTAGATGCAGAGAGACATCCAGTGCCCCTGTTGTTGAGCACACCAGTGGGAGGTCAGACCAACTTGTTGTTTGTTTATCGAGGATGTAGACTGATGATAGGGCCACATCAGTCGGTTATGGATCTTCTTTTTCTACAGATTCAGCCATACAATGTCATCCTAGGCATCGACTGGATATTTTCTGTGTGTTCCATCATCGACTATTTCCAGAGGAGTGTTGTGTTCTCGGACTTGGACGGTCAGCGTGTTACCTTCACCGACGAGCAGAGCAGTCAGAAGGGAAACAGGCGAGAGAAACCTCTCCTCTCCTTGTTAGCTGAACTGACAATGGAATCAGTAGATGCTAAAATGGTGGAAGTGCCAGATATTGTCCGTGAGTTTATGGACATCTTCCCTGAGGAGGTGAAGACTCTACCCCCTCGGTGTGATATCGAGTTTGGGATAGACCTGCAGCCCGGTGCTCGACCGATCTTGATGGCTCCTTACAGGATGGCACCTTCAGAGATATGGAAGTTGCGGATCCAGATTGACGATCTGATGAGGAGGGGTTATGTTCTCCCGAGTGCATCACTGCGGGGTGCTCCAGTCTTGTTCGCAAAGAAGGCAGATGGTGGTCTGAGGTTGTGCATAGACTAGAGGAGGCTGAATCAAGTGAAGATCAAGAATTGCTACCCTCTTCCGAGGATAGACGATCTTTTCGACCAACTGAAGGGTGCAGGATAGTTCTCGAAGATCGACCAGCGGTATGGGTACCACCAGCTGAGAGTGAAGGAGGGCGACATCCCGAAGACGTCGTTCAGATGCAGATATAGACACTTCGAGTTCGTAGTCATGCCCTTTGGTGTTACGAACGCCCCAGCTGTGTTCATGGGGCTTATGAACTCCGTCTTCCAGGAGTACTTGGATCGGTTCGTGGTTGTGTTCATCGCCGATATCCTGATCTATCTGAGGTCAGAAGAGGACCATGCAGAGCACCTGAGGACAGTTTTGGAGGTCCTCCAACATCATCAGCTCTATGGGAAGTTGTCAAAATGCAAGTTTTGGACACGAGAAGTGCACTTCCTTGGGCACGTGGTGTCCGAGCAGGGGGATGCGGTGGACCCATCAAAAGTTGTGGCGGTTGTTTCTTGGGAAGCACCCAAGAATGTGGAAGAGGTATGTAGTTTCCTTGGGCTGGCAGGTTACTATCGGAGGTTCGTACCCAACTTCTCCCGAGTAGCATCCCCATTGACAACCCTTACCAAGAAGGACCAGGTTTTCGGGTGGAGTGAGTCGTGCGAGTCAGCCTTCAGCTATCTGGAAGAGAAGTTGGTTAGTGCCCCAGTGCTGAGATTACCAGAAGAAGGGGTGGCCTATGAGGTGTTCTGTGATGCTTCAGGACAAGGTCTGGGATGTGTGTTGATGCAGCAACAAGGGGTGATCTCTTATGGGTCCAGGCAGCTATGCCCCCATGAGCATAATTATGCCACCCATGACTTGGATCTTGCAGCGGTCGTTTTTGCGCTAAAGTTATGGCGGCACTACCTCATCGAGGAATTCTTTTTGGTCTTCACGGATCACAAAATATTGAGGTATATCTTCTCCCAGTGGGACTTAAACTTGCGACAGTGGAGATGGGTGGAGTTCTTCCAGGATTACGACTTCGAGATCTCTTATACTGAGGGCAAGGGCAATGTGGTGGCCGATGCCTTGAGCAGGAGGATGCAGAAGGATGCGGTCCGAGAGTCAACGGAAGCCTGGAAGGCAATAGAGGAGTTGGTTGCCTTAAACCTGGATGCGAATATGGATAGTGGTAGAGGCTGCCTATATCAGATGATAGTGCATTCATCTCTGTTTTGACAAGTGGCGGAGTCTCAGTGGGGAGACCCGGAGTTCGAAGTGATGCATGACCGAGTTGACTAGGGCAATGCTCCGGAAGGATGGGCAGAGGATGGTCAGAACCGGATGCTTTTCTAGAAATGGTTGATTGTTCCAGTAGTGATGCGCGGAAAGGTTCTCAGTGAGTTCCAAAACTCACCCCTGGCAGTATACCTAGGAGTTTCCAAGATGTACTAGGGACTGAAAGGACAGTTTTGGTGCCCTAGAGTGAAGCGAGTAGTGGCAGAGTTTGTGGCCAAGTTCTTAGTGTGTCAGCAAGTGAAGGTTGAACACCGAGTTC
Organism: Viscum album; assembly: GCA_963277665.1. Lineage (NCBI taxonomy): Eukaryota > Viridiplantae > Streptophyta > Magnoliopsida > Santalales > Viscaceae > Viscum > Viscum album. The sequence goes on along the minus strand of OY728128.1, from coordinate 713,066,099 downwards.
CAGGCAGCCTACTGCAGTCTCTAGATGTCCCTGAGTGGAAGTGGGATGAAATCTCGATGGATTTCGGCACAGGACTACCCAAGGTCCAAGGGGGATACGACGCCATCTGGGTGGTAGTGGACAGGTTGACGAAATCGGCTCACTTTCTGGCAATCAGGGAGTCGAGTGTTGTGGATGCTTTGGCCCGAAAGTACGTGGATGAGGTGGTGTGGTTTCATGGAGTTCCGAGGTCTATAATATCGGATAGGGATGCACGTTTTACCTCGCAAGTCTGGAGAGTATTGCAGCATGCTTTTGGCACCCAGTTACGCCTTTGCACTGCTTTCCATCCCCAGACATATGGACAAACAGAGCGCACCATCCAGACCTTGGAGGATATGCTACGGGCATGTGTTCTGGACTCAAGAGGATCATGGGTACGACACTTTCCCCTGGTAGAGATCACCTCCAATAATAGCTACCACTCTACCATCGGTATGGCCCCGTTTGAAGCCTTGTACGGGAGTTCATGCTGTTCACCTGTGTGTTGGGCCGAAGTAGGAGAGGCAGGCATCCTTGGCCCGGAGGTCGTGCAGAACATGACAGAGAAGGTTCATCTCATACGGGAAAGGATGAAGGCATCCCAGGACCGACAAAAGTCGTATGCTGATACCAGGAGGAGGCCCTTGGAGTTTGAGGTTGGAGACCACGTGTTCTTGAAGTTCTCCCCTCAGCGTGGGCAGCGGAGGTTCGACAAGGGGAGTAAGCTTTCTCCCAGGTTCATCGGACCCTTCGAAGTGTTGCGGCGGGTCGGAGAAGTGGTTTATCAGCTAGCGTTACCACCACCGCTACTGAGGATACATGATGTCTTTCATGTGTCCCAGCTCCGTCGGTATCTGCACGATGATTCACACGTCCTTGATTGGGGTGAGTTGGACATCGAGGACAACGTGACCTTTGTTGATAGACCAGTGATGGTCGAGGATCGCAAGGAGAAGGTGCTTCATGGGCGAACCATTCCCTTGGTTCGTGTGTTGTGGAGACATGGTGGGCTTGAGGAGAGTACGTGGGAGAGGGAAGCACAAATGTGTACCCAGTACCCAGAGTTGTTTTAAGATTTGTTCCTTGTTGTACCTATTGTGATAGAACATTTTGTCTTTTGGCTATGAAATGTACTGGTTTCCTTTCCACTGTTTGTGTGTGAAAAGCCTTGGCAATGGGTGAGGAGAGAACCTGACCCCTAATAAAGACGCATTAAGGTGGATGCGATTAAACCCATGCGGTCGATTCAGTGCCGCCCAAAGCGGATATTATCTTGACATGGGGGGAGGAGACTCCCCAACCCACATGCCTGGCCAGTTTGGCAAGATATGTTGCTTGGTTCTTGATAGAGAAGTGTTTTTGGTTATCATGGGTTCACTTCTAAGAGGTATCTTTCGAGGTGGTTGTTCGGACCCTCTCCTTCCTTCTTGGTTTGTTTTGATTCTCAAGGATGAGAATCGTTTAATAGATATCTAATGTAATGGCCTAGACCCTCCTGGCCCATTACTTTTCCAAAAGTGAGGCTCCACCAAAATAGTGGCACCGTGAAGGTGACACCGTGACGGTGGAACCGTGACGGTGGCACCGTGACGGTGGCTTCGTGACAGTGGCACCGTGAGGGTAACACCGTGACGGTGGCACCGTGAGGGTGACACCGTGATGGAGGCACTGTGACGGTGGCACCGTGACGGTGGCACCGTGAGAGTGACATCGTGTCCCCCTCGCCGAGCTTTTCATTCTTCTTCCAGTACCTGACTTTTCCGCTCCCGCAACGTAGGTTTCGACGTAAATTAATTCTTTTACTCATTTTAAAACCATTTAAAGCCCATAATTAATTCCTAAAAATCCCGAGAGACCTCGGTGTGTAACTGCCCAGCCGCGTGGTCAACCCACGACCCCCGCGCCTTACGCGGTTTCGCGTTCTCACCTCAACTGTCTGCGGCTCTTATAAACTAAGGGTTAGTCGTGGTTTCTCCTTTCCTCGATCGCAGCTTTTCACAAACAGCTTCTGGTGCATCGGGCGCGCCGCATCGTTATCCGTAAAGTTCCACGATCGGCCAAAACGTCGATCTTCTATCAACAAGTAGGGAATTTATCATCGTCTCTCACTTTTGTGTATCATGCGGGGTGGGAGTTCTTTGGTTTTTGTAGAATTAGTTGGACCGAACCTTAATGAAAATAATAAACAAAGTTCTAAATAATGAAGGGGAAGGGGTTGTAATCGTTGTTTCTGCTTTATATTGTGATTATCTTCCTAAGGTGTGCTGGCTTACGCCTTCTGAAAATTCATGGCCGTTGGTGGTCTTTCCCAGTGCACTAATGTACCCATCATGTGTTTTAAATGGCTTGTTTTTAATTGTGAATGACTGTTGTGAAAAGTAAATTGGTTAATCATGAATACCCGGCTGAATAAATTGAAAGCACCGGTATCAACCCTTATGTGATAACCCCAGTTAAAACACAAAAAAATTTAAATCATGGAGTGTGTTAAGTCATTTAAATCTGAAAATACCGGCAATGCCCTGACTTGTGTTGGTGGTGGTAGTTGGTTGTTTTCTTTTACGAGCCGATTGCTGGAGATGTGGGAGGGGATGGGATTCCCTATTTTTATACTCTCGGTGGTCGTGGAATCGGGGATGGGATCCCCTATTGTTATGGGTTCGGTGGTTATGATCTTTTGAGACCGGGTGGGTACTTGTTTATATCACGAATTGGGGTGGGATCCTCTGTTGTTGAGAACCGGGTGTGGGCGTTATGGTTGATGCTTGACTGTTTACTTTCCTGGACTTATGCCTATGTTTATGGTGTTATTTTCAAAGTAGTGCTTAAACTTAATTAAACATTATCACAGAACTTGAAACAGGAATGGGACAAATGGGTTTTGTTGGAGAGAGTCGTGACTTGTGACTTGGACGCAGTGGTGTTGTGTTCTGTAGGATGGTTAGAAAAACCTAGGCTTTGGGTGAGTGTTTGTTACCTATATCTATACTTGTAGTTTTGTGTTTCTTATTCACGCCCCACCCATGTTGACAACTTAGTGCCGAACACCCCCATTTCATGGGGGAGGGTGTTTTTTTCAACACTACTCTTAGTGGATGGTTATTAGCTCCTTTTCTGCTCCCTTTCCGGGATAACCCAAGTATCTTCGGGCAGGATGTGATGTCATGAGGCCATTATAATCCCAATAACCTTCATGCGGGGTAGGGTGGTGGTTGGCCAGGTGTGTGCAGCAGGTGGTTTCCCATGTGTCTTCGGGATGAGGCCCAGGTGTCTTCGGGTGTGGCCGTGGATTTTCTAGCCCAGGTGTCTTCGGGCGTGGTGGTGGTTGTTCTGGCCTAGGTGTTTACAGGCGTGGTTACATGTGATATTTGTTGCCCAGGTGTTTGCGGACGGGATTCGGTAGTGGGACTTCGTGTGGTAGTTGTGGCCCAGGTGTGTGCGGGAAGGTGTGGTAGTGGGACTGCGGTGAGAATGGCGGGATTGGTCTGATGCGTAGGATGTCTCAATAACCAGCGGGAATGTGGCGCGAGGTACCCAAACATCGATGTGCTCTTATTATATATATTACTTGACTTGCGTTATTTGGGGATTGTGCCTTGGTGAGGCCTGGGGTGGATAGTTTACCTTGATAGGTGTTTGGTTTACTCCTTTTCTCACGGGACTTTAGTACGTTCCCCCACTTGTGCACGAGAGTCTTTGGTTTTTCCAACTGAGTGTACTTGTATGCTCGCCCTACGTATATAAAACTGCTTTCATGTTTCCGTGAGTACTTTGGGGATCACGCAGGACCATACTAGCTCGGACCTTTGGGGTAGTTGTAGTTGTTTCTTTTCTTCTTTGGTACATACCTTGGTAGTCACCTTTTGTACTTTGTGGCTTTACATTTGGAACATGCATGTGGGAATGGATTACTTTTGGCTTTACTTTTATTTTACCTTGGTGTTGATGAGTTTCATCATCTTATCTCTCGATCTTATAAAAAAAAGGGGTAATGCCTTCCATTTGTGAGAAATTTCTGTACCCTTGGTGCTAGTCGCCACCCCGGGATCTATTGAAGGCGGGTCTCGAGGGTCATTATCTCTCCTTCAACTTAAAGAAGAAAGTGCTTGGCAATCTGCTAACCCTTCCCTCGTTTTGGTGAAGGCGGGTCATGACACCTGTGTTATTTTAAAGGAATTTTATATCATTTTGTATAAGTTAAAATAGGAAAATTTCTTTCATATTTTTTCAAGAAGTTCATAAAATACCTTGTTTGGAAAATGAAAAAATAAATCCTTTCAAAACATTTTATAAAAATTAAAACATGGGTAAAAAATTAAATAATTATTGAAGATTATTAATAATATTTCAAAATACATTTTTACAATACATGGACATGGGTGATAAATATTTCACAGTAAATAATTACATATAATCAATCCCATATAATAATGAGATTGAAAAGTTAACCCAAATCTATTAATTTACATTATTTATGGGTGTTTTAACCTGATATATTGGTTAAATAATGTTATTAAATTATAACAGAACTATATAAATATTTATTATATCACATACGATCCTATTATATTGTTTTTTAGTAATATTTCATTATCACCATTGTTTTGTGTGTTAACTGCTTCATTTTCTTATGTTTGTTGTGTTGTGTAAGTCCCATTTCATATGAAAAAAGATATAGATTTTTCATATCCATAATGATATTAAGTTCGTAAATATTATATTCACTCTTCATATAAATTTTTATAATCATTATTTAAGGGTTAATGTAGAGAATTAATCTCATCACTTTGTGGAGACGGTAGGTCGTATATACGCACGAGTGACAATATAGTTTCCTTAATTGTAAGTTGGTATAGAAATATATGATAAATTAATTATAAAAAATAAATACCATTTAAAATTTATTATTTATATCCATTATATTCCTCATTATACTCATCCAAATAAAGTGGTCATGAAAAAAGTTACACCACATCATGGAGACGGTAATTTGTACAGACACATGCATGGTGATATTGTTTTTTGTTGGATAGATAAAATGATTAATATAGTTTTCCCATAATCATTATAAAATCTCATTATATATATGATATTGGATTTATTATTTTATAATAGAAAAAAGGATGGAAGAGGAACTAGAAGAAAACATAATTTTGAGACGATTACCTCTACTTTAGTGAAACTCTTTTAGATATCCTCTTAGGGATAGTAGTGTTGGTATTTTGAGAATACCAAAACCTATAGGATGTTCATGAGAAATTTAATAAAGTAAATTTTAAGGGTTTGTTCGAGAAAGAATTATAAAAGTGGTGTGAGGGAGTGAGGGAAGGGGTTTCTTTTTATAAGATATTGGGGGGTCATTCTTGGAATACATTAAAATATTAAACTTATATAAATTTATTTATGATTTAAAATATCTAAAAATTGAGTTATTTATAATATAATATTATTATGTGTCTAATTAATCTAAAAAAATTATTTTTAGACATTTTTAGGTCACTATATTGACCTTATCGTTTGGTGTTTACCCTTACTTAAACTCTTTAACTAATACCTTGACAACTTGTATTTTTAATCATTAGGGTTAATATATATACTATAAAATTCCAAAAGAACCCCAAATGGATCATTAACTCCAAATTGAACATTATTAAATCTATCTTAAAAATTTTATATTTTTATGAATTTTATATCATTTGAAAAAAATATTATTTATTTTAAAGTATCATTTATGTAAATATTGATATTATCCATTATTTAAATTTTTAAAAATAACCTGATAATAGGATAACTTCAAAAAAACTTTTAATATATCTATAACATGTATAAGATATATAATAAATTCTTTTAGTTAATTTATTATGTAAAATTATATTTATTTTAATATTTTTAATATCATTTATTCGATATATCCATTAATTAAATAATTATGGCATCATTATTATAAAAGAATTTAATATAATTTATTAATATCTAAAAATTAAAAATAAATTATCATTAATGAAATAATTTTTTTAGATTTAAAATGACAATTTATATTATAATTTATCTTCTGTATAACAATATATTAAAAGTTTAATACTTATTAAAAAACATGATTATGGCATTTTGAACTTATATTTAAATAAAATATTATAAATGTCCTATTTAGTAAAAAGTGACTTAAAACATATAATTTAATAATAAGGTTTATTTTGGTTGAAAATCACATATCTAATGAAATTGGGACAAATGTTAGGGTAATTTTATAGTTTTTAAAATATAAATTTTACCTTTAATTACTTGATTTACTCTTAACTGTGGTAATAAAAATATTACTAGAGTTACAATTAATAAGACCAAAAATAAAAGAAAAATATTTACATAAATTTTACCCACTGATTCCAAAATTGGAATCCATATTTCAAGATTCAAAAACCATAAGTTTAAGTAATTAATTTTAAATTAATCTTGTTGACAGGGTGAGAAAACGGGTTACTTTAAGTTTAAAAGTGTAAAAGATTATAACATTTTTGTATCTAAATTCATTTTAAAATTGATTGCAATGGAATAAATTGGAATAAATGATAATTAAATAATATATTTATACCTTAAAACCAATAAACATATAATTTAATGCATTAAATTATTTTGATAAAAAAAATTCAATTAAAAATTAGTATTTTTCACTATTAATAAAAACATGAAACATATAAAAATATATAACAAAATCATCCAAAGTAAATTTTTATATTAATATTTAAAATAAAAATTTTATTTTTTCAAATATTATATATAAAAGTATCAAAAATTATATTTAAAATAGGTTCACCATTAAAAGGAGTTAAAAATACATTTAGAAAAATATAGGTTTTTATGAATAAAATTGGGTTTGTTCTTATATTATGCTAACGGAATATATTGGATGAATATAAAAAATAATTTATTGAATAGATAACATATATATATCATTAAAATCATTTAATAATTTTAATTAATTTAATTTATTAATACAAAATGACTTTGGTATCAAAAAAATAAAAATATTTCCATTACGTTCAATTGGTTTATATTTTTCTTTCTGGTAAATTAGTAACCAATGAATTAATATTATATTTATATATTATCATATATTATTTAATAATATTAAAAAATCAAATTTAACATTTAGATTATATCTTATTATATTAAATAAAAATATAATGTGTTGTTCGGTAAAATTCAAGGTTTCTCTTACGTGTAATGTAATCTAACTCTATTTTTCATGTATTGCAAGATATAAAATATCTTAAATTTATATAAAAAAGAAAAATAGTGTAAATTATTGGGGTGTTAAATCTAACAGCTCTTGGCTAGTATGATATGGGTGTATTCCCTTGGTATATCCCCCTTGAGGGTATATTGTAACAACAATTCCTCAGTATAGGATTGTAATCCTTTCTACGAGATTGGTTCAGATAGAGTTTTTGGTATCCCATAGTGAGAATGAGGTGGGAACCTATGTCTTTTCCTCAACTTTACAAGGTTATGTTTCATGTATCATTATGAGAAAAATTCATGGGATTTTATCCCCTGTATAGAGGTTTAATACAGTAGGGTTTTTGGTATTGTAGTGTATATAATCCCTTACTTAGAAGGTAGTTATGTATGGGGTCTTCAGAGTCCCTCATTGGTCCTACTTGTGATCTCCTATCTAACATTATCATCAATATAGTTCTAGATTGGGTTTTCGGTGTCCCCTAGAATTCCTATGAGTGATCCCCTATATCTTTTTAGATATACTATGAGTTCTTTCAGGGTTTTTGGATTCCACCAAGAGAGATGGGTAAGATGCCCTATCTGAGTATTGTGATCCACTAGGATCCAACATGACTTTTTTTTCAGGATTGACCCAATGAGGGTGACCTCCCGAATGGATTGAATCAGGGATGACAAAGATGAGCCATCAATTTAGTGAGACCCAATGAGTGAGATCTCACAGATTAGTTACATTAGGGATGTTAGGTCTCATGGAGTGGGTTCTCCTCAACGAGTGATACCTTTGAGCCTTATGTAGACTTTTGTGGATTGATTTAGGTTAATACCTCTATGATAATTAGTGTTTGTGATGAGTATATCATGGTTTTCCTTAGATTAATTTTTATATTTATCATATCCTGATTCAAATACCACTTAGTGATAAGAAGACTAGTTATGCATAGACAAGGTGAGGAGATGGATATTCTTGTTCCCTATCACTGGGGTTTTTGGTACCATTTAGTTTTGTATCAAGTAGATTATTTCCTATCATTTTATCCCTTTTAAATTTTTGGGGGGTGCCTATTGGGTATTTATATACACACCCCTATATAGTATCTTCTCTCACATGTCATATCATATGCAGATGAAATTACTTATGATGGAGTCCTGGGAAAATCTGGAGTAGGTGAAGCATAGTGAGCTAGACTAACCGAGGTGTGTTCCCTTTGATTCAATTGATAGAAGTCCCCAACTTCTAAAATGTTTATAATATTTTATTATTTTTTTGGGGATTTACTTTTTTCTTTTCATTTTTTTACTATTTTTTTGTACTCTAATTTTGGGATATATGTATAAAGAAATTTTTAGTATCACTTATATTATTGTATCTACACTATTTCATAATGATGGATGTGTGTTTGTATGTATAGGTACCATATGTTAACGGATACCATGTGTGTTTTATACCTTCTCAGCACTAGTTTCCTTCCCCTGTGCAATTATAGGTGGGCTTGGGGTAGTCACAGTTAGCTCATCACCATCTAAGAGGGCCCTATTGGATCAGGTTGTGATAGAGTGATATCAGAGTATGTCTTTTCATATCACCGAATTTAGGTGTTTTCAAGATTTGAGGTTTTTATTTGGGAATATGAAAACTATGTTAAAGTGTTTCAAGTTTGGATTTTAGGTAAGAGACTCTAGTGTTTCTATAGTGGATGACATATCTATTCACTAAGAATTTGATAACTTTCTTGTTGACTCGACACTTTTATACATATTTTTTAGGAAACATTAGTACATGCATCGTGTCAGAATGATTTATTATTCTCATATACTTATTGGGTAATCTCCCTACATATACTATTTTACTATGGTACATATTTTTTATTTTAGAATTCCTCTATGATGAAAGTAATCTCGGATTCTATGGTGTTATTTTGATGATACTCCCCTTGGTGATGAGGCTTTAGTGTAGGGGTATGCACATGAGGATATACCTCTGGGATGTTTTCTAGTTTTTTCAGCACCCCTTGAGTAGTGGGTTATGCTAGTAGTCCTGAATGAGGATGCATATTGGATGAGAGTATTCTATTAATTTCAAAAGAAAATATATCCCATGTTTTGGGGTGAGCTAGATCACCAATCACCCAATGAGTAGATTGAGTAATACATGCATGTTTTTTTAGTTTATGAGGACACATCATGATCAAATAGAGTTCCTTGAGTTCAATATTCTTCAGGAACCTGCAGGGACAAATTGGAGTCTGGTGACTCAGAAATGTGATCATACAATTCTTACTTGTATAGAGTTTGAGTGGCTCATTAGTGAAGTGATTTATCCAACCATGTTTCTACTAGTGTATATCCAGGAGCTTCTATAACTTTAGGTAGTATATCATGATCATGACCAAGTATTTGGTGAGTTTCAATAACCTCTTGAGATAATATATAGATATGGTTTGAAACTTATTTTTATAATAATTGAACATAGATTATGTCTTGCACTGATATATCAACGATTTAGTGATATCTCTTTATATTTCCACTTCTTTTAGATTTCTTGAGCGGGCCTTGGTAGTAGATATATTTATGTGCATGAAGAAGCTGAAAATTGGTGTTGAGAAAATAGGAGATAATTCCTCTTTTTCCAACAGTTAATAGAAGGATCAGGGATGTGGGCATCTGATATTCTTCCAAATATGGTCATAGGATGTAGGTTCAGTTCATCAGGGATCTTAGTGTGGTTCTAGATAGCCATGAGAGATGTGTGGTTTATCTTGTGATTGATGAACACACCTCATATAGGATTTTTTGATCCACTATTACCCTGATAGAGAGATATTAAATGGACCACATTAGTATAGATAATGATAATAGAAAAGAGTTAAATATGATGGTGGACAAGTAAGAGGAGTCGGGATAACATAAGAAGGTGGAAAACGGTTCTATTTGTTACCACCACTTCCCTAGGCGGTATGTTCTTGGATCAAGGAGCTTAAGGATAGTTGAAAAGATAGCTAGAGGCCATAGAGGTTTATAACCCAGAGGATTCAGAGATTATTAGATGAACCATCTATGTCCCTTATACTTTTTCAGTAGTACTGATATGAATACGTGTGAGATACTCTTATCATGAAACTTCTTTTTTGAGGATTTTATAGGGAGATAGAGTGTTTGTATGGAGCCCAATGATGGAGATGTTTTATGTGGCTTCATACTCATAATAAAAAGGGACACTTATCCTACTAATTCTCATTCTTGTTATGTGATTCAAAACCATATGGTTGAGTAGGTTCTTCCCAAAGAAGATAGTGTTACGGCGTGGTTGAAATGTACATTAGACTTGGGTGTATAGGGTATTTGGTTGTTCTAATGATTCAAAATAAGTTGAGGTTGTGGTGAATAGGTGGGAAATGGAATGAATGAGCTTCATGTATAAGGGGGTTCTATATTGGATGTTGGAGTACGGTTTGAGGTACATCATGTGACTTCACTTTACCAACATTGGTTTATCATAGAGTCATGAGCCACATTTCACTGAGTGTGGCACCTTTTCTATTCTCAACGATACTAGTGGGTCCTTTTTCCCAAACCTTATCCTTGTAGGCTCTATAATATAGGTTCAAAGGTTATGCACCCCTATCAGTTGTGTTACCCTACTCTGGTGGAGATATATCCTCACATATAGTCCCTCCATTGTAGTAGAGAAATCCTATGATGGTTTCCCCAGTGTATATTGGATGCCTACCATCCATGCTTGGATGATTTTTCCTAATTAGGGTGGAATTATTTTTGGATTATGTGATGAATTTTCCTCTTTTGATGATAAGTGATTCCAGGATGAGTAGGATGAGCTCATGTGTGGGTGGATATAACTAATTTCTTATTAGTTGGAAAGTATGAACCTTGGAGTAGTGGATTCTATGAGATTTTGTTTTCCAATAGTGGCAGTATAGTGTGAGCATATCTTTCCTAAAGATATTATAGGTTTACCTCCCCACTATGTATTGGACTTCTACATAGAATGTTAACCAAGTCTTGCCCTGATATTTTCACCATCATATCAGATTGAATATATAAAGCTTCATGAGCTGAGGTGTTATTGAATGTTTGAAGAAGGAGGTCCTATTATGACCCAAAATGATCACATAAAACACCTCTATTGTTCACCTGGGATGTTGATGAGATACTTTTGAACCATATACTCAACCCCTTTTGGATTGGTTGATAGTGTTCTTATTCATTACTACCTGTGTGTACTCGGTATCATATTTATGGGTGAGAAACATGAGGGTTGATTCTATAAATTCTATGAGAGTTCTAGCTTCTTGGAGATCTGTCCTAGAGCATTTTCTAGATTCATAAGTACCACTTATTGAGATATGTCTACTGAGACATGGGTATAACAGTAAATTGATAGATATTAATGTTGTCCAAGCCGAAGATTTACCCAATTTTGTGAACATAGTAGAATATTATCAAAGAAATTGTTTCTATCTATGAGTGATTGGTGAGATCATGGAGTAGTTGGCATCTTTATATTTGGAACTTTTAGGCGAGGTTGGTATATTGTATCTTTATTTTATGTCTTTCACCCCTATGATTTTTTACCGAGGTAGGGAGTCACAACATAGTAATCTTGTTTGTGGGGTATCACATGATCTAATATCCACTGGACACATTCGTGATGGATATTTTGAAGGTTTGGAGTACTCCATCGTTTTGAAGATTGATGATGACAATAGTCACGCTGTGAGATAAGTTCTTGAGGAGGTATTTTTCCCTCGTTAGTGTATCCTAGAGGGGGATAGTTGTACTATGATCCTTTGGAATCGGGTATAGTAATAAATTATTGGGTGGATTTTGGGGCTCAGTTGTGGTTGAGATTAGTGTTTTATCCACGTGGATGTCTAGGTGGAGCTGACTATTTAGGTTCTTGAGAACATGATTCAGCATTGCATTTTGGTTTAATGTTATGCTTAATAGGTCTTACAAGACACCACTACCCTGTTCAGAACTAGTGGTTGATAGTTTTCTTGGTCCCAATAATGGTTTTTGAGGGTTTAGTTCATCCAGTGATGGATGAGGATTATAGGGACACATCAGGAGTCCCTTTCAAATTGAAGATGGTGGATTTTGGAGTTCAATTAAGTGATATTGTGTTTTGAGAGATCTAAACTCAATGAGGGTTATTTAGAGTTATCTAGTAGGAAAACATATTTCTAGGTTTCATATAGACCTTTTTATTTACTATATAAGGTTAGGGAGGTGGCATACTTCTAAACCCCATGATAATAATTAGACCGGGTTCTTGGTGTTTCCTACTTTCCACGATTTAAGATTCATTTTCATAACTCGTTTAATGATGCAGAAATAGATGAGGTGAATGTCTGGTTTAGAGTTACCTTTTTCAATTAACCCAATTTTTTTTTGATTTTTCAGAGAGGTTACCCTTTTTGGGGAAGCAGTTTCCTAGATGTGTGTTTGTGGACCACATAGGAACCATTTGAAGTGATTTTTGGTTTTGGAAAACCAGTTAAGAGCTCATTTTTCATAACTTGTGCCTAGGATTTATCTTTTTGAGATGAAAATCCATGAAATTTTTTAAAGTATAAAATCAGTTTTTTCATGTAAGATATTTTGATATTTATTGGAATATTTCGAGAGCAAGGCTCAAAGTTGGTGCAGAATTCTAAGGCTCGAAGAGCCTCACTGTGGTGATATTAAAAATATTAACAAATTTATTTTTTATGTATAATTATTTTAAGAAATATGGAATAAAAAATTATCAGGGTATATTATTAGAAACCTAAGATTGTAGTTGAGTTCAGAATGTGGGTTTTACTTCAGGTGTGACCTAATGTTTTTCGGTTTCAGGTTCCTGACTGAAGGTGATCATTGGAGGGGTATTAAATGATAGATTTTATTAATTAAATAAAACCCAATTCCCTAAACCTCCCCTATTAGTTCCACACATGAAAGGGAGGATTGGGAGTTCCTACCATTATCAATGGATAAACCAAGCAATAGATGAGGTGTCACCGAACTACATTCTTTATTGTGAATAGCACTGGAACAAGGTACAACATGTTTTAGGTGTTGTGTTAGACCCAAAACTTCTATATTTCACCGCAAGATATGTGGATTTATGAAATATACATCTTTATCCCCATTTATGAATTCTTATAAGGATTTATATCCCTATTATAACTACTAGAGATAGCGTTTGGCTAATATGTGGGAAACTAGTGAAAATCATGGGTTTCAGGAGGATAGTAGTGATTTCCCATTTGGAAAACATGATCCCAAGTCATATTGTGTAGGAGAACGCATTGTGTGTTCTTCTAGTTTGGTTTAGAATATCTTTTGGGGACTAAAATCTATGTACTAGGGGTAAAGGATGTGTTGTGAGGATATTTTTGGTATCCACATACATGGCCAAACATTCCATGTATGGGTACTTGGTCATGTGGAAGTACAAAAAAAATACATCGGGTGTTCACGAGTTGAATGACACAAAGATATAGGCCATGGTACACATTCATAAGTGACTATACATGGTTATAACCAAGGAAATTGGTCTATGTCTAGGCCAAGTGGTACATGACTTGTACTATGTGTACACTCAATTGGGATACACATGGATAGATGGGCCATGTGGGTGAAGTTACACACCCATGAGATTAGAATGACATACACACAATAAACTATGTGTACAAACAGTGTATGTCTACATGGAAAGTCAAGCTTTGTGAGGAAGAGGGCATGACCAGGTGATCTTTTGGTGTTACACTCCATGTAACCCCTATTACACACCATGTACAGTATTACACATCAATTACTAGAAGGGGACACAACCATGCGTCTTCCTCGAGATTCACGTCATGCACTATAAAAGGAAATGTTGTGTTCTCCCCCTAAGATACTTATCCCTTGTTTATATCTATCTTCAAGACTCTAATGGAGGATCTTGAGTAGCCTGTCATTATTTTTTTCTTGTATAACAGGATGGTGTACAAGCTTTTGGATTTAAAGATGCAACACGAGGTGATGCCTACAGGACACTTCTTCGAGTGATGTTTTGATATAATTAGATGGGTTCATTCCTAAGGTATATCCCCATAAGGTTATAGTGTGGAATATCATTGTTAGTATTTTATTGTGACCCTCTCTATGATATTGGTTCAGATAGAGTTTTTGGTATCCCTTTGTGTGATCGATGTCGGATCCTCTATCTTCTCTTCTTCTTTCCTGAGTGGATTTTGAGGTATTGAAATGAAAAACATTCATAGGAATTGATCCCCTTGTTTTTGGTTTGATCTATTAGGGTTCATGGTATCATTATGTATACGATACCCTACATAGTGTCTAGTTCCAAATGGGGTTTTTGGTCTCCCCCAGTAGTCCTGGGTGTGATCCCCTATATGAACATTCTTATATCTAGAGTTACAAATTGGGTTTGTGGTTCACACTATGGTCTTGGGACCAATCCCCTATCAGTTTTTTGAGATATTATATTTTCCAATAGGTATTATAAAGTCCCTGGTGATAAATCAGTGAGATATCCTTTCTAGGTATCATGATCTATTGGGTTGAAATGTGAATTTCATCATGGAAAGACCATACAAGAATGTTTTATTAGATAGATTCCATCAGGTATGGCAAGGATGAACTATTGAATTATTTATACCTGATGAGAAATATCTTTTTGGATGAGTGTCATCAGGGATGATAGGGATCATGGAGTGAGTTCTCCTAGAAGATATATAACTTTGATCCTTGAGTAAAATCTTGGGGATGGATGTAAGTTGAGACCTAAAAGATACTTAGAGTCTATGAAGATTATATCTTGTCTTTACTAATGGTATTTTCAGTATATATCATATTGAAACCCCATGTTTTGATAAGATGACAAGTCATATATAAATATGGTATGGAGATAGAGTTCCATGTTCTCTCTCACTTGGGTTTATGGTACCCTCTAGCTGTTGGTCGAGGGGACTATTGTATTTTAGTTTCTTTCATTTATTTTGGTTTTTTGAGGAACCAATAGGGTATTGTTATATTCACCCCTGCATGGTACCTTCTCAAATGTGTCATGTATTATGCAGATGAAATCCCTTCTGATTGATTCCTTGGAGGACCCAAATAAGGCATATAATAGTAAGCTAGACAGACCTTGGTGTGTATCGGGGTTTATATTTTATAGCAATTCCATCCTTATGAGTGGTTTGTATGATTTTATTATTTTTTAGTGGAATTTTATTTTTCCTTTACATGATTATAGTACTTCTATTGTAGTATGAATTTGGGATTTATGTATACATGAATGTTTTATATCATTTTTATTATTATATATGGATTATTTTATAGAGATGGATGTGTCTTCGTGCGTATAGGTAATATAGCCTAATTCCTACCATGTGTGTGATATTCCTACTCAATGTTGGTCACCATCACCAGGCCTATTAGAGGTAGACATGGGGTTGTAACACCTCGAGATTTTATGAAAAATATTATTTTAATTTCATTGATGTCTTGTGTTGTATGCTACACCAGGATTATCTTGCGCTATATGCAACACCGTATTAGCTTGCAGTATACGCAACACTATTCTTGGCTCGTGTTACACACAATTTCATGTTCGTTTTGAAGAAATTATTCTATGAAACATTAAGTATAGAATTTGTTTAATGTATAAATGAAATATGGTTGTATTTTGTTATATGCAACAACAAAAGAGTCTTGCACTACATGCCACCCTGACTTGGCTTGCATTACACACAATCACGACCTTCCTCGATAGCGTGTGCAGTACGCAATACCAGGTTTCACTAAAAAATGATATATTATTATAATATTATTATGGACTAGCCGTTATTAATATTATTAACTACATTTTGAATTTTATATCATTATTATTCATCTTACATATTTTCAAGAACAAGTTATGAGAACCAAAGAAATTTTTCGGGTAAAATAAGTATTTTTCAAAAAATGCAGTTTTGTCGCCTTTTGATGGCGCACCCACTTTAAATCTTGTTTTTGACATGTTTATAAGTTCAATTTGACAAAATAAAATTATTCTTTGCAATCAGGATATAAAAATTTAATTTGGATAAATTTTTCATATTATTCTGATAACTTTCATATTTTGATGAATAGTAAAGACACTCTATATTTTAATTAAAAACAACTTTTTTCATCGCAATAATTTATAAGGCTAGAATATCTTTTTAATTTGTTTTAAAGTGTAATTAGAATATATTTTTAAAATTTAATCCAATTTTTGTCATTGGAATTAATTTCACTTTGAAATTGGACATAAAGAAGTGATGATCTTTTGATAGTTATTGTTTCTTAAAAATATGCTATTTGTTTTTATAACGGGAATTACTTTTAAAATTAATTAATGCCACTTATATGTTTTTAATTTTGAAAAATAGACATAATTTTTGAATTTGGAATATCAAATATATCTTTGGCTGAATTTTTGGTATTTTTCTGAAAAACTTCAATTTTTGATGAATAGTGAAAACACTGAGTTTTTGGTTAAAACCGACTTTTTTTTTAAATAATCATTTATTTGATTTAAATTTATTTTAGGTAAAAATAGATACATATTAATTATATAATTTCAATTAAATTAATTGGAATAATTTTATAATAATTTTAGATTTATAAAAAATTGTATTGAACTTTTCACCATCTTTTACCCACCTCCTAGGAGCTTTTGCAATTATTCCTAAAACATAATTTTACTACTTCTGTGAGTTGAATTTTGAAAATCCGAGAGACACGGTTAATATCAAGGAGTAAAATGTGGTTCAATTAGATAAAAATAATTTTTGGTGAATAGTAACTTTTTACTTTTATTTACCACGGTTAAACGTAAATAGGGTAATTCAAGGTTAAAAGAATATTATAATAATTCCAAATTACCTTAACACTAGTCCAAACCTTATTGGATGAATAATGGCCGACCATGGTCATCCTTGGGTCTATTTTTGGACCCCATGGAGCCACTTATGAAAGACAATGACACATTATATTAATTAATTTAATGTAAAGACAAAATTTGCATTAACAAAAATCCTTCAGTAATTGATTTTTATAAGGGGCTATATAAATTATATTTTCGACTATAAATATTCATTTAAATTTAAATATATTTCCTAAATTTTGGTATTTTTTTATAATTCTTAGACATCAAATAAATTAAATTATTTTTTCACACAGTAATGATGCAGTATTTACCTCATTAATAAATGATTTAAATAAATAAGATTATAATGATTAAAATATCATCCAAAACCTGTCCAATTCCTATTGGATGATTTTATTTAGAATATTAGTTATCTTATCTTCGACATTAATGTGTTTTGGACCTATTGAAACTGAAGGTAAGTTTATAATAAAATAATTTTTTCACACTTTCCTAAAGAGCCCTTCCACTCCCTTATAAAAGGAGACCACTTCTATGCAATTCCTCACACCTCTCAAGCCTTTTGGCTCGTCCAAATTCTACCCAACTAAGCTCCCTACATCCCAATAATCCCCCTTGAAGCCTTACATTAGGCAGAAGACACTCTAAGAAGTCCTTTTGGTTCAATCCAAAGGAAGTTACCCAAATTAAAGGTAATATTTTCTCTGAAGTTGTTTTCTTTTATTCTACTTCTCCATCCCCTAAACTCTTTATAATCCTTTATTTTGTGACAAAACCAATATCATCAATATAATAGAATTTTTTTATGATACGTATTAGAACTACACTTACACACAACTTTATCTAATGGATGAAGAACATAATGTTTCTATGATGGCAAACTAACACCTCACGAAACGACGATTGTTCGATTTTCTCATACCGCCTCTCATGGTGGCCATTATGATGGCACTATATTTATATATGATATATATTATGTTTATGATATCCTTATGCTTCTTTAATTCCCCATTATATCAAGCCTTTATGGTTTCCATAGTTGGTAAATACGATAATCTCATTTGAGGAAGTGTGGACTACCGCACCCTCAAAGTGATGTGATTCGTTAATGCCTTATGTGGGATGTATAAAGGATGGAGTTATTGATATTATATATGATATTATAATGGAATTATAACATACCTATCTGTCATTATGTTTTAATTCCATTAAAATAATATATTGAAATGAAAGTAGCATTCATGTGTACGTACGGTTTACTGTCTCCATGAACGGTGCATTTCATTTCTTACCTCCATATGATATGTACTATTATAAATACATGTATATGCTGGATATATAATGAATATATATGATATATAAAACATTATTTACATTCTGGAAGTAAGTAAATCATGATATAAGTAATAATGACATCAAGAACAACAATTCCAAACACGTACGATAAATAAGATGATTTTACTCAAAACGTTGCTTTAACATGGGATTTACAAGAGAACAGGTAATATAAAGTCATAAGTGAACCATATATGATATCATAACAATGAATATGATTCTGTAATAATTAAATGAAATTATTTAAATCATTATACAGGATTTTCGGATATGTACGAAGCATATTGGACCTAAGTTAAGGGATAACCTTTCCAATATCGTTCTTATCCGAGATTGTTTATTCGTAAGTATTTGTTGCGGTTATTGTTATCATCAAAGTCCATGTTTTATAAAAGTGTTTTTATGTATGTTTAATTTCCTTTTTACCCATTTTTTCTTTTACTACATGGTATGTAAGGAATCTTTCTTTTGTTTACGTTACGAGGTACTTTTTATCTTTTCTGAAAAAAGTACGAGGAGAATGTTTTTTTACTTATACGGAATGAAAGGATATTTACGGTTTTATAAAGCCTTATTTTCATGAAGCTTCCTCCAAAATATTTCATGACTATTTTCAAAAAAAATCTCTTTCTTTTAAAATTGCATGATGTTTTGTGAAAATAAATTGATTTTGAAGATGAAAGGATATTTTCCTCAAGAATTCATTTCAAATGTTTTATCAAAACCATTTTCCATCTAAGATGACATTATTTCATATGTTTATGTTTCAAGTATAATGTATCTATGATTTACATGGTTTCAATTTTATTATGATGAAATGAAATCCATTTGTTTTATATGGATTACGTTATGATGGGATGATGTTTATGAAACCCATTTTATTCTTTGGTTATGATAAATGGTTTATCTTTATGTTGTGGCACAAGTAAGAATGATTTCATTATGAGATGGGTGGGACCTATATCTCCCTCAAATGAATTGGGTAAATATTTATATCTCATGAGATAGACATGGCTGGAATGGCAAGTAAATCTGGTTCAGTAATACAGGGCTGGAATGGCAAGTAAACCCGGTTCAGTAAGGGACTTTGTCCACTAATATGGTCTTGGCAGCAATGTCTTGGCTACTATGGAAATCATTACATGTGCTTAATGGATGCCACAATTACATGTTTTATTCCCATTCTAGTTTATCATGATTAATGTTCCTTTATGATCTATTCCTTATGTACTTCCATGTTTTATGTTATTGCCCAAGATTTTGATGTTTAAACATTATGTTCATGTTTTTAAGTTCAAATGTATATGATTTGTTTTATTTTATCCATTCTTACCCTTACTGAGAATTTGAGCTCACCCTTTATATGTTTTCTTTTCCCCAGGATATAAAGAAAAGTTTTAGGTAAGAAAACAAAGGGGAAGATCTTTATGGGAGATGTTGAAGATCTTTCACCATGATTAGAAGATTATTTTTACGAGTTTCCAAAGACACTAAACTATTACAGTCCTTGTGTGTTTGTTTTTTCTATGTATTAATTTTTCCGCAAAAGTAATGTAATGTCTATGTACGTCAAGATCAGGGTCTCTACAGTTGGTATTAGAGGAAATGTTTAGATAACCTTTGGAAACTAGGATGCAAAAACATTAGTGAGATCCTTAGAAATATTTCTAAGTTTTGTCTAGGGATGTCCCTAAGAATAAGTATAATTATAGGTTATAGTCCTAGAATTACGGTAATGATCATAGAATTAAACCTAAGATGTAAGATATTGATTTTACTCCCCCTTAATTATGTTGGTTTCCCTAGCATGATTTTTTCCTCTCACACTATTCATTTTGGGTTTTAGATGATTGCAGGAACCTGATGGAACCGTGTTGATCAATGTAATGGAAAATGCATTGATTGTCCTCCTGAACAACCAAATGTGATGGGAGATGGAGTAAAAAATCTTATTGCTACACCTACAAAAGATATGAATCATTCTGTACTTCCAAATAAGCAGATAAGGGAACAATATTCTATTGAGTCCTTTATGAGGCAACGTCCCGCTTCTTTCAGTGGGTCTTCTAATCCACTTTTTGCGGAACAATGGATCAGTACCATTGAAGAGATATTTTCCATACTTTGTTGTTCGGAACATGAAAAAGTCATTCTGGATATTTACCAATTAGAAAGTGAAGCAGATCAATTATGGACTTTAATTAAGAATGCAAGGCCCCAAGGTGAAATTGATTCCATGGAATGGGATGAGTTCAAGAACTTATTTTTCAATAAGTAATTCCCTCGTATTATTCGAACAATGATGGAAAAGGAGTTCCTTGAGCTTAATAAAAAGTATAATGAATCTGTTAGTATATACGAAACGAATTTTACAAGGCTTGCAAGGTATGCATCTGACTTTATCATCCAACCTGAAAGTAAATTTGATCAATTCTTCAGTGGCTTAAAACCAAGTCTTCGAAGGGAATTAGCTATAAGAGACTTCAATAGATAGGAATAAATTGTGCGTTATGTTATCAAGGAAGAAATGGAAGTTGCTATTACATATCCATATCATGGTTTTGACAAGAAACGAAAGATAGAGTTCAAGGAGAAATCTCAGAACAATGGCGAAAAGAAGATGAATGTTTCTTTATGCTCAATGTGTGGAAAGAAGCATGGTGAAGATTTCCTAAAAGGTACTAGAAAATGTTTTAAGTTTAGAAAATAAGGTCATCGAGTAGTTGATTGTCGAAGTAATGGAAAAAAGTTTTCTAATGATATGAATAGATAAAATACAACAGAGAACGCTCCATCGACACTTAAATGCTTCATGTGCAACGAAATGGTGCATTATGATAATAAATTCCCAAATCAAAGGGTTAATGATTATCAACATGAGAAACCACTTAAGGAAAAGGACAAAGGGAAGTCACATGCGATCACTATTGGCCATGTTGAATATGACAATGATGTGGTGGAATGATTTAGTGTTCATGTAACGGGATTCCAAAATAATGTTGTATATAGTACTGTGGAATATTGGAATATTTATGTATTGGTCTATTGTGGTTTCCAATAATTTTATGGTACTGGTAACCTTGAAAAAGTGATTAAAATATTTTTGGAAAGTAGATGAAATGTGCATAATGAAGGGACAAAGAGAAAATAATAGGATAGTAATCATGAACTCGTGACTAAAATAAGGACAAAGTGATATCATGGTTTGAGTATATATAAATTTTGGGATTTTGGTATGTGGAAAGAGTTAACTTTTGACAGCATTCATGTTTTTAGTAAGGTTCAATGGGTATTCATTTTTCAAGAGAATACATGATTAAGGTATTCACATGATTGGAATTTGATCAACAAGATATATCGGGGGTAAATGATGGTATTCACATGCTCAGTAGATGAAATTTCTAGTAATTTTTTACTTTATACTATAAGTTTGGACAGAAGTATTTTGGATAATACTAAATATTTGAAATGGTTTATGTTAGACATAAGTTAGTATTGTTTAAGGCTAGAACTGTTTTCAATATTAACGATGGAATGTAATAATTTTTTAAAAAGGACAACCTGTAGGATGGGTGACAACCCGTCGCGTCGGACAAGGTTGTGGGAATCGAACCCACAACTGAAGTGTGATAGGCCTTTATCACCTACCACTATCCTACAGTAAGTCCATGTTTAGTAGAAACCAGTTTTATTATATTAAGCAGTATGATAGATGAAGTATAAGTCCATTTTGGAACCATATATGATTAATCTCAACATATATGGAATTATGTATATAACTTTTGATAACTTTTGTTTGAGACAGATGGAATGACCTATCATTCTATCGCATGATCTGCTAAAACTTCGTGAAAGACAAATTCAACATCATTTCCTTAAGAGATGAAGTGGAAATTGTTCAAGGGACGAACAACAGTGAGATTATACCAAAATAAAGTAAGTATTTCTTCTGATTCAAATTCTTCAACTTTAGGGAAATGATCTTGAAAACCAAAAATGTTGTCCTAGTTCCCTCATATTCGATGAATCATATGGTACCTTAGATCATCACAAATTTATGTCTTTGTGATTTCTAGCTTTTTCATAGCCATGTTCTCTACCACTCTCCATCAGAACAGGATGGTTAGATTTCTTTTCCATATCCATATTTTCACCTATGTTCTCCTATGTGGAAACCCAGTGATTAGTTAATTTGGGTAACCATTACGTTTCATACTTTAGTTTTTAAAGTCATGTTTTGGTATTCCTTTTTATGATGTGGGTTTCTATTAATGAAAATTTCGAGTAGTAAACCATTTATAACCCCGACGAATTTCGAGGGCGAAATTCATTTTAAGGGGAGTAGAATGTAACACCTAGAGATTTTATGAAAAATATTCTTTTAATTTCATTGATGTCTTGTGTTTTACGCTACACCAAGATTATCTTGCGCTATACACAAAACTGTATTAGCTTTCAGTATACGCAACACTTTTATTGGCTTGTGTTATAGACAATTTCAAGTTCGTTTTGTAGAAATTATTCTACTCAACATTAAGTATAGACTTTGGTTAATGTATAAATTAAATATGGTTGTATTTTGTTATACGAAACAAAAAATAAGTCTTGCACTACATGCCACCCTGACTTGGTTTTCATTACGCGCAATCGCGACCTTCCTCGATAGTGTGTACAGTACGCAATACGAAGTTTCACTAAACAACGATATATTGTTATAATATTATTATGGACTAGCAGTTATGAATATTATTTATTAAATTTTTAATTTTATAACATTATTATTCATCTTACATATTTTCTAGAACATGGTATGAGAACAAAATAAATTTTTCGGGTAAAATAAATATTTTTCAAAAAATGCAGTTTTGCCGCCTTTTGATGGCGCACCCACTTTAAATCTAGTTTTCGACATGTTTATAAGTTCAATTTGACAAAAGATAATTATTCCTTGGAATCGGGATATAAAAATTTAATTTGGATAAATGTTTCATATTATTCTGATAACTTTCATATTTTGAAGAATAGTAAAAACACGCTATATTTTAATTACAAACTAATTTTTTCATCGCAATAATTTATATGGCTAGATTATCTTTTTAATTTGTTTTAAAGTGTAATTAGAATATATTTTTACCATTTAATCCAATTTAGGTCATTGGAATTAATTTCACTTTGAAATTGGACATAAACAAGTGATGATCTTTTGATAGTTATTGTTTCTTAAAAACACGCTATTTGTTTTGATAACGAGAATTACTTTTAAAATTAATTAATTCCACTTCTATGTTTTGAATTTTGAAAAATATATATTATTTTTGAATTCGGAATATCAAATATATCTTAGGCTGAATTTTTGGTATTTTTCTAAAAAACTTCCATTTTTGATGAATAGTGAAAACACTGAGTTTTTGGTTAAAACTGACTTTTTATTTAAATAATCATTTATTTGATTTAAATTTATTTTAGTTCAAAATAGATACATAATACTTATATAAGTTCAATTAAATTCATTGGAATTATTTTATAATAATTTTAGATTTATAAAAAATTGTATTGAACTTTTCACCGTCTTTTACCCACCTCCTAGGAGCTTTTGCAATTGTTCATAAAACATAATTTTACCGCTTCTCTGAGTTGAATTTTGAAAATTCGAGAGACACAGTTAATATAAAGGAGTAAAATGTGGTTCAATTAGATAAAAATAATTTTTTTGAATAGTAACTTTTTACTTTTATTTACCACGGCTAAAGGTAAATAGGGTAATTCAAGGTTAAAAGAATATTATAATAATTCAAAATTACCTTAACACTTGTCCAAACATTATTGGATGAGTAATAGGCGACCATGGTCATCCTTGGGTCGATTTTGTAACCCCATGGAGCCACTTATGAAAGAAAATGACACATTAGATTAATTAATTTAATGTAAAGACAAAACTGGTATTAACAAAAATCCTTTAGTAATTAATTTTTATAAGGGGATATATAATTTATCTTTTCGACTATAAATATTAATTGGAAAGATACAAATGTTTCCTAAATGTTGGTATTTTTTTATAATTTTTAGACATCAAATAAATTAAATTATTTATGACACAGTAATGATGCTGTATTTACCTCATTAATAAATGATTAAAATAAATAAGATTATAATGATTAAAATATCATCCAAAACCTGTCCAATTTCTATTGTATGATTTTATTTAGAATATGACTCATCATATCTTCTACATTAATGTGTTTTGGACCTCTTGAAACCAAATATAATCTTATAATAAATAATGTTTTCACACTTTCCTAAAGAGCCCCTCCACTCCCTTATAAAAGGAGACCACTTCTATTCAATTAGTCACACCTCTCAAGCCTTTTGTCTCGTCCAAAATCTACCCACATAATATCCCTATATCCCTATCCTCCCTCTTGAAGCCTTACATTAGGATGAAGACACTCCAAGAAGTCCTTTTGGTTCAATCCAAAGGAAGTTACCCAAATTAAAGGTAATAGTTTCTCTTAAGTTGTTTTCTTTTATTCTACTTCTCCAACCCCTAAACTCTTTTTAAACATTTCTTTTGTGACAACACCAGTATCCTAAAAATACTAGGATTTTTTTATGAGAAGCATTATAACTACACTTATACTCACCTCCATCTAATGGATTAACAACATAATGTTTTTGTGATGGGAAACTAACGCCTCACGAAACGATGATTGTTCGATTTTCTCCTACCTCATATCATGGTGTCCATTGTGATGGAACTTTATTTATATAAGATATATATTATGTTTATGATTTCCTTATTCTTCCTTAATTCCCAATTATATCATGACTTTATGGTTTCCATAGTTGGTAAATATGATAATCTCATTTGAGGAAGTGCGGACTACCGCCCCCCCAAAGTGATGTGATTCATTAATGTCTTATGTGGGATGTATAATGGATAGAGTTAATGATATTATATATGATATTATACTGGAATTATAATATACCTATGTATAATTATGTTTTAATTCCATTAAAATAATAAATAGAAATGAAAGTAGCGTTCATGCGTACGTACGGTTTACAGTCTCCATTAATCGTGCATTTCATTTCTTACCTCCATATGTTATGTACTATTATAAATATATGTACGTGCTCGATATATAATGAATATATATGATATTTAAATCATTATTTACATTCTGGAAGTAAGTAAATCATGATATAAGTAATAATAACCTCAAGAACAACAAGTCTAAACACGTACGATAAATAAGATGATTTTACCCAAAACGTTGCTTTAACATGGGATTAACAAAAGAACGAGTAATATAAAGTCATAAGTGAACCATATATGATATCATAACAATGAATATGATTCTGTAATAATTCAATGACATTATTTAAATCATTATACAGGAGGTTCGGATACATACGAAGCATATCGGACCTAAGGTAAGGGATAACCTTTCCAATCTCGTTCTTATCCGAGATTGTTTATTCGTAAGTATTTGATGGGGTTATTGTTATCATACAAGTCCATGTTTTCTAAAAGTTTTTTTAAGTATGTTTAATTTCCTTTTTACCCATTTTCCTTTTACTACATGGTATGTAAGGAATCTTTCTTCTGTTTACGTTACGAGGTACTTTTTAACTTTTCCGATAAAAGTACGAGGAGAATGTTTTTTTAACATATACGGCATGAAAAGATTTTTACGGTTTTATAAAGCCTTATTTTCATGAAGCTTCCTCCAAAAGATTTCAGGACTATTTTCAAAAAAAATCTCTTTCTTTTAAAATTTCATGATGTTTTGTGAAAAGAAATTGATTTTGAAGAAGAAATGATATTTTCCTCAAGAATTCATTTCAAATGTTTTATCAAAACCATTTTCCATATAAGATGACATTATTTCATATGTTTATGTTTCAAGTATAATGTATCTATGATTTACATGGTTTCAATTTTATTATGATGAAATGATATCCATTTTTTTATATGGATTATGTTATGATGGGATGATGTTTATGAAACCCATTTTATTCTTTGGGTTATAATGAATGATTTATGTTTATGTTGTGGTAGAAGTAATAATGATTTCATTATGAGATGGGTGGGACCTATATATCCCTCCAATTAATTGGGTAAATATTGATATCTCATTAGATAGACATGGCTGGAATGGAAAGTAAATCTGGTTCAGTAATACGTGGCTGGAACGGCAAGTAAACCCAGTTCGGTACGGGACTTTGTCCACTAAGATGGTCTTGGAAGTAATGCCTTGGATACTATAGAAATCATTACATGTGCTTAATTTATGCCACAATTACATGTTTTATTCCCATTCTAATTTATCATGATTAATGTTCCTTTATGATCTATACCTTATGTACTGCCATGTTTTATGTCATTGCCCATGATTTTGATGTTTAAACATTATGTTCATGTTTTTTAGTTCAAATGTATATGATTAGTTTTATTTTATCCATGCTTACCCATATTGAGCATTTGAGCACACCATTTATATGTTTTCTTTTCCCGAGGATATAAAAAAGGTTTTAGGTAAAAAAAGGGATGATATTTACGGGAGATATTGAATATCTTTCACCATGATTAGAAGATTATTTTTCCGAGTTTCCAAAGACACTAAACTGTTACGGTCCTTATGTGTTTGTTTTTGTTATGTATTAAATATTCTACAAAAGTAATGTAGTGTCTATGTACATCAAGGTTCGGGTCTCTATAGGGGTAGTCACACTCAGCTCATTTCCAGCCAGGTAAACCCTATTGGGTTAGTTTTTGAAATAGTGGTATCAGAGTATGTCCTTACTTATGAATAGTGTTAGGTGTTTTCAAGATGAGAGGTTCATTTTGGGATATATTGAAGTAGATTTAAATATATTTAATTTTTGAGTTCATTTTAGGGACACAAGTGTTTGTGAGGAAGCTGAAATATCTATTCATTATGATTCTGACAACCTACTTGTTGACTCGAAACATGTAGGCACATCTTGTGGGAAAACATTGGTAAATGAATCATATAGGAATGATTTTTAGTTCACATGTACTTATTAACTTAGCTCCCCAGATACACTCTTTTACCATGGTACATATTGATTAATTTTTTATTCCTCCACTATGACAACCATTCAAGATTTCACAGTGATATTATGATGATGATCCATGTCATGATCATGATTTGGTGAAAGGGTATACATAAGAGATATTACATTGGGGTGGTTTTCTATTTGTTCATCCACCCACTAAGTAGGAGGTATTTAGATTATTTCCAATTTAGTATGGGTATTGTCTAAGGGAACACCATGAGTTTCAGAGGTAGAGACCTCCCATGTTTTGTAGTGATCCAGAACCGTTAGTAGTTAATGACTATATTGCTGTCATCACACATGTTTTCCACCTTTTTCAGAAACCTCCCAATCAGATGGTGTACCTAGAAAAAAGTCATATTTAGGACTCCATGGGGTGATGTTATTGATTGGGGAATTAGAAACATGATAATATGATTCTCAATAGGATGGATTGTGAGAATATATATAGATAAAAAATTTATCCATCCATGTTGTGAGCGGTGCATATCTAAGAGCTTCTGTAGGTTATGCATGGTAGAATGAAAATGGCTTAGTATTCAGTGAGGTTCATCGACATAATAAGATACACTATTGATATGGTTATAGATTATTTGTTCTGAGCATGGACCTTTGAGAAGGACATATATCAAGATATAAGTTCTTCAGTGATATCTATTTGTGTTCCAATTTTTGTTGGAGTTCTTGTGCAGTCCTTAGTAGTGAATAGCTTTCAGGATAACAAGACACCAACTATTCGTATTAAAATTATTGGATATGAGGCCTCATTATATATTAGTTGGAAACTGTCTTAGGTATTTAGTCTTGTTAGATTCTTCAAGAGATGATCCTAGGATGGAGGGTCTGCAGTTTAGTGCTCTCGGGATGATTCTAGTCAGTCGTGAGAGAGGCGGTGTTTCACTTGTGATGGATAGGGACATCTCACACGGGATTTTACAACATGTCAAACCACTGATATGGAGATGGTAAATGTAAATACCTGGGAAATACAATGATAATAGAATGTATTTCTTTATGATAGGGGATGTGTAAGGGTAGTTGGGAGATCAATAGGA
This sequence comes from Viscum album, assembly GCA_963277665.1. Lineage (NCBI taxonomy): Eukaryota > Viridiplantae > Streptophyta > Magnoliopsida > Santalales > Viscaceae > Viscum > Viscum album. The sequence continues at coordinate 713,037,440 of OY728128.1, read as the reverse complement.
GGTGACATATGGTTTGATCTGTTTCCACTATCACCCCAAGGTGGTATATTCCAAGATTGGGGATCTGGAGGACATAGAAGAGTACTATTGTAGGACTCATAGTATTATGATCTATAGGATCCGGTGATGATTAGCGGTATGATCTGTACCCTTATTAAATTTTCAGTTGTACTGATATACATAGGTGGAGATACAATTTTGTTTCCACTTCTTTATTGAATATTTTCATGGGAAATCCAGGGCATTGAAGAATCCCAATGATGGTGATTTTCATTAGGAGATAAAACTCAAAATAAATATAGATTATTCCCCCACTAAGATTTGTTCTGGTTACACAATTCAATACCCTACATATGATTAAGTTCCACAAAAAGTAGATAGTATCAAGGTGTGTGGGATAAGTTCATTTTACTATTGTTCCTAGGTTATTTGGGTGTACTAATATGTCAGAGAGAGTCATTCTTGTGGTGAGTTGGTTGAAAAGATAAATTATTATCTTCAGTAAAAATGGTCATTATCATGAAGGCACAAGTATGGTTTTATGTATGACATGAAATTGTACTTCTTCAGATTCGGTTTAACATAGATTTATGAGCCACATTTCCCTTAGGGTATCCACTATTCAAGGCCTTATAATAAAAGTGGATCCAATTTATTGACCCTTATAAATAGATTATCTATCATAGAAGACATGATGTCATACATTCATATTGGTGTTGTGAGTTGACTCTGGAGGAGAGATACCCTTACATAAAATGTTTTAGTAGTGGTGTATAGACCCTATTATTCTTTCCCTGGTGTATATTTGTATTTTACCATCCAGGATCAGATGTTTTTTTTTTCAGTGAGTGTAATAGTGTATCTGGATTATTGAATAGAGTTTTCCCCCTTTTATGTGGAGTGACTCTAGGAGGAGCAATATGAGCTCATGTGTGGGAGTATACAACCAAAATTTTATCATTTTTCTAGTATTCCCCTTGGATATGAGGATGATATGGGATTTAGTTTTCTTATAGTGGTGTAAGATTGTGATTATGTCTTTTCTGAGGGAATGTGGGGTTTACCTCGCCATTGATATTTGGAATTATGAATACACTTACACCTAGGGACTTCCCTAATAGTCTCACTGTCATATCATATATCTTCCATTTATCTCCATAAGTAGAGGTTTAGTTAGAAATTTTTAGAAGGATGTCATACTATGAAACATTGCGATCTCTCAAGAATCCCAATATTGTTCACCTAGGAGGTGGGTGAGATATTATTAAAATGGATCCATTTCCCTTTCAGAATGGATCATGGTGTTCTTATTTACTAATACCCTCAATTCCTCAATGACATAGTAGCATATGAGACACTTGACGGTGGATTCTAGACATGCTCTAAGACTACCATATTTATGGAGATATCTTGTTGATTAAATTTTTTATTTATAATGTGCACTTATTCTGATACATCTGGTTAGAAATAGTTGTAATAGTAAACATGGTAGAGGTTGAGATGGTTATAGCTAAATATCCACCAAATAGTGTGTCTATCATAGAAAATTCTCACAGTGAGGGTTTCTATAAACTATTCATGATAATGGTAATAGATCATTTAACCTATTTTTATTGGCTCTTATTGGTGAGGTTAGTGCATCGTATCTCTGTTTGATGGTTGTTTCCCTTAAATTTTTTAGTTAGCTAGTGAGGCATATCATGAAAGTCATTTCTGTGATCTCTCCTATGATCGAATATCTTTCAAACTTATTATTTATCAATTTTACAAAGGTTTGGAGTATGTAATATTTATGATGATTGAGGATAAAACTAGTAATTATATGAGATAAGGTGTTGAGTATATTTCTTTCCTTTAGTATTTCACCTAGGAAATGGGTGGTTGTACTGATATCCTATGGAATCAATTTTGGTTCCCAAGGATGAGGTGGATTTTAGGTTTTATTTTTGGTTGTGATCATTGTTTTACCCAGGTTAATTAATAGGTTGAGAGGAACATTTACGTTATAGAGAAAATGATTTGGGTTTGGTTTTTGGTTTGAGACTGTGCTTGAGAAGTCATGGAGGACATCACTGTACTATTCAAATCTAATGGGGGATAGTACAATTGGTTCCATCGATCTTTTTTTAGGGTTCAGTTCATCTAGGGGAAGATGGGGATTTCTAAGATATGCGAGGGGTACTTTGTGGACCCATGAGGATAGATTATTGAGTTCTATGGGGATATCTTCTATTTTTTTAGATCTCATGTCATTTAGGTTTATATAGATTTAAATGTAATGGTAGTATATCTCTAGGTTTCATAGACCCTTTTTCTAGTTACTTCATTGGAATAGCGAGGTGTCATACACTAGACCCCATGATCACTTTTAGACTGGGTGCTTGTTGTTTTCCACATGTTGCAGCTGATGAGAAATGTACATAGATTATTTCATGATGTTGACTCAGATGACATGGTCTTCAGGTGTGGAGTATCCTTTCTATGTTACACTGGTGGTGTTTGAGTTTTTAAAGGGAATACATTTTGTGGTAAATTGGTTTCCTTGGTTGAATGTTTGAGAATATCATGGGAGCTATCTAGATGGATAAATGGTGTGGGAAACCTAGTAGAGAGCTATGTTTTCCTTACTTTTTCCTAAGATTTAAATTTTCAGGATGAGAATCATTAAACTTTGGGAAAGTATAATGACTCCAGTTTTTTCTTTTAAGACTTTAAAATGCTTCTAGGAATATTTTTCGTGTCAGGTGATGAGTTAGTATGGAATTTTGGGGACCATAGATACTCGATGCGGTATATTAAAAATATTAATTATTTAATATCACAACAGAAAAAGATTTCAATAAATTATGAATAACTCCTTATATAGATACAAATTCCGAGATATTTTTTCAATTCATAATGAGGGTTTTAAATCACATGCAACATAATGGTTTTTGGTATCGAGCACTCAATTAGAAGAAACCTTTGGTGGGGTATTAAATAATGGAGTAAATGAATTAAATAAAATTTAATTAATAAAATTTAATACACTAATCCTTTATTTCTTTCATATGAAAAATAAAGGATAGGGATTTCCTTTCACAATTTATGGATAAACCGAGGAAGAGAAGATGTGTTAACTAAACCCATTCTTGACAATGATTGACACTATATTGAGGTGTTGTATGTTTAAGGTGTCATGTTGGATCCAGAGATTCATTTTTTTCCACAAGGTTGGTAAATTTATGATCATTACATCCCAATCATAGTTTATAATTTTTTTAACATTTTATAGAACTATTACGACTACTATATATTTTATAAGGGTTGATGTCTAAAAAATTAGTGAAAACCAGGATCTTTAGAAGGTTTCTAGGGATTTACCATTTAGAAATCCCAATAACATAGTGTGTAGTGAAAGAGAAAATTTCATGTGTTCTTCCTATTTTAGGGAACATATCTTTTGGTAAAAAATATTATTTACTAGGGAAACTTTCCATGTAGAATGTTATGGTCGAGTGGATAAGGACATGGGAAGAGACTCCATGTTAGGGGATGTGGTCATGTTGATGTACACGCTGAGACATCGGGTACACATGGGATGGATAATATGTCTAGGTAGATGGCCATGGGATGTTGTACAAGGGAATGGGCTCCTATACACAAGATAATCCAAAGACATGGTTTTGGGACTCGGATAAGAGGTATATTGTGTGTATTGGGTGTACATTTCATGTGTAGAGACATGTCCAGTCAGTCCATGTGGGTGAGGTTACATGCATAGGTGATGATAATGATGTACACATCATGCCCTACATGTACACGCCATATATGTATACATAGGAACTTGGTCCATGTGTGGGTGAGGACATGCCCAATTGATCAGGTAGGGTTACACACCATGTAACCCCCTGTATACAATGTGTACTATCATACACATTCAATACCATGAGGGTACTTAGACAGGGTTTGACCTCAAGAGACTTGCCTTATACCCTAGGTGGAATCCCCATGTACTTACCGTAAGATACTTCTCCCTTTCACATAACCTTCCATTAAAATACAATGGAGACCCATAAGAAACATATCCTTAGTGTTTTACAACATATAACATGTTGGTGGACATGGTTATGCTGTTACATATATGACGCAAGGTGATTCTACTGGGATGATTCTTCCGTCGATGCTTGGACAGTGTCATATGGGTTAACTCCCGTGTTTTATCCCCTTAATTGTATAGTTTATCATAATATCTTAATAATATTATTGTGATCCTATCTATGGTAATGGATTAGATAGTGTTTTTAGAATCCCTTCATGAGACTGAGGTGGGATCCTCTACCTTCCCTTCTTTGTTACTGGGTGGGGTTTAAGTTAATACCATGACCAACATTAATGAGATATAATCCCTTAATTATAAGGCTGATCTAGTAAGGTTTTTGGTATCATCGTGTGTATAATCATATACATGATGGGTAGTTCCGTATGGGTTTTTCGGCATTCCCTAGTGGTCCTGGATATGATCCCCTATATAAGATTTATTATCTCTATATTTTCAAATTGGTTTGATTTTTTCTAATAGAAGACCTAGGATTGATACCCTATCTATGTGTTGAGATATTCTGAGTTGTATTAGGGTTCATGGATTCCCCTATAAGACTTGGTGATATCCTCTATCTGAGTATTAAGATCTGTTAGGTTATAGTATACATGTCATCATGGAAAGACATAATGAGCATGTTGTCTAATATAGATTCCATTAGGGATGGTAAGTATGATCTCTAGGCTTAGTGATAATTTATGATTAAGATCTATCATATGAGTTTCATCAAGGGTGATTGGACTCATGAAGTTATTTCTCCATGTTGAGTGATACCTTTGAGCCATGAGTAGAATATTTTGTCTGGTCATAGGTTGATACCTCTAGGAGACATGGATTCTATGATGAGTTTATCCATGTTTTCATGGGATTAATTTTAGTATACAAAATATCATGATTTAAAAACCATTTGTTGATGACCATACTAGTCATGTATATGTGAGGTGTGGAGATAGAGATTCATGTTCTCTCTCACTTGGGGTTTTTGTACCCTCTAGCTATGGGTTTATTGGAATGTATCCTTTTAGTTTCTCCCTTTTATTTTGGGTTTTTGGGTTCCTACAAGGTATTATTATACTCCCCTTTCATGTGTTCTTCCCATGTGTGTCATGTCTTATGAAAATGATAGGCATTTTAATAATGTTCTAGGGGGATTTGGAGTAGGCATAGAATTGTGATCTATATGGACTGAAGTGTAAACTGGTGGTTTCATTTGACAATTGTCTCCTCCTTATAAGAAGTTTGGAATATTTTATTAGGTTTTTTAGGGTCTCATATTTTTTCCTTTCATGATTTTAGTACATGTACTATATTATGATTTTGGGATAGATGTATGCATCCATTTTTTGTATTAGTTATATTATTATATCTACATTGTTCCATAGAGATGGATGTTTGTGAACGTTTATATAACAGAGGATATTGGCTCCCATGTGTGTGATATACCTACCTTATGTTTTTCGTCATACCCTAGTCTATTTGAGACAAGGTTGGGGTAGTTACACTCAAGTCATCACCATCCAGGAGGGTTGTCTTGGGATATTTCATGATATACTAATTATTAATGGGATTTAAAATAAATATTTAATTAATAATTAAAATGATTTTAAATCATAAATAAACTTTAAATTTGTTGACCAATTTGAATGAGATTAACCTAATTACAAACACTATGTGGTTTATATAATTAAAATATGGAAACATTGCCTATGATATTTTTAGGATAATATGAATAATGTTTTTGTGTTTTTGTATGATACATGTATCGAATAAAGATAGTTATAATAATTGAGAACTCTTTTGATCTATCATGAGATTGACTATGATAAAAATAAAAAAGAAGTAGATTTTATTTGAGTTTGAGAATATCTTTTTTGTTCATGTCTTTATTGTGGGTGATTCTATCATTATTAATTCTGTAGGCTCATGAAACAGAATTTAACATTTTTTCTAGAGAAATCTGGTTTATTTGGTGATCTTATTCATCTTTTATTCATATTATTTGTATTTTAGTGTAGATCTATGTAGTTGGGTTTTACTCTTGAAGTGTGTGGTTGAATTTCCCATGAATTATTGTAATTTCAACTCAATTATACTTATAGTGAAGAGTATATGTGGAAGGGTGGGTAACCAACCATGAAAATAAGTTTGATTCCTCATTGGATCCAAACCTTGTAAAATTTTATATTACATTTCTATTATTTCTTAAATGATCAACTTTGGATGAGTTTTTTCTATTTTTAGTGGATCATACTCTAAAAGGTAAAAAAAAATTAATTCTGTTTAAAAAAAATTATAAAAACATCCCTTCAGGGATTCAACTCCCATTCTTAGTGGAGGAAATTGACATTATCAAACACTTAAATTAGTATCAATGGGGGTTCCCACATAATGATCCATGGAAATATATTTTGATAATGGATAATATCAATCTATTCAATATTAGTTATGTACAATCATTTGATGAAAAAAAATATCATAGATGAAAGGTTTGAATGTTTCTGTATCAATAATCTCAAGGATTGGAAGATCATGATGTTACTATAATGGTATTTTAACCATTTTTAAATGATGGTAAAATGAAATTTCTTGACAATATGAATATATAATTTGATGTAAAAGGAAAAAAATTAAATCTATATGTCAATATTAGTGAAATTAAACCCTAGATTTGTAGGATTATACATAGCGAAATAAATCTTGGACAGACTAGAGAGTTGTTGTCAAGATAATTTGAATGTCAAATTGAAAACTCTAAAAATCTAGAGATCTAAATTTGAATGTATGAAAAAGAATAATATGAATGTTTTTATTATTTATTTACTATGTAAAATGAATTCGTAAGTAAAATTTGAGTATTTTGTGATAAACATGATAATTTTAATAATTTGAATAAGTTGATGAGAAATTTTATAGATAGATTTGATCACAAAATTTCATCTTCTAATGATAGATAATATTTTTATATTGATGAGATAAATAATATTATAATTGATTATTAATTGAGAAAGATTATAAAATACAAGAATAAAGTGAAAGATGAAATAGATGTTAAAGATGAGAGGAATAAGAAAAAATGTAATTATGAGTATGTTGTAGACTCAATTGATTATGATAATAATGAAGAACATTTAAATTTTATTTTTTTCATTTTTAAAATATTCCATAAAAAATTAAAGATCAAAGTAGTGTTATTTAGTAAATTTTATAAATTTAAAGTGCTTGGAAAATTTGAAGTTAATTGTCCAAAGAAGAAATGAGTAAATTATAAATCTAGAAATGATGAGATATTAAATAAAAAAAATATAAAGAAGCTTCAATTTTAGGTGGAAACAATAAGATATTCAAAGAACCAAAATAATAAATTTGATTAGAAAATAATACGACACAAATATTATCTCATATAGTGATTTTGATGATGTAACACAAGATAAATTTTTAAATTTTAATTCTTATGTTTAAAAATATATTGACTCATAAAGAGGTGATAAATATATTTCAGAACTAATAGAATATTAATATCTAATTAAATATGAGAAAGATGAATATATTGAGAAAAATACCATAAGGAATAGTCGAATATTTTTATAAATAATAGTAAAAATATTACTGATGAACAAGTTAAAAAGGTGATAGTTCATTTAAAAAAAATAAAAAAACCGAAGTTCAGATCTTTTGAATATGAGAAGATGATAAAATATATGGAAGAATAAATTCCATTTTATGAATGAATAATTTTCAAAGACCAAATAATAGTTTCTTTAATATGATAATTAACTAGAAAAAATAAATTAAATTAGAAGCTTTGTTGAATTCAAATGAGAATCTACTAAAATGATGAAATAATTCACATAAAATCCTCAACTAAGAATTTTGTTTCCAAAAATATTGTAAATAAAAATTAATGTTTATATAATAATTCTATTAAAATATTCACTAATAAAAATAGATTCAACTATCTTGTAGTATCACCTTATTAAATGAGTGAAATTAATGAAACATTGATTTTTAATGAAATATGAAATCAGAACTGAACAATTCGGTGGATTTCAAATTATGAATAGAAATTTTCTTGATAAAAATTAGTTTTTTAAATAAAATTTAAATTTTATGGATATTTATTATGCTTTATTATGTTTGAAAATAAATATTATTTTTTTTGGACCTAAAATTATTTACCCAAGTGAATGAAAGATACCATGGGGATCATTTTCAATAAGAAGGAATCATTTTATGTTAGAAAGAAAACATGTATGTAATCTAGCTACAGGGTAAAAACACTAAAAATATTTGATTTTATTGAATATATTAATAGAAGATTTTATAAAAAGGTCTATAGATTAGATAAATCGATGAATATTTTACACAATCATTTCCCTCTTTAAAATAAAGTTAGTGAATTTCATGTGAACAATAAATAAAATTCATGCATATTAGAAGTTTCTTTTAATGTAATAAAGAAGAAAATGGGATTGATAATTGATAGTATGTGTTCCTACCAAATGATTTTTGTTTCTAAAATTATAAATAATCATGATAAATGTGATGTAGGTGTAATATCTTGAATGGATCAAAGGCCATAATTTTTATTGATTTTTGATAACCCCCCTTTCAAGGGATGAGGGGGAACCCTTAAGGCATATCGGATCAGATATTACAAGTCTCGTAGGCTTAGGAGACTACATGACCCGAAGGCCTTAGGGAATTCAATCAGACTATCTACATGATACTGCCCCTCACCAGCATATGCATCGTGATAGTAGCTCTCCACCTTTGCATGGTTGTCTGGCTAGGCTTCTCATGCAAGCACAGGCTGGTTCCGATGGCATAGTCATACCCTCTCACTCTGACAAACCCATTTTTCTCTACTCTGGTGAGTGCACCTCCTCTGAATCCTCTTCTGGGACAGCTCCTTTTTTGTAGAGTTTTTCTGGGGCAAATGCATGTCACTCGAAGGCCTTGAGGTCACCCGAAGGCCTTAAAGGTGGCCCGAAATCCCTACTGACCTGAAGACTTGGGTGTCCAGAAAGCCTTAAAGACTCCAAGAACAAACTGGTGGCCCAAGATGAATAGTTTCCACTACTATAGTACCGAATAATACCTTCTACAGTACCCACATAGTGTATAGTATTCTACAGTACTCGCATAGTGTACAGTTCTACTACAGTATACTATAATTCCTGCTTTAGTGCCTGCTACAGTACTACTACAGTGCCCATAAATATGCTTCTGCCTAATTTTGAACTTGGGTCTCATGGATGCATTTAAGGTTACCTCACCAACTGGGTTGAGGCTCATGTTCTAGGTGTAGTAAAATTTGGAAATTACTATTTCTTGGAAATAATAGTTATTGGAACAACAAAAATTGATAATGATAATATGAAATCATAATATTTTCTTTACATTTATAGGATAAAATAGAAATATTTATGTGTTATACAACTTTTTAATAATGAAATGAGGTAAAATTTATGAGAAATAAATGCATCATTAAAATAGAAATTGATTAAAGAACATTATCTCAATTCAATAAAACAAATAGAAATGTATTCTCGATTGTTGATCCTACCAGTAAATGGTTCCTAAGAATGAAATATGAGAATATGTTATGGAATTGAATACTCTATCATATTTTCCAAAAAATCCTAACAAATATTGTTAATGATTAATTAGTAATATATTAACTAAAGATGATAATTGATCAAGATGGTATCTTTAGAACATTCCATAAATGAATAATGAATCAAATGTCTTGTAATAAGGTGGGTATTACTTACATAATACCATTGGAATTATTTCTCATAGATCATTTCAGGAACATGAGACAAATGTCTACCCTAAGTGATATTTATTTTAGTACTTTCAAAAGTTAATTCACTAAATTGACCAATTTTCATTTCATCATGAAAACTTTTGATGCTATAAAAATGTTTAAAATATATTAAATGTATATTGAAAAATATCATGGATTGTGTGTCAAATAATTGAGATCTAATAATGGGAATGACTAAAAAATTATGTGCTTGAACTTTATCTCTGAAAGCATGTAACATAAGTTCATATACTTAAACATTAAATAATATTTTTTTAGCCATGAAATTACATTCTATCACATTGAGGATCTTTTTAGGTTTATATTTTTATAGAATTGGGTCATAACTCATAAGTTTCAAAACCATATAATACAAAGTGGACACTTCCATTCAATACCCATTTTCCTAACCATATGAAACATTTTAAGAAAACAATATTTATTTCATAAAAACTCTTCATTGATTTCAAAATTAATTTATCCTTTCTCATACACACCTTATGAAAACATTTAAAAATGTGAGATGATCACTAAAATCTAAATAAGGGATATAAAAATAAAGGAAACCATTATTAGAGGGAAAACATGAAAACCCATAAAATATTCTCCTTCATATAAATTTTTTTTGAGCGAGAAAAATAAAAAAATCACATGAAACAGACACTTTTTCTTTATATAAATCTTTTAAAACCCATAGTGATTAAAAATATCTCGTGGTAACATAAAGAATCACCATCACAATTTATTTTAAAATCTTGTCAGAAGTAACTACAGCCCCATTAAATATATTGGATAAACCAATTTTTAATACCCTCCTTCATTATTATTAACTCAACAAACATCAACCAATTCATTGGATCAATATCTGGGTGCACCCATCATTTAATCTATAACGGACTCACCTGACACTGTTTGGGTTAATTCATCGTACAAGATGTAATGGGCTCACCCATCACTATCTGGGTGCACCCATTTTAAATTCATAATTATAAAGTACAATATCACGAATAAAACATTTTTATACTTCCACTTTTCCTTAATAAAAAATTGTAAAAACTCTTTAACACCCAGCAAAAAATAAATTTTGAATATCAAAATACCATTTTCATTTAAAACCCCATCATTAGTATAAAAATACATTTTTCTTGTTAAAACACGTTTTCCATAACAACACACAAAAAATAGAAAGAAAATTATTTTTAATTGAAGTAAAACATAAAATAATTCAATGGAATCCATAAATAAAATAACGGCCATAGTGGCATAAAAGTATATGTCACTGTGTACGTTAAGAAAAATACATTCTTTTTTTCATTTGTTAGAAACTGTTATACAGAACACATATAAAGAATCCTTCTAAAAACATTTGATAGTAAAATAAGAAGATACATAAAAAATAATTTATAAATCTTTTATGTCCATAAAAAAATTTATGATTTTTTTTTGAAGAACATGGACATGAAAGTGAAACAATGTTTGAAGGAAATACATTACAAAGGATTTTTTAAGTAAATGTTTCTTATCACTTGGAAAACACTTGAATCCTAATACCCATGAAATAATAACATTAAATAGATATTAAATTCAATTATAATAGATTAATTTATGATATAAAATGTCAAAGGGGCTATATATACACCTCTTAAAAGAATATAGGTGTATAAAATCAAATTATGCCTCAACGAAAGAAAATTCAGATGAAGTTTATGACCTTGAGTATGAGTTTTCATGTGTTTATTTATCATCCTGAATAATAAAATTATGTTAATTATTTAATTTCTTGATAAAATATTTTCATTTTTATTATTACTTTTATTTCACTTAATACCATGTTATGAACAATTAATTAATAAATTAAGTTTACATTAGATGTTTTGTCCATATTGGTAATTTGTGTCCAAAATCAATTTTATAGGTTGACTATGATCAAATAGGCCATTATTTAAATATATAAATAATAATAATTAAATAATTATCATATTTATTCATCAATTATACTATTAAAACTAATCATCAAAATATGTTTATGAAAAATGAACTACTGTTTTAATCATAGAGACGGTAGGAAGTACGTACGCATGAGTAACATTTCCATTTTTCAATGATATTTATGAAAAGAAGGTAAGAAATATTTGATCATTAAATAATGATAATTATATCATAAATACTATATTATTTAATTAAATATACTTATATATATCATTATTGTGATGTGGTGATGAAAAAAGGAATCAAATCGCTTCAAGGATGTGGTAGTCCAAACGTCTATGAATGATGTTATCATTTTTTCAATGTGTAATAAGGTAAGATAGAATATGATATATTATATTTATTGAATGATAAATATTATATTAATATTAAAATTATTTCATGTGTATCAAATTATTCATTATATTTTACTTTATTTCCTTTCATGTAACAGGTTAGTGAAAATGAATCACATCGCTTCATGAGGCGGTAGTCTGTCATACAGACAAGTGACGTTATCGTATCACCAATGGTATGGAATCTAAATAATTATATATGATATAATGACTAAATATGAATAATTATGTTATAGATATAATATATAATCATTATATATATCATTATACCCAACCTTGATAGGTGGTAATTGAAAAACCAATGGCATTGTTTTTTGGGTGGTAGTCCAACGTACACATGAATGATGATTTTGTAACCCATTTAATGTAAGAGGGAAAATATTTTGGTTATTAAATTAATATAATAACATCTAATTATATTTAATAACTTATCTTATTACATAATAATTATTTAACAATAGTTTAAGGTTATGGAGAAATAAATAAAACAAAAACACTTATTGATGAACACTACCTCTTCTTCAGGTATCCTCCTTTATATTGCACCAAAATCCTTCCTAGGTTGGAATTATATCAAAACTATAGATTTTAGGATTATTTTATGGATTTTGGGAAGTAATTTAGTCTATTATTGTCTTAAATAAATATTTTTTAATATGTGAAGGGAGGAGGATAGGGGTGGCCTTTATAAGTCATGTGAGCAGCAAACTTGAAATTTATTTGAAATAGTGAATTACACCAAAAAATATTTTGTGCTGCTAGGAACCCATAATGTTCCATATTATAGAATATAATGTTAAAAGTAAAAATACTTCCAGATAATTTTTTTACAGGTTTATAGGTCATCTTTCCTTTAAGATTTAAGTGTAATCCCTCAATAAACTCATTTTTACCTTAATCACTATGATTAATTTTAAATGTTTTCAGTAATAATTTCAGTGAAAAATTATGTTGGAATTATTATATTTTTTAAATTATGATTCTTCAAAATATGGAATCCATTTTTTCAAATTCAATTCACATAAGTGGAAAATTTTAATTTTAGATTAATATCACGGACGCAATGAGGTAGTGGATTTTTAAGAAGAGTATACTTCTAGAAAAATATGATTCTATACTAAATCTATGACTAATAATCATAATTTTATAAAACTAAATTAATATTTTCTGATATATAATTTAAAAATTAATTTAAAACATTCCCTGTTATCTGTTATTTTAATTAATTAAAATGGATAAACACTAGGCATTTTAAACCAGTTAATAGAAAATTCTATTTTTGAACCCAAAAGAAAACCTATATTAAAAAACATTATCAATTTGATTAAAAATTTGTTAAGTGGAATAAATATAAATAAATAAAATTTAGGCTAATTGAAAAAATATTCAAATAAAGGATACTTTTAATTTACTTTATTAAAAAGGAATAGATTTTTACAAAAAAATGGTATTTTTTACTATTCAATAAAAAATCAATATTTTAAAAAAATAGCAAAATGTCAACCAATATATATTCTAATATTATTATTTAGAAAATATTATTCATATTTTAAAATAAAAATTCTAAAATTTATAAATTATTCTTTAAAATAAATCCATATATGAAAATATTTTAGTTTAAACTATTTACTTTTTAATTTAAAAATCAATACTTAATGTTTTTATAACTAATATAACTATCAAATTTATATTAATAAATATGAAAATTAGTTATTATATCATTAACTTGGTTGTTACATCATTCCACCATATTATAAATTACATCTTTCAATTTTATTCACTTATTAAAGAAGCGGGTATGTCTTTCCGTCATTGCATTTTTAGAATCCCATGTCTCGTCTTCAACCATATGATTTTTTCATAAAACATTTACCAGGTGAATCAAATTATTTGAAAAAACTTTCTATCTATATTCAAGAATCTAAAATGTTTGTTACTCATAATAAATATTCTCCTCCACCTAAACAACTTTAGGGATCAAAACATGAGTTGAATCAGACACATATTTCCTAAACATTGAAAAATAAAATATATTGTATGTCTGTGAAAAAATTTTGGGAAAATGAACTAATTAATAAACCAATCCAAAATTCTTTATAATTTTATATGGTCCAATGTACCATGGACATAGCTCACACTTTTAACCAAAATTTTGAACACTTTTCCATAGATAAACTTTGAGAAATACATGATCACCTACCCAGAATGAAAGTTCCATCCTTTGGTTATCCGTTTAAAATTTCTTCTTAATCTTATCCATCCTCATATGTTTATAAATAAAATACACCTTCTTATAAATTTCCTCTACCAAATCTGGTCACATCAACTTTCATCTCCTAATTCATCCCAGAAAGATGTTCTCTGACATCGATTACTAGATAATACATTAAATGGTTCCATATATACACTTGAATGAAAACAGTCATTATAAGAAAACTCAACTAAATAAAGATGTTGATCCCAAACACCCTGGTAATACATTGAGTAAGAAAAATCATATGTTTAAATGTTTTCATTGTTTTCTCATACATCCCATCATATTGTGGATGAAAAGATAGACTAAAATTTAATTCAGTACCCAATGAATTATTAAGTCCTTTCTATAAATTGGATGTGAACCTAGGATCATGTTATAATATTATGTAGAGAGTGACTTCATGTAACCTGACCATCTCCTTTAGATACATTTGAGAAATTAGTCTAAATACATTGTATCTAAAATTGGAAGGAAATGTCTTGATTTAGTTAATCAATCAACAATAATAAAAATCATATTATAACCTACTAATTTCCTTAGAAATCCTACCATTAAATCCATAGATATATTTTCCCATTTACACTCTAGCACTGGAAGAGGTTGATTCATTCCATTCAGTTGTTTTCATCCTCCTTTATCCTTCTAAAAATTGAAACACTTCATGGAAAAGTCTATAATGTCTCTTTTCATTCCATCCCACCTATAATACTTCTAAACGTATTTATACATTTTATTAATTCACAGAGGAATGGAAAATAGATAATTGTGAGCATCACTCAATAGATATTTCCTCAAATAGTAATCACAATGAACACATAATCTTTTCCCAAATTTTAAAATCCCTTATCTATCAATATTTAAATTATTCCACATAGCCTTCTTAATGGATTCTACATTTTCCTGCAAATAATGATCCTCCTTTTTTCCATGCATAATTATTTATTACATTGTTTACTGTACTAAAAGAAAAAAAATAGAAGTTGTCCCTACATCCAAAACTTCTAGGTACAATTTTATCAAATCATTAACATGTTTAGTATATCATTATTTTTTTTACATAAATCATCATCCATATTGTTTTAATTTATAGAATTAGAATGAATCATTAAATCATAATAATTGATTAGTTCTATAAATATTCTCTATCACATGTTCAATTATTTATAAATTAATATATGATTTAAAAAATTTTGATCAGTATAAATTTCACACTTTACTCCACAAAAATGATGCCTCTAAATTTTTAAAGAAAAAACTACAATAGTAACTTCCAAATCAGGTGTAGAGAACTTGAACTCGTGACGTTTCAACTGAAATGAAACATATGAAATTTCTTAATCATTATACATTAAGAAAAACCCAATTCTTTTCAATAAAGCATCATTATAGATGAAAAAATCACCATTTATAAAAGACTGTCCCAAAAATTGAGCATTCAAAAATCTTATTTTCAGTTCCTAAAATCAATCATCACATTTTTTTATCTAGATAAATTGAAATA
The DNA here is from genome assembly GCA_963277665.1 of Viscum album. Lineage (NCBI taxonomy): Eukaryota > Viridiplantae > Streptophyta > Magnoliopsida > Santalales > Viscaceae > Viscum > Viscum album. The sequence goes on along the minus strand of OY728128.1, from coordinate 713,021,468 downwards.
ATTTTCTAGTTGACATAGTCTATGGTCTAGAAAACTAATCTAATTTTTAAAAAAATGTAGGGTAGTAACCCACTAATCCAATAATTATATGAATCTCAATGATATTTTTGGATCTTTTCCATTCTTTAACAACTTTTGTTTTAGAATGGTAAACAATTATGTCATATTTATAAATAATATATGAAAGGAAATAATTTTTTTGCAACAAAAATTCAGAATTTCTAAATTTCCCATATTGTTTCTTTTCTTTTAAACATTGAAAAACAAACCTTAGGTGTCTTTAATGTTCTTATTGACTTTTAGAATATACCAAAATGAAAACTATAAACACAAAAAAAAAACTTTTCCAAGAACTAATGAAAAAATATATTCATAAGACACATCAATATTGTAGGTGCACTAGATATCCCAAAACCAAAAAAACATATAAAAACTCATAGTTCCCATATCTAGTCCAAAACTTAGTCTATTGAATATTTAGTTTCCTCACTTTCTACAGATGGTACCCTAACATCTATTCAACCATTGAAAAATACATTGCTTCCTTGAGCTACTCAAATAAATCATTGATATGAGGAAAAGGATACTTGTTCTTAACAGTGATGTTATTTGAGGATCTATAATCAATGAAAAGTCTAATTGAACCATAATTATTTTTATAAATCAAAATAGCATCACCTCATGGTGAAGTTCTAGGTTGGATGAAACCTTTTTCAAAAAGCTCTGGAAATTTATTTTTTAATTTTAAAATTTTAGCTTGAAATATTTGATAATGGGGTTCAGAAATAGGATTTGTATCAAATACTAAGTCAATATTAAACTCATCCAACTGATTATTAATAACAATTATAAAATCATCAAAAAAAATATACATGTACTTGATTACTACAGGAACATAAGTTATTTGAAAAAAAACATCAATATGATCAAGGTAAATTTCACTACTATCTCTAATAAAGTCATCAACTTCTTTATAAGTTATCAATGGAATGAAATAACCAGAAAAAATTTTCTTATCTCAGAAATCTATCTTATCAAGATAAACTGAAAGGAAATCCATACCAAGAATGATATAAAACTCTATAAAGTCTAGTTCAAATAGATTTTTAGGAAATACCATCCCACTGATAACAATAGTAATATTCTTACAAATCTTGGTTTCTTTAACACTTCCACATGGAGATTTCACTAAAAGTTCTATATTATATTCATTTTGTGATATTCTAAATTTAAATGAGAATTTATTATACATGAAATAATGTTATGATTTAGAGTAAAATAGGGTATTGACATAATTCGAATACACAAGTAACATTCCTTCCACCACTTTATTTGATGACCCAACTCAACTATAACAGTAGTAAATTAATTTTCTACACCATATAGTTTCTGATCATAATGATTTTAATTTTGTTAAACTAAATTCAGATAAATTTTTTCATAACGAAGCCACTCACTTCAACTAAAACATCTTCCCAATGGATGGATACTGGTTATCCCATTATTTGTTTTTTATGATACTTTTTTATAGCCACATTCCATATGACCAATCTGACCACACCAGAAACACTTCCCAAATCCTGTCAAACATTCCTTAAAAATTTATTTTATAAACTTAGAATAATTTAGGGGCTTAACTTATAAATTATTAGATGGGGTTTCCTCCATTTTCTACCACCATGACCTTTTCTAACTATTTTTATCTTAAGGAATATACATTTAAGTAAACTCCATTTCAAATTTCTCTACACAATGAACCACTTTCTTAAAAATTTTAAATTATTGTCTGAAAAAATAACTTAATAAACAAGGTTTCAACCCATAATAAAAACTTTTAATTTTTTATTAGTGTCTCGAATAAAATATGACATATACCCCTCCAATCTTGTTAAGTTTTATTCATATGAAACTACATAATCATCATATTTTTCTTTAGTTTTAGGAATTTTTTTCCTATCTGGAGTTTTACAACCAGGATAAAATATTTATCAATGAAAATATACTTAAATGTTTTCCCTTCCATTACCTCAAGATCATCATTCTGTCTGGTATTCTTAACCATGTACCACAATTGATCATATCAACCTTCAAAATGATAAATGGAAATAGTTACCTCTTGGAATTCCGAACATTTTAAGACATCAAATATATTCTCTAGTGCATTAATCCATCCATCAAATATCACATGGTAAAATGATATACATAAAAATGGAGGATGTTTTCTGATGAAATTATCCATAATATATATGTTCCTTCATGTAATATTGATTACCTCTCTGGCATGGATACCACCACCATTTATAACTTGTTTCAACTTATCCATAACTGAAATAAACAATTCTGCTCCGATTCAAACCATCTTGTGATGTTTATTTGGAATAATATTTCCTCTCAATGCCTTCCCACTATATCTTCAATTTTTTCCTCTATAGAAAAACATTCTAAAAAGAAAAATTTTAAATGAAGGAACATGGTAATATTTATGTTCTATATCATTTTAAAATAATTGTAATGTAAATTATTTCAAGTGAATGTTATTACCATTATCCTAACATATAATGTTATCAAAACTGACCTCTGATTCCAATTATAAGGACATGGCCCTAAATATTACAAAATATTTAGTTTTATTTAAGAAATTATATTATTTCACTTTGAGTATTTTTTTTAGGTTTATAGTTTTAGATAATGAGGTCACAATTCTTATATCACAAAAATATATAATACAAAGTGGACACTTATTATTAGTTTCCATTTTCACAAAATATAAAACATTTTATGTCATGACCCGCCTTCACCAAGATGAGGGAAGGGAATGTAGATTGTTAGACCCTTCTTTATTCAAGTTGAATGAGAGAAAATGACCCACAAGACCCACCTTCAATTGGTCCCGAAGTGGCAACTAGATCCAATGGTATATAATCAAATGAAAAATGGAAGGCATTACCATTTTATTTAATAGGATAGGGAGATAAGATAATAAATCCAAAACAACACCAAAACTAGAAGTAAAAGTAAAACCAAAACAATCCATTCCCATATGCAGGTTTCAATAATAAGTGCTCCAAAAAAATACAAGAGAAATCCAAAGTAAAGTACCAAAAGAAAAGAAAAGTAACAATGTCAATGGTCCGGATGTCCGAACTAGTAGGGTCTGGCACAATCCTCAAAGTTCTCTTGGAAACATGAAAGCAGTTTTATATATGTAGGGTGAGTATATAGGTATAATTAGTAGGGGAAACCAAAATCTCTCATATACAAGTGGGGAGGAATTATAATGCCTCGTAAGAAAAGGAGATAACCAAATCACTTGGAAAAGAAACTATCCACCAAAACTCACCAAGGAACACTCCCCAAATAATGCAAGTTAAGTAAAATAATAGTAATAAAAATCGATGTTTGGGTACCCCGCACCACTCTCCCACTGGTTATTGAAGACATCATATGCGTCAAACCTCCCCCGCCATTCTCACCATAGTCCCACTACCATACCCCACTGACACACACCTGGGATACCACAACCACACATCCCGCCCACAAACACCTGGTCCACAACAACCACACAAAACCGCGCCCACAGACACCTTGGCCAGAACAACTACCAACATGCCTGAAGACACTTGGTCCCAAACAACTACCACCACACCCGAAGACACCTGGGGCCAAACAACTACTTCCACACCTGAAGACACCTGGGTCTCATCCTGAAGACACTTGGTAAACAACCTTCCCACACACACCAAGGCTACCCACCACAACATACTATTCACAACAAATCATGGGCTATAATGGACCACATGTTGTCACATTCTACCAGAAGAATCTTGGGTACTCAGGAAACGGAGCAGAAAATAAGCTAATAACCGGGCACTCATAAGATTATTGGGAAAAACACCCTCCCCTGTGAAATGGGGGTGTTCGGAATGATGTGCTCAAATTGGGTGGGGTGTGAATAATAAATATAAGAACTAAATTGTATATATAGGTAAAAAGCACACTTCCCAACCTAGGGGTTCCAAAACCAACCCATAAACAAACACCCTCGTTACTATTAATTCATATGAAGCACCACAACCATAACCAAGTCACAAATCATTCCTAAAAATCATTTCCCCATTGAACCCATTCTTGTTTTTATATTCAAGTGATTTCATTTAAATAATTCTTCACTATCGAGAAACTAGCAGGAATAGCCACAAGCTAAGGAAGGAAAAATATTCAAGCAGCAATTTAAGCATTCACGCCCAATTCTCTTGTAAAGTAACAACAACAAAGGGATTTGTGAGATCACCCGAAGTACTGGAACCAAACCAAGACCAAACATACAGCCCTACACGATCTTAGATCCACAAACCAACAACTAATCAACAAAGGATCCCATCCCCATTCACATCACCCCACAAGTATCAATCAGAACATCTGTGCTTATTTTCATAACAAAATAATGAATTTTTCATATTTAACCACACCATTTATCATGTTTTACCTTTTTGTTTTGCAAAACAGGGTGATCAAACAAGGATTCTTATTCATTGGGTATCCATTTAATCAACCAAGTTTACATGATCATCCAGATTATATGATACATCCACTCAATCACCAGATTACACAGAAAAAAGAGGTTCATTAGTACAAAAGAAATTACCACCAATGGCCACTATTTTCAGTGGGCATGAGCCTATATAATTCACACCATATAATCAAATATTAAAGAGTAGAAGCATCATCCAACACCACCTTCATTATTTTGAATCCATTTATTATCTTTTTTATGGTAGGGTTTCATCTACTCCCAAAGGAAACATTATTATACCCACCCCACATGATACACAGTAAAGAGAGATGAAGGGATACCTGACCTGGATGATCAAAGATCAAAGTTTTTCTCCTCGCGCCAAGAACTTGGGATGCGTGACTTGCATGGGAGGAACTCTGAGGACTCCAAGAGTGAGCAGGAAAGGCTCCAGCATAGGTGCCCCACTGGCCTTGGGATGGGGGACTCTAAATGAACCATGGAATGGAAAGGGGAATAACCAAGAATAAATAATCACATGAAATAAAAGGTGAGATCTTGGAGTTACAAGATATGAAATCTTAAATGGGTTTAAAGGCAGATCGTGGTTTCTCTGTGTGGTTGGGAGGTTACACATGATGGAATTAATTTTCATTTAAAAGTACTCATCAGATAGGTGGCCATAACGGCTATGAGTTAAAGGGTATTCTATAATTATAGGATAACTCATAATTGGGGTGAAACTAGAAATTATGGGAAAAGGGACTGACGCTGAGGAAAAAGTCACACATTTTGGTAGGTCAAGGGTCTCCTGACTCTTGGGGAATTTTAGATATCATTTATGGGATTTTAATGGCTTCTAAAGGGGTATTGAAACACTTTTACATCAAGAGATACGTTGCGAGATAGGAACTGGAAAAAGAAACAAGGGTGGGACACCATTTGGTGAGACACCATAAGAGGTGCCACGGTTACGGTGCCACCATCACAGCTCCACCTTCAGTTGTGCCATTGTTTTGGTGTGCGACTGTGATGGTGCGACCGTTATGGTGCCACCGTCATGGTTCCCCCGTCACGGTTCTACCCTCATAGTGCCACCTTCACGGTGCCACCATCGGTGGTGCCATCGTTTCTATGTGTGACCATGATGGTGAGACCGTTATGGTGCCAACATCACGGTGCCACCGGTTCGGTGGAACACCATAAACGGTACCACAGTTTCGGTGTGCAATCATGACCGATGCCACCATTTCGGTGGGACCATTTTATGGAACCATGTTTTTTTTAAAATCTTTTATGATTCATTGTCTGGGTCATTACATCAGATACCTCTCAAACTATTCTCGTCCCCATGAATCAAAACTAGACCTGAAGAAAAGAGATGTGTCCGAACAACCACCCCAGAGGATACCTCTCAAGAGTAAACCTCCTAAACATCTAGGAACACCTCTCCCTCAAGTAACCACACAACATGTAAAGGTCATACCATCCAGACATATGGATTAGGGAGTCCCTTCTTCCCGGACAAGATATTTTCCTCTTTCGGTAGCACTGACTCACCCACACGGTTTAACCACATCCACTTTAATGTGTCTTGATTAGGGATCAGTTCTTCCCATCCCCATAGTTAGGAATGTCCAAACACATCCATAGAATAAGGAAATAGTCCATTTCATAGTTAACAATGTCAAACACCACATCAAAAACAAGTACAAAATAGAATAGAACAAAAATCAAAACAACTCTAGGTACTGAGCGTGCATCTATGCCTCCTGTTCCCAGGTACTCTCCTTGATCCCACCATTCCTCCATAACACATGAACCAAGGGAATGGTTCATCTATGGAGCACCTTCTCCTCACGATCCTCAATCCCCACTAGTCTCTCTATAAACGTCACATTTTCCTAGATATCCATCTCCCCCTAGTCATGGATGTGAGAATCATCTTGTAAATATCGATGGAGTTGAGACCCATGGAAGATGTCATGAACCCTAATTAGTGGTCGTGGTTTCTCCAACTAATAAGAAACTTCGCCGATCTGCTGCAACACCTCGAAGGGTCCAAATAACTTAAGAGAAATATTACTCCCCCTATCGAACCTCTATTTCCCACATCAAGGGGAGACCTTCAAGAACATGTTTTCCCCGACCTTGAACTCCATGGGTCTCCTCCTATGATCGGATTATGACTTATTCCAATCTTGTGCCACATTCATCATCTCTCGTATAAGCTGAACGTTCTCCATCATGCTCTGCACTACCTCCGGGCCAAGAACACCTGCTTCCCCGACCTCTGTCCATCACACAGGTGAGCGACACGGCCTCCCATTCAAGGGTTCTAATAGATCCATTCCACTGGTAGAGTGATAGCTATTGTTTTAGGAAAACTCTACGAGAGGCAGGTGTTGTACCCATGATGCTTCAAAGTCCAAAACACATTCTCGTAGCTTATCCTCCAACGTCTGGATGGTGCGCTCTTCCTGCCCTTTTTTTGGGGGGTGGAAAGCAGTGTTGAGGTATAGTTGGGTCTGAAAAGCATATTTTAAAGCTTTCAAAACCCATGAGGTAAATCAGGTATTCCGATTAGAGACGATGGAACTCAAAAATCCAGGCAATTCCACCACCTCATCCACATAATTCTGTGTTAAGGAATCCACTACACTCAAATCCTTGATTGCCAAGAAGTGAGATGATTTTGTCAACCGGTATACCACTACCTAGATAGAATTGTAGCCTCCTTGAACCCTGGTTAGTATTGTGATGAAATCCATAGAGATTTCATCCCACTTCTACTCGAGTACATATAAAAGTTGTAACAGACCTTCTGGGATGAAGTGTTCAACCTTCACCTGCTGAAACATGAGGATATTTTCCACAAACTCTGCCACTAACCAAATCACCCTGGGCCACCAAAACTGACCCTTCATGCCTCGGTACATCTGGGAAACTCTCGGGTGTACCGCCAGGGGTGGGTTGTTTAACTCACCAAGAACTCTCCCATGAATTCCCACATGGAAGAACAACTTTACATGAAACAATATCTGATTCTGCCCATCTTCTGACCATCCAACCAGAGCATCACTCTGGCCAACACAATCACACATCACTTTAGTCTCTATGACCCCCCACTTAGACTCCTCCACCTGCTTCAATAGATATGACTACACTATCATATGGAACAGAAAGCCTCTATCATCTTCCACCTTTGCATTCAGTTTTAGGGTAGCCAACTCCTCCATCGCCTTCAAATCATATTACAACTCTCAAATCGCATCCTTCTATGACTTCCTGGTCAAGGCATCAGTCACAAAATTCCCCTTACCTTTAGTTTAAGAGATTTAGAAGACATAGTCATAAATATACTTCATCCACCTCCACTACCGAAAGTTCAAGTCCCACTAAGAGAAGATATAACTCAATATCTTTTGATTTTTGAAGACCAAGAAGCACTCCCCGATGAGGTAATGTCGCCTAAAATTTAGTAAAAACATGACCTTTGCAAGTTCCAGATCATGGTTGGCATATTAACGCTCATGGGAACGTAACTTCCTAGACCTATATAAGATCACCCCCTATTGTCGCATCATCACACACCCAAAACGTTGTCCTGAAGCATTACAAAACATATCAAACGTCACCCCTTCTTCTAGAAACATCAGTAATAGGGAACTAACCAGATTACCCTTCAGATAACTGAAGGCTTCCAGGCACTTTTCACTCTATATAAAAGCCTGGTCTTTCTTGGTCAAGGCTGTCAAGAGCACTGCAACTTGAGAGAAGTTCGGAAAAAGTCTCCAGTAGTAACTTGATAAACCCAGGAATCTATGAACCTTTGTCACATTCTTAGGTGCTTCCCAAGAAACAACCACCTCTACCTTTTATGGGTTCACTAATATCCCCTGATCGGACACCACGTGTCCATGGAAGTGTACTTCTCAAGTCGAGAACATACACTTGGACAACTTCCCATTGATTCGGTGTTGTTGAAGGACCTCTAAAACTGTTCTCGGATTCTTGGCATGGTATCCCACTGATTTTGAGTAGATCATGATGTCATCAATAAACATGACTACAAATTGGTCTAGATATTCTTGGAAGACGGAGTACATTAGTCCCATGAACATAGCTGGTGCATTCGTAATGCCGAACGGCATGACCACCAACTCAAAGTTCCCATATCTGTACTAGACGGCAGTCTTCAAGATGTCACTCTAATTCACCCTCAACTGAGGATATCTAGACCACAGGTTGATCTTGGAGAACCATCCTTCCCCCTTAAACTAATCAAAAAGGTCATATATCATCGGGAGAGGGTAATGGTTCTTGACCGTTACCTGATTCTGTCTCCAGTATTCTATGCACAGCATGATACCACCATCTTCCTTCTCTGCAAACAAGACTAGAGCACCCCACGGTGATGTTCTTGGTCAAAAAAAACCTTTCTTCATGAGATCATCAATCTAAATCTGAAACTCCAGCAACTCAGAAGTTTCCATCCGACAAGGAGCCACAAAAATTGAACGGGTAGCAGGTTTCAAGTCTATCTTGAACTCAACATCACGTAGAGGTGGTAGAGTCACCACCTCTTTTGGGAAGACGTCCATGAACTCACTGAAAATTCCGGAAGCTTCCACCATCTCTGAGTCCGTTGACTCCGCTGACAGCTTGGATAACAAGGAAATAAAGGGATACACTCACTGGCTTCCCTCTTAGAAACCTCTCTCACCTATGAAAGTCACACTTCGGCCACCCATATCTAAAAATAAAACCCTTCTACAGAAGCATACAATGACATCACACGTAGAGAACAGACAGTCAATGCCTAAAATGATATCATACGGCTGCATCTCCAGCAAAATAAGGTCCCCACTAGACTAATGTGGTCTCAACATCAATATACATCCTTGGAAAATATGAGAAAAGTTGGTCTGACCTCTGACTGGCATACTCAAAAATAGGGGTATAAAAAGTCTCTTTGTGTCTAGACTTAAATCATAGGCTAGATTGGGTGCAAAAAAAGTGTGTGAAGCTCCTGAATCAAAAAAGGAATAAGAAAGAGTACTAAACAAGATGATCGTACCTCGAACGACTTCTGGCCCTACTGGAACTACTAACGCTACGGCGTGTAACTTCCCACGCCCAGCTCCTCTTCCCCTTGGTTGTCGGCCACCTCCCCGACCATGCCCCAGTCGAGGTCCTTAAGGTCAGCCTCCTCTTGCAACGTCTTCTCTAGGAGGAGTGGGAACGTGGTTTCCTAGATGCTGCTACTGAAAGGGCCTGGCTGGAAAATACTGCTGAGGTGGGCACTGAAACTGGCCACCTCCACTATACTACACTCAGTCCGAGCACTGATTACAAAGGTTCCCATAGCTACACACATGAAGCATCTTGGCCCTAGGCCTATAAAGAAAGGGCGAGGACTGAGAGATAGAAACTATACTGTTGGGGCCTACTCCTCACTAGTCGAAACCTGGAAGGCCCTGATGCTGGAGGCCTGCTATTGACCACCTTCCCCTTTGATGAGCCCAACCGGATCCCTTCTTAGTGCACACATACTAGCATGTGCATCCTCTCTACCACTTTAGCCTTATTTTGGACCTCTAAGTATGTCAATAGAGTTAAGGGAGTAATAGCATACTGAATAGAAGGTCGGAGTGCCTCCTCTAAATGTCTCTCTTGAGACACCTCATCCGGAGAGAGGTCTGGTAAAAAATTAAGGAGATCCTAGATCCTGATTCCTAACTCCCTCACTGACATACTCCCCTACTGAAGGGAGAGTAGCTCCTGCCTCTTCTCCGCCTTCATTATGGAATAGAGGAATTTCACCCAGAACTCCCTCTTGAAGTCAGTCTATGAAACCTCAGGCCCCCCTCTTCTATCCAAGAGAGAGAATCCACTAATGATGCAATTCTCCCCACATATGACTTACAACCATAAGAACCCAGTACTCTGTCGGATCTTAAATCAAGCTGAAAGCTATTACCATCTCCTCGAGCCAGCTCTCTTCCTCCATGTCCGAGATGAACCCTTGTACATCTCGAGGGTCTGTCACTAAAATCCATGAAGTGTCTTATACCACTGGTATCCCTCCTCCTCTCTATCAGCCCTCTGTTAATCGGTTAAATCAGACTTCTGGGCCTCGATCACCTGCACTACTCGTGGTCTTCATTTGGGTGTTATAGCTGCATGGTAAACAAGGAATGCCTAAGCTCGAGTAGTGTAGAATATTGCCTTTAAATTTTTTTTAAAATTTTTATTTATTTAAATCCCCAAAATACCCAATAAACACAAGTACACAAGTCATTATGATGCATGTACCTTTCCTAAGGTCTCTACCCTGCAATCAGTGTAGCCTCACTTGGTCATTTGGTAGGTCTAGAGTCCTTACATTAGATCATAGGGGGCCTAAAATCATGTGTCCTAGATGGTCTTCCCTGGCCTATTTCACACGCCAGGATTTCATAAAACTTTTTCCCTAACATCCCATACAATCCTAACTTTTCCTACTCCATCCTATCTCTCAACCTTCAGTCCTTTGATAACATTCTGTCAGGACCTGCCTTCACCAAGATGAGGGAAAAGACTGTAGATTTCCAGACCCTTCCATCCTCAAGTTGAAGCAGAGATAATGACCCCTGAGACCCGCCTTCAATAGGTACTAGAGTAAAGACTAGTGCCAAGGGTATATAATCACATGAAAAATAAAAGGAATTACCCTTTTTATTTAGTAGGATCGGGAGATAAGATAGTAAATCCCAAAAAACACCAAAACTGTAAGTAAAAGTAAATCCAAAACAATCCATTACCATATTCATGTTCCAATAATAAGTGCTCCAAAAAATACAAGACAACTCCAAAAGAAAGTACCAAAATAAAATAAAAGAATCGACATAAATAGTCCTGACGTCCAAACTAGTAGGGTCTGGCACGGTCCTCTAATTTCTCCTGGAAACCTGAAAGAAATTTTATATATGTAGGGTGATTATATAGGTATACTCAGTAGGGGAAACCAAAAGCTTTTGTGCACATGTGGGGAGTCATTCTAATTCCCCATGAGAAAAGAAGATAACCATAGCACCTAGCAAGGAATATATCCACCCAACCTCACCAAAGCACACTCCCCAAATAACGGAAGTCATGTAAAATAATACTAATAACACATCGATGTTTGGGTACCCACCACCACTTTCCAACGAGTTATTGAAGACATCCTATGTGCCAGACCTCCCCCACTATTCTCACCGTAGTCCCACTATCATACCTTTCATGCACACACCTGGGCTACCACAACCACACATCCCGCCTGCAAACACCTCAGCCACAACGACCACATATAACCACACCCATAGACACCTGGTCCAGAACAACTACCATAACACCCAAAGACACATGGGCCCAAACAACTACCACCATGCCCGAAGACACCTGTGCCCGAATACTACTGCCACACCTAAATACACCTGGGCCTCATCGTGAACACACTTGGGAAACAAACTTCTCACGCACACTTAGGAAAACCTCCACAAAATACTCTACCATGATAATATTGAGCTATAATGGACATCAGGCCATCACAACATACCCAAAAAATCTTGGGCTACTCAGGAAAGGGGGAAGAAAATGAGCTAATAACCAGCCACTCATAGAAGTGTTGGGAAAAACACCCTCGCCCGTGAAATGGAGGTGTTCAACACGAAGTGCTCAACTTGGATGGGACACAAATAATAAACATAAGAACTAAATTATACATATAGGTAAACAATCACTCTTCCCAACCTAGGGGTTCCAAAACCATCCCATACACAAACACCCTCATTACTATTCATTCATAAGAAGCACCACAGCCACAACCAAGTCACAACTCATTCCCAGAAAACAACTCCCCATTGAAACCATTCTTGTTTTCATATTCAAGTGATTCCATTTAAATAATTATTCACTACTGAGAAATTAATAGGAATATCCACAATCCTAGTAAGGAAAAACAGTCAAGTATCAATTTAATATTTCACACCTGGTTATCTTGTAAAGTCACAACAACAAAAGGGATCTATGAGATCCCTATAAGTACTGGAACCAAACCAAGCCCCCACATACAGACCCACACAATATCAGATCCACAAACCAACAACTGATCAACAAAGGATCCTATCCCCATTTACATCACCCCACAAGTATTAAGCAGAACATTCATGCTTATTTGCAGAAAAAAACAATGGAGTTTCCATATTGAACAACACCATTTATCATGTTTTACCTTTTCTATTTGGCTAAATAGGGTGATCACACAAGGATTAATATTAATTGGGAGTCCATTTAATTAATTGATTTTATGTGATTAGCTAGTTTCTTTGTTACATCCACTCAATCAAAATATTATACAAAAAAATAAAGATTCATTAGTGCACAAGAAAGGACTACCAATGACCACTATTTTTAGTGGGAATGAGCCCGTATAATTCACAACATATAAGAAAATTTTAAAGAGTATAGCAGCATCGTCAAACACCCACCATCATTCTTTAGAAACCATTTATTATCTTTTTTATGGTGGGTTTCATCCATTCCTCGAGGAAACATTATCATACCCACCCCACATGATACACAGTAAAGAGATACGGAAGGATACCCTACCTTGATGATAAACGATCGAAGTTTTTCTCCTCACGCAAAGAACTGGGGATGAACAACTTATAGGGGAGAAACTACGAGGACTCCAAGAGTGAGGAGGAAAGGCTCCAGCACATACAGACCACTAGCCTCGGGAAGGGGGACTCTTAATGTACCAAGGAAAGGAAAGTGGACTAGCCAAGAAGAAATAACCTCGTACACTAAAAGGTAAGATCTTGAAGTTATAGGATATGAAATCATGAATGGATTTAAAAGAGTATCATGGTTTCTCCCTGAGGTTGGGTGGTTACACATGATGGAATTAATTTTTATTTAATAATTCTCATTGGAGAGGTGGCCATAATGGCAGTGAGTTAAAGGGTTTTCGTTAATCAGAGGATAATGCGTAACTGGGGCCGAACTGGAAAGTATGGGAAAAGGGTGTGACATCGAGGAAAAAGCCACACATTTTGGTAGGTCAAGGTTCTTCCGACTCTTGGGTGATTTTAGATATCATTTATGGGATTGTAACTGCTTCGAAAGGGGTATTAAAACACTTTTACATCAAGAGATGTGTTGCGGGAGTGGAACTGGAAAAAGAAACAAAGGTGGGACGCCATTTGGTGAGACACTATAAGTGGTTCCATGGTCATGGTTCCACTGTAAGCAGTTTCATTGTTTCAGTGTGCGACTGTTACAATGCCACCTTCACGGTGCCCTTGTCACGGTACCACCCTTTCATTGGGAAACTATTACGGTGCGACCGCTATGGTGTCACCATCACGGTGCCATCAGTTTTAGTGGAACACAGTAAGCAGTACCACTATTTCAATGTGTGACCATAACCAGTTCCACCGTTTCGTTGGAACTGTTTGATGGAACCGAGTTTTTGGAAAACTCTTTAATGAGTCATTGTCTGGGCCATTACTTTTTCAAACAAAAAATTATTTCTTTCATGAAAAAACTTCAGTAAATTCATCTTGGCTTCATCCTTTCCCTTACCTATATAATGAAAAACATTTAAAAATTTTGGATCAGTACAAAAATATCAGTAAGGGATATAAAAAAAGTAAACCATTAGTCTACTGAAAACATGAAAACCCATAAAATATTTACCTTTACATTAATGTGATTTGAGTAAAATAAATAAAACATTTTCATATAAAACACATATTTTCCCCAAATAAAATCCTTCATAACCAATATAAGGGGATTAAAAATCGTTCTCGATAACATAGATGTTAACATTCATAATCCATTTTAAACACATGTCATAAGTAAAAATATCTCGTGAAAATACATAGTAGAAAACCATTGGCAATCCATCCCTTATTTCCAATTAATATAGGGAAAATTACCCAATGCCTTGGATAAATATCTGGGTTCACACATCCTTTAATCTATAATGGTCTCAAATAATTCTATTTGATCCACCCCATCGTATAAGTTATAATGGGATCACCCGGTTCTATCTGGGTGCACCCATTTCTCATGTATAATGATCCAGTACCATATCATGAATAAAAAAAATTTATTCTTGCACTTTACAATAATAAAACATTTGGAGAACTCTTTTAAACTTGTTAAAAATCACTTTTTGATATTAAAATACCATTTTCTTCTTAAAACTCATTTCAATATAAAAATATTTTTTTTTGAAAAAACCATTTTCAATACAAAAATATCAAAATAAATAGAAAAAATAGTTTTTAATTGAAGGATGAAAATAAAGCTGAAAAAGGAATCTAGAAATCAAATAATGGTCGGGATGGTTGAAAAAGTCGTTATCATCATGTACGATAAGAATATGACATTCCTTTTTTTCAAAACATTTTATATAAAAAACATAAAAGGATTCATTTTGAAAACCATTTAAAATAAGGAAAAAAGAAACATAAAATGTACTTTATAAATATTTTATTTTCATATAAGATTTTTCATTAGAACATTTTAAAAACATGTTCAAATAAGATAAATATATTTTGAATAAATAACATTAAAAGTGGATCTTTTAAAGGAAAGGTCTCTTATCACTTGGGAAAAACTTGAGTTATAATACCCAAGAAAGATTAACATTAAACAAAACATTAAATACCATGATAGTAGATAAATTCATGATATAACTTATAAAATGGCATATATATAAATCAATTAAAATAATATAGGTTTATAAAATCAAAATATGCCTCAATGAATGGAAATTGAGACAAAGTCCCTTTCCTTGAGTTTGAATAGTCACGTGTGTCTTTATCTTCTTAAAAAATATATTGATGGTAATTATTTAATTTTTTGAGATCCTTTTTCAATTTTATTTTTACTTTTAATTAGCTTATTACCATATTATATAAAACTAATTAATCAACTAATTTTACATCAAATATTTTGACCATATAGAGCTTATGTGACAAAAATGACTTCTGTGGGTTGAGTATGGTCAAAGAGGTCATTATTCAAACATATACATAAAAATAATAATGAAATAAATATAATATTTGTACATACATTATAATTTTAAAACCAATAATAAAATATGGTTTTGAAAAATGAACTAACATTATGATCCTGGAGATAGTAGGTTGTACGTACGCAGGAGTAACGTTTCTATATTTCAATGATCATTATGGAAAGAAGTTAAGTAATATTTTTTATTTCTATAATTATATTTATATCATAAATAAAATATTATTTAATTTTATATACTTATATGTATAATTATTTTGATATGCTGATGAAAAAAGAAATCACATCGCTTCGAGGAGGCGGTAGTCCACATGTCTTTAAATGGCGTTATCATTTTTTAGTGAGTGAAATAGTAATAATGAAAATGATATATTATATTAATATGATGATAATTATTTAACTAATATCATAATTATTTCATTTATATCACATATATTCATTTTTTTTACCCTTATTACCTTTCATGTAATGCATTAGTGAAAACAATTACATCGCTTCATGACATGGTAGTCAGCCGTATACACGAGCGACGTTATTATATCTTGTGTCTAATGGAATGTAAAAAGGTATATATGATATAATTACTTCATAGGTTTAATTATTTCACATATATAATATATATAATTTATATATATAATTATACCCAACCGTGAGAGGTGGTAATATAAAAAAACAAGGACATCATTTCGCGAGGCAGTAGTCTGTCGTACACAGGAATTATTATTTAATAACCCATTTGATGGAAGAGGGAAATTATTTAGGTTATGAAATTAAATTAATAATAATTATTTATATTTAAGATACTTATTTTATTATATAATCATGTTTTAAGAATAATTTAAGGGGTGGGAAATAAATAAAATAAAAAACAGCCATTGATAAATGTTACCACTTCTTTGGGTATCCTCCTTAGGTTTTCACAAAAAGAATTCCTAAGTTGGATTTATGGGGAAAAAATAGGGATGTTTTTAATTTATTTGGATAGTTATAATCATTAAAAAGTTATATTAAGGTGTGAATAATGGAAGATATGGTTGGCATTTTATAAGTGATATTAGTGGCACACTTGTAATTATTTTGAAACGGTGAATTCCACCCATGTTTTTTCCTTGTAATAATGCCCCAATAATGGTCCATTGTAGATAATAGAATGAATAAGGTAAAAATATGGCAATAAAATGGGGTTTTTAAAATTTTATAAGCCATTTACACATAATTTTAATGTTTAATCCCTCGATAAACTAGTTTTTTCATTAATTGTTGTGATTAATTTTAAATTTTTTGTAATGATCATTATGGTTAAAAATTAAGATAGAAATATTAAAAACTATATTTTATTATAATTCCAAATATTGAATCAATTTTTTCAAATTAAATTAACATGAGTAGAAATTTTAATTTTAATTTTAATCACGCAGATGCAATGAGACAACACGTTTTTATGAAGAATAACTTTTTTGAAAAAGATGATTCTATATTAACATTGTGATAATTAATAATAATTATATGAAACTAAATTAATATTTAATTATTTATAATCTATAAATTTAATTTAAAAAATTCCCTATTAGGAATTATTTTAATTCATTAAAATTGAGATACATTGTGTATTTTAAAACTGTTTTTAGAAAAACCCATTTTTAAACCCAAAAACAACTAAAAAAGGCAAAGTTGATTAAAAAGTAATTAATTGGATTAAATATAACTAAATAATACTTATTATACTTTAAAACTTATTCAAAAAAACTGATACTTTTAAATTATATTATTAAAAATAAATGTCCTTTTATAAAAATTGTAATTTTCACTATTCACTGAAAAATCATTATTTTCTGAAAAATCTAAAAAGTTCACCAAAAGTAAATTTTTATATGTTGATTTAAGAATTATATTAATATCCTAAAATTAAATTTATAATAATTATAAGTTAATATTTTAAATAAAACCTTATAATAAAATATTTTAATTAAAACTATTTTCTTTTATTATTTTAAACAATTACATAATATTTTAATAAATTATATAACTATCTAATTCATGTTAATAAAAATAAAAATTATTTAATATATCATTAAATGGGATTTTACATGAAATAAAGAATCAATATTTCACACCTTATACACGATAGCAAAATGGTGTTGCAGAGAGAGAGAGTAGAAGGATTGTGGAAATGGGAAAAAAATGATGGCTGAGAATGATGTTAAAATTTTATTATTGAGTGAATTAATGTGTAATAAAGTATATATTAAAAATATATGTCTTTTGAAAAAAAACACACATGATAAAAACTATGATATTTGGTACTAAAATAATCCTACATTGAAATATTTAAATTCCTTTGGAAGTCTTTATTATATAAAAATCAAATGAAGTATGATGGGAATTTTTGGAGAAAAGGACAATAATATATTATTTAAAGGATATTTATATAATTTTAATGGATATATTTGTTGGAATAAGATAATTAATAAAATTATTTAGTGTAAAAATGTTAAAATTAATTAAAATCTAGGAAAAACCATTTAGTGATTCAAGAATATTTTTGAGTCACCTATAGAAAATAATGAGTACTTTTTTTAATAAATAGGTTAAAAAAGATACAAAAATCATACTAGAAACTATTTACTCTAATTAATAATAATCTATTTATTTTGAATAATGTTATGGTGCTATTATAAAAAAAAATTTATTGGTAAAATAATCTTGTGTATACAAATAATATCATTGGGAATCATAATGCATAGCTCAGACTAGAAGGAGACTAAGAGTGGAGAACCTAACAGATCGTGTATCACATGTTAATCCCATAATGTTTATTGAATCTATTGAAAATAATCAATGGTATAATATATGAATTAGTAAATCAATAAAATGGAGAATAACCCTTTATTGTTATAATTTCCCTGACCAAAAAATAAAAACATTTTTAGTAAAAAATGGATTTTTTGGGAAAAAATGAATAAGATAGTTGAATTAACATAGAACAAAGATAAAATTTGTTAGAAAATTTATTCTTAAATGAAAGGCATAAAATTTGAATAGATTTTTTATCAGGATACTAGAATTGAGACAATAATTATGTTCTTGGATGTGAAATTACATAATCATTACATGTTATGTTAAATAGATGAAAATTTGATATTTCTGTATTGTGACCTTGAAGGAGAAGTATTTATTGGAAAACCAAAAGGTTTCATTATTGATATTTATAAAATAATGTTGTGTAGATTTAATAAATTTATGTTTGTATTAAAATAGGATCCATGGTCTTAGTATTCTAAAATTGATGACTATTTGATGAAAATGGGTTTTTCCAAAGGCACAATTAATAGAAACATGTACTTATAGAAGGATATATAAGACACAAAAATGGTGATTTTATATGTTCATGACATAATTTTTTCTATTAATAAGAGTCTGTAATGTGGGGAATTATCTACAATGATGCATAATCTATTTTAGATGTCCGTATTGGGGGGACTAAACTATTTTTTGTTATTAAAAATTTAGAAGAATTCAGATTATGTCTTTATTTGAAAAGAAAAGTATTCCAAGGAAATATTTATAAACATTGGAATGTAATTTTCAAATTTTGTTTCTACACTTAAATAATTTTGTACAAAGTTGATAAAATATGAACAAGGTAGTAAGGTTGAACAAAATAAATTTAGAAGTATGATTGTCATGCTTATGCGTCTCAAAACATCCAAACCTAATATTTACTATATGGTGACTCTATATGAAAGGTATTAAAGTGAACTGATGGAGTCACAAATGATTAAAATGAAAACAATTGTGAGGTATTTAAAATAAATGATGAATTTTTTATTTATCTAAAGATTCAGTAAAGATATATACATTCTTTATTACACTGACCTAGATTGGGTATGATATTGTATAGATCATAGATCCATATCAGTTGGAGTATTTTTTATTGGTGATACGTGTCTTATCTATTATATAAAGAAGAAGGGTTTTCTAACCCTAAGTATAGCTAAATCAGATTATGTAGAGGATAATCATATAGTTATGCATTTTTTATGGATGTAGGTTTAGCTTGTAAATTTGTGGGTAGATGTTTAAAAACCATTGAATAATCATTATGATAATAAAATTGTAATTTATATTTGAAAAAAAAAATTCTAGTTAAACAATATTTCTCTTAAAATATTGACATTTAATATCATTTTATAAAATTGAAGGTATATTCAACTAAAATTAATATTTTATTCATTAACACAAATCAGGAAATTTAAAATATATTTTCAAAATATATGCCACATGGGACTTTTTTTGAGTTATGGATAAAATTGAATGTTCATCCTACCCTAAACACTTGAGTTTTTATTTACATGATCTCCTCTCATGGTCCTTTGAATTATTTTTCCAATGGGGGAGGGAATCTCATGTTTAAGGGGTAGTGTAAGTGGTAGGGGATTTTGAGAAACATAGTTATTTGAATCACTCAACCTAAGCATGCTTGTCACCAAGGGATGGAACTCTCTCAAAAACAATATTTATCCTTGAGTTTGTTTTCATGTTACATCTCTTCGATATTGGATATATTTTTATTATTTGTGTTTTAATACTTGGTAGTTCACGATACTTCATATTTTATCAACAAATCTAAAGAGGAAGATTAGAGAACCCCTTGGGTTTCTATCTTTTTTAGGGAAGTAGAAGATCATATGGCTATTAGTGACTTTGGGTTGTTGTATTTGTTGAAGAACATATTTGGAGTTATTATAAACTATTATTATTCCATATATGGTTTATATGACTCTATATCATAGGATAAATTGTCATAATTATTTAAAGTGTTTTGAGGTTGGTTTAATGTTAAGTGAAGAGTATATGAGTGGTATTAAGTGAAATATAGGTTTTCTTCAATCACTTAAGTGTTTTTATTGAGTATAAAAGTCTTTCATGTACTTGAATTGATGAAACATATAAAGATGACAACTTTGACTAATTAATTTAGTTGATCAAATGATGTATCTGAATTCAAGTAACATAGAAAAAAAGACTCACATAAGTTATTCATGCAGCCAATCCAACGACATTGTTGAATTGAAGTGATGTAGATAAAAGGACCCATGTAGTTATTTTAACAATGTAGCTAAAACCACATAGCCAAATTGAACTACGCAAGAAAATATGGGATTTCATATATCTAAATTGAGTCACGTGGCTGAATATATGGAATTAATTTATGCTTTTCAGAACCACGTAAGGGATTTTTCCATAATTTTTGGGTGAGAGTTTCAAAATCTGAATTTCTATGAATATAAGTTACATATGGAAGAGTTTCTTTGGGTTATGAACATTTAAATATCATATTTTTGAGATTCAATATTTGAGGATAATTATAAGATCATTGATAGTTTTATATCTTCTTGAATAATGAATATTGCATATTAAAGGTATTTAAAATAAATTTTGATGATAATTCACAAGAGGTTAACAGATAGATAATCATTAGAATTATTTGAATGAGTTGATCCTAGTGTTGAGGATTTTGGGGTTTCTATTATTAATATTTGAAAATATTGATTTTGGTATTTTCATAATTATATGCATTATGTTTTTTTATTTATATGTGATGTAGCTTTTAAATAAGGAGACCGGTGATAATTAAGAACTACTAAAATTTATCACAAGATCGGCTGTGTGAAAAATAATGAATAATATGATTTGATTTGAGTATGAGAATATTTTTCTTGCATAATTCATGATGTAAGTAAGAGAGAAAATATCTTGTGTAATTCTGGACGCTCATATAAGTGTATCTTTATCTTTTTTTTTCCAGTAACTTGGTTTATTTGGTGATTTTATTCATCTAGTATTCTTATTATTTTTAATATAGTATAAATATATTTTATTGGGTGTGACTACTAACATGTGTGTTCAATGAAAAAAGAATTCTTATAATTGGAATTCACTTGACCTTATAGTGAAGAGAATATATGTTTGGGAGGGTAACCATCCAAGGTAAATATTAGGATTCCTCAATGGAAAAAATATAATGCTGGTGAATATTTAATATTTCAATCATAATTTTTAGAAATAAAACTATTAAAATTATTTTTATAAAATCCCTTAATATTTTTACTCGTCCAATAATTATAGCATGTCCCTTTTTATGTCGGTTTAACCACATGCATGGACAATACTATAAATTTATCATTATGGATAATTATGAAAAATAAAAAATACTTGAAATATATTTTATTAATGATGAAATTATTTTTTTACAATTATATAATATTTCTATATAATAAATTATTTATTATTAAAAATAATTAATTTTTATATATTAAAAAATCAAATAGCTTATTAATTTTGAAAAAATCCTTAAAAATCATAATTGTAACATCTATAAAATAATTATAGTATTTAAGGACTCTTTAAAACATATATTCATACTTTATATAAACTTTTTTATGACGGTTAAATCATGATAAAACAACAAGAATTAATACAGTTATACCAAAACAATCATGGAATAGTTAAAAATACTAACAATCAGTAACAAATATAAAATAAGAATAACTAATAACTATATTATAAATGAATATAAATTATTAATAATAAAGTTAAAAAATAAAATCAATTTTTTAAATATAAGTCTAATAAACTGAATCTTAATATTTAGAAATTATGATGTAATTTGTGCATGACAAGAGTTATGGTAAGGGGATTCTTGAATAAATCACTTTTAATTGAGTTATGATATTTTATATTTTGGTACATTTTTTAATTTTAGGTATATTCTATCATATGAAAAAAAAATTACTTTTTTTTCTAGGGATTCATATTCCCTCCTCATAATCTATTTTTTTGTCTTACCTCATAAAATACAATATTGTGTGGAGAAAACATCCACCCTTTATTTTGGGTATTTATCTGATATATCCATATTCATAATTACCAAAATTATTTATTTTTATTATTTTATAAATTGAATAAGTTTTTTCTCTTCAAACATTGATATTTGGATTTTAAATTCAATTTTACATCTCTACCATCTATGTAGGTCACTTAAGATCATTATACATATGATAAAAAGTATTTCAGTCCACATTCAAAACATTTCTTATTTTCCTCTCTAATTTTCTTTTAATTTAGCTATATTTATACTCATGGATCCATTATTATAGTTTATAATTATTAGTATAAAAATTAAAAGTATTTTTCATCATTAAACTATGTTTAAATTGATCTATATCATTGTTTATTATAATTTCTCCAATCTTTAGGAAAACACTTTTCATAATTTCTTTGATTATTTTTTTATTTCTCTAGATGATACATAGTCTTTGATTATTTTATTTCATATTATTTATTCCTTACCCTATAAATATTCTTTATATATTTCTCTTTTGGGTTAATGAATTTTGGTATCATTGGATAAAGGTTTTAATTACTTCTAATATGATATGACATGAAATTATTATATAACACATTT
Organism: Viscum album; assembly: GCA_963277665.1. Taxonomy (NCBI): domain Eukaryota; kingdom Viridiplantae; phylum Streptophyta; class Magnoliopsida; order Santalales; family Viscaceae; genus Viscum; species Viscum album. The sequence goes on along the minus strand of OY728128.1, from coordinate 712,998,417 downwards.
TATTTACAAGTGTTAATAAATAAAAGATATTAATGAATATATGATTGTTCTAAAGTGGAAGAAAAATGTATGTATATATAATTATGTGTTGAGTGGGGATAAAATTATATATCCCTCTAACTTACTAAGTAATGTTTTAGATCTAAGGAGATAACATATATGAGACATGGGAGGCTATTCTAGTACAAAATTTCATAACAAATCTTTTCCCACTTCTTGATGATGGAATTGAAATAAATTCTTAAAATATTATGGATTATTTTTCTTATTAATGTTTTTAATTTATATTATATGACACCATGGTCCATGATTATGGTTTTATAATTCGACATATTTTTTTCATAGAAGATGTCAACATTTCTTGAAAATATTTTATAGTACTCCATTTCTCTATGTGATCTATGATTTTTTTATAATTCCTCGTGACCACTTCTTGTGAGTTTTTTATCTTATCTCATTAACTATAAAATTACTACCATTATCATTATCTTTAGATGTTTGTGATATAATAATATATTCTTTAGTAATCATTGATATATTTTTACCTTTAATAATTATTTTAGCTAATAATTTCTTCTTGTTTCCCATTTCCCCGAGTAATGAAGAAGAATATTATATATGATATAGAATTTAATCATTAACATTAGAGGATACTAATATGTTTATGATCATGACCATAGTGTATTCAATACTTAGCCCATTTCCTCATATAAAACCCTAATATATCCCATGTCATTGATCTTTAATTATAAAAGATCCCCATAAGCAAATAAATTAATTTTATTACAACCCTTTATTCTAGGAAAATCATAAATAATTAACTATAATCCACCAATGGAATTTATTAACATATCTTAATATCCATAAAGAATATAAATTATAAAAAAGTCTTAAAATATCTAAATTCATGGTTTAAATTATATAACACCCTACATGTTGTAATTGATCCAAAATAAAATTTCCTAATTACAATCTATCTATGATCAAAAAAGAACCCATAACTTAGAAATTTCATAAAAGATATACTATATGGTTAAAAATCTAAAATGGAATATAATTATTTTACCTTATTGGAATATGAAGCCTTTAAAAATTAATTTAAAGGAAAATTAATAAAACATTTAAAACACTGAATTTAAAATTAGTTAGACCCAAAAGAATCATTTTATTCCAATTAATTATATAACATAATACTCAACACTTTATAATAAAATCATATAAGTTCAAAAAATTTAATGAAATAAAATTAACAATTAATATGGATAAAAATTTATCATATTTCATCAAAGAAGTAAAGGCCACAAAGGTAATGTTGATGTTAGATTTCAAAATTCACCATCTGGCCATCCCAATATTCCCAACCTAATATACCCCACATCATAATTTCTATTGAATAAATTATTCCTTGATATTTGTTAAAAATATTGAAACTGGTATTACATTTCCAAGCATGTGATTTGAAATCACATGTTACTATAAGGGTATATGTATGACTAATTCATGCCCTCATAACAATATATGATTAAAAGGCCCAAATTACCTCAATATATAGTAAATCTACACCCATATAATCCATAAAAACATATATTCACTCGTAATCAAAGAGGAAGATCGAGTATATGGAAGGGAAGATATTTGTAAAGACATTTGTTGATTTTTATAAATAATATAATTATAAAAAAAATATATGACATTATATTTAAGGGGAGGATAAAGGAAAACCCTAAAAGCCATTATATGGAAAAAATAGAATATTATGGGTCTATCTATCTCTATAATAATTTGGATAAAATGGACCACTTTAATGCATAAATTATTTTTTTCAAACTTTTTAGAAACCATGCATCAAAAAATTGATTATAAATTATCCTAGGATTTCAAAAATTCATGGTTTACAAGAACCTTTTTTAATCCATGAAAAAATATTGTGAATTTCAAAAAAAAAATCAATCATTCATCAGTAATAAAATCAATATTATCAATAATTTTATGGATTATTTTATTATAACAATTGTATGATTTGATTTTGAATGAATAATGAGAGAATATAACTTTATTTCCTAAATTAGAATTTTTTCCATGATTTCATTTGTTGTATAAAATATAAAACTTTTTTTTAAATATACTAAATTAATAAATTATTGGATTTATTTTGAACAATATATTATGTGGGTTCACATTTCCTATAGACATAAAAAAACCATTTTAAATATTGTTTTTCTAATTGAACTTTCCAATAATTCCTAAAAATTAAACTATAGATCAACTTGTATTTTGTCATATATTTTTATAGTTTTTTTCCTTATCTCTAATTCCCCATTCTATTAGGGTGTTCATATAGTAAAAACAAAGAGGATTATTAAGTGATTTTCTATATAAATTTACATATATTTATTGGTGATCTTTAGACCATTATCAATCTTAAATTCCTATATTCTATTATCGATCTAGGTATCTTCCATATTTTTATATATTTTAAAAAACATAAATACTTTAGTACTGTGAAAAAATTAATTATAAACTAATCATTCAAATAAAAATAATAAAATTAAAACAATATAGTTATCCTCTTAACGCTTCTTCAATTCAATATCTCACACACATATGTGTAAAAAAAGATAGCAAATATTTTTTTAACATTAAATTATATGAATTGTATGTGATATTTCTCCTTTCACAAAATTTGAAAATATCTTCTCAATCCCTGTTAAATTTGAAAACATTATGGATATGTTCATTGTCATAAATTAATTCCATTTTACTTGACTAAGGTGTTCTAATCTATTACGAAACATGTTATTTTCATAAAATTTGTATAAAAAATATATCCTTCATTTTCACTTATTTTATATAGATTTATATTATTTATTATTACTTTTATAATAATAGTTACATCTCTGAATGTAACATTACATCTATATCTCATAAAGAGTACAAAATTTTATAAGTCATAAAGCTGACTCCAAATCTAAAAATTATTTTCTAGGTTCTTGATAGAAAAAAATCATTGATTATATTTTCCTATTATTTTTATTGAAAATATAATTTAAAATAATCATAAAATCATGGAGAATTTTATTTTTTGAGTCTTGAGATATTTATAGGATGCTTTACAGGTTTTCTCTATGAAGAAAAAAACATTATAATACCCATATATTATTTTATAATAATTTATGTGAGTGGATATATATTTTTTTCAAGTGTTTATGCCAGAATTTGAAATTGTATTATATAATGGTTATTGGATAATTTTTTTAAATTTTTAAAATTTAACATTACACTATAATAATAAGACATTACATCATTGTTTGTTTCCCAAGGATCAATCTTGAAGATGTGTATGGTACTATGCATTATGAGAAAAATGTTAAATCACAATATTAACACCAAGAAATAATTAAATAAACTATAAAGATTTTGGTAAACTAATACATTACATAGAGATATTTTCATAAGTTTGATTAAAATTTAAATTTTCAACTGTGAATCAGATGAGGCCATTATTTTTTAATGATTTGATAAATTATTCTATAAAATATAATATTTTAAGGTAAAAGTGTTAAGATAATAAGATTTATAAAATTTTAAATTAATTTCTATTTAGGTTTAATTTAATATTTTTAATTTATGTTTTAACTTAGATTTCAAATACTTATTCAGATGCATTTTTCATTAATTATTGAAGAGGACTGAAGAATTTGATAATGGGAAACATGGATATTTTCCCTTAATCTAAAAAATTAACTTATCACATGGAGAAGTGAAAGAGAGATGATTTTGGAAGATTGAAAATTGTAATAATAAATATTATCAAAGGGATTAGATAAAATTAATAAGGACTTATATTGCTGAAAAGATCAAAGAAGTTTGTTACCAACTGATAAATCAATGAAAAATGGGAAAAATATATCATCATGTTAATGAAAATAGAATTTATTAATATTAAAATAGTGGTTTAATATATTTTTTTGGTTTCTAATGATCATATTTGTTCATTTGAGAGAGTAGTAAATTATTACTGAGTGATGAGTGTTGAGTTATCATTCTTGTGAGGGTTGTAAACCTAAAAGGAAAGTTATCTAAATTAATATTTAATAATTTCACTAATAATAAACATTTTTACACCTTCACATAACCATTATTATGCTCCATGGAAAAATCCTAAGGTTGGTGATCTAAGAAAAAATTATTTTTTGACTCTTTTTATGTTTTATGTTTTGTATTTTATTAATTCATTAAAGGATAGAGTTATATTTCAACTAAATATGAAATGAGGACATCATACAGGAGGAATTTCTGAAAATGATATGCTTTAATTCACCCTTATTTGGTAACTCATACTTTTTTAGGAAAATAAGTGGCGTCATAGTGAAAGGTTTAATATTATTGTGATTTTTCTTTGGAATACATAGTAGTTTCAGTAAATTATGAATGGATTTTGATCTTAAATGGGAACAATTTCTATATATATAATAATAATATAGAAAACTACTTTGGATCATTAGATATAAATTTGTACATAACTATATTATATATAATTAAATTTATTTTATAGAATATAGATTTATCAAAAAGTGGTCATTTCTATTTGGATGCTGAAAAATAAAGAATTCATTCATTATGGTGGATATTTATCCAATGTAATCAATAAAAAAGTGTTTTTGTGTAATACCTAAATATCTATTTGGAAAAAATTGGAAAAAAATTATAAATGAAAATTTCTTGTGAATAAAATAAATTAGTTCAGTATCACCTGTAAAAATCCTTGAGGATAAACCTAATGAATCCATTAATGTATTATATGAAATGATGAATGTAGTTTTGGAAGAAATATGAGGAATTTGAGAAACTCTCAATGATGTTAATATTAATAATAATAATAAGGAAAAAATTTCTACCTCGCTTAAATCTAAATGTTTTGATGATTAAATAAATGGATAGGAAATCTATTTCATTGGATTGTCTATGTAGAATTCTTATTTTATATAAAATGAGGTAAAATAATGATGATCCTATAGAGAAGTATAAATATTAATAATTTTCATTCAAATCAATGAATATTATTATAGCTGAGGATGATCTCAAAGAAAATGGGGATGTTGACATGATTTCATCCCTTTATTCAAATTTAAAAATTTTAAAAAGTGAATTTAAATGGGAATCTTCCACTCACATGATTAAAATATGGAATTATTGGAATCCTTATTATTAATTTTTTCATGAAATCCAGATATCATAATGAAGACTACATGTCCATGAAAATATTATTTAAATATTTTTAGAGAAAGAAAACCAAACAATTTTTTTGAAGAAGTAATTATTCCTTTTATAATAGAAAAATAGCCTTAATGAAAAGGATGTAGTATAAATTAAGGTTTGTAAAGGACTCTATAACAATTCATTATTGTTTTATTTGATAAAGTAATATTATATGAGTAAAGAAATGGTAGAGAAGGTAAATTTTGGATAAAACATAGATATAATAGTTGACTTATATGAAGGACATAATGATATAGATGTATAGAGGGTAAAAATTAATAAATAAACCCCTATAGTATGTAATTATAAGGATTATATAAATAATATATAGGAAGAAAATGATTAGTTACAGGATACTATTGAAATGCACAAATCTAGAAATCCAACTCATATAATATTATTGATTTTATGATAAAAGTGGAAGGAATGTACCACAATATTGACTATGTAACTAATATGGTTAAAAATACATATAAAAGGATCGAGGATCTCAAAGTATAATTCATTGATATGAGGTAAAATCTTGTATATATATTAATATACATGGTTCCTAGAATGAAATTAGGACTATATATTGTACAGGAAATAAAAAAACATTAAAGAGAGACATGTGGATCAAATAATAAAGATATAGGTTTACATGCAACTATAAAAAATTTATCATAATGTAAAAAATAGGCATAGGGATTTATTATAAAAGAATCTATATTAGTGGATTCTCCAAGGAATGTACCCACTATAAGGAAGAATATTGATTTTGAGGAGACCCAAGATACCACTAATGTAGTAGTAAATATATACAAGAATACACAAAAAAATGGTTTTATTGTTATATATAAATAAATAATAAAAAATATATCTACTCAATTTAAAATATGTACTTCAGATTATAAGGTAAAATGAGATAAATGAGTAGAATTAAATATAATTGGAATGTTTTCAATAGATACTATTTTTAGTTTGAAATTTATGGACATTGATCAATGAATTTATCATCAAAGACATATATAAATATTCTAGTGGAGTCTCTAATTGCAAGTTATCAACAACTAATGGAGTCACAAAGTAAGATAAATATGAAGGATTGGTTCATAACATTCCATGATGAGAAGGATCCATTAAATATAGAGGAGTAAAATTCATATCATCTATTAAATGATGTGAATAAATAGTCAAAAATCATTAGGAAAGGGTTACAAGGGATTTATTACAATATATTCCTTTAAAGGAAATGGATTGATCTATATTATGGATTCTTAAATATGGTTTGACAACTTCTATATTGGGAAACAAGGATCTCATCATGAATATAAAATACAAAAATGAATGATTTTTTTAATTTCATAATGATATTGTGAAAAAAATAGGTAATACTATAAATAAATGAAGATTATGATTTATATTCATCCATTTTACATATTTATATCAATCATTGTTTTATAATTAATTTTATAAAAGTTTTAAGTTAAAAAAGAATAGTTTTATTTTACTAAATTTCTTTTCCTGGAATTACGTTGTTTCATTTAAAAGATAAATTTATTTATATTTTATATTGAAATTTATGAAATTTAATTCTTGGAATCAACATATAAAAAAAATCTTATAATTAATTTATGTTATTTTTAGAAAAGGTTGTTTATAGTGAATAGTAAAAAAATGCCAATTTTTTAAAAACTGGTATTTCTTTTCAATAAAAAAGTAATTTAAAAGTAACAGTATATTTTGTATTTGGTCTTAGAGTATAATAATATACATTGGATTAATAATAATATAAATAATTTTATAGTAATTATCATTATAATTTTTTTTATAAGTACATTTTTATTCTTAAAAAAATTCAAAAAACCATTTTCTATTGCATTTTGTGTAGTTTTATTAATATTAATTTATTAGAATTATATAAACTTAATATATAAAAATGAAATCCAAATTTATAATCCTAAGGTTTATATTTAGTAATGATTTTATTTTCATTTTTTGTTCATTAGGAATTGTAACCATGGTAAAAATGTGACACCACACTAAACGTTAAATCGGGTTAATTAAGGTAAAAACTAAGTGATAAGTGTAAAAAATATTATATTAATTATTATTGGATGATGTGATTTAAAAAATTATAACATTAAATTAAAATTTAGATAGTTTATTCACATTATTATGAGTAATACTTTATAATATTTAGAAGTTTCAAAAAAATTACAAGTCTGCAACTCCCCTCACTTATAAAAGTGTACCTTCTTTATTACCTTACTCATACCTTTTTAGTGCCCTAGTTTAGTCAATTCCTAATAAAATCTATCCCCAACATCCTCCCTCACTTATTATTGGTCTATGTACTATCAAAATAAAAATCCTATAAGGATTAATGTTTAATCCAAATGGAGATATATGAGGACAAGGTATAAGTCCAAACTGACCTTTTCTAAGTATTGTTATTATTCAACCCCCTAAAATATTATTAAACCAAGATGAAATAATAAAATTAGTAAAAAAATTTAATGAAACCTCACTATGGTCATTCTAAAATAATTTTTCATCTCCTTTTCCAACTTATGGTAAATAAAAATATCACTCATGCTTACTTGTGTAATACCACTTCCACGAAACAATGTGTTCCATTTTTCATCACTAGATTGCATAGAATTTTAAAATGATAGAAAAAAATGAGTATATATGAAATTTATGAAATAAATATGACTTTTTATGATTAATATATTACTTACATTCTTACCCATTCCATACATTAAAAATTGATAATATTTCTTGTGTGTGCGTATTGAATACCACCTCCATGAAGCGATGTCATTCATTTTTCATTTTTACCTTATTAGGATGGTAATAATTTTTTATGTAATGAATAAATTTTAAATTTATAAAAAAATTATGATTTTATAAAACATAAATTTTATCTTACTTCTATTTTATTGATCCATTAAAAAAATGAAAGTGTCATTCATGTGTACATACAGACCTTCATATCGATAAAACAATGTGCTTTACTTTTCATGACCCCCATACATTATTAGTTTTAAAGGTTAATGTACCAATGTCGCTTTGAGGTAATAAATTAAATGATCCCAAAAGGTACAATGTGAACTTAACCAATTTAGTAACTAAATAAAACATGGTAATAAATAAAATAAATGGAATAATAATGTTGAAATGAAAATTAAAAATTTCATTAAGAATTTATAAAACAAATTTATTTTTATAATTGGGGATTTAGATAATGTACAAGGATAGAAAGGACTTATGTTAAGGGATTTCTCATCTCAATTCCATTTCTTTGATACTTTTTCTATTTTCACCGCATGTTCTGTTTCCTTTTTTATATAAACTATAATATGAATTTCTTTTTTCAATAACTTAATTAAGTTCATGTTTTTAAAAAATTCCATATCGATTTATCTTCTTCAACGTCCCTCTATTTCAAAAGTTACAAAAGTGGCAAGTGATTTTATTTTAAAATGTTGTATAAAATGTATTAACTCTTTCTCCTTTATATCCATTTTTATTTAAATGTTTCAATATTATTACTATTAAAGCTTCAAAATTTGTAAAGGTGATATTTAATATATTTAAATTTATTTACAAATTTCTAAAAATTAATATTTTAATAATTTTCTATATAGATAATTACGAATTTTTAAAAAATAATTTAAAAAATAATTTTTTTTAACTTATACTGCTTGACCATTTTTCCTGCCTTCACAACCGTTTTTTTTCATAAAGCATAATATAAAATTTTATATGGTTATCTTCAAAAAAAATCTCAATATTTTTGGGATTTTTTTATTTTTAATAATTTTTATATGAAAATAAAAAAATATATAATCTTTATGAGATAACTTAAATTGTTTTACTTATTGGTTCAAATGATTTTTTCTATGGTTTTATGAAGTGAAATTTCAATTCTAAAACGTTTTCATCATGATATAATACTATAAAATTATAAATTTAAGTACATTGACTTAATAATTATATATTTAGGTGACTAAAACTTGTATTTACATTCTTAAATTCCCAAATTTATTTTACATTTAGAGTTTTCTATAGATATGTAATAACACTTACATAACATAACCATATGTATACAAAGACAGTATCAATTTTTTCTGCAATATAAAACTTTTAAAAATAAAACATCGTTTAATTTAATGAAAAATACTCACAAATTTAAACTTGAATTCTTTTATGTTCTAACCCATTCATAAACACTTTGAGAGTAATTTTAAAATGTGATATGAGAACAAAAATCTCACTAAGTACATAAAAAGAAGAAATCAGTTAATCTAGTGAAAAACATGAAAACCCTTTTAATGTTTACCTAAATATTAAATCTTATTTGAGCATATGAAATAAAATATTTCCACATTAAAAACACACAAACTTTTTTCCTAATAAAATCCTTTCTGTAGAAATAAAATAAAAACCCCTTTTGTAAAAAAAAATATAATCATATTCATTAAACCCATTTAAAACCCCTTAAAATTTTAATAACCATATAGCCAACATATAATTTAAAGATTTAGAGAAAATAATTACTATCCAATGAATTAGAGATCTATAATGGGGTTGACTTTTCATATAATCTATATTGGGTTCACATATTTTTCATGATCTGTGATGGGGATTAACCTGTCATAAAAGATATATAATTACTGATATCTTCTCGTTGATTTGGTATGTGGTTTTAAGAATTGGTGTGATTCCGCTTCTCTAGGGGATTTTCAGGGGATTGTTTCCTTGTTCCAACAGATTAACACTTGGACGAGGGGCCACTAGGTGTCGTGGAAACCACCTATCATGGGTTTTAAGCTGAATTTTGATGGGTTGTGTGTTGTGGGTATCATTAATGGGGGAGTTGTGGTCCAGGACCATAGGGTAGTGTTATAATTGTGTTTTCTACATACTATACAGTGGGGGGATCTATTCAGGTGGAGGCCATGGTAATGCTCATGGGGCAGGAGCTATGCAGGCAGAAGGGGGTCTCAATTTTTCAAGAGTAAATGGATTCCAAGATTATTCATGATTCCTTACAAGGTACGTCCTTCACTCCATGATCTATTGCTTATATCATCAGGATATGAAAATACATCCTCATTAACAACAATGTCCAAGTGCTTCACACGTGGCGTGAGGGAAATACGGTGGATGATTATTTAGCCTCCCGAACTGTGTCTAACTAGGGTTGTAGGGTCATTTTATTTTCAAATTCTATTCATCTGGATACAGAGGGGGTTAACTAGATTAGAGGGGATTATCTAGGTCTCCATTACATTATTCATCCCTAGAACTTTGTTTTTATGGGCTTTACATTAGTCATGTCTTGTGTATTTTTCTTTTATAATAAATATATTACCGTGATTATTATGAATAAAAATTATTTGTTCACTTTTTCATCAAAAAACCATTAAAAACATTTTTGAACCCCTGGAAAAACTACTTTCAGATATTAAAATATCAATTATTTTAAAAAACCCATTTTCAATACCAAAATATCCAAAAAAAGGAATTATGGTTTCTCTTTGATTAAAACATTAATTAATTTAATGTAAGAAAAACTTCTAATAATGATTATGGTGGTGGGAGAATTATTTTCACTATATATGTTAAAATAAAACATTCATTTTGTCTTTTTTAGTGAATTTAAAACAATCTATAAAAATATTCATTTTTTAGAAAATATTGTAAAAATAAAAGAGACCATTAAAATTTACTTTAAAATAAACGTTTTTCCATATAAAAACATACATAAACCAATTTTATGAAAATGTACGTGGATGAAAAATATTTATAAAATAGATCTTTAAAACATAATAAAATGTTTTTAATCAATGAGTCTCTTTCCTTTAGTCTGAATCATAACAAACATTCTTTAACTTCTAGAATAATAAACTCAAGTTAAAAAAATTCTTTATTAAGAAAATTTTTCATGTTTATTATTCATTTCATTTAAATTATTACCATGTTATATTCAATTACATAATAAATTAAGTTCACACTAGATGTTTTGAGGATATTCAACTTATAAATTATCAATTATAATAATAATGAAATAATTAACATTTTTATACATCAATTACAATTTTAAGACCAATGATTAATGTTTGTTATGAAAAATGAACTACATTGCGGTCATGGAGATGGTAGGTTATACGTATGCATGAGTAGAAATTATATTTTTTAATAATCATTATAGAAATTAAGTATGTAATATGGTATAATTACAGAATTATAATAATATCATAAGTACCATATTACTTATTTTAATGCACTTATATTTATATTCAATTTTATATGTTGATGAAAAAATAATGACATCGCTTCTTGGTAGTGGTAGTTTACACGTACGCACAAACGACATTATCATTTTTCAATGTAATAAATTTGATAATATATTATCTTCTAAGAATCATAAAAATGAAATAAATATCATAAATATTTCATTTATGTAACACCCCAGGCTTCCATGGTACGCTTCTCTTTGAATAATATAGCAGCGTGTGTTGTACGCAACCTCGAGTTCTGACACACCGCGACCAATCAAAGTAGCCTTTATGAATAGTAATACCCACTTTTTGAAATTATATAAATTTTATATTTCAGAATGGACTTCATTTTTGGGTTTGGAATATCAAAATTAGCCTATGTTGAGTTTTTGGTATTTTTCCAAGAACTTCCAATTTTCGATAAATAGTGAAAAATATTTAAAAAAATCATTTTTAATCAAAATATTTATAGTGATAAATTATAATATTTAGTGGTTTTAAAGTATAATTAGAATATAATTTCACCATTTTATCCAATGGTGGTCATTAGAATTAATTTCACATTGAAATTGGACATAAACAATTGTCAATCTTCTGATTGATATTGTTTCTTAAAACACGCTATTTGTTTTGATAATGGGAATTAATTATAAAATTAATTAATGCAACTTATATTTTTGGAATTTTTTAAAATAGACATCATTTTTTAATTTGGAATATCAATTATAGCTTAGGGTGTATTTTTTGTTTTGTTCTGAGAAACTTCAATTTTTGATGAATAGTGAAACCACTAAGTGGTAGTTAAAAAACTAATTTTTCGTTTAAATGGAACTTTACCACTTCTGGGAATTGAATTTCAAAAATCCAACATACATGGTTTTCATTAGTAAGTAAAATGTGGTTCAATGAGATGAAAATAATTTTTTCTGAATAGTAACTTTTAAGTTTTATTAATCGTGATTAAATGTAATTTGTGTAATTTAAGGAAATATAATGTTATAATAATATGAAATTACATTTAAACATGTCCTAACTTTATTGGATGAGTCATGACCGACCAAGACAATCCATGGGTCAACTTGGGGACCCCATGGAGCCACTTTGGTAAGACAATTGCATTAATAACTTCTTATTTAAAGTAAAAATAAAATTGTCACAAACATGTGTTGTTTTACTAAAACAATTATTACATGGGTTATATAAGTTATCTTTTCGACTATAAATATTAATTGGAAAGATAAAAATAATTTCTACATCATGGTAATTTTTTTATAATTTTTAGGAATTAAATAAATTTATTTATTTATGACACCATGATGATGCAGTGATTACCTCATTAATGAACAATTTAAATAAAATGAAAAGATAAGGTAAAATATAAGCCTTAAAATTGTCTAAAACCTATTGGATGGGTATATTTAGAACCGTTATCTCCTTATCCTAGAAATATATCATTTTTGGACCTTTAAAATCCTAAAATCATTTCATGATAAAGTAACATTTCATGAATTTCCAAGAGTGCCCCTCCTCTCCTCTTATAAAAGTCCCCCAACTCTACCACCTTATCCACACATTCAAAGCCATTTGGATCGGCCAAACTCTTCCCAAATACTCTCTAAAAATCCTTATATTACTCCTAGAAGCCTCACTTTGGGCTGATGTCTTCCCAAGTAAGCCTTTTTCTGAAATCAAAAATAGTTACGCGATTTTAAGGTAATGTCTTCTCTTATGTACTTTTGTTTTATTTTGCTTCTCCAACCCCTTAAACTATTTTTATTCCATTCTCTTGTAACAAAACAAGTATCTTAGTATGTTTTTATGAGAATTATTTGATTTAAACTTGCACACACCTTCGTCTAATGGTTAAAGAATATATTGTTTCTTTGGGTGGTGAATTACTGCCTCACGAAACGATGATTGTTCAATATTCTTTTAACACCTCTCAGGGTGGACATTATGATGAAACTATTTCTATATATGATATATATTATGTATATGTTTTCTTTATGCTTCTGTATTTTTCATTTATGGTGTACCTTTATGATTTCCGTTATGGGTAAACGCGATAATTTCATTTTAGGAAGTGCGGACTACCACTCCCTCAAAGTGATTTGAATCGTTAATGCAATATGTGGAAAGTATAAAGGATGGAGTTAGTGATATTATATATGATATTATAATTTAATTATAATATACCTTTATATCATTATGATTTCATTCCATTAAATATGAAATACAAATGAAAGTAGCGTTCATGCTTACGTACAACTTACCATCTCCATGAACGGTGCATTTCATTTCTTACCTATAAATGTTATGTAATATTATAAATGCATGTAGCTACTGGATATATATTATATATATGATATCTATATCATGAATATAATTCTGGAGATAATGGATATTCTACCACATAAACAACTTGTAATTATAAGAAGTTTATTGTTGACTCATGTACTAAAGATCGACAAAATGACCATTATTAACTTAAATAATTACATAATGTTCATAAAATGGTAATAAGTGATATAAAAGGAATAATGAACTTGAAAAAGGTTCTTAATAAAGTATAAATTAACTCTAGTTTATTATTTAAGAGGTTAAAGAATGATGGAGTCAAGTCAGACACGAGGTAAGGGACTTCGTCTCAATCTCCTTTCATTGAGGCATATTTTGTTTTATACACAACTTTATTTTATACGGTGTATAAACCCTTTTTAATTTTAATTTTATTCAAAAGGAATATTTTTATTTGAATCATTTTTACTAAATGACAAAAATAATGTTTTGTCTTACGTATGTGGTGACAACGACTTCTCCATCGCTGTGACCATTATCTGAGTTTCGGCTTCCTCTAAAAGCCATAGTTTTTTTAAATGAAAAATAAATACCAAGTTTTACTTTTATTTTATTTTGGTATAGAAAATGGTTTTGATAATGTTTTGATTATATTAATGTGTTGTATTGATATCTTGTTATTGAAATGTGGAAATGTTATGTTTCCTTTCTGCATGATTTATGTGAAACGATTATGTTATGGTTCTTGGGAATTGTTTATGATATGTTTAAACCTTTTCATATAAATAATTCATTGGACTTAATAAGTGACAAGTGGATCCCGCTATAGCTCCTCGATGCATTGGTAGGTCTCATGAGACAAACTAGTGTCTTGGCACAAGGCCTTGACAAAATCTTATTTGTAGCCTTGGCACAAGGCCTTGACTATGTGGTTATGATAGTCTGGAATTATGCATTCCATCATTATGAATGTGGTTATTGATATTGCATGTGATTATTTGACTAGTATAATATCCATGTGAATAAGTAAATGGAATTATTTCATTTTATTTTTTCAATATTATACTGAAGTTCAAGTTTAAAAGGCTTTTGTTTTAGTTATACATTGCCATAAATTCTTATGTTTATTTATGAAAGTTTATGCTATATTGTTATCCTTACTGAGCATCTGAGCTCACCACTTTCTATGTTTTATTTTTCCCTTGATGTGAAGAAATATTTTATGACTGACCTACAGGGATAGTCCAAAGGGGGTATGAGTGTGGACTATGGAGACCATGTTATTTTAGTTTTTCACTTTATGATGTAATGTAACATTTATAAATGTATCTAGTGTTTCCAAGGCTACTAAACTAATAGGTCTTTCGAGACATGATCTTTTTTTATCAGGCCAACGTTACGTAATAATTCACCGACTATGGGTAACTGGGGTCGGGGTGTTACAGTTGGTATCAAAGGTAGTTTATTTCTAACCTTGGAAGCTAGATTTAGAAAAACTCTGATTAAAGCACATAGCCCTAAGATATAATTTGAGGATTAGTATTGAAGAACTTCCTAGAATTTTGGTATTATAGAGATTTTTTGAGTTTTTCGAGCAATACATCCCTGTCTGTATACGAGCAGTTAGAGGCGGATCTGGAATAGATGTACCTAGCGGTAAAACCCGAAAGCACCATTTTGGGCTAGGCTCGAACAGGAACTAGTGCACGACAACGGGCCTTGCCGCACTCTTGGTTACGACACTCCTGGGGGATATGCTTAGGATAATTCCCATTTTTTTTACAAACCATTATGAAGGGTTTATGAGTATATACTTCCTCAATGAAAACATTTTTATGATTATGGATTATATCCATAAACTGTTCAATTTATGTTAAGTGTTTTATAAGTATGAATTATGTATTTTGATTCATAAACTGATCTAGTTTATGCCATTGTTTAGAAATGGCGCCTAGTGCAGGAATGGAAACTATATTAATTCACGTACTCCATGTAGGGATTGCCCTCCAGATCAAGATAATTATAGTGGAGCTGGTGATATAACTAGTGCTGATCAACTTATCACCATAATAGGACAACTCACTCAGGTTATGAATAATAACCTTACTCGTATGGAGCACCCTGATCCACAACATAGAGGATAAATGTTAGACCGCTTCATGAGGAAACAAACACCAACATTCAATTTGAGTACAAATCCCTTAGTAGTTGAGCAATGGATAAATTCCTTATAGAAAATAGTCCATGCCTTGGGGAGTAGTGAAAGGGAAAAGGTTATCATGGCAGTTTACCGCTTCACTGGAGATGCTGATCAATAGTGGTCATTGATTCAAAACACAAAAGAAGATGATGAAGTATCAATTATGGGATGGAGGGAGTTAAAAGTGATTTTCATAGAAAAATAATTTCCTCGTGATCATCGAGCAGATATGGAAAGGTAATTTCTGAGTCTCAGAGAAAATGAGGATGAGAATGTCGCAAAGTATGAGTCCAACTTTACAAGGTTAGAAAGTTATGTTGTAGATTATATATATAACCCAAGAAGTAAGATTGATCATTTCTTTGATGGGTTAAAACCATTTCTCCATTGAGCATTGGTCTCACAATCCTTATCATTATATGAAGACATTGTCTCATGTGCTATTAAGATGGAAAAGGAATTTTCTAAGTCTTGCGACTTTAAAGAAAAGCAAGAGAATAAGAGATCTTTTGATCACTCTAGAAATGGAAGTAATGGGAAGAAGGGAAAAGTTGATTATCCATCCTGTAGTAAATGTGGGAAGAAACACCCTGGTACTTTCTTGAAACGAATTGGAGTCTGTTACAAGTGTGGTGAAAAAAGCCACCAAGCTCGTGATTGGAAGGGGAAGAAAGAAGCTACCAATGTTCAATTCTACAATTGCAGGGAGATGGGACATTATGAAAATTAATGTCCTAAGCGTCAGGGGAACTTACCTCAGAAAAGGCCAAGTGATCAAGGACAAGCTTATGATATCACTACTGCTGAGGTAGAAGCTCCGAAAGACGTGGTGGAGGGTAATTTAATGGTTTCCTCAAGTTTAGAAAATTCATTATTTGATTCTGGATCATCGCATTGTTTCATATCTTCCCATTTTGCTAAGAAAATTAGATATTTACAATTTGATTTAACAAGGGAGTTGTCAATCAAAACTCCTAAGGGAAATATCATTGCAACAAAGTTTTGTGAATCAGCTCCCATTAGAGAACATAAATGTTCTTTATCTGCTGAAGTCATCATCATACCCATGATTTAATTTGATATAATCCTCGGTATGGACTAGATTTCAGACCATGATGCGAAGATTTATTGTAAGAAGAAAGAGGTTATGATTTTTGATGTTGATGATAAAGAACACCTTATCTATAGAGCAGAATCATCACCACCTAATTCTTATTTAGATCCACCCCCAGTAGCTCAACTAAATTCACCAATTGGGGAGGAAGAAAATGAAATAACTGTGGGTGAGGAAGGGAATGTTCAAATAGAGGATGTACTTATTGTGAGAGAATATATTGATGTGTTTCTAGAAGATTTACCTGGGCATCCTCCAGAATTAGAAGTTGAGTTTTCTATTGACCTAATGCCTAGTTCAAGGCCCATATCGAAGACCCCATATAGAATGGCCACTGTGGAATTAGTTGAACTAATGAAACAAATAGAATAATTGAGTAATAAGTTATTTATTCACCCTAGTGTTTCTCCATGGGGATCCCCAATTATTTTTGTTAAAAAGAAAGATGGATCTATGAGGTTATGTATTGACTACAGGGAGATCAACGCTATAACAATAAAGAACAAGTATCCTCTACCTTGCATTGATGATTTATTTGACTAAATCCATGGAGATCAATACTTTTCAAAGATTTACCTTCAATCTGGATATCATCATTTGTGTGTGAAGAAGGAAGATATTCTGAAGACATCATTTCGAACTAGGTACGGGCATTACGAGTTTAAAGTAGTGCCTTTTGGGCTAACTAATGCACCTTCTATTTTAATGGATTTAATGAATAGAGTTTTCAAGTAATATCTTGATGAATTTGTAGTGGTATTTATTGATGATATCTTGGTATAATCAAAAATCTATGAAGATCATGAAAATCACTTGCGCATTATTCTAAAGACTCTTAGAAGACACAAATTATATGGGAAGTTTAGCAACTGTGAATTCTGGCTTCCTGAGATTTCTTTTCTTGGATATATTGTCTATAAGGATGAAATATATATTGATCTTTCTAAGACAGTAGCGATCCAAGAATATCCAGCACCGACAAGTATAATTGAGGTACGCAGTTTTATTGGTTTAGCAGGTTATTATAGACTTTTTGTCCAGAATTTTACCCGATTGGCTAACCCATTAACGAAGCTGACACGTAAAGGGGTTAAATTTGTTTGGAAAAAAGAGTGTGAAGAATGTTTTGAAAAACTAAAGAGAAGATTAGTCAATGCTCCTATATTGACTCTAGCATCGGGGAATGATGGGTTCGTTATTTATAGTGATGCATCGAAGAAAGGACTTGGTTGTGTCCCCATGCAGAATGATATGGTTATTGCCTATGCATCACGATAGTTGAAAATTCATGAGAAAAAATATCCTACTCATGATCTCAAGTTAGCAGTTGTGATCTTTTCTTTGAATATATGGAGGCACTACCTCTATGGTAAAAAAATGTGAGATTTATACTGATCACAAGAGTTTGAAGTACATTTTCTCACAAAAAGAACACAACCTGAGGCAAATGAGATGGCTTGAATTACTCAAGGATTATGATTTCACGATACACTACCACCTAGGGAAGGTAAATAAGGTGGAAGATGCTTTGAACATAAAATATCATGGAGTTTTGAACAATATGAGAATTTAAAGGAATCCTATTTTCATGGATATAGTGAAGATGGACATGGGAATAACTATGGAAGGTGAAACATCAATGATTTTTCAAATGGTTGCCAAACCATATTTACTAAAAAGGATTAAGAGTTCTCATACCAATGATGAAGAGTTTCAAAAGAAGATTAAAGCAATGAAATATAGGATATTGAGTGACTGTGTGTATGAAGATCGAATTTTGATATTTGGGAAGAGAATTTACGTTCCTGATATAGCTGGTCTAAAAAGGGAATTGTTAGATGATGCTCATAGTTCCAATTTCTCTATACACCCTGGTAGCACTAAGATGTATAGGGATTTGAAGGAACATTTTTTGTGGGACAACATGAAGAGGGAGATTGCTGATTTTGTGTCAAGATGCATGGTTTGTCAACAATTGAATGCTGGAAGGAAACTTCCTGTAGGAGTTATGCAACCTCTTCCCATACCTGAGTGGAAATGAGATAATATTATGATGGAATTTTTCATGGGACTATCAAAGACTCCAAGAAGGAATGATGCAATATGGGTCATTGTTGATCGTCTTACCAAGTCATCACATTTTCTTACTATAAGAGAATATTTACCACTTGAACGTTTAACAAGACTATATATTAATGAAGTTGTAAGACTTTATGGAGTACCCCTATCAATTTTTTAGGATCGTGATCCCTGTTTTACATCAAGATTCTGGAAAAGTCTTCAGAAAGCCTTGGACACTGAACTTCATTTGAGCACTGGTTACCACCCTCAAACAGATGGACAATCAGAATGGACTATTCAAACCATAGAAGACATGTTGAGATGATGCTCACTTGACTTTCAGGGTATATGGGACCAATATTTACCTCTGGTAGAATTTTCCTATAACAATAGCTTCCATTCAAGTATTCGGATGAAACCATATGAAGCATTATACGGAAAGAGGTTTCGCACACCAACCTGTTGGGATGATATTAGTGAAAGAAAACTCATAGGCCCAAAACATGTTGAGGAAACGATGGAAAAGGTGAAGGTAATCCAAAACCACATCAATGCAGCTCAAATTAGGCAGAAGAGCTATGCCGATAATCGAAGGAAGGATTTGGAATTTCAGGTAGGAGATCATGTTTTCTTGAAGTTATCTCCATGGAAGGGAGTTATATGATTCGGTAAGAAAGGAAAATTAAGTCCCAGGTACATCGGACCATTTGAAATTCTAGAATGAATTGGGGTTGTAGCTTACCATTTGGCAATGCCTCTAAGTCTCTCTAAAGTTCACGATGTGTTCCACGTATCACTGTTGAGAAAATACATGCCTGACCCAATGCATGTACTCACCTATGAGGAATTAGAACTGGAACCTGATCTATCTTATTTCGAAGAGCCTGTTAGGATTCTGAATACGAGAGAACAAGTGCTGAGAAACCAGACGACTCGTCTGGAAAAAGTTCTATGGAGGAACCATAAGATGGAAGAGGCACCGTGGGATCCCGAGGAACTTATGATGAAGAACCACCCAAGTATTTTTATGAAGTAATTTTCTAGAAATTTGGAGGATGAAATTATTTGAAGGAGGGTATAATGTAACACCCCAAGCTTCCATGGTACACTTCTCTTTGAATAATAGAGCAGCGTGTGTTGTACGCAACCTCGAGTTCTAACACACCACGACCAATCAAAGTAGTCATTATGAATAGTAATACCCACTTTCTGAAATTATATAAAATTTATATTTCAGAATGGACTTCATTTTTGGATTTGGAATATCGACAATAGCCTATGTTGATTTTTTTGTATTTTTCCGAGAACTTCCAATTTTCGATGAATAGTGAAAATACTAAAAAACAACATTTTTAAGAAAAATAATTTGTAGTGATAAATTATAATATTGAGTGGTTTTAAAGTATAATTAGAATATAATTTTTCCATTTTATGAAATGGTGGTCATTATAATTAATTTCACTTTGAAATTGGACATAAACAATTGGCAATCTTTTGATTGATATTGTTTCTTAAAAACACGCTATTTGTTTTGAAAACAAGAATTAATTATAAAATTAATTAATGCAACTTATATGTTTGTAATTTTTTAAAATATACATCATTTTTGAATTTGGAATATCAATTATAGCTTAGGGTAAATTTTTGGTATTGTTATGAGAAACATCAATTTTTGATGAATAGTGAAACCACAAAGTGGTAGTTAAAAAACTAATTTTTCGTTTAAATGAAACTTTACCACTTTTGTGAATTGAATTTCAAATATCCTACATACATGGTTGTCATTAGTAAGTAAGATGTGGTTCAATGAGATGAAATAATTTTTTGTGAATAGTAACTTTTAAGTTTTATTTATCGCGATTAAAGGTAATTAGTGTAATTTAAGCTAAAAATAATAATATAATAATATGAAATTACCTTTACACTTTTCCTACCATTATTTTATGAGTCATGTCCGACCAAGAAAATCCATGGGTCAACTTGGGGACCCCATGGAGCCACTTGGGTAAGAAAATGACATTAATAACATTTTATTTAAAGTTAAAATAAAATTGTCACAAACATGTGTTGTTTTACTAAACCAATTATTACATGGGGTTATATAAGTTAACATTTAGACTATAAGTATTCATTGGAAATATAAAAATATTTCCTACATCATGGTAATTTTTTTATAATTTTTAGGAATTAAATAAATAAATTTATTTATGACACCATGATGATGTAGCGATTACCTCATTAATGAACTATTTAAATAAAATGAAAATCTAAGGTAAAATATAAGACTTAAACTTGTCTAAAACCTATTTTATGGGTATATTTCTAACTCTTATCACCTTATACTAGAAATATATAATTTTGGGACCTTTAAAATCCGAAAATCATTTCATAATAAAGTAACATTTCATGACTTTCCAAGAGTGCCCGTCCTCTCCTCTTATAAAAGGCCCCAACCTCTACCACCTTATTCACACATTCAAAGCCATTTGGCTGGGCTAAACTCTGACCTTATATTCTCTAAACATCCCTATATTACTCCTAGAAGCCTCACTTTGTGCAGAAGTCTTACCAAGTAATCCTTTGTCTCAAATCAAAAAGAGTTACCCGATTTTAAGGTAAGGTCTTCTCTTATGTTCTTTTGTTTTATTTTTCTTCTCTAACCCCTTAAACTATTTTTATTTATTTATATTGTAACAAAACCAGTATCATAAATATAATATTATGTTTTTATGAGAATTATTTGATTTACACTTACACACACCTTCGTCTAATTGTTAAAGAACATACTATTTCTGTGGGTGGCGACTTACTTCCTCACGAAACGATGATTGTTCAATCTTCTTTTAACACCTCTCATGGTGGCCATTATGATGACACTATTTATATATATGATATATATTATGTAGACGTTTTCTTTAAGCTTCTGTATTTTTTATTTATGGCATACCTTTAAGATTTCCATTATGGGTAAACGTGATGATTTCATTTTAGGAAGTGCGGACTATCGCTCCCTCAATGTGATTTGAATCGTCAATGTCATATGTGGGATTTATAAAGGATGGGGTTAATGATATTATATATGATATTATACTGGAATTATAATATACCTTTATATCATTATGATTTCATTCCATTAAATATTAAATATAAATGAATGTAGCGTTCATGCGTATGTATGACTTACCGTCTCCATGAACGGTGCATTTAATTTCTTGCCTCCAAATGTTATCTAATATTATAAATGCATGTAGCTACTAGATATATATGATATATATGATATATACATAATGAATATAATTCTGGAGATAATGGATATTCTACCACATAAACAACATGTAATTATAATAAGTTTATTGTTGACTCATGTACCAAAGATCGACAAAACGGCTGTTATTAACTTAAATAATTACATATTGTTCATAACAAGGTAATAAGTGATATAAAAGGAATAATGAACTTAAAAAAGGTTCTTAAGCAAGTAGAAATTAACTCTAGTTTATTATTCTAGAGGATAAAGAACGATCGAGTCAAGTCGGACACGATGTAAGGGACTTCGTCTCAATATCCTTTCATTGAGGCAAATTTTGTTTTATACACAACTTTATTTTATATGGTGTATAAACCCCTTTGACTTTTACTTTTATTCAAAAGGAATATTTTTATACAATTCATTTTTACTAAATGAAAAAAGGAATGTTTTGTCTTACGTATGCGGTGACAACGACTTCTCCACCACCGTGACCATTATTTGAGTTTTGGCATCCTCTACAAGCCATAACTTTTTTTAAATGAAAAATAAATACCAAGTTTTACTTTTCTTTTATTTTGGTATTGAAAATGGTTTTGATAATGTTTTGATTATATTAATGTGTTGTATTGATATATTGTGATTTAAATGTGGAAATTTTATGTTTCCTTTATGCATGTTTTATGTGATACGATTATGTTATGGTTCTTGGGCATTGATTATTATATTTTTAAACCTTTTCATATAAGGAATGCATTAGACTTAATAAGTGATGGGTGGAGCCCGCTATAGCTCCTAGATGCATCAGTAGGTCTCATGAGACAAATTAGTGTCTTGGCACAAGGCCTTGACAAAATCTTATTTGTAGTCTTGGGACAAGGCCTTAACTATGTGGTTATGATAGTCTGGCATTATGCATTCCATCATTATGAATGTGGTTATTGATATTGTATGTGATTATTCGACTAGTATAATATCCATGTGAATAAGTAAATGGAATTATTTCATTTTATTTTTTCCATATTATTCTAAAGTTCAAGTTTAAAAGTCTTTTGTTTTAGTTATACGTTTCCTTAAATGCTTATGTTTATTTATGAAAGTTTCTGCTATATTGTTATCTTTACTGAGCATATGAGCTCACCCCTTTCTGTGTTTTATTTTTTCCAGGATGTAAAGAAATATTTTATGACCGACCTGCAGGGATATTCTGAAGGGGATATGAGTGTTGACTATGGAGACTATTTTATTTTAGTTTTTCACTTTATGATGTAAGGTAACATTTATGAATGTATATAGTGTTTCCAAGGCTACTAAACTAATCGGTCTTTCGAGACTTGATATTTTGTGATCATGCCAATGTTACGTAATAATGCACCAACTCTGGGTAACTAGGGTTGGGGCATTATAATTTATATCACATATATTCATTTAATTTACCCTTACTATATTCCATGAAAGCATTAGTGAAAAAAAAATCACATTTCTTCATGAGGTGTTATTCCACCGGAAACATGAGCGACGTTATTGTATCACCCACAGAATGGGAAGTAAGAATTTATAATGGGTATATTAATTAAATAATTAAAATTATGTTATAAATATAATATATATATATATATACACACATTAAATCCAAAATTATTACAATTCGTCATAGGGGATGATGAAAAACTAATTACATCAGTTCGTGAGGCGGTAGTCTGTCGTACACCTGAATGTTGATTTTGTTTCCCATTTGATAAAATAAGTGATGGATTTAGGTTATTACCTTAAAATAATAATAAATAATTATATTATAGATCCTTTTCTTATTATTTTATACTATTTTAATAATATAACAAGTAGGTGGAAGAAGAAAGAAAATAAAAATTTCTGTTTAAGCACAATACATCTTCAATGGACAACCTCCTTAGTTTAGCACCAAAATCCTTCATTGGATTTATTTATGATCAAACCATGGGATCTATGTAATGGGGAGGGAATTAAAGAAGTTATTTTTGTAGGTATTGGTTGAAAAAAATTCTTTGGAGGGGTTAATAAGAAAAGATATGGGCTGTCCTTTATTAGTGTGGGAGAGGGAACACATCAAATTTTGCAAAAGAGAGAGTGATACCCATGTTTTTCACATAATAAAAGTCTCAAAAATTAACCATTATCAATAATTATATTATATAAGATTTAAATAAATCCATAAAATATTTGTTTTAAGTTTTTAGGTCATTTTTGTGCTTATTATTTTATTTTATCCCCTGGTAAATCTGTTTTTACCTAAAACCATTGTAAAGAATTCTTTCTCTTTTCACTATTTATTATGATAAAAAATTATATTTAAATTATTATATATTATAAATTATTATTATTATAAATATTTTATATATTTTATAAATTTAATTAATTAAAGTGAAATAATATAATTTAAAATTATAATTTAATAGGTGACGAAAAAATGGTTTTTCAAGAACTGTATTTTTTCAAAAAAAGATGATTTTATATTAACTAGATGATTAGTAATAATAAATATATAAATTTAAATATATATATATATATATATATAATCAATATATTTCATTTAAATCATTCTTAGTTAGGGAATACATTAACTAATTAAAATGGATTTACATTATGCACTTTAAATTTTGTTTTAAAAACAACCATTTTTAAAACCCAAAAATAAACATATACTAAAATACAACATAAAGATAACTAAAGAGAAATTATGAGGATTTAATGTAACTAAAAATATAATTTTTTTACATTAAATCACACTTAAAACATAATTTTTTTTTAAATTACTCAATTTACAGAAAATAAATGACATTTTTATAATAATATGTATTATCACTATTCATGAAAAAATCTATATTTTCTAAAAAATACCAAAATGTCACCCTAATTTAGTTTTTATATTATTATTTCAAAAAAAATTAATTTTATAAGATATATTTTATAAAATATCGATAATTAATTATAATATTTTCTCATAAAAATAAATAAAAAACATTTTTTAACAAATCATATTTAGATGAATAAAATTACATGACTAAAAATTGATTAATAAATTAATAACAACATAAAAATAAATTTATATTGAGTATTAAATTTATATATTCTATAATTTAGTTAATTATATTCACTACCATCAATTTAATGGATAGGTTATGACAGTCATACATTTTGTGGGTTGTTTAAGCTTGGTATTGCATGTAGAATTTGCTATCGAACATAATGTTATTATTTATAAATATTTGGGGTTTACAATATATGAGGATTATTGAGACCTAAATTGCTAATAATTGTGGGTATTCCCAATATATCTCACCATTTCATGGGGTAATTAATATTAATCTAAATAAAAATAAGGGATGTAATCGAGTTATTTACTCTTATAGAATTAATTATTCTTAAGTAATTGTGACGTGAGTTTAAAATGAGTGAACAATAGTTATAAATATGATTCTACAAGTCACTTATATTATTCCTATAATATAATGGTTCTTATGAAAATATGTTTTATTTAATGAGTTTATGAAAGCTTAATGTTGACAGATTTAGTTTTCAAAACAATGTTTTCCTGAGTTCCCACATGCCTTGGGAAGCCGTCATATTTTTCCCTGAACTTTACAATTTTGTCCAAGGGTTTTCTTTGAGGAAAGAATTATTTTCACTTCTGGAAATATTTTATTTATGTTCTCAAATTTTTATTCTGACAAATTTATGTGTCCTTGGGGGTTTTTATGTTTTTCAATAAACTAATAGAATTCCTTTGTTTTTATATAACTTACTTCGAAATGTTTTCCCCATACCACATTTTCAATTATTTTTCACAATTGATAAGGATGAGAATAAATTTTATCAATTTTAATATTTATTCTATGTTTAATCATATTAAATAAAGAAAAAGTGTCTAGAATGGAATTCAGGTTTAAAATCAAAGCTTTATTTTTTTGGAAAAAAATATACTTTGTGAAAGTGTCCACTATTTTATATAATGTTTTTTTTACCAATTTCTCTAAAACTATATTATAAAAAATCATGGTAATATAATAAAGATAAAACCATGATATAAATCTTGAAATTTTTGATTGTTAATGTTATGAGGTGTTATAGGTAGTAATCCAGAAAAGTTTTAGATACTTTTATAGGTTATGATAATGTTAAAATATACTTTAAAGATACTCTAATTATTTTAATATTACAAAACTACAAAATTCACTTACGTCCACGGTTTGGAACTGTGGTTGTAGGACCTAAAATAGTAGCAATATCATATGGCCAAGGTTTCATAAAATCGTGGCCGTTATCTCCATGCAGTAGGTCATACCTACTACCACGGTTTTAACCATGGCAGTAGGATCCTATTTCCAGGATTTTAACTGTTGAAGTAGGGTCCAATTTCCATAGTTAAACTCTGGAATTAGGGGGACTACTGCCACAATTTTAACTGTCGATTTAGGGGGCCTACTTTCATGGTTTTAATAATGGCCTTAGGTCCCTTAGTGCCATGGTTTAACTGTGGTAGTAGGCTCCAACTTCCACAGTTAAAACTGTGGCACTAGTCCCATACTACCACGATTAAAACCATAGCTATATCATTTACATTCCAAAAAAACTCATTTCCCCCTAGTTCCCCACCCCCAC
The DNA here is from genome assembly GCA_963277665.1 of Viscum album. Lineage (NCBI taxonomy): Eukaryota > Viridiplantae > Streptophyta > Magnoliopsida > Santalales > Viscaceae > Viscum > Viscum album. Next base: position 712,971,328 of record OY728128.1, on the reverse strand, counting down.
TACAATTGCCCCTCCCCCTACTAGTCCCCCTCCCCTGGATAGCCCCCTTGCATGCCATGAGATATCCCCCTTACACTCCCCTGGAATCCCCCTTACACCCCCTTGAACCCCCCCCCCCCCCGGAACCCCCCCCCCCTCCCGAGATAGCCCCTAAGAAGCCCCCTTGCACCCCCATGAACACCACCCTACACCCCCTGGACAGCCCATTACACCTCCTTGAACACCCCAATGTACCCCCATTCCCCCTGATAGCCCACTTGCACCCCTTGGAAAACACCCTTTCACCCCCCCCCCCCCCTGACACCCCTTGAAACCCTTGAACACCCCCCCCCCCCACACCCCCATTCCCCCCATGGATATCCCCCTTGCACCCCCTAGATGGCCCCCCTACACCCCCTTGAACACCCCCTAGAAATCCCCCTTAGACACCCCCCCCCCATGCCCTTCACCCACATTCCCCCTTGTACATCCCCCTTTCACCCCCTTTAACACCCCCTACACCCCCATTCCCCCCTATACAGACCCCATGCACCCCCTTGAATACCCCCCCCCCCCCCCCCCCCCCGCACCCCATTAAACAACTCCCCCACCCCCCCCCCCCTAAAACCCCCATGCCCCCCTAGACAGCCCCCTTATAACCCCCTTGACCACCCCCCCCCCCCCCTCACACCCCATGCCCCCCCCCGACAGCCCCCTTGAACACCCCACCCACCCCCATTCCCCCCTGGACAACCCCTAGACAGACCCCCTACACCCCTCTTGAACACCCCCCCCCTCACCCCCATGCCCCTGAGACTGCTCTGTGCACCCCCTTGAACACCCTCATTCACCCCCATTCCCCAATGGAGATCCCCCTTGCACCCCCCTGGACAGCCCCCCTAAACCCCATTGAACACCCCCACCCCCATGCCCCCCTAGAAAACCCCTTTCACCCACATGAACACCCCCCTAAACCCCCATTCCCCCTGGATATCCCCCATTCACCCCCTCGGAAAATCCCCTTATACCCCCTTGAAACCCCCCGCACCCCCACACCCACCTAGACAGCCCCCTTGCACCCACCCCCCCCCCCCCATACCGATTCGTGAATCCAATATAGTAGAAGACTTACCAAACTGTGTGGCGCAATTGTGCGGATCCTAGGTTGATATCTAGTTTCATGCCATTTAATTAAACTTTATAAAGGAGTCATAAACCTAACCTAATTCACTACATGAGGCATTACCTCTCATGTTCCAAGTTAACCATGTATGGTTCCATTTAACTCATTCAATTCCTTAAGTTAACCTTGCACCCCCCCTGCACACCCATGCCCCCTTTCACCCCCCCCCCCCCCGGAACACCCCTTGCACACCTCCCCCTTCCCCTTGCACCCCCCCCCTCCCCACCCCTTCCCCCCAACACACCCCCCATACACCCTAACCCTACCCGTTGTAGAAGAACCCAGTGCACCCCCCCCCCCACCTTGTCCTCCCCCTACCAGTCCCACCCCCACCCCCACCCCCTCCCCCCTACCAGTCCCCTCCCACCTCCCCCCATCCCCATCCCCCTACCAGTTCCCCCTCCCCCTACCAGTTCCCCCTCCCCCTTGTTAGTCCTACCCCCTACCAGTCCTACCCCCCCTCCCACCCAGAGTGCCATTTTCCCCTCCCCCCTTCCTCTTCTAGTCCCCTCCCCCATGTCAGTCCCCCCATGCACCCCCTGCCGGTCCCCACTTGCACCCCTTACCATTCCCCTACCCCTGCCAATTTCCCCCCTCCCCTGCCTGTTTCCCCTCCGCTGCCCCCACATTTTCCTCCCCATACCAGTCCTCCCTCCCCTTGTACCAATCCAACCTTCCCCTTGCACCCCCACCTCCTCTAAGTTTGGTTCCATTTAACTCATTCAATTCATTAAGTTAACCGTGCACCCCCCATGCACACCCATGCCCCCCCCCCCGGACACCCCTTGCACCCCTCCACCTTCCCCTTCCCCCCCCCCCCGCCTCTTCCCCCTAGCACACCCCATACATCCTACCCCTACCCCTTATAAAATAACCTAGCACCCCCCCCCCCCCATCTGCTAGTCCCCCCCCCACCTTGTCCTCCCCCTGCCAGTCCCCCCCCCCACTCGCACCCCCCCCCCCCCGCACCCCCTACCAGTCCCCTCTTACCTCCCCCCATCCCCATGCCAGTTCCCCCTCCCCCTGCCAGTTCCCCCCTCCCCCTATCAGTCCTACCCCTGCCATTCCTACCCCCTACCATTCCTACCCCCTTCACACCCACAGTGCAAATTTCCCCTCCCTCATGCCCCTGTCTGTCCCCTACCCCCATGCCAGTCCCCCTTGCACCCCCTACCAGTCCCCCCTTACTCCCCCCAACCAGTCCCCTCCCCTACCAATTCCCCCCCTACCAGTTTCCCCTCCCACGCCCACATTTTCCTCCCCACACTAGTCCCCCCTCCCCTTGTACCCATCCACCCTGCCCCTTGCACCCCCCCCCCCCCCCACCCCTACTAATCCCCTCCCCCTCCCCTGCCAGTCCCCCCTACACCCTACCCCTTCCCCTTGCAAAAGAACCCAGCACACACTCACCCCTACTAGTTCCCCCTACCAGTCCCCCCACCTTGTCCTCCCCCTGCCAGTCCCCCCCCCCTCCCCTTCCAGTCCCCCTACCATTTCCCACCCTCCCCCTACCAGTCCTTCCCCCTTCCAGTCCTCCCCCTCCCCCACCCTACTAGTTTCACCTCCCTCATGCCCCTTCCTGTCCCCCTACCCCTTCCATCCCCCCTTGCACCCCCCCTGCCAGTACCCCCTTGCAACCTCCTACCAGTCCCTTCCCCCTTCCAGTTTCCCTCATCTCCCTTCCAGTTTTTCCTCCCCCTACCCCTACCAGTCCCCCCCCCCCACACTCCCTACCAATTTCCCCTCCCCCCAGCCCCTTCCAGTCCCCCTCAACCCTACAACTACCAGTCCATCTCCCTACTAACATCCCAACATATTTTCTTGTATTAGGTTAGAGGATCTACTAACCATTGGTGAAATTTCCCAGACACTAAATATATTTCATGGGTTTAAAAACATTGTTACAAAATGAGAATGAGTTACTCTATTTATCACACAGAATATCAACATGGTACTCACTATCCAAATTAAATAATATAATAAATCTACTTACATAAAATGAATTAAACCACTCTAAGTATAAAAAACACATAACTGCACTTACATGAGTCTCCTTATAAGACAAACTATCAAAGAAGTCTGGAACCAGTTCACAAGTACCTACAACACAAGGTATAACATAGTAGTGATCATCCCCTGAATGTATGGAAAAACAAAACATCTTATGAAATTCAAAAAGAATATAACTCGATAAACAAGAATAGTGTAGTCATATAACTAACAATAATAGTATAAATGCACTAAGTATAAGAAAAAAAACTGCTCTCTAACTAAACTAATGTGTGATAGATAAACAATATTTCATGTGTCGATACACATATCTTTATACGGTAGGTTCTCATTTGGAGTTCCATTGAGATATTCTATAAATATCTAAAATGAATTTATTCTCACAAGGTTCATCTATGGATCAGTCAATGATGTTATAAATCTGAAAATTCCATGTGAAATAGTCTTCACGTTTACAAAAAACATGATTGGTTCATCATGATGTAATTTCATACCATATGAAAGAAAACAAACTAATTTTATTCATAGTGAAGATGGATAAATAGTCAGGAAGGCCACACCCATTAAAGAGGGAATTGTGATGGTCATGATGTAATGATCATGTTATTGTGTGAAATAAAAAGTCCAATATGGTCATGGTAGTCTTTGTATAGATCATCTAGAATACTTGTGTTAATCATCCTAGGCCAAAATGGCCATATAATATGACATGGTTAGAGGGGAATAATTCATTTAAGATATATAGTATAAGAAGGATGATATGGTAAGTAATAAAACAAAATGTTTTTGTGCTAGATATCATTTTTTAGTATTTTTTTCTTCTAGAATTTACCTCCCCCCTCCGAGACGCCCCCCCCCCCTCCTAGGTACCCCCTCCCTTCTGGACAACCCCCCCCCACCATCTAACCCCCACCCACTACAGTAGCCCCTACACCTAACTATAGTATCCCCCACAACCCACTACAGCATCCCCCACACCACACTGCCACACCTTATAGTAGCCCTGCTACCCCTGACCCCCCCCCCCCCACAACATCATACCCCTGGACACCCCCCCCCACACACACACCCTCCAACCCCCACCCACTACGGTAGCCCCCACACCCCACTACAGCAGCCCCCACACCCCACTGCCACCCCATACAGCAGCCTTACTACCCCTACCCCCCCCCCCCCCCCAACAACCCGCTTTCCCCTTGACACCCCCCAAACCCCCTACAGCAGCCCCCACATCCCTCTACCACCCTCCAACCCCAACCACACCCCCCTTCACCCCTTACAGCATCCCTCCCCCCCCCCCCACAACCTTCTACAGTGTCCCCCCAACCACTGGAAACCACCTACAGTAACCCCCTTCCAATGTCCACCCCCCCCCCATCCAAACATAGGATTGTTTCAACCAGAGTTGTACTAAAATAAAATTATTTTAGGGAAAGAAACTTCTGTTCAAAACATTACACCAAAGGTCTTTTGGCTCATACATAAGACATCAACCTTGATTATCTAAAATAACTAGATTAAATTCATTAATATATTTCAACTCAAGTCTCCCACAATACCTCTCATGACACAAAACCTTCCACTTAACCTAGTATAGAGTTCTTCTACCTGGTTCCCCTCCCCGCCAATAGTTAGATATAAAATAATTAAAAAATAACAAGCAGATTTAGTAAAATATGAATTCATCCTATAATAAAAATATGTAGAGATAATGACACTATGTAGATTAAAATTCTATTTTTTACCTTGGATTAAAGTTTCCCTTTATATCCATAAATCTTATTAGACACTCACTCCTTCAAATAGTGAAAATATCTTAAATGTGACCAATATATAATAAGTTTAAATCACATATATTTTTCATGATAAACATGAACAAAACCCCAACACACAAAACAAAACTGGATTGAAATAAGAAAATAAGGACATACAGATATGATTCACTTTTTAGTTACCCATTTTGTTCCCTCTTCCTGTTTCCCACAATGATCTCCCCATTCACCACCCCAAAAATAAACCAAACCTTGTTATCGAATTTCAATATATCTAGTACAAGATTATCCAGTAGAACTCTCTACATAGTAGCAGCAGTAATATATTTCAGCAATAAAATGGAATTATATATAAACTAGAATTCAAAGGATCCGAACATACTTTTCTATTCTCATAGAATTCAAGTCACGGGTGAAATAAATGTTCAAGAACTGAATGGAAAATAGCAGCGTAAATACCTGAAAATCGTCATTGAAAAATGAAAAGTGGGATTTGAGGGCTATCATACTTTTCTTTGGTGTACCAGCAATAATAGAATAAAATCTCCAATTTCCCGGCTTCAAGACATCAACCATTAACATAATTGACCGTTGAAGGTCCACCATTAAAAACAGTGTCATATCTTTGTTCACAAAGTCACTATACTTGATAAACTTTTGTTTATGATCAAGATCAATGTCAGCATTCCAGTCCCCCCTGCCCCTACCAGTCCCCCCTACCCCCGCCCCTTCCAACCCCCCCCCCCCACCCGTTCCCCTCTTCTAGTCCCCCTGCCAGTTTCCCCTCCCCCCTACACAAACCTATAGTATACAAAAAAACCATACAGATACACCTGCAACAAATTCATAGATACTTATATAATGGAAAAGGATTCAAATGTTGGATTCATGTGTAATGAATCATATGATAATGACATGGTTATAGTGGAACATGGGTTTTATATATTAAGGGTGGTTTTTATAAGAATATTGGGTTGTAATACGTGTATAAGAGAGGGGTTGGTGTGCAGGGAGGGGGAGGGGCTATGCAGGGGGGAGGGGGTTGGGCAGGGGGAGGGGAGGGGGAGGGATGAGAGGGGGGGATTTGGGAGGGGGAGGGGTTGGGCATGGGGAGGGGCTAGACAGGGGGGAGGGGGACGGGTTGGGCAGGGGGGAGGGATTCCATCACAAAAGAAGAAGGGAAAGGGAAAGTGGTTCGATCGTGACAGAGGTAGGGAAAGGAGAAGGAAGAAGGGGTTTGATCACGAGAGGAAGTTTTCGATCACGATAGAGGACAAAAGTTGATTTTGATTATTTGGAGATGATTTGAGGTGAATTGAATAAGTTCGATGTTTTATTAAAGATGTCTATAAATTATATTTGGAAGATAAAAGTTGGATATGTCCAGAAAATTTCAGGACTACTTATGAGAATCTAATATAACTTATAGATTTTTTCTAAGTCTTGTTGTGATTTTATAAACTATTGTGGTTGATTTATGGTAGTAGGGGAATGAGTGAAAAGACATTCAACTACAGTCTGTTCTTTCAAGAAATGCATGGAGCTAGGACAGACAGGTAGAAACTAACAAAATATTTACCCATGAAATGCATAGAGCTATCAACCCCTACACACTCCCCCCAGCCCCCTTCACCCCTACCCCCATTCCCCTTCACCCCTGCCCCAATCCCCCTTCACCGCAGCCCCCCATCCCCCCACACCCCCAGCCCCCTAGCCCCCTTCACCCCTGCCCCCAGCCTCCTTCACCCCCATGTCCCCTAGCCCCCTTCACCCCAATGCCCCCCACCCTTCACCCCAACACCCCCCCCCCCCCCCACTTTCACCACCAATAAACCCCCACCCTTCACCCCAAATCCCTTGAAAACCCCCCTCCCCCTTCACCCCCACTTCCCCCATGCACACTCCCCCCCCCCCCCCCACCTGCCCCCACTGCCCACACCCCCCCCACACATTCACACCCCCCTCACCCCCACTGCCCACCCCCCACACCCCCCTCCCCACATGCCCCCCCACCTTTGTAACACCCCAATATTTCATAATATGTTATCTCTTCAAAGTAATTCAATAACTATCCATACACACAACACCAAGTTTGAGTGCACCACCACTTTCCAAACTAGTCGTTCAAAAAATGGTTATGAATAATATTAAATGAATTTTGAATTTTAGATACTCCATATATTTTTAACATATATATTATGTGTTTCTTAGACATAATATAAGAACAAATTCAATTTTTCAGATAAAGGAAGTATTTTTCAAAAAATGCAATTTTACCACCTTTTAAGGGAGAACCCTTTTCAAATACAATATTTGACACTTTTATAAATTTAATATGACAAAATAAACTTCTTTTTGGAATAAGTAAATAAAAATTTAGTTTTGATAAATTTTTGGTATTTTTCTGATAACTTTCATATTTTGGTGAATAGTGAAAAATACTAAATTTTAGTTGAAAAAAAACTTTTTTAATCAAAATAATTTATAGAGTTAAATTATGAATTTGAATGGTTTTTCAGTATAATTAGATTATATTTTTGTAATTTAATACAATTTAGGTCATTATAATTATTTTCACATTTAAATTTCACATAAACACATGTCAATCTTTTGATAGTTTTTACTTTTTTTAAAAACGGTTTTTTCTTTTTGACAACGGGAATTAATTTTAAATTAATAAATTCAGCTTCTATGTTTTTAATTTGGTAAAATTAACTTCATTTTTGAGTTATTAATATCGAAATTAGCATAAGGTAAATTTTTTTTTATTTTTCTAAAAAATTTTAGTTTTTGATGAATACTGAAAAACAATGAGTTATTGTTTAAAACTGGCTTTTTATTTAAATAATTATTTATTTTATTTAAATTTATTTTTCATTAAAATATATACATAATACCTATATAACTTCAATGTAATTTTTTTGAGTAATTTTATAATGAGTTTAGATATGTAAAAATTTTATTGAACATTTTACCGTCTTTTACCCACCTCCTAGGAGCATTTGCAAATTTGCATAAAATTTAATATTACCAATTCGGTGAGTGGAATTTCAAAATTCTGAGAGATGCAGTTGATATTAGAAATTAAAATTTGGTTCAATAAGATGAAAATAATTTTTGGAGAGTAGTAACTTTTGACTTTTATTTACCACAGTTAAAAGTAAATAGGGTAATTAAGGGTAAAAATGATATCATAATTACCCTAACACCTGTCCTAATTATATTGGATAAGTGTATTTCGACCCAAAAAAACTTTAGGAATGAAATATGATCCTTTAGATCTAATTTTATTAGATTAGAAAATTTATTATTATTTTATTTAAAGAAGAGTTAAAAGTGTTAAATTCAAAGTTTAATAACTAAACCATTTTTAATATAGGGTTATGAACCATATAAATTTGACGATAAATATTCATTATAAATATAAGAATATTTACTAAATAATTTTATTTTATTTATAATTTTTAGATATTAAATAATTTATTTTATTTATGACACAATGATGATGCAATAATTACCTTATTAATGAAAGAATCAAATAAATGGTAATATAAATTTTAAAATAAATATAATTTCAAACTTTTTATGACATACACGAAATTTATAGGTGAATATGAAATGTTATGGTTGATTCAATGTATCTTTTTGTAAGTAATCAAGTTGTGATTAATTTCACAAAAACCAATAACCAAATAATGTCAAAATTGACATAAATTAATTTTTAAAATAAATACTATATTATTGGTTGATATAATATTTTTAAAAATATAAGGTTCAGCCAATGTTGTTGAATAATATTATATATGTAATTAATGAACCAATTTACGTTCTATTTAATTTTTTGAGTAAGTTTATTAACCACATAGTGTAAGAATACAAGAAGACACGGTAAAAGTTAAAATATTTAACTAAGAGTTAAATCTAAAAGATAAGGTTAAGAATGTGAACTAAACCTGTCTAAATCCTATTGGTTGAGAGGTTTTGACCCATACCCACCTTAGACTCTAAATAAATCATTTTTTATCCATTATAAATGTAAAATTATTTTATTATAAAATAATATTTCAAGCTTTTCCTAAAGTAACCCTCACCTCTCTTATAAAAGGTTACCTACCCTTCACTTAATTTAACACCTCCAAAGACATTTGGCTCGGCCAAACCCTGCCCAAATATCCTATAAAAATTCCTCCATTAATCTTATAGTCCTTTATTTGGTCATAAATCCAACCTAAAGAGCCCTTTTGATCAAATCAAAAGGAAGAACCTGAAAAAAGAGGTAAATATTTCATCACCTCTTTCAAGTTCTTTTCTTCTTCCACTTACTCTTTATTTGTTGTTTCCATTATAAAATAATAACTCTAGAATCTTATACATACTGTGATGTTATTATAAAAATTGTACAACCATATTCATTATTCTATCCATCACATTAATGACAAACTCACTATACGTGCATACATACGACTTATCGTCTCCACGTCGTGGTGTAGTTTGTTATTCAAATACTTCATTATTTGGATGGGTGTAATAATGATTATAACTAATAAAAATAACAAAAATAACATGTTAATTATTTTTTATATATAATATACTATCCAATTACATAATATTTTTCCATCAATATAATGATATTGTCGCTCGATTGTAAGTACGGATTACCGTCTCCACGACGCGATGAGATTCACTTCCACGTTCACCATTAAACGATGATTATAAAATATATATCATTAATAAGTATGTAATATATGACATAATATTTCTACTGAATATATATATATATATATGTACTTACATATATCTTATTCACTTAATTTCGTTCAATAGGATATGAAAACGGAAACAACATTTATGCATACGTACGACCTACCGTCTCCATAAACAATGCCTTCCATTTCATATATCTATCTATTATAAGTATTTATATTCTAAATATATATGATATATAAATCAAGCTTTATATTCTTGAAGTATTTAAATCATGATCTAAATTATATTATCAAGAATTACAAGTTAAAACATGTACGATATGGAAACTGATTATTACCTAAAATGTTAATTTATCATGGAAATCATTATTAAATGGGTAGTATAAAGTCATAAATGAATCATGTATGATATAATAAATATAAATATGGTTCTGGTATAATTTAATAACATACTATGGTCACTATACAGGAGGTTAAACGTACCCTCGACCAAATTAAAGTGCAAGGTAAGTGTTAATTCTACAATCACATCATTATCTGAGGTTGTTTATAAATAATTATCTACTGGGACCTATTTATCATTCATATCCGTGTTCTCTTAAAAATTTATTTCAAAACATTTTTACTATTTAACATACAATGGTTTAATGTCTTTTATACCCTTATTGGACCTTATATGTTTTTTAAAGGAGTCTTTTTGTCGTTTTCCAAATAAGGTACTTTATGACTTTTTCAACAAAATTAAGGTAAGAATGTTTTTTTAACTTATACTGTGGGTGTGGATATTTTATGCCATTATAAAATCATCGATGCATACATTACAAGATTATAAGAATATTTTCAAAATAAATGTTTTCATTATAATTATGTGACTCTTAAATGATTTCAAAATAGAAAGAGATATTTCTCTCAAATAGTTTTGATTTCATCTATGTGAACATCATTTGATAAATTTTATACTTGTTTGAAGTTGGTTTATTATGATAAAAATATTCCAGTTTTTATTTAAGTTTTTGTGATATTTTTTTACTGTGGATGAGTTATTTTTATTCCATTCATGGTTTATGGTTAAAGTATTGACATTTCGTGTGCTAGTTTTAATACGAATGTTTATGTAATATTTCAACCCCTTATTAAGATGAATGTGTTGGAGTAGTATGTTTCAGGTCGGGGACTAGTAAAAGTAATCCCTCCTGGTTGGGGTCTAGTTAAAGAAGACCCTCCGGGTTGTAGTCCCACTACAGAGGCTCTCCAGGTTGGATTTTGGTTACAGAGGCTCTTTGGGTTGGAGTCCGGTTACAGAGCCTCTCCGGGTTGGAGTCCGGTTATAGAGGCTCTAAGGGTTGGGTTTCAGTTACAGTTAGCCCCTAGTTCCCTGTATGAGGCCTTGACACAGTAATTAGAGTCCGGAATTATGTATTTCATCATTATGAAAGTGGATATTGATATTTCACTTGATTATTCTACTAGTAGAATATTCATGTGAATAAGTAAATGGAATTATTTGATTTTATCTTTTCCATATTATACTAAAGTTTATGTTTAAAAGGATTTTGTTTTAGTATTATACATGGCCTTAAAGGTTTATGCTTATTTATGAATGTTTCCGCTACATTGTTATCCTTATTGAGCATCTGAGCTCACCCATTTCTATTGTTTATTTTTCCCAGGATTGAAGAAGTATTTTTTGGTTTCCCTGTAGGGATAGGCTAAAGGATATGAATGTGTTCAAAAGGGGACAATGTTGTTTTTTGTGTTAGTAATTTTATAATGTAATGTAATTTCCATGTATATAATCTATTTTTTCAAGATTGCTAAACTGGTTGGTTCTTCAGGACTTGATTCCTTTTAATCATGCCAATGTATTAAAATAATGCACTAAATCTAGGTAACTGGTGTCGGGGAATTACAGTTGGTATTAGAGGAAGTTTAGCGATATCCTTGGAAATAAATTTAGATAAACATTGATAATAGAACAATACCCAAAGATAGACTTTGAGGATTAGTATAGACGAACTTCCTTGAATTTTGGAACTGTAGATATTTTGTGAGTTTTCCAAGAAATACATCCCTGTCTGGATACGAGCAGGTATAGGCGGATCTGGCACAGATGTACATAGGGTTAAAACCCAAAAGCACCGCTTTGATCTAGACTCAAACGGGAATTAGTGCATGACCATGGGCCTTACTGCACTCTTGGTTACTACACTCCTAGGGTATATGATTAGGATAAATCACATTTTCATTACAAGCCATTATGAAGTATTTAGGAGTAAATAATTCCTCAAAGAAAATTTTTTTATGATTATGGAATACATCTATAAACTGTTCAATTTACATTAGGTATTTTACAAGTTTGGAATTATGAATTGTGATTCATAAACTGATCTAGTGTATTCCATTGTTTAGAAATAGGGCCCAATAGAAGGAATGAGAACTCCAGAAATAAGTATGATCCAAAAATTAAGATCGATCATATCTTTCATGGTATTAAGATAAAATTTAAAAGGGAAATAATCTCCCACATATTCTCATCATATGAAGAAATAGTATCATGTGTTAATAAGATAAGTAAAAAATTCTCTGAGTCCTATGGATTTGAAGGTAATTAAGATAGGAAAAGAATGGAAGAAATAAAGATGGATAAAGAGAATAGAGGAAAGAAAAATTTTCCCATATGTGATAACTGTGGAAAGAATCACCTTGGTAAATTCTTGAAGGGAAAGGGAGTTTTTTATAAGTGTAGAGAAAAAGCCACCAAGTACATGCTTTTAAGGGTAAGAAAAAGTTTTCAAATGTACAATGCTTCATCGGTAAGAAGTTGGGACACTACGCAAATCAATTTCCAAATCATCATAGTATACCACAAATATTATTGTTTGAAAATAATCAAGTTATGATATTACCACGGATGAAGAGTAATGACTAGTGTTCATATGATGTTATTACAGAATTATGTCATTTGAGTATTGTATCAAAGATGTAATGGTTATAATAATTATAGAGTATATAAGGATTTTATTGCAGTACTATTTCATTAAGTACTTGAGATTGTGTGGAACTAAGAAAAGTGACTCAATAATAGGTTAATTTTTTAGGAAAATATAGGGTTGAAGGATAGGTAAACCATAATATAGTCTTTATACTGAGGTAGTTATTTTTGAATAAGAGATGGTTGATTTGGATAAATTATATTGGATATTCTTGACTATGTTAGAACTGATTAATGGTTTGGTTATTCCATCATTGTTGGAATATTCAAAAATAAATAAATAAATGGATATAAAGAATATATCTAGTATTATATATGGAATAAGGGAGAATGAATTTAATCAATAAAGTGTTATGTTAATTCAAGGTGTTACCATGTTTTAAAAGAATACATGATGAAGGTATTCATATGTTATTATGTGGCAAAAGAGATCTTCATTTTGTTTGCCTTCCTTATAGATTTTGGACTCTAAGTTTGGACAGAAGTATTTTGGATATCTATAAAGGTTATAATGGATTGAGTTTAAATTTGGATAGTATTTATTAATATTATTTTTTGAATACTATAATACTATAGTTTTAGAAAAAAGACAACCTACAGGTTGGGTGATAACCCATCGCCTCGGACAAAGCTGCAGGAATCGAACACACAACCAAAGTGCGACAAGGCTTTATGACCTACCACTAGCCTACAGGAAGTCCCTAGTTATTATAAAATATTTTTCTTCATGTTATATGTCTAGAACCTCATAATATTAGGACAAATATAATATTTTTGAGTTCTATAATCTTTTGGAGTGAAATATGAATTGTGGTAGAAACTAGTTAAAGGATGGAAATATACTTGTCAAGTATATATATATATATATATATATATTTATGTTTATTTATATATTATTCTATGAGGAAATTAATTATTAAACATTAGGTAAGGGATGTTAAAACAAAAAATGTGTTATCATAATACCTTAGGTTTTGTTGAACCGATGATATTCTAAATCATCTTAGATTGATGGCTTTGATGCCATCAATTTTACAATTGTTTTCAATTGATGACCTCAATTAATCCATATAAATATTTACATTTTTTCTTCAAATATGTGTCTTTAATTTCCACCAATGTTCTCCTATTCGAAACCCTAAGTTGATGGTGACTTTTTCATTTCTTTTTCCCTCTTATTAAGACTAAATTTTATTAACCCTATTTTTGAAGTGGGTTTTCCACAAAGGTATTTTCTATTTTCAACCTCTTATTTGAGAAGAATAATTTCAAATTGAGAGGAAAAATTTTTTTGAAGTGGGAGAGAATATAACACCTAAAGATTTCATTGTATGTTATCTCTTTAAAGTAATTCAATAACATGCGCTACGCGGAACACTGAGTTCAAGCACACCATGACTTACCAAACTAGCTGTTCCAAAAATTGTTATGAGTAATATTAACTTTATTTTGAATTTTATACACACAATATAATTTTAAAATATATATATTATGTGATTATTAGACATAATATTAGAACAAATTCAGTATTTCAGATAAAGGAAGTATTTTTTTAGAAAATACAGTTTTAACGCCTTTTAGTGGAGAACCCTTTTTAAATCCAATATTTGACACTTTTATATATTAAATTTGACAAAATAAACTTTTTATTTAGAATCAGGACATAAAAATTTAGTTTTGATAAATTTTTGGTAATTTTCTGATAAATTTCATATTTTGGGGAAGAGTGAAAAATACTAAATTTTAATTGAAAACAACTTTTTTAATCGAAATAATTTATAGTGTTAAATTATGAAATTGAATGGTTTTGAAGTATAATTAGATTATATTTTTATCATTTAATACAATTTAGGTCATTATAATTAATTTATAATTTAAATTTTACATAAACACATGTTAATATTTTGATAGTTTTTACTTTTTTAAAAACCCGATTTTTGGTTTTGATTATGGGAATTAATTTCAAATTAATATATTCAACTTCTATGTTTTTAATTTGGTAAAATTGAATTAATATATTAATTTAGAATATCAAAATTATATTATGGTAAATTTTTGATATTTTTCTGAAAACATTCAATTTTGGATGAATAGTGAAAAACAATGAGTTATTTTTTAAAACTTAATTTTTATTTAAATAATTATTTATTTTATTTAAATTTTTTTGGTCAAAATAGATACATAATACCTATATATGTTAAATTTAATTCATTGGAGTCATTTTATAACGAGTTTAGATATGTAAAAATTTTATTTAACTTTTACCGTCTTTTACCCACCTCCTAGAAGCATTTGCAAATTTGCATAAAAATTAATTTTACCACTTATGTGAGTTTAATTTCAAAAATTTGAAAGAAATGTTTGATATCAGTAAGTAAAATGTGGTTTAATAAGATGAAAATAATTTTTTATGAACAATAACTTTTGACTTTTATTTACCACGGTTAAAAGTGAATAGGTTTATTATGGGTAAAAATGATATTATAATTACCATAACACATGTCCTAATTATATTGGATAAGTGTATTTCGACCAAAAATAACCTTAAGAATAAAATATTATCTTTTAGGTCCACTTGGATTAGATTAGGACATTTATTATTATTTAATTTAAATAAGTGTTAAAAGTGTTAAATTCAATGTTTAATAACTAAACCATTTTTAATATAGGGTTACACACAATATAAATTAGACTATAAATATTCATTAGAAAGCTAAAAAAATTACTACATAATTTTATTTTATTTATAATTTTTAGACATTAAATAATTTAATTTATTTATGACAAAGTGATGATGCAGTAAATACCTTATTAATGAAAGAATCAAACAAATGGTATTATAAATATTAAAATAAATATAATTTAAATGTTTTTATGACATCCAAAAAATTTCTAGGATAATATGACATGTTAGGTTTTATTAAATATATATTTTCTGAAGTAATAAAGCAGTGATGACTTTCACAAAAACAAAACACCAAATAATGTCAAAATTGACATAAATTACTTTTTAAAAGAGATACTATATTATTGGATGATATAATATTTATAAAAATATGAGGTTCATCCAAAGTGATTAAATAATATTATATATTTCATTAATGAACCACTTGTGTTTCTCTTGGAAATTTAGAGTATGTTTATTAACCATATAGTGTAAGAATACAAGAAGACGCGGTAAAAGTTAAAATATTTAACTATGAGTTAAATCCAAAAGATAAGGTTAATATGATGACATAAACCTGTCTAAAATCTATTGGTTGAGAGGTTTTCGACATATCCCCATATTAGACTCTAAATCAATCATTTTGGATCCATTAGAAACCGAAAAGTATTTTATTATAAAATAATATCTCGAGCTTTTATTAAAGTGACCCTCACCTCTCTTATAAAAGGGTACATCCCCTTATCTTTACTTCACACCTCCAAAACCATTTGTCTCAGCCAAAACCTGCCCAAATATCCTCAAAAAATTCCTCCCTTAATCCTAGAGTCCTTTATTTGGTCATAAAGCCAACCAAAGGGGCCCTTTTGATCAAATGAAAATGAAGAATCTGAAAAGGCAGTAAATATTTCATCACCTCTTTCAAGTTATTTTCTTCTTCCACTTACTCTTTCTTTGTTATTTTCATTGTAAAATAATAAATCCAGTAACTTATATATACTGTGATGTTATTATAAAAATGGTAAAACCATATTCATTATTCTGTCTATCACATGAATGACAAAGTCACCATACATGCATACGTACGGCTTACCGTCTCCACGTCACAGTGTAGTTTGTTATTCAAACACTTCATTATTTGGATGGGTATAATAATGAATATAACAAATATAAATAATAAATATAAAATTTTAATGATTCTATATATATGATATACCATCCAATTATATATTATTTCACTATCTATATAATGATATTGTCGCTCGTGTGTACGTACAGATTATTGTCTCCACGATGCGATGGGATTCATTTTCACGTTCACCATTCAACGATGATTATAAAATATATATCATTAATATGTATGTAATATATTACATAATAATTCTACTAGATATATATATATATATATATGTACTTACATATATCTTATTCACTTACTTCCGTTTAATAGAATATGAAAATAGAAACAGTGTTTATGCGTACGTACGGCCTACCGTCTCCATAAATGGTGTCTTCCATTTCACATATCTATCTATTATAAATATTTATATTATAAATATATATGATATATAAATCAAGTTTTATATTTTTTAAGTATTTAAATAATGATCTAAATGATACGATCAAGAATAACAAGTTAAAGCACGTATGATAAAGAAAGTGATTATTACCTAAAATGTTAATTTAACATGGAAATCATTATTAAATGGGTAGTATACAGTCATAAATGAATCATGTATGATATAATAAATATGAATATGGTTCTGGTATAATTTAATAACATACTATGGTCATTATAAATGAGGTTAAACATACCCTTGACCAAAGGAAAGTGCAAGGTATGGGTTAATTCCATAATCTCTTCATTATCCGAGGTTATTTATACATAATTATCTACTGGGACCTCTTTATCATCCACATCCATGTTTTCTTAAAAATGTATTTCAAAACATTTTTTTTATTTAATAGACAATGGTTTAAAGTCATTTATATACTTATTTGACCTTATATGTTTTTGAAAAGAATCTTTCTGTCATTTTCCAAATAAGGTACTTTATATGACTTTTTCGAAAAAAATTAAGGTAAGAATGTTTTTTTAACTTATACGGTGGGTGATGATATTTTCCACCATTATAACATCGCTGAAGCTTCCCTTACAGTCTTATACGAATATTTTAAAAATAAATGTTTTCTTTATAATTATGTGACTCTTAAATGATTTCAAAATAGACAGAGATATTTCTCTCAAATAGTTTTGATTTCTTCTATGTCAACATCATTTTATAAATTTTACACTTGTTTGAAGTTGATTTATTATGATAAAAATATTCTATATTTTATTTAAGATTTTTTGATATGTTTTAAAGTGGATGAGTTATTTTTATTCCATTCATGGTTTACAGTTAAAGTATTGACATTTCACTACCACAAAACGGGGCAAGGCCAGCACCACTCTTTATCAGCTCTTACGAAAAATCACTGATAAAGGGGGTAACTTTATCAGTGCTAAAAAAAATTGCTAATAAATGTACCCCTTTATCAGCCCTTTTTTCAGTGCTGATAAAGGTACCCCCTTTAACAACACTTTTTTAGCGCTGTTAAAGGGTACCCCTTTATCAGCGCTGTTTTTTTTGTAGTGCTGATAAAGGGGGGTCTTTATCAGTGATTTTTTTAAAAGTGCTGATAAAGGTTCTACTTCCGAAAAATCATCGAAAAATATATTAATATTTAAATATATAGATTTAGTTATATTGATATAAATATAATATAAATTTTTTAAATATAATTTTAAATCTATTTTAGATAAGTATAAATATACAGTTACAGTTAATATATAAGATATTTAGTGAAAATGGCTTATAAAAAAATTAAAAAAAATATTTTTAATTAATAATTTGCTAATTATTATGGAGTCATAATCATTTAATTAGTATTTGAATACTAAAAATTTAAAAAAAAATTAAAAAATGTTCCAAAATATGTTGAAAACGCAACTCGAACTTCAAACGACCATAACTTTTGATCCGGGTGTCCGTTTGAGCTCTACCACATATCAAATCGAAGCCTGCGATGATCTCTACACCCTTGTAATTAGGTAAACCCAAATCAAGGTTTCTTAGAGGTCAAAAAAGGCCCATAAGGCCTCCAAAACTGAGTTTTTAGTCAGGATACCACGATTTTTTAACATTTTTTGGATTTTCAACCTCGTTTATGGGGGTATTATTGGATTTTTTGGTGAGAACCGAATTTATTCCAAGGTATTACATTCATATTGATTTTATGTTCTTAAAATTTTATCATTTTTTATAATTAAATGCTATTTATAATCAAATATATAACAATATATACATATTTTTTATATATTCACACATAAATATTTAATTATAAATATAAAAAATAAAAAATATTTACATATAAAATATATTAGATTTATCTAAATAATAACTAATATCCATTTTATTTAAAATACCAATATATAAATATTTATATACCTATATATTAATCTAACAATATATATAATAATATATCTAGATATATATATTGATATAACTATAAATATATATATTAATATCACTATAAATATATATATATATATATATTAATATAACTATATATTTATATAATATAACTATATCAATATAACTATATATATATTAATATAACAACATATTATGTTTTGACAGTTAAAAGAATAGTCAATCCACTAAATGACAAAATTTCAATTTCCCCTGGAATTATACCTTGTATTGAAAACATGGGTCATTACAACCTCCCACTTAGAACTTATCATCCAGGAGAAGCCTTTAGAAATAATGAAAATATCACTTGCCTATAGGGGGCATGAAGTCTCATTGAAACTGTCACATTGGGTTTCCAATATATAAATATTTATATACCATTTACATATAAAATATATTAGATTTATCTAAAAAATAACTAATATCCATTTTATTTAAAATACCAATATATAAATATTTATATACCTATATATTAATCTAAGTATATATATATATATATTAATATAACTACATAAATATATTGATATAACTATAAATATATATATTAATATCACTATAAATATATATATTAATATAACTATATATATATATATTTATATAATTATATATTACTATATGAATAAATATAACAATATATATATATATGTCATTAACTAGAGAACAAATCAATATGGCTTAGTGGTAAAGGCTTTAGGCACGCAAGGGGGAGGACTCGAGATCAAATCTTGGTGGAGGCAAGGGCACACGCATGGGGGTGGATTTGGTGGCTAGCGCTGATAAAGGGGGTGGGTGTAGCGCTGATATAGGGTGGAGGGGGGGTGTGTGCGGGCTCTTGAGGGGATAGAAAGTGCTATTAAAAGGGGGCTTAAGCGCTATAAAAGCCCCCCCAATTGGCATGATTTTTTTTTAAAAAAAAATTATTTTTTTTTTGATTTTTATCAGTGCTAAAAAAGCGCTGATAAAGGACCCTTTTATCAATGATTTTTTAGCACTGATAAAAGGGGTCTTTACCAGCTCTTTTTGGAGTTCTGATAAAGGGGACCCCCTTTATCTTCTTCGGCTTTGACAGTGCTTTTATAGCACTGTTTAAGGCCATTTTTAGCGCTGATAAAAGGTTTATTTGTAGTAGTGTTTGGTATGATAGTTTTAATATGATTATTTATGTTATATTTTAACCTCTTCTTAAGATTAATGTGTTGTACTAGTATGTTTCGGGTTGGGGAACACTAAAATTAATCCCTACAGGTTGGGGTCCGGTTACCGCAGAACCTTCGGGTTGGAGTCCGGTTACAGAGGATCTCCGTTTTGGAGTCGGGTTACAGAGGCTCTCCGGGTTGGAGTCTGGTTATAGAGGCTCTTCAGGTTGGGGTAGTGTTACATTTAGCCCCTAGGTCCTATCATGAGGCCTTGACATAGAAGTTAATGTCTTTAATTATGCATTCCATCATTATGAATGTGGCTATTGATATTGCATGTCATTATTTGACTAGTAGAATATCCATGTGAATAAGTAACTGGAATTATTTGATTTTATCTTTTCCATATTATGCTAATTTTTATGTTTAAAAGGCTTTTTTTTAGTCTTATACATTTCCTTAAAGGTTTATGCTTATTTATGAATTTTTTTTCTACATTGTAATCCTTACTGAGCATCTGAGCTCACCCCTTTTTATATTTTATTTTTCCCAATGGATGACTTGCAGTGTAACACCTCAAGATTTTATGAGAAATATTCTTTTTAATTTCATTGATGTATTGTGTTTTATGCTACACCAAAATTATCTTGCGCTATACGCAATACTTCATTATCTTGTATTATATGCAAACACTATTCTTGGCTTGTTTTGCACGCCAGAGCGACCTTCCTCAATAGCGTGTGTTGTACGCAATACTGAGTTACACTAAATAACGATATATTGTAAAAATGTTAATATGAACTAGTCGTTATAAATAGTATTAACCAAATTTTGAATTTTATAGCATTATTATTCATCTTACACATTATCTCGAACATGGTATGAGAACAAAATAAATTTTTCATGTAAAATAAGTATTTTTCAAAAAATGCAGTTTTGCAGCCTTTTGATTGCACACCCACTGTAAATCTAGTTTTTGAAATGTTTATAAGGTCAATTTGACAAATAAAACTTCTTCCTTGGAATAACGACATAAAAATTTACTTTGAATAAAATTTTGACATTATTCTGATAACCATCATATTTTGATGAATAGTAAAAATATGCTAAATTTTAATTAAAAACAACTTTTTTCATCGAGATAATTTATATGGTTAAATTATAACATTGATTGGTTTTAAATATTAAATTTAATATATTTTTACCATTTAATATAATTTAAGTCATTAGCATTAATTTTACCCTGAATTCATAGGTAAAAACATTTCAATCTTTTTCAACGTTTTAACTTTTAAAACTCGTTTTCTCAACAGCGGTAATAATTTTGAATTAAATACTACCAGTTATATGTTTTGAATTTGGAAAATTAGATTCCATATTTAGAATCAGCATGTACAAATTATTCTAATGGGTTACTTTTTATTTTTATACATTATGAATAGTAACTACGGTAAAATTTATTTACTAGAGTAAAAGGTAAATTGGGTAATTAAGGGTAAAAATAAGATTATAAAATTACCCTAACACCTGTAAAAATTATATGGGATGAATAAAAGTCGACCCATATCACTTAAGGGTCTTAATAGATTCATTTCATGGACTTTTGACCATGAAAAATATGTAATTATTATTAAAACCAATGAAAGTGACAACATGTCACGCTCTTATATCTTATAAGTGTAATGATTTTAATTTAGTGATAAACTTCATAAAACATCCAACATAAATAGTAACCAGAAAACACCTATCAAAATTATATTGGATGAATAAAAGTAGACCCATACCACATAAGGGTCTGAATAGATTCATTTCATGGACTTTTGACCATGAAAAAGATGTAATAATTATTAAATCCAAAGAAAGTGACAACATGTCACTCTCTTATATCTTATAAGTGTAATAATTTTAATTTAGTGATAAAATTCATAAAACATAGAACATAAATAGTCACCAGAAATATTCTAAAGTTATCTATATCATGTGAATTTATTTATAATTTTTAGGGATTAAATAATTATCATTAATGGTGACACAATAGTGAGGAAGAAATTATTTTATTGATTGTAATATCAAATAAATTGTTTTAAAAATATTAAAATAAATATTATATGAACTATTTAATGTTCTCCATGAATTTTCAAGATTAATATTACATGTTAGTAATCTATTAAATATTTTTGTTCGAACATATCTTCTGTGTGGATTTTATTTGTATTCAAATAAATGAATACAGTCAAAATTGACACTATTGATATTGTATAAAAATAACATTTTATTAAATGGTTAAAAACTCACAAAAATATTTAATAATAATAAATTAAAATTTATATGTTCTACAATGTCATAAATTATCCAAATATAGACAATTCATAACACATTATTAAGTATTTATAACAATTTAGAATTTAGAATCTTATTACCACAAATAAAATTAAATAGATAAAATAAGGATAAAACAAAATGAACTATGTCCACTATGATGGTCTTAGAAGCAATGCCTTGGATAATATATAAATCTTATCATGTGCTTAATGGTTTTCCACAATTAAATGTTTTATTCCCATTCTATTTTATCATTATTGATGTTTCTTTATGATCTATGCCTTACGAACTGCCAAGATTTATTTCACAACTCAAAATTTTGATGTTTAAACTTTATGTTCATGTTTCTATGTTCAAATGAATATGGTTTGTTTTATTTTCTCCATTATTACCCTTACTGAGAATTTAAGCTCACCATTTATATGTTTTCTTTTCCCTAGGATATAAATAAAGGTTTTAGGTACGAAAAAAGGGGAATATCTTTATGGGTGATATTGAAGATATATTTCACCATGATTGGAAGATTATGTTCCAAGTTTCCAAAGACACTAAACTATTATGGTCCTTGGGTGACTGTTCTTGTTATTTATTAAGTATTACGCAAAAGTAATGTAATGTCCATGTATGTCAAGCTTTGGGTCTCTTCAGTTGGTATTAGAGGAAAGGTTTAGTTAACCTTTGGAAACTAGGATACGAAAACTTTAGTGAGATCATTATAGATATTTCTAAGGTATGTCTACGGATGTCCCTAAGGTTAAGTGTATGTATAGTTTATAATCCTATAGTTACGGTAATAATCTTAGAATTAAATCCAAGATATTAGATATTGAAGGTACTCCCCCTTTATTATGTTGTTTTCTTAGCATGATTTTTGCCTCTCACACTATTATTTTTGGGTTTTAGATAATGGTTATAACCCGAAGGAACCGTGTTAATGATAAATGCATTGGGAAATGAAATTAATTTCCTCTTGAACAAACCAATGTTATGGGAGCTGGAGTGAAAAATCTTATTGCTATACTTACACAAGCTATGAATCATTCTGGACATCCAAATGAGCAGAGAAAGGAATAATAGTCTATTGATTTTTTCATGATGCAACATCCACCGTCCTTCAGTGGGTATTCTGATCCACTTGTTTCCGAACAATGTATTGGTACCATTGAAAAGATATTTTCCATACTTCATTGTTCAGAACATGAAAAATTCATTTTGGATGTTTACCATTTAGAAGGTGAATCAAACCAATGGTGGACTCTAATTAAGAATACAAGGCCCTAAGATGAAAATGAATCCATGGAATGGGATGAGTTCAAGAACTTGTTTTTTCAATAAGTACTTCACTTATATTATTTGAACAAATATGGAAAATTTGTTCCTTGAGCTTAAGCAAAAGGATGATGAATCTGTTGGTATATACGAGGTGAATTTTATAAGGCTTGCAAGGTATACATCTGGATTTATCATCTAACCTGAAAGTAAAGTTGATAGATTCTTCAGTGGATTAAAACCAAGTCTTAGAAGGTTATTAGTTATAAGATACTTCAGTAGCTATGAAGAAATTGTGTGTTGTGCTATCAAGGTAAAACTTTAAGTTGTTGTTACATATCCATCGCATGGTTTTGATAAGAAACAAAAGATAGAGTTCAAGGAAAAAATCTCAAAACAATGGTGAAACGAAGACGAATGTTTTGTTATGTTCGAAGTGTGGAAAGAATAATGGTGGAGATTTTCATAAAGGTACTAGAAAATGTTTTTTAAGTGTGGAAAATAAGGTCATTGAGAAACTGAGTGTCGAAGTAATGGTAAAAAGGTAGCTAATAATTTGAATAGAGAAAAGACTACAGAGAAAGCACCACCAACACTTCAATGCTACAAATGCAAGGAAATGGTGCATTATGCTAACCAATTCCCTAATCCAAGGGTTAATGATGATCGAGAACAACAACCTCTTAAGGAAAAGGACAAAGGAAAGTCACATTCAATCACTATTAGCGATGTTGAATATGAAAACAAACAGGTTTAATGATTAAGTGTTTATGTAACGAGATTCCAAAATAGTGTTGTGGAATCTCACTTATAGTATCGTGGAATTTTGTAATATCTATGTATTGGATTATTGTGGTTTTCAATAATTATATGGTAATGGAAACCATGAGAAGTGATTGAAATATTTTTTGAAAGTAAGTGATATGTGCATAATGAAGGGATAAGGAGAAAATAATATGTTGGATATTATTAATGAGCACATGAATGATATAAGGACAAAGTGATATCATGATTTTATTATACAGAAATTTTTGGATTTTGGTATGTGGAAATAATTAACTTTTGACAGGATTCATGTTTTCACTAAGGTTCTATGGTAATTCATGATTCAAGAGAATACATGATTAAGGTATTCACATGTTTGGAATATAACCAACAAGATATATCTTATGATATATGGGGATAAATGATGGTAATCACATGCTTTGTATATGACCTCTATAGTAATAATTTTCTTTATACTGTGAGTTTGGGCAGAAATATTTTGGATAACCCTAAAGTTTGGAATGGATTAAGTAAGACATCAGATAGTATTGTTTAAGTCTATAACTCTTTTATATTATTTCTAAAATTTACAATAGTATAGTTTTAGAAAAAAGGACAACCCGTTGGACGGGCGACAACCCGTCACGTCGGACAAGGATGCAGGAATCGAACCCACAACCGAAGTGCAACAGGCCTTTATCGCCTTCCACTAGCCTACAAGAAGTCCCTATTTAGTCGAAATTAGTTTTATTTTATTAATCGGTATGATAGTTGACGTATAAGTCCATTTTTGGAATCATATATTGTTAATCTCACAACAGATGGACTTATGTATATTTAATAACTTTTGATAACTTTTTTTTAAGATGGATGGAATAACATATCATTTTATCACATGATCTACATACATTTCAAGAAGGTAAAATTCAACTTCATTTCTTTAAATAAGAGATGAAGTGGAAATTGTTCATGGAATGACCAATGATGATATTATTCTGAAATCAAGAAAATATTTATCCTTAGGCAAAAATTCATCAACTTTAGGGAAATGATCTTGAAAACCAAAAATGTTGTCATATTACCCTCATATCCAATGAATTAGATGGTACCTTAGATCATCACAAATTTATGGCTTTGTGATTGTTGGATTTTTCATATCCATGTTCTCTAC
This sequence comes from Viscum album, assembly GCA_963277665.1. Taxonomy (NCBI): domain Eukaryota; kingdom Viridiplantae; phylum Streptophyta; class Magnoliopsida; order Santalales; family Viscaceae; genus Viscum; species Viscum album. The sequence continues at coordinate 712,945,840 of OY728128.1, read as the reverse complement.
CACTCGCCATCAGAACTTGATGGTTAGATTTCTCTTCCATATCCATATTTTAACCTATGTTCTCCTCTATAAAAACCCAATGATAAGTTAATTTGGGTACGTTTCATACTTTAGTTTTTAAAATTAAGTTTTGGTATTCCTTTTTACGATGTGGGTTTCTATGAAAGAAACTTTCAAGTAGTAAACCATTTATAACCCCGACGAATTTCGAGGGAGAAATTCATTTTAAGGGGGTAGAATGTAACACCCCAAGATTTTATGAGAAATATTATTTTTAATTTCATTGATGTCTTGTGTTGTAAGATACACCAAAATTATCTAGCCCTATATTCCATATCGTATTATCTTTTATTATACACAAACACTATTCTTGTGTTGTGTTGCACGCAAGAGCGACCTTCCTCAATAGCGTGTGTTGTACGCAATACTGAGTTTCACTAAACAACGATATATTGTTATAATATTATTATGAACTAGCCATTATGAATAGTATTAACCACAATTTGAATTTTATAACATTATCATTCATATTACACATTATCTATAATATGGTATGAGAACAAAATAAATTTGTTGGGTAAAATAAGTGTTTTTCAAAAAATACAGTTTTTCCACCTTTTTATGGTGCACCCTCTTTAAATATAGTATTTGACATGTTTATAAGTTCAATTTTACAAATAAAACTTCTTACATGGAATAAGTATATAAAAATTTACTTTGGATAAATGTTTGACATTATTCTGATGACCTTCATTTTTTTGATGAATAGTAAAGATACTCTAAATTTTAATTAAAAACAACTTTTTTCATCGAGATAATTTATATGGTTAAATTATAATATTGAATGGTTTTAAAGTATAAATAGAATATATTTTTATAATTTAATATAATTTAATTCAATACCATTAATTTTACACTGAATTCATAGGTAAAAACATTTCAATCTTTGGCAACGTTTTAACTTTTAAAACCCGTTTCCTCAACAGCGGGATTAATTTTAAATTAAATACTACCACTTATATGTTTTGAATTTGGAAAAATGGATTCCATATTTGGAATTAATAGGTTCAAATTATGACAATAGGATAATTTTTATTTTTAGAAATTATGAATAGTAACTACGGTAAATTTTATTTACTATAATTAAAGGTAAATCGAGTAATTAAGGGTAAAAATAAGATTATAAAATTACTATAACACCTTCCAAAATTCTATTGGATGAATAAAAGTTGACCCATATCTCCTAGGGTTCTAAATAGATTCATTTCATGAACTTTTTAACATGGAAAAGATGTAATTATTATTAAAACCAAAGAAAGTGACAACATGTCACTCTCTTTTACCTTATAAGTGTAATAATTTTAATTTAGCGATAAACTTCATAAAACATAAAACCTAAATAGTCACTAGAAATATTATAAAATTATCTACATCATGTGAATTTATTTAGAATTTTTAGGGATTAAATAATTATCATTAATGGTGACACAATAGTAATGTGGAAATTATTTTATTGGTTGAAATATAAAATAAATGGTTTTAAAAATATTAAAATAAATATTATATGAACTATTTAATGTGCTCCACGAATTTTAAATATTAATATTACATGTTAAGAATCTATTAAATATTTTTGTTTGAACATATCTTCTGTGTGGATTTGATTTAAATTCAAATAAATGAATAGGGTCAAAATTGACATTGTTGGTATTTTATAAAATTAACATATTATTAAATGGTTTAAAATCACAAAAATATTTAAAAATTATAAATTGAAATTTATATGGTCTAAAATTTCCTAATGTATCTAACTATAGACAATTCCGAACACATAATTAAGTATTTATAATAATTATTAATTTATATTCTTATTACCACAAATAAAATTAAATTGATTAAATAAGGATAAAACAAAATGATAAGGTTTAAAATAAATTCCGAACAGGTCTACATTTTATTGGTTGATGAGATTACAAACCTATCTCATATCATCTTATATGTTGAGTCATTTTGGAGGTTTTTTCGTGGGGTTTTACTTTATTGTAAATTAATTTATTGGAGGTTTCCAAAAGTGCCCCTCTTCTCTCTTATAAAAGGGCACGTCCTCCCTCTCTTCTTGACAACATTTTGAGCCTTCAAGATCATCCAAACCTTGTCCATTTATCTTCTCTACTTCCCTAGAAACATACTAGAGGTCCTGGTATTTTTCAAAGACCAAATTTAGTGCCCTAAGAGGAGGTTTAAAAGAGGTGTGTCAAAGAAGGGGAGTTTCGGACACGTACAGAAGAAATTGGACCTAAGGTAAGGGATAATTATTCCAATCTCATTCTTATCCGAGATTTTTTATTCATAAGTACTTACTGGGGTTATGTTTATCATCGATTTCCATGATTTATAAAAATGTTTTCATAAAATGTTTACTATTCTTCCATGTATGTTTAAAGTCATTTTTACCCTTTTATTACTTGTACCACAAGGTATGAAAGGGATCTTTCTTTTGTTTACCATACGAGGTATTTTTTTAATTTTCTGGAAAAATTAGAAGAAAAATGTTTTTTTTAACTTATACAACATGAATATATTTTTACGGTTTTATAATGCCTTATTTTCATGAAGCTTCCTCTACAAGATTTCATAATTATTTTCAAAAAAAATCATTTTCTTTTAATATTTCATGGAATTTTATGAAAAGAAAATGATTTTGAAGAAGAGAAGATATTTTCCTCAAGAATTCATTCCAAGTTTTTTATCAAAACTATTTTCCATCTATGTTGAAATTATTTAGTATGTTTATGTTTCATGTATAATGTCTTTATTATTTAAATAGATTGATTTTTCTTATGACGAAATAATATCTATTTTTATATGGATTATGTTATGATGGGATGATTTTTATGAAACACATTTTATTTTTTGGGTTATGATGAATGATTTTTGTTTATTTTGTGGCACACAAAATAATTATTTCATTATGAGATGGGTGGGACCAATATCTCCCTCCAATGCATTGGGTAATGATTTATATCTCATGAGATAAACATTTCTAGAACAGAAAGTAAATCTGGTTCAGTAATACAGGGCTGGAATGGCAAGTAAACCCGGTTCAGTAATGGACTTTGTCCATTATGATGGTCTTGGTAGTAATGCCTTGGCTAATATGGAAATCATATCTAGGGATTAATGGTTTTCCACAATTACATGTTTTATTCCCATGCTATTTTATCATGATTGATGTTCATTTATGATCTATGCCTTACGAACTACCACGACTTATTTCACAACTCAAGATTTTGATGTTTAAACTTTTTGTTCATGTTTTTATGTTCAAATGTATATGGTTTGTTTTATTTTCTCTATGCTTACCCTTAATGAGCATCTGAGTTCACCGTTTATATGTTTTATTTTCCCCAGGATATAAAGAAAGGTTTTATGTAAGAAAAAAAAGGATAAAATCTTTATGGGAGATATTGAAGATCTTTCACCGTGATTAGAGGATTATGTTCCAAGTTTCCAAAGACACTAAAATATTACGGTACTTGGGTGTCTGTTTTTTTATGTATTAAGTATTCCACAAAATTAATGTAACGTCCATGTATGTCAAGCTTTGGGTCTTTACATGCAGGGATAGGATAATGGATATAAATGTGTTCAAAAGGGGACATTGTTGTTGTTGTTAGTTATTTTATAATGTAATGTAATATTCATTAATGTAATATATTTTCCAAGATTTCTAAACTGATCGGTTCTTCGGGACTCAATTTCTTGTAATCATTCCAATTTATTAAAATAAGGCACCGACTCTGGGTAACTGGGGTCGGGGCGTCACAGTTGGTATTAGAGGAAGTTTTGAAATAACCTTGGAAATAGATTTAGATAAACTCTGATTAGAGAACATTGCCCTAAGATATAATTTGAGGATTATTATAGAATAACTTCCTAGAATTTTGGAACTGTAGAGATTTTTTGAGTTTTATATACAATAAATCCCTATCTGGATACGAGCTGGTAAAAGCGACTCTCGCACAGATGTACCTAGGGTTAAAACCCAAAAACACTACTTTGAGCTAGACTCAAACAAGAACTGGTCAACAACAACAGGCCTTAATTCACTCTTGGTTATGACACTCCTAGGGGATATTCTTAGGATAAATCAAATTTTCATTACAAGCCATTATAAAGGATTTATAAGTAAATACTTCCTCAAAGAATTTTTTTTTTGATTATGGATTATATCCATAAACTGTTCAATTTCTGTTAGGTATTTTACAAGTCTGGAATTATGAATTGCAATTCATAAACTGACCTAGTGTATTCCATTGTTTATAAATGGCACCCATTAGAAGGAATGAGAACTCCAGCAATACGTATGATGCAAAAAAGTAAGAAGGACCATATCATTCCTGGTAATAAGCCAACATTTAGAAGGGAAATAGTCTCCTAGATATTCTCATAATATGAAGAAATAGTATCATGTGTTAATAAGATAAGTAAAGAATTCTGTGATTCCTATGGATTTGAAGCGAAGTATGAGAAGAAAGGGATGGAAGAAAGAATGATGGATAAATAAAATAGGGGAAAGAAGGATTTTCACATATGTGATAACTATGGAAATAATAACCTTGGTGAATATTTGAAGGGAATGGGACTTTGTTATAAGTTTGGATAAAAAGGACACCAAGTACGTGATTTCATGGGTAAGAAAAAGGTTTCAAATGTACAGTGCTTCATCAGCAAGGAGTTGGGACACTACACAAATCAATGTCCAAATCATCTTAGTATACCACAAATAATGTTTTTGGATAATAATAAAGTTATGATATTACCACAGATGAAGAGTAATAACTCGTGTCATATGATGATATTAAATAATTATGTCATTTTAGTATTGTATCAATGATGTACTGGTTATAATAATTATAGAGTATATAAGGATTGTATTGTAGTACTGTTTCATTAAGGACTTGAGACTCTGTGGAACCAAGAAAAGTGACTCAGTAGTAGGTTAATTTTTTTTGGAAAATATATGGTTGAAGGAATGTTAAACTATAATATGGTCCTGATATTGAGGTAGTGATTTTGGAATAAGAGATGGTTGATTTGGATAAATTATATTGGATATTCTTGACTACCTTGGAACTGATTAATTGTTTGTTTATTCCATCATGGTAGGAATATTCAAAAAATAAATAAATAAATAAATGGATATAACGAATATATCTAGAATTCTATAAGGAATAAGGGGGAATTAATTTAATCAATAAGTTTTTATGTTAATTCAAGGTGATTCCATGTTTTAAAAGAATACATGATAAAGGTATTCATATGTTATTATGTGGAAAAAGAGATCTTTATTTACTTTACATTCCTTATAAAATTTGGACTGTGAGTTTGGACAGAAGTATTTTGGATAGTTATAAATGTTGGAATGGATTAAGTTTAACTTTGGATAGTATTTATTAAGACTATTTTTGGAATATTATAATACTATAGTTTTAGAAAAAGGACAACCTACAGGTCGGGTGATAACCTGTTGCATCGGACAAAGCTGTAGGAATCAAACCCACAACCAAAGTGTGACAAGGCTTTATGACCCACCGCTAGCCTACAAGAAGTCCATGGTAATTATAAATTATTTTTCTTCATGGTATATGTCTAGAACCTTATAATATTAGGATAAATATAATATTTTTGAGTTCTATTATCTTTTGTAGTGAAAGATGTGTTGTGGTAGAAATTAGTTAAAAGATGGAACTCTACTTGTCAAGTACATATATATATATATTTATATATTTATATATATTTATTTATTATTCTATGAATAAATTAATTCATAAACTTTAGGTAAGGGATATTAAAACCAAAAATATGTCATCCTAATACCTGAGGTTTTTTTGAACTGATGATATTCTAAATCATCTTAGATTCATTGCTTTGATTCCCTCAATTTTACACTTGTTTATGATTGATGACCTCAATAACTCCCTATAAATATTTACATTTTTTCTCCAATTATGTGTCTGTAATTTCCACCAATATTCTCGTATTCTAAACCCTATGTTTGTGGTGACTTTTTCATTTCCCTTTCCCTCTTATTAAGACTAAATTTTATTAACCTTATTTCTGATGTGGGTTTTTCCCAAAGGTATTTTCAATTTTCAACCTCTTATTTTAGAAGAATAATTTCAAATTGTGAGGATGAAATTTATTGAAGGAGGGGAGAATGTAACACCCCAAAATTTTATAGAATGTAATCTCTTCAAAGTAATTCAATAACTTGCGCTACACACAACACCGAGTTCGAGCGCACCACGACTTACCAAACTAGCCTTTCAAAAAATGTTTATGAATAATATTAAATGAATTTTGAATTTAATATACACCATATAATTTTAAATCCATATTATGAGTTTCTTAGACATAAAATAAGAATAAATTCAAATTTTCAGATAAGGGAAGTATTTTTCAGAAAATGTAATTTGACCACCTTTTAAGGGTGAACCCTTTTTAAATCCAATATTTGACACTTTTATATACTCAATTTGACAAAATAAACTTCTTATTTATAATTGTGACATAAAAATTTAGTTTTGATAGATTTTTTGTATTTTTCTGATAACTTTCATATTTTGGTGAATAGTGAAAAAATACAAAATTTTAATTGAAAACAACTTTTTTAATCGAAAAAAATGTATAGTGTTAAATTATGAATTTGAATGGTTTTTGACTATAATTAGATTACATTTTTACCATTTAATACAATTTAGGTCATTATAGTTAATTTCACATTTAAATTTGACATAAACATGTGTCATCTTTTGATAGTTTTTACATTTTAAAAACCCCACTTTTTGGTTTTGACAACGGGAATTAATTTTAAATTAATAAATACAACTTCTATGTTTTGAATTTGGTAAAATGGACTTCATTTTAGAATTCTTAATTTTAAAATTATCTTACGGTAAATTTTTGGTATTTTTCGGAAAACTTTCAATTTTTGATGAATAGTGAAAAACACTGAGCTATTTTTTAAAACTGACATTTTATTTAAATAAATATTTATTTTATCTAAATTAGTTTTTTTTCAAAATATATACATAATACCTATATAATTTCAATGTAATTCATTGGATTCATTTTATAATAAGTTTATCTATGTAAAAATTTTATTGAACTTTTTACCGTCTTATACCCACCGCCTAGGAGCATTTGAAAATTTGCATAAAATTTAATTTTACCTCTTCTGTGAGTTGAATTTCAAAAATCCGAGAGACACGGTTGATGTCAGCAAGTGAAATATGGTTTAATAAGATGAAAATAATTTTTGGTGCATAGTAACTTTTGACTTTTATTTCCCACGGTTAAAAGTAAATAGGTTAATTTAGGGGAAAATGATATCATAATTACCCTAACACATGTTATAATTCTATTGGATAATTGTATTTCAACCAAAAAAACTTCGGAATAAAATATTATCCTTTAGGTCCACTTGTATTAGATTGGGACCTTTATTATTATTTTATTTAAAGAAGAGTGAAAAGTGTTAAATGAAAATTTAATAACTAAAACATTTTTAATATAGGGTTACATACAATATAAATTAGACTATAAATATTCAATAGAAAGATAAAAAAATTCCTACATAATGGTATTTTATTTATAATTTTTAGACATTAAATAATTTAATTTATTTATGACACAATGATGATGTAGTAATTACTTTATTAATGAAAGAATAAAATAAATGGTATTATAAATATTAAAATGAATATAATTTCAAAGTTTTTATGACATTCAAGAAATTTCTAGGTGAACATTACATGTTAGGGTTGATTCAATGTATCTTTTTGGAATAAATAAAGTTGTGATGACTTTCAAAAAAACCAAACACCAAATAATGTCAAAATTGACGTAAATTAATTTTTAAAACAAATACTATATTATTGGTTGATATAATATTCTTAAAAATATAAGGTTCTTCCAAAGTGCTTAAATAATATTATATATTTCATTAACTAACCACTTGATGTTCTCTTGAATGTTTATAGTAAGTTTATTAACCATATAGTTTAATAATACAAGAAGACACGGTAAAAGTTAAAATATTTAACTAAGAGTTAAATCTACAATATATGGTTAATATGATGACCTAAACCTATCTAAAACCTATTGGATGAAATAATTTCGACCCATCTCCACCTTACCATCTAAATAAATCATTTTTAATCCATTATAATCCGAAAATAATTTTATTGTAAAATAATATTTCAAGCTTTTCCTAAAGTGACCCTCACCTCTCTAATAAAAGGGTACCTCCCCTTCTCTTAATTTCACACCTCCAATGCCATTTGGCTCAGCCATCCCCTGACCAAACATCCTCCCAACATTCCTCCATAAATCTTAAAGGCCTTCCTTTGGTCATAAAGCCAACCTAAGGAGCCCTTTAGATCAAATCAAAAGGAAGAACCCAAAAAAGGTAAATATTGCATCACCTCTTTCAACTTCTTTTCTTCTTCCACTTACTCTTTATTTGTTGTTTCCATTATAAAATAATAACCCCATTATCTTATATATACTGTGATTCTATTATAAAAATTTTAAAACCATATTCATTATTCTATCCATCACATGAATGACAAAGTCAACACACGTGCATACATACGGCTTACCGTCTCCACGTCGAGGTGTAGTTTGTTATTCAAACACTTCATTATTTTGATGGGTATAATAATGAATATAACAAATATAAATAATAAATATAACATTTTAATGATTATTTATATATGATATACCATCCAATTACATACTATTTCACCATTAATATAATGATATTGTCTCTCGTGCGTATGTACGGATTACCGTCTCCACAACGCGATAAGATTCATTTCAACGTTCACCATTCAACGATGATTATAAAATATATATCATTAATAAGTATGTAATATATGACATAATAATTATACCAGAGATATATATATATATATATATATATGTTCACTTACATATATCTTATTCACTTACTTCCATTCAATATGATATGAAAACGGAAACAGCGTTTATGCGTGCGTACGACCTACCATCTCCATAAACGGCGCCTTCCATTTCATATATCTATCTATTATAAATATTTATATTCTAAATATATGTGATATATAAATCATGTTTTATATTCTTTAAGTTTTTAAATCATGATCTAAATGATACGATCAAGAATATAAAGTTAAAACATGTATGATAAAGAAACTGATTATTAAATAAAATGTTAATTTAACATGGAAATAATTATTAAATGGGTATTATAAAGTCATAAATGAATCATGTATGATATAATAAATATTAATATGGATTTTTGATAATTTAATAACATACTATGGTCATTATACAGAATGTTAAACATACCCTCGACCAAAGGAAAATAAAAGGTAAGGGTTAATTTTGCAATCTCTTCATTATCCAAGGTTTTTTATATGTAATTATTTACTGGGACCTCTTTATCATCCACATTAATGTTTTCTTAAAAATGTATTTCAAAAAAATTTACTATTTAACAAACAATGGGTTAAAGTCATTTATACCCTTATTTTACCTTATATGTTTTTGAGAGGAATCTTTCTGTCATTTTCCAAATAAGGTACTTTATGAATTTTTCGACAAAATTAAGGTAAGAATGTTTTTTAACTTATACGGAGGGTGCGGCTATTTTCTGCCATTATAACATCATCGAAGCTTCCCTTAAAATCATATAAGAATATTTTAAAAATAAATTTTTTCTTTATAATTACGTGACTTTTAAAGGATTTCAAAATAGAAAGATATATTTCTCTCAAATAGTTTTGATTTCATCTATGTCAACATCCTTTAATAAATTTTACACTTGTTTGAAGTTGATTTATTATGATAAAAATATTCCAAATTTTATTTAAGGTTTTGTGATATGTTTGACTGTGGATGAGTTATTTTTATTCCATTCATGGTTTATGGTTAAAGTATTGACATTTCATATGCTAGTTTTAATACGAATGTTTATGTTATATTTCAACCTCTTCTTAAGATGAATGTGTTGGACTACTAAGTTTCGGGTTGGGTATTGGTAAAAGTAAGCCCTCCGGGTTGGGGTCCGGTTACAGCAGACCCTCCGGGTTGGAGTCCAGTTATAGAGGCTCTCCGGGTTGGAGTCTGGTTACAGAGGCTCTCTGGGTTGTAGTTCGGATACATAGGCTCTCTAGGTTGGAGTCCGGTTACAGAGGCTCTCCGGGTTGGGGTCCGGTTACAATTATCCCCTAGGTCCTGGCATGAGGCCTTGACATAGAAATTAAAGTCCGGCATTATGCATTACATCATTATGAAAGTGGCTATTGATATTGCATGTGATTATTCGACTAGTAAAATATACAAGTGAATAAGTAAATGGTATTATTTGATTTTATCTTTTCCATATTATACTAAACTTTATGTTTAAGAGGCTTTTGTTTTAGTCTTATACATGTCCTTAACGGTTTATTTTTATTTATGAAAGTTTTTGCTACATTTTTATCCTTACTGAGCTTCTGATATCACACCTTTCTATGTTTTATTTTTCCCAGGATTGAAGAAGTATTTTATGGTTGACCTGCAGGGATAGGCTAAAGGATATGAATTTGTTCAAATGGGGAAATTTTTTTTGTTGTTGTTAGTCGTTTTATAATCTAATGTAATGTTCATGTATGTAATCTATTTTTCTAATATTACTAAATTGGTCGTTTCTTCTGGACTCGATTCCTTGTAATCATGCCAATGTATTAAAATAATGCACCGACTCTGGGTAACTAGGGTCAGGGAGTTACAACCTGCCCCCCCCCCCCACACCTTCCCCCCAGTTCCCCCCCCCCCCCCCCCAGCATACTACCCCCCACTTCCCACCCCCCACCTGCACACTGCACCCCCACCCTTCACCTCAACTTTTTTTAAGTTTATAAGAAGAAGAGATATGTTCCCCTAGCTGACACATGAAAGAAGGGGAGATATGAAGAGTTATGTGTATTTCAGTTTATACATGAAGGAATATAAAGAAGAAGTTATAGAATATCAGTTTGAAACTATGAATGAGAAGTTCTTTTATATAGTGATATGTATAAAAAAAATAAGTGACATTCTATTGTGAAATGGAAGAAGAATAAGAAAGGAGTATTACATGAAAAATAAGGAAGCATTCTATAATGGTGTTACAATAACTTGTTGTTACCCCTATATTTATTGTAAAGCCTTGAGATGTACCTGAGCGTGGGAAACACTACATAAGTGTGTAGTATACACACTCTATACTATCATGGGACTATAGATTAAAGCTCAGAGGTATTTACTAATACGTTTTGTGACCTTGGGGGTTACTTGATAACACTAAGGATTAGAATTATCCTATTTAGAGGTGAACCGTAGAAATTAATATGTCACTTGTGTGTGTGTGTGTGTTTGATTTTGATATCATAAATAATGGAGGAAAGATATAATAAAAGAAACACTCATCTAATAGTGATAGAGGTAAAAAGAAAAAGGATAAAAATTTGAAATCACAAAAAAGGTAATTAAAATTAACAAAAATTAATTCAACCCCCACTCAATATGGTTCGTATCCAAACTAGCCCCCCTTTAGTTATTATTAGAGACAAATTCACCTCTGATTGGATTCCCTAGATTTGAAGTTGTTCTATTTTAATGATTGGAAGGTTTTATTCCTAATCAATAATAAAGATCAATTTTATTAAATATTTATATCTCTTAGATTTGAATTCTATTTAAACCAATACCAAATTTCTTTATGTGTATCTTGAAAGCATATAGAAAAATTAATCACTCTACTTTGGTAATCCTAGTGTGATTCATTTGGCCTAGAAGTTAGTGTTTTATGTGAGGGTGAATCACATCATCCTAAAGTATCATTATATCTTAATATTGCTTGAATATAGAGTGTTAGGGTTATAGAAGATAGTTTGATTGTGTAATATTGAATATATATTCACAAAAAAATTAGTTCATGAGAGAATATGATAATATTATGCCTTAATTGGGCATGGGTGAATAGATTAAAGAATCAATAGAAGTATTAAATATAGTAGATGTATGGTGGGTGATGTTTTTAAATGTTTTTTAGGATACCATGAATCCCTTGAAGAAGTATTTAGGGTGAATATTATTAGGATTTGTAAATAATGTTCCTATAATATAGAAATTTACCCTAAAGGATAAATTTCTAAGGACTCTTTGGTTTTACTGGAGAAATGGATATAGGAAATTTCTTGGGTGGTAGTGAGGTTTCTAAAATATTGTGAAATTTTGATGGATATCATCTTAGTGGTAATATCCTTTTCCAATTTTATGAAACAATGTAATATATTACTATCATTTCCTTTTTCACTTCATCGGCATCATGATACATAGAATTTACAAATTTTTTAAGACATTTTTAGATCCTCTAAAACACTTTAAAATTTTTTTTAGTGCGTTCAAAACATCATCACATAGATATAATTATCTTCATCCTTATCACTCTATGTAACTAAATAATTAGATAAAATTATAATATACTCATATAAATAAAATATATTAAACAATTTCTACTCATAAATTCTTAAACAATAGCTTTCTCAAACCAAAATCTATAAACCTTAAACCAAAACAACATTTCTAAGTGAATAGATCTCTAATAATAACCAATGGTAGAATTTATCAAATGAAAAAAGTTCAAATTAGAATTTCCTTATTTTAGAGTAACCATTACCAGTTCACCTGCTAGAATGGGTGAATCATGAAAAAATGGAGTCAATAGGGTTTTTCTACAAGATTAGGGGTGGGCAGGGTTCCTTCAACAAATCCATAGAGGGTAGGATTTCATGAGAGCAGTGAACGGGTAGACTTACTTTGCGTGAGCCTTTGTCATGAGAGTTGGGAGTGATTTTTTGAGATAGAGTTATTCATGATAGAAGTGGGGGCTTCGATCATTCGATAGAGGGTTCGATCGCGAAAGAGGAAGGGAAAGGGGATGGCGGGTTCGATCGTGGTAGGCATGGAGAGGGCTTCGATCACGACAGGTAGGGAGAGTGAATCAATCATGTGAGGTAGGGAGATGGATTCGATTACGTGAGGTAGGGATAGGGCTTCGATCGAGAGAGTATTGTGAGAGGCATGGGGGTTTGGGTTGGGGTAGCTGGATGTGGCCATGATGCACATAAAACTAGTGGTGGAATACTTCTCTACTTCCACGGTTAATTATACTATGGAAACACAAGTGTGGCTGTATCAAAATTTTCTATTTATGTTATTTTGAGATAAATTTTAAAGATTTCCATGATAAATAATCAAATAAATTTCTATTAAAAATTTTTTTCTATAGATTAATGAGGAAAAATGATGTAGGAAAGCATCAATAGGAAAATAAACTTCTGAATTAGCATCCAGGATTGGTTGGAATAGATGAGTTTATTACTGTATTATATCAGATGAACCAGGCTATTAATAGTTGTATCAATAAAAGAGAGAGAATAAATTCTCCATAGAGTAACAAGTCTATAGTGGAACGTTTTATGAAATAGAACCCTCCGACATTTTCATGACAATCAAACTACGTGAAAGATGAAGGATGAATTGTTTCTATGGAAAAATACATTTCATGTTTTTGGATGTATGGAACATCAATGTTAAATCTTAATATTTTCTATTTTAATGTTAAAGTCGATTTATAATGGTATTTGATTAATAATAAAAATAAAAAAAAAATATTAGATTTATTCAAAGGAATGTATTGAAATGGATATCTTTTTCTAGGGATTTATTTTATTAATGATATTTTAAATATAACAGAAATAAAATTTCTAGAATTATAAAAAAAGGAGACCCACATAACTCTTATAATGAATATTTTACCAAATTTTCTAGGGATGCACAAATTTTCATTATGGTCCATAAGATTAAAATCGATATATTTTAAATAGGTCTAAAACAAATTTTAAAAATAGAATTGGACTCTTATGAATTTACAAGTTATGAAGAAGTTTCTTATTATGCTAATAAAGTTTAGAGGGTGGTATGGAAAACTTATTCACTTCATGATTATAAAATTATGAAGCGTTCATGGTGGAATGAAATGGAGATTGAAAAAAACCAATAAATTGGGGGGGGGTGGGGAGTCCTCCAAATGATTCAAATTTAGTAAAATAAATTTTAAATATTTTTTGGTCGGATTAGGAAAGTGTTACTAGGGATTTATCGTTGGTTAATTATCTCATGACTCTAAGGAAAATAGTTCTAAAAATAATAATTATTATAAAATACATAGCCATACAGCATGGAGAATTTTTATTTTTAATGAGCTGGTTCAATACACTAATTATTTCCAAAGTAAGTTAATCAAGGATGAAATCGTCAATACTGAAATATTAAAGGTATGGAAAATTATTTTACTTCTACTATGGAATATTTGGAACAATAAAATAATGTGTTGTAAGATCTAGGGAGCTCAGTATTTTTTAATAGTTGATCTTAGGTATATTTATCAATAGTTAAAGGTTGAGGAGGAATACATTCTAAAGAAATCATTTCATACTAGGTTTGTACATTATGAGCTTTTGGTTATGTTATTTTGGATAATAAATACACATGTTGCATTTATGGATCTAATGAATAAATTTTGGTTGTGTTTATCAATGATATTATGGTATAAACTAAAATCTATAAAGATCATGAGAAACATCAAATTATTTTTTTGCATACTTTAAGAGAAAAATAAGTTTTATGTAATATTTATTAAATTTGAATTGTGGTTTAAAAAAAATATTTTCTTTTGAATATTATTTCTAAGTAATAAATATTGATTCTTTTAAAACTAAAGTGGCTGAAGAGTGGAAATGCCTAAAAATGTCACTAAGATTCAAATGTTTCTTGGATTAGTGGATTGAGACTGAATTTTTTGGATAACTTTTCTAAGTTATATTTCCCACTAACTAAGTCACCTAAAAATGAATTAAATTTACCTAGAAAAATAAATGGGATTTATTATTTTAGTAATTTAAAAAATGATTGGATAATGATCGAGTGTTATCCTTATTGGAATGAAATTGTGAATTTTTTTATTTAATGTGATGATTCTTTGAAGGGACTTAGATTGTATCATCATACAGAATGATCAGGTTATCACATATGAATATCATAAACTAAATCCTCTTGAGCATAATTGTACTACACATGATCTTGAATGAGATACATTAGTTTTTTATTTAAAAATATGGAGACATAATTTATACAGGGTGAAATGTGAAATATATACCGATCCTAAAAGTTTTAATTATATATTCACCCAAAAATATTTAAACATGAGATAGATAATATGGCTAGTACTAATTAGAGATAATGATTTCAAAATTAAATATCATCGAGGTAGTGTAAAAATGATAGTGAATTACTTTAGTTGAAAATATAAGACATCCTTAATTATGTTATGATAGGAACATGATCCATCTCTTGATGATTTAATGAATATTGAACAAAACAATTATCAATAAATATATTTTCTTCAACTATAGTATTAGTGATTTTATCCTTTCTAGAAATATATTAGGATGTTCAGAAGAAAGAATATGATTTTAAGTAAATATTATAATCTACAAAGAAAGGTAAGTTGCCTAAACTTAATGTTGATAACGAAGGTTTTATGATATTTGGAAACAGATTTTTTGTGAAAAGTGATTCCCATTTAAAGAAGGAATTTTTATGTGAAGCTCATAACATAACACTACATTTTCTATTCATCATGGTAGTAATAAGATATATAGAGATATCCATTAATATTATTGATTAGAAGGTATGAAGAAATATATTACTAAATTTATAATGAAGTGTTTATCTTTTAAACAGGTTAAATTTGAAAAATAATTACTGAAGGGTATTTTTTATCCTTTTCTAATTCCAAAATTGAAATTAGAGAATATAACCATGGATTTTCTAGTTGTATTAGAAAATATATATCAAGGTAATAATTCTATTTGGTTTATTTTTTATAATTTGGATAAATCCACATATTTTCTTCTAACTCAAGATATTATATATTTATATCAAATTGATAGTCTTTATCTTAAAATGATATTTTAATTACATGGAGTTTATATATCTTATGTATCTGATCATGATCCAATATTTAAAACAAATTTTAAGAAAGGAATTCAAATTTTTTTCTGTATTGAATTAAATTTTAGTAGAGTATTCTATCCTTAATATGACGGATAGTTAGAACAAATAATTAAGACTCAAAAAGTTATTCTTTGGGAATTCTCTTTGGATTATAAGGGAATTTGGGATAAAAAAATTCTGTAAGAGTAATTTTACTATAATTATAGTGTAAATACCCTGACCCAATAGCCTAGAGCTGATGGTTACTTTATTATATTGTCATAAGATACATGTAATCACAACTTAAAGGAGAGATTATTTGAGTATTCTTGGTAAACTAGATACCTACTTGAATCTCACATTACATTTGAAAAAATAAAATTACAAAATAGTGGAAGTAAATATTTTATATCCTTGAACTCATTCAAATATTCTATATTCATATCTTTGGTAATAGGAAAAAATAATGGGTGGGATCCAAT
Organism: Viscum album; assembly: GCA_963277665.1. Classification (NCBI taxonomy): domain Eukaryota; kingdom Viridiplantae; phylum Streptophyta; class Magnoliopsida; order Santalales; family Viscaceae; genus Viscum; species Viscum album. The sequence goes on along the minus strand of OY728128.1, from coordinate 712,929,227 downwards.
TCTCAATAAGGGTTACGTATAAAAAAATATCATGATTGAATAAGGAATAAAAAATATATAAAGGTATGTAACTGAATACACATGCAATTTAATCATTAACATGAGCATGAAGATTAATATGGAAGGAATAAATAATGATCAAATAATTATATATAACTAATAAATTGAGCTTGGAACATATACACGGATATCATAATTGCCTCAATAATCACATGGACATCCATAACTAATATCATAATGATGTAATGCATGATGTTAGACATCAAAAACATGTTATCAAGGCCAAATTCCAAGACATATTACATAAATGGGAAATACCTCAAGGGGATACCCAAACTAGTATCTCTCGTGAAATCTACTAGTACATAAAGGGGCTATAGCAGGCCCCACCCACCCAATATAAAGTCCAATAAATTCATTGAGTTAAAGGGTTGAAACATAATCAATGTAAACATTCATATTGAAAAATTAGCATAAAAATGTTAATAATTCCCCCCAATAAATAATCATAAACCATCCAGATTGATATGGAGAATGAAATCAGATAGTATATACCTAATAAATCATAATATTCAATAATGAATGTTGACATAGATGAATATACATTAAAAGATTACAAAGAATTTGTATGAGTTTAATACTATTTTAACATTGAAATCATTTGTTTAAAGTATAAAATAATTCCCAAATATTAAAGAAAAAAAATTATATAAAAATTATCTTATAAAACATTAAAAGATTATTCAAATAAATGAGTGGACATAACAACGGGTAATTCTGTACATGCTGTTAAAAACAGTCCATTCACATTATTGAAAAAGTATAATATAAACCACATTCAGAAAATGAAAAGAAGTTAACTTTTAATTTATTTTGAAAAATGTCAATAATTGGTAAAATTTTCATTATTTTTTTTAATCCTAAAAATTTTATTTTAATTACTTTCAGAAAAATATAGATATGGGGTAAAATATTATAGACTGAGTAGAAAAACATAGTTTGATTTCCTTAAAAATGTGGTTTTAGTATATTTAGTATTTAAGGAGTATAAAATGTAAATAAAACATATAATTTCTAGAAATACCTGTATTATATGAGAATATATTTAGTTTAAGATAGAAATAATAAAAAAAAATACCTAATTAATATTTAAGCATCAAAAATCTTGAACAATGATGAGATTATGAAATAAAACCTTACCGCTTCGCTAAATTTTGATTCATAATCCCTGTGAAAGAAGTATCATAAAATATATATTTAAATAATATGAATATAAATCGAATCATGTTATATATTATCAAAGAGGATGAAAATTCACCTCATAATATAATATCGCTATATAACATAGCCCATGTCCTGATGAAGACAATTTGAGATAAAGAACCCTTACAATAATCATAATACTGATATGAGAATTAATCAATGAAGTAATTATGTGTAAAAAATGTAAATCCAACAAAAAATTGTAAATACAACATAAATAAAAAAATTTATTTCATGCATAATCTTTACATGATATAATAAATGAATAAGGGATATAACTCAATGAAATAAAATTTAATTATGAAACACTTTTCTTGTAATAACCTTCAGGTCAAATACACTTGAATAAAAAATTTAATTTGAAAATTTAAATAAAATTAATTTCTAAGTATTCATGATATAATATGTAAAAGGGTAGTATATACACCGTATAAAAGAAATTTGGTTCATAATTATAAAATATGCATTGATGAATGAAAATTTAAACAAAATCTATTACCTTAGATCTTTGTCATCAGGTAGATTATTTATATTCCTGAATAATAAAATAATATTAATTATCTTCATTATTAAGATAATTTTTAATTTTTATTATTCCTTCTATTTAATTTAATGTGATGTTATATTTAATTATTTAATCAGTTAAATTCATGCCCGGCGTTTTGACAATATTCACTTCATATGTCCAAAATGACTTCAGTAACATGAATATCATTAAAGTGGTAATTATTCCATAATATCTAGAATAATAATATTGATATAAATATAATACATATTCATTATATAAATAGTTATATTAATTGATAAAATTTATATATTTAAAAATGAATTACATCATTCATGGAGATGGTTGGTCGTACGTACGCTTGACAACTATTTTCTTTTTTGACATATGGAATGAAAGAAAGGTAAATAATAATTCAATTTTAAAAATAATTTTTATATCATATAAATAACATATATTTATAAAATAATTCCTTATTACCATCCAAGTGAAAATAAAATAAAAAAGGAATCGCATTGCTTCGTGGAGGTTGTAGTCTAAATGTACACATGAGCGATGTTATCATTTTCCAACATATTGGAAGGTAAGAAGGATCATGTGATATGATGATTATTATAGAATAATTATGCCATAAATTTTATACATATACAATAAATTGATCATTATATCTATTCGTTATAAGAGGTAATAGAAAATGAATTACATCGGTGCATGAGGTAGTGGTCCACCATACACACGATCGACGGTTTTGTTTCCCATTAGATGGAAGTGGATATGGATATAGTTTATGAAATTATCATAATAACATCTTAGTATATGGAAGATATGGTTGCTAATGTTTTTTTCTTTATGAATAATATTTTATAGGGTAGAATAAGAAATAAAATGAAACACTTGGTTGATAATGGTACCTCTTCTTCGGGCAACCTCATTACTTTTTCACCAAAATCCTTAGTATGAGGGTTTTATAAATAAACAAGGCCTCTAAAATATGGGTATGGATATATGGAAGGTATTTTAAAAGTTATCATAATAACAAAAAGGATTTTTAAGTGTTGTTAGGAGAGGATAGTTGGTTCTTTTTTATAAGGGAGAATAAGTTTTATTTCTTGTAATTACCCAAAATTATTCAATAATGGGAGGTCACTCTCAAAACATGTTCTTAAAAAATCAATAAATAATTTATTTTATTTCATATAAGTTCAGTAAAAACCTCTAAAACTAAATATAAACATTATATTATATTAACCACTAAGGTTACTCACTTTTATCATTTTAGTTTTTATCATAGTGACTATTTTTTTACCCATGTAATTTATATTCTAAGAGTAAAAAAATGGGTATTACTTGATATTATAGACCAACTAATTATAAATATTAATTATAATTTATAAAATAAAAAAACTATGTATGTATTAAATTAATATTAACACATGCGCATGTAACGTGCAAAACCTCATTTTAACCGTAACTACAGTAATTAAATTTTTTACTATTTAGGGGATAAGAAAGTCACTGTAAATGAAAAAACCAATAAATGGAACATGGTTAATATTATCTACCATTTTACATTAACTAGGCCTAACATATGAATTTTATGAATTTTAAATCATTTAATAAAACATTATTTATTATAAAATATTATTAATAGAAAATTTGACACTATTTATTTAATTTGACATTAAAAACATCAAGAAAAAGATGGAATTAAAATATATAACATTAAAAATTCCATGAAATTTAAAAAAATTAAAAACTTTAAGGGAAAAAAATTTATTCTAATTATATTATTTTTAATATTTTTAAAATTATCAATTTAGTTTTACTTTCTATTAAATAATTACTACATCTGTGCTACGTAAGAATTCAAGGTAATTATTTAATTACTAGAAAATATAAATAAATTACCATGAAAACAATTATTTTTATTTCAAAGGAATATTTATAACCAAAAAATATTTTATTTTTATCCCTATTAAAAAATATTGTAGTTATTCACAGAAATAAAGTGGTGTTTTTTGTCTTTTCATTATATAAATTATTATAAGGGTCGCAATCATGACGATATTGTTCAAATTAGAAAAGTTATAGAAATTATATGATATAGGGTCCAAATATTACAACCAAATATAAATTAGAAAAGTTTTTAGTTCATTGTTACCCTTATCACATTAGTTTAACCACCACTAAATATGTTTTTCCCTTAACCATAATAATAGATTTTCACTATTTTACTATTCATCATGACAAAAAATTATGCTGACCATATTACCTAATATTAGTTATACTGATTAAAAATATGTAATATATTTTATCAAATTCAAATAAGAGAAGTTGAATGTAAAGACCTGAAATTCCCATTGGAAAAAATTTAAATACATGGGGATTTTATGAGTCCGTAGTTTCTGACGGCACTTGATTCCACGGCCCGGTGTGCCCAGAATCAATTTCTAAAGTTTGGTTTGAGTACGTTGAGTAAACGTATGATTGGGATTTTATAACTTTTGAACGGGTGCTCGGAATTGAAATTTGAGGGAACCGTTGAACTCGCAGCGCCGGTTTTCACTTAAAAAGACTTTTACCTCGACGGTGGATGATCGAGTATGAGAGTTGGGTTTTGGGCTTCACGTGGATTAATAAAATTAAATAAGTGACAACTTATTTTATTTTTGTTGTACCCGCGCCATGTGGTAAAGTTGGTTAAAAGATCCATATGGGATTTGGTGGTTGAAATGACACACCCTAACCTCCCATGGAAATATAATTGTGGTGGGGACCACCCGAGCAGCATAACCCCCCGCGAGAGTTTATGACGTGGGGTCCACACGGGACTTAACCCCCCCCCCCCCCCATTTAATGGGAGGGGAGGAAACCTCTCAACTCTCCCTCGTTAATGAGGGAGAGCCTCTTGGTCTCTAACTCCCCTTTTAATGGAGGTTAAAACCTCCCCAAAACACCCAATTAATTAAAGGAACCCCCCTTGACCCTCTTCATGTTTAATTAGGTGGGGGACCACCCGGGCCTCTAACCCCCTCGAAACACCCCAAATTTAATATGCCAACTTCTCGTGCAATTAATTTGGTGGATCCTCTCCTATCTTTTTTTAGAATTTTGAATATTTCTGCCAACGACATGAACTTAATTAAGTGGGGCCCACATTATTAATTCACGATAACGGACATAATATATTAAAATCTATTATTTTGGCATGTTTATTCTCTCTTTAGTGGAGATCTTGGGAGAATAGAATTCTCCAACTAAGAATGTGAAGACGTCAGCGATGACGCTTCTTCCTCTGCTTCTTCCTCGGAACCCCCCTTCTGACATGGGATCTCTTTGACGACCCTTCTTCCTTCCTCTTCGTCGTCAACGGACCGACGCACGAGCTCAGAAGTGGTAGCCTATGGCGAACAACAACAACATCATCTTCCCCCGCGATGAATGAACACCCGACAATTAAAAAGGTAGGGGTGTGTTTTATGTTGTTTGACGCTTTATCCTCTCACATTGAATCAACTTCATGAGCCGCTTGCTATCATTCTAACGTGGAGGGTTCGGGCCAAACGAACATTGCCCGACCCCTCCACAACCTTTATGGGTTTCGAACCTTGAGTCGACAACGAAGTAACGAATACATGGCAATGACGTGACGGTGACGAAGACGGTGAATAAAGGTCACGCAACCTGCAGCCTCCACGAACTGCACCGCTGGCCGAGCGGCGCTCGACCAGCCAACCCTTGCGCTGCCTGGCGCATGTCCTGGCCGAAACCACGACCTTCCAGGCCCACCGACACCCTGCCCGCACGCCCCGTACGCAGCTGGCATGCCCCTCTCCCTGCCTGGCACCCCACCCGGTGCCAAGGCCGCCTGCACGGCACCCAGGACGCTCTTCTGATGCCCCCGCGCCCAGGCCGCCCTGCCCGGTGCGTCCCGGCACCCTACCCGTGCACCCCGGCGCCCTTCCCGTGTGCCCCGGCACCCTGCCCGCGTGCCTCAACACCCTACCCGCACACCCTGGCGCCCTACCCGCATGCCCTGCCCCCCTGCCCGGCAGCCTCGCGCCCAACCGCGCCCTTCTCGGCGCAACCGTGGCCTGCTCGTGCCCCGCGCGGCCTGCCATTGGCCTCTCCGGCCAAGCTGCCAAAGTCGCGCCCCTCGCGGCGCCGGCTGAACCCTCCAAAGGCCTTCGGGCCGAGTCACCCACGTGGTGACTTTCGGCCCAAATAGTCTATGCAGTCTGCTGGGTTGGGCCCAGCAGACTGGGCCGAACTGAGCAGGCTGACCCGCCTAAATGAGTCGGGTCAGACCTAGCAAGTCAGTCCGGGTCGACCTAGACCACGTTGACCCAGACTGGGTTGGGTCCAGTCGGTCCGACTAAGTCAGACCGGACTCAGGATGATACCACTACCTTTACATTCTTGGAGCATAGTCATCCCTTTGAGTATACCCCACTGGAGTTCGGGGTATAGTTGAGTCACAGTCTGGTTGGTTCGTACACAAATCCAACCGGGCCCCCGAGACTAAAATGCTAATAACTAACAGACCGAGCATCAGATTGACGCGCCGTCTGTTGCTTTGCGACCCTTATGACGTGGTGGACCATTGAGATACTTCTTCGTGAGACTTCGTGACACTTGGAGTATCATCTTGTAGCTCATGGAGAGGACCCTCCCGGAGATGAGCGAGTAGAGTACAGAGACCTAGTAGCTATTTGAGACCTGACGACTGCTTGACCGATTTCTTTTCAGAGTGACTCAACTAGCCTAGTGGGGAGCGCTACTGTGTGAGGCGGTAGATCCATGGCAGAGGAGCACCACTATGTGAGGCGGCAGACCTGCAGTACTCAATAGGAGGAGTACCTCTGTAGGCTATTAGGGGGAGCGCTATTGTGTGAGGTGGCAGACCCCAGGTGGGAAGCATCTCTGTGTGACGTAGCTGCCCCACGGTACTCGACATGAGGAGTACCTCAGTAGTCTAAGGTTAGTGAGTAGCACCTCAAAGTCGTGACAGATCCACTGTACTCGATAGAGGAGGAGTTAGCGAGTAGTCGTGGTTTCATTAATGAAAATCCTGGTTTGATCCGTGTCAAAAACCTTTGTTTTTTCCTCATTATTGAGATGGGTTACTCGATAAATTAGGTATATATATGGGAATATACCTAAGTAATGGTTATCTGTTGAAATCATACTTTGTGGCTTATCCTTGTTGGATTTTGTGAGACCTTGAGGGTCTCGGGGTCCCTACTGAGTATCGTCATGCTCACCCCTACATGAGCTATGCCCACACCCTATTGTGTTGGATGCAGATGACGGATAGCGCTAACCGAGGTAGAGTGTAGAAGGACTGGACGGTACCTAGAGTTGGACCTCATGACGAGTCAGTACCCAGAGGATTCAGATGGATGTGGAGCACTGAGGAGGCTATCTATACCTACCGTTCAGGTTGGAACCATGGTGGATGATCTAGGAATCCATTGATGGTGTGGGCGGCCGAGCGATGAGGCCTCAGTACAGGGCCCTCTCCCAGTTGAGGCACCAGCGGTACTACTCCTGATAGCGCTGTCAGGAGTCCAGTGTTGGTGCGGGCAGCCAACGGTACTACTCCTCATAGGTGCAAGTCACTCTTTTATTTCCACGAGAGTTGTATGTACTGACAGCCCGCCGAGTGATGAGGCCTCAGTACCGGGCCCTCTCCCAGTTGAGGCACCAGCGGTACTACTCCCCATTGGGCCACCGATGCCACTAGCCCCAGCAGCAGATGTTTCACACTGCTTGAGCACGTTGCATGAGTTCCAGCACCAAAGGCCACCCAGGTTCTTGGGAGAGAGGGACCCATAGGTGGCTGAGGATTGGTTGGAGGCTATGGTGAGAGTCTTCGGGCTAATAAGTACACCAGTAGACATTATGGTGATCCCTACTGCCAGCCTCCTTCAGGCAGCAGCAGGTAGATGGTGGAGCCAGATGCTTTAGGTCCACGATGAGTCGACGCTATTCTGGGCAGACTTTGTGAGCCTGTTTCAGGCATAGTTTGTACCAGCCACCCTTCGAGCGGTGCAGATACAAGAGATACAACATCTACAGTAGGGTAGCATGATGGTGGCACAATACTCAGCAAGGTTCACCAACCTATCGCGATACTCCACTGATATGGTATGAGACCCGTTCTTCATGGCCCAGACCATTGATCAGGGACTCAAGTGAGATATCAAAGCTTCATTTATCTCTCATAGCATCCTGACGCAAACAGGGGTGTTGGATTGAGCCCTCCTAGTGGAGAGTTTCCTTACTGAGCAGTCCCCAAGAGTGAGACCCACCACTAGCTGACATGCAGCGGAGTCTTCTACAGCTGGTAGTAGACATATGATGCAGAGGTCCAAGAGGACCAGACCTATAGGTGGTCGATCGCACGACTCAGGATCGGTAGTACGGGGCACCCAGAGTGGAGACAGAGCCAGACCAATCAGCGAGTGTTACTCATGCGGCGGACAGGGTCACATGGCTCGTGACTATTAGAACCGCCACACAGACGATTAGTAGTCAGTTGAGGGACCTCCCAGGTGGATGCATAGGTTCGATCGAGGAGGTTCGCAGGGCGGAGGCAGATGTGGAAGAGGATCTCATCGTGCAGCTGGCAGTGGATGACATTATGAGTTGTTTACACCACCACCACTAAGAGGCCCACCCTTACCACAGGGAGTGGGTGGACAGGGAAAAGTACAGATTCAGGCAGTTGAGGCCTACAATCACGGCACTCCGGAGACGATTCGAGGTAAGATATGTGTCTACTCCACCTTAGCTGCAGTTCTTATAGACATAGGTTCCAGTTACTCTTTTATTTCCACTTATCTCGTTTGGAGCACGGCGAATCTGAAGGATCCATTAGTTCGTTCCTTATGTCTAAAGACTCTTACGAGAGCTTATTTGATGATCATGCACTGGTGTCGACAGTGTGAGATTACTCTAGGAGGTGAGAGCTTCGGCTGGGATCTCCTAGTAGCAGTGTAGAGGTCGTACGACGTCATCTTGGGTATGGACTGGTTATCTACATTCCAAGATCAGATCGACTGTATTAGGTGAAAAGTGTGGTGTGTCTACACGGATGGGACCGGGTTTACCTTCACGAGCGAGAAGGGAACATTTACAGCGCAGGATGGAATTACTCGGAGGAGGGTGCATCCAATCACTAACCAGTTGGCCTGCATTACCCTTAGAGCAGTTGATGTGGAGAGTCCGACTTATCCTGTAGTGGTGGACCAGTACTCGGATGTTTTCCCTGACGATGTTCCAGGACTACCTCCTCACAAAGAGGTGGAATTCTACATTGACCTGTACCCCAGGATGACACATATATCTACTCCAGCATATTGGATGGATCTCGCTGAGCTTTGTGAGTTGCGGGTACAGCTGGAGGACATGTAGGAGAAGGAATTCATTCGGCCTAGTGTTTCTCCCTGGGAAGCCCCAATTCTGTTCTCTAAGAATTTGGATGGGAGCTTGAGGCTCTGTGTCGACTACCATCACCTGAATCTGGTGACTGTGAACAACAAGTACCCACTCCCGAGGATTGACGACCTCTTTGATCAGCTCAAGGGAGAACGATGGTTCTTGAAGATAGACCTCAGATCAGGCTAACACCAGCTCGGAGTTTGAAATGAGGATGTGAAGAAGATAGCCTTTATGTGTCGGTATGGCCACTACGTGTTCTTAGTAATGCCCTTCAACATAACCAACGCTACAGCAGTGTTCATGAGTCTCATGAATAGGATCTTCCAGCCATACCTTGATCGCTTTGTCATAGTCTTCATCGATGACATACTTATTTACTCTAATACTGAGGAGGAGCATGCCTACCATTTTCAGGTAGTACTGGACACACTTGAAGAGCAACAGTTTTATAAAAAGCTCTCGAAGTGTCAGTTTTGGATTCCAGAGGTTCACTTTTTTGGGACACATCATCTTGAAGGCTGGAGATACAGTGTATCTAGTAAAGATCGAGGCGGTACTTATGTGGGAGCCACCCAGGAGTGTGATGGAGGTATGGAGTTTCCTAGGTTTAGCTGGCTACTACCAGAGATTCGTTCTAGACTTTTCCATAGTTGTAGCACCGCTTTCATCATTGATGAAGAAGGGGCAACCCTTCGTGTGGTCGAAGAGATGTCAGCATAGCTTTCAGAAGCTGAGTCAGAGGCTGACTAGTGCCCCCATCTTGAGGCTTCCAGAGAAAGGCATAGGGTATGTTGTCTACTCCAACACATCAGAGACCGGACTCGGGTGTGTCCTGATGTAGAAGTGAGCAATGATTGCATATGGTTCTCGGTAGCTGAGATGGCATGAGCAGAAATATGCTACCCATGACCTAGAGTTAGCAGTAGTGGTCATTTCCTTGAAGATGTGGTGGCACTATCTTACGGGAGAATTTTTTACCTTGTACTCTGATCACAATAGTCTCAGGTATATATTCTCTAAAAAGTACCTGAACCTAATACAGCGACGTTGTCTTGAGTTCCTCCAGGACTATGACTTCAAGATAGTCTATACTCATGGGAAGGGGAATGTAGTAGCAGATGTTCTCAGCAGGAGGTCAGGAATTCAGCTGCTAAGAGTGGCGACAGAGCAGCTGGCTGCATTGCAGATATCCTTTGAGGATAGGGATAGAGCATCCTATCTATAGTCTCTTACCGTTACTCCCCCACATCTTCATCAAGTCAGGGAGGCGCAGCTTGGAAACTCTAACTACGAGACACGACGTGCTTAGATATCTAGAGGGAAAGCACCTGATGGATTTTCTTAATGTGGGGAGCATGACATCCTCTTCAGAAGACGTACCATGGTACCAGTTTCACTTCAGGATGAAGTGTTTATGGAGTTCCCCACTTCCCCTCTAGTGGTACATCCAGTAGTGGCGAAGAATTACCACGACCTTTGATGACAGCATTGGTGGCCAGCAATGAAGAAGGCGGTAGCAGAGTTTCTCTCACGATGCCTCACTTGTCAGCAAGTGAAGGCAGAGAACCAGGTACCAGAAGGCTTAGTTCTTCCCTTAGAGGTCAAGGAGTGGAAGTGGGATGGGATATCCATAGACTTCTTGACAGGTCTCCCACATAGATCCAGGGGTCACAACTCGATATGGGTGATCGTCAACCGACTCATCAAGTCGGCCCACTTCCTACCGATTAGAGAGCAGGGCTCAATTGAGAGCATAGGACGCCTTTATGTGCAGGAGATAGTGCATTTTCATGGAGTACCTTTTTCTATTGTCTCCGCCTGTGACACACGCTTTACTTCCCGGCTATGTAAGGGGTTGTAGGAAGATTTTGGGACACAGCTTTGCTTGAGCATCGCCTTCCATCCTCAGACTGATGGTCAGGTCGAGAGGACCATGCAGACCCTCAAGAACATGCTTCGTGCTTGTGTCCTCGACTTTGGTCGCAGTTGGGAGGACCAATTTCCTTTGGTGGAGTTTTCCTACAAAAACAGCTATCACTCCACTATAGGGATGGCACCTTTTGAGTCCTTGTATGGACAACCTTGTAGATCGCCACTATACTGGACAGACCTAGGGGTGTCAGCACTAGTGGGGCAGAGATTGTACGAGCTACCACGAAGAAGGTGCAGATCATCTAGGAGTAGATGAAGACTACCCAGAGTAGGTAGATGTCGTATGATGATAGGAGATAGAGACCTTTGTAGGTCGAGTATGGCGACCATGTCTTCCTATGGGTCTCACCTAGACGAGGCCTACAGAGATTTGGCCGAGGTGCCAAGTTATCTGCAAGGTTCATCGGACCTTTCAAGGTTCTCAGCAGAGTAAGCGAGGTGGATTACTGCCTAGTTTTTCCACCTCAGTTGCACTAGGTGCATGATGTCTTCCACGTATCCCAGCATAGGAGATACATGAATGACCCTTCCCATATCATCGACCATGGGGAGCTGGACATTGATGACAGGGCGAATTTCACGGAGGTTCCAGGAGATATTGAGGATCGACGGGAGTGGGTCCTGCGTGGACAGTCGATTCCTCTGGTGCGCGTTCGCTGGCAACACAGGAACCTCCCGGAGAGCACATGGGAGCGGGATTCTCGGATGCATGCTTATTACCCCCTTTTGTTCCATTAGTGTAAGTAGTAGCTTACAAGGACGTAAATCCCTGAGGTGGGGAGAATTTAAAGACCCGGAATTCTTGTGGGAATTTTTTTAAAATACATGGGAATATTACGAGTCCGTAGTTTCTGATGGCGCATGATTCCGAGGCCCGGTGTGCCCAGAATCAATTTCTGACGTTTTGTTCGAGTACATTCATTAAACGTATGAGCTGGTTTTTATAACTTTTGAATGAGTGCTTGAAATTGAAATCTGATGGCACTGTTGAACTCGTAGTGTCGGTTTTCGCTTAAGAAGAATTTCATCTCAATGATGGATGATCGAGTATGAGAGTTGGTTTTTGGGTTTCACATGGATTAATAAAATAAAATAAGTGACAACTTGTTTTATTTTTGTTGAACCCACGCCATGTGGTAAAGTTGGTTAAAATCTCCACAAGGGAGTTGGTGGTAGGACCGCCACACCCTAACCTCCCATGGGAGGATAATTGGGGTAGGGACCACCCGACCAGCATAACCCCCCGTGAGAGGTTATGAAGTGGGGTCCACATGGGACTTAACCCCCCCCCCCCCCCCATTTAATGGGAGGGGAGGAAACCTCTCAACTCTCCCTCATTAATGAGGGTGAGCCTCTTGGTCTCTAACTCCCCTCTTAATGGAGGAGGATAAAACCTCCCCAAAACCCCCAAATTAATTTAATGAACCCCCATTGACCCACTTCATGTTTAATTAGGTGGGAACCACCCGACCTCTAACCCCCTCGAAACTCCCCAAATTTAATATTCCAACCTCTCGTGCAATTTATTTGGTAGAGTCTCTCCCCTTTTTTTGAATTTTGAATATTTTTTCCAACCACATGAACTTAATTAAGTGGGGTCTACATAATTAATTCATGCCAAGGGGAATAATAGATTAAAATTTATTATTTTGGCACATTTATTCTCTCTTTAGTGGAGAGCTTGGGAGAATAGAATTCTCAAATGAAGAACGCAAAGATGCCGGTGACGACGCTTATTCCTCGACTTCTTCCTCGGAATCCCCCTTCTGATGTGGGATCTCTTCGACGACCCTTCTTCCTTCCTCTTCGTCATCAACAGACTGATGCATGACCTCAGAAGTGGAAGCGTACGGAAAACGATGACAACATCGTCTTCCACCATGAGGAATTAATGTCAGACAATTAAAAAAGGTAGAGGTGTGTTTTAAGTTGATTAATGCTTTATCCCCTCACGATGAATCAACTTTATGAGCTGCTTGCTATCGTTCTAACATGGAGGGTTCGGGCCAAATGAACATGGCCTGACCCCTCCGCAAACATTATGGTTTTGGAACCTTGAGTCGACGACGAAGTGACAAGAACATGGAAATGAGGTGAAGGCGATGATGACGGCGATTAAAGGTCGGCTACCCATGGCCTTCGTGAACCGTGCCATTGGTCGAGCGGCGCCCAACCAGCCTACCCGTGCGCTGCCCAGTGCGCGCCCCAGCTGAAACCACAGCCTACCCGGCCCACCGGCACCCTGCTCGTGTGCCCTGCGCCCTACCGGGAACCCCCCGCCCCCCCCCCCCCCCCGGCGCCCAGGCCGCCTACCCGGCGTCCCCCTCCCCCTGGGGCCCTGCCCGGTGCCCCCCTGTGCCCACGCCGCCTTCCCGACACATAGGACGCCCTATCGGCACCCCCCGCGCCCAATCCGCCCTACCCGGCGCATCCCAGCGCCCTTCTCGTGTGCCCCAGTGCCCTACCCACACGCCCCGGTGCCCTCCCCGGTGCCCCCACGCCCTATAACGCCCATCCCTGCACACCAGCGGCCTGTCCGCGCCCCGCGCGTCCTAACGTTGGCCTCTCGGGACGAGCCGCGACCCCCGCTGCGCCGGCTGAACCTACCACTGGCCTTTGGGGTGAGTCACCCACGTGGCGACTTTCATCCCTAATTTTCCACGCAATCCAATTGGCTGGGCCCAGCGGACTGGGCCTAACTGTGCAGACTGACCCGCACAAATGGGTCGGGTCAGACCCAGCAAGTCAGTCCAGGTCGACCGAGACCAGGATGACCTAGACTGGGTTGGGCCCAGTCGGTCCGACTGTGTCCGACCGGACCCAGGCCCATCCTACTCCCTTTACATTCATGGATCATAGTCGTCCATTTGAGTATACCCCCACTAGAGTTCGGGGTATAGTTGAGTCATGTTCTGGTTGGTTCGTACACAAATCCAACCAGGCCCCTCAGACTAAAATGATAATAACTAACAGACTGGGTGTCTGATTAACACGCCGTCTATTGATTTGAGACCCTTATGATGTGGCAGACCCTTGAGATACTTCTTCGTGGGACTTCGTGACACTTGGATTATTGTATTGTATCTCGTGGAGCGGACCCTCCTGTAGATGAGCCAGTAGAGTACGGAGACCTAGTAGCTGGCTGAGACCTGACGACTGCTTGACTGATTTTGTTTCGGAGTGACTCGACTAGCCTAGTGGGGAGCGCTACTCTGTGAGGCGGAATAACCATGGTGGAGGAGCACCACTGTGTGAGGCGGCAAACCCACAGTACTCGACAGGAGGAGTGCCTATGTAGGCTATTAGGGAGAGTGCTACTGTGTGAGGTGGCAGACTTCGAGTGGGAAGCATCTCTGTGTGACGTAGTTGTCCCACGGTACTCGACAGGAGGAGTACCTCAGCAGTCTAAGGTTAGTGAGTAGTGCCTCAGAGTCACGACAGGTCCATTGTACTCGACAGAGGATGAGTTCTCCAGCAGTCGTGGTTTCATTAATGAAAACCATGGTTTGAGCTGATTCAATGACCTTTGTGTTTTCCTCATGATTGAAATGGGTTACTTGATAACTTAGGTATATGTATGGGAATATACCTAAGTAATGATTATCCATTGAAATCATACTTTGTGGTTTATCCATGTTGAAATTTGTGAGACCTTGAGGGTCTTGGGGTCCCTACTGATTATCGTTATACTCACCCCTGCAAGGGCTATGCTCATAACTTATTGTGTTGGATGCAGACGATGGACAGCGCTGACTGAGGCACAGTATACGAGGACTGGACGGTACTCGTAGGTGGACCTCACGACGAGTCGGTACCTGGAGGAGTCGGACGGACGTGGACCACTTAGGAGGCTATCTCTACCTACCCTTCAAGTGGGATCCGTTGTGGACAATCCAGGAGTTGTTAGACACCTTTCAGCTGTTTGTCTTTTTAGTTTTACATGTTTTTCCTTTCCTTATAATTTACTATTGGGCTTGTATTCTGTCCCCCTTTACTTTCAGTACACTTGTTATATAGCTTTTACTTAGTGTTTTCTTCCTCTTGTACTCTGGTTCTGTGAGTTTACTATTTATAAAGGCAATGTCTTCCCAATTTTAGGGAATTATGCCTTTGGTGCTAGTCGCCCGCCCCTGGCCTATTGAAGGCGGGCTTGGGGTAGTCACGATTTGGGCCTCGGGGGACGGGTCGTGACATTGAATAAATTAACTTAAAAATAAACTAGCAAAATGTGTTGAAAATTGTGTTTTATGAAATGCATTTTCAAGCATAAGATGATCTAACATTAAATATATGACTAGTGATCATCATTATATTTCTTTAAATTCATAAATATAGATATATATTCTATAAATTACATTTAAATTAGTTATTATTAAATATTAATTTTATTAATTAAAATTGAAAATTTTATGCATTTAAAAACAATTTTCAAAAAAACAATGATTTTATCTATTCATTGAAAAATAAAATTGTTTATAAAAATTCCAAATATTTACCCTAATATAATTTTTATATTTTGAATTAAATAATTTTATTAATTTTATTAAAAAAAATCTATAAGGGAAAAAATTTAATAATATTATTTTCTCATAAAAAGAAGTAAAAATCATTTTTGTAGAAGATGTATTCTTGAAAATTAAAATGAATTTACTAAAAATTAAGTTATTATTTACAATAATTTTATCAATACAACAAGATTGAGTAATAATTTCATATATATATATATATATCATAAATTATTTGATCTTATTCACATGCATCGATTTAATTTCTAGGCTATAAAATTCATATTTGAAGAATATATTTCACATATACTTTATGCTTGGTGTTGCATATTGTATATGGAATCAAACAAAATGTTATTCTTTTAAAATATAATAGTGTTACATTCTCCCCTTTTTGAATAAATTATTTCTTCATAATTTGAAATTTCCATTAGAAATGAAGGGTTTTCTATATAAAAATACCGTTTTTAAATCCTATATATTAAAAGTATTTATAAAACTTCCACTTAATAAGAGAAAAATGGATGTAAAAAGGTCATTCAGAATTATACATAAATAGTTTTCCAATTAGGAAAAAATTAGTGAAAAGTTAAAATATGGACATGGATTAATAGGATAATTCTAAAATAATTGTGGTGAGTGATATAGATCAATAAACATGAGAAATAAAATGGTCAGGATTAAGTTAATGACCAAAAAACTATAAATCTATGATGTGTGAAAAACACCATTATTTCATTGAAAATTAAGGAAAATGTAAAACCATTTTATTTCAAGATATTTTTCTAACATTTGAGGGATTATTTTACTATTAGGGTAAATAGCACAATATTAGAAACTTACTTGATATATTTTCATTTCATAAGAATGATTTCATCTTTTGGTTGTTCTTAGATCATTTTCGACATTACTTCTTACTCTAAGAAATGAATATCTAAGATGATTTGTTTATGTCTTAAGAACTAAAATTAAATTTTAATCGATCATAAGATCCATAAAATAGTTGCAATACATTGTATCTTTCTCTAAATATTTTTCAAAAACAAAATGGATAGCATAAGTTATCCTATATAATACATTAATATCTAAAACCTCTACAATAACACAAAAAGTTAAAATTAATCCATTATATAAGTATTTATCCTTAAATACATTCAGATTATAACTACAAAAAGTTAATATAATTCTTCCCAAACAATTATATAAGTTAAAAATAAGAGTAATATATACATAAAAAAATAAAACATCTCCAGAAATATCATTAATCACATCAAAATCCAAAAAATTAAAAAATATTAGATCCTAAATTATGTTTCCAAAAGAAATTAATATTTACCCATCAAATTATTCATAAACTTTCATACTAACTAGAACATAACAAAGGCCAATGGTAGGCACTACACCCTTATCACCCATCATTTACAGATTCTAGCCCCGTGATATGTCTAGATGTGACAGGTTGTACTTTTTACTAAAAACTATATTAATTTAATTCATATAACTTCTAAATAAAAATGGTGAACATCCTTAAAATAACCATAATCATCATATATTTTATAAACCTTGAATTATTTCAACATTATTAAGCACATTTCCACAAAATTTAAAATCCTTATTCCTCAAATAAACTTTTCACTAAAATATATACTCAAGAAAAGGGTTGTTTTACCATAAATTTGACCCAACATATCCATAATAATGTTAAATTGTCATCACATAATACCTAAAAAGGAGTATATATACATTTAAACATATGATTATCCTTGGAATTATCATCCCAAGACACTTTAGTTTTATCACATATCACTATGGAATATCAAATTTTTCCATATATTCTACTTTTTAATTCATTATAATTTTTCATAGTGAAAATTTGAATTAACCAAAGGATATCCCCCTTGAGGGAAAAAACAGGTTATCTTTAAGGAAACACTCACCATGCACCAAAATTATGGTCATTATATAATAAAAAAACTCTTCTTTGGGTCTTACCCCAAGATGTATCTATACCAAAACAATACCAACTTCCAGTGTCCAAATATAAATTTATTCACAGGAAACCTACACAATCTCTACCTAAAATTATTTTAAAAATTTTATCATAAACTTAGGATTATCCTAAAAGATTTTTATCTTGGTATAATCCTCAATCTATTCTTTCCTAAATCTACTTCCCAAGGTTTATAAAAAAATTCTAATACCAACTATAAATACCAAATCCATGTTGAATATCATCATAAGATATATTGATATTAAGACCAAAATAATGAATTCTATATGGACCTATTAAAATAGGGGGTGAATTGAAGTTTTAAAATTTTAGTTTAATGTAACTAAACTAAACTAATTCATAAAACTTTTTAATGTAAAACAACATATTCAGACTTGGCCTTTAGTCCAATTAATAAAGTATCATAATCAGTAATGATTAAGATATGTCAGAGTAAATGAATCGTAATAATAAAGTATATTATTAAATCGGATTAAATGGATCATATTTGAAATAGATATGATTATATGAGTATGTCTCAGATTCATAGAATATCCAATTAATAAAAAATATTGTGTTTTTCATAATATGAGTGGTAACAAAAAAATCAAAACATACAATCACAACAGAGTTAAAAGACATGTAAGAAACAAGTAAACTAATGAAAACTATATAATAATGGCTTAGATATTTGAAAATAATATATCTCATTTAACCTCAATAGTAAGTTATCCACAAATCTTGGCTAAATTTTTCCCTTGTTTTATAATTACAAGAAATTTTGTCTTTGATCATCAAGGAAACCCCTTGATATGAATATTAGATTGTCTCTGTATACCGATCCCTTTCAACCCTCGATCTGATTGATCTAATTTTCTATCTTTCTCTCCCCCACAATACCTCAATCAACATGATTATTGTATGAAAATTTATAATTAAAAATTATTATTAGAGGGAAAACCTGACATGTTTTTCTTAATAAGATACATGTAATGACCCGTACATTGTGGATGATACTTTTTTATTGAAAATGTTTTTTATATTATTTTGTACTCAAAAAAACTATATCTCTTTAATAATTAAGTGAGTATAAATTGAAATGTGACCATCATGTTTTGACTGTTATATTTTTATTTCTCAATTATGATCATTGTTGAATATGACCGTTGGAAAATATATATTAATTTTAATGTTATAATTAGTATTTTATGTATAAATGACAAATGATAATTAATGAATAAAGAATAGAAAATATCTCAACTAGTAGAGTTGTGATGTATGAAGCCCATTTGTCTGAACTTGGGAGGGAGGTAGCAACACTAGGATTCACTCTTTATCAAGCCTAATCTGAGCTTCAATAGGTGATGCTTAAAAAAAATTATATCAGAGAAGTTCAAGTTAGTGGAAATTACCACGTGGGTGATGTTAGCCAAGTCACCCCATGAATCTATTACCATCACACACCTTACAGTTAAGTCATATGCGAGTTTAATAAAGGGTTATTTTTCAAGGCCTAATTACTTAAAATGTAATTTCATTGTATAAATAAAATTTTTATTCCATCATTTTAGTTTTAATTATAATTTTTTTAATTAAATTGAGATGGAATTTAATAAATTCATTTTTCAGAGAGAGATTATAATTTTTTGAAAAGATATAATTATTATTATAAATAAAGGTATTATTAATAATGTTTATTTTGATCAATTATCGTGATTAGAATAATCTTATTTAAAAATAAATGATAAAATTATTTTTTTTCATGTTTCAATAATTTTACTATGCATTTTCAATCTACTATTTTTTTAATAAATATGGATTTTTATATTTAAAAGTAAAAAATATATTATTTATAGAATTATTATGACAAAATAAATATCTTTTTTTTAAATCACCATGTCGAAATTAGGTTAGGGTGAATTTATGATAATTTTCTATAATACTTTATTTTTTTTCAGGAATAATAATAATATAGTTTGAGGATTCTAGTTTGTCTAATGATATCAAAATTATGTTATAATGATGTAACAACTAATTAACCAGATTCCATGACTTAAAATATTTTATTTTATTTTATTAATATTAATTATTTTAATATATTTAAATAAATTTACAAATATATAACTTTCTTTCAAAATTCTAAAATGGAAACTTTATCTTTAAAATGTTATTTTATAGAAATTTTGGTTTTCCTTGACAAAATAAGAAATATAAAAATATGGTTTACTCTTATGGATTAAAATAACATAAAGGGTTCCCTAATTGTCCAATACCATGGGAAAATAACATGGTAAAGCATGTGGTTTTTCATTTACCACTACCTAGGTGTCCAAGGCCTTTATTTAGAAATTAATAAATAAATCCCTCACTTTTTCTATAAATACCTTGACATTTCTCCATTTCCTTTCACTCACAAATAATACTTCATGAATATTTCATATTTTTATCTCCCATGGTGTCCTCTCAAGGTTTCCACAAGACCCCAAGGTCCCAGTCATCGAGATTTAGGAGTTAATCTTCAAGGTAAGGGAAATATACTTCTTTTTCTCTTCATTTGAATAACCTCTTTTTGTATAATTATTCACAATCCTATGGTCACCCTATCGTATTTCTTTTTTATTCATTACCACACATAAAATTTATTTTTTATAAATTTTATACCATTGTCCCCTCTCTCTTTACCACTTTCTAATACCATGTTTTATACCTGTTATGCTACCGATTTTACTTCTCAAAATTTCTCTCTTCTCCTCAATAAATTCCCTTTTATTTTTTATGTGAATACCCAAACTACTTTCTTTTATAGGGTTATTAAACAAGATTTAAATATTATTTATTTGTTTTGTTAATTACATACATAAAACTCTCATACCCTTTCTGTGGATTAAAAATGACATAATGATCTTTTCTTTAAGCACTTTTTTTAAAAATGCCATGATTTTTATATGAAACTCATTTATTTTATTCTCCATGGGTTATTTATGAAATGGTTAAATATGATCTATGTGTTCCACATTAAAATTAATACATATGATTGATGCACCTTGATATCATTCTAATGCATTGGGAATGAATTTAATCTATAGTGATGATAAGTTTTACTATACCTTGGTGAATAACATTGGTAATTTTTATGAAACCTTAGGGATAAACCTTGGTGATAAATTTATGAATATGTCATTTGAATATTTTATCCACCTCTCCATGATATGATTCATGTTATTTTTATTATGAAATTCCCCTTTTTTACATTTATTGTTCCTTTATTCCTCATGTTCATAATAATATTTCTCACGGTCACATGAAAATTGTTTCCCATTTTTTCCCTTGCGGGGCCTTATTCCCACCCTTTAATTTGATGAATGTCCCCAGGTTTTGAGATACAGTAAATGTACTTAGAATAACCTTATGATGAATCCATTTATGTAACAAACCCAACCATGGTATCCTAGATTCAATTGTCATTTTATTACAATGAAATAGATACAAGAGATCATATCACTAAGGATCTATTAGTTTAGTTGTCATGAAGAAACTATATGCATACAAGGTTCCCTTAATACATTGTTAATTAAACATATAACATAAAAAACTGCTTCTTTTCACTTATTCCAAGATTTCATCTTCAGAAATCAGGGAAGTAAAAAATTAAAAGTTTGAGATAAAATACTCAGTATGGTTTATATAAAAAAATAATAAGTGAATTAAATACAATAATGAATAGAAATTATGACATGGTAAGTAATATGGAAAACACATGCTTTCAATACACTAAGAATGATAATGCATCACAAGATTTTGTTAAAGTAAAAACCTCATGGAAAGTAGGAACTGAATAATGAATAGAGAAAATGATTATTATTTGGATTTCATGTATCTAGGACATGAACCATCATACCTTAAAGATGGTTTAAGTCTGTGGGTAGATACCCATCTGATTCTATTTGGAAACAAACCCAAAGGGTTTGTCTACAACTTTTTTGTCTCATGAGACATTTTGATGCATCAAAGTGCTATAAAAATCCCCACCCATAATTTAAAGTCCAAATCATTATTCGTACAAAGATTTAATTCAAGATCAATATGCCTTTTCAATATCTATACTATTCATAGGATACAAATTCATCAATATTTCCCAATATAGAACAATATTAAAAATAAACACCGCGTGTAAAATTGTATACGACTAATACAATTATCATATCCATGATACAAGAATATATTTATTTAATATATATATAATTTCAAATGTGAAATTATCTGAAAGGGGAAGTAGATATATAACATAATAATTCCTCTCTGCATAATACCAAGTAAGTCCCATTGAAATGGAAATTAAGAAAAAGTTCTTTACCTTATGTTCGAATGTATTCTGCACTCGATCTAAATGTCCAGGATTTTTAGATTAAATACATTAATTAATTAATTTAGAAACTTTTCTAAATTTAATTTATTTATTGTAATTTTATTAATGTCTTTTATGGCCTTTTTGATGAGTTATAATATATAATTTTATCATTCAGGTGTGTTCATTTCCTTGGTTTTCAGGATCAGTTTACTTGTATATATTTATAGAAAATATTATAAAATGATAATTGTTTTTCATAATTGAAATTATATGTTTTTAATGAAATTTAATAACATTTAATGGTTATATATTTCATTTGGTTATATGGTATGAGGATTAAAAATTAGATAAAATGTTTGTGATAATCGTTTAGATTGTTAAGGAATTTTATTGATCATCACAAATTATTTTTGTATTATGAATTAAAATTATGTATAGATACTGGTTAAATAATATTAAATAAGTTTTAATACATATATTGTAGTCTTTTGTAACCCTAAAATTGGTTTTATGACCCATCTTGAAGGCATAATTAAAAGATGAAAATACGCCATCCATGAAGGTGGTAAATCAACACCTTACAGACAATGTATTCATTTTTAGAATAAAAGGGAGAGGAGAATGGGTTTGATGATAAAGAATCTATTATAATAATAAAATTATATTCTATATAGTAAACTAGAGTTGTCATGAATTTTTGGATATAATAGGTAAGCATATAATAAGAAGAAAATAAACTAAAATAAATTGAAAGATATCGAAAAAGGACTTACCTCTTGAATTATTCTCCTTGAGAACCTCCTTAAGGAAATTGATTTTGGTCATTTTTTGAGACCAATGACTCATGGATGTGGGGGAGAGGTTTGGTAAGATTATTGGGTATAAATTGGACAACCTTAGTGGCTTTGGTGGTGTGAGTAAAATAGGTGGTGATGGGTAGAATTTATAGTGGGGGAAAGGGGTGTTTATTGAATATTTTATTCATTATTTTATTATTTTGGTTCAAGAAAAGAAATAGTGATTATTCTTGTGAATATATACAGTTATTTGGGAATTTTATTTCTAACCAATGTTTCTTACATCATCAATGACTCAATTAATAGTGCAGTTAACTCAAAATTTATATTATCATAAATTGTTATTTTTTACTATTCACAAAAAAATCATGTATTTAGAAAATTCCCCAAAATTCACCCTAACCATTTTTGAAATGTCGAATTAGAAAACAAACTTAATTTTATAAATATGAGAATTATAATTTTCAATTAAATTCATCATTTACTCAAAGAAATACAGATTTTAAAATCATAACTTATTTTATAACACTTTGAAAAATTAAATAAGGTCTCATAAAATTATATGATATTCATAAGACATAAAAATATTAATTTATTATTATATTTTATGAAAATAAATTTTATTTTAAATAATTATATTAATTATAAAATTTAAAATAAACAATTATGTTTTATGAAAATATCAATACAT
Source organism: Viscum album (assembly GCA_963277665.1). NCBI lineage: Eukaryota > Viridiplantae > Streptophyta > Magnoliopsida > Santalales > Viscaceae > Viscum > Viscum album. The sequence continues at coordinate 712,905,750 of OY728128.1, read as the reverse complement.
AATTAATAATTTCTAAAAAATTATTTTCATAAACACTGATATAATTAAATCATATTACCATTTATAAGATGTATAAATTTTATTTATACTTACATATGTGAGGTTTCTATTATATTGGTCTAACTGATATTACTAATGGTTATATTAATATTCCAAAGGTTTATTTGATATTTCATTGGATATGTTCTTTAATTTCTAGAAAACCCTCTTATTTAATTCATTCTTCTTTTATATAGTTTTTTTTGTGTTTTCTATGTGATTTTATATGATTTATACTATATGAAATAGTTTTTTTGCAATTTAATATATGAAATTAATTAAAATTATTTAAGAAGATATAAACCCTAAAATATTGGTGTGTTATATTCTTCCCTCTATAAGAAATTTCATCCTTCAAATTTTCATGAATATTTTTTTCTAAAAAGATAAGGGTGGTTCTTATTCATAACATCCTCAGGTTCCACATAGCTTCTTCCATTTTTTGGTTTCTCCAAATAACCTTTACTATAAAAGTCTTTTGGTTTCTCAATACTTGCTCTCTTATGTCAAGAATCTTGATAGGATCTTTATAGTAAGAAAAATCAGATTCCAGTTCTATTTCTTCATAGGTGAGTACATGTGTTGAGTTTCACATGTACTTCTTTAATAATGAAACATGGAACATATCATAATATTTGAAGATACATGGTGGAATTTCTAAATGGTAATATATAACTCCAATTCTTTCTATAATTTCTAATGGAATGGTTTACCTGGGGCTTAGTTTCACTTCCTTACTGATCCTTAATACACCCTTCCAAGGATATACTTTAATAAATTCATGATATCCCACTTAAAATTCCAAATCCTTTATGAGGTTGTTAGCCTAACTCTTTTGTATACTTTGAGCTACCTTAATATGATCCTGATGAGTCTTTACCTTTTTCATTGTCTCTTCAATAATTTTTGGACCTATAAGCTTACTCTCACCAACTTCATCCCAAAAAGTTGGAGTTTCACATCTCTTACTGTATAATGCTTTATATGGCACCATTTGAATACAATAGTGGAAACAATTATTGTAGGAAAATTACAAAAAAGGTAATTATTGATACCATATACCCTGAAATTTAAGTGATCATGATCTCAACTTGTAGTCCAATTTTTGAATAGTCCTTTAATTTTGTCCATCATTTTGAGGGTGATAAGTACTCATATGAATCTCAATATCCAAAGCCTTCTGATAACTTGTCCAAAATTTTGATGTAAAACAAGGATCTTCATCAGAGATAATCAATAAAGTGAACCATGATGTATTAAAAATTTATTAATATAGAGTCTTTCTTGGTGCTCAAGTGGTAAATATAATCTTATAGAAAGTAAATGTGCCAAATTTTTAAGAAGATCAACAATTATCCATTTTTCATCATTCCTTCTAGGTGTCCTTGGTAGTCCTGTGAAAAATTCCATCGTAACCTCATCAAACTTCTACATAGAAGTAGGTATAGGTTACAAGACTCCTTTAGGTTTTTTTCTCCTGGCCTTCACTTGTTGACAGACTAGACACCTTGACACATAGTTAGCAATTTCCCGCTTCACGTTATCCCACAAAAAATATTCTTTCATATCTCTATACATCAGGGTACTACCGTGATGTATAGATAATTTTGATCTATGAGAATTATATTATAGATCCCTTTTTATCTCGGGTATTAGTGAAATGCATTAACTATTTACAAATTTTAGAACTTCATCCTCATATAAGAAGTCTACAAATCTTCCATCTTTAATTACTTTAATTTTATTTTTAAGATTCTCATCGTCAGATTGAAATATTTTTATCTTCTCCAGTAAAGATGGATTAACAATCATTTGAAAAAGTAATGATTTTTCCCCTTCATTAAAAATTCCCATATTAATATTTACTATATCTGTGAACATATGATCTTTCTTAGTCCTCACTTAGGATATAATTCCATGATCTTTCATGCTTAATGCATCTTCTACCTTATTTTTCTTTCTTGGGAGGTAGTGTATTAGACAATAATAATCTATGCGTAACTCGATCCATCTCCTTTGCCTCATGTTGAGTTTTTTCAGTATAAAAATTTATTTCATACTCTTTTTATCTATATATATCTCACATCTTTCACCATAGAGATAGTGTCTCCATATTTTCAATTTAAAGATTACAGTTGCTAACTCAAGATCGTGAGTTGGATATTTTTTTTCATGTGTCTTGAACTGCCTTGATGCATAAGAAAAACCCTTATAAATTTGTATAAGGACACAACTCATTCCATTCTTTTTTACATCACCATATATCAAAACCATTCATTTCCAGATAGAAGAGTCAAAAATTAAAACATTGAACAATATTCTATTAAATTTATAAAAACATTCTATACATAATTTCTTCCATGTGAAAGTAACCCCTTTATGTGTGATATTAGTTAGTGAGTTATCTAATTGAGAAAAATTATAAAAGAAATGATTATAGTAAACTACTAAGCCAATAGAACTATGCACCTCGTTTATATTTGTGGGTATAGGCAATTCTTGGATTGCCTTTGTCTGCATATGATCAACTAAGATTCCATCCTTAGAGAAAATATAGAAATAAAATAAATTGTTTGAAGCCAGAATTCACACTTACTAAACTTCCCATATAACTCTTTTCATTTAAGAGTCTCTAGAACAACCCGTATGTGGTTCTACTGGTCCTCATATCTTTTGAAATATATCCAGATATCGTCAATAAATACTATAATGAAATCACCAATAAATTCCTTGAGAACTCTATTCATTAGATCCAGGAAAATAAAGGGCGTATTATTCTGTCTAAATGGCATTATTGTAAACTAAAAATGTTCATACCTGGTTCAAAATGTTGTATTTATAATATCTCCCTTACTCACATGCAATTTATGATATCCATATCGAAGGTCAATTTTTAAAAAATTTTGAGCTCAATGAAATTGATCAAATAAATCATCAATGTGAGGTAAATGATACATATTCCTATTGTAATAGAATTGATTTCTCTATAATCAATGCACAGTCTCATGGATCCATATTTCTTCTTGACAAAGATAATAGGGTCTTCCCCTAGAGAAACACTAGGGAGAATAAATCCATTTTCACTCAATTCCTCTTGTTGTTTATTCATCTCTACTAATTCAAAATTTTCCATTATATAGGGAGTCTTTGATATTGGTATTTCAACAGAAATTAAATAAATAGAGAACTTGACTTCTCACTCTGGAAGATGTCCACGTAAATCCTCTAGAAATACAACAATATATTCTTTGGCCATTGGTACATCTTCAATTAAAAGATTAATTTCCTCTTCCTGGGATTTTTTTCCGCCTCAATAATTTCATTTAGTAGAGCTACTATAGGTGTATATGGATAAGAATCATATGATGGCATTTCTCCTCTAAAGATAAGGGAGTATACATCTTCCTCGCAAATTGTAACTTATTACTTCTTGCAATATATTTTTTCATTATATTTTTAATGTCATTCCATACCAATGATTATATAAAAATAAACCACAAGTATGATGATAAGTTTTGCAACTAAAGAACATTTATGTGACATAAACGGGACTGACTGACACATATTTAATGCAATAATACTTCCCTTAAGATTTTTGACTGACAAATCCTTTATTAAATAAAAATGTAAATGTCTAATTTTATTAGAAAAATAGGAAGATATAAAATAATGCGGTGATAAAGAATAAAATAAATCATTGGATATGTTATAGTAAATGATTTATGTAATTCCTACAACATCATTAGTAACTTGAACCTCGACAGTTGTGATCACATAAGATTGGTCATCTCCCCTTGGAAAATTCTATGGTAGATTCCCTTAATGTTAGGGATATTGATTTTAATAATGCCTCATTTCATTATAGTTAAAGCATTGAACATAATTGATCTGTTTCTTACCCTTGCTGTCATTATCTTGATTCCCCTTTTCACTGCACTTATAACAAACTCTCATGCCTTTCAATAATTTTTTGTGATGATTATTTGCACATTTTTTACATAATGGAAATTTCTTCATTACCTTTTTTTATTTGAAACTTCAACTTTTCTATGGTTATTAGAAATACTATTCCTATCTTGATTTCATTTGGACATATATGATCTTGTAAATTTTTTCTCCATTTTAATAGAACTTAATATTATTTCATCGTATGGTGAAGTTTTTTGTGAAACCAATTCCCTTTGGATGTTTGTCTTAATAAATTCAAAGAAATGATAACTCATGTCTTCTAAATCACATATGTAATCTATAGAATACATGGATAGTCTTGGGAAGGCATCCTTATACTCTAAGACACTCTATTTTTTTCTTTTCTTTAAGAAAAGTAATTTTCTCTTGATTTATGTCCATTTCTCACAAGGGAAGTATTTATCAAATAATGTTTCCATAAAATTTATCCATTACATGTACTCAATTTCATATTCCTCCTTAGTATTATGTATCCAAGGACACCATTGATAATCATCAATTGTGAGACAATATACTATCAGATCAAGGTTTTCATTTTCATTACATATAAATTCTATAAATATATTTTAAAAGGACTTAATCCACTTATCAAATATCATTGGATTAGTATTACAACTAAAATATGGGTGATTTTCTCCATTAAATTATCCAACATAGGTTTAGTATGGTTATTCTTCATAACCTGAGCAAGTTATCTTAATATGGTCATGATATCCTCAACTCTAACACTAACCGTGTTGACTTGGTCAGTGGGGAAGTCCCTAAATTATCTGTGAGTATTGATTTATTTCCATTCATTATGATCCATTTCAAAATAATGGAATACACTAAATTAGGCTATGAATCGTGTTGAAAAATTTCAAGCTAGAAAAAACTCTTAACATAAATTGAAAATTTATGCATAACTGATCTCATGATCATAACATGGTTTCATTGGGGACATATTTACATTTAAATCTTTAATAATGGTTTTTAAAGACAATGTGAATTATCTTAAGAATATCCCCTAGGAGTGTTAAATCAGGTTCTTAGTAAGGGTTGTTGTCATGTACCAGGTTACCTCAAGTCAGGCCTAGGAAAACTTATCAGAGTTTTTACCCATAGTTACATATGTTCAAGAACCACATCATCTAGTAGTATCTGGAAAGGTATGTATTTCTAGAAATACCAACATAATCTTTACCGTACCAAAATTATAAGATGTTATTATATTCTTATCCTAAAATTCTATCTTAGGGTTATGTTTCCTACACTATGTCTTCTAAATCTAGTTCACAAGGTTTCTACTAAACATCCTCTGATTCCAACTGTAGAAACCCCGACCCTAGTAGTCGAGAGTCAGTGGTCATTTTATTACAATGTAATTGATAAAATAGATAAAATCATAAAGGATTGATTAATTTAGTAGTATTGAAGAAATTATAAGAATTCATCATTCCATAATACATTGGTAATTAAACATATAACATAACATAAGAAAATAAATTTCTTCTTGTCACTTCATTAATGATTTTATCTTTACAACTTGGGGAAGGGAAAAAATAAAACAGTGATTTTAAATTATCAATAACGGTTATATAAAACAGTAACAGTTGAAATAAAGAGAATAAGGAACATACATTATGGAAAGGTAATTAATCTATAAAACACATTCCATCAATACACTGAGAATGATAATGCATCTACAGATTTTTTCAATGTGAAAATATCATGAAAATTAATTAATGAATACTAAATAAATAAAATTTTTTTATTTAGAAATCATGCATCTGGAATATGAACCATAATACCATCAATATGGTTTAATTTTGTGGGTAGATACTTATCTGATTCTGTTTAGAAACAAACCTGAAGGGTTTTTCTCCAATGTTTCTGTCTAATGAGACCTGTCAATGAATCAAAGGGATATAACAGTACCCTACCATAACTGGAAGTCAAAATCATTCTTTATAAATAGATTTAATTCAATAAAAATATGCCTTTTCAATATTTTTATTGAGTAGAGGATACATATTCATCAAAATTTCCCCAGTTAAATTATCATTCAAAATAAACACCGCATGTAAAATAATATATGACTAATACAATAATCATATCCACAATACATAAATATGGATATTTAATAGAAATATAATTTCAAATGAAAAATTATCTCAAAGGAGAAGTATATTAACCACACATGAATTATTTTCTGCACAATTCCAAGTAAGTCTCAATGAAATGGAAATTGAGACAAAGTCCCTTACCTTATGTCTGAATGTGTTCTGCACTTGATCATAATGTATTGGATAATTATATTATATTAATTAATTATTTATTTATTTATTTAATAACCTTTTATACATGTATTTGATTATTATAATTTTATTAAGTTCATTTATTGCCTTTTTTATGAGTTATATGATACTGCTTTATCGTTCGGGCGTTTGTTTCCTTGGTTTCCATGATCAGTTTACTTGTATATACGTATGAAAAATCCTGTAAAATGAGAATAGTTGTCTAGGATTGAAGTTATATGTTAGTAATGAAATAATATAATATTTAATTTTTATATACTTCATTCATTTTTATGGTATGAGGATGAATCATTAGAAAAAATGTTACTAATAATCATTTAGATTATTTTGGTATTTTTTCGATCATCACGATCTAGTTTTTTCTTCAGAAGTCGTATTATGTATATATAATTGTTAAATAATATTAAATAAGTTAAAATACATGTATTATAGTATTTTTTTACAGTAAAATGATTTTATGACCAGTCTTGAAGGTGTAATTGAAAGATGAGAACACGTCATTCATGAAGGCGGTAAATCATCACATCACAAATGATGTTTTCATTTTTAGAATAAAAGGGAGAGGATAATAGGTTTGATGATTAATATTCTATTATAATAATAAAATTATAGTATATACAAGATATTGGTTTTTTCATACATGTTTGGATAGAATAATTAAGGATATAATAAGAAGAAAATAAATTGAAATAAATTGAAAGAGAACGAAAAAGGATTTACCTCTTGAGTTCTACTCTTTGAGAAGCACCTTAAGTAAATTGATTTTTGTATTTTGTTGAGACTGAGCTCCTAAATTTAGGGAAGATGTTTGGGAATATTATTTGGCATAAATTGTCCAAGATTCAAGGATTTTTTTTTTGTGAGGAGAAGAGGTGGTGATGGGTTGTATTTATAATGGAGGAGATGGGTGTTTTTTCAATATTTCCTTCATTATTTTATTATTTTGGATCAAGAAGTTAAATAGTGATGATTCTTATGAATAAATACAATAATTGTTGAATTTTAGTTATAACCAATGGTTCTTAAATCCTCCATGACTCAAGTAATAGTGTATTTAACTTATAATCAATATATATATATATATAATAAATTAATGTATTTAACTATTCACAAAAAAAATCATGTATTTTAGAAAAATCATAAAAAAATAACCCTAACACTTTTTTTATGTGTACAATTAAAAAATGAACTTAATTTGATAAAAATAATTTTCTAAATATTATAAATTAAATTTTTAATTAAAATCATCATTTACTCAAAAAATACAAATTTTAAAATTATAACTGATTTTATAACACTTTGAGAAATTAACTAAGGTCTCATAAAATTATATTATAATAATAAAACATAAAATTATTAATTTAGGATTCTATTTTCTGAAAATAATATTTTAACTGATTATTTTAGTTATAAAATTGTAAATAAACATTCATGTTTTATGAAAATGTCAATAGTTAATTAAAAATTTCTAAAACATTTATTTACATATACAGTTATATAATTATATCATATTACCGTTTATAAGATTCCTAAGTTTTATTTATTCTTCGATAAGTGATTTAACTATTATTTTGTCCAAATTACTATTCCTAAGGTTCATATTAATATTCCAAAGGTCGTGTTATTATTTCATTGGTATATATTATTTAAATTCTAGAAAAACCCACTTATTTAATTCATTATTCATTTATAAAGTTTTTTTCTATTCTCTATATGATTTTATATGAGTTATACTATATAATATAATTTTTTTTCAATTAAATATATCAAATTAATTGAAATTTTTTAAGAATATACATACAATAAAATCATAGGGTGTTATATTTCAAGTGGACTAAAAGAATGTTTTAAATTTTTAGGTATTATGTACCTTTTCTTCAAGAAACTAAACTTTAAATCAACTGATGTTTTTACAATGTAGATGAAAAGTCATGTAATAAAATGGAGGGATTCTATAGTTGGTATCAAATGATGATTTGGTTATTTTTGGAATTTGGGATTTGAAAACATTAGGAAGAACCCTATTGAAATTTTCGAATATAAGAAAACATATTCATATTTTGTTGAAATATTATATAACTAGTTTTTGAGAAAATAAATCCATTTCTGAATATGAAAAAGTGGATGTGACTCTAGAAAAAATGTATCTATGGGTAAAAACCAAAAACACTACTTTGAGCTAGACTTGAATGGGAACCGGTTCACGACAATGGGCCTCACTACACTCCTAGATTGACAATCCTAGGGGATATGTTTGGTTAATCATAATATTTTTATAAACCATTATGAAGTATTTATGGAAAATATAATTGTCCTTAAAGAATAAATATTTAATAATGATTTTTTAAGACATAAAATTCCCTTAGAATTGTAATATTATTAAATGAAACATGTTTCTCACTAAGGTTTTATTATTTTAGAAAATAGTGTGAATTATAGGAAACCATGTAAATGGTGAGTGTAATAGACTAGGCACTAACATCCCTATTATGGAATCCATAATGGAAAACTTAATGAGAATAATGAATCAAATTACTGAAGTTATGAATAACAACTTGAATCAAAATGATATACTAGATTCTCCTATAAAGGAAAATATTTTTTTTGATCCATTTATGCATCAACAACCAGCATCTATAAGTGGATCTACTGACCCATTGATTTCTAAAAAATAAGATCTATAGAAAATATCTTTTCTATACTCTATTGTTTGGAGAAATAGAAATCCACCCTAGCTATGTACCGCTTTAAGGGAGAAGTTGTTCAGTGGTGGTCACTAGTAAAAAACATGAATCCAGGAAGGGAGATTAAATCATTAGAATGGGAAGAGTTTAGGGGATCCTTTTTCAAATAATATTTTTTATTTTCAATGATATTGAAAATATAGAAGGAATTATTAGAGCTGAAGTGGTAGGAAAATAAATCTATGGGAAGGTGTGAGATGAACTTTACAAGACTTTCTCATTACACCTTTAGCTTTTTTATGGATCCTAATTAAAATTTTGGTAGATTGTTCATTGAAATAAGACACCATATATAGATAAATTTATCTAATTAATACTATGACAACTATGAGGAGATATTTTGAAGTGATATGAAGGTTGAACAGGAGTTCATAGAGATGTAGTGGTAACATAGATAGAATGAAAATAAGAGATCAATGGAGACAATCTTAGGGAGAAACTTTGATCATGAAAGAGGGGGAAATCAAGAGAAACTTTCTATAACAAAAAAATGTGGGAAGAATAAATTGGGGATCTACTTGATTGAGAGAGGTAAATGTCACAAGTGTGGAAGAGATGGCCATATTTCATGGAACTATCATATTGAAATGAAACCTCAACTTCTTAACACTAAAAAAATGGAAGATGGAGCAGACTCAACCTAAATTCCAATGCTTCAAGTGTGGAAAACTTTGTCACTTTTCTAATCACTACATAAATATGAAGTTAATAGATTTGAATTACATCAACCTCAGCTGAGTTAAATAGAGTATGTTTGGGGATTTTATATCACGACAGATGAAGTTTAAGCTCCAAATGATGTGGTGGGGGTACACTCATTGTTCATTAAAATCTAGAAAGTAATTTATTTGATTCTATTATATGAATTCCTTTATTTTATCTAAGTTTTCAAAGAATATATAATCAATATCTAAACTTCTATAAGTATAGATATTATTTATTACTCATGGATGGATTATCAAAGCATTAAAAGTGTATATAAAATCTAGTATTTTCTTTGTTTAGCATAATCTCATCATAAATATAGTAGTCATTCCCATGCTGGAATTAAACATTATACTTGTAATGGAATGGATATCAAAGTATAAATCTAAGATCAACTGTAGAAGTACAGAAATCTCAGTATACTTGAATTGAAAATATGCAGTTGTTTTCAACAGAGATATATGTTGAACTGATCTTTTTCTAGAATACCTCCCATATCCTTCTTTATGGGGATGGTTAGTGATGATGAATAATGAAATTAAAGTATAAAAATAATGAATTTAAACATCATTAAAGAATACATTAACATGTTTCTTGAGGATCTTCCTAGAACTCACCCAAAAATAGAGGTAGAGTTCTCCATTGAACTCATTTCTGGATCCAAACCAATATCAAAGACCCATACAGAATAGAAAATGTGGAGTTGGAGGAAATAAATAACCAACTTCAAAATATTTTGGAAATTTGTTTTATCTGACCATGTGTATCTCCGTGGAGATAACATATTCTCTGTGAATAAGAGTGATGGATCAATACAACTATGAATTTATTATAGAGAACTTAACATGATCAGAGTAAAGAAAATGTACCATCTTTCAAGGATTTAGGATTTATTTCACCCACTTCATGGGGGTCAATTCTACTCAAAGATTGATCTTCAATCTAGTTATCATAAATTTATGGTGAAGAAATAAGATATTCCAAATATATAATTTTAATTAAGATATTGTCATTATGAGTTTGTTGTTATGCCCTTCATATTTACTGATTCTCCTGCTATATTTATGGATTTTATGAATAGAGTTTTTTAGGGCTTCCTTGATAACTTTGTGGTGGTGTTTATTGATGATATTATGATATATTCTAAAAGTAATGAGGATAATAAGGATCATATAAGGGTTATATTGAAAACTCTGAGTAAGGAGAGGATATTCAGAAAGTTCTAAAAATGTGAATTTTGTTTACAATAAGTTAATTTCTTGTGGAACATTGTAACCAATGAAGGAATGTCGGTTGACCTTTCCAAGACAAAGGTTGTAGAGGAGTGTCCTAATCCTACAAAAATAACTGAGATTCATAGTTTCCTTGTTTTAGTGGGGTATTATAGGAGGTTTTTGAAAAACATTTGACAAATTTCTAATACACTAACCAAGTTAACTCAAAAAGGGTCCAAGTTCATCTAGACAATGGAGTGTGAAGAAAGTTTCAAAAAGATGAATAAAATATTGGTAACTACACCTCTATTAACTCTACCCTCTTTTAGAGAAGTATTAGTTATTTTAGTGAATCATCTCTATAAGTTCTTGAGTGCATCCTCATGAAAAATGAAAAGGTTGTTTTTTATGCCTCTCAAAATTTAAAGGTTCATGAGTACAATTATCATGCGTATAACCTAGAGATAGATGTGATTTTTTTCTTCAAAGATATAGAGGCACTATATTTATGGTGAGAAATTTTTTATATACATAGAAAACAAAAGATTGAAGTATATTTTCACAAAATATTAATTGAATATGAGATATAAGAGATGGTTGGAACTTATTAAAGATTTTTATTATTCAATTCATTATCACACCGAAAGACAAAATAGAATTATTGATGCATTAAGTAGGAAGGACCATGTTGTGATAGAAATTATGAGGATTCAAGGAGATCCATCGATCAAAAACCAAGTAAAATAAGACATGGGAATTGTAAGGTAAGGGGCATCATCAACCCTATCCCAAATTTTTTCTTAACCATCATTACTAAAAAAGATCAATAATGATCAAATAAAAGATACTTTATAAAAGAATAAGTTATGTTATGTGAAGAATGAGAAGTTTTCTGAGTTAAATATTGATCAAGAAAGTATCTAAAATTTCATATAAGTCTATATGTTCCATCTATTCCAGAAATAAAGAAGGATTTGATGGATGAAGTTCATAACTTTACTTTCTTTATACATTATGGAATCATTAAAATGTATTGGGTCCTTTGTGATCATTATTGGTGGGATAACATGAAAATGTATATTTCCAACTACACTAAAAGGTACCTGGTGTGTCAACAATTGAAGGTAGAGCAAAAAAATTTTAAAGGGGTATTAAAAGAACTGCCCAAATGAACAAGGATGTTGGAAAATATCAATATGGAGTTTTTCACTGGTCTCTTAATAACATCCAATAGAAATAATTATATTTAGGTTAAAGTGGGCCATCTCACCAAGATTGCTCGTTTTATCACTATTCGGGAATATTTCTCTCTTGACCAACTTTCTTGGATGTACATGAAGGAATTGGTAAGGCTATATGGGGTACCACGTTCTATCATTTCTGATCATGATCCAAGGCTCATGCCTAAATTTTGGATAGGTCTTTAATATTATATGATTACTGAATTGAGTTTTATTTTGGCCTATCACCCCCAAACTGATGGTTAATCTAAAAGGGATATTCAGATGCTCAGGGTCATGTTGAGAGCATTCCCAATGGAATTTAAAGGTGGATGAGATCAACATCTCCTATTAGATGAGTTCTCATACAATAATAGCTTCCATTTGAGTATTCAAAAGGAACCTATGAAGAAATCATTGGGAATAGATGTCGAAATCATACTTATTGATATGAAGTTGGTGAGGGAAATCTTCTTGGGCTTGATCTTGTGAAAGAGATGATTGAAAAGTTTCATCCATAAAACAACACATAAAGGCTACTTAGAGTGAATAGAGAAGCAATGATGATAACCGTTTAAGGGACTTGGAGTTCGATGTTGGATAAAAATTAATCCTTTGAATTCCACCTTGAAAGAGAGTCATGTGTTTTTGGACGAAAGTGAAGCTTATCCCCAAGTACACTAGCCCTTATAAAATCTTTGATCACATAGTAGTAGTGTCCAATAGTCTTTCAATTTGTCCAAATATTGCTCATGTTCATGATACATTCCATGTATATCTCTTAACGAATTACATACCAAACACTTCACATGTACTGAATCTAGAGTTGGTATAATTGAAACATGACCTATATTATGAGGAGAATCCAATCAAGATATTGGACAGTAGAGACAAGGTTCTATGCAACAAGACTACCCACATCATCAAAGAGTTATAGAGGAACCATAAATATGATGGAGAAGTGTGGTAACCAAATGAAAAAATGTGGCTTAAGTACCCACACCATTTCTCTACAAATGGAATGAGTCAAAATTTTGGGGATAAAACTTCTTAAGGGGGAACAATGTAATGACCCATAATTTTTTGATGATTTTTGTTTACTAAAAATGTGTGTTATATTATTTTGTACTCATCAAAACTATATCACTTTATTAATGTATTTATTATAATTTACAATGTAACCATTAAGTTTTGACTATTATATGTCCATTTGTCAATTATGACTGTTGGTCAATATAATTTTTGGAAACTATATAATAATTATAAAAATAAAATTAGTACTTATAAGTATAATGAAAAATGATAACTAATGCAGAAAGGAGAAACAATGACCTCAACCAGTAGATTCGTGCCATATGACTCACATTTTTTCAGACTTGGGGGGAGGTATATTCATTGGGATTCGCTCTTGACTATTCCCATGCTAATCTTCAATAAGTTAATCTTAAATGAAATCACTTACAGGAGAAGTTCAAGTTAGTATAAATTACCACTCGGGTGATGTTAGTCGAGCTGCCCTGTGAATATATCATCATAACACACCTTACCCTTAGGTCATATGTGGGTGTAATAAGGGGCTATGTGTGGAGGCTCTAGTTACTTAAAGTGGAATTTCATTATACAAATAAAATTATTATTCCATCATTTCCATTTTAATAATAGTTTTTCTTAATAAAATTGGGATGAAATTTGATAAATTGATTTTTCATATATATATTTTACTTTTCAAAAAAGTTATAATTATTATAAAAAATCAAGTTATTATTAATGATTTATATTTTTATGAAATATTATTAAAAAAATATTATTTAAAAAATGATGAAATAATTTTTTTTTTCAAGTGTCAGAAGTTTAAAAATGAATTTTCAATCCACTATTATTGTTAATAAATAAGAATTTTTATATTTAAAAGATAAAAATAATATATTTTTAGAATTTTTATAATAAAATAAATATAATTTTTGAAATCATCATTTCGAAATTAGGTTAGGGTGACTTTATGAAAAATTTCAAAAAGACTTTATTTTTTTCATGAATAGTAAATACTGTTTGAGTTTTACGGTTCATTTAAGACATCATAATTTTGTCATAATTATGTAATAACTAATTTACCAAAATCTACAACATATAATATTTTATTTTATTAATATCAAGTATTTTAATATATTTTAATTAATTCCCAAATATATAACTTACTTTTCAAATTCTAAAAAGGAAACGTTAACTTTAAAAATGTTATTTTGTAGACATTTAATTTTCCTTTAAAAAATATGTAATATAAATTTTTTTAGACTATTATGTATTAAAATAAAATAAGGGATATACCAAGTTTCCAATACCATGGGAAAATACCATTGTAAAATCCATGGTTTTACATTTACCCAAACCTAGGTGTCCAAGGTGTTTATTTAGAAATTAATAAAAAAAAATCCATCACTTTTTCTGTAAATACCCCCCATTTCTCCATTTACTTTCACTAAAAATTAATAATACATGAATATATGATATTTTTACCTCCCAAGGATCCCTCAAAATGTGTTCTCAAGCCCCTAAGGTCCCAATCTTTGAGTTTTTCTAATTACTCTTCAAGTTAAGGGAAATATCCTTCTTTTCTCTTCGTTTCAAGAATCTATTTTTGTATATATATTACGAATGTTATTTTTACTATATATTATTTTTTTGTATTGATTTATTTACTTCCAAATAATTTTTTATCAATGGGAGACCCATTTCCCCTCTCTTTTTACCCTTTTCTAAAACCATGTTTTATACTCATTATAATGATGATTTTACTTCTCAAAATTTCACTATTATCCTCAAGAAATTCCCTTTTATTTTATTTATGTGAATATAAAAACCTATTTTTTTATAAGGTTAATCACCACGATGTAAAAAAAACTTATTTTATTCTGTTAATGAAATTCATTAAAGAATTATTCCCTTTTATGGGTTAAAAATCACATAATGATCTTTTCTTTAAGAGCTTTTTAAAAAATTCAATGATTTTTATATGAAACCCATTTTGTTTATTCTCTATGGGTTATTTATGAAATTATCTATAATGATATATTATAATCAAATTAAAATTTTGACATATGAGGGGTTCATAATGATAGCGCTTCAATTCATTGGGTAAATAAGTTAATCTCTAAAGATGACAAGTTTTACGATACATTGGTGAATAACCTTGGTAATTTTTACAACACCTCGGTGAAAAACCTTAGAGATATGTTTATGAATGTCTCATTTAAATTTTGTAGCCACATATCAATATTTTTATTCATGTTATTTTTATTATAAATTCCCCCCCCCCATTTCCTTGGTCATGTCTTTATTCTTAATGTTCTAAATGATATTTCTCAAGGTCACATGTAAATTGTTTCATTTATTTTCCCTTAATTGGCCTTATGCTCACCCTTTCCTTTGATATATGTCCCTGGTTTTGAGATGTAGTAAATGAACTTAGAATTAAACTATTATGAATCCTTTCATGTGGATTAGAAATATTTTTATGTTTTTATGTATTATGTACCTTTTTTCTAAGAAACTAAACTTTAAAAGATCCTCTATTTGTACCATATAAGTGAAATGTTATGTAGTAAAAAGGTGGGATGTCATAACACAGCTCTAAAGAAATTATAAAATTATAAGAACATGTCCTTAAAGATTTCTAATCTTTAGATATCTCACAAAAATATAATTTAAAAATTGTTTCAATCAGCCCCAAACTCTTTGAATGACAAGGTATTTATAGGAAACTCTTTAAATGGTTATATTTTCTCCAATGGCCATATTTTATCGGAATTTTTTGCAATGACATGGATAGTTGGAACTTCAACAGCTATATTATAACAGATTTCTTGACATCTTATGGGTTTTACACCATTACATTTTACAAGATATTATTTATATTTAAAATAAATTTTTGAATTGATAATTTAAACTAATTTAGTATGAAATACTTCTTTGAAAATTTCATTATGGTTCTCTTTTTTAGTGTGAATCCCATGTTTTTCAGTGCTGAAATTAGACTGGTTATAAAGAAATTGTCAGTAAAAATAAAAGACAAAATGTCTTAAATCTTATATGATAAAAGTGAAACAATGATTATCATATCCATATTCATTATGATAATCGTAAAAAAGAATGTATATTTATATTCATTAATACTTTAGAACTAATTATAGGTATAGTAAAAGTTTTTGTTTTCTAAAAAAATTCTAAAACACATTGGACATAAAAATTTAGTAATGAAGTATTTAAAAAAGAGTTTGTGATTTCAAAAACAAAAGTAATGGAAAAGTCATAAGTGAATATTTTTACTCAACAATATCCCCCTTTTTGGAAAGTACAAACCACAAATATTAAATCATAAAAACTTTAAAAAACATAAAATCTATGTATTAGAAGTGATATTTGTTCAGATTTTTATTTTAATCCTTAACTCCTCTAAGTTTATAAAACATATGAATAAAATGGTGAATATAACTAATTCCCCCTAAGAAAATGAACTTCCCCTAAGGGTTCTATTCTTATCATTACTATAGAATTCTTCCTTATAAAATGTTTTCTCCACTTTGAATAATTTCTCCCACAAATATAAATATTTCTCCCCATTTTTTATTTTCAAAAAGAATTGTGAAAATAATTTGGTTTCCTAAAAAGGTTTAGAAAAACTATAACATGAAAAATTATAATGAACTACATAATCATCCCTAAAAATGAAGGAATATTCAAACAATCAAAATTGGAAAACATTCAAGAAATTCATAATGACATGAAAAAGACATTCATTTAAGAACATGAATTTCAAATATTTATCAATATATAGATTAAAAAAAGAGTTCAAAGGTGAAATATTAAATCTTTATTATTAATCAAGTATCTTAGAAGAGTTTTTATTTTCTTGAACTCTTTATTTTATTCTTCAATCTTTGAAATGATTTCATCCTAATACTGACTTTTCTCTTCTTGAATATAGATTATCTCATCCAAAACATCATTCTGATTCTTTAGATAAAAAATGTAATCCTTATAAAATTTGTGTATTGAAATATATGTCTTTGTATATTTCATCTTACCATGTAAATATTTCACTTCCTAAGTCCAGATGTCATTTGTTTTCTTGAACTAATCCACAAATTTCACTCTATCTGACATTACATTGGATAAATCATTAAAAGATTCTTCAGATTTACTAATCATTTTCTTAAATTCTTTAATAGATTCTTTATACATTTTTAGATCATAATAAACAATGTGAGACCATTTCACTACTTTATTATATGCCTTCTTATGATCTTGTTGACATTCTTAAATAACTTTGAGATCAGCTTCATTACGAATCACCCATTAGGATAAAATGTTGATATATTCTGATTTTTGAATTCGAATATCATGAATCAAATCCAATTTGGATTCAAGTCTCATACAGAAATAGATTTCTCCTCCAAGTACCAATAAATCATAAATTATAAAGTTGACTCCTGGCACTGTAATCGTGTTCACTGAGTCTGATACTTCAATATCACAAAGTTAAGGATGACTGGTTCTGACTTCAGTCATTTTTTCTTTCAATTTTTCTTTATTTTAAATATATTTTTCAACTCTTTCAACAAATTTATTTCAATCATAAATTTCCATGATTTATTCGTCATCATTATCATATTTTTCAACATCTACTTTTTAATTATAATCTTTTTCATCTTTCTTATATGAATAACTGGCTTCTTTATCTAATAAACATTTCTTCTCTAAACTTTGGGATTTTTCATTTTGGTGAACCTTGGGAGTAAATTATAATGATGATGCCTAGAATTCTCTAAAATAAAACTTATTAGATTTAATAACTTCATCTTTCTCTTTGTTTTCATTGATATCATTATTATCCTCATCATCTTTATCTTCGTTGTTTTAGTTATTATCATTTTCATCATCAGTCACTTATTCCTCAAGAATTATGTTTTCATATTCACTTTCTTCTTCTAATTATAATGCATTTTTTTTTATAAAACATAAATTCATAAAGTATGTTCTTCCATTTGTTTCTAAAACTCCTTAAGGATTTTATATTCTATTCTTGAATAATTTTTAACAGTAGGTAACGATTCTGGTTGTTTTTCTTGTACTTGAGAAGGTACAGACCCATAAAAAACTATAGGATTTCCTTTATAAGTTGTCAAAGGAACATCAGAATGAAAAATTATAGAATCTTGAAAATAAAATATGTCATTCATTATAGGTAGATCGTATTGATAATTATTTAAAACAACATTTTCTGAGGTTTCCAAAAATCCTTCAATCAAATAATCTACCAATCTAGCACCTTGTAATTTCTTATTTCGTTTTTTTTTTCTTTTATTATTTTTCATGGTTTCTAACACCATGAATTATAATAGCTGAATAATATTATTGGCCAATTATAAATAAATGATTTCTTATTTTCTCTCTATCTTATTTTTTTTCCATTCTACCCTTACTTCATCTGAAACTGACTTTTTTTCTTAGTTTTATTTAGAGGGGAAGAAGTCTCATCTTATATTTTCTTATTTTTCTGATTAAACTGGTTGAATTTATTCTTCTTATGACTAATAATTTTCCAATATTTAATATAATATTCATCACCCAATTATTCATCAAAAATTTGCACAAAAAACAAATTTTATTCATAATCAAAAGAAAACCTCATCATATTTATAGTTTCATCACTAATGAATTGGGTTTTTGTATTCTTCAGAGTTAAATTATTTGAAATGTAGAAAACATTTCATGGAATATATAATCAACTTACTTAATATATCTTGAAACATGATAATGTAATAATTAATATCTTTGGTCTTGATGTTTCTGATGGTGAAAAAAATAAAACTCAGGAGATATATTTTTCTCATATTTAAAATATAGTTCATAATGAAAATATCAACAACCTTTATTCTATCATGATCCCCTTTCCTTATAATCTAGAACCCTTTCATCCAAAAAGAAAAAAAATCCTATCATTTGGTTTTATATGAGTCACCTTATTATTTTTTCATCAAGATCAAATAGTGAATCTTCATCCTTCTTTTTGTTAAAATAAAACCTTCCATCTGGTAACTTGTGGGAAGGAAAAAGGCTTCATTATATGATGTAATTTTTAGCATACTTATAGATTATTTATATGTAAATTTTTATCATTTTTTATATATCATGAAAGAAATTTTTCTTCCATATTTTATGAAAAAATTAACATTGTTATAAAAATTACAAACAAGATCTAGATAAACATGATCAAAAATATCATTAGAGTTTTCTATGCAAAGATATTATCATCCTTGAAATTCTATAATACGATTCAAAGTAGTTAAATACTTGACATAAAATTCTTTATCAAATAACCTTTCTTATAAGAAAAACCACTTATTTTAATCCATTGTAGAAGGCATCATATTCTGAGATGATACTGGAAATTATAACATAAGTAAATAATTTATACTACAAACTTTTGAGGATGGAAACACTTCAACATAAAGAGACTGAAATTTATGAGGTGGGAA
Organism: Viscum album; assembly: GCA_963277665.1. Lineage (NCBI taxonomy): Eukaryota > Viridiplantae > Streptophyta > Magnoliopsida > Santalales > Viscaceae > Viscum > Viscum album. The sequence continues at coordinate 712,886,027 of OY728128.1, read as the reverse complement.
ATGTGGGTCCCCCATTTATATAGGTGGAGAGACTTTCATTTAAAATTTTAGAATGAAAAATAGTTGATATTATGAATCTTCTGTTCTAACTATTAAAAATATTTTTAACAAATATTTAAGGTATTTTTCAACTCAAAGGTTTCAAATAATTATATTATATTGATAGAGAATAATGAAAATAAAATTAAAATCAAAACAAATATTTTTTAGAAAACATAAATAATTGTAATAGAAATAGAGATAATTTATTGTAATTAAATAATAAAAAGATTAAATATCAGAAGAATGACTTTCAGAGTAAGAAAGTGTCATTAGTTTCAGCTACAAATTCTACTTACCATTATTAAACTAACTATATTATGGTATAATAATTTTTCTTAAAATATTAAATACGATAGTATTAGTTCAAAAACTAAAGCGAGATGTTTATAAAGAAAACAAAAAATAGTTTCTAAAAAATAAAATAGGATATAATATATTATAATTAAAACTAATTATGATAATTTTTTGAATCTGAAATCATTTCAGAAAAAAAATTATGAAAAATTTGTAAAGTTTTCTGAGTCTGGTGATCATTTTGAGAATACAGAATCCAAACAATTTATAAATAAATATGATTCTAAAAATATTATTACAATAAAAAATAAGAAATCTAAAATTTTTTAAAACTAAAAGTTTTATAAAACAAAAAACATATGTACCCCCTATGAAGAGGAATAACTTAATATAAGGATATGGTTAAACAACAATTTGATGTGAAATATCATTTTAAATTTAATATTTGTTAGATTCTATTAAATGAATTCAAATCTATCGGAAGGTAAATGTTTTTTAAAAATATCAGCAATTTGATCTTACATTCTGATTAATAGTAAAATTATATCTATTTAAAGTGTGTGACTCCTAAAAAAGTGATCCCAATGTTTGTATTTTTAACATGAGTGATTTGAAGGTTTTTTACTTAAATTAATGGTACTATTATTATCATATAGTATTTGAGTTTTAGTAAAACTCATTCCATAGTCATTGAGTTTGTGGTGCATCCACAACACTTCATTACAGCAATATCATGTTTCCACATATTCATATTCAGCTGTAGAAAGTGATATTGAGAATTTTTTCTTACATGACCGAGAGACTAATGAATATCTTAATGAATGAAAAGTTTTTCAAGTACTTTTCCTATACACTATACAACCACTAAATTCAGCATCTAAAAAACTTTTTATTTCAAAAAAATTTCTAGAAGAATAAAAAAGTCATAAATATATAGTTCCCTTTAGATAATGATATTTTTATTTTATATCCTTAAAATGGGATTCTTTTGGATTATCGTTATATATTGTACATAATAATATAGAAAACATTAAGTTCGGATGACTTGAATTTAATTAAAGTAAAATTCCTATAATAACTCTAAAAAACTTTTGATCAACTGGTTTCCCAACCTCATCAAGTGTAACAACCCATAATTCTATCAATAAGATTCCCTTTATTATGTATATTATATATATTATAGATCACCTAAAATCACTTATAGAACACAATACAAACCTTATAAATGAATAATGAGTTAAATAAGAGGTATTTCTTATAATTTAAGGAACTTATACCGATGAAATACTAACTTGATTTTAGGAATAGTAATATAACCCTTATGAATAGTAAAACAACCTATTGAATAGTAACCACACCCATGAATCTATAAATAAAATTTATTCACCTTATAAATTAATGTATGGTATAATGATATCATAGTACAAATAAGTAAATATTTTAAAAAATTATTAATTAAGTGTTGCTATTTTTGGAAGTCATAAATATTTAATTATAATTTTATAATTAAAAATATTCTTTACAAGAATATTCATTTTCATAAAATTGATACATGAATAAATATTTGTTTCTTATGATTTTAGAATAATTTAATAATACCTTAATTAATTTTTTAGAGTGTTATAAAGTCAATTTTAATTTTAAAAATTGTATTTTTTTAGTAAATGATAATTTTAATTAAAAATTAGAGTTTCCATATTTAGAAAATTATTTTCCAAAAATGGATTCTATTTTTTAATTCTACACATTGAAATTGGTTAGGGTGGGTTTTTCGGACTTTTCTAAAAAACATGAATTTTTTGTGAATAATAAAATACAATAATTTACGGAATATATACATTATAAGCCAACTAAACTATTACTTGTATCATGGATGATGTAATAACCATAATCTAAAACTTCCCTTAATAGTTATAATATATTTTATGATAATTATAAAGATATTTATAGTCTTGATCTAAAATAATAAACAAATGAATAAGATATTCAAAAATCACCCCTCTCCTCTACTATAAATACCATCCCTCACACCCTCTTCTCCTCACACCTCTAAGTCTTTAAGAAAGTAAAATTTCTACCCAAATTCTCTACCCTTGTATCTCCCCCACATCTATGATATTTTAGTCCTACTAAAAGAGAAAAACCCTATTCCCTAAGGAGGTTCTAAATAATGATAATTCAAGAGGTAAACCCTCTTCCTTTTTCTTTAAATTTCATTTCAATTTATTTTATTTTCTTATCCTATTCTCACCTCTTATATCCAAATAATCATGATAAATACAGTATCATATATATACTATAATAATTTCATGTTAATATAATATCCATTATCAATCTCCTTACTCTCTCTCTCTCTCTCTCTTATTTTAAAAATGAAATCATCATCCGGGAGGAGCTGATTTTCAACCTTCGTGGATGATGAACTTTAATACATCAATTTATCCTTCAAGGCTGGACATGATACCATTTTATGGTTAAAACATACTATAATATATGTTTTATAACATATTTAATGTTCTGTAACTATTTTATTTACATAAATTGATATGATAAACCATTTTGTGATGATCAAAATGCCGCCAAAATAATCTAAATGAACATCACTAATGTTTTATCTAATGATTCATACTTATATCATATAACCAAATGATATGTATAACCATTTACACTTACATATTCTCATTAATAACATGTAATTAAAATTCTATATAATTATACCTATTTTACATGAACTTCATTACTTATAATCAGGCAAACCAATCATGAAAACCAAGAAAATTAATGACCCAAAATGATTAAATTAAACTTTATAACTACTCAATAAGGCCATAAATGAACTTAATAAAAATATAATAAATAAAACACAAGTATATAAGTTTTTAAATTAGTTAATTAATGGATTTAATTTTATTATACATAAAATCAAGGTCAACTGCATAACATGTTCAGAACTAAGGTAAGGGTTTCTCCCCAAACCTCCATTTTTCTTTCAGGATTACTCTCTCTCTCTTTACACCAATGAAATTATTAATTATTTTTTTTTTAATCCTCATAAATTCCATTTTAATGTTCTATATATGTGTACCAATCCTAATCCTTCTTTATTTCATAGATAATTACATTTTTTATAAGTAACTTTTTCAATTATTCCTCATACGCTAGCCCGATTTAAGGGGAAAATATTAATTATTATCTATTTTCAACTAAAATTTATAATATATTTTAATCCACCATTATTTTTTAAAAATCACTAATTTTATTATGGTAATATTATCTTATTTCACTTCTGTTTTTATACAAATATTTTTCCAAAATAACTCTTCTTTGTAATGTAAAAGAGTATTTATCTCAAGAATTCCTCAATGATTTTGTAAGAGTATTTTCATCTATTTAAAAACCAATGTTGATTATTATGTTTAATTGGGATTAATATTTTAGGATATCATCTACCATGTTTTATTTAATTTTTTATAATTAGTTTCACTATGGATGTGTTACCTTGATACCATTCATTATATTACTCTGAATGGTTAGTGATGATATTTATTGATTTAGGAAGTTATTTACATTTAATATGCTAGTTTCAATATGAATGTATATTCCATTTATGTTTAATCCCTTTCATACTAGGAATTCATTGAAGTTAGTAATTATTGGTTGGGTCCTGTTATATCCCCTCGGTGCATCGGTACATTTAATGAGAAGAACGGTTTTGGGTTTTTACCCATGTATATATGGTTTTGGCACAATGACTTGATGGTATGGTTATGATATCAGGTATTATGAATCCCCTCATTATGAAACTAGTAATTGATAGTTCATGTGATTATTCAACTATTAGAATATCCATGGTTAAATATTTTTATGGAATAATTTAATCAATTTATATCTTTTCCATATTATGCTCAAGTTTACTTTAAATGGAATGTGTTTTCAGTCATTCACCATTTTTTATTGTTTATTTATGCTTTCGTTGTATTGCTTACCCTTTCTTAGCATCTAATATTACCCCTTTCTTATGTTTTATTTTTTTACCATTATACAAATATGTGTATTATGAATGACCTGTAGGGATAATCTAGGAGTTTATGTATGATTCAAAAGAAGTTGATATTTTGTAATTCAATTCAAGTTGTAATGTGAAACTTATATATGTATCTATTTTTCCAAAACTGCTAAACTATTCAGTCCTTCAAGATACATTCTCCTTATTTATTATTCTAATGTAATGTAATAAGGCATAGGCTCTGGGAAACAGGTGTTAGGGTCATTACAGTTTGTATTAGATAAAGTTTAGTAGAAACAATGGAAACTAGATTTATAAAACATATATTAGGGAACAAAACCCTAAGATAAACATTCAGGACAATAATATAGGAATATCCTAGAATTTTTTTATGGTAGTGATTATGTGAATATTCTGAGAAATACATCCATATATAGATACTGAAAGTGGATGATGCTCTAGAATAGATGTACCTAAGAGTAAAAACCCTAAAAAGGTGTCTCAGGCCTGACTTGGGGTAACTTAGTACACGACAATGGGCCTTAATGCACACATGGTTTGAATCTCTTGGTGGATATACTAAGGATAATTCAAATTTTCTTTAAAAACATTTAAGAAGGATTTAAATTTAAATATTTCCCTAAAGAAACCATGTTTATGATTATGAGAATAATTATGCATAGAATTTCATTTAATGTTAAGTGTTTTTCTAGTTTGAGATTATATATTATTATCCATAACCTAATCTAGTGTATTACATTATTTAGAAATGGGACCTGTGGAATGAATGGAAACTGTACCAACAAAATTATCCCATGTAGGAATTTCCCTCCTATGCAAGATAATGATGTTTGTATTGGAGCTGTGACTGGTGCAGAGAAACTTATTACTATACAGGGACATATAAATCTGATTATGAACAATAACCATACCTATATGAAGCATCCTAAAATGAAATGTGGAAGAGTAACCTTATACCACTTTATGTGACAACAACCTCCATCATTAAATGGGAATAAAACCCATTTGTAGCGAGGAAGTGGATAAGTACCATAAAGAAAATATTTCTTACATTGGAAATTAACAAAAGATAGATGGTTGTTATTGAAATTTTTCATCTTTTGGAAGATGCAGATCAATGGTGTTCATTGCTTCAAAAAAATAAGTAAGAGGAGGAAATAACAGAGATTTAATGGATTTAATTTGAAGAAATTTTATTAGAAAAATACTTTCCTTGTGAACACCGAGCGGATATGGAAAGGTATTTATTGAGTCTGAGGAAAAAGGAGGATGAGAATTTTGCAAAGTGTCAAGCTAACTTCAGAAGTTTAGAAAGGTATGTTGTTCACTACATACATAACCTAAGGAGTAATATTGGTCGGTTCTTCAATGGTTTAAAACCATTCCTCTGACAGGAACTGGTTATCCAAACACTCTTATCATATGAAGATATAGTCTCATGTACTATCAAGACATAAAAATAATTCTCTAAGTCTTATGACTTAAATGTAAAATAATAGTAGAACATGGTTTCTGAAAAATATAGAAAAGGAAATAATGAAATGAGGAAGAAGGGAAGATTTGACTTCCCAACTTGCAATAATTATAGGAAGAAACACCCTAGTACTTACCTTAAGGGAATGGGAGTTTGTTACAAGTGTGGATAAAAAGGATATCAATCCCAAGATTGCAAGGGAAAGAAGGAATCTACCAATTTTCAGTGTTATAATTATAAAGATATGGGGAATTATGCACATGAATGTTCTATATGTTAAGGAAACATTCCTCATAGAAGCACAAGGGAGCAAGGTTATGATTATGCAATCACAACTACACAAGTTAAATTCCCAAATGATGTGGTGGAAGGGGCTATAATAATTTCCTCAAACTTACATGATGCTTTATTTTATTCTGGATCATCACATTTCTTTTTATCTTCCCAGTTTTCCAAGAAAACTCAAAATTTCTAATTTGATTTAATAAATGATTTTTCAGTCAAAACTCCAAAGTGAAGTATCATTACAACAAAGATGTGTCAATCAGTCCCCTTTATGACACATAAACATGATTTATTAGTTGACCTTACCATCATAACTATTATTTCCTTTGATATAATTCTTTCTATGTATAGACTTTCAAATTATGATACGAAAATATATTATAAGAATAAGTAAGTCACAATTTTTGAGAATGATATAGAATCTATTATTGTTAGTGTAGAAACCACATAATTTGATTCTTATCTAGATCTACCCCCAGTAGCTCTATTGACTGCAATTATTGGGGAGGTATAGAATGAAATATATATAGGTGAGGAAAGAAATATTCAAATATAGGATGTACCTATTTTTGAATAATTCATTATTGTATTTCCATTCAATTTACCTAGACATCCTCTGGAGCGGGAAATTGAGTTTTCTATTGATTTAATTCCTTGTGCAAGGCCTATATCAAAGACTCCTTATAGAATGACCATAGTGTAATTAAAGGATCTGATGAAACAAATAACGGAACTGAGTGATAAATGATTTATTCACCCTTTTTTTTCTCTAGTGGGAGTCCCTATTCTATTTTTCAAGATGAAAGACGAATCCATGAGGATGTTTATTGAGTATAGATAAATCATTGAAATTACAATAAGGAAAAAGTATCATCTTCCACGCATTGATGATTTATTTGATCAACTTCATACAGCCTAATATTTTTTTAAAGATTTACCTTCGATCTAGATATAATTATTTGAATGTGAGGAATGAAGATATTTTAAAGACTTCATTTTGAACCAGGTAAGGGCATTATGAGTTTACAGTAATGCCTTTGGAACTGACTAATGCACCCTATATTTTCATAGATCTAATGAATAAAGTTTTTCAAGGAATATATTGATGAATTTTTTATAGTATTTATTTATGATATCTTAGTATACTCAAAAATATATGAATATCCTGAGAATCACCTGCGCATTATTCCGAATACTCTTAGAAGAAATGAATTATATGGGATGTTTAGAAAGTGTGAATTCTGGATTCAGTAGTTTCTTTTCTTCTCCATATTATTTATAAGGATGGAATCAGTGTTAATCCTATAAATACAAAGGAATCTAGAGAATGTCCTAAACCAACAAATATAACTAAGGTATGGAGTTTCATTGGTTTAGAAGGATACTCTCAGTATTTTGTTTAGAATTTTTCCTATTTATCTAACTAGTTAACCAAATTTACTCGTAAAGGGGTTAAGTTCATGTGGAAAAAATAACGTGAAGAATGTTTTTAATAATTTAATAGGATATTAGTGAATCATTCTATCTTGAATCTACCATCGGAAAATGGTGGGTTTTTAATTTATAGTGATTCATCAATGAAAATACATGGTTGTGTCTTTATACAAAATGATAAAGTTATTGCTTATCCATAAAGGCAGTTAAAAACTCATGAACAGAACTATCTAACTCATGATCTTGAGTCAGCAGCATTAATATTTGATATGAAGATATGGAGACACTATATATATGGTGAAATATGTGAGATATATTCATATCACAAGAGTTTTAAGTACATCATGTCACATAAAGAACTAAACATGAGGTAAAGGTGGTGGCATGAGTTACTCAAGGATTGTGATTGTTCGATACACTACCACCCAGGGAAGATGAATCGGGTAGCATATGCATTAAGTATGAAGGATCATGGGGTTATGAACAAAATGAGGATTGACAATAATCTTGTGTACATGGATCTAGTATAGACGAATATATAAATTATTATGGGAGGGGAATCACTACTAATTTTTCAAAAGGTTGTCAAACCATCTTTATTAAAATTAATTAAAAGTTCTTAGTGTAATGATGAGAATATTCAAAATAATATTAAGGTTGTGAATGATGGGAAGTTACCATACATCATGTGTGAGGATGGAATTATAAAATTTTGGATGGGGAAATGTCTTTCCTCTATACTAAAGCAAAATGTGAGTTATTGTGTGATTCCTACAACTCAAATTTTTCTATACACCCTTGTAGCACTGATATGTATAGAGATGGGAAGGAACCTTTCTAGTGGGATAATATGAAGATAGAAATTATAAATTATGTATCAAGATGTTTAGTCTATTAATCAGTGAAGGTTGAAGGACAAAGTCTTAGAGGTGTCATGCAACCCCTTCATATTCCTACATGGAAATAGGATGAAATCACTATGTATTTTTTCATTGGATTACCAAAATCCAAAATAAATAATGATTAAATATGGGTGATTATTTATCAAATTACCAAATATATTCATTTCCTCGCTGTAAGAGAGGGTTGTCCACTAGATCTCATTGCATGACTTTATATTAATGAATTAGTAAGATGTCATAGAGAATTTATCTCAATTATGTCTGATCATGATTGATGATTTACATTGAAATTATGGAAAAATATCCAGAAATATTTGGATAATGAGATTCATTTGAGTACTACTTATCACCCTCAAGCCAAAGGGTAGTCAAAAAGAATGATCCAAACAACAGAATACATAATTAGATCATGCTCACTTGACTTTCAAGTTATGTGGGATAAGTATTTAACTTTGGTTGAGTTTGTATAAAAAATAGTTTCCATTCCAGAATTCAAATGGAACCATATAAAGCATTATAAGGAAATATATTTCGCACACCAACTTATTGAGATGAAGTTGGGGAAAAGAATAATTTATGTAATGACCCGTAAATTTCAAGGGAAATTTGTTTTCTTAATTTTCTTTAGGATTTTACGAATATGCAGTTTCTAACAGCACCTGATTTCGTGGCCCGATGTGCCCGAAATCAATTTCCGAAGTTTAGCTCGGGTACGTTCAGTGAATGAATGAGTGGGTTTCCTAACTTTTTAACTGGTTCTCGGAACTGAAATTCGAGGGCACCGATGAAACCGCAGTGCTAGTAATTTCTTAGGAAGACCTTTTCTGGAGTTGCGTTTTCTCGGGTGAGGTTGTTATATAAATGGGTTAACTGAAGAATGAAATAAAAATTTGTGCTACAATTTTTATTTCTATTCTAAGTAGTTATAACATATGCATGAAAGTTGAGGTGGGACCCACTACATCCTAACTCCACTTGGTAGGATAATAGTGAGGTGGGGGCCACATGAGGGGGCCGCTGTTACAAACAAGGGGGGCAGCGCGCCCCCCCTTTCGCGTCCGCTCGGCCGGCACCGAGCCGCCCTGCTCGGTCGGCGCCGAGCCGCCCGGGTCGGACCGGCCGCCCCGAGCCGGGCCCTGCCCTAATGGGTCAGACCCGGACCTAGGTGGGGCCGACCCAGTTTGGGCCGACCCAGGGGGTCTCGGGCTGGGTCGGTCCGGGCCCAAAACCCCCTAAAAACAGATAGGTTCGTTAAAACACCTGTAACTTGTGTTACGGACCTCTGATCGACACATCGTCAGTTGCGATGTGATCATTAGATCATGGCGGTCCTTTAGGTATATTATATTTTCGGAGAACTTTTGGTATGGCCAGGTTGGTTCGAACACGAAACCAACGGGGCCCTCGGAGCGGAAACTCTTGTAACTTGAGCTCCGAACGTCCGATTGACGTGCCGTTGAATTTTTTGGTTTCCTCTTATTGAGATGGACCTTTTGGATTACTCCGCTCAAGGTTTGGACGCAGTTGGAGTATGGTCAGGTTTTTTTGACTTAAAAACCGACCGGGCCCTTGGGACGAAAAATCCAATAACTCTAAGACCAGGCGTCTGATTGACGCGCCGTCTGTCGCGTTGAGTTTCTTTTGTTGAGACGGAACATTGGGATACATCAACTCTGGACGATGTGTCAGTTGATGTATCAACCCCCTTGGATCGTGGAGCGGACCCTCCAAGAAACGAGCATGTTGTGTGTGGGAACCCTAGAGCTGGCTGCGACTATGACGACGATGATGACTGTACAGGGATCCTCCGTGGGTTCGGCAGCGACGACGACCATACTAAAATCCTCCGTGGGTTTGACGACGATGACTACTATTCTTGTATCCTATGTGGTTCTGGCAGTTCGTGACTACTGTTCTTGTATCCTACGTGGGTCCGACAGTATTTGACTCTGTACTTGTATCCTATGTGGGTCTGACAGAGTGGTTGGTCTTGTATCCTTTGAGGGTCCGACAGCTTAGCTGGTCTTGTATCCTACGTGGGTCCTATCTTAGATGAATCACTAGCTACATCTGATCATCTCTATCACCTTACGAAGAAGTATACCTATGTGAGCTGAGTCTTGACTTTCAATCATTATCTTCGATATGATTGACTTGCTATCGTATGTGGATTGGGTTGTGCTTTCCTATATGGATTGGGTTGTACTATCCTGTGTGGACGTGATCGAACTTGGGCTCGGGTATTGGAGCCGAACTAGAATTGATGACTTAGGTATATGTATGGGCATATACCTAAGTAGTGTTGGTTGTTATTTCGTGACTGGAACTTTCCTTTGTGGTTTATCCTTTGTGGATTCTGGAAGACCTTCGGGGGTCTCAAGGTCCCTACTGAGTAGCGTATACTCACCCCTGCATGGGATATTCACGCAATACGTTGTGTTGGATACAGACGATGGACAGTGCTGATCGTGGTTGAGGCTTGTGGAGTAAGTCAATACCTGGAGGTGGACCACTGGGCGGGACGTACACGGAGCAGACGGTTGGACCCGAGGAGCTGAGGAGACTATCTGTACCCACCCTTCAAGTGAGATTTCCAGTGGACAGCTCGACATTGCTGCTTTACTTTTCAGTTGTTGTACTTTCTTTCCAGTTGTACTTTACTTTCAGTTTGGGTTTGTATTCTGGCCCACTTACTTTTCCGCACTTACTTTTGTACCTAGTTTTACTTAGTGGTTACTTCTACTGGCTTACTCTGTGGTGTTTTTTTACTTTATAAAGGAAATGCCTTCCCTTTTTATCGGGATTTACGCCTTTCGTGCTAGTCTCCAGCCCCTGGCTTATGGAAGGTGGGCTTGGGGTAGTCACGGCATGGGTCCTGAGGGCGAGTCGTGACAAATTGGTATCAGAGGAGTTCGGTTCTACCGCAGAACTCCGGACTCTAATCTTCTTCTGTGTAAAGCAATAGTGTTAAGGGTATTCAGTGTGGTAATCAGTCCAGGGAGTCCAGTGTTAGCGCGGCGGCCGACTTATCCATACACCAGGACCCTGACTTCTTGATTTCTGACTCAGTGCACGAAAACATTGATTACATGTGTGTTTCAAAAGTATTATTTTTGATTAATTTGTGTCAGCTCACCACGTATACTATACTGATAGTGGTGCACCTGTTTCTTTTCAGGATGGCCCCACGACGGCAGCGAGCTAGGGTTCCGAGCTTTGTGCGAGACGACAGCCCACCGAGCGACGAGGCCTCGGTGAAGGGCCCTTTTACAGCGGAGGCACTGGCGGTACCTCTACCTACCGAGCCACCGATGCCACCAGCCCCAGCCGCTGAGAGTGCACGTCGTCTTAGTGCACTGCATGAGTTTCAGCGTTATAGACCACCCAGGTTCCACGGGGAGATGGACCCTCAGGCAGCCGAGGATTGGTTGGAGGTTGTAGTTCATGTTTTCAGGTTAGTGGGGACACCATCTGACCTCATGGTGATCCTTGCAGCGAGCCTCCTGCACGCGGAAGCAGGCAGATGGTGGAGCCTGATGCTCCAGGTGCATGACGAGGCATCTCTCCTCTGGATGGACTTTGAGAGCCTCTTCCACTCAGAGTTCGTCCCAGCCACCCTACTTGCGGTGTGCATTCAGGATCTACTACAGTTGCAGCAGGGTAGCATGACGGTAGCCTAGTACTCGATGAGATTTACCGATCTCTCACGCTATTCGACGGACATGGTACGGGACCCATTCTTCTGGGCTCGGACCATTGAGCAGGGACTCTGGCATGAGATCAGGGCATCGATGATCTCCCTCACCATTCTAACACAGGCAGGAGTACTCGAGCGAGCCCTTCTCATAGAGAGCTTTCTTGATGAGCCTACACCAGCAGCGAGACCTACCGTAGGGAAGAACGTAGTAGATTATTCTACAGTTGGCAGTCGATGGACGTCATAGGGGTCCAGGCGGACCAGACCAGTAGGCGAACGACCTCATGACACTGGCTCAGAGGTGTGGGTCACATGGCGCAGATCCAATCTTACGAAGAGAAGATAGTGCTACGCATGTGGCGGGCAGGGCTACATGGCGCGTGACTGCCCGACTCGCCGTGCAGAGGAGTAGCAGATGGTTGAGGGGCCACCCTGGAAGAGGCAGAGGGTTGACCGTGGCGGTCCATTGGGACCAGGTGGACGAGGAAGAGGAGCTGGCCGAGCGGCTGGTGGTGGGCGACGCTTTGAGGCCCTACCACCACCACCGCTAGGAGGTCTACCCCGACCACAGGGAGCTGGTGGGCAGAGGCAGGCTCCACTTCAGGCAGTGAAGGCCTACGACCACGGCGCACTAGAGATGATTCAAGGTACTATCTGTGTCTACTCCACCCTTGCTTCAGTTCCTATAGACACAGTATCGAGTCATTCTTTCATTCTTGTTGCCCTTGTTCAGAGCTCAGAGATTCTGACGGAGTCGTTGGCTCGATCCTTATGGCTAGAGACTCCTACGGGAGCAGACTCGACCATTACGCATTGGTTTTGGCAATGTGAGCTTACTCTAGTAGGCGAGAGCTTCGGCTGGGATCTTCTTGTAGCGGCGTCAAGGCCTTACGATGTTATCTTGGGCATGGATTGTTTATCTACAGTCCATGCTCAGATCGACTATATTAGGTGCAAGGTGCGGTGTGTCCGCACCGATGGGAGCAGGTCCACCTTCACCAGCGAGAAGGGAGCCTTAGCAGCGTAGGATGGACTCACGCAGAGGAGAGGACAGCAAATCACTCATCAATTGGCTATCCTCGTCCTAGGATCAGTTGATGTGCGGAGTCCTAGTTTTCCTGTAGTGGCGGATCAGTATGCGGACATTTTCCCTGACGCCATTCTAGGACTACCTCCTCGCAGATAGGTAGACTTTTATATTGACATGTACCCTAGGACATCCCTGATATCTACTCCAGCATATCAAATGTCTCCCGCTGAGTTTCGAGGGATACGGGTACATCTAGAGGACTTATAGGTCAAGGGATTCATCCGACCCAGTGTTTCACCCTAGGCTTCCCCGATTTTGTTCACCAAGAAGGCGAACGGGAGCTTGTGACTGTGTGTCGATTATCGTCACCTGAACCAGGTGTCTGTGAGGAACAAGTATATGTTGCCGAGGATTGATGACCTCTTCGATCAGCTCAAGGGAGCACGGTGGTTCTCGAAGATAGACCTCAGGTCAGGCTATCATCAGCTCAGAGTTTGGGACGAGGATGTGCAAAAGATGGCCTTCAGATGTCGGTATGGACACTATGAGTTCTTGGTTATTCCTTTCAGCATAACCAATGCACCAGTACTGTTGATGAGCCTCGTGAATAGGATATTTCAGCCTTACCTCGATCGATTTTTCATGGTCTTCATCGACAACATATTGATATACTCAACTTTTGAGGAGGAGCACACCTACCACTTGCGGGTTGTACTGGACACACTCCGAGAGAACCAGCTTTATAGTAAGCTCTCAAAGTGTCATTTCTGGTTACGTGAGGTCCACTTCTTGGGACACGTCATCTCTATGGTGGTAGTTGTGGTGATCCTATGAAGATTGAGGAAGTGCTAGCTTGGATGCCACCCAGGAGCGTGACAGAGGTGCGGAGTTTCCTAGGTCTGGCTGGATACTACCGAAGGTTCGTTCCAGACTTCTCTAGAGTTGTGGCACCGCTTTCAGCTTTGAAAAAGAAGGGGAAACCCTTCTTATGGTCAGATAGATGTCAGCAGAGCTTCCAGAAGCTGAGACAGAGATTGACCAGCGCGCCCATCTTGAGGCTACCAGAGGAGGGAGTAGGGTACGTAGTCTACAACGATGCATCAGGGACAGGACTCGGGTGTGTCCTGATATAGGAGTGGGCAGTGATCGCCTATGGATCACAATAGTTGAGGCAGCATGAGCAGAACTACGCTACCCATGACCTGGAGTTAGCAGCAGTGGTCTTCACTCTGAAGATGTGGCGACACTATCTGATGAGCGAGCGCTTTATAGTCTATTCTGACCACCAGAGTCTCAGGTACATCTTCTCGTAGAAGGACCTGAACCTGAGACAGTGGCAATGGCTCGAGTTCCACCAGGACTATGACTTTGAGATAGTCTATACTCCTGGAAAGGGGAACGTAGTAGCTGATTCTCTCAGTAGGAGGATGGACATTCAGCTACTTGGGGAGGCGACAGAGAAGCTAGCCGCTTTGCAGATATCCTTCATGTATAGAGATGGAGAATCCTTTCTTCAGTCACTCACAGTCACTCCTCCACTTCTTCAGCGGTTCAGAGAGGCACAGTGTGGGGACGTTGACTGTGATACGCAGCGTGCACAGATATCCTCAAGACAGGCACCTGATGGATTCCATGTGGGAGGAGAGCACGTCATCCTTTTCAGAGGACGTACCATGGTACCAGCTGCTTTACATAAGGAGGTGCTGAAGGAGTTTCACACTTACCCTTTAGCGGTACATCCAGGAGTGGTGAAGATGTACCAAGATCTCAAACTACAGCACTGGTGGTCGGGTATGAAGAAGGTTATAGCAGAGTTCGTTTCTCGATGCCTCACCTGCCAGTAGGTGAAGGTGGAGCACAAGGTACCAGTAAGCTTGGTATAGCCCTTGGAGGTACCCTGAGTGGAAGTGGGATGGGATATCTATGGATTTTGTGACTAGACTTCCATGTACTTCCAGAGGTCATGACTCCATTTGGGTGATTGTCGACCGACTCACCAAGTCGTCCCACTTCTTACCCATCAGATAGCAGGTATCAGTGGAGAGCTTGGGATGCCTCTACGTTCCACAGATTGTACGGCTTCATGGTGTGCCATCATCTATAGTCTACAATCGAGATGCTAACTTTACTTACCGACTTTGGAAGGGACTACAGGAGGCATTCGGGACGCAGCTACGTCTGAGCACCGCCTTTCACCCTCAGACGGATGGTCAGACAGAGAGGACCATTCAAACTCTTGAGGACATGATTTGTGTATTTTTCCTCGACTTTGGTCGTAGCTGGGAGGATCACCTACCCTTGGTGGAGTTTGCATACAACAACAGCTACCACTCCACCATTGAGATGGCACCATACGAGGCATTGTACGGCCGACCTTGCAGATCACATATGTGCTGGACAGACCCTGGGGAGTCAGCACTTGTGGGACTAGAGATGGTTCAGGCCACGACGGAGAAGGTCTAGGTCATCCAGGAGCAGATGAGGACAGCTCAGAGCTGACCTAAGTCTTATGATGACAGTAGGCGGAGACCACTAGAGTTCGAGGATGGCGACCACATCTTATTGTTGGTCTCGCCTCGATGTAGATTATGGAGATTCGGCCGGTGTGTCAAGTTATCTCCACGCTTCATCGAACCATTCCAGGTTCTCAGTAGGATAGGCGAGGTGGCTTATCACCTGGCTCTACCACCTCAGTTGCACCGGGTGCACGACATCTTCCATGTATCTCAGCTGAGGAGATACATGCACGACCCGACACATATCATCAACCATGGGGAGCTGGACATTGAAAATGGAGCAACTTTTGTGGAGGTCCCGGTGGAGATCGAGGATCGACAGGAGTGGCTCTTACGTGGGCGGTTGATTCCTCTAGTGCACATCAAATGGAAGCACGGGAACCTCCAGGAGAGCACTTGGGAGTGGGAGGCTCAGATGCATGCTCAGTACCCTCATTTGTTCCCCTAGTTTGTGATTTTTCTTTACGGGGACGTAAATACCTGAGGTGGGAGTAATGTAAAGAACCATAAATTTCAATGGAATTTTTTTTTCTTAATTTTATTTGGGATTTTACGAATACGCAGTTGTTTCTGACGCTTTCACTGGGGCACGTGCATCTGTCTGTGGAGGACGCGCTACTGTTTCCCCGCATTCCCACTTTCCAAAGGTGGGCGGTATCTGCTCCTTATTCAGGGAAGTCTGCTCCTTGATCAAAACCAGTATGATGGGATGTCAGTTATTCCTTCCGTGGATTCCTCCTCAAAACTCATCACCTAGTCAGGGTCTCCCTCATAGATTTAATACATTGTTCATGAAACTCTTCCTAGTTCCATGTTTCCATGGATGCCGGTTAATTACACTGCTTCTGTCATGACATTCCAAAGGGTCTGATCAGGGCATCAACCTTCAGTCGGGGGAGTATTCACATCGAGGCATCAGTAGTGTGTCTGAACACTGGGGAATTGGCATGTCTGTCTTTTGTCCCTTGTCAAAGGGCTTCTCGAGGGTGTGGAAGCCCGAGGCATCCCACATCAAGCGCAGGGAATCATATGCCATAGGCATGTATCAGAGGTTTTCCTCAGCTTCCTGTGTTTAACACAGGGTATGCCGCAGGTTTAACATCCAATGGAGACGGTTACACCAAAGGTGTGTCATCTGAGGTTTTCCTCAGGCATCTCATGTTTATCATGAGGTAGGATGCGAGTTTAACATATTATGGAGATGGAATTATAGTGATCATAATGTCCCATAGAGACAGATCCGATTGGTATATCCCAAGAGGGGAATACCTGGAAAATGGATGGATCAGAATGCCTAATGAGGACGGATCTGAGGTGGTGCACTCCATGGAGGGGAGATGTCACACCGTAATGGCTGATCAGAACACCACTGAGGGCAGATTAGGGGAAGTTCACCCCAGGATGGGGGATGCCATGGATTACCATTGGCTGGGATTGAACATCTTGGAGGTTTCCTACGTGCCCTGTGTAGAGGACAGGGATCAAAACCCATGTAGTTCATAGGGGTGATGAATCAGGGTGTACACGGAGGACAAAAACCCGGATACATGCTTGGGATTATGCGTGGAAAGCGGCCCATGCGCTGCTAGAAGGAACGAGGAGGTGGATGGCATGATCCCACCGAGATGTGGTGGCCCGGTTGAGAATCAATATGGGTGATGGATGGATGAATGAAGTGGAGGTGTAATGAAATGGGATCATCACAAGGGTGATGGTGAAGTTGGTCTTGAGCCTTGAAGAGACCTCCTACATATCCCCGTGGTAGGGAATCAAATTATGCGTAGTTCGGGATGGTGCCGGTGAACCGATGTGAAGGTGGACCTTGGCCTGATGGGTATCATCAGCAGACTAACATGAAGGTGAACCCGGGGGGTCCACTGGTGATGGGCTTGAACCTCGTGGAGGCTTCCAACGTACCATGCCTTGACATGGATCAAAGACCTCGTAGTTCAAATGAGGTATGTAATGCAGTTTAATGTCATGCGGGACGGGGGTGAACTAACGTGAGTGAGGTCGGAATGACTGGGTGATGGGCTTGAACCTTATTGGGGCTTCCTACGTACCATGCCTTGACATGGATCAAAGACCACATAGTTCAGGCTGGACGCCGGAAGGCCAACGTGAAGAAGGACCAGGGGTCCAGGTGGTGGTGGGATTGAACCTCGTGAAGGCTTCCTATGTACCATGCCTTGACATGGATCAAAGACCTCATAGTTCAAAGGGGTTCGTCGGCGAACCAACGTGAAAGTGAACCCGGGGTCCACTAGCGATAAGCTTGAACCTCGTGAGGCTTCCTACGTACCATGTATTGACATGGATCAAAGTCCTCGTAGTTCGGGATTAAGGGTGGGTGTCAACGAACCGACATGAAGAAAGGACCTTGGTCCAGTGGGAGATGGGATTGAACCTCAGAGAGGCTTCCTACATATCGTGCCTTGACATGGATCGAAGTCCTCATAGTTCGGGTTGGTCACAACGGCTTGCCGTCGGACTGGAATGTTGTTTAACGTCATAATGGACGAAGGTGGAACCTGACGTGAAGAAATGATGGGTGGTGGGCTTGAACCTCATAAAGTCTTCCTACGTACCATGCCTTGACATGGATCAAAGTCCTCGTAGTTCAGGTGGTCACAACGGCTTGCCGTCAGACTGGAATGTCGTTTAACGTCATGATGGACGAAGGTGGAACCTGACGTGAAGAAATGACGGGTGGTGGGCTTGAACCTCAGGGAGAATTCCTACATACCATGCCTTGACATGGATGAAAGACCTCATAGTTCAAAGGGCTGTGCAGTTTAACGTCATGCTGGACGGGGGCATACAGTTTAACGTCATGCTGGACGAGGGCATAGAGTTTAACGTCATGTTGGATGAGGGAATTGCCATGATCGATGCTTACTCTAAGAACACGTGAGTCGTGCTCGGTGTGAGAAACAAGAGGCAACAGAGAACTGACGATCAGGTCACGAAGGATGTGTCTGTGAGAAGTGAAGAGGGGCTTACACATTAGGCAGCCCATGGTGCTGGGACTTACTCTAGGATGGGGGCCCGAAGTGCGACAAAGCACAGCGGGAGAGGGATTTGGGACCAAAGATGGAAGGTGCCTCGTTCCCTATCACACCCTCCACTATCCATGGCAGTGGGGAAGTACAGAGGTTCATGGGTGCTAACTTCCGCAAGAGAGGCTTGGGGGGGCTTATACCAGGGTGGTTGCCCTTCTCCTGTGGATATACGCTACTCCGATAAAGAGGATATCATCCCCTGTGGAGGGGGTGATCCCATCTCTGTGGAGATGATCAGCGTAAAGAATGTTCGAGACGGGGGTACCCTACGTTCGAGGCACGGGGTCAGATAACAGTTTAACGTCATGTGTTGAGGATGAGGTGCTTGGCAGTTTAACGTCATGCAGCTTGGACGAAGTGGGATCACTCTGCATCCCTAGGACTTACATGACCGATACCCTCTGCTCCATGGGGAGGGAAGGTACCAGTAAGGCAGTGGTCAAGGGGGGTCGCAGAGCGAACCATCGAGGGGTCCACATTAGTGTGGCTAAGTGAAGAAGCAATAGTCGTTAGTGTGCCTATGCGAAGAAGCATCAGGCGAAGCAACGCTACGAGTGGTGTTGTCCACGGGACTTTGAAATCACATCATGAAAACCTGAGGGTTGCATGGGAAGAGGAACTGCTAATCAAAGGAGTGTGCTTCGCGAAGTGGATTTCCTTGGCCTTAGCATTGGGAAGAGGTGTGAATGGGAGGTTCTTCACAAAGCAGAATAGTATTCGCGAAGCACTACCTCGCGAACTAGAGGTGCCTCACGAAGCAAGGTGCTGTGAAGAAGTATGCTTCGCGATGTGCATAGACCCTACCTTGGAATGGGGATCACTAGTACATGATGGGTGTTTCCCAAAGCATAAATGCTTCGAGGCTACCCGGGTTCCCTTGGGAATACCCCTCCTTTGCGAATGCCCTTGGGCATCATGAAGGGAATCCCTCTTGGAAGAGGGGGTCAAAACGAGACAAGGCGAAGGCATCCCGCGAAGTAAAAATACCTTATGGAGCTCATGATTCCCAGGGTGAAGGTTGCTTCATGATTCGGGGGTTGAGAAGCCGAAAGGTCAGATTTTCCATCCCCTGGACTTAGGGGGAGCCCAGTATTTATAGGCAAAGGGCACCGCGAAGTAGAGCTCACGAGACGCGAAGGGGTTGCGGGTGTTTCGCGGCGGGCTCGCGAACGTCAGGGCGTTCGCGGAGCGGTACCGCCTCAAGGTCTTCGCGGTGGGCTCGCAAATGTTAGGGAGTTCATGGATAATTACCACCTCAGGGTCTTCGCGGCGGCCGCGGTGCTCGGGGGAGCTCCGCGTCGGAGCTTTGCGAGGCAGCGTCCGGGGATTCTTTTTCTTCCCTTCTTTTTGTTCAATATTTTGGCGCCAAAAAATGCCACCCTCAGACTTGGAGCCACGGAGGGATGAAGGGTCGAAGTCTGAGGGAAAATCGCCAAAGTTATCGGCGATTCGCAAGGCGGCCTCGCGAAGGGGCGTGCGGTGTAGACAGCGGCCACGCTGTCTGGACGCGCCGCGATGCTCCAGGGTCACCGCCTATAAATAGGGGGGTTGAACTCTATTTTATCCTCTAGAGACTTTTGTCCTTTTACGCTCTTGACTTCGTGAATCTCCGCGTACTCCGCGTATTCTCTCCGCGAATCGAGCTTCGCGGTGAACCGCGAGTCTTCGACTCCGCGACCGTGCCAAGCGAACTTCTGTTTGCCGGCCTAGGCCAGACTCTGCGGCTTGGTTTTGCGCCTGAGCTCTGTGAGAGATCTTCATGAGCAAGCTTCATGATCTAGCCCGAAAAAATTATCTTTCGAGTGCCGAAACCGAAATAGCCCACCGAGAAGCTGTGTTTGGGGTGCTTGCAGACACCGCCCGGAGGGATGAGATGGATAAATGTCTGGGCCTTGGGGAGATGGTCCGAATAAGGGGAACGCAAAGCGTGGAATAGGGAGTGATGGTTTGTCCAAACAGAATCCAACACTCATGTAATTACACCACTGTGGTGGGAGTACGCCAGATGGGCGCATTGGTTTGGTTATGGATCCTTCCTTCTTTGGGACGGGCCTCTCTAACGAGGGGTCCGGCCAGGGGGCGGAAAGGGGAAGGATAGGATTAATGATTCCTATGGGCTGGACCCTAGGAAAAATACCAAGGTGTATCTACGTATCCCATGAGGATGGGAATCAGGCCACACGTAGTTCTAGAGGCATAGTGTAGTCATAGACCAACACTGGCAGGTGAAATCCTCTCTGGTAGAGGCTCTGGCACATCCCATGATTAAAACGGGTCATCCTGAACTTTTTCAGGGTAGAACTGTAGTTTAGTGTCATGCATTGAGGATATATGGACTCCTGTAGTTTAACATCATATGATAGGACATGGAGTGAAAGAGAAGATCCCAGAGAGCATATGGTGTGGTAGTTATGAAACCGACGTGCATGAGCACTTGGAGTCCAAATCACACCACTTACCCCCGGAGGAAACTCTCCAGGTCGAGGGACTAAGAGTGAGGATTAGGCTGGGCCCAAAGTAGAGTGGTCAGGAATTCCTACGTACCCCATGAGGATGGGAATCAAGCCATACGTAGTTTTGAAAGTGTAGTTTAATGTCATGCGGGACGATGTGAAGCATGGTCGTGTTGGTACACATCCTGCCAAAACTACTAAGCCCACGTGAGTCATGCTCGGTGTGGGAAACAAGAAGTAGTGATGGGAATTTCCCGACACATAAAGGGGGAGGTTAGGGCGAAGGGACACTCAGTTAATACTGGCCCCATGATACTAACACGCCCATGTGGCGCACCTAGATGCACGAAGAGATAGAGCCGAATATGTTGGAATTCCACTTGAACATGAGGAAGTTGGAATGTGTGAATCGTGACGCTCGAGATTTGGATCACAATGATGGTGGCATGACGATAGAGGATAACTATTAACCATGGTGGAAACGTAGCATCCATATCGCGTTAGCCTAGAATGGGGACAGACAAATGAGGGTCGACCGTTGACCATGTTCGAAACACAGGACCATGTCACAAATGTTGTCAGAGACCCGTAGGGACGTTGGTCCAAAAATATTGGAGGGCCCTTAGGCCCAACATTCATGGAGATCCCTTAAGCCTAGCATCCATGTCATCCGAGGGTCCTTTTGGATGTGGAAGAGGATGAGGATCCAAATAGCGAGCTCCCGAATCTTGGTAATGGGACGAGGGGAATGTCCCTATGAAAATCCCACACTTTGGGCTTTTTGTCAAAATGCATCTGAACACGACAACTGGGCGTATTAGATAGAGGGAGCATATTCCTTTCCCATATGGAGATATTAGTTTAGGGTCGTAGAATTCGGACCATTGGTGGAATCACAGGAGGCACATTATGGGTACTTATGAAAACCCGACGTGGATGAGGACATAATCCCTACTCACCATGCATTCTCTGGGGAGTGCTCACATCGAGGGACCGAACACGAAAGTTAGGCTGGGCTCGCAGGGAAGTGCACGGGCGCTCCTACGTATCCCATGAGGATGGGAATCAAGCCATACGTAGTTCCGAAGGGTCGCACGGTAAGGTACCAGTGCCAGGGAAAAAAGGGGAGTTTGGGCATGGCCCTTGCACTAAAAGAAGCGAAATTTGATAAAACTTGTTTTTCCTTTAAGATGAGTGTTTTTTTTTGTGAAGTGACATGCCTAGGGTAGAAAGCCCTGGTGTCGCCACAAGAATCAAGCAGTGATAGGCGTTGACAAATGGCATGGCACGTGACCAATACCCAACGTGATTTCCTCTACAACGCGGTCATCACAATGCAGTGTTGTTTTTCGTCATGCGTCCAGGACGATAATGTCACAGTTTAGGGTCGTATGATAGGACCAAGAATGAATTTTAACATCATTCAGCACAGACGTAGCAGAGATGATTCTAGGCGGGGAATGTGTATGGTTTCGTGTGACACAACCGACGTGAATGAGGACATAAACCCACACCACACCATATAATCCCGTAGTCAGGGTCCTGAAGGCAGGACGCAGAACTCAAGATGGACCCAAAGATAGGAGGTCTAGGTGTTCCTACGTATCCCATGAGGATGGGAATCAAGCCAGACGTAGTTCTTGGGAGATCTTAGATTATGGTCTTTAGAGCTCGGACCATGAGTGGATGACAACTTTCCAGGTAAGCGCAGACCTCGGCCCGATCCCTAAACCCACATGAGTTAAACTCGGTGTGGGAAACAAGGGGGGGAAGATCCTTATCGCAATACCCGAAACATCCAACTAGGGGAAGTCGGTGAAGAGCCCCGAAGGACACCTTTGACACGACTTTGTTCCCCCAACGATCAGACGTGCACAGAGGAATGATACCAAGAGTTATAAAACTCTACTTGGACATGATGAGACTGGAGAAGGATGTGAATCATGTAACTGACATTTTGGGCTTAATGGGGTAGGAATGGCGATAGAGGAAAACTGTTAACCGTGGCGGAAAAACAGTCTCCATATCGCATTTGCCTAAGGTGGGAACAAAAAACGAGCATCGACCGCTGACCATATTCACAACGCGGGGTTTTTATCGATTTGTTTTTTGAAACCCTTGGGGGAGTTGGCCCGTAAAGGTAGGAGATCCCTTGGGCGTAGTATCCAGGATGTTCTTGGGGGTCCCTCCGGGTGTGAAAGATGATGGAATCCCTGATGAAGGGATACACAAATCCTGGAAAGTGGGTGATGATGTGTCTGGGTAAAGTCTGACATTCCAGGTAATAAACCGGAGTATCCTTAGGCATATTGGTGAACCGTCAGAAAGGGTCGATGAAACAGCTCGGGGAGGAGAGGTACGTGTCATGGTCATTACAAGAC
Source organism: Viscum album (assembly GCA_963277665.1). Lineage (NCBI taxonomy): Eukaryota > Viridiplantae > Streptophyta > Magnoliopsida > Santalales > Viscaceae > Viscum > Viscum album. The sequence continues at coordinate 712,862,430 of OY728128.1, read as the reverse complement.
TGACGTGAATAAGGACATAATCCCACACCATACCATATAATCCCTTCGGGGAGAAAGAGTAGGCCAAGGGGCCAAGGTGGGATAGAGGTTTTCAAGAGATGGAGCTGGACCCGAAGCTTAGATATTCAGGTGGTCCTACATATCCCATAAGGATGGGAATCAAGCCACACGTAGTTCTGAAGGGGATACCCAGGGGGCAGAATATCCTAACAAGGAGTTGTATGGCGCGGCGGGTAATGAGAACATAATCCCACACCATACCACACAGTTCTGTATAAAAGAATCTGGGCCAACGGGCCCGAAAAGGCTAAGGGTCCTGAGGGTAGGCTTCAGTGAGGGAGGCCTGAGGCTAGGCCTCAGTCAGGAAGGCCTGACTAACTTGTAGTTTAACGTCTTGCAGCAAGGATGGGGGTCGTGGGCCCAGAGTGGCCAAGGGGCCTGAGGCTGAGCCTCAGTCAGGAAGGCCTGCCCAATTTGCAGTTTAACATCTTGCAATGAGGAAGGGGAAAGAGATAACTGTATCTCATCCGGGGAGGTGTACATCATGGCAAGTAACCCAACGCCAAAGAGGACGTAATCCTACACCACACCGTACATCCCTTATAAGAGAATCGTGGACGTGGGCCTGACCGTTGGCGCCACCCGGAGGGAAGTTTGTCGCTTCAGGATGGGGCAGAACGAATCACTACACTCGATGTTTGGGACATCTCGGGGTGGACCCTAAGATCTAGGACACAGTTGAACATGTTTGAAACACAACGTTCCTATGGTTACCTGATATGGGGGGAAAATGAGCATCGACCGTTGACCAAATTAGCAACACGGGACTTGTATCGGCTTGTTGCTTGGAAACCCTCAGGGGCATCGGTCCGTGTCGGTAGGAGATACCTTGGGAGTTGTATCCAGGCCTTTCTTTAGGGACCCTCCGGGTGTGAAAGATGATGGAATCCTAGTCAAGGAGTGGGTGAAGCATAGCTATATCCATCCATGAAAGAGGTGAACATCTCCAGTGGGACATGCATCCAGGTCGAGGCTTTCTCGACGTGAGTTGGGGAAAAAGTGTACACCTTGCCGTATGTCTTGACCCGAGGGGAAGATTTTTGGCTTTTAGGTTGGGCCAACAGACGAAATGTCTGTGCGTTCCTACGTATCCCATTAGGATGAGAATCAATCCATACGTAGTTCTTGGAGGCCAGGCAGTTTAACATCCTACGGTGAGGACGTGGGAGGATAGAAGAACGGGAGTGGGAACATGTTGTGACCGTTATAACCCTTGTATGAGTGGGGATAAGAAAGACTACCCCTCATCATGCAAGGATCCTCCGAGGAAACTATACCTAGGGGGGAAAGTGAAAGAGAAGAGCTCGGGGCTAGGCTCAAGACGAGGCGTCCGAGCGTTCCTACGTATCCCATTAGGATGGTAATCAAGCCACACATAGTTCTTAAAGATAAGTTTAATGTGGTGATGGACAAGAGATGCATCTCATTTGGGGATATGTATGGTACGGAGGGAAATCTGACGCGAATGAGGGCATATCCCACACCACACCGTGCGATCCCACAAGAGAGTCTCAGTCGACGAAGGCCAAGGGGCCTGAGGCCGAGCCGCGGATAGGGATACCTGACTGTCTTGCAGTTTAATATCTTGCGGCGAGGACGAGGGTCGGGGGCCTGAGGAGGCCAAGGGGCCTGAGGCTGGGACTCAGTCAGGAAGGCCTGACTAGCTTGCAGTTTAACATCTTGCAGTGAGGACGAGGGAGATCCTAGTTTAAGGTCATAGAGCTCGGACCATTTTTTAGTTTATCGTCTTGCAGGACGGTGATGCAGTTTAAGGTCGTGTAGGACCATGAGGAAGATTAGGCAAAGTACTGCTTGAGTAACTTGGCGTTGGTGGGAGGAGTTATACGCTCACAATCCGTGGTCTCCAAGGATTATGCTCCATTAGGGTAAACCTTATGGATGACGTAAGTTCCTTCCCATTTGGGCTCTAGCTTGGGTGGTTTCCTACCGGGTATCATTGGCGCTCGAAGGGCCAACACCAGATCTCCCTACAGAAAAGAGTGAAGGAAAACCTTCTTGTTGAAGGCACTTGCTATCTTATTCTGATGCCTTTCTAGATTGTGTAGGGCATGAAGCATGTTCTCGTCCAGTGCCTCCAATTCAGCTAGATGGATTTCAACCACCTCATCTGGCGCTTGCTGGTCATAGACTGCAGTGCGTAATGATGGCATCTGGATATCAATAGGTAGGACGACCTCATCCCCATACACCAGGGAATATGGGTCACCTGGGTGGAATTGCGATTTGTTGTCCGATAATCCCAGAGGGCCTTGGGGAGCTTGTCTGGCCAACCTTTACTGTTCTTACCAACCATTTTCTGCAGAATGTTAGAGGGGGTTTTGTTGAATGCCTTGATCTGTCCATTTTCATGTGCATGATAGCGAGAGGTATGGTTCAAACGGATATTGTACTTGGCGTACAATTTCTTCAGCTTGTATACTCGGAAGTTTGTGTCGTTATCAGTGATGGCAGCGTGAGGGAACCCAAACCGGTGGATGATGTTGGAGCTCACAAAGTCGATGATACAATGGGCCTTGACCTCTTTGAGCGGAACTGCCTCTGCCCACTTGGAGAAGAAATCTATAGCAGTTAGGATCAACCTACACTAGCGAGCTGTCGCTGGTGGATATGGTCCCACTACATCAAGTCCCCACACCGCAAATGGCCAAGAGTACTTGGTGGAGTGGAGGGGCTCCTGTGGCCGATGCAGGAAGTTGGCCTGAACTTGGCATGTGTGGCATCTCTTGGAAAACTCGATACAATCATGGATCATGGAGGGCCAGAAGTACCCCAACCTCTGGATTTGATGGGGAAACTTTGGCCCAGCTTGATGGGAACCACAAGAACCGGCGTGAACCTCTTGCATAACCTGAGAAATCTCAACTCCTTGAATGAAACGGAGGGGAACGCCATTGAAGCTCCATTTATAAAGGATCTGCTCAAGACTGGGTCCGCTCTGGAGGGTAAATTGCAGCGCGCAGCTTCGGATTCACTTGTGCTCGGCCCGGTCGTCTGGGAGGCAACCATTTTGGAGATACTCGAAAAATGGTTCCCTCTAGTTGAGAGTGGCCTCAACCACTGTTTCTGACGAACCCGGGACCCCTGACATAGAAGGTCTTGTAGTGAGATGACTTACCCGCAGGTCGTCATTGTCCTCTTGGGTAACGGGGGAAATGACTCTCCGGTATGCCACATGTATAATCAAATCATCTTGCTCGGGTTCTGCGAGTGACGCAGCCAAGCCAGCCAAAGCATCTGCTCGACCATTCTGTGACCGAGGGACATGGGTAACCTCTGGTCGAGAATAGAACTGGTCCATTAGACGGAGGGTGCACTCCAGCAATGGTACAAGCTCCGGCTTCCTGACGACATAGTTGCCATTGACCTGCTTGATTACCATCTCGAAATCTCTTTTCACATGTAGATGGGGAACATCAATCTCGAGGGCCAACTCAAGGCCGGTGATGAGAGCCTGATACTCTGCCTCATTGTTGGTACAGCCTTCTGAAAATAGGAATGAGTATGGCAGGACGTCTTGCGTCGGGGTAATGAAGATGATAACGAGACCCACTCTGTTGAGATTAGGATCATTGAGCCTCCTACCGGTGGGGATCCGGGAGGCACCGTCGAAGTGAATTTTCCAACATGAGATGGCATGATCGACTGAGAGGATCGGCTCATCAGAAAAATCCAGGTCCATGGACTGATCCGCAGAGGTTGGATGGGCAGCTAACAAGTCTTCCAATGCCTGTCCCTTGATGGCCTTTTGAGGCACGAACCTGATGTCAAACTACTGGAGGATCACTGCCCACCGCGCTAGTCGGCCAGTCAACATGGGGCAGTTTAGGATGTACTTCAGTGGGTCTACCTGAGAGACCAATTGTACCTCATGGTGCTACAGGTAATGCCGCAACTTCTGTACGGCAAAAACGAGCGCAAGGAAACTCTTTTTGATAGGGGAGTATATGATCTCCGTATCGAGAAGCATGTGGCTGAGATAGTAGAGATTGTTCTCTATACCCTCGTTATTCTTATGGGTGAGAAGTGCACCGAGGGACCGTTCTAGGGCGTTCACATAAAGGACTAGCGGCTTTCCGGAGACGGGTGGCATCAAAACCAAAGGTTGGAGCAGGTACTACTTGATTTCCTCGAAGGCAGTCTGAAACTCTTCATCTCATTCATAGGTGGCACCCTTCTTCTTGATCCAGGAAAAGGGATTACACTTTCTGGCCAGATTCGTGATGAATTGGCGTATATAGGCTAAGTGTCCTTGGATACCTCGAAGTTCCTGAATATTGCTCGGGGGAGGCATTTGGCTGATGGCCTTGATCTTCTCTAGGTCGATCTCAATGCCCTGGTATCTAAAAAAAATACAAGAAACTTCCCAGAGGTGACCCCGAAGGCACACTTCAACGGGTTCATCTTCAGGTGGTAGGAACGGAGGAAACTTAATACTTTCTCAAGGTCTTTGAGATGGTCCTGGCGATGTCACGATTTGACCACTAGATCATCCACATAGCATTCCACCAGCGTCCTAAGAATTGGCCTGAATATGCGATGCATGGCCCACTGATAAGTGGAACCTGTATTTTTCAGGCCGAAGGGCATAACCTGGTAACAAAACGTACCTTGGGGAGACCTGAAGCCAGTGTACTCCTCGTCCTCGGGGGCCATCCAGATCTGGTTGTACCCGGAAAACCCATCCATGAAATAGAGGGGTTGGAATCTAGTCATGGAATCAATCAATAACTCGGTCATCGAGAGGGGATATTCATCCTTTGGGCAGTGGCGATTGAGGTCGCAAAAGTTGATGCAGACTCTGATCTTCCCATTCTTCTTCCTAACTGGCACAATGTTGGCAAGCCACTTGGGGTACTGCACTTCCTTGACGAAGTTGGATTTGATAATCTTGTCAACTTCGGCCTCAACCATAGCACCGTGAGAAGGGTTCATCTTTCTGTGAGGCTTCCAAAACCCATGATGGTTTGACGGGAGGCCCAGGCGGTGAATGGCTACCTGAGGATCTAGTCCGGGCATCTTGTTGAAACTCTAGGAAAACACATCACGGTGTTGTTTAAGAAAGTCTACGTACCGCTGCTGCTCCTCGGGGGACATGGCTACACTGATCAATGTGGGTCTCGGATCTGCCTTGCTACCAAGGTTCACCTGTACCAGTTCATCAACTGTGGTAGAGACACCTTCCTCAATGGCGGGGGTAGCATCCTCCAGATCTTCCTCTCCACCCGTGGAGGGATTTCCCGCAAAGGGAGCTAATTCTGAGCTATCAAACCCTGACGGGTAGCTGGGGCCGGCTTGGGCAGCAGTGGTCATCATATTAGGAGACCCACTCACCACTGAGACCATAGCAATGAAGGCAGTCTATCCAATCACATCTGGCCTTCAGCCTAAGGGGCAACGTTTGATGACATCAAAGTAGTGGTGACCCGTCAGCCTGATTCGGTTCATTTGAGCCTGGTGGAAGAGACATGTATGACGTACTGTCATTGTCATAAGCTTGACATTCTGATACCGCATAGGGATAGGAGGCTCCGGGATCACCTGATCCTAGTTGTTGTAGGAGTACGAGGTGATTTTCTGTCGTCTCTTTGACATGGGAACATGCCTTCCTTTCGTACCATAAACAACAAAACATTGCCCCATGTCGGGGGTTGTGGCCTCCAATCGATGGATCGGGAAGATGTAGGCATCATCCAGGCCTGCCCATGGATCACTTGTGACTAGGGCAGGTTCATCCTCACTTGATAGGATTTGCTTATCCTTTCTCTTTTAATAATTGGCATCCAGAAAGTGGGCTTCACAAGAGGCGAAAGGAGACGCATCTCCTTGGAGCACGCCTAATTGGCCATTGAGGTAGTATTTGAGGCATTGGTGATACGATGAAGGGACTTCTATGTGCAAATGGATCCATGGCCTACCCATCAATGCGTTGTAGGCGGTGTCCTGGGAGACAACCATGAACTCGGTGCTGGAAATTAGGCCACCGAACTGGGTCTTCAGGCAGATCTTGCCAACTGGGGATTGCTCGGTCCTATCGTATCACTAGATTCTGAGGTCGGAGGGAGTTAAATCATCTTCAGACAGACCCAGCTTTTGCATTGTCCAATTTGGGATTAGGTTGATCCCGGAACCCGTGTCAACGAGGCAGCGATGGACTTCCACACCATTGAAGTGTCCAGTGATGTACAATGGGAAAATATGCCCCTGTATGGGAGGGTCCTCATCTTCACTGGAGAACGAGATAACCGCCTGGCACTCGTCATTCTCAATTGGCTCAGCATTGAAGGATTCTGCAGCTGCTACCTCCGTCTCAAACTGAAGGGGGCTCCTTAGGGCCTTGTCAAGTGCTTCGAGCATGTCAGACGATAGTCGAAGGGCCTCAAGGAAATAAAGCCTTGCTGGAATGTTGGCTAGGTGCTTCAGGTCATCATACTTTCGTGCCAAGCGTGAGCCTCTGCTTACCGGAGGTCGTTCCGCAGTTGGAGGCATAGTGGGTCCTACCGGTTGAACCGGCAGTTGGCTAGTGCTGGGTACATCCCACAGCCTACTAGTTGAAGCCTAGAGAGTAGCCGCCAGATTAGGATTGGACAGTGGAGATTGGCCTATAGCCGGGCAAGACTGACTGTGATACGGACGAGGCATCTCTGCCTGATCTAGTAGCACAAACGGCGGTGGAGGTACAACTGAGGGAATTAGACGAGGCTGTGCATGCTGGGCTCTGCGCTGAGCCTGCTTCCTAGTTTCAGTAGAGTGCACGGCTTGACTGAAAGTGTCTGCCGACGTGCCTCGATGACCTATGTGGTTGCGGTTCTGCTGACGTTGATGCCGGCTGGGAACGTTGGGGAGGTTCGCCTGGCATTCCCCCTCGTCAGGAGCCATATAGGGCTTTACCATCTCCACGGTGTTAACATAATCTTACCCATGGTTGTCACTCGACGAGTCATCCACCACCGGGTGGATTCTGGGAGGAATCCCCATCTTAGGGGGATAAAGTTGCCAAGAGTGTGGGATGATGACAGCAGTGGTGGAGCACGTTGCTTCTTCTTGCGTCATTGTTGCTTGCACTTTTGGGAAGAGTTCGGCTGTGAAGGCGATGTAGAGGTACCAGATACTTCCTCTGAAGGCTCTAGATGATTCAGGCATGCCCAGATGATACCGTGGGCCTGGGCGATGGTTTTTCGAGCCATCCAGTCATCATATTTCTGGGACCCATGGATAGGAACCTGCTGCCACTCTCTTTCTCTATCGCTACCGATCTCTGACCCTACATAGACACCCGCTACTTGTGTCGGTGTGGGTCCCAACCTGACTATGTTGTTGTCATCCTGGTCTTGAAGCCAGTCTTTAAACACATATCATTGCTTGAGGGTGTTCCCCAGAATCCGATTATAATGATAGTAGTTGGGTGATCGGTGAGATTCGCCTCTGCCAGCCTTCTGCACTCAGGTAGGCACACAATCTCTTGCTCTAGAGAACTTCAGAAGTAGCCAGGGACCAGATTCTTGTTGAACGAATAAGTCTGGTGCCTTCTTTCCGGATAGGGGGCCCTGGGGGCCTGACCCTGACAAGGGGCCTGCCGAAGAGGTGGCGCCTGATTGTCTCACCTAGGTGGTGGTGGCACATTGCGCGGGGGAGCCTGTCGATTCTGAGGTGGTCACTGCTGGGCAGGAGCCTGCGCTTGAGGTGGAGGACCTCTACGGGGTGGCGGGGCTGGTGCCGCTGGAAGTAATTCTAGCTGCCTGGGGGCTTCTATTTGGGCCACTACGGTGGGTTCGGCTCTGGTAGCCCTCCTGGCTGGGATCACAGGGGGCAGCGAACGTGCCTGACTAGCCTGTTGCAGAGCCTCCTCAAGGTGATGAGCCTTATCTGAGAAATCCAAGAACCCTCCAAGGTAGTTCTGGGTGATCAGGGAAGGTACCAGCTTTATTTTAACATTCCCTACACACATTTTCAGTAATTTCTCCTGTGTCAGTGGCATGTCAAGGGAGTATGTAAGTCCCTTCCACTGGGTGATGAAGTATACGACTCACTCATTAGGCCTTTGCTTGCACCTGAAGAGGTCTGTGATGCTGGTCTTTCGCGTGGTGGATCTGAAATGGTATAGGAACTGTCGGTGGAGATCCTCCCAACCGGTCACCGATCTGATAGGGAGCTGGCTATACCAGACGAATGCGGGTCCCTCAAATGTCTAAACGAAACATCGGATCTTGGCGACTTCTTGCTGGGCTGGAGTCCCCAACATGGGGCCACACCTGGAAGAAAAATGGGCCAAGTGCTGCAGCGGGTCCCATGTCCCGCTGAAGGGTGAGAAAGTGGGGTTCCCAAAACTCGAGGGTGCAGGCATGTCATCCACCCACGTGGGATATGGCTTGCCATCCGGTGGGACTTCCACCTGCAGCATTTCCAACACTTTGAGGCAGATGATGAGTGCCTCTAGAAGAACATCCGGGTGGGGTCCCCATCTTGACAGGGATCCCTAATCACAAGTGCATTTCTGGGTTCTTCGACACGGTAGATGGCTTCAGCAGCTCGTGGAGCAACTAGCTGAACGGCCTGTGGGGCGATTGGGGGAACTCGGGATGGATTCCTCAAATTACCCTATCGTTCAAGAGGGTTTGGTGAGACGTATCGCGCCCTCTTGCCATGAGTTCTGGATTCTACCCTGTCTGCGGAATCAGCATGATCATGGTTTCTCGGAGGCATCTCCCCAGTGGGAAATTGTTCCTGCCCCTATTGCCCCAGATTGGGATTACCATAGTCGGGTCACCGTTCTGCAGCATGCTCGGCCAAGAGTTCGTAAACTATCCTCTTCTGTTCAGTAAGTTGATGGCGCAATGTGGCCTTCTCATGATCTCCGTCCGTCTTCTGTACAGAGGCAGACTGTTCGGAGTGCTTGACAGTTCTGACGTGCTCCTTACCCTTACCGGGATTTTTACTGAGTACCAGCGACTCGGTGGGTACAGGGAGGCCTATAAGGTTCCTCTGCTGATAGGTAACCCTTCCTGACGGGTCCAGCTATGGCGGTACACCTTCAGGGGGTAATTCTCTATCGAGAAATTCAATCTCGTCCTCCTTGTCCACCACGTCACCCATGTGGACCGCGACCCTCCTTGGGGGTATTTCCTCAATGTCGCATAACGAATCGGGTTGTCGTCAGATAGGGCTGAAGATGAGAGCGGCATATTGTCCCCAGCCACGGACTTGCACATGGGGTAGCTTCCCTAATGACTATGTGGAGTACTTTGAAACTCTGAATGCATTTCCGTTGAAGGGTGCTCTGGCGACCTGGTGACTCTAGGTGTTGGGCCACAGGGAGTGCGGCCAAATCAATCAGGCGGCATTGCTTGCCGATTTCTTCAAGGTGCTCTGAACTCCTAGGGTATACTACCCACTCATAACGAAGGTGGAAGTGTGTCTCCCATAGGGTTCAGCGGAAGCACCCCACTTCCTCTAGGGTAAGGGACTCCGGTGCGCAAAAGTTTGGCGCTACCGTCGGCCAGAACTTCTCTGAGAAGTGATCCGCTACGAGAATGTTCCAGAAGCTCCTGGGCTCAGACTGAGGTTATGGCCTCGTATTTTTCCACTCGTCAACCGGAGGTGGCTGAGGGACCAGTAGCGGTACCGAGGCAGACTGCAGGGACAGTAAACTTGGAGGCGAAGAATACGGCGAACGAGCTGACTGGACGCTGAATTCCGGGCCATCCTCTAAAGAGTGAGGTGACCTTACCACGATATCCCGATACAATGGTTTGATAGCCGCAGCTTCTGGCATTGGGATTGCGGTCGCCAGAGATAGGTCATGTCGTTTCTCTACCGTCGTTGGTCCCCAAAATAGCTCTTTGTGATCTCTGGTAGAGGCAGAGGGCGCTTCTGGTGAAGATGGTGGTTATTGCATGGTCAAGACCTGCAGAATTTCAACAATTTCTTCCTCCTGGATGTACCTTCGGAGAGAGGCGGGAATCCAATGGACTTCGCATTCTGGGAGAACGAGGCTGACGCGCCTCGTTCCTGCCCCAGTCTTTGACAAGGAGGAGTAGGGAGAAGGCTCCATCGCTGAGTAGCATTCCACTTCCGAATCCAAGAAACGAGCTAGTTTGACCTCCACTCGGGCCTTCCTGGGACTCTTCTTGTGGAGGCGACGACCCGCTCTCCTGCCCCTAGATGGCTCCTCGGGACAAGGTTAATTCTCAACATGTAGTCTCGGAGCGGCGCTAGCGCCATAGCGGAGAGGGCTCTCGCTTGAGATAGACTAGGTGCAAGTGGAACTAGGGAAAATGTCGAAGGTTACATGGGGAGGACCTCCTTGGAAAACACCCATGTGGGAGGAACCTCTATTGGAATAGGAAAGAGCATGGGGAGGACCTCCATGGTCGGTGCAGGGGGAGCGAGGCTGACCTTCACTCCTTGGGTGGCCGGGGCGAGGATGACCTTCGCCAGTTGCAGAGAGGACATAGGGAGGACCCCCACGTTGGAGAGGGACCGAATGGGCAGTGCCTTCACATCAATGGTTAGGGGCAGGAGGAGGGACTCTATACTCTGTATGGTGGGCGCGGGAGAGGTTTATGCACCGAGCGTCACTGCCACGGGGCAGGTCTTCCTTCGGAATGGGGGTAGCACAATGCATGCCTCTATGATGAGCTTTGGAGCAGGGAAGGCCCGCACTCTGTGGAATGGTGGTATGGGGAGGCCCTCCATACGGGGTGAAATCACCACGAATTGGTTCGGGGCGATCACCACTCAGGCCTGCAACCCCGAGAGCCAACCCGACCTGCCCATGGGGCGGTTGGAGCCTCAGTCATGGTCGGGTGAAGGAGTGCCCCTGCTTAGTGTATGCAGGGACTCCATGATGCACTCCGGTGGTGGCTCGGGCCACAGTAGCTGTTGACATCGACGCCCCTTGACGAGCGTCCTCAACTCGGGCCTGACACTGACGTCGGGTCAGACGAGCTGGCACAGGTGGTGTGGGGGCATAGCCTACCTGCTCTTATGGCGAAGCCGGACGGCGGTGCTAAAGCGGCCAGATGGGTGCCCTTTCCTGGAGCCCCTGGATTGGGACTTTGAGCAGTCCGAGCCGGACATCACCCGCCTCATCAGCGTAAGGCGAGGAGTCGTCGAGACGTTCTGGGGAAAGGCTCCCGAAATGATTGAACTTTGGGGTGGGGAGCAGGGGATCCCAACGCGACCTTTGAGGGTGGCGTTGACGGAGGGGCCTGGATGCCTCCAGGTCCAGGCGGCCCATATCCTGAGTTGGTATGACCCCTTCCTCCTCATACTTGCATACAAGGTTGTTGATCACCCTTCGGTGGATGATCTCTGACATGGAGAGGGGACATGGGCGCCCCGTATTCACGGATGTAGAGGCTGTCGTGGAGGTGGTGGAGCCACGCGGCGCGGCTGTGCTGGTATTGCCCTCTCCCCTGTGTAGGTGAGCGGGTGGTTCTTGTGTCTCCATAGCAGCAACCTAGTTCCTGGGAAACAAGGAGATCGACTCATCAGCACTGCGAGGAAAAGGGTTGACAACTAGTTCCCCAGTGTCATTCCATCCTCTGTGGTCGGTAAGATGGATCCACGCCAACACGTTGCAGAACAGAATTCCCCACGTTCTACTACCCCATCTTCCGGTGAGTTTCACACCAGGCCCGCTATTTGCTTGGCGGGACTCGGCGCCGGATATCTGGATCCGATGACACGTCAATCTACTGGTGTCTCGAACACTACTAATATCCAAATTGAGGAGAATATATTTCATGTCAGGTTCACAATTTTTGTTTCTGACGCTTTCACCGGGGCGCGTGCATCTGTCTGTGGAGGAAGCGCTGCTATTGCCCCGCATTCCCGCTTTCCAAAGGCAGGCGGAATCCACTCATTATTTAGGTACGTCTGCTCCTTGATCGAAACCGAGATGATGGGATGTCGGTTCTTCCTTCTGTGGATTCCTCCTCGGAACTCGTCACCTAGTCCGGGTCTCCCTCATAGATTTAATATGTTTTTTGTGAAACTCTTCCCAGTTCCATGTTTCCATTGATGCCGGTTAATTACAATGCTTCTGTCAGGACATTCCAAAGGGTCCGGTTAGTGCAGCAACCTTCAGTCGGGGGATTAGTCACGTTGAGGCATCAGTAGCATGTCTAAACACTGGGGAACTGGTGTGTCTGTCTTTTTTCCATTGTCATAGGGATTCTCGAGGGCGTGGAAGCCCGAGGCATCCCACATAGAGCGCGGGGAATCATATTCCATAGGCATGTATCTGAGGTTTTCCTCATCTTACTATGTTTAACACAGGGTATGTCGCAGGTTTAACGTCCAGCGGAGATGGTTATGCCAAAGGCATGTCATCCGTGGTTTTCCTCAGGCATCTCATGTTTATCACAAGGTAGGCCACGAGTTTAACGTCTTGTGGAGATGGAATGATAGTGATCATAACGTCCCATAGAGATGGATCATATTGGTATATCCCAAGGGGGAATACCTAGAAAATGGATGGATCAGAATGCCTAATGATGATGGATCCGAGGTGGTGCGCTCCAAGGAGGGGAGATGTCACACTGTAATGGCTGATCTGAACACCACTGAGGGTAGATCAAGGGAAGTGCGCCCCAGGATGGGGGACGCCATGGATTACCATTGGCTGGGATTGAACCTCTTGGAGGTTTCCTACGTGCCCTATGTAGAGGACAGGGATCAAAACCCACATAGTTCAAAGGGGTGATGAATCGGGGTGTACACGGAGGAAAACGATCCTGAGACATGCTGGGTATTACGCGTGGAAAGCGGCCCATGCGCCGCTAGGAGCAGCGAGGAGGTGGATGGCATGATCCCACCAGGATGTGGTGGCCCGGGTGAGAATCAGGATGGGTGATGGATGGATGAATGAAGTGGATGGGGAATGAAATGGGATCATCCCAAGGGTGATAGTGAAGTTGGTATTGATCCTCGAAGAGACCTCCTACATATCCATATGGCAGGGAATCAAAGTCCGCGTAGTTCGGGATGGTGCTGGTGAACCGACATGAAGGTGGACCTTGGCCCGATGGGTATCGTCTGTAGTCCGACGTGAAGGTGAACCCAGGGGTCCACTGGTGATGGGATTTAATCTCATGGAGCTTCCTACGTACCATGCCTTGACATGGATCAAGGACCTCGTAGTTCAAATGAGGTGTGGAATACAGTTTAACGTCATGCGGGATGGGGGTGAACTGACGTGAGTGAGGTCCGAACGACCGGGTGATGGGCTTGAACCTTATGGGGGCTTCCTACGTACCATGTCTTGACATGGATCAAAGACCACGTAGTTCAGGTTGGATGCAAGAAGGCCGACGTGAAGAATGACTAGGGGTCCAGGTGGCGGTGGGATTGAACCTCGTGAAGGCTTCCTACGTACCATGCCTTGACATAGATCAAAGACCTCGTAGTTCAAAGGGGTTCGTCGGCGAACTGACATGAAGGTGAACCTAGGGGTCCACTAGCGGTAGTCATGAACCTCGTGAGGCTTCCTACGTACCATGTCTTGACATAGATCAAAGTCCTTGTAGTTCGGGATTAATTGTGGGTGTCGACAAACTGACATGAATAAATGACCTTGGCTCAGTGGGAGATGGGCTTGAACCTCAGGTAGGCTTCCTACGTACCATGCCTTGACATGGATCAAAGTCCTCGTAGTTCGGGTTTGTCACAACGGCTTGCCGTCGGACTGGAATGTTGTTTAACGTCATGATGGACGAAGGTGGAAGCTGACGTGAAGAAATGACGGATGGTGGGATTGAACCTCATGGAGGCTCCCTACGTACCATGCCTTGACATGGATCAAAGTCCTCATAGTTTGGGTGGTCACAAAGGCTTTCTGTCAGACTGGAATTCCGTTTAACGTCATGCTAGACGAAGGTGGAACCTGACGTGAAGAAATGACGGGTGGTGGGCTTGAACCTCATGGAGGCTTCCTATGTACCATGCCTTGATATGGATCAAAGACCTCGTAGTTCAAAGGGTTATACAGTTTAACGTCATGCTGGATGGGGGCATACAGTTTAACGTCATGCTCGATGAGGGCATACAGTTTAACGTCATGATGGACGAGGGCATACAGTTTAACTTCATGCTGGAGGGGGGAATTTCCATGATCGATGCTTACTCTAAGCCCACGTGAGTTGTTCTCGGTGTGAGAAACAAGAGGCAGCAGAGACCTGATGATTAGGTCGCGAAGGATGCGTCTGTGAGAAGCGAAGAGGGGCTTAGGTGTTAGGCGGCCCATGGTGCTGGGACTTACTCCAGGATAGAGGCCTGAAGTGTGGCAAAGCGCAGCGGGAGAGGGATTTGGGACCCAAGATGGAAGGTTCCTCATTCCCTATCCCACCCTCCACTGGCCTTGGCAGTGGGGAAGTACGGAGGTGCATGGGTTCTACCTTCCGCAAGAGAGGCTTGGGGGGGGGGAGCTTATACCAGGGTGGTTGCCCTTCTCCCGTGGACATACACTGCTCTGATAAGGAGGATATCATCCCCTATGGAAGGGTGATCCCATATCTATGGAGACGAGCAGATTAAATAATGTCCGAGACGGGGGGACCCTGCGTTCGAGGCGCGGGGTCGGATCACAGTTTAACGTCATGTGTTGAGGAAGAGGTTCTTGGCAGTTTAACGTCCTGCAGTTCGGATGAAGCGAGTTCACTCTGCACCCCTAGGACTTACATGATTGGTACCCTCTGCTCCTTGGGGGAGGGAAGGTACCAGTAAGGCCGTGGTCCAGGGGGGTCGTAGAGCGAACCATCGAGGGGTCCACGTTAGCGTAGCTATGCGAAGAAGCAATATCCGTTAACATGCTTATGTGAAGAAGCATTAAGCGAAGCAATGCTACGAGTGGTGTTGTCCACAGGACTTTGAAAAAACATCATGAAAACCTAGAGGGTCACATGGAAAGAAGAATTTCCAAGCAAAGGAGTGTGCTTTGAGAAGTGGAGTTCCTTGGCCTTGGCATGGGGGATAGGTGTGACTGGGAGGTGCTTCACGAAGCGGAATAGTATTCGCAGATCACTACCTCATGAAGCAGAGGTGCCTCGCGAATCAAGGTGCTGTGAAGCAGTGTGCTTCGCGATGTGCAGCGACCCTGCCTTGGCATGGGGATCACTAGTACAGGATGGGTGTTTCGCGACGCATAAATGCTCTGCGGCAGCCTGGGTTCCCTTGGGAATCCCTCTCCTTCACAAATTCCCTTTGTCTTTGCAAAGGGAATCCCTGTCGGAAGAGGGGCTCAAAACTAGAAAAGGCGAAGGCATCCCATGAAGTAAAAATACCTCACGGGGCTCATGATTCCTGGGGCGAAGGGTGCTTCACGATTCGGGGGTTGAGAAGCAGAAAGTTCGGATTGTCCATCTCCTGGACTCAGGGGGAGCCTAGTATTTATAGGAAAAGGGCGCCATGAAGCAGAGCTCACGTGACGCGAGGGGAGGAGGGTGCTTCGCAGCGGGCTCGCGAACATCAGGTCATTCGCGGAGCGGTATCGCCTCAAGGTCTTCACGGCAGGCTCACGAATGTCAGGACGTTCGCGGAGCATTACCGCCTCAGGGTCTTCGCGGTGGCCACGGTGCTCGGGGGAGCTCCGCGTTGGAGCTTCACGAGGTAGCATCCGGGGCTTATTTTTCTTCCCTTCTTTTCATTCAATATTTTGGCTCCAATAGAATTTTCTGATGGAACCTGATTCTGAGGCCCGGTGTGCCCCGAATCAATTTGTGAAGTTTATCTCGAGTACATTTAGTGAACGAACGAGCGGGTTTTCCTAACATTTGAACCGGTTCTCGGAACCGAATTCCAAGGGCACCGATGAAATTGTAGTGCCAGTAATTTCTTAGGAAGACCTTTTCTGGAGTTGCATTTTCTCGGGTGAGGTTGTTATATAAGTGGGTTAACTGAAGAATGAAATAAAAATTTGTGCTTCAATTTTTATTTCTATTCTAAGCACTTATAACCTATGCATGGAAGTTGAGGTGGGACCCCCTACATTCTAACTCCACTTGGTAGGATAATAGTGAGGTGGGGCCCACAAGATCCCCACCGCTTCAAATCCCTTGAAACCTCCCTTGTGTTTTTAATTGTGTAACACACCCGCACCCCCATTAATTTGTATCTCCTTCACATTAAAACACATGCCAATAAAACACCTCATTAATTGGACAACGCACGTTAATTAATTTGGTGAATTCAATTTGAATTTTGAAAAGGTTGGTATGAGTAATAAAATAAGGAAATCCTTATTTTATTATTTTTGATTTTTGTGTGGAGATTTTTTGGAGAGGAGGGATAAAGTCTTGGAGATATTCTTCTTCCATAGAGAAGAACGTGAATAAAACCGACATGCTTCTCGATCTTCTTTCTACATCAAAGAAAGGGGGATGTCGGATCCTTAATCGGGCGTGCACCGATGATGAGTACGGAGCCTCATTCTGCGATGCTATCTTCCGTGACGCTATCTTCCGCGACACCGTCTACCGCGACGCCGTCTTCCGTGATGCCCTCTTCAGCGACGCCCTCTTCGGCGATGCCCTGTTCCGCGACTCCCTCTTCCACGACGCCATCTTCCACGACGCTGTCTTCCACGACGTTGTCTTCCGCGACGCCGTCTTCCACGACGCCGTCTTCCGTGACACCATCTTCCGCGACGCCGTCTTCCCCGACGCCTTCTTTTCGCGACGACCATCGTTCAACAACTCCTTGAGTTAGGGGTGTGTTTTTTACGAAGTGTTAATTCTTGCATTCTTCATTAAATCTTTGGGCCGCCTATTATCAATTTAACGGGAGGAGGTCGGACCACCCGAACATGGCCGATCCTCCTCCCCCTTTTTTATTGTACTCGCTGCGGCTCGAACGAAGGCGGGGCGGTGCAACGACACCACGCAGGAACGAGGAGGAACATGGCGAAGGAGCGCGGCGCCGTCGCACCGCGCTATTGAGGCCGAACGAAGCCGCGGCCGGAGTCGGGCCGCGGCGGAGGGGCACGGCGCCGTCGCGCTGCACCGGAGAACCCTGAAGTGGTCATAGCCAGAGCGGGGCCATGGTGGAGGGGTGCGGCGCCGTCGCGCCGCCCCGGTCGGACAAGGTCGCGGCTGTGCAGGGAGAGGCGGCCGGAACCGCCGGCCACCGACGCATGGAAGGTGGGACCCGTGGGGGGTCCCACCGAGGCAGACTGGCGGGCCAACTCGGTCTATCGTTTCGGAAGAACCGGGGGTCGTAACCCCCGGCTGGCAAAGAAACGGGCCCCCAGGTGGGGTCCGCCGTTACAAACAAGGGGGGAAGTGCCCCCCCCCCCCTTCTGCCTCCGCTCGGCCAGCGCCGAGCCGCCCAGGCTGGACCGGCCGCACCGGGCCAGCCCGCCCGCGTCGGGCCGCGACAGTCGGTTCGGGCCGCGCCTTGATGGGCCAGACCAGGACCCGGGTCAGGTCAACCCGGTTCGGGCCAACCCAGGGGGTCTCGGGCCGGGTCGGTTCGGGCAAAAAACCCACTAAAAACGGACAGGTTTGTTAAAATGTTTGTAACATGGGCTACAGACCTCTGATCGGCACACTGTCAGTTGCCTTGTGATCCTTGAATCGAGACAGTCGTTTTGATACATTACACTCAAAGTTTTAGAGAACTTTGGGTACAGCCGGGTTGGTTCGAACACGAATCCAACAGGGCCCTCGGAGTGGAAACGCTTATAACTTGAGCTCCGGACGTCTCATTGACGTGTCGTCGACTTTGTTGGTTTCCTCTTAGTGAGACGGACCTTTTGGATTACTACTCTTGAGTTTTGGATGCAGTTGGAGTATGGTCAGGTTGGTTTTGACTTAACAACCAACCGGGCCCCTGGGACGAAAAAGTCAATAACTCTCAGACCGGGCGTCTGATTGACGCGTCGTCTGTCACGTTGAGTTCCTTTTGTCGAGACGTAACTTTGGGATACATCAAATCTGGACTACGTGTCAGTTGATATATCAACCCCCTTGGCTGGTGGAGTGGACCCTCCTGGAAATGAGCATGTTGTGTGCGGGAACCCTAGAGCTGACTGCGACTGCGATGACGATGACGACTATACAGGGATCCTCCGTGGGTTCGGCAGCGACGACAACCGTACTGAAATCCTCCATGGGTTCGACGACGATGACTACTATTCTTGTATCCTATGTGGCTTTGGATGTTCCTGACTATTGTTCTTGTATCCTATGTGGGTCCAGCAGTATTTGACTCTGTACTTGTATCCTACGTGGGTCCGACAGAGTGGATGGTCTTGTATCCTTTGTAGGTCTGACAGCTTTGCGGGTCTTATAACCTACGTGGGTCCCATCTTAGATGAATCAGTGGATACATCTGATCATCTCTATCACCTTACGAAGAAGTATACCTGTGTGAGATGAGTCTTGACTTTCAATCATTATCTTTGATATGATTGAATTGTTATCATATGTGTATTGGGTTGTGCTTTCCTATGTGGATTGGGTTTTACTATCCTGTGTGGACGTGATCAAACTTGGGCTCGGGTGTTGGAGCTGAACTTGAATTGATGACTTAGGTATATGTATGGGAATATACCTAAGTAGCGTTGGTTTTTATTTCGTGATTGTAACTTTCCTTTGTGGGTTATCCTTCGTGGATTCTGGGAGACCTTCGGGGGTCTTGGGGTCCCTACTGAGTAGATTATACTCGCCCCTACATGGGCTATGCCTGCACTACGTTGTGTTGGATGAAGACGACAGACAGTGATGATCGTGGTTGAGGGTTGTGGAGAAAGTCGGTACCTGGAGCTGGACCACTGGGTGGGACGTACACGGAGCGGACGGTTGGACCCGAGGAGTTGAGGAGACTATATGTACCCACCCTTCAGGTGGGATTTCCGGTGGACAGCTCGACGTTACTGCTTTACTTTTTAGTTGTTGTAATTTCTTTCCAGTTGTACTTTACTTTCAGTTTTGGTTTGTATTCTGGCCCACTTACTTTTCCGCACTTACTTTTGTACCCAATTTTACTTAGTGTTTACTTCTGTTGACTTACTCTGTGGTGTTTGTTTACTTTATAAAGGCAATGCCTTCCCTTTTTATCAGGATTTACGCCTTTGGTGCTAGTCTCCTCCCCCTGGCCTATGGAAGGCGGGCTTGGGGTAGTCACGACACAGGTCCCGAGGACGGGTCATGACATTATAGGACCAAATATTGTGAAGAGAACAATGGAAAAGTTAAAGACTATTCAACCATATTTCAAATCATATCAAATAAGGAAAAAGATCTATGACAATAATTAAAGAAGGATTTGGAATTTCAAGTGGGAGATCATGTTTTCTGGAAAGTATCCTTGTGGAATTGTGTTATAAGAGTTGGGAAGAAGGGGAAACTAAGTCCCAGGTATGATAGACCTTTTTTAATTCTAGAGAGATTTGGAGTTGTGGATTATATTTTGGTGTTTCCAAATATACTTTTTAATGTATATAACGGTTTCCATGTCACATTATTAAGAAAGTACATGCTAGACCCAACACGTGTACGCACTTATAAATGAATAAAATTGGAACCTAACTTATCTTATTGTAAAGAGAATAACCAAATTATGAAAACTAAAGAATGAGTGTTGAGGAATCGGAAAACTCAAATGGTAAAGGTACTTTGGAAAAATCATAAAATTAAAGAGGTGAAATAGGAGACTGAGGAACTTATAATGAAGAACTACCCAAATATTTTAACAAGGTAAAATTCTGAAAAGTTTGTGGACAAAATTTTTGTAGGAGGGAAAAATGTAACGACCCATAATTCTATCAATGAGATTTACCTTCTTATTTCTATTTCATATATTATAGATCACATAAAATCACTTAAGGAACAAAATGAAAACTTTATAAATGAATAATGAATGAGATAAGAGGTATTTCTATAACTTAAGGAACCTATACTGATTAAATAGTAAATTGACCTTAGGAATAGTAACATAACCCTTATTAAGAGTAAATACTCCTATTAAATAGAAACCACACCCATGAAATTATAAATAAAATTTAGTCACCTTATAAATGAAACTATGCTATAATTATATCAGAGTAAAAATTAGTAAGTATTTTAAAAAATTATTAATTAAGTGTTGTATTTTTCAGAGTCATAAATATTTAATTAAAATTTTATAATTAATAAAATTATTTAAAATGAAATTCATTTTGGAAAAATTTATTCATAAATCAATATTTTTTTTATTAATTTAAAATGATTTAATTAATCCTTAGTTACTTTTTCGGAGTGTTATAAAATTAGTTTTAATTTTAAAAACAGTATTTTTTGAGTAAATTAATATTTTAATTAAAAATTAAATTAATCATATTTAGAAAATTATTTTCATAAAATGGAATCTATTTTTTAATTATACACATCAAAAAATGGTTATGGTTATTTTTTTTAATTTTCTAAAATACTTTATTTTTTTATGAATAGTAAAATATGGTAATTTACCGTTTAAATACGTTATAATATAATACAATATTCCTTGATTCATGGTTGATATAAACACCATAATCTCAAACTTTTATTCATTATTTTAATTTATTTTATCATAATTCTCAAACTATTCATAGTATTGAGGCAAAATAATAAACAAATGAATAAGATATTCAAAAATCACCCATCTTCTCCATTATAAATACCACCTCTCTCCCCCTCTTCTTTCCACACCTCTAATCCTTTAATATTGTCAAAATTATGACCAAAGTATCATCCCTAGTCTATACCCCACATTCAGGAGCTCTTGGTCTTACCAAAATACCAAAACCCATTTTCCTAAGGCGGTTCTCAAGGAGGATAATTCAAGACGTAAACCCTCTTCCTTTTTCTTTACATTTCATTTCAATTTATTTTCTTTTCTTATCCTATACTCACCTCCTTTGGATATATGATCATGATAAATCTAGTATACTATATGTGTGTCTGTGTGTTTGTATTTAACTAATATCATTTTAATTTAATATCCATTATCAATCTCCATACTCTATCTCTCTCTTATTTTAAAGATGAAATCATCATCCGGGAGGTGCCGATTTACAACCTTCATGGATGAAAAACTATAGTTCTTAAATTTATACTTCAATTATGTTCATGATAAAATTTTTATGGTTAAAATATATTCTAATATATGTATAATAATCTATTTAATCTTCCGAAACCATTATTTTTACATAATATTAATTCATATGACAAAACCAATTCGTGATGATCGAAATACCGGAAAAATATTCTAAATGAATGTCACTAATGTTTTATCTAATGATTCATACTCAGAACATATAACCAAATGATATGTATTTACATTTACACTTATTTATTCTCATTAATAACATGTTATTCCAACTCTAGAGAATTATACTCATTTTTCATGAACGCTATTACTTATAATCAATAAAACTGATCAGGAAAACCAAGAAAATAAATGGCCCAAAAAGAAGTAATTAAACATTAAAACTCCTCAATATGGCCATAAATGAGCTTAATAAAACTATAATAAATAAAATACATGTATATAAGGTTCTTAATTAATTAATTAATGGATTTAATTTTATTATCTAGGAAATTAAGGTCAATTGCAGAACACATTCGAACTTAAGGTAAGGGTTTCTCCCTTAACCTCCATTTTTCATTTCGGATTACGTTTTCTCTAACTTTACCCCTCTGTGATTATTAATTATTATTATTTACTCCTCCCAAATTCTATGTTAATGTTTTATATATGTGTACCAATCATAATTATTCTCTATTTTAGGGGTATTTTCATGCTTTATAAGGATATTTTTCTTTTCTTCCTGATACACAAGACCATTTTAATAGAAAAATTAAAATTCTTACCTATTTTTAGGTGCACTCTTTAATCTATTTTATGTAGCCATTATTTTTATAAAATCACTCATTTTATTATGGAAAAAATATCTTATTTAACTTATTGTTTTATACAAATATTTTTCCAAAAGAAATATTCTTTGCAAAGTAAAAGCATATTTCTCTGAAGAATTCATCGATGATTTTATAAGAGTATTTTCATCTATTTCAACACCCATGTTGATTATTATGTTTAATTGGTATTAATATTTTTTTATATCATCTATCATATTTTATTGGATGGTTTGGGATTAGTTTGACTATAGATGTGCTACCTTCATACCATTCACCATATTACTCTTAATGGTTAGTGATTATGTTTATTGATTGGGGAAGTTATTTACATTTCATATGCTAGTTAAAATATGAATGTATATGTTGGTTATGTTTCACCACATTCATATGAGTAATTCATTAGACTTAGTAACGGTATTTTGGGGGACTCTATAGCCCCTCGGTGCATCAGTAGGTCTCATTAGAGAAACTTGTTTCAGTTTTTACCCATTTATGTTTGGTATTGGCACGAGGCCTTGACGGTATACTTATGATGTTCTACATTATGAAATCCCTCAGCATAAAACTTTTAATTTATAGTCCATGTGATTATTTGACTAGTATAGTATCCATGGTTAGGTATTGTTATGTAATTATTTAATTATTTTATATTTCTTACATATTATGCTCAAGTTTACTTTAAATGGCATGTATTTTCATTAATTCACCATTATGTATTATTTATTTATGCTTATTTTTTATTTTTTACCCTTTCTGAGCATCTGAGCTCACACATTTCTTATGTTTTATTTTTCCCCAGGATGGGAAGATGTGTATTATAAATGACCTATAGGAATTATCTAGAAATTTATGTGTGATTCAAAAGAATTTGATTTGTTGTATATCATTTCATGTTGTATTGTGGAACTTATGTATGTATCTAGTTTTCCGAAACTGTTAAACTATTCAGTACTACGGGATAATTTCTCCTTGTTTTTTTATGCCAATGTAATGTAATAAGGACCTAGCTCCAGGGGTTGGGGTCATTACATCAAGATCAAGTGTATTTGAGGTACCAATGGGAGTACTAATACTTTTCGTGTTATCATATCCAAAATTTTGAATAATATATTTTAAATACTTTTTTTGAGATATAAAAGTTCCTTCTGGTTTTTTAGAAATTTGAAACCTAAAAATTATGTTAACTCATCCATCATATTCATCTCAAACACAGATTTCATAAGATCCAAAAAGGATTCTGTTAAATATTGTTTATTTTATCCAAGTATAATGTCATAAAAATATATTTGAAAAACTATATTATTTTTGATATCTTTACTTATAAAAAGAGTTGGATCATCAGTTCCCTTAGCATAATTGTTCTGTAACAAAAATCATCTTAATCTATCATGTCATGCTATAGGGGATTGTTTAAGTTTGTATAAATATTTGGTAACTTTGTAAAAATATTCAGGATGTTTTGTAATTTAAAACTATGAGTTTATTCAACATAAAAATCCTCTAAACATATCCATTAAGGAAATAACACTACACATACATTTGAGAAAGTTTTTAATTAAATAATGCTACAAAGGCTAGCAGAATATGAATAGTTTCTAATCTAGCTAATTGTGTATAGGTTTCTTCATATTCTATACCTTCTCATTGGTTATAACCTTTTTCAAAAATTATTTATTTGTTTCTAATAATTATTCCATTTTCATCATATTTGTTTCTAAAAACCCATTTTACTCTATTTATATAGGTTTCTTTAGTTTATTCAACTAAATTCTAGACTTTGTTCCTCTCAAGTTAATTTAGATCATCTTGTATAACCTTTATCTAATCCTCATCATCTTAATCCTCATTAATATTCATCGTATCAAAGTGGTAAAGGAAAGAAATATGTTATGTTTAATTCCTTAAGGAACTTTTAGTCCTAATAGGTTGATAAACATCACCAAAGATTCTATCATTAGGATGGTTCCTAAGAAATAATTGATTTTTTGGGTTTTGAAAACCTTATTCATAAATATATGGTAGAAAATACTCTTGAGTTAATACTTTACAAACTATTTCATGAGTATTTTACTTATAATAGTTATTTTTTAATAAAGGATGAAAATCTGTTTTTAAAGACACATCAGAGGAAGATTTGGTTGAGGTTTTTTTAAAATAAAAGGGTCAGTTTCATAAAATTTAACAAGTACTATTTTCTCAACAATACAATATTTTTTATTAAAAACTCTATATCCTTATAAGTAGTGGAATAACCTAATAAAATTCCTTCATCTAATTTGGGTGTGAATTTATGTAAATTATCATTCATATTCAGGATGGATACTTTTCATCCAAAAACTATAAAGTGAGATTCTTTTGGTTTTTGACTAGTATACAACTCATAAAGATATTTATTAAGAAAAGTGTGAATTAAAACATTATTTATAGTATAACAAGTAGTATTATCCACTTCATCCCAAAAAAAAATTATGAATTGAGGATTCACTCAACATGGTTCTTGTTATTTCATTAAAAATTTGATTTCTTCTTTCCGCAACACCATTTTGCTGAGAATTTCTCAGATTTGAAATGTTTTTTTAATTCGTTTCTTACTTCCAAATGTTTCAAAGTTTTAATTTACAAATTATCCACCATGATCACTAAAAATGGATATTAAAGGAATTTTTTTCTTATTTTTAACATTGGATTCAAAAGTTTTGAAATAACAAATGGTTTCATATTTATTTACTAAAATATAGATCCATGTGTATCTGGTACAATATTCAACCAAGACATATACATATTAGTTTACTTCAACAATGAAAATTTGTGTAGGAACAAATAAATCTATGTTGACTAAATATAAATTATTAGTGGTTGAGACTTCACTAATAGATTTAAAACTGGACTTATGTTTCTTATCGTATTGACAAGGGTCACATACTTTTTAAGAATTAATCCTATGTTCTGTTAGATCCTTAACAAGTCTTTTCATAGTAAACTTACATTATTTTATAATGTTAAAATTTCGTAACCTTCTAATCCATAACCAAGATTTATCTTCCATTACAATAATTCAAGGTAATTCCTGGATCCTAAGGTTTTCTAAGAAAAGTATATAAAAATTCTCATGCCAATTAGCATAAAGAATGAATTCATCCTTGGAATTGTGTGCAAAATGTTTATCATTTATAAAATTCACAAGATAACCTTTATCACATGAATTAATTATGGTTATATGGTTGTTCTTAAGATCTTTAACAAATAAAACATTTTAAATAAGTGATTTACAAAGAATAACAATATTACATATATCAATAATCTCTCATTGAGAATTATCTTAGAATATAACTTTTCCACCTTTCATCTTGAAAATATTTTCAAAGAAATATTTTTTTCTATTCATATTCTAGGAAAAACCCGCTATACATATACCATGTATTATTTTTGTTGGTACTACCTTTTTTTCCTAATAAACAATTATACTTTTGTAACCCAAACCTTTTTGATTCCGATGTTAAAAAATAAAATCTTGTGTAACCATTTTTTTTCAAAAAGTGTCAACTATGGAAACAAAAAGATTAAAAATTATTTAAGGAACAATTTTTTTCCTAGTTTCCAACACTTTGGGATTTTTTAGAAAAGGGTTCACTTTTCAGAATGAAGTAATTGTTACTAAAAATGGGTTTTTATTACTAAAACCAATTATAGTACTATATTTATAAGGAAGTATTTTTTATACATTTTATAAAAAATTTCTCTAATAGTGTAACATTTTGATAACATTTTTTTTAGAGATTAAATTTATTAATTTAGTTGAATAACTAATTCTTTATCCTTAATAGCAATAGTTTTGGAATTTAATTTATCAAAACTAATTTTTAAATTTTGTTTTTTTTTTGAAAAAAAAACTTTTTATAAATATTTTTAAAGAGATAGTTTTTCAAAAAAAACTTATCCATAAATTTAGATATATATGATACTTATTTTTTAAAAACACTTATCCTAGAGTTTTCCATATCGTTCTTTTTACAAACATTGAAATTATCAATTTCAATATTTTTAGAAAAACAGGATACATCATCCTAAAAGGGTAAAGTATTACCTTTATTATTTGATGAAGATTCATCATCTGAAGATTTTATTTTTTCCACATTATTGGATTAAAGATAATTTTCACTTAAAGATAGGTTTTTAAGATTATCAGTGATTTGTTCCTTAGCCATAAGAAAAATATTTTTATTGGGAACTCAGGAAAGAAGACCTATCTTCATCTATCTATAAAATTCATGATCAAAAGAATTATTTGATGAATATGATCTACTTTCACTCTAGAAATAATTGAATTTAATGTATTTATTTCCTTTTGAATTATAATAAATTTTCTGATTCCTATCATAATTTTTATCATTTAAGTCTTTCATCTTATGCTTTGGATAATCCATCCTGATAAGACCATCATTTTTAAATTCATAATAAGTAACTTCAGAATAATTCTTATCATTCTGATCCTTGTTACTTTTCTTATATTGATACTAAAAAAACATTCTTTACAACTATATTTTTCATCCTCCAAGCAGTATTAGCTAGTTCATTTTAAGATTGTTCAAAACCACTAGAATTGTATTGGATAACCACATTTTTCTACCTGTAAGAGTTAACAACATTTTCTAGTTTTGGGGATTTGGAAGGTATGGTAGTTTTGATATTGAAAGAATCACCTCCACTATTTTTCTCAACTTTCTCTGCATCTATTTTTAATCTACCCTCATACTGCATAAGGTTTCTAATAAAATCATTAAGAGTAATATTTTTCAACTTCCTTGTATCATCAAGTGTAGTCCTCTTAGAATCCCATTAAATGGGTATGATATATATGGTTTTCTCTAAAAGGATTACATCATCTAATACTTTCTTTCCAATATATTGTAAACTATTATTAATAGTCATAAACCATTAATGAATTTTGGAAATGGATTCTCCAAGTAAAAATTCCCTATCATGATAGTCAACTCTCAACATAACTCTCATTGTTTCAATAACCTTAGATGTACCAAAATGTGTAAACTCTACCTTTTTCCAAATGATGTTCAAAGCTTCACAATATGATATTTGACTATATATTCTTCTCTTTATAGAACATCACAAACTATTCATTACTTTTTAATTCAATTTATATTACATATTTTCAAGATTAGTAAATGATCTAAATTCCTTATCAGGTATTTTGTAGTCTCTAGTCAACATGAAAAAATTATATACTCCTGTATTGATCACAAAATTCTTCATAGTGCCCCTATAATATTCATAATTAGTACCATCAAAAATTGGTTGTCTTTTGGGATTCAGATTATATATGGATCCAAAATTATGTTCTTCCATCTTATAAAACTAGAAACAAAAAAAATACTTTCCACCATATATGTTAGTGTAAAAAATATTTATAAAAAATTATAATAGAATTAATCAAAATTGAAATAGAAAAGAAGATAAAAAATTTAGAAAGTATTTGAGCAGTGGAATCCTGCTCTAATACTAATTATTGGATATCAATATAAGATATATTGATATTTGAATAGAATGAATGTATGCTAGATATCTTAATTACAAACTTGAAATTTTCCTTATGATTCTCTTTATAAGTGTGAATATTATGTTTATTAGTTCCAACATCAGTATGATTATAAAGACTTTTTAGTATGAATACAAGATAAAAAGTCTTAAATCTAATCCAATAAAAGTGAATATGATGATTATTGGATCTATATTCATTATGATAATCGTAATTAAGAATGTAAGTCTATATTCATGAATACATTATAAATTGTTTTAATCCTGGTAAAAGTTTATGTTTTCTATAAAACATTCTAAAACACTTTGGACATAAAAAGTTTTTAATCAAGTATTTAAGAAAGACCTTGTGATTTCCACAACTAAATTAATAGAGAAGTCATAAGTGAAACTTTAGAATCAATAGTCCCCATTAGCCCATAGCTCATGCTCACATAATTACATTTGTATAAGATACACGTGATCACATACCAATGGACCGATTAGTTTATTAGTATTGGTAAACTAGATACATACTTGAATCTCACATTACATTTGAAGACATAAAAGAAAAACACAGCGGATTTAAATATTACGTATCCTTGAACATATTGAAAGATTCATTATTAATATCCATGGGTAAATAAAACAAAAAAATGGGTGATCTAAAATTATTAGTAAGGGTTATGTACAATGTAACATATCATGATTAAATAAGTAAATATCAATATAGAATGGTAGGTAACTGAAAACACTTTCTATTTAACTAATAACTTGATCATGAAGAATAATATGGAAGGAATAAATGATAATCTAACAATTTTGTATAACAAATAACATGTTCTTGAATCTTATCCTTAGATATCATAACTATTCAAATAATAACATTGACATCAATAACTAATCCCATAATGATGGAAATCATAATGTTGGACAAGAAAAACATATCGTCAAGGTCAAGTGCCAAGAAATATTACATAAATGGGTTAGGCCTTGGAAAAATACCCAAACTATTTTAACTTGTTTCTAATATTGATTCATATATAGGATATAGTGGGCCTCTCCCATCATGTACTAATTCCAATTCATTTATCATGTGAATGGTTTGAAACAAATTTAATATAAACATTCATATTGAAAAACTAGCATAAAAGTGTTAATAATTCACCCAATAAATAATCACGGTCCATCCCAAGTAATTTGAATAATTTATCAAATATTATATTCCCAACAAATCAAAATATTCTCCCATGAATTTTTAAATAGATTAATATAATTTAAAAACACTATAAAATGTCTTGGGGAAAATACCCTTTTCACTTTGAAATCAATTATTTAAAGTCTAAAATGATTACCAATTATTAAAGAAAAAAATTTCCTATAAAATAACCATGTAAAATAGTAAATTAATATTAAAAGTAATGAGTGGTCATAATAGCAGTTAATTATGTACATACTTTCAAAAAAACATTTGTTTCACACTATTCTAAAAGTTCAAAAAATGCCTCATTTAGAAAACAATAAAATGATTCATATTAAACCATTTTTAAAAAAATAAAACATGGTTAGAAATGTATTTAATAAAGATTTATATGATGATTAAAATATTTATTGAATCATTTCATGTAAAATATGGATATGAAAGGAAAATTTTCCCAACTAAGTAGAAAAACAATGTCAGTCTTCCTTAAAAAATGATTTTAGTATCTTGAGTATTTATAGAGTGAAAAATGAAAGGAAGACATCAAATTTATAAAAATATGAAATATAGAATAAAATAAATATTTTTTAGATATAATGATAAAAAAATTCCCTAGCATAGACTTAAACATAAACAACCTTAAATAATAATGATATTGTGAAATGAACCCATACTTCTTTGGTAACTTTTGAAGCATAATCTCAAATAAAGAAATAAATTAAAATTAATCTTTAAATACCATGAATATAAAGTTATCAATTATATATCTTATAAGAGTGTAATTTTAAACACCTCATAAAATAATATAGGTATATAACAAAATGAATGTCCCAAAGAAGAAAATTTGAGATGAAGAACCCTTATAATGATCATAATATTAAAGTGGGAATTAATAAATTATGTGATTATGTGTAACAAATGTAAATACTAGAAAAAGTGAAAATAAAAAATAAATCAAAAAAATACCATTTGATATATAATCATGACATAATATAATCACTTAAGAAGTGATATAACCTAATAAAAGAAAATTTAGTTGTGAAACCCATACAACTTGGTAAAATTGAAGTCAAATCCCCTTAGATAAAATAATTTGAATTAAAACATAAATTTCAATTAAGTATTAATTATTATTTATATAACATCTAAATGAGTATTATCTACATCATATAAATGAAATTAGCTTTATAACTATAAAATATTTCTCAATGAAGGAAAACTGAGACAAAATCTGTTACCTCAGTTTCGACTCACCACGTACATTCTTTATCATCATAAATAAATAAAATATGAAAACTATTTAATTTCATGTGAACCTTTATCATTTATATTATTAAATCAATTTTATTTAATACCATGTTAAATTTAATTACATAATCAATTATGTTCACATCATATGTTTTGACGATATTCAGTTTATATGTCCAAAATGACTTTGGTAATTCGAATATGGTAAAATAGGTCAATGTCACATAATATATAGAAGAATAATAATGTTATAAATATATTATATATTTATTATATATATATATTTATAGACTTATATAAAACTTATAGATTTAAAAATAAATTATAATGTTCCTAGAGATGGTACATATGCAATATCAATGTTTTCATTATTCAATGGATCAAACAAAAAAATTATAATTAGTAATTCATATTTCCAAAATAATTATAATATCATATAAATAATATATATTCATCAAATATATCCTTATTTCCCTCCATTTAAAAATTAAATGATAATTGAATCACATCGATGTGTGGAGGCAGTAGTTCACATATACGCATGAGCAGCATTATCGTTTTCCAATAGATTGAAAGTTAAGAAGGTCGAGGGGATATTATAATTCCTGAAGTATAATTAATTCAAAAATATCATATATATATATACACACGCACATTAAATTAATCATTACATCTAGTAATTATAGGAAGTGATGTAAATTTAATTACATCGATCGTGAGTTGGTAATCCAATGTACACACGATTGACGATTTTATTTCCCATTTGATGGAACATGTGATAGATATAAGATATTACATTAACATAATAAAATCTAAATATATTAAAGATAATTTTTTTCTTATTTCAGAATAATTTAAAAATATTTTATGGCCACAGAAGTAGAAATAAAATGAAAACACTTGATTAATAGTGATACCTCATTATCAAACAACCTGTTTAGGTTTGCAACAAATTATTTCCTAGGAGGATTTTCAAATTAAAAAAGGCCTCTAGAAAGTGAGGATGGATTTAATGAAGTGATTTTATAGTGTAGTTTCTAAACCAAAAGGATATTGATGTTTATTAAGGATAGTACATGAGGTTCCATTTTATAAGTGAGAAGGATAGAATTTTTTGAAAATACCCTAAACTATTCAATAATGGGAAGTCAATCTCAATAAATATGCCTCCAAAATTGATAAATAATGTATTTTAGAGAATATAAGTTCATTAAATACCGCAAAAAACTAAAATTAAACATGTTTTAATCATTTTATTACCTTAACATATAATATTTATCACTTCTACTATTTTTGTTTCCAACAAGATAACTAATTTTTTACCTAGGTAATGTATCCTTTAAGTATAAAAATAAAATGGTAATTATCAGATAATTTGGAACTGATAATTATAAATATTAAATCTAACTTATCAAATAAAAAATGTATGTGTTTGGAACATTAATTTTAAAAAGTGATCAAGTAATGTGAAAAAACGAATTTTAACTTTATCCACTATAATTAATGTTTTTACTATTTGGGCGTCATAAAGTTATTATAAAAGGGAAAATGAAAAATAATTGTGTCACGACCTATCCCTCGAGGCCCATGTCGTGACTAACCCAAGCCCGTCTTCCATAGGCCAGGGGCTGGTGACTCGCACTAGAAAGGTGTATCTCTAAAACAGGAAGGCATTGCCTTTTAACCTGTACAGACACACAGTCCAAGAACACAACAAGAAACTTACATGAAATAAACTACTGTAGTAAAATTCTATTGAAGGTAAAGGGGCCGGAATACAAGACCAACTGAAACATAAAAGTACAAGTGAAAAGTACAAAAATAGCTCCTCAATCATCCACCGAGGATCCTACCTGAAGGGTCGGTACATCGCACGATCACTAGTTCATGTGCCATGTCAGGCCAAATGGACCACCTCCATGCACCGTCCAGACCTTTATCCCTCTGCCTTGATCAACGTTGTACGTCATCTACATAAGACACAACAAGGTGTATGCATAACCCGTATAGGGGGAGTATAACAATACTCAGTAGGAACCCCGAGACCCCATAGGTCTCCCATAGTTCCACGAAGCTAAGACCACAAAGAAAGACCTCAAAGTCAAAGCACAAAGTGATAGACATCAACTCTACTTAATTATATTCCCATACATATGGCTATGCTATAAAGATATACTCATCTCATACATGACGGAAAAATACCACAAAAGTAACACCATGAAGGTAGAAGTATCACACAGATAACACCGTGAAGATAGAAGTGCCACATAGGTAACACCATGAATATAACACCACAAAGGTAACACTGTGAAGGTAACACCACAAAGGTATAAGTACCACATAGTTAAGACAACGAAGATAGAATTACCACACAGGTAACACCATGAAGATAACACCATGAAGGTAGAAGTACCACATAGGTAACACTACGAAGATAGAAGTACCACACAAGTAACACCACGAATATAACACCGCGAAGGTAAAGAAACAGATCACACTAGGTATAACTTAAGTACATAAGTATAGATGATTAGTCATAAGCTAGGTCATCTTATTCTGTCAAGAGGCACTGTTGTTGACCCACATAGGATCGATAAGTAATAACCCCCACTGACCCGCACGGAATCTGACCCATACAGGATCGCTATGTGTTGACCCACATAGGATAATTGAGCACTGATCCACATAGTATCTAATAGATATTTACCCACATAGGATTTATATATTCTGACCCACTTAGAATCGATGTTCTTTCTTCACATTATATCCAGCCACAAGATTCCTCACACTCGGTGCACTCGAGTTCTGTAGGATATGCCCCTCGAAATATCGGTCGCACCTCGACCGTCACTAAGTTCTACAAAGGAGTAACCCAAAGGACCACCATGTCATAAGGGTTCCAATGCGATAGATAGTGCGTCAATCAGACGCCTAGTCTGTGAGTTATAAGCGTTTTAGTTCTGAGGGCCCGGTTGGATTCGGGTTCAATCCAACCCATCTATTCTCCAAATATCACTAAAACTCAAGTGGATCATACCAAAAGGATCGTCTTGCTACAAGGGTCCCATCTCAGTAGACGGTTCGTCAAACAGATGCACGGATTTCAATTTATGGCCCTTTAAGCGAAACTAGGTCAGGTTGGGTCTAGGTTCGGTCTGACCGGTTCTGACCTACCCAGCCCGACCCGGTCTGAGTCCAACCCGGCTGGGTTGGGCCGCGGGGGGCTAGGCCCACTAGGCCGAGGTTTGACCCACAAGGGGGCATACCGCTAGGCTCGCGTGGCCCGCTCGGCTCGCACGGCCCGTCCCACGACGAGCCATGGACCGGCCCACGATGGGGCACGGACCGCTGGCTCGCGTGGTCCGCCTGAGTCAACACGGAAGGGGAGCGGCCCCCTCCCCATTTGGAAGGTGAAACGGAAATGCCTAAGGGGCGCTGACAGGTCACCCACGGGACCCGCTGTGGGTCATGTTGTCGTAGCGTCGGAGTCACGGCTCCTCCAGCGGCATGATGTTTCACGCCGCTACCTTCACCTATGGTCGGCCGTTACTGGCCACCCTTCTTAGCCCCACCTCATCTAGAATTTTGCGGCCCTTCTCCTCTATCGGCACACGAAGGCGCGCCGCATCACCACCGCGGTCAGCCGGTGTTGGCCGCTCTGTTGATCGTCGCATCATAGTGTCGCAGCCTCCTTCTATAGTGTGCATCAACATGCCACCTCCATCATGATCGGCCGGTACTGGCTGTCGACATCATCTGTCTATTGGGATCTTTCCCAACCCGAAGATAAATTTTTTGATGAACACACCAAAATTCCAACATGGTCAGAGGGTCCGAGCCTTGTTTTTTTGGCATGCTCCCTCTGTGTTAGCATGACAGCAAGAGGGTTGGATTCAACAATCAAATAAAACTATAAAAAAATAAATCCCTACCTTAAGAATGATGGGGAGTTCCCACGATTGGGGAAGTGGTTCAGTGTTTGTTGACCACGCAACAAGCCGCCAACATCACCGCACAAGCATCATCATTCGGTTCGTGATTTAGTGTCACCCATAACTACCCACTAGAACTGGCTCTATCCCCTAAGGTTGGCATCATGGAACTTTATCAGAACTTCATTTCTTGGTGAATTCATTCCATTACCTCTCTCTAAGCTCCATATAAATAGGAGAGAGGGAGGGTGAGCAAAGCTCGTAGAATTTATGAGGGTTCATTTAATAGGAACATTCCTAAATTCTAATGACGATGTTATATAGGATTTTAAGGTTCAATCCATTTAATGGCTTGACACACCATTGGTCCCATGATTCCTCTTTTCTGTTAGAAGAAAATAAAGAAAAAAATAAAATAACAAAGTTATATTATTATGCTTCTAAAAATTCCCAAAATCTAACTTTTTCTCTAGACCTACTACGGTCGAAGTGAAGCCTCCCTTAAGAAAATCCTGATGCTATGGATTCAACATTGCCCTCATATTTTAAATCTGAACACCGATTCAAAAGTTAGAAAACACCGCTCGCGTGATTATGGAACGTACATTTTAAAAAGTTCATAAAATAATTTTGGGCACACCAGGCCTTGGAATTGTGTGTCGTCAATTTTCTTAGAATCATAATAATTCTATATAATTAAAAAATTGCATGGAAAAATCTGGGTCTTTACATTTTACTCACTTTAGGTCTTTCATATTTGAAATCTATAACATAAAATAAGAAAAAAAATGGGGGTACTAAGCACGAATCTGAGCCTCCCGCTCCCAAGTGCTCTCATAGAGGTTCCCTTGCTGCCAGAAAACGCGCACCAGAGGTATCGATCGTCCATGAAGGACTTTATCTTTTTTATCATCAATCTCTATTGGAACCTCTATAAACGTCACCCCATCATCGAAGTCCATCTTTCCATGATTGATGACGTGAGATGGGTCATGTACATATCTCATCACCCTGGATATGTGGAAGACGTCATGCACCCTCTCCAACTATGGTGTCAGAGAAAAGCTGTATGATACCTTTCCTATCCTACGAAGTATCATAAATAGTTTGATAAACCTCGATGATAACTTGCTTCCTCAACCAAATCTCTACAAACCTTGTTGAGGTGAGACCCATAAGAAGACATGGTCTCCCTCCTCAAACTCCAAAGGTCTCTACCACCTGTCAGTATAAGACTTCTATCTACTCAGTCTTCATCTGCTCCCAAATGACCTGCACCTTCTTAGTGGTAGCTCGTACCAACTCTAGACCCATAAGTGTTGACTCCCCTAGGTCCATTCAGCATATATTTTATCATCATGGTCAACCATAAAAGGCCTCAAATGGTGTCATACCTATGGTATAGTGATAACTGTTGTTGTATGCGAAATCCACCAAGGTCAAGTGATCCTCCCAATTGTTTCCAAAATCTAGTACGCAAGCATGTAGAATATCCTCCAGTGTCTGAATGTTCTGCTCCATCTGACCATCTGTCTATGTATGAAAGGCGGTTCTCAAACATATCTGAGTCCCGAAAACCTCCTATAATACCTTCCACAACCAGGATGTAAAACTTGTGACATGGTTAGAGTCGATCTTCGATGGCACCCCATGAAGTCATATAATCTCATGTATATAGAGGTGTCCCAAGCCCTCTACTCAACCCTACTCTCAGATAGGTAGGAAGTGGGCTGACTTGGTGAGTTGGTCGATGATCACCTAGATGGAATCATGTCCCCTGGACTTAAATGGAAGCCATGTCACATATTCCATTGATATTTCATCCCACTTCCACTCTGGAACCTCTAGTGGTTGCGCTAATCCTACTGGAACCTGATGATTGGCCTTCACTTGCTGACAAGTGAGGCATCGTGAAACAAACTCTTCCATTGCTTTCTTCATCCTTGGACACCAGTGTTGATTTCTGGGGTCTTTGTGCATCTTCACAACACTAAAATGTACCTCTAGAGGGGAATTATAGAACTCCCTCAAAACATCCTCCTGTAGCGCCACTGGTACCATGGTACGTCCTCTGAAGAGGATGACGGGCACCCCACCTTCATAAAATCATTCAGGTGCCTGCCCTAAGGATATCTAAGAAGGTCGAGCCTCGCAGTCAATGTCCCTTAGCTGTGCCTCCCGAACTCACTGAAGAAGCAGGGGAGTGACAGTCATAGACTAGAGGTAAGCTACTTCATCTCTATCTATGAAGGATATCTCAACATGGCTAGCTGCTTTGTTGCCTCACCCAGCAACTATATACCATACCTCCATCTGAGTGCATATGCTACCACGTTCCACTTCCCAGGGGTATACAATATCTCAAAGTCATAGTCCTGGAGGAACCCTAGCCATCACCGTTGTCTCGGGTTCAGGTCCTTCTGAGAGAAGATATACCTGAGACTCTTATGATCCGAGTATATTGTAAAATGTTCACCTATAAAGTAATTTTGCCACACCTTCAGGGCTAAGACCACTACTGCAAACTCTAAGTCGTGGGTAGCATAGTTATTCTCATGTTGTGTCAATCTTCACAAACCATAAGTGATCACTACTCGTTCCTACATCAGGACACATCAAAGTCTGGTCCCTGATGTGTCATAGTAGACTGCATACCCAACGCCCTCTTCTGGTAGCCTCAAGATGGGGGCACTCTTCAATATCTTCCTCATCTCCAAAAAACTCTGTTGGCATCTCTCCATCCATACGAAGGGTTGTCCCTTATTTTTCAACACTAGTAAGGGTTCCACAACTCTATAAAAGTTGGGCATGAATCTTTGGTAGTATCAAACCAACCCTAGAAAACTCTGAACCTCAGTCACACTCCTGGGTGGCTCCCAATCAAGCACAACCACTATCTTTACTGGATCTACTATAACTCTAGCCTTCGAGATAATGTGTCCTAGAAAGTGGGCCTCTCGTATCCAGAACTGAAACTTAGAGAGATTACCATAAATCTAGTTCTCTCAGAGTGTATCCAGTAATATCTATAGATGATTGTAATGTTCTTACCCTGATGTCAAGTATATCAAGTTATCATCGATGAAGACCACCACAAAACGATCATGGTTTGGCTGGAAGATCCTATTCATGAGTCCCATGAACACTACAGGGGCATTGGTCACACCGAATGGTATAACCAAGAACTCATAGTGGCCATACTGACATTTTAAGGTTGCCTTCCACACATCATCATCTCGTGCCCAGATCTGATAATAGCCTGATCTAAGTTCTATCTTCAAAAACAAATGAACTCCCTTCAGCTGATCGAAAATATCATCAATCCTATGAAGTGGATACTTGTTCTTCATAGTCACCTGGTTCAGGAGCCGGTAGTCCACACAGAGTCTCAAACCCCCATCTTCCTTCCTAGCAAAAAAAATAAGGGCTGCTCATGGAGAAACATTGGGCCTTATGAACCCCTTCCTCTACAAGTCCTCCAATTTCACCCATTACTCATGAAGCTCCACAAGAGCCATCCGATATGCTGGTGTAGATGTCGGTGTTGTCCGAGGGTGCAGGTCGATGTAAAAGTTCACCTCTCTATGAGGAGGTAGTCCCGAAACATCATTAGGAAATACATTAGTATACTGGTCCACCACTATAGGATAGATGGGACTCTCAATTTCAACTGCTTCGATGTTAAGGCTAGCCAACAGATGTGTGATCGGTTGAACCATCCTCTAATTAAGTCCATCCGGTGCTACAAAGGTTCCCTTCTCATCGGTGAAGGAAAACCTAGTCCTATCCTCATGGAAACACTGCACTTTACACCTAATATAGTAAATCTAGGCATAGACTATGGATAACCAGGACATACCCAAGATGAATTCGTAAGGCCTCAACGCCGCTACTAGAAGATCTCAGCTGAAGCTCTCTCCCCCTAGAGTAAGATCACACTGTCGAAACTAGTGTTTAATCATCGAATCTCCTCCTGTATGAGTCTCTAGCCGTAAGGATCAAGCCAAAGGCTCCACTGAAATCTCTGATCTCTGAATAAGGGTCGTGAAAATAAATAAGTGACTAGAACCTATGTCTATAAGTACTTCAGATAAGGTGGAGTAGACACATATCGTACCTATAATCATCTCTAGAGATCCATAGCCATAGGCCTCATCTGCCTCGAGCTGAGCTCGTCACTATCCACCTACTCCATGTAGTCAGGGTGGACCACCTGGAGGTGGTGGCGGTAGTTCCTCGAATCGCCTCCCACCACCTACTACAAAGCCAGCTCCTCTTCCACGTCCACATGTTGCCTATGGACCTCACTAATCGAATCTCTTCCTCTAACTCGGTGGTCCCTCAACCGTATATTGGTAGTCCGTATTGCGGGTCAAGAAATCATGAGCCATGTGACCCTTCCCACTGCATAAGTAGCACTACCTACTCCTAATCTGTCATCCTCTGTCCCATGAGCCTCGTACCACTGACCTTGTATCCATAGGTCATCCACCAGAATTTCTGGCCCACTTGGTCCCCTGTGTCATCCATCTACTTCCTGATGTAGATGACTCTACTACCTGTTGTCCATTGTTGGCTCTCGATGTCGTTTCCTGCTCATCTAGGAAGCTCTCCACCAAAAGCGCTCGCTCTAGCACCCCAGCCTACGTCAGAATGCTGAGTGGTATCATCAATGCTCTGATCTCTCGTTGAAGACCCTACTCAAAGGTTCATTCCCTAAATAAAGGTTCCCATACCATGTCGGTGGAGTAGTGGGAGAGATCAGTGAACCTCATAGATTATTGGGCCATAGTCATACTGCCCTGATGTAAGTGCAGCATCTCCTGTATATGCTCTAAGAGTAAAGTTGATGGGACAAACTCTGCCCTAAAAAGCCCCCCCAAAGTCTTCCCAAATGAGGGTCACCTCTTCATGTATCTGGAGTTCAAGACTCCACCATATCAGAGCTGATCCTTGGAAGAGAATGGTAGCTGGGATCACCATCAGATCAGCTGGTGTCCCCACTAAGAGAAAAACTCTGGCCACAACCTCTAACCATTCATCAACCACCTATGGATCCATCACGACTTGGAACCTAAGAGGCCTCTACTACTGGAACTCATGCAACGCGCTCAGTCGGCGTGCATCCTCTGTTGGTGGGGCTGGTGGTAATGGATACCCAATGGGTATTGGTGTTGTCGGTACACCACCTGAGGGTGCTAACACCGTAAGAGGGCACTGCACTAAGGCCTCATTGTTCGGTGGGCCGTCATCGCGTACTCTCTCAGAAATCCTAGCTGGCTATCTATGTGGTGGCATCCTGAAAGAAAACATGTGTTACACAGTCAATAAGTTATACCTGATGAGATGACTCAAAAAGATTACAAGAATAACTTTTCAAAAACAGACGCAATCAGTGTTTCCTTTTACTGAGCCGGAAATTAGAATACAAGGTCCTAGTGTATGGATACGTCGGCTTCCACCCAAACTGGATTCTCCAAACTGAAAACCACACTCATAACACTCAACATTATTGCCACATAGAAAAGTTCAGAGTCCGAGTTCTTCGGTAGAACTGACTCCTCTGATACCACTCTGTCACGACCCATCCCTCAGGGCCTGTGTCGTGACTACCCCAAGCCTACCTTCTATAGTCTAGGGCCTAGAGAATAGCACCAAAAAAGCATATCCTTAAATTGGGAAGGCATTTACTTTTAACCTTTATAGACACACAATACAAGAACACAACAAGAAGCAACCCCAAAGTAAACTATTATAGTAAAAGTATGCTGAAAGTAAAGGGGACAGAATACAAGGCCAACTGAAAAGTACAAGTACAACTGAAAAGAAAAAAAATAGCTCCTGGATCATCCATAGAGGATTATAACTGAAGGGTAGGTACAACTCACAATCAGTAGTCCCTGCATCACGTCACGCCAAATGGTCCACCTCCAAGAACCGTCCATACATGGCTCCCTCAGCCTCGATCAACGTTGTATGCCATCTATAAAAGACACAACAACGTGCAGGTGTATCCTGTGTAGGGGTGAGTATAACAATACTCAGTAGGGACCCAGAGACCCTATGGGTCTCTTATAGTTTCACGAAGGAAAAACCACAAAGAAAGACCTCAAATTCAAAGCAAGAAGCAATAGACATCAACTCAATTTAGGTATATTCCCATACATATGCCTAAATTATCAAGATATACTCATATCATACATGAGGGAAGAATACAACAAAGGTAACACCATAAAGGTAGAAGTACCACATAGATAACACCACGAAGATAGAAGTACCACACAGGTAACACCATGAAGATAACACCACAAAGGTAAAACAACAAATGTAGAAGTACCAAATTGGTAACACCATGAAGATAGAAGTACCACATAGATAACACCATGAAGATAACACCACGAAGGTAGATGTACCACATAGGTAACAACACGAAGAATTAAGTACCACACAGGTTACACCATGAAGATAACACCATGAAGGTAAATACTCAACTCACACTAGGTATAACTTAAGTACAGAATTACATATGATTACTCATAAGTGATATCATATTATTCTGTCAAGAGGCATGACTGCTAACCCACACAGGATCGATAGGTAATAACCCCTGCTGACCCACACAAGATATAACCCACATAGGAAAGGTATGCACTGACCCATACAGAATAATTGAGTGCTGACTAACACAGGATCTGATAGATGTTGTCCCAAACAGTATATCTATATGTTTACCCACTTAAGATCGATGTTCTTTCTTCATGTTACAACCAGCCACCGGATTCCTCACACCCGATGCACTCGAGTTTTGTAGGATCTTCCCCTCGATATATCGGTTATACCTCAACCGCTTCTAAGATCCATAAAAGAGTAACCCAAAAGACTGCCATGTTATAAGGGTTACAACGTGATGGATGGTACGTCAATCGGACGCCTAATCTGTGAGTTATAAGCATTTTAGTTTTGTGGGCCCTGTTGGATTCGGGTTAGATCCAACCCAGCCAAACTCCAACTATCACTAAAACCTAATGGGGGTATACTGAAAGGATCGTCTCTCTACAAGGGTCCCAGTTCCGTAGATGGTTCATCAAACAGACGCCCAGATTTCATGTTATTGCCCTTTAAGCGAAACTGGGCTTGGTTGGGTATGGATCTGGTCTGACCCGGTCGGACCGACCCAGCCCAATACAACCAAGATGGGCTAGGCCGCAGCGGGCTTGGGTCGTGGCGGGCTTGTCCCGATGGGCTGAGGTCTGTCCCGACCCACAAGGTGGCGGCCCCCTAGGCTCACGCAGCTCGGCCCTCTGGGCTCGCGTGGCCTGGCATGCAACGGGGCACGGCCCGCTGGCTCGCGCAGTCTGCCCGAGATGGCATGGTAGGGGAGTGGCCCCCTCCCCATTTGGAAAGAGAAGCATCAGCACCTAAAGGGCACTACCAGGTCACCTGTGGGACTCGCTGCGAGTCTCACCGTAGTGACGTCGGAGCCGAGGCTCCTCCGGTAGAATGACATTTCATGATACTGCCTCCACTTGTAGCTGACCATTGTCAGCCACCCTGCTTGGCCCTGCCGTGGCTGGAAATCTATGGCCTCTCTCTGCCGATGTTGTGCGACGGCGTGCCCCATCACCACAGCGGTCGGCCAGTGTCGGCCGCTTCGTTGACCGTTGTGGCATAGTTTTTACGGCGTCCTCCTATAGAGTGCATCGACGTGCTGCCTCCATCGTTCTCGTCCAGTGTCGGCCATCGCCATCGTATGTCTTCTGGGATCTCTCCCAACCCGAATATAAATTTTGCGATGAATGCACCAAAATTCCAACAAGGATGGAGGGTTAGAGCCTTGTTTGTTTGACTCGTGCCCTCCACGTTAGCTTAATATCAAGATGGTTGGATTCAACAATCAAATTGAATTAAACCAAAATAAATCCCTACCTTAAGAATGATGGAGAGCACCCGATATTGAGGAAGTGGGTTAGGGTTCATTTTCTCGGCAACAAGCCACCAACGTCACCACTCAAGCGGCGTCCTTCGATTCGTGATTCGGCGTCACCTGTCACCGCCAGCTGAAATCGGCTCCGTCCTCCAAGGTTGTCATCGCGATACATTATCATCACTTTGTTTCTTGGTGAAGTCATTCCATTACCTCTCCCCAATCTCCATATAAATAGAAGAGGGGGAGGGTGAGCAATGCTTATAGAATTTATGAAGGTTCATTTAATAGTAACCTTCCTAAATTCTAATGACGCTATTACATAGGATTTGAAGGGTCAATCCATTTAATGGATTGACACACCATTGGTCCCATTCTACAGATTTTTCATTGGATGAAAATAAATAAATAAAATAAAATAACAATGTTATTTTATTATTATTTTAAAAAGTCCCAAAATCTAACTTTTTCTCCAGACCTACAGGAATCGAAGTGAACCCTCCTTTAAACCAATCACGGTGCTGCAAATTCAACGATGCCCTTGTATTTTTAATCTGAGAACCTGTTCAAAATTTAGAAAATGATTATCATGCGTTTACATAATGTACCTTTAAAAAAAGTTTATAAATTCATTCCGGGCACACCAGGGCTCAGAATCGTGCACCCTCAATTTTCACAGACCTATAATAATTCCATATGTTTAAAAAAATACATGGAAAATTCCAGGTCTTTACAAAATGTAACATGTATTATATTTTCAGCCATTACCCATTCACACATCAAAATAAAATATTTTTTATAATTTTAAATATCTAATAAAATATTATTTATTATAAAGTATCATTAATGTAAATTTTCAAACTATTCATTTAGTTTGAATTTAAAAACATCAAGAAAATGATGGAATTATAATATATAACTTTAATAAATCCCTAAAATT
This sequence comes from Viscum album, assembly GCA_963277665.1. Lineage (NCBI taxonomy): Eukaryota > Viridiplantae > Streptophyta > Magnoliopsida > Santalales > Viscaceae > Viscum > Viscum album. The sequence goes on along the minus strand of OY728128.1, from coordinate 712,819,703 downwards.
TTATAATTATCTGAAAAAATTGGAATACGATAATTTATTCAAATTAAATTAATTGTAATATTTTAAAATCATTTAGTTTATTTTTTTAAATAAATAATTTCTACATCAATGTTGTGCAAGAATTTTGGGTAATTATTTCATATCTAGAACTTATAAATAAAATACCATGATAAAAAAATAACTATTTAGAACCAAACATATTCTATTTGTATCCCTATAAAATATATTATATTTCTTAAAATTAATGAAGTGGAATTTTTTATGTTTCCTTACATAAAGTATTATATGGGTCAAATTAATGAAAATATAGATCCAAAATATAAATATTAAAAAAATTAAATTTTATAGGGTATAAATATGTCAATAAAATATAAATTAGATAAGTTTTTATATCATTATAATCTTTATCTCTTTAGTTTAACACTTGGTAAACCTATTTTACCCTTAACTATGGTAACAGATTTTACTGTTTTTACTATACATTATGACCAGATATAAAGTTGGACTTATTACTTAATATTAATTATTCCAATAAAAAATATGAAATCTATTTTATAAAATACAATTAATATAATTGGAATAATTAAATTTAAAAATAATACCATAAAATGTGATGAAAAATGTTATTTAAGGAATGCAATTTTCAAGCATAAGACGATCTTAAGTTAACATATGAGTGGTGATCATCATTATATGTATTTAAATCCAAATAGTTGGATATATACTATTTAAATATAATTAAAATTTTTCATTACTAAATATTTGATTAATTACTTTAAAATTAAATAAATTATGCATTAAAAAAACACATTTCAATAAAAAGAAGAATTTTTCACTTTTCATTGAAAAATACAACTATTTTAGACAAAATCCAAAAAAAAACACCCCAAGATAACATTAAAATTTTTAATTAAAAAATAAATTTTATTTTATTTAAAAAAAATTATAAAAGTTTAAAAAAATTATATAATTTTCTCACAAAAGACGTAAAAATAATTTTTAAAGAAAAAGTATTTTTTAATAATAAATTGAATTTTCTAAAAATTTAGTGATTATTTACTAAGAATTTATTAATAAATTTATATTGAGTATAACTTTCATATATATTTAAAAAATCTATTAATCATATTTATACACGCCAATTTAATGTCTATGTTATAATGGTTAAATTTAAATATTATATTTCACTAGTCATTTAAGATTGGTGTTGTGTATTGTATATGTTGTCGAACATAATGTTAATTTTAAAAATCCTTGGATGTTAGAATCATTCTACATCATAGTATACTGATTGAGACTTTTAAGGAATTATATGGAAAGTGGTATCGGGCTCCAAAAATTTGAGATGATGTTGGTGAAAGGAAGATATTGGTACAAGAAATATTATAAGAAAATATAGAGGAAGTGAATATTATTCAACAACATATAATGATAGATCAGTTTAGGAGGAAGATTTATATAGATTATAAGATAAAAAATATATCATTTGATGTAGGTGATCGTATTTTTCTTAATGTATTGTCATGGAAAGTTTTTATATGTTTTGTATGAAAGGGATAGTTAATTCCTCAATTTATTGGTTCATATAAAATTTAGGAAAATCATATATCATTTTATTATAAAGTATATTTACCTTTGAGTTTATCTCATCTATATAATTTGTTTCGTGTTTTTTTACTAAGGAACTGCATACGTGATGCATCTCATTTTTTGATCCCATAAGTGGAATAGTTAGAGGATTACAGCTCTTGTGATGAAATTTTAGTTCAGATTATTGATCATGGATAGTAGGAAATGTAAAATAATTTGATTTTAAGGTAATTTTTTTATAGAATAATTACATGATTGGGGAAACAACATGGGAGTTGAAAAATACTATGAGGGAAATATACTCTAACATATTTAAGTAAGGAATAAAATTGCAATGACACAATTTCCGAAAGGGGGAATAATGTGAAAACTGAGGTAATTATATAAATAAATCAAACTAATGATTTATAATAATTCATTTTAAGGATTTAAATTTATCCTAATCTTATAAATAATTTTCTAAAAGTTTTCAGTTGAAAAAAATAGGTTTATTTAATTAAATTGGTTTTCCAAGAATTACATGGTTCTATTTAAAAAACAAATTTCTTTATTTTTGAATTTGAATTTCTTAAAATAAAATTCATTTTTGAAATAAAAAAATCAAAATATTCTTATAATTAATTTTTATACTTTTCTAAAAATATTGATTTTTAATTGAATAGTAAAAATTCTAATTCTTACATAACCTTCATTTATTTTAATTAAATCGAGTAATTTAAAAGTAATATTTTGTTTTGGATTTAGTTTTAAAGTACCATAAATTAAAATTTATTAATAATAATCCAAATAATTCCATAATAATCAATAGTATATTTAATTTTGGTATAAGTTCATTATTATGCTTAAAAATATAATTCTCTAATAAAAATGTCTTAATTGCACTTGGTGCACTTATATTAAAAGTAGTTCCCAAAACATCTAAAAATTTAATCATAAAAAATTTATCCTATATTTTGAATCATTAGGTGTAAATATAGTAATGATTTCAATCTCATTTTTTGTCGTTATGAATTGTGACCATGGTAAAAATGGGTCACCATGGTAATGGGTAAATTGGGTTAATTATGGTAAAAACTTCATGATATATCAAAAATATCATATATTAATTGTTACTAGATGATTTTATTTTTACCCTTATTTCCTTATATTTTAATTTGGACCGTTTTTTAGTCACACTACCATGATTAAGACTTTATAATATTTAAATGTTTTCAAAAATTACAAGTGTGTCACTCCCCTCACATATAAAAGAGAACATCATATCCTCCCTTTATCACACCTTTTGAACACACTAGTTTAGAAAATACTTACCCAAAACTCTCCAAAAAATCCCTAAAAATTTATTATAGGCCTTTTTATTGTCAAAACACAATTCCTATAAGGCTTAATGTGTAATCCAAAGGGAGATATCCGAGGAGAAGGTATAAGTTGCAACCAACATATTTCATGTTTATTACTTATTCAACCTCCTTCAAATATTATTCAACCATGTTGAAATGATAATATAATTATCTTACATATATTTAAATTTCATTATGATTATTTTAAAACCCTTTATCACCTCCATTTATATATAATGGAAAATCAAAATATCATTCATGAAAAAATGGGTAATACCATCTCCACGAAGTGATGAGTTCCATTTTTCATAAAAAGATAATATAGACAGATAAAATGATGGAAAATGAATATATATTAAATTTATTAAAAAAATTATTATTCTTTAAATTAAATATATTACTTACCTTTTTACCCTTTCCTTCTATTGTAAATTCATAACTTCGCTTGTGCATGCCTGTGGAATACCACATTAATGAAGTGATGTTATTTATCTTTTGTTTTCAACTTATAAGGATAGTCATATGTATGGAAATAATAAATAAATATGACATTTATAAAATATTTATGATTTTAAAAAAGTGAAAGGTTAACTAATTTATTTATTTTCTACCCATTAGAAAAAATTAAACATCATTCGTTCGTTTGTAAGGATTGTCATCTCTATGAAACAATATGGTTCATTTTTCTTGACCACCATAAATGATTAGATTTAAATGTGTATATAATTTCTAAATAATAAAAATATAACATTTTCTAAGATTATAAATATATTATAACCATGAACCATTTGGGAACAGTCAATGCACTGATGCAGTTTTGATGTTATAAGCCGAATGAACCCCTAACATCCAATGTGAACATAAAAATTTTAATAAAAAATTAAAACATGTTAATAAATGAAATAAAAGGAATAATAACAATGAAATGAGTATTATAAGGGTTAATAAAATATTATAAATCTAAAATAATTTTATTTTCAATAATCGGAGACCGTACAATGATAGATGAGACTTAAGGTAAGAGGATTCTCCACTCAATTCCATATGTTTGAAACTTTTGAAATATTAGCCAATTTTTTTCTTTTATGTGGTGTATAAAATATCATATTAATGTGATTTATCATTCAATTAATTAAATTCAATTGTTTACTAATCCATTTAAAGTTCTATTCTTCAATGTATTTTTTTCAAAAGATACAAAATCTGTAAGGGTTTTTCTTTTAAAACATTGGTTAAATGTTTTAAAATATTTCCATTTCATATCCATGTTCATTAAAATGTTTCAATAATGTTATTATTTATTATTAAATATGTATTGATCACTTTTTACTAAATTTTATTTTCTTTAAAAAAATTTAAATGGGAATCATGTTATTGTTTTCTATATTTGTTAATTTTGACTTTTTTATAATAGTTTAAAAAGAGTGTTTTTTGACATGTGTGGATTGAATATTTTTTCCCTCTATCATAACCATTATTTTTTATTAGGACTCATTTAAAAATTTCAATGGTTATTTTCTAATAAAATATTTTTCTCAATATTTTTTAGAATTTTTAATTTTCTATCTTTTTTTAGGAAATGAAAACTTTTTTTCATCTTTATGAGATAACTTAAAATGTATTTCTTATGGGTTCAAATCCATATTTTAAGGGTTTTATCATAAAAATTAAAATATTAAAAAAATTGATGATATGTTAATTTTTCATTATTGATGGTAATGGTTGAGATCGATATGGATCATAATTTTGGGGGAGCCAAATATAGCTCTCTTTTGTATTGGATAATGAATAGTCTATGAATGTAAAAATTGAGGTAGATAACCAGGTAAATTACTCCTATAGAATTAATTATGATTCATTTATTCTAACATGTGATAAAAATAATAATAAACATTGTTAATGTGTAACACCCTGAGATTTTTATGAGGTAGATTTTTTTAAAATTTTATTGATTTATTTTGTTATATGCTTAACCAAGATAAGATTTCACTACTCACAACACTAGATCATCTTGTGGTGTATATAAAACTATGTTTGGATTGTTCTATACACAACTTCAAATTCATTTGATAGATTTCATTTCACGTAATACTGAGTTTAAGTGAGGAACTAAATGTTACTATTATACCTTATAACATAGCCATTATAACGGTAGGTATGAAACATATTCACTAAATTATGAAAATATTATTTTAATATGTATATATAATTAATTATTTGTTTATAAATTAATAATAAATAAAAATAAAACCATTTTAAAATAAATTTAAATGTTTCTATAAAAATTATTAAAATGAAAATAAGTGAGTTTATAAAATAATTAAATCACGCTTCATGGGTTTTATTAATGAAATATATATTTAATATACTCAGTATAATGTTTAAAATCAATATAATATGTTTTATATACATTATATAAGAACAAATTAAATTTTTTGGATAAAAGAAGTATTTTTCAAAAAATGCATTTTTACCGCCTTTTGATGGCGAACCCATTTTAAATATAGTTTTTAACACCTTTGTATATTATATTTGAAAAAATAAACTTCTTCATTAGAATTGGCATATAAAAATTTACTTTGGATGAATTTTTTAATATTTTTCTAATAAGTTTCATGTTTTAATGAATAGTAGAAATATACTAAATTTTAATTAAAAACTAATTTTTTCATATAAAAAATTATATATATAAGTTATATTATTTAATGGTTTTAAAATATAAATATATTATATTTTTATTAATTAATATAATTTAGTTCATTGAAATTAATTTGACATTAAATTTAGATGTAAAAAAATTTCAATCTTTTGCAATGTTTTAACTTTTAAAACTTGTTTTCTTATTCGGACAACGGGATTAATTTTAAATTAATTATTACAATATATTTATTTTGAATTTGGAAATATAGATTCCATATTTAGAATAAGTGGGCCCAAATTATGTAAATATCGTTATTTTATTATTTGGGTATTATGAATAGTAACTTCAGTAATTTTTATGAATATGGTAAAAAGGTAAATTGAGTAATTAAGGATAAAAAGATATTACAATATTTACCAAAAACTTGTAATATTATCATTTGATGAGTGTGTTTCAAACTAAATCACCATTGGGTCTAAATGGTATCATTTTGAAGTATGCTGGATGAAATGAGGACATTTAATAAATTTTATTTATACAAAAGTTAAAGATGGCTTACTCAAATTTTAACAATTATATTATTTTTAATATAAGGTTATATATAAGATAAATTATACTATAAATAATCATTTTAAATCTAATTTTTTTATCATAGTAATTTATTTGTAATTTTTAGGATAAAAATAATTTTCTTAAAGGCTTATATAATAAGGATGCATAACTTATTTAATTGATGAAAAATAAAAAATAATAATTAAAATAATAATAACCAATAAAAGAACAAAATACCTGATCAAATATTATTTTTCAGGTATATCACAACTGGTTCACGCCCAAATTTACCCAAGAGAAGAAGGGTAGAACGGTCCTTGTAGTGTAGCTTGGGTTGTCGATTCCACAGAGACCTAAGAAGATACCTAAGATACAAAATCTAAGGGATGTATTTTTGGCTATGAAGTGGCCAACTTGGATTGATTTTGGATGGGTTTTAAAGATATCTAAAAGATTTAAGTGGATTCAATTTAAAAGAATGAGTTGATCCTAGGTTATCACTCGGGGTGGATTGGATGTATTTTCTTTTTAATGATTTCAATTTCTTAAATTTGAGATGGGTTCATTTAAGGAGATAAAACAACATCATCACTTACTGGTTTAATGCCTACACCCTCTAATACTAACCACCTATACACTTGAAGGATCAATGTTTTGAGCACTTCAAGGTAAAGGATCGTATTAGTACTTGAAGTGTGTGGCCTTAAATTCAACAAGGACGATGGAGTTTAAAAATCATCAAATAAAAATCCCAATTAAAGAAGTGATTATACATTAATTAGGTGATAAATAACATCCAATCCAGCCCCTTTCTACTCCCTTGGATCAACCCATAAGTGGGTTAGCCCTCCATTGATCCCATGGTTTCAATGGAAGCGGAAAGTAGACTCATGAGGGAGGAAATGGAGAAGTAAAGAAAACAAAAAAATAAAATGATCACTCCACCGTTGTGTGAATAATTTCACAAGGGTTGGTGTGAATAAATTCACACCTTGATCCAACGGTATCAAAGTGATATTAAGAACAACAGAATAAGAGTATAAGAAGAACTTTTATTAAGAAACTAAAGTGAATTGAACAACTTACATGTGAAAGACAAAATTGAGGCAACAAAAATGCAGCATAACATTACAATTAAACAAAGCATCCAAGATCTTCAACTCCTTCACCAACACTACCTTAAATAGGAATTTTGGGAGCCTTGGTTAGTGCCTTCAATAGTACAAGTCATCCCACTTGAGTATGGTTGGCCTAGGGTGGTGGAAAGTTTGTGGAATTTGGAATTTTCCACATTTGACCCGAGGTGGCAGCCAGATTTCATCCATCGATCAGACTCATTTGGATGACCTTCTAGATGGCAGAATCAGGGTGGGCCATAGAAGAAGAAAATGGATCCCCGGATATCTTATAACCTCCTGTAAAATTTGGGCCCATTTGGAGTTGTGGATTACGAGATATGATCAAATTGGTGGAATGTGTTTCTGGGCCGCAGAATCTGGCCCAGAATTTTATCTCTAACTTGGGCCGCCTAAATGACCAACATGGAGGCAGAATTAGCATTAACTTCTGAAGAGTGATTTGTTCCTGTACATGTCTTGTATCATCCCACGAAATTTGGGATTAATTGGGCCTGTAAGTTGGGCCCCAAAGCCTAATCAGTGGGCTGATGTCCAATCTGCCTTCTCCAGAATTGCTTCCTTTCATTTCCAAATATCTCCATCATCCTCCATGAATTCTCCACTGATCCCTGAATCAAACATGTTCATATTTAAGTGTAGATCAATTTACAAAAATATCAAATTAAAATATGTATAATTCAATTCTTTAAAATCAGATGAATCATTGGGTACTTTAAATGATGTTAAAAAATGTACCACATAATAGTGCATTTTAAGAAGGTATTACAATCATAATGTGAAATGATGTTCAAAGTGTAAAATGCACTAAAATGGTGTTTATGAATAACAAGGAACATGAAAATTATGTATATTAACAATGAATATTAGCCTCATTTAGTGTCTAATCACACCCCCACAACTTGAGTTTTGCTAGTCCCGAGCAAAATATATCTCAACAAAATGAAATTCGAATTCCCTTTTCTAAAAACATTTTAATACAAAATGATCACCAAAAAACCTTATACCAAACAATCATGAAACCCATAAAAATATTTTAATACACGATATTTTCATAAGCAGATCCCAATCCCAAGCCCATTCCTTTGATCAAATCCATCATCATACTTCATCCAACTCAATTAGGTGTAATGATGTGTTGTGAATCACAATAGATATGGGGGTTCATTTTCATTCAAGGGGGAAATCATGGAAGCACTAGGTGGAATCACATTTAATCCTAATATGAGTATTCTTCATCCCTTTTTTTTTTGCAATATTGCTATAGTAATTGAGATTGCAGTTAATCAAATTAACCCATGTAGCAAGACTTTGCCGATAACTCCCAGACTCAAAGGCCTTAGGGCACCAAGTGAAGCCCACATACTCGGGCATCGTCTCGAGTTAAGTTAATCAAAAACAAAGTCATATTACCATAAATAGAGATATATTGAAAAAATCAGGGCTAGACAACTCTGGAGTCACGATCCCCAAGTGCCGAAAGCCTCGCATTTTATCAATCCATTGCTCTACATGCAAATTTTTATTTTTATTTTTAGTTTTATTTTTTTTTAATAATTTTTTTTAGTTTTTTTTTTGAATACTCATATTATTCATAAAAATAAAACCATCCTATGCTATTTATTATGGGACCCCAAAAATTCAAATTAGTACCCCACAGTCTAGAGGACGTGCATTGTGACATTTTTTTTATTTGGATGAAAATATAAACGATGAAATATCACATTGGACAGCCACACTTTCCAAAATCTATGCTCATGAAATTATACAAGGATTAAAATCAAAATTAGGGTATGCTAAATTATTTGATATTCAGTTTCAAAGTGTGCAATGCATATTACCATGTTCAAAGTTAAAGGAATTTTTCCTTCCATTTAATTATTTTTTCAAATCATTCATTTTTTTTGACACAAAAGCATTTTTTTTATTTTATCTCCCCCCCAACATAAAAAAACACTGTCCCCAGTGTTTGAAGAAATTAAAAATTAGAAGGAGTAGAGGCAGGGAATAAAAATTTAAAAAGGAAATTGAAAATGAGGATTATGGAATGAAGTCACCTGGTGGTTAAAGTTTGAAGTTCTTGCCGCTCGAATTTATTCCTTTGATATCCATGTCGCTTGCAAAGTTCCCTAGTGGAAAAAGGGAAAAACAAAACAAACAAAACAAACAAAACAAACAATATATATATATATATATATAATAAAGGAAGTAAAATATAAGAATATATATAAAAATTATAGAATAAGGTAGCACAAGAAGTCGTAGGTCAGTGGTAAGCGCGCGCCCCTGTCTCCCTTCGGTCCTGCGTTCGAGTCCCCGCGGCTTCGCCGGTTGTGACGGGGTTTGCCCCACGGCCTATGGCGTGGACTTTTTTTTTGTATTATTATATATTTTTTTTCTAAACCTATTGAATAATAAAAACAAAATAAACTGATGATACATTGTCTTATTTTTAAATTTCTGGGTAAGGTATTACTCAAGGATCACACCACGTGACATGGATGAATATGGTGCTCCTCTTTCGTACCCATCCGTACTCATAATAGAAGAACAGTTCAAAAGTCTATTTTTTATTTTTAAATATAAAAATTATTAAGTAATATTATTTGAAAAATAAATGTTATTCAGAAAGATTAGAAACATAAAAACCACGGGTTACCTCCCGTGCAGCGCTTTGTTTAACGTCGTTAGCTTGACATGAACCCCCCAGCTTACCCAATACCAACTTTAAAATTTTTAAGGACCACATGTTTCACAAATTCAACTAGGTTTATATTGATTAAATTTTTATAATTTGTTTCATTAACAAACCTATGTTCTAAAATGAGTTGGTAAATCCAAGGAATATCAAAAATGGTGGATCTAGTTGCCTCTCTAGTCTTGCCTAATACATCAAGGGTCATTCCAATTTTATTTATATCAAGAGAAGAAACAATGAAAACATGATGGTTTTGGATATCCTCAATGAATGAAAACATGATGAATGATGGGAAGGACACATGTTTGAGTTCAGGCAGACTAACATTTTTAGACATAGGTTGGGAATTTGGATCGATCTCAATTTTATTTTCAAAATTTATCAATATAATTGGTTCCTTTGGAATAGAAGATTCAAACACAAAATTGGAAATATCAGTGTTAGAAATGGGTATGGACTCAAATATTGTGATTTCTCTTAATGGTTCAATGATTGGTGTTTTTGAAAAATCATCAACAGAGTTATATTCATGAGACTCAATCCATGATGTCAAATTCTCCTCTTTTGAATCCAAAAAGTTAATTTCCTCCTGATTTAAAGTCCCTTCAAAATTTCCTTGATCCTCTTCATCTATCCCAAATCCAAAGGTTGGTTCTTCAATAAATTCATGTGGGGTTTGTGTGAAACTAGACACTTCACATAAGGTTATGGATGGGACAGTTTGTGTAGGGATGGGCTCCTCACAAGTTTTAATGATTTGTAGTTATAACCTCAATGATGAAACCTCAAAATTCATTATCTCCATTTGTTGACAAAGTTTTTCAAGTAATTGTTGTGGATCATGATGGTCAAGGGGTTGAGACAGATGGTCTATTCTAGGAGGATAACTATGTTGTTGGAATTCCATAGGAGGGTGTTCAGATTGTCCTTGTTGGGATTGGAACTCATAATATGTTGGAATGTATTGTGGATCATATGAATAAATACATTGTGGTTCAGTAGGTTGTTGATGATCCCACAAGTAGGAATTAGGATGGTCATTGTACATCGTACATGGGGTTGAGTGATCAAAGTAGGGAGAGGTTCCCCATGTTTGGATTTGTTCAAAAGGGTTTTCCATAGGAATGAAATTGGGGGTGAGATGAGAGAAGTGGGATGAAAAAAAGAATGATAGTGTCTAAGATAACTTACTTAGGTCCCCGGCAATGGCGCCAAAATTTGGTTCACTCCCAAATTTACCCAAGAGAAGAAGGGTAGAACGGTCCTTGTAGTGTAGCTTGGGTTGTCGATTCCACAGATACCTAAGAAGATACCTAAGATACACAACCTAAGGGATGGATTTTTGGCTATGAAGTGGCCAACTTGGATTGATTTTGGATGGGTTTTAAAGATATCTAAAAGATTTAAGTGGATTCAATTTAAAAGAATGAGTTGATCCTAGGTTATCACTCGGGGTGGATTTGATGTATTTTCTTTTTAATGATTTCAATTTCTTAAATTTGAGATGGGTTCATTTAAGGAGATAAAACAACATCATCACTTACTGGTTTAATGCCTACACCCTCTAATACTAATCACATATACACTTTAAGGATCAATGTTTTGAGCACTTCAAGGTAAAGGATCGTATTAGTACTTGAAGTGTGTGGCCTTAAATTCAACAAGGACGATGGAGTTTAAAAATCATCAAATAAAAATCCCAATTAAAGAAGTGATTATACATTAATTAGGTGATAAATAACATCCAATACAGCCCCTTGCTACTCCCTTGGATCAACCCATAAGTGGGTTTGCCCTCCATTGATCCCATGGTTTCAATGGAATCGGAAAGTAGACTCATGAGGGAGGAAATGGAGAAGTAAAGAAAACAACAAAAATAAAATGGTCACTCCACCGTTGTGTGAATAATTTCACAAGGGTTGGTGTGAGTAAATTCACACCTTGATCCAACGGTATCAAAGTGATATTAAGAACAACATAATAAGAGTAGAAGAAGAACTTTTATTAAGAAACTAAAGTGAATTGAACAACTTACATGTGAAAGACAAAATTGAGGCAACAAAAATGCAGCATAACATTACAATTAAACAAAGCATCCAAGATCTTCAACTCCTTCACCACCACTGCCTTAAATAAGCATTTTGGGAGCCTTGGGTAGAGCCTTCAATAGTACAAGTCATCCCACTTGAGTATGGTAGGCCTAGGGTGGTGGAAAGTTTGTGGAATTTGGAATTTTCCACATTTGACCCGAGGTGGCAGCCAGATTTCATCCATCGAACAGACGCGTTTGGATGACCTTCTATATGGCCGAATCAGGGTGGGACATAGCAGCAGAAAATGGAGCTCCGGATGTCTTCTAACCTCCTGTAAAATGGGGGCCCATTTGGAGTTGTGGATTACGAGATATGATCAAATTGGTGGAATGTTTTTATGGGCAGCAGAATCTGGACCAGAATTTTATCTCTAACTTGGGCCGCCTAAATGACCAACATGGAGGCATAATTAGCATTAACTTCTGAAGAGTGATTTGTTCCTGTACATGTCTTCTATCATCCCACTAAATTTGGGATTAATTGGGCCTGTCCGTTGGGGCCCACAGCCTAATCAGTGGGCTGATGTCCAATCTGCCTTCTCCAGAATTGCTTCCTTTCATTTCCAAATATCTCCATCATCCTCCATGAATTCTCCACTGATCCCTGAATCAAACATGTTCATATTTAAGTGTAGATAAATTTACAAAAATATCAAATTAAAATATGTATAATTAAATTCCTTAAAATCAGATGAATCATTGGGTACTTTAAATGATGTTAAAAAATGTACCACATAATAGTGCATTTTAAGAAGGTATTACAATCATAATGTGAAATGATGTTCAAAGTGTAAAATGCACTAAAATGGTGTTTATGAATAACAAGGAACATGAAAATTATGTATATTAACAATGAATATTATCCTCATTTAGTGGATAATCACACCCCCCAACTTGAGTTTTTCTAGTCCCGAGCAAAATATATCTCAACAAAATGAAATTCGAATTCCCTTTTCTAAAAACATTTTAATACACAATGATCAACAAAAAACCTTATACCAAACAATCATGAAACCCATCAAAATATTTTAATACAAGATATTTTCATAAGCAGATCCCAATCCCAAGCCCATTCCTTTGATCAAATCCATCATCATACTTCATCCAACTCAATTAGGTGTAATGATGTGTTGTGAATCACAATAGATATGGGGGTTCATTTTCATTCAAGGGGGAAATCATGGAAGCGCTAGGTGGAATCACATTTAATCCTAATATGAGTATTCTTCATCCCTTTTTTTTTGCAATATTTCTATAGTAATTGAGATTGCAGTTAATCAAATTAACCCATGTAGCAAGACTTTGCCGATGACTCCCAGACTCAAAGGCCTTAGGGCACCAAGTGAAGCCCACATACTCGGGCATCGTCTCGAGTTAACTTAATAAAAAACAAAGTCATATTACCATAAATAGAGATATATTGAAAAACTCAGGGCTATACAACTCTGGAGTCACGATCCCCAAGTGCCTAAAGCCTCGCATTTTATCAATCCATTGCTCTACACGCAAATTTTTATTTTTATTTTTATTTTTATTTTTTTTTAATAATTTTTTTTAGTTTTTTTTTGAATACTCATATTATTCATAAAAATAAAACCATCCTATGCTATTTATTATGGGACCCCAAAAATTCAAATTAGTACCCCACAGTCTAGAGGACGTGTATTGTGACATTTTTTTATTTGGATGAAAATATAAACAATGAAATATCACATTGGACAGCCACACTTTCCAAAATATATGCTCATGAAATTATACAAGGATTAAAATCAAAATTAGGGTATGCTAAATTATTTGATATTCAGTTTCAAAGTGTGCAATGCATATTACCATGTTCAAAGTTAAAGGAATTTTTCCTTCCATTTAATTATTTTTTCAAATCATTCTTTTTTTTTGACACAAAAGCATTTTTTTTATTTTATCTCCCCCCAACTTAAAACAACACTGTCCCCAGTGTTTGAAGAAATGAAAAATTAGAAGGAGTAGAGGCAGGGAATAAAAATTTAAAAAGGAAATTGAAAATGAGGATTATGGAATGAAGTCACCTGGTGGTTGAAGTTTGAAGTTCTTGCCGCTCGAATTTATTCCTTTGATATCCATGTCGCTTGCAAAGTTCCCTAGTGGAAAAAGGGAAAAACAAAACAAACAAAACAAACAAAACAAACAAAAAAAACAATATATATATATATATTTATATAATAAAGGAAGTAAAATATAAGAATATATATAAAAATTATAGAATAAGGTAGCACAAGAAGCCGTAGGTCAGTGGTAAGCGCGCGCCCATGTCTCCCTTCGGTCCCGGGTTCGAGTCCCCGCGGCTTCGCCGGTTGTGACGGGGTTTGCCCCACGGCCTATGGCGTGGACTTTTTTTTTGTATTATTATATATTTTTTTCTAAACCTATTGAATAATAAAAACAAAATAAACTGATGATACATTGTCTTCTTTTTAAATTTCTTGGTAAGGTATTACTCAAGGATCACACCACGTGACACGGATGAATATGGTGCTCCTCTTTCGTACACATCCGTACTCATAATAGAAGAACAGTTCAAAAGTCTATTTTTTTATTTTTAAATATAAAAATTATTAAGTAATATTATTTGAAAAATAAAGATTATTCAGAAAGATTAGAAACATAAAAACCACGGGTTGCCTCCCGTGCAGCGCTTTGTTTAACGTCGTTAGCTCGACATGAACCCCCCAGCTTACCCAATAACAACTTTAAAATTTTTAAGGACCACATGTTTCACAAATTCAACTAGGTTTATATTGATTAAATTTTTATAATTTGTTTCATTAACAAACCTATGTTCTAAAATGAGTTGGTAAATCCAAGGAATATCAAAAATGGTGGATCTAGTTGCGTCTTTAGTCTTGCCTAATACATCAAGGGTCATTCCAATTTTATTTATATCAAGAGAAGAAACATTGAAAACATGATGGTTTTGGATATCCTCAATGAATGAAAACTTGATGAATGATGGAAAGGACACATGTTTGAGTTTAGGCAGACTAACATTTTTAGACATAGGTTGGGAATTTGGATCGATCTCAATTTTATTTTCAAAATTTATCAATATAATTGGTTCCTTTGGAATAGAAGATTCAAACACAAAATTG
Organism: Viscum album; assembly: GCA_963277665.1. Taxonomy (NCBI): domain Eukaryota; kingdom Viridiplantae; phylum Streptophyta; class Magnoliopsida; order Santalales; family Viscaceae; genus Viscum; species Viscum album. Next base: position 712,804,529 of record OY728128.1, on the reverse strand, counting down.
GAAATATCAGTGTTATAAATGGGTATGTACTCAAATATTGTGATTTCTCTTAATGGTTCAATGATTGGTGTTTTTGAAAAATCATCAACAGAGTTATATTGATGAGACTCAATCCATGATGTCAAATTCTCCTCTTTGGAATCCAAAAAGTTAATTTCCTCCTAATTTAAAGTCCCTTCAAAATTTCCTTGATCCTCTTCATCTATACCAAATCCAAAGGTTGGTTCTTCAATAAATTCATGCGGGGTTTGTGTGAAACTAGACACTTCACATAAGGTTATGGAAGGGACAGTTTGTGTAGGGATGGGTTCCTAACAAGTTTTAATGCTTTGTAGTTATAACCTCAATGATGAAACCTCAAAATTCATTATCTCCATTTGTTGACAAAGTTTTTCAAGTAATTGTTGTGGATCATGATGGTCAAGGAGTTGAGACAGATGGTCTATTCTAGGAGGATAACTATGTTGTTGGAATTCCATAGGAGGGTGTTCAGATTGGCCTTGTTGGGATTGGAACTCATAATATGTTGGAATGTATTGTGGATCATATGAATAAAAACATTGTGGTTCAGTAGGTTGTTGATGATCCCACAAGTAGGAATTAGGATGGTCATTGTACATCATACATGGGGTTGAGTGATCAAAGTAGGGAGAGGTTCCCCATGTTTGGATTTGTTCAAAAGGGTTTTCCATAGGAATGAAATTGGGGATGAGATGAGAGAAGTGGGATGAAAAAAAGAATTATAGTGTCTAAGATAACTTACTTAGGTCCCCGGTAACGGCGCCAAAATTTGGTTCACGCCCAAATTTACCCAAGAGAAGAAGGGTAGAACAGTCCTTGTAGTGTAGCTTGGGTTGTCGATTCCACAGAGACCTAAGAAGATACCTAAGATACACAACCTAAGGGATGGATTTTTGGCTATGAAGTGGCCAACTTGGATTGATTTTGGATGGGTTTTAAAGATATCTAAAAGATTTAAGTGGATTCAATTTAAAAGAATGAGTTGATCCTAGGTTATCACTCGGGGTGGATTGGATGTATTTTCTTTTTAATGATTTCAATTTCTTAAATTTGAGATGGGTTCATTTAAGGAGATAAAACAACATCATCACTTATTGGTTTAATGCCTACACCCTCTAATACTAATCACCTATACACTTGAAGGATAAAAGTTTTGAGCACTTCAAGGTAAAGGATCGTATTAGTACTTGAAGTGTGTGGCCTTAAATTCAACAAGGACGATGGAGTTTAAAAATCATCAAATAAAAATCCCAATTAAAGAAGTGATTATACATTAATTAGGTGATAAATAACATCCAATCCAGCCCCTTGCTACTCCCTTGGATCAACCCATAAGTGGGTTAGCCCTTCATTGATCCCATGGTTTCAATGGAAGCGGAAAGTAGACTCATGAGGGAGGAAATGGAGAAGTAAAGAAAACAACAAAAATAAAATGATCACTCCACCGTTGTGTGAATAATTTCACAAGGGTTGGTGTGAGTAAATTCACACATTGATCCAACGGTATCAAAGTGATATTAAGAACAACAGAATAAGAGTAGAAGAAGAACTTTTATTAAGAAACTAAAGTGAATTGAACAACTTACATGTGAAAGACAAAATTGAGGCAACAAAAATGCAGCATAACATTACAATTGAACAAAGCATCCAAGATCTTCAACTCCTTCACCACCACTGCCTTAAATAGGCATTTTGGGAGCCTTGGGTCGAGCCTTCAATAGTACAAGTCATCCCACTTGAGTATGGTAGGCCTAGGGTGGTGGAAAGTTTGTGGAATTTGGAATTTTCCACATTTGACCCGAGGTGGCAGCCAGATTTCATCCATCGAACAGACCCGTTTGGATTACCTTTTAGATGGCAGAATCAGGGTGGGCCATAGAAGAAGAAAATGGATCTCCGGATGTCTTCTAACCTACTGTAAAATGTGGGACCATTTGGAGTTGTGGATTACGAGATATGATCAAATTGGTGGAATGTTTTTCTGGGACGCAGAATCTGGCCCAGACTTTTATCTCTAACTTGGGCCGCCTAAATGACCAACATGGAGGCAGAATTAGCATTAACTTCTGAAGAGTGATTTTTTCCTGTACATGTCTTCTATCATCCCACGAAATTTGGGATTAATTTCTCCTGTACGTTGGGCCCCACAGCCTAATCAGTGGGATGATGTCCAATCTGCCTTCTCCAGAATTGCTTCCTTTCATTTCCAAATATCTCCATCATCCTCCATGAATTCTCCACTGATCCCTGAATCAAACATGTTAATATTTAAGTGTAGATAAATTTACAAAAATATCAAATTAAAATATTTATAATTCAATTCCTTAAAATCAGATGAATCATTGGGTACTTTAAATGATGTTAAAAAATGTACCACATAATAGTGCATTTTAAGAAGGTATTACAATCATAATGTGAAATGATGTTCGAAGTGTAAAATGCACTAAAATGGTGTTTATGAATATCAAATAACATGAAAATTATGTATATTAACAATGAATATTAGCCTCATTTAGTGGCTAATCAACAACCATATTCATCCAATTTTTAAATTATTGACAATTTGGAGCCACATTTAAAATATTATGTCACTTCTAATATTTTATTTAAAGTGATGTTAAAATTGCCACATTCATGTTTTAATAAATAAAACATTTTAATGTATAATCTCACCAAACATATATTCAAATATAAGTATTCTTATAAAATATAGAGAATTTATACTAGTCTTATTATTTTATTTTTAATTATTGTTTAAAAAATATGCATATTAAATAATTACACAAAACAGATGTAGTAATTTTTTTATTAACAAAAATATCAAATTAATGTTATAAAAAAATATTAAGAAAAATATAATTTGGAATAATTAATATATAAAATTAATTTTCAAGATAATATTAAACTATTAGTAATATAATAAAATATTTTTTTTGAAGTTAAATTATTATCTTAATATTTTTAAAAATCACGGAATTGAGTAGTGTCAAAATTGACACTATTGCTTGTTTATCAAAATAATGATTTATTAAATGATTTAAAAATCATAATAATTTTTTAAAAAACATAAAATAATTATGATGTGGTATAAATGGACTAATTTATTCATTTATGGTATAATTGACATCAAATAAGTAAACATTATTCTATTTTAATATTGAATAATTTGTTACCTTAGTTAAAATTAAAATAGAATAACTAAGGGTTAATTAAAATGATAAGGTTTAAATTGACATAAAAACTTGTATAAATTTTATTTATTTATGTAATTAAAACATTATATCATATAATATTTAAAAATATGACATTTTTTAGGTTTTTTATATTGTTTCATTTTATTATAAATTAATATTTTTAGAGATTCCAAAAGTTTCCCTCACCTCAATTATAAAAGGTCGCATCCTACCTCACTTCTTCAATTCACATTATGCCTTAAATATAAACTATAACCAACCCATTTTCATTATAAACATCCCTAATAACATTTTATATGGGATGCTCTTCTCAAAATACCAACTACAGTATCCCTAAGAGGATATCTAGTGGGAGCTCATCGAAAAAGAGGTAATCTCTTCTACTGATTTTTTCAAACATATTTCTTATTATAATTATATTAAAGAGTTTTTAACCGTATAATTTAATAACTCTAGTATAAATTATATGATTATATTTTATTATAATTATTAAACAACTATATTCTACTTTTTAGACATCTTATGAATAATAAAATCACTATGTCTGCATACGTACGACTTACTGTATCCATGTCGTGGTGTAATCTGTTTTTTGACAACCACTTTACTTGGATGTTCATAATGATGAAAATATTAACTATATATTATTGTTAAAGAAATTTATTTATTTTTTAACACTATATATACCATCCAGTTCTATACCAATTCATAATTAAAGTAATGATATCATCGCTCGTGCGTACATACTGGCTATCATCTCCACGATTTGATGTTATTCATTCTCCATGATCTCATTTGAAGCATGATAATATAAATGTATATAATGAATATATATAATATATATTAAATTATAATCATTATATAAATTATATAAAGTAAACCCATGAATAATAACTGGGATTTATACAAAAAAACACACAGTAAATAACGCCCGAAAGAAGTGTAATAATGAAATATTATTTAATAGATGATAATATTATCACATATGATATCATAAATATAAACATGGTTCTGAATAATGTTAATAAGACACATTAATCCATTATACTGGAGTTTCTGATACATATGAAGGAACCCTACCCTAAGTTAAGGGATAATTTCCCAATCTCATTATTTTCCAAGATTATTTATATGTAAGTATTTACTAGGGTATATTTATCATCCATGTACATGTTTCATAAATATTTATTCCAAAATACACTTTCTAAAATTTCATAAAGTAGATTTTCGCCATTTTTTTAATTTTATTAAAAGCTATGAAAGTAATCTATTTTATTTTTGATACGAGGTACTTTTTGCCTTTTCTACAAAAGTACAAGAAGAATGTTTTCTGTTAACTTATATGACATAAACAGATTTTAATATTTTCATAATGACTTGTTTCCGAGAAGCTTCCTTTAAAATATTTCAAGGTTATTTTCAAAGAAATTATTTTATTTTAAAATTACATGTCATTTTGATAAAAGAAAACATTTTTAAAGAAGAAAGGATATTTTCCTCAATAATTAATTCCAGGTGTTCTATCAAAATTATTTTTCATCTAAGATATAATTCTTTAATAGGGTTATGTTTCAAATATATTATCCCTACTATTCTTATGGTTTTATTATTTTTATTATGGAATGATTTATATGAAATCCATTTGTTTTAAATAGATTCTGTTATGATGGAATGATGCTTAAAAACCTATTTTATTCCCTAGGTTATACTATGATGAATGATTTATGTTTTTGTGGACCACGTAAGAATAATTTCATTATGAGATCGGTGGGAACTATATCCCCCTCCAATTAAATGGTTAATTATTTATATCTCTTGAGATATACAAGACTATAATAGGAAATCATCTCTGTTTAGTAATATAGGATTGGAACAGAAAGTAAACCTGGTCTAGTAGTGTTGGGATGGAAGGGAAAGTAAACCCAGTTCAGCAATACAGGGATGAAATGAGGAGTGAACTCAGTTTAATTGAGGACTTTTTCCATATTTATGGTCTTGTAAATGATCCTTTTCTAATATGGAAATGATTTTCTATACTTATGTGTTTTCCACAATTTCGTGTTTTATGTCAGTTCTATTTTCTCATGGCTTAGGTTACTTAATGATTTATGCCTTGTGAACTACTTAGATTTATTTTTTGACTAAATATTTTGATATATGTTATATGTGGTATGATTTTAAAAAAGTTTTGTTCATGTTTTTATATACTTATGTTCATGTTTGGTTTTATATTTTCCTTATTTATCCTTACTAATTATCTGAGCTCACCCTTTTCATATGTATTCTTTTCCCCAGGATATAAATAAAGGTTTTAGGTAGGAAACCTAAAGGGAAAGATCTTTATGGGAGATTTTTAATATCTTAAACAAAATTATAAGAGTTTGTTCCATGTTTCCAAAGGAGCTAAAATAATATGGTCTTTTGGTGTCTATTTGTATAGTGTATTAAGTTTTCTAAAAAGTAATGTAATATTCATGTATGAAAAGATTGGGTCATTAGAGTTAGTTTCAGAGCAAATAGGTATGAATTTTATCCTTAGTAACTCACACATGTGAATGTTCTAAAAAGCATGGCTCTCCTCCCAAGGGATTCATGAGGAAATATTTTCCATTAGGGATAGTGGTGTTTCCCGCCCAAGGGGTGTATCATCCAATGTATTTCTCTAATATGTATCAATTATAGTCCATTATAAAAAATTCCAAATTGTTAGAGTTGGTATCAGAGCATTGTTTTAGTTAACCTTTGGAAACTATCATGTGAAAACATCAGGGAAATACCTATAGATATTTCTAAGGATATGTCTAGAAATGTCCTTAAGGATAAGTCTAACTATATGTTACAATACTATAATTTACTAAAAATTGTGAATAAACTTGTATTAAATATAATATTTAATATATTGTAATATTATAATTAATTTCCCTTGGTTATGTGATTTTCATCTATGATAATTATATATCACACTTTTCTTTCTGGGATTATTAAATTTCCATAACTAGATATAACATGGTTATCGTTTAATTTTTCAGATATAGAAATCATGGGCATTATATGTCCTATGTTGAAAAATCATTAAGAGAATCAGGAAGATAGTATGAGTATTGGTTATAAAATCGAGGACAAAGAGACTTCAAACGAGATGTGAAAGGTATGGGATGATCTAACCATATTATTTAACTTAAACATAAGAAGTGTGATTAGATTAAGGTTGAGGAACCTAAATACATGATTAATATTTTATATTCTTTGAATGAATAAAGTAATGAAGCCTGAGTAATGGGTTAAGAATAATTTTAGATGACTGAAATGTATATGTTTTGGAATTAAAGGGTTATGTAATATGAATCATGAAGTATATATGTATTTTCAGTATAAGTTTTTCATTAAGGATTGAAAAGGATATATTAAACAGTGATGTAAGACTTAGAAAATTTATTTAAGGGAAATGGAATATTTTGATTAAGGGAAGCTAACCCTTAATGTGTTCAATATGTGGATAAAATTTTCTTTATCTTGGATAAAGATATGTTGGACATGATTAATTGGAAGATACAATGTAAGGATTGGATGACATGTGGGTTATGTTATCATGGATGATGTTTAAAAATTTTTTGGACTTAAGGAATATATCCAATAAACTTTGGAATAAGAAAAAATGCATGTTTTCAATAAATATATATGGTAATTTAGGTTATTACCGTAACTCAAGAGAATACATGATGAAGGTGTTCATATGTTTCTAATGTGACCAACAAGAGATAATTTATTATATATGGAAGATTAATGTTAAGCTCATTTAGTGAACCTCTTTATAAAGTTTTGTATTTTCATCTTTCATAAGGATTGAAATCTTATCAATTTATGTAAAGTATAAGTTAAACTACAGATGAAGGTTGTTAGATTAAAGTATTATCTCACAGTGGGTAGACTTATGCATATTTGATAACTTGTTTCAACCATTTTGTTGTAAAGAAATATGGAATGATTTTTCATTCTATGTATATATCTCATGATATTTTAGCATTTAAAGAATTCCAAATTCAACTTAATTTATTGAAATATGATATGAAGTGTAAATTGTTCAAGGCGTCAAAAAGGGTGAGATTGTGATGAGATCAAGTATATCTTCTCATGAAAATTGTTGAACATTAGAAAATAGGATCATGATGTAAAAGGGTTTATTATTATAATCATTTTTTACGATATAAATGACCCATTTCATGCTTATTTAGTTTATGGTTTTTTGATTTTTAACTTTCTCTGGATCACCTAATTTCTTGTGATCATTTACCTTTATCAATCTCTATGATTATTTAAGCTTTTCCTCCATGCCTAAATCATCACATATGTTCTCATATGTAGAATCATGGTTATGATATACATTGGGTAATCATAATATTTTTAACATTCCTTTTTAAAAGTAAGTTTTATATTCATTTGTACAATCTAGGTTTCTAGGAAATAAACTTTTAATTTTTAAACCTTTTATAACCCAGAAAAAATTTGAGGGAGAAATTTTTTTTAAGTGGGGGTAGAATGTAACACCATCAAATTTTTATGAGATGTATTTTAGAAATTTCTTTGATTTCTTGTGTTTTACCCTACACCAAGATAATCTTTCCCAACATGAAACACCAAAATATCTTGCAGTACACAAAACAGTATTTTTGGAATGTGTGGCAAACAATTTTGAGATCTTTTGATATATTTTATTTCACACAAAGATCGAGTTCAGGTGAAAAAATAAATATTATTATGGTACATTATAACCAAGCCATTATAATGGCATGTATGAACAGTATTAACTAAATTATGAAAATATGACTTACAGACACATATATATATATATATAATTAATTACTTGGTGATAAAATTAATTATAAATGAAAATAATACCTTTTTAAATAAAAAGAAATTTTTTTTCTAAAAAACTATTTAAATATAAATAAGTGAGTTAATAAAATAATAAAATCAATGTTGATTGATTTTATTAAAGAAATATAAATTTAATATATTCAATCTAATGTCTAGAATTCATCTTAAAAGTTTTATACACATGGTATAAGAAAAAATTAAATTTTTCAGATAAAATAATTATTTTTCAAAATGATGTTTTGCCAACTTTTAATAAAACACCAATTTTAAATCAAATTTTTAACACAATTTTATATTATATTTTACAAAATAAAATTATTATTTGGAATCAGGATATAAAAATTCACATTGGATGAATTTTGGATATTTTTCTCATAAGTTTCATGTTTTGATAGATAGTAAAAATATGCTAAATTTTAATTGCAAACATCTTTTTCAATCAAAATAATTTGTAGGGTAAAGTTATCTTATTTAATGGTTTTAAAATATAAATAGGTTATATTTTTATGTTTTACTATAATATAGGTCATTGGTGTTAATTTTGATTTTTTATATAAAAACATTTCAATCTTTTGCAATGTTTCAACTTTTAAAACTAGTTTTCTCATTCGGAATATGATATTAATTTTAAATTAATTATTAAAACTTTTGTTTTTCAAATTTTTAAAAATTTATTCCATATTTGGAATCATTTTCATCAAAATTTTGTAAATATCTTTATTTTGTTTTTTTGAATTATGAATTGTAACTTTAGTGATTTTTATTAATATGGTAAAACGGTAAATCGGGTAATTAAGGGTAAACAATAATATTTTAAAATTTACCAAAAATGTTTTCTAATATAATTGGATGAATTTTTTTCAAATTAAATCAATCTTCGGTTTTAAATTGTATCCTTTAGAATCCACTTGTATGATATCAAGAGATTTTACCTATTCTATTTAAAGAAAAGTTAAAGGTGTCTTACTCAAATTTTAATAAATATATTATTTTTAATATAATGTTATACAGAATATAAATTAAAATATAAATACTCATTTGAAAGATAATTTTTTAATAATATTAATTTATTTTTAATTTTTAGGATATAAATAATTACCATAAAGGCTTGTACAATGATGATGCAGAAATTATTTAATTGATGAAAAATCAATAAAATAATTTTAATTAAAATAATGGTAACCATTAAAAGACCAAAATACTTGAAAAAATCTTATTTGTTGATTATATATCGACCTTAATCATATAAGGGTACAATTATTTACCATTTGTATCCACATGTAAATGATTATGACACTTACAATATTTTATTTAAAGTGATGTTAAAGTTGAAACATTCATGTTTTAATAAATTTAACATTTTTTATATAGGATTTCATAGAATATATATTAAATTATAAGTATTGTTATAAAATATAGAGGATTTATATTAATCATTGTAATTTATTTTTATGTTTTATTCAACAAATATGTATATTAAATAATTACACAAAATAGATGTATTAATTATTATTAATGGAAATATCAAATTAATGTTAAAAAAATTAAAATAAATACAATTTGGTATAATTGATATATCCAATAAATTTTATAGATGACCTTTATATTTTAAGAATATATTAAAATATTTTTTTCAAATTTAAATTATTATATTAATATTTTTTAAAATCATGGAATTGAATTCTATCAAAATTGACATTATTGATTGTTTATCTAAATAGGGATTTATTAAATTATTTAAAAATCATAATACATTTTTAAAAAATGTAAAATAATTATGATATGGTCTAAAATTTTCTAAATTATTCATCTATAGTCTAATTGACATCAAATAATTAAAAAATACACTATTTTAATATTGAATAATTTGCTACTATAGTTAAAATTAAAATAGAATATCTAAGGGTTAATTAAAATGATAAGGTTTAAATTGACATAAAAACTTGTATAAAATTTATTTTATGATTATATTACAACCTTATCTCGTATAATCTTCTAAAATATGAAAATTTTGGGGTTTTTGAATGTGGTTTTATTTTATTATAAATTAATATTTTTAGAGATTCCAAAAGTGCCCCTCACCTCAATTATAAAAGGGAACCCCTTACCTCAATTATCAACTTCAACTTTATCCTTCAATATTGGATATCCCCTGACCATTTCCCTTATAAAATTTCTTAGTAACATTATATAGGTTCTTGTATTCTCAAAATAACAACTCTAGTGTCCCTAAGAGAAGATCTAGAGGGAGCTTATTGAAAAAGAGGTAATCTACTATACTAATTCTTTCAAAATTATTTCATATTATACTTTTCATCATGAGTTTTTTACATTATAATGTAATAAATATTGTATAAATTATATTCTTATATTTTATTATGATTATGTAAAAACCATATTCCACTTTTTATTCATCCTGTGAAAAACAAAATCACCACATGTGTGTACGTACGACTTACCGTCTCCACGCTGTGATGTAATCTATTTTTCACCACCACTTTAAATTGATGGATATAATGATGAAAAAAATGACAATATATGATTATTATAACAATATAATTATTCTTTCAAAACATATATATCATCCACTTCCATACCATTTAATAATTAAAGGAATGATATCATCGCTCGTGCGTACGTACGGTTTACCGTCTCCATGATGTGATGTGATTAATTCTCCATGATCTCATTTAAATCATGGTTATATAATGTATAGAAAAAATATATATGATATATATTAAATTATTATAATTATATAAATGATATGATGAAAACCCATGAATAATAAATGGGATTTATACAACAAAACATATAGGAAATAACGCCTCGAAGAAGAGTCATAATGAAATATTATTAAACAGATGATAATATGATCTCATATGATATCATAAATAGTAATTTGGTTCTGTATCAAGTTAATAACACACTTTAATCCATTATACAGGTGTTTTTTATACATATTAAGGAACCCAGGCCTAATGTAATTTATAATTTCATAATCTCATTATTATTCAGGATTGTTTATACGTAAGTATTTACTGAGGTATATTTATCATACATGTCCATGTTTCCTAAATAATTATTCCAAAATATTATTTATCAAATTTATTAAATTTAATTTTGCCCATTTTTGGATTTTATTAAATGGTATTAAAGGAATATTTTTTTTTGATTTGAGTTACTTTTTGAATTTTTTAGAAAATGTACGATAATAATGTTTTCTTTTGACTTATACGACATGAATGGATTTTTACATTTTCATAATTCCTTATTTCCATGAAGAAAAATTTACAAAATTTCAGTATTGTTTTTCATGAAATAATTTTCTTCTAAAATTTCATGGAATTTTGAGAAAATAAAATGTTTTTGAAGAAGAAATTATATTTTCCTCAAGAATTAATTTTGAGTCTTCTATTATAATTATTTTCCATATAAGATGGAATTATTTAATGGGTTTATGTTTCAACTATATTGTACCAATTATTCCTATGGTTTTATTATTTTTATACTAGAATGGTATTTAAAAAATCCATTTGTTTTACATGGATTATGTTATGATCAAATGATGTTTAAGAAACCCATTTTATTCCTTAGGTTATGCTATGATGAATGATTTATGTTTTGTGACAAAGATAAGGATGATTTTATTATGAGATGGGTGTGAAATATATATCCATAAAATTAATTGGGTAAATATTTGTATCTCATGAGTTATATAAGACTAGAATGATAAATGATGCTGGTAGGGCTGGAATGGAAAGTAAACCGGGTTCAGTTGTAGATGGCTGAAATGGAAAGTAAAAATCATTCAATAATACAGGGTTGGAATGAGGAGTGATCTTAGTTTAGTAAAGGAATTTTTCCACAATTATGGTCTTTGAAATAAGCCTTGGTTAATATAGAAATTATTTTATATGCTTCTGTTTTTTCCACAATTCCAGGTTTAATTCCAATGCTATTTTCTTAGGGATCATGTTACTTTATGATTTATGCCTTATGAACTACAAATATTTATTTCATGACATAATATTTTGATATATATTATCTGTGGTATGATTTTGAAAATTTATCTTCATGTTTTGACATTGTTATGTTCTTTTTTTGTTTGATATTTTCCTTGTTTACCCTTACTGAGCATCTCAGCTCACTTTTTTATAAGTTTTCTTTCCCCCATGATATATAGAAAGGTTTTAGGTAGTAAAACTACAGGGGAATATATTTATGTGATATTTTGAAGATATTTCCCCAAATAATAATATTGTGTTCCATGTTTCCAAAGGGACTAAAATAATATGGACTTTGGGTATTTATTTATGTAATTTATTAAGTATTCCAAAAAAGTAATGTAATATTCATGTTCATCAACATTGGGTTATTAGATAATGAATATGATTCACTGTGATACCTATATTATGCTTTCAATAAAAATATTTTTATAGAATTATTTTGATTTCATGAGGTGAAGAATGCATAAAGTTGAAGGGATTTTTAAATAAATTTTTTCATGAGTTCCCCCATTCTTCATGATTCTTTTACAATTTTTTATTCTTTATAATAGCTTTAAAGGATTTTATTTAATAAAATATTGATTTTCACTTGTGGAATTTTTTTTATTAATGTTTTAATCTAAAAATGGTTAATAGCCTCATGGGTTTCCATGTTTTTCAATGGAATAATGGGATTATTTTATTTTGATCCCTTACTAAGATTTCTTTCTCATCCCATTTTTTAAAATTTTTTCATAGAATTTAAGGATGAATAGAAATTTTAGCAAGGTCAAGATTTATTATATGATTATTCATCTTAAATGAAGAAAAAATGACATGAATGAAACATCATTGTTGACCTAAAGATCTATTTTTTGGAAAAATGAATACTATGTGAAAGTGTACACTTTCTTAAGTAACTTTTTCACCTAATTATATAAGACTATAAAATAAAATGATCATTAAAATGTTATAAATGGAAACCCTTAGTATAAATCATGTAATTATGGGGTGGTAAAGTTATGAGGTGTTATAGAAAAAGGAACAAATATAATTGGTTCCATAAGGTACAAAATTAGAGGAAAATAAATTAGTGGATTGTATGTCATGGTTTTTGAAGGCCTTCATCAGTGAAGAAGAATATATGTGACTTTTATCGAGGAATATGAAAATAGGTTTTGGAATAAAAATTTATACACTTTATAAAAAAACCATATAATATTTATTGAAATTTGAAGGTCTACATTCTATATCTAGGCTTAAATGTGATCATACCCATATGTGAAATGTTTATCAAAAGTGTAAAATCATTCGAAAGACGTATAATAAGAAACTTAAAAAGTTATTAGGTTTTATATAATTAGTGAATGTTGATGTTTGTGGGTAAATGCATCAGATGATATTAATAGAAAACGTATTATACAATTATCATTAATGATATAAAAGGATGAAATTTTAATTGTGATCAATCACAAATTCAAGGTGTTTAATTTTATTACACATTATCATATATTGTTGCAAAAATATGCCTAAACATAAAATATTAAAAATTTGAATCGATAATGGAATGGTGTTAAATAATATCCAAGTCAATGATTATCTTCAGATGCATGGGATAAGGTATCAAGTTTAAATGCTGATAAATCCTCCACAAAATGATGTTTTAGAGAGTAAAAACTGAATAATAAATAACATGGATCAAATTATTCTCATTGATAAAGACCTATTAGGAAAATTTTAGAGGGAAGTAATATTGAAATAAGTCTATATAACTAATATATGCATGTTATATCATGTGATGGAAAAGACTGTATACAAGATGTTTCATGAGAAGATAACCACTTTGAAATAATTTCAAATCTTTGGAAGAAAATGTTGTATTCCAAGAAAATAGTATATCCATTTTAATTTTTAATCACATCAAGATAATATAATTTTTATTTTATATTCCATAATTCATTGAGATACTTTAACAAATATATAAGAAAAATTTTTAAAGTCAATTTTCCAGTACAATGGAAAATGAATTGATTTTTCAAAAAGTAGGGAACAAATTATAAAAGGAATAGTTAATCAGTTGAGTTTTTTAATAACAAGTGTTTTAGAATGTATTGTATTTGTAAATTTTTGTTATAAATTAATATTTAATTTGGGTTAATAATAATGGTATACCACAAAACAAATGAGCATTATTTTATAAAATTACCTACCATTGAAAGAATTCATTTCATAGGATTAGTAAAATTACAATGGGGGAATGATAACAAGAAAAATAAAGAACTAAAAGGTTGTAATATGAATAATCATGATCTTCCACAAAGATAACTCCTCCAAATATGTTTATAGAGATAATTAAAATAATCAAAACTATTGAAAACATTATAAGGTTGGAGTTGGAGTATAGGATATGTGATTATTTAAAGAGTGAAATATGACCATTTTTGTAGTCATTATATATCCAAATAAGTTTAAATTAGGGATATTCATTATGATATCCTTGAAAATAAGAGAAAATATATAATTTGTTATATTAAATAAATAAATATCATGTTTGATTAATATTTATGTGTTCATTTATGAATTTAGATTCTAAAATGCACACATGTTTATTTCATAACCTTAGGGATAACATATAATTAATTAGATGTCAGTTATGAATTTCAAATTAATGGAAACATGATTTATGTTTATTAAATTATAAGATATTTTATATAATGAATTTAATTTTATGATTTACAAAAAAATAATATTGGTTTTTATAGTAAAGTATTATAAATAATACATTATGGATTTTAATTTTTATATATTAGTTAAAGATGTTTTATTTAAAAGTATATGATTTTTAATCAATTAAAGGTATTTTAATTTTGAAGTTTTTTATTTATATTATTTATTACTTATTCTTATTCATTATTTACCATTAATATTATATAGGATTATCATTTACTTTTAATTTTGATACCAATATTGTTAAGTATTGGTGTAGTGAAAATATAAAAAAGTAAAATTATTTTCCTTTGACACATTTTAGTATCATCCAAATATACTACGAAAAATCCTGTAAGAGATTATATATATAGGGAATATTTTTCATTGTGTTTTTCCAGTAATATTCACTCCCATTTATGGTTATCTCTATCAAGGTGAGGTAGATTGATTTATTAGGTTCTATATTATAATTTATATCATAATAACATGGATTTTTAGTTTATTAATCATATTTTACAACTTGTATTGAGTAAAATCTATGAATTAGTTTCTTTATCCAGTTAGATATGTATGCTTATTTTCTACAATTTACTATATTTAAACCTAGGAATTGCTTGTATGTTTTAGCGTAAGTAACCTTTATGTATTCAAGTTCATTTAAATACATTGTCATATTTCTAAAATCTAATCAACACTGATTAGTTTTACATATTATTTTTTGTTACCTTTACATATCACATTGAGTCCATTCCATTGGAAAAAAATTATATCTAAGTAACCTTACATATATATGTAATAACCCTTATGATATTGGAATATCATATCATAAAATTTCCAATTGTCATATATTTTATCAATAGATAAACTTTATTCACTAATAAATAAACCATTACATATTGAGGTAATTTTTTAGTTATCTAATCCAAACTGTTCAACATGACTTTTATGTAATGAAAATATTATTTTTACATATCCTTGAACTCTATTCTTTATTGATTTTAAACTTTTGATCAGTTTAAATTCTATAAAGTATATATTTTTTAGATTCCCACATAGGTGGTTTCCCTTGATATTTGGTTTTATAAATTCTTATGTTCATTTAAATATAAATTTAAGTAGATCTTGTTATTTAATAATTTTTTGGAAATTTATTTCTTATTTTTTAGAGCTATTTGTAATTATTTCCCTCATGTAAATATATGGATAAATATGTCTAAATGAACTAAAATGGAAGATAAATATATTACAATAATAAGTAACTGCTTGGAATATTTTATATGTTAAGACAGTAAAGTCAAGATAAATGGATTATAAGATACGATAATAATAGAAATGAAAACACATACAAGTTAATATGGAAGTTAATAAATAGTATAAAATAAATCACATTAATGGTAGATTAAAACTTTAGAACTATTTTTAAACATGTGACATAATGATACAAGAACCCATTCTTACATTATATTTATTCAAAGTTGATTAACATATAATATTATTTTTATATTGTATACAAAAAACATAAAATTTTCATTAAATGAAATATTAACAAGATATCAATCTTCATAACTTGAGAAGTATAGGTATGGTTTATTATGTACATGAATATAGATATATTTACAATTATATATTTTGATATAATTTTTTCATAAGGTAGTGCGATACAGTATAGGATAATAATACCAGTGTGAATCTATATTATATGAAAGTCATTTTGAATGAGAATTTATCAAATATTATGATATAATTTTCTGAGGTATATGTGATCCTATCTTTTTATGTATATTTCATAATAATATTTTTTTAAAAAAATTATATATTCCTTTTAATTATGCAGGTTTCATTGTGGTTTGTGTATAAAAGTGAACTTTTTTATTCAATTATAAAATATCTATGGTTTTCTTTCCTTATCCCATAATTTAAAATATAAATCCATTGTTTTTTAATCTAAAAAAATATGTCATTATGGTTTAAACACAGTGGTGGTAAGAAAGATTTAGTTTTTATATGGGACCCAAGGTATGGTGTCCTTTTCATAAAATCTATTATTTTTAAAACATTTAGTGTTTCTCTTAGCTATTTTATGAGTACTTTCAAATAATAGACTTTTTTTATTTTTATAAAATTTATATGATTTAATTAAAGGTCAAACATATTCTTTAAATTAGTTTGAATGTTTTCATTTACTATTTGAAAATGAATTTTTTATTATTTATATTCAAGAAATGGTGAAAGGAAAGCTCCTATTTTTTAGGCAGGTTATGGTAACTTGGAATTATATATGACTATGTTTAATCTTTTTTTTATAGATATAAACTATATTGGGGGATAATTTATTCTTTATATTAACAACATTAGAATTAATTGGTAAATTTATTCTTTTGAATGGGTGATAAATATAATGTACTAATATTCTGTCATAGTTTTTCTACACATTATTATAGGCTTTAAAAGTAAATATTTTTATTTTATTAAAAAATAAGTAATTTATGAGTTAAGTAAAGTTTATTTCTTTTTCAAGGATAAAGTATTTTATTTGAAGTAATGTTTATGATCAATTAATGGTTAAATATGTTTGTTGCAATAAATAGTTTTCATTATTTTTCACATTTCTGCAGGGGAAATTCAAAAACATTCCATTTATTTATTATCTTTCATGAGTTTGTTTCATGAATGGATTTTTATAAAATAAGTTTATTATATATTCATGAATATGTTTTATATAAGCTCAATGTTATTGGTTTAAAGGGAATAAATTTAATGGTTTTCATGTTTTGAGGGCCTAACGGGTTTTCGCTTTCTTTTATAACCCATTCAAATATTTTTGTGCTCAAACAAAATTTTAAAATTATTTTTATAGGTTTTAAGGATTATTATGAATTATTATGAATTAAATTATCTATTTATTAGGTTTTTACATTTAATGATGCCAATGTATCATTTTAGTGGTCTATTTTAGTGGGAAACAATTTCCCTTTGATGGTTAAAGTATGGAGTTTTTTAGGTAAAGGATTTTCTTAATTATATAAAACTCTAAACCTAAATTTATTGGGCATGTAAGTGGTGAAACAATTAATATATATCACGTAATTATGGTATGGTTATGAATGGGTCTTCATAGTTAGTATCAAATAAACATATATATAACCTTAGAAGTTAGTATTTAATAAGTGGAGGACACATTAAAAGTTTTTCAAACCATCATGGGTTTAATAAATATGATAGTGATCATTAATTAAAAGGTATGGATGCCCTTTTTAGGTCTCATGTAACTTTATATTAAATTAATTATAGTTATTTAGGGAATATTATTATTTTTTCTTGGGAATAAAATTGGGTCATATAAATACCCTTGAGGATTGAAAAGTTATTAAATCTAGTTTTGAAACTTTTTATTATCTTATTTTGATAATTTATTAATAAAATTATTGTTTATTGGTATGTTATTTTATATCAACATGATTAGGAATATTTTAGATAATTGGTTTTTTGGATCTTATGAAATTATGGTTTGTATAAATTTTTGGCTTAAAAAATATTTAGTAAATTTTTTTATATTTCAGCTTCTAATTTTTTTTAAAGGTTATATTTATTTTGGAGGGAACAAGTGATTTGGGTTTTAAATATTTTTGGGTTTTGAATTTGGATAGGATAAGTTTAGAGAATATCATGTGTTTGATTATTTTGGGGAATTATATGAATGAAAATTTTAAAGAAACCTAATTTTAATAAGCGGTGTTACTATTTTACTCCACATAATCCTTTCTTAATATTTTATTAGTTAATTATTTATTTTATGAAAATTTTTGTTTTTAATTAATGGTTGTGAAAAGTGAAAAAGTGGAGATATAATTGATTATGTAGTTAATAAAATTAATATCATATTTTTTGTATCAAAAGAATAAATATTGGTTATGATTATAGAAGTAAGGATATCTCATGAAAATTTATTATCTCACCCCAATAACTTAATTTCATTTATTATTAAAAGTTCACACTCAAATAACATTGAATCCACATAAAATATCCAATTAAATTGAAAACAATTATGAAATATCAAATACCTCCTCTATTGGACTAGACTAGAACCTCTTTATTTTAATGATACCAAATCATGTTCGTAATGTAATTAATTTTTTTCATGTTTTCTGTTATAGAATGGTTTTCTAATTTTTTTTTGAAAAAATGGAAAATTTATAATCATTCTATGACAACCTAAAGTGTGTCCACTGTACTTACCTTATAAAGAATTTAAACTAACTATGAAGTTCAAGTGTCCTTGTAGAACCCAAAATATGTTGTAATCCAACTGGATATATGAAAAAACAACATATTGTTCATTAGATGATAAAATTATTTCTAATTTATGAACTAACCATGTAATTTAAGATTAACCTATTGTACATTGAAGAACCTACAATTAATTTAAGAAAAACTAATCACATAAACCACCAACCTACTATGCTATTGGTAAGAAATAAATTTATACAACTTTTACTGACCATGTATATCTGTATTTATAGTAACTGCAAGAAAAACTACCTAATGCATGAAGAGATATATTAAAATGAGTATAAAGGAATTGTTTGTGTGAATTCATGAACCTACCACATGAACAAATAAACTAATTATATTATGGAATGAAGTGAAAGTGGATAGTTTCCATGTCAACTGACCCTACCATCCGACCATGAGATCAAGTAACCATGTTTTAATTAAAAACTCTAATGTATAGTTTTTTGTAAGAATTAATTTCAATATTATTATAGTTAAGGCTATATTGATTATTATCCAAAGGCTGTTTTTGGATGAAATTCTTTAAAGAATACAAGATTATCACATTTAATGTTTATGGATAATAAGATAATGACATAGGACAATACGTATGGACTAGTTCTACTCAAATAACACTTTAAAAATACTTTTACAATACTCTATTTTTTTCACTTCCAATTTAAACTCATTTGAATCTTCTAAGAGATAAATTCAATGACTTCTGAGAAATAGAATCTATTTGGACAGAGCTACACCAAATCATCATATCTCTCATCTATTTATATTTATTTTTATTGTTTACTTTTGACATCTCTTTGTATTTACTCAATTTATCTATAAATAAAGTCCATTATACTAATCTATAGAGTTCTTGACACTCTCTATAAATAAAGTCCATTATTGGTTTTGTTTTTCCTATTTTATATATCAGATAAATATTATTTTTAACACCAATAAAAAAACATTACTATTATAGTTTTCTTTAAGATGTGTCTTATATAAGTTGTTTGTTCCTAGTACAATATAATTAAAAGTTAGATTGCTTTAAAAATTACTTTAACTATGTTTTAATCAAACTTTTGAAAATATTTTTTAAGAAACATATTATTTAACTCTACCATTTTAGTTAACTTTGTGTTTCTATAACATTACAGGATTTATGTTATATTTTTTAAGATAAATTTTATGGAAAATAAATTAAACCCCATCTTATATTTTCCACTAAGACCAACATTGGGTATCATAGTTCTTAAAAATATCAATTTTACTATAATCTAGTTTTACTGAAAGATCATAAAATATTTGTTTATTTAAATTTAAATATTTATGTATAATAATAATCTTGGGGTATCTTCCACTAACTAGAATCCTTATTTTTATGGAAATTTTATAGAAAATGGATGATCAAGATAAAAATTAATATATAGTTCAAGGGATTGGATATAAATGACAAAATTTTAGAAAAATATTAAATTCCCAAAACTGTAAGAAACACATGGTATGTTACTATAAAATATACCTATGATTCAATATATAAAGAAATGAATGGATTATATTGTGAATTTGGAGAAGATGAATTTGACAGAATATCTTCTTTCATTACTGTATTTGAAATATGGGATAAACATACCATTTCTCATGAGAGAACATTAAATGTAAAAGAAATGTGTTTAAATATATATACTAAAAAATATGATACATTCAAAATGAATTATGATGAATAAATATCTGATATGTATATTGTGTTAAATAAAATAGTCAAAAAATTTCATTCACATGGAAAGTCAATTGTTGATAAGGATCAACTGATGTGCGTACTAATATTTCTACTTGATAAATAGAGAGGGACATTAGCTTCCCCTAGAGAATCACATGATATTATTAAACTACGAGTAAAGGAACTCATTGGAAAACTAATGATCTATAAGGAGGTACTCAATGTCAATGAGGAAGAATCTGATAAACCAAAGAGGAAGCCAGTAGCTTTCAATATATCTTACATAAAATAAAAAATAAAAGATCAAGGATAATAGTTACAGTGACAATGAATCACTCTTAGGTAGGGATGAAAAAATTTCTCACGTAGATGGATGATTATATAAGTTCCGCAGGAAAAATAAATTCTTCATGAAATCTAATTATAGAGCTAATTATGAAAATAAGGGAAATTAAAGGAAATAGTGGAAAAAGGGTAGTTCCATTAATTAAGTAATATAATTTGAATGATAACTAATAGTAGACATTAAATAAAACTATCTTGAGTTGAAATACATGAAAAATTGTGACAAAAACGTTAAGAGGTAAAAAAAAATCTATGAGATCTACCTGTAGTTCCATTGAGGATAGTTCTAGTGATTTATACTCAACTTGAGAAGAAAAAAATGATATATCCAAGTGGTGTTTATTTAAAAACACATATGTGGTACTAAATACTTTCCTCCATATCCTATGAATTTTTTTAATATTTTTTGGAATTAAAATATGACGAAAATATTTACAATGATAATTTATTTGAATATTGTAAAATTATAGAAGAAATATTTAACGTACATAAGGATAAATACAAATGTTTTTAGAATCATCATTATTTGTTTTCTCACGTAAAAACTAACTTTTCTACAAAGAATGATAAATATTCTCAATTATTGAAAGAAACAAATAAATAATAATAATAAATTAAATAAGGAACTAAAAAAATTTATGAATGGTATAAAAAATCTAACTCATATTCTTGTTTAGAAAACCACACATTAATATACTACTGGAATTGGTATCCAAACTAGATAGAGGAATATATAGAATAAAAAATTTGTTCTTAGATCTAGTTATACTAGTTATATGAATAATTATTATTCTTATGGACCTAACAAAGTCATTTTTCTAAAAGATTAACATATTTTTATAGGAAATAGTTAATCAACATTGGATTCTTATAGCTCTTATTACTAACATTACTTAAGAAAAAAAATATGGGTACCAAAATCATTTCTTCTTTGAACTGTTTTGTAGGAACCCTTCATGAAGAGTACCAATAATAACCTATGGTATAGAGACAATGGATGTTCCAAACACATGACTAGGGACTACTTAAACTTCGAGAACATTATCAATTTTTTTGGGGTTCATGTAACTTTTGGTGACCATTCCAAATGAAAAATTATTGTACCCAATCAAATTGGTAACTCTAGTACTATTTGAATTTCTAAATTTTTGTTTGTATATGGATTAAAATATAATCATCTTATAATCTCACAATTTTGTAGTGATGGATATCATGTTATTCTTTATAAAAATTATTACAAGATTTTTTATTCTAATAATGTTTTAGTGTTTATTGATCTTTATAAAAAAAAATTATGTTTTTTATTTAAATTCATTATTTTCCAAAAACATTTCATTATTAAGAGACATTCAAAAAGAGTATTTAATTTAGCCTGGGATAATAGTCCATTTAAACCTATACTCAATTGGAAAAAACTATGAAAGGATTAGTTAAGGATCTTCCAAAACTAGAATTCCCAATAGACAAAGTCTATAATCCCTGTCAAAATAAAAACTAACACAAAATATATTTCAAACCAAAGAAATAAGTTTCAACTTCTTAACCCCTATAGTTGTTTCACATGTATTTTTTGGACCTTCTGAAGTTTCTATTTTGCATGAAAAAGTTATGCTTATGTTATAGTGGATGATTATTTAAGATATATATGGTTATTTTTCCTTGATCATAAATTTGAATCACCATCGTGTTTCTCTAATTATGCTAAATATGTATAAGAACATTAGTAGCTATATAATAAAGACCATAAAATTGATCATTTTTATGAGTTTGAAAATAAATATTTTGAATTTATATTCTCAAAACATGGAAATTGACATAAATTTTCTTATCCTAAGACCAAATAATAGAATAGTGTAGTAAAAAAATAAATAGAACCCTTCATGAAATTTCCTGAACTATTATCAATTGTTATGATTTATTTGATTATTTTTGGGAAGAATATTTAAATACAACTTTTTATATTATCAACAGAGATATAAGTAGAACACTTTTAAATAAAACCCCGTATGTGTTACGGAATGGTAGAAAACCAAAAGCTAATTACTTTTTTATTTTTTAGTTGTAAATAATTTTTACTCAACACATAGGAAAATTTTGACAAATTTGAATCCAAGAGTGATAATGAAATTTTCCTTAGTTATTCAACATTTAGTAAATCATTAATGTTATTTTATTAAAGTTCAAAGATTTTGTAAGAATATATACATGTAAAATTTAATGAGACCTATCCATGTGAGTTGATCACCCCTTTATAGAACCTTGATAATTACCTCTCTAATTTAGATATAAATGCAAAATATTGTAGTAATTCTATGAATCTTATAGAAAAATAATCCAGTTTTGAAGAAATTATTGAACCTAAACCTATAGGTTAAACTGAATTGTCAAATACATCAATCCCTAGAGAGGTTAAGACTCATAGAGACCATCCTTTAGATGTTTTTGTATGAGGCCTAAATAGAGGAACTCAGACTACATATTTTATTAAATATCATGTTTAACATCAAGATTTATTATCATATATTGATTCTAAGAACATTATAGAAGAGATTAATGATGAATTCTAGGTAATGGAAATGCAAGACAAATTATACCGGTTTGAGAGAAATAAAGTTTGGAAACTAGTTAAAAGACTTAAAGACTACCTAACCATTGTCACTACATGGGTGTTTATAAAAAAGGATGATGATTCAGGAACTATAATTAAAAATAAACCAAGATTTGTTGCACAAGGATACAGTCAAAATGTTGTTTTTGACTATGAGTAAACCTTTTAACCAGTAGATACAAATGAAGCTATCAAAATATTGCCTGACTATGTATCACATTTGGATTTAAAATTATATCAAAATGATTTCAAGATTGAATTCATAAATGGTGGTATAGTTGAGGATGTTTTCATTAAAAAACCAATGTATTTAAAAACCCTCACATTCTAAATGTTATTTTTCAAATCATAAAAGATTTAATTTTTTAAAATAAGATCCTAGATAATTGTATGATAATATCCACTAATTTTTTATTTCCAAAGGTCTTACTAAAGGAATGTAATATACTAAATTAATTATTAACATAATTTCAAAAGACTTTTTAGTAAAAAAAATCTATGTTGATGATATTATCTTTGGATATTCAAGAAATTTTTTTTGTACTGAATTTTTAAAAATGATGAAAAATAAATTTTAAATGAGTCAAGGGGTGAGTTAAAAATATTTTATGGATTTAATTTTTTTCAAAATTAGAAAATAATTATTGTAATTCAAATAAATTATAATAAATATCTTTTAAATTTTTTTTGGTATGGATAGTACTAAAGGTAGTGATACTCTCATGAGTACAAATTTTAAAGTAGTTCTTGACGAAACTAGGAAACCAGTTGATCAAATCACTTATAAAGGTATGATTGAATATTTATTATACTAAACTTCTAGTTGTACAGATATTATTTTTATTGTGTTTATATATGAAAAGTTTAAATAAAGCCCAAAATAATCACATTTTATTACTATCAAAATAGTTTTTAAATACCATAAAATTACAACCAACTTTGGATAATTTTATTCTAAAGGAAATATATTTGATTTATTAAGTTATTTAGATGCATATTTTGGTGGTTGAAAGTTGGATAGAAAAATATATAATAGAACATGTCACTTTTTGGGGAAACTATCTAGTTCTATAGTATATTAAGAATAAGAAATATGTAACATTATCCACTATTGAAGTTGAATAAATAGTTGTAGGTTGTTGTTTTCCACATATTCTATGGATAAATCACACATTACTAGAATATTTATATCAGTTTTAAAATGTCCCTATAAATTGTGATAATAAAAGTGAGAAAAAAATTTCTAATAATCCTATATCACAATATAGAACAAAAGATATTGATATAAGAAATCACATTTTGAAAGATCATTTTAAAAATTGTGATATAACTATTGAATTCATTGGTATTGAACATCAGCTTATTGATATATTTTCAAAGCCTTTTAATGATGAGAAAATAAATTATATCAAACATTAATTTAGTATGATAAATGATGTTTAATTGTTTCAATTTAGTTTTATCCATTGTAATTTACTAATTCTTGTTATAATTTCTTAACTAATGTTCTATGATATTTTCTTAAAGTAATAGTGATGTATGGTTCACACAGTTAGTAAAATAGACATGAGTGTTTTTTAATATGGTAATTATATCTATCATGACTTTTTGATCATGCGGTTAGTATACCTATTGTGGGGATTCACTCACATGGCCACTATAATTACAATTATTGTTTACTCACATGGTCACTACATACCAACCGTGAATGTTTTATTCATGGAATTAGTATACCTAACATGAGTTCACTATAAATATACCTAACATACCATTTCTATCATGGATCCATAGTCAATGTATATAATGGGTTTATTTTCTTCATAGAATTATTTTGGGGAAAATATTTTATCAATATTTCTCTTAAGTTGAATATTATTTTATTCACTAAATTATTGAAATAATTTAAAATTTGAATTTGATTTGAAAAACATATCAAATCTAAAAATAACCATTATTAATTTTGATTCCTCACCTCCTACTTAGTCCATATCTCATGATACCCCTTTCCAACCCCAACCATCTTGTTTTGAGCCTCTCTCGTGAAATCAGTCCTTCCAAGTTTAACTCGAATTGGGAATCCCAAGGATGAAGCATGTGTTGGAAGCTACATTTCCTGATCATTTTCCTCTATCAATGAATAATAAAAAAATTAAATTTGTATAGAACAAAATAGTGAATCTATGGAATCTGCATCTTTTCAATCATCTAGTTTTTTTAGAAAATTAATTTGATGCATAGTGGCTATAATCAAGAAAATCATGATTTTGTAATGTGAGTTGGAATTAAGGATGGGATGATTGGTTTAAATATAATGGTATTCCATTCTACTTGAATATTGTTAAATAATTTTATGTGAATTTAAAATTTTCTCTTGGAGAGAAAAGAGATATCAGTAAGATGATTCTTAAAGGGTAAGTTCTGAATATTTCTTTTAATAATTTGGAAAAGTGATTAGGTGCACCACATAAAAAAGAATTTGATGATTTCCAAATATCTTATCTAGTTAATCTTGTTCACTTTGAATTTTAATGTTCTTTAGAATATATAACCAAGAATTAAACCCCTATAAGAACAACCATTTTTTAGCTTAGTAGAGAATTTATGTTTCTAATGAAATTTATCCAACACCTTATCTATATAGAAAAAGGTGATTTATGCATTTTGAGGAACTAGGATTAGTTTTTATTATTTTTAATGAAAATTATTTTTATATAAACATTTTTAGATATTTCATGAAAAATATGTATAATTTATTTAATATTTCTTTTAATTTTAGTTCTTTACCTTACATGAATATTATTTTAGCCTCATTGGAGTATAAAATTTCAGTTCTATTAGGGGATGAAAGGATAAATTCATCAGATGGACTATGCCCCACTCAAAATATTTGTAAGAAAAGTAATGTCAACTTGAAACCCTAGAAAGGGGACTGGATGGATGACCATGAAATGTTATATGAGATGTTTGATCTAGTGAAGTACCCTATTAGACCAAGGGATCTTGAAGATCCAAGTCTTGAACCTTTTAAGATTTTTCAAAATTATTTTGATGAAATATCTTTTGGTATATAGGAAATTTAAGTTGAGAGATCTCAAAAAATGATAATATGAATAATAATAGGAAGAATAAAATAAAATAGTGGATCTTAATGATGAATTCAGTGTAACTCCTGAGGATGACAGGAAAATCACTCTAACTATGTCTTATAGATCACCTAGATCAACCTTACCCTTACCATCCCATGAGGAAGAGCTTTAGTATATAAACCTAGATGAAACAAAGGTGTATTTTAGTGTCTATAGTACTGAGTGGTATGATTCTAAAGACTTAAAAGAATCTGAATGTATTTGAGTTGGATCTCTTATAATTGACGTTACTTCTAGAATGCATGTACCTGAATCACTTGATAATTGGGATGAGTCCCTTGGATATACTATTTTGGGCCTAAAGTATTCATATTATAATAATGATAAGGGGGAAATGCACCTAGACATGGTGGACCTTCCATCCCTTCTATTCAAATAGTGATAGAAAGAAATATCATTGATGTAATAGATTCTCAAGAAGGACTTGAGGTATATCTTGTAAGACACTCAGTTGGATAAGCACTCGAAGATAACTCTCATACTACTCCCACCAGAGATATTAGATAAAATATGAAATGTATTTCTCATGGTGAAGATGTTTATTTTGGTGAACCTATTGTTCATGGGGTAGAAGTTCATACAGATTCTATATTTGTACACCAGCTTGAAAACCTAAATCATCAGATGTAGTAACTGAGTTAAATGGTAATAAAAAAGTTTATGATCAATATATATCTCTTCCTTATACATCATATGCCACAAATTATGATTTTAATAGATTCATGTCTGACATTATGGGTATTTTCAAGGAATATTTTCTTACTTTTTTAAATTATTTAGAGCCTATTGGAGAACATGATCTTATAAGGGAAGTGATGCTAGAAATTTCTCACATTAAACCAAGATTTCATTTATAAATGAATTTAATGTGAAATAAATTTGATAATTTGATATCCCAAGTAGTTTTTTTGTAAACAGATCTATGTTGTATAGTGTTAGAGATAGATTAGAGGTTCATGAATGCAGTGTTTTTTCCTTATCCTACACATGTTCTTATGCCTCCTATTTATCCTCTAGTTTAGCTAGTCTTTTATGTGGATAAAATTAGAAAACTCATAAGGTATTTGTTAAAGGTTGTCTTTTATGAGTTCAAGTGGACCAAATAAGTTGTGATTGATGGATTTAAAACACATGTTACTAAATCCTTGGAACTGGTTATGAAATTTATTAATTAAGATGGGAAAGATTGAAAAAAAATCAAGAAATCCATTAATTTCTTTCTTAGAGGAATAATTAAAAAATCAGATTCGAAAGGTACATTTGGAACTTTTTCCATGGATCTCAAAATGCCACCATTGACCCAAGAATTTAAGATTAAATTTTAGAAGCTTAAGGTGCTAATTTTGGTCTTGGAATCCTTCTTAGAGAATATATTGTATTTTCATAAGGCTTTTGCTCATGGTTATTGAGAATTTAAAAACTTTACCAGGTTAATGGACCCTTACCTTTACACTCCTCGTATAGTTGTGTTAAATCCTCCTGACATACAGGTTTCCCTAACTTCAATGACTATAACCTCTACCCTTAACCCTTTTTTATTGTCTACTTGATATAACTTTAAGCATCTAAGACTTATTTAGAGATTTATAGTCTTTTATGACCCTTCTCCCACCTCTTATCCTCCAACCACCTCTTCTTTATCAACCTATTCTTTTAATGAAATGCATAATATCCTTCATTCATATTTCCATTATTTTTCAGATTCATATCTGAGTAGAATTCTTGATAGGTAATTATTGTAAAACTTTTCATAATATCTTTTCTAAATATTAATGGAATTATCCTTTTCATTATCCTTTGATCTTATATACTTTTTTATTTTCTATTTATTTTGTCACCAATTCATTTTTTGATAATCTCAAAAGGAGGTGTAAGAAGTGTGAGAAAGAAATTGAATTACATTTTGATAACATTATGAGCTATTGGATAATAATTATATCAATTCCATACAAATATATATTTTTTGTATTTTATTCATTTCATTTTAATTTTCATGATTTTTGAACATCAAAATGGGGATATTATTATCTTATACTATCGCCTCTTTGTTTTAATGACCCCAAATCATGTTTGTAATGCTATTAATGAATTTTATGTTTTCTATTAGAAAACTGTTTTCTGGCCAAACATAAAAAAAATATAATTATAGAACTTACTGTGAAAACCTAATGCATGTGTAATGTACTTACCAAATGAATAATTTGAACTAAATATGAAGGTCAAGTGACCATTATTAACTTACCTCATGTTGTACTCAAATTAACCGTAATGAGAAGCTTATTATTCAAGTTTCCATCATATGATAAGTGTTTTTCTGATTCATGAACTGACTATATGATCTAAGATGAACCTACAGTGAATTGAAGAACCTATAATTTGTTGAGTAACAATAGATTGCATGAACAACCAACCTATCGTATGATAGGTAAGAAATAAATTTATGTCTAGTAATGGTTTCATATTTTTATTTGTAGAAACATAAATAAAAACTACCTATAACATGAAGAGATATTACCTACCATGAGTATAAAATAATTGAAAATGTGAATTCATAAACCTACCATATGAATATATAGACCAACTAAATGAAGTAATTAAGTGATTGTGGCTTGTTTTCATGTCAAGTAACTTTGAAAACAATCAATGAGATCAACTAACCATGATTTATGTGAAGACACCATACTATGTCTAACTTAGAATTGGAGAATTTTTAAATCTCCAATGACTAGATTTCAGAAGCATTAATTAAAGTTTCATTGTTATTAAGGATGTATTGGTTATTCTACAATGGATACTTTTAAAAGGATGTATTTTTAAGAATAATAACTAATCATTTGAAAAATGTGTGGATATAAAAAAAATTATATAAGAATATATGTGTGGACCAGTTTTACTTAGAGAAATCATTAAAAAGACTTTTATGACACTATATTTTCTACACTTCCTAAACAAACTCAGTTGAATATCCTCAAAGAGAAATTTAAGGACTTATGATCAATTGAATCTAATCATATTTAGCTACCCCACATCTTCACATGTCTCATCTATTTATATTTCTACATATGATTTAATTTTGATCTATGTTTGTACTTACTCTATTTTTCTATAAACATAGACAACCATACTAAACTGTAGTTTTCTTGACACAATCTCACAGTTATTTTAATTTTCAATCCCACATTTAACTGTGGAAGATGTCATCTGTGGCCTATAATCATTTTCTCCCACATATAATTATGTAAGATGCTCTATTCCTGAACATCCTTTTGAGATTTTCTATACAAACCTAATCTAGGTTGTGGAACAATTTATTTCATAATGAATTTATTCACAACAGGTGATTTCCATATAGTGGTGATTATGTCTCATCTTAATATTGAACCCCATGTTAAAATTTATCTATACTTTAATAGATTTTTTCAGTTTTAAATAAAAAAACTTGTATATACTTGAAAACTAATAATAAAGCATTAATCTGATAGTTGGATTTAACTAGTGTTTTATATAAGAGTTTTGTTTCTAGTAGATTAGATTTAAAAGATATATTGTTTTCAAAATAACGTTATCTCAGTTTTGATCAAACCATTGAGAATATTTTTAAAGAAAAACTATATTGTCCTACACTTTTATTTAACTTGGTGTTTTTATTAAATTGGGGGATTTACTGTTTAAATTTTTTTAAATAATTTTTATTGGAAACTCAATTCACCCCCCCCCCCCTCTTGATTTTTCATTGAGACCAACACCCTATATACCTAAAAATTTCCACTGCTCATGGATTTTTTATAATCAATTATTTAAATCCTAACTCTCTCATATTTCTAGAATTGGATGATATCATCATGGTATATACAAATAATTCACATTATAAATATTATATGTGGTATATAATGATTTCAGAATAGCCACAAATGTGGGGGATCATCGAGCACCATATATGCATTTAGTTTTAAATTGTTATGTTTTAGAAAATATATTAGATATTTTGAAATAAAAACATTTAAAAAAAATAAAATCACAATCTATCATATGATCTTATAAAAATCATGTTCACTAAGATGATTCTAAATTATATGTCTAACATAAACATTTCCCAGAATTATATGGATCTTTTTACCCATTTACATATATCTTTTAAAACTATACCTCAATAAAAGAAGAGGTAAATTTTGAAACTATTTTAAAATATTATTGTGCTCTGTGGACCCTTAACATTTGGTAATAACACAACCATAGAAAGTGGGGAATTCATAGGTAAAGGTGTAGTTTTTTTATAATAGTTTGTTATATTGAAACTAATATTAGATCAAAATTGATAAAATATTATTCATTATTATTTGAAAGAAATATTTTAGAATAAGACACTGAATCTTGGTTTTATGTTTATAAGCTTAATTAGTTGGATTTAGTTATCTTTTTTACTTGTATTATTTAACAGATAAAATTTTGAGGATTTAATTTATTTAAGGTGGAGAATGTAACAACTTGGTTTTATTATTTATTATCTTAATAAATATTTGTTATAAATAAATATATAATTTTTTATATGAATATTGGTATAATAAAAAAAGGAATAAACATTATTACATAACGTTTCCTACCAAGGGAAATATATATTCCATATGATTAGCACAGGTAAAATGTGGAAATAATAACATGTAAACAAAATAATTATAAGGTCACAATATACATCATCTTGATATACCATGAAGATATATCAATATAAGTTGAATATAAAAAGAAGAAAAATAAGTTGGAATATAATAATCAAATTTAGGTTGAACTGGGAGGATAATATGTGTGGTTATTTAAAGATGGAAATATGACCATCGTGGATAGTCATTATATATTTGATAATGTAGACATTGTTGGTAGTAATTATGAAATCCCACATTAGAATTGAAAACATATTATTAGTTTTTTTTATAAATCAATTTAATTTTTATTATTATTTATATCTTCATGTTACGAATTAAAATTTTAAAATGAACATAGTTTTATTTCATAACCATAGGTTTAAGTACCCAGACCATCAAAACTCTTTACATTGTATATTTTTGGTACTTGAGGTTTCAAGATGAGATAAGTGAAAGAGAGGTGTTTTTAGAGCTAAAATTTCAAATTAGATAGGTAAGTCATGTCATGGTCATTAATGTCATGGAATGAGATGGATAGTTGTATTAGATGGTGAATTTATAGGGGATTGGTAATAGTGTGATCCCTTACTATCACAGAACAATGTATCGATGTATATTTATAGAGTAATACTAGGTGTGTGTGAGTGTGTGTTGTTGAATAATATCATGTGTTATAGAATGATGTAATAGAGGATTAATTTTTGGGGTTCTTCCTTGATTATCACTATGGTACAGTGTTGTGGGAGAAGTCATAAATGTTTACTTAGTCATATCAATTTAGAACATTAAATTATATTTTAATAAGAGATATATAGTGAGATTAAGGATGATAGTTCTGGAGTTTGGTGGAATTAAACTCATCAAAGTGTTATCATGATTTTTTATACCGTAACGTAAATGTTTTCTAGCCTAGGTAAAAATTTAGAAATCCCTTCAATTCCACTTATTTTATTTAATTTTCCCTTGAAATTATAGTGACTAAAGAATAATATTATGAGTTCACTAAGAATACTTTGTTTGGATTTAACCATTGACTTCATGTGTTCAACTGGTATAGATCTGATGTGAGTACTTTCCTTCTTTCCCATCATATTTTCTTTGTGTTCTTGTTTTTTAAGGTTTTGGTAGTAGTTTTGGGGTTCTCTCTAGGTAATTAGTTCATATTTTTTGGGAGTTTCTATATTTTAGATTTTTGAGGTTCCTTTTCATTATTTGGAACTTTAGATAATATTTATATGTTTTTTTATAGTGAAGTGATCATCAGAACACCTATCTAGTTAGGGTATTCAAGAACTCTCTTTATTTTTATGTATAATGTGAAATTTTCATAATATTATTTCATTGGGTGGTTGGTATGGATTGGTATAGAAAAGATAATGAGCCAGACTAAATAAAATGAGATTAATGAGTTGAATTGCATGTATTTACTTCTTCTTATAATATTTTTCATGATATTGGTTCGTGTTATCTATTATTATTTAAGATCATTATTAATATAAGGTTATGTGTTGTTGTTGTTGTGATGTTGGAATCACCACTCATTAAAGACTAAATAATTATTGTTAGTATGAAAATGGTTGTGTGTGAAATTTTGAATTGATTTATCAATATCTATATAACAGCTATTAATCAAATGTGATAGTATGATAATGTAAATTTGTTGAATTTTATTATTGATAGATTTTGGTTTTACTATTTTTCTTTCTTCCTTGTAACAGTAATGTGATTAGCATAGGTTTTTTTTGTACATAGTTTTAGGGGATAATATACGGTTATTATTTGGTTTGTTTTGGGAGATGGAATGTTTTAGGAATTAGGGTTATGGTTGGTTATCATGAGATTTATTGAGTCCTTGTTTCATGGTGGTTGGTTGATTGTGGTTAGGCTGTTGATGTGGTTTTTAAAGTGGGTATATAACTACCTTGATACTTTTTGAAAGAGAGAATTAAGATTCTATAGTGGGATGATAAAATGGATAGTTTTGCGGGTATGTTTTTTATTTTTTTATTAGTAGTTGAATATAATTTTCAATAATTAACTTGAAATGGGTGTGGCAAGTATTGAAACAAATATTGTCTATAAATGGGACAATGATGCAAGAAATAAATAGGTAATGGTTGGGAATAAAAAGTGTAAAATTAATGGAAATGGTTTTTCACTAAATATTTTATTAAACATCATAGTGAATTTGAATGTTTTTCAAATGTTAAATTTTAAAAAAGGTTGAATAATATTTCTTGATGGTAAATCAAGTGTGGTTTTGGTGGTTGTTTGGTATAAGAAGTGGGATTAAGTTTTCCTGTTATAGTTTCTAGTGGTATAGTTTTGTAAAAATGATAGTGAGGTAATGATCATGGGCTATGGTGGTTCTCATTTTGTGTAAAACTGGTATATAGGTATTTTATATGGATATATATATTATTTATTTCTTATAATTTTATTATGTGCATGAATCAAGTCAAATAACCTTTCTGATGCTGAAATATTTTTGTGTTTAATTTTTTTCACAAAATCTAGGTTGGGGAGGGAATTAATAACAAAATACATGATGAGATATGTATCAAAAATCCATGAGAAAACAAATTTTTGAACCTAAATATGTTCATTAGTAGTGGGACTCAGGTTTTCTCTGTATAGGAGTGTATTTTGTTACTGTTATTATCTTCGTTAATGGGTTACATGTTTGAAAAAACATTTAAATTTTTTTTTTAAATTCAATTTAAATTATAATATCCCAATATCATATATCCCTTTAGTTACCTATTAAATAAATATTCCAATTACTCTCATGTTCTCTCTCTAAATATGTGAAGCCCCAATAACTCACATCCCCCATTACCTTCACCTATCCTAGTGATTGGATATATCTTATCACCATTAGGTCAACCCATTGATCATTATCAAAACTAGTGGAGATAATCTATGTGACCTATGTGTTGAAATAAATGAATAAGGGAAGGATAATTCAAGAATCACATAAATATGAAAATCTCTTAATGTCTAAACAATTTCAATAATTCCAAAGGGATGAACATAAGATATTAACAATTAAAATATTGAATTCATTAACATGAGTTAGAGTAATATCCTTGACTCATACACTAATTTCTTAGTGATCCATCACTAGATAACTATAGTAAAGTAAATATAAGAAAGAAAGAAACAATGGTATCTTAGTAGAAAAATTACATTAGAACCCCCCCCCCACCCAACCCCACCCCCCTTATCATGAGAATAGTTATTTAATTATAAATATTGGAGTTAACTTGTTTGTAGTAGATTTCAATAAATGTGGTCCATATGAACTGCTTCTCCTCTAACACATCATGAGACTTTTTGAATTTTCTTCTATTTTATTTCCCATCTACCATGTGTATAGCTCGATGGTGGGGATTATTTTTGTTTAAATTATTATGAATGTTCTAGTTTCTTGGAACACTTATAATTATCTCCATCCTTTTTTTTGAAGCCTGCTAATATCTATGTGCTAGATTTAGAGTGTATTTTACTGATTTAGGAAAATAAAATGAATGTTAATTTTATTTTAGGTTGTTCTTTTTTGGATTTTGATCTTTTTTAATTTATTTCTTAATTTATGTTTTTTCCCATGTGTAACCTATAGAACTTTAGGATGTCATTGTTGAAGCAATCAGAACCACTGAAAAAAATCTAATGTAGATTTATCAGCCTAAATAGTTCCCTTATGTGGGTCTTCATTACCCTTAGGTGGCCTTTGTGATGTGTGAAGTACCATTACGTAGCATTACAATATGAGGGACCTTTACGTAGGTTTTATAAAAATCATTTTATCATTATACAGTATTACAATAGAGGCGATGGGACCCTTACATAGTTTATGGATCATTTTTCTAAACATTATATAGTGTATTTTAAAAATATATATCCTTTATAGATTCATTAATCACATCCAATTGGAGTATATCATGTGTTCTATTAGGTGGAATATTTTGTTTTTTGGGGATTGTGGTGACTACACATGGTGAGTGGAGTTTTTGTTTTGGTAGGTTTAATGTGTAACTGGTTCTTATAGCCAGTCCTTATGGAATCTTAATATCATAACTTTTTCTTGATCCTTGGATTGTTTTCACTTTAATTACATTGTCTTTTAATCTATCACATGAATTAAAACCATAAACAATTTTCAACCATGGTCACTTGATATTCACAGTCACTTCCCTTTGAAATTTCCAAATATATAATAGTGAGAATGAATGTTTTAGTGTAGGATATTCTTAGATATCATTATAATTTAATAGATCATTTAATATTATATCTAATATCATTTTGACATTTAAATAACAAGGTCCTAAGATCAATGTTTCCTTTAAATTAATCCAAAAAATTGACTATACATTTTTCATGAATTTTTTTTTGGTATTTTCATATATTGTCCACATTTCCATGAGTAAAAAATAATGAATTATTTTCCCTTATTTTATCAAAATTAGGGGTTAATTACATTAAAAATAAATAAAATTTGTAAAATTTTATCTCACATCACTAATCCTTTCCCACTCTCCCTTTGAGGTGTGGTGTAGTGGACTGGTTATAATTGTATAGTGATGAGTGTTGTTGGTGGTCCTTAATGTTAGGAGGAGGGATGAGGTTGACATCCTTCATTTTTATAATACCCTACCGAGATGGATATATAATGTGGTTCTGATATGTGGTATAGGTGTGGATATATGTCCATAGTTGCATTTATTGTATGGATGGACTAATTTTAACATGAGATGTTCGACCATATGGGTGGTTGGGATAGTCAGGATCATGGATCGAACCACATCAGATGTAATGGGATTAGTATGGTCTGGTGTGACATTTTTGTGAAATGTGTGGAAGAACAGGAAATTTTATTATGGGTTTTGAGAGTTAAAAATAAATATGTTAGTGGTTTCAAGGTTCCTACTTTTTATTTTATTTAATGTTATCTTATTATACATAAATGTGATATTTGGTGAGTAAGACTCGGTGTGGTTACATGGTAGCTAACCAATTAGGTTCTTGTTGGTTCTATCATTTATTCACTGATGAATCAATATTCTTCTTCAACATGTGTATGATAGATCTTGAGAATGATCCTAATGATTATACATGTTACACACACCCTCGATATATATAAAAATTTTTTAGGGTTCCAGGGTGATTTTGGTGACAGAGTTATATAGTAATAGCTTAAATATTTGGATTGGTTTTGGTGTCCCTTCCTAGGACTTTTACTTGGAATTTTTTTAGACTTGTATTTATCAAACATATAATAAATTATTAATGATTATGTATATTGGTTTATTTATATCATGGTATGGATTATTGGTTATATTTATGAATTATGGGAATATTTGGTGATAATTCCTCCCATTTTCATGTTTTACACAATCAGTGGTAGTCTCCAACCCAAGGCATATTAGAGACAGAACTCAGGGGTCACACTCATCTTCATTTCATACCCAATATGGATTCCTAAATAAAGAGGTTCATTACATAGTGGTATCAAAGAATTGGTTAAGAGTTTGGATAGAGTTTCTAAGATTGGAATTGGTGATTATTTTGTTGTTTAGTAGGGAAACCACATTGGTTGGACATATTTCATGATATAAGAAAGGGAGACCAGATATGAAATGAGATTTTAGGGACCCATGTGGTCTAATGAAATAACCATAAGCTCACTAAACATGCTAATTGAAGTGATAATTCTTATAGGATAGAGACTATGGAAAGGTACATATATCATGACTAGTATGTATAATATAAGTATTCAAGTGATTTTGGGAAAGATAAAATAATATAATTAAATAAATTTTAAAAACATTCCTAGATAATAATCTTTGGAGTTTGTTTCTTTATTTATAAAGTTGTCTGATGGTCATAGTTTTTGCATATTTTAGGTTGGTGGGGTTCTACAGGTTAACCAAATTAATTATAAGAGGGTATAATTTTTTTAGAATGGTGAGATATAGAGGAATATATTGTGTGAGTTTTATCATTTAGTAATGAAGAAGTATGATGGTAGTATATCTAATCTAAAGTGATATTGATAGTTATAGGAGATCAATTTTTTTTGTTTGATCTGAGATAGGGCTAAGTATTAGGTTCTTCTATTTTTTTATTAGATATGGGGAGCAGTGTAGTAGTGGTGTATCTTATATCTTAGTGAGAAAAAGGAGGCATGTATTTTTTGGGATGATTTTCAATGGAATTTTTAAGGGGTGATCCTCTATTTCATAATGAGAATGATAAATAGGCAGGATTTACTCTATAATTAGAAGAGGATCATGATTTTGTGGAATATCAAGATCAGATTCAAGGAACTTATTTACTTCACCATTGATCTATTTATAGATATGGAGTATATATATTGACACTTAGATGAGGTGATTTATCCCATTATTATATATATTGTTAACCCATTAAATTTTGTTATATATTTAGTAATGTATAAGATGGTTGAGGTCATTGAGGGGATGTATGCTCAGCCATGGTTTTATTGAGATCAGATTCATCAGAGTTCCTTGAGGAGTATATTTGTTAGTTTGGTATCTTAGATATATTTATATTTAGTGTTCTTTCCAGCTATTAGTTGACCTCAGTTCTTTTATTACTCTAGTTTCCCAAGGGATAGAATTTTCTATGCACCCACCTGGAGAATTTCTCCAGTGTCATTTGACTAAAGTGCATGACTATTCTTATGTTTCATCCAGGTATGGTATTTAACATCAAGTAACCTTATTTTAGGAATTCCTTGGCCCTAGTTTTTCATCTCTTTTATGTAGGGTATTTTTTGGGATGTTCTTAGAGAGTTAGGAAAATATTGGAAGCCCAAGGGTCTATTCATGATTGGTTCATGGTAAGGGAAAACCATGTAGTTTTTCATAGTAAACAGTGTTCCCTATTGTGATCCATTTGAAGGGGGTGCAATATTTTTACAAATCATCTGCCCAACCCTTCCAAACTAAGAAAACTTAGTCGGTGAGGGTTTCTGTTATTGGTTCATGGTTTGAAAAACCATGCACCCTCTAAGGATAACCCATGTAGCCTGCTAGTATGGGAACACGGTTAGGGTGCATGGTTTTTCTAACCATGTGACCCTACCCAGCAAACTATGCGTATGAGTTTTAATTCCCTTGAAAAGTTTATTAAAAATAAAAAAACCCTCATTTAAGATGTATAATCACCCCCACTGAACCCTAATACGATTCCTTAGTTGTTGAGGCACCCAAGGAGAATTTTTGAATCCTCCAAACCATTTTCTTTGTGGATCAAAGCATCATTGATCTTGTTTGATCTCTTATAGGTAATTGGATCACCTCTCAAGTGGTTTATTCTGATCTATCTTTTTATTTTGTTTAGAGATTATTGGGTGAGCATGTTATTATTGGATATGAAATCTGTTTTTTTATAATGATTCTAGATTTTGTTTCTTGATCTCCTTTGCTACATTCTTCAATGTCTATCCCATTGTGTGTGTTGTCTTTGACTGTGTAATTAAAGATAGGTGGTTCCATATTTATTTTCCCTGTGAATGAAACCTGTGATTTATTGATTGAAATAAAATTATTTTTTATTAATATAAATACTTTATTTTAATGTATTTCATGTTTGATTTTAAATGGATTGAAATTTGTAAAAAAACCCCAATTTCAATTTAATTGAAATGTGGGGTGGTTTTTTGGAAAATGATGGCTTGATTTTGAAATTGATTTGATTAACTGATTTGATTTTGAACATTGAAAATTTATCTTTAGGTGAAAAATGATTTTAAATGGCCTGAATTGATGAGAACCATTGTTTTAGTTTTGAAATGATAAATGTATGTTGAAAACTAAAAACTAGGAAATTATAATTTGAACTGATTTAAAATGTTTTATTTTCTCATGTTTAATTGATTGGTTGTTTAAATAACATTTTTTTCGGTAGTTAGTGGTAACTAAGAAACATGTGCTAGGACCATGAATCCATATAAATGGATTGATGATGACAATGGTTACTAATAAATTGTTTCATGAATTTATGAGAGGGTTCCACCATTGGGGTGTAGACTACCTATAATGGGTTCCCCTATTGGGGTGAAGATTGATTCTGTGTACACACCGATCTTGAGATGAGATCATTATGAGATGTGTGGGTATCCTATTAACAAAAATAACAAACCATAGATATTTTGAGCATGGTAATATGATTGTGTTAATTGATTATATATTCCAATAATTGTTTAACTATTTATTTCATGCCAACGATTTTATATAATTATTTTATATAAAATGTTAATTTAAGATAAAAATTTATATAACTTCCATCTATTTTCCTCTGAAATCGCTTTTTGGTATAGAATATGTGAATGATATACCAGGTCTTGTTTAATTAAAATGAAGTATAATTAGTTTAATTTTTATGGAATTGATTATGGATCACATAGTGAGACCCTACTAGTCTTTTTAGCTTACACCCTACCTTTGACTTTTAGTGTTTATATATTTTATTATTTTAGGCCTAAGAAAACGGAAAGTGCTACCTAAAGGTAGTGGATGTTCTTGATCCATGGGACTATGGAGTGATGATGGTGATTGGTGGACCTAATGTTCACTTGTTACATAGGATCCTTTGAGACTTTTTTTAATGACGTTTTTTTCCTTTGGGATTTGTACTATCTGTCTGGGTATTTTTTTACCTATTTTTTCCGGTAATTATTCTTTTATAGTGTATAAAATTATGACTTATAAATCTTATCTACCATTTTTTTGGAATAAATATTAGCTATTAGATCTTTTATGTTGTGAGGTTCTAGTCACCAACCCATGGGGACTGAGAAACGCCCTTCATGCTATGTTAGATCCATCTCAAGTATCAGAGTACCAGGGAATTTGGACCAGTTCATGAAAAATTGGTATCAAATGGGGTGAAGAATCCTTCCTTGATGTCAATATATAGTTTTTTATGTCTTGGAGGGACTTATGAGTAAGTTTCGAGAAATGTTTTTTCCAAATATCACCATAACGAACCTTAAGTCACCATGAGTGTGTGGGAAAAAGTTTCTTTGAGGAATGTTTTCATCTAATTATAGTATATTCACTACCTTTGATCTAGTTTTATTGAAATATCAATATTAAATTTATACTTTATGGAATTGATATTCCAATATCTTGTTTAAGTGTATCCTTTCTGATTACATTAGTGTTATATATTGATATTTTGTAGTATCGTGCCTCTAATAATACATTTGAAAAGGATCCTAGATGAAGTTTCTTATGAACCATAACAACAAAATCCCACTATTGGCCAAAATCATATCGATATAATGGTGTGGGATACCAAAGATATAGGGAAAGTACCTGAACTTGTTCCCATTTATTCTCCAATTGTGGAACCTCAGAGGGATGAATCTTAGAGTTGTTCTCAAAAGATTATTCACTAAAATCCACCTTCTTTCGAAGGATCTAATGATCCTCGAGAGGATTATTACTAGTTGAGAAATATATAAATTCTCTTTGAGTTCTTGGAAATGCCTGATTTGGTTAGGGTAAAATATGATACCTTTAATATGAAAGGGCCTTGTAGGAGATGGTGGGATTATATGGTGATGGAGAAAAAGAATGAGGTATTTTAATCGAAAGAATTTTTAGTTACATTCACCAATTATTTATATCCATAATCTATGGTATTGGAAAAATCCATGTAGTTTCCTAAACTCTAGTAGGATAAAATGATCATGACTCAGTATACAAATTGTTATGCTAATCTTTTTCAGTTTTTTACTAAGGTAGCGACTAATGAGAAGTCGAAGGTGTAAATATTTTATATGAGTCTTTTATATGACATTTGATCTCAGGATTTCCTACTGAATCTGGATTCATATGATAGAGTAGTACATTGGGTGTCGATGGTTGATCTTGACCTAGTTGTTAATTCAGGGTTGATGGGAGTTCTTTTTTCTCTTAGTGGTAGTTCTGTGATTTCATTTATAGGAAAGAGAAAGCATGATGACTCTAATGGTGGTTCTAGATAGAAGGATTATTCTAGACATCATGAAGTTCTTATAATATTTCCATTCACTATTTTACTATGGAAATATTGGTAATTTGATATGTTTGTGTACTGAGGCTCCAAATATCAATAATTTCTATGGTTACACAGGACACCTACATAAGTTCTTCCACTTCATTTCTTCTTCACATAGTGGAACAAGATCATTATCTCCAAAAAAAATGTGGTGAATCGTATGATTTGATATCTAAGGGGTTATATCCATGGGAATCTATAAAAATATTATTCGTAGAGTGGAATAGTTTCCCGAGAAATCCAATATATGTCAAGTGACTGTGAGAGGTACCATCACTATAGATTCTTCTTTATTTACTCCTAAAATTGATATTGGTGCATCTAACTGGTTTATATTGACTTGTATTATGAATTTGATAAATATTCATATAGGGATGTTGTCTTATGTGATGGATATTACTACACCCATCAGAATGAAGAGAGTGAAGGCTCTATATTGTCCCGCTTGTGTTTTCTCTTTTTCATAAATTAAGATTACATAAAATATTCTGATTCTCAACATGAAACCACTTGATTTCATTTTCAGGATGGATTGGATGATTAATAATAATGCATAAATTAACAGATATCTTTGATAGGTATCCTTTAATTCACATGATGGGGTGTTATGTATCTCTTTGAGATAATGGGATCCATGGTAGAGAAGAGTTTGATCATATTTTCTAGAGTTGGGAAGGGTAATATTAGTATTTTCTTTTGACTTAGAGTGACAATCATTAAGTGATGATCT
This sequence comes from Viscum album, assembly GCA_963277665.1. Classification (NCBI taxonomy): domain Eukaryota; kingdom Viridiplantae; phylum Streptophyta; class Magnoliopsida; order Santalales; family Viscaceae; genus Viscum; species Viscum album. Next base: position 712,762,215 of record OY728128.1, on the reverse strand, counting down.
CCATGAAGTTGATGTTGTGTTTTCTGACATACTTTCTTATGACTTTTCTTGTCTGACACTGATAAGATAGGTACATATATCTATTGATTTAGTAATTTTAACTCATCATGTATCCATTACTTATTACCATATGGAACTAGAAGAGTTGAAGGAGTTAAATACTTAGTTGGATGGTCTATTAGAGAAAGTATTCATATGCCCAAGAGTGTCACCTTAGTTAGAAAATGTTCTCTTTGTGAAGAAATCTGAAAGAACACTTTTCCTTTGTGTTGACTACCAAAAAATAAATCAGGTTATGGTAAATAATAAGTATTTGTTACTTCAGAATGACGATTTATTTGATCAACTAAAAGGGGAAAGGGGTTCTTGAAGATTGATCTTCAATCTAGTTATCACTAATTGAAAATAAAATAATCTGACATTCCAAAGACTTCCTTTATAATAATTTATAGTCAAATAGAGTATCTTGGTATTCCCTTTATCTGGACTAATGGTCCTACTATATTTATGGATTTAATTAATATAATATTACATGAGTGCCCTTACTTTTTCATAGTATTCTTTATAGATTAAATCTTAGTTTACTTCAAGATTTAGAAGGATCATGTGTGTCATTTGAGATCATTCCTAGAAATCTTGAGATATCACAAACTCCACATGAAGCTATAAAAGTGTAATTTTAGGATTCATGAAGTGAAATTCTTGGGAAATGTGGTGTTGGAATATGGTATCTCAGTTGATCCTGATAATTTGAAGGATGTTATGACTTGGGAGCCACTATATAATGTTTTTGAGATGTGGGTAATCTTAGTCTTGGAAAGGTATTATCATAGGTTTGTCAAAGATATATAAAATTTGTCTTCTTTAATGACCACTCTCACTCGGAAGGGTTATATGTTCTTTTGGAAAGAAAAATTTCTGAGTTATTTTGTTGAGATAAAAAAATTGAATTCTATTCCATTTTAACTCTTCCAGATTCTAGGTAGGGCTATGTGGCCTTCTATAAAACATCAGGTTTGGGTTTAGGTTGTATTCTTGTGTAGGGTGATCACGTTGTATCCTATGGATCCAAAAATCTATGGAAACACAAGAATAATTATCCAACCCATGATATCAAATCATAGTTGTGATTTATTCTACTAAGACTTGGTGAAATTTCCTTTTTAGATAAATTTTTACCATTTATTGTGACCAAAAAATATAAAGTTATATATTTTATCAAAAATATTTGAACCTTTGATAGAGATATTGTGTGAAGTACCAACATTCTTTTTATATTGATATTACCTACACCCTGGGGAAGGAGAATTTCATTGATTATGCTTTGACTATTAAACTTTCAACCTAGGACATGTAAGAATAATCAAAAAAGTTAAGCTTGATGAATATATTTGAAAAGATGCATTAGGGAGTATAGGAAGGAGGTAGTGAGGTTTTATTTACAATTTTTTAGTTAACCTATGATCTTCTCTAGATAATTCTTCAATAATAGTAGCTTGATGATGAATTTTGTAGCATTAGGGACTCTCTTTATGGTAGGGAGATTTTTAGTGAGTGGACGTTGTCTTCTAAGTTTATCCTATATTTTATAAATCAGTTTGTTATACCTTTTCCCATAATAATGGACGTAATGGTGTATTTCCATAATTCTTCATAGGTAGGGAACCTTGCAACCACCAATATGTTTTATGAAATGTGGTGATGATTTTGGTGTGCAGGAATGAGATAATACATCACTGTAATTATTTTTCATTGTTATACCTATCATAAGGTCAAAGTTGAGAACCATGGACCTTCATATTTTCTTTATCCACTTCCAGTGATGATATGGAAGTGGTAATATATCTATATGAAATTTATGGTTGGGTTACCGCATACCCCTCAAGAGAAGAATGTGATATGTGTTTTGATCAATCGATTGATGAAATAGGCTCAATAATTAACCATTCATGATGTAACTAAATTTGAGGACTTGTAACGTCTTTATTTGAAGGATATTTACTTATTTCACAAATTATAGTATATTATAGTCTCTAGTAGGGATTTTTATTTTACATATCTCTTTTTTAGTGGAATATAGGAAGAAAAGGATCTCATGTACAATTGAGCATGGCATTTCATCTGTATAAGGATGTCCAGACAGAACAAGCTTTAAATATTCATAAGGAAATGTTATGTACTTGCGTTCTTGATTTATGTGGAACTTGGGATGTCCATTTACAACTAGTTGAGTTCACCTTAAACAACAGTTATCCATATGGTATCAGAATGGATTCTTTTGAGTCCTTGTATGTTTTTCCTTGTAAATCACTATTAAGTTGGTCAGATATAGGTGAAATTTCTTTAGTTGGACTAAGTTTAGTCTAATAAATGATGATGAAGTTTCAATTGATCAATTGGATAATTTTGACAGCACATATCTGGTACAAATATTATGTTGACTGTTGTATGGTTCCTTTGGAGTTTTTAGTTGGATACCTGGTGTTTTTGATAGTTTCACCTCATTTAGGTCATCAACGACTTAGAAAATAGGGGAAACATGGAACAAGGTTTGTGGGAACTTTTAAAGTTTCCAAGAGGGTGGAGAAAGTGTCTTACCATTTATCATATCCTTTATAGCTGACATTGATACAGAGTGTGTTCCATGTATTTCCAATTCATTTTGGACCCATCTCACATCTTGATACAGGAGGATCTTAATGTTGATCTTAATTTATCCATGACTAAGAATATCGTAAGGATCGTTGGTTCTAAGAAAATGGTTCTTCATGGTAGGATGATACCTTTTGTCTGTGTGCTATTGAAGCATGGTTCTGATTCACATGAGACATGGGATCATGAGGCACTAATGAGAGTGTAGTGGCCTCAGCTCTTTGATATAGATCTTTCTTTAAAATATTTATGGAGATATATTGTTTTTATTGTTTGGAGGTTGTAACATTGTTATCTTCTTTCAGATATTCCTTAACCATAGTTTTGACCTCCATTAAGTGTGGTCTGGTTTTGGTTTCATTTCAATTAAATTTTGAAAATATTTGAATCCCACTGGGTAATGCATGGTTGTCTAATACTTAGGAAAAACTATGTGTATTGGCCCATAGAATTGTGCACCCTTTTTTGAGCCACTAAAAGGGGGTGAATTCTTTTCCCAAACCATGTGTCTAGCCCCTCCAAACCATGAAACCTCAGTCAGTGAGGGTATTCATAGTTGGTGCACGGATTGGAAAACCATACACCCTCTGAGGAGAAACTATGAACCCTATTATTAGGGTAACATGGTTAGGGTGCAAAATTTTCCTAACCATACAGCCATACCCAGCAAACCATGTATGCAGGTTTCAATTAACTTAATTTTTTTTAAAAAAAACCTAAACCCCCCGTTTAAGATGACTAATCACCCCATTTTACCCTAATATGAATTCCTTGATTTTAAAGGCTCCCAAGATGAGATTTTGACACCTCCAAACCCTTTTCTTGGTGGATCAAAGCATCATTGATCTTGTTCAATATCCTCTAGGTATGTGGATCTTCTATCATGTAGTTTCTTCTTATCACCATTTCTATCCTCATTGGGGTGTATTGTATCCCCATTTTATTGATGGATCTAAAAACTATTTTGTTTGATATTGATTATAGGTTTCATTTCTTGATCCTCTTTTCCTTGTTCTTCATTGGCAATCCCATTGTGGGTGATGTATTTGACTGTGTGATTAAAGGTAGGTGTTTCCATATTATTTTTCTATATAATTGAAACATAAATTTTCTTTATTGATTTAAAATGATTTTTTAATAGATATAAAAACCAGGATTTGAAAGTATATGATGTGTGATTTAAAATGGAATGGGATTTGTGAAAACCCAAAATTTTAATTGAATTAAAGTGTGGGGAATATTTTGGGAAAACTATTTCTTGTTTTTGAAATTGATTTGACCAATCGATTTAATTTTGAACCTTGAGAAAAATTTATTAAAGTGAAAAATGATTTGAAATGGTATGAATTGATGAAAACCTCTATTTTGGTTTTGAAATAAAAAAGAAAATTGAAAACTGAAAACTTAGAAATTTAAATTTTAACTGGTTTGAAATGTTTTCTTTTCCAATGTTTTATCGATTGATTTTTTGAAGCACATTTTATCTGAGGTGGACATTGTTAACTATGATAAGAATGCTAATACCTTGACTCCCTAGTAATGGATTGATGATGACAACTATTATGAAATAATTGCATCATGAATTCCCAAGGGGGTTCCCCTATTAGGGTGTAGACTTCCCATAATGGGATCCCCTATTGAGGTGGATATTGATTGTGTGTAGACAAATATCATGAGTTGAGATCATTATGAGATGTGTGAGGACACTATTACCTAAAATAAAATACCGTTGGTATTTTCAGAATGGTGGTATTATTTTTTGACTTTATTATACATGCCAATGATTATTGGACTATTTATGTCATGCGAACATATAAGTGTTTTATATAAAAAAATTATTTAAGGAAATTTTTGATATATCTCCCAATTCTTTCCTTAGGAAATCATGTTTTTGTTTAAAATGTGTGAATTATATAACTTGGATTGTTTAATGAAAATGAATCTTAATTTCTTTTATTAATATAGAATTAACTATATAACACTTGGTGATTCCCTAATCATCAATATATCTCACACCCTAAAATTTTCTAGTGTTTATAGATTTTCTTAAGATATTTCTGAGAAGTGTGAAATCCCCACTTAGAGGTGATGGATTTTATTGATCTTTAGGAATGTGGATTTTTTATGGTGACTAGTGAATATTTTTTCAACTTGTTACATGAGATATTTTTATACTTTTCTCTAGTTGGAGTCATTTTTTCCATTGGTATTTTTATCTATATGTATGTGTATTGTTTTACTTATTTTTTAGGTATTTCTTATTTTTGATTGTTCATAATTCCAACTTGTATCTTTTATTTTCTATTGTTTTGTGGAAAGAATCATTCCCTCTTTATTGATGTATGATTCCAGGTGCTAGTATTCTACCCATGGGGATCTGGAATTCCCTTTAGGCTATATTAGATATGGCTCACATATAAGAGTGAAAGGGTATCTAGACTGGTTCGTGACATGGAAGACTAGATCTATTATCATCCCTAGCTATATTAAATACTTTAGAGACTATATTGGTAGTAGGTAAGATAAACCTTCATTCTAATGATATTAGATAGTGATGGTAGATAATAGACCCATGATATCCCCCACCCTTAGGGACATGGGGATAATCACAACCATATAGATAGTATTATATAGTGTGGTAGAGGAGATGTTTATGGAATGAATCATGCTATGGATGTGCTAGCACTATAGAGACTAGAGATCATCTGAGGAACCTTCCATTTATCTTCTACCATAGTTTATTTATTATGTGATTCTAGAGTGTCACTCTTTTATTTCACCCACCTTGGTTTGTGCCTTGGGACTCAAAGTGTAGATTCTTATAGTTACCTTTGTATAACTATTCTAGTTAGAGGTTAGATGAGTATTCTTGATGTGTGTTAGGGTTGTGAGCCAATTATGGGGAAACATAAGCCATCTTGGGGTTTATTTATATTTTATATATAGTCTTACAATTTCATCCTTTATATTGAATGTTTCATTATTTATGTGTCATTATTGATTTATTTTAGATGAAGGTTATGTTATGTGATGAGGCAAGCCAGTTTAAGGTGTTCATTCGTGAGTAGGATCATCACATGGGCTATAGATTTTTATAGTTGTTGTCTTAACCAGAAATTTTATCTTTAAATTTAGTGGTGGAATTGATAATGGACTTCTCTAGAGTCATGAAGTAGTTTCTAGATGTTTTTCTCAAGGAGGCTATGGATTTACCCCCCTCGATTTGATATGGTGTTTGGGACATAGTTGTAACATGATTCCTATCTGATTTCGATGGATTATTATTAGATAGAACCTTCTAAGATGTGGGAGTTAAGTATTTAGGTGTATAAACAGATACATAATGGATTTATCCATCCTATTATGTCACCAGGGAGTGATCCTATTTTATTATATAAGATTATATATTGTATTTTATGGTTGAATCCAATGATGATAAACTACCACTATCCTATTCTAGGAATTGATTATTTATTTGACTAGTTTATAGGATCCAGTTGGATTTAAATGATTTAATCAGTTTCATGAGCGTTATTTTTATATTCATAGCACTCATGAACATCATCTTCTTTGAGTTCTTAGATGATTTTTTTGTTTTTTTCATTGAATACATTATTTTATAATTAAGGTTATAGGTGGAGTATCTTAACCACCATAGGTTTGTCTTATAGGTCCTTCAACAACATTGGATTTATAGAAAATTGTCTAAGTTAATTTTTTTGACATGGAAGTTTAATTTACTTGTACATGTAATGTGTCATAAATCTGTGGTATTATACCCATCAAATATTATTGTAGTTGTTTCTTGGGAAGCACCTAAGAATTTTTTAGAGATCTATAGTTTCCTCAGTCATGTGGTAAGTTATCAAAGGTTTTTTTTTTGAATTCTATTAGGTGGTGTTCCCATTGACAGCCTTATCTAGGAAGGGATAAAATTCCATATGAACTTATTGGTGTTTGGAGGTTTTTAATTAAATTAATGATAAGTTTATCATATTTCCCACTATTCCACTTAAAAAGTAAAGAGTTATGTTTGAGGTGTTATTTGACACATATTATCTTGATTGAGGTTTCATTTTGATGTTGTAAATAGAATTTACCTCTTCTGGGTTTATGATTTTATATCCCCATGAGTGTAACTACACCACCCATGAACTTTTTTGGGTGGAAGTAGTTTTTTATTTGAATTTATGGTAATATTACCTTATCAGTGAGAACTTTTTGTTCTTTATAGATCAAAAAATCTTATGGTATGTTTTCTCTCAGCATCATTTGAATATTAGACAATAGAGGTGGATAGAGTTTCTCTAGGATTATCACGTTAACACATCTCACTCCCTATGTAAGAGAAATTTATTTGCCAATTCACTGATTAAGAAGTCATAGGGATTTTTTTGGGACTCTAGGGATGCTTAGAGAGTGATGGATGATCTTGAGGTAATGCATCTTGGTACATAAAAGGCTGGTGGTAGAGGTTTCTTATTTTACATGAGATTGAAATCATCCTTGATGAAATGGGTGGAGGATTATTAGTGGGTACACTAATAGGTAGAGTTGATATGATACCATGTTCTTCATTGTGATTCTCTAGAGTTATGGTCAAATGATGATTGGAATTAGGAGTTATTTTAAGGGAGTTTGTATGTCTCATCGGTTGTATGTCAGGAGGTTCTCAAAAAGTTTCATATCCCAATAGTGTTGGTGCATCCTGAAATTTCTAATATGTATCATGCCTTGAGGGGTAATATTTAGTGTCCTGGGATGATGAAATAAGTAGTAGAGATAGTATCACCATTTTTGGTTTGTTGGTAGGTGAAGACAATGTATAATATCATAGAAAGTATTTTATTGTCATTTGGTATCCCTAAGTAGAAGTGGGAGGACATCTTGATGGATTTCATCACCAGACTACCATGATCCAAAAGTGATTTTGATTCTATATGGGTGATTTTGGATCAGTTAATAAACTCAACTCACTTCTTGTTAATTAGGGATTTCATTACTGTGGTGGATTTAGTGAGGTGATATATGAATGACATAGTGTGTCTTCATGGGGTGTTGAGGACCGTCATCTCGGATTGGGATCGTTGTTTCACCTCACTAGTCTGGTGAGTTGTCTAGAATTATTTTGGTTCTCAACATCATCTTAGTATAAAATTTCATCATTATATGGATGGGAAGACACAGAAAACCATTATTATCTTGTGTTCTGGATTTTAGTTGATCATGGGTGAGGCACATTCCCTTGGTTGAGTTTTTTTATAACAATAGCTACAACTTTTTTATTGGCATAACCCCATTTTATGCATTGTATGGTCGACCATGTATATCTTTATTATGATGGAATGAGTTTAAAGAGTTAGGGTTCCATGGATTAGATGTGGTATAAAGTAATACAGAGAAGTTTTATATTATTCGGAATCTAATAATGGTAGCACAAGACTCCCAGAAGTATTGTGATAATTAAATGAAGGAATCGATGGAGTTTGAGTTTGTTGATCATGTTTTCTTGAGTGTCACACGTCATCATGGGAATATATATAAGTTTTTTCAGTGTATTAATCTCCCTAATCAATTTATTAGTCTTTTTTAGGTGTTATAGTGTATCGGTGAGGTGGTATATCGGCTGGACCTTCCCCCATATATTAACCCAATTCCTAAAATTTTCTGTGTCATATCTTCGAAAATAGGTTCCAGATTATTCTCATATCATTGATTGGGGAGAGATAGATATCAAGGATGATGTGACATTTATGGACCGATCGTTCAAGATTCTAAACATCCAGGAGAAGGGGTAACATGGATGTGTATGTCTTCTAGGTCATGTCTTGGGGAATCAAGATAGCTTGGAGGAACATATTTGAGAACACGAGTCATAGATATGTTTTTTGTATCCAAGGATATATTAATTTTATTTACTATTTATCATATTTTTTATTTTTTATGAAATTTTTTAAGGAAAGTTTTTATGGATACTTGACAAAGTTGTTTCTCCTGGTTTCGTTTCATGCTTAAATGGTGGTCTTTCTATATTTGAGAGGTATCTACTTGGGAGGATATGGTCATTGAGGATATGTTTTTTTTTAGTTTTAGTTTTAATTATAAGGGATGAGAATTGATTGATAGGTATCTAATGTAATAGAACCTAAATTTTCAGCCCATTATTTTTTATATTTTTGAGAACTTGAGGTGTTAGGAGGAGATTATTGAAAAAAATTATTATTGGAGCTAAAATTTCAACTAAGAGAGGTAGTTATTTATGTGGAAATTTACATCACTACATGAGAGGGATGGTTTTAGTCGAGGGTTAATAAATTGGTGATTATTTATTGTGGGAGTCCTTCCTATTTTAGTGTATACTCTTGGTGTGAATTTTCTGGGTTCTACTAGTTTGTGTGTCAGGTAAAAGTCTAATGTGTTGTGGCATAAGGTATTGTCATCCAAGGTTTGGGGTTTCTACCTAGTATATCATCATGGGAAGGTGATGTGGGTTACAAAACAACTCTTTCATTATTAATATCAATTATAATGGTTCATTGAGCTTTGAATAAGGAAGATATTGGGAGATTCATGTTTTTATTTCTAGAGTTTAGTATAATTACACCCACAACGGCATGACAATGGTTTTTTATATCATGGTGTATCCATTTTCTAGAATAGTTATAAATTCACCAGTCCCTTTGATTCCTTCTATTTTATTCCATTTTTCTCAAACTTTCATAACCATAGTATTGTCCTGGAATTTATTTTATCATCCCTATGTTGTATTTAACCCTTGGCTTTAAGAGTTCAACTTGTACCAATTTGATCTGAGTCTTTACTTCTTTACATTCATATTATTACACTATTATTTTCTTGAATGGTTATGGAAGTAGTTTTGGGGAGGTTTTACTAGAAAATTAGTTCATAGATGATGGGGTTATTTTATTTTATATTATTGTGGTTCTATTGCATGATTTAGGCCTTAAGATTACCACTTCTCTATTTTATGCTTTTGAATGGATCATTGAAGCACTAGTTGAGGTAGGAGATTTGAGAAATTTGTTTATTTTAGGGTTTAATGAAGAATCAGAAATATATTTATTTCATTAGGTGGATGTTATGGATTATAGTATCAAAGATAATAAACTATACTAAATAAAATTAGTGGAAAGGGTTAATTTCATATGTTTTATTCTTTATAGAATCGTTTCCCTCAGAATAATACATGTTCACTGTGATTTCTGAAAATCATTGTTATTTTAAGGTTTTTTGTTATTATTTTTATTATGTCTCTGGAATCACCATTCATAAAATAATGAATAGATAAAGTTTTTAAGATCCCAATTTTGTGTAAAATCTATAATTTCATTATTAATTCATTTAGAATATTTGATGAATGAATGTGATAGTATGATAACAAAAAAAGTTGGATGTATATTATTGATGGAATTTGGTGTGATTTCTATTGTTATGCCTTGTACCAGTCCTATGATTATCGTTTTATGGTTGTGAATATTTGTGGGGGATTTATGGGAAAATAATGTGTCTGGTTCTGGTATTTGGTACATGTTGGGTAGTGGTTCCATGATTGGATAGCATGGGATGAATTGTGGGATTTTTATGGTGGTTTTTTATAGTGTTTAGTTTGTTTTGTGGTTTGTGCATTGGAGTTATGGATACATTGTTTTTTTTTGAAAGGATGGAATATAAAGGTTGTTTTGAGAATATTTCATGGTTTTTTATTGTGGGTTTGTTTTATATTTTCCTAGTAGTAACAAAAATAAAATTATTATGGGTGTTCATGGGATTGAAATAAATCATTATTATAAATGAGATAATGATGAATGAAATTGGTGGGTAATGGTTGGCAATAAAATATAGAAAATTATTGGAAATGGTTTTTCATTAAATAGGGGAAAATAATATATATTGAATTTGAAATGGTTAGTAATGATAAATCTAAAAAAAGTTTAAAATATTCATATTTATGGTAAATTAGATACAGTTTTGGTAGTTTTTTGGTATAGGAAGTGGGGTTGGTTTGTTCTCTTATGGTTGATAGTGGTATTAGTGTGTGTAAATGTTAATGTGATGATGATTATGGGTTAAAACGGTGCTCTTTTGGTTTAAACCATCTATATTGGTCTTGGGAGTGACTATATATATATATGATGTATTTATTATGGTTTATTTATGTATACCACCTAATTCGGATAACCATATCAACACATAAATGTTTTGGGTTCCTAGTGTTTCCCCTACATCCAGATTGGTGAGGGAACAGATGACTGACTACTTTCTCTTCCCCAGTCTCCCTTCTAGGTGTGTTGTAGTGCACCGGTTACTTTTATATAGTGATGATTCGTGATGGGGGTTGTTCATGGTAGGATGAGGGCATGTGTTTTATGTCCTTAATCTTTATAACTCCCTACTGAGATGGATATGTTGTGATTTTGTGATGTATGGTGGATATCTGGATAGGAGCAAGATGTTGTGCATATGGTATGGTTATAATAATTCCAACTTGAGATGTTGGACCCTAGGGAAAGTTGATATGGGTTTGGATACAGCTTTACCCATATCAATTGTGATGGAATTTGTATGGTGTGTTGTGGAATGGTTGTGGAGATGATGGAAGAATATGATGTTTTATGTTGGGGTGTGATAGAGACAAATCAACAAGGAATTTTTTATAGGGTACCTTATTTTAATATTCTTAAATACCTTTTTATTATACATTGATACAACATTTAGTCAGTAGGTCTTGGTGAGGCTAGGTGGTAGATGACCTATTATATTCTTATTGGTTCTATTATTTATTCACTAAAGCATTAGTATTATTTTACCACATTTATAAGAGTGGTATTGAGTATAATACGACTAATTATACATGTTATGATCACTCATATATATATATAAACATTTTTTATAGTTTCAAAATCTAGTTTGGTGAATGAGCTGAATAGAACCATCTTGGATCTTTTGACTGGTTATGGTGTTGCTACCTAGGAATTTTAATTGGTATTTTATTAGGATACTCTTACTTTTCTAACATATCATTCATTTAAAATTATTTTTGTTATTATTTTAATTAAATTATATTGTTTATTTTTGGTTTTATATATGAATTATTGTAATAAATGAGGGAAATACTTCCCATTTTCATGTTTTATACCCTTGATTCAAGTCGCCAACCCATATATTATAGGAGGTGGGACTCGAGGTTCACTCATGTATTCACTAACAGATTGAGAGGGGTTCTCAAGGTGGGTGGTTCATGAAACTAGGGATATTATATAATCATTTAGATATATATCATGGATTTCAAATTATTATGTTTTTTAAGGGCAACAATATTTATAATTATTTAATTAAAATATATTTTATATTATAAATATAATTTTTTAATGTATTTAACAATAATATTTTCATGATATGTGTCCTCCTAGTCCATTACATTGCTTTTTTTAGTATTGGAGGTGTTCGGGGGAGGTTTTGGGAATTTTCAATGGAAGTTAGAGTTGTGGTAGGGCTGTTGTAGGAAATACACATCGTTTAAACTTTAAACGATGTGAAATTTGGCTTCATGGTGTGTCCAGGGATGGTTCATGATGTGTTGATTTTGGGGGTAAAATAATGAAAAGGTTATGCATTTTTTAGGGAAACCAAGACCTGAGGATTACACAGTGTGAAAGGGTATTATATGTTGTGTAAATCCTCAATGCAGAGTTGTTTTAAAAGTTCTTTTTTAGATGAATTTTAGTTAATTTGTCTATGGATTATACTTCCCCTCATTTTTGGAAAACCCTGGTCTCTCTAAGGAGTTCTTCAATACCTATTCCTTCCTCTTTGATTTTTTGGTCCTAGTGGTTATTCATTGCAAATCTGTGGTAATCTCTTCATTCTTCTTGGATGGTTTTATCCCATTATTCTTTGGAGTTTTGTTTTCATGGTACATTTTTGTTTGGTTTTTTGTTTGGGATGTTTTTTTATGGATATTTGGGTGCGTTGTAGGTTGATCCATTGTTTCTGTGGTGTATTTGTGGATTATGGGTGTTCTTCTTTTCCCTGCAGTGCACATCAGGTCGGTAAGGATTCCTTAAGGTAGGGACTCCCTCATTTCTCTTTAAAGTGTGTCATGTAGGAGAAGTTTTCTTTTATTTATATATGGATTGTGGTTATAATCTCTTAATTATAGATAAATAATTTGTAAAATTGAAATTGAAAGGGGTAAATGGGGTTTTATTCACATGTTTTTACAGCATTGAAATTATTTATTATATTTTGGATTGTAAGGACATGAGGCCTGATGAAAATTGTGGACATTAGGGGATTTGATTGTGTTGGATGATATGTGTTGTGACTGTTATACCTATTTAGATTTCTGTGATATCATCCTAAAATTTAAATTGATTAACCAGTTATATTTGGCTAATGAGATGGTTTCCCCAAGATTATGGCTTGTGTTATAACACCCCTAAAATAAATTGAAATGTGATAAAATCTCCTTTGTAAATCTGTAAAATGATCTTGATGTGTTGTGATGTTTGGTCTTGATTTTATGACGATGATGTGTGGTTGGGTCATTTGGGGATGATGGTTTTTGGGTCATGCTTTTGGGGGTGGAGAGGTGGTTTGTGGGACATGCTTTTCGGGTGGTTGGGTGGTTTATAGTATGTGATTTTAGGGTAATGAGGTAGTTTTTTGGCCATTCTTTTAGGGCAGTGAAGTGGCGGTTTCTTTGTGTGAGTTTCCTGAGTAGTGATGGAATAAATAAATATTTTTTGATAATGTTTTGAAATGGATTATGTTGGTTTGGTTATTGGGTTGAAAATTTTTAATGAATGATTAAATGTTGTGTCATGTGATTAAATGTGGCTGATGTTAAATATTGAAAATAATGTGATAATTAAATGAAATTGGTTGGAAATGTGAAATGGGATTTGTGGCTTCTTGTGTAGTGTTATGCATTTAGAGGTGGAAGCAATAGTGATGGTTTTGTGATTTGGTTAGTTATTTTTTGAACCCATAGGTTGGTATTGAGTGTTTGATACTATATATATATTCTTTTATATTCTTTTTATTTCTATACACACCCCACCCACAGCGATCAATAAATTTCGACACCCTCATAGTCACGTGGGGGTGTTTTTTCCGACATCTGATGAGGAGTACGGATGGATGGGTACCCACAATTTCCTGCACTCTCTTCTAGGAGAGGTAGTTATTGCAAATACTCTAATGTCTAGATGTCTGTTAGTGCATTATATAGTGGTTTTGATAGCCCGTGTGTCTTTGGGAAATAGGTTATCGTGCTTATGGGGCGGCAGACCATGTGTTTTTGGGCGAGATGCAATATGATTGTGCTTGTGGGGTGGCTTCTGGTGGGATTCATGCATGGTAGGTGGAGTTCATGAGGTTGATGTCCTACATGTTCATGATAACATATTACTCCGATTATGTAAGTGGTTTTGTTGTGGTCGTTATTGTGGGGTAGTGATCCTGGGTGTCTTTGGGTGAGGTTTGTTGTGACCATGCATGTGGGGCGGTGTGGTGTATGGAATATTTGGGAGTGCCAGTATGTACGATGTTGGGGTGTGGGAGCGGAATACTAGTGGGAAAGTGGTTCAGGTTACCCTTATCAATATGATTCTTATTGTGTTATATTATTTTTATTATGTTATTTGGTGATCATTCCTTGGTGAGGTCTGGATGGTTAGTATGCCTTTGTAGGTATTGTTTTCTTCTGTTGTTTTCTCATGGGTACATTAGTATGTTTATTTCACATATGCATGAGAGTATTTCATTTTCCTATGGATTATACTTGTATATTCACCCTAAATATATAAACGTTTGTTCAGGTTTCTAGGAGGATTACATAGACCATATTGAACATTACTTGATTGGATCCCTGACATTTGTTGCGTCACTGCTTTATCTTTACTTTTGGGTATTTAAATTGGATACTTTTATCTATATTAGTTCTATTTATACATCCATGTGGGATGGTTTCGTATTTCTTTTATATTATGTATTGGAGTTGTTTTTGGATGATTCAACTTATCTTCTGATCCTATATTATTATAGAGGGAAATCACTCCCATATCATGATATTTTTGTACCCTCAATTCTAGTCTCCAACCTGAGGCCTATTAGAGTTGGGACTCGTGGGTCATTATCTCTCTCCCCTCATTATAGTATCTTTGGAGGGAGGGGGTCATGACAGAGCGGTATCAATGGAATGGTTAAGATATAGGATGAGGTTTTGAGTTAGGTAGAGTGAGGATTTCATGGGTTGGTATGGAAAAAATGTCAGTCAACCTTAGTGTGTAACATATGTCAGGGAGACTACATAGGACATGGGATTTTGGGACCCACCCCCCCCCCCATTATCCAGTGCACTGACTATGAGATTCTTTAATGTCCTAGTGAGATAGACCCGCTTTCAGGGTAGAGACCTAGTAAAGGTACATGCATCATGTTGAATTGTGTCCTTGTTTTAATTGGGTTGTTTTGGGATGGTTAAGATAAATAAAGTTAACTAAAATTAATCTAAATGAAAATTTAATACTAATAGGCTTAGAAAGTTCTTTATTTTCCTTATAGATGTGGCTCGTGTTCATCACCCATGTGTGGCTCAAGCTGTTGAGGTTCAGTAAGAGGGTTTGGTTGATCATCATAGGGTTGATCTAATAGAGGAGGATGAGGCTTGGAAGATGGTATTTCATTATTTATAGTAGAAGGATTTGGGTAATTACAAGGGAATTACAAGGGAGGTGTTTGATATGTGAAGACAGAGAGCTGGTTAAAGGATATTGAGATCACTTTCATTTTGATCTAATCCCCGATGGGGTAGTCGGTCCCTTTGGCAGTAAGTCGGATGTGAGGAGTTGCGCGTCAGTGATGGATGTTGTATCTGGGAGAGCAGAATAAGGTAGATATTTTTTGGGTTGAATTCCAAAAGTATTTTTGGGTAGAGTTCCTTTCATTAACCATGAAGGTAGTAAAAAGGCAAGAGCATCTTTATCTTTAGTAGGGGATCATGTCAGTATGGGAGCTAGGACTTAGGTTTAAGGACCTTCTTTTTTTTTTCCTATATCATTTTTTAGATGTGGAGTCTTATGTGAGACGTCTTTAAGAGGCTCTTTATCCTTCTATCCATAATGAAGTTTCTCATTATTCATTTCCAATGTATTTGTAGTTTCAAAATAAGGATGAGGTGATTGATTATATGCACTCTTGAGGTGCTTTACCATGAGAGGTTAACCAGTAGGGTTGCTGAAGGAGAAGAGTTGTTAGTGTTAGGTCTCAGGAACCGGGACCATTGAGGTTTTATCCAGTAGGGAGTTGACCTCAACAACATCCTTTCCATCCTTATAGGACCTGTGGTTTATGATATTTTCCTAGGGTATTTCTTCCAATGTTTTTTAGTTGTGGTGTTCATTTCCATTTCTAGAACTAGTGAACAGTGGTTCTCTGAGCTTAGTTTGGTAGAGGTGGGTAGGTTCAGTGCGAGTCTCAGCAACTATTTCCAGTGAGGTCGTTTCAACGGTAGGAGCATCAGGTTTTTACTCTAACAAGGGGAGATAGAGTAGGTATAGGTTGACCTTAGGATATTCATCAAGTTTATGGACTATGACCTGAGAGTAGTCATAGAGGTGGTAATCAGCATATAGGTTGAGGATTTGGGTATGGTTAGTTTCACATAGTGGAGGCATTGGTTCCGGAGGGTCCATAGATCATCAGAGGTATGATCAGTTTGTTTAGTAACTTTTTTTATGCCTTGTTTGATTCATGATCTTCACACTCCTTTGCTGACCCACTCTAGCCCATGCTCTGGGACAGGATGTAGAGAGGCTTCCCATTACCCTGGTCTTGACTACCCCATTTAGAGGCAAGACCATCTTGTTTGATGAGTACAAGGGGTGTAGATGGATGATGGGGAAGCATCAGTCCCATGGCGATCTTTTCTTTCTTTAGATGTAGCCATATGATGTCATCCTTATCATCGATTGGTTGTATTTTGTGTGTGATGTTGTCAACTGCTTATAGAGGAGAGTTTTTTTATCATATTTAGATGCTTAGTGAGTGGTTCTCATTGACAAGTTGGTTTGTCTGGTTTGAACTTGGAGTGTGGATCCCCTTATTTCCTTGTTGGTTAAAATGTTAGTAGAATTAGTGGATGCTAGGATGGTAGAGGTTCACAGGGTCATTGTGGAGTTCCTAGATGTTTTTTCCATGGAGTTTGTGATGATACACCCTCAAAGTGATATTGAGTTTGGGATAGACTTTCAACCCGGTGCTTATCTAATTTCAATGGATCATTATCGAATATAACCTTCGATGCTGATGTATTTTGGGATTCATATAGATGATTGATGCATAAGGGTTTTGTCTTTCCCCATGTATCACCAAGGTGTGTTCCAGTGTTGTTAAAAAAGAATTCATATAGTAGTATGAGTTTGTGCATAGATTACCAAAGGTTGAATAAGGTGATATTGAAAAATGATTATCCTCTTAAGAAGATAGAAGATAATTTAAACTAGATGATAGGGGAGAGTTGGTTTTATAAGATCGTTATATGGTTTGGATATCACCAGTTAAGGGTGAATAAGGTAAATATCCAAAATACTTCCTTCGAATGAAGTTATGGGCACTTTAAGTTTATATTCATGTCATTCAGTGTTACAAACATGCATGTTGTGTTCATGGGGATTATGAATTCCATATTCCATGAGTTCCTAGATTAGTTCATTATCGTATCCATCAATGATATCTTAATCTACTCAAGTTCAGATAAGGAGAATGTCATACATCTCAGAACTTTCTTGTGGGTTATTCAACACCGCCAAATCTATGGAAAGTTTCCAATGTGTAAGTTTTGGACATTATAGGTGAATTTCCTTAGAAATTTGGTGTCTTAGTAGGGTGTGGAAGTAGACCCGTAGAAGGTCAAAGAAGTTGTTTATTATGTATCAACCAAGAATGTGGTAAAGTTTCACAGTTTCCTTGGTCTCATAGCCTATTATTAGAGGTTTGTACCTAATTTATCTCAAGTCGTAGACACATTTATAGCATTGACTTGGAAGTAACATACTTTCTTGAGGATTTATCAGTGGTAGGTATCATTTTTCTACCTGAAGTGGAAGTTGATTAGTGCTCTAATTCATTGATTTCCTAATGAGGTGTGATGTTTGAGGTGTTTTATGACCCTTCATGTCTGGTCTTTGGATTCATGTTGATGTAGCAGTGGGAGGTGATCACTTATGGGTCCATACATTTACATCCCCATGATCTGGAGCTAGTAGTGGTTGTGTTCGTGCTAAATTTTTTATGGAATTACCTCATTAGGGAGTGCTTTTTGGTCTTCACATATCATAAGAGTTTGAGGTATATCTTTTCTTAGTGTGATTTGAACTTAAGGAATTGGTGGTGTAACGACCCAAAGTTTCATTAATGGAAAATCCCTCTTGATCTAGTTAAATGTTTCTTTATGAAAAATGTTTTTATAAGATATCAACTTTTTTTAGTTTTACTTTAAGATTTGTGACCGTTACTTTTATAGCTGTTGAACAGTGATCATCTGGGTAGTTTAAATATAAGGCTTTAACGAACCAATTTTCTACTCAGACAAAGGAAGCGATGGCCTCATCCAGTAGAATTGCCCCTTACGAAGCCCATTTGTCGAAGCTCGGAAAAGAGGTGGCGTCTTTGGTCTTTGCCCTTGACCAAGCCCAAGCTGAGCTTCATCAAGTCAAGCTCGAACGTGATCTTCTACGGGAAAAATGGAAGTTGATAGAGATTACCACTCGAGCGATGTTATCCGAGAAACCCCAAGAGTCTGTCACCATCACACACCTTACCCTTAGGTCTTATGCGGCTATTTTAAGGGGTTATGTAACAAATAAGTAGCACCATGTTCATGTACATTATTTTTTTTGTATATAATAATGAATATAATTTCTAGTCATTTTTGATACATTGTAATTAGTTTTTAAAGTACAAATGGTGTTTTTAGTTATTATTTAATTAAGAATTATATTTTATTAACTTAAAGGATTTTTGAATTAAATAATATTTTAATAAAATATTATTATTAATATTAAATTAATTTTTATTAAATATAAATGATCTTATAATTTTATGAATGCAATTAAAATTTTTATTAAGGTTTGAAAGCCATTTCTGTCTACAACCCGTGAATTTTTTTATAAATGTCGGTTTTTATTTTAAAAGTGAAAATTCACATATTTAGAAAATTATTTAGATAAAATAAATATTATTTTTGGAATCAGGACGTCGAAATTATCCAACGGTGAATTTTTCATAATTTTCTGAGACAGTCAAATTTTTGGGTAAAAATTAAATATCATTTAAATATATAATGTGTTTTATGACATCATAATGACCCAATGGTGATGTAATAAAATACCATAATCCTTATGTTCGGCCAATATATGTTTTATCATTAAAATAATGAGGTTTTGGGTTTGTTTGACTCACTTTTCAAAGCATTAATGGAGCCCTCAAGACTTATTCAACACTTTGCCTTTTTAAATTAATTTCCATGGGTGTGTGACTCACCTCCACATAAGCAACCCTAATTTTTTAATAAGTTCGGACCTTGGACTTGTAAAATATTGTTTTCCTCTTTCCTTTTCCAGAAACCATGGGAAAATACCATGGGATGGTTTGTGGTTTGGATTATTTTAATATAAGGGGTCCCAAACCTAAATAATAAAGAATTCTCTCACCTTTCCTATATAAACCCACCCAAGCTCCCACTTAATCCTCACTAAAAGCCCTTGAAGTTCGTCCAACCTCTGACCTACTCTCTCTAGAATCCTCTCAAGGTGCCCCAAGCTCCCAAGAAGCCTCTCACAAGCCTCTCTCTAGCCTTTGGAAGCACACTTCCAAGTAAGGGGTTTTCTTCCTTTCTCGTTTTTTTTGTCAATTTTCTTTAAGTTGTATTTCCCTTTTTATTTCAAATATGAATGTTGGGGTATGGTTTCGCACCTCCCCCATACTGCCCTCTTATTGTTTGAATGATGGTAGAACCCTTTCTCTCTCATTAAATTCCTCCCATGTACACCCGTTACTATGCCGAAATTCCGAATGGAACTTCTCTCTCTTCTTTTACATTCAAGCAATACTTTTGTATCATGAATCTAAATTCCATTTCTATTGTTGGGACATGTATATATATGATCTAATTACTGTCCATTACATGTAAATATGATGAGGAACCCCTTTCTCTCTCATCAACCTTTTTTATGAATTCTTATGTCACGCCGTTACGCTGCCGAAATCGCACCGATTTTCTAAGCCAATGTCTTTGTGTAGTGAATACCATGCCCATTTCTCCATCAAGGGTATTAAACTTTATGCACATTTACATATTGATTATAAAGATTCATGTATGAATTCCACTTTCTTTTATCGTGGAAGAAATTATTATGTTTTATGAATCCATGTTTTATGATCCATGTGGCACACTTATGCATGAAATGAAATGTTTAAGAAGGGTGCGCCCTTTATAGCGCTCCAATGCATTGGGTAAAGTATAGTATCATGATACGTCATGTGCAATGAGTGTTGAATCATGCTAATTCAAGTGCAACGAGGTTTTACTCATGCTTCAAGTGCAATGAGGGTTTACTCATGCTCCATGTGCAATGAGCCTTGGCTCATGCTAATTCAATGTTAAGTGTTGTTGCCACATTTCCATGTTATGATTATCATGCTTTATCATGACTTTATGTTCATGTTTCTATTATTCTCTATTGATATGCCTATTGCCTAAAATGTATTTCACTCCTCATGTTATTCATTTTTTACTCCCTTACTGGGCTTTATAGCTCACCCTTTTCTTATGCATGTCCTCAGGTTATCCCATGCAATGCTAAGTACGAAGGAATGTAGTGGTCATGTAAAGGACGTTTTCAATAAAGATGTTGTATTTCAAGTTTAAAGTTTTTATGTAATGATCCTAAGCCCCAAAGACACTAAACCACTCGATCTTCTTTGTCGTATCAAGTGAATTTTTATGTAATAAAGCATGCTTAAGTTGTAATAAAAAGCAGGGTTGTCATAGTTGGTATCAGAGGATAGGTTTAGTTATTTTTGGGATTAGGAAACCCTAGTAAAGCCTTAGATACAAGACTAAGCATAATAAAAACATCCCTAAGTTTTGGTAAATACTAAGTAAGTGGTTTATCAAACAAATACATCCCTGTCTGGATACAAGCAGGTAGAGGCGGCTCTGGCACAGATGTATCCTAGGGGTAAAACCCGAAAACACCGCTTTGAGCTAGACTCAAACGGGAACTGGTGCACGAAAACGGGCCTTGCTGCACTCTTGGTTACGACACTCCCGGGGGATATGTTTTGATAAATTAACAATCTTAGTATGAACCCTTATTAAGGGAAAAATTCCCCTAAGAATATATGTTAGAAGGAAGATCATGAAAAGCCTGGATTGAATCCTATAGACTCATGAGTTAAAGAGATTAAAGTTTATTTATAAGTCATCAACTTTTGTCTTTGGATTAACCTTTATGTGTTACCCCTAACATTCTTTTATTCCAGCCAATGGCTGGTAATATGAGAACTCAGGCTAACAACCGTTGTGAAGATCAGTGTGATGATTGTACTTATGAGATTCCCAATCCAATGGGAGCGGGAATCGCGAACTTTGTCACGCTTCTCTCTCAGCTAACTCAAGTTTTGAATAGAAACACTGGTCAAGAAGAACGTTCAACCCCCCTAAGAAAGAACAAGTCGCTATTGAAAGCTTCATGAGACAAAGGCCTCCTACTTTTAGTGGATCATCTGAGCCCACGATCATTGAACAATGGATCAACTCCATTGAGAAGATATTCTCCATCCTCCAATGCTCTGAAAAAGAGAAGGTTCTCCTGGCGGCTTATCGTATGGAGGGTGAAGCTGATCAATGGTGGACGTTGATCAAAAATACAAAGCCTGAGGAGGAGATCGAGTCTTTGGAATGGAAGGTATTCCGGAAGATGTTTTTCGATAAATATTTTCCACGCACCCTCCGTCTTAAGATGGAAAGGGACTTCCTTTCCCTCAAGAAGAAAGATGAGGAATCTGTGGGAGCGTACGAGGAAAACTTCACAAGGCTTGCACGATACGCTTCCGGCTTTGTCGTTACCCCCGAATGCAAGGTTGACCGCTTCTTTGGTGGGCTGAAGCCTAGCTTGCGGAAATCATTAGCGATCCGTGACTTCGACAGCTATGAGGAAATTGTCTGATGTGCCCTCAAGGTTGAAATGGAGATCGGAGAATCACAGGGGTATCATGGGGACAAGAAGCGGAAGGTGGACTTCAATGATGGTGGTCTGATGGATAAATCCAACGGCGCTAAGAAATTCCAGCACCCGACTTTCCAAAAGTGTGGAAAGAAGCACCCTGGAAATTGCCTTAGGGGGACAAGAAAATGCTTCAAGTGTGGAAGAGAAGGGCACCTACCTGTTAACTGTCAGCAAGAAGGACCCTCGGCTGCGACAGAGGAGAGGAATGCTCTGTTCGAACCTCAACGCGTTGTTCAATGCTTCAAATGCAAAGAACCGGGTCATTTTGCGAATCAGTGCCCTAATCCAAGGGTTATCGGAGGCAATCAACAACCTCCAAGACAGCAAGGAAGAGCTTTTGCCATCACTTCTGCCGAAGTGAACCCCGACAATGAAGTGGTGACAGGTACGCTAGTTATTCATTCAAGAATAGCGAACGTACTTTTTGATTCAGGTTCTACGCATTCTTTTATATCTCAAAAGTTTAGTAGAATAATCCCTGCACCACCACAAATCATGGAAGTAAAGATGTCGGTGAGTACGGCAAATGGGGCAATCATTGCATCCCATGAGTATAAGTCCTCCCCTGTTATAATCTATGGATTGAATTTCCCGGAAAACCTCTTCATACTCCCTTTGGTGGAATTTGATGCAATTCTTGGCATGGATTGGCTTTCCTTATATAGAGCCAACATAAATTGTCAGGAGGGGGAAATCACACTCCATATGGAGAATCGACCCCCGATTCTTTACAAGTGTCAGGAGGAAGATGAATCTCCTTTAGCTCCATCATCTCAAGCATGGATATTATTGCCTTATGAGCACGCATATCTGGCTCAGATGATTAAGTCCATGGAAGAAACCACCCTTGAAGAAATGCCTATTGTGAGGGAATTCGCTGAAGTATTTCCCGAGGAACTTCCTGGTCTTCCTCCAAGAAGAGATGTTGAGTTCTCAATTGAACTTATACCTGGGGCGCTACCAATATCCAAGACTCCATATAGAATGGTTGTGGTTGAGCTTGAAGAACGGAAGAAACAACTACAGGAGAATCCGGATAAAGGGTTTATACGCCCAAGTGCATCACCATGGGGTGCACCAGTCCTCTTCGTCAAGAAGAAGGATGGTTCAATGCAGCTTTGCATCGATTATCGTGAACTTAACAAAATAACGATAAAGAACAAGTATCCTCTACCAAGAATCGATGACTTGTTTGATCAGCTGCGTGGAGCACAATACTTCTCCAATGTCGACTTGCGGTCGGGATATTATCAAGTAAAGGTGAAGAAGGAAGATATCCCCAAGACTGCTTTTCGTACAAGGTACGGGCACTATGAATTCATAGTAATGCCTTTCAGACTCACCAATGATCCAGAAATATTCATGGACTTGATGAATAGAGTCTTTAGAGATTACCTAGACAAATTTGTGGTAGTCTTTATAGATGATATTCTAATATACTCCAAAACCAAGGAGGACCATGAGGAGCATTTAAAAACTGTACTAGAGACTTTGCGCAAGGAGAACCTCTATGCAAAGTACAACAAGTGTGAGTTTTGGTTGAAGGAAGTCTCATTCTTGGGTCATATCATCACAAGAAATGGGATATCTGTGGACCCCTCCGAAACAGATGCAATTGAGGGATGGTCGAGGCCAACATCGGTAACTGATATCCGTAGCTTCTTGGGGTTAGCTGGATATTATCGACGATTTGTGAGAAATTTCTCACGGTTGTCCAACCCTCTTCCCAAGCTAACTCGAAAGGAAGTAAAGTTTTCTTGGAGTGATGAATGTGAAGAAAGCTTCAAGGAGTTGAAAAGGAGGCTTATCACTGCACCCGTGCTCACTTTACCCAGAAGTGGGGAGCTTTTGTGGTATTCAGTGATGCTTCGAAGAAGGTATTAGGATGTGTCCTGATGCAGAATGATAAAGTGATATCCTATGCCTCAAGGCAGTTGAAAATCCATGAGCGAAACTATCCAACGCATGATCTGGAGTTGGCGGCGGTGATCTTTGCCTTGAAAATATGGCGGCATTATCTCTATGGAGAGAAATGTGAGATATATACTGACCATAAGAGTCTTAAATATATATTCAAACAGAAAGAGCTTAATATGCGCCAGAGAAGATGGATAGAGCTCATCAAGGATTATGACTGTTCAATACATTACCACCCTGGGAAGGCGAACAAGGTGGCAGATGCCCTAAGTAGAAAGGATCCAGCAATTCTATCAATGATGAGAATTTAGAAGGATCCAATCTTCTTAGACTTGATGAAGATGGATGTGGGAATCATAAAGAAGGGAACATCATCAATCCTTTCACAAATGATTGCTCAACCATCTCTTTTGGAAAGGTTAAAGGATGCTCAAAAGGATGATGCAGGAATCCAAGAAAAAGTGGAAGCTATCAAAAAGGGAAAATCCTCAGAGTTTAATGTTAATGAAGAAGGAATTGTGCGGTTTGGGAAAAGACTTTGTGTTCCATCAAGTTCGGAGCTGAAGAAGGAACTTTTGGATGATGCACATAGTTCAAATTTCTCTATTCACCCAGGGAGCACAAAGATGCATCGAGATCTCCGAGAAAACTTTTGGTGGGATAATATGAAGAAGGAGATCGCTGAATATACATCAAAGTTCCTGGTGTGTCAGCAAGTGAAGGCAGGGAGGCAGAAGTCTAAGGGGATGATGCAACCATTGCCCATACCAGAATGGAAATGGGAGAACATCACCATGGACTTCGTCACTGGACTTCCAAGGACATCCAAAGGCAACAATGCAATCTGGGTTGTTGTGGATCGTCTTACAAAGACTGCACACTTCTTTGTTATTCGAGATGATTTCTATTTGGATCAACTGGCACGGATATATATCAGGGAAGTGGTACGATTGCATGGAGTACCACTATCTATTGTGTCTGACCGAGATCCAAGATTTACCTCTAAGTTTTGGAAGAGTCTTCAACATGCTCTGAATACTGAACTGAACTTCAGTATGACCTATCATCCTCAAACTGATGGCCAATCCGAGTGAACTATCCAAACACTTGAGGATATTTTGAGAGCGTGCTCAATGGACTTTAAAGGAGGATGGGATCAACATCTTCCTCTAGTTGAGTTCTCTTATAATAATAGTTTCCACTCGAGCATCCAAATGGCACCATATGAAGCCCTGTATGGGAAAAGGTGTAGAACACCTGCATGTTGGGATGAGGTCGGTGAACGTAAGCTGCTTGGACCAGAAATGGTCGATGAAATGTTGGAGAAGGTGAAAACCATTCAGCAGCATATCAAGGCAGCCCAGAGTCGACAGAAGAGTTATGCAGATAATCATCGAAGAGACCTTGAGTTTAAAGTCGGAGACATGGTGTTTTTACGCATATCTCCGTGGAATAAGGTCATGAGGTTTGGAAAGAAATGGAAGTTAAGTCCAAGGTACATCGGCCCCTTAGAGATTCTTGATCGTGTTGGGGTTGTGGCCTATCGACTAGCACTTCCACCTACTATATCCAAGGTGCATGATGTCTTCCATGTATCCCTCTTAAGGAAGTACATACCAGACCCTTCACATGTACTCTCTTCCGAGGTGGTACAATTAGAAGACGATCTTTCTTATGAGGAGCAACCAGTGAAGATCTTAGATCGTAGAGAAAAAGTTCTACGAAATAAGACAATGCCCCTCGTCAAGGTGTTGTGGAGAAACCACAAGTTTGAAGAAGCAACTTGGGAGTCGGAGGATATGATGAAGTTGAGTTACCCACATTTGTTTTAGTGTGGGAAAAGGAAAATTTCGAGGGCGAAATTTCTTAAGGGGGGAATATTGTAACGACCCAAAGTTTCATTAATGGAAAACCCCTCTTGATCCAGTTAAATGTTTCTTTATGAAAAATGTTTTTATAAGATATCAACTTTTTTTAGTTTTACTTTAAGATTTGTGACCGTTACTTTTATAGCCGTTGAACAGTGATCATCTGGGTAGTTTAAATATAAGGCTTTAACGAACCAATTTTCTACTCGGACAAAGGAAGCGATGGCCTCATCCAGTAGAATTTCCCCTTACGAAGCCCATTTGTCAGAGCTCGGAAAAGAGGTGGCGTCTTTGGGCTTTTCCCTTGACCAAGCCTAAGCTGAGCTTCATCAAGTCAAGCTCGAACGTGATCGTCTACGGGAAAAATGGAAGTTGATAGAGATTACCACTCGAGCGATGTTATCTGAGCAACCCCAAGAGTTTGTCACCATCGCACACCTTACCCTTAGGTCTTATGCGGCTATTTTAAGGGGTTATGTAAAAAATAAGTAGAACCATGTTCATGTACATTATTTTTTTTTTGTATATAATAATGAATATAATTTCTAGTCATTTTTGATACATTGTAATTAGTTTTTAAAGTACAAATGGTGTTTTTAGTTATTATTTAATTAAGAATTATATTTTATTAAATTAAAGGATTTTTGAATTAAATAATATTTTAATAAAATATTATTATTAATATTAAATTAATTTTTATTAAATATAAATGATCTTATAATTTTATGAATGCAATTAAAATTTTTATTAAGGTTTGAAAGCCATTTCTGTCTAAAACCCGTGAATTTTTTTATAAATGTCAGTTTTTATTTTAAAAGTGAAAATTCACATATTTAGAAAATTATTTAGATAAAATAAATATTATTTTTGGAATCAGGACGTCGGAATTATCCAACGGTGAATTTTTCATAATTTTCTGAGACAGTCAAATTTTTGGGTAAAAATTAAATACCATTTAAATATATAATGTGTTTTATGACATCATAATGACCCAATGGTGATGTAATAAAATACAATAATCCTTATGTTAGGCCAATATATGTTTTATCATTAAAATAATGAGGTTTTTGGTTTGTTTGACTCACTTTTCAAATCATTAATGGAGCCCTCAAGACTTATTCAACACTTTGCCTTTTTAAATTAATTTCCATGGGAGTGTGACTCACCTCCACATAAGCAACCCTAATTTTTTAATATGTTCGGACCTTGGACATGTAAAATATTGTTTTCCTCTTTCATTTTCCAGAAACCATGGGCAAATACCATGGGATGGTTTGTGTTTTGTATTATTTTAATATAAGGGGTCCCAAACCAAAATAATAAAGAATTCTCTCACCTTTCCTATATAAACCCACCCAAGCTCCCACTTCCTCCTCACTCAAAGCCCTTGAAGTTCGTCCAACCTCTGCCATACTCTCTCTATAATCCTCTCAAGGTGCCCCAAGCTCCCAAGAAGCCTCTCATAAGCCTCTTTCTAGCCTTTGGAAGCACACTTCCAAGTAAGGGGTTTTCTTCCTTTCTCATTTTTTTGTCAATTTTCTTTAAGTTGTATTTCCCTTTTTATTTCAAATATTAATGTTGGGGTATGGTTTCGCACCTCCCCCATACTGCCCTATTATTGTTTGAATGATGGGAGAACCCTTTCTCTCTCATTAAATGCCTCCCATGTACACCTGTTACTATGCGGAAATTCTGAAAGGAACTTCTCTCTCTTCTTTTACATTCAAGCAATACTTTTGTATCATGAATCTAAATTCCATTTATATTGTTGGGACATGTATATATATTATCTCCTTACTGTCCATTACATGTAAATATGATGAGGAACCCCTTTCTCTCTCATCATCCTTTTTTATTAATTCTTATGTCACGCCGTTACGCTGCCGAAATCGCACCGATTTTCTAAGCCAATGTCTTTGTGTAGTGAATACCATGCCCATTTCTCCATCAAGGGTATTCAACTTTATGCACATTTACATATTGATTATAAAGTTTCATGTATGAATTCCACTTTCCTTTATCATGGAAGAAATGATTATGTTTTATGAATCCATGTTTTATGATCCATGTGGCACACTTATGCATGAAATGAAATGTTTAAGAAGGGTGCGCCCTTTATAGCGCTCCAATGCATTGGGTAAAGTATAGTATCATGATAAGTCATGTGCAATGAGTGTTGACTCATGCTAATTAAAGTGCAACGAGGGTTTACTCGTGCTTCAAGTGCAATGAGGGTTTACTCATGCTCCATGTGCAATGAGCCTTGGCTCATGCTAATTCCATGTTAAGTGTTGTTGCCACATTTCCATGTTATGATTATCATGCTTTATCATGCCTTTATGTTCATGTTTCTATTATTCTCTATTGATATGCCTATTTCCTAACATGTATTTCACTCCTCATGTTATTCATTGTTTACTCCCTTACTGGGCTTTATAGCTCACCCTTTTCTTATGCATGTCCTCAGGTTATCCCATGCAATGCTAAGTACGAAGGAATGTAGTGGTCTTGTAAAGGAAGTTTTCAATAAAGATGTTGTATTTCAAGTTTAATGTTTTTATTTAATGATCCTAAGCCCCAAAGACACTAAACCTCTCGATCTTCTTTGTCGTATCAAGTGAAGTTTTATGTAATAAAGCATGCTTAAGTTGTAATAAAAAGCAGGGTTGTCATAGGTGGTGGATGGACTTTCTTCAGGATTATGATTTTGAGATCACATACACCTTAGAAAAGGGAATTTTTTGGCTGATGCTTTGAGCAAGAAGTTGTGTAAGGGTGTTGTTCGGGAATCTGGGGATTCTTGTAGAGTAATGGAGGATTTTGAATCCTTGAACTTAGATGAAAATTTAGATGATGGGAGAGGTTTTTTGTTTCAAATGATGGTATAGTCTTCCTTGATGGTTTAGGTGGAGGATTCTCAATGGGGAGACTCAGAGGTAGAGGTGATGTGTGATCGTTTTTTCCATGGTGATGTTCCAAAGGGATGATCAAAACATGATGTTTTTTTGTGGGAGGAAATTTATTCTGATATTGATTCATGGGGGATCCCACCCTGAGTTTCATAACTCACCTTTGGTAGTACACCTAAGATTTTCCAAGATTTACCATGGCTTGAGGACACTATTTTGGTGGCCCAAGATGAAATGGGCAGTGGTGGAGTTTTTGGATGCATTCTTGGTTTTCCAGCAGGTAAAGGACAAGCATTGTGTTCTAGGTGGTTTGTTCTACCCCTTAGATGTTCCTGAGTGGAAATGATAAGAAATATTGCTTTATTTTTTCAAAGTTTTACCCAAAGATCAGCGAGGTTGTGATGTTATCTGGGTGGTTGTGGATCGGTTGTCGAAATCAGCCAACTTCTTAATGATCAAGGAGTTGTGGTATAAGGACTTGACCTTAAAACATTACATAATACTGAATTAAATGAATAATTCACATTGAGGATCTTTTTAGGTTTATAGTTTTAGAGAATTAGGCCTTGACTATTACATTTCATTTCAAATACAAAGTAGACACTTCTACTCAGTTTCCATTTTCTTCACAAAACAAGAAATCTTGAAAAAAAGAGTCGTGTCTAGTTCCATGTTTAAGACAACATGACTTTTCCTTGATCCCATCCTTGACCCAATTCTACATTATGTCCTATGAAAAACATTTCAAAAACTTGGGAAGAGCATAAAAAGCTCAGTAAGTGATACACAAAAAAAGAAAATTTTTAGTTTTTCAAAACAACAAGTAAACCATGAATACTTTAACAAAAGTAATACTTTTCACCTTTATGAAGTAGTAAATACTCTTCATTGAATAAAATATCACTACTTACCCTTTTGTAACCAAAAGATTACCCATATAAAGAACACATAACATATAAAGGTAATTTGGGACATAAACATACTTAAATAAAATAACCATACGGTCGACTTCCACACATATCACAAATTGGAATAGCCATACGGCCGAATTCCATACCCAATGCATTGCAGGTTATAACGTAACCACCCATCCTGGTTTTCATGGCACCACCTGTCATTTGGTTTATCACGTAACCACCCGTCAAATGTCCAAGTACCATTATAAAATCATAACACATAAAACCAATATAAAAGAATGATAAAATTTTCACATTTCAATCACAAAATATCATTTAAATATATTGAAATAAAATAATCCTTTGTCAAAACCATTTTCAATACAAAAATACGTAAAAGAGTATATGGTATTTATTTTCTTTTAAAAACATTACGGTTTTTTGGGGAAGCCAAAGATCAAATAATACTCGCGGCGGCAGAAAAGTTCGGTGTCACCGCTTACGTTAAAAAGAACATTCTTTTTGTTTTTTAGTAAAACGCTTCATAGAAAAGGATTCCCTTTGAAAATTCAAGGGTTTTTATAAAGCATATAAAATAAATTCATGTATTAAAACAAAATATGCCTCAATGAAAGGAGATTGAGACGAAGTCCCTTACAAAGATCATTTTCTAAATAAAATAGATCACTTATGTGTATTCACTATAAGATCACATAAAGAAAGTATAAATACAAGATAATATATAAAAATTCATTTCTCACATAATCAAAGAACGACATAAATAAGAAAGATAAGTTCAACCCAAAGAAAGGGAATTGGGTTAAGAAGTCCCCTTACCTCTTGCCTGACTTGACTCGATCGTTCTTTAATATCCTGAATAATAAACTAAAGTTAATTTCTACTTGCTTAAGAACCTTTTTCAATTTTATTATTCCTTTTATATCACTTATTACCATGTTATAAACATTATTTAATCATTTAAGTTAATTACATTTGTTTTGTCGATATTTGGAACTTGAGTCAAAAATGAACACCTTATAGTTACAAGTTCTTCACATGGTTAAAAGTTCATTATATCCAAAATGATATTCATGATTTATATATCATATATATAATATATATCCATTATATACATGTATTTATAATAGTACATAAGATTTGAAGGTAAGAAATCAAATGCACTGTTCATGGAGATGGTAAGTCATGCGTACGCATGAACGCTACTTTCATTTCTATTTCTTGTTTTAATACAATTAAAACATAATGATAAACGTGTATATTATAATTCCAGTATAATATCATATATTATATCATTAAATCCATCCTTTATATGTCCAACATATGGAATTAATTAGTTATATCACTTTGAGGGGGTGGTAGTCAGCACTTCCTCAAATGAAATTATCGCGTTTACCTATAATGGAAACCATAAAGGTATGATATAAATGGAAAATACAGAAGAATAAAGAAAATATAAACATAATATATATCATATATAAATACAGTTTCATCATAATGTCCACCATGATAGGCAGTAAGAGATAATCGAACAATCATTGTCTCGTGAGGCGTTAGTTTTTCATCCACAGAAACAGTATGTTCTTCACCAATTAGATAGAGGTGTGTGTAAGTGTAGTTAGAATATTTCTCATAAAAAATCCTAGTATATTTAGTATACTGGTTTTTATATAAAATAAAGGAATAAAAAGAGTTTAGGGGTTGGAGAAGTAAAATAAAAGAAAAGGAGTTAAGAGAAACCATTACCTTTAATTTGGGTAACTTCCTTTGGTTTCATCCAAAATAACTTTTTGAAGTGCCTTATTCCTAATGTATGGATTCTATCAGGAGTACAGGGATGTATGGAGATTAATTGGGCAGATTTTGGATGAGCCTAAAGGCTTGAGAGGTGTGAGGAATTGGTTATAAGTGATCTCCTGTTATAGGGGAGAGGAGGGACTCTTTAGGAAAGTGTGAAACTATTATTTTATTACATAATGATATTAGGTTTATAAAGGTCAAAAAATCATTATAGTATAAGATAAGATGAATCATGGTCGAAATAAAATCATCCAATAAAAATTGGACAGGTTTTGGATAATATTTTAATCATTATAATCTTATTTATTTAAATCATTTATTAATGAGGTAAATACTGCATCACTATTGTGTCATAAATAATTTAATTTATTTGATGTCTAAAAATTATAAAACAAATACCATGATTTAAGAAATATTTTTATATTTCCAATGAATATTTACAGTCAAAACTATTACTTATATAACACCATATAAAAATTAATTTACTAAAAGACTTTTGTTTTTTTCATTTTTGTCTTTACTTTAAATTAATTAATCTAAAGTGTCATTATCATTCATAAGTGGCTCCATGGGGTCCCAAAATCGACCCAAATATGTCCATGGTCGGTAATTACTCATCAAATAAGGTTAGAACAAGTGTTAAGGTAATTTTGAATTATTATAATATTCTTTTTACCTTGAATTACCCTATTTACCTTTAACCGCGGTAAATAAAAGTCAAAGGTTACTATTAACCAAAAATTATTTTCATCTTATTGAACCATATTTTACTTACTAATAACAACCATGTTTGTCATATTTTAGAAATTCAATTCACATAAGTGGTAAAACTTCATTTAAATGGAAAAGTCAGTTTTTTTAACTACTACTAAGTGGTTTCACTATTCATCAAAAAATGAAGTTTTTCAGAAAAATACCAAAAATTATGCCTAAGATTTATTTGATATTCCTAATTCAAAAATGATGTCTATTTTTCCAAATTCAAAACATATAATTTTCATTAATTAATTTAAAATTAATTCTCGTTGTCAAAACAAATAGCGTGTTTTTTAGAAACAATAACCATCAAAAAATTGACACTTGTTTATATCCACTTTCAAAGTGAAATTAATTCCAATGACCAAAATTGGATTAAATGGTAAAAATATATTCTAATTAAACTTTAAAATCAATTAAAAAGATAATATAACCATATAAATAAATTATATTAAAACGCAGTTTTGAATTAAAATACAATGTTTTTCACTATTATTTAAAAAATGAACTTTATCAGAAAATTTCTAGAAATTTACACAAAGTAAATTTGGATATCTCCATTCTAAAGAAGGATTTTATTTGGTCAAATATAATGTATTAAAGTGACCAAAACTATATTTAAATAGGGTTCTCCATTAAAAGGCGTTAAATCGACCTTTTAATGTAAATTATGCTTAAAATTAGATTCATTCACATTTTAAGCCTCTAAATTTTATTGGATAAATGTAAATAAATTTAACAAACATATATAATCATATTTTAGTTAGTTTTTTTCATTCCCTCCAATACAACATCTTGGAGTTAACTACCATATAAAATAATAATATTATATTATTAGTGTGCAACACAAGATTTCAAAGAAACTCGTTGTTGCGTATCGGGTATGCTATCAAACATAGCAACCATTTTAAAGTAACATTAATATTTAATTCACAAATATTAATAAATATGAAAATACATTATTCTTCATTTAATTGGTATGTTACATGTGTTTCATTGGATGATTTGGCTAAGAGATATGTTGAGGATGTAGTGAAGCTACAAGGAATTATGAGGTTCATTGTCTAAGATAAGAATGTACATTTTAGAACATGAGTCTGGAGGGGATTGAAGCATGATTTTGGCTCTCATTTATGCCTCGACACTACTTTCCACCCTCAGAAAGATGGGAAAATGGAACAGACTATCTAGATGTTGTATGATATGTTATGGGCACATATCTTGAACTTTGGTGGATCGTGGGTATGAAACATACCTTTGGTAGAGTTTTATTGTAATAATAGTTACAACTCTTCCATTAGAATGTCTCTGTTTGAGTATCTATATGGGAGACTTTGTTTTTCACTATTGTGCTGGATGGAGGTTGGGGAGATAGTCGTTCTTGATCTCGATGT
This sequence comes from Viscum album, assembly GCA_963277665.1. NCBI lineage: Eukaryota > Viridiplantae > Streptophyta > Magnoliopsida > Santalales > Viscaceae > Viscum > Viscum album. The sequence continues at coordinate 712,728,689 of OY728128.1, read as the reverse complement.
GGTGGAGAGCATAACAGCGAAAGTTCAGCTTGTTCGTGAGAGTATTAAAGTATCTCAGGATTGGTAGAACTCTTATGTAGATTTCAGGATGAGTCCCTCGGTGTTCGAGGTTGGGGACCACGTGTTATTAAATGTTCCTCCTCGACATGGGATGTCGAGGTTTGATAGTGAGGGGAATATTTCTCCCATGTTTTTTTGGGACCATTGAGGTATTGGGGAGAGTTGGTGAGGTGGTGTATCAGTTGGTGTTGGCACCACGGTTAGAGAAGATCCACCATGTCCTCTATGTCTCTCAACTTCACTAGTATCTTCATGATGACTCCCATGTCATTGACTAGGGATAATTGGATGTAGATGATAATGTTACATTTGTGGAGTGACCATTAGAGATCCAGTATCATCATGAAAAGGTGTTTTATGGACATACCATTCATTTGGTTCATGTGTTTCAGAATCATGGTGACATGGAGTAGATTATTTGGGAGAGAGAGACAAAAATGTGTATATAGTACCCAGAGTTTTTTTGATTTTTTATTTTCTATGTATTTCTTTGTGATGTGATTTTTGAGATATTTTTTTTATTTGATGAGTTGTTTTCCATGTTTTTTATGTTGTGTGATGTGTGATAAAATACCAACATATGAAAGGGGGGGACCTGATTCCTAATTGAGACACATTAATTGTGATGTTAGTAAACCCAATTGATTTAGTCATTTACACATAGAGCAGATAATATGTTGACATGAAATATGGATTTACATGATTTGTGTGTTTGGGATGGTGCATTTTGTTGGTTACGATGGTTATTGGTTTGGGCTGCATGGAGGTTGAGATGGTTGTGTAGTGGTTGTGTGGAAATTTTCTTGTGTGAGAGTAGGTGGATTGTGGTTTTGTTGATATGGTTGTGTTTTATATTTTGTGGTCATTTGGGTTGGCATGTTTTACTGGTGGTAGCATTTGAGGTATGATGATATCCTTAATATGTATCCCATGGGGTTGTTGTTCAGACCCTTTTTCTTCTGGGATTAGTTTTGGATTCTCAAGGGTGAGAATAATTTGATTAGAATCTGATTGAATAGTTAATTCTATATCGGTCCGTTACTTTTCTGGTTTTGAGTGTTGGAGGTGTTCAGGGGAGATTCTGGGAGTTTTCAAAGGAAGTTGTAGATACATCGGGCTAATTCTAGAAATACATGTAGTGTAAACTTTACATGATTTGAAAGTTGGTTTCCTAGCTTATCTAGGGATGGTTTAGGATGTTTATATTTTTTGGGTTAAATAATGAAAAGGTGATGCATTTTTTGGTGAAACCCTACCCCAAGGATTACACAACATGAAAGGTTATTACACATCGGGTAAATCCCTGATGCAGTGTAAATTTTAAAAGTTTTTTCCAGCCGAATCTTTATTCATTCAGATTTGGATTCTTATTCCTATAATTTTGGTTTAACCCTGGGTTCCCCTATTATTTCTTCAATCCCTCTTCCTCCTTTTTTGATCTTTTGTTCCCTGTGGTTGTTTGTTGGAAATCCATGGTAAGACCTTTCTTATTCTAGGATGGTTTTCACCCATTATTCTTCAGAGTTTTGCTACAATGGAGTGTTTTGGTTTGGGTTTTTTGTTTGGGATTTATTTTATAGATATATGGGTATGTTTTAGGTTGATATTTTGTTTACATTGTGTGGTTTTGGTTTAAGGTCATTCTTCTTTACCATGTGGTGTGCAGTGAGTCGACAATTCTTCCATGAGGTAAGGACTCCCTCATTTATCTTTATTTTTTATCCTTCGAGAGGGGTTTTATTTTTTTATCTATGGTTTATGGTTGTTTTTTCTTAGTCAGATTTAATGAATTTGTTAAATTTAAATTTAAAGGGGTAAATGGAGTTTGATTATCATGTTTTTACATCATTGATTTTATTTGTGATATTACGGATTGTATGGACTTGAGGCAATACTAAAAAATTTGGCCATTGGGGGATTATTTTGTGTTGGATGATATGTGATATGATTGTTGTTCTAGTTGTGATTGTTGTGATATCACCCTAAAATTAAATTTAATTAACCAATTATATTTAGCTAATTAAATGGGTTCCCCGGAATTATAGTTTGTGTGATAACACCCCTAAAATAAAGTGAAATGTTCTAAAATCCCCTTTGTAAATCTTTAAAATGATTTTGATATGTTTTAATGTTTGGTTGTTCTTTTGAGATAGTTTTGTTTATTTAGGAATGTGGGTTTTTTGGTTTGTGGATTTTTCTTTTGGGGTGGCGAGTTGGTTTGTGGGTGTGCTTTTGGGACGACGAGGTGGTTTGTGGGCTGTGCTTTTGGGGTGGGGAGGTAGTTTGTGGGAAATTATTTTGGGGTGGCTAGGTGGTTTATTTTAAGTGATTTTTGGGTGTTGAGGTGGTGTTTGATTTGTTCTATATTCTCGAGTAGTGATAGAATAAATAAATAATTGTTTGATAGTGTTTTAAATGGATTGGGATGGTTTGGTAAATGGGGTGAAAATTGTTAATGAATGATTAAATGATGGGTCATGTGATTAAATTTATTTGATGTTAAATTATGAAATTAATGAGATTATTAAATGAAATTAATTTTAAATATGAAATAGGGTTCATGGCTTGTTGTTGGGTGTTGTGCATTTAGAGGTGGTAGAAAAAGTGACAGTGTTGTGAGTTAGTTTGTTTGTTTGTAAACCCATTGGTTAGGATTGAGTGTTTAATACAATATATATATATATATATTCTTTTATATTCTTTTGATTTCTATGTGCAACCCACCCACATCTAGCACTACATTATGACACCTGCATGGTCATGCGGGGGGGTGTTTTCCCTATGTCTGGTGAGGAGTAAAGATTGTTGGGTACCCTCTCTTTCCTACTCTATCTTCTTATGAAATGTTGTTATTGCATATATTGTGGTTTCTAGAGGTATATTAGTGAATTATATAGTGTTTTTGATAGATGATGTTTTTTAGTCAAGAGGTGGCCATGCTTGTGGGGTGGTGGCCGAGGTTTTTTTGGGATAGATGTGATATGACTGTACTTGTGGGGCACCTTTTGGTGGGGGTCCTGCAGGGTAGGAGGGGACATGAGGTTGATGTCCTACATGTTCACAATACCCAACTACTATGGTTATGGAAGTTTTTGTGTTGTGGATGTGGTTGTGGGGCAGCGATCCCAAGTGTCTTCGAGTGATGTGTGTTGTGACCGTGCCTGTGGGGTGGAGTGGTATAGAGAAGAGAAGTGCCAAGATGTTTGATGTTGGGGTGTGATAGCAGCATAAAAATGGGAAAGCAGTGTGGGCTACCCTTATCTATGTGATTATTTTTATATTATATTACTTTTCTTTCATTATTTTTTAAGCATGCCTTGGTGAGGTTGGTATTTTTATTATACCTCTATAGGTACTGTTTGGTTTTACTATTTTCTCACGGGTTCATTAATATCCTTATTTCAAATGTTCACAATAGAATTTTGTTTTCATACCGATTATACTTGTTTTCTAACTCTATGTATATAAAAAATTCATGTCTCCAGGAGGATTACATGGACCGTTCAATACATTACTAGATCAGATCCTTGATATTTGTTGTGTTGCTGATTTAGCTTTACTTTTGGGTATTTATATTGGAGACTTTTATCTATATCAGTTCTATTTATACATGTATGCAGGATGGTTTTGGATTTATTTTATATTACTTCTTGGAGTATTTTAGGGATGATTCATCTTATCTCCCAATGTTATATTATTATATATGGTAATTCCTCCCATATAAATTGATTTTTATACCCTCGGTGCCAGTCTCCAACTTGGGGCCTACTGGAGATGAGACTCAGGGGTCATTATATCTATTCCCCAATTGCGGTATCTTTCGATGGAGGGGTCATGAAAATATGTGTTTCAATAGGAAATTTTTTTAAATAGTACACTATGGGGTTTTATTGTAGATTAGAAAAAAAATATTTAAAAGCACTTTATTTTCAATATATTAAAGTGATTTTCATTTAGAAATTTATTTTTTATATTTTTTTATTATTTGTTCCTATTATTTATTTACTATTAATATTATTCTACGTTCTCATATATTTTTAAAAGTTTATTTGAATATTTTTAAGTACATGAGTGCTAAAAATATGGAAAAGTACACATCTTTTTTTATTGAAAGTTTGGAAATCTATCTAAGTCAAAATAACCTACATATAAATGTTTTTGGATATTATATAGGAAGATTGATATAATTTTCATGAATATAAAACTTTACATATCATTAAAAGATAAAATATATTTTTTATAAAGTCTTTGTAAAGTAAGATATATTACATATCATTGAAATATAATTTAAAATAGATTACATATCATTTTAATGTTCATTACATTTCCAAATTTCTCTTTCTAGAGATTAGTAAGTGTTTTATCAAATTTTTTACACATCCCCATGGAATCTTATGTATCCTCTAAAGAGTTTTCCTTTGACATATTTTTTTATCATCTAAAAATCTTATACATAATCCTATAAGATCTTACATATGCATGTGATGTTACTCCTTTGTGGTTTTATAGTAATCGTCACTAATGGTTGTGACCATATCTCTCATAAAATGGTTGGTTTATTAGTCATATTCTATGATATTATGTACATCATAATTCAATGGTATGTAATATTATAAATTTAATTCCCTAAATTTATATGGGTAATAATTATTTAGAATCAATTTGAATTTTCAGTCGTTCAGGGGTTGATTCTTGAACTGAGCATTGAAATGAGGTTCCAGTGGTTATAAAATTTTAAAAATATGTTTTTGGAAATGTAATTTTTCTTGGTGGAGTAATTGTTTCTTTAAATAGATAAATAGAGAGGGGTGAGGGAGTATTTCAGTGTGTTCAAGTTGTTGTAGTTGCCGTCAGCCAGCATGTGAACTCAGATTAGCTAGCTAGTGGGGCATGTTGGAGTTTTTTTAGTTGTCCATTTTGGACTTTTTCTGTCAAAATACCTTATAATTTAGGAGGAAATTTCTATTTAAGGATGTATATTCATCCAAATCATCTCCTTATCCTTATTCCCTTGTTTCCCCTTTATCCATGGTGATTCTAAGGTCAACATCATGATGATTTAAAGGTATGATCACTATTTAGTTTCTCGTTATTCCATCCATTAATTGGTTGTTGATTTACTTTCTAATTTAGATATGGATTAAATTAATACTTTAATAGAGTATGTTTAAATAATTTGAGAATTATGGGGATTTGTATTATCTTGTCTAGAAGGTGTCCCAATTTATTAATTTCAAGTTGTCGCATGAAGTTTTGATTGTGGTATGTTTCTCTATGAATTTTCATAGTGATTTTATGATTTTGAGGAAATTGAACACTAGAACTATTGTTTAAATTTTGAATTTTTCATGTATTTAATATAATAGGACTAATATATTACAATCAGGTTGTCTATAATTTTTTTGATAGAGGTAATACACTACCCTAATATTATTTAGGGGTTTTGGAAAAATTAGATGAAATTAATGATTGTTTCGATGTCGTGTGTTAGATATTTTATCTTGAATTATGTCAAGGATTTGATATAGACCATTCATGAGAATTTGATCATGTTTTTTTCCAATAAATTTGAACTAATGGGATTTTATCCATTCTAACTATTAAAATTAAAATGTATAATTTATTGTAAATAGTTATAATTAATTATTTAGTGATGCTTGGAATGAGATAAGGCCTCGGGTGGTATGATGATGGATAGTTGATCCTTGGAAAACATGAAAGATATTAGGAAGTCAGTTATCAGGTTTTAATATAAAGTATAATGGATTTGAATTTAGTTAAGTGGTCTCTATATATTTTCTTATGATTTATATAGTTTTATTTAAACATTTATTTTAAAATTTTATATGTGTTATTTTCGTGAAAATAATTTACATTATTTAATTTAATGATATATTTGGAAAATATTAAATTAATTTTTAATATTTAAAAGTAAATTTCTAAAAAAAATTGAGTATGGTGACAGGGACCTCGATGGGCCCTTGAGCATGGACTAGACATCCTGACCACTAAAGGCCAGGAATATAAATTTAATCGTGTACCATGTGTTATAGGAACCCCATGATATATTCTAAATAAAATATTACATGAATGTATCAGGCCCAATATATTCCCATATACCCCTTGATTAGGGATGAGTATGAATTGGGATAATTTTTCCTAATTGGTATTATATAATTTTTAGATTCCATAGGTATTTCAAGGTAAATGAGATGATAATGGGTTGATAGAGCATAAAGTACCATGTTAAGAATCATTAGAATCTTCCCTCTATTGGGAGTGATGAAATACTAGTTATGTCTGGCCTTAGTGTTACCCTAGAACAAAATACTGGATCGGGTGAGACTTGGAAGGCAAGATCAATCGGGTTGAATTGGACTAAGACTAAGGGATTTATTACCCCTATGTGATGGGTATTGGCCTGAGGAAAATTATTCGTTAGTAATTAATCTATTTTTTGAGGATTCTTTAGATGTATCATAAGATCTCATAAATGTGTTAAATGATTACCCTAAATTAATGAAATTGAAAAATATCTGTTTATTTATATATTGATTGGGGGACTATGGATATTTTTTTTGGATATATTCTACCCATTATTTATATATGGTTGGTGGACCATAGATGTAGTTCCATGGATCTAGTGTGCCAATTATTTATCAAGGTATCTTATATATTGTTCCTTGTATTTGGCTTCCCCGTTATTGGTGGGGGGACCTAGACATAGTTCCTTGGATTTAATGTGCCCATTGTTGTATATATATGGTTTTGAAGTTCCATTAAATGTAGTTTCATGATCTATGGTGTTTATATATATAGATATTGATAGTTTAATTGAATCGCCTTGGATATAATCCTTGTTATCATTGGTAGGGAATACTCCCCACCATAGTGTTTGGGTTACCATGGGGTTTATCCCCAAATTCATCAGGATAATGTTTGGGGATTCCATGAATTTTGATCTTTAATGATACTCTTTGGGATTTTTTGGGTTGAATCCATGGGGTCGTGAGGTAATTTTTTTTTGAGATGTAATAGATGGATCTTAGATGAAAATATTTGGGCTATTATTGGATTTATCTCTAGAATCATGAGAATATTTTTTGGGTATAATATGGATTTAGAGCCTAGATCATACTATTTGTGCTACCATTTTTTATCCATATAGATATGAGGATTTATATTTATGGATTCCATGGATTTTTATCCCAAATGATATGTGGTTTTCATGTTCATTCAATTTTCTCATAAGAATTCTGGCACTATCCAAATATGGTAATGTTGTTCTAATTTTTCACATGGGAACTCAAGCATTGATGAGGTTTGTTTATTTATGTTCTAGTAGTTTAATTATTTTTTCCTAAGCATATACATGAACATATCACTGCATTTACTAGTTATGTATAAGACCATGATTGTGGTTCCCTACTAATTTATTCACTCACACCATGCTCAGGTGACCATGACACATCGAAACATGCTCATCTCTTCATTGTTCCCAGTTCAGGATGGTTGAATCCTCGAGATTAAATCATTTAGCATGATGGGTTAAATTTATTCAATAGATGGATGAGGTGAGGCTCTGGGATGTATTTGATCCATAGTATATACAATTTCATTATTCTATATTTTATATATATGATCTTCTAAGTGGTTGACCTATTGATCTATTGGTTTGTATGACTATATCAATTACTATTGATGATTTCCATTTATTTATTATGCATACTCTATTTGATGATTATTATTATGCATTATATATGGATTATTTTCATTATTATTTCTTTTATAATATGAGGGTATAGTCCCCCCACCATAAAATATTATACCCTCCCTACTAGTTAGTAGGCTTTGGAATATGAGGAGGTGTGCCTAAGGTCAAGTAATGTTATGGTATGGTTACTATGGTGTGAATTGAGGTGGGGATGTTATTAAGTGGGGTTATAGTATTTCTTTTCTTGTATTTCTGTTTAGGGAGTTTGTAAATGGATGATATTGGAATTTTTCATATCTTATGATGGATATCAAACAGATTCATTATGAACAGTTTTCCCAATAATAATTCAAGTTTATAACGGACTTGGGGTTAATGTTATTGATTTTTTATATTGGTTGCACATCATGTGACACACATGGTGTTAGGATTTATGATTTATTAGGATTTTTTCTTGGTCTATAGAGATAATAGATATCTATTCATGCATCACTCTCAACACATAGTATTCACATGACATACATATGTTCTTATGTTTAATTTTACTAATAATAAATTCAAGTTGTTTACGGTTTCAACAATGAATTACATGGAATTTTCCAATATAACTTCACAATAGAATTCTAATCAGTTGGAACAGAATATATTTCCTTCTAATGATAGGTCATGTGGATTAAATAGAGTTATTTTCCTCAATAATGATGATGCATATCATCAATATACAGGAGGTTCTAGCTTCTCAAGGAATTATACACTTCTAGGCTTGGTATTTATGGGTTCTTTCAATACATATCATGGTTGGAAGATTACAATATATATTCTCATATATAGAAGAGATAATGATTCTCAAGGGGTAGTACCATATGTATATTCTTATTGATAATAATCACTATGTGTGGGTTAGTAATTTGATAAGTGATTCCTAATAAATTTTGATATGAGAGACCCTTGAGTGGGTGGTTTGGATATGATTTATCATGTGATGTTTGAGATGAGAATAGATAATTATTTCCTGAGATTTATAAAATATGTGATATGTTTCCTATGGTTTAGGAGTGTGAAACTAGTTCATTAGATACAGAAAGAAAAGTTAGGTTCTTTCAGTTAAGGGACTATTTCACATGAGTGTTTACTAGTTGTATATTATACACATAGTGATGCATAGATAATTTTTTAATGATGAGGACCTTCAATTCTAGTTAATTTGGTATAAAATTGAGAAATCAAGTTCCATAACAGTAGTATTTGAAGCCCTATTGATTCTGGATGTGCATCGGGAGTAATGTGAGAGCATGGGTAGATGCTGGAAATTTTTTAAATGACATTAAATGAATGGGTGATCATGTAGTAAAACATGGAATAAGTGAAAATACCGAATTATTAATAGTAGTTAAAAGGTTAATTGTAACATTATAGTATCAAAATGTAGATTGAATGGTGTTATAGGCATGTGATCCAAGATTCAATGACATGTGACTCATGCAAGCTAATTGGTATCTATGAATGAGATATACAAGAGTGTACACTATACGGATTGGTTGAGGATGAATTGTATAATGAATAAGAAATTGTGTGTAAAATTCATGGGAATGATTTATTTTCATGGATATATTAAACAATGGTTTTAATGAGGGTCTTTTGTTGGATGAAAATGAGGGGATTCAATGAGTTTCTTGTATGAATTATGGCCAAGGAACTAAACTTTTTTTACCTGCAATAGTTCAATCCATGAAACATGGTTCATGATGCGAATTATTTTAAGGAGGATAATGAGTGGTGTTTCATCTATGGTAGATTATGAAACCATAAATTAAATGGTTATAGGAGTGTAAATTTGATGATCATGGCTCAAGTATGAATGGGATGACCATGTATGGTCATTATGTGTGGTGGTGAATGGATGTTGGGCCACAATGATCAATTTTTTATTCAATATAATGATGATAAGAACACTTTTATGGTGGGGTGTCATATTGTCCATGAAAGTACAATATTAATTCATGTAGGGTCATATTGGTAGTGAGACCGATTATTGGATGGTTGAGATGAAATTAGTATACCAGTGTTCAGATGAATCTGATTTCATCTGGATTCCTTAGTGAATACCATATTTGAACTCATGTTGGATGCTAGTTGTGGTTTAAACATTAAAATTATTATTAGGATAAATTTTAAGTTATTATTATGTTATATTTATTGGTTATGTTCCTTAGTGATCACAACAAGGCATGTGGTGGAACTGATTGGTCAAATATTCAACCATCATAATTTCACCAGAAGTTGGGTTGGACTTTAGTGGTAATGTCAGGATGATCACAAAATAAATTTTGGATTAAAAGAATGATGATCAGGGGTTTTGATAGTGAATTAGTGAAGGAAAATATGTGTTTTCAAGAATGGATAACTGCATGAGTACCCATTGGTGTTTTCATGATAAATTGAACGCGGTGAGGTGAAAACTGTGTCAGGTAAATCATACTGGGTATGACAGTAGGGTTGAGGTTGAATCGGGATATTTGAAGAAAAGTCAATGTATTTGAGGTTTACCCATTAAATTTAAAGAATAGTACAATTCATTCAGGAATTGAGATAATGAGTAGCACATAATTTGGAATGGTACCACTACATGTGGTTCGGTATGGGGGTGTAGAGACTGAATTGAGTGGATTGTTGGACTATAGAAATTGTGTTTAATGGGAAACTTCGGTAGTAAAGAGAATCATGGATCATAATTGATCCCACATTAAAATAACTAATTTTGGTAGTTCCAAGGTCCTAGTGATGACTTTATTGAATACATTGTGGTCTCTCAGGATGAGTAGGAATTGGTAAGCACCATCTTAGTGCCTCAATGATGGAAACAAATGGTGGCTTGGTTTTTGGTTTTTGAGATCCTTATATTCCGAGAAACACAAGGGAATCGTGTTTAGTATTTGGATATGGAGCATGAAAAATTGGTGTTAAATTAAATATAATGATATTTTGAGACTTATGGTTGGATTATGACCGATATTTACAAAGGATGAGAAGTGTTATAGTGGAAATATTATAATGCCTTGTGCTCATGCAAGTTATAAAGACACAAAAGGAACTTTAATTTTTGATCGTTGAGGTATTGAATATTTAATTGATATTTACAATTTGGTTTTTAAAACCTTTTGAATTTTTTTTTTGATATAGAATTCAGATCAATGGATTCAAGGTTGTTTGAGAGAGCATCATAGAGGAGGTCAGTCTTGATGGGTTCTTGTTGCTGCCACCGGCTTGCCGAGAGGTTGGACAGTAGCCTAGTAGGAAACCTAATCTCATAGACCATATTGTTCACTTGTATCTGCTCATAATTGGGAAACTATGCAATTATTTTAGTGGGAAAATTTTATTTTTTTTACTATCGAACCCCTTCAGGATTTAGGAGAAAGGGGCGATGTGAGTAGAGAATTCGTCAAACTCATCACATATATTTCTTGTCATGTTTCCCCTTGATCTGAGGTGATTCTAATGGAAATTTTATAATTTTATAAAGTTATGATCACTATTTCATTATTAATTCTTACTTCCTTTTAATATTATTTTATTTCCCTTTTAATTTGGATATGTATTTGATGAATATTTCATTAGAGCATAGTAAAATCATCCAAGAATGATTTTTCTTTAGAAATACTTGGCTAGAGGGTGACTCTAGAGGATGACTTTAAGGCGTCACATGTAAATTTTATTATGGTATGCTGATCAATTATTTTTTATATTATTTTGAAAATTTATATGAAATTTACCAATAAAAAGGTCTATAAAATTGGGGTTTTTTCTCTAGTTGTGTCAAGGAACACCTATCAGGTTGTGTTCATATCATCATCATCATTTTGGTGGTGGTAAATCACTAACCTAGTTTCATTTATGGGTTTTTATAAAAACATATGAAATTAACGATTGTTTCAATGTCATTTGTTATGTATTTTTTCCAAAAATGATGTTTGGTGTGTGTTGTAGATCTTCCACGGGTGGTTGGTCATAGTTCTAGTAAGTATCTATTTTCTTGTGAGATTTTAGGAATTCTGCCAATAACGAACCAAGATTAACATAAATGGATATTAAATCATTTTAGATGAATATTTAGTATATTAAAAAAATTCCCAACAACCATAATATTTTAGTGTCATTGGAAAAGTGGAAACAAAATATTATATCCTGGTGAAATATCTTCAACATCTCCCATAAAGATCTCCACCTTTAGTACTTCTACCTAAATCTTTTCTTTGTAACATGGGGGTAAAGAAACATAAAAAATGGGTGATAGCATATGCTTAATAAGGGTAAACAAGGGAGATATATAATCATATCATGAGAATAAGGGTATAATATCATGATCATGAAAATAGAAGATCAACCCTTCATATCAAAGATCACACAAATGAATCGTGGAATAAAGATTTGCAGTTCATAAGACATGAATTATAAGAAAATATATAACATAATCCATGAAAGAAAAAACATATTAATTAGACACATAATTTTGGAAAACACATAATCATGTATAATTATTTATATAGTAGTCAAGAATCGCTTCCAAGTCCATCTTAGTGGACAAAGCCCTTTACTGAATCGATTTCACACCCCATTTCATCCTTGTATTATATAACTGAGTTCACTCCCCGTTATAGCCTTGTAATATTTAACCAATTTAATTTTACAATCCAGTCGTGTATTTCTCATAAGATATAAATCTTTACCTAGTGCATTGGATAGAGATATATATCCCACCCATCTCATAATTAAACCATACATACATGTTCCATAAGATCATAAATAATAATATCATAACCCATGGAATGAAATGGGTATTATAAACATGTAATCATATCATAACCTAAGGAAAAATATAGGTTGCATAATCATTTTGATCATAAATGTAACTCATGAAAAGAAGCGGGTTTCAAAAACATATAATCCGTGAAAGAGAAACGGATTTCATTAACATTATTCCTGTAAAACAAAATACATTCATAGATACAATATGAATGTAAAATTTTAGTAATTTCCCCAGAAAGGCATGAGTAACACCAAGGGATTTTATCTTAGATAGTAAATAATTTTTAAAAAACTTTTAAAAAAAATTCTTGGGGAAATATCATTTTTTCATTGAAAATTATTTTTAAAACATAAAACATTTTGAAATAATTTTTCATTTAAAATTGATTTAAAAACTTGTAAATGATTCATTTAAAACTATAAAACGTTTTTAAAACAATTTTTTCTTAAAAATGGACTTAAAATAACTTTTGAAAATATTTTTATGAAAACCTTTTTTAAAACATGGTTTTTCAATAAAATAGATTTCTGACCGAAGAGATAGACTATCCGATTTTACTTAAAAACATTACCTTAAGAAACAAAGAGTGTAAAAATTATATTTATACAAGAGGATATATTGAATAAACATAGGTGAAGTAAACTCGTGAATAATCATGAGATATGGATCATAATATTTCATCAAATATTCATAATCATAATCAATCTTGAAAAGCGATGAGGTTGTTTCAATAGACTCTTACCACATGGTTACTTGCGATCATACACTTCATGTAAGAAAAAAAATTAAATTAAGCTTAAAATATCAGGAAAATAAGTAGATTAATGATGTAACATGTAAAATGGAAGTATATACACTTTAGAAAATAGTTTAGGTGCATAACAAAACATGAGTCACAAAGAAGGAAAATTGAGACAAAACATTTTTACCAATTTGGTGACTTTTTAAACATTAAATCTAGGAAAGAAATGTCATAAAATGGATATGGTAATAACCATAAATTTAATTATAATATAAATATAACACAATCAATGGAATTACATACACCACACAAAAGTAAATAGTTGTGAACATAGCATGTATGTCACGGAAATAAAAAGTGAGATGAAATCCCCTTAAATTGTGTCTTGACTCTCATCATAATCATTAAAAAAACATGTATAATAAATATAAATTTATTTTAAATATTTTAAATAACCATATTATTTTATATAATACCATATATGGTTTTATTATGACCTTATATTACCCTCTTTGTAACCATCCTATGTTAATGTCTCACTTCGAAGAATATTCGCTTTGTTCTTTTCCTGTGTCTTAAATTGTTATGTCATTGGTCCTTATACATATATCATGATTCAATAATTTAAACCATGATATAAATATCATATATATCTATTATATTTTCATTATTATAATCTATATAATGTGGATGTATGAAATGGAATACACCGTTCATCGAGACGGAAACTCATACATACGTATAAACGATATTTTCATTGTTGTATTCAAAGAATGAAATAAAATGAAATATATGTATATATGTATATAATATCATTAAAATTGAATTTTAATTTTATATATTTCATATAATTTTAAAAAAACCCTTCCTTAATACATTCCATGTAGTGTATGAATGAATCGCCTCGCTTTGAAAGGGCGTTAGTCCACACTTCCTCCAATGAAATAATCGTATTAACACAAAATATAAAGTGAAAAGATGTGTGTTGTAAAATAATTAAATAAGATTAAATACATAATAAATATTATATATAACATATATAAATATATTTTCCACCATAATTTCCACCATGAGATATGGTAAAGGAAAAATTAATAATCATCATTTAGTGAGGCGTTAGTCCGCCGTATGCATAAATAGTATGTTAATTACCCATTAGAGGGAAGTGTGTGTAAGTTGAGGTAGAATAATTAGAGTAAAAAATCCTATTATATTAAGGACACTTTTTTTCTATATAATCATGGAATAATAATATTTTATTGAGTGGAGAAATAAAATAAATTAAAGAAGTTTGAGGTTGGGTTTTACCTCTTAATTGGGTAGCTCCTTTTGGTCTGTACCAAAGGGCTTCCTTGGAAAGATTTATTCCCAAGTGAGGCTTAAAGTATAAATTTATAGATTTTGGGGAGATATTGTTTCAGAGTTTGGATAAACTTAAGTTTCTTGAGAGGTGTTAGGAAGTGGGAGTAGAGGAGACCTTTTATAATGGGGGAGGGGTGACACTCTTGTAATATTTTAAAAGAAACGAACCCAAACCATTTTTTATTAAAATAGGTTAAATAATGTTCTAAAGTTGATAAAAGGTAATATATGGTCTAAATATTTCCATCTAATGGATTTAGGACTACTTTATAGGTCTTTTTGGCCTTAATGTTATGGTTTAGTCTCTTATTAAGCTTAATTTAACCTTAATCATTGTAATTAATTTTAATTACATCACTAATGTTTTTGGCCAAAAACTAAGTTGAACATATTATAAATTTAAAATTATTCTTACAACAAATATTTAATCCATTTTCCAAATTACAAACACATAATTGGCATAAATTTATCTAAATTTAATCCCATAGATGGGTCGACAATGCAGGTTTTTAACTTAAAAATGTTTAAAAGGATTCTATGTTTTTATATTCAATTTCAAAGTTAAATTGATTATAATGACCTAAATTGGATTAATTTTTAAAAATATTATCAAATTAAACTTTTAAACCAGTTTAAAATATAATTTAACCTTGTAAATAAATTATATGAAAAAACGGTTTTGAATTAAAATCCAGTATTTTTAACTATTCAATAAGAAATAAAACCTTACATAAAAATAAAAAAAATTATCCTAACCTAATTTTTATGTTTCACTTCAAAATATGAAATTTATTTTGACATATTAAATCTATAAAACATCTGAAAATTTAATTTAACATTGTTTCTCAATTAAAAGGTGGTAAAACTACCTTTATAAAAATATAGGTTTTTAAGCATAGAATTGGGTTTGTTCTTATCTTATACCTATAAAATCTATTGTATGAATATCAAAAATATTTTATAGAATATATAACATATTTATTACAATAATATCACTTAATAATTTTAGTTAATTTAATTTATTAAGACAAAAAACCTTTGTGAAAATAAAAATATATCCTTTATATTTAATTATTTCTTATATTTTTATTTCTAATTAATTGGTAACCTATGAATTAATATTATGTTTTTTAACATATATTTTTTATAAGTTTGTTAATAATATTAATAACCTATAATTTAACATCTAGTTTGTAAATTATTATATTAAATAATCATATTTTAATAGTATATTCTTATTCGATAAACCTCGGTCGTGTGTGTTACGCGAGCCATCGAGAAAAGTAATTATTGTGTGTAATTCAAGATAACCTTGGTGTTCCATGTATATAAAGATAAAATTTATTTTTTATGTAGTTCATGTAAGAAAAAAATAGTGTTTTTATATAAAATAAATTAATTTTTGTGTTGCATGAAATGAAAAATATAAAAAAATTAAATAAATTTAAAAAACATTATTCACAAAATATCAAGGTGTAATATTCTACCCTACCTTAAAATGAATTTCACCCGCAAAATTCCTCTAGGTTATCAATGTTTTAGTACTTGAAAGTTTCATTTTCAGAAACCCACATCGTAAAAATGAACACTAAAACTTCCCTTAAAAGGGGAAAGTTGGAATCATAACGGTTACCCAAAGTAACATATAACTAGGTTTCCACATATAAGAACATAGATTAGGAGTGAATATTGGACATGGAGGAAATTTTTAAATATTTATAGGGGTTGATTGATATCATAAATCACAAACAAGTGAATTATCAATGAAAAGTTGAGAGAATAAATTTTATCTATGATGCTTTAAAAGGCCACCATCTCAATGAAAATTAAGGTATTATGACAAAATTTGTTTCTGATCATTTTTATAACTTTCATTAATTCTTTTATTGACCAAGAATATAGGGAAATATAATTACTTTATATATTTATATAAAAAAATTATTTTTTTGTTGTGCATTAATAAATTTTTAATTCATACATTACTTTATATAATGGATGTCGGTAAATTAACTTTGATGTCGGAATCACTAAAATACATGTTTCGAGGATTGTAAGACCCATAAAATAATTAAAAGTTTAACTATTTGTCACTAAATATTATTAAAAATCAATATGTTTAATACATTAATATGTAAAAATAAAAATTAACTCCACCAGTTCATCATTAATAAGTATCAAAAATAATTACACATTAACCTGGACATCGAATAGGCAAGTGGTAGGAATGAAACTCTTATCGTCCTTCAGTCATGGGTTATAGACCCCCGAACTTAACAAACTTTATTGGTTTTCAACAAAAATTCATGATGTCCTTTTCTGAAACAACTCTAATTTAATTTCAAAAATAAATAAGGGGCACATCCTTTAATTAAGCTTAATCTCTAAACATCCTTATAACTAAGGTTTTCAATACAAAATCAGTGCATAAATAATCATGCTGAGGTTAAACATAAACTTTTCATAAATTTTTTACCATATAACCCTTCTAAAAGATGAAAATACATAACATTATAAATAAATTCACAAAATCAACTTAACATTAATCCCCCATATATCACAAAATAACTCTTAGTTTCCACATTCCAAACATGTGAATACCCTCATAGTATATACTCTTGAAAAATTCTAATAACATGAATTTCCATAAATAAATTTGGAAAACATTAATGCTTCCTTATTCCATAGATTATTCGATATATTCCATAAATCCAAGAAGCTGTAAACTTCATCCATGATAGCATGAACTACTTATCAACAAGTCCTTAATTAGTTCCAAGGTAACCAGTACCTTGCAATTTACTTATTCATATCCCACATATCTTTATCAAAACAACAACATCATAACATAAGTAACATATTAAGTGATATATTCCCATATTGAAAATATCACCTTCATATTAAATCACTTTTCTGGTACATCGGTTTCATTCAACTTGATTTTTTAAATCCTTAGAAAAAAATATAAAATGGACAATCCTTTTTTTTATTTCACCATTCATATAACATAATTCATGAATCCCAAATACATAAAAACATAAATTATTCCACTTCATCCATTATCCATAAATAGGATAACTCATCCTATTACTTAATACCCCTTTACTATCACGTTTAAACTTTAATATCATCATCATCAGCTGTATAACCATTACTCGCACCACCTTGTTGATTATCTTCAAGAGCTTTCCTCTTGGGACATTGAGTTTCTTAATGAACATTTATTCCACATTTAAAACACTTAACCTTCGATGATACCTTAGGGAGGACAATACTCTCATCTATTAAATTAACCAAACTATTAATTTTTTCATTTCAGTTACTTGCTTTGTGTTTTTATTTTCCACTATCAAAACATATTCTTGTTCCTCTAAGACATTCACTTAGGTTATTCTTTCCACATTCTTGTCACAAAGCAAATTGAATCCTCTTTTTTATATGGTCTCTATTACCTGAACTCTCAGTGAACACATTCCTTATTTTCCTTGGTGGGTCTAAGAGTTTGTTAAAGTACATGTAGTTAATAATGTTTTGTGAAAACTTATTAGGCATGATCACAACATATTTCACTCATGTGATCAACCCACTTGATTGATCATTAGCAAAAAATCCATCACATCCAATTTCAATCCAGTTTCTTCTTGTTCCCGCCATTTTCTAAAACCAGATTCATAGTGTGATCATTACTTATCATAGCAGAAAACTATATAGTCGTGAAAATAATGACTTATGGGATGTCTAAATTATGACACCTTCCTTAATATATGACACCTTAGCTGTATCCTCTTTTATTCATAACCAAATTCTATTTAAATCATTCATAATGGTTTGTGAATAGTTCATGAATTCCAAAACCATATCCATCGGGAGTGTCACGACCTGTCCCACAGCGCCCGGACGAGACTACCCCAAGCTCGCCTTCCATAGGTCAGGGGTTGGTGACTAGCACCTAAAGGATTTTTCCCAAATATGGAAGTAATTTCCTTAGATATATGTACACACTCAAAAAAGGGAAATTGAAGTAAATAACCAACAAAATTAAGGTACAACCATGAGATTAACGTGCAACCACAAGTACAACTGTAAACTGAAAACAATGGGTCGGAATACGAGCCCTATAAACTGAAGGAATGTAAACAGCTATCTCATCTTCCATAGAGCTCTACCTAGAGGGTAGTATCTATAAGTCTGAAGTAGAAGAAGAGGATCTCAACTGCTCCCGTTGCACGAAGCTCCACCAAGTCCCGAACTTCCAAAGTCTTCCTCGGTGCATCATTAGTCTGCACCAGACACAAGAAGGTGAAGGTGAAACCCGTGTAGAGGTGAGTATAAATATAACCATTAGGGAACCTGAGACCCCCAAAGGTATCTCAGTAATCCAAAAAGTAAAACATCACAAGAAATACCACAAAGTTAAAATCACTAGCATAATCTAGATCGTAAAGCACAAAGCAAAATAGACAACTCACTCTAACGGTATAACATCAAGGTTATTGGGATAGGGATGACTAGTCATAAATATAGATCATCTTATCTGTAGTAACTCTACTTCTAACTCATATAGGTCCTTATATTCTGACTCATATTGGTCGCTAGATGTTGACCCGTATTGGTTGTTGGTGTTGACCCGTATTGGTCGCTGGATATTGACCAGTATTGGTCGCTGGTGCTGACCCGTATTAGTCGCTAGTGCTAACCCATATTGGTCGCGGGTGATGAACTGTCTTGGCCATTAATGTGTTGGTGGGTATTATTATTCGTACAGCTATATCATCCGACTTTGGAGTTTCTGATTCTGACCCGCATTGGTCGCTCTTCTTCTTCATGTCACGGTTAGCCACTGGATTCCCGCACGAAGCACGCCTGGTCTCCAGAACACTCTGCTACTCAATCCATCAGTCATTTTTCAACTAGTACCAAGTCCCACAAAAATAATCCCCAATTGACCGTCCCGTCATAGGGGTCCTAACGTGACAGACAGTGTGTTGATCGGACGCCCGGTCTGTGAGATATGAGCACGTTTGTAAAAAGGGCATGGTTGGATTCAAGTCTGGTCCAACCCATGTTGCACGTCAAACTCCATAAAAACTCACTTAGAGTATCTCCAATGGATCTCCTTGTCACAAGTATCCTTATGCCATAGACAGCGCATTAATCAGATGCTCAATCTGTTAGTTACACCCCTTTCTATGAAACGGGGGTGATCAAACCTCGATATGGCCCAGCTCATTCAGGACCACCAGAATATGCCAAAGGGACCGCCTCCCAAAAGGGGTCCCAACACCATTGCAGCATGTCAAATGTACATTTGGTTTGTCAGTTGCGGGCATTTCTTTATTCGGGGGCCGGTTGGATCTGGGCCCGGTCCGACTCGGTCAGGCCGACCCGATGCAATGGGTCTGGGGGTCTACCTGAACCCACCCAAGTCCAGCCTATTAAGGGTCGGCCCGGTTCACTGGGTCTGATCCATTGGGGTCGATTCATCTGGATCGTGGGCCCAGGCCACGGTTAGCCCAGCCCGTTGGGTGGGGCTCAGCCCACCCGTGCTGGCCCATTGGGCCGTGGTTCTGGCCCATTCGGTTGACCAACATTCGACACAGTCTGTCTGAAGGCGGACCACTCCTCCCAGCTTTCCCCGCGGATTCAGGGCCCTCTCGTTCAGCGCAACGTGGCGCGGTGCGAGGTCTTCGTCGCCCCCTCCTGTTGTGGCCCATTGGCCGCGGCTACTACCATCGGCGGTGCCTACAGGAACCACCCTTCTCTCGCACGTCCAACTTTGGTCAGCTGACTCTAGAAACCACGGCACGTGACGGCACGCCGCCTTCCACCGCCCACAGCCAGTTGTCACGGGTCTCCTCCGGCCACCACCGACGGTTATTTTCGTAGTCCACCAGAATGTCGTCTTCGTTTTTTGGCCCTCAAATGTCTTGTCACCGCATTCGTTGATTTTCCATGAAGAACGCACCAAGGAAAAGTTTAGCGGAGGGTCTGGGCCTTGTTGGTTTCAGTTCGTGTCCTCCGTGTTAGAGTTTTAAACATGAGAAAAAATTAATAATAACACAAGGAAGAATAATCCCCGAGTTTAAGATCCCACAACAACCATACACATGATTAGATGGGACGAAGATCAACCCATTAGTCATTTGGTCCACATTCGTTATATTTTTGAAGAACGGAAAGAGAGAGAACATCAAATCACATAAACCCCCTACTTTTTATGATTTTTATTGCCACACGTTTGTCCTTGAGAGTTTTACGGTGTCGACGACGCTTCCAAGTTCCGACCTTCAAAAGGAATTCTTCATCGTTTTTCATTCTTTGTTGGGGTGGAAGTCCGCCATAGATTCACTCAAGAATCCCCCAAATCCATCCTCCTTTTTTTCCGACATGTAGAACTATTTATAGAACCACATTGAAACGTTTCCATAATGATGTGATGTTGCATCATTACGCTGTTTCGCACCATTAAATTTACTGTTACATTAGGGAATATGGGTCATCTATTTGTTTCATTAAAGTTACTCATTGCTGCATTGTCGCTTCCCAACAGTGTCGGCATCCGCCATGCAATGGAGAGAAAAGAATAATATAATTGTTTTAAATTATTTTATTATTTTTCTCAAAAATTCCAAGAATTAACTTTTCAGCTCGGCCCTCTTCAGTTGAGGTTATGTCATTTCTAGGAGAATCTCGGTGTTCTGGATTCAATGGTGCCCTCTAATTTTGAATCCGAGCATTGGTTCAAAAGATATAAAATGTCACCCTGTGTTTACTGAATGCAACCGAAAAAAAAGTTCAGAAATTCATTCCTGGCACACCGGGACTCGAAATTATGTGCCGTCAATTTTTGTAGACTCGTAAAAATCCCTAATAATTAAAAAAAATTACATGTAATTTTAGGGCCTTTAAATTCTCCCCAAATTATGGATGTATGTCCCCAAAATCTAAACAAGGCTATACAATCAAAGAGGGGTACTGGGTATGCATATGAGCCTCTCGCTCCCATGTGCTCTCCAGGAGATTCTCGTGCTGCCAACGAACTCACACGAGAGGAATCGACCCCCCACGAAGGACCCACTCCTATTGATCCTCTATATCCACTGGGAACTCTGTGAAAGTAACCTCTTCATCAATATCCAGCTTGTCATGGTCGATGATGTGATATGGGTCATGCACATATCTTCTTAGCTGGGATACATGTAAGATGTCATCCACCCTCTCCAACTGCAGTGGCACTGAAAAGTGGTACTCCACCTTACCAATCCTCTGAAGTATCAAAAATGGTCTGATAAACCTTAGTGAGAGTTTTCCACCTCAGCCAAATCTTTGTAGTCCCCGTCGATGGGAGACTCACAATAATACATGGTCCCCCTCCTGGAACTCCAGTGGTCTCCGTAGCCTATCAGTGTAATAATTCTATCATCTCTATGCAGTCTTCATCTGCTCTCATATGACCAAAACCTTCTTAGTGGTAGCCTATACCATCTCTAAGCCCACAAGTGTTGGCTCTCCTGGATCCGTCCAGCACAAGGGTGATCTACATTTTCATTTGTAAAATGCCTCAAAAGGGGCCATACCAATGGTAGAGTGATAGATATTGTTGTACAAAAACTCCACCAAGGGTAGGTTGTCCTCCCAACTGCAACCAAAATCTAGGACACATGCACAAAGTATGTCCTCCATAGTCTGGATGGTCCTCTCAGTCAGACCATTTTTCTGCGGGTGAAAAATTATGCTCAAGTGAAGATGAGTTCTGAAAGCCTCCTGCAATACCTTCCAAAACCGGGATGTGAAGCGTGTGTCACATTATGATACTATTGTCTAAGTCACCCCATGAAGTCACAAGATCTCCTAAATGTAGAGACGTCCCAAGATCTATACCAAACCCTTCTCTCGAATAGCAAGTAAGTGGGATGACTTGGTGAGTCAGTCAGCGATCACCCAAATGGTATCATGCCCTCTGAATGTATGTGGTAACCTTGTCACGAAGTCCATCGATATCCCTTCCCACTTCCACTCTGGTATCTAGATAGGTTGGGTCAAGCCTGCTGGTACTTGGTGTTCGGCCTTCACTTGCTGGCAAGTGAGTCATCTAGAGACAAACTCCACCAAAGATTTTTTCATCCTTGGCCACCAGTAATGACGCGGGAGGTCCTGATACATCTTCATCACACCTGGATGTACTGTCAAGGGAGATGTATGAAACTCCCTTAGAACCTCTTCTCATAGTTCCATTGGTACAACTGTACATCCTCTTAAAAGGATAGCATTCTATCCACCTTCAGAATACTCGTCAGGTGCATGGACAAAGGATATTTAAGCACATGTAGTCTTGTAGCTGATGTCTCCGAGTTGCGCCTCCCTGACTCACTGAAGGAGTGGAGGGTCGACTACCATCGACTAGAGGTAGATTGTCTCATCTCTATCCATGCAGGACATCTGAAGTGAGGATAACTACTTTGAAGCCTCATTTAGGAGTTGCGAACTCAATCTCCTGCTAAGTGCATTTACCACTACGTTTCCCTTCTCAAGAGTATAGACTATCTCAAAGTCATATTCCTGGAGGAACTATAGCCAATTTCATTGTCTCATATTCAGATCTTTCTATGTAAGGATATATCTAAGACTCTTTTGGTCTTAGTAAACAATGAACCGCTCGCCCATCAAGTAGTGTCACCACATCTTCAGTGCGAAGACTACTGCTGCCAAATCTAAGTCGCGAGTCTCATAATTCTACTCATGAGGCCTCATATATATTGAACTATAAGCAATCACTACATTATCCTACATCAATAATAAACTAAGTCTGGTCCCTAATGCATCATAGTAAACCACGTAGTCGGTGCCCTCCTCGGGCAACATCAGGATGGGAGCACTGGTCAAGTTCTTCCTCAGCTATTGAAATCTCTGTTGGCATGTCTCTGACCATAGGAAGGGTTTCCCCTTCTTCATCAAGGTATTAATAGGTGCTTCCACTCTAGATAAATTGGGTATGAACCTCCGACAGTAGTATGTTAATCCAAGTAAGCTCTGCACCTCAGTAACACTCCTGGGTGGATCCCAAGAAAGTACCGCCTCGATCTTCGCTGGATCCACTGCAACTCCAGCCTCTGAGATAACGTGTCCCAAGAAGTTGACCTTTTATATCCAGAACTCACACTTCGAGATATTTCCATATAACTGGTGCTCCGGGAGTGTGTCCAGAACTATCCTCATGTGTATAGTGTGATCTTCCTCAGACACTGAGTACACCAAGATGTCGCCGATGAAGACCACCACGAAGTGATCGAGGTATGGATGGAAGATCTTGTTCATGATCCCCATGAACACTTCTGGAGCATTGGTCATTCCAAAATGCATCACCAAGAACTCGTAATGGTAATACCGACATCTGAAGGCTCTCTTTGGTATGTCCTCACCTCGTATCCTGAGCTGGTGATACCCTGATCTTGGTCTATCTTTGAAAACAAACAAGCTCCCTTCAGTTTGTCGAAGAGATCAGTGATCCTCAGCAGAGGATACTTGTGCTTCACGGTCACCTAGTTTAGGCACTGGAAGTCCACGCATAGCCTCAAACTTATGTCTGCCTTCTTGTAAAACAACACAAGTGATTCCCATGGAGAAGAATTGGTCCTTACGAATCCCTTCCACTGTAAGTCCTCCAACTATACCCTCATCTCTTGAAGCTCCGTAGGGGCCATCTGATAAGATGTTGTAGATATCGGTGTTGTTCCTTGCTAAAAATAAATGCGGAAGTCTACCTCTCTATGAGGAGGTAGTCCTGAGACATCTTCTGGAAAGACGTCCTCATACTCGTCCACCACCGCTGGGAACTGTTGACTCGCCTCATCCATTGTGTCGAAGGTCATGAATGTCAGCTGATATGTAATCGGCTGCAACCTTTTGAGCACAATTCCATCTCATGCTGCTCTATTTTACTTCTCACCAACAAAGGAAAACTGACCTCTATTTCTACTCATACATCAAACTTTACGTATCAAGCAGTCAATTTGTGTGTGAACTGAAAACAGGAAGTCCATGCCTAGAATGACATCGTAGGGCTTCAATTCCACTACTAGAAGATCCCATCTAAAACTCTCTCCTCTGAGAGTAGGATCATGTTTTTGGAACTAGTGTGTGACCTCTGAATCTCCTCCCTATGAGTATCCAAACTCTATGTTCGAGCTAAAATCTCAGTCATAATCTCAGAGTCCCAAACTAAGTTTGTGGAAAGGAAATAATTTATAGCACCTGTGTCGATAAGCACTGCTACTAAAGTAGAGAAAATACAGATCGTACCTCATATCATCTCCGGGATGTCAGGATTGTGAGCCTTTACTTTCTGTAGTTGGGAATGTCTCCATCCACCTTCTCCATGTGCTCATGGTGGACCACCTGGGGTGGTGTTGGTAGTTCCGGGTGACCCCAACCACCTCACGTTGCACGTCCTTCTCCCCTACCTCGTCTGCCGTCTGTTTGATGCTCATGTTATTGTCGCTTTTGCTACCTCAGTGGCCCCTCCACTGTCTAATGATCATCTATGTGGGGATTCGGATAGTCATGAGCTCTATGACACTGTCCCCTGCAAGAAAAATAGACCATGCCTCACTAATTGCTCCCTAAGCCTCTCGAGCCTCGCACCTCTGACCTTGCATCCCCATGTCACCCTTCGGAAGGTCAATCCCACTTAGGCTTCGGTGTCGTCTATATACTGCCAGTTTCAGATGACTCTACTACCTATCATCTGGTAGAGGCTCTCACTATCGGTGCCTCCTCAGCAAGGAAGCTCTCCATTAGCAAAGCTCACTCTAGTACCCCAGCCTGCGTCAGGATTCTGAGAGAAACTATCACAGATATGATATCTCGTCGGAGCTCCTTCTCAAAGGTATAGGCCCTAAAGTAAGGGTCACATACCATATCAGTTTATTATCAAGAGAGGTCAGTAAATGTTGGTAACTACTAAGCCACAGTCTGGTTTCCCTACTATAGATGCAGTAGCTCCTGAATACGCAAAAAATATAGTGTTGCTGGCATGAAATTCGCCCTAAAAAGGATCTAAAAGTCTGGCTGGGAGATGTTTGTCTCCTCATGCACCTAGAGCGTTGAGATCCACTATTTTCCCAATGATCCTTAAAGAAGGATAGCATCCAAGATCTCCATCTACTCGGCGGGTGCCTCCACTAAGAGAAAGACCCGCGAAACCTCCTCAATCCAGTCCTTTGATGTCTGGGGGTCTGTCTCGCCTCGAAACCTCAGATTCCTCTACCTCTGGAACTCATGCAACACGCTCATCCAACTTGCATGATCCACTGGTAGCATCTGCTACTCAATGGGTGGTGCTGCTGCTGGTACACCACCCGAAAGTGCCATTATTATGAGAGGCCCCTATACCAACACCTCATCGCTCGGTGGACCAATATCATGATATCTAATCAGAATCATGGCTGGTTGTCTTCATGGAGGCATCTTGTATGAAATAGGTGCATCGTGGTCAATAAGTTATACCTGGTGAGTTGAATCAAGAAAGATCAATAAAACACTTCAAAACACAAGAACCCATGTTTTCATGTACCGAGTCGGAAAATAGAATTCAGGGTCTTGTTGTATTGATAAGTCATCCATTACACCAACACTGGACTCCCTGTACTGAAAACTGAACTCAAGACACTTTATACCATTACCTCATTAAAAGTAAACTCTGAGTTATTTTGGTAAAACTGACCACCCTTTGGTACCACTTTTTCATGAATCGTCCCATAGGGATCGGACGTGACAACCACAAGCCCGCCTTCCATTGGATAGGGGTTAGTGACTAGGATTTAAAGGCTTTTCCCGAACAAGGAAGTCATTGCCTTAGAGATATGTACACACTCAAAAATGGAAACTGAAGTAAACAACCAAAAAAAGTAAGGCACAAGCATGAGTGTGAAGTGAAACCACAAGTACAACTATAAACTGAAAATAGTGGGCTAGAATACAAGCCCTAGAAACTGAAGGAAAGTAAAAACCCTTGAATCTGACCTGGAGCTCTACCTAGAGGGTAGTAGCTGTAATTATAAATTCAAAGAAGAGGATCTCGACTACTCCAATCGCACCAAGATCCACCATGTCCCAAACATCCAAATTCTGCCTCAGAGCGTCAATAGTATGCACCAGACACAACAAGGTGTGGGCGAAGCCTATGCCAGGGTGAGTATAAAAATACCTAGTTGGGACCCCGAGACCCCCGAAGGTCTTTTAGTAATCCACAAAGGAAAACATCACAAGAAATACCACAAAGGTAAAATCACAAGCATGATCTTGATCATGAAGCACAAAGCAAAAGAGATAACTTACTCTAACGGTATAACTTCATGGTTACTGGGATAAGGAAGACTAGTCGTAAAGCCAGATCACCCTATCTATAGTGACTCTACTATTGACCCATATAGTTCATTGTATGTTGACCCGTATTGGTCGCTAGATGCTGACTCGTATTGGTCACTGGTGTTGACTCGTATTGGTCGCTAGATGCTTACTCATATTGGTCGTTGGTGGTGACACGTATTGGTCGCTAGTGCTGACCCATATTGGTCGCCGGTGCTGACCCATCTTGGTCGCTAATGCAGAGGTAGGGATGATTAGTCGTACAGCTAGATCATACCCCTCTGGAGTTTCTGATGCTGACCCACATTAGTCAATCTTCTTCTTCATGTCAGATTCAGCGGCTGGATTCCTGCACGAAGCACGCCTGATCTCCAGAAGAATCTTCTCCTCAAGCCATCAGTCATTTTTTAACTGGTACTAAGTCCCTAAAAAATCATCCCCAAGGGACTGCCCCGTCATAGGGGTCCCAAAGTGACAGACGATGCGTTGATCGGACATCCAGTCTGTGAGATATGGGCACTTTTGTAAAAAGGGCCCGGTTGGATTCAAGTCTGATCCAACCCAGGTAACATGTCGAAATCCATAAAAACACACATATAGTATCTCCAACGGACCTCGTTTTCACAATATTCCTTATTCCATAGACGGTGCATCGATTGGATGCCTGGTCTGTTAGTTACACTCCTTTTCGTGAAATGGGGGTGATCGAACCTCAGTCCGGCCCAGCTCGGTCGGGCCTGCCGAAATATGCCAAAGTAACCGCTTCTTAGAATGGGTCCCAACGCCACTAAAGGTGTTTCAAACGGACACTTGGTTCTTCAGTTACGGGTGTTTCTTTATTCAGGGGCCGGTTGGGTCTGGGCCCGGTCCGACTCGGTCAGGCCAGCCCGAGGCAACGGGTCCCGAGGTCTACCTGACCCCACCTAGGTTCGGCCCGTTAAGGTTAGGCTTATTTTACTGGGTTCGGCCTATCAGGTTTGGGTCTAATGGTTCGCGGGCCCGGGCCACGATTGGCTCAGACCGCCAGGTGGGGCTCGACCCACCCGCGCTGGCTTGCTAGGCCACCGATCCGACCTGTTCGTCCAGCCCGCATCCGGCCCGGTCCCCCTAAAGGTGGACCACTCCACCCAGTTGGCCCTGCGGATACAGGGCCATCTCGTCTAGCGCAAAGCAGCGCGGGGCGGCACTGGGTCTGTGCCACCCCCTCTTGTCATGGCCCATTGGTCGCGGTGCCTATGGGCGCTGCCCCTCTCCCACGTGGTTGGCTCGGGTCGGCCGCCTCTAGCTACCGCAGCACGCGACGGCCCGTTTCCTTCCACCGCCCATGGCCGGTTTCCAGAGGTCTCCTCTAGCCACAGCCGGCCATTGTCGGCATGGCGCACCGGATGTTATTTATTTGGGCCACCGGAATTTCGTCATTGTTTCGCGGCCCTCAAACGTATTGTTACCGCATTCATTGTTCCTCCACAAAGAACACACCAAGGACAAGTTTAGCGGAGGGTATGGGCCTTGTTGGTTTCGGCCCGCGCCCTCTGCATTAGAATTTTAAACGTGAAAAAATAATAATTAAAGGAAGAATAATCCCCGAGTTTAAAATCATGTAACAACCATCCTCATGATTAGACAAGATGCAGATCAACCCATTAGTTGGTTGGTCAGTGTTCATTATATTTTTCAAGAACATAAATAGAGGGAACATCAAAGAACAAAAACTCCCTACTTTTTATGATGTTCATTGCCACACATTCATCCTTGAGGGTTTTACAGCGTCGATGATGCTTCCTGGTTCTGACCTTTGAAAGGCGTTCTTCATCATTTGTCGTTTTTCACTGGGGTGGAAGTGCATGAGAGCTTCGCCCAAGAATTCCCCAAATCTTTCCTCTTTATTTTTTCCAAAACGTCGAATTATTTATAGAACCACGCTACAGTGTTTTCATAATGATGTAATGTCTCTTTGTTAAGCTGTTTTATTTATGAAACAATGTCGCTATTTCGCACCATTAAATTCATTGTTACATTGCGGAATACGGGTCATCCATGTGTTTCATTAAAGTGCCCCCTTACTACATTATTGTTTCCCTGCAGTGTCATCATCCGCCACGCAATGGAGAGAAAATAATAAAATAATTATTTTAAATTATTTTATTATTTTTCTTGAAAAGTCCGTGAGTTATCTTTTCTGCACGACCGTCGCCGGCCAAAGTTAGGTCGTTTCTAGCCGAATCCCGACGTTCTGAATTAAAAAGTTCCCTCATATTTTTAATCCGATCACCGGTTCAAAAGATAAATAATTAAACCCACGTGTTTACTGAACCTACCCAAAAAAAAGTTTAGAAATTCATTCCGGGCACACTGGGCCTCAGAATTACGCGCCGTCAATTTTCACAGACTCATAAAAATCACTAATAATTTTAAAAAAATTATATAGAATTTTCGTGTCTTTACAGGGAGTGTCAAACCGGTTGTGAAACAAGGTTCGTTTTCATGTACCAGATTACCCAGTGTCACACCCACAACATCTTATTAGAGTTTTTACTCCAAGGTATATTTATGCCAGATACACAACCACTCGTAGTATCCCAACATGGATGTATTACTAGGAAATCACTCACTCTATCCTTTACCAAAATTAGAAAACATTTTCCTATGATTTTTCGTACCCTTAGACTTATCCTTAGACATGTCGTTTGGGTCCTCACTAAGGTTTTCTCATTCTAGTTTTCAAATGTTAACTAAAAATTTTCTATGATACCAAATATAATGAATCAGGATTAACATACATGGATATTACATCATTTTAGTGGAATATTTAGTACATTATAAAAATTAATTACCAATGAACATAATAGTTTATTTTCTTTGGAAACTTGGAAATAAAATATTTTATGCTGGGGAAGGATATTCAACATATCCCATAAAGATCTCCACGTGTAGTACTTCTACCTAAAACCTTTCTTCATAACCTAGGGGGAAATAAAAAGGGGTGAGATCAGATGCTCAATAAGGGTAAACAAGGGAGATATATAAGAATAATCATGAGCATGAGGGTATGATAACATGATCATGAAAATAGAATACCATACCCTTCATATCAAAGATCACACACAAGAATCATGGCATAAATCTTGGTAGTTCATAAGACATGAAGTATAAGGAAATAAAAAAACACAATCCATGAAAGCATAACATAGGAATAAAACACAGAATTATGGCAGAAACATAAGAATGTATAATGATTTACATAGTAGTTAAGGCATCACTGTCAAGGACATATTAGTGGACAAAAGTCCTTTACTGAACCCAGTTCACACCCTATTCCAACCTTGTATTACTGAACCAATTTCACTCCCCATTCCAGCCTTTTAATACTGAACTGGGTTCGTTTATTATTTCATCCATTTCTATCTCATGAGATATAAATCTTTACCCAAGTCATTGGAGGGAGATATAGGTCTCACACATCTCATAATGAAATCATACATAAATGTTCCACAGGATCATAAATAATCATATCACGACCCATGAAATGAAATGTGTATTTTATGTGTCCTTAATTTTACATGTCTTTCCACATGTTTTTAATTAATTTTTTATGATTTAATTAATTATCATTTCACTTTTTTTTGATAAATGAAATTTTGTAAATTTTTATTAAAATATATTATTTAATAATTTTTCAAAATTAATTGTTTATACTAATTCTTTTAATATATTAGTTTTCTATTTCTTATATTTTTTGTCCTTTATCTTTATTTGTAAGGTTTTTTCTGCATGTTATGATTATTTTAAGAAATGTTTTAATTAGTTAATTAATCTTTCTCATTTAATTAATTTAAACTTTAATTTAACTTTTAATCTTTCAATCTAAAATTAGTTAATTTAACCATAACCAAATTAAATTAATTAATTTTATCTAAAAATTTAATTTAGATCTTTTTTTAAGATTTTAATTCAATCTAATAATTTATAATCATTTTTTAATTTTTCTCTACTTTTTTCTTTTTTTCAATTAAATTATTTTAATTATTTATTTGATTCAATTTTTACTTTAATTTTCATTTATATTTAATAAATTATTTTAGTTTTAATATTTAATTTCATTAATTTATAATTATTTTTATTTTTGTTAATTTTATGTTTTATTTATTAGATTAATATAATTCAGTTTTTACTCTTAAATTATTATTATTGTTGTTTTGCAGTGTGCAAGACTATCCAACAGTGACTCAATGAGTCACTGCCATATTGTTACAATAGTAGCTCAAAGAGTCACTATTGTATCTTTTTCCATCATTATTAATTCTATTTCAACAGCGACTCTATGAGTCATCGTTCCATATTGTACCCACTACCATTATTTATCCTCCACATCAACAGCCTCTACCTGCAACTCACTGGTTGCTTGAAATTTTCTTTATATAGATCTAAAGACTAAATTAAAACCACTCTAGAAAATATCAAGTCATCATAAAAAAGAAACCCTTCATCAGATCTGAATCTTAGGACCGCCATGTTGAAACCCATGATCCCAAGTAGGATGGGACTGCAGTGGAACCCGATTTGTGCCAAGGAAGAGTAACCCATGCCACCATTATTAAGGTGGTGTCACCGAAGGACCGAGGATAATATTTTTGTTTCTTCCACCGAGATTTGAAGTCGGTGTTTCTGTTAATGAGGAGTACCACCTGCCAGAGCCGCTGATGAAGCTGGGTCTATGGATGGAGAATAGGGTTGACACCAGAGGTGTTGCCTCAGATGGAGTTTACCACCATGAAGGGTTCGAGAAGTACTAAGAACTCCCCCCTATGACAGCGCATAGGATAAATGGGAGGAAAATAATTAATTAAAAAATATAAATTAAAATAAATAAGAATAATAAATTATAATAAAAAATAATAAAATTAAACTATAATAAAAATAAAATAAAATATAAAACTAATTAATTTATAAAACTAAAATAAAAACAAAATTATTAGTTTATAAAAAAATAAATTATTCAAATAAAATAATTAAACTGAATGAATATATATGAATTGTTAAATTTAATAATTTAATAAAACAATTATAATAATATATTTAATAATTGATTAACTTAATAATATAATAACTCTTAATATAAATATATTTATAATAATATTTTATTTAATTAATGATTTGTTATTTTTAATAATTAAATAATGTTAATATTTAATATTAATAATCATTATTAATATTTATTAAAAATTTAATATCCACATTAAATTAATAATTAATTACATAAATAAATATTTATCTTGATATCAATTAACTAAATCGTTCTCTATTTCTTGTAGTATAGATTCAAGCTTAAGATGGATTCACATCCAGATTCATTAGAACTGCTTAGGTATAGTTAGTTACATGGGTTTTTCTACTATGAGAAGCATAGGAATGAAAAAATGCACGTGTGCATTTTTACAATGAAGAACCTACCTATGTCAGTGGAGGAAGTGGGTAACCAACCATAGCCTGATAACAAAAGTAAAGAGGATAAGAACAGTAGTAGGGGGATTCAATTATCATTCAATTTCAACACATCTCATACGAAGGAGACTAGGAGAGAAGAGCAGCAGGATACATGGAATATCATCCCTTCATCACCTCTCAGGGACAGAGTCCTGGAGAGCAGGAGCACTAGGGGAGTTATTCCTTCAACTTTTTTTCTAAATTTTTGTACTTTTTGATTGAATGTTATTAATGTTTGTAATCAATATGATCATGGGATAAAAGTTTTATCTTAGGATTTTGAAAATTCTATGGTTTATTTTTTAAAATTTTTCACTTACTCTTTTATGAAATCAGAATTTATTGGTGAGATCGATTTAGATGTTCATTTAATTTTTTCACACCTTTATTTTTCATAATTCAAAGAATCAAGATAAATTGGTGAGATTCATATTGAATTCATCTTTTCCAGTATTTAATTTTGGTAGAATTGGAGTTTAATAGTGATTTTTATTCCAATATTCTTTTTGTTAAAAATTATTAACACTCGATGAACCTTGGAGTGGTGAACACTAAGATTTAATATTTTGTTTGATATATCTCGTGGTGAGGGATATTTATCAACCATTTTATGAGGTGTCTCTATAACAAAATTTTGTGTATATTTTATACTTTTAACCAGTGAATTTATAATTTATGAGTGTTTTCATTGAACAATTATCTCAGTGCTTGTTCATGTTTCTTAGTTCACTACTATTTTATTAGTTATCATTGATTACTTTTAAACCTAGTTCTCTTAAAAAATCTTGTTTCTCACACTGTCTTTTTAAAAAAACAATAATACCAAAAAAATTAGGAAGTAAACTCCACCAACCTTTGACTCCAGTGGGTTTTCTAGTTTAAAAAATTTGGTCACTCATCTCACATTTAGTCTTCCCTTAGGTTTTGACCCTATAAACCATTATACAGTAGTAAGTAGGATTTGTAAATTTTTAAACTTTGACTCTATTTCATTGATGATCAGGTCAATTTTTTAGCCCCATTTCTTGGGAAGTATTTTAGTGCCCATTTGTTTATAGAAATCAATTCAAAAAAATCACATAGAAAAACCAAAAAACTGAAAATTGGAAACTATTTTTTTAAAAAAATATTTTCTATCAAATTATGTTTGTTTATGTGTTGTTACATTTTTTGTTACTTTCATTTTACTACTCTTGTACTACTTCTTATTATTCACTATTGATTGTGTTGAAGTTCAATTTGTTTTTTCCACTACATGAGCATAAGGTCTTCCACTATTAGATTAGAGTACTTGAACCTTGAACTTGTTAAAACTACTCTTAAGAAGAAGAATAAATATAAAATTGAAAATTTAGATGAAAGATTTTCTGCACCTCATAATCAAACAAAATTTCAACCTGAACTCTTAGAGGAAATAGAGAGGCCTAGGATGAGTGAGTTACAACTCCCTCAAGTGTCAAGAATCCCATATTCAATTATGTTATCTCCTAGATCCTTAAATTATGAACTCAAACAGCCCCACATTTATCTACTACCTGCCTTCAATGGGATCTCTAATGAGGGCTCCCTAGCCTTTATTATAGATTTCTATAATACTACACAGCAACTACCACTATTAGGACCCACTAAAATTGAGCTGAGAATGTGAGTGATTCCCTTTTTCCTTAAAAGTAATGCTAGGAATTGGTTCTTGAGTCTAGATGAAAATATTTTTGGGAATTGTGATCAAGTGTATAATTCATTCATAATGAAATTTTACCCCCAAAGACTAAAAGGGGAATTAAGAACCAAAATATGTAGTTTTTACCAAGAGGATAGAGAGTCCTTTAGTGATGCTTGGGATATATTTAGGGACCTTCTTAATAAGTGTCCCCATCGTCAACTCTCATCCCACCTTCTAATGGATACCTTCTATGAAGGGATTACCGCCTCTAGTCAGAAAATTGTTGATCAAGCTTTTGGGGGTAATTATAATGATAGAATAGATTAATAATTGAGAGAAATTTTCAACAAAATTGCTTTCAAATTCACAACATAAAAAAATCAATAAGTAAAAGACTGAATAGAAATGTAAATATTGGAACTGGAAGTGATACTCAGGCTCAACTTTCTAAAGTTACCAACCAACTTCAATCCTTAATGAACCCGAATTCTAAAAAAATTGTACACCAATTGGGCTATCAAAACACAAACCAATATCTAAGGGAATAGTTTTCCCAATGTGGAATGTTTGGGTACACTGATAAAATTTTCCCAAACATTGATATTCTAGCACAATAAGAGAAATCAAACCTTTTCAATTACAGTCCTAGAATTCCTGCCAAATATGACCCATTTTCGAACAATTACAATCAAGTCTATA
Organism: Viscum album; assembly: GCA_963277665.1. NCBI lineage: Eukaryota > Viridiplantae > Streptophyta > Magnoliopsida > Santalales > Viscaceae > Viscum > Viscum album. The sequence goes on along the minus strand of OY728128.1, from coordinate 712,693,795 downwards.
GTAATCATCCCAATATTTCTTAGAAGGATCAAGAAATGATAAAGAAACCCACTACCCTAGTTATAAAAACTCACCCAGAAAAAATTTTAAAAATCAATAAAGTGCAGAATCTTTTAATACACAAGGAAATTATGATGGCCAAGTGTCTTAAAAATTTGATCAAATTTTAAATAGAATGGTCTCTCGAGAGGAAAGATTCAAAACTCAACTGAATAAACATCAAGCCCAATATAAATCTGATAAAATCTAAAATGATTTTATAATGAAAAATATGGAAACACAACTAGTATAACTAACTAGATTTTGACTTCTAGGGATAAAGTTAGATTTCCAAGAACAACATTACTAAACCCTGGAGAGAATTCCAGGGATGTTGTAACTAGGAGTGGTATTAATACTCAAAATGAACTTAAAAAAACTTTAAAAATGATCAAAATTGAAAATTCAAAGATTTTAGAAATAAAAATACACTTTTTTTAGAATCTATAAATTATGAAAAAGTTAATGAAATGAACAAAATATGAAATTTTCACCTAGAATTTAGGCTCAAAATTTTTATGAAAAAAAATAAGGGAAAAAATAGATGTTGAAGAAGTTAGGGATATTCCTACTGTCTTTGGGAATGTTTTCCCACCCATCTAATTCCTAGAAAAATTGAAACCCCAAAGTAATACTAAATTTGAACTTCTTCAGTTCCTTAGTCTTATGACTAAGATCCAAGTGAACATCACTTTCATTCGAGATTTAATTAAAATATCATATTATCTAAAATATATTTAAATAAATCATTTAAACAAAAATACTCTTAAATAATTTTCCACTTATAGCCTCACTGAAGAGTGTAGTGTCGTTCTCAAAAAGAAGTTCCCACCCTAGCTCAAATGACTACCAGAAAAACAGTTTTTCCTAGTGCCAACCTTTATCAGTGCTAACGAAAAAGCGCTCATAAAGGGGGGCCTTTATCAACGCTTTTTTTAAAAGTGCTGATAAAGGGTCGACTTCAAAAAAATTAAAAATAATATATAAATATATTTATATATTTATATTGATATAAATATAATATATAATTTTTAAATATATTTTAGATAAGTATAAATATACATTTACACTTAATATACTTAATCTATAAGATATTTAGTGAAAATGGATTATAAAAAAAATTAAAAGAATATTTTTAATTAATAATTTGATAAATATTATGGAGTAATAGTAATTTCATAACAATTTGATGACCCAGAAAATCAAAAAATTAAAAAAAGACCCAAAATATTTTGAAAACACAACTCGAACTTCAAACGACCATAACTTTTGATCTGGGTGTCCGTTTGAGCTCTACCTTATATCAAATCGAAGCATGTGATGAGATCTACATCCATATGATTTGGGGGGACCCTGGAAATGGTTTTTTAGAGGCAAAAATAGGCCCATAAGGCCTCCAAAACTAAGTTTTTAGTCAGGGTACCCCGATTTTTTAACATTTTGTGGATTTTCAGCCTCATTTAAGGGGGTATTATTGGATTTTTTGTTGGGGACTGAATTTATTACAAGGTATTACATTCATATTGATATTATGTCTTTGAAATTTTATCATTTTTTATAATGCACTGCTATTTATAATCAAATATATAACTATAAGTACATATTTTTTATATATTCAAACCTAAAAATGTTATTATAAATATAAATAATAAAATATATTTACATATAAAATATATTAGCTTTATCTAAATAATAACTAATATCCATTTTATTTAAAATACAAATATATGAATATTTATATACCTATATATTAATCTAACTATATATATATATTAATATAACTACATATATATATCAATATAACTATAAATATATATATTAATATCACTATAAATATATATATTAATATAACTATATATATATATTAATATAAATTTATATTACTATACGAATAAATATAACTAAATATATATATAGAGAGAGAGATATATCATGAAATGGAAAACAAATCAAAATAGAGGAGTGGTAAGGGCTTAGGCGCACAGGGCGGAGGTCTCGAGTTCAAAACCTGGTGGAGGCAAGGGCGAGCGCACATGGGGGAATATGGGAGGTACCACTGATAAAGGGTGGAGGGGTGGGTGTGGGTGTTGGAGGGGGCAGAAAAGCACTGTAAAAGGGGGATCAAGCGCTATAAAAGCCCCCCCCCCGATTGGCAGGTTTTTTAAAAAAAATATTTTTTTTAGTTTTTTAGTTTTTTAACTTTTATCAGCACAAAAAAAAAGCGTTGATAAAAGGGGTCCTTTATCAGTGCTAAAAAGAAAGCGCTGATGAAGGACCCTTTTATCAGTGATTTGTTTTAACGCTGATAAAGGACCCCTTTTATCAGCGCTTTTTTAGTGTTGATAAAAGGGGTCTTTATCAGCGCTTTTTGGAGAACTGATAAAGGGGACCCCCCCACCTATCTTCGCCGGCTTTAATAACTCTTTTCTAGCATTGTTAAAGGACATTTTATCATTGATTAAATGTATATTTTTAGTAGTGAATTTCTAGGTATCTTTTTCATTCCTTGTACCTTATGAAATTCTAGTTAGCTTATCTACCTGTGTGGATTAGGTTTCAGTATCAATATACTCCCATACTCCCTAATTTAACAGTTAAGATTGGGTGATCTCTAATCCACCACAGTCATCCTACAATTGGTTGACCATTCTTTAACTCGTCCTATGGGGAGGGTAGATGACTTGTTAGTTGGAGTTGGGAAATTTTTTCTGGCTATTAATTCTTATTCTTAGATATAGAGTGTGACTGAGAGGTGCCCATCATTCTGGGTAGGCCCTTCTTGGCCACTATTGTAGCTTTCATTGATGTGTCTAAGGGTTAGTTGATCATTAAAATTTGAGAAAAACAAGAAGATTTTATTGTCTTTAAAAATGTTAAAGGACCAACATTCCCTAAAAATTATTTAAATATAGAGTCCTTAGAAGATGATAATCAATTTTAAAATCCTAAAGAATCTAAAAAAAATTATTGAAGAAATCAATTTGGAAATTAAAATTCAAGATTTTTCTATTTCACATGATGTAGAATCTTCTCAAATAGATAATCTGTAAAATTTTCTAGAACTAGACAACTATCCAGTTTCTTCTGGAAATGATTCATTTATTTTTGAACTTAGGAACTTCTTGAGTGAACTTGAGGGTGATTCTATTATCACCAACATTGTTGAAAATTTTGATGAATTATAGGGAGAGATTATAAAACAAATCAATGATTTTATGATAATAAATATTTTAAACTCAAATCTAAAAAATCTAGACAGTGAGTTATCCACCTTGGACAACAGTGCTGTAAATTCTAAAAAATGTCTTGAAATTGAAATTTTTTAATCACTTCAAACTCCATATAAGAGATTTTTTGAAGACCTTGGACCTCTTAGAACCAAGATTTTTCCTTCGAGTGTAGAACCTCCCACTCTTGAGCTGAAACCACTTCCTAATCATTTGAAATATTTATTTTTTGGTGAGAATTCCACACTTCCTGTAATAATTTCTACTGGATCAAAAGATAAAAAAGAGGAAAAATTGTTGAAGGTCTTGAAGAAATTCAAATATTTCATGGTATGTAACATATATGATATAAATAGGATTATTCATTCATTCTATATGCATAAAACCCCTATGGAACCAGACCATATGCATGTAGTTGAGTTCCAAAGAAGATAAAATCCTAACATGAAAGAGGTTGTGAGAGAGGAAGTCATCAAACAGTTGGACACTGGTATAATATCTATGGCAGTACTTGGGTCATCTCAGTCCAAGTAGTCCCTAAGAAAGGAGGTTTCACTATTGTAACTAATGAGAAGAATGAAGAAATATAAGTTAGGAAAGCCACCAAATGTAAAGTCTGTATAGACTATAGGAAGCTCAATTCAGACACTAGGAAGAACCATTTTCCAATACCCTTACTTGATCAAATTAATGAGAGGATTTCTGGGAATGAGTTCTTTTGTTTCTTGGATGGGTATTCTGGTTACAACCAGATTTCAATTTCTCTACAGGATCAAGACAATACTACCTTTACATGCCTCTTTGGGACATTTTCCTGTTGGTAGATGCCTTTTGGGTTGTGTGGAGCCTCTTCTACCTTTCAAATATTTATGATGGATATATTTTCTAATATAATTGAGAGAATCATTTAGGTTTTTATGGATTATTTCTCTATTTTGGGTAGCACATTTGATAATTGTCTTAGAAATTTGGAGTTTGTATTAGAGAAATTCTTAAAGACCAACCTTGTTCTTAAATAGGAAAAATGTCATGTTTTGGTGACTGATGGGATAGTTTTTGGACATAAAGTGTCCAATAGGGGTTTGGTGGTAGACTTTGCTAAAATTTAAGTCATTCAAAAATTACCACCTATTGAAAATGTTAATGGTGCTAGAAGTTTCTTATGGCATTCCGTTTTCTACCAGAGGTTTATAAAATATTTCTTAAAAATTACTAAGCCCTTATGTTCTATTCTTATCAATTATGCCCCATTACAATTTAATGAAAACTATTTAAAATATTTTAACCTTATTAAGTATAAACTCACTACATCACCTATCATCACTACACATGATTAGAAATATCCATTTGAACTAATGTGTGATGCCAGTGATATAGTTGTTGGTGTTTTCCTAAGACAGAGGAGGGATAAGAAGCTGTATGTGGTTTACTATGCTAGAAAGTTGCTAGATTAGGCTCAAAGGAACTTCACCACTACTGAAAATGAGTTTTTGATTGTATTCATTTATTTAGAGAAGTTTAGGTTGTATCTTCTAGGTTCTAATTTCATCATATTCACTAACTATTGTACCATGAAATATCAACAGTCTAAGAAAGAGGCCCAACCTAGGCCGATTAGATGGATTATTTTGTTACAAAAATTTGACTTAGAAATTAGAGATAAGCAGGAAGATAAGAACGTAGTTGAATATCACCTTTATAGGCTTCCTCATACCCATTATAAAGATCCAATGGAGATTAAATCTTCCTTTCTAGATGAAAAGTTAGTCACTATTTCCATTAGGCAGTCTGCATGGTTTGCATACTATACAAATTTTCTAGAATCAGGTGTCTTTTCAAAACACTTTTCTAATAATCAAAGAAATAAATTCATTTTAGAACATAAGTATTACCTTTTGGATTACCCCTTGCTGTTTAGGAGGTGTGTTGATGGGATTCTTACAAGGTGTGTGCCAGAGGAATAAATTCTTCCAATTTTGGAAGGTTTTCACTCCTTACCTTGGGGATGACATCTTGGTGGTGAGAGGAAAACTCAAAAATTATTTAAATATAGTTGTTATTGGCCCACCTTATTCAAGGAGGATATGAGTTATGGTTTAGGTTTTGATAGGTGACAAAGGTTGGGCAATGTAGCAAGGAAGCAGGAGTTACCCCAAAAAGGTATTCTAAAAGTAGAGATTTTTAATGTTTGGGGTTTATATTTCATGGGTATTTTTTCATCATCTCGTGGGAATGAATACATTCTAGTGGTGGTATATTATGTGTCTAAGTGGGTTGAGGTAGTAGCATTACCCAAAAATTAGGCCAACAGTGTAATAAAGTTTATTAAAAATACTATCTTTTTAGGATTTGGAGTACCAAAAGACTTTATCACTGATAATAGAATAAACTTTAAAAATTATAAATTCAAGAATTTAATGAAAAAATATGGATGCACCCATAAAATCAGTACTGTAAAACATCCACAATCTAGTGAATAGGTAGAGATATCAAACAGGGGGCTGAAACAGATCTTAGAAAAAATGTCATAGATAGTTGGAAGGAATGTTCTCTTAAATTAGATGAAGCTTTGTGGGAGTATAGAACATATTTTAAGACCCAAATAGGTATGACTCCATATAGACTGTTATTTGGTAAATGTTTTCATTTTCTTATGGATTTGCATCACAAGTCGTATTTGGGTAGTTAAAGCCTTAAATTTTGATTTTAAGAGTGCTGGGGAGGGGAGGCTTCTTGAGTTGAGTGAACTAGATGAGATAAGGAGATATTCTTATGATAATTCTAGGATATAAAAAGAGAGGTCAAAATTATTTCATGATTTGTTAATTCAAAACAAAGATTTTAAACTTAGGTATAAGGTCCTTTTATTTCATTCAAGACTTAAGATCTTTCTTGGAAAATAAAAATCCACATGTTATGGACCATTTATAGTAGTTATAGTGCTTAAGAATGGTGCTTTTGAGATTGTTGGATAGGAGAAAAAACCCATGATAGTTAATGGGAAGAGAGTAAAACTGTATTTTGAAGGAAATCTGAAGGGTTTGGATTCCTTCAATGTGCTTCAAAATTGATGTTGTATAAATTATAACTGAAGACATAAAACATAATACTTCATGGGAGTTAACCCAGGGTTCATGCTTTGTCTTTATTTTTGTTCCTATTTTATGTTTTGAATAATGTGATTCTTTCTTGTTGTTCTTTTCATCTCTATTTCTTCTGGTTTTGTCGTCTTGTTCTAGCAGGATAAAAATTTTGTTGCTGAATGTGTCACAAAGGAGTGTAATTCCCATAATGGATCATGTCTGGATAAAATTTAAGTCTGGGAATTTATTTATTTTATTTTATACTTTCATTTTTTTGATCCTTATATACTTTTAAAAAAATCACTATTAAGTCACAAAACAATGGTATGTCATTGATTTAGCATTTCATTTGTGTCACCTTTACACTACTCGTAGTGATTTATCTCAATAGTGACTCATGGATAAGTTACTAACAATGAGTTAGTGAGTGCTGCTTAAAATATTATTTTTGTGCTGAAAAAGTTCCGATGCATATGATTATTGCTGGAAATTATGTTTCACTATTTTAAAATCACTTCACTACTTGAAATTAAGTGTGGGGGGGTAAATATAGGTTGGTTGTTGTTTTTTATTTAATATTATTTAATCTGATTGGTGTTTTAGAATTTCTTTTTTTTCTACTAAACTAAAAATATGTTTGAATAAAAATTTTGAACTTACTTTCACCCTATTCATTGTGTACCCACGTGTTGCACATGCTATTTTTTTGAACTTAAATTGAAAACAAAAATCACTGGCTTAAATTGAAAATGTATGTGAACCTGTGGTGTAAAGTAATTTTTGTGAAAAATACATACTTTTTAACTTTAATGTGACCCTTATTATGTCATTAATCTACTTAAATGAAAATATACTTTGAGATTTAATTGTAGAATTTTTCTTTTCCACATTTTAATTCAACTTTGCGGACAAATTTTGGTTTTAAGTGTGGGGGAGGGGGTCAACTTACCTTGAGATAAACTATGTTTAATGGAATCCCATCAATTCCCACTACTCTTAAAACTTTTTGTTAAAAAATGGTTAAATGTTTTCAAAATCCAATTACAATTTGATTTTCTTTAGGATTTACATTTTATTGCATATGAGTCTTTCCTAAGATAAATTACTTTACTTGTAGTTAACAGTTGCCTTGAATTTGAAACTTATGAGCGTGAATGATTGCTGAGTGATTTTTCTTAGTGAATTTATGAATTATCTATTTAGGAACTATGTTTTAGAGTAATATAGGATACTTTTTTATGGAGTTGAGATCATAACTTTAGGAATTGTATGTTTTAACCTTTTCCTAGGGGAATCACTTTTTAATTATTAAAAAATAATCACCTTAGTGAGCCAGTTTAAATGTTTTTCATATGAATCTTTTGAAAATGGAGTAAAATGGAAATTTGGGAACCCACGATGAATCTCTAAGACACTAGGCACTGAGTGCATTTCTATTAATACAAGTCCTTTGTCTAATCATGAATAAGTGCATATACATAGTTCTCATCACAAGTTACATTGCCTGTGAAAAATTTAAAAAAAATACAATAAAGTTTCTAAGGTCAAAAATGGGTTCATTAAGGTGAGGGGAATAATGAAAACTAGATAAAGAATGAGATAATTGGTTTGTATGGAACCATTTAGGTTTTATTAATAAGTTTATTAAAAAATACTTTGTTTCTGTTTTTTAACCTAAGATGAAGTCATTATTTAATGTGTCTTCTATTAAGTTCTTAATTCCACTTATTTTTAACCTTATGTCACTCATAAAATTAGAACTTGAATTTGAATTGTAGTAAGTCATTATACAGTTTTATAAATGAGGGAAGAAATCCTCCAAAGTGGATGACTCTTTACTCTCTTGATCATCTCATAAGAATTTGAAACTGGGAAAGACTTATTTTGAACAACTCATTTCAAAATCCTTACCGACATTTTCTTGTCCTCTATTTTTTTAAACTGATTGACATGCTTCATTTGGAATTGATCAATAAAAACCTAAGTCTACTTTTCAAAAGTCAATTAAACATGGAATTGATTGAGTAAAATCAATGTTTAAGTGTGAGGTAATTTGTTGTGGCCTTAATTTTACTTAATTGGCCACATCTTTTTAATTGATTTTTAATAATTTAATAAATTATCTTTTCACTTTTTTTTCATAAATTCAGTTTTTTAATTTTATATTAAAACATATTATTTAACCAGTTTTTGTAATTATTTTTTTATATTAAGACTTTTAATATATTAGTTTTCTATTTCATACATTTTTGGTTCTTTGTATTTACTTTTTTGGTTTGTTTTCTACATGTCATGATTATTTTAGGAAATTTCTTAATTAATTAATTAATCTATCTTATTTAACTAATTTAAACATTAATTTAACATTTAATCTTTCAACATTGAATTGTTTTATTTAACCTTAAGAAACTTTTATTAATTAATTTTTTCTCGACAACTAATTTAGATCTTTTTTAAAGATTTTAATTCAATATAATAATTTAAAATAATTTTTTAATTTTTCTCTTCTTTTTTTCAATTAAATTATTCTAATTTTTTATTTAATTCAGTTTTAATTGAATTTAATTTATATTTAATTTAAGTAATTTAGTTTTAAACTTTAATTTCATTAATTTATATTTTTTTATTTTCTTTATTTTAAGTTTCATTTATTATATTAATATAATTACGTTTTTAATCATTAATTTTTATTTTTGTTGTTTTTGTAGTGTGCCAGACTATCCATGGGTGACTCAATCGATCACATCTAGATTTCTGTAGCACTGACTCAACGATTCACCATTTCTTCTCCACAACAGTAGCCTCTACCCACCATCACCACCAACTTCTCTTCACGAGTCACCGCTGTCGGTCTTCTTTGGGTTTTTTTATAAATGGGTTTTAAATTATTTTTATTGAAAAGGGATATGGTTTGAAAAAAAATTAAAAATGGGTCTCTAGATGTGTGAACCCCGTTCACGCATCTTGGACATGAAGAGATGTGTGAACGGGGTTCAAACATACTGGGCAGATTCGATAAAGGATGAGTAAACCCCATTCATGCATATTAGAAATGGTAAATGCATGAACGGTGTTCACACATCCTTTATGAAGTTTATAAAGGATGCATGAACCCAGTTCAATCATCCTACAAAATGGTTAAAAAAATATTCATTTATTTAGAAGCAAAATTTTCTTATGTATTTGATTAATTCAATTACAACCCCTTTCTATTTAGTATTTTTTTAACAAATGAAGAGAGATTTATAAAAACATTTATCCTTCAATAACATGATCTTCCTAAATGTTCTCTAGTAGTTTGATTTGATTCTAATTGATATATTAATTCTGCAAGTAATTTAATATTTCTTCATTTACCTCCCCCTAAAGAGAAACACTCATAAACATCAGCTTTGAAATCTTATATAACTTTACCAAGGATGATATTATTCAATAATTATTATTAGATATGATAAAATATTCTTAACCCTCTTAAGTATTGTTTCTTATTTTAAAAGAATATGAAATCAATATTTTTCATAATGTCCATAATTTTATCAGAAGATGGAGGTATTTTAATAGTAAAATCCTTCATTGAAGATTGTGTACCAGTAGAACATGTGTCTTCTTATAAAGTTTGAATATGTATTTTCTCAAAATTGACCAAATGAACTTCTAATTCCATACATATCATATTGTAGTTTATTTTATCTTCAATCATAATCATCTACTCTTCACAATTATTCATTATTCAATGAAATTCTTCTTCATGCAATTTAAATTTTTTAAACAAAGAATCGTGTTCCATGATTTTTAGATTCAAATCATTGAGATCAATAATATTTGTCAATATTTCTTGATGTTCATAGATCTTTTCATCCGGAGTATTAATATTTATTAATGAATACAAAATAGAAATTATTAATTTTGGAAGATATTTTTATGACAGTAAGACAATTATTAAAAAGTATAACTCTATAAATGATAATAGTAATGCACATACATAATGTATCGTAAATCAAAAATCAACCTAATCTATACCTCTATCATGGATTCTCCTCTATCCCACAGCCAGGTGTATATTGGACGTATCCACGTCGTTTCTATCTCTGTCTGCACTCTGGAATACGCTGCACATCATCCTCAACAGCCACCTCCACATCCTCCTGTGTGACAGGCGGTGGATGTACAGTCTCACCATCGGTACCCTGTCCTGCATCTAATGATAGTGGAGGCTGGTTGGAACTCTCACCTACATGGAAAGAAGATGGTTGTTGTTCTATGGATGTCTGTAATAAAGAATCCAGGTCAACCTAGTCAGCATTTGTATCTACCTATGGATGAGATGAATAAGTTGGAGGAGCATATGACTGATCATGTTGGATACCCTCCTCTTGTGGAAGACCAACATCTAACTGATCAAGCTTAACATCCTCCTCATGTGGAACAGTAAGATCCATAATAGGTTAATCACCCCCTGGAACATCTATATGAGCCTCACCAGGCTCAACAGGATCTGTAACCTCCTCAGCATGTGTTGGATCAAATAAAATGTCGTGATAAATATCATCCATCAAAGGAATCAATTGTGATACAAGGGTGTGAAAATATACTTGGTCAAATATGGTGTGCTCAACTAGATCATACATGTGAATTAGACGACATATACGAACATCCTATGAAAAAAATTATGTCATTAAGTAATATGAATAAAAATTCTATTGAATTGCGGAAGGAACTATGTATATCATCTCATGAAAGCATCGTCTGTGTTGTGTCAAAAATATGACTGGGGACCTGTAGTACCAAGCTACGTAATCCATATGATCCACCAAATGAAAACACACTGTCCCCACCCCTTGCAACTAGAAGTCCTTTTGTCTATCCCATAAATTAATATATATGACGTGGTATCACCTCCAATCAAAATCTATCTTCCCTAACATATTTAGGAAATGCATTGAATCTAACTAACTGGGCAGGTCAGGAACTGGCTGAAAGAATCTGAATTGCCTCATAACTCTGTTAGTCTGATGCCACTCGACTATATGAAAATGAATCAATGGAACCATGCAGGATCTGATAGAAAGCATCGTCGTACAGTACGGTGGAAGACTCCAGATAATAGCATATGTATATGGCATCCATAAAATCTGAATGAAAAATTAATTAATTAATTAATTAATGAATACATGTATAGTAAAGAATAAATATTTAACAATATAAATAATAATCACTTACATCGTGTGGTCGAATACTATCCAACATAAGTCTGTAGGTGTGGACGTCGTGTCTGGGGGAATATGAATATTGATGTGCCTGACTCCACCTTTAGATAATATTGTTATATTTACATTTCATAATAGAAAATTATACAATTAAGTTAGACATTATAATGAAGGAATAACATACCAACGTCCATGCGGAGCCTCTGCTACAATATCTGCTAGAAATGGCACATGATCATGTGGAGCTAAACGAGGGATGTGCTCCCATACTTACATTTATAGAAGAACCATGCATCCCATAATCTGTATCTTATCAATGTGACATACACAACATAATGCCCTGTATGTATATGCTAGACAAGACAACCCCCAGCTATATCGGCCTGCCTCATCCAAATCCTCCAAAAAAGATAAATACATCAAATGTACAAAATTAGTGGAGTGATCAACAAAAATCGTGCCACTGATCAGCCTCAAAATATATGCACGTGAAAATCATAGCACAGTGATCTCATATGCATCCTCTATTAACCGTGTGAAGTGCTGGTCTAACCAAGTCATGTGTAATCTACCACCAATGATGGTCCTTCCATCATCAGGGACCTCTATGCCTAGTATTCTCTGAACAAGATCTGGTAAATCTGCTCCAACTCGGCCAATTAGAGTCGCACCATCGATGGGGAGGCCCATCATAATGGTCACATCCTGCAGGGTAATAGTCACATCCCCCTCTCTAAAATGGAATGTCTTTGATTCTAGCCTCCATATCTCTACAAGCATAGCAATGAGCTGATGATCGAGAAAGGTGAAGTCGCACAACACTACACCATAGAATCCAGCACGACGAAGATGAGGGATGATAGAGGGAGGTGGTGTGGTATGATGAAAATGGTGAGGTCTACATACACTCAATGGAGGAACTGGACATCCCTCTAAAAGTAGTCATGATAAATTAGTAGCCTAAGATGTGAGTAATGAAAAATCTTCCATCTGCACAGATGATATCATCATTACTTTATTATAGTGAATTCAATAAAAAAATTCAATTGTTATTTAAATAAATCTAGGACAATAAAATGAAAAATTATTGTGTTAATATTTTAAATTTATACTTGATTTTTGTGTGTGGATTAGTGTTTTTATTACTTGACCAATCCCCTCAATAAATAAAGGACCTTATTGCCTAATTTTGAGATTCATTATTTATGAGGTCTGCATTAATTAAAACCTATAGAGGTGTTCTAAGCATTTTATGTGGGATTCCATGAGCTAGTTCTTTTGTGTGGGACATAAGAGACTTGAATGCATAGGTTTAATAATCATATGGATGGTATCAATGATATGTCATTTTTCTCATAAAATCTCAAGGTAGTATGAATTGGTGCATGTGTTATGAGAGGTTCAATAAAAATTTGAAACTTTTATTTAAATAAATCTAGAACAATAAAATAAAAAAATTATTGTGTTAATATTTTTGATTTATACTTCATTTGTTGTGTGTGGATTACTATCCTTGTTACATATGGAATCATGATATATTAATCTCTGTTCTATGTTGTTTTTTTGAATAGTTTGAGTATCAAAAAATTATTTATTAGAGAATCAAAAAACAAGACAAACCAAAATTGAAACATGTTAGAAATAGAGAAAGTCAGAAATAAAAGGATTCAATACTGAAACGTACACATACAAAACAAAATATACATATTTGTGATACAATACACAAACTTGATCATGGATGATGAGATGTGGAGCTCTGTGCTGCCACTTGGGGACATCTCTTATGAGTATGTCCTTCTGCGTGACAAATATGGAATCGTATTCTCCCTCCTTGTGGTTGAGGCCAATCCATTTCATTTCTGATTTGACTTGATTTTGGTCTTCCTCAGGGCCGTAACCTAGTAGTATGAAGCCAATAATTTAAAAAATGACAAACATTGAAAAAATCATAAATGAAAATAAAACTAAATTATGAAACCTAGAAATATCAGGGATGATGGTTGGCTGATCAGTAGGCAATGAGATAGAATGAAAGTCACCAATATGCATCTAGGCTGCACTATAACAGTTAACCAAAGTGTTCATGTGATGCACTGGGTCAATATATGGTTCCCATGATATATTTACTGAAGCACAAGCTACGATAACATGTGCACATGGATATCTAAATGCTTGAAAGTTGTCGTAATCACATTATCTATTATCTAACATCACTACAAAAACTTGACCACTAGTGCATGGAGCCCGGTCAAAGCACAATCTTACTTGAAATCTCATCTTTCCCATGTCAAAGGCTAGAACAGTCCATCTTGAAGCCTCGTTCAGTATCGAATCAATATCACTTTGGAAATGTTGCGTAAAATGCATTCCATTTTCTATCCTCTAATAGGCATTTTGGGGATGGTAAAAAAAGTAGTGAAAACATCTATAAGATGTCTCTTGCACTAACTCTATGATCGGGAGTTTGCGCACACCCTTGAGGACCCCATTTATGCACTCCACTATATTAGTGGCCATATGGCCATATCTTCTACCACCATCATATGCTAATGACCATTTTTCCTTCGAAATTTGCATAATATATTCATACACATCTTCATTAGAAGTTCAGAACTCCTCAAGTCATTGATCAAACCATTCTTATTGGGGCTCATATGCTGAAACCATAAGAGAATAATGTATTAAAATGGAGAATATTTTTTTAAAAAAATATGTTTAGAAAAACATACCCAACTTGAGGATCATCTTATTTATGGCATCATCTCTAAAATGATTATACACATTACTTACAATATGTCTAATGAAATAAAGATGATAATCATTCAGCTCAGTCCATGAAACCACATCACTAACCACACCCTCTATAATCGCTCGATGGCAATCAGATATCAAACACACGTCATGGATTTGTGTGAAACCAGCTCCAACTTTCAAAATTACCTTTCTTAAAAATATAAAAAGCAAGTGGAAGAGGAGCACGATTACCATCCTGTGCGGCAGCAATGAGTAGAACACCAATATACTTTCCATACAGAAAATTTTCAATGACTTGAATAAATTGTTTATAATAGGGGAAGGTAGCAATGCATGTCTTGGATGCCCAAAAAACCCTATTGAACGTCACCTTTGTTAGATCAACTCGGTGATTGGGCAGATACATACTAAACAGTGTACAACTGATAAAAAATATGATTGTTGAGAGACAAAAATTCCATAAGTTGTGGCAACATAGCATAAGATTCATCCCAATCACCATACACTTTTATAATTGCCTTCTGTTTTTCAATCCATGCTTTGGTATTTGATATCATATAGTTATAAAATTATTGAATTCTTTCCTGAACAAGGGCAACGAGAACATCCTGACATGTTTTTATAATCTGACAAATAACATTTGATATAAACTCTGAATCAAGGTAAGAGTGATCCTGCGACAAGATTGGATGCATACAAGTGTGTGACCCTTCTAATTTGGTTATCCTCCAAGATGAAAAAAAAATTATCAAATATTTCCCTTAATCAAAATTTACATTCTGGCCCATATTTTTCACAACGAATGATATATTTTGTCTTCTTTCACTCATCAACCACAAATGTGAAATGTCGCTCAATGTGGTATTGCTTTATCACATTTTTCATGGCCAATTTACTTTCAAACTCTTGTCCGACATAGATGGAATTATCATTTGATGTAGACCTATTCCCTATAATGTCAGGTAATTCAGAACCTGGTGTAATGAAATCCCAATCAAAATGTTGTTCACAAGACATTACTTTAACTAAGGAACTCAATACTGAAGGATGCTTACCACTAACTGGTGGATGTTGTGGATGTTTGTCTCTCAAAGGAACCTCATAAGGTTCATTGCCCACATCACCCTCACCCACATCTCTCAAAGGAACCTCAAAAGGTTCATTCCCCACATCACACTCACCCACATCATCTCCTGATGGCTCCCCAGATTCTTCTTCCTCAGATAAACTTTCATTCACTATATCAGCACACAAAGGGATTTTATCTACATTTCCTTCTAAATATTGATCATCTTCTTCATAATTTTCTTCTATTAATGGAGTCATATGAGGAGGAAATAAAAAAGACTGATGTGAAGGACCAACTTCTACAGAGCTCACAAAACATGGTTCTGTAGTAGTTAGTTTCACCACATCTATATCAGAAACCACCACATGCAACTCCATCAAACCATTAGCACACTGTTGTCTAAATAAAGAAGATGCATCCATCCAATCATCATCATCGACCAAAGGGTACTCGGTGTGCCAGAAACTTTCAGGATGTTGTAAATGTCGATATTTGATTGAAGAAATGGATTGATCAACCCTCAATTTTAATCGATTACAAATATTATTGTGAAGTGCATCCAATGTTATACAACCATGAAGATTTACCACTTTGGCAGGTGGCACACTATAGCTAAATACCTGCTTTGTATAAATGGTCTCATAGTTGCAATATATTTGCGCATACATTATTACATATAAAAAATAATTAATAAAATATTATATACTACATCAATATTTTACATTATTTAATAAAACATTATTTATTTTAATTACTTATGAATAAATAATCATGACTTGATCTTGAGACTTTCGATTAATTTATAATTATTTGATAAACTAACCAAAACCTATGGGTAGACTCATAGAGTCTCTATTATCAAATATAATAGCAGCAGTCGGTCTCCTTTCAAACTGTAATGCCTCATGCCGAACGCTTGTTCTTGAACGCCTCTTCGGGGACACATCTCTGGGGATGCCTCTTTGGGGACACCTCTTGTTGATTTTTTTTAATTACAAATTTACTCACATTCTTGTGAGGGGGTCTAGGGGTATGAAATACATAACTTTTTTTAAGAAGACACGTAGGTCCTTACATACTTAGTCAGAGATGACTCACATGTCATCAATACAAAAAAATAAATGCAATTATTCCCAATTAAATAACCACATTCACAAAACAATACATGCAATTTCAATTATGCATTGGTCAGTCATCTCAAGATCAGTCATCACACAACTCACCATGTTTTTGGGTATCCTAATTATATCTATTACTAGATGAAATACATATTAAATATCTACATATATTTTATATTTAATAAGTTTAATTATAACTAATATAATTTAAAAAATTTATTTATAAAAAACTGTTTTTATACCATTAACAAAAAAAGTTTTCTATATATTTTTTAATAAATTTAAATATGATACATGTAACTAATATATTATTCACAAATTATATTACTAGTGTATAAAATATTATAATTTAAATTAATATTACTTTCAAAATAACATTTTTGATAACATATTTAATTTTCATAAACATTCAATATGAATTCATACAACATTTTAGACATGACATAATTAATTTTCCAAAAAATTCAATACGAATTCATACAACAAACACATCATTCATAAATTAAATCATACAAAATACACTAATTTACACATCAATACATATGAAATAAATAAACTGTACACACAAATAATAGTTTCTACATATCACAAATCAAATAAATAAATCATACAAATGAAATATATAAACACACTTAAACATTTGAAAATTTAAATAGAAATTTTACCTTCTTAAATGTATCAAAAATTTGTTGAGAAAGAAATTTTGCAGGGCTTCGCAACAAAATCAGGAGGAGAAGAATAAATTAGGAGGGGAGGGGGAAACCCCCCTTATAGATTTTCTCAGCCTGATGCGTGAACGAGGTTCACGCAACTCTCTGCATCCAAGATATGTGAACAGGGTTCACGCATCTGGAGACCCATTTTTTTTTAAAAAAAATCAATCTGTATCCCATTTCGATAAAAAAAAAGAACTCATAAATAAAAAAACCCTTCTTCATCTCCACAGCAGCCTCCAACTCACCATTCTCCAGCCTTTCTACCGCCACCACTGGTTTCATCATGAGACACCACCAATCTGATGGAGCCTGGACATTCCTTTCACTGCAACTCGGAACTCACAGGTTGCACAAAATTTTGTTTTCAAAGATCCACAGACCAAATTAGAACTAGACAAGAACAAATCAAATCAGCATAATTTCATCTCAAGACTATTGTGCTGAAACCCACGATCCTGAGCTAGATGGGCCTATCGTGTGTCGAGGAGGAGTAACCCATGTCGTCACTGTTAAGGGGGTACCGCTAGAGGACGGAGCAGAAGTCACTTGTTGCTTCTACTGAGACCCGAATCCGGTGTTTCTACAGATGAGGAGTACCACCTACCTAAGCCACTGATAAAGCTGGATAAGCGGATATAGAGTCCACCGTCGCGGCAGGTTCGAGAAGAACTGAGAACTCCCCCCCATGTGGCAGCGCATAGGAGA
Source organism: Viscum album (assembly GCA_963277665.1). NCBI lineage: Eukaryota > Viridiplantae > Streptophyta > Magnoliopsida > Santalales > Viscaceae > Viscum > Viscum album. The sequence goes on along the minus strand of OY728128.1, from coordinate 712,675,877 downwards.
AAGGGGAGGGAAAGAATTAATTAAAATATATATATAAATTAAAATAAATAAGAATAATAAATTATAATAAAATATAATCAAAATAAAAAAAATAAACTATAATAATAAAATATATATATATATAACTAATTAATTTATAAAACTAAAATAAAAATAAAATCTTATTTTATAAATAAAATAAATTATTAAAATAAAATAATTAAATTGAATTAATAAATATTAATTATTAGCTTTAATAATTTAATAAGAAATTTATAATAATATATTAAATACTTAATTAAATTAATAATCACTATTAATATTTACTAATAATTTAATATCCACAATAAATTAATAACTAATTACAAAAATAAATATTTATTTTTTTATTGATTAACTAAACAAATCTATGTTTCTCATAGTGAAGATTCAGGCTCAATATGGATTCACATCCAGATTCATTGGAACTACTTGGTTGTTGTTAGTTACATGGGTTTTTCTACTATAACAAGCATGACAATGAAAAAAAAGTGCACGTGTGCATTTTTACAATGAAGAACCTACCTATGTCGGTGGAGGCAATGGGTAACCAACCAGAGCATGACAACATAATTATAGAGGATAAGAGTAGCAGTAGGGGGATCCACCTATCATTCACTTTCAAAACTTCTGATACTGAGGAGACCAAGAGAGAAGAGCAATAAAAGACTTGGATGATCATCCCTTCATCACCACTTGGAGACAGAGTCCTAACGAGTGGGAGCACTAGGGGAGTTCTTTCTTCCTCTTTTATTCTAAATTTTTGTACTCTATAATAGAGTTTTATTAATGTTTATAGTCAATATGATCATAGGATAAAATTTTTAGCCTGGAAGTTACAAAATTCTACTAGTTTATTTTTCAAACTTCTTCACTTACTCTTTTATGAAATCAAAATTGATCAGCGAGATCAATTCTGATGTTCATTTAATTTGTTCACACATTTATTTTTCAAAATTCAACGCTTCAAGATCAATCGATGAGATTGATCTTGAATTCATATTTTCCAAGATTTAATTTTGGTTTCATTTGAGTTTAATAGTGAGTTTTATTCCAATTGTCTTTTTGTTAAAAAAATATTAACACTCAATGAACATTTGAGTGGCGAACACTAAGATTTAATCTTCTGTTTGATATATCTCATGGTGAGGGATATTTATCAACCATTTTATGAGGTGTTTCTATAATAAAATTTTGTGGATATTTCATCCTTTTAACCAGTGAATGTATAATTCTTGAGGGTTTTCATTGATCAATTATCTCAGTGCTTGTTCATGTTTCTTAGTTCACTACTATTCTGTTAGTTATCATAAATTACTTTCAAAACTAGTTCTCTTAAAAAATCTTGTTTCTCACACTGTGTTTTTTTAAAAACAGTAATACCAAATAAAATTAGGAAGTAAACTCCACCAACCTTTGACACCAGTGGGTTTCCTAGTGTAGAAAATTTGGTTACTCATCTCACAGTTAGTCTTCCCTTGGGTTCGACCCTACAAACCACTATATAGTAGTAAGTAGATGTTATAAATTTTTAAAATTTGACTCAATTTCAATGATGATTGGGTCAATGTTATAAACATTTAATAATATCATAACCTATGAAAAAAATATAGGTTTCATAATCATTTCATCATAAACATAACCCATAAAAAGTAGCAGATTTCAAAAGAATATAACCCGTGAAAGAGAAATGAGTTTCATAAACATCATTCCATCAAAACATAATCCATATAGAGAAAGAATATGAATGGAAACATTGAGTAATTTTCCCATAAAATAATGAGTAACACCAATGGATTTTATCTTAGATGGTAAATAATTTTGAAAGATCTTTTAAAAACATTTCTCGGTGAAAATATCCTTTTGCATTGAAAACTCTTTTTAAAACGTAAAACTTTTTGAAATACTCTTTATTTGAAAATATATTTGAAAGCTTATAATGGAAGCAATGAAAATAAAAAAACGTTTTCCAAATCCTTTTACTTAAAAATGGTATTCAAATATATTTTGAAAACATTTTTTGAAAACATTTTTCAAAACATGGTTTTTGAATAAAATAGATTTCCGACCGAAGAGAGAAACGGTCCGATTTTACATAAAAACATTACATTAAGCATAAAAGATTGAAAATGGCACTTATATATGAGGATATAATGAATAAAAATAGGCAGGTGAAACTTATGAATATTCATGGAAGACAGATCATAAGATTTCATCAAATATGCATAATCATTAACAATCTTGAAAAGCGATGAGATTGTTTCAATAGACTCTTACCACTTGGTTACTTAGAATCATAAACTTCATGTAATAAAATGAAATTAAATGAAGCTTATAATATCATGAAAATAGATATATTAATGATATAACATGTAAAATTTAATCATATACACATCTAAAAGAAGTTTATATGCATAACAAAACATGAGTCTCAAAGAAGGAAAATTGAGACAAAATATTTTTACTGATTTTGTATCTTTTAAAACATAAAACCCATGAATGATCATAAAATGGGTATTTTAATACCCTTTAATTTATTTATAATATACATATAATACAATCATCATAATTCTATACACCACACAAAAGGAAAGAGTGGCGAACATAGCATGTATCTCATGGAAATAAAATGTGAGATGAAATATCCTTACCTCGTGTCTTGAATCTCATCATACTCATTCAAAAAACCTATATAATAAATATAAATTTATTATAAATATTTTAAAGAATAATATTATTATATATAATACCATATATGCTTTGATTATGACCTTATATTACCTGCTTGTTAACCATCCTATATTAAGGTCTCACTTCAGATGATATTTGTTTTGTTCTTTGCATGTGTCTTAATTTGTTATATCGTTGGTCCATATAATTATATCATGATTCCATAATGTAAACCACGATATAAATATCATGTATATCTATTATATGTGTATTATAATAATCTATATAATAAAAAATTATGAAATGGAATACACCTTTCATGGAGACGGTAAGTTGTACGTATGCATGAATGATGTTTCTGTTTTTATTATCGTATTGAAGCAAAGAAAGAAGAATAAATATATGAATATATTTATATATTATAATTATAGTATAATTATAATGTTATATATATCGTATAAGTTCACTAAATTCATTCTTAATGGATTTCATGTAGTGTATAAACAAAACACATTCTTTTGAGGGAGCGGTAGTCCACACTTCCTCAAACAAAAATATCATATTAACAAAAAATGGAAAGTTAAAAGATATGTGTTATAAAATAATTATAGAAGAATAAATATATAATAAATGTTATATATAACATATATAAATAGTTTTTCCATCATAATTTCTACCATGAGGGTCGGTAAAGGAAAAAATGAACAATCATCTTTTAGTGATGCAGTAGTCCGCCATACACGTAAACAGTATGTTTGTTACCCATTAGATGGAAGTGTGTGTAAGTCTAGGTCGAATAATTAGCATAAAAACGTCATTTTATATTTAGGATACTAGTGTTTATATACAATTATGGAATAAAAATTTTTTTGGGACTGGAGAAAGAAATTAAAAAAAGAAGTTTGAGGGAGGGTGTTACCTCTTAATTGGGTAGCTCCTTTTGGTTTGCACCAAACGGATTAATTGGAAGGATTTATTCCAAAGGGAGTATTAAAGTAAAAAATTGAGATATTTATTCATGTTTTTTCTGAACTTAATCAGATTGAGAGTTGTGAGTAAGTGGGAGGAGAGGAGGTCGTTTATAATTGAGGAGGGGAGGCACTCTTGTAATATTTTAAAGGGAAGGAACCAAAGCCACATTTTTTTATTGAAAGTGATTCAATAATGGTACAAATTATATAAAAGGGATTATTTGGTTAATATATGTCCATAAAATTTCTTTAGTACAACTATCTAGGTCGTTTTAGGCCTTAAGGTTATGGTTTAGTCCCTTATTAAGATTAATTTAACCTTAATCATTGCTAAGTTGAACTTTTTTAAAATTATATATTTTTATGATTTCAATTATGGAATCTATTTTTAAAAATTCTAAACACAAAATTGGCATGAATTAATTTAAATTTAATCATGTAGTCTGGTGGATAATGTGGGTTTTAAAAGTAAAAACATCCAAAAGTTTACTATGTTTTTATATTCAATTTCAATGTTAAATTTATTATAATGATCTAAATTGGATTAATTGGTAAAAATATTATCTAATTAAACTTTTATAAAAATTTAAAATATAATTTATCCTTATGAATAAATTATATGAAAATGCAATTTTGAATTAAAATCTAGTATTTTTTACTATTCATTAAGAAATGAAACCTTGCAGAAAATACCAAAAATTTATCCAAACCTAATTTTTATGTTTCTATTCAAAAGATAAATTTTATTTTGACATATTAAATATATAAAAGATCCATAAGATTTATTTTAAAATGGTTTCTCTATTAAAAGGTGTAAAAACTACGTTTATAAAAATATAGGTTTTTAAGAAAAAAAATTGGTTTGTTATTATATTATGCCTATAGAATATAAACGATGAATATCAAAAATATTTTATAGAATATATAAAATATTTATTAAAATAATATCACTTTCTAATTTTAATTTCTTTATTTTTTTAATACAAAACAAATTTGGAAAAATGAAAAAAAAATATCCCTTATATTAAATTATTTCTTATATTTTTATTTCTAATTAATTGGTAACCTATGAATTAATCTTATATTTGTGTAAACCATATATTTTTTATAAGGTATTTAATAATATTAATAAACCATAATTTAACATCTAGGTTATATATTATTATATTAAATAATCATATTTTCATAATATATTATTATTCGGTAAACCTCGATCGTGTGTATTGTGTAAGCAATCGAGGAAAGTCATTGTTGTGTGAAATGCAAGATAACCTTAGTGTTCTATGTATAGAAAACTAAAAATTATGTTTAATTTAGTTCATGGAATCCAAACATAGTGATTTAATATAAAATAAACTATTTCCAGTGTTGCATGAAAAGAAAATATCAAAAAGATTAAATAAATTCAAAAAACATAATTCAAAAAATCTCGGGGTGTTGCATTCGACCCCCCATAAAATGAATTTCACCCTCAAAATTTGTTTTTTTACCAAAGGTTTAATACTTGAAATTTTCATATATAGAAACCCACATCATAAAAATTAACACTAAAACTTCCCTTAAAAAGGGAATTTTGTAATCATAACGATTACCCAAAGTAACATATAACAAGGTTTCCACATAGGAGAACGTATATTGGGAGTGAAGATTGGATATGGTGGAAAAGTGTAAATATTAATAAGTATTGATTGAGGTAATTAATCATAAACAAGTTAATTATCAATGAAAAATTGAGAGCCTAAATGTCATAAATATGCGATGATTTAAATGGTCATCAGATCAACAAAAAATATGGTATTAAGAAAATATTTTTTCTGATCATTTTCCTAACTTTGAACAGTTATTTTATTGACCAATAATATAAGGAAATATAATTAATTAATATATTTAGATAAAAAAATTCATTTCTTGGTTGTTCTTTTATTAATTTCTAATTCATCCATCACTTCATGTAATGGATGTCCGAAAATTAACTTTGATGCTAGAAGCACTAAAATAAAATTTTAGAGGATTGTAAGAACCATGAAAAGGTTAAAAGTTCCACTATTTATCTCTAAATATTATTAAAAGTCAATATGGTTAATAAATTAATTTGTAAACATAAAAATTAACTCCCCTGGTTCATCATTAATAATTATCAAAAATAATTACACATTAACATGTACACCACATAGGATAGTGGTAGGAGTGAAACTCTTATCATCTATTGGTAATGGGTTTAAGACTCGTGACCTAACCAGACATGATTTGTCGTAACCAAACATATGTGATTTCATTTTCTAAAACCATGCTAACATAATTTCCAAAATAAATAATATGGACTTCCCTAAAATAAGGTTAATCACTAAATAGCATTTTAACTATGTTTTTTAATAAAAACTCATTGCATAAATGCTTCCTATGAAGTTTAACTTAAACTTTTCATGAATGGTTAACTTTATAACCCTTTAAAAATATGAACATACAAAACATTAAAAATTAAATCAAAAAATCATCTTAACATTGATCCTCCATATATCCCAAAATAGCTCTAGGTTTCCACATTCCAAACATGTGAATACCCTCATCATATATTCTCTTGAAACATGGTAATAACCTGAATTACCATAAATAATTTTGGAAAAAATGAATTCTTATTTATTCTATAGATTACTGTATATATTCCATAAATCTAAGAAGTTTTAAACTTTATCCATGATAGCATGAACTACTTGTCAAAAAGTTCATAATTAGTTAAAATGTAATCAATGACATGCAATTTACTTATTCATATCCCACATATGTTTATCCAAAAAAAATATCTTTACATAAGTAACATATTAGGGGTTATCTTCCCTTAGTAAAAATATTACCGTTACATTAAATTAAATTTCTAGTCCATCGAAAACATTTGACATAATATTCTAAATCCTTATCAGAAAAGATAAAATGGAAAATCCTTTTGTTATTTCACCATTCATATAACATAATTCTTGAATCCCAAATACATCAAAACTATGATTATTCCACTTAATCCATAATCCATAATAAGGATACCTCATCCTATTACTTAATACCCCTTACCTCTCACATTTCATCTATAGTCTCATCATCATCAACAATATAACTATTACTCATACCACCTTGTTGATTCTCTTCAGGAGCTTTCCTCTCGGTACATTGAGTTACATAATGACTGTTTATTCCTCACTTAAAACACTTAAAGTTTGATGATTCCTTAGGGAGGCCAATATTTTTATCCATTTCATTAATTGAAGTCTTCGTTTTTTCCTTTCAGTCACTTACATTGTATCCTTCTTTTCCATAGTCAAAACATATTCTTGTTCCTCTAATACATTCTCTTAGGTGATTATTTCCACATTATTTTCACAATGGAAACTAAATATTCATTCCTTTATGGTCGCCATTATATGAACTCTTAGTGAAATCCTTCTTTCTTTTCCTTGGCTAGTCTGATAGTTTGTTAAGTTTCACATTTTTAATAATGTTCCATGCAAACTGATTAGGCATGATCACAATATTTTTCATTCTAATGATCATTCCACTTAACTGATCTTCATCAAATCATCCACCACATTCAATTTCAATCAAGTTCCTTCTGGTTCCTACCAATATCTAAAACCAAAATTTTAGTGTGAGCATTACTTATCATATAAGAAAACCACATAGTCATGAAAATAATTACTTATAGAATGTTTAAATCATGAAAACTTTCTTAATATATATGTGTTAAACCAGTTGTATAGGAAGGCCCATTATCGTGTACTAGATTACCCCGGGTCATGCTTGAAATAAATTTTCTAAGTAGTTACTCCTAGGTACATATGTTCCAGATCCACATCCACTTGCAGAATCCATACATGAATTTATTTCTAGGAAACCACTCAATCTATCCTTTACCAAAATTCCAGAACATTTTCCTATTATTTTACTTATCCTAATATTTATCCTTATATATGTCCTTAGGGTTCTCACTAAGGTTTTCTCATCCCAGTTTTCAACTATTAACTAATCATTTTATTTGAAACCAATTATAATAAAACAGGCTTAACATAAATTGATATTACGTTATTTTAGATGAAAATTTTGTACATTAAAAAATTAAATTCCCAAGGACCATAATAGTTTAGTGTCTTTGGAAATTTGGAAAGAAAATATTCTATCATGGTGAAAGATCTTCAATATCTTCCATAGAGATCTCCACATTCAGTACTTCTACCTAGAACCATTCTTCATAACCTAGGGGGAAGGAAAAATAAAAAAGGGTCAGCTCATATGCTCAATAAGGGTAAATAAGGGATATATATAAGCATGATCATGATTATAAGGGTATAATAACATGATTATGAAAATAGAGTATCATAACATGTATATCAAAGATCACACACATGAATCATGGCATAAAGATTAGTAGTTTATAAAACATAAATAATAATGAAATAAAGAACATAATCCATGAAATCATAACATAGGAATAAAATATGGAATTGTGGAAGACACATAAGAATGTATAATGATTTCCATAGTAGTCAAGGCATCACTTCCAAGGCCATATTAGTGGAAAAAGTACCTTACTGAACAGGGTTCATACCTCATTCCATCCCTGTATTACTGAACTGAGTTCACTCCCTATTATAGCCCTATAATAATTAATTGGGTTTATTTATCATTCCATCCATGTCTACGTCATGAGATATAAATCTTTTCCCAAGTCATTGGAGGTAGATATAGGTTCTATACATATTATAATGAAATCATACATACATGTGACACAAGAACATAAATAATCATATCATAACCCATGAAATAATTTCGGTATTATAAACATGTAAACATATCATAACCTGTGGAAAAATAAATTTTTCATAATCATTTCATCATAAAAATAACCTATGAAAAGAAGTGGGTTTCAAAAGCATATAACTCGTGAAAGAGAAACAGGTTTCATAAACATCATTCCATAAAAACATAATCCATTCAGAGAAAGAATATTAATGGAAACATTGAATAATTCCTCCAGAAAGGAATGAGTAACACCAACGAATGTTATCCTAGATGAGAAATAAATTTTACCAATCTTTTAAAAACATTTCTTGAGGAAAATGTCCTTTTTGCATTTAAAATTCTTGTTAAAACAAAAAACCTTTTGAAAACAATTTTCTTTAAAAATAGCTTTAAAAACTTATAAAGGAAGCATTTAAAACTATAAAATGTTTTTAAAATACTTTTACCTTGAAAATAGTTTTCAAATATCTTTTTAAAACCTTTTTTTGAAAACCTTTTTGAAAACATGGTTTTTGAATATAATATATTTTCGACCAAAGAAAGAGATGGTCCGATTTTACTTAAAAACATTGCCTTAAGCACCAAAGAGTAGAAAAATCATAATTCAACATGAATATATCTTGAATAAAAATATGTTAAGTAAACTCATGAATTTTCATGAGATATTGATAATAATATTTTATCAAATATGCATAATCATTAGCAATATCAAAAAGAGATGATATTGGTTCAATAGTCTCTTACCACTTAGTTACTTGGGATCATACTCTTCATTTAAGAAGTCGAAATTAAATGAAACTTAAAATATCATGAAAATAAGGATATTGGTGATATAACATGAAAAATTTAAGTATATACACCTCAAAAAAATAGTTTTGGTGTAAAAAAAAACATGAGTCTCAAAGAAGTAAAATTGAGACAAAAATATTTTTCCCGATTTGTTAACTTTTAAAACATAAGCCCCGTGAGAGAAAGATAGTAAAATGGATAGGTTAATTCCCATAAATTTAAGTATAAGGTACATATAAAAAAATCATGGGTAGTACATACACCACACAAAAGGAAAGAGTGTCGAACATACCATGTATCTCACGGAAACAAAAATTGAGATTATATATATCCTATAATTTCACTAAACCCATCCTTAATATATTCCATGTAGTGTATGAACAAATCACATCACTTTGAGGGGGTGGTAGTACACACTTCCTCAAACAAAATTATCTTATTAACACAAAATGTAAAGTATAAAGATATATGTTTTAAAAGAATTAAAGAAGATTAAATACATAATAAATATTATATATAACATATATAAACATATTTTTTATCATAATTTCTACCATGAGATGTGGTAAAGAAAAAATGAACATTCATCTTTTAGTGAGGTGGTAGTCCTCCGTACACATAAACATTATGTTCGTTACCCATTAGATGGAAGTTTTTGTAAGTTTAGGTTGAATAGTTAGAATGAAAACATATTAGTATATTTATTATATTTATGTTGTTAGTTTATCATGGAATAATAATATTTGAGGATGTGGAGAAAGAAAATAAATGAAAGAAGTTTGAGGGAGGGTGTTACCTCTTAATTGGGTAGCTCCTTTGGGTTTGCACCAATGGGGATCCTTGGAAGGATTTCTTTACAAGGGAGGCTTAAATAAGAAAGTGAGGAATGTTGGGGAGAAACTTGGGAAGAGTTTTTTCAAACTTAATTGGATTTATTGGCATGAGGAACTGGGAGGAGAGGAGGCCTTTTATAATGGAGGAGGTGTGGCACTCTTGTAATATTTTAAAAGAAAGGAACCCCATCCATGTTTTTATTTATTGAATGTGGTTAAATAATGGTAAAATTTTGATAACAGTTAATATAGGGTCTAAATAAATCCATCCAATGGATTTTGGACAATTTTATAGGTCATTTTCAGCCTTAATGTTATCGTTTGGTCCCTTATTAAGCTTAATTTAACCTTAATCCTTGTAATTAATTTTAATTACTTCACTAATATTTTTGGTAAAAAAATAATTTGACATTATTATACATTATAAATTATGATTATTCCATATATTTAATCCATTTTTTCAAATTCAAAACACAAAATTGGAAAAGATTAATTTAAATTTAATCCCACAGTTAGTTCGAAAATGTGGGTTTTTAAAGTAAAAATTTTCAAAATATTGCTATGTTTTTATATTAAATTTTAAAGTTAAATTGATTATTTTTTACACTAAAAAACTCTTCCCCAAAATTTTCTAAATGCTCCCACAAATTATTCCAGAGCGTAGCTCGTTCTGCAAACTTTGATTTGATTAGATGTGGTGCCCAAACAGGGTTAAGGATCAGAAGTTATGGCTGTTCGAAGTCGGGCTGCTGGAAATGGCCATTCAGGATGGTTTTGGGGCAAAGTATGGATTTGCGTGTAAAAAGGGAATCTTGTGTGTAAAAATGGAATATTTCACGTAAAAATGAAATCTTGCGCGAAAAAACAAGAGAATATTGCGCGCAATAAAGGAATTTTTCATGCAACCCCGTGCGCGAACCTATTTCACGCCAAACGCGCATCAAAATACCTTTGTGTGCACGCCCGCTGCAGGTCGCGCGGAAAACCAATGTCGAGCGCAGACTTTTACGGGCACCTCTTGGCACGGAAAACCACTGGCGCGTGTGTAATTTCATGTGCACCTCCTTGCACATGTGGAATTTTACACGCACCTCCTTGCACAAAAAACCACTGGAACGCACAGAATGTTATGCACACTGCCTCCCTAGTTTCCGCCTATAAATACAAGTGAACACCCTTCTTCCTGAGAGGCCCCTGGAGGTCAGCCGCAACTCTAATGCGTGTAAGTACGAATTTTCCGTTCCCATGCATAAAATCCCCTCTCTTGCGTGCATAACATCACTTTTGCGTATAAAGGGGGGGAAACCCTCCCAATTTTGCGCACAAAACATTAATTTTGCGCGCAACAGTTCCATAGTTCCCAGTGTTTCATGCACCAAATGTTTCCCCTATCCAATTGCATGCAATCCTCATTTATTGCGCACAATTCCTTCCCTATTGTGTGTGTGGTTGCCCTATTGCGTGTGCGGCCACCTATTGTGCGCCCATCTCCCATTTCAAGTACACTTCTCCCCTATTGCATGCACGTGCCTATTGTGCGCACATCTCCCATTTTGCGCACACAGATCCCCTATTGCGTGCACAGCTCCCCTCCTTGCGTGCATCTCATCATTCGTGTTGCTCCTATTATGCTCAATAGTATCCAGGACTGCACCCACCAGTCCATACCGCGGCGGCTGCGCCCCCGCACCCCTACTCCATCACAGACCCCCATGAAAAATGGAGAGTTGCACCGCGAACTTTTTGGGCCGAGACATCAGCATTTTTCATTTCGGCGTTATGCACATCTGCCTTCCACCTATGGGATACCATGATTTGAGATACTCCTCCGCACACAATGAAACACCTTGTGTCAGTATATTTCTCTTGGTCTGTTTCCAATGTCGTGAGTTGAGATTCTCGTCATCAATCACCCCGAGTACCTTGAGTCAAACCATTCCTCATCCAACTCATCCAAACCCCATCACTTGACTCCTATGACAGGTTGAACTAGAAATGGCCTCCCTTGTGTAAGTCCCAACACCATCCATTTCTAGGCGCCTTATGCATAATAGTCATGTCTACATGACTTTAAACTGTAGTAATCCCTATATGACAATCATATGATACCTCTTACTCAATATAAGAGATGCCTTGTGCTCCAAGCATAAGATGCCAATAGTCATATCTACATGACTTTAAACTGTAGTAATCCCTATATTAAAAACATAGGATGCCTCTTAATCAATATAAGAGATGGCTTGTGTGCCAAGCATAAGATGCCAATAGTCATATCTACATGACTTTAAACTGTAGTAATCCTTATATTCAAAACATAGGATGCCTCTTTCTCCTAACAGGACATGACTTATGCTATAAGCATGAGATGCCAACAGTCCTATCTACATGACTTTTAACTATAGTAATATTTATGTTCCAAACAAAGGATACCTCTGGATCCTAACAAGAGATGCCTTATGCTCTAAGCATGATATTCTAATAGTCCTTTCTACATGACTATAAACTTTAGTACACCCTATGTTTCAAACATAGGATGCCTCTTTCTCCAAACAAGATATGCCTCTTGCTCCAAGAATGAGATGCCAACAGTCCTATCTACATGACTTACAACTATAGCAATCCTTATGTTCCAAACATAGGATGCCTCTTGCTCCTAATAAGAGATTTCTTATGCTCTAAGAATGAGATGTCAATAGTCCTTTATACATGACTATAAACTATAGTACACCCTATGTTCCATACATAGGATTCCACTTTCTCCTAACAAGAGATGTCTTATGCTCCAATCATGAGATGCCAACAGTGCTATCTACATGACTTTAAACTGTAGTAATCCTTATGTTCCAAACATAGGATGCCTCTTGCTCCTAAAAAGAGATTCCTTATGCTCTAAGCATGATATTCCAATAGTACTATCAACATGACTATAAACTATAGTACTCCCCATCTGACAAATAATAGGATGCCTCTTGTTCCAAATAAGAGATGCCTTATGTGACAAGCATAAGATGCCTCATGCCATGATTGCAGTGGCGTAATTTCAAGAGCATTGGAATCTGTTCAAACATTCCATCACTCCACCTCACGCTTTGTGTGTCCTTCATTCAGATCTTCATCCATTTCCATTTCTAAAGGGACCCCCTAATGACTTGGTCCCATGTCGCATCGGCTCACCTACTATTTTAGACCAACACCCCCAAAAGACTTTGGATGACACTTTGAGTCAGGTCCTATGTTTCGAACATGGTCAGCAGTCGACCCTCATTTTTTTGTCCCCATTTCAGGCTAATGTTATATGGATACTGTGTTTCGAACACGATAAATAGTTATCCTCCATCGTCATGCCACCCTCATTGCATTCCGAATGTTGAGCATGTGATTCACACTTTTTATCTCCCTTTGTTCGGACTGATTCCAACGCCCCTTGGTGTTATCCCACTTGTGAACTTGCGCAAAGGTTCTGGCCCCAATTATATACCTCAAACCACTAGTAAGTTGTGATTACCTCATAGCCAGACATAAGGAAGACATTACGGGCAACTTCCTTACGTAACCCCATCCACCGTTACTGCTCCCTAGTGGAACCTGGGTAGCTTCCTTCCGTAATCCCCATCCACCATTGTCGCTCCATAGTGGCACCTGGGAAGCTTCCTTTCATAAGACTCATCCACCATTTCTGCTCCATAGCATCACCTGAGAAGCTTCCTTGCGTAAGCCCCATCCACTGTTGTCGCTTCATAGCGGCACATAGGCAGCTTCCTTGCGTAAGCCCCATCCACTGTTGCCGCTCCCTAGCGGCACTCAGGAAACTTCTTTGTGTAAGCCCCATCCATTGTTTCTTCTCACTAGCGGCACCCGGGTAGCTTCCTTGCGTAAGCCCCATCCGTTGTTGCCGCTCCATAGTGGCACCCATGCAGCTTCCTTTCATAACCCCTATCCACCATTGCCGCTCCATAGCGGCACTCGGGAAGCTTCCTTGCATAAGCCCCATCCACTGTTGTCTCTCCATAGCGACACATGATAAAATTCCTTGCATAAGCCCCATCCACTGTTGTCTGTCCCTAGCGGCACCTGGGAAGCTTCCTTGCGTAATCCCCATCCACCGTCGTCGCTCTTTAGTGGAACCCCAGGCACGCTAATGGCTATTACTTCTTCTTATATCCACGCTAACGTGGACCCCCAACGGGATCACCTCTTGACACCCCCCATTCATGGAGTTGCCTATCCCCTCTCTTCACCAAGGTGCAGAGGGTACCAGTTATGTAAGTCCTAGGGGTGCGAAGAGAACTCACCTCGTCCGAGCTGTAGGATGTTAAACTACCAAGCATCATCATCCTAAGCACATGACGTTAAACTGTGACTTCCCCCCATGCATCCTACGTAGGGAAAGGGAAACCACTCTGGTGTAAGCCCCTAGATTTTCATTCAGAAGGCAGCATCCCTGTCCCTCCTTTTTTGGTTCCAAATCCCTCTCCTAGTGGGCTTTGTCGCCACCGGGCCTCTATCCTCGAGTAAGTACCAACCTCTTCGGGCTGCTAACCACACATAATCCCTTTCTTCCTATTTGGGTTGTGATCACGCGTAAGTCCCACTTCACTTCCCACAGATGCACCTTTCACGATGTGATCGTCAGGTCTTTGATGTCTTTTGTTTCCCACACTGAGCATGACTCACGTGGGCTTAGAGCAAGCACCAATCACGACATCCTCTTTCAGCAGCCTAGAGTTTAAGCCCCATACCCCATCCCGAACTATGTGTACATTGATCCCTACCAAGTCAAGGTACGTAGGAAGCCTCCATGAGGTTCAATCCCACCACCCCAGTTGTTCCGACCATCTTCACGTCGATTCACCAACACTTTGGGCAGCCTAGAGTGTAAACCCCCACATGCCATCCCGAACCACGTGGACTTTGATCCCTACCAAGGAAAGGTCTGTAGGAAGCCTCCATGAGGTTCAAGCCCACCACCTCAGTCGTTCCGACCATCTTTACATCGATTCACCAACACTTTGGGAAGCCTAGAGTGTAAGACCCACAAGCCATCCTAAACTACATGGACTTTGATCCCTGCTAAGGCGAGGTACGTAGGAAGCCTCCATGAGGTTCAATCCCACCACACCAATCATTCCAACCATCTTCACATCGGTTCACCAACACTTTGGGAAGCCTATAGTGTCATCCCCACACCCAACCTGAACTACAGGGGATTTGATACTTGATAAGGTAAGGTACGTAGGAAGCCTCCCTGAGGTTCAAGCCCAAGAACCATTGGTCCCGGACACTTTCACGTCGGCGCACCAATGTCCTCATTCTGAACTACAGGGTCTTTGATCCTTTCCAAGGTAGGGTACGTAGGAATCCTCCATGAGTTTCAAGCCCGGCACATGGTCGTTCCGACCCCCCCCCCCCCCCCCCCCTTCACATCGGTTCGCCTACACCATCCATCTGGACCCTAGGTCCCTATCCACGTCGGTTCACCCCCATCCTACATGATATTAAACTAAGTACCTCAATCAGTGGTAATCTGTTGTTTCCCTATCCAGCAGTAAGCTGTTGTGACCACATTCATAGGTAATTCGTTGTCAACCCCATTCAATGGCAAGTCATTGACATCCCCATCCAGCAGTAAGCTGTTGTGACCCCATCCAGTGGTAAGCTATTGAAACCCCTAATCGGTTGTAATCCATCGTCAGATAAACTATGTGTACTTTGATTCCCTACCACAGGGATACATAGGAAGCCTCTCTAGGACTCAATCCCAATATCACCATCATCCTCGAGGAGACCTTAGATCATTATCCATCCACTTCATGGAACCTTCCATCATCCATCTTGATTCTTACCCGGGCTTCCACATCCCAGTGGGATAATGCCACTTCATTTCCCATTCCCCTTAACAAAAATCAGGAATCCAACCACACGTTGGACCCAACATCGGTGCTCCTTCCTGAGGTTGTACCCATATGATCCAATCTAGTCAGTGTTCTGATCAGTTTGATCCATCTCCACAAGACGTTAAACTCGTGGCGTACCTCATGTTAAACATGGGAAGCTGAAGAAAACCTTAGAGACATGCCTCCAGTATAAGATACCCCATGACTGACATGGGATTCCTCAGGTTCTTCACCCTTAAGATGCCATCTTATGAGGAAGAATATGGGTTCTCCTATGTCCATGCACCCAAAGATACCCCAACATGCCTGATGATACTGTCTACTCTGACTGAAGGTTGCTGCCCTGACTGGACCCCATAGAATGTCCCGATAGAAGTAGTGTAATTAACTAGTGTTCATGAAGATATGACACTGGGAATGAGATTCATGAACCACGACTTAATCTATAAGGTAGACCCAGACTAGGTGAAGAGTTCCAAGGAGGAATCCATGGAAAGAAGAACTGACATCCCATCATCCCATTTTGATCAAGGATAGAACGTCCCTAAACAAGAGACGGATGCCTCCCACCTTTGGAAAGTGGGAATGTAGGGCAACAGCTACGCGTCCTCCACAAACGGATGTGTGTGCCCCGGTGAAAGCGTCAGAAACAGTTATTAAGACCTTAATATTATTAATTGGTAAAAATATTATATAATTAAACATTTAAACCAATTTAAAATATAATTTATCCTTATAAATAAATTAGATGAAAAAACCATTTTGAATTAAAATTCAGTATTTTTAACTATTCATTAAGAAATGAAACCTTATAGAAAAATTCAAAAAATTTATCCTAACCTAATTTTTATGTTTTTATTCCAAATTTAAGTTTTTCTTGACATATTATATCTATAAAAGATTAAAAATTGAATTTTAAATAGGTTCTCCATTAAAATTCAGAAAAACCACCTTTATAAAAGTATAGGGTTTTAAGCATAAAATTGGGTTTTTTATTATATTATGCCTATAAAATCTTTTGTATGAATATCAAAAATATTTTATTAAATAGATAAAATATATATTAAAATAATATAACTTACTAATTTTAATTAATTTAATTTATCAATAAAAACACCTTTGGGAAAATAAAAACATATCATTTATATTCCATTGATTCTTATATTTTCATTTATAATTAATTGGTAACCTATGAATTAAAATTATATTTGTGTAAACCATATATTTTTCATAAAATAGATAATAATATTCATAACGTCCAATTTAACATCTATGTTATATATTTTTATATTAAATAATCATATTTTAATAATATATTATTATTCAGTAAACCTCTGTCATTCATGTTACGCAGGCTATTGAGGAATGTCCTTGTTGAATGTAAAATAATCTAACCTCGGTGTTTCATGTAGAGAAAGATAAAATTTATGTTTTGTGTAGTTCAAGTAATCCAAACATAGTGATTTAATATAAAATAAACTATTTTCAATGGTGCATGAAATGAAAAAATATAAAAAAGAATAAATAAATTCGAAAAAAATAATTTATAAAATATCAAGGCGTTACACAACCTATTTAAATTTTATTTTATTAATTAATAATAAATCATTATAATTATTTATTTATTAATTTTTTCCCTGAGATAGGGCCTTGGATGGTTTTAAAATGGATGGTTGAGATGATATAGATTTCGATGAGCTCGATCAATGATTTTCTAAGTTGTGATATAAAGGGGAATGGCTCTGTATTGACGTAGGTGATCTATATGTAGTGTCATATGGTTTATGTGGTTTCATATATGAATTTAATAAGGTAAGTGATATATGGTATTTCCATGATGAAAATTAATCTTATTTAATTAAAAAATATTTGGTAAATATTAATTGTATTTTTTATAATTAAAATTAAATGTATAAAAAACTATAAGTAAGGTGGCAGGGACCTCTATGGGCCCTTGAGCACTGACTAGACATATCATCCACTGATGGTTGGTAATAAAACACAAATTGTGTACCTTGTGTTACATGAACCTTATGAGGGGTTCAAAATAAAGTATTACATGAACGTAGTGGACTTCATAGGTTCATGTAGACCCCTTGAGATGGGATGAGTATAAATTAGGATGATTCGACCTGGTTGGCCTTATTGAATTGTCAGATGCCTTATAGACTTTGGGCTATATGAGATGATCATGGGTTGAGTGAGCATAGAGGACCATGATCAGAATACTTACAATATTCCTTGGGTTTGGAGTGTTTAAAGACTAGTTATTTCTTGAATTAATGTTTCCTTAAACCCATGTATCAGAATTAGTAAGACTCGGGAGGCCAAAACAACAAGGTTGAGTTGGATGGAGACTGAGGGATGTATTAACCCTAAGTTGTAAGCATTGTTCTAAGGAAAAGTGTTTGGTAGTGATTAACTGAATTTATGAGGATGATTTAGATATATCTGATGATCCGAGAATTTAATTAAATTTTGAACTCTTAATTAATGAAATTGATAAATGTGTGTAAATTTATATATAATTCGGGGACCATGGGCCTATTGTTATTGATCTTGTGTTCCCATTATTTATATATAGATGGGGGACTATAGTGTTAAGACCAAGATGATAAGTATGATCATATTCAGGTATTGTATTTTGTTGTCTATGATGTTTTATAAGAAAAGGAAGTTTAAGAAGAAAATAAATCACCTCACATTATTTTTGTGGAAAATAAAACTAACCATCATATTCAAAAAAATAAAAAATGTAATGGTTGAGAAATTCCATCATATTGAGAAGTTTTTTTCTAGGTGAAAAGGATCATCGGACTCACCTCAGGTACAGACTGGACGAAGAGATTGTAATGGGGGAGAATCAGAGTCTTCATGAATATGATACAAATGTAATGACTATTTATTGATCTTAGAGTTATCATAAATTATAAGTATTCTATAAAACAAGTGATTCTATCTTGATGAAATAAAGGGGGGAATAAGGGTTGACAATTTAATTAAGAATCATATTGGAAGAGAAATGGTGCTAGAAATTGTATCCAGTCTGATTATAATCATGTAAATCATATTCAGTATGAGTAGTAAAGAATGATATTGATAAATGATCAGTATGTTACAATACATTCCTTGGTAAGTCAGATGATACTGAAGATAATCTTCAACCTAATCAAATTAATGAAGGAATTCATGACACAAGTTGAAGTTTGTGAAAGAATAAAGTTGTCGAAGCTGGTTTTTTTCCATTCTCAAGATCATTGTAATGATTTTTTTTAGATGTAGATTTATTTAAAGGATAAGAGGGATGATCGTTATGAAGAAGAGAAAGAAGTTTTTGAAGTCAAATCTGTTGATGATGGTCCATCGTATTTGGTATGACATCATAAACAATAGAGGAAGAATTGTTTGGGACCGATGAATTCTATGAAGAAGAAAAATCTGACTTAGATATTGTTGGATGTGTTCTCAAAGGGGGGCTTGAAGTTAGAATAAGATGTTTTTTTCATCAGTTGGTATAGAGAATCATAATAAAGAAATCATATTGTGTAATCATAATGGTGTCTATTTCTTCTTACATGAAATTAGTATAGAGAATTGTATTGATGTAATAATTTTTCTAAAATTAGATTTAGACTGGTGTTTGTGAAGAGAGTCATAAGAGGGATAAAGAGTTTAGAATTTTCAAGAAGGATCGATAAGAAATGATAAGATTTGACGAAGTCAAGATGCACCCAAAATTCATGGAAACATGAAAATTCAGGTAATTTGGTTGAGCATTAATGTTTTTAGTTAACCTTCCCAAACCACAATTGAGGTAAGTATAAAAGGCAAAAATTACATTGTACTTTTATAACTGAAGTAAAGTTCATGAGAGGTAGAGAGAAGGATAATCATTGAAGTAATTATAGATAGAAGAAGTGGTTTATATATTTTTTTTCTTGAATAAATTATGTCAGACAAAAGAGAAATAAGAAAAGACCAGATTTCAACATATTCAGCTAGTTAACTTATTCAGTTGATCATTATAGTCATCTGATTATTGTTTTCATATGGTTATTGTATTGGGTAGAATTATAATATTCATCCAGTAATCATATTGGGAAGAATTATCGTATTCATCTAGTTATCATATTGGGAGGGATTTTCATATTGGAATTTCTGAACTAAAGCATAAAATGTTCAAACTTTTCTCAATTGTGTTATGTGGAGATATATTATCATATTGAGCAATATGACTGGGAAAAATTAGACTAGGAAATCAATATGATTTTTACTAAAAAGTTCAGAAAGTTCTTACTAGATTCTAGGTAAGAAAATTAAGAATTTCTTTGAAAGTTTATATTTGTGAAAGTTGATAAAGAAGCATCGTAACATGTTTTGTTACAAAAAAATTATATTACATCATTTGTGATAGAAGGAGCACTTGCACTGTTAGATTTTTTATATAGTTCTAATGAAGGAAAGGGAATATATTACTCATTATATTCAACACAAAAGGATTTTTTTCTAGTGGATTTTATGGTATTGGATAATTTCCAAACTATACCAAGGATGTAACTATTCTTATTGAATATCAAACCTAGTAAATTCTTATGTTCATGTGGACGTGTGTTTGAATTTTTTTTATCAGTTAAAGTGATCTTTAATATGAGGGGAATGTTTTTTCATTTTCTAAGGAAACATAAAATAAAATATATCATTGATTCACCCTATCCCTCTCTCGGTGATACAATTATCCTAACTGGGCACTTACAATTCATATAAGAGGGAAGACTCCATTCATTTTTATTTAATGATGTTTTGAAGGGAATTTGATGGAGAATCCGAATTTTGTGAACATTAAAGTTATCCTAGTTTTTAATGGTAAGAACTATCATATCTAGAAAGATATAATGTTTCTTTATCCTATGTCTATTGGATATTATGTTATTAAAGCTGCAACATATGGGTTTCCTCTTATTGATGATAAAATTCCTCTTACATGTATTGATAAAAAGAATCTTGAGAATAATCGAAGGGACAAGAATGATTTACTATCATCACTTTATGAAAGTTAATTTATAAGGGTGAATGTTGTTGCCACATCCAATGGTATATATGACAAGATAAAATAAATATATGATGGAAATACAAAATCGATGAAGGAAAATTTTCAAATATAGAGGTTGAAGTATGAATATTTGAAAAGGGGGTGAGTTTCAATCCATTGGGGAATTATTTACCAGGGTAAGTGACATTGTCTGTACAATCGGATGTCTTGGTAAAAAGTTAGAATATTCTGCAGTTTTTAAAATGATTTTGATAATCCTTCTGAACAAATTTGATGATAAAGTTTCTTCATTGTAAGATAGATATCCTAGAACATTATATCTAGATGATTTATATAGAACTGTCATCACTTATTAAATGAGAAGGTAGAAAGATATGAAAATAAAAAAAATTGATAGATAAATGTCTTTTAAGGCTTCCAAGAAAGAGAAATCAAAGAATATTATTGTTGAAGAAAATTTTTACTGAATAATATTTTTATTAAACAAGAATTTGGTGATTCTAATTCTAAAAATGTGGTATGTAAAAATATTGATGATATTTTATCCTTGTTTTCTAAAAATGTAATAATAGGTATAGGTAAATACAAAGAGAATCTTCTCGTGAAATGATATGAATGTGGAACCATTGGGAAGATTATGGCTAATTTTCCTTGAAGAAATAAATAATAGGATGGTGATGAAGAATAAATAAGGCCAAGAAGATCATGGAAGAAAGAGGGTGATAAATATAAATGATTTGTAGAGTGAAAGATAAAAATTTATTCAAATCCATAAGAAAAATTTTCTTATATAAATATGAAGAAGAAGAAGAAAGTAGTGATTCTGAATCCAAAAAAATCTACTGATTATGTTGGTGAGAATAGAATTATTTCAATAGTGAATGATAAAGAATTCAAAATAAAAAGTTTTTAAGAAGAAGAATAAGAATAAAGTTGATTAGAATATCATTTGAAAGAATAACTGAAATAATTCCTAGGAAATATTGGAAGGTAAGAGAAACAAATCAGGATATTGAAAATTGAAAGTTCCTCATCATACAATCAAGAAAATCCTCCTAATTATAAAGTTAATATGGTGAATGAAATTGATGTTTTAAATAGATCACTTGATGAACAAAAAAATTTTAATGAACATCTAGAAGTAAACCTAAAGAAAAAAGAAGAAGAGTTGGAACTTGTCTAATAAAAACTTTCTAAATCTGAAGAGAGAAACAAAAAGTTTCAAAAAATATATCTCTGATTTTGGTGAAAGTTATCATAAGGTGAAACCTAAGAAAGATAAACAAAATTTACCATCAAATTTTGAGAATAATTCTAGAAGTGTTTCTGAAAAGAAGAGTGTTGGGAAAGTCATGTGTGCAGCCAAGACTAACAAAGTTGGGAATTCAAATGTTTCTAAAAATACTAAATCTAAAAATGTTTATAAACATGATGAATATGGAAATTTTTCTATTACTTATGGTTCTGATAATGTAGATAAGAAAAATAATATTCTTATTTATAATAGAAAGGTCGGTGTTTTGGATAAGTAAGACAAGAAGGTTGCTAAGAAAAATGTTCACAACTCCAGTCAGTATGGAAGTTTCAAAAGAAAATATTATTTCTATGGATACTATGGGTATTGTGGTAGATTCAGACATATAAAAAATATGTGATGGTTTAATCAACAACATTACTATTATTCCACAGGTTATGGAAGGAAAAGTTTGAGGGGGATTTAATCTCCTCAAAAAAAGAAGTCAGAGAAGGTTATTTTGAAGAAACCTGATAAGGTTGGAATAAATATTAAAAATAGGTTTCAACTCCAAGAAACTATTTTTGAAATATGTGAATAACCTTGAAATATTGTTAAGGGTTGTATTGTTTTTTTACCAGCATAAAAATATTTCTTAACAAATCTCAGAAGCTGGAGGTGAAGAAAGAAAAGGGAGAATAAAAAGTTATTATTGTTGAAACCACTCTGAAAGCTATAAAAGGAGTAAAATCATGGATTATTTAGAGTGGGTTTTCTTCTCACATGATGGGTGACTTAAGGTTGTTGAATAATGTAAAATACTTCAAATAAGGAACAATGAAATTTAGAAATGAAGAATCATTGAAAATCAAAGGTGTTGGATCATCCATTGTTGGAAAAGAAAAGATACAATCCAACAAATATTTATATGTTGATAGGATGAAACACAACTTTCTAAGTGTTCCAAAACTCTGTGATGAGGGTAACAAAGTTGTCTTTATAAAATATGGGTTTTTTTGTGAAAATTTAGTAAGATAGAAATATTGTTACAAGAGGACAACGTATGAAAGGAAACTTATTTCAAATTTATGAAATACAGTACTTTTGTTACCTGAGTATGGTGGAATAGAGTCAATTATGCCATAAGATACTAGGAAACATGTGTCAAATAAATATGAGGAAGTTATTAAAGTAATACAGTGTGCATGATATTCTTGATTTCCCAAGAAGAATAGATTGGTGTTACACTATTTTTCAGAAAGAAAATACTACAAATTATGTGTATAAGAAGGTTGATATTTGTTCAAAACGACCCCTGGAAATTATTCATTAAGATATATGTGGGTTGATTAGAAAACAATCACTAAATGGAGATAAATATTTCATCACTTTTATTAATTATTTTACTCTTATTACTGGTGTCATGTATATAAAACATAAATCTGATTCTATGAAAATGTTTAAAAGTTCCATTAGGAAAGCTGAGAAAGAATGTGAGTATTCAGTGAATAAATTGAGAATTGATAATGGTGGTGAGTATAAGAATGAATAATTTTAAATTTATATTGAAAAACATGTAATTCAACATGATTATAGTTCCATATACACTCCTCAACAAAACAAGATTACTAAAAGAAACAATAGAAGTTTTGTGGAAATATGGAGAACTATAATACTTGAACATGGTCTCTCTCATTACTATTTGAGGCATGCCATGAGTGTTATTATGCATATTCAGAACTGATTTTTCTATAGAAAAAGTTTAGATATTAGTCCTTATGAATTGTTTTATGGAAAAACTCCAAGTTTGAAACACTTATAAGTTTTTAGGAGTCCATGTATTATAAAGAAGAAAGGTGGAAACTTGGGAAAGTTTGAGAATAAAGGTGAAGATGGATTTTTTCTTGGATATGCCTCATAAAGAAGAGGATATAGAAGTTTCAATAATAAAATAGGAATAATTTTTTATTCTATTGATGTGAAATTTATTTAAAAATATAAGAAGGATAAACTAACTTATGAAAATAAGGAAGTTGGGCATGATAAGGAAATATTTGTTAACAATTATGATAAGGATATAAACAATTGTAATCATACTCAAGAAGAAGAAGAAGAATTAGATTTGACTATTTCTAGTGATGAGGAAAATCTCAAAAATTTCATCCTAGGCTAAGGAATTAAGTGGAATCTTAGAATATTATTGGTTATTAACAACAAAATTTCAAAAAATAAAAACAAAAAAATCTATTACACATACTTCCTTGTATTAAAAAGTTGACCTGAATAATGTGAATGAATCTTTTGATTATCTAAAATGGGTTTATGACATGAATGAAGAGATGGATGACATAAAAAATAATGATACATGGGAAATTATTCCTATGCCAGATAACAAAAATATTATTGGTACAAAGTGGGTTTTCATGAACAAGGTGAATGTAGAAGTTGAATTGATAAGAAACAAATAAATATTAGTTTATAATGGTTAATCAAAAATTTAAGGTCTTGGTTTTGATGAAACTTTTTCTTTAGTGGAAAGGTTAGAAAAAATATGAATTTATCTTTCTATTTCTACACAACAAAGTTACAAATTTTTTAAAATGGATATAAAGTTCTCATTTCTGATTGGGGATCTTTATGAGGAAGTTTACATCGAAAACCCATGTGGATTTATTGTTGAAAAATATGTAATTTATGTTTTCAGATTGAAGATATCTTTGTATGGGCTGAGACAAGCTCTGAGAGCATGGTATTCCAAATTGGATACTTTCCTAAAGAATATGATTTTTAATAAAGGAAGTGTTGGTAGAAATATTTACATAAAATAAATTCAAGAGTATTCCCTCATCATAATTGTTTATGTTGATGACATTATTATTATTGGTAATGATGAAATATCTTTTAAAATATTTGTAGAAGAAATTAAAAAGTTGTTTGATATGTCTATACTATTAGAAAAGAAATACTTTCCTAGGTAACAAATTTTACAAAATAGGAAGCAAATATTTATTTCTAAATAAAAGTATGTTAAGGAACTTCATAAGAAGTTCAGAATGGGAAAATAAAAACCTGATTCAACACCAATTTCAATAGGAATATAGTTTTCTAAATATGGAAATGGTGAGAAAGTTGATCAAAATTAATTTCAAAAGATTATTGGAATATTTTTATATTTGATTGACTCAAGACCCAAAATTGTTTATGTTGTTACCTTATATACAAGATTTAAAAGTACCCCTAAAGAATCACATATTCTTGATGGTAAAATAATTCTCAGATACATCAATGGAACAAAAAAAAATTAATCATGTATGATAGCTCAAAAATATTGATTTGTTTTGGTATTTAGATGTTGATTGGGCATGAAATGTTAATGATAGAATATCCAAATATGGTGGAGTATTATTTCTTAGGAAAAGTTGTGTTAGTTGGCATAAAAGGAAACAAAATTCAATAACTCTTAGTATGGATGAAGCTGATTATATTTCTACGAATCAATAAGTTTCACAACTTATGTGGATGAAAACTCAATTAGAATATTTACTTATTTAAGTGATGTTACCATTACTCTTGGGTTGTGATAATGAAAGTGAAATCAATCTCACTAGGAATCCAGTTCAACATTATCATTCAAAACATATTGATATCAAATATCATTTTATTAAAGATCATGTTGAGAAGAATGGATTGAAGCTAGAATATGTTCCAACATTGGAAAAATTTGCTGACATTTTCACAAAACCTCTACCGAATGAACCTTTTTCTAAATTGAGGTTGAGAATGGAATTCCAACCTCATTCTCATCAAGGTTGAGGTATGTTTTTTTCCCTCTCTCATCTTACCTTTGGATAGTGTTTTCAAAGGGGATAATTGTTTCATAAATGTATCCTTATAGAAGAATGTAAATTGGGGAGTTATGGGTATGATGTGAATACAACATTGTATCTATCTGAAATATTCTAACTACTTGTTCGATTTCTCGTAGGAAAAAAAATATTTGTATTCCAGGGATTTTGAAGAAGTATAAAAATATGAGGAATGAAGTTTTAAAGAAAAGTTGAAGAGGTTTCATGATCACTACTTTTGTACAACATGGTTTTGTTTTCAATGATTCTTGTTTCTTATAATGAGTAAGATGACATAGTATTATATTTTTTTATAATTAATCCATAGCTTGAGGAAACAAGGTTTAGTGATTTATAAATCTTGGATTACAACAAAATACCTAGGGGTATATTTTTAGGAACAAGCTGATAAGGATAATTTTATTCAGGTGTTGTCTTTTTTTGTCGATAATGTTTTATAATAAAAAGAAGTTAAAGAAGAAAATAAATCATTTCACATTGTTTTTGGTGAAAATCAAACTAACCATTTTATTAAATAAAATAATCCGCACAATAGTTGATAAAATCCATCATATTGAGAAGTTTTTTCTGGATGAAAAGGATCATAGGAATCACCTCAGGTCTAGACTAGAAGAATATATCATAATAGGGGAGAATTGAAGTCTTTGTGACTATGATAAAAATGCGATGATTCTTTTTTGATCATGGAGTTATCATAAATTATATGTATTTTTAAAAATGTGTGATGCTAGCTTTATGAAAGAAAAGGGTAGAGGGTTTAAAATTGAATTTAGCATCAAATTGGAAGATAAAAGGTGTTGGAAATCATATCTAGTCTGATTATAATCATGTCAATCGTATTCAGGCTAAGTAAGAAAGAAAACTATTGATGAAATATAAGGAAGTTACAATACTTTACTTGTTAATTCAAACAATTCTGAAGTAAATTTTCAATATAATCAAAGTCATGAAGAGATTCATAATACAAGCTAAAGTTTTTAAAATAAGAAAGTTGGTGAAGTTGAAATTTTTCCATCCATAAGATCATTGTAATGAGTTTATCAGATGCTGATTTTTTGAAAGGATAAAAAAAATTATCATTATAAAGATAAGAAAGAACATTTTGAAGTATAATATGTTGATGAAATCCCAACGTATTAATTATTTCATCATAATCATCAAAGGAATAATTTTTTGGGATCGATGAATTATATGAAGAAGAAAAATTTGACTTAGATATTATTTGATGTGTTTTAAAAGGGGGAGATTGAATTTAGAAAAATATTTTTGTTTTAATTAGTTGGTATAGAGCATCATAATGAAGAAATTGTATCATGTAATCAAAATGGTATCTATTTATTATTACATTAAATTGGTGCAGATAATCTTATTTAAGGAATCGTTTTAGGAAAATCAAATTCATACTGGTTTTTGTGAAAAGTTTTAGAAGAGAGATAAAGTGTTTGAAATGTTTGATAAGGATCGAGAAGAAATGAGGAGACTTGAAATAGTCAACATGCACCCTAAATTCAAGGAAACATAAAAATTTGGGTAATTTGGTTGTGTGAGAATGTTTTCAAAAATCCTTCTTAAACAACAATTGGGATGAGTATAAATGGTGAAAAGTACATTGTACTTTTCTGAATTAAGTATTCTTCATGAGAGGTAGTGATAAGGTGAAGCGCTGATGAAATTATATAGAGACAAAGTTGTTTCTGGATTTTTTTTTCCTTGAAGAAATCTTTCCAGACAGAAGAGAAAGAAAAAGAGACAATATTGTAACATATTCAGCTGAACAACGTATCCATTTGATCATCCTATTCAACTAATAATCATATTCAGATGATTATCATATTGGGAAGAATTTTCGTATTCAGTTGGTTATCATATTGGGTAGGATTACCAAATTGGAATTTTCAGACTAAGGTAAAAAGTGTTGAAAATTGTCTCAATTATATTATGCAAAGATATATTATCGTATTAAGAAATCAGACTGTGAAAAATCAGATTGGGAAATCAGACTGAGTTTTATTAAAAATTTAGGGAAGTTCTTACCATCTTCTAGGTAAGAAAGTGAAAAATTTATTTGGAATATTATATTTTTTAAAGTTGATAAAGATTAATCATAACATGTTTTATTACAAAAACTTTTTATTACATCATTTATGTTATAAGGAGAACATTCAATATTTTATTTTTTACATAATGATAAATTAGTGAAAGTTAATATCCTACTCATTGTATTCCACACAAAATTATTGTTTTTTAGTGTATTTTTTGGTATTGGGTCATTTCCAAACCATACCAAGGATGTATCTAGTCTTATTGAATAATAAACCTTGTAAATTTTTATCTTCTTATGGATGTGTGTTTGAATTTTTTTCAGTTGGGAAGGTAATATTTAATAGGAGTAGAAGGTTGTATCACTTGCTAAGTAAACATAAAAGAAAGGATATCACTTATTCAACCCCCTCCCCCTCTCAGTGATATAATTATCTTGACTGGGAACATACACATGGAAATAGTTTTAGGGATCATGTGTTATCATTATTCATTGAGGGACTTATATGGATCTTATGTTCCATTTATTAGTTGGGGGTCTTGGATGTAGTTCTTTAGATTTGGTGTTCTCATTATTGTATATCAATGGTTGTTGGATTATTTAGATGTGGTTTTTATATATGGGGTCTGCATATGTATAGATATTAATAGTTTACATGGATAACCATGAAAATAATCCTTGGTATCTCGAGTAGGGGATGAAACTTCCATAATGTTTGACCTATCATGGGGATTTTTTGGATGTCATGAGAATAATGTTTGGGGTCACCATGAATTTTGAACTCTGATGAAACTTTTGGAGCTATTTTGGTCTATATCCTTGGATCCATTAGGATATTTCTTTGGGTTTCCATGGATAGATATTAGATGACATTGTTTGTGTTTTCGTGTCCTTTATCCTAGGAGTCATGAGAAATTTATTTAAGGATACCATGGATTTGGATTCTGAATCATATTGTTTGGGTTGTCATGGGTTTTATCACCATAGTAATAAGGATTTCTATTTAGGGATGCAATGGATGTAAAGAACATATTATATATGGTTGGAAAGATCATCCATAATTCTTAGAGATATTTTTTCCCTAGAAAAAGTAGTTTTGGTCAATCTCAAGTATCATGCAGGAACATAAGGATCGATGAGGTTTATTTATTTATGTTTCAATAGTACACTTATTTTTTTCATGATCATATCACATACACATATCACTAAATTGAATAGTTTTTTATGAGTCCATTTTGGTGGTTCCCTATTGAGTTATTTAATCACACCCTTCTTGAGAGGTCATGAATTATAGGTACCCAATATTCTCTCCACTGTTCATAGGCTTAGGTTAGGAGAATACCCAGGATTAGATCATTTAAATTGATGTTATGGAATAATTTGGGGGATGGATGAGGATATTATTAGGGATATAGTATATCCTCAATGTATTTAAATTATTTCTGGTATATTGTATATATATTATTGGCCTATTGTTCAAGAAATTGATCTATTTTTATATATTATTTCATCTATTACTATAGATGGTTTTTGCTAATTTATTATGAGTACCCTATTAACGTTTATTATTTTTCAAGGTAGTTTTATTTATTTATGTTATTATTTATACTATTATATGATTTTTTAGACACCCAAATGCCATATTCAAGACCCTCGCTATTATTTAGCATCATTTGGAAGATAAGTTGGTGTGACTGGGGTCATGTAACGCTCTAATATGGTAACTGTTGAGTAAACTAGGACAAGGATATTATAAGAAATCATATTTTATGATTGATTAATAGTAAATTTATCAAAAAAAGTATTTATCTAGTTAATTTGGTAACACCCTGATATTTTAAAAGAACATTAAGTTCAATAGCATATATAACACACAACACCGAGCTTAAATGAACCATTAAATATTATTATTAATATAAGACCAATATAACCTCGCCATTGAATTGGTGTATATGAATAGGATTAAGCTAATAATGAAATATATATATATATATAAGGGTCCTAAGAAATAAAAGTTAAATGATTAATTCATAAGAAATAAGAACTCAATTTTCAGTAAAGTAATTTTATGCTTCAAAAGTATGTTTTCATCCAAAATGATTTTTATTTATTTTTACAAGACAATATTACTATTAATTTTGTAAAATTTTAGAAATAGTATTTTATAAGAAAATAATATCATTATTGAATTAATAATTTTAAAATAATCATAAGATGAACTTTCTTAATTCTTTAAAAAAGTTTGATTTTTTAGTGAATAGTGAAAAATACTTATTTTTATTGAAAACATTCTTTTTGTTCAAATAATTAAAAAGTTAAATTTTGTTTTAAAATGGTTTTAAATTAATATTATTAATAAAAAATAAACATCATGAGAATCAATTTTATGTTTGGTATAAAGTCTTTTTATACTTAAGAAGATATATTTTTCTAGAAAACTGATTTTCATCATGTTTTGCAAGTGAAATTTTAAATTACATTATGGAACATATATTAATTGAATTTGATAGAATATATTCCATATTTTTAATTCTAATTATTAATATAATTTAATAGGTTCAATATAATTTTTTATCATTCTGAATAGTAACTTTAGTATATAATTTTCATCTCGATACGGATCAAAGAGGTAAATTTTGTTTAAAACCATGGGGTAGTGATTTAAAATCTCTCTAAAACTTTCAATTAACATATTGGATTTGTTTTTTCTAATAAAATATCTATTTAAGGATATAAATAATTTATTTTGAAACATTATTTTGAGTTTTGAAAATGAATCTTGACTTTTGAGAAGATGAGTTATATTTTATTTAAAATAAAAACAATTTTTGGGTATTTTCATTTAATGGAATGGTTGGAAAATTCCATTATGAATTTTATTACACAAAAAGTATAAAAAATATTTTTTATTATTTATCTAAAAGAAATTCATGGAAAACAATTTATTACTTTATTTCAAGTAAAAATAATTTTTATGCTTAAATAGAGTATTTTCCTAAAAATAGTTTTTATTGGGGTTTATATTCTTATATTAAAATTAATTAAAACATCTATAGAAATTTAAAAAAATAAAATGGTTTAAAATTTTAAAATCATAATTTCCAAAAAAATATAGAAGGACCCATTTTTTTGGTCATATACCTAATTTATCACATTAAAAAGTTAAGTTATTACAGTTAAGGGTAAAATGAGAATAAAGTGGTTTTACTATGAGATAAGGTTTAAAATGTATCCAACACTTGTATAAATGATATTTTTTAGTATATATAAGCACTATCACATATTAAATTTGAATATTGGGTTCCTTTGTTCCACTTTACATTATTCTGAAATATATTATTTAATAAATTAGGTAATTCCAAGAGTACCTCTTCCCTCCCTTATAAAAGGATACTACCTCTCCTCTATTCCTCACACCTTCTGGGTAATTTTTTTTGGCAAATACTTACGAAAATACCCTAATAAAACCCATAACCATTTTCTAGTGTTCTTATTTTGGGCATAATACCATCCTTATATGTCTTAATATGTAAAGAAAAGGAGGTTGTCCGAAGTAGAGGTATAGATTTTCACCAAATGTTTTAGTTATATTTAATCTTATACCACCTTAAAATATTATTAAACTATGTTAAAATAATATCATATTTATATTTCATATAATAAGATTTTATTATGTTTATTTCTTAACCTATATCAATCTCATCTTCCATTAAATTTTAAATGAAACCATCACTCGTGTGTATGGCAGACTACCACCTCACAAACCAATGTAATTTATTTTCTATCACCGCCTCTCCAGAATGATTATAATGATATAATTAAATTATATATTTTATATTCATGAAATAATGATCATTCTAGAAATATAATATATCATCTATTGTCTTACCTTCCCATCCATTGAAAATGATAAATTCATTCGTGCATATAGGTGGATTACCACCTCCCCAAAATGATATGATTCATTTTTCATCACCATATCACATGTCTAGTATATATAAGTTTATTTAAAGATATAATATTATAATTATTATATAATAATAAAATTTTAAATATAAAATAATTCTTCACTCTTTTCCATCATGTTTGTTGAAAAATGGATATGTTGCTGATGTGTATGTATGGTCTACCGTCTCCATGATTGTAACATAATTAAATTTTTGTACCCATATTTAATGGTTAGTTAAAAAGGATAATTAATTTATAAATTTTTTAATTATTCCCTGATTATTATTATTCATATGATGGAAAAATTTCCTTTTTTACAAAGTTCAACCTACTAAATTCGTTTTTCATTAATGAACTGAACATCCTCAAAAGCACATAATGTGGACTTAATCAAATAAGTAATTAAATATATCATTTAATTAACTGAAACAAATGGTTTAATGATAAATTAATAAACCTATAAAGTTTTATTAGGTAAATAATTTTTTTTAAGTTTATTATATGTGATTTAAAGTTCATACATGGAAATTATGGACTCAAGGTAAGATATTTTGTCCAAATTTTCATTAATTAGGCATGTTTTAATTTTATACACCTAATTTATTTTATATGGTGTCTATACTCTCCATTTACATGATCAATCGTACATATTTCATTCAACGTGGTATTTTATGTTAAAATTCTAATTGTTTCATTCAAGGAGATTTGAATTGAATGTTACAAAGTGGTAAGGGATTTCATAACACAATTTCATTTAATTGGGCCACCTAATCATTGATTATATTAGGAAAAGATTATGTGTTAAATAATTTTTTTTATTTATGTCTTAGTTACACTTTTTTGTGGATTTAAATTTTTTATACATAATTTATCCATTTATTAATTTTCAATTCAATGATATGATCTTCAAAAGGTTTCTTTATCTCAAATTTTCCTTCTTTGGGACACATGTTTATGTTATAAACCAATATTCTTTTATGAGTTTTATATATTTCCACTTGAAATTTCATATAATGTATATTATCATATTCATATCATTTAATTTTTTGTTTTAAGAAAATTATTTAATGGGATTATGATTAAAAATTTACAAAAATGGTAAAAAAAATTATGATACAATCTGATTATATTTTTATAAATTCTATGCTCAATGTTCCTTTAGGAGAGATCATGTAATATTATTTTATTTCACCACATATAATTTTTTTCTCCTATAATTATTAATGTGGTTTAAAATTTTAGTTTCCATTTTTTCCATTATTGATTAAAGAAACATAAAGAAAGTTGTTTGTAAGTTATAATGATCTTTAATCTTCTATTAGATTGGGAATCATTTTCTTTAATATACATTTTTTCAAAAATTATTTCAATAATGTTATTTTCTAAGCATAAATGATTTTATAATGTTATTTTATATTTTATTTTACCTTCTTTTTAATGTTTTTCAAATTACATTTCTAAATGTTTTCCATATGGGTAACTTTTTACTCTCTTTACAAAATTGGTTAAAGAATGTTTATTTTAAAATTTTACAACATGTATATATATTCCCACCATCATGTTTGTTATTTTCCTTCAATATTAAATTATATTTTTCCAATTTATTTTTAAAGAAATGAATTTTCACATTATTTTGTGAAATTTTTTCTCTTAAAAGTTATTTTTAAAGTTTAAAGGGTATTTTCCTCTAGAATGTTTTTAAAAATATTTTAATGGTATTTATATTCACCAATTACAATAGACCTTTATTTCACATATGCTCAAATGGGGATATTTTATAATGATATTATCCTAATTTTTCTATGCATGTATTATATTTTTTTCAAAGAGATTGTCCTGGAACACATTTCATTTTCAAGGAAAAATCATGCTATGAAAGAATAATAGTTTTTGTTATGTTAAAAAGTGAATGATTTTAATTGTTTTAATCATGATATGGTACTTTTAAAATTTTGATGAAAAAAATACTAGGTAGTGAACCCAAATCCATAAGGTTATTTTCTCAATATGTTATGAGTTGTTCTATTATAACCCCCCCAATGTATTGGGTAAGGATATAGATTTAACCAGTTATAGGTTTTCCTTAAGAGATGTTTAGAATCAAATAGGTAGTTTATTAAAATTTTAAGAATGATTTTATTAGTGATATGATAATGATGTTCTAATATACCAACAAGTTTTCTATATGTTTATAATAGGTTCTAATGAATCCTTTATCAAGTATTTTTTTCACATAGATCATGATTGTTGACTTATATGAATCTTGTAATATATTAAATCTTTATACCATGTCTTATAATATATGTTCCATATTTTATGGGTATAAATTCTATTATTTTATTCTCATATACTTTGATTATGTCATCATACCCTTATTCGCATCTTATTCTCACTGATTACATTCAATTATTAATGCTTATGTATACCCTTATAGGGTGTTTAAGCTCACCCTTCCAATGTTTATTTTCCCATAGTTACGAAGATTGATGTTAGATGAATTATGACTACAAAGTATTCAAGTGTGAATAATTCTATGAGATATTTTTATAACTTACTTTGGAATAATAAAAGATGGGTATAGTGTAAAAATGATCACCTAAAGGCATGGGTGTAGTTGAGTAAGAGTTTTTGCTATTTTTATTAAACAATAAACCTAAAAGTATCTTGGGTATGTAAGTGATGAAATATTTTAGTTTGATCTTATATGTTTTAGAAGGATAAATTTGGTTCACATTCAGAAGTATCAAATCCAAATAAGAAAATATTATTATTTTTATAATCAGATCTGAGGGTGTGGGTTCAAGTATTTTATAACTTTTATATATTATTCCTTATGAACTCTTTGATATATTTTCGGTCTTTAATTAATTTTACATTTCATTTTAGTAACCTTTATATATTTTAGTGAACTTAAGTAATTTATTCTATTTATAAAATATAAACAACACTAATTACTTTTACATATTATTCTTGGTTACTTTTATGTATCACAATGAGTCTACTCCTTTTCCAAAATTTTATACTTTTATTAACATTACATTTTTAGTGAAAAACACTTACAATATGGGAATATCATATCCTAAGATTTAAAATCATCTCATATTTTCTCAACTGATGACATTTAAATACTGATTTAAATTCCTTTATATATTGAGGGAATTTGCTAATTTTTTAATCCAAATATCTTAAATTTACTTTTAAGTATTGAAAATATTACATTTATGTATCCTAGTACTTACATTCCTTATCAATTTTTAGTATCTACTTGGTTTTATTTCTATAAATACTAGATTTTTCTATTATCACAAATGTTGGTTCCTTTAATATTTCATTTTATAAATTCCTTTTTCATTTATTTATAAACTTAATTAAATCTTGTTATTTAATAGATTTATAGAATTTTATTTCTTAGTTCCCAAATTTTTGTAGAAAAATATCACTCAATTAAATATTTGGATAAATATGTGTTTACATGATCTAAAGATAAATCCAAAGATATTACTATAATAATTAATGAAAAAGATAGTTTTAAATATTAAGATAAAATAATCAAAATAAATTAAATTTTAAATATGATAAGAATATAATTTCAAATTATTATAGATCTAAAGTGATGTTAAAAATTAGAATGTTATAAATCTCATTAAATTATCCTATATACTATAGGTAAATCTCTTACATGCAATTTCCACTCCTGTAGATAAACCTATAATAAAATATAATATTTTATAAGAAAAATATTAATCAGCATAAAATAATATCTTAACATGATCTCGGTATTTATAACATGATAAGGAATAGGGGTGTCTATGTCTATCCATGCATGTTGACAGCTTGATTTTTAGATATTTTGAGATAATTTTTATATGAATAAAAGAAATGTAGTGCGGGATAAGAATAATTGTTTGAATCTATATTTTATAGAAGTGGTATTACATTATATTTTAGAAAATATTTTGACATAAGTGGGTGAGGGATACAATACCCTATATATGTATGTTTATTTTATAATTAGCATGTTATTTAACAATTATATACCGCATTTAACTATGAATGCTTTATTGAGTTATGTATATAAAAAGGGAACTTGTTTCATCCAGTCCCAAATATCTAATACGAGGTTTCCATATCCCATAATTTAAAATACCCATCCTTTTATTTTTGGTTACAAAAAGTATTTGTTGGCATTTAGACGACAAAGTGATAATAAAAAGTTGGTTTTTATGGGTCTTATGGTAAAGATTTATTCTCTTAAAATTTACTAATTTTAAATCATATATTGTTTCTATTAAAAATATTTCCCAATTTTTTTCCAAGAACATCACTTATTTATGTTTTTTTGAATTATCATTGTATTATTTATATGTTAACCATAGAATATGAAATAATTTTAATTTTTTTGTTTATGGGATGAAAAAATAATATTTTATGAGTTTTATTCATGAAATGATGAAAGGAAATATCTTATGTGTTGTATTTTTGTTATGGTACCTAGTCCCTATAGATGATGATGGGTGAGATTAGAGCATAGATATCTAACATATTGGGTAATTATTTATTCCCCAGATAAATAATTTTAAAATCAACTGATCAATTTATTCCATTGTAAGGTTTCTTGTCTATTTGATTTTTATGGGTGATTAATATATTGTCCCATGACTCCATCTTTCATTTTTTTCCTATGTTTCCTTATGGGTTTTAAAAGAAGAAATATATATTTTGGGAAATAAGAAGTTGTTTTATGAGTGAAGGAAACATTATAAAATTTTAAAGGATAATTTTTTTAAGGAATGTTTATGATCTATTAAAGATTAAAAAAATTGTGTTTAAAGAAGTCAATTTTAATAATTGCTCATGTTTTCTAAATGATCATTAAAAAACATTACATTTTTTTTTCTTTTTATTTTATGAAACATTTTTGTGAAAAAAAAATATTTTATATTCAAGAATAATTTTTATATAATCTCTATATTCTTGGTTTAAAGGTAATAATTTACAAGGGTTTTTATTTTTCAAGGTCCTAATGGGATTTCACTTTCTTTTATACCTTTTAATAAGATTTTTATGCTCATACCATATTTTCAAATGATTTTTAGAGAGTTTAAGGATGAGTAGAAAGTATTATGAAGTCATATTTATGGTTATGAGGTTTTGAACTTGAATAAAGAAAGTGTATCATTTGTATAGTTTGGTTTAGTATGAAAAATTTCCATTTTATGGTTAAAGTATGGGATTTTTTATGTAGAGGATTTTCTTAATTATCTAAAACACTAAACCTAAAAATTATTGGTCAAATAAGTAATGAAATATTTGATATAAATCATGTAATTATGGGATTGTTATGATTTGGAATTCAGAAGTTTCATATGAGGGTCACAAATTGTTAATGTTAATTTTGAATAAGACATTAATAATGTGTATAGTAAACCATGGTTTCAACTACATGGAAGGAATAAATCATGGTTAAAATTGGAGAAAAACTAATTTTTTTGTAACAAAAAATAATAATTATTGATATAGAGAATTTAAACTCTACATAAAACACCACTCTTATTGTAAGATAATCCTATGATTTTATAAGATTATAAATGATATGAGAGTTTTCTAAAAGCAATGGATAAATATATTTAACAAATTGATAAGAATAATATATGGGATATTAATTAAAGGTTATAGAATAATATTGTGATCAAAATAAAACGGGTTTTCATAAACAACCTTAATAAACAAGACAATGAAATTTGAAATAAATTATGAGTTTTTTTTATAAAGGATACTCCCATATAAAGTGAATTTATTTGAATGAGATTTTTTCTCTTGTAACTGCATTAGAAATTATATGTCTATTCATTTTCATTTTAGTGAAATAAAAATTCAAGGATTTCCAAATGGAAAAAAATCTAGGTTTCTTAATTTATTACTTAAATAAATATTATTTTTTGTATATATGTATGAATATATAATATATATATATGAGAAAAAGGGTTTTCATTTGAATAAGAAACTTTATAGTATGAATAAAACACCATAAACTTGATAGTATAGGATTTATTAATACATTCTGAATCTTGGATTCTAATATGGAGTTCTTTTGTGTCAAAAAGGATAATGTTTAAAGGATGGTGGATCTTTTATATGTGGTTGGCATGATCTTTATAGGATAAAAGGGATTTCAAATCAATTACTTTTACAAATTTATGTGGAGAAAGTTCAAAATGTTAATGATTGATTAATTTTTATATTTCCTTAGTTTGTAAGTGATACGAGGAAGGAATGGAAATTTTATTTCTCAATAAAAATTTACAAAATAGGTTTTAAAAAATTATGCGATATAGGATATAAATTTTTTTACAACACATTTTTTTATAAAATAATTATGATTACAAAATTGGTTGAAATTTCAAATTATAGAAAATCATTGGAATCCTATTGTACCTCATACCATCAAGAAAAGGTTTCTTTACTACATTTTAATTGGAAAGCTATCAATTTTTTCCCAGATAAATTAATATGCTAGTGGTGAGAATAATTTTTTACATATATATAATTCATGGTGGATCTTGAAATATTTTATATTGATTTATTGTTCCATATGTTTTTTCGATTTATGTATATGGATTGGGTCAGTTCAATGGAAGATAACATTCCTACATTCAGAGGTTTATTCTATCTTAAAGTATTTTGTATTTTATGGTTATTCAAGAATCGTGGTTTAATATCATTAATATCCATATAATATTAATGGATTATAACCACTTGATATTTTACAAAAATCTTATAGATGAAGAAATAACTTGATGATATTGGAGTTCAATTGATTTCTTCTATTTAAATAAAGTGTGAAAAATCGAGTTCTTTAAATATTATTAAAAATCCAGTTCTTCATTTAAGGATGAAGAACATAATAATAAATATCATGTTATCAAGGATAATTTTTATAATTGTATAGTGAAATTATAACAAGTTTCTAGTAAATGTGTATTTATATATATTAAGATAAAGACACATTCTAAATAATTCTTTTAGAAGCATCAGTTGTCTATTGTAGTTAAAACAATTGAATCCACATGAATGGTTTTTATAATGGACACCCACACAACTAAGGTGGCATTAATTATACATATGGTACTCAAAAAGAGTTATTAAGAAGTTGATAATAGAAAGGTATTTATTTAACTTATGCATTGTAAGAATGATCCCTTGTTTCTCCTTGGAAACCTTAAAATAAGTGCTCTTTTGGTTCACTGAAAAAGTGGGGGTATGTGATCAATAAATTAAGTGGATGAATATTTTAGGAATAAATATTTTTTCTAATTAATAACAAAGGGGTATAATACCTAACTAAAAAAGAGTAATAATGTCTCTTTGGAAAATATTTCACAGAAGATAGTAGATAAATATCAAATAAGGGGGGACTATGATTTATAGTTGATAGAGAATATGATTTATAGTTTATATAGAATAGGATTTATAGTTGATAAAATAAAATATTTAAAATGGAAAATTATCATATGTTTGTTAAAATCATTAGAGGATTGAAAGGTTGAGCGAAAGGATGAGCTTATTGGAGTGAATTTTTGACAAAATTTTCATTTAACTCTTATTTCTCAAGATAATCACAACTCATGTGGTTTTATAGTGAATGATAAGTGAATTAGTGATTAAAATATATATAATATTATGATAATAGTGAAATGATGGTATATTGAATATGTTTGTTGAATTATTATCATCAAACCCAAAAGGAGTTTTGTTATAAAAATTCTATGTTTGTATTTTGGGTTATGTTTTTTTGAAAAAATATTTATGAATAACTCATATAATAATGAAGAATTAGAATTCGGGATCTTGAGAAGTTCAAAATATGTTATATAGGTTTTTCTCTTTGAGGTAAAAAATCATTCCATAATAACCACTAAATTACACTGGAATAATTAATATATATGGGTTGATGTTTTTGTTAGGTTATTTCTTTA
Source organism: Viscum album (assembly GCA_963277665.1). Taxonomy (NCBI): domain Eukaryota; kingdom Viridiplantae; phylum Streptophyta; class Magnoliopsida; order Santalales; family Viscaceae; genus Viscum; species Viscum album. The sequence continues at coordinate 712,635,802 of OY728128.1, read as the reverse complement.
TTATTATTAGTAATAGAATTTAATGGTTACTGGTTTAAATTTATAAATTTGGTAACATTAACATTACAATGGAATAAGAATATATTATATTTTAGTATATTAAAAAATATTAAATCTCAATTAAGTGTTCTATATAATGAATTATGGGGAACATTTTACATTATAATCTTCACCACATGAAATATAAATTATGTCATGAAGATTGTAGTTATTCTATAATACATTAATCAGAGATATTTATAAAAGTTTGTTCATGATTTAAATTTTGGATTTTGAATCAACAAAGGCCATGATTTTTTGAAGGGTTGAAATCTATAAGATGTAATGTATCTTGTTACACTATAAAAGTTTTCTACCAAGAAATTTTCTAAGATTAAAAATTCATATCTCTTTTAGAGATATTTATGATTTTGAAAGGGTGATTTTAACATAGATTTTGAATACTTATTTAGATGATTTTCTCATGATTTTGAAAGAGGATTGAAATATTTAATGATGGTAAGAAGGATATTTTTTATTTTCCTTGAGAAATAACATCTTATGTATAGGAGAAGAAGTGTGAGAATACTTAATTAGATATTTTTAAAACAATATATAGAGATCAAATATATTATATAAAATTATAGATGAATAGTCCTGATAAAATAATTAGAGAATTTTGGAAGTGATTACAATATAAAATCCAAAGTAATAATGAGATATTTTCTTGTTGATGAAGGATAAACATATAGATTCACCAATAGTGTTATAATATGTTTCTTTGAGATGTAAAGATAAAATTTATTCACATGTTGTAATAGTATGTTCTTCTCGAGTTAAAGAACATTGAGTTCTCAATCTTGTGAGGGTTGAAAACCTAAGGGGATGGTGATTACACTATATATATGCAAAATATTAGTGATATTATTGTGAATTTTTACATACCAACACATTAACATCTGTATAATCCTTGGATTTATCCTATTGAAGATAAAACAAGAAAAATTTACTTTTTTATCTTTATTTTTTATTGATTTTATATTCAAATAGAGTGATAGGTATTTGATTTTCAAATAACACTAAACCAATATCATTAGATGGGGTTATCTAAAATTGATATACATTGATTCACAACCCTATTAGGGTATTATTCCTTTTGTGGGAATAAAAACTTAAAAAAGATTTATTCTTTGATATATATTATATTTATGTTTGAATCCTTCCATACCTTTTATTTGGGGAAAAAAATTCAAAATCTAATCATCCATCCATTTTTTAGTTTAAAATACTCAATAAATTTTTATTTCAAGACATGTAGAATAGAAAAAGTATTTAGAATGCATATTACATTTTTGTATATGTATTTTAAAGATACTTCACCCAAGTTAGTTCAATCCTTTCTATCCTCTTGTTTTTATTCTCTTTGGTTGAACTGAAGCTTCACTAGAGTTTCCTTAATTATCGTTATATCCATTTCATATGAGTACCCAAAATTTTAATTTATCATACAAAATTATTATTAACAATCACTTATTTTACACACACATTTTTAATTATAAATTTATTCTCAATATCTCCTTTTCATAATCATTTTTCATTTTATGTACATTGTTGATAAGCTTCTTTATGACCATATTAACTATAGAAATAGTAGTGGCCTATAAATATATAACTTTTGGAGTATCATTTATCTTATTAGGCCAATATAATTATAATTTTTTTATCCTATCTAAAAAATCCAATGGTATGGAAAATTATATTATACTAAAATAATATATTTAGATATGTAATAACTTATCACTTTGAGATGGTTTGTTCATTATTTACACCTTATTTTGTATTACAAATTTTATCTCTTTATTCTAATTTTCATGGGTTTAGTAGTACATAGATGAAATTTTAGTCAATATTTTTATCAAAATATTTTATCTTTGAAAAATATGGAATACATTAAATTTCCTTGAAGATCTAACGATGTATTTATTTTCCTTTTCATATGATACACTCTAAGACTTCTTAAATATCTTTTTAGTGAGTGATTTTATTCTTAACTCCATTTTCATTATTGTATGTATAAATATTTGTTAAAATTTCACAATAAACATACTATTGTCTTCAAATATAGAATTTAATCCATTTATGATCTTGGATTGCTAATTAATGTTCACTTTTAATTTAATCACATTTTATTTTCATTACCATATTTCTAAATTTCCACTCACTATTCTAAGGATTTTATTTTTTCCTTATTATATAAAATTAATGTGTTATAATCTCTAGTAAACTCATGTTAACCATAGAGTGATATGATGAAATACAAGGAAGATATTTTTAATGAGATCTATATATTTAAGTGGTTGAAATATGAATACCTTAATACTTCTTTAATATACTCTTAAAATTGAAAAAGGTTAATAGAAACTTTACTCATATCATATATAATGATGCTATTATTTTTGAGAAAAATTATATTTTAACTTTCATTGTTGAATATTACAAGGATTTATACAAAAAATATATTCCTTTAAAAAAATTAGATTATTACGCACCTAGGGTGGTATAATTGAAATAAAATAATATTATAAGTTGATCACTAATAATATAAAGATCAAGTATTTCATATTTTACCTCAATAAATATATTTCCCACAGTCTGTATAGATTTACTAACAAATTTTTTCAAGTATTCTATGTTATCGTGCATGATGATATATAGAAGAGTGAAATATTTCTTCATGAAAGGTAATATCTTAGTCAGATTAAATTCTTGGTTTATAGTTCTCATACAAAATTAGAATGGTATAGATAAAATCCCAAGGTTCCCAACTATTGAAATGGAAACTATATGAATAAAATTGTTATAAATATTTTGACATTTACCTCACTCTTATTATTGATAGAAGCATCTTTGAAAAATAATTTTAATTCATTTATAAGAGGAAGTATCAACACTATCTTAAATCTACCTTTAACTTTGTTAATGTAATCAAGAAATATTATATAAGAGTATGTGTTTCTTTAAATATTGACACTATGAAATATTTTAACACCATTATATAGGATTTTATCTTTGAGGTTTTATCCAATTTGGTTTCGATGATTTTTTTTCAATTAATTTAATTCTATTTAGAATATATAAGTATATTTGTGTTATTAAATGTAGATTTTGAGGTTTTATTCTCATTATCTAGGGGTGATTCATGTTGATACACTATATTCCATTATAGTATTTCTTACTATGATACACTAGACTTAATTATCCTTTAATTACATGACATAAATCAAATATTTAATTAAAATACATTCCTAACACCATCTAGTTATAGATATTTAGATAATTAGATCACACAACATTAACTAAAAAATCATTTCTTTTTAAACTAATGGATATTTTTAATTACCAATATAAGTCCAACCTCTAAATCCATAACATTTATTCAATATATCTTATAAATTCTTATCATAAGATACTCTTATAGAAACATCTTTTATACTACTTTTCTTTATAACATGATGATTAGAAACCTAAGAAACGGGTGATCTTAAATGTTCTGTACGGTAAAAATATCAAAATTTCATCAAGTGTAATATAATTATCATATTAGAAAACATGGGTAGGGGAAAATTTTCATATTAAAAATAATATGGAACAATATTATTTGTTGAAAAGTCATGATAGAATGACTTGAATTTTCAAATAAACAAACATATATAGTGGAAATGGTGTGTGGAATCATGATATAATAAACATGAGTCAAGGAGAATAGTTATATGTACAATATTATTACATAAGCGTATGGAATAAATATAAGTTTAGAAACCATATTTCAAGGCTACCCATCAAGATAATCATCACATAGTATGATTTGGATATGCACATGTGAACCTTTAAGGGCCTAGGATAATCCTCTCATATACCCTTGGTCTTGGGATAAAACCTATTATGTACCCATTTTTCTTTGGATAAATTCTCTCACATACCATTTTCCTTTGGATTAACCCTACTTTTTACACATTGTTTCTTATTATAAATCCACTCTTGTACCTTATGGTTCTATATAAATCCTCTTTTGAACCATTCTGATCTCATGAGACATAAATATATAAAAATTTAAAGGCTAGTATAGGACCCCACACATCATCATCCTTACATATGTTTTCCACTTAAAATCAATAATAATCATATCTTAATAAACCCATGAAAAAAGTGTGGGTTTCCTAAACATTCTAAAAACATCCCATAACAAAAACATAAAAAATCACAGGATATCAAAAATCTCACTCTAAAAAAGGAAACATATCAAAATAAAATATATAGTATGATCGAAACATAATTTCATGAGAGAAAAACCATGGAGGTAAAATGTAAGTGAAAATACAAATTTTTTCACAAAATATTTTAAGCATTTAAAACTGATGAAGTGAAAATGAAATTTAAAAAAATGAGAAGGGAAATATATTAATTATGAAATATATATTATAAATATCTCTAAATAAAATATACATGAGAAAACATAAATATTATAAAAATAATATGTAGTGTAAAATAAAAAAAATTATTTTTAAAAGGATGGAAAACCCTTTTTTAATAATTTAAAGTCTCTTGTTTAAAAATCCACATAGTTATAAAGTGTTCTAAATTTTACATTCGAAAATGGGTAAAGTAAATTATGATAATAATAAAAATAATCCTTATAATATTTCCATAAAATTGATGATCACATTTTAGGGAAGTAAAAACATGTTTATAGATGAAAAATCTATTAAAAGAAATGATAATTATTCTAAACAAAAACTCATTTTAACAAAATAATAAAATCATCATCGAAGAATAATTTGGCATGAAACATGATCTTCCCATAAAATAAGGTGGAAATAATTCCTAAAATCATTATAGGTTAGAATAGAAAAATCTAGAAATATAAAAGACAAAGAAGAGTGATTATGACCTAAGGAAGATATTTGGGTGATAAAAACCCCTTACAACTTTTGTAAAATTTCAATCAAAATTCATTGGAAGTTTAAAAAACATATAGTTCAATAAATATAATTCATTATATTATGTATTTTTCTAAAAATAAATTATTGGGAAGTAATTACACAAAAAAAAATTACAAATTGGTTCGTAAGATTAAAACATGTCTTAATGAAGTGAAATTGGGATGAAAACACTTACGGTTCAAGAAAAATTCTAATAAAAACCCCTTGAAAGAAAGAGACCATGAAGTTGATGTTAAAATACCATGAATAAGGATAATACATGATAATAAATATCTAATTGGAAGTATAATCACCATTTCAAACAAATTATGTGCATAAAAGAACTTTTGTCTCAAAAAATTATGTTTTGCGATGAAACCCTAAACATGCTTCCTGGTTTAGTTGATGTTACACAAACTTTATTGGAGACATGATCTTTCCTTGGAATAAAAGTTATTAGGATAATTTAGTGTGACCAGGTTCCTTAGGAAGTTGGAGTGGGTTATGGTGGTAGAAAAATAGTAGAGTTTCAAGGAGTAATTTTAAGCTGAAGTGTAACTTCGAATGCTGGAAGAATTATCCTTTTATAAGAGATGAAAAGAGTAAATTTTGGAAACATTCATCATTTTTCAATAATTCCATGAAATTATTTGAGGTTAAAAGGATAAAAGTGGAAAAAATGGATTTTATTTTATGATTTGTATGACAAAGTCTTAACCAAGTGTTTCCACAAATGCATTAAACCTATTTGAAACCGTTTAAACAAAAAAATTACTTTTATATTTTTGTACGTTTTTACTGAGATAATTAATTTTCACCTATGTAATTTAATTTTAAAGACTAAAAATAAAATGATAATTATTAGAGAATTTATACCCAATTATCCTAAATATAAAATCCAATTTATCAAATAAAAACATGTTTGTGTGGAAAAATATTTTTAATACAAGCATGTGTAATGCATAAAACCCTGTTTTTTAAAAAAAGTGTATTTTTAAGAAAAGAAAATTTATGATTAAGATACAATTATAAATTTCATTGATTATAATTAATTTAAAATAATTATTTTCTTTCAAAAAAATTATTTAATATTAAAATAAATCAACAACTTCAATTAATCATTTTATAATTAATTAAATAAAAACTTCCAAAAAATTGTTTTCATTAAAACTCTACATAAATTTTTAAAATGTTGAGCATGAGTTTATAAAATTAAAATAGTATTTAATATTAATTTATTATACTTTATAATATCTAATTTTAATATGAAATTTTTTTCAATAACTTTTAATGTATAATTAAAATGAAATAATTTCATAAAAGTGATGTTGTCAATAAAATCAATATTTTTACTATTCAAAAAAATTATTACTTCCAAAAAAAAATATAATTCTAATTCAATATGACCATGATAAAATCAAAAAAAAAATTAAATTAAATTTCTAAAATTTTAAAATTCAATGTCTAATAAAAACCTCAAAATATTGTGGAAAATTGTTCATATTTGAATTTTTTTTCAAATGATAATTATTCATTATTATTTACTATCAATTACTAATTAATTTATGGGTAATATTTTTTTTATATTATTGAAATATTTTATTATTATTTAATCATAATTTATAGAGTTTCTTCAAATAAAGAACCAATTGTAGAAAAATGTATTTTTAAGGATAAAATGATTTTCTTAGTTGTTTTAACTATACTAATTGAATTTCATTACTTCTAAAAGTAGAATCTATTTTCATTATACTAATATTTCATAAGTTTTTTACTCCTATTCATGACTGTTAATTCAATTTCTAGGTTTTTAATTTTTATATTTAATAGTTATATATTTATATAAATGTTTCATGGTTTTTTTATGTTTATTGTTTCTTATGGAGAAAGCCATCGAACAATTTATTTATATTAACAATATATATATTACAAAATATCAAGGTGTTACAGTCCCCCAACCTTATATAACTTTCATACTCACAATTATAATTATATCATAATAGTGAAACTAACTGAGGGTTTCTAAGAAATAGACTTTACTCATGATATAATTTAGAGTGTTATCAAAAAAAACTTGAGAAATATAAAATTTCCCCTAAAAATAGGTCAATCCTAAAATTGGGTTTTTCTCTAATCAATTGAACTAATCATACAAAATAGTTAGGTTTATTATAATATAATTAGTTTTATAAGAGGTATCACAATCATCCTCACACTAATAGATGATCATATGATATTTTGAAATATGAAATGTTATTTCCCTTTTTAATTATTATGGATTCAATGTGTAGATAGTCAATACATTTCAAAAATCACATTTGATTTATCTAAATAAGGGAAAATAATAATTTCATGAAGAATATTCCATAAACCTAAAATTGGGATACAATAATAAGAGAATTTTTTTCTTGATATCATCAAATCATTAAGGTTTGATTTGATTCCTTTATAAAACTTCATACATATACTATAGTTACTAGAATTAGAATCCAACATGAAACCCACTAATATAGAGTGGATTACAAGTATTCATTAAATGTAATGATTTAATTATTTATCAAAATCTACTTCAAATGTGGTGATTTCATCATCTTTTCTGTGTTATCCTGGATTATGTGGATATTGATGTTGAATATTTCGATCAACCATGGGTTTATTGAACTTTTTGTGTAATTATCATACTCTTTACAATTAAATAATTATAATGAGTATTTTTTTATTAAGTTTTGAATTACCTCCATATATTTCATTAGTTGGTATCTATGTATCTATTTTTTATTTATGTTCTCAATTACCTTCTCTTCCACACTTGAAGCGCTAACATGTTTTCTAGTGGTGGTCCCTTTTATGCATATTCCCACATTTTATGGATTTTAAAAGATAAATTTTCTATCCTTCATGATTTTTATCACTTAACTTTCCATGTAAATCAATTTTTATCTTCTTATCCTATAAAGAGTGAGAATAATGAGTCTCTAGTTTCCATTTCCACCATAAGTTAACACTAAACAACCTCTTTGTAGCTTCCAAAAACCCTTATTGCCAATTTTTTCAGAGAATTGGATTTAAACCATTAAATTAATTATATACATTATATTCATGCTTCATGATAAAACAAGAGGCATAAATCACAAGTATTTTAATTTTTTATTCATAGGTACTAATGGACTCATCTTTCTTTTTCTTCAACTCAAGGAATTATATCCCTATTTTTGTTGTATCATTTGGGTAAAATATTTACTAAATAATTCCTATTTAAACTCTTACCATTTTATGGAGTCAATTTATTCCTTTTTATTTGTGCTATTTTTTAGGTTATAGTATTTATTAGATTCACCATATAAACAATAAACACCTAAAACAACCTTTTAATGATTTTATCAGTGTATAAATAAAAATATATTTTCTACTGTATTGATTAATAACTTAGAAATTAGTCTATCAGGAAACACATTGATGATCAATGGAATGAGACCCTTAAAAAAATTATAACAAGCTTCTCCTAACTTGGATAATTTGGGAGCTCCATATAGTTTTAATTATTTTTCATAAATTGGGATAAAATTTTCATAAATAATTATACTCTACATTCAATCCCATTAGGCCTCTTCTTGGGAAAAATTCCAAATGGTCCATTACAATAATTATTGGCTCAATTCCTCTTGCCTCTAGCCATTATTATAATTAAGGGAAAGTTGGAAATGATAAATTATTAGATTAATAGAATGAAAACTGTGATCTTAAAATAAATAACACTTAAATGGAATATATAACCTAACTTATTAATATATTGGATTTAGGCTATTTATTCATGGCCATCACCCTACTTAGTTTTCTAACTAAACAAGGAAGTTATTTAAATCATACATAATGGTTTATAAAGAGAATGTGGATTAATAAAAGTATATCCCCATAGAATGTCAAACCAGTTTTTCTGTTAGGCCTCTTAATTATGCATCGTCTGAATACTGAGTTAATACCTAACACACCCTTTTGTAGGTTATCACCCCTAGGTACATTTATTCCAAATCCTATATAAACATTTATTATCCATATAGGGATGTAACTTATAGGAAAACCACATAATATCTATTTTATAAAAACATTAGGATGTTATACTATACTTATAATTATCCATTAGACATATTCCTAGGGTTTTCTCTTACCATAATCCCCATAATATTACCTCAACTGACCTAAATATTTATCTATACCTTTGAAATTATAATCAACCTTGTGTTGTCTACTTTTGATGAAATTTCTAACTCAAAATTTATCCTCAATTGATATCATCTAAATTACAAATTTATCATAACCCTTATTTGATTCCAACTATGATATACCAGACCTAATTTTCTAGAAATTAAATAACTTAAAGAAAATATTTCAATACAATATATTCTTAATACATTTTAGGTTTAGAGTTTTAGATAACTAGGAAAAAATTAACTAAAAAAACTCAAATATTTTTCAACAAATGTACATTTTTCATTCCCACTATGAGAACAATGGCTTAACCAATAATACGTCTTCAATATATCTCATAATTTATTCTCATAATATATCCTTCTAGACACATATTACATATTAATTTTTCTTATAACATGGTGATTGTAAAGGTAATCTTTTCAACATTTAATCAAGATTTAGATAATGATAATATTAATATTCATGGGTAGGGGATAAATATCATGTTAAAAATAACATAGAATAATAATATTTGACCATAAGTCGTGATAAAAGGACATGTAATCTCAAGTTAACAAACATATACCGTAGAAATAGAGTGTGGGCTCATGATACACTGAACATGAACCAAGTGGAATAATCATAGGTACAAGATTATTATATAAGAGTAGGGAATGAACATAATCATAGAAACCATATGTCAATCCAACCCACCATGATATTCATCACATAATAGGCTTGTGCTAACCACCCATGTACCTTCTTGGGATTTTGATAATCATCCCTTATACCCTTTTTATTGGGATAAAACCCCCCATATACCCCTTTGGTTTGGTAAAAATCCTCTAGTATTAACATTGTCTTGGGATAAACCCTCCCATGTACCCCTATGGCTTCAGATAAATCCTCCCATGTACCCTTTGGCTTGGGATAAATCCCCTCACTTACCTTTTTGATCTCATGATATAAACATAAAACAGTGAATTAGAGGGTGATATAAGACCCCACCCATGATTAAATATACATATTGTTGACACTTAAAATCAATTTTAAACATATATTAATAAACCCGTGGAAAAATAATGGGTTTCTTAAACTTTAAAAAAAATTATATAACATGAATTTAACAAAAAATAGGATATAAAAATATAATTTTACAAATGGAATGATATCATAATTCAATATAGAGGATGATAAAAATATAACATAATTAGATATAAACCATGGATGAAATCTATTTTAAAACACACAAGTTTTCAAAAAAAAATTAAAATAAGGTTATAAAAGATGAAGTGAAAATAACTCTCAAAAATATTTTTTAGAAGGAAAAAATAAAACTTTTTAAAACCTTATTATAGAGTTTTAAAAATAAAATAAACATTAAAAAACATAATGGTTATAAAAAAATTAAGTGCAACACAAAAAAATTGATTTTTAAATGAAAGAAGAAACTTGAGTTCTGAAAACCCCTTTCAGATTTAGTAATTTTTAATTAAAAGAATTTGGAAGCTTGGTGATCATATAGTTATATAAATTCAATAAATTAAATCAGGGATTAATAAAAAGTAATTTCTTGTAAAATATATACCCTATAAAAATATGAAATTAGTGAATAACATTAAAACATGTCTCAGTGAATTAAAATTGAGATAAAAATCCTTACAACTTTTGAATCATTATAATAAAACCCCTTAAAATAAAGATAACTTGAATTTTAATTTCAAATACCTTGAATATGTATAATAAATAATATTAAATATCCATTTGGTATTATATACACAATTTAAATTAAATTATATGAATAAAAGAATATGTGACTCAAAGAAGTAAGTTTTGAGATGAAACTCCTACCTTGTTTCATTTCTTAGTTGAAGACACTCTAACTATGTTTGAGACTTCATCTTTCCGATGAATAATACTTTTAATTTAAGGGATTATAAAAACATAGTGTGAAAATTGGATTTAGGAATTAAGAGTGATTTATTACAGGATAAAAATATTATATTTTCAAAGAGTAATTTGAAGGTGAAGTGCAACTTTGAAGGGTGTATTTTGTATCCCTTTATAAGAGAAGAAATGGGGCACCTTTTGAGAAATTCTTCATCTTTAAATAATAACACAATAATATTAAAGTATTAATGGATACAAAATAGAAAGAAATTGAGTGAGGGGTATAGTTGGGTTGATAAAGGCTCTACCAAGTGTTTCCATACATGTTTTTAACAAATTTGAAAATAATTCCTCTTAAATTTTTTACTTTTACAGTGTTTTTTGATGGGGTAACTAATTTTCACCAAGTATATTTAATTTTAAATAAAAAAATATATCTATTAAAAAAAATTGACCCTATGATCTTAAATATTAAATCCAATTTATAAAATAAAAATCCAATGTGTATGGAAATTTATTTTAAAATAATCATGTTTAACGTGAAAACCCCCATTTATTGATAAAAGAAACTTATTAAGAAAAATGATTTATGATTAGCAGAGAAATTAAATTACATTGAATTCAATGAATTAAAAAATAGCATTAAAATATTATATAATTAACAACAAAATAAATCAAAACTTTCATCTCTTTATTTTATAATTAATTAAACAAAACAGTTGAAAAACATTTTTCATTAAAATGCTAAAAAAATTCAGAATGTTGAGCATAGATTTATAAATTCAGAATAGTATTTTAAAATTATTAATTATAATTTATAAAATTTAATTTTAAAGGAAAAAGTTTTCAAAAAAATTTAATGTTTTCATATAATAAAATATTTTTATAAAAGCGATGACATTAATAAAATCAGTATTTTCATTATTCATGTGAAAATTAATTACATCCAAAAAAATAAAAAAATCATCTTAAGTTAATATTAACATGAAAAATATAAAAAAAATTAATATTTTCAAATTAAATTTATAAAATTTTCGAATTCAATTTGTGTTTAAAAATCCAAAATATAGTGGAAAATTTTTCATATTTGAAAATATATTTTTAAAATGATAATTATTCTTTATTCTTATTTCCTATCAAATACTAATTAATTTATTGGTAATATATTATTCATTTTATCAATATATTTTATTATTATTTTATGATAATTTACTTTGTTTCTTGAAATAAAACACTAATTTTAGGAAAAATTAGTTTTAAGCGTAAAATTATTTTATTAGGTATTTTAACTTTCCTAATTCAATTATATTACTATTAAAATTAAAATTTATTTTCATTATACCCATTTTTAAAATATGGTTACTCCAATTCATTCTTGTTAATTCAATTTCTAGTTTTTAAATTGCTATATTTAATACATATATTTTTATCTAAATGTATAGTGGTTTTTGTTTAAGTTTGACGTTTCTTATAGAGAAATATATAAAATTATTTATTTAAAATATTATATATATATATATATATTAAAAAATATCAAATTGTTAAAATCAATTAACAATATATTAGTATAGTGATATTGAAGAGAGTGAATTATGGCCTTATAAATCCCACCAAAGTTGAAATAGATTTTATTTCTCCCTCCTATATAATTTATAATAATAGTATAAGTTTATTCTCTCATTGAGATAAAAATACCATTCAAAATATCTAGGATATATTTTAATAATATAGAATTTATTATTGTTAGAAAATTATTTGGTTTAAATATCACATTTACTTCAGAAAAGGTTCTTCTTTATTATAGAAGACTCAAAATTTTAACCTCTTAGACAATAAAGAAGTAACTCTCCCTTTTCTTCACATTGGGGTTCCCTTGATTTTGGGAAATACCAAGGCTTAATTATTCTATGATATTGTGTTTAGAGTGAATAAATAACTCTCTACATGTAAGGTAAAGACTCTCACTATGGATGGAATATGTTTTGGGTTAATTTTTATATTTTATTTAAGAATGGTTTATTATTTTATGGAATATAAGTTTCATTTTTGTCTAATTAAGAAGCTTTAATCTAGTATTATAAATATTTTCTAGAGTATTAAAACCTTAGAGAAGGGTATTATGACCATTAAATGGACTAATTATTTTAATCTTATAGAAGATGGTGGAATTTGAATCAATAGTTTAAGGAAATATAATGATTCCTTTATATCCTACTATATATAGAGATTACTTTATAATAGTGATGTATCTAATCCACAAAAATAGATTTTTGAAAAGACTCAACATGGGAACTATTAATTATTTTAACTCTTCTATTTTACCATCCCATAGAGTGGTTCAATACTCAATACTATTGAATCTAGGTAGTTTGTTTCTATGAATTGTATTTTAAATTTCTGATTATATAATTGGATTATAAATTCTTTTCAAGAATAATTTTAGGATGGGACTACGATTTTAGACTTGAATATAACTATTAAGGATAAACTGATATTTTCATTAGACGATATTCCTGATTTCATCAAAAAAACCATCAATGAATATTAGTTTATATATAATATAGATATCATATTTTTAAAACAAATTAGAAATGTATTCTTGACTAAAAATATATATATTATCTTCATTAATGTAAATACCTCTCAATATAGTAAAATTATTCAGTTATTTAATAAGTAGTGGATCCCCCAATTTATTTTTTTTCTTACATTAGAAAAAAGTAAATAGGAAACTCACAACTAATTTTAATATTTAATTTTTTAGAATTATTATTGATTCCATATATTTATTCTATAAATATGGTGAAGATAGAATATATCAATTTTTTGTGCACTATAATTTTTATAAATATCTATGAAATTTCTTATTTAATTTTTTTGGGGTTGCCTATTTCCATGATGATTATGAGTTATATTTTTTAATATCTGTATTTCAAACTATTTACTCAATTGGGGAACCTTTTTGTGGTTGTAAACAATATTCTTAATATAATTTTGTGGAATAAAAATTGGATAAGGTATGAGTAAAAAGATATTCATCTTCTCGTTGTTATCTCTCATGTTCTTACCCCATTAGAGATCCCAATTCTCTTTAAAGGATAAATTCCAATATATGTGTGCATGATATCTTAGTTCATCATTAAATTTTTATATGAAGTAATTTTTAAAATATAAATGGATAATATATATTTCTTAGCAGCCTCATATTTTAGGATAGATCAAATTAAACTCTTATAAGGTAGTGAAGTGGAGACTGGGTTCCGCTGGTTGTGGAGGATTCTCCCAAGATCAATTACGATCAGTGATGATTTTTTAAAAAAATATGAAAGGATAGTTGCATTGTAGGCTAAAATGGATGACTTTATAGTAGAATTCATCATTGAATGGTAATAAGGATAGGGGGAAGGTGTTGATTGAGATATATTCATTGAACCTAGTGAAGTTCATCAAGAATAGTATCTCAAAACCATTATATATATCGACATCCATATGGATTGAATTTAATACATTTTTTATAGTATTAATAATATTTGTTTCATGTCGGGGGGGGAATAAAATCAACAAACACCTTGAGAAAAAGGGGTGATTGTATTAAAATTGGTTATCATAGATGAATTTCCATATGATATTTGAAATATATCCTTGTTTAGTATGACATTGGTGTGATTTTAAAGTGGTTAACACACATTGTAATACTTAATGAGATATAAGATAAATCCTTGGAAGGGGAATATTTCTATTTTACTATAGCATCACTATATCAGTAATGTAAGAAAACTATAAAGGTGTTCTAGTAGTTTCACTATTCACTTGATCTAAGTTTTCAGGCTCCAAAACTAGTCTTTTTAGCTAGTAGGACTTCAATAAATTAATGTAATTATGATGGGTCCCCATGTAAGGGACCCTTAGAATTATCATGGGGTTCTGGGCCTGAAAATAGTGGACCATAACATTGTGTTGAAGGAGTTCCTAATTGGTGGAGAAGTGTAAAGGAAATGGCATGACCTGATGATCAGTTGGACATAGAGATTCAATAATGGAGTGGCTAGAACCCACCAGTAAAATACCCCAATAATGGGAGGTATTTATGACTAACTAAATATGTGAATTTAAGACTACAAGCTGATGTGATATATACAGAAGACAAATAAAAATGGTATTCTTTAATGTGGTGTCTTAGGCATTAGCCTTCAAGTCATGTAATGGTATAGTGCCGTTGGGCCTATAGGATATGCAATAGCCTTATTATTCTATTATTTCAATAAATTTAAGGGTTTTATCTTAATATATTTAAAAATAGGATTATCCAGAAATAAAATATAAATATAAGGCCTTTTGTCCATTATTAGAATCTATCCTTATTAGATATGACTAGAAATCATGTACCTTATTTTTTAAATTTTAAATTTTCATAGTTTGTAGATACTTACAATATAAGGGTTACATTTCATCAAAAAAATATTCCATAGAACATTTATGTTTTTTTCTAATTAACATTCCATTCAACTTATGATTTAATGTTTAAAGAAACCTGAGTAACATTATGGTATTCAATGAATCCGACAAGTTTATATTATTTCTTATCGCATAAATATCCAATTTTATCTACTTAAAACACACTTGGTTTACTATCATATTATTTTGATAAAATATTAAAAAAAATAAATTCTCATGAATATTAAATATTATTCCTTCTACTAAATGTCATTAATTGTTTTTGGTATGCTTTCATAATTATCTTGGTATTTAGGTTTCTTGGGGAAATTTGATGCATTTTTCTCTACCATTATATATCTAATTAAAGATATGGGAAACTTATCGTTAAAATTTTCTTGACCTCTCAAGAAATTACTTAATAGTAATTTTATTAGATTTTTTGTTCTTCTTTTGGTTCGTTCATAACAATGAGTTTTATATGGGTTTAAATTAAAATTCCTTGGGAGAATTCTAAAACATCAATGATATTTTCTAGATTTAAATTTTATAAGATATATATACAATCTAAATATCATCAAAAGTCACAATAATTTAATTTCATTCCTTGATAAATATAAATTTTGGAAATTGTGAAAAAGGTATTCTCAGAATTTTTAAAATACTTTTCACCTATTAAATAAATTCTTTGAGTCTTATGCAGATCATCAAGGTACATTTTAATTAACTATATATCACCTTTGGATATATCTAGTTTTTTAGATTTTAATTATCCACTAACCCATGTATCCCCCTAATTCAAGTTGAACAGTAATACATTATAAATTTTCTATAGTGAATTATATTTTTTAATTGTACTAAGGTCCTTATCTTAGCACATCTAGTGAATAAAAAAATATTCCTCAAGATTTTTTAGATTCTCAAAAACCTAAAAAATTATAAATCCTAAACTCAACTCATATTGGGGTATAAAAACTACTTACTAGAAGATATG
Organism: Viscum album; assembly: GCA_963277665.1. Classification (NCBI taxonomy): domain Eukaryota; kingdom Viridiplantae; phylum Streptophyta; class Magnoliopsida; order Santalales; family Viscaceae; genus Viscum; species Viscum album. The sequence goes on along the minus strand of OY728128.1, from coordinate 712,619,338 downwards.
TACAAATATAAGTAAAAGATGAGTAGAATATAGGAAATGTAATGTTATAGATGCATGATTTTCCAAACCATGCATTTATACATGCATTAACATCTTGATAATTTTTTTATATACATTTTTTAAAAATAATTCATTCAAACAATTTTTATCATCACTTTTTATAAATTAACTCACATATTATATAATTACTTCTAATAACTCCTTAAACCATTTTTAACTTATAAATATAATAAAATATAGTTTGTTACTTATTAAATAACTATCTTGAACTTGGATAAAAAATATTTATCTCCTCATTCCCCTAATCTAAAGAATAATAATTCCTAACCTTTCATTAATTGGTTCATAATTTTACCATAATACTCAAAAAAACATAATTATTGGATTAAAAAGCTTCTAATATAATTATTACTTATGAGAAAACTCATTCTCTCCAAGTAAAATATATTCATGTATTATTTTCTATAATAAATTAGTAGATACTCACACATTCTATCACATGACCAGAAATCTCAAATGGTTGTGACGAAACTTGATAAACCCAAATCACCAAGTTCTTGGTGTCATAAAATCCCATAGCATTACCAATATGAAAAAAATAACTATATTAGAACACTATTTTATTTCATTTCTTCATTGGTAGTGACTAAATCAATATCTATTAGAATCTGACATATATATTTTCACATTTTCTACTATTATACATCTTCCCAAAGATGTTTCACCACATTAAATTACTCATAATAATTGATAGTATAAAATTTATAAACAATTAAAAATAAATCTACTGAAATGCTATTTTTTATATATTTAAATCATAGAAAACATATAGTTCTCTCTCAATTGAAAGTACAACCTAAGTCTATCCTAAATTATTATAGGAAAAATACTATCACTCTTGTTAACTTTTTCTAATTATTTTTTGTACACAAATTCTCTTAAGAGATTTTTTAACACCTTATAATCATTTGTATAGACTATTAAAAATTTAAACCATTTTCACACATATGAATTAAAACTATATTAAGAAATCATGAGAGGATTATTAAAACCTTCCAAAATAAAATAAAATATCTAGGTTAATCACAATAACTCTATATCTTTCCTTAAAAATCCACTAAAATCCACATAATCAATTCAAAACCATGTAATAATGACCATGAAAATTTGAAAACTAAAAGATGAATCGAACATCTCTTGACTTATGATTTAAATTTAAAAACCCTTACATTATAGATGTTAATAAAAAAATTAATAACCTTATTAATCTCTATTCATGGTACAAAAGAGATTCCTCACTTATATTTTTCATCATTCTCCTACCATGTGGTTTAAAACCTCTTATAGATTATATTCCTTTTACTCAAATGATATTGGTCACCATACTAAAGAATTTCTAAGTAAAGAAAATGAGAATTCAAAAATTAAAAAAAAAATAAAATCAATAAAACCTATAATGATTCATGTAAAATTTATTATATTTTATAAAATATAATATAATTCATTAATTAAAAACATATAAGCTAGAAAATTCTTAAAATGATCAATAATCAATTTACATGTATCTTAATTTATCACATTTCATCAAAGAATGCAAGGAAACCTAACTTGGGTTTATTTTTTATATCAAATTCTGGGTCATTATCCATGATTTTATTATATGAAAACCTTAGGAAACTCATCCAAGAAAAAAACCAACATTTTAATTAAGAAATCTATCTCATATATCTGATAAATGAATTTAAAACAAAATTACCTTCTAAATTGTCACATTGGAAACTAATAAATAATCTAATTGTGTTTTAATTATCCACACAAATCATCCATGGGTAGTATCCCCAAATTTTTTCAAGATCTAGTAAAACCATTCCTTTAAAATATCTGGAAAATAATTGTGAATTCACTCTCAATCCAATTAGAAGAGGGAAAACAGTGAATTAATTATGTCCTAAAACTATTAACCTAATTCTTGTAATGAATTTCTCGTGACCACTAGATATATGGAATTATATTAAATTATAACCAAATAGACAAACCATTAAGTCACATAGGAAAAATAGGAGAAGAAAACTGATAAATCTCTCAAAATTATAGGATAAATATGCCACTTTTTACATGTATTGTTTATAGGATTATTTTAAGAACCCATGCATCAAAAAATTAATTATAATTTTTTATCAAAGAATTTAATGATAATTTAAGAACATAATATAAAAATCATACATCAAAATCATTCCTGCATAGATATTCCAACACTTTAGTATTTTTCCTCAAAACATCCCTAGAATCTATCCTAATTCTTAGAACCTGTTAAACATGATTATACGATGTATTAAATAATCAAAAACAGTAATAAAATTGTGGTTTTAATTTAATTAAAATCATAATAACTCAAACTCTATGGGCTTATGAATTCTTATTTTAATTAATTTATAAAACCATGATCAACATTCTCATAAAGAATCATGTTATGAACTCTATATATCTTGCCAACAAAAATTTAATATTACTCTCAATTTCATAATCCTTTATCACATATCCAGTATGAAAATTCCAATCAACTATTTTTTTAAACTAGTGGTTATTTTAAATCAGTGATACTTTAATACTAAATGCATAGTTATAATGGAATGTTATAAAGGAATTCATGTTTAAAAAATTAGATTATTATATAAATGATTATTATTGATATGGAAAAAGTGATCTAAAATGAAAAAACTTCCAGACCACAGAGGCTAAAATAGATTCTGGAGGTCTAAAATAAATGATGTCATATATTATTATATCCCAAATTTAGAAGCCTCAAACTACAATGAAACACTATCCGCTAATCTTTCAGATATTGATTACTAGAAACAAACAACAAAAATAAAATGAGTAAAAAAATATAAGTAAATATCCAAAATAGAATATAGGTATTTAAATGTTTCAAAACATGTTCTACTCAAATTTACATAATAAACATCAATAAAATAAGATTAAGAGAATATGAATGAGTTATAAGTGCTTATAGATAGGTCCACTACTCTAGGGAAAGAGAACTTAGAATTACCAGTAGTCCTTAGAATATGATAATAATGTACTATGTAAGTAACCCATTCCATTAATTTATAAACAAGACTATATAGTTTCTTTTGTTCCCCAACCATCCGATCTTTATGGATAAACCTCACTTTATCATGTCCACCACCATCAGACTACTGAATTTCACTAACTCAACCATTGTAACTAGTTAACAGTGCAGGAATTCAGAACACAACCTCTCAAACCCGATCTTTCAAAAAAGATACTAATGGTAGTTTTCAATTTTGGTTCTTATCTATCACCTCAAAATCCAAAAACCAAAAACCAAATATACTCCCTCTAAATTTTTAGGTTGAAAAAAGAAAACCAATTTTCATCAGCCTAAAAATACCCCACTTGAAGACTTCCTTATAAGGATTCACTATAAATTTCACTGGGTCATAAGACACCATGTTCATAAATATTATCTCAATGCTTCTATTCTATTTTTACTTCCATAATATTCTAACTAATAAGTCATAAAATCCCCACTATAGTGTGACACCACTCTAGAATATCTTGAAATAGGAATTTAGTTAGTATATCTACTACATTTGGACTCAAACTCACCTTCTATAGTTCTATAATTCCATCTTCTACAAGCTTCCAGATTATGTGGTACTTCATCTATGTGTACCTAATTAGTGAGTGAATCACCAGATTCTTTTCTAGTTGAATCATACATTATCTGTCATAGAACATCATGAAAATTTCATTCCTTATTTTGATTTACTCTTGAAGACCCTTTATCTGCTCTAACTCCTTTTGTACTTCTGTAACTACCCCATACTCAGATTTTTCAGTTAAGAATATAACTTCATGTTGAATTATTTTCATCATAGTAACACTAGTTCCACAAAAAGTAAACAAAATTTTATTTTCACTCTTCTATGAGTCTATATTGACATTGTCTGTGATCTGGTTCACATTCATCATGACCATACTAGAGTGCAATAAACTTATAGCATGCCGCCTAATACACCATATACTAAAAAATAGTAGAAAATTAAATATATACACGGTGGAAAGACTATAAACATAGGTACAAATAACCACTAAAACACAATATAATAAATATCAAGGAAATAGTCATCATAATAAAATAGAGTCACAAGATAGAAATCATATCTGAATTCCAACCAAAAGTAAATATCACCATAATTTTAAATAAAAATGAATAATTTTTTATATCATATAAGTCATAAATTAAGGATTAAGATCTCTCATGGATAGATCATATAAAATAGTTCAAAAAAATTAAACAAAACTAAAATAACCAAAAAATGGAAATAAACATAGCATAATCCCATCTTTCAAATCTTACTAAACTTCATCGGCTCATCCATTGGTCGTAGTAGGGACCTTGACATTACTTGGTTAATGAAACATGAAGTATTCTTAGGTACCATAATTCCCATAAAGGGTGTTACTAGAACTAAATAGTCCACCACCAATGGTGTCCCTAAAAAATCTAGTAAATAGAGGTCCATAATCAATATGATGTGATAATAAATAAAGTAAATAAATAAATTTTTCACCCTATAGAGTTCTCCCACCAAACCTCGAGTGACCATACCTTCTTCATCCAATTCCAAAATGGGATTGTATTCCCATGGACTGAACAAGTCTATATGTTTAATGATATATCACTCATCATATAATAAATTGGGTGAATGAGATATCATAATCAAGTAACACTAGGTGAATAGTTCATCACTGAACAAATACAAAAGTTAAAGAATCCATCACCTAGTGAACGATACATCACCAAACCCAGGTGGATGACACCCTAGTATTATCTATGATCTGCTAGATAATATACCATTGTTCTATATCTTGGGTGGATCAGGCACCACCGAAACATTCCAACCTAGATAGATGATGCTCTATTGACATCTCTTTAGATGTGGGTGAAATACCACTATACCAAGTCCCCATTTGGATGATGCACCACTAGGAAAACAACCATATATTGAAAATGGATCACTGATATCATCCTATGGTTTGAACGTGTTCCATCAATATCACATCTCAAGTGGTCTATACACCATAAAAATCAAATATTAGGTGCATGGTATAACATTAAAACTAGTCCCTGAGTGGATGAAACACCACTATATTAGCTCTCATAGGAGTAAGATTCTCCACCAATTTGAAATATCATGTAGATTATATACCACTAACATGATATATCATTGTGTTCATCGTTTCACTATTTCATTAGACTCAACGTGAAGGGTGGATTACTGGCCTAATTCATGTGGATGACATGCCACAATCATACCAAGGGTGGATGATGCACAGCCACTAATCAATTATAGGTGGATAGGGTACCACCCTATATTAAGAAACTATAAATATGAACAATATTACATAATGATAGATTTTTAAAAAATATAATTAATTAACATGTCAAGGGTTATTTTATTAGGCCATAAATACATTACAAATTATCATTCCTACGCTATCACACCTTTATCCTAGCATGTACTCAAGAAAACTCTCTCCAAGGACTATACTAGGGAACTCAGATAGGATACTATGGTGGTTTCCCAATCATAAGAACCCATCTGGAGTCTTATTTCATAGTTTTATATATCAATTCAAATGAGAATTTGACCATTGGTGAACAATGGTGTAAACACCCAACCCAAAAGGGTCACTCGTGACCTATTAAGTTCTATTAACATTATAATGAATTAAAAACCCAAATTAATTTAGATTTTGGATAAATAAAACATGTTGTAATTTCATGTATTTCATATGATGTATAAAAATGAGTAAATTCCATTAATAAATAAAGTTACACCTACTTGGGAGTATCAGGGTCATATTATTCAAAGACCACCAATTCACTTAGCTTCAAATGATCGATATCAATAAACCTAGTAATATCCATAGAATTAATCAAGACCAATGATGCATATTAGAACAACATGATAAAAAATGAATAGAAAAAAAATTATAGCCTTACCAGTGAGGATCCCCTATAACATATGGGATCCAATTTGATCTCAAATTATTAAGATCCAAGGTTAGTAAGAGGGTAACCAAGATAGAAGATAGGCGGAAATAGGTATGATGTTGTTTCATAAGAAAGGATAACACACACTAATTTTATGAAATAATTTTTTTAAAAAAATAAAGAATTAAATTAAAAACTAAAAAACCACCCATGGGGGTATTGGGTACCAAAACCCCTTCATGAGGTACCTGGTCTCCCATATAGTACCCACCCTAGTACCATCGAGCACTCAGTATCCACACAAGGACTAAATCCTACCCTAGAGAGCCTATAGGGTACCTAGTACTAGCCAACTAGGTACACTATTGAACCTATCATCAAGGAAAATGTCTTGGAACCCTATCCATTGCCTAAAAATGAATCCCTAAAACCCATCCAATACTCAATAATACCCAAAATACACAAATTTTGATGAATTTTAGATCAAAACATATCACATATAGATCTAGGGTGATAAAATATCTCCACCATATCTAGCATCAATAAACCCCTGTAATAGATCATTTATTCTAAAATAGAGTGGTAGATCCATTGATCCATTTAGATATTAAATAATCCACTTAACCACCAATCAGTTTCCCTTTATTTGATTCTCCATGAATCTAGTAACTACACCCATATCATGTAAAATATCAGTCCCTTTACAATCCATTACATACATCATACTTCCCAAAATTGATGCATATAGAACCTTCCCCATGTACACAACATCGTAATCCATTTTAGGTCCATTATCCTTAGAAATTTTGATGTGTCTGACTAGAGGGATTCTCACACGTATCAATTCTCTCATTCTAAAATTCTCTAACACCTTTGGGATGAACTCTAACTGAGTCAAGAATATTGTTTCAAACTTTAAGACTATTTTAATCTTTATCCCCAACATCTACTTTGTGGGACCAAGATCATTCATCCAGAATCTCCTGAGAAAAAAAACTCAGACTCTTATTTCATTTCATTCATAGTTCCTGCAAAGATCATTCCATCAACATAAAGAATAATGATGTTGAAACTCCCAAACCCATGTACCTTCTAGTAGAATAAATGATCTGAATTACACCATATAAACCTTTTTTCTACCATAAAGGAATAAAACTTTAATCTTCACAATATTAGTTCCTTTTTTCACCCACATGAACTCCATTTAATCTTATACACAAGACCTTATATTCTTTTCATTACAAAACCATATGTTTTCTCTATATATATCTATCCCTAAAAATAATTGTGATGGAATATAGTCTTGTGATAAGGTTGTTCAATAAACAAACCTTTAATAGAAACTAGGTTGAGTACAACCTAAATTCCTATGTTCTTTACAATATGATATAAAATATTACCGAAACATAATCCTTTATATTATTTAAATACCTTAACAATTATTCAATCCTAGTAAAATTTCATATTATCAACTTCATCCTTTAGATTATAATACCAATTGTTCTAAATCTCCTTATTGCTTTGTGAAAATTTTGTTATCACCTATGTATTGGAAATATGTAGCGGATCTATAAAATGTTTCATTTATATCTCCCAATAAAACAATTTCCTCAAAATTCTCACCTTCTCCAAGCTTTAAGGATCTCCACCATCCATACGTAGTAGATATTTCATGTTAAGATCAATACTTTTCACTATTCTTATGACCTTGGTATACTACTACGATCCTTGAGGTTCATTTCCTTTTGGACCCTTTGTTTCTAACACTCTTCCCCTAGATTCAAAAGTCCTTGATAATTATGGTACATCAGAACCTGATACTTCCAAAATATGATCAGTGTCTTTTATTCCAAAACATGGTTGTACCTATCAAACTTATGTGCTTCCTAAATAATCCAAACCCACCAAAAATATATTAATATCAACCTAAAAATGTATTGGTTATTAGGGAATTTCTACATATTAAATTTGGTTTTGATACTTACAATGGATCCCATCATTGAAGAGTACATTTTAGGCTCTGATAAACTTTCACTAATAGTTATCCTAGATCAAAAATCAAAAACTTGCATCATTACATCCAATAAATAAACATGTCCATGAATTTTATTCCAACATTACCTTTCCATAAAATTAACTTGGTCATATGAAATTGATCAAAAAACTATCAACTAAATAAAATCAACTGATCTTCTCATCCATAGTTCTTCCATAATAATTTTCACAATCAGTTTGGAAGGACATTGATTCATAAGATAAGTCATTAAATTAATTACTCTGGACTAACATTTCTTTATAAATCCAAAACATATCCTCCTTATCTTTCCTCTCTGATCCATTACTCTCCGATTCATATTCCGGTTTATTAGTACTACTGCAACTTTTTCCTCTACTTTATCAAGTATAGTATTCTCTATCAAGATTTTATTCATCCAATAGAATGTTTTAAAATCTTTTCCTACACACTCACCACAATTATCAGACCAATCTCATTTTAACTTCATTATGGTCTCAGCTTCTAGTAAAGATCTCCTTGTAATAAATGTTCTAAAAATCATGGAATTTTTCTTTAAGGTAAAGCACCCACACTATAAGGAACTAAATTTTATAGGGTGATCTTGGGATCACTATGTGCCCAGGTGCAGTTACATAGAGTGGAGGCACCAATTCACTTCACGACCAGTGGGTGTAATTTCATGGTGGAGTTTTTGTTGTTTTTTATCTAATAAAATAAAATTATGTGTGAATGAAATTCAATGAAAATTTATTGGTTTATAATGGGTTAATTAATTATAATGTAATAATAGTCTCAAATAGCTTAATTTCAACTTATAAACTAATGAATTAGAGGTTCCAAAATCGCTTCACCTCTCACCCATGGTTGAATGGTTATTATGAAACTAAACTCAACAACAGCCTCTATTTGTTCTATCTTCCTTATTATATGTGTTAAATAGTATCAAAGATACCTAAAAATATACCAATCATGAATAAATTATGAAATACCTTATAAGGTTTTCTGTTTCTCAAACAACTAAATAGTGTTCAAATGCTTTCACACATGTTCTAGTAATTATAAAGCACTTCACCCCTCATTTGGGTCCATTCCATAATATATAGTATATAATTATTAGATAGATATGAATGATCAATGAACAAGGAAGAATACAAGGACTGATTAAAATTTAAATACAATCTCATTCAAAATATTAATTTTCCACTACGCACTGGTATTTTTTAACAAAAAAGAAATATTTGTTCATTTAAGTGTAAAACCCCAAAATTATAGTTAGGATTAATCACATTCCCTTGTCACCCAAGGTTTTACCCACTCTATGTAACAGATAAAATTACTAGGAAGGAAGAATATGAATATTATATAGAAAAGGTTAATGCATATAATAATAAATAAATAGAGAATAGGAGTTGTATTTGATTAATAAAACTCCCAGACAAAAACTCTCTTCTTTCCTTCAGTTTTCAATTCCTTTTATGTAACGACCCAAAATTTTATTAATGAAAATTCATATTTATCTAATTAAATGTATTATAATGAAAAATGGTTATATAAAACATATTCAATTCCTTGTCTTTATGTTTTTTGATTTAAAAATACCATTAAGAATTGTTACCATTTCTAATATAGTCGTTGAACAGTGATCACATGATTAGTATAAATATAGGGCTTTAACAAATCCAATTTACTCAGAAAATGGAAACGATGACCACATCTAGTATAATTACTCCATACGAAGCCCATTTTTCAGAGCTCAGAAAGGAGGTAGCATCATTGGGCTTCACACTTTACCAAGCCCAAGTCGAGCTTCAACACGTTAAGCTTGAACGAAACCACCTATAGGAGAAGTAGAATTTTATAGAGATTACCACCCGAGCGATGATATCCAAGATGCCCCAAGAGCCTTTCACCATCGTACACCTTACCCTTAGGTCTTATGCGCATGTTATAAGGGGATATGTAACAATACCCTAGCACTATGATTATGTGATTCATTTTTTTGTATAAATAGTATACATTCATTTTATTATTGTTACTTTGTAAATGGTTTTTAAAGCACAAATAGTATTTTTAATATTCAATTAAGAAATATATTTTGATAAATTAAAGGATTTTTTAATTAAATAATATTTTAATAAAACATTATTACTAAATTAATATTTATTAAATATAAATGATTGAATAAATTTTTGTGAATACAATTGTAATTTTTATTAAGTTTTGAAAACTATTTTTGTTAAAACCCATGAATTTTCAATAAATGTCGGTTTTTATTTTAAAATTTAAAATTCATATATTTATAAAATTATTTAGATAAAATTAATATCATTTTTGGATTCATTATGTTGAAATTATCTAATGGTGAATTTTTCAAAATTTTCTGAGATTGTCGAATTTTTGGGTAAAAACTAAATATAGTTTAAATATATAATTTGTTTTATGGTACCAGAAAGACATAATATTTATGTAATAAAATAATATAAAAATCATATTCGGCCAATATATGTTTTATCTTTAAAATAATGTGATTTTATATTTGTTTAATTAATTTTATGGTGCCTTAGTGGACCCTCCAAAACTTATAAAATATTTTAACTTTTTAAAATGATTTTCTTGAGAGTGTGACTCACCTACACATAAGAAAGCCTAATATTTTAATAAGCTCTCCCATTTTCCTTATAAAATAATTTTTTTCAATCCCCTTTGGAAAAACAATTGTCAAAAACCATGGTATGGTTTGTGGTTTTGATTAGTTTAATGTGTAGTGTCCAAAACCTAAATAATAAAGAATTCTCTCTCCTTTCCTATATAAATCCACTCAATCTCTCATTCCTCTTCACTAAAAACCTTTTTATTTCGACCAAAAAATACCCTACTCTCTCTTTAATCCTCCAAAGGTGCTTCAATCTCCCAATAATCCTCTCTCAAGCCTCTCCCAAGCCTTTGGTATCACACTTCCAGGTAAGAGATTTCTTCTTTTCTCATTTTTGTTCAAATTTATTTATATTGTTATTACCTTTTATTTTCAATTAAAAATGTTGGGGTATGATTTATCACCTCACCCATATTTTCCTCCTTATGTTTTAATGATGATATAACTCTTTCTCTCTTATTAATTCCTCCCATGTACACTAATTACCATGAGAAAATTCTGTAAGGAATTTATCTCTTCTCATTTACATTCAAGAAATTATTTTATATTATGCATATAAATTACATTACATATATTGGTATATTATGCTCCATGACCCCATTACTATCATTTTCATGTATAAATGATTAGAGACCCCTTTCTCTCTCATCAACCCATTTTATTATTTCTATTTGACGTTGTTATGTTGCCGAAGTTACACCAAACTTTTCATGCCAAAATCATCATGTAAGTGAATACCATACCCATTTCTCTATCACAGGTATTCACCTTTATGAACATGTAAATGTTTATTGAGGACATACATTTACGTATTCCAAGTCTCTTACTTGTGAAATAAATTATGATGTTTAATGAATCCATGTTGTATGATCTATGTGACACACTTATGCATGAAATGAAATGTTTATAAAGGGTGTGCCCTGATAACACTCCAATGCTTTGGGTAAGGAATAGTATCATGATATGCCATTTGAAATGAGGGTTTACTCATGATAATTCAAGTGCAATTATGGTTTACTCATGATAATTCAAGTGAAATGATGGTTTACTCATGAACCATGTGCAATGAGCCTTGGATCAGGCTAATATCAGGTTAAATGTTGTTGCCACATCTCCATGTTATGATAATCATGCAATATCATGACTTTATGTTCATGTTTCTATTATGCTCCATCGATATGACTGTTCCATAAAATTTATTTTATTCTTCATGTTATGCCCTACTTACTCCCTTACTAGGATTTATAACTCATCCTTTTCTTATGTATGTCCTCAGGTTATCCCATGCAATAATAAGTATGAAGTAATATTGTCATCAAGTAAAAGAAGTTTTCAATAAAGATATTTTTTTTATGTCTTAAGTTGTCATGTAATGTTCCTAATTTCCCAAGACATTAGACCTCTTGGTCATTAGAGTTTTCTTATGTGAAATTTTATGTAATAAATTATGTTTAAGTATGTAATAAAGATCATGGTTTTTATAGTTTTTATTAGAGGGAGGTTTAGTTATTTTTGGGATTAGGATTAGAAAACCCTGGTGAAATCCCTGGGGATAAGAATAACTATAATAAAAACATACCTAAATTTTGGTGAGTATAGAGTAAGTGGTTTTTCAAGAAAATGCATCTCTCTCTCTATACGAACAAGTAGAGGCAGCTCTGACACAGATATATCTAGGGGTAAAACACGAAAAAACTGTTTTGAGCTAGAATCGAATGGGAACTGGTGCATGACAATGGGTCTTCCTCTACTATTGGTTATGACACTCCTAGGGGATATGATTTGGTAAATTCATAATCTTAGTATGAACTATTATTAAGGGAATAAAAAATTCCCATAAGAATATACGTTAGGAAGTAGATCATGGATAACATAGATTGAAGCTTATAAATGTAATTTATAAGTTATCCCTTTTTTTCATTGGATTCCCCTTTATGTGTTACACCTAAATTTCCTTTTATTCTAGACAATAGCCAGTAATAGGAGGACTCAAGCTAACAAATAAAGTGAAGATCAATGCGATGACTATTCTAATTAGATTCCCAATCTGATGGGAGCCATAATTGCAAAACATTTCATGATACTCTCTCAGTTAACTAAAGTTTTGAATAGAAAATGGGTTAAGAGGAACATCCAACCCCCCTAAGAAAGAAAAATCTGTAATAAAGAGCTTCATGAGACAAAGGCCTCCTATTTTTAATGGATCATCTGATCCCTCAATCATCTAACAATGCATCAACTCCATTGAGAAGATCTTATCCATCTTTCAATATTTCGAAAAAGAGAAGGTTCTTCTGGATGCTTATTGTATGGAGGGTAAATCTGATCAATGGTGGAAATTGATCAAAAATATGAATCCTAAGGAAGAGATTGAGGCATTGGAAATTAAGGATTTCTAGAAAATGTTTTTCAATAAATATTTTCTATGCACCCTCTGAATTAAGATGGTAAGGGACATCCTTGTCCTCAAGTAAAAAGAGGAAGAATCCATTAGAGAATACGAGGTAAACTTAAAAAGGCTTGAATTATATGCCTACAACTTTGTTGTTACCCCCGAATGCAAGGTTGACCACTTCTTTTGTGGGATAAAACCCAGCCTACAGAAATCCCTGTTGATCCGTGACTTTGATTGCTATGAGGAAATTTTCCAATGTGCCCTCAAATTCAAAATGGAGATAATAGAATATTAGGGGTATCATGGGGATAATAATCGAAAAATTGAAATTTAATTATGGTATTTCAATGGATAAATCCAATGGTGATAATAGATTCTAGCACCCCACTTACCAAAGGTGCGGAAAGAAGCACCCCAAAAATTTCCTAAAGGGGGTGATGAAATGCTTTAGGTGTGGAAGAGAAGGGAACTTGGACATTAATTTATGATAAGAAAAACCCTCTGATGCGATAGTGGAGAGGAACACTCCATTAGACCCTCAAAAAATTGTTCATCTCCTCAACTACAAATGATTAGGGAACTTTACAAACCAGTTTCCTAATCCAAGGGTTTTCAGAGGAAACCAACAAACTCCATGGTAGTAAGGGCGAGCTTTTACCATCACTACTGCCAAAGAGAACCTCAAAAATGAAGTGGTGATAGGTACACTGGTTATTCATTCAATAATAGTGAACATAATTTTTTATTCTAGTTTTATGCATTCTTTTATATCCTAAAAGTTTAGTAGAATAATCCCAAAACCACCACAAATACTGGAAGTAGAGATGTTAGTGAGAACTGGAAATGGGGAAATCATTGCATCCCATGAATATAACTCTTCCCCTGTTACAATTTGTGGATTGAACTTCCTATAGAACCTCATCATACTCCCTCTGGTGGAATTTTATGGAATTATTGGCATGGATTTACTTTCTCTATATAGATCCAATATAAATTGTGGTGAGAGGGAAATCACTCTTCATATGGCGAATCGACCCCTGATTCTATACAAGTGCAAGGAGGAGGATGAATCTTCTTTAACATCGTCATCTCAAGTGTGGATATTAATAACCTATGAGCATGTGTATCTTTATTAAATGATTGATTCTAAGGATGAAACCATCCTTGAATACATTCCTATTGGGAGGGAATTCACTGAAGTGTTTCCGGAGGAATTGTCTGGTCTTCCTCCTAGAAGAGATGTTGAATTCTTGATTGATCTTATACCTAGGGATTTTCTAATATCCAATACTCCATATAGAATGGTTTTTATGGAGCTTGAGAAGCTAAAGAAACAACTACATGAGAATTTGGATAAAGGGTTTATATGCCCAAGTGTTTAACCATGGGGAGCACCAGTTCTCTTCGTCAAGAAGTAGGATGGATCGGTGCGCCTTTGCATTGATTCTCGCGAGCTCAATAAAAACAAGATAAAGAACAAGTATCCTATTCTACGAATTGATGAGTTTTTTTATCAGCTATGTAGAGCACAATACTTCTACAAGGTGGATCTGGGGTCGGGGTATTACTATGTAAGGGTGAAGAAGGAGGTAATCCCCAAAACTGCTTTTTGTAAAAGGTACGAGCACTAGGAATTCATAGTAATGCCTTTCAGACTCACTAATTCTATATAAATATTCATGGACTTGATGAATATAGTATTTATAGATTACCTCAAAAAAAATTGGTGGTAGTTATAGATGATATTCTAATATACTCCCAAACCAAGGAGGAGCATGAGGATCATATAAGCATTTTACTAGAGACCTTGAGAAATAATAATCTCTATGCAAAGTACATCAAGTGTGAGTTACAGTTGTAGGAGGTATCATTATTGGGTCATATCATCATAAGCAATGGGATATCTATGGATCACTCCAATACAGGTGAAATTTAGGGATGGATGAGGCCAACATCATTGAAGGATATTTGTAGCTTCCCTGGGTTAGATGGATATTATTGTCAATTTGTGAGAAATTTCTCATGACTTTCAAAAATTATTACTAAGATAACTTAGAATGGATTCAAGCTTTCTTGGAGTGATGAATGTGAAGAGTGCTTCAAGGAGTTGAAAAAGAGGCTTATCACTACACACATTCTCACACTACCCACTAGTGGAGAACTTTTTATAGTATTTAGTGATGTTTATAAGAAATTCTTGGGATGTGTGTTGATGAAAAATGACAAAGTCATTGACTATGATTCAAGGAAATTGAAAGTTCATGAGAAAAACTATCCCACACATGATCTAGAGTTGGATGTAGTAATCTTCACTTTAAAAATTTGGTGACACTACCTCTTTGGGGAGAAGTGTGAAATATATATGGATCACAGAAGCCTCAAGTATATATTCACATAGAAAGATCTGAATATGTTCCAATGAATATGGTTAGAGCTGATCAAAGACTATGATTGCTCAATCCATTACCACCCTGGGAAAGTGAATAAAGTTTCAGATGATATAAGTAGAAAGGAACCAGCAATTTTATCATTGATGAGAATTGAAAAGGATCCAATCTTCTTAGATTTGATGAATATGGACATGGGAATCATAAAGAATGTTACATCATCAATCCTTTCACAAATGATTGCTCAACTGTCTCTTTTGGAAAGGTTAAAGGATGCTCAAAAGGATGATGTGGGAATTCAGAAGAAAGCGGAAACTATCAAAAAATGGAAATCCTCATAGTTAAATGTTAATTAAGAAGGAATTGTGATATTTGGGTCAAGAATATGTGTTCCATCAGATCTGGAGTTGAGGAATGAACTTTTGGATGATGTAAATAGTTCAAATTTCTTCATTCACCCAGGAAACAAAAAGATGTATCGATATATCCAAGAGAATTATTGGTGGGATAACATGAAGAAGGAGATTGTTGAGTATACATCTAAGTTTCTGGTATGTCAGCAAGTGAAGTCTAAGAGGTAGAAGTCTAAGGGGATGATGCAACCATTACTCATACCAACATGAAAATAGGATAACATCACCATGAACTTTTTCATTATAATTCTAAAGACATCCAAAGGAAATAATGTTATCTGGGTTATTGTGGATCATCTTACAAAGACTACACAATTCATTTCAATTCGAGAGGATTTATCATTGGATCAACTAGAGCAGATATATATCAGAGAAGTGGTAAGGATGCATGGAGTACCACTATCTATTGTATCTGATCAAGATCCAAGATTCACCTATAAGTTTTGGAAGAGTCTTTAACATGCTATGAATACTGAGATGAACTTCAGTATGTCTGGTCATCCTCAAACTGATGTCCAATCTAATAAGACTATCCAAAAACATGAGGAAATGTTGTGAGCATTATTAATGGACTTAAAAGGAGGATGGGATCAACATCTTCCCCAGGTAGAGTTCTCTTACAATAACAGTTCCCACTCAAGAATCCCAATGTCTCCTTATGAAGACCTTTATGGGAAGAGGTGTAGAACACCACCATGTTGGGATGAAGTTGGGGAAGAAAACTCCTAGTTCCAGAAATGGTCAAACAAATAGTGGAGAAGGTTAAGACCATCCAGGAGTACATTAAATCTACTCAGAGTTTACAAAAGAGCTATGCAGATAATCATCGACGAGTCCTAGAGTTTGATGTTGGGGACATGGTATTCCTCTTCATATCACCGTGTAAGAGGGTTATGAGATTTCGGAAGAAGGTAAATCTTAGTCCAAGGTACATCGACCCTTTTGAGATCCTTTATCACTTTAGTGAAGTGAACTATCTACTGGCACTCCCACTGAACCTATCTCAAGTACATGATTTATTCCATGTATCACTCTTGAGGAAGTACATACCTGACCCATCGCATGTACTCAATCCAGAGGTGGTACCATTGGAGAATGACCTCTCCTATAAAGTGATTCCAGTGAAGATCTTAGATCTTAAGGAAAAATTTCTACAAAATAAGACAATGCCCATCATCAAAGTGTTGTGGAGAAACCACAAGTTTGAAGAAGAAATATGGGAACTGGATGAAGTGATGAGCCAGAGTTACCCACATATTTTTTAGTATGTGAAAAGGAAATTTTGATGGCGAAATTTCTTAAGGGGGGAGATTTTAACGACCCAAAATTTTATTAATGAAAATTCTTCTTTGTCTAATTAAATGTCTTATAATGTAAAATGGTTATATAAAACATATGAAATTCTTTAGTTTTATGTTTTTGGATTTCAAAATACCATTAAGAATTGTCACCATTTCTAACATAGTCGTTGAACAGTGATCACGTGATTAGCAAACATATAGGGCTTTAACAAATCTAATTTACTCAGAAAAAAGATGTGATGACCTCATCTAGTAAAATTTCTCCATACAAATCCCATTTGATGGAGCTCAAAAAAGAGGTGGCATCATTGGGATTCACTCTTGACCAAGACCAAGCTGAGCTTCAACATGTTAAGCTTGAATGTAACCGCCTACGGGAGAAGTGGAAGTTTATAGATATTACCACCTGAGTGATGTTATCCAAGCCACCCTAAGAGTCTGTCACCATCACACACCTTACCCTTAGGTCTTATGGGGGTGTTATAAGGGGTTTTGTAACAAGACTCTAGCACTAAGATTATGTGATTTGTTTTTTGTATAAAGAATATACATTCATTTTTTTATTGTTACTTTGCAAATGGTTTTTAAAGCACAAATAGTATTTTTAATATTTAATTAAGAAATATATTTTGATGAATTAATTTATTTTTGAATTAAATAATATTTTAATAAAATATTATTACTAAATTAAATTTTTTTTAAATATAAATTATCATATAAATATTTATGAATACAATCGTAATTTTTATTAAGGTTTGAAAACTATTTTTTGTCAAAACACGTGAATTTTCAATAAAGGATAGTTTTTATTTTAAAATTGGAAATTCAAATATTTAGAAAATTATTTGTATAAAATGAATATCATTTTTGGATTCTGGACGTTGAAATTAACTAACGGTGAATTTTTCATAATTTTTTTAGATAGTGAATTTTTTGGGTAAAAATTAAATACCGTTTAAATATATAATGTGTTTATGAAATCATAATGACCTTATAGTGATGTAATAAAATACTATAAAATGTATATTCGGACAATATTTGTTTTACCTTTAAAATAATTTGATTTTAGTTTTGTTTTATTAATTTTATGGTGCCTTAGTGGACCCTCCAAAACTTATAAAATATTTTAACTTTTTAAAATGATTTCCTTGAGAGTGTTACTCACCTCCACATAAGTAAGCCTAATATTTTATTAATTTCAGAAAATGGACTTATAAAATAATTATTTTCACTCCCCTTTTAAAAAAACCATGGTAAAAAACCATGGAATGGTTTGTGGTTTTGATTAGTTTAATGTGTATTGTCCAAAACCTAAATAATAAAGAATTCTCTCTCCTTTACTATATAAACACCCTCAATATACCATTAATATTCATTAAAAAACTTTTTATCACTATAAATATCTTCCCTACTCTCTCTATAATCCTCCCAATATTCCCCAATCTCCCAATAATCCTCTCTCTAACCTCTCCCAAGTCTTTGGGAGCACACTTCCAAGTAAGGGATTTCTTCCTTTCTCATTTTTTGTCTAAATTTCTTTATATTGTTATACCCTTTTATTTTTAATTAAAAATGTTGAGGTATGATTTATAACCTCCCCCCATACTTCTATATTATGTTTTAATGATGAGATTTCTCTTTTTATCTCATTAATTCCTCCCATATACACATGTTACCAGGCCGAAATTCCATAAGGAATTTCTCTCTTCTCAATTACATTCAAGGAATTATTTTAAATTATGCATCTAAATTCCATTACATATGTTGGTATATTATTTTACATGACCCCATTACTATCCATTTCATGTATAAATTATGAGATATCCCTTTCTCTCTCATCAACACATTTTATTATTTCTATTTGACATCATTATGTTGTCGAAGTTACACCAAACTTTTCATGCCAAAATCATCGTGTAAGTGAATACCATATCCATTTATCTCTAAAGGGTATTCAAATTTATGAACAAGTACAGATTTATTAAGGACTTAAATTTATGTAATCCACATCTCTTATTTGTGGAATAAATTATGATGTTTAATGAATACATGATGTATGATCCATGTGGCACACTTATGCATGAAATGAAATGTTTATAAAGGGTGTGCCCTGATAGTGCTCTAATGCATTGGGTAAAGAATAGTATCATGATAATCCATGTGAAATTAGGGTTTCCTCATGATAATTCAAGTGAATTTAGGGTTTAATAATGATAATTCAAGTTCAATTAGGATTTACTCATGCTTCATGTGCAATGAGCCATGGCTCATGCTAATATCAGGTTAAATGTTTTTGCCACATCTCCACATTATGATAATCATGCTATATCATGCCTTTATGTTCACATTTCTATTATGATCCATTTAAATTACTATTTACTAACATGTATTTTATTCTTCATATTATTCCTTTTTTATTCCCTTAATAGGCTTTATATATCACCATTTTCTTATGTATGTCATTTGGTTATCCTATACAATGCTAAGTATGAAGGAATGTTGTGGTCATGTAAAATAATTTTTCAATGAAGATGTAGTTTTTTTATGTCTTAAGTTGTCATGTAACATTACCAATTTCCCAAGAAACTAGATCTTTTAATCCTCATAGTTCTCTTAAGTACATGTTTATGTAATAAATCATGTTTAAGTGTGTAATAAAGAGTAGGGTTGTTATATTTTAAATGTTCCTCATTCCATACTTCTTCATCTAGTCATTCTTTTAGATTATTTCTCTTTTTAATTTATAAAATTTTTCTTGTTATTATATGTTTTATTTGATAATTTCAATCCACACTTTCATAAAATCTATAGCTTTCATCATTTTATTTTGATGAAAATATCATACATAAATCATAATTATAATCCATGTGGCCTCCAATTATGGGGTTGCATGCATACCGATGTGGTAACCTAAAGATATGGATTTAAGAACATGTGAACATGATGAATTTTTTTTGAATCATCATCCTTATGAAATTTTTTTAAAGTAATTACTCTTATGAAAAGATAAAATTACTTGTATGTAGTATTAGAAATGACATGTATTCACTGGATGAGATAACTCATATATAGATTGAATTTAGGATTATATAGAGGAAACATAACCCATATGTAGCTTAAATTAATGGTTATAATGATTAAAAATGACTCTTATATATCCTAAATTCATTCTCAAACAAACTACAATTGTCCTTATAATGTCAAGTCCTTGGATATTTTCCATACATCCACTGATATTTATCCTTATGAACTGTTGAAATGATACTTACATAGATGAGAATCATCCTTATGAAGATTGGATTCATTTTTCAATTATTCATTCCTGATCTGAAGCTAATAGATTTTACTTTTTCAATATGAACATAAATAATAGTCAATATTTATCCATTTTTTGTCCAATAAATTAAATGAATCAATTAAATGTGAAATTTATCCAATTTAAGTTACATTCATGAATTCAAATGAATTGAAATTTTAATTCCAAAACTCCTCACAACTCAATGAATTAATAAATATGAGGAGATAAGATGAATTGAGTATTAACAAAACTTCATCAATTTATGGAATATTAAAATTCCCCCACATTTAATCCTTAGACTTCAAGACAAGTGATCTTCAAAAAGATTAACAAAAAAATTAGAAGTACTGGCCAATGTGAGTTTACATTTCAACATCATGTATCTCAATCTTATCATGCCTTCTTAATTTTCTTAATATTATCTTCTTTATTATGTACATTCAATCCTTTCTCACTTACATCATCCTACCATGCTAACTTACACCTACCTTCTAAGAAATATTTCACTCATCACTCGAGTATGAATTTAAAAGAATTTTTTTCTTATTCTAATATCTTGTAGAGATCACCATATGCTTGAGGAATTTCTACATCTGTATCCAATGAGTAAAGTATTTGTTCATATCATTAGGAAATTTTGGGATTGTTTTGTGTCTTAAGTGTTTGGATTTTTTAAATTTTTAAATTGTTGAGGAAAAGGGAGGAAGTTTGAGTATATTTTTAGGAATAATGAATTATTTTTAGTTTCCTCCAAGAATTTCTTCTTCACATACTCCTCATGGAAAAACATGATCTCTAAACCCATATTGATTATTTTGAGTAATCCACCCATTATAATTTTAACAACAATAATTTTTCCCTTTTCTTCATTTGTATCAACATTGTTTCAAATTTTCAAAAATGGAATTCCAACATAGTTTTTTTTATTTTGGAATAAAAGTGGGTCATTTTGGACATAAAGATAGTGGTGAAATATAATGGGAGGTGTTAATGTTATCTTGAACCTCCTTGAATCTTAACATGTTGATTTTTTCTTCCCTTGTAGTAGTAGTAATATATCCCATATTTTTTCTATTGATCTAATTATCTTGAAAAATCCAATCTTCTTTATTCATCTCCATACTCTTGAATTTTTGAATGGTCAGTTCACACCATAGCACTTCAGTAGTAGAAAAAATCTCTTATCACTATTTGATTTAGAAAATCCCATTCATTCTTTTCTTATTTGGCTTTGATATGATTTTAATGTAAAAAATGAACATTAAATTCATATGTAGCTTTGTGAACATACTTATCCTATCTTGGAAGATATTTTTATTCTATTTTGATTATTTTAATTTCTTTCCTCCCTAAAAATAATGAAATTCATATATGTACCACCTCTAAAATAGCCCATACGTAGTATTTTAGACTATCTAGCTCCCTCTTCCACATTGTAATTCATTTTAGACCATGAATTATCTTTTAGATCAAGGTAGATAAGGAATCTTGGATTGAAATGTGATTTTCTAACTATCACATTTGTGGATGCTAAGTGATATAATGGTTAAGGGTCAAGGTTGGATAGAAATAAAAGGTTTTTATTTATGTGAGCTAAAAAAATTGAAATTTTTTTCTTGTTATTATTTCAAAATACCCTTAATTTAATCCAAACCCTGAGTAAAATAGTGATTTTAGTTGACATTTTGAATTCTAAACATAACTGAAAATTGGATCAAAATATTGTTTTTAAAATATTTTTTAAATTTTTTGAGGCAATTATAAAGCCATAAATCCTTTTGAAATTCAATGTTATGGTTTTTTGATTTGATCTAGAATTATAATTATTATAGGGATTTAATTTTGAATATTAAATATTTCCTTCATATTTGAATTAAATGAAATACAAAAATTTATTTTGAAAAATAAATTGATTTTGTTTTTTTAACATGAATTTAAAATTTTAATATTCAATCTATAAATTACATAATTAAATATATTTAGTTTTAATTTTAATTTATTTTATTCATTTTTGGAATTTAATTAAAATACTAAAATTGAATTTGATTTTAGAATATAATTCTTATTTTAAAAATGTGAATTTTAAAATAGGTAATACTTTTATTGTTTTTTAAAATGATTTAAAAAAATATCTGATTTGAATTGAATGGAAATGAATTAATTTTTTGATAGAATTTATTTATGGAATTTTATATTAATTTTATATTAATTTAATATTATTTTATTGTAATTTATTTAAAAAAACATGCATGATTTTTTTTTAATTATGAAGTGTGAAAAAATATGGAAAAGGGTTGAAGAAACCATGATGGAAAAATTTTAAGTGACCGCACTACATCCTTGTGGTCAATATAATGACCATAAGTTATTCAACTGACTACATGTGAAAGAATTAAGTGATTTTTTGATCAATTTTTAGCTGACCATGTGCATTGAATATAAGTGACCCCATGATAAAAACATAATTTATCATGCTCAAAAAAATTGTAAAGTCATGAACTGATTATGCCCACATGGTCAGTATACCTACTGCATATTCATTGTTGCTTAAGTTACCGCAAGATTCTCCTTAAACCTATTGAAATTTCAACTAACTACAGCCTCTCCACATGGTAACATCACAATTCACAACACGTACCTCTCCTCTCAACCTACTCCAAGAATATCAAAACCATCTCCTTCACCCATAGTGATCCAACATTTAAGTTGAAGGCCTCTGTAGAAGATGTTTCACCACCTTGTTGAAACTAAAGATCTAATCAAACGAACCGAATCTTAGAGAATCTTGATGCCGGAATGAAGATTTCATTCTGCTGAGAAAAGAATTCATGCACTCCATCCTGCTATATCTAAAACAAACCCTAACATGATGGAAATACAAGTCCAATATCACCTACTTTATCCATATTGAAAAACATATGAGGAATACAACTAAACCCTACCAGTTCTCACTGAAGAATAAGATGAAATTTCATGATCAGCAGTAAAGAATTCTAAATTCATGCTCATGACACTACCCTATTGTGCTGACTCATGCCACACCTTTGAGTTAAATTTCTTTTAATTAAAGATCACCAGGGAAGATCTTATACCCAATGATGTCAAATTTCATGAAGCTAAAGAAACTAGGCTGAGTCATGCCACTATTGAAGACCTAATCCTAGACCATAAAGGTTGGTGTGTTCCACTAGTTGGAGAAGATTAACTCTTAAAAAACTGAGACATACTGAGTAGGTAATATCTAAAGCTGAATATGATATCTTCAAGGAAGATTAATGTTCAGATGTATGCCATGAAGTAGTGAATAAAATATAAGTTTCACCAAAACTGAAGAACCTGATCCAGAACTGAATACCTTTGAAGAAATCATGCCACCATAATAAAGTTGAAACCACCATAGGATAATTTTTATTATTTTATGGCTATTTATTTTTTCCCTTTGTATGAATTTGAATATATCAGAGACCTTTCTCATCCCCCACTCGCCGACTGTGAGTCTTTCAGAGACTACACAAGAGGTTCTCATTGAAATTCCACAATGAATTCAAGTTGAGTGGGCCTCCTTGTTGATACTAGGAAAATATTTAGGATCTCTTCCCCTGTATTTTTTCTAAATTAAAGACATTTAGTAGGGGTGTCCAGACCTGAAACCATCATATCATTCCAATTTCTGGATTCATACCTGAACCATCACATGTAGTGATAAAATTATTTCACTACTTCTTAAGTAATACTAAAACCCTCATTTTTCACTATACCTATGAATCATTATTCTCATATTATTCTCAAACCTATGTGTGCACAATCATGAGAAAAAAGGAACTCCTAACCAAATTCATCTCCACCATCAATTGTGACACATGAATCCCATCTGATAAATAAATAGCTCACCCCAACATTGGATGTGAGGAAGATGAAGGTTTATGGATTATAAATATCTTACCTCTACCCTAGTAGATATATCCAGCATTTTATGATCATAGCTATAACTTATGTATTCAATTCTAAAATTTTAATTTCCATACTAATTATGTTCTTCATTCAAATATGTTGTGAATTTCTTCTTCTACCCTAATTCTGCGTGTTTTTGTCAACCTATATGTCGTGATTGTGATCTCTTTATCTCTATAACAATGGAGAACTAACTCAATTATTTGGATCCAGGGGGATATTATATAGGCATCCCGAATCCTCATTCGATAATTTAGGATTTATCATCTTGGATATAGTAGAGAAATAGATAGAGAAAGATCGAGAATATTAATATTCTCTTTTTGAAGATATTCTACATTCTATAATATATCAAATAATTTCTCACTCTCTTCTCTTGGTCTATGGTTCATACCATTAGAGCAATGTGGATTGGGGGATAAATATCTAATAGTATATAGCGTATCGTTATTTTCCTAGAGGACTATGAAATTTTAATAATTTATAAAAGACTCAAAAAAATTAAACTAATATAATTAAACATTGATAATATAGGATTTTATGTTGAACCCATGAGACAAAAAAACTATTTATTATGAATTTAAAAAATTTATAATGGAAGTTTTTTAAAGAAAGAGATAGAATAGATTCATTTTTTTAGTTTTGAAAATCAATATAGAGAAGCTTGTCATGGTTTTTTAGATTCTGGGTTCAGGTTCTAATGAATTTAGTAATTGAATAAATTTTTCATGATTTTTTTTAGTCAAGATGAGGAAGATAATCGGTATTGATATACCCTTGTTAATGTGGAAATCACCCTCCTCCCATGGTCAGATAAGTTAGGGTATTAATGCCATAGGTTTGTCCTAATATTGTTTTTAAATATAAATACCCAAAACCAATCAATGGACATGCCTAATTTAGGGTAATTAGTTGAAAAATGTATAGATTACATTCTAGATTCTTAGTTCAATGGTCATTCCAAGGGAAAAGGAAAGAAGTTGAAATAAAAATTGAATATTTTGGTAACCCAAAACATGAACAATAATAAAGTTAAAAATCCATAGCACCTTCCCCATTTATCTATATCACCCAAAAAAATTGGGATTCGCCAACTCATGTTATCCATGAGAGTGTGAAGGGTGAGGATAAAATAAATTTAATTCATAAAACAAAATGGATAGGAATAATTGATGAATAAATCTAAAGTGAAACACCTTGCCCCAAACTTTGGTCTCTAAATGAATGAATTGTCTATATAAGAACCATGGCTCATTATTTATTGGCATGGAAGTTCCCGATTTGGATTTAGTTCATCATTAATGAGTTCTTGAAAATCTTCTTAAGTCAATCAAGGTGATTTATGGTGGTTTTGGGTCAAATTGTCGGTCTTTGTCAAATTCCATATATCTCTGGCATAAACTGGTTCATCTAAGAATGTTTCATGGTGTTACATATATTTCCACGTAATGAATTTTCATGTCTTTCCATCAGGTGTGGTTTTTTCATGTCCAACATTACAAAATGAGTTATTTTAACATCATGAATACTATTAATGATTTGAACTACCATTTTCTAGTACTTTCAGCCACAATTCTACTTAATTCTTAAATTTTAATCCTCGAACTTCAACCTTTACCTATCCCTTGACCCGAAGCATCATTTCCATCATGAATTTCATATTTTTTTTCTCTTGTTTCTTCATTTTAAAAAATTCAACATTTAACCTACCATAAACAAACAATGCATCTGATATCTAGGAAATATTAATCACATAAATCATGAAAATTAATGTGTTTAATATATAAAATGTATTAATGAAATGTATATATCAAATCCCCGCCTGCTAGAATTCAGTATTGTCCTCAAGAATAAAATCTCAACATACAATAAATGAAATTTACTATAACATGATTTAAATTTAATGTCCACAAAATAAACAGATGAAATGGGGAATTAAACGTTCAAGCATGCCATAGTAAAATTTTATCAACTCTTCAATTTTCAAAGAAATAATTCAAACATGTATTTTACTTTTACCCTTTTTAATTTAACCATGACCCTTGATTCTTCCATTTAAAATTTTCTATTCATTATCAATATGAATTCTATTTGTAACTTACCTCACTTAAAAAAAATCAATCATCATCAAGTTAAAAATGTAAATAAAATTTCTTCTCATACCTAGAATCATGCATCTTACCATAGGACTGAAATTCATCCACTTTCTCTACCCAGTAGAGAAAAAATCACAAATAATCATGAGGGAATCATCATAAGGTTCAAATGACTCTATGACTTCTAGGTATATGGGTAAATGATTCAAAAAAATAAATCTAAAAAAGTATTTTATCTCTAATGTGCATTTCATGATTATCAAAAATCATCCCAATGAAGAATTATACCTTTAAAAAATTCATATCCACTTTTCCCAGTACTCGAATTAGGATCTTGAAGAAATGAAATACATTGAATGAAACACTATCTTGAAAAAAAATCATTTTCAATTTTTGTGATTCTTTCAAATTTTGATTTTGTAAAAGTCTCACATATAACACCCGACCCCAAATGATAAAAATAATTGGTCGATTAACCCTCAAAAACCCAACCCATTTTTTCTTTCTTTTTTTCTAGTTTTTATTTTTTATTTTTTACTCGAGAGGGTGATTAGTGAGTAAAATGTTTAAAAATAATTATCCTTTCCCTAAATCCCTTGAATATTCCCCCACAATTATCCATTACAAAAAAATCCTTCCACCATGTCACCATCTCCCCCAAACTCATTTTTTTAATCATTTAAAATATTTAGAGTGGGGTGACAAGGATAAAAATGGGATTTTAACATGGTTCTTCTCTACTAAGGTTAATTATTTATTTTATGGGTTTATAAAGGATTAATTTATGGGTTAGTCATAGGATAAGGGATTATTAAAAAATATGACTCAATAATTTTAAAGGAGAATTTTTAAAATCATAGCTTTGACAAGATATGATGAATATTATAGAAGAAAAACATGATCGAGTTTGACTCAATAAATATACTCGAGAAAAGAATATGGAAAATTAGTCTCAGAAAAATGTATTGGGAATAAGAATAAATGGTTTGGAAAATCACTCATGGAAATTCATATAAATAATAATATCAATTAATGAAAATATTTGAAATTAAAAGCCTACAATATCTAAGATAATTTTCATTTATGAAAATTAACTAGTCTCTATAAATCATGAATCATCAAATCTAAATCCCCATGTTTGTCTCTAATTACTTGTTCTCACATTTTTCTCATTCAAATTTAGTGACAAGGAAATTTTAAAACATGGTGTGGTGCTTATTATAAATAGTTATTTCCCTAGATTGGTGATTATATCAGGATACAAGGAAGGTTATGAAATTTGTAGAAAAAATATCTAAATAAATTTAAAATAATTGGGGGATTTAAAAATTGAAACTCATACTTCTATTCTATTGATTCCTTCAAACATGAGTTGTATAGGTTATGGCTATATCAGTTCATGTCATGGACATGATTTTTATGTCTTGAATCAATATCTTGTTTTATAAATTGTTTTCACACATCATGAATCTTCATTTGGAATACTATTCAATTTATTCAGGATTCTTTCTTTCTACTGTCATCATTTGGATCATAAAAATAAAAATAATAAATTAAAAGTGTAGGCCTTTTCAATGAAATTTTAAAATATTCTTAGGTAGGGTGCCTACGCCAAAAAAATAAAAAAATTGTATATTTAAAACTCAAGTTTCATCCTAGAATTGTTTTTTATTATTTTCATTGGATCAACCTTAAAAACTTCACCTCAGGTGATGGATGAATGAAAATATTGTACCTAGTTAGTGTCTACAAATAACCTCATTTTAAACTTGTCTATGTTTATGGGCATGGTGACCCATACTTTTCATACATAAAAAATCACATATTATTATATGAATATTCAATACATAACATAATGATCCACACTAGAATCATATATATCTAGTATATTTGGAAACTTTGATACATAAACAACTAGTTCATGAGTGTACTACATCATCTCCCACTAAAATCATCATAACTAGTACCCTTCTTAGACATATCATTTTTAGTGTATTTCTCCATAATATACAAGGAATCACATACCGAAGGACCGAATTATTTATTATTCTTAGTAAAATAGAAAAATAATTACATTTAACATACAATTTAAGACATAAAATACAATAAATTATTTTCTTTGATATCATATTTATTTACCCTAACATATCCCTATATATCAATCATAAAACACTTCTTGGAATCCTTGGGAAAGGAAAGATGATAAAGGGGTGATATATAATGAATAATAAGGGTATTTTAATAGTGGAATCTATCCTAAATACATAAGACATAGTCAATATATAAAGTTAAATAATTGGAACACATTTTATTTAATCAATAACTTGAACATGAATAATAATATGGAAGGAATATATGATGATAAAATAATTCGATATAAATAATCACATTTTCCTGAAAATTAACCATGGATATTATAACGAATTGAATAATCACATGGAATATAAACAAAAAATATAATAATTATGGAATGCATAATTTCATACATCATAAACATACTATCAAGACCTTTCATAGGAAAATTTAAAATTATGGATAAAAACCCAATAAATACAGCCAACTAATTTGTCTCGTGAGACCTACTAATTCATCGAGGGGCTATATAATTTTGATCCCCACCGATCAATTAATAATTATAATTAATTAATCATATTAAAGTGTTGAAACATAATCAACATAAACATTCATATTGAAAAACTAGCATATGAAATTTTAATACTTACCCCAATCAATAAACATAATCATAAACCATCTAGAGTAATATGGTGAATGGTAATAAAAATGTACATATCCATCCAAACTGATCATAAACCATCCAAATAAATAATAAGGGTAGTATCATTACAACATATTCCCAATGTATCATATAGTAAAATGAGGGTGGTTTTCATTGATAAATAAAAATCCCATTAAAAACATTATTAAGGAAAATATATATTTCATTTTAAAAATCACATTTTAAAACTAAAAGTCCGTAAAAATTTTGAAAAAATATTTCCTTGAAAATACCAATGAATTTTTTTATAATAATATTTAAAACAAGTATTGGTCATAATGGTATAGAATTCTATACATATCATATAAGTTAAAAAAAATATTCCTTTCACATTTTCAGTAAAATCCAAACGGGTCTTATTTGGAAAGAAAAATTAATAATCCATTCAAAAAAAATTTGAAAACGTTTTAAGTTGTAAAATTTTCTTTAATAAATCATTTTGAGAATGTTAATAAAAATTGAAAATATTTTTAGAAATTATGGTTTTATAAGAAAAAAGGGATTTTGGCCAAAGAGAGAAATAAATTCATATTTTCTTAAAAACATATTCAAAATAATTTTTAGTACCAAAGATAATAAAATTATACAATTACATGAAAATTTCATGATTAGATAGAAGAAATAAAATTCATGAGTTTCTTTATTGATAAATCATAAAATTTAATTATCATAAATTTAATCTTAAACAATCTTGATAATCAATGATATTTTAAAATAAACCATTACTACTTTGGTAAATTTTGAATCATAATCCCCATGAAAGAAATAACTTAAAATTATACATTAAATACCATTAATATAAATGGATTCATGATATAAAATATCAAAGGGGAAGTATATACAACACAAAAATAAATAAGTGGTAAATATGGCATACGTCTCACGAAAGTTAAAGCGAGATGAGAAACCCTTATCTTAGGTTTGACTTCCTTCATATGTGTCTAAGAATCATATTTAATAAATTGAGGTTTATTATAAATATATTACAAAACCATACTCATATATCTAATACCATATATTATTTACTTAGATTCTTTTGTGACCCTTTTATTAACAATTTTTTGTTAATATCACTACATCGAGTGTTAATTGCTTTTTTCATATATGTTTTGGTTTAGTAATTCTGATCTATTTATACTTATCTTGGTTAATTAATATCCAAGATTTTAAAAATTATATAAATATCATATTTATTTGTTATATATTTATTTATAGTAATCTGTGAAATATATGGATAGAAAATGGATTACACTATTCCTGGAAACAGTAGGTCATATATATGCATGACTGTTGTATCCATTTTTCTCGATGGATAGAATGAAATAAAAAATAAATATTAATTCACCATTATATAATCATTATTATTTCATATATATCATTTTTATTAATCAAATACATCCTATTACCATCCACGTAAAAATAAAATGAAAAACATCTAACATTGTTATGTGGAGGTGGTAGTCCACACATACACACGAGCGATGTTATTGTATTCCAATGGATGGAAATTTAGGAATTTAGATGTGATGTTATATTTATAGAAGTATTTTTAGGTAAAAAATATCAAATATATTCCATAAATTTATCCTTACTACCTTTCATGTATATCGTAAGCGAAAAACAAATCACATCACTTCACGAGGCGGTTATCTATTGTGCGCACAAGAGACATTATCGTATCCCCCACAGAATGAAAAGTAAGAATGTATATGTGATATAATAATTAAAAAAGTCTAATAATATCATAAAAATTATATAAAAATTTTAAATCCAACATTATATATATACTTGAAAGGTGGTGATGAAAGACGGCTTACATCAGTTTGCAAGACGGCAGTCTACCGTACACATAATCGGCGGGTTTTTTTCCCATTTGATTGATTCGGAGATGGATGTGAATTATGAAATTAAAAAAATATATCATATAAGTATATATTGGATACTATTTTTATTATATTATCATATTTTAATATTATTTTAGGTATTTGGAATAAGAAATAAAACAAATGCACATGTTTTAGAATTTTACCTCTCTTCAGAGAGCCTCTTTAGGTTTATACCTAAAGCCATCATAAGAGAGATTACTAAAAAAAATAAGGCATATAGGATGTGGATAATTAATTAATTAATATATTTTGTCATGTAATTCCAAAACCAAATGTTTTTGGATGTGTGAAAAGGGGAGGATATCATGTGGCACTTTATAAGTGGGGGAGAGGACACACATGGAAGTTTATAAATGATAAAGTGATACCCACATTTTTATGATTCCAAAAGCCACTAAAATGGGTCATTATTGAACCTTAGAAGTTATAATTTCTAAATATGTCCATAAATTTGTGTTGGAAAAGTTTAATAAAATTAACAATGCTTATCTTCTTAGTTTAATCCCCTGGTAAAACAATTTTTACCTTAACTACGGTAATTAATTTTTATAGTTTTCACTATTAATTATGGTAAAAATTTAAGTTGAACTTATTAGATAAAGAAAATTAATTTGATTAAAAATATGGAACCCATTTTTTCAAATTCAATCCACATAATTGGCAGAAATCAATTTAAAATTAAACCTGTAGACGCATCGAAAAAATGGTTTTTAAAAAGACAACATTCAAAAGATTAAAAAAAATTATATAATAATTCAATATGAAATTGATTCCAATGAACTAAATTAGTTAAATTTTAATATAATTTAATTTATTTTACTTTAAAAACAATTTAAAATATAATTTATCCTTTTAAATTATTTTAATGAAAATACATTTTTCAACAAAAATTAGTATTTTCACTATTCATCAAAAAAAATTATTCTTTTCAAAAAATTATCAAACTTCACCCAATGATAATTTTGATATTTAGATCTATAAAATTATTTTTATTTTTTAAAATAAATATTCTAAATTTATTACGAAGTAAATTTAAAATATGTCTACAAGAAAGACGAAATCACCTTTTAGAAAAATACAGTTTTTCATAGAATATATTTTTTCCTTTCAAATGATTCTTATTTTATTTATAATAGATAGATAAAAATTGAATATAATTTATACATGTGTATACCATATAATTTTAATAATTTAGTTTTTTCTATTCACACCCTCCAATATAATGGCTTGGCTATAATGATCCTATTTAAATAATGATATTTTAATATAGTATTGTGTTTCGTTCAAACATGGTGTTGTGTGCATTTCAAGCAGTCAAAGAGATCAAATTAATTTAAAATATATATATAAAAAAGTCTTAGTGTATTACATTATATTCTACTCTTGGTGTATCATTTCATTTACGTTATCAATTATGATGTTCCTCTTTTAAAATATTAGGGTGTTACACTGCATATAATTGATCATAATATCGAGTCATAGAAAAAATCTTTGTAGTTCATAAGACATAAATCATGTAGGAATCAATGAAAATGATCCATTAGAGCATAATATTAGAATAAGACGTGTGTTTTTGGCATACACATAATTATAGAAAATAATCTTCATAGTATTCAAGGCTATCTTACAATACTATCATAGTGGATTAGGTTTACTCCCCAAAACATCGTAGTAGTCAAGGTTTACTCCTATAACTATTGTAGTGGATAGAGTCCCTTATTAAACAGAGTTCACTTCCCATTCTTATCTTGTTTGTCTAATTATATATCAATCATTACCTAGTTCATTATAAGGCTATATAATTATCATCCCACTCATCACATAATGAAAATCAAACGTATGTGTTCCACAATATCATAAATGATTCATCACATCACTACCCATGAAAAGAAATAAGTTTCATAAACATTTTTGTCAAAACCCAACCCGCCAAGGATTGAACAGTGACTAAACCAAGCCCACATTCAATAGGATAGGGTCTGGATACCATCATCAAGTAATCATATCACACACATGGGAGTCCTTATCCTATGGCACTTGTATGCATGCACCCACATAAATCTCTATGAAATAGTGCGGAGATAATAGAAACTAAAAATAGAATGCATTCATAGATCTATCCCACAATCGTAGTATGAAAAATTACTTAAATAATAAGTAGGGAAAAATAAAATCCCACCAAAAATTTCAAGAGATTCTAAATTTCTTAGATGGAGGGGACTACTATCTAATGAAACCAAGTAAACACACCTCGATCAAGCAGTGGTAGACACCACAGTCTATCTAACTCACTATACTCTACCTAATATGGGTTCTCTTGGGACTCAATTGAAATGATTTTCATCTATATGAGACATAAAATGTGCGGGTAGAGACCATTTATGGATGAGTATAATAATACCCATTAGAAACCCAAAAACCCAAAATAAAATAGAGAAACTAAAAGGAAATAGTCTGTTCGACCAAAGCTATAGGGAAACCAAGTGAGGGAGAACAAGAAACTCTATCTTGACCACTCCTTAGCTATACAAAACTAGTCACTTCATCTCCAAATGGTGTGTTAATCAAGTTCTGTGAAATAATTACACAGAATCCTATAATCACTAAGATATACTCTTCTTAGACTCCAAGTCTCATGAGGTACCGACCTCATAACTAGACATATAATTCTACTCGAGTCTCAAATATAACACTCATCCAGGAGAACCCATTCCATGATCCCTTCCATCCTTGAAGGAACTAATATGATATATCTCACTCCAATGTGTATCACTAAACTAATGGAATGTGGAGACCCCAAACCTGACATACATATACATTACATTACTTTTTCGGAATACATAATATATAACAAAAACATACACACAAGGATCGTAATAGTTTATTGTCTTTGGAAACTTGGAAAAAAAAAATCTTCTAATCGTGGTGAAAGATCTTCAACATCTCCTATAAAGATCTTCCCCTTTTGTTTTCTTACCTAAAACCTTTTTTTAAATCCTGGGGAAAATAAAACATATAAAGGGTGAGCTCAAATGCTCAATAAGGGTAAGCATGGATAAAATAAAACAAATTATATATATTTGAACTTAAAAACATGAACATAATGTTTAAACATCAAAATCTTGATCAATGACATAAAATATGGTAGTACATAAGGAATAGATCATAAAGAAACATTAATCATGATAAAATAGAATGGGAATAAAACATGTAATTGGGGAAACCATTAAGAACATGTTATGATTTCCATAGTAGCCAAGGCATTGCTGCCAAGACCATCTTAGTGGACAAAGTCCCTTTTTGAATCGAGTTCACTCCTCGTTCCAGTCCTGTATTACTGAACTGGTTTAACTTTTCGTTCCAGCCATGTCTATCTCATGAGATATAAATCTTTACCTAATTAATTGGAGGTAGATATAGGTCCCACCCATATCATAATGAAATCATTATTAAATATTCCACAAAATAAACTTAAAACATTCATCATAACCTAAAGAATAAAATGTGTTTCATAAACATCATCCAATCATCACATAATCCATATAAAACAAATGGATATTTCATCATAATAAAAGTGAAACCATTTAAATCATAGATAAATTATACTTGAAACATACACATATGAAATAATATCATCTTATATGTAAAAATGGTTTTGATAAAACACTTTAAATGAATTCTTGAGGAAAATATCCTTTATTCCTCAAAATCATTTTCTTTTCACAAAATGCCATGAAATTTTAAAAGAAAAGTATTTTGTTAAAAATAGTAATAAAATATTTTAGAGTAAGATTCATTAAAATGATGCATTATGAAACCATAAAAATCCGTTCACACTTTATAAGTTAAAAATAACATTCTTCCCATACTTTTGTTGGAAAAGTTAAAAAGTACCACGTATGGTAAACAAAAGTAAGATTCATTCCATAACACAAAGTAAAAGTCAATATGGGTAAAAATTACTTTAAACATACATGTAAGAATATTAAAAACTTTATAAAAACATGTTTATGGACATGGATGAAAAATATAACCCCAGTAAATACTTACGAATAAGCAATCTCGGATAAAAATGGGATTGCAAAATTATCCCTTACCTTAGGTCTGATATGCTTCGTACGTATCTGAACCTCCTCTATAGTTATTTAAATAATTTCATTGACTTATTAAAGAATCATATTGATTGTTAATATATCATATATGGTTCACTTATGACTTTATATTACCCATTCTTTTGTAAATTCCATGTTAAAGCAGTGTTTTGGGTAAAATCATTTTATTTATCGTACGTGTTTCGACAAGTTTTTCTTGATATTATTAATTATATAATGATTTACTTAATTCCAGAATTTAAAACATTATTTATATATAATATATATTCATTATATAAATATATATGATAGATCGATAAATGGAATGAAATACACCGTTCATAGAGACGGTAGGTCGTGCGTACACATGAACGTTGTTTTCCTTTCTTTGTTGACTTGAATGGAAGTAAATAGATGAAATATATATATATATATACATAAATACAGTAGCTTTATAATATAATATATTTCATTATTATTCATTATATAAACTTTATAATCATTCTTGAATGGTTAATATGGAGAATGAATCTCATCGCGTCGTGGAGACGGTAATCCGTACGTATGCACGAGCGATGATATCGTTCCCATAATTATTGAATTGAATTGGAGTGGATGATATAATATCTCAAAATAATTATGATGTTATAATAACAATATATAGTTATTCTTTACACCATTATACCCATCCATGTAAGGTGGTGTTGGAAAAACAGATTACACCACGGCGTGGAGACGGTATTCTGTACGTGCGCACACGCAGTGATTTCATTTTCCATAGGATGGATAGAAGGTGAAATGGTGTTGTTTCATATTTATAATAACATATAAGTATGTAATTGATACTGATGTTATTACTTTATAATGAAACAACTAAAGAAGAAGAAGTTGAAGAAGAAAGAAACATGAAAGAATCGGTAGAAGAGATTACCTTTTCCTCGACTCACCTCCTTTAAACTTCTTCTTAGGGCACTAGAGTTGTTCTTTTGAGAATACCAGAACCTCTATGATATAACTAGAGATATTGAAAATAAGAATTTGTAGGTTTTGGCATAGCTTCAAGGCTCAAAAGGGTGTGAAGAGAAGAGGGAAGGGGTGCCCTTTTTATAAGGGAGGAGAGGGGCACCTTTGGAAAAACTTAAAATATTATTTTATAATAAAGTAATATTCAGTTTATAATAGCTCCAATTTGATTTATTTATAATCTAAAGTTGGGATGGGTCTAAATCCTCTCAACCAATAGGTTTTAGACAAGTTTAGGTTACTATTTTAACCTTATCATTTAGATTTAACTCTAAGTTAAATAATTTAACTTTTACTGTGTCTTTTTGTTTTCTTTCCCTATATGGTTAGTAAAATTACTATAACAAGACAAAAGAACCCCAAGTGGTTAATTATTAAAATATATAACCTTATCTAAGTCATTTTTCCAAACCTTATATTTTTAGTAAGTGAATAACAGTTAATAATATAATATTTCTTTTAAAAACTATTTTATGTCAATTTTAACACTATTTGGTACTAGATTTTTGTGAAACTCATAAAAGAATGTTTAGTTCAAAAAAAGTTAATTTAATAAATAATAACATGTCATATTAACCTATAAAATTAGTTTAATTCATAAAAAGTCTCAAATTACATTTATTTGGGTATTTATAACATCAATTATGTTAATATTTCATTAATAAGGTAATTATTGCATCATAATTGTGTCATAAATAAATTAAATTATTTAATGTCTAAAAATTATAAATAAAATACCATTATGTATGAAATCTTGTTATCTTTCTAATGAATATTTATAGTCTAATTTATCTTATGTATAACCCTATATTAAAAATGTTTTAGTTATTAAACTTTGATTTTAACCATTTTAACTCTTCTTTAAATAAAATAATAATAAATGTCCTAATCTAATCCAAGTAGAACCTAAAGGGTAATATTTTATTCCTAAGGTTATTTTTGGTCTAATTAAACTTATCCAATAGAATTAGGACATGTGTTAGGGTAATAGTAATATCATTTTTACCCTTAATTACCCTATTTACTTTTAATTGTGGTAAATAAAAGTAAAAAGTTACTATTCACCAAAAATTACTTTTATCTTATTGAACCATATTTTACTCCTTGATATTAACCATGTCTCTAATATTTTCTAAATTCCACTCACAGAAGCGGTAAAATTAAGTTTTATGTAAATTTTTAAATTCTTCTAGGAGGTGGGTAAAAGACCATGAAAAGTTCAATATAATTTTTATATATCTAAAATTATTATAAAATTACTCCAATGAATTAAATTGAACTTATATAGGTATTATGTATCAATTTTTACCTAAAATAAATTTAAATAAAATAAATATTTATTTAAATAAAAGGTCAGTTTTTAAATAGTAACCTAGTGTTTTCACTATTCATCAAAAATTGAAAGTTTTCAGAAAAATACCAAAAATTCATCCTATGCTAATTTCGATATTCCAAATCCAAAAATGAAGTCCATTTCTAAAGATAACATTTATAAAATTTCAAAAAGTGGGTATTACTATTCATAACGGTTAGTTCATAATAATATTATAATAATATCTCATTTAGTGAAACTTGGTATTGCGTACTACACACGATATGGAAGAAGGTCTTGATTGCATGTAATGCAAGCCAATTCAGGGATTTGTGTAGTGAAAGCTATGTTTGGTGTTGCGTATAACATAATCAAAACTTATTTCATTTATACATTTAACAAAATCTATACTTAATGTTGCGTAAAATAATTTCCACAAAACGAACTTGAAATTGTGTGTAACACGAGCCAAGAATAGTGTTGTGTATACTACAAGCTAATACAGTGTTGCGTATAGTACAAGCTAATCTTGGTGTAGTGTATAATAGAACACATCAAAGAAATTAAAAATATTATATCACATAAAATCTCGGGGTGTTACATTCTACCCCCCATAAAATGAATTTCACCCTCGAAATTTGTCGGGGTTATAAATCGTTTACTACTTGAAAGTTTCATTCATAGAAACCCACATCGTAGAAAGGAATACTAAATCATCATTTTCAAAAGTAAAGTTAGAAACAAAATGGATACCCGAATTAACTGATCACTTAGGTTCCCACATAGGAGTATATAGGTGAAAATATGGATATGGAAGAGAAATCTAACCGTCAAGTTCTGATGGAGAATGGTAGAGAATATGGCTATGAAAAATCCAACAATTGCAAAGCCATATATTTGTGATGATCTAAGGTACCATCTGATTCATCAGATGTGAGAGTACTAGGACAACATTTTTGGTTTCCAAGATCATTTCTCTAACATTGATGAACTTTTACATAAGGAGAATTACTTACTTGATTTCAGTGTAATGTCATCATTGGTCATTCCATGAACAATTTCCACTTCATCTCTATTTAAATAAATGAAGCTGAATTTTTCATTCATGAAGTGTTAGCAGATCATGCGATAGAATGATAATTCATCCCATCTGTTTCTATTACAAAAAGGTTGGCATAAGTTATTAAATATACATAAGTCCATCTATGGTGAGATTAATCGTATATGATTCCAAAAATGGACTTATACTTCATCTATCATACTGATTAATAAAATAAAACTAGTTCCTACTAACCAAGGACTTAATTTAGGCCAGTGGTAGGTGATAAAGGCATGTCGTACTTCGGTGGTGGGTTCGATTCCCACAACCTTGTCCGACACGACGGGTTGTCGCCCGTTCTGCAGGTTGTTCCTTTTCTTAAACTACACTATTATAAAATAATATTGAAAAAATTTCTAGCCTCAAACAATACTAACTTATGTTCAACATAATCCATTCCAATTTTTAGGCTTATCCAAAATACTTATTTCCAAACTCATAGTATAAAGAGAATGATTACTAAAAAGGTCATATAACAGGCACGTGAATACCATAATTTATCCCTCATATATCTTATTGGTCACATTCCAATCATGTGAATACCTTAATCATGTATTCTCTTGAAAAATGAATACCCATTGAACCTTAGTGAAAAAATGTATGCTTTCAAAAGTTAACTCTTTCCACATACCAAAATCCAAAAATTATATATACTCAAACCATGATATAACTTTGTCCTTATATCAGTCATGAGCTCATGAATACTATCAAACATTTAATTTTATCTTTA
The DNA here is from genome assembly GCA_963277665.1 of Viscum album. Lineage (NCBI taxonomy): Eukaryota > Viridiplantae > Streptophyta > Magnoliopsida > Santalales > Viscaceae > Viscum > Viscum album. The sequence continues at coordinate 712,579,882 of OY728128.1, read as the reverse complement.
TCCCTTCATTATGTGCATATCATATGCTTTCGAAAATATTTGAATCACTTTTCATGGTTACGGGTACCATATAATTATTGGAGACCACAATAAATCATTACATAGATATTCCAATGTTCCGCAATGCTATAAATGGGATTCCACAACATTATTTTGGAATCCCTTTACATAAACACATAATCATTCCACCACATCGTTGTCACACTCAACATTTCTAATAGTGATCACATGTGACTTCCCTTTGTCCTTTTCCTTAATAGGTTTCTCACATTGATCATCATTAACCCTTGGATTAGGGAATTGATTAGCATAATGCCCCATTTCCTTGCACTTGAAGAATTGAAGTGTTGGTGGTGCATTCTATGTAGTATTTTCTTTATTCACATCATTAGAAACCCTTTTTCCATTACTTCGACACTCAGCTACTCGATGAACTTATTTTCCACACTTAAAACTTTTTCTAATTCCTTTAATACAATCTCCACCATGCTTCTTTCCACACTTTTAGAATAAAGAAACATTTATCTTCTTTTCACCATTATTTTGAGATTTCTCCATGAACTCCATCTTTCGTTTCTTATCAAAACCATGAGATGGATATGTAACACCAACTTCTAGTTCTACCTTTATAGCACAACGCACAATTTCTTCATAGCTATTAAAGTCTCTTATATCTAATTCCCTTCGAAGACTTGGTTTTAAGCCACTGAAGAATCGATCAACTTTACTTTCAGGTTGGATGATAAAGCCAGATGCATACCTTGCAAGTCTTGTAAAATTCGCTTTGTATATACCAACAGATTCATCATCCTTCTACTTAAGCTCAAGGAACTCCTTTTCCATCTTTGTTCGAAGAATATGAGGGAAGTACTTAATGAAAAAACAATTTCTTGAACTCATCCCATTCCATGGATTCAATTTCATCTTGGGGCCTTGTATTCTTAATTAGAGTCCACCATTGATCTGCTTCACCTTCTAAATGGTAAATAGCCAGAATTACTTTTTCATGTTCTGAACAGAAAAGTATGGAAAATATCTTTTCAATGGTACTGATCCATTGTTCAGCAACAAGTGGATCAAAAGACCCACTGAAAGAAGGTGGATGTTGCCTCATAAAGGACTCAATAGAATATTGTTCCCTTCTCTGATCATTTGGAAATCCAGAATAATTCATAGCTTGTGTAAGTATATCAATAAGATTTTTCACTCCATCTCCGATCACATTTGGTTGTTCAGGAGGAAAATCATTTCATTTTCCGTTACATTGATCAACGCAGTTCCTTCGGGTTCCAGCCATTGTCTAAAACCGAAAAATAATAGTTTGAGAGGAAAAAATCATGCTAGGGAAAACAACATAATAAAGGGGGAGTACCTTCAATATATAACATCTTAAGGTTAATTATAATATTGTTACCTTTATTCTAGGACTATAACATATACTTATACTTAACCTTAGGTATATCCCTAGACATACCTTAGAAATATCTCTAGGGATATCACTAAAGCATTCGCATCCTAGTTTCTAAAGGTTAACTAAAACTTTCTCTGATACCAACTATAGAGACCCAAAACCTGACATACATATACATTACATTACTTTTGTGGAATACTTAATACATAACAAAAATAGACACACAAGGACCGTAATAGTTTAGTGTCTTTGGAAACTCGAAAAAAATAATCTTCTAATCGTGGTGAAAGATCTTCAACATCTCCCATAAAGATATTCCCCTTTTGTTTTCTTACCTAAAACCTTTCATTAAATCCTGGGGAAAAGAAAACATATAAAGGGTGATCTCAAATGCTCAGTAAGGGTAAGAATGGATAAAATAAAACAAATCATATACATTTGAACTTAAAAACATGAACATAATTTTTAAACATCAAAATCTTGAGCAATGACATAAAACATAGCAGTACGTAAGGCATAGATCATAAAGAAACATTAATCATGATAAAATATCATGGGAATAAAACATGTAATTGTGGAAACCATTAAGCACATATTATGATTTCCATAGTATCCAAGGCATTGCTGCCAAGACCATCTTAGTGGACAAAGTCCCTTTCTGAATCGAGTTCACTCCTCGTTCTAGTCCTGTATTACTGAACCGGTTTAACTTGTTGTTCCAGCTATGTCTATCTCATGAGATATAAATCTTTACCCAATGAATTGGATGTAGATATAGGTCTCACCCATCTCATAATGAAATCATTCTTACTTGTGCCACAAAATTAACTTAAAACATTCATCATAACCCAAAGAATAAAATGGGTTTCATAAGCATCATCCAATCATCACATAATCCATATAAAAAAAATGGATATTTCATTATAAGAAAATTGAAACCATGTAAATCATAGAGATATTATACTTGAAACATAAACATATGAAATAATTTCATCTTATATGGAAAAATGGTTTTGATAAAACACTTGAAATGAATTCTTGAGGAAAATATCCTTTCTTCTTCAAAATCATTTTCTTTTCAAAAAATGCCATGAAATTTTAAAAGAAAATATTTTGTTGAAAATATTCATAAAATATTGTAGAGTAAGCTTCATGAAAATGAGTCATTATGAAACCATAAAAATCCGTTCACGCCGTATAAGTTAAAAATAACATTCTTCTCGTACTTTTGTCAGAAAAGTCAAAAAGTACCACGTATGGTAAACAAAAGCAAGATTCCTTCCATAACACAAAATAAAAGTCAATATGGGTAAAAACGACTTTAAAAATACATGGAAGAATATTTAACACTTTATGAAAACATTTTATTGGACATGGATGAAAAATATAACCCCAGTAAATACTTATGAATAAGCAATCTCGGATAAAAATGAGATTGCAAAATTATCCCTTACCTTAGGTCCGATATGCTTCGTACGTATCCGAACCTCCTGTATAATGATTTAAATAATGTCATTGACTTATTACAGAATCATATTAATTTTTATGATATCATATATGGTTCACTTATGACTTTATATTACCTGTTCTTTTGTAAATTCCATGTTAAAGCAGAGTTTTGGGTAAAATAGTTTCATTTATCGTATGTGTTTCGACATGTTGTTCTTGATATTATTACGTATATCTTGATTTAATTAATTATATAATGTAAAACATTATTTATATATAATATATATGATAGATCTATAAATGTAATGAAATACACCATTCATGGAGACGGTAGGTCGTACGTACGCATGAACGCTGTTTTCCTTTCCTTATTGACTTGAATGGAAGTAAGTATATGACATATATATATATAATTAAATATAGTAGCTTTATCATATAATATATTTCATTATTATTCATTATATATACTTTATAATCATTCTTGAATGGTTAACATGGAGAATGAATCTCATCGCGTCGTGGAGACGGTAATTCGTACGTACGCATGAGTGATGATATCGTTCCCATAATTATTGAATTGAATTGGAGTGGATGATATAATATCTTAGAATCATTATGATTTTATAATAACTATATATAGTTATTCTTTACACCATTATACCCATCCATGTAAGGTGGTGTTGGAAAAACATATTACACCACGGCGTGGAGACGGTATTCCGTATGTACGCACGCGTAGTGATTTCATTTTCCGTAGGATGGATAGAAGGTGAAATGGGGTTGTTTCATATTTATAATAACATATAAGTATTTAAGGGATACTTATGTTATTACCTTATAATGAAACAACTAAAGAAGAAGAAGTTGAAGAAGAAAGAAACATGAAAGAATCGGTAGAAGAGATTACCTCTTCCTCGACGCACCTCCTTTAAACTTCTTCTTAGGGCACTAGAGTTGGTCTTTTGAGAAGACCAAAACCTCTATGATATAACTAGAGATGTTTAGAAGAGTAATTTTTAGGTTTTGTCCGAGCTTCAAGGCTCAAAAGGGTGTGAAGAGAAGAGGGAAGGGGTGCCCTTTTTATAAGGGAGGAGAGGGGCACCTTTGGAAAAACTTAAAATATTATTTTATAATAAAGTCATATTCGGTTTATAATAGTTCCAAATTGATTTATTTATAATATAAAGTGGTTATGGGTCAAAATCCTCTCAACCAATAGGTTTTATGTAAAGACCTGGAAATTTCAAGGAAAATTTTTTTTCTTAATTTTCTTTGGAATTTTACAAGAACGCAGTTTCTGACGGCGCCTGATTCCGAGGCCCGGTGTGCCCGAAATTAATTTCCGAAGTTTGGCTCGGGTATGTTCAGTGAACGAGAGAGCGGGAATTTCTATCTTTTGAACCGGTGCTCAGAATTGAAATCTGATTGCACCGATGAACTTGCAACGCCGGTAATCGCTTAAGAGAACCTTTACCGTAGTTGCGTTTGTGAGCGAGGAGAAGTTAATTTTTGGGGTTTAATTAAAAAAGTGAATAAAATTGTTAAATCAAATTTTAACAATGTTAAGTGGTTAACTTCTCCCATGGGAAGTTGGTGGTGGGCCCACATCCATCCAACTTCCCATGTGTGGATATTTGAAAGGGTGGGGCCCACACGAACCCCCCCCCCCACCTTTTCAAATTCCATAAACTCCCTAACCCTCTTAACCCCTCACATTCCAACTCCCCATTAACTCACATTCTTTAATATTTGACAACTTGATTATTTAATGAGGTGAGTTAAGTATGGTTTATTTGAATTTCAATCTTTTAAAATTCTTGCCACCACTTTGCAATTAATTAATTAAACCAACTTAATTAATTATTTTGAGTGTTTGAATTCTTTTGATTTCATTTTGCCAACATTAAAAAGAGAGATTATATTCTTCTTTTTGGGGTTGGCATAAACCTTGTGGGGAGAACTAAGGAGAGGAGAAGAACTCTTGGAAGATCACCAACCTCTCGAGGAAGAACGTTCCACGTTTCCGAAGAACGTGAAGCAACACCTCCGACCATCTTCAACCGGAGTAAGGAAGGGAAGCACCGCCGCCCACAAAGTATACAGAGGGTGACGTCTCAGCTCGACTTCACCGAGCTCTTCTCCCACCAACCTAGACGGAATGATGCCCGACCTACGCGACGCTTGTCTTCCGCGGGTCGTTGAAGAACTCCGTTCTTGAAGCCGAGGTAGGGAAATTTATTTTGGAATTCTCTTATCTTTTGAGAAAAAACGACGAGCGCGGACCAACCAATACCGGGTTGATCCGCGGATCGTCCGATCAAGCGGTTGATGATTGAGGGTTTTTATTTATTAAATTGTTCGTGAATACAAACTTGGTGATGATCGTGGATTAAAACCCTTTTTGTTAATGAATAAGGCGAGGGGGTCGGACCGCACAAACACGGCCGACCCTCCTCCTTTGTTTTTCGTGATGGTTTCTTGAGGATGATACGAGAAAATGTGGTGCTGTCGCACCACGCGATTTATTGCGGAAGATACGTACGGCGCTGTCACGCCGCACTGTGGAAAGAAATCCAAGAACGCGACGCCGTCGCGTCGCGTCGAAGAAAGTCAAAGGCGTCGCGGCCGGAGTGGGGCCGCGGTGGAGGGAAGTGATGTCGTCACATCACGCCGAACGGCATAGGCCGCGGCAAGTTCCGGGCCGCGGCGGAGCAAGATGACCGGCGGCCGGCACCGGGCCGCCGGTGTCGGCGAAGGAAGGACCGGCCGTCGTCGGTTCTTGCTGGCGAAACCGGCCGGCCAGTGCGGGCCAGCTGGGCAGTGGAGACCGGGGGAATTAATTTCCCCCGGCCGGGTCTCAAAAGCGGCCCCAATTAAGGGGCCGTGGTTCCCAAAGGGGGGGGGGGGTCGGCCTGGGTCGGCCCGGGCCCAGACCCCCAGTTTCGGACCACTTTTGGTCAAATGCCCGTATCTTGGGCTACGGGCCTCCAAATGACTCGCCGTCAGCGGCAACGCGATCCTTGGATCGAGACGGTCGTTTCGGTATACTATACTCAAGGTACATCTTCCTTTTCAGGAGCCTACGTGGTTAAAACTCCATAGTTAAGCGTGCTTGGCTTAGAGTAGTGATCAGGATGGGTGACCTCCTGGGAAGTTTCCCAGGGTGGGTGTGAGACGGAAAAGCCAATAACTCTCAGACCGGGCGTCCGATTGACGCGTCGTCTGTTGCGTTGAGTTCCTGTTGATGATACGAAACTTTTGGCATCCTCCGCCCGAGAATTGGATGCATAGGGATAGTGTCCGGGTTGGATCGCACCGAAATCCAACCGGGCCCCGGGAACGGAAAAGCTGATATCTTTCTGACAGAACGTCTGTTTGACGAACCGTCAGTGGCGTTGGTGATCTCGTTGAGAAACAGTCCCTATGAGTATACCCTATGATAGTTCGGGGTACAGTTGAGATACGGCCGGGTTTGGTTCGCTCACGAAACCAACCGGGCCCCTGGGACAAAAAGGCTAATAACTCACAGACCGGGCGTCCAATTGACACACCGTCTGTTGTGTTGAGACCCCTATGACGAGGCGGTCCTTTGAGATACTTCTTCGTGGGACTTTGAGATACTTGGAGTATCGACCTGTAGTTCGTGGAGCGGACCCTCCCAGTGACGAGCGTGCGGAGTACGGAGACCGTGTAACTGGCTGAGACCTGACAACGGCTTGACCGACTCGACTTGGAGTGAGTCGACTAGCCTAGTGGACGGAGCACTACCTTATGAGGTGCAGACCCATGGCGGAAGGAGCACTACCTGTGTGACAGTGCAGACCCGCGGTACTCGTCCGGAGAGTACCTCAGCAGGCTACTAGGGGGTGTGCACTACTATGTTTGGGTGACATACCTCGGCGGGAAGCACTACTGTGTCTGGGTTCCTGACCCGCGGTACTCGACAAGAGGAGTACTTCAGCAGTCTTAGGTTAGTGAGCAGTACCTCGGAGTCGTGACAGGACCACTGTACACTCCAGAGACGGAGCTCTTCAGCTGTTACGGTTTCGATAATGAAAATCCTGGTTTGAGCTGATACTTTTGACCTTGTGTTTACCTCATGATTGATATGGGTCACTTGATAACTTAGGTATATGTATGGGCATATACCTGGGTAGTGGTTATCCGTTGATTTCACAATCCTTGTGTTTCCTCATGATTGAGATGGGTTACTTGATAACTTAGGTATATGTATGGGCATATACCTAAGTAGAGGTTATCTCTTGAGATCTTCTTTGTGGTTATCCTTGTTGGTTTTAGTGAGACCTTGAGGGTCTCGGGGTCCCTACTGAGTATCGTTATACTCACCCCTGCACGGGCTATGCCCGCACCTCGTTATGTTGGTTGCAGACGACGGGCAGTGCTGACGGAGGCTGAGTGTTCGAGGACTGGACGGTACTCGGAGCTGGACTAAACGACGAGCCAGTACCCGGAGGTGGACTACACGACGTGACGACTCACAGAGGAGGTTGATGGATGAGAGCATGGAGGAGGCTATCTGTACCTACCCTTCAGGTAGGATCCGTGGTGGACGACCAGGAGCTGCGATATCTGTACCTACCCTTCAGGTAGGATCCGAGGAGGACGACCCAGGAGCTGCTTCCTTCTTCCAGCGGTTTGTCTTTTTTCTATTGTACCTTGTTCAGTTGTAGTCGTACTTTCTTTTGGGTTTGTATTCTGGCCCATTTAGTTTTCAGTATTTCTTTTCTACTTAGTGTTTTGCTTCCGCTTGTACTCTGTAGTTCTTGTTTTCTTTTATAAAGGCAATGCCTTCCCAGTTATCGGGATTTTACGCCTTTGGTGCTAGTCGCCAGCCCCTGGCCTATGGAAGGCGGGCTTGGGGTAGTCACGGCATGGGCCCCGAGGACGGGTCGTGAAAAATTGGTATTAGAGGAGTTCGGTTCTACCGCAGAACTTATAACTCTGATGTTTCTTTCTGTGAAGCAATAGTGTTGAGAGTACCGAGTGTGGTTTTCAGTTCAGGGAGTCCAGTGTTGGTGCGAGCGGCCGACGTATCCATACACCAGGACCCTGACAACTGATTTCCGACTTTGTGCACGAAACACTGATCGCGTGTGTGTTTTCAAAGGTTTTCCCTTAAAACAGCTCAAACCAGGTCAGATCACCAGGTATAAACGTTTGATGGTGTCACGATGTTTCTTTCAGGATGCCTTTTCATGGACGACCAGCTAGAGCCCAGAGGGATGTGCGTGCTGACAACCTGTCGAGCGACGAGGCTTCGGTACAGGGCCCTCTTGCAGTTGAGGCACCAGCGGTACTGCTACCCGTTGGGCCACCGATGCCACCAGCCCCAGCATTAGGTGATGCACAACGCTTGAGCGCGCTGCACGAGTTCCAGCGCCAGAGGCCACCCAGGTTCCGGGGAGAGACAGACCCGCAGGCGGCTGAGGTTTGGCTGGAGGATGTGGTGAGAGTCTTCAGGCTAGTGGGGACGCCGTCAGACTTCATGGTGATCTTTGCTACCAGCCTCCTTCAGGCAGCAGCAGGCAGGTGGTGGAGCCACTTGTTTCAGTTTTGCGACGGGATGAACTTCACATGGGAAGTCTTAGAGACCTTCTTCAGGGTGGAGTTTGTGCCAGTAGCTCTACACCCTAAGCGTGTACAGGAGCTTCTGCCATTGTCGCGTGTTTTTTGATCAGTAGCCGAGTCATCTGTGGGCAGTAGACAGATGATGCAGAGGTCCAGGAGGACCAGACTAGTAGTTGGACGATCTTGGGTTTTAGGACCGGTGGTGCGGGGCACCCGGGGTGGGAACAAAGCTAGGCGTGCCAGAAGAAGGTTTTGTTACTCATGCGGCAGAAAGGGTCACCTGGAACTTGACTGTCCGACTCCTCGTACAGTTGATCCGCAGGCGTTGGAGGAGCCACCGAGCCAGAAGCAGCGACGAGTGCTTGAGCAACAGCCGAGCAGTGGACAAGGCAGTAGAGCTCCGAGAGCAGGTGGGCAGGAGAGGAACTAGTGGATACGTCCTTTGTACTTCTAGTTCCATGTTGCTTTTGTATTCGTGTCTTGGTACTATGAGCTGTAATAATAAAAAGACACTTATATTTGTTTGCTTTCCTGTCCTTTTGTTTGGTTGATACTGAGTGGTCCCGGTTAAACTGTTGACTTGACCCTCACTTTCGAGATTTCTACTAGAGGGGACCCAGTGACCTCACACTGATGCCGACAGTGTGACTCGACCCTTGGAGGCGAGAGTGACAGTTGGATATCTTATTAGTTACGTCGAGGCCTTACGACGTCATCCATGGCATGAATGCATCATTCATGTCAGGATTGACTGTATTAGGCAACGAATGTGGTTCATCTAGGGGATGAGATCAGATTTCTCTTATCGGCAAAGAAGAAATCATAGCAGCTTTTGTGAGACTAAAGGAGGTCCAGGACATCCAAGAGAGGATGAAGACTGCACAGTGCAGTAAGAAATAGGAAATTGGTGCCAGTCTTAGAGACTCGGGCATGTTAAAGAAGAGGAAGTTTAAAGTAGAGATGAGTCTACGCAGCGGCAGACGTAGAGGCAGAGCTAGGAGAGAAGCATGAGGTGTTGTACATCTTAACATGCTACAACCACCCGCCTTAGTTATCCCCGCCAAGCTCAGAGAGCTAGAGGGAAGTGGAAGAATGTGGCTGCATGCGGTCAAGGACTGTGACCCAATGTCTCTAGAAATGATTCAAGGGACAGTCTGTGTCCACTACTAGCTGTTGTAGTAACAGATGTCGATATGAATCATTCCTCGCTTTCACAAATCTTGTTCCAGACCTAGAGTTTCCGGTAAGCCGTGGACTTGACCCTCACGTCTGGAGATACCTTGGGAGGGGACTCGATAATCACACTTACGCCGATGGTGTGGTCAGAACCTCGAGGCGAGAGTTTCGGTTGGAATCTCTTGGTGGAAGCGTTGAGGCCTTACGACGTTAGTTTGAGTATGGAATGGGCAATAACTGTTCATACTCAAATTGACGGTTTTAGGCAAACGTCAGGATGGTTTTTCCTTGGTCGGCGGAAAAGGAAACCCCAGGCAGCGCAGGGTAACTCTTGCACAGGAGGGTGCGACCGATCACTCTTGAGTTGGTCAACCTTACCCTCGTGGCAGCAGCCTTTCGAGTTCCAGTTCTAACAGAAAATGGAGACCTCTGGAGTTCGAGGATGATGATCACGTCCTTATACGGGTCTCACCTCGACGAGGTTTACGGAGATGTGGCCAAGGCGACAAGTTATCTCCAGGGTTCAGTGGACCTTCTTAGGTCCCCAACTGGGTAGGCGGGGTGGTTTACCGCTTGACCCATTCACCGCAGTTGCACCAGGTGCACGACGACTTCCACGTATCTCAACTGAGGAGATACGTGCTCAACCCTTCGCATACCATCGACCATGAGGAGTTGGACGATGGCGATGGGGTGTCTTTCACGGATATTCCAGTGGGGATCGAGGATCGACAGGAGCAGATCCTACGAGGACGATCGATTACTCGGGTGCACTTTCTTTGGCAGTACGGAACCTCCAGGTAAGCACATGGGAGCAGAAGGCTCAGATGCATGCTTTGTACCACTTTTGTGACCCTTGTTTGTGTTGAAGCTTTACGGGGACGTAAATCCCTGAGGTGGGAGTAATGTAAAGACCCAGAAATTTCAAGGAAAATTTCTTCTTAATTTTCTTTGGAATTTTACAAAAATGCAGTTTCTGACGGCGCCTGATTCCGAGGCCCGGTGTGCCCGGAATTAATTTTCGAAGTTTGGCTCGGGTACGTTCAGTGAACGAGCGAGCGGGAATTTCTATCTTTTGAACCGGTGCTCGGAATTGAAATCCGATTGCACCGATGAACTCGAAACGCCGGTAATCGCTTAAGAGAACCTTTACCGTAGTTGAGTTTGTGCGGGAGGAGAAGTTAATTTTTGGGGTTTAATTAAAAAAGTGAATAAAATTGTTAAATCAAATTTTAACAATGTTAAGTGGTTAACTTCTCCCATGGGAAGTTGGTGGTGGGATCACATCCATCCAACTTCCCATGTGTGGATATTTGAAAGGGTGGGGCCCACACGAACCCCCCCCCCCCCCCACCTTTTCAAATTCCTTAAACTCCCTAACCCTCTTAACCCCTCACATTCCAACTCCCCATTAACTCACATTCTTTAATATTTAACAACTTGATTATTTAATGAGGTGAGTTAAGTATGGTTTATTTGAATTTCAATCTTTTGAAATTCTTGCCAACACTTTGCAATTAATTAATTAAACCAACTTAATTAATTATTTTGAGTGTTTGAATTCTTTTGAATTCATTTTGCCAACATTAAAAAGAGAGACTATATTCTTCTTTTTGGGGTTGGCATAAACCTTGTGGGGAGAACTAAGGAGAGGAGAAGAACTCTTGGAAGATCACCAACCTCTCGAGGAAGAACGTTCCACGTTTCCGAAGAACGTGAAGCAACACCTCTGACCATCTTCAACCGGAGTAAGGAAGGGAAGCACCGCCGCCTACAAAGTATACAGAGGGTGACGTCTCGGGTCGACTTCACCGAGATCTTCTCCCACCAACCTAGACGGAACGATGCCCGACCTACGCGATGCTTGTCTTCCGCGGGTCGTTGAAGAACTCCGTTCTTGAAGCCGAGGTAGGGGAATTTATTTTGGAATTCTCTTATCTTTTGAGAAAAAACGACGAGCGCGGACCAACCAATACCGGGTTGATCCGCGGATCGTCCGATCAAGCGGTTGATGATTGAGGGTTTTTATTTATTAAATTGTTTGTGAATACAAACTTGGTGATGATCGTGGATTAAAACCCTTTTTGTTATCGAATAACGCGAGGGGGTCGGACTGCACAAACACGGCCGACCCTCCTCCTTTGTTTTTCGTGATGGTTTCTTGAGGATGATACGAGAAAACGTGGTGTCGTCGCACCACGCGATTTATTGCGGAAGATACGCGTGGCGCCGTCACGCCGCACCGTGGAAAGAAATCCAAGAACGCGACACCGTCGCGTCGCGTCGAAGAAATTCAAAGGCGCCGCGGCCGGAGTGGGGCCGCGGTGCAGGGAAGCGATGTCGTCGCATAGCGCCGAATGACATAGGCCGCGGCCGGTTCCGGGCCGCGGCGGAGCAAGATGATCGGCGGCCGGCACCGGGCCGCCGGTGTCGGCGAAGGAAGGACAGGCCGTCGTCGGTCCTTGCTGGCGAAACCGGCCGGCCAGTGCGGGACGGCCGGGCAGTGGAGACCGGGGGAATTAATTTCCCCCAGACGGGTCTCAAAAGTGGCCCCAATTAAGGGGTCACGGTTCTCAAAGGGGGGGGGGGGTCGGGCCGGGCCCAGACCCCCAGTTTCGGACCACTTTTGGTCAAATGCCCGTATCTTGGGCTACGGGCCTCCAAATGACTCGCCGTCAGCGGCAACGCGATCCTTGGATCGAGACGGTCGTTTCGGTATACTATACTCAAGGTACATCTTTCTTTTCGGCAGCCTACGTGGTTAAAACTCCATAGTTAAGCGTGCTTGGCATAGAGTAGTGATCAGGATGGGTGACCTCCTGGGAAGTTTCCCAGGGTGGGTGTGAGACGGAAAATCCAATAACTCTCAGACCGGGCGTCCGATTGACGCGCCGTCTGTTGTGTTGAGTTCCTGTTGACGATACGGAACTTTTGGAATCCTCCGCTCGAGAATGGGATGTAGATGGATAGTGGCCGGGTTGGATCGCACCGAAATCCAACCGGGCCCCAGGAACGGAAAAGCTGATATCTTTCTTACAGAACGTCCGTTTGACAAACCTTCAGTGGCGTTGGTGATCTCGTTGAGAAACGGTCCCTATGAGTATACCCTATGAGATTTCGGGGTACAGTTGAGATACGGCCTGGTTTGGTTCGCTCACGAAACCAACCGGGCCCCTGAGACGAAGAGGCTAATAACTCACAGACCGGGCGTCCGATTGACGCGTCGTCTGTTGTGTTGAGACCCCTATGACGAGTTTGTCTTTTGAGATACTTCTTCGAGGGACTTTGAGATACTTGGAGTATCGACCTGTAGCTCGTGGAGCGGACCCTCCCAGTGATGAGCGTGCGGAGTACGGAGACCGTGTAACTGGCTGAGACCTGACGACTGCTTGACCGACCTGACTTGGAGTGAGTCGACTAGCCCAGTGGACGGAGCACTACCTTCTGAGGTGCAGACCCATGGCGGACGGAGCACTACCTGTGTGACAGTGCAGACCCGCGGTACTCGTCCGGAGAGTACCTCAGCAGGCTACTAGGGGGTGTGCACTACTGTGTTTGGGTGACATACCTCGGCGGGAAACACTACTGTGTCTGGGTGGCTGACCCGTGGTACTCGACAGGAGGACTACTTCAGCAGTCTTAGGTTAGTGAGCAGTACCTCGGAGTCGTGACAGGACCACTGTACACTCCAGAGACGGAGCTCTTCAGCAGTTACGGTTTCGATAATGAAAATACTGGTTTGAGGTGAGACTTTTGACCTTGTGTTTACCTCATGATTGAGATGGGTCACTTGATAACTTAGGTATATGTATGGGAATATACCTGGGTAGTGGTTATCCGTTGATTTCACAATCCTTGTGTTTCCTCATGATTGAGATGGGTTACTTGATAACTTAGGTATATGTATGGGCATATACCTAAGTAGAGGTTATCTCTTGAGATCTTCTTTGTGGTTATCCTTGTTGGTTTTAGTGAGACCTTGAGGGTCTCGGGGTCCCTACTGAGTATCGTTATACTCACCCCTGCATGGGCTATGCCCGCACCTCGTTGTGTTGGTTGCAGACGACGGTCAGTGCTGACGGAGGCCGAGTGTTCGAGGACTGGACGGTACCCGGAGCTGGACTACACGACGAGCCAGTACCCGGAGGTGGACTACACGACATGACGACTCACAGAGGAGGTTGATGGACGAGAGCGTGGAGGAGGCTATCTGTACCTACCCTTCAGGTAGGATCCGTGGTGGACGACCAGGAGCTGCGATATCTGTACCTACCCTTCAGGTAGGATCCGAGGAGGACGACCCAGGAGCTGCTTCCTTCTTCCAGCTGTTTGTCTTTTTGCTATTGTACCTTGTTCAGTTGTAGTCGTACTTTCTTTTGGGTTTGTATTCTGGCCCATTTAGTTTTCAGAATTTCTTTTGTACTTAGTGTTTTGCTTCCGCTTGTACTCTGTGGTGCTTGTTTTCTTTTATAAAGGCAATGCCTTCCCAGTTATCGGGATTTTACGCCTTTGGTGCTAGTCGCCAGCCCCTGGCCTATGGAAGGCGGGATTGGGGTAGTCACAGCACGGGATCCAAGGACGGGTCGTGACATTTTAGAAAAGTTTAGGTTAATATTTTAACCTTATCATTTAGATTTAACTTTAAGTTAAATAATTTAACTTTTACTGTGTTTTTTTGTATTCTTTCCCTATATGGTTAATAAACTTACTATAAGCAGACAAATGAACCCCAAGTTGTTTATTATTAATATATATAACCTCATCTAAGTCATTTGGACAAACCTTATATTTTTAGGAATTTAATAACAATTAATAATATAATATTTGTTTTAAAAAATATTTTATGTCAATTTTGACACTATTTGGTACTTGATTTTTGTGAAAATCATAAAAGCATGGTTAGTTCGAAAAAAGTTAATTAAATCAATAATAACATGTCATATTAACCTATAAAATTAGTTTAACTCATAAAAAGTCTCAAATTACATTTATTTGGGTATTTATAACATCAGTTATGTTAATATTTCATTAATAAGGTAATTACTACATCATCATTGTGTCATAAATAAAGTAAATTATTTAATATCTAAAAATTATAAATAAAATACCATTATGTAGGAAATCTTTTTATCTTTCTAATTAATATGTATAGTTGAATTTATCTTATGTATAACCCTATATTAAAAATGTTTTAGTTATTAAACTTTGATTTTAACCATTTTAACTCTTCTTTAAATAAAATAATAATAAATGTTCTAATCTCATCCAAGTGGACCTAAAGGGTAATATTTCATTCCTAAGGTTGTTTTTGGTCGAATTACACTTATCCAATAGAATTAGTACATGTGTTAGGGTAATATTAATATCATTTTTACCATTAATTACCCTATTTACTTTTAACCGTGGTAAATAAAAGTAAAAAGTTACTATTCACCAAAAAAATATTTTTATCTTATTGAACCACATTTTACTCCTTGATATTAACCGTTTCTCTCGGATTTTCGAAATTCCACTCATAGACGTGGTAAAATTAAGTTTTATGTAAATTTTTAAAATCTCCTAGGAGGTGGGTAAAAGATGGGAAAAGTTCAATAAAATTTTTATATATCTAAAATTATTATAAAATGACTCCAATGAATTACATTGAACTTATATAGGTATTATGTATCAATTTTTACCTAAAATAAATTTAAATAAAATAAATAATTATTTAAACAAAAATTCGGTTTTTAAATAGTAACCCAGTGTTTTCACTATTCATCAAAAATTGAAAGTTTTCAAAAAAATACCAAAAATTCACCCTAGGCTAATTTCGATATTCCGAATCCAAAAATGAAGTCCATTTCGAAAGATAAAATTTATAAAATTTCAAAAAGTGGGTAATACTATTCATAACGGCTAGTTCATAATAATATTATAATAATATCTCGTTTAGTGAAACTTGGTATTGCATACTACACACATTATCGATGAAGGTCTTGATTGCGTGTAATGCAAGCCAAGTCAGGGCTGCGTGTAGTGAAAGCTCTGTTTGGTGTTCCGTATAACATAATCAAAACTTATTTCATTTATGCATTAAACAAAATCTATACTTAATGTTGCGTAAAATAATTTCCACAAAACGAACTTGAAATTGTGTGTAACACGAGCCAAGAATAGTGTTGCATATACTGCAAGATAATACGGTGTTGCGTATAGTACAAGCTAATCTTTGTGTAGTGTATAATATAACAAAACAAAGAAATTAAAAATAATATATCTCATAAAATCTTGGGGTGTTACATGGAACATCCCTACCATCCCAGGTATCATACATCTGAGAGAACACACTCATCAGGTCTCACCGTGAAGAAACTCACGATGTCACTCAACGGAACTCGATACTTAGATAGGGGATCACACCCATCCAAGATGCAAGACTCCTTTAACCCTACTATAAACACTGAATATATCATATAATAGATAGCATATCACACTAAATACCATTTGGGGACTCTATAAACCCAATATGGAACTTTGGAGATCATATCGCTTAGATAGGGGATCAAACCTAGGACAACAGGGGGACACCACAAACCCTACCGAGTCTCAAATACACAATACACATATAGGGTATGATTCCAAGGACTATCAGGAGATACCAAAAACCCAAATATGAATCCAATCTCCAATTTGGGTATTGTACCCATGAAGATATCGAAAACCATACTAAAACCGCCCTCCAAGTAGGGAATCATATATCCGATGATGTCTGAAACCCAAATGGGATAGCCTTCTATATAGGGGATCTCCACTATATGTTTTATGGTCATGATGATAACATTAACCCTACCTAATGAATATTGTAATTCCCCAACCCAATAATCCTGGAGTTAGTGCATTATTTTAATACATTAGCATGATTACAAGGAATCAAGTCCTAAAGAACCGATCATTTTAACAGTCCTCGAAAATAAATTATATACATGAACTTCACAATAAAATTTCAAACATAAAATACTTGTAACTCCCCGACCCCAGTTACCCAGAGTCAGTGAATTATTTTAATACATTTTCATGATCTCAAGGAATCAAGTCCCGAAAGACCGATCAGTTTAGCAGTCTTGGAAAATAGATTACATACATGAACATTACATTACACTTTCTAACATAAAACACAACATAAATAATCCTTTGATAAAGAAATTGTTCCCTTTAGCTTAACCATGTGTAACAATCATAATAAACTTCTTGGAATGCTAGAAAAAAATAAAACATAGAAAGGGGTGAGCTAAAACGCTCAGTAAGGGTAATAAATAGAGAGGAAGATAACATAAATATTAATCATGGTGAATAATTGAAACCACATGCCTTTACTAATAATAAACATGAATAATTTTATGGAAAGAATATGAACTGAGTAAATAATTCCATAATAAAACATAATCATGGGTATTCTACTAGTCGAATGACCACATGAACCATCAATATTATTTTCATAATAAGGGAATGTATAATTTCGGATATTCTGAAACATTTTTTCAAGGCCTCGGCCAATACATCTAAAAATGATTAAGGCCTCGTCCAAAACCAAAAATAAAATTAGGAAAGGGCCTCGGACAATTACATGTCTAGTTGTCTCATGAGACCGACCGATGCATCGAGGAGATATAGCGGGCTCCACCCATCATTTACTATGTCCAATGCATTCCTCATATGAACATGTTTAAACATAACATAAACATTTGTATTAAAACTAGCATATGAAATGTCAATACTTTATCCATAAAACATGAATGGTAAAAAAAGTAAAACATCCATAGTCAAATATATCAAAAAACCTTGAATACAATATGGAAGTTTTGTATCATAATAAATCAACTTCAAATAAGCTTAAAATCCATCAAAAGATGTTGACATAGATGAAATCAAAACTATTTGAGAGAAATATCTCTTTTTTGAAATAATTTAAAAGTCACATAATTATGAAATAAAACATTTACTTTGAAAATATTCTTATAATCTTGTAAGGGAAGCTTTGACGATTCTATAATGGCGGAAAATAGTTGCACCCGTCGTATAAGTTAAAAAGGACATTATAACCTTAATTGTGTCGAAAATGTTAAAAAAGACCTTTTTGGAAAATGACCAAAATATTCCTTTCCAAACACATAAGGGTATAAATGAATTTAACCCATTTTCTAGTAAATAGTAAAAAAAAATTGAAATATATTTTTAAGAAACATGGATGTGGATGATAAAGAGGTCCTAGTAGATAATTACGTATAAACAACTTCGGATAATGAAGAGATTATAGAATTAACTCTTACCTTGTACTTTTCCTTGGTTGATGGTAGGTTAACCTCATGTATAATGGTGAAATAATTGTTATTGAATTATACAAGAATCACATACATTAATATGATATAATATATGATCTTTTAACATTGTTTTGTTAATAATATCTTAGTATTATCGTCGTTTCGGGTGTTAACGGATTCATTTTCCTTTATATTATATGTTATGTGAGTCATATTTGTTATGGATGGGATGTATCTTATTCATTTCCAGAATGATATTACGTCTTTAAACATTATTTGTAATTATCAAATGAAAATTAGTCTTGAATGTATACGATGGGGAATGAATCTCATCGCGTTCGTGGAGACGGTAATCCGTACGTACGCATGAGTGATAATATCATTATTTTTATATTAAAATAATATATAATTGGATGTTATATCATATATACAGAATCATTATCATGTTATATTTATTATTTACATCAATTACACATCATTATTATACCCATGAAAATAAAAATGTATTGAATAACAATTACACCATGACGTGGAGACGGTAAGTCGTACGTACGCACGTATGGTGACATGTCATTCAAAGGATGGATAGAATAATGAATTTGGTTGTACCATATTTATAAGAACATCGCAGTATATAGAAGATACTGTAGTTATTATTTTATAATGGAAACAACAAAGAAAAAGGAAGTGGAAGAAGAAAGGAACTTGAAAGATGTGATGAAATATTTACCTCTTCTTTGGGTTCTTCTTTTTGATTTGATCAAAAGGGATCCTTGGGTAGGATTTCTGACTAAATTAAGGCCTCTAATATAAATTTAGGGAAGTTTAGAGGATATTTGGTCAAGGTTTAGCTGATCCAAAAGGCTTCGAAGTTATGAATTTGAGAGAAGGGGGAGTTCCCTTTTATAAGAGGGGTGAGGGGCACCTTAGGAAAGACTTAAAATATTATTTTATAATAAATTCATATTCAGTTTATAATGGATCCAAACTGATTTATTTTGAGTATAGAGTGGGTATGGGTTGAAATCCACTCAACCAATAGGTTTTATACAGGTTTGGGTCACTATATTAACCTTATATTCTAGATTTAACTCTTAGTTAATTAGTTTGACATTTACCATTTCTCTTTGCATTTTTATATTATTTGGTTAATAAAATTACTATAAACTACCAAGAGAACACCAAGTATTTTATTAATGACATACCTATCATCATATAAGTCCTTTGGCCAAACATTAGATTTTTAGGAATATTATATCAATTAATAATATAATATTTGTTTTAAAAACTCTTTTATGTCAATTTAGACACTATTTAATAATTTATTTTGGTTAAAGTCATAACAACTTTATTAATTAAAAATAAATTTATTTAATAAATAATAACATTCCATATTAACCTATAAAATTCTTTTATGGCATCAAAACATTCAAATTATATTTATTTTAACATTTATAATACCATTTATTTGATTCTTCCATTAATAAGGAAAGCACTACATCATCATTGTGTCATAAATAAATTTAATTATTCAATGTCAAAAAATTATAAATAAAATACCATTATGTATGAAATCTTTTTATCTTTCTAATTAATATTTATATTTGAATAGATATCATGTATAACTCTATGTAAAAATTGTTATACTAAAAGATATATGCTTATGTCATTTTTGTATTTACTTTACCTTAATTAATATAAAGTGTCATTATCACTTACAAGTGGCTCCATGGGGTCCCCAAATCGACCCAAATATGACTATTGTCAGACATTTATCATCTAATAAGGTTATTACATGTGTTAGAGTAATTTAATATTATTATAATATTATTTTTTACCCTTATTTGTCGGATTTACCCTTTAACCATGGTAAATAAAATATTTACCGAAGTAATTATTCAAAATGTCTAAAAATAAAAGCTACCTATTTACAAAATTTCGAACCCCTAATTATAAATATGGAATCCATTTTTCTAAATTCAAAAAATAGAAGTGGCAGAAATTAATTTAAAATTAATTCTCGTTGTCAAAACAAAAAAGTGTATTTTTAAGAAATAATAACTATCAAAATATTGACACTTTCTTATGTCCAGTTTAAATGTGAAATTATATCCAATGACCAAAATTGGAATAAATGGTAAAAATATAATCTAATTATACTTTAAAACCACTCAAATTCATAATTTATCACTATTAATTATTTTTATTAAAAAGGTTGTTTTTAATTAAAATTTAGTAATTTTCACTATTCATCAAAAATTGGATGTTTTTAGAAAAATACCAAAAATTCCCCCTAAGATAATTTCGATATTCCAAATCCAAAAAAGAAGTCCATTTTGAAAGATAAAGTTTATTAAATTTCAAAAAGTGGGTAGTACTATTCATAATGGCTAGTTTGATTGGTTGTGGTGTGTTAGAACTCGAAGTTGTGTATAACACACACTATTGTATTATTCAAAGAGAAGCATATCGTGGAATCTTGGGGTGTTACATTCTCCTATCATTCAATAAATTGAGTCGTCACAATTTATGCTCGGTATTGGAAACTTGGGGTTGACATTTCAAAATATCTTAGTTGAAATCCCACATCGAAAAATGGATTAATGAGGCCTCTATTTAAAAATAAAGAATGGTAAGTATGATGGTTACTGAAAATAACACATACTAGGGTTCCATGTTGGAAAACATGGATATGGAAGAGAAAAATAATCACCAAGTTCTGATGGAGATTGATCGAGAATATTATTATGAGAAAGTTAACGATCTGAAGTCCATAAACTTGTGATGGGTTGAAAGGTCTTTGATTACCCCATAGAAAAAGTAAACGGGAAACGTTTTTGTTCTAAGTTACTTTTATTAATTTTGAGAAATTTATTTATGATATTGTCTAAGATCATAAGGAGATATAATTACTTTATAATTATATTTTTATCCATTAATAAATTTCTACCACAAACTCATCTTTCACTCCAAAACATAATATAACTTAAAAATAATCTATTTATCCTAATCGTATAGGGTTCCAAATATAAAAATATTCCATTTAAATGATGAAAATTATTTTGTAACAACTAGGGACTTCCTGTAGGCTAGTGGTAGGTAATAAAGAACTATCACACTATGATTGTGGGTTCGATTCCTGTAGCTTTGTCTAACACGACGGGTTATCGCCCGACCTGCAGGTTATCCTTTTCCTAAGACTATAGTATTATAATATTACAAAAATAATCATAAGAAATGTTTTATCCTTAAAAATACTATCTAAAGTTCAACTTAATCCATTAAAACATTATAGTTATCCAAAATTCCTTTGTCCAGACTCTCTGTAAAAGGTATCTAAATTCTAAAATCAATTGCAACAACAGATTCCCCAAAAAAAGTAAAGTTTATCTTATTGTCACATACTGAAAATATGATTACCTTAGTCATATTAAAACCTTAATGAAAACAACAAGTAATTCAGTACAATCCTTAAATATATCACATTATTCTTATAACCAAAATATAGTTCTTGAATCCAAAAACACAAATACAATAATTATTCAACTTCAACTATAGTAACAGAATATGCTTGGTCTTTCTCCCTTGGCCTTTTCTGAGGTAAGTTTCCTTGGCACTTAGGAAATTCATTTTCATAATGCCCCATTTCTCTACAATTATATCATTCAACATTGATAGCAACTTTCTTTCCCTTACAATCATGAGCATGGTGGCCTTTTTCACCACACTTGTAACAGACTCCCATTCCTTTTAGGCAAGTACCAGGGAGTTTCTTCCCACACTTATCATAAAATGGAAAACCCTTCTTTCCCTTTTTCCCATTAGTTGTCTCTTTCTCCACTGTTCTCTTATTCTCTTGCTTTACTTTATTGTCATAAGATTTAGATAATTCCTTTTCTGTCTTGATAGCACATGAGACAATATCTTCATATGACAAGAAGTATTGTGATACTAAATCTCGACAGAGAAATGGTTTTAACCCATAAAACAAATTATCAATATTACTTCTTGGGTTACGTATATAATCAATAACATGCCTTGATAACCTTGTAATGTTAGTCTCATACTTTGCAACATTCTCATCCTCCTTTTTCCTCAGACTGAGAAATTTTCTTTCCATATCCACTCGATGGTCATGAGGAAAGTATTTTTCTATGAAAATATCTTTAAACTCCCTCAATTCCATACTTGATACTTCTTTATCCTCCTTTGTGTTTTGAATCAATGACCACCTTTGATCAGCATCTACAATGAGGCGATAAACTGTCATGACAACTTTTTCCATTTCACTACTCCCCAAAGCCTGAAATATTTTCTCTAGGGAACTTATCCATTGCTCAGCTACCAATATATTTTTATTACCATTTAATGTTGGTGGTTTTTTCCTCATGAAGTGATCTAACATTGATCCTCCACGTTGTGGATCAGGGTGCTCCATATGGGTAAGGTTATTATTCATAACCTGAGTGAGTTGTCCCATTATAGTGATAAGCTGATCAGCACCAGTTGTATCACCAGCTCCACTATAATTATCTTGAGTAGGAGGGAAATCTCTACATATAGTACGTGTGTTGATACGATTTCCATTCCTTCCACTAGGTTCCATTTATAAACAATGGCATAAACTAGATTATTTTATCAATCGAAATACATAATTCCAAACTTGTAAAATACCTAACGTAAATTGAACAGTTTATGGATATAATCCATAATCATAAAAATGTTTTCTTTGAGGAATTATATACTCATAAACCCTTCATAATGTTTTATAAAGAAGATGAGAATTATCCTAAGAATATCCCCCGGGAGTGTTGTAACCAAGAGTGTAGCAAGGCCCGTTGTCGTGCACTAGTTCTCGTTCTAGTCTAGCTCGAAGCGGTGTTTTCGGGTTTTACCCCTAGGTACATCTGTGCCAGAGCCACCTCTACCTACTCGTATCCAGACAGGGATGTATTTCTTGTAAAACTCACAAAATCTACATAATACCAAAATTCTAGGAAGTACTTCTATACTAATCCTCAAAGTTTATCTTAGGGCTATGTGCTCTAATCAATGTTTATCTAAATCTAGTTTCCAAGGTTTGTACTAAACTTCCTCTGATACCAACTGTAACACGCTGACCCCAATTACCCGGAATCGGTGAATTATTTTAATACATTGGAATGATCTTAAGGAATCAAGTCCCAAAGGACCGATCAGTTTAGTAGTCTTGGAAAATAGATTACATACATGAACGTTACATTACACTTTCTAACATACAACACATAATAAATAATCCTTTGAGAACATCATTGTTCCCTTTTGCTTAACCCTTCATAACAATCATAATAAACTTATTGGAATCCTAGAAAAAAAAACATAGAAAGGGGTGATCTCAAACGCTCAGTAATGGTAAGAAATACAGCGGAAGATAACATAAATATTAAGCATGGTGAATAATTGAAACCACATGCCTTTACCAATAATAAACATGAATAATTTTATGGTAGGAATATGAACTGAGTAAAACATTACATAATAAGACATAATCATGGGCATTCTACTAGTCGAATGACCACATGAACCCTCAATATTATTTTCATAATGAGGGAATGTTTAATGTCAGACATTTTGAAACATTTTGTCAAGGCCTTGACCAAGACATCTAAAAATGATTAAGGCCTTGGCCAAAACCACAAATCAAGTTGGGATATGGCCTCGTCCAATTCCACATCTAGTTTTCTCATGAGACCTAACGATGCATCGAGGAGTTATAGTGGGCTCCACCCGTCACCTACTGAGTCCAATTCATTCCTCATATGAACAGGTTTAAAGATAACATAAACATTCATATTAAAACTAGCATACGAAATGTCAATACTTTTTTCATAAACCATGAATGGTATAAAAATAACACATCCATAGTCAAAAATATCACAAAACCTTCAATACAATATGGAAGTTTTGTATCATAATTAATCGACTTTAAATAAGCTTAAATTCCATCAAAGGATATTGACATAGATGAAATCAAAACTATTTGAGAGAAATATCTCTTTTTTTAAAATCATTTAAAATTCACATAATTATAAAAAAAACATTTACTTTGAAAATATTCTTATAATATTTTAAGGTAATCTTTGATGATTTTATAATGGCGTAAAATATTCGCACCCTCCGTATAAGTTAAAAAGGACATTCTTACCTTAATTTTGTCGAAAAGGTTAAAAAGGACCTTGTTTGGAAAACAACGGAAAGATTCCTTTCAAAACACATAAGGGTATAAATGAATTTAACCCATTTTCTAGTAAATAGTAAAAATGTTTTGAAATGCATTTTTAAGAAACATGGATGTGGATGATAAAGAGGTCCCAGTAGATAATTATGTATAAACAACCTCGGATAATGAAGAGATTGTAGAATTAACCATTACCTTGTATTTTTCCTTGGTTTAGGGTAGGTTAAACTACTGTATAATGGTTAAATAATTATTATTAAATTATACAAGAATCATATACATTAATATGATATCATATATGATCTTTTAACATTGTTTTGTTAATAATATCTTAGTATTATCATCATTTCTGGTGTTAACTGATTCATTTTCCTTTATATTCTTTGTTATCTGAGTCATATTTGTTATGTATCGGATGTATCTTATTCATATCTAGAAGTATATTAAGTCTTTAAACATTATTTTTAATCATAAAATTAAAATTAGTCATGAATGAATACGATGGGGAATGAATCTCATCGCGTTCATGGAGACGGTAATCCGTACGTACACACGAGCGATAATATCATTCTTTTGATATTAAAATAATATATAATTGGATGGTATATAATATATACAGAAACATTATCATGTTATATTTATTATTTACATCAATTATACATCATTATTATACCCATTCAAATAAAAATGTATTGAATAACAATTACACCACGACATGGAGATGGTAAGTCGTACGTACGCACGTATGGTGACATGTCATTCAAAGGATAGATAGAATAATAAATTTGGTTGTAACATATTTATAATAACATCAAATTATATAGAATATACTGGAATTATTATTTTATAATGGAAACAACAAAGAAAAAGGAAGTGGAAGAAGAAAGGAACTTGAAAGAGGTGATGAAATATTTACCTCTTCTTTGGGTTCTTCCTTTTGATTTGATCAAAAGGGATCCTTAGGAAGGATTTATGACTAAAGGAAGGCCTCTAGGATGAATTTAGAGAATTTTAGAGGATATTTGGGTAGGGTTTGGCCGAACCAAAAGGCTTTTAAGGTATGAATTTTACAGAAGGGGGAGTGCCCATTTATAAGAGGGGTGATGGGCACCTTAGGAAAAACTTAAAATATTATTTTATAATAAATTCATATTCAGTTTATAATGCCTCAAAACTGATTTATTTAGAGGATAAGGTGGGTATGGGTCTAAATACACTCAACCAATAGGTTTTAGATATGTTTGGGTCACTATATTAACCTTATCTTTTATATTTAACTCTTAGTTAATTTGTTTGACATTTACCATGTGTCTTTGTATTTTTATATTATTTGGTTAATAAACTTACAATAAACTGCCAAGATAACCCCAAGTGGTTAATTAATGACATAAATATAATAATATAAGTCCTTTTTATGAACCTTATATTTTTAGGAATATTATATCAATTTATAATATAATATTTGTTTTAAAAACTCTTTTATGTCAATTTAGACACTATGTAATAATTGATTTTGGTTAAAGTCATAACAACTTTATTAATTCAAACTAAATTTATTTAATAAATCCTAATATTCCATAGTAACCTATAAAATTCTTGGATAGCATCAAAATATTCAAATTATATTTATTTTAACATTTATAATACCATTTATTTGATTATTCTATTAATAAGGAAAACATTGCATCATCATTGCGTCATAAATAAATTTTATTATTCAATGTCTAAAAATTATAAGTAAAATACCATTATATAGAAAATATTTTTATATTTCTAATGAATATTTATATTTGAAGAGATATTATGTATAACTCTATATAAAAATTGTTTTACTAAAAGATATATGCTTATGTCATTTTTTTTATTTACTTTAACTTAATTAATATAAAGTGTCATTATCACTTACAAGTGGCTTCATGGGGTCCCAAAATCGACCCAAAGATGCCCATGTTTGGAAATGTATCATCCAATAATGTTAGGACACGTGTTAGGGTAATTTAATATTATTATAATATTTTTTTACCCTTATTTACAGGATTTACCATTTAACCATGGTAAATAAAATATTTACCAAAGTAATTATTCAAAATGTCTAAAAATAAAAGTTACATATTTACACAATTTAGAACTCCTCATTCTAAATATTGAATCCATTTTTCTAAATTCAAAATACATAAGTGCTAGAAATTAATTTAAAATTAATTCTCATTGTCAAAATAAAAAACATGTTTTTAAGAAATAATAACTATCAAAAGATTGACACTTGCTTATGTCCAGTTTAAATATGAAATTATGTCCAATGACCAACATTGGATTAAATGGTAAAAATATAATTTAATTATACTTTAAAACCACTAAAATTCATAATTTATCACTATTAATTATTTCGATTAAAATAGTTGTTTTTAATTAAAATTTAGTAATTTTTACTATTCATCAAAAAAATAAAGTTTTTAGAAAAATACCGAAAATTCACCCTAAGCTAATTTTGTTATTCCGAATCCAAAAATGAAGTCCATTTTGAAAGATAAAGTTTATAAAATTTGAAAAAGTGGGTACTACTATTCATAATGGCTAGTTTGATTGGTTGTGGTGTGTTAGAACTCGAAGTTGCGTATAACACATGCTATTGTATTATTCAAAGAGAAGCGTACCGTGGAAGCTTAGGGTGTTACAATACAACATAGATAATCCTTTGATAATTCCATTATTATACTAGCTTAATATTTCATATAAATAATAATACACTTCTTGTCATCCTAATAAAATAAAACATAAGAAAGGGGTGAGCTCAGATGCTCAGTAAGGATAAATAATATAGAGAAAGCTATAATAAATAATCATGAACATTTATATCAAGGTATAAAATTGAAATAAAATCCCCTTAAACATAAAAATCATCATAATATGTCAAAGATAATTTAAATAATTCCATTTACTTATTCACATGGATATTCTACTAGTATAATAATCACATGTAACATTAATAACTAATCTCATAATGATGGAATGCATAACGCCGGACATAATAACTACTATGTCAAGGACTTGTGACAAGACCATTGACAAATATTCTATCAAGGCCTTATGCCAAGACACGAGTTTGTCTCATGATATCTACTAATGCATCGAGGGGCTATAGTGGGCCACACTCGTCACTTACTAAGTCCAATGTATTCCTCGTATGAAAATGGTAAAACTTAACATAAACATTCGTATTAAAACTAGCATAAAAAATTTCAATACTTTAACTGTAAACCATGAATGGTATAAAAATAGAACATCTATATTCAATCATATCATAACTCATTCAATATAATACGGAAGACTTTATTATAACAAATCGACCTCAATCAATAATAATATCCAGTAAAGGATGTTGACATATTTGAAAATGATCAGTAAAACTCTTTGAGATAAATATAATTTTTTTCATTAAATCATTTAAAATTCACACAATTTTTAAAGGAAGAAATTTAAAATATATTTTTTAATCAAAGTTTCCCATATCACTTTAAAACCTTCGAAAATAATTAACATTTTCAAACATTAATGTCCATATAAATAAATCCTCAAAACCATTTTGAAAATATGGACATTAATGAGAAAGGTTTAGAAGAATAAATATTTAAAACAATTAAAATAATGTTTTAGTTAAAGAGCCCCTTAAAAATAATCCTTTTTAAAACTGTTTTATGAAACATGGACATGGATTATAAATATTTCTCAGCAAATACTTACACATAAACAATCTTGGATAATAATGAGATTGAGGAATTAACCCTTACCTTAGGTCTGATACTCTTCGTACGTGTCCAAAATTACTATATAATATTTTTAAAAATATTATTAACTTATATCAGAATCATAATAATATTTATGATATCATATATTATTCTTTTATGAATTTAAATTACCCATTTATTAACAATTACAAGTTAATGAAACATTTAGGGTAGTATCGCTTTGTTTATCATACCAATTTTGACTTTTTATTCTTGATAATATTACTTAGATCATGATTTACTTAATTAAAGAATATATAATATGATTTATATATAATATATATTCATAATATAAATATATATAATATATAGATAGATAAAGTGGAATACAACATTCATGGAGATGGTAGGTCGTACGTACGCATGAATGATACTTCCGTTTTCATATTGTATTGAATGGAAGTAAGGGAATGAAATATATGTAAATAAATATATATATTTTCCAGTAAAATTATTATGTCATATATTACATACTTATTAATAATATATATTTTTCTAATCATCCTTGGATGGTGAAAGTGGAAATAAATCTCATCGCGTCATGGAGACGGTAAGTCGTACGTACGCATGAGCAACAATATCATTTTCTTAATGATTAAAAGGTGTGGAATTTGATGGTATATTAATTGTATAGAAAAGTTATAATGTTATTTTAATTATTTATATACATAATACTCATCATTATATCCATCCAAATAACATAGTGTTGAATAAAAAATTACACCATGGCATGGAGACAGTAAGTCATACGTACGCACGCATGGTGACTTTTTCATTCATAGGATGAATAGAATAATGAATATGGTTGTACCATATTTATAATAACATTTAATAATGTATAAGGTACCATAGTTATTATTTTAGTATGTAAACAAAAAATAAATAGGAAGTGGAAGATGAAAATAACTTTGAAAGAGGTGATGAAATAATTACCTCTTCTTCGGGTGTTTCCTTTTGTTTTAAACAAAAGGGCTCCCTATGTTGTCTTTCTGATAAAATTAAGGCCTCTAGGTTGAATTTAGGATAGTTTGGAGGATATTTGAGAAGGGTTTGGCTGAGAAAAATGGAATTGGAGTTGTGAATGTAAGAGAAGGGGAAGTACCCTTTTATAAGAGAGGTGAAGGACACTTTAGGAAAAGCTTGAAATATTAATTTATTATAAAATTATTTTCAGTTTCTAATAGCTACAAATTGATTTATTTCTAGGATAATGTGGGTATGGGTCTAAATACTCTCAACCTATAGGTTTTAGACAAGTTTAGGTCTCCATATTAACATTATCTTTTAGATTTAACTCTTTGTTAAATAGTTTAACTTTTACCATATCATCTTGTATTTTTATACTACATAGTTAATATAGTTACTATAAAATGCCAAGAGAAACTCAAGTGGTTCATTAATTACATATCTAACATTATATAAGTAATTTGGCTAAATCTTAGATTTTTAGGACTATTATATAATTTAATAAAATAGTATTTGTTTTAAAAACTCATTTATGTCAATTTTGACATTATTTAGTATTTTTTTTTGTGAAATTCATAACAAATTGATTACTTAAACAAAATTAATCAACCCTAACATGTCATATTCAGGTAGAAAATTTTTTTATGGCATCAAAAGTTTCAATTTACATTTATTTTAATATCTGTAATATCAATTATTTTAATCTTTCATTAATAAGGTAATTACTGCATCATCACTACTACAAATACGCCTTTTATCAACGCTAAAAATGACCTTTAACAGCGTTAGAAAAGCGTTTTTAAAGCCGGTGAAGATAAAGGGGGGGTCCCCTTTATCAGCGCTCAAAAAAGTGCTAATAAAGACCCCATTTATCAGTGCTAAAAAAAGCGATTATAAAAGTTAAAAAAATTACAAAAAATTAAAAAAATCATGCCAATCCAGGGGGCCTTTTATAGCACTTGAGCCCCACTTTTAGTAGCACTTTCCACCCCCTCTAGTTCCCTGAATGCACCCCCTCCACCATTTATCAATGCTAACCCCCCACATCCACCCCCCATGCGCGCGCCTCTGCCTCTAGCAGGTTTTGAACTCGAGACCTCCCCCTACGCGCCTAAGCCCTTACCACTACTCTATTTTGATTTGTTTACCATTTCATGATATCTCTGTTTATATATATATATATAGTTATATTTATTCGTATAGTAATATATATTTATATTAATATATATATATATATATAGTTATATTAATATATATATAGTTATATTAATATATATATATATTTATATTAATATATATATACAGTTATATTAATATATATATATATAGTTATATTAATATATATATTGTTATATTAATATATATATAGTTATATTAATATATATATAGTTATATTAATATATATATATATATATATCTATTTATATATATATATATATAAGTTTAGTTATATTTATTCGTATAGTAATATATATTTATATTAATATATATATATATATAGTTATATTAATATATATATATATATATAGTTATATTAATACATATCTCTATTTATATATATAAATAGATATATTTATTCGTATAGCAATATATATTTATATTAATATATATATATATATAGTTATATGAATATATATATTTATAGTGATATTAATATATATATTTATAGGGATATTAATATATATATTTATAGTAATATTAATATATATGTAGTTATATTAATATATATATATATATATAGCTAGATTAATATATATATATATATAGTTAGATTAATATATAGGTATATAAATATTCATATATTTGTATTTTAAATAAAATGGATATTATTTATTATTTAGATAAAGCTAATATATTTTATATGTAAATATATTTTATTATTTATATTTGTAATTAATTTTTATGTGTGAATATATAAAAAATATGTATATATTGTTATATATTTGATTATAAATAGCAGTGAATTATAAAAAAAAACGATAACATTTCAAAGAAATAATATCAATATGAATGTAATACCTTGGAATAAATTCAGTCCAACAAAAAAATCCTATAATACCCCCCTTAAATTAGGCTGAAAATCCACAAAATGTTAAAAAATCGGGATACCCCGACTAAAAACTCAGTTTTTGAGGCCTTTTGGGCCTCTTTTGGCCTCGAAAAATCCTTGACCATGGTCCCCCCAGGTCACAGTGACATAGATCTTGTCGCAGGATTCAATTTGATATGTGGTAGAGCTCAAACGGACACCCGGATCAAAATTTATGGTCATTTGAAGTTTGTGTTGCGTTTTCAACATATTTTGGATCCTTTTTTAATTTTTTTAATTTTTTTAGACTTAAAATTGTTATTAAATGACTATTACTCCATAATAATTAGAAAATTATTAATTAAAAATATTTTTTTAATTTTTTAAGTATCCATTTTCACTAAATATCTTATATATTAAGTATATTAAGTGTAAATGTACATTTATACTTATCTAAAATATATTTAAAAATTATATATTATATTTATATCAATATAAATATATTTATATATTTATATATTAATATATTTTTTTTAAAAAAAAAATTGAAGTCGACCCTTTATCAGTGCTTTTAAAAAAAAACGTTGATAAATCCCCCCCCCCTTTATCAGCGCTACTAAACAAGCGCTGATAAAGGGGGTCCCTTTATCATCACGAAAAAAAGCACCGATAAAGGGGGGGCTTTTATCAGTGCTAAAAAAAGCGCTGATAAAGGGGTACTTTTATCAGATCTTTTTTTATAACTGATAAAGGCACCCTTCATCAGCGCTTTTTTGAGCACTGATAAAGGTACCTCCCTTTATCAGTGCTTTTTCGTTAGCGCTGATAAAGGGGGGGTGCTAGGAAAAACTGTTTTTGTGGTAGTGCATAATTTTGTCATAAATAAATTTAATTATTTAATGTCTAAAAATTATAAATAAAATACTATGATATATGAAATTATTTTATCTTTCTAATGAATATTTAGAGTCTAATTTATCTTATGTATAACCCTATATTAAAAATGGTTTAGTTATTAAAATTTGAATTTAACACTTTTAACTCTTCCTTATATAAAATATAATAAATGTCCTAATCTCACTAAAATAGATCAAAAAGGATATTATTTTTATCCTAAGATTCATTTTGGTGGAAAAACACTTATCCAATAGAATTATAACATGTTTTGGGGTAATTTTATAATATTATAATATTATTTTTACCATTAATTACCCTATTTACTTTTAACCGTGGTAAATAAAAATAAAAAGTTATTATTCACCAAAACAATTCATCTTATTGAACTAAATTTTACTTAATGATGAAAATATTGTCTGTCAAAGTTTTAAAATTTAATTCACATAAGTGGTAAAATTATGTTTTATGTAAATTTGCAAATGTGCCTAGAAGATGGATAAATGACGTTAAAAGGTTCAATAAATTTTTATATATCTAATATTATTATAAAATGACTCAAATAAATTACATTTGACTAATATATGTATTATGTATATATTTTGACTTTAAGATAAATTTTAATTAAAAATAATTATTTAAATGAAAAAGTCGGTTTTTATGTACTATGCAGTATTTTTCACTATTCATCAAAAATTAAAAGTTATTATAAAAATACCAAAAATTAACCCTGAGATAATTTTTATATTCTGAATCCAAAAATGGAGTCTATTTTATCAAATTAAATTTTTAGGAGTGTCTAATATTAATTTTATTATTGTTCACAAAAGGATATAAAAAGTAGTTCTTTTAAGAAAATAGTTTTTCTAAATATATAACTATTTTAACAAAACATATACATTTAATTATAAATATGTTTTATTTATGTGAAAACATTATAAATAAAATTTAAATTTTTTTCTACTATTCATATTACAATTGATAAATATATATTGTTTAAATAATTATAATACTAATGTGTTGTTTTGTAAAAACTCAATCTTACGTATAACACAAGCCAAGTTGGTGTTGCGTGAAATATAAGCAATTAAATTACTTTAAAGAGATAATATACTATGAAATATTAGGGTGTTACAAAGTTGATATGATAGAAGTTATCTCCTCATCCTCCTGGAGAGATAATCCAATTCTATCAGAGCTCAACCTATTTAGAGGATTACAATGTTGTGCTAAGAACATAATTCCACCTTGTAACCTCGTAGGGATAGACCAAGGGAACCCAGTCAATCGATACTATTATATACATCACTATCAAGAGAATTGCTAAACTCAACTCGCATTACCTATCACACACCAAAATTATGTCCACCATCCCATCAAACATGGAAAAATACTTAGGATAGGCTACTCATGGGCCTTTATCAAAGTCCTAAAGACTGAGACGTGAGAGGGACTATCTAATGGGAGTAAACTTTGTGTACACACCATACATGATGTGTCTCTATAAAATAGCCCCCTGGCCATGCCTTGTCTTATTATGCCGCATGTATTTGGGTATACACATTGTGTACCCCATCTCACAAAGCATGTAACCTCATCTGATGTCCTGGACATGTCCTCACCCATACACAAATGGTTGGCCATGTCACACCACCTAGCGTGTACCCTCGGTACATAGTTTATCATCGATACCTAAAAACTTGGTTGTGTCCTCTGGCCATGATTGTGTATGGAACCTCGGGCCCAAGTACCTGGTTCTGTACTTACACATATCCATGTTCCTTGACACGAAAATCTTATCCATTTACTTTGGCTGCATGAAATGGGATCACTATGTGGATTGTACCCCTAGTACATGATGTGTATTCCCCAAAATTTCATCTTCCATAAATGGGAAAAACACATGATTTTTTATCCTTTATTACACACCATGTGATTAGGAATTCCAAACATAAATCACCTACGAGCCGACCAAAAATCCATAGTTTCCAACGAAACCCATAGATATATCCCAAGGGATCTTTAGTAGTCATATAAGGGATCTAAAACATTAAAATAACAAATCAAAGTGGATATATATGAAAAACTTATAAATTTTACTGCCTCTTGGAGAAACACCAAAGATTTGGATCCAAATGACACTCAGAAGACATTGTTTCTCAAACTGGTGATGATCGGTGTCAAAAATAGGGATCAACAACACCTCCTCTCCATGTTTTATCCTCAGGTAATCCGTTACGAAAGGTGGGATCTTCCTCTATCATGCATGAGAAACCAAGGGGGTGGTAGAGAATATTAGTTTATTTTTAGTAAACTAATATCTCATTAACACACCCACCAAAATGCCATCAATGAAGCACCTGATGCCAATAAACATTATATCGCTCCTAGGGTAAGCACCATGTTCTAAACGCGTGATCTTAGTTTTATTATTTTGATAATTTGATCAGATTTTATTCAAAATTTAATATAAAATTATGTGTGCATGATAAAATATTTAATATTTTTAATATCACCACAAAAATATCTCACAGCCTCATAATCCCACGCTGACTCAATGCTTGGATTCAGAAATATTTCTACAAATATTCCAAAGTCTTACACAAAAAAACCTGAGATGCTACACTCTCTAAACCATTGTTCTTATCCTCCTGAAAATAAAAATCCTAGGTACAAGAGAGAAAATTGGGCTATCAACTAGAACTCCCTCACCAGTGAGCTCACTAGAGGGTTTTCATACCGTCTGCAAACACACACCTAGGGAAAACCACAAAAGAAAAAACACACACAAATTCCAAATCAGACTAGGTCATAATCATGCAACAGAGCATGAAAATGTCTCCTCAGCTAAGAAATGTATAAACCACCAATCACCCAATCCATATGAAGTATTATTCTAGTTTTAATCCACCTTTATATCTCAATAAAGATAAAGATGCAACCCGTCAGTACTCATCCTCTATTAGATGAGCTTCACCCTCAAATTCTATTTCTAAAAACAACTCTAGGAACATAGAACCTTTCTCCCACTAGCTAAAACTAGTATATCAATAACCTGTTGAGCCTCCCAAACATTGCCTCAATTTGTACTGTGCAGATGGTGGAGTGACAACTACACCACACCAACATGGAATCTGAAAGAATGTTCTCTAGAACTATAATGGTTCACTATACTTGGAACAACCACACCTATACTAGGTGAACTATTAAGGGAAAAAACCTCCTCAACACCTTATCTAGCAGCGTGACTGGTGTCATTATCAATCCTCGTAAGTTTTATGAACTCCCCACCTTCGTAAAACCCATCAAGAACATGTCCAGTGGATATCTGGTCACATGAGACCTCACAAACAAGATCTCATAGTTGTGCCTCCTAGAATCACTTCAAAGAAAATGTGTAGCCACAAAAAACTAGAGACAGTTCACATCATTCTCAATCATCTCACATGAAACTATGAAACTGAGTACACCAGGGTACTAACAAACAACACAAGGCTGCTGAAGTAACACAACGGGTCTTACCAGGCCCTCTGTATACAACCCTCCAACTACACCATATCTTTAGAAGCTCCATGAGAGTCAATTGATATGATGAAGAAAATATCGGGATAGTACATAGGTGCTAGTATATGTAGAATGAAAAATTCTCATTGGGGAGGTAAACCTAGAATGTCCTCTGGTATACATCCTCAAATCCACCACTATAGCCAGAAACGGAAATCTTATTGCACTATTGCTCCATAGGAAATACTAAACATCCCATTAAATTTGGTTGTATATTCCCACACATGATCTCTTCCTGATCGGACTAAGATGACTCCTCAAAGGAGGAAAATTCCATTCCATGAGACAAAAACACCACCACACCAACTAGTTGAAACAATATGATCATATATGGTAGGAAACTAATACATACTGAGGAATACCATCATAGGGTCTCCCTAAAACTATGGAAATATTATATATTATTAACTCTCCTCCTAAAGTCAGGTATCGCTGATGATAGAAGTGTGTAGTCACTTATCCTCTCTATAGGAGATTCCATAACACAGGTTGATAAAAATGCTTCACTGGTATCTCCAAGGGCTGATCTGGCACTCCAGCACACAACTCTACCCTAATCACACAAAATAAAGGAACTTCTATGCAACACCTTGGAACTATTTTCATGACCCCCTCCCCACAATGTGTACCCCTCCTGGGCCGGAAATGTGAGAAGGGAGATAATGACCCCCGATTCTCTCCTCCAGTAGGCCCCGGGTTGGCGACTAGCACCAAGGGTATAGTAAACACACAGATGGGAGGCATTACCCTCTAAAAGAACACATGCGGAAGAGAGAGATAAGATAGGCACCAACCAACTCCAACTCAGAACTAAAATATAAAATAAAACCCAAGTTCACATATGTAATGTCATGAAAAAGTACTACAACTAGAAGGGAAAACTACAATTACCCAAAATAAAGTAAAAACAGTAGAAACCACAAGCCCGAATAGCTCCTGTAGCCCCAAGCTAATAGAAACCATCTTGATCTCTAACCTAATTCAAGTGACCTGAAAAACAATTTATATATACATAGGGTGAGTATAACAGTATACTCAGTAGGATCCTCCTCGGAGCCTCTCGTGAAAAAGTAAAGAAAGCAAGTTAAATCATAGTGAACAACAAGTGAAACTAACTCATCACCTAAATAGTTATACAAAGTTCCCATCCTCACCATGGCTACTCTCACCAAGTAACGCATACAAGAATATATCATATTATAATGAATATCAAGGGTACCCCGCTACTACTTCCCCACTGGTTTTCCGCTTTACCCCAAAGTCTCACATCCTAAGCATCTCTCTCCAAAAAGGCTTACCCACAGATACCTGGGCGAAGCACCACAATATGAACCTCGTGCAACAAAACCACCACGTCTATGCAAGAAAGTAACCAAGTAGTTTCTAGGAGCCACCACAGCTCACATAACGTGTATCATACGTCGGTTATTATACCTCAAGCCATTACAGCCCATACACTGAGTAAGGATCCACAAGCCATCCAGCCTATACACGTTACGCCTACAGTAGTACATAGGATACTATATCCAAAATATATGTGTGTGAATAACTACAATCCATTACATCCCTCTATACGCATATATGGGAAAAACTAACCATTGTGCCTACCAGCACAAGTATCTACCAAGAGAAGAGAGCGGGGCCAAAGGGGGTAGTCATCCATTCATCCTCCCACCAGAATGTTGGGGAAAACACCCCCCCCCCCAGGCTCAGAATCCCTAGGGTGTCAGTTTCCCTTTCTGACAGGGCGGATTAGTATATAGAAACACAAAAAGTACAGAATATATTATATCTCACAACCACACTATGGGAATAACCTCGTCTTAGACTCAACTGCAACTAACATATCTCAGACTCCGGGCTGCCACCTCTAAGACTAGGTATCCTATAAACACACAACCATTTAAAGAGATTTATTAGATTAATTCATTCCCTTTTTATCAGATCCACTTTACGTTAATTAATTCTTTAAACATTAATTAACCATGAACAATTACACATTAAATTTCATTAGAATCACACCCAAAGTCCATTTTTCCTTCAAAATTACAACCTCAACATTATGTTCCATCAAACTCCAACCCCATGGGTTAACACCATTTATTCAATTATTCATTATAGAATTACTTTCCCACATTCCCAGGCATTCTATAAAAACATTCTATGCTACTAAATATAAGGGGGATCAACACGGTGAGTAGATGTACTACCCATCGAGTCTTTACCTCCTATAGCAAGAGTGTAGACCCATCCTTCCTTAAGAATCTAAACATGGAAAGCATGTGGCATACCCACGCGTCTTCGCCTCTTTCGGAAGAAGGGTAAGAAAGACCAGCTGCCTTAGGCATTGGGGAAAAGTAAAATAGATAATCAACCAAAAATAAACAGAAAGCATCCAACAAACACATCCATCCCATTATATCATCCCTAGTGTCCTCCCTGACACCCACATGCATAAACTGATGCATCTCGCCACCCTAGTCGTCATTTTTTTCCACAACCAAAATGGCCTCCATGCCCTTTAACAAACAAGAGGGTAACTTAGAACCCTACAAGCGATTTTATTTTATCAAACCATCAGTTCTTTAATCCATCTTAGATTAACCGATTCATTATTCATAGGTTCCAAATTCGGTAAACCTAATCAGTAAGCTATCACAAATAATTAAACATGCTTACTACACCAATTTGATTAACATCAAATTACAACAAGAATAACTAGATTCATTTACATGACTCTTTATCCGTAGACAATAGTTATCAATTAATTCAGGCTTTATGTTCTTTACCAATTTTCATCAAGAACAAAGAGATAAAAAAAAGCAAGCATAGATATCACACTATCTATCAAAACAAGAGGCAATAACATACGATCGATATCAATTTATTTATCCAGTTCAAATATTTATTAGGTCAACTCCATTGTCATATAATGGGATAAAACATGCTAACGATACCGTTTCACGTAAAATAATAGAGAAGCAAAAAATCCCCTACCTCAAACGGTTCTTGATGTTCTTTTTACGAGAACAGTCCACACAACAGTTCGCAATCGCCTCCTCTCACGAAAACTGCATCCACCCAAGAATGCCACGGTATGCCTGTACCAACCGAAACCCAAGAAAACTCCAATATAATCAAGGATATCACTTTCTATATTATGGAAAGGAGAAACAAAAGAATATGAACCCCAAAATAATGACGATAAAACATACCTTATATCGAAGATTGATCGATACAGCTTAGTTGCATCAAAACCGATCGGAACCAATCTGAGGAGGAAAGTTTGATTGAATAACTCCTATATAAATGAATGAAAGGATCTAGCATCTCATAGCCGAGAACAAAGAGGAATAATTAGGGAGGAAGATATCCTATCCCTTTATAAGATTTAACGGAGCGGCAGTTTAAGATACGCTTGATTCCCCATTAAAAGAGGATCACATTAAACCACGTCATTTGACCAAGTAAAAACATCCCGAGCCTTAGGAATAATTAATATAGGAGTTAGGGCCTTTGAATTGGCCTTAGAGTCCTTAAAATAAGGCTTTAAAAGCATTTTACGTCAAAGGAAGCGTCAAAGGGGTGAAACTGTAGGATACTGGAAACACTGTTCACAAACTCAAAATTTGGCAAAGGAAATAGAGGTTACCATTAGAACCTCATTATTCTATAAACATTATTCATGAACTCAAAATTTGGAAAAGGAAAGAAAATTTCACAGTTAGAAGGTCACCATTCTGGAAACACTATTCATGAACTCAAAATTTGGCTAAGGAAAGAAAAGGTCACAGTTAGAAGGTCACCATTCTGGAAATACTATTCATGAACTCAAAATTTGGAAAAGGAAAGAAAAGGTCACAGTTTGTAGGTCACCATTTTGGAAAAACTATTCATGAACTCAAAATTTGGCAAAGGAATGAAAAGGTCACAGTTAGAAAGTCACCATTCTAGAAACACTGTTCATGAACTCAAAATTTGGTAAAGGAAAGAAAAGGTCACAGTTAGAAGGTCACCGTTCTTGAAACATTTTTCATGAACTCAAATTTTGGCAAAGGAAATAAAAGGTCATAGTTAGAAGGTCACCGTTCTAGAAACACTGTTCATGAACTCAAAATTTGGCAAAGGAAAGAAAAGGTCACCATTGGAACATCACCGTTCTGGAAACACTATTCACAGAACTCAAAATTTGGAAAAGGAAAGAAAAGTTCACCATTAGAGGTTACTGATATAGGTTACCAACAGAGGTTATCAATAGAACTATTCACCAATGGAACTATTCATATAATTGGAAATTTGGAAAAATAAATAGAGGTTACCGTTAGATATTACCGATAGAGCTGTTCACCGATAGAAGTGTTCACCGATAGAACTATTCATAGAATTGGAAATTTGGAAAAGGGAAGATAGGTTACCGTTAAAGGTTACCAATAGAACTGTTCACCGATGGAACTGTTCATAGAATTTAAAATTTGGAAAAGTAAAGAGAGGTTACCGTTAGAGGTTACAGATTGAACTATTCCCTGATAGAACTTTTCATAGAATTGGAAATTTAGAAAAAAATTTGGGGATAAGTCTCGTAGACCTCATGAAACACCTCAAACACCATATTTTCACAAAGGAATGGACTGAAGAGGTCTGAGCCAATACATCAGATACCTATCAAAACATTTTCATCCTCAAGAATTCAAAACCCACCAAAAGTGAAAACAAAATGGGGTCTGAACAACCACCCATCGAGATACATCTCAAAAGAGAGCAATCCACAAAAGCAACAAAGGGATATATCTCATAAAAATGAAAGGTTTCTAACCACAAAGGCTATATCGATACATGAAAAGAGTTGAACATCAAAAAACTCTGGGTACTGAGTGCATATTTGTGACTCACATTCCCAGGTGCTCTCCTCCATGCCGCTGTGTCGCAACAAGACACGAACCAAGGGGATAGAACGTCTGCGCAACACCTTCTCTTTGTGGTCTTGGATCTCCATAGGTCGCTCCTCAAAGGTTGCATCATCATCAACATCGATCTCTCCCCAATATATGATGTGAGAGTCATCATGAAGATTACAACAGAGTTGTGATACATGTAAAACATCATGTATCCAACTCATCTGCAGGGGAAGTGCTACTCAATACGCCACAGCACCAACACGAGCTAACACCTCAAAAGGCCCAACAAAGCGGGGGGAAAGATTAATCCCACAACCAAACCTTCGCTTCCCATGACAGAGAGTCACCTTCAGAAACACATAATCCCCAAAATTAAACTCTAAGGGTATTCTTCTTTAATCAACATATGATTTCTAACAATCTTTCACTGTCTTCCTCCTCTCACGAATCACCTGAACCATCTCTGTTGTATTTTTCACTAGTTCCGGTCTGAGAATTGCTGACTCTCCGACCCCAGTCCAGTATAATGGAGAACGGAAAGGACATCCATGCAAGGCTTCAAATGGTTCCATACCGATGGGAAGTGAAAAATATTATTGTAAGATAACCCCACCAAGGGTAAGTGCCTCATCCATGAACCTCCAAAATCAAGAACACAAGAGCGTAACATGTCTTCAAGAGTATAGATGGTTCGCTCTATCTAACCATCCATTTGAGAATGAAAAGAAATGCTAAGGCATAGTTGAGAACCGAAAGCATACTGGAGACCTCTCCACACCCTAGAAGTAAAGCGAGGATCTCGATTAGAAATGATCATTCTTGGAACTCCATGAAGTCTCACCACCTCCTCCAGAGACTGCCTCAACAAAAAATCCACTGAGCTCAACTCCTTGATCGCTATAAAGTGGGACGATTTTGTTAAATGATCCACTACCACCCAAATAGCATCATGTCCTCCTGGATCTCGAGGTAAACTAGTAACAAAGTCCATTTAGATGTCCTCCCCCTTCCACTGAGGAATCTCTAATAGATGGGGAAGACCACCAGGAACATAGTGTTCGACATTCACCTTCTGGCAGACCAAACATCCAGACACAAACTCCGCAACAGCACGCTTCAACCCCGACCACCAAAACTGGCTTCTCAAGGCTCGGTACATCTTTTTCATGCTAGGATACATCGCTAAAGGATAACTATAAAACTCTCTAAGAACCATCTCACGCATAGTAAAAGGAACAAAAAGCCTTCCGTGATATAACAATCGGTGTTGTTCATCCTCCAACCAACCATTAGGGGCCTCGCCACAAACAACTCGGGCTCTCCAGACCTACACCTCTAGATCCCCCAATTGAGACTCTTCCACCTTCTACATCAGGGATGACTATACCGTCATCTGAAAAAAACAACCTTTGCCCCCAACTTCTCTCATATCAAGATTTTATGCTGACAGTTCTTCCATTACTCTCTAGGAATCACCAGATTCACGCACAGCATCACTATGTGAATTTTGACTCAGTGCATAAGCTACAACATTT
The DNA here is from genome assembly GCA_963277665.1 of Viscum album. Classification (NCBI taxonomy): domain Eukaryota; kingdom Viridiplantae; phylum Streptophyta; class Magnoliopsida; order Santalales; family Viscaceae; genus Viscum; species Viscum album. Next base: position 712,538,072 of record OY728128.1, on the reverse strand, counting down.
CCCTTTCCAAGTGTATATGATATCTCAAAGTCATATTACTATAAGAACTACATCCACCAACGATGTCATAAGTTCAAGTCATGCTCGGATAAAACATACCTCAAACTCTTATGATCGGTGAAAACTACAAAGCACTCTCCAATGAGGTAGTGTCTCTACAAATTCAGAGCAAACACTACAGTTTCCAACTCAAGATCATGGGTGGAATAGTTACGTTCATGGGGATGCAACTTCCAAGACCCATAAGAAACAATTTACCAATGCTGCATGAGAACACAACCTAACCCTAGATGTGAAGCGTCGCAGAAAACATCAAACTGAACTCCCTTAGCTGAAGACAAAGAACTGGAGCACTTACTAACTTATCCTTTAGATACTCGAAAGCTGCCTAAAACTGATCAGTCCATATGAATGCCTGGTCCTTCCTGGTCAAAGCTGTCATAGGAGTCGCAACTCATGAGAAATTTCCTACAAACCTCCTTTAGTATCCTGTGAGACCAAGGAAACTTCACACCTCTGACACTGTCTTGGGGGCTGCCCGAGACACAACTACTTCTATCTTCGATGGATCCACAGCTACTCCCTGCTGAGACATGACATGCCCCAAGAAATGGACTTCTCGATCCCAAAACTCACACTTCGACAACTTCCCATACAGCTGATGTTGGTGAAGAACTCCCAAAACGGCGTGTAGATTCTTTGCATACTCCTCTTCAGACATGGAGTATACAAGGATTTCGTTGATGAAAACCACCACGAACTTGTACGGGAACTCATGGAACACAGAATTCATCAATCCCATGAACACAACTAGAGAATTATTCATGCCGAATGGAATTACAATGAACTCATAATGCTCATGACGAAAATAGAAAGCAGTCTTCGGGATATCCTCATCATTCACACGCATCTGATGATATTCTGACAGTAAGTTGTTCTTTGAGAACCAAATTTCACCCTTCATTTGATCTAATAAATCATCAATATGTTGAATATGATACTTATTCTTTATTGTCACTTTGTTTAAGCAATGATAATCGGAACACAACTGCAAACTGTTATCATCCTTCTTCACAAACAAAACTGGTGCACCCCACGGTGATACACTTGGCCAAACAAAACCTCACTATAATAGACCATCAAGCTGTATACGTAGATCTCGTAACTCAAAATGGGATATACTATATGGAGACATAGAGATAGTATATGCTCCTGGCTGTAGATCGATCCCAAACTTGATCTCTCATCGAGGGGGTAATGCTACAATCTCTTCTGGAAAGACATCAGGGTACTCCTCTACGACACTAGGAAATGACAACTGTTGAACCTATTAAGAACTCAACATCATCTCAACCATCATGGATGATAAGGACGGAATGCGCCTATGACCCGTCTGAGGATCTCGCTCGCCAAAAAACACCACCGGCTCTCCATCTACACCAAAGAAAATGAACTTCTTCCTAAAGCAATCCACGATATCCTGCACTGAATACAACCAATCCATGCCAAGGATGAGATCATATAGTTGTATTCAAAAACATAGGAAATCTCCCCAAGAGCGGTGCTTCCCCAAAACTAGCTCACAGTCTCTACATACTTCAAACAAGTCAGCTCGACCTCCAACTAGCGTAGTCAACGCCAAGGGCACTGGAAGCCTCTCTACCTCAAGTCCCAAAGTATGGACAAGGGTAGGTGATATGAAGGAGTGTGTCGCTCCTGAATCAAACAATGCATACACCAAGGTATAAAACAAGCAAAGGTTACCTCGAACGACATCTGGCTCACCTGGAGATGGCAACACTAGAGCATGAAGTTGACCACGACCTCCTCCACGGCCTCTCTGACCTTGATGATGACCACCACCATGGTCATGCTATGCTCTCTGAGGATGGGGAGAATCATGGGGTTTTCCTCTACCTGACCCATCTACCCTCTACTAATCTGAAGTTGGTGCAACCTGCTGCTACTGCCTCGGATGGAACTGCCTCAACGGAGGAACCTATAGGGTAGCACCTGGTGCACGATGTCTACTTTGAAAAGTCAGGCACTCCCACTACTGATGACCACAACCACCACAAGAAAATAAAGCACCTGATCCTTTGGCATAGGCTTGAGAGTTTATACCTCTAGAGAAACGAGATGTGAAGGGCTAGGACCTACCCCCGGCTGAACGGAAACTCTTCTATCCTAAAAACCGAGAACCCCGGACCACAGCTCTACTTCGTGAGGAATCACGATGACTCCCCTCTCATGACAATTTGTTCCTGGTCAAAGTCCTCTTGATAACCTCTGTCCTCTGCAGCACCTCAAGATATGTCTTTAGCATAAATGGGGTGACCTAGTGCTAGATCTCTGGATGCAAAACCTCCTCAAAATGCCTCACCACGGCCTCCTAATCTAGAAATAGGTCAAAAGAATATAATAAAAGGTTCCTGAAATGGATTACAAACTCTCTCACATTGGATCTCCCTTGTCGAAGTGTAATAAGCTCCTGGCGACTGGACGCCTTCGCATTTGAAGATAGAAACTCGACTCTAAACTTGTCTCGAAACTCCTCCCATGAGATCGCTGACTCCTCCCGATCCCTGAGGAACAAGAACCACCATTGCCTCGCTGCTCCACACAGAATCTTCACAACCAAGGACACCTAGTGCTCCTTCTGAGCACAGATCGAACTGAAGCCTATCTCGACCTCCTCCAACCAGTCTTCTGTGACTTCATCTGAAACGGATCCCTCGTACTTCTACAGACTCTAGAGCTAAAAATCTTGGAGTGTCTTCCTCCAAGTGTCGTCATCGTCAACCTCTAGTCTACGAAGATCTACTGGAACATCCTATTTGACATTTTCTACGCAAACCTGACGATGACGTTGACTTGTAGTCATACATGTAAAATAACAAACCGTTAGAACTATTAAACTTGGATTATGGAAGACCCAATATTAATTAATTAATTTTTTTATTTCATTGATTTTAGGTTAACCTATCCCAAGGTCTACCCATTAAAACACAAGCTCAAAGAAGAATGATGCATGATCCTTTTCTAGGTCTCTACCCTGCAACTAGTATCACCTTGTTTAGTATCCATTTTAAACTTAAAGGTTCATACATAAGATCATAGGGGGCCCTAAAATCCTATGTCTCAGCCAGTCTCTAGTGTTTATATCACTTTCTAAACATGAATGACATTGTTGCCTTACCAACCCATGCAACCTCACCTGTGCCTAACTCCAAACTCGATCTTATTCCTCAACCAAACCTCTAATACCACTCTGTCACGACCCCCTCCCCATAATGTGTACCCCTTCTAGTCCGGCAATGTGAGAAAGGAGATAATGACCCCCGAGTCCCGCCTTCAGTAGGCCCTAAGTTGGCGACTAGCACCGAGGGTATAGTAAACACACAGATGGGAGGCATTAACCTCTAAGAGAACACATGCGAAAGAGAGAGATAAGATAGACACCAACAAAATCCAACTCAGAACTGAAGTATAAAATAAAACCCAAGTGCACATATGTAATGTTATGCAAAAGTACTACAACTAGAAGGGGAAAACTACAAGTACCCAAAAGAAAGTAAAAAACAGCATCAAACACAAGCCTGAACATCTCTTGCAACCCCAAGATAGTAGAAACCAGCTTGATCTCCAACCTGCTCCAAGTGACCTTAAAAACAGTTTATATATACATAGGGTGAGTGTAATAGTATACTCAGTTGGATCTTCCCCAGATCCTCTCATGAAAAAGTAAAGAAAACATGATAAAGCACAGTGAATAACAAGTGAAACTAACTCGTCACCTAAACAGGTATACTAAGTTCCCAGCCTCACTATGGCTACTCTCACCAAGTAACGCATACAAGAATATATCATATAATAAATAATATCAAGGGTACCCCACTACTACTTCCCCACTGGTTTGCCTCTTTGCCCCAACGGTGCACGTCCTAAGCATCTCTCTCCAAAAAGGATTGCCCGCAGACACCTGGACAAAGCACCACAATATGCACCTCATGCAACAAAACCACCACGTCCACACAATAAATTAATAAGGTAGTTTCTGGGAGCCACCACAGCTCGCATAATGTGTATCATACGTCGGGTATTATACTTCATGCCATTACAGGCCATACACAAGTAAGTATCCTCAAGCCATCATAGCCTATACATGTTACACCTATAGTAATCCATAGGATACTATATCCAAAATATATGTGTGTGAATAACCAGAAGCCATTACAGCCCTCTACACACATATATGGGGAAAACTAACCACTGTGCCTACCAGCACAAGTATCTACCAAGAGAAGAGAGTGGGTACAAAGGGGGTATTCAGCCATTTATCCTCCCACCGGAATGTTGGGGAAAACACCCCCCCCCCCAGGGATCAGAATCTCTAGGGTGTCATTTTCCCTTACTGACAGGTTGGAGTAGCATATAGAAACACAAAAAGTACATAATATACTATATCTCACAACCACACTATGGGCATAACCTGGTCTTAGACTCAACTATAGCTAACGTCTCTCGAACTCTGGGATTCCACCTCTAAGACTATGTATCCTATAAGCACAAAAACATTTAAAGAGATTTATTAGATTACTTCTTTCCCTTTTTATCAGTTCCACTTTACGTTAATTAATTCTTTAAACATTAATTAGCCATGAACAATTCCACATTAAATTTCATTATCATCACACCCAAAGTCCACTGTTCCTTCAAAATTACAACCTCATCATTATGTTCCAGCAAAATCCAACCCCATGGGTTAACACCATTTATTCAATTATTCATTACAGAATTACTTTCCCACATTCCCAGGAATTCTAGAAAAACATTATATGCTACTAAACAAAAGGGGGATCAACATGATGAGTAGATGTACTACCCGCCGACTCTTTGCCGCCTATATAAAGAGCATAGACCCATCCTCCCATGAGAATCTAAACACAAAAATCACATGGCATACCCTACACGTCTTTTCCTCTTTCAGAAGAAGGGTAAGAAAGACCAGCTGCCTTAGGCAGTTGGGAAAAGTAAAACAAATAATCAACAAAAAAGAAACAGCAAGCATCCAACAAACACATTCATCCCATTCCATCATCCCTGATGTCCTCCCTGACACCCACATGCATAAACTAATGCATATTTCCAACCTAGGAATCATTTTCTACCACAAAAAAAAGGGCCTTCATGACTCCACATATCACCACAGCCATCCAAGCTCACATCACAACACAAGCAGTAGTAAAACAAACATCTTAACAATTGGGCTCTTGGCCCTTTAACAAACAAGAGGGTAACTCAGAACCCTACAATTTATTTTCTTTTATCAGACCATTAGTTCTTTAATACATCTTGTATTAACCAATTCATTATTCATAGGTTCCAATTTCGGTAAACCTAATCAGTAATCTATCACAAATAATTAAACATGCTTACTACACCAATTTGATTAACATAAAATTACAACAAGAAGAACTAGATTCATTTACATGCCTCTTTATCCATAGACAATAGTTATCAATTAATTATAGATTTATATTCATTACCAATTTTCATAAAGAATGAAGAGCTAAACAAATCAAGCATAGATATCACACTATCTATCAAAACAAGAGACAATAACATACGATCGATATCAATTTATTTATCAGGTTTAAATATTTATTAGGTAAATTCCATTGTCATCTAGTGGGATAAAACATGCTAATGATACAGTTACATGTAAAATAAGAGAGAATCAATGAATCCCTTACCTTAAATGGTTATTGACATTCTTTATACGAGAACAGTCCACACAACAGTTCACGATCGCCTCCTCTCGTGACAACTCTATCCACCCGAGAATGCCACAGTACGCCCGTACCAACCAAAACCCAAGAAAACTCCATTAGAAGCATAGAGATCACATGCTATAATATGTAAAGTAGAAACAAGAGAAGATAAACCCCGAAATAATGATGATAAAACATACCTTATATCGACGATTGATCGGTACAACTTGGTTGCATCAAAATAGAGCGGGACCAATCTGAGGAGGAAATTTTTATTGCACAAATCCTACGGAAAGGAATGAAAGGTTATAGCATCTCATAGCCGGGAACAAAGAGGAAGAATTAGGGAGGAAGATATCTCATCCCTTTAGAAGATTTAATGGAGCGGGAGTTTATGATATGATTGATTTCCCATTAAAATAGGATCACATTAAACCACATGGTTTGACCAAGTAAAAACATCCCGAGCCTTAGGAATAATTAATATAGGAGTTATGGCCTTTGAATCGGCCTTAGAGTCCTTAAAACGAGGCTTTAAAAGAATTTTACGTCAAAGGAAATGTAAAAGGGGTGAAACTGTAGGATGCTGAGAACACTGTTCACAAACTCGAAATTTGGAAAAGGAAATAGAGGTTACCGTTAGAACCTCACTATTCTGGAAACACTGTTCATGAACTCAAAATATGGAAAAGGAAAGAAAAGGTCATAGTTATAAGGTCACTATTCTAAAAACACTATTCATGAACTCAAAATTTGGAAAAGGAAAGAAAAGGTCACTGTTAGAAGGTCACTGTTCTAGAAACACTATTCATGAAATCAAAAAAAATCAAAGGAAAGAAAAGGTCACAGTTAGAAGGTCGTTGTTCTGGAAACATTGTTCATGAACTCAAAATTTGGAAAAGAAAAGGTCACAGTTAGAAGGTTACCGTTCTGGGAACACTTTTCATGAACTCAAAATTTGGCAAAGGAAAGAAAAGGTCACAGTTAGAAGGTCACAGTTTTGGAAACACTGTTCATAAACTCAAATTTTGGAAAAGGGAAGAAAGGGTCATCGTTAGAACCTCACTTTTCTAGAAACACTGTTCACATAACTGAAAATTTGGAAAAGGAAAGAAAAGGTCACTGTTAGAGGTTACCGATAGAGGTTACCAATAGAGGTTACCGATAGAGGTTACCGATAGACTATTCACCGATGGAACTGTTCATAGAATTGGAAATTTGGTAAAGGAAATAGAGGTTACCATTAGAGGTTACCGATAGAACTATTCACCGATAGAATTGTTCACCGATAGAACTGTTCATAGAATTGGAAATTTGGAAAAGGAAAGAGAGGTTACTATTAGAGGTTACCGATAGAACTGTTCACTAATGGAACTATTCATAGAATTGGAAATTTTGAAAAGGAAAGAGAGGTTACCGTTAGAGATTACCGATATAACTATTCACCGATGGAATTGTTCATAGAATTGGAAATTTGTCAAAGGAAAGAGAGGTTACCATTAGAGGTTACTGATAGAACTATTCACCGATGGAACTGTTATTATAATTGGAAATTTAGAAAAGTGTTGGGGATAAGCCCCATTGACCTCCCAGAACACCTCAAACACCATATTTTCACAAAGGAATGGACTAGAGAGGTCCAGGCCATTACAAATATCCAATTTGGGAAGTACTGACTCACCTACAACTCTTTCTATCATTTCAAAAGAACATGTATTGGTGGGGTAATTGTTCCTCTTTCTTATGAGTCAAAATCTATATCAAACATCACTATCACAAGGCTCTACTGATTCCCCATTTCGCCCTGGATAAACCTCGATCGAGAAGTGGAATGAATATTGTACTTCAAAATAATGTCTAACAATGTTACTAAAAAAGTAAAAAGGACACAAAGCATACCTCTAATCATTATCATAGCCTTAGGTTCATAGGCCTCTGTGGACTAAATTTTTCCTTGCCCCCATCTTCCAGTTCCATGATCCGGGAACAAACCACCTGGGGGTGGTGGTGTCAATATATCGAAGTGTCTTCCACCTTCTGCTACTCTACCCACTCCTCTACCACATTATCCATCATGCGTAACTCTATTCTCTTATCGCTTTCTCTATAAGGTCATTCCATCGATGGTTTCACTCTTAGTAGCATGTAGGGTTGGAAAATATCGCACAAGATATCCTTGACCATCGTAAGAGAAAAATTACATCTCCTATAGCTAACTAGATATGGCCTGAGATCTATGAGTCGTAGACCCTCCATACTAGGATGGTCTCTAAAATCATCTCAAGAACTCAGATCCTTAATCCTTCTATCAGCTACCAGCTATCATGGTCTCAAATACTATGTTCCCAACACCAATAGTCGAAGTCTAATTACCTAGAAATATTCCCACCACCAAGGCCCTCTTGAGAACCCCAGTAAAGGTGGGAATTTACAATGATATGACTAAATATCTGATATCCCATAGTAATCCCTTCTTGAAGGTTTATGATCAGAAAATGGATCTCAAACCATATTCAAGGAGTACCATGAAAGGTATTTGAATCACTCCAAATACTTTTCCATGTTCATGTTATCCTGTTGTAGCTACAAAATCTCCTAGATATGTACTGATCACAACATGTATGGAAAAAACTCTTCACATAAGAGTTAATCAAACTCTATCCAATTGAGTATCATATCATCATGGGTCTGTGTCACTAGAATCCACCATTTCCCAACCAAGACCTATAGAAGACTCTCTACTAGTACCACAATATGATAGGGAGGTGTCCTCACAAGGAGGAAAACATGTGTGACTAACTGAAGCTAGTCATCAGCTTCCTTAGGGTCTGGCTCACCCTAATACCTCAAAGGTTGTTTCCTCTGGAACTCATGAAGCACACTTAGCTTGCATTCATCCTTGAGATTCACTACTAGAACAACCTACTACTCAAAGGTTGTTGGATTGACTAGAGGACCACCCATAGGTACCACATCATGCACAGTTCCCTGCACTGAAGCCTCATAATTGGGTGGATTGTTATCACAATCCCTCCTTGGAACCATGTTTAGATGTCATCATAGTGGAATCCTGAAATATAATCAATATTCTTAATGGTAAAATATTTTATCTGGGGAGTTGACTCAAGAAGGACATGGATCCCATAACCCAGTCTTATATGATACATGTACAAAAATTCCTTACAACCATAATTTACATATGTACCGAGTCAACAAGTAAGTTATTAGAGTCTTGGTGAATGGATATGTCAGCTGAAGCACTAACACTAGAGTCCCTGGCCTAAGAGATGATCTCGACACACTATAAAATTATTTTAATAAATCCCAAACAATCCTTACTATGGATTCATCTCTACACCAACTTGAGGATGGACCTCCTCTGATACCACTCGGTCACGACCCGACCCATCGGGGCCCAAGCAGAAACTACCACAAGCTCACCTCCAATAGGCCATGGTCTAGTTACCAATGTCGAGTAAGTATGTCACACAAATGGGAGGCCTTATCCTGTGTCACCTATATGCACTAACCCACATACAACTTCAAGAAATATTGTAGAGATAATAAAAACTAAAAATAGAATACATATATACATCTGTCCCAAAATTAGAGTATGAAAAAAGTTCTGAAATTGTAAGTAGGGAAAAATAAAAGCCCACAAAAAACTACAAGAGAGTCCAAACTTCTCAGAATTAGGGGACTACTATCAAATGTAGCCATCAGAACACACCTCAGTCAAGAACTAGGATTCACCTCTGTCTATCTATCTCACTATACTCCTCCTACTCTAGTTTCTCCTAGGACTCCATTGAAAGTATTTTCATCTATATAATACATGACATGTGTGTAAAGAGCCCGTATAGGAGTGAGTATTACAATACTCAATAGGCACCCCAAAAAACCCAAAATAAAAGGGAAAAACTTGAAGGAAATAGTTCAATCGACCCAAACTAGAGGGAACCCAATCGAGAGAGGAAAATAAACTCTATCTCATCTACTCCTCAACTATATACAACTAGTCAACTCATCTATACATGGTTTTCCAAATAATATATTTTACATAATTGAAAGGAATCCAAGAATCACTTAGATAGACTCGTCTCAAGCTCTAAGTCTCATGAGGTCTCGACCTCATAGCTAGCCATAAGATTCTACTTGAGGTTCAAAGGTAATTCTCATCTAGGGTAATTCACTCCATGAGCCCTACTATGATTTATGGCACTCATCCAATATATCTCCCTCCAATGGGTATCCCTAAACTAATGTTACATTTCCACCATCCCATGTGGAATACATCTAAGAGAACATGTTTTTTGGGTGTCACCATAAAGGAAGTCATATCATCACTTAACTAAAATTGATACTCAGATAGAGGATTGCATTTATACCAGATGGGGGACTCCTCAAATAATTCTAGAAACAAGGAATATCTCATGTCACATATAGGGGATCACGCCCAAGACCATTGGTGATGTCACAAACCCAATCTGAAACCCCATAGATCATATATATTAGATAGGGGATGACACCCATGACTGTAGGGGGGTGCCAAAAATCCTATCAAGTATTAAATCTATGATACACAGATGTGTGATCATGCCCAGGACCACTGGGAGATACCCTAAACCAAAATATAGATCTAACTACCAAGTAAGGGATCGTACTTGTGAGGATACTGCAAACCCTACTGAAACAACCTGATAAATAGGGGATTGTATATCTAATAGTGCCTAAAACTCTACTGGTCTAACCTACTAGATATTGGATCACTGTTTATGTATGAAGGCTATGATGATACCACAAACCCTACCTAGAAAATATTATACAATAGTGGATCTCTCCCCAGCCTCTTGAAGGGATACACCAACTCTATCCAAGCTCATCCTATCAAGGGGATCATAATTTTATATTAAGGATGTAATTCCACCATATACTCTCATAAGAATAGACCAAATGAACCCACTCAACTGATATTTTTCTATACAGTACTATCAAGAGACTTATGTTATGATCAAGATCATAAGGATAATCGTATTCTGGTGTTATCTTTTTTTCTCAAATAATATTTACAAGAAAATGAAGTTTAAGAAGAAATGAAATCACCTCACTTTGTATTTGGTGAAATTCATAATGAACATCAAATTTTTAGAATTAGATTCAAAATGCTTGAAAAGTTCCATCATATTCAAGAGAAGCTGGATGGAAGAAAAGGATCATCAAATTCACACTAAATCTGGAATGAAAGGTTTGACCATAATAGGGATAAATTAGAGTCTATATGGATACAATAAAATAAATGTGACAATACTTTACTGATATTGGAGTTCTTATAAATCATAAGTAAGTTGAAAAACGTATGATTCAAGCTTGATAAAATAAAATGTGATTGAAAGAGATGTTGTCAATTGAATTTATTCTGGTTGTATTCAGATTAATCATATTGAATTGGAAGAGAAAAGGTGATAGAAATCGTATCCAGTCTGATCATAATCTTGTCAATCATATTCAGGATGAGAAGGAGAGAAAGTTATTGATTAAATATAAGGAAGTTAAAATACATTTATTGGTAGTACAGATAATGCTAAATTTTTCTGGCCTTAAGGTTATCATAATGAGTTTTCAGAATGATAATTCATTTAAAGGATAATAAAGATGGTCATAATAAATAAATGAAAGAATTTTCTGACATTGTTCCATCATATTCGGCACACCATCCTATTCATCAAAGGGAGAATTTTTCTCATCGAAGCTGATGGTAAAGGATTTGAAACTGTTGAAACTGATTCAAAGCTTTATAATCATAACTTTAATTAGACTTGAGTTTGGTAAGATTATAAATTATATGGTTATATTTTTTGTCAGGGGGGGTCTTGAAATTTTAAGGTTGGAAATATTTGTGTCAAATGTGAGAAATTTAAGTTACTGGATTTCAGTCAGACTAGAAGCCAAAAGATATAAATCTTCATAGAATTAAGCTATGGGTGTCTTATTCAGAAAATAAATAAAAACTATGGTTTGTTTTCAAATTATTTAATAAAATAGGTCAAGTTCCATCATATCTGGTTTGATACCGATTTATCTTTCTAATCATAAGGACAAAATCAGAATGTGAAGATATCAACGTAATCATATAGAGCAGTCAGAATGGTATTTATTTCCTCATATAATCAATTGGTACAGAACATCATAATGAAGGAATCATATTGAGGAAATTGAATTTGTACTGATGGTTTTGAAGAAATATAGAAGAGATCTGAAGTGGTTGGAAGATTCGATAAGCATTAATAAAAAACAAGAAGAATTGAGAAGCATGGATGAAGTCAAATGCACCCAAAATTCATGGGAACATGAAAATTCAAGGAATTTGGTTTAGTGGGAAAATTTTTAGGAATCCCACCCAAACCAAATTTGAGACAAGTATAATAGGTGAAAAGTACATCATAGTTTTAAGAATGAAGTTTTGTTCATTTTGAAGAGGAGAGAAGGAGGAGAACTGAAGAATTTTAGAGAGAGAGAGAAGAAGTTTATGTATTCATCTTTGTTGAAGAAGTTTCATCAAACAGAAGAGAAATGATAAGAGAAAATATTGCAATGTATTAAACTGGTCATAGTATTCATCTTATTATCATATTCATTTGATTATTGTATTGGCTAGAGTTATCATATTTAGATGGTGGTTGTATTGGGTAGAATTATCATATTCAGGTGGAAGGATTATCAAATTGGGATTTCTAGACTGAATTAAAAAGTTTTCAAAATTGTCTTAATTGTATTATCTAGAGATATATTATTTTATTGAGAAATCATACTGGGAAAAATCAGAATGGGAAATCGGATTGAGTTTTATTAAAAAGTTCAGGAAGTTCTTACCAGCTTCTGGGTAAGAAAGAGAAGAATTTATTTGAATGTTTATATTTATGAAAGTTAAAAAATAATCACAGGTAACATGTGTTGTTTTAAAAAAATTATATTACATCATTTGTTCTAGAAGGAGAACACACACGGTTTGATTGTTTTCATAGTGATACATGAGTGAAAGGGAATATCCTACTCATTGTATTCCACACACACAAATTATTTTCTAGTGGATTGTGTGGTATTGGATTGTTTCCAAACCATACCAAGGATATAGCTATTCTTATTGAATATTGAACCTTATAAAAACTTGTGTTCCTATGGATGTGTGTTTGATTTTTTTTAGAAGGGAATGAAATATTTAATAGGAGGCAGAGGTTGTTTCATTTACTAAGGAAATATAAAATAAAATATATCATTGAATCACCCCTCCCCCTCTTAGTGATAAAATTATTCTGATTGGGCACTTATAATTGGTATCAGAGGGTAGGTTCCCTTCACTTATTCATTGTTGATGTTTTAAAGAGAAGTTGATGGAGAGTTTGAATTATGTGAAAAGTAAAGGAAAACTAGTTTCATGTGGGAATAGTTATTATATATGTAAATATAATATGTTTCCTTATCTCATTTCTATTGGATATGATATTCTTGAAGCTTCCATAGATGGGTTTCCTCTTATTAATGAAAAATATCCTCTTATATCTATTGATAAGAAGAGTCTTGAGAAAAATGAAAGGGCCAAGAATGATTTATTATCATCATTTTCTGAAAGATAATTCTTAATGGTGAAAGGCGTTTCCACATCCAATGTTATATGGGATAAAATTAAAAACATATATGAAGGAAATAAAAAAGTGAAGAAGGAAAAATTACAAATCTAGATATTGAAGTATGAATAATTAAAAATGAGTGGGTATGAATCTATTGGGGTCTTATTTACTAGGGTAAATGATATTTTCATCATTATCAGATATCTTGGTGAAAATTTAGAAGATTTCATAGTTGTGTAAAAGATTTTACAAAACCTTCTTGAAAATTTTGATGCAAAAGTTTCTTCATTAAAAGATAGATATCCTAAAACATTGTCTCTTGATGATTTTCATAGATATCTCATCACTTAATAAATGAGAAGGGATAAATATATGAAAATAAAAACAATAGTTGATAGAGAAATGTATTTCAATTATGCCAAGAAATATAAGTCGAAGAAGATTAGTATTGAACAAAAAGTTGATGTATCTGATTTAAAAAATGAGGTATGTTAAAATATTGATGCTATTTTATCCTTATTTTTTAAAAATGTGAAAAGAGGTACAGGGAAACACAAAGGTAGACTTCCCTTGAAATGTTTTTAATGTGGAGTCGTTGGGAACTTTGTAGCTAAAATTACTCAAATAAAGAAATAATAAGACAATGATGAAGAAGAAAGAAGACCAAGAAGTTCATGAAAGAAATATGGAGATAAAGAAAAATTGTATTCCATGGGTAAATATAGGAAATTATTCAAATTAAAAAGAATAATTTTCTTATCTAATGATGAATAAGATAAAGGAAGTGATAATAAATTTGAAAATTCTATTATGTATGGTGTTGAGAATATTTTTATTACAATGGTAAATTATGAAGAGTTTGGAAGCATTAGTTCCAAAGAAGAAGAAACTCAACTTGAATTTCATTTGAAAGAATAGTAAAAATAATTTCTGAGAAATAATAGAATGCTTGAAAATCAAAATAAGAAGTTGGAAGATGAGTGTTCTTAAAAAATAAATCAATAATTTTTTCCTGATGAGAAGGTTAAGCTGGTAAAATAAATTAATGATATGAAGAAATATCTTGAGGAAGAAAATAATCATAATGAGCATCTAGAAGTGAAGTTGAAAGTGAAAGAATAATAGTTAGAACTTGTTCAACAAAAATTTTATAAAGATAAAAAAAGAAATATAAGTTTCGAAAACACTATCTCTGAAATTGGTGAAAGCTATCATAAGGGGAAAATTTATAATTTTCAATAAAATTTACATTATAAAGATGATAATACTGATTAAATTGTTTCTGAAAAGAAGAAATTTGGGAAAGTTATGTATATGGACAAGAAAAACAAAGTTGGGAATTCAGAAGTTTCAAAATACCCTAAGTTCAAAAAAAATTCTAAACATTCTGGATCTAAGAATATATCTAATGCTTATGATTATTATTAGGATAAAAAGAAAATAAAGATTATGATTGATAACATAAATTTTGGTGGGTCAGATAAGAAAGATAAGGTTTTTGAGAAACATATTTATAATTTTGATCAGTTGGGAAGTTTCAGAAGAAAATAATCTTTCTTTGGATACTACTGGTATTCTGTTGGATTTCGAAAGACAGAAAATATGTGTTGTTTCAACCAACAACATTACTATTTTTCCACAAGTTATGAAAGTCAAAGTTTGAGGGGGATTCAATCTCTTCAAAGAAGTAAGTCAAATAAGGTTGGTTTAAAGTAACTTGAGAAGGTTTTAGTAAAGATTAAAAATAGGTTCCAAACACTAGAAAATATTTTTGAAAGATATTAACAACCTATAAATCTTAATAAGGGTTGACTTGTTTCTTTACCAGCACAACAAAAGTTTCTTAACAATTCTCTGAATCCAGAGACGAATAAAGAAAAGGAAGAAGAAAAATCTCTTATTGTTGAACTTTTTTTGAAATCTATAAAAGGAGAATGACCTTGGATTCTTGACCATGGGTATTATTCTCATATGACATTAGATTTTAGACTGTTGAAGAATGTGAAAGACTTCAAAGAAGGAATCATAAAATTTTTTAATGATGAATCATTGAAAATCAAAGCTGTTAGTTCATCCATTATTGGAAAATAAAATATGCAATACAAGAAATATTTATATGTTGATGGGATGAAGGAAAAACCTATTTAGTGCTTCACAATTGTGTGATGAAGGTAAAAAAGTTACTTTTATTAAAGATGGATTTGTTGTGATAAGTTAAAAGGATGAAAATATAATTATAAGAGGCCAACATATAAAGGGAAACTTATTTCAAGTTGGTGAGGCACAAAACTATTATTACTTGTGAATGGTGAAAGAAAATAAATTTTGGAATATAAGTCTAGGACACATGTGTCAGAGAAATGTGAGCAAGTTATCTAAAAGAAACATTTTCTGAGACATTCCTGATTTTCCAAGAGAAATAGATTGGTGTTGTACTATTTTTTAGAAAGGAAATATTACAAATTCAGTACATAAGAAAGTTGATATTTGTTCAAAATAACCCCTGGAACTTATCCATTATAATATCCATGGGATGATGAGAAAATAATCAAAGAATATAGATAGGTATTTCATCACTTTAATTGATGACTTTACTCACATTACTTGTGTCATTTATATGAAACATAAATCAAATGCTGTAAAAATGTTTAAAAGTTTCATGAGGAAAGATAAGAAAGAATGTGAGTATTTAGTGAAGAAGTTGAGAACTGAAAATGGTGGTGAATATATAAATGATGAATTTAAAAGTTATATTGAAAATCGTGGAATTATTCATGAGTATAGTTCCCCATACACTCCTCAACAAAATGTGGTTTCTGAAATAAATAATTTAAGTTTGGTGGAAATTAGTAGAACTATGTAACTTGAACATTGTCTTTCTCATTACTATTGGAGGAAATCCATGAGTACTATGGTATATATTCAAAACTGATGTTTCTACATGAAAATCTATGATATTACTCCTTGTAAATTGTTTTATGTAAAAAATACAAGTTCAAAACACTTAAGAGTTTTCAAGAGTCTGTGTATTATAAATAAGAAAGGTGGAAGCTTTGGAATGTTTGAGTGGAAAGGTAAAGATATAATTTTTATTGTCTATGATTTGGAAGGAAGATGATATAGATGTTTTAAAAAATAAATAGGAAGAATTTTTTATTATATTAATGTGAAATTTATTGAAAATACAAAATATTGAAAATGCAAAATAATATTAGAATCCTCATGCAGATAAGAAAGTTGAACAGGATAAGGAAAACATTTTTGATTAGGATACAGACAATTGTAATCCTACTCAAGAAGAAGAACCAAACTCGGTTATTTCTAGTGATGAGGAAGAATCTTGAAAATACCATCCTAGTTTGAGGAATCAAGTGGAAGCTCAGAATATTATTAGTGATCAACATCAAAAGGTTTAAACAATAAGAACAAAAAATGTTATTACACATACTTCCTTTTATTAAAAAGTTTATCCTAATTATGTGAAGGTAGCTTTTGAGTATCTAAAATGCATTCTAGTGATGAATGAAGAATTGAATCAGATAAAAAATAATGATACATGGGAACTTGTTCCTAATCTAGAAAACAAAAATGTTATTGGTAAAATGTGATTTTTTAACAAGATTAATGAATAAGGTGAAGTGATAATAAACAAAGTAGGATTAGTGTGAAAATATTACTCACAAATTGAAGGTGTTGATTTTGATGAAACTTTTTATCCGATGGAAAGGTTAGAAACAATCTAATTTTTTCTTATTATTAATACACAACGAAGTTACAAAATATTTCAAATGGATGTAGATTCTACATTTATAAATGGGGATCTTAATAAGGAAGTTTACATTTAACAACCCTATGTATTTGTTGTTGGGAAAGATAAAATTTATGTTTGTGAATTAAATAAGACCTTGTATGGGTTAAAAAAAGTTCTAAGGGCATGGTATTCCAAATTACATACTTGATTAAGGAATATGAATTTTAATAAAGTAAGATTTGATAGAATTATTTACATCAAAGTAAGTCGAGATTATTCCATCATCATAATTGTTTATTTTGATTACATTATCTTTACTAAGAATGATGAAAGATCTTGTGAAATATTTGTTGAAGAAATGAAAAGGTTGTTTGATATGTCTATGTTGGGGGAAATTAAATACTTTCTTGGGTTAAAAATTTTATAAAAGGAGAAACACATTTTTATTTCTCAAGAAAAGTATTCTAAGGAAAATCTTAAGAGGTTCGGCATGGAAAACTCAAAACATATTTCCATGCTGATTTCAGTGGGAAAAAAATTTATAAATATGGAGAAGGTAAGTAAGTTGATCAAAAATAATTTTGAAATCTGATTGAAAGTTTGTTTTATTTTACTACTTCAAGACCTGACATTGTTTATGTTTACACCTTATGTGACATATTTCAGAGTGCTCCAAAGAAACCAAATTTACTTGTTGGAAAAATAATTCTCAGATATATCAAAGTCACAACATATTTTGGAATCATGTATGATAGCTCAGAAAGTATTTATTTTTTTAGTTATTCAAATTTTGATTGGGCAGGAAATGTAGATGATAGAAGATCCACATCTAGTGGAGTATTCTTTTTGGGAAAGAATTGTGTTAGTTAGTATATAAATAAACAGAATTCAGTAACTCTCGGTATGGTTGAAGTTGAGTATTTTTCTACCACTCAATCCACTACTCAACTTATGTGGATGAAAACTCAATTATAAGACTTACTTGTTGAAGTGAAGTTACCCTTGCTCTTGGGTTGTGATAATAAAAGTGAAATAAATATCACCAGGAATCATGTTCAACATTATTGTTCAAAACATATTGATATCAAATATTATTTTATCAAAAAGCATGTGGAGAAGAATGAATTGATGCTGGAGTATATTCCTACATCAGAACAATTTTATGAAATTTTCACAAAAACCCTTACCGAAGGAATATTTTTCTAAATTGAGGTTGAATATGGGCATCCAACCTCCTTCATATAAAGTTTCAGTTATGGTTTTTTGTACCCTCTCTCATATTAACTTTGGATAGTGTTTTTACGGGGGTAATTGTTTCATAAACCTATCCATATGGAAGCATGTAAAAATGTGGAATTGTGGGTATGTTGTGAATCCAACATTGTATGTGTGTGAACTATTATAACTATTTGTTGGAATGGTTGTAGAAAAAAAATTATATTCCAAGGAAATTTAATAATTGAATAAATCTAAGGAATAAATTTGTAAATAAAAGTTGAATAGGTTTCATGATCACTACTTTTATACAGCATGGTTTTATTGGTGGAGTTGTGGGTATGTTGTGAATCCAGCATTGTATGTGTGTGAACTATTATAACTATTTTTTAGATTGGTTGTAGAAAAAAAATTGTATTCCAAGGAAATTCAAGAAGTGAAGAAATATAAGGAATAAAGTTGTAAATAAAAATTGAAGAGGTTTCATGATCACTAATTTTAGACATCATGGTTTTTTTGTTAATGATTATTATTTCCTACAATGAGTTAGCTCATATAGGCTTATAATTATTGATAATTAATCCATAGCTTTAGGATACAGAGTTTAGTGATTTATGGATCTTGTTTGAAAACAAAATCCAAAGGGGGAGATTGTTAAGACCAATTTGATAAGGATAATGGTATTTAGGTGTTGTCTTTTTTTGTTAAAGATGAATTATAAGAAAAGGAAGTATAATAAGAAATGAAATCTCCTCACTTTGTATTCGGTGAAATTTGGACTGACCATCCTATTTAGAGAATTGGATTCAAAATGCTAGAAAATTTCCATCATATTTAGGAGAATATGGATGAAATAAAAGGCTCATCGGATTCACACTGAATATGAAATGAATGGTTTGATCATAATGGGGCCAAATTAGAGTCTATATGGATATGATAAAATAAATGTGATGATACTTTACTGATCATGGAGTTATCATAAATCATAAGTAAGGTGAAAAAATTTTGATCCAAGTTTCATGAAAGAAAGTAGAGTGAAAGATATGTTTTCAATCATATTTAATATGATCTTATTTAGATTAATCATATCAAATTAGAAGAGAAAAGGTAATGGAAATCGTATCTAGTCTGATCGTAATCATGTCTATCATATTCAGGCTGAGAAGGAAATAAATTTGTTGAGGAAAGATAGGGAAGTTACAATACATTCCTTGGTAAGATGGATGATGCTAAAGTTGATCTTCAATTTAATAAAAGTCGTGAAGGAATTCCTGATACAAGTTGAAGTTTTTGAAATAAGAAAGTTGATGAAGATGAAGTTTTCCAACATCAAGGTTATCGTAATGAGTTTGCAGAATAAATATTTGTTTAAAGTTTAATAAGAATGATTATAATAAATAAATGAAAGAAGTTTCTAAAGTCAGATCTACTAACACCGATCCACCATACTTAGTGTACAATCTTATTCATCAAAGGGAGAATTGTTCTCATTAAAAATGATGGTAAATGTATTGAAATTATTGAATCTAATTAAAAACTTTATAATCAGAACTATAATCAAACTGTTGTTTGGTAAGAGTATGAAGGAGATCACTGGATGTGTAATCAAAGGGGTATATTGAAATTTTAAGGATGGAAAGATTTTTGTAAAATTTGAGAAACCGAAGGTACTGGTTTTCAGTCAAACCAAAATCTAAAAGATATAAATATTTGGAGAATGAATCTGATGGGTATCATATTCACAAAAGAAGGAAAAACTCAGATTTTTTTTCAAATTTTTTTATCAATTGGGTCAAGATCCATCGTATCAGGGTTGATACTAAATTATCTTGTTGATCATAATGAAAAATAATAATGGGAATATAAAAATGTAATCATATCGAGAAATCAGAATGGTATATATTTCCTCATACAAGAAATTGGTACGGAGCATCATAATGAAGTAATTGTATTGAGGAAATTAGATTCACACTGATGGTTGTGAATAACTACATAATAGATCTGAAGTCGTTAGAATATTCGATAAGTATTGAGAAGAAATGAGAAGATTTTAGAAGCATAGACGAAGTTAAGATTCACCCAAAATTAAAGGAAACAAGAAAATTCATGGAATTTGGTTAAGTGGGAAAAAATTTAGGAATCCTACCCAAAATGAATTTGGGAAGAGTATAAAAGGAAAAACATACTTTATGCTTTTAAGATCAAATTACTATTCATAGTGAAGAGAAGATAAGGTATAGCACTGAATAAATTTAGGGAGATAGGGAATAATTTTCAGTATTGATCATTATTGAAGAAGTTTTTTTAGATAGAAGAGAAAGAAGAAGAGACAATATTTAAATGTATTCAACTAATCATCGTATTCAATTTATTATCATATTCATTTGGTGATTATATTGGGTAGAGTTATCGTATACATTTGGTGATCATATTGGTAATAATTATCATATTCATCTGGCATGATTATTGTATTTGGATTTTCAGAATAAATTAAAAAGTATTTATAATTGGTTCAATTTTATTTTGCAGAGATATATTATTGTATTGAGTAATCGGATTGGGTAAAATCGGACTAGAAAATCAGATTGAGTTTTATTATAAAGTTCAGGAAGTTCTTACCAGATTCTGGGTAAGAAAGTAAAGAATTACTTTGAAATTTTATATCTATGAAAATTGGAAAAGAAGCACTGGTAACGTGTGTTGTTACAAAAACTTTTTATTACATCATTTTTTCTAGAATGATCACACGCACTATTGGATTGTTTTAATAATTCTACACGATTGAACAAGAATATAATACTCATTGTATTCCCCACAAAAGTATTGTTTTCTAATGGATTGTGTAGTATTGGATTGTTTCCAAACCATACCAAGGTCATAACTATTATTATTGAATAGTGAACCATGTAAATACTTGTGTTCATATGGATGTGTGTTTTTTTCAGAAGGGAATGAAATATTTAATAGGAGGTGAAGGTTGTTTTATTTTCTAAGGAAATGTAATAGAAAAGATATCACCGATTCACCCCCTCCCCATATTAGTGATACAATCATCCTGACTGGGCACTTACATCCCATTAACCTCACCTCATGTTGCCTCTCACACACTAAAACCATGGCCATTATCACATCTCGGGTGGAAAACTACTAAGTATAGTCTACTCACGAGCCTCCATCTATGTCTTGAAGATGGATACATGTGGGGGAGGAGTGTCTATGGGGAGTAAGTGGTATGTACCCACCGTACACGGTGTGACTCTAGAAATTATTCCTTAGATGTGTCCCGTCTAGGTACTTGGTGTGTATTAGGGTATACAAAGTGTGTACCCCATATCACACGGCGTGTGACCTCATCTAATGTCCTTGGAATGTCCTCACCCATACATGAATAACTGACTATGTTTCCCCCCCCCCCCACAGTGTGTACCCTCAGTACGCGGCATATCTTAGCTTTCTGACCACTTAGTCATGTACTCTATCCATGATCGCATCTAACACCCCATTCCCATATAACTTTCCATATACTTCTACACAGCCATGTACCTTAACACAGAAGGCCCGACCATCTCTCTCGGCTACACGATCTAGGCTCACAATATGTAATGTACCCCCAGTACATAGTGTGTAGTACCTAGATGTTCATATTCCTTGAATGGGAAGAAAACATGGTGTGTTATCTTATACTACACACCATGTGATCAAGAATTTTGAATGGGAATCCCTTGTGATCCACACAAAACTCCCTAGTTTCTACTAAAACCCACGGATCTACCCTAGGGGATCTCTAAAATTTAAGTAAGGTATCTAAAACATTAAAATAATTAATCAAGGTAGATAGGAACATAAAACTCATAAATTTTCCTAACACATAGTGAAAAATTGAATATTTAGATCCAAAAGGACACTCGGAAACCACTGCAGCTCGATCTGGTGACGATCAACATAAAAAACAGTGATCAGTGACACATCCTCTCCTTGGTTCAGCCTGAGGTCATCAATCACACAAGGGGGATCCACCTCTACCATGTGTGAGAACCCAAGGTGTGGGGGAGAATAACATTTTAGTTTTAATAAACTCATACCTCATCAACATGCTCTCCAGCATGCCATCAACTAATCACCCAACACTGATAATATTTATATTATACCTATGGTAAGAACCACATTCTGAACTCAATCGCGGTCTTAGATTTCCAATTCAACACTCTGATCTAAAGTTATTATACATATACTAAAAAAATCCAAGTGCATGATAAAATGCTTAATATTTTTAATATCACTACATCGAGGCTCTCTAGGCCCCAGAATCCCATGTCGACTCAGTGCATATCTTTATAGATATTCCTAGAAATGTTTAAAAGTATTACATAGAAAAATCCAAGTCACTACAATTTCATTATGGCCTAACCCACTGAAAAGAAATAGGTTTCATAAATATTTCATCAATTAATCATAGAATAACATGTGGAAAAGGAAACATATTTTTCAATATAATCATAAACCATCCAAAAAATAATAAGAATGTTATCATTGGATCATATACCCATTAAAACTTAGTAACTTCAAAGGATTCCATAATAGATGAAATATGCATTTAAAATATCATTTGGAACATTTCCTGATGGAAATATCTTTTTCTCATTAAAATCAATTACATAAAATATAATAATTTCCCAAATATTAAGGAAAAAAATTTCTTTTAAAATAAGCACAAAAACATTTAAATCGTTCTTCAAATTATTGAGTGGTCATGATGGTAGGAAATTATTCTCATGTTGTATAAGATAAAATAATACATTCCTCTCATAATTTTGTAAAAAATTCAAAAATTACATTATTCCAAAAAAGAAAATAAGATTCCTTTTAAACCATTTTAAAATATTTGGTAAAAATTTATTTAAAAAAACATAGTATAATATTAAAAAACATTACTTAAAATATTTCTAGAAAACATGGACATGGAAGAGAAATTATTTTCAATCGAAAAGAGTAATAAAGCTGATTTTTTTCTTAAAACATTATTTTGATCTCTTGAGTGCATAAAGAGAGGAAAACAAAAGGAAATCGTGTATTATATAGAAATAAAAATATTATAAAAAAATAATTAGATTTTTGAGAGGTAGAACATTAAATTTTATCATCAGAAACATAATCATAAGTAATTCAGATAAATAATGAGATTGTAAGATAAAACACTTACCACTTTGGTAACATTTGAATCATAAGTCCCATGAAAGAATAACTTAAAATGAAACACTAAATATCATTAACATAAGGATATATTTGATATAACATTTAAATGGAAATTATATACACTATATAAAAGAATATAGGTTTATAAAATAGCATATGTCTCAAAGGAGATGATTTGAGATGATAAACCCGTACCTCAAGTTCCACATGATTTGAAATAATTACTACCCCGTATATAATAGATTTAAATGTATTATAATTTTATAAAATAATCATTTATATAATTATAATATCATATATTATCCCTTTATAACATTTCAACAATCATTTATTAATAATTTGTTATTAAAATCATTGTTTCTAGGTGTTAAATGATTCGTTTATCATGAGTATTTCATTTTAGTAGTTCTGTTACATGTACATTGATCATGGTTACATAATCTTACTAATTTTAATAATAATTTAAATATCATATATATCCATTACATTAACCATTATAATCATTCATAAAATATATATATATATATAGATAAATTAATTACACCATTCATAGAGACGGTGGGCCGTACGTAAGCATAAAGGTTATTTTCATATTATGACGATTGGAGTAAAATAAAGTTAAATAAAAATTTACCATTCTGAAATAATATTTATATCATTAAAATCATATATAATAATTAAATATATCCTTATTACTATCCATATAAAATGGAAATGATAAACAAAACACATTGCTTTGAAAAGGTGGTAGTCAACACATACGCACGAGTGATGTTATTATTTTCCAATAGATTGGAAGGAAATATGGTAGATGAGATATTATAATTCTAGAAGAAGAATAATTTCATAATTATCATATATAAATATCAAACCAATCATAATAACCATCCATCAAAAATGTTGGAGGAAAAGGAATTGTATCGCAACATGGAGATGGTAAGTCGTACATACGCATGAGTGATACTTTCACTTCCCATTTAATAGGAAAGTGGGTTGATAATTGTTATTTAATCATCATATTAAATTTTTAATATAATTATAATAATAAATTTATTATTTAATGATAAATACCATATATTCATAGGAATTTAAGAAGAAGTAAAAAAAAGTGATAGGTTAAGGTGATTACCTCTTCTTTGAAAGAACTCATTTTGATATACTCTTAAGGATCCTAGGGTTGAACTTTTGGGAATACCATAACCTATATAATGTGTAAAATTAATTTTATAATGGGGTTTTGAATGGTCTTGACAACTTAGAAGTATCAGATTTGTGTGAATAAGAGAAAGTAGGGGTGTCCTTTTATAATTTAGTGGAGGTCCACTCTTGGGATTTATTAAAAAATTAACATATAATAAATTCATACTATAGTAAAATAATTAAAAATAGATATGTATTAATTTATAATGTAATATGGGGTTTAAAACCCATCATAAAATAGAATTTTTATAGGTTTCTATGTCATTATAAACCTTATTTTTTTTATTAACTTCTTGGTTAACCAATTTTATCCTTAACCACGATAACTTTTTTTATATTTACGGGTTGTAATTTTAATTATAAGGTAATAATTGGTTCATAAGTACCAAATGGATAACATTTTAGACCATATAATACCAAAATTTTCCTCTCTCGATATTTTTTATGATTTTAAAAAAATTCAATATAATTTTATTTTGATCAAATATCATTAACGTCAATTTTGACACAATTCATTTAATTTGACTTAAAAGACATAAATAAAATGTTGAAAGTAAATTATAATACTTTTAAAAATCACTAATATTTTATATTTATCAATAAAATTCTTAAAACACTATAAATCACTCAAATTATATTACTTTTTATATTTTTAAAATCATTTATTTTATGTTTCTATTAATTAAATAAATACTATATTAGTGTTGCGCAAGCATTTAAGGTAATTATATAAGTAATAAAAATTATAAATAAATTACCATCATGAATAAAATTTAATTATTCAAAAAATAGAAATTTATATTCATTAATAACTTTATTTTCTTCCTATGTGTACACATAATAGATATTTAAAAGTAGGAGAGTGATATTTTGTATCTTTATTTTCTATAAATATTATATAGGTCATTTTTTGGGAAAAGTGTCTCTTAAAAAAATATATTTAGATCCTAATATGATTATTTTTTAATTATATTCAACCAATATGAATTTAGATGAAAAATGGTGACCTTAACACATAATTTTAACCTATTTTAACCCAATTTACCCTTCACTGAGGTGATAAATTTTACCATGATTACTATTCATAATGCATAAAAATAAAAGGGACATATTTAATAAATTTTAACCTTATAATTCCAAATTTATAATCCCTTTTATTAAATTAAATACCTATATATGGTTGAAATTTATTCTTAAATAAGTGCACAAAATGTGACAAAATTGCTTCTAGAAAAATATAGTTTTTAAATGAAAAACTGGATTTATTCTTATCCCATGCTTAGAAAAATTGTTAAAAGAATAAGAAAACATTTTTTTAATTTATAATATATAAATTTCATTAAAATAATTCACTAATAGTTAATTATTTAATTTATTATGATAAAAGTACATTCTATGGTTAAACCTATTTTTTTAGAAAATATATCTTTTACTTTCAAATGATTTAATTTTTTATTTCTAATCAATTGATAACCAAAGAATTTATTTTACATGTGGTTAAAGCATAATTTTTTCATAATTATTTAATCTTATTCAATATCACCAATTTAATGGTTAGGTTATAATGGTATACTTTATTATATTTCATTTAGAGTTGGGGTTGTGTGTATCTCAAGATATCGAAAAAAAATTATTTTAAGAGAAATATTTAATAAAATATCAAGGTGTTACATTATACCCACATTGAAATTCATTTCACCCTTGAATTTTCATCACTTTTTTACAAAAAAATGAGGAAATATTTTTCTCAACACATCCTTAGCTTCCCATATAACTTCTTCATATTTATGATTTCTCTAGATAACTTTAACTAAGTGACCAGTCTTATTCTATAACACCTTATATCTAAAATAAAAGATTTATATAGATTTTTACTCATATAAAATATCATTATATAATGGTATGATCACTGTGTTTAGTACACGTAATGTTTCAGGTATGTACTTCCTCGGGAGAGAAACATGGAACACATCGTGAACTTGAGTGAGGTTCAGTGGAAGTGCCAAGTGGTAAACTATTGTCCCTACTCAATTAAGAATATCAAAAGAGACAATATAACTAGGGATTAAATTTCCCTTATTTAAGAATTTAATAACCTTATTACTTTTATATATTCTTTAAAAAAACATTCTCAACAATATTAAATTATATATCACACTGATGGTTGTTAGTATAAATTTTCTATCAACTCTAAGTGACCTTGATGTGTTGTTTAATAGTTATAACTTTATATTCTATTTACATATCTAGATTAGGTCCCAATATATTTTTTCATCCAACTTAATCATAATATTTTGGATTTATGTACTTCTATCCATAGAGATATTCATAAGTATCCATCTTAATTGTCAAGTGAAAGTTATTGTTTTATAAAAACTCGACCAGAGGAAGGTGTTTATCCCAACCACCATTAGAATACATGGAACAATATCTAAACATATACTCTTGGGTTTGAATGGTTATCTCAAATTAACCATCTATCTGAGGATTATATTTCATATTGAAATTCAACTCTATATCTTGATCCTTCTAAATACTTTATCATAAAAACAAGTTTAACCTAGGATCCCAGTCAGAAATAGTAGAATATGGTATTCCTTGAAACAACATCACTTTTTTAATATAAATAATGGAAATATGGTCAAGAGATAAATCTTCTCTAATATAAATTAATTATGCTGACTTCATATGGTGATATAATACAATCCAAATAGCATTGTTTCCTGTAGAATTTTTGGGGGATTTTGATGATTGAATCCATATTGATGTTTTCCCATTTCAATTTTGGTATGGGTAATGGTTGTAACATCTCACGAGATTTAAATCTATCATCATTCATGTAATGATATATAAATAATTGAGATATATACTTTGCAATATCTCTCTTCATGTTATCCCACTATAAATACTTTTTCTGGTCTCTATAAATCTTCTCACTTCCATGATAAATAGAGAATGATAAACTATGAGACTAATCAAAAATATCTTTATTCAAATATAGTATACATGGAACCTATACATGGTTCATGAACCTTATCATTCCATCATAATAAAGGTTAAATTTAGGATCATTTATCACCTTATTTTGTAGATCTACTTCTTCCTTCTTTGCCGCTTTAATCATTATGTGGACATATGGTTGGACACTCATTCAAGAAAGATAAGATTTCTCCCCTTACTTAAAGATTTAAAGATCTATACTTTAAAATTGTGAATTATTATATCTTTTGTGATCCTCTTCATAGATAAGCTAGCATGATCCTTTAAACTCATAGAATCTTCCACCATGTTCACTTTCTTAAGGTGGTAAAGTATTGAGAAGATCACAATCCTTAATCAACTTTGACTATATTCTCTGGAACATATTCAACACTTTCTGTGTGAATATATACTTTATACTATTATGATTAGTATATATATCACAAATTTATCCATAAAAAATCCTCCATGTAAATAATGAAAATTTTACCATATATAACTCAAAATCTTGTGTTGGATAATTTTTCTCATGACCTTTCAATTGGCATGAGGCATAGGACCTCGCCACATCCAAGTCCCTTCATTGATGTATCACTATAGATTAAAAAAATTTCTCTATTGTATGTTAATGTAAGCATAGATTAATTAAATAACCTTATATTCAATTCCTTGAAATTTTCTTCACATTCTTCTATCCAAAGGAAATTATCTCCCTTCCAAGTAAACTTAGTGAGTGGATTACATAGTCATGAGAAATTTTCAAAACAACATAGATAATATCTAGCCAAACCATGAAAACTATGGATCTCAGTCACAATGGTTGGTCTACTATAATGTTAAATAAATTTTTTCTTTGAAGGGTCTACCGATATACCCTCACTTGAGATTATATGGCCTAATAATGAAACTTTTGAAAACCAAAAATAACACTTGTTAAATTTTTGTAAAAATATTCTCCTTCCTTAGGGTCTTCAACACAATTCTCAAAAGATCTTCATTATCTTCCTTGATCCATGAATATATAAGAATATCATATATAATGACTAATAAAAACTGATATAGGTAATCTATAAATATTATATTGATTAAATATAATAATATAATAGGGAATTAGTGAGACCAAATAGAATCACTATAAATTCATATTTTCCATACCTTATACAGAATTTTTTCTTGGGTATATCCTCCATCTTTTCCATCAATTTATGATGTCCATAATAAAGATAAATCTTTGAAAAGTATTTAGGTCAATACATCTGTTCAAAAAAGTCGCCAATATGGGGTAGAGGATACTTTTTCTTGATAGTGGTCATGTTAAGCCCTCAATAATCAATGCAAGGTCACATTGATCCATTTTTAAATTTAAGAAAAAGAAATAGTACATCCCATTGTGATTCACTTGGTTGAACAAATCCATTTTCAATATTCTCCTAGATTTTCCTCCTCAATTCCTATAACTCAATATGAGATATTCTATATGGACTCTTTTAAATAGGTGTAAAACTAGGTATGTGTTCTATTGAAAATTCAACTTCATGGTTTTGTGGAAGACAAAAAAAATATTTTGGAAAGGAATCAACAAACTCTCGCAAAATATGAATATATTTGATGTTTATTTTCTCCCTAAACATATAATATAAAAACTACTTTTGGGTTGGGATCATGACCCATATAGTGGATGTTATTTCCATCCAATGATCATATTTATCATTGCACCGATAGAAAATCATATTTTGGCTCGAAATATCACATGTGAATTCCTTTACTTGGAAATTTATGTGGTTTTTATGTAAATAAATCCAATACATACCCAAAATAACATAAAAATAAACTAGAGGGATAATAACTAGATTTGTAACAATCACATTGCCAAAAAATTCAATCGGAGAAGTATTATAGACATGAGATGTGATCATCACACCATTAGGTATTTTCACTGATAATTCAATATTTAATTATAGTGGTGGAATTTTTATACCCTTGGAAAATTATTCAAATATAAAATATTTGGTATAACTAGATTCAAATAATACATTTGTAGTTATAGATTTAATGGTAAGTGTACCTTTCACCATTCCATTATCTTACCCATCATTTTAAATAGTGATTTTATAACATTTTCCTTTTTCTCTCAGCTTAAGAGGTTATTAACATTG
This sequence comes from Viscum album, assembly GCA_963277665.1. NCBI lineage: Eukaryota > Viridiplantae > Streptophyta > Magnoliopsida > Santalales > Viscaceae > Viscum > Viscum album. The sequence goes on along the minus strand of OY728128.1, from coordinate 712,508,179 downwards.
ATCATCATCATTGAGCTTCATATTTGAGCACTTTTTCAAATTATCCCCATACTCCTTTAATTTTATTCACTAGATTTTGGGTGGTTTATTTTTGGAGATTTCTCTCTATTTGCATCATTAGATAACTTCTTCCCATCACTTTAACATTTTATTTTGGATGGACTTCCTTTCCAAAATTAAAACATTTACTAGTCCCCTTAATATAATTTCCACCATGTTTTCTTCAACACTTTGAGAATAAAGAAAATATAATCTTATTCTCCCTATGGTTTGTAGAATTACTTTTGAATTCCATTTTCTTTTCCTATCAAAACTATGGAATGGATAGGTATCTCTAATATCCATTTCCACCTTAATATCTTATAGAACTATTTCTTCATATCTACTAATGTCTCTTATAGCTAACACCCTTTAGAGAATTTGTTTTACGAAACTAAAGAATTGATCGACCTTACTTTGAGGTTGTATGATAATATCATAATCGTAACTTAAAAGTCTAATAAAATATTCCTCTTTGTTTCCAATGGATTCATCATCCTTATTATTTTTCTTAAGTAATTACATCTCCATTTTCATATGAATAATACATTGAAATTAGTTATTTAATAATAAGATTTTAAACTCATTTCACTCTATGGAGTCAATTTTATCAGGTTGCCTCATATTCTTGATAAGATTCAACCATTGTTCTGCTTCACCTTCCAAATAATAGAAAAAAGAATTAATTTTTTGTGATCCAAACACTGGAGGATGTAAAATATATTTTAAATGGTAATGATCTATTTCTCATCAACTAATGGGTCAATAGAACCACTAAAATAAGGTTTATGTTAGCTCCTGATGGTCTCAATAGAATATTTTTCACTCCTTTTCTCATTTGGAAGTTCAACATGATTCATAGCATGAGAAATTTTTGTGAGCATAGTAATAATATTTTTCATTCCAAACCCCATTAAATTTTGTTTCTCATGAATAAAATCATTAAATTGTCCATTTAATTCATCATTAACATGATTATTTTGAGATACACCCATTGACTAAAACAAAAAATAATAGTGTGAAAAATAATAATAATGAAAAACCACATAATAAAGAAAAATCATATATTAGATGTTGAAATAAAGACTCCTTTTTTCAATCTTTTACACCTTAGGTTTAACCTAGGTAATCAATGATCATTACCAAATCTTTAGGATTTTATCTTATACTTAGACTTATCCTCTATGTTTTTACTAAATTTTTCTCATCCTATTTTATAAATGTAACTAAACCATGCTATGATACCAACTATAGTGATCCATAATTTTCATACATGGATAAAAAAAATTTATTAGATTAATATTAAATATATAATATAATAATCTATGTTAGAATCATATAAGTCTAGTGTCATTGGAAACTTGGATACATTAAAATTTTGTTATAAGTTTACTACATAATCTCTCACTAAAATATTTATAACTAACACCCTTTAGAGAAATATAATACTCAATACCTTTCTCCATAACCTGGGGAAAAGGAAATATAATAAAGGGTGATCTTGGAGTCTTGGTAAGGATAACTAAGGGAGATATCAATGATCACTTGATCATAACATGATCACATGGGTATGAGAGAATAATTATAACATATGAAAATAATACCCTATATATCATTGATAATAATCATGAGTTATGGAATCAATATTGATAGTTTATAAGACATGGATTTTATTGGAATCAAATAACATGAGTCGTGAGAGAATAACTTTGGAATAAAATATTTGTTTTTGGTATACAAATAATAATAAAAAATCATTTCCATAGTAATCAAGGCTCAATAACAAGACTATCACATTGGATTCGGTTAACTCTCTAAACCACCATAGTAGTTAAGGTTCACTCCCAAAACTATCATAGTAGATAGAGTTTCTTACTGATCTAGGATCACCCCCATTTTAGTCTTCTTTATCTCATGAGATATCAATGTTAACCCAATTAATTGGTGGGATATATAATTATAGGCCCACCTATCACATAATGAAAATCATATATATGTCTTCCACAAAATCATAAATAATTCATCATATCATAACCTCTAAAAATAAATAGGTTTCGTAAACTTTTCATCATGGAATATCCCATGGAAAGTAAATAGTTTTGATAAAAAAATTCATCAATTCATCATAGCATAACGTATAGAAAAGGAACAATTTTCATAAAAATATTTTCATCATAATAATAAATAATACAAAGAAATAAAAAGGATGGTATAATTGGATTGAATCCCTAGTAAATATTGTTAACTATAAAGGATTTCACAATATATGAAAAAATCATTTAAAAGATAACTTGGAATATTTACTGTGGAAAATTCCCTTTTCTATTTGAAATCACTTACTTAAAATATAAAAATTTCCCAAATATTAAGTAAAAAAATTTCATTGAAAATAACCTTGAAAACATATAAATTAATATTCAAATAATTTAGCATTCATGATGGTTGGAAATTCTATTCATGCTATATAAGTTAAAATAAAATATTCCTCTCATACTTTTGGGAAAAAAGTCCAAAAGGTCCTCATTTAGAAAAGGGAAAAAATGTTTCTTATAAACCATTATATAAAAAATAAATCATGGGTAAAAATGAATTTAAAAAATAATATTAAAATAATAAAAAACATACTTCAAAACATTTTTAGAAAAAATGTACATTAAAGAGAAATGATTTTCATCTGAAGAGAGAAATAAAGTCCATTTTTTCCATAAAAACATTCTTATAGTATCTTGAGAACATAAAGAGAGGAAAATGAAAGGAAAATTTTTATTATCCTAAAATAAAAATATTAGAATAAAATAAATGATATTATTGAGAGGTATATTATTAAATTTTATCATAAAAAACATAATCATAATCAATCCTAATAAACAATGATATTTTAATATAAAACCCTTACTGATTTGGTAATATTTAAATCATAATCCCTGTGAAATATTAAAAAAAATAAAGCATTAACTATAATTAAAATACGTATAGTCATGATATAACATTTAAAATGGTATTATATATGAATCATTAAATAATATAGGTTCATATCATATCATATATCCCAAAGAAGATAATTTGATATGATAAACCCTTACCACGAGTTCCACTTGCTTTGAAAGAACTATAACCTCCTATATAATAAATTTAAACTTATTATATTTATATTATAGAATCATTTATATTATTATAATATCATATATGATCCCTTTATAACATTTCAACACTCATTTATTAATAATTCCATATTAAAATCATCATTTATAGGTCTTAAATGTTCTATTTATCATGAGTATTTCAATTCATTACTTCTGGTCCTTGTACTCTGATCATGGATCCATAATCCCAATATTTTTAATAATGATTTAAATATCATATATATCCATTATAAATATATATATATATAATCATTTATAAAATATAGGGATAGAAAAATTAATTACACCCTTTATGGTGATGGTAGGTCGTACTTACGCATGAACATTGTTTTCGCTTTTTGATAGATGGAACGAAAGAAAGGTAAATAATATTTCACCTTATTAGAATAATTATTATGTCATATAAATAATTTATATTAATTTAATCTATCCTTATTACAATTTATATAAAACATAAATGAAAAAAAATCACATCGCTTCATGAAGATCGTAGTCCACACATACGTACAAGCGGCATTATTATTTTTCAATGTATTAAAAGGTAAGAAGTTAGATGTGATATTATAATTATAGATGTATAATTATGTAATAAATTTAATATATAAAATTTAAACCCATAATAATAATCATCTATTAAATATGGTGGTGGAAAATGAATTGTATCTCAACATGGAGATGGTAAGTTGTATGTATGTACAAGCGATACTTTCACATCTCATTTGATGGGAAAGAGGGTGGTTAATAGTGATTTAATAATAATAATAATAATAATAAAATATAAATATATTTATGTAAATAAGTTATTTTTTTATGATAAATACCATAGATTTAGTGGAGGTAAAGAAGAATTAAAAAAGAAAGTGATCGGTTAAGGCGATTACCTCATCTTTGGAAAAAAATCATTTAGATGTCCTCTTAAGGATACTAGGGTTGGTATTTTGGGAATAAAACACATTTATAATGTGTCTAATTAATCCTATAAGGTATTTTGAAATGGTATGTTTGATTTATAAGGATCAATTTGGGGTAAATAAGAGAAAGAAGTGGTGCCCTTTTATAATCATGGGGAGAGGCACTCTTGGGATTTCATTAAATATTATCATATAATAAGTCTTAATATAAAAAAATACATCCAAATGTATAGGTATTGGAATATAAGGTAGGTTTTTGTTTAAATACTATAAAAAAATAAAATTTGGGCCAATTTTGGTGTAATTTTAAACCTTATATTTTTTATTAACCACTTGCTTAATAAATTTTAACCTTAACCGTGATATCATATTTTTCAATCTGAAATGGTTATAATTTTATATTTAAGGTAAAAATTGGTTAATAAATGGAAAGGAGAAAAAATATTCAAACATATATTATCTATATTTTCAATTTTTTTATTTTTAAATTATTTAATAAAATATTATTTTGATAAAATATAATTAATGTCAATTTTGACACTATTTATTTAATTTGACATAAAAGACATAAATAAAAATTTTAAATATGAATTTAATCATTTTAAACATTAATAATATATTATTTTTATCTAAAATATTCTTAGAAAACTCTAAATCACTCAAAATCTATTACTTTTAATATTTTTAATATAATTTATTTTATTTTTCTATTAATTGAATAAATTATGTATTAGCATTGAGAAAACATTTAAGGTAATTATTTCATCACTAAATACTATTAATAAATTACCATCATTAATATAATTTTATTATTCACAAATTATACATTTATATTCATTCATAAATTTCTTTTGTCCTTATGTGGACACATAATAGTTATTTTAAAGTAAGAGAGTGATATGTTGTAACTTTCTTTTCTTTAAATATTATATAGGTAATTTTCATGGAAAAGTGTATATTAAACAATAACATTTCTAGAATAACGTGATATGAGTATAATTAAATTCATCCAATAGTAAATTTAGATAAAAAATGGTGACTTTAACACATATTTTTAACCTAGTTTAACTCGATTTACCCTTTACCGAGGTGATAAATTTTACCACAGTTACTATTAATAATGCCTAAAAAATATGGAATTATTTAGCATATTTGAACATAGAAATTAAAAATATAAAATCTATTTTATCAAATCCAATACTTATAAGTTGTATAAATTGATTTTAAAATAATTGTGAAAAACGCGACCAAAACCGATTTTAGAAAAATACAGTTTTAAGCATAAAACAAGATTTATCCTTATCCCATGCATAATAAAAATATTAAATGATTTTTAAAACATTAATTTGAATATATAACATATTAATTTTATTAAAATAATTCACCAATAGTGATTAATTTAATTTTTATTATTAAAATACATTTTGCGGATAATTTTTTTATAAAACATATATTTTACTTTCAAATGATTTCATTTTTTATTTGTAATAAATTGATAACAAAATAATTTATTTTACAAATGTGTAAACCATAAATTTTTCCTAAATTACTTAATTTTATTCATACCCATGAATTTTATGGATAGTTTATAATAGTATACTTTAATACGGTACATTTAGACTCAGGGTTTCATGTATCACAAGTTATAAAAAAACATTTGAAGAGAAATATTTCATAAAATATTAGGGTGTTACAATCGGCCTATTTCCTTATTCTAAAAATAATTCATTCTTTATTTGGGTAAAATATTACATACCTTCATTGGTCATATCCCATAATTATGTTTTAGACCATAAAATATGAGCTTCAGTTTATTCACTGTCTAACCCTCTTAGCCTTCTTCAAAGTTTTGTGTAGCATTTTTCCCTCCATCATCAATGATTGTATCTCTAAAATTTCCACTTTTCATATCATATTTTTATTCATATTTTTCAGTCTAGATAGTATGCACCTCTTATGTTCTTCTAAAATTGAAACTTCTTCAAATTCATAGATTTTAACTTTTTTAATGTCATCATACTTCACATCGTAGTTCTTCATTGATTAGTGTATGTTGAAACAGACTTATTCACTTTCCAATATTATACACATCTCACCACTTTGTAAGTCAATCAGCGATCTTACAATTTCATATAATTTCATTCCATGATTCAGAGGTTCTCTCCCCCTTCCATATGAAGAACTAAAAATTACATGGGAAAGTTAAACTTATAATATTTAATCAAAATATATCCATTCAATACTCATGGGTATTTCACTATTTAATTTTCGAGTTGAGGTGAAACTCTTATGGGCTTAAGGACTTAAAGTCCCAAGATTTTAAAGGTTTTTTATGAAATTATATTGAAACTCAAAACTAACTAAAATAATTTTTTTCTAAATTTATTATACCTAATAAAAATAGGAATTAAAATACTTCTCGGGTCTTGTTTCTTCTAGGGTAGCTTCATTGACACCACACCAGAGCATTCTATTATGAACGGTATTGATCCAATATCTTCCAAATTTCTTTTGTTCATTACTAGTTTTTTTATGAACTTCAAGTATTTTGGAATTTTTGTAATAGATTTTTCAAAAGTAATATTAATTTAAAATTTTAAAAAATGTTCAATAAAGGTACCTCTCTATGCTTATAGTTTTTACATCTTTACCATATCTAGAAATGATAGGTGTGGCTTGTATATTAGTGAAAGTTCATATTTTTATTAATATTATTCACTTTTATACCTATTATAATTTTATATAGATTTTAATTCCTTTTGATCTTGTTGTTTTTGTTTTCTCCTGCTTGGGTAAGGGTTGTATTTTGTGTCTTTTACCCTTCCTATGGTTATAGCTTTAAAATATCCTCATCTATGTTTTTTGAGGATTCATGGAAAAAATAATTTTATCCACTCTCTACATTTCTCAACTATTTGTCCAACTTGAAACTATATATTTCATAATGAATCATTTTGTTTCATTGATTCTTTCTTTATTTACTTGAATACATCCCTGGGTATGGTTATAAATGTGGAAAATTTCTCTTACATGGTATGGATATGGCTTATAATTGAGGTAACTTGAGGTGATTTTTGTTGGTATCCATGTGTACTTGGTTAGTATAAATATTCTTATGGTTCTTACAACCTCCAACCCTAATTTTTTTGCCTATTGTAATCATAAAAATATTCATCATTAGTGTACATACCATGGGGGTTTTGGAGACCCATCATTAAAACTATCCTTCTTGTCATGGATTGAATTTGGGAAACCTTGCAGTCATTATCAACCATGTGGAAGCCTCTTCATTGGGTATATTTTCGTTTCCACTAGAATCTGTTTCCTTACATTTCATCCATTAGATTATATCTCTCCTCATGTGACTTATTAACTAATGATCCACCAACCACTATATCAATGATAGACATGTTCTACTGAAAAAAACCCTATAAAAAGTTTTTATTGAATTCTATATCTCAATATAATGATGTGGTAATTTTAGATTAAATATTTAAAATTATCCCATGCACTATATAGGTAATCATACTCAAATTGATTGAAATTATGAATATATAACCAAATATACATATACTTGGAGGGAAAAGTGACATGTGTAAAAAAAAATCTCACTAACTCATTACATGTGGTGATAGAATGTATTATTAAGCTCCAAATCCATTCATGATATTGATATCTAAATTAAAATCTAAATATTTGAAGTCATACTGCATCACTTTAAATATTTTGGAATTGAAATGTGTAAAGTTAGATAAATTTTCCAAAATGATCATTTATATATTCATGCAGTAATCTGAAAAATTGTACAGTGTTAGAGATCATCAGGATGATGGGTGGTTTAATCTCAAAGTGGTTTGGTGTTATGGGTGGAACTAGGATTCTATATTGTAGTCCTAATTTTGATGGAATCCCATAATATATGGGGTTTCATAGCCTCATAAATCTTGGTGGTACCTTGATAATATATTTATTTTTCTATGTTCTAGAAATGGGCATGGCTTTGTTTTGCCTCTTTATGCTTTGTTCAGGCTCAGGGTCAAACTGATGGATCTCTTTTCCTTTGTCCAATGTGTGGTAGTCATGCATTTATAATTAGAATCCATAATTCTACCAAAAACAAAAAAAATACAAAAAGGGAAATTAAAAAAATTAAAAAAATAAAAATAAATTAAAAAAATTAAAATAAACGAAAAAAATTAAAAAACAAATGTTAATCTACTTGGTCTCTGTCCCTGGAAACGGAACCAGAAATTTGACAGCTTGTATGGTGTTTTTAGTTTTCTACAGGGCTAACCAAATTTAATAATTTATAAAATATTCAATCAAATGAAACTAATATAATTAAATATAGATAGTAGTGAGTTTGAGGTCGAACCCATGATATAGTGTATGTAGTTTATTAGTAATTTATATGTGTTTTAATTGAATTTTTTAAAATAAAGATATTGGAGGTAATAAGTTCTTGGTTTTGAAAATCAATTTGGATAATCATTCTAGGTTTTTTAGATTTTGGGTTTAGGTGAAAATGAATTTAGAACATGAATTTATTTTTCATGATTTTTTAAGATTTGAGATCAGAAAGATCCTTGGTATTTTTATAAAATCATTAGGACATAAATCCATCTTTTCCAATGGTCAGGTACTTTAGGGCATTAATGAATTTAGTTTTTCATTACACAATTTTTAAACATAATTACCCTAAAACATTTAATGGTCATATCTAATTTTGGTTAATGATTTTTTCATTTTAAATATTAATTTAAGAATTCTTAGTTTAATGGTAATTCCAGAGGAAAAGGAAAGAAATATAAATATAAATTGAATATTGTGACACCCCAAAACATGAAAAGAATAAAGATAAAAAATCCATAGCGCATTCCCCCTTTATCTGCATTACCCAAAACAGATTGGGTGATAACCCCACATTCTAGCTCTGAGGGGGTAAAGGGTAGGTGAAGAGAAAAATAATTTAGAAAAGAAAATAGAGAGGAATAATTGGTGGAGGAGTATGTAGCGCATCACCTCACCCTTGTATCTAGTCTCTAAATGAATGAATCATCTATAGAAGAACCCTAGCTCTTTATATATAGGCATAAAAGTGCATGAGTTTTCATTAAATATTAGTCAATGTGGTATATAAAATATTTCTAAGTTAGTCCCAGTGATTTATGGTTATTATAGGTCAAAAATTTTGGTCTCTGTAAAATTCCATGCATCTTCGGTATTTAATAGGTCATCTGGGAATGTTTCACGGCATGACACATATCTTCACACCATGAATTTTCATGACTTTCCTTCAGGTTTTTTGTTCACATCCAGCTTCACATAATTATTTCTTTTAATTTTTTGAATACTATTAATGATGTGAATAGCCATTTTATAATGTGTTCAACCTCATTTATTCTTGATTCTTTAACTCAAAGCCTCATACTTCAACCATGACTTATCCCTCATCCCGAAGCATCATTATCACCATTAATTTCATCTCTGTTCCACTTGATTATTCCACTGAATAAATTCAAACTATGGCCTACCATTAACCAAAAATTAGTTAATATTCAAAAAATATTAATCACTTAAATCATGAAAATAAATTTATTTAATATACAAAATGTATACATGAAATGTAGATATTGAAAATTTATGATAGAGATGTGTGTTGAGGTATTTAATGCCTTGATTGAGTGTTCTCATTGCTTATTCACTGTAGAGGAGGTGGAAAGGGATATATAGGGATATATCTCTTCTTTTTTCATATAGAACTAGATAATAGATAGAGAAGAGAAATCTAAGAATGATATTGATATGATTGTCAGATGAGAACTAATGCGGATAATGAATAACCTATGTGATCAACCATGTATCTTAGACATTTCACCCTTTGTGTGTTTGAATTATAACTTTTTATTAATTTTATTTAATTTAAAATAAAAAAAACATGGTTTCCTTAAAAATTATGAAAAAAACAAAAATTAAAAATTGTTATAATAAGTAAAACCCCTAAAATCTACTCTTTAAGAGACAACACTAGTTATACACAAGGCTGCAATAAGAGTGTAGAATATAAATTTTATCTGACCATGACCTAGGAAAACCCCACGATCAACTATAAAAGGACATTTTATTCAAAATAATTCCTTAATTAGGTATACTAAAAATTCCCCAATGCTCTACGGTTTCTACTAGATTACTATATAATTTTTTCTTGTATAATAAATCCGTGGACCTCTCATAAAATGAGAGAATTGTAATAATATGTAAAATTTTATTTTGAGTCCTTTAATGAATTTAATTTAAACATATGATATTATTTCATAACATAAAATTAAAAAAATAGTGGTCTTTTCATGAATTTCCCTCGCTTCTAATTTGAAAATCAAGTATATTTCAGTATTGATTTAAATGTATTAAATGGGTCAACCGACAATCATTTTTTAATTTTATAAAAGCCGGATTAAGGGTGACTGGTGCCCAAGATACAACGCCAAACTAGTACAACAATAACCAAATAAACAAATGACCAAAACCAACATAGAATTAAACATCATAATAACAACAGTCGTCCATGTATCCCATACAGGATTCGTTTTCTCCTGTAGCCGATTCCCATTCCGGATTTCTCCAAAAATTGGATCCTTGAACCCGATTGCCAAGCATTTCCAAATTAGTCATAGCAGATGCTGCCTTCTTAATCCCACTTCCCTTTTTGGCAGCAAGGACCACAATCCTCCAACTAGTCTCCAAAAACAAAATTTTTGAAAAATCTTAAAAATTCTAAACTTGTAAGGGTTCTCTTCCCCACACATTATTGATAAAATGTCCTCAATAATTCTAAAATATTAAATATTTAAAATATATTTTAATTAAAACACATCAATCAATTAAGTTTTTAGGTAAGGTACAGCCTGATGGATCTCAATGGTAGACTGGTTGGAGGATTGTGGCCTCCTCCACTGATTTCTTTGGATATTTTCTATAGTATTTCTTTAACATGTCCCCATAGAATAAGAATAGGACCTATTATCCTTTAACAACCTACAAAACACTAAAATGATATACTATAGTGATTAAAAAATGTCTTTCCTATTTGGAATAAAGTTTACCTAATGTCATCTTGAGTCTGGAATTGTAAAGTATCACCTGGTCCCCTAGATAGAAGAATGTTTTTTGAATTAGTTTATCATGAGACACTCTATTCATTTCCTTTTGAATTTATAAGTTCTAAAAATATTCTCATATGATTTCTTCAAGATCATAAAGTTATTGTTTCCATTTTTTCTAATTATTCATAGATATAGATTCATATCTCTAATTTCCCAATAAGACTTGTTCTATATATCCATAGGTAAGTGATAGATCTTACCATAAATAAACCTATATGGAATAAATTCAATGGTTGTTTATTAATCTGGCCAATAATCCCATAAGTTTTATTTCAAAAAATTTCCATAATCCATCCTATTTTTCAAAAAAAAATCTCTAGGATTCCTTTTATTTCTCCATTTGAAACTCTATTTTGGTCATTAGTTTGTGGATGTTAGGGTTTTAACAACTTATGATTTAACCCAAAATTCTTCATCAAACATTACATTCTCCTATTGTAGAAATGAGTCCCTTGATCATTAATTATTTACCTTAGAACTCCAAACCTATAAAAAATTATCCTTGATAAAATCACAAGAAATGTTAGCATCTTTGGTTTTAGTGGATTTAGCTTCCACCCATTTTAAAATATAGTCAACTAAAAATAGAATATTAGAGCTTCCAAACACAAAGGTAAATATTTTGAGGAAATTTATTCTACAAAAATTAAAGGTATCAAAAAATATTATGGTTTTTAAAGGAATCAATTTCATTTTAAAGATTATTCCAATAAAATGATATTAATGACATATTTTACAAAAAAAAATGTGCATACTTAAACAATGTGGTCTAGTAAATGTCTAACTCTAAAGCATTCCAAGTATTACTTTGAGGTCCAAAGTTTCCTATATAATGTTATGTATATAAAAAATAAAGAATATATTGTATCTCACTCTTAGGAAAACACATTCTTAACATTTGATTATTGAAATTTTTCCATTAGTATAGATCATCACAAATGAAAAAAAAATTATTCATATTTGAGTTGAAGAACTTATTCAGGGATTAAATGATAGGTAACATGAGAGGTTTCAAAAAAATCATATATTTTGAATCCATAGTACCTATCCTTCCACTATGTATTGTTTATATCCTATAATTAAGTCATATATATGTTTTTGTTCTAGAATTCCCACTTCTGTTGTATTGGGAAACCTTATTAGGTGATCTACCACTTGGTTCTTAGCTCCATTATTTTCCCTGATCTCTATATTGAACTCTTAATGTAGTATCATCCATCACACTAACTTATTATTTACTTTGTAATTATTTATCAAGTATCTAAAAGCTACATGATCCTAAAAATAGTGAATTTAGTTTTAAGAAAATATGATATGAATTTATCCATGGAAAATAAAATTGTTAAGAAATGTTTTTCAATGGTTGTGTAATGAGACTTAGAAGTATCCAATGTATTGTAACTATATCAAATAACTTTATGTGTCCCTTAAATACTTTGGTATGGTATTATACCAATGTCGTGGTTGGATGTATAATAAAGTAGTTTAAAAGGATGGTCCCAATTAGGTGGCTTCATCACATGTGGTGTGGTCAGCCTACTCTTCAACTAATCAAAACCATTATTACAATTATAAAAAAAATCATAATATTTTAAAATTAACATATATAATGGATGAGTAACCTTATTGAAATCCTTTATGAACCTTCTATAAAATCATACATGTACTAGGAAATATCTAACATTTTTCACACAATTTGGATATGGAAATGCATTTTTCACTTCAATTTTAGATTTTTCCACATCAATTCCTTTTTATAAAATAACATCACTAAGAATTATTATTTTTTCCACCATAAAATTACACTTAATTTTTTTTTAAATGGTTCTTTTCAATGTATTTTTTTTAAAAAAAATTATATTTTTTAAATAATGGTCAAAAGAATTTTCAAAAATAGTAAATTCATCCAAAAATACGTCCAAAAGGTCTTTAATATGGTTATAAAATATACTTAACATACATATATGGAATGTTCCTGATGCATTAAAAAATCCAAATGGAATATTCATGTATTAAAAGGTAACATAGGGGTGGTTAAATTTTGTTTTATCCTGATATTTAGGTGTAATAGGCTCCTAAAATTAACATAAAAATCCATCTAAGAAGTAGTGGTGAGTTATTTTTTCTAAACTTTTTAACATTTAGTCAATAAACGGAATGGGGAAATGATACTTCTTGGTGACCTTGTTCAACTTCCTATAATCAATACACATTCTGTAGCTATTCTAAATTCTAATATGGATTAATTAATCTTGTTATTTCCTCATTATGTCCAGTCTACTTTTCTTAAGAACTAATTGAATTTCGTTAAACCATTGTGAGTTAGATATTGGGGATATTATTCCTACTTATAACTAATTCTATAAATATTTTTACTACCTCCATCATGGGTTTTTTTAAACTTATTTGGATATTCCTAATAGGTTTTTAATTCTCTTATTGAATAGTTATATGCACACATATTTTGGGATTTTTATAAGTATATCTCCTAAGATCTAGTCTATTTCATTCATATTCTATCTTAATGTTTTAATATGTTCTTGTTATTGATTAAAGGAAAAGTTGATAGATATAATTATTGGTAACCCTTACCCTTCTATGAGGTATACATACTTATGATAAATTAGTTAAGTTTTCAATTCTATATTTAAAGTTTGTTCTATAGTGGAGATAAGACTCAACCTTCTCACCAATAAATCTTGAATTTCCTTCACATAAGATGAGATATTAGTTTCTTCTGCATTAAATATAAAATAAAATACATCAAATAATTCATATGTTACCTCTTCTTACAAACTATAATGAGATTTTCCAGCTTTATAAACATCCTTCTCCTTTAAATTTTCAATCATTAATTATTTCCCTAAGGATAAAATTTCTAGTAACATATGAAATCTTGAGACACGCACTCCGAGATCCAATTATAAAATAAATATGAACAATTTATTTTATAAAATGTAAAATAAAATATACAATCCTTTACATAGTTTAGGATCTTCTCGAGTCTAGGTTTTGGAGGATTAAGAAAATTCCTTACAATATATTAGAGTTTACACAATTTAAAAATCAAAAACTATTTGGATTCACTCAAATTATCTACTTAAATGAAATAAAACACTTTTTGGTACTTCTAAAAATTTTGTCAAAAAAAATTAAAATTTAGGGTGAGCATAAAATTTCCCAGTAACAAGCTCTAAAACCAAGAGTAAAATACTTTTATAAATATTATTTAAAAATATTTGAAAATAATTTCCTTTTATATCAATTAAAAAATATTTGATATAATAAATATTTTTTTTTCCAAAATAATAATCTAGAGCTTATATAGAAAAATACAAAGGAAAATACATTTCAAAAATATTTTAAAGATGTATAATTTTGAAAACTACATAATTTTAAAATAAATAACCTTTTAAATAATATTTGGATCTCTCCTTTAAAATTATTTGAAAATAGTAACTTTTTATGGATTGAGGTGATACTTGGAAAGCCTAAATAAATCCATGTGGACACTAGAAGTATCACCTTTAGAAAACATCACCTCGAGGGTGTGGAATCACTCAATTCCTCATCATCTAATTTGATACCAAATTTCCAAGATCTATTTTAAGAAAACATTTATTTCAAGACTTACTTTATTATTTATAATCCAAAAAAACTTTCAAAACTTACATAAATTATTTTCTAAGATGAAAATAAATTTATATCTTCTAAAACTTCAGAAAGATCTATATTACATAAATAAAATAAGGGTTAGGAGAAATCCATTTTTTTAGAATAATTTCAAAAATTTAAATGTTGAAAATTGTAAATAAACTAATTTAAATAGGTTCTTATTAGAAGAAGGATTTGAAAAAAAAATAAAACATTTTCCCATAATTGTGGTTTTTCATAACTTGATAGAGATATTTTTTTAAAAATAGAATGGGAATTTTATAATATTTCCCTTTCTTAGAAGGTTTTACAAAAATAAACATGGAATTTGAAAATATAATTTCCCTTTTAAAAAGGTTTTTTAATAGAATTAATTATTTATAAAAATAGTAATTTCCTTACATAATGAAATATAATTTTAAAAATTAATACATAGAAGTTTGAAAATAAAATATTTCATTTACATAAAATAAGTGTTTTTGAAATATAAAATAATTTTCTATAAAAATAGTTTCTTTATATAAAATAATAATTTTAAAACAATAAATATCCCTTATTATAATATAATTTTGAAAAAAAAATACATTTAAGTTTGGAAAAAAAATACTCACCTTACCTTATGAACTTATTTCTGAAGCTGTATATTAAGAGATCTTAGGCAGTGGTATTTTCTTTCCATATCTAGTATAGAAACAAGAAGATAGAATGAGAAAATAAAATGGTGGAGAGAGATAGAGAGATTGGTCATGGGGGATTTCTAAAGAATCAGAGGGTCTTATATATGGAGTCTTCCACTATATACTCAGAAATAAATTATATGGTTTTGTCATTTTCAATTGAACCTGAGATTTGAAAAAATACCAGTTGAAATGATGTATTCAGAGAAATAAAAACATTGAGATCTATATTCATATGTCGTATAAATAACATCCTATAAAAATCCAAATAAGTAAATCTAGATTCTTCTATCTTGAGGAGAAATCATAAATATATATATAAATATATACACACACTGCTTGCAGAAGGAAACAATAAAGGTATTAATGAACTAAAAAAAATTGACTTAGGATTTAATTAAAGGTTATCCAAGTGATACTATACATATAATGACAATGAATATATATATATATATATATATAATTTCGCACCCATAAAAAATAGATGGAAGGAGGTTGAAAAAAACCTACTATGAATAAAGTAAAAATGACATAGATTCGAATGGTGGAGATTTATTGGTGGCCAACTATGGTAAGGTGGAGTTGAGATAACTAGTCATTAGAGATAGTGGTGTAACATGGGAAAAAGAATAGAGTAATGGAATTTATTAGGTTAAGCATGAGTAAGAATAAGGGTTAGGAAGAGATCACATGGATCATATACAATTGATCAGATGATGATATTTTAAATGGAATATTTAAAGATGGGTGAATAGTACCCACTATTTTACATCACATATCAAACTATCACCAGATATAATGTTTAATTATATATCATACCCTATAATCAGCACATTTTTTTAAGGAATCAAGGGATCGGGAGTCAGATTCACACACACACACCAGCCCACCATAGGTCATGCCACACAGTCCATGGGAAACCTATGTGCTTCTTCAGGTGCCCCCTGTGTATGTTGTGCATGATCTATGGGCATTATGCATGCTTAAAACCTCACACCTTCCACCCAAGTCTATCCAGGTCGACCTTATTTCCCACCTAAGTAGTTGTGTAAAGTCCCTTGGTTAGCCTATGGTTTGGCCAATTTTTTTAAATTGCATTAGTTTTAAAAGTACCTAATAATAATTAATATAATTATAATAAATATAGTGTTTCAAAAAATATTTTTAGTATATTTACTTATCTATTTCTCTTATAATAAAATTATTATTAATACTTTACTACTGAAAAAAATTATATTAGTTTTACATATAATTATTTTGAAACAAATTTCTTACAAAAATAGTATTAGGTAGTTTTCTCCCAAAAATCATTAAAATTATTCACTTATAACTATAATTAAATAAACATTTCATAAAAGTTATTTTATAGATTTTTAACTTTTTAAATAAATAGTTTTACATTGAAAAATATTATTTCTTGAAAAATAATATATAAACAAAAAACATTATAAATTTGAATGTTAATTGACAACTAAAACATAATTTTCATAAATATAATCATTTAAATTTCATAGAATATTATCTTAAAACCTAAATTGGATGGTTTAAATTATGAAATAATACATTTTATACTAATTTGTTAAAAGTTAAATATGTTTACATATACATATTCAAACAAATATTTATCTTCAAAATGCTAATAATTTTATTAAGCTATTTATTCATTATTTATTACAATACTAACACTAAATGTATTAATTTTAATACATTTCATTGTTTATTATAACTGTAAAATCAATTAATTACTCATAATGTAAAATACTATTACTAATGGTGATAAATAATTTTAACTTGAAAATAAGTTATTCAAAAAATAATATTATTATAATATTTGGAAAGTATGAATTTTTATAAAAATATACTTTCAAACAGTCATTTTAATTAAACTTCAAAATTTATAAAATAATTTTCAAAATCTCTTATTAATAATATTGTATATTTAACATAAAATAATCAAATGAAAATATATTTTTGCTTTTTAATTATATAAAAAATTTATTATATTCACAGAGAAAAAATGTAATTTTATTTCATGGAAAAAAATTAGTATCTTTATAATTTTAATATTTTAATTTAATTTATAATTAAATATTAATTTGATTATAGAAAATAATTTAATTTTATGTTAAAAGATACTTTATTTTTGTGTCAATTCTGTAACAAACCATCAATTAAATATTTATTAAAAATAAGAATATGTTTAAAATTTATAAGATGTTACATTCTCCCCCCTTAATGGAATTTCACACTAGCAATTCTATCATCATACTTATGGAAATGATAAATTTCTATTTTCAGACTTAGGAAAACTATAATTGATGAAACTTCTATATATATAAGAATTTACTGTATTTTAATTTCTAGATCTTCATAATAAAAATTCTAATTTATAAAAAATCCTTAAACAAAAATATCCTAATCTCCAAAGTTATCTAAACCATCTGATGATACCATATATGAAATCTTGAGACCCTCACTCCTAGATCTGGTGCTAAAAACATGTTGTATATTTTTTTTATAAAAAGTAACTAAAAATATAAAGTCCTTTATATACCTAAGGATCTTTTCAAGTCTAGTTTTTTGGGGATTAGAAAAATACCTTACAATATTTCAGAGTGTACACAATTTAAAAATAAAATGAAACCAAACACATTTGTTACATATAAATAACATGTGAGAAATATTTTAAATGTATGGTGAGTATAAACTTTTCCATAAATAGGTTTTAAACCAAAGATTAAAATCATTCTATAAATACTATTTGAAAATATTTGAAAACCATTTCCTTTTATATCAAATAAAAAAATATTTGATATAATAAATATTAATTTTTCCAAAATAATAATTTATTATTTACATAAAAAATCCATAAGAAAATACTTTTAAAAAATATTTTAAAGATATATCATTTTAAAACCCCATTTAACTTCAAAATAAATAACCTTTGAAATATGATTTGGATTTATTCTTTAAAATCATGTAAAAATATTAACTTTTATAGATTAAAATGATAATTGGAAAACCTTAAGAAATTCATGTGGCCACTAGCAGTATTAACTTTAGGACAATGTCCCCTTGAGGCTATGGAATCACTCAATTCCTCATCATCTCATTTGACACCCAATTTCAAAGTTTTATCTTATGGAAATATTTTTTTAAATATTCCTTTTTTCCATTATAATCAAAAAAATATTTAAAACATACAAAAATTATTTTCCAAGAATAAAATAATTTTATATATTCTAAAAATTTAGCAAAATCTATCTTTCAGAGATACCATAAGGGTTGTGATAAATACATAATTTTATAATAATTTCATAAATTCAAAGGAAATATTCATAAGCAATTTAACTTAAAATAAATGATTTTATTAATATGCATATAATTTGAATGATAATTATAGTATGTGGATATAACTATTATCATCAATGATAAGTATAAATTTAAACTAATATTTGATAAATAAAATTATAGAATTTATAACCCACTTGAAAATTGTAAAGAAAATTATTTATCTAGTTTTTTCTTAATATAAGGCATTGAAAACTAAATAAAACACATAATTGTAGTTTTTAAGAACTTAAAATATGGTTTTTTTATAAAAATAATGGGAATTTTAAAATATTTCTCTTTTTCATATGTGTTTCCAAAAATAAACATTGAATTTGAAAATTGAATTTCTCATTTTCAAAAGGGTTTTTAATTAAATGTAATCTTTATAAAAAGATTAATTTCCTTACATAATAAAATATAATTTTGAAAATAAATACATAGAAGTTTGAAAATAAAATATTTCACTTATATAGAATAAGAGTTTTTGAAATTTGAAATGTTTCTTTGTAAAAATAGTTTCCTTACATAAAATAATAATTTTAAAACCATAAAACTCCCTTAATATAATATAATTTTTCAAATAAAATATAGAAGCGTGAAAATAAAATACCCCCTTACCTTATGAACTTCTTGATTAAGATGAATATTAATAGATATTAAATAGTGGTTTTTTATTCCACATCTAATGTATAAAAAATAAGATGGAATGAGAAAATAAACTTGTGGAGAGATAGAGAGAGAGATTGGTCATGTGGTTTTTATAAATAATAGGATGGTATTATATAAGGATTTATCCACTGTATACTCAGAATTAAATAATATGATTTTATCATTTTCAACAAAACTAGGAATTTGATAAAATCCAATTTGGAACGGTGTCTTCAGAAAATATAAACTTAAATATCTGTATTTAGAAATAATATAACTAAATTACTACAAGAATCCAAATAAGAAAATCAATGTTATTTTGTCTTGTAGAGAAATATCATATATATATATATGTATATATGTATATATATATATATATATGTATATATGTATATATGTATATATATTTAACTATTTGCAGAAGGCAACAATTATGATATTAACAAACAGAAAAAGAAAATTGACTTTTGATTTTATTAGAGGTTATTTGAGTAATACTATATATATAAATACGTAAGATATATATATATATGTGTGTGTGTGTGTGTAACTACAAACCCACCAAAAAATAGATGGTAGGAGGTTTAATCCAACGTAGTATGGATAAGGGGGGAAATGAAATAGATTCGAATAGTGTTGATTTTATGGTGGCCAACTATGGTAAGGTGGAGTCAAGATGACTGGTCAATGGAGATGGTGGTGTGTCTCAAGAATAAGAAGAGTGAAACATAATTTATTAGGTTAGGTATTAGGAAGACAAAGTCTCATGAAGAGGTTGTACGGATTATATATGATTGATCGGATAGTGATATTTTAAATGGAAGATTTAAAGAAGGGTGAACAGTACCAGATATTATGCATCCCACATTGAACTATCACCTCATACCATGTTTCCTTATATATTAGATGATATCATCAGTACACCATGACATGGATTTAGGGTATGAGCACCTATATACACACTCACACATTATCCCATCATGGGTTGTGTCATGTGGTTCAGAAGAAACCCATGCATGCCTTTATGTATACCCTGGGAATGATGTGTCCAATAATTGGGTGCTATATATTCTTAAACCCTCACAACTACCTTTCAAGGATGGCCAATTTGTCCTTCTTTCCCACCTAAGTAATGGTTCATAGGTTCTTGGGTAGCCTATGGGTTGGGACATTTTTTAAAATTACTTAAGTTTTAAAAGTACCTAATAATAATTAATATAATTATAATAAATATAGTATTTTAAAAAATATTTATAGTATGTTTACTTATCTATTTCTCTTTTATTACTATTAGTATTAATATTTTACTACTCAAAACTTTTATATTAGTTTTTCATATTATTGTTTTAAAACAATTTTCTTATAAAAATAATAATAAATACTTTTTTCAAATAAAACATTAAAATTATTCACTTGTAACTATAATTCATTAAACATTTTAAAAAGGGTATTTTATAGAAATTTAACTTAGTAAATAAATTTTTTTACATTTAAAAATAGTATTTCTTGAATAATAATATATAAACAACATTTCTTTTCAAATTTGAATGTTAACTGATAACCAAAATTTATTTTTCATAACGAAAAAACATTTAAATTTGTTAGAAGATTACCTTAAAACATATCTTTGTTGGTCTAAATTATGAAACAATCCATTTAAATAATAATTTATTAAATGGAAAATATGTTTACATATAATTCCTCAAACAAATATTTATCTTAAAATTTCAAATAATTCTATTAAGCTACTTATAGATTATTTATTAAAATATTAATACTAAATATATTGATTTTAATACATTTCATTACAATTATAAAATCAATTTACTACTCATAATATAAAATATTATTACTAAGTATGATAAATAATTCAAATTTAAATTATGTTATTCAAGAAATAATAATATTTTAATATTTTAATATTCTAATATTTAAAAAAAACTTTGAATTTTCATATATAAGTTCTTTCAAACCATCATTTTAATTACACTTCATAATTTATGAAATGATTTTAAAAAGTGTCTATTAATAATAATGTATATTTATCATAAAATAACCATATGAAAATATATTTTATCTTATTTAATTCTATCAAAAATTTATTATATTCATAGAGAGAAAATTTAATATTATTTCTTGAAAAATAAAAGTAATATTTTTATAATTTGAGTAATTTAACTTAATTTGTACTAAAATTTATTTTTATTATATAAAATAATTTAATTTTATATTAAATTGGACTTTAATTTTTTCAATTATACAACAAACAATCATTTTAATATTTATTAAAAAGAATGATGTGCTAAAAAATTCCAGGATGTTACATCCCCCTAAAGGAATTGCTCTCTTGCTATTCTTTCATCGTGCTTAAAGAAATTCTAAATTTCCATCTTTAGAATTATGGAAACTAAAAATTCCGAAATTTCTATATACTTAAGAATTTTATATATTTAAATTACTAAATCCTCATAAGAAAACATCTATTTATTAAATTTTCATTAAATTAAAACGTCTTAATCTCCATTATTTTATGAACCATCCTCTGATACCAAATATATCATCCTGATATTTTCACTCCTGAATCGGGTGATAAAAACATATTGAATATTTTTTATAGAAAAAGTAACTAAAAATATATATTCCTTTTCATAATTGAGAAAAAAATTCAATCTAGGTTTTTGAAGATTAAGAAAATTACTTACAATATATCATGGTTTAAATAATTTAAAAATAAAAAATGGTTTTTCTAATGTTAACTCTCTAAATGAAACCAAACACCTTTTGAATTATAAAGTTTATGTGAAAGAAATTTTATAATTCAGGGTGAGAATAAAATTTCCAGTATGATTTTTTAAAACCATGAGTAAAATCCTTTTATAAATTCTATTTAAAACTCTTTGAAAATCATTTCCTTTTATATCAAATACAAAATATTTTATATAATAAATATATATTTTTCTAAAATAATAATATTGTGTTTACATGGAAAAATCAATAGGAAAATACTTTTCAAAATTATTTCAAAGATATGTCATTTTAAAAATCCATTTAATTTCAAAATAAATAACCTTTGAAATAAGATTTGGATTTCTCCATTAAAATCCTTTGAAAATAATTTTTTTTATGGATTAAGATGGTACTTAGAAAAACTTGTGAAATCCATGTGTCCACTAGAAGTATCACCTTTAGGACAAATTCCCCTTGATCCCATGAAATCACTCCCTTCCTCATCAACTCATTTTATAACCAAGTACCAAGTTTTATTTTAAGAAAACATTTTTAGGTCTTCTTTTCTCATTTATAATCCAAGAAAAACTATCAAAACTTATATAAATTATTTTCCAAGAATAAAATTATTTTATAGCTTCTAAAACTTTAGAAAAATATTTCTTTTAGAAATATCATAAGGGTTTGGATAAATCTATAATTTTGGAATAATTTCATAAATTCAACGGTAGTATTCATAAACACTTGTGCTTAAAAAAATACTTTTACTAATATGCATATTATGTCAATGATAATTATAGTATATGTGTATAACTATTATCACGAATAAAAACCATAATTTTTAAAGAATATTTAATACATAAAATTATATATTTTATAACCCAATTGAAAATTTTAAACAAAATTATTTAAATAGGTTATTCTTAGCAGAAGGATTTTCAAATTAAATAAAATATTTTCCCATAATTTTGGTTTTATAGAGCTTGAAATATAGTTTTTTTTTATAAATAGAATGATATCTTTAAAATATTTCCATTTTTATAAGGATTTACAAAAATAAACATGTCATTTGATTCAAAAGGGTTTATAATAGAATGAAATATTTATAAAAAGATTAATTTCCTTACATAATGAAATAGAATATTGGAAATAAATACATAGATATTTGAAAATAAAATATCTCCCTCATATAAAATAATTTTTTATGAAATATGAAATAATTTTCTGTAAAAATAGTTTCCTTACATAAAATTATAATTTTAAAACAAAACAACTCCCTTAATATAATATAAATTTGAAAAAAAATACATAGATATTTGAAAATAAAATACTCCCCTTACCTTATGAACTTATTACTTAAAGTCAGATCTTAAGATATCTTAAGAAGTGGTATTTTCTTTTCACATCGAGTATAGAAACTAGAAGATGCAATGAGAAAATAATTTTGTGTAGAGTGAGAGAGAGAGAGATAGAGTTAGGTCGTAGGGGTTTTCTAAAGAATATAAGGGTTTTATATAAAGATTTTTCCACTGTATACTCTAAATTAAATAATTTGATTTTATCATTTTTAATAGAACTAGGGATTTGAAGAAATAATAGTTGCAATTATTTCCTCAAAAAAATAAAAACCTCAGGATCTATATTTGGATCTCTTCTAGCGAAAATCCTACAAGAATCCATATTAAAAAATATAGGTTCCTCTATATTATAGAGAAAGATTAAATATATGTATATATATTATTTATAAAAGAAAACAATGAAGGTATTAATGAACCAGAAAAAAATGACTTATGATTTTTTTAAAGGTTATCAGAGTGATATAATACATATAATGAAAAAGAATATATATAACTACACACCCACAAAAAATAGATGGTAGGAGGCTGAAGATAACCAAATATGGATTAAGGATAAAATGTTATAGATTTTAATGGTGGTGATTTCATGGTGGATAAACATGTAAAGTGTAGTCAAGCTAACTAGTCAATGGCGACAACAATGTGACTGGAAAAAGAAGAGGGAATTATAATTGTTTATGTTAGGAATGAGGAAGAAGAAGGCTTGAGAAGAGATTATATGGCTCATATATGATTGATCAGATGGTTTTTTTAAGGTTGGGGTTGAAGCCTCAATTTATTATTAAAGCAAAGACCTTTTCAAAGTCTGGGTAGAGGGAGACCAATTACATAGTCTGAAGGCCCAAGGCCAAGTGGCCTGAATACAAGGCTCAAAAGCCCATTTTTTGGCCAAAAGGACCCCTTGGTAAATAGTACTTCTACAGTACCCGCACTTCTATAGTACCTGTTATAGTACCATCGCTGCTATAGTTCTGCTACAGTGCCTCTACCGTTATAGTGTCATTGCTTCTATAATGTCCTACTATAGTACCCGGAATTTCATCCTTGCCTGGATTTGATCCTGGGTCTTTTGGGTGCCAAGTTGAAGCATGTACCACTTGGGTACAAGCTCGTTGGCATTAATCAGACAGTGATTTTTTAATCAAAGGATTTAAATTTTTGTGAATAGTGGCTATTATTTTTCATCCCACATCAAACTATTACTTGGTCTTACATTTCCTCACATATCAGACACTATCATCAGCACATCGTGCCATGGTACCAAGGGATTAACACCCAGATACACACTCACCCACTAACCCACTGTGAGTCACGCCACACAGTCTATAGGAAAACTATACACACCTTTGGGTGCACCTTTCACGTGTTTTGCATGATTTTCGGGTGATATGCATTATTAAATCCTCAAACCTACCTCTTAAGGCAGGCCAAATCGACCTGCTTTCCCACCTTAGTTGTGGAGCATAGGTCTTTGGTTGGCCTATGGGTTGGCCCATTTTTTTAAATCACTTATTTTTTAAATGTACCTAATAATAATTGATATAATTATAATAAATATAGTATTTTAAAAAAACTTATATGTCTCTCTTATATTACTATTAGTATTAATATTTTACTACTCAATCCTTTTATATTATCTTTACTTATCATTATTTTAAAACAATTTTCTTACAGAAATAATATTAAATACTTCTTTCATGAAAGTCATTTAAATCAATCACTTACAACTATAAATCATTAAACATTTTCAAAAGGGAATATAATAGAAATTTAACTTAGTAAATAAATATTTTTACATTGAAAATTAGTATATCTTGAAAAATAATATATAAAAAACATTTAAAAAAAGTAAAGTTAAATTATAACAAAAACTTATTTTTCTTAAATAAAATCATTTAAATTTCATATAATATTATCTTGAAACAAATCTTGGTTGGTTTAAATTGCAAAATAATCTATGTTAATACTAATTTATTAAAATTAAAATACGTTTACATGAACTTCTTGAAAAAATATTTATCTTCAAATTTATAATAATTATATTAAGCTATATATACTTTTTCTTTAAAATATTAATTCCAAATTTATTAATTTTAATAGATTCCATTATTTATTACAATTTTAAACTCAATTTACTACTAATAATTTAAAATATTATTAGTAAGGCTTATAGATAATTCAAATTGAAAATAAGTATTTAAAAAATAATAATTTTATTATAATATTTTTAATATTATGAATTTTCATATAAAATTAATTTCAAATAATTATTTTAATTACACTTCATAATTTATGAAATAATTTTCAAAAAAAAATATTAATAATAATTTAAATTTAGCATAAATGAATCATATGAAAATATATTCTATATTTTTTAATTATATAAAAAATTATTATATTCACAGAGAGAAAATTTAATATTATTTCTTGTAAAATAAAAGAATATTTATATAATTTGAGTATTCTGACATAATTTTTAATTAAAATTTAATTTTATTATAGAAAATAATTTAATTTTATGTTAAATTATAATTTAAGTTTATTTCGATTATAAAAAAATCATCTTTTTAATATTTATTAAAAATAAGAATATGCCTAAATTTTTTGGGATGTTACATAACATATCTGGATCTTTAATAGGCTCATCTTCCTCCATGTGTGATATTGTAATAAGTTCCTAATCCTCTTGAGGGAATTTCATTGAGTCAGATATATTGAAATGGATAGTGCTCTCTCTAAATTCTATGTTGAGAGTTCCTTTATGTACATTGATGATGGTATTTATTATCTTCAAGAAGGTTCTACCATAAATTATGGGTGATTTTTTTGGGGTTCTATCATCCTATATGTTGAGCATATAAAAGTCATTCAGAAAGAGTGGGTTTTCCAATTTGACTAGAACATCCACCAAGACTCCTATAAGAAATGAAGTAAATCCATTTTTAAGTTAAATCACCACTCTTGTGGGATTAAATTATCCCATATATAAATAAATAATCATAAAGTGAGGAATTTTTTTTAAAGATGCACATAAATCACACAATGTATCTAAAAAATTTATAAAATCAATGGTTCAAGGTATAGAAATTTTCCCTAGATCATTATATTTTATAAGAAATTGTGGGGTGATAATGGGAAAAAAAATTCTTCCCAAATTTATCCTCAATTCCCATATAGGTTCAACATATTGGTTAAAAATTAATTAAGGATGTTAACATGCATTAGATTATTCTTAAGAGCATGTAGAAGGGTAATGTTGGTCTCAATTCTATGGAATGTTTCTAAAAATTATCTTTGAATTTATTCCTCTTGTATATTTATTGATTGGATCATGCAGGATGGAAATGGAGTATGATATTATTCTTTTAAATTTAATATTTTTTCAAGGGTTTCTTGACTATATTCTTGTTTCATCCAAAATTATCTTTTTATCCTTTCTTTTCTTCTTCCCTGTACTGGTTCTCATAGTTTTCTCTAGATTTTTCAAACTCAAATTCCTCACCATATGGTTGATTTTGTTTCAGATCAGGTGATGCTAGGGGTTGAACTACTTTTCCACTTCTAGTGGTTATCATACTCACATTTCCCTTCATTTTGTTGAATGTTTGAGCTAAAATGTTTCTAGGGATCTTTGGTAAGATTTTCATAAGACTGCTAAGTTGATTCCTTAACTCCTTCAATGCATTCCTTAGCTCATTAACCTCTACTCCTTGTTTTTGTTTTTTTCTATGGATTTTGAAGTGGTGTAGGGTTATTAAAAAGTATTATTTTTTTTATAATGGTTCTGAGTAATATTTTTAAGTAAATAGTGGTATGTATGGTTTTTTAAAGGGTGTGTCTTATTGGTATTATTTCTACTAAGGTGGTTTTTGTTGGAACTAGTTTTGATAGGGTGGCCTATACTGGTTCTACTGATTTCCAAAATCCATATTGTACTTATAAAGGCTATATCCATATAAATTTTACTACTAAAAGTGTAACATCCTGAACCGGTTTCTACACATTGGTGCCTCAAGTCGGTCAGTCACATGACTTCAGGCGTGCCTCCCCACAAGCCATAGGCTGCCAACTAGTAGTGAGGGTCTAATATCGATCATGAGGAGACTATACCCCCTTTATTAAAGTAGAACAATAGTTAAAATAAATAAACAATAGCCAAATGATATAACCAATAACCAAAAATAACCGGTATCACATAATGACTAAAATAGAAATACAATATCCAAACTAAAACAGTAAATATGTGATGTCAAGTTTGTGCTAAGTATTAATATGAAAAACCCAAAAAGACACTAAAAACTCTAAAGTGAATCCCGAATATTGTCTGGTTCCCCCAACCATTCTCCATCCCAACTCATCCATCTAACATAGGGAATTTTACCTTAACCAGTCTTGCAACTATGAAATCTATTCAGGTACTGATCAGCCAGCTGGGGTAGGGTGTGAGTATAACTCAGTAGGCCACCACCAACAGTGTATAAAAAAATATACACTAAAAAAATTGTATGAATTTTTATAAATAATAAATACTGGAAATAAAGAAAATAATTTTCATTTATTCAATTGCTCTATTTAACCACAAAAACCATCGGGTTCTTGAGGACACTCAAACTCTCAATACCTGCTTCGACCCGTGCTGGAGTATGAACTATCCCCAAGGAATATCATATAATTGAATGTCATTGTTACCATTTTTTATCTCATTTCACACTATAGGATTTGGATATGGTAGACCATGTCCCACACACAATTATCACATATGAATTTCATTGTTACCATTCATCATTTAAATTAACACTATGGTATTTTGATGCAGCATACCCTTTTTGACACATGATTATCACTTATGAATGTCATTGTTACCATTCATAGTTTCTTATCATACAATGGGATTTTGATACAAAAAACCATGTCCCACACACAATCATCACATTAATTAATTCACAAATTAATTAATCAAATTCAAAAATTGCTTTCTCATGTTATCTCTTTAATAAATTCAACAACAAATTAATCACAACAAACAATTTCATAATCACAACAATATCAAATAATTAATTCTATAATTAATTATCTAATTCAATAAATTCAATATAACAATAATTAATTCAACAATTAGTTATTCAATTTCATCAATCTCTATCTTACCATAATTAATTTAATAATTAATTATTCCAAATCACAATTTTGTAATCCCCCATTCCCATTAATTAATTCTATAATTAATTAATCAAGTTGAATAATCATAACAACTCCATAATTTATTCAACAATTAATTATCCCAATTCAATAATATCAATTCATAATTTCATAATTCCCTCAATTAATTAATTCAACAAATTAATTAATTTAATCAATAACTCAATTTCTAAACATCCAATAACAATCATATAATTACCTATACAAAATTGAAATATAGACTTTGGGATTTAAATTATAGACCACTTACCTAAATTCGTTGATGAACGATCGCCTAATGGAAAACTCCAATTGATATAAGACAGTCAAATCAATAGTGGAAGAAGAGATAGAGACTAAAACCTAGGATCAAGATCAACCCCCAAACCCATAACTATCAACTATTCAACCACTTAATTGGAAGGAGGAATGGAAGGGAACTAAATAAAAAAATGGCTTACCAGGTATCATGTACCAATCTACAATGATCATAGATGAAGAAATTTCTACAAATATACTAAGAGTCTCCCTAGGGTTATAGGAGGATATTTTTAGCCAAAAATAATTGAGAATTCATTCACATAGAATTTTTAAAACAACGGGTCAGGAATTTTCCTGATGTGTAATGTGATTACACATCATGTAAATGTTTTTAATAGATTTCACCAAAAAACCTGTCACCTCAGATTTATTTATTTAAAACCCTCTAATAATTACACGACATGTAATCCATTTAGATGGAGTGTAAATGTTCTGTAGTTCATTTTTCAACTCATTTTCCTTTTTAAACAATCCAAACTACTTTTTAAGTTTTTCATATCACCAAGAACCAATGAAACACTTAACCCATTTATACCCAGACTCAAAACTCAGAGAGATATGCACTTAGAAAAAAAATATTCAATCTTACAATCTCGTCACCTTGTAATAGCATGTCCTCAAGATGTACTCCCTGGTATCTCTAAGATCTTGAGTAAAAAAATTTGGCCCACTAAGTCATCATATCTAATTATCTCTCCCATGTTTCCTCCTAAACCCGTCTATGTTTCCACAATACCTAAACTATTGGCATGGTATTTCCTCAAAACACTTTCTCATTGTGATCCAACACATGTATCAGATTCTCCTCAAAGGACACATCTATCTCAATCTCAACATCATCCACATAGATCACATGAGAACAGTTGGGGTGATACCGTAGAATTTGTGACACATGTAAAATGTTATGAATAACATTATATCTCTATGGAAGAGTCAATTGATATGCCACCATCTATATTCTCTCCACAATCTCAAATAGTCCAACAAACTTGGGCACCTGATTTCCCTACCTCTGTACTCTATGGTGACCTAATCTATATGACACCTAGGGGACTACACAATCACCCTCTATAAACTCTAGGATTCAATGATGTCTATTTTCATATAACTTCTATCTAATATTATCCATGTCCATATGATTTTGAATAAGATAAACCTTATATGACATCTTCTACATGAGAATCGGTCCCAACAGCTTGAAGTCACCAGCCTCCATCCATCATAGAGGTGATCTACATGGCCTACTACAAAGAGCCTCATATGGTGTCATCTGAATCATTTCCTGATAACTATTGTTATTGGAAAATTCTACCAATGCATGGTGATTCTCCCAAAACCCACCAAATTCTATGACACATGCCCTAAGAATATCCTCAAACACTTTTATAGTATGATCTAACTTCCCATCTATCCATGGGTGGAAAGTCGTACTCAGTAAAATTTTGAACCAAGAACCTTATGCAAGACGTACCATAATTGAGAAGTAAATCGAAAATCATGATCTTAAACTGTAGTTAGTGGAACCCATGTAGATGTACCATCTCTTGAATAAATAACCCCCCCCCCCCAACTGCTCCACTGATAAGGTCTCCCGTATAGGCAATAAATGTGTTACTTTTTCAAACGGTCTATAATCACCCAAATGGAATCATTCTTATGAAGTTTCCTCAGGAGACCCCTCAAAAAATATATAGTCACTTCATCCCACTTACATTACGGAATGGGAGATAGATTTATAAAACCTCTAATTCATTGATGATTGGCCTTTACCTACTAAAAGGTGTAGCATCATGTCACGAACCCTACTATCACTTTTTTCATGACCGGCCACTGAAACTATCGATGTAGGTCATGATACATTTTGGTCACACCTAGATGTACCACCCACTTTAAGGCTTGAAATTCCTACATCGGTTCCTCTCACATACTCGTTGGCACAATAACTAGATTCTGGGCATAGATGGTCTCATCCTCATCTATGCTCTAATTGAAAGGTGACTCTACACCTTCAAGTCTTTACCTCATGGTCAAGAACTCTAGATAATTATATCATCTATCTCTAATCCAGATCAAAAGTGTAGAATCCACTAAAACCAACACTAGAGTCATCTGCTCCTAACACTCCTGGACCACAATAAGAATCTCATCTAGTAAAGTCATCATTTTCCACTCAACACTAGACTTCTGAATATCCTTAGTCTGATTTTTCCTTCTTAAATAATTAACCTCATTGTTTCCCTTCCCAGACGTATATTATAGCTCAAAATAAAATGAATTCATATAATCAACCCATATATACTGTCAAAGATTAAAATATCACTATGAAAATATATACTTTAATATCTTGTGATATGTATACATAGTAAAATTTTCTCCCAATAGATAATGCCTCCAATACTTGCAATCATAAATTGTTGTTTCTTACTCGAGGTTGTGTGTAGGGTAGTTCTGTTCATGTGGCCTCACGTTTTGAGACTCATACTCTGTAACTCGATCTCCCTACATCAACACTACCCCAATTTTTATCCTAGAAGCATCACAAAACACCGTATACTCCTCACCTAGATTGGGTGGGATCAAAACTAGTGTTGATGTTAAATGGTTCTTCAAATCCTGGAAGGAATTCTCACATGATTCTGACCATTAAAACTTTATCCACTTCTTGGTCAAGCTCAAAAGTATCACTTCCAATCAGTAGAAGTCCTAGATGAATGTTTGATAATATCCATATAATACTAGAAATCTATGGATATCAAAAACGTTATTGGGATGCTCCCAAGATACAACTACCTGAACCTTATCAGAGTCCACTAACACACCTTCCTATAAGATTATGTGACCCAATAAGTATACCTGATCAATCAAAAACTAACACTTATATATCTTGGTGTATATCTAATGCTCTCTTAGTGTACTCAGGATGATGTTAAGATATTGGGAATGATCTTCACAAGTCTTGAAGTACACCAAGATTTCATCCACAAACACCACCACAAATGGATCGAGGTACGGATGGAATATTATGTTTGTTAAGTCCATCAATACTAGTGGTACATTCATTAACCCAAATGGCATTAAGAAGAAATCATATAGAATATACATGCTTCAGAAAATAGTCCTCAGTATATCAGAAGTTCAAACTCTCAACTAATGATATCCTAATATCAAGTCAATCTTTGAGAAGACACAAGCTCCCCTCAACTGGTTAAAGATACCATCAATACATAGAAGAGGATACCAATTCTTCATATTCATCCATTTCAACTTTCTATAATCAGAACATGGGCATAGAGGCTCGTCATCCTTCTTAGTAAACAACATCGGAGAACCCCAAAGAGACATAATCAGTTAAATAAACCCCTTATCCTACAAATGAAACTTAATCTCTTGAAGATCTATTGGTTCCATTATGTATGGTGGAATTGAAATTGGATCATCCGCTGGTATTAACTCAATTTTGAACTCCACATCTCACTCAGGTGGAAACCCTGATAAGTCTTCTATAAACACATCCTAAAACTTATCCACCACTACTGGAAAGACACCATGCTTCACTCATCCATCATCCAGTAATAGACTAGAAACCTGGGTTATGATCTCTCCAATTGTTGAGTAATTGTCCTTTCTTGGCCGACCAAGATATCCTATTCTCAATGGTGAATATAATTTTCACCCTTAGGAGAGGTAAAACTAACTCTTTTTTTATAACAATATATGTGGAATCAGTATGATACTATCCATTCCATACCCACAATTATATCAAATCCTTTCATGAAAAGGATGTAATAATCCCACAGAAAGTGATACTCCCCAACTTCAAGAGGATACCCCCTTTCACAAACAGATGTCTCTTGAACGTACTCCCAATGGTGTATCTATCATCAGCACCCTACTCATGAACTCCACCACCAGTCTCAAACCATTCACATGTTTTTTAGAAATAAAGGAATGAGAGGAACAAATATCAAATAAGGTACTAGATAATATAGAATCTATAAGAATAGTACCTACCATTGTCAATGTTCTAACCTCTTTGTTCTCCAGTATAGGCTGAACTGCATGTAATTGTCCTTCCCCTCTTCCCTATGATGTAGTTTTAGTTCCCTAAGTTGCACCACACTGCTAATATAGGATCTCTTTCCATGGAGCTCCACATCCACATACTATACCACCATAGATATTATAACTCCACATTTCAAACTAATAAGGTGTAGAAGATCCCCTTCCTACACTCTAGCTTCGTCTAGATGATTCATCGCTACTCGTCTATCGTGGGTTCCTATAGAACCTCTGAAGATGTACTATCTTTTCGTAGCCTCGACACTCTATCGGTGGTCAAGGACACTGTCTCCAGAAGTTTCCCAGCCTACCATACTAGTGACATATCACTTGAGTAAGATCTTGAGCTATAAATATTTTTGTCTAGGTACTCTGCTTCCCACTGCCCTGGCTAAAGTTTTCTTACCGACGCTTCCTTATCTGGGAAGTCGTACCTCCTGACCATCCATCTAGAACCAAATATCTTACACTAGAATCCTTCCTCAAGTTACCCTCATCTATTATATCCTGATCCACCACCTTAGTAAACTTATTTAACTAAAATAGGTTAACTTGGGACTTAATCTCACATG
The DNA here is from genome assembly GCA_963277665.1 of Viscum album. Lineage (NCBI taxonomy): Eukaryota > Viridiplantae > Streptophyta > Magnoliopsida > Santalales > Viscaceae > Viscum > Viscum album. The sequence continues at coordinate 712,474,396 of OY728128.1, read as the reverse complement.
TAAGTCCATCTTGGAAATGCCTCGTTGTAGCTATCTCATCCCCTTCCAATGTAGAAAAAAAGAATTTTAAATCTATAAAGAGACCATAATATTCCATAACAGACATGCTCCCTTGAGTCAACAGTGTGAACTCAATAGCTTTATATTACCTCAATGTCTTAGGATAGAAATTCTCCAGGAACTTCTCTAAGCATTCCTTCAATAACGTACCTTTAATATGTCTAGTCTGAGCCTTAACATCACACCAGAACTTCACTGATTCTCATAGAATATAAACACCAAACTTGACCCTTTTATCAGTAGGAGTCTCCAAATGATCAAGTATAGTCTGCATAGACTCAATCCAGAACTCATTTCCCTCAAGTCCACCCTCTCCAGTAAAAGTTGGAGGGTATTTCAATTAAAAAATTCATGTCAGATCAAACATGCTTTTCACAAGACACTTTGGGTCTCTTTCCATGAATTTCATGATGAAAGAAAAGTTCACTTTGAATTTCTTTCATGTTTCCTCACTCGAAACTACTGTTGACTTTGGTTCCACTACTAAAGGAGCATCTCCAGCCATGTCCTCTTGTCGTCCACTCAACAAAAATCATCATGGTGGAATATCTCTACAGTTCCAAACACACCTCTTAGGACACATAATATCACATTATCACATTTATTTAAGAGTATAACACAACAAGTCTTTTCCCACAAACCCCGCCACATGGTGAAAACCAAGGTGCTATTACTACCCTTAATTATCCTATATCTAGGTCAAGATTTACAAAGGGTAAAACCATTTTTAATTTTCTCATTTAGATTCCCATTTATTCACATTTTAATCATTTTTTACCACTTTCAATCTTATATTAGGAACCATTTTCAATTCAATTTTTTAAGTAAGGAAAAAAGAGTTCAAGTTCAACAACATACCCAAAACCCATTTTCCCATGCATGGCTAAAATGATGCATGTCAAAAAATATTCCTCAGTGCCTATAATGATGCATGAATACTCATATCTCATTACATACTAGTCTATAAGTCAAATCTCAGAAAATTTCAACAATAATTATCACATCACGCATCAAGTGCATCACCCAAGGTGAAATTACATCCAACTGTAACAACACACATCAATAACAGAAATCATACCCTAGGTACTTGGGTTTTTTCTCGTACATAGGTTTGAGACTCTCATTCATGAGATCATGACCAAGGACCGACTCTTCCTAGTCTATTTTCTACCTTTCCCCAATAGTAATACAAAATAAAAGAAATGAAATCCCCTGTGATACCACTTTGTAACATCTTGACCCAAGTGTCACACACTGGTGCCCTAAGTCGGTCGGTTTCATGACCTCAAGTGTGCATTCCCATATGCTAGAGGTTTTCGACTAGCAGTGAGGGTCTAATATCGATCATGGGGAGTCTATACTCCCATTATCAAGGTAGAACAATAGTAGAAATAAATAAAAAATGGCCAAATGATATGACCAATAACCAGAAATTACCAGTATCACATAATGACAAAAACTAGAATACAATATACAAACTAAAATAGTAAATATGTCATGTCAAGTACGTGCTAAGTGTCAATATGCAAAACCCAAAAATTCATTGACAACTCCCAAGAAGGTCCTGAATCTCATCTGGTTTCCTCGACCATGCTCCATTCCGACTCATCCTTCTAGCATATAAAATTTTCCATTAACCTTTTTTAGAGCCATGAAATCTATTTAGGTACCAATTAGATAGCCCGAGTAGGGTGTGAGTACAACTCAGTAGGCCATCACCAACAGTTTATAAAAAAAACTCTAGTAAAAATAGTGTATACAGTTGTATAAACAATAAATACTAAAAATAAAGTAAAAATTTTACATTTATTCAATTCCTCTTTATTTAACCAAAAAACCCCTCAGGTTCCCAAGGACACTTGAACTCTCAATACCTTCTTCATCCATGTCGGAGTCTGAACTATCCCAAAGTAATGTCATATAATTGAATGACACAATTAGAATTTTTTATCTCATTTCACACTATGGTATTTTGATATTCTAGACCATGTCCCACATGTGATTATCATATATAAATGTCATTGTTACTATTTATCATTTAAATTCGCACAATAGGATTTTGATGCAGTAGACCCTATCCCACACACGATTATCCCATGTGAATGTCAATGTTAACATTCATCATTTCTTATCACACTATGGAATTTTGATACATTAGACCATGTCTCACACATGATTATCATATTAATTAATTCTCCCATTAATTAACCAAATTAAATAGTTGCATTCTCATATTATCTCATTAATTAATTCAAAAATTAATTAATCACAACAAACAATTTCATAATCACAAAACATCCATTAATTAATTATCCAATTCAAAAACTTCAATATAAAAATAATTAATTTAATAATTAATTATTCAATTTCATCAATCTAAATATCGCCATAATTAATTCAACAATTAATTATTCTGAATAGAAATTGCGTAATCCCCACCATTCCCATTAATTAATTCTATAATTAATTAATCAAGTTCAATAATCTCAATAACTCCACAATTAATTCAACAATTAATTATTCCAATTCATCAATCCCAATTTCCAATTTTATAATTCCCTCAATTATTTAAATCACCAAATTAATTAATTAAATCAAGAACTCAATTTCTAAACATCTAATAGAAATTATACAATTACATACATGAAATTGAAATATAGACTTTGGGATTTGAATTATAGACCACCAACCTCAGTTAGTTGATGAAAGACCACCCAATGGAAATCCCCAATTGATTTAAGATAGTTAAATAAAAAAATAGAAGAAGAGATCTAAACTAAAATTGAGTATCAAGATCAACCACCAAACCCACAACTATCAAAAGTTCCACCGCTTCATCGAAAGATGTAGGAACAGAAGGGAACCAAATAAAAAAGTGCTTAATAGGTATCCAACACAAATCCACAATGATCAAAGATGAAGAAATCACTCAAAATATGATAAGATCCACCCAAGGGTTAGAGGAGTATATTTATAGCTGAAAAAATTGGGATTTCATTCGCACAACATTTTTAAAACAACAAGTTGGGAATTTATATGATGTGTATTGTGATTACATGTCGTGTAAATGTTTTTTATGGATTTAGCCAAAAAACCTATCACCTCATATTTATTTTATTAAAACCCTCGAACAATTACATGATGTGTAATCCATTTACACGGTATGTAAATGTTCTATAGTTGATTTTTCATCCCATTTTCTTTTTTAAACAATATGAGACTCTTTTAAAGTTTCTCATCTCACCAAAAACCCATGAAACACTAGACCCATTTATACCTGAACTCAAAACTCAAAGAGAGATGCACCTATAAAAAAAGATGGTATCTTACAAAAGGTGTCTTTTTTTGGTATGTTGTTGTGAAAATTTCAATACCCATCACCTCAACACTTTGATTAGTATAGTGATTAGGAGATAAACTTAGTCCACATAGCTTAGCTGGTGAAAAAATTTCACTGGTTTGTTTAAATCATTTTTATTACCAATGTTTTTAAATCTTTATGATTATATACTAATAAGGGTTATGGATCAGAAGTTCTTATTTCATTATTTCCTTTGGTACTAGTATCTCTTGTAAAAAAAAATTTATTTTATTTTTTGTTATCTTCTCAATGAGTCTTTTAGCCCCCACTTGTGACTTATCAATTATTTCTCTACCTGATAATGCATCAATATTATTCCTATCACTATCTATAAAACCTTGATCAAAAAATTTAATAAAACTATGTTCTTATATGGATTGATTTGAGAAATATTGAACATAATTTCTTAAACCACTCCCAGTATTCATAGAGATTTTCTATTAATTCATGCGTAATAACAAATCTTTATTTTCTAATTATTTACTACTTGAAATGGGTTAAAATATTTAGTGTATGATCCTCTATAGATCAACCCAATCATTGACTTTTCCCAGCTATATACTATGAGATCACTCCTTTGTTACTCTTTCCAGTGAGAATGGTAAATCTATCTTTTTCACTTATTCCTCCCCCTATCATATTCTATTCAATATTGATTTGACCAATGTGAATTCCTTTATATGATTATTGGGATCTTCTCCTATAAGGCCATGAAATTTAGGCAGTAGTTGAATTTATCCAATTTTTATTTAAAAGCCATTTTAAAAAGTAATCATAATAATTTTATTAGTTTTCTTAATGAAATTAGATGCACATAAGTCCCTAAATTTTTGTTTGGGGTTTAATTCCATGGTTCTAGGCTCATAGTGATCACTTTAAGTCTTACTAGAGTCTATTTAAGAAGTTGATTCAACTTTAGTTTTTAGGTTTAAATTTCTTAGTTTTTATAGTGTAACATCCTAACCCCAGAAGTCCGGAGCCGATGCATTATTTTATTACATTAGAATGATTACAAGGAATCAAATCCCAAAGGACCAATCAGTTTAGCAGTTTTAAAAGACTATATTACATACATAACACCCATATTACATTGGAAAATATATAAATTACAAACATGATACATAATAAAATGAAATAAACAACGTCTTTGAAACTCATACAAATGTTTCTTATTCATAACCTGGGGAAAGGAAACATAATAAGGGTGAGATAAAATACTCAGTAATATTTATATGAAGCAATAATAAGAGAATTAAATTTAATAAGGCATATACATTATGGAAAGGTAAATAATCTAAAAAACACATGCCATCAATAAACTGGAAATGAAAATGTATCCATATATTTTTTTCATAGTGAAAATCTCATGGAAAGTAATAATTGAGTACTAAATATAAAAAATGATTATTTAGTGGAAGTCATGTATCTAGTACATGAACCATTATATTTTCAAGTCATTTTAAGTTTGTGGGTAGAAACCTATCTGATTCTGTTTGGAAACAAACATGGAGGGTTTTTCGCCAACTGTGTTGTCCCATGAGAGTTGTTGATGCATCGAGGGGCTATAGTGGTACACACCCATCACTAAAAGTCCAAATAATTATTCATACATATATTTAATTCAATAACAATATTCCTTATCAATATCTATATTGAGTAGAGGATACTGATTCATCAATATTTCTGCAGTTAAAACGATATTCAAAATAAACACCATATGTAAAATGGTATACGGATAAGACGATAATCATATCCATGATAAAATAATATAGATATTTAATAGAAATATAATTTTACATAAAAAATAATATCAAATGGGTAGTAGATACACCATATGAAAATTATTAAGTGTACGATACCAAGTAAGTCTCAATGAAATGGAAATTGAGATGAATTCTATTTCCACTTTGTAATCAATCAAATCATATGCCCAAAAATTAATAATCATTCAATGAAACACACAATAACGTGAATATAAATATATTCATTATATTATATATCAAATTATATATACATACACCACATATAAGAATTAAGTGGAAAATAATGGAAATCTCATGGAAATAAAAGTGAGATGAGAAACCCTTTACCTTATGTCTGAATGTGTTCTATACTTGATCTTAATGTCATGAATAATCAAATTAAATCCATTAATTAATTAATTTATAACCTTAAATAAATTTATTTTATTTTTTATAATTTTATTATTTTCATTTATGGCATTTTTTATTAGTAAAAAGATACAATTTCATCGTTTTAGAGTGCTCGTTTTCTTGGTTTTCATGATCAGTTTGCTTATTTATAAGTAATGAAGTTCACGTAAAATGGGTATAATTATACAGAATTGGAATTAATGAAAATAAATAGAAATAAATGTTTATATATATCATTTTTTTATATGGTATGATTATTAATTATTAGATAAAATTTTAGTGATAATTTCTTAGATTATTTTGGCATTTTCTCAATCATCACGTACTAGTTTTATTTAATTAATTGATACTATGTATGTATAATTTTTAAATAAAATTAAATAGTATGTAATAAATATTTTATAATATGTATCAACCATAAAAATGGTTTCATGTCCATCCTTGAATGAGAAATTTAAAAACAAAAACATGCCATCCACGAAGGCTGTAAATCGACACCTCACAGACGATGTTTTCATCTTTAGAATAAAAAGAGAGGGAAGAGAATTAATGGTTGATTATTCCATAAAAACATTAAAATTAAATTATATAGAATATAATGGATATATAATGTTACTTTGGGATAGGTATGTGATGATAAAATAAGAAAAGAAAATAACTTGAAAATAAATTAAAAGAAACGAGAGGTTTTTACCTCTTGATTTTCTCCTCCTTGAGAACCTCTTTAAGGGGACTGGTTTTGATCTTCTCATGAGACCAAGAGCTCTTGTATGTGGGTAGGAGCTTCATAATATTATTGGGAATAAATTTTATAAGTCTCAAATATTTGAAGTTGTGAGGAGAAGGGGTGGTGAGGGTGGCATTTATAGTGGAGGAGATGGGTGATTTTTGAATATTTTATTCATTTGTTTATTAATTTAGCTCAAAAATATTAATAGTTTGAGAATTATCACCAAATAAATTAAAATAATTAATAATAGTTCGATATTAGGATCTTACATCATCCATACATCACCTATGACTCAACAATTCAAGTATTTAACATTTATCATAAATTATCGTATTTTACTATTCACTAAAAACACATGTATTTTAGAAAAATACCTAAAAATTCACCCTAACCATTTTTTAATGTTTAGAATCCAAAAATTAAATCTATTTTATGAAAGTAATTTTCTAATATTGTATATTTAATTTTTAATTAAAATCTTCATTTTCTCAAAAAACATAGATTTTAAATTTATAAATCATTTTATAACACTCTAAAAAATTAACTAAGGTCTCATAAAATTATCCTAAAATCATAAGAAAATAAAATATTAATTTATGAATACATTTTATGAAAATAAATTTTATTTTGAATTAATTTATTAATTATAAAATTGTAATTAAATATTTATGACTTATAAAAATATAAACACTTAAAAAATAATTTTTAAAATATTTATTTACTTATACTGTGATATAATTATATCATAATTTCATGTATAATATGCATAAATTTTATTTATACTTTCATGGGTGATGTTACTATTCATTTGGATGGTTTACTATTCATAAGGTTCATATTACTATTCCTAAGGTCAAGTTACTATTTCATTGGTATAAGTTCGTGAACTTCTAGAAATAACTCTTATTTCATTCATTCTTCATTTATAAACACTACTAGAAAAATACCTTATACCAAAGGTTTGGAACCGTTGGTATAGGCCTCCAAACCGTTGGTATAGGTTATACCAATGGTTTAGAGAACCGTTTCCAAGTAAGCTGTGAGGGTAGGTCTATACCAACGGTTCCATAAACCGTTGGTATATGCAATTCAAAAAATAATCATCTAGTTGGTTTTGATCCTATAACCTCCCGTTTTTTATTGAACGACATAACCACTAACCTAACTTACTTTTGTGAACATAATTTCATAAATATATATATGTATTATCATAAGTATTTTAAATTTTGATTTATTTAATGTCTGCTGTAAGAAGATTCCATTAAAAATACATGTACATATACCAACGGTTTTGAGAACCATTGGTATAGGTTCTTTGATTTTGGGACCTATACCAACGGTTTGCCCAAACTGTTGGGATAGATCCCCCCTATACCAACGTTTTGTCCAAAACCATAGGTATAGGTCCATATAAGTGACCTATACCAACGGTTTTGGCCAAACTGTTGGTATAGGTCCAAATTAGTGAACTATACCAACGGTTTTCCAAAAACTGTTGGTATAGATCATATTTTCAGTAGTGAAAGTTTTTTTGTGTTCTCTTTATGATATTATATAATTTATACTAATTTAAATAAAAATTTTTTCATTGTAAGCTATCGAATGGATTGAATTTATTTAAGAGGATACATCTCATAAAATCTTGGGGCGTTATATTCTTCCCTCCTACATAAAGTTTTTCCTAAAAAAATTTATGAACATTGCATTCTAAATAGATGGGGGTGATTTTTCTTCATAACATCCCATGGTTCCCTTATTTCTTCCTCCATTTTATGGTTTCTCCAATGATGTTCTACCAGTAAAGTCGTCCGATTTCTCAATACTTTCTCTCTTATTCCAAGAATCTTGATAGGCTCTTCACATTAAGACAAATCAGGTTGCAATTCTATTTCTTTATAGGTGAGTACATGTGATGGGTCTGGAATGTACTTTTTTAACAATGAAACATGGAACACATCATGAAATTTGAAGAGGTTTTGTGTCATTGTTAAACAGTAAGCTAGAGCTCCAATTATTTCCATAATTTCAAATGGTCCAATGTACATGGGGCTTAGTTTCCCTTTCTTACCAAACCTTAAGACACCCTTCCATGGAGATACTTTCAAAAAGACATGATCTCTCACTTGATTGGTTGTTATCATAACTCTTTTACCTAATTTGGGATGCTTCAATATGGTACTAAATTGTCTACCTTTTTTTGTATCTTTAATAAGTTCTGGGCCTATAAGTTTCTTCTCACCAAATTCAACCCAACAAGTTGGAGTTTGAAATCTCTTTCCATATAATGCTTCATTTGGTGCCATTTGAATACTATATTGGAAACTATTATTGTAGTCAAATTCTACCAAAGGTGAGAACTGATCCCACATACCTTGAAAGTCAAGTGACCCTGATCTCAACATGTCTTCCAATGTTTGAATATTCCTTTTAGTTTGTCCTTTAGTTTGAGGGTGATAAATAGTACTCATATGAATCTTAGTAACCAAATCCTTTTGAATACTCTTCCATAATTTTGATTTGAATTAGGGATCTTGATCGGACACAATTTATAGAGGTACACCATGAATTCTTACAACTTCATTAATATAGAGTCTTGTTAGGCGGTCAAGTGATAAATCTTCTCTTATATCAAGAAAATGTGATGATTTTGTAAGATGATCAACAATTACCAATATTACATTATTCTTTCAAGGTTTTATTGGTAGTCCTATGACAAAGTCCAACGTAATGTCATCCCACTTCCACATAATAATAGGTAGAGGTTTCATAACTCCTCTAGGATTTTGTCTCTCAGCCATCACTTATTGATAAACTAGACACCTTGACACATAGTCAGTAATTTCCTACTTCATATTATCACACCAAAAATATTCCTTTAGATCTCTATACATATTGGTGCTAATAGGGTGTATAGGGAAATTTGAGCTATGAGAATCATCTAATAGTTCCATTTTTAGTTCAAGTATTGATAGAACACCTAACCTCTTTCCAAATTTCAGAACTCCGTTCTTATACACGAAGTATTCTAATCTTCTATCTTTAACAGCTTTAATTTTATTTTGAAGTTTATCATCATCATATTGATAGATTTTCATCTTCTCTAGTAAATATGGTTTAGAAATCATTTGAAAAAGGAATGATATATCCCCTTCCTTAACAATGCCAATATACATCTTAATTAGATCCATGAACATATGATCTTTCTCAATCCTCATTTGGGTTAGAAGTCCAAGGTCATTCCTACTTAATGCATCTAATACCTTATTTTCCTTTCCTAGGTGGTAGCGTATTGAACAATCATAATCATTGAGTAACTTGAACCATATACTTTTCATTATGTTGAGTTATTTATATAAAAATATGTATTTCAAACTATTTTGATCCATATATATCTCACATCTTTCACCATAGAGATAATACCTCCATATTTTCAAAGACAATATTACGGATTCTAACTCAAGATCATGAGTTGGATAATTTTTTCGCATGTCTTCAACTACCTTGATGCATATGCAATAACTTTATCAATTTTCATAAATACATAGCCCAATCCATTCTTTGATGAATCACTAAATATCACAAACCCATCATTTCTAGATAAAAGATTCAAAATTGAAGCATTGTCCAATATTCTCTTCAATTCTTCAAAACATTTTTTACACTCTTTTTTCCATACAAACTTAATCCCTTTACATGTGATCTTCATTACTGGGTTAGATAATTTGGAAAAAATATTAATTAAATTCCAATAGTAACCTGCTAAGACAATAAAACTACATACATCATTTATGTTCATTGGCATAGGTCATTCTTGGATTTCATTTGTATTCACAGGACCAACTGATATTCCATCCTTAGGGACATTATGTCCAAGAAAATAAATAGTTTGAAGCTAGAATTCACACTTACTAAACTTCCCATATAACTCTTTTCTTCTAAGAGTCTCCATAACAACCTGAAATTGATTATCGTGTTCCTCATAGCTTTTGTAATATATCAAGATTTCATCAATAAATACCACCAAAAAAGCATCAAGATATTCCGTGAAAACTCTATTCATTATATCCATGAAAATGGAGGGTGCATTAGTTGGTCCAACCGGCATTACTGTAAACTCGTAATGTCTATACCTGGTTCAAAATGTTGTCTTTGGAATATCTTACTTCCTCACATGAAATTTATGATATTCATATCAAAGGTCTATCTTCAAGAAATATTGAGTTTCGTGAAGTTGACCAAATAAATCATCAATTTGAGATATAGGATACTTGTTCTTTATTATAATAGCATTGATTTCTCTATAATAAATGCATAAATTCATGGATCCATATTTATTCTTGACAAAGAAAATAGGGTCTCCCCATGGAGAAACACTAGGGCGAATAAATCTCTTGTCACTCAATTCCTCTAGTTGTTTCTTTAGCTCCTCTAATTATATAGTGGCCATTCTATAGGGAGTCTTTGATATAGTTCTTTCATCATAAATTAAATCAATAGAGAACTCGAATTCTTACTCTGGATGATGTCCAGGTAAATCCTATGGAAACACCTCAATATATTCTTACAAAATTGGTACATGCTCAATTCAAATATTAATTTCCTCATCACTAGCTACTATTTTCTCTTCCACCCCAAGAATTTCATTTATTATAGATACTGGAGGTGGATCTAGATAAGAACCAGACGATGATGTTTCTGATTTAAATATAAGGGATTCTACATCTTCTCACAAATTGTAAATTCCTTCTTCTAACAATAGATTTTTTCATCATATTTTGAAAGCCAGTCCATACCAAGGATTATATCAAAATCAACCATAGGTATGATGATAAGGTTTACAACTAAATCATGTTTATGTGCTATAAAGGGGATTGATTGACACATATTTTTTTCAATGATATTTCTATTAGGAATTTTGAATGAAAATTCCTTTATTAAATCAAATGGAAAATGTCTAATTTTTAGGGAAAATTGGGAAGATATAAAAGAATACAATAATCTAGAATCAAATAAATCATCGTCTATGTTTGAGGAAATGATTAAAGTACCTACCACCACATCATTAAGAACATCAACCTCTATAGTTGTGATTGAATTAGCTTTCCCTTGCTCTCGTGGCCTTTTCTAAGGCAAGTTTGCTTGACACTTAAGAAAATCATTTTCATAGTGTCTCGTCTCCCTATAATTGTATCATTGAACATTATGTATTTGTCTCTTCCCCTTGAATTCATTCTCTCAGTGACCCTTTTCTCCACACTTATAAAAAACTCTCATGCCTTTCAAGCATTTTATGGGATGATTCTTTCCACAGTTCTCGCATAATAGGAATTTATTCATTCCCTTATTATTCTTTGGTGATTCAGCTTTTCCATGGTTATTAGAAGACATCTTCTTCTCTTGATTTTCCTTGAACAAATTGGATCTAGATAATTCCTTCCCTGTTTTGATGGAACTTAATATTATTTCATCATATGATGAAAATGTTTGAGAATTCAGTTCCCTTTGAATACTTGGATTAAGAACTTAAAATAAATGATCAATATTATATTATGAATCATGTACATAATCTATATCATATCTGGATAGTATTGTGAAGGTAGCCTCATACTCCGAAAATTCTTCTCTTTGCTTTAAGCTAAGGAATTTTCTCTTCATTTCAGTTTTTTGGTCATGGGGGAAGTATTTGTCAAAGAATTTTTCCTTAAAAGTTCTCTAATCCATGTATTATATTTCATCTTCCTCCATAGTATTTTGGATCAATGACCACCATTGATCAATATCTACCTTGAGAAAATATACTTTCAGTACTACCTTTTTATTTTCATTGCATCCCAATTCTAGAAATAAATTTTCAAGGGACTTGATCTACTGCTCAGATACCACTGGATTAGTAGTCCCAATAAAAGATGGAAGCTTCTACCACATGAAATGATCCAACATAGGTGTAGTATGGTTATTTATCATAACCTAAGTAATTTATCCTAATATGGTCATGATCATCTCATCTCCAACACTAACTTTGTTGACTTGCTTAGCGGGGAAATCCCTACATTTTCCGCGGGTATTGATTCCCTTTCTTCCATTAGGTTCCATCACTAAACAGTGGTATTCACTAAATTAGGTTATGAATCATAATTCATAATTTTTAACTATCAAAACACTTAACATAAATTGAAAATTTATGCATAGAAAATCTCATAATCATAAACATGGTTTCTTTGAGAACATATTCACTTTTAAACCCTTCATAATGGTTTATAAAGAAAATATTAATTATCCTAATCACATCCCCTATGAGTGTCAAACCAGGTGTGAATTAAGGCCCATTTTTGTATACCATGTTACCCCAAGTCAGGCCTGAGACACCTTGTCAGAGTTTTTACCCCTAAGTACATCTATGCCAAAACCACATCCACTTGTAGTATTCGGATAGGGGTATATTTCTAGGAATACCCCCATAATATCTACCTTACCAAAATTATAGATTTTTCTTCTATACTTATCCTCAAATTCTATCTTAGGGTTATGTTATCTAATCCATGTTTTCAAAATCTAGTTTTCAAGGTTACTGTTAAACTTCCTTTGATTCCAACTGTAATGCCTTGACCCCAGAAGTCTGGAGCTGGTACATTATTTTATTACATTAAAATGATTAAAAGGAATCAAGTCTCAAAGGACTGATCAATTTATCAGTTTTGGAAGTCCATATTAAATACATAACTTCAATGATATATTGGAAAATATAGAAAATACAAAAATGATACATAATAAAATGAAATAAACAGCATACATGAAACTCATCCAAAGGTTTCCTCTTCATAACCTAGGGAAGGGAAACATAATAAGAGTGATATCAAATTCTCAGTAACAGTTATGTGAAACAATAATAAGAAAATTAAATTAAATAAGGCATATACATTATGTTAGGGTAAATAATCTTAAAAACATGTTTCATTAATAAACTGTCAATGAAAGAGTATCCATAGATTTTGTCATAGTGAAAATATCATGGAAATAAATAATTGAGTATTGAATGAAGAAAATTATTATTTAGTATACTTCATGTATCTAGAACATGAACCATTATACTATTAAGGTGGATTAATTCTATGGGTAGAAACTCATCTGATTCTGTTTGGAGACAAACATAGAGGGTTTGTCACCAACTGTTCTCTCTGATGAGACCTATCGATGCATCGAGGGGATATAGCAGGCCCCACCTATTACTGTAAGTCCAAATAATTTTTCATACAAAGATTTAATTAATGAAAAATCTTTCTTATCAATATCCTTATTGATTAGAGGATACATATTCATCAATATTTCCGCAGTTAAAACGACATTTAAAATAAACACAATATGTAAAATGGTATACGACTAAAAAAATAATAATATATATGATACAAGAATATATATATTTAATAAAAATATAATTTCACATGAAAAATACTCTCAAATGGTAAGTATATACACCATATGAAAATTATTAAGTGTGCGATACCAACTAAGTCTCAATGAAATGGAAATTGAGACGAAGTCCCTTACCACTTTGTAATCAATCAAATCATATGCCCAAAATTAATAATCATCAAATTAAATATATAATAACATGAATATAAAGAGATTAATTATGTTACATATCAAATGCAGTATATATACACCACATACAATAAATAAGTGGTGAATATTGAAAATCTCAGGGAAATAAAAGTGAGATTAGAAACCACTTAACTTATGTTTGAATGTGTTTGAACTTGATCTTAATGTCCTGAATAATCTGATTAGATATACTAATTAATTAATTAAGAACCTTTAATACATGTTTTTTATTTGAGATAATATTATTAAGATCATTTATGGTCTTTTTTTATGAATAAAAACATACAATTTCATTGTTTAGGAGTGCTCGTTTTCTTGGTTTTCAAGATCAGATCTCTTATTTATAAGTAATGAAATTCATGTAAAATGGGTATAATTATCCAGAGTTGTAATTATATGTCATTAATGAACATATATAAGTTTAAATTGTTATATATATTATTTTTTAAATAGTATTAGGATGAATCATTAGATAAAATTTTGGTGATAATTGCTTAGATTATTTTCGCATTTTTTTATCATCACGTACTAGTTTTGTTTAATTAATTAATATTATGTATATATAATGGTTACAGAATATTACATAGGATTTAATAAATATTTTATAATATTATTCAACCATAAAAATGGTTTCAGGACCATCCTTTAAGGAGAAATTGAAAAACGAAAACATATCGTCCATGAAGGCGGTAAATCGGCACCTCACGGATGATGTTTTCATCTTTAGAATAAAAGGAGAGGGAGGAGAATTGATGATGGATTATTCCCTCAACAAAATAAAATTCCATTATATAGAATATAATTTATATATCATGTTACTTTGGGATAGGTAGTTGAGGATAAAATAAAAAAAGAAAAGAACTTGAAAAGAAATTAAAAGAAAAGAGAGAGGTTTTTACCTCTTGATTTTATCCTCCTTGATAACCTCCTTAAGGGGATTGGTTTTGGTATTTTGATGAGACCAAGAGATATTAGAAGTGGGGGGGTATTGGGGGGAGTATTGAGAATAAATTTTACAAGGCTCAAATCTTGGAAGGTGTAAAGAAAAGGGGTGGTGAGGGGTGGTATTTAAAGTGGAGGAGAGTGGTGATTTTTGAATATTTTATTCATTTGTCTATTATTTTGGCTCAAGACTATGAATATTTTTATAATTATTATAAAATATATTAAAATAATTAATTATAGTTTTAGATTATGGGCTTACATTATCTATGACTCAACAATTCAACTATTTAACATTTATCGTAAATTATCGTATTTTATTATTCACAAAAAAATTCAAGTATTTTAGAAAAATACCAAAAATTCATCCTAACCATTTTTTTATGTTTAGAATCCAAAAATAAACTATATTTTATGAAAATAATTTTCTAAATATGTGAAATTTAATTTTTAATTAAAATCGTCATTTACTCGAAAAAATACATATTTTAAATTTATAACACATTTTATAACACTCTGAAAATTTAACTAAGGTCTCATAAAATTATCCTAAAATCATAAGACAACAAAATATTAATTTATGAATAAATTTTATGAAAATAACTTATCTTTAAAATAAATTTATTAATTATAAAATTTTAATTAAATATTTATGACTTATAAAAATACCAACACTTAAACAATAATTTTTAAAATATTTATTTACTTATACTATGATATAATTATATCATAATTTCATTTATAAGATGCCTCACTTTTATTTATACTTTTATGGGTGAGTTTACTATTCATTTAGCCAGTTTATTATTCATTAGGGTTATATTACTATTCCTAATGTCAAGTTACTATTTCATCGGTATAGGTTCCTTAACTTTTAGAAATACCTCATATTTCATTCATTATTTATTTATAAAGTTTGTTTTGTGTTTTCTATGTGATTTTATATGATTTATAAAAAATGAAATAATTTTTTGTGCAATGTAAGATATCGAATGGATTTAATTTATTTAAGAGAATACATACCATAAAATCTTGGGGTGTTATATATAGTACAATTATCTCAATATCATGATAAAGAGAGAAAGTGTTTTAGTGTTGGATCAGTTCATGCATTAAGTGAGTTAGTGTTTTGGCACTAAATCCCTTGAAATGATGAAAATATTTTTAAATAATTTTCATTTTTTTGTAAAAAACTAATTTATTTTTAGGTTCAATGTAGTCTAGGGGAAACCAAGGGTTGTATCCGGAGAGGGGTGATCAAAATTAGTTGTCACTTTTAGTTAGAAAGGGGGTTTATTGTTTGTTGAATTTGAAATAAAATTAAAAGGAATGAAAAAATTGGTTGAAATAAATTCTATGAAAAGTGATTGGGTTATTATTGTTTATCTATTTATAATTCCATCATAATATGAAACAGTTTACTTTTATTCTTATAAACTGAGGAATGAGAGGCTTCACGGTTACTTCACTTATCACACTTGGTTGAATGGTTATAACGAAGCTAAAATCAATAGATTTCTATACTTAGTTTATCATCCTTCCTATGTGTATAAAATAGTATCAATGTTACCAAACAGTTTACCAATAATTAATTGCTTAGGCAATCCCCAATTTGGTGTGGGTTTCCCATGCAACCCAGAAGTGTTCCATTGTTTTCACACATGTTCTAGAAATCTCCAATCACTTCACCAATTAGCCAGGTCTATTACATCATATATAGGCTAGAATGAGAAGAGGGAGGTGAATGATAATTGAATAAGGAAACATAAAAAGACGTTTTAAAATTTTAATACAATCACATTCAAAATATTAAACTTCCATTGAACACCAAAACTGTTTACCAAAAGGAATATTTTATTCATTTAAGTGTGAAAATCAGGCGTTACAATCAAACTTCTTCCACTTTTCCGATCACCGAAGGTTTGACCCTTCTATGAGAGGGATAACAGGGTTGAGAATAAAGAAGATGAATATGCTATAGAAAATATGAAAGTAGAAAATAAAAAAATTTACAGAAAACATTATCCACAACATACGAATTGAACTCCCAGCCAAAAAATCTCTTATTTCGTTTAGTTTTCTCTTCCTTTTAAAGGTTCCTCAATCCCTCATTCAATCTAAAAAATTCTTCAAACATTATTTCAATTTTGAATTTCTAAATGTCTTTTTCTTCTTCTATGTTTCCTTTAATAATCACAGTTCATACTTCCACAGAATCAACAACTTTATTGCTTTACTTTTGATATAAATTCCATCCAAAAATCATGATTATAATCCACATGGCCTCCTATTATTAGGTTGCATTCATGTTGATGTGGCACCCTGATGCTCAGGTTTAAAGAATAAGTGAACCTGATAATGACTTCTTTAATTATCCTCCTTATCCAAATTTTGTAAAGGCGTGACTCATATGTAGAGTTAAAATGATTCAAACGCAGCATTGAAAATAAAATGTATGCACTAGTTGAGTTGACTCATATAAAACTTGAATTAATTCTTATGCATAAGAAAAATGGATCATACGTAGCCTAAATTCATGCTTCTATAATGAAAATTTACTCCTAAATTTCATGAATTCATGTTTAAGGAGACAACATTCATCCTTACAAAGTCAATGGCTTTTCCATTTTCTAGATCTATACCCACACTTATTCTTATGAAGTGTTAAATTAGTTTTCAACCGAGAATCATCCTTATGTAGACTAGATTCATTTAGAAATTCTTCATTCTTGAGCTGAAATTAACAAACTCTACCATTTCAATAGCAAGAAAAATAATTATTTGTATCTAGCCTTTCGATTATCCCATAACTTAAATGAATCGATTAAGTGAAAAATTTAACAAAATTAATAAATATTTAGGAATTCCAATGAATTGAAACATTAATTACAAAAAAATATTTAAAACTAAATGAACTAATAAATATAATAAGATAAAAGGAATTGAATATTAACAAAATTCCATGAATTTATTGACAATTTTAGGAGGTTAATCTAGGATGGTACTTATGTATAGGATGGGTGTGATAGGATCGACCAAGCTTGGATTCAAAAGTGAGCTAGGATATATGTATTCTCTTTTGGGAGATTTCTATGTTGTATCGCTAGTGTAGCCAATTAGACTAGATGAGAGTATGGTTATGTCAATACATGTTATGCCTACTGAGATACAGGATTGACACTAGAGCTAGGAATGTGATTGAGGAACCCATGCGGGGAGTCTAGATTTTTTATGTGACCTTGTGGATTATAATGGGTGCCCTGATTTTTTGTTGACTCTAAGGAGGGTTAAGATAATGAGGATAACTTGGTGATAGCATTGAATGAAGGTGGTGTTGATTATAGGTTGTGTTCTTGAGAGGCTAACCTAGTAAATGTATATGGGGCTCTGGAGAGTATCCAACACCTTCAATTTCTATATATGATCTATGAGCTTCTGAGGAAAGATAATGCCCCTAGTTGTATGATATATGAGGTTCTGGGGAGATATGATGCCCTTGGGAGTATGATATATGAGGATCCAAGGAGATAAAATTCCCCTAGGCGTATGATATGTAAGATTCCAGGGAGAGACGATGCACCTTGGTGTATAATATATAATGGTATGGGGAGAGACAATTCCCCTGAGTTTATGATATGATACTTATATAGAGTGGGTGTTATTCCCAATGACAATTATGATATATGATAGTCTATGGGGTGGGTGTTATTCCCCTTGATGATATTTGATGGTTATATGGGGTAGGCTCGATTCCCACCATTGATTATCATACATGATTGTATAAAGGGTGGGATTTATTTCCCATGATGATATATGATGGTTATACATGGTCGGTGTTATTCCCCCTGATGATTATGATATATGAAGGTATACAAGACTAATGTTATCCACCCCCCCCCCCCCCCCGCGGCGACATATGACGGTATTATGGGGTGGGTGATATCCTCCCACCCCTGATTAGGATATATTTATGGTATTATAGAGTGGTCATTGTTCCCCTTGATTGTGATATATTGATGGTTCCATAGTGGGGTGATAATTCCCTTTTGGGGTTTATATATCATTCTCAGAGACATATAACAGTGGCCGAAGAAGATACAATTAATCTTGGATTTCCATAACCTAAGATCAGACTATAGTAGATAAGCTTACCGATTAGACACATGTGTCCTTGGATGATGATGTGGTCTTATTTAATACATTTATTTCAAATCAAATACGGTAAATTTTTGTGTTTTTATGTAGAAATGTGATCATAATTGATTATTTTTAATTATTTGAAAAATTGTTGCAAAAGTTGTAATTTTATTAAATAATATTTGAAAATGTTTTATTAGTTTTTATGTTATATTTTTTTGTTTATTTTGATGATAAATTAATAAATCTTTGAATATTTTATTAATTATGTGTATTTTTATGTTTTAAGTCTTTTTGTTCATTCTTTGAACCTTTAAATATTTTATTTTTACGTTCTTATATTTTTACTAGGTACTTAGTTAATTTAATTATTACATTCGGTGCATGGTTAATTTGAACTTAGGATCTTTGTATTTTTATGCTTAAAGGTTTGAAGATGGAAGCTCGATCGAAACAAAACCTGAAGTCGTGACTGAGAACCGCATCCAAAGGGGTAAAGATGGGGATTCGGCGTCGTTTCTTCCCGAGGAAACAATTGTTGGGGCACAGCGGAGGTGCGTGGTACCTCAAACACACAGAACGAGAAGCAAACGGAGCAACACCAAAAAGTTTAACGTGGTTCGGTCGTATGACCTACATCCACTGGAGAAGGGGATCTTCTCTATTCACGTCTCTCCAGTTCTCGACGGAGGATTACAAAAATACACAGCTCACCCCACAATTTTTCCCTTACAAACAATGGGATTTTCATCCCGTTTTATAGAGGAACCAAGTCCATCCCTCTCCTCCGGTTGTTGGAGGGTATCTCATCTACCCTTGAGAAGTCCTCCCTCCGCCTGCTGCAGTCCACCAAGTTGGCTACCCACCATGGAAGAAGCTGCACGTCTACGAAGTCGGCTGCCGACAGAAGTTTCTTCTCCCGCTGAAAAAAACTCCACAGATTGGGAGTGGCCCCCACAAATCTCCCCCTCACGACCAATTTGGGGTAGAAACCAGACCTGCATTCTCCTTGCAGGTGTTGAAAACTTAATCGGCAAATCGAACACGCTTCTTCACGCCAGATGACACGGCACTTACATCATCTTCACTCGATGGAGGAGAGGGATGGACTTGGTTCCTCTATAAAACGGGATGAAAATCCCATTGTTTGTAAGGGAAAAAATGTGGGGTGAGCTGTGTATTTTTGTAATCCTCCGTCGAGAACCGGAGAGACGTGAATATAGAAGATCCCCTTGTCCCATGGATGTAGGTCATACGACCGAACCACGTTAAAAATTTTGGTGTTGCTCCGTTTGCTTCTCGTTCTGTGTGTTTGAGGTACTACGTACCTCCGCTGCGCCCCAACAAGTGGTATCAAAGGTACCTCTCGTCGTACATATGTGTGTCGAGCTCCCCAAATCCAGAACCCATCCGTCTTCTTTTGGATTTTGAGCCCACTCGTTCTTCCTCTTTAGAAATCGGCATTCCCGCTTCATGTGCCCGAATCTTTTGCAGTAATGACACTACACTTCTCCCGTGGATGTAGGCTGAACGGCCGAACCACGTTAAAAATCCTTGTGTTGCTCTGTTTGCTCCTGTTTTTGTGTGTTTAAGTTACCACGCACCTCCGCTGCGCCCCAACAACAATGAAACCTAATTTTGCGAGCCAGATGAACCGAATCTGTTAGGTGAAGATGTTCTGAACACTTATTCTCAGAAGGAAAACGGTTGAGGGAGAACCACATCCAAACCCTAATGATGATGAACCAGATCTGGTTAGAGCTTAAAGATGATCGAACAAGGAGCCTGTGCGAATGTAGAATATGAGACCGTGATTTTCTTCTTGTGGCCGAATTGAATGAAGAAACCTTAGCCAACACCAAATGAATGACGGCGATCAGGTTTAGACGATTTGAAGAAGCTCTGAGCCGCCGCCACCGTAAACTGATTCGGAGATCTGGTGGAGGCCGTCAACATTGATGTCCGTTCGACGCCGCTGCTACCAGATCCAAGGTATTGTCTGATTTACCGCTACGATTGCGAGGTTTTGTTTGACCACACACCACCTGTTCGTTCAAATTCCCCAGTGATGCCCAAATCACAACATGCTTTTCCAAACAGAGCTTCTTGATGAGTTTTGGAAGATTTTATGCCCAAATCACAAGATTTTATGCCCAAATCACAAGATTTTTGCCTAAATTAGGTAGTGATTTTGTAACCATTTGTCAGTGGAGATATTATGGGAGATAATAGAGCATCCAAAATTGAATGAAAAGAATCAGATTCATTCAGGGATGGAAAACAGTTTATGAAGACGATGGAAGCAGAGAGAACGGGAGGTGAACCAGGAGATTTTCTAGAGTCTACTACCTGTGATGTCCGACTAAATTTATAGTAGCCGAAGCTAGTGGGTTCTCATAGTGACATATTTTTTAGTTTTCATATCATTTATTTCACAATTTTAATTCTCTCCAGAAAATTGAATTTTGAAATGTGATTGCTGATTGTAGTTTTAATATTATGTCACTTTGTTAAAAATTTTATTCCATTCCAAGAATGTCACATTTTCAATTGGAGTATGATGATCTCTGGATATGGATATTTAGTTCATGTCGAGTTTAAGTTTTAAGTCAATCTTTATTTAAATTTGTCAATCTTCAATAGAAGATTGTAAGTACAGAGGGAGTTGACTATGTCATTGCGCATGACGATCGTTGTGTGCACCAATTGGATCTAACATAAAGGAGATCTACTACCAAGATTTTGCTTATTGACTTCAATTTAATGAACTTAATGAGATGAAAGATTAGAGATTTTAGCCTTTTCATTAAGAGAGTTACAGTTGTGAAATTTGTTATAAACTATGAAGAAAGACTAATAGATAAAAATTACTAGTTAGGATACTGCTTCTCCTTCCTGTTCTATTCATCGTTGTCTGTTTCAATTTGTTTTATGTTGTTTTGTTTCTACTTTCAATCCATTTGTTTTAGAAATCAAAATAGTATCTTTTAAGCTTAGGTAATCCCTTTCAAAACAATTAAAACTAATATAGTAAATAATGAAAATCATGATTGAAAACTCCTATAGGGCAGTCTCATTGGGAGACAACCTTGGTTGTTGGTGTGCTGTAGTAATTAGGTTTCAAATTTGAAAAGAGGTAAAAGAGACATAGAAAATCCTTGAATTCAATTCGCATCATTGTTAGGGAGGCTTCCAAGCGGTTAATTTTTTTAAAAAAAATCTCCTTTAACAAAAGTAAAAAATTGTCCTAAAAAAATTCTACTGTATGTCGGAAAACAACCTAGAAAATTCATAAAAAGAAAATGAATATAATATGATAAGTAGAATAGTAAAAAAAGACAAACAATTTATAGAATTTGAAAATCTTGAAGAAATTGAAACAACGCCAAAAGAAACACCAAAAACAATTTCCACAAAAACAGAAAACTTTCAAAAATTAGGAACCAAGGGTGATCGTAGAACCCTAGAGGAACTCACTACTCTGGATATTGAAAATCCACAAAATTTCCCACGTTATCCTAAAATCACTCATAGTTTAGATCTTAGATCGGGATTGATTCATCATTTACCAAAATCTCATGGTCTGCCGAGAGTGGATCTTTATAAATTCTCACAAGAATTTCGCATGATGTGTATCACCATGAAACCCAAAGGAGTAAGGATCCGATTAAAATGAAAGAATTTCATATTTCTTTAAATGGATTGACCGAGTGGTTTTACTACTCACAATACACTGTAATCGTATGTAAGCATCAAATAAAAAAGATTTTATAATGTTTTTTTTCCCAACTTCTAGGAAAACCTCGTTGAGAAAAGATATGTGTGGCATTAGAAAGCTCCAACTTCATGAGCACTAGGAGAGGTTTAAAAAGTTGTTTTTAGCTTCCCTCATCACTAAATTTCTAACCAACTTATTATCCAATATTTTTATGTAGGATTAGTCATGATGGATATGAGTATGATTGATCCTGTGACTGGATGAGCTTTGGTAGATAAGACTCTTATAGATTATAGGAACCTCATTTCTAATATGGCCTAGAACTCACAGAAGTTTAGTACTGGGGGCTTGATCCATGTTAAACCGGCTATAGAAGCGTCTACTTCCAATTCAGATTATAGCCAAATAGAGAGTCAGTTGAGTGAGCTTGTAGGCATGATGAAGCAGATGTTGAAAAACTATGCTCCTTCACAATCCCTTCTCGAACCAGTCTATCCCATTCAAATGCATTGTGACATTTTTTCCACTACTAAATTTTTTAATGATCAATGTCTACAACCTCAATAAGTACCCGAAGCATGTAATGATACATTTCCTTGAAAACCTTTCCAGAACTACTAGAACATCTTGTTTCCCATCCATGTTTTTTAAATCGTTTCATTTTAAATATAATAAAAATTTCAACCAAGATTGGAATAACCAATAGAATAATAGTTTTATCCCTAATGATCAATCAAACATGAATTTCTAGCCCCAAAATTTTGATTATCAGCCTAGGTACAACAAAATCAGTTTGGAAACCAATTTGGAGGGAACATGATAAACTTTCAAAATCCATAAAATTAGATTCATCAAAATAATCAAAGAAATGAATCACACCTTGATGAAATGGTTAAGAAGAAACAAGATATTTCTCAACAAAAACTAGTGTTTCTATATAATATGTTGACTCAAATGGGTCAAATGGAATCCAAAATTAGTGGTTTGAGGAATCAAAGTTGTAATTTTCTGTCACAATTTGAATTGAATTCGAGAGGAAGAGATAATGTCAGTGAAACAATTCTAAGAAGTGGATCTAAAATTCAAAGCCTCCTAATTTAAACATAATTAACAAGAACCTGAAAAAGATAGCTATTCTTATGAAACTAATGGAAAATCTCATAAAGATGTCACAAAACCTCTTTCTGAATTTGTTTTACCACCTACTAAATTTGATAAATCACATGTTAAACATGTTGATGAACATATTTCCCACACACGATTTGAATAATAAAACCCAAATAAAAAGAAATATATCCATCTTGAATGAACCAATAGGGATTTTAGATACCTAATGGGCTCTTACAAAGGGAAAATCAAAGTAGACGATGATCTGAAAATGTATAAGGAGTTGTTTCCTTATCCTTTGGGCATCCCACCTATCTAGATCACCTTTGAAACTAAAAAGGACAAACAAGTACTTGAAACTTTTAGAAAATCCTAAGTTAATAACCCTTTATTAGATGTTGTAAAATATATCTCTCGATATTCTAAATTTATTATGGAGATGTGCACTCACAAGAGGAGGTTCAAGGGAGGTGATGATGTTAATTTGGGGAGAAATGTTTCTTCCATGATCCAACATTTCCTCCTAGTTAAATGAAAAGATCCAAGTACATTTTAGATTCCCTGTGTCATTGTTAATCATCAATTTAAAGATGAGATGTTGGATTTAGGATCCTCCATAAATGTTATACCTTATTGTGTCTTTTTATCTATGCAGGTTAGGGACCTTAAGCAATCTGGAATTTTCATCCAACTAGCTAATGGGAGGTTAGCCGAACCAGCTGGGTTCATTGAAGATTTTTTGGTAAGAGTAAAAGATCTTGTATTCCCTACTGATTTTTATGTGTTAGATATAGAGGATGGTAGATTTAGTTCACATGCACCATTAATTCTTGGAAGACCATTCTTTAAAACTTCTTAGGCAATAATTAATGTTCATAAAAGGACTCTTTCTTTATAATTTGGAGGTAACATGGTTAATTTTCATATATTTGAATCACTGAAACACCCCGTGGATGACTATTCTTCACTCTAAGTTAATATGATTGACTAGTTTTCCACAGAGTTTTTTCCCGATTTCATTCAAGATAACCTACCTCTAGATTCTTTAGAAAATGATCTTTATGGTGGAAAATAGTCTTCTAGAAAATCTCAAATCTGTTTTAGTGATGGATCTAAATATATATATATATATATATATATATATATATTTTTTTGAAAAATTTCATGATATTTGGGAATTTATGAACATAAAAATGACGATGTTCTTGCTGAAAATGATAGTGGAAATGATAATACCTTTTATGAAACTTTTTAAACATGCGCTGTTGTTGGATATTTTGAAATTTTGTGTGGAATTGAACCTGAAATGGTTGAAACTGAATTAAATTCTGATCAAAATGCCATTGAAAAGTTACCTCATCTTTTGAAACTAAATTCGAAATTTATTTTGAGGAAGAAATATTTTTTCTACTTGAAAACAAATACACTACTAGTCTAGGAGATTGTACTTTTTCTATTCACGGGGATGTGTTAGAGGCTAAAAATGAAGTTAAAGAACCCATAAAACCTATTTTACCTAAAAATTTAAAATATGTCTACTTAGAAGAAAATAATCATTTCCCTATAATAATTGCAAGTGGGCTATTCAGTGAGTAAGAAAACCAACTTTTATAGGTCCTTATGAAGTATAGGAAGGCCATATAGGTTGTTCTTTAGATGATTTACCAGCAATAATTCCTTTGATGTGTATGTATATGGTACTATTAGATGAAAATTCCAAACCTATTATAAAATTTTAGAGGAGATTGAATATTACCCTTCTTGAAGCGGTTAAGAAATAAGTGACTACTTTATTGGCAGTTGATATTATTTACCCAATTTTTGATAGTCAATGGGTAAGTCCAGTTAAAATTGTACCTAAAAAGGAGGATTTATAGTTATTAAAATTGAATTTATAGATTTATTTCCTGCTAGGTTTCCCAACAAGTGGAGGGCATGCATTGATTATAAGAGGCACAATTTGGTGACTTGGAAGAAACACTTTCCCTTTCCTTTTATAGATCAAATCCTTAAGAGGTTAGCTGGTCAATCCCATTATTGCTTACTATATGGTTTTTTTCAGGCACTTCTAAATTAAAATATCTCTAGAGTACTAGGATAAAACACATTCACATTTCCTTTCAATACCTTTGATTATTATAGAATTCCATTTGGACAATGTAATGCCTCTTCCACCTTCCAAAGATGCATGCTTAGAATTTTTTATGGATTTCTCAAGGAATGCATGGAGGTGTTTATGGTTGATTTTACATTATATGGTCCAACTTTTAAGATCTATCTTATGAGTTTAGGGGTTGTGTTTAGGGTTTTCATTGAGAATAACCTTGTTTTGAACTATGAAAAATGACATTTTATAGTTAAATGTGGAATAGTGATGGGTCATGAAGTGTCTAAGAATGTAATTCAGGTGGACAAGTCCAAGGTTGAAATCATCTCTTCATTGCCTTTTTATTAGGCAGTGAAGGATATTATATCTTTTCCTGGTCGTGATAGATTTTATAGGAGGTCCACAAAAGATTTCAGTCGAACTGATTTTCCTTGGAAAAAAATACTTCAGAATGAAATTCCATTTTCCTTTGATGAGAAGTGTAAAGAATCCTTTAATGGACTTAAACAGAAGCTAATATTTCTATAAATGGTTAAACTACCTAATCGAGACTTTCTTTTTGAGCTAATGACCGATGCTTCAGAATTATATTTGGGGCTTGTTCTTGGGAAATGAGTGGAGAGGAAATCACATGTCATTGTTTATGCTTCCAGGACTCTAGATGTTGATCAATTCAATTACACCACAATAGAGAAATATTTTTTAGCCATTGTTTTTACCTTAATAAGATTAGAATATATCTTTTGGGATCTATGGTTGTGATTTTAACTGATCATTCTGCTATTCAATTCCTCATGAAAGAACAAGAATAAAAACCAATGATGGTTATATGGATATTATTGCTCCAAGAATTTGACCAAGAGATCCAAGATAGGAATCGAATTGATAACAATGTGGATGATCATTTGAGTAGGATACCTATTGAATTTTTTCAAGATAATTCTTTTTTGGACCGATTAGAGAATTTTTCTCTGGGTAGAAATTATATTATATTACTATTGACAAGAGGCCATGGTTTTCAAATATTGTGAACTACTTAGATTTTAAAATTGTTCCTCATTGGTTTTCCAAGAAATAAGTTTCTAAAATGAATTTTGAGTCAAGGAAATGTATCTAGGATGATTCTTACTTTTGGAATTTGGGAAGTAATCAAATTGTGAGGAGATGTATCCCAAATTTTGAAGTTTTTTCAGTGCTCAAACTTTATCATAATCTAGGTTTTGGTGGTCACTTTGGGCCACAAAAGACAGCTTAGAAAGTGATAGATTTAGGTCTATTTTGGCCCACCATTTTCAAAGATTATCATGAGTTTTATAGTACATGTATATCTTATCAATTCCAAATAAATATTTCCCAAAGACATGAGATGACACAACAAACTTTATTGTTTTGTGGTTTCTTTGATGTTTGGGGAATGGATTTTATGGTCCCTTTTCCAAATTACTTTTGATATTTGTACATCCTTATTAAAATTGACTATGTGTCAAAATGGATTAAAGATATTCCAACTAGAATTGATAATCCTAGTGTGGTGTCCCAATTTTTCAGAAGCAATCTATTTTATAGATTTGGGATGCCAAGGTTTATTCTTATAGATCAATATACATATTTTAGTAATAAAAATTTAGAATCACTATTGAAAATATATGGGGTTAGTCGTAAAGTTTCTTCACCCTATCATCCTCAAATGAATGGAATGATTAAAGTGTCAAATAGAGAGAATAAGAACATTCTTTAGAAAACTGTCAACCCGTATAAAAATTACTAGAGTTTAAGGCTTGAGGATTCTCATTAGATGTATAGAACTGCCTATAAGACTCTAATAATAATTTCACCTTATAGATAGTTTTTGTAAGAGCTTTTTTATTTTCCTATAGAAGTAGAGAATAAAGGTTTTTGGGTTGTCAAATCATGAAATTTGATTTTTTTGAAGCTGGAGAAGAGGGGAATCTTTGTTTGTAATTGTTGGAATAAATAAGGAATAATTCCTACGAAAATGCAAGGATTTTTAAGGAGAAAACTAAAACCATGCATGATAATATGATCTTGAACAAATAATTACATATTAGAGATAAGGTGTTACTGTATAAACATAAGATGAATCTTTTCCCTGGTAAATTTCATTCCAAACAGGATGGTCATTTTATTTTGACTCATGTTTTTCCTTTTGGTGCTATGTATATTTGAGGTCTTGGGAAGGATGTTCTATTCAATGTTAATAGACATCATTATAAATTGTTTAGGGAAGGTAATAGGGAACCTCCAAGAGATTTGTTCCTTTTTTAGAGGCTGAGTACCATTGAATAATCTAGGTTGTCTTTTCCCTTACTTTTTGTTTTTGTTTGGATTAATGTGGGGGGAGGTACTAACCATTAGTCATGTTAGGATTTTCTTTTTTTTTCTTAGTGTTTCTTTGCATAGAATAAAGTGAGCTTAATGGGAGGATCTTTTCATATTTTTCACCATAGAGAATCAACTTTATGTTACTCTCTAATTGTTTGAGCAGATGTTTTATAATCTACATTGATCAAAAGAATCTATAATCTGAATAAACTTTGATACCCCTCTTACATTCTAAACTCTGGTTATATTTTACTTGTTTTTATAATCCATTAATTTAATTTTAATATGTTTTCATCTTTAAGATCTTTGAAATTAATTGGAGGAGATTTTTCAGATATAATAGGGGGGATTTTTTGTGGATTTAAGGGGAAAAGAGATTCTTTTTTTTTGGGATTTTTCATTAAAATTATGCACATTTTTATAATTTCTAAATGTCATGACCCCTCCCTATAAAGATACTGCAATGAGGGAAGAGGGATAATGACCCCTAAGTCTCATCTCCAATAGGACCTAGGTTGGAGACTAGCACCGAGGGTATAAAAATATCATGAAATGAGAGACATTACCCTCTGTAAAAAATAGGATAGGGAGATAAGATAAATCATCCACAAGCAACACCATTACATAATATAAAATGAAACTAAAACCATCCCATAATGCATGTATAAATAAAACTAATACAGATAAACGTCTCCAAAAGTAAATACCCAAAAGCAAACCAAAATCAGCGACATAACAACTTTCCAAAGGACCGAGCTAGTAATGTCTAGCACGGTCCGCGTAGTCTTCATGGAAACCGGAATATAGTTTATATACATAGGGTGAGAATACAAGTATACTCAGTAAAAAAAAGTTTCTCATGGACATATGGAAGAAGCATTCTAATGCACCCATGAGCAAGTAGCAGAACCAAACAACACCTATATTGGTATACTAACCAAACCCAACCTCACCAAGGCACGCTCACCAAATAATGCAAGTCAAGTAATATAATATAACTAGAGACACATCGATAAGGGTACCCTGCACTACATTGGTGCTAGTATGCTACTCTCACACCCCAAAGTCATATGTCCTAGTGCTCACATCTCTTCCATACCACACCGCCCCACAGACACGGTCATATTACATCTCGCCTGAAAACTCCTAGGCTCGCCGCCCCACAAGAACGACCACATCACATCTTGCCTGAAAACTTCTAGATCATAACGTCAAAACCACTACCCTAACCAGAGTAGTAGGGTACTGTGAACATGTAGGACATTAACCCTGTTCCCTCCTCCTACCGTGAACAAACCCCACCAGAAGCCACCCTACAAGCATGGTCATAACACATCTCACCTGAAAACACTTGAGCCACCACTCCATAAGCATGGTCTTATCTCACCGAAAACACCTGGGAAAACACATCTCACCTGAAAATACATGGGCTATCACAACCACCATCTAATGCGCTAACGGACCTCCAACCATCACAGCCTGTACAATACCTACCTCTCCTAGAATAGAGAGCGGGAAAGAGCGGGTACCCAACCATTCGTCCTCCTCAATGGATATCGGAAAAAACACCCTCATGTGACTATACGGGTGTCGGCACATAGTGCTCAATATGGGTGGGGTTCATATAGAAATAACAAAGAATTTACAAGTATATACATATATCCAAACAAAACCCCAACCTATGGGTTCACAACCAAACATTAAACAACTCACAAAATCACCACTTTCGTTGCCACCTCTAAATATAAAAAACAACACCACACGCCACAACCCATATTCATGTTTCCAACCAATTTCATCTATTCATCCCATTCTTTTCATTATTTAGCATCAACCACATTTAACCACACAACTCATCATTTAATTATTCATTAACCATTTCCATCCTAATAACCAAACCAACCCATGTCATTTCAATCATTATTAAAAAATTATTTATTTCATCACTACCTGAGAATCTAGAACAAAAAAAAACCACCTTACCGCCCCAAAAGCAGGGCCAAACAAACCACCTCACCACCCCAAAAGCACGACCAACAAACCACCTCTCTAACCCAAAATAACAGCCAACAAACCACCTTGCTACCCCAAAAGTACGGACAAAAAATCACATCACTGCCCCAGAAGAATATCCAACAAACAACCAGCCCCACATGCATCATCATACCACAAGCGTGGCCAAACATCACAACACATCAAGATCATTTTACGGATTTACAAAGGGTCTTTTATCATATTACACGTTATTTTAGGAGCATTATCGCAAAAGCCATAATCCTGGGGCAACCGTTTTATTATCCAAATATAATTGGTTGACCAATTTCCATTTTTAGGTGATATTATAACAATCACAGTAGTCACAACAGTCACAATACATATCATCCAGTGTAAAAAAATCCCCCAATGGCTATAATTTTTAGTGGGACATCAAGCCTATACAGTCTACATTATCACAACTATATAAAATTTGTAAAAGCATGTGAAACATTCCCCTTTCCCCTTATAATTTCAATTAAACCGATTCTTTATCTTGAATTAAACTAGCGCAACCATAACCCATAGGTAAAAAAATCAAACTCCTCCTTCACGATACACAATAAAGAGAAATGAGGGATTCCCTACCTTAAGAAGGATTTACCGACTCGCTGCACAACACTGGGTGAAGAAGAAATGTCCGCAAACCACAACCACACCACAAGAAACCACATATCAACCCATATCACATCAAAGGATCATCAAAACACAACACAAACCAAACCGCACCACTGTAGTGAAACTCTGAAGAAGAGTAAAAGGAAATAGATGAGAACAAGAGGAGAAATCACCACAGATCAAATATGGGAAGCCGAGAATCAATCTCCATCGAAAGGAATCCCAAACACTTGAAGAAGGTTCCTCTGAATTTCATAGAACGAGAGAAGGGATCACCAATCATATGGTTTGAGGAAACCCCTGAGTGCTCTAAACTTTATAACTACACTGCATCAGGTATTTACATGATGTGTAATCCCATTTCACATCGTGTAATTTTGCGAATTTAAGTTCTGCTGAAAAACGTGTCACCTAGAAGGATTAATCACCTGGATTATTACACATCATGAACCAACCACACACATTCCATGAATCACATTTACACATTATGTACATTTTACACGGCGTGTATTCCCTCTGCTTTCAGATTTTAGTAGCCATAATCATCCAAATCTGATCAAGGCCTCCTCCAAGTACCTCCAACACCCAAAAATGGAAAAGTAACGGACTGGGAATACATGAAACATTAAATCAGATACCTATCAAATGATTATCTCCCTGAAGAATCTAAAACCAATCCCATAGGGAAAGGGGTCCAAACAACCACCCCACAAGATACCTCTCAAGGATCTATTCATACTTCATATGCTACCACCAGCCAAACACGCTAAACCAAATGGCCTCAAACATCTCGCGCAACCTCATTACCGCACAACCACATATCCATAATCATCCAACCTTACAAACATTGCACAAACATCTCAACCTTCATACATTTCAAACCAAAAACCAATGAACTGCACTGCCCCAAACATATAAATTAGGGGATTTTATCCTCTGTGTCAAGATATTATCTACTCTGGGTGGAACTGACTCACCCACATATTTTTATTCTCATCATAGTTAATGAATCTCAATTAGGAATCAGGTCCTCCATTTTTAACATTTTGGGATTTTATCACATACCATACATAAAAAAATGGGGAAACAACCCATCTCATAAAATAAGATCTAAACATCTCATTATAAGAAAAACAGAGAAAAGAAAAACTAAAAGCAACTTTGGGTACTGGGAACGCATTCGCATCTCTCATTCCCATGTAATCTTCTCCATGCCACCATTCCTCCACAACACACGAACTAAAGGTATGGTATGTCCAAGCAACGCTTTCTCTCGGTGACCCTGAATCTCTATTGGACGCTCCACAAATATTGCATCATCCTTGATATCTAAATCTCCCCATTCAATGATATGAGAGTCATCATGAAGATACTGATGAAGCTGGGAGATGTGGAAGAATTCGTCGATCCTCTACAGTTGCGGTGGAAATGTCAACCAATACACCACCTTTCAAACTCTCCCCAACACCTCAAAGGGACCAACAAACCTAGGAGAGAGTTTACTCCCTCTTCCAAATCATTATTTCCCATGTCAAGGGGAATGCTTCAAGAACACATGGTCCCCAACCTTGAACTCCAAAGGCCTCCTCCTATGATCAACATAAGACTTATTCCAGTACTGCACTTCTTTATTCCTCTCACGAACAAGATGAACCTTCTTTTTCATGCTCTCCACCACATCGGGTCCAAGAATTATTGCCTCCACTACCTTCATCCAACATAACGAAGAACAACATGGTCTCCTATACAATGCCTCAAACAGATCTATTTAGATGGAAGAGTGAGAGCTATTATTGTAAGAAAACTCAACCAAGGTAAAGTTTCATACCCAAGATCCACCAAAGTCCAAGATGCACACCCACAACATATCCTAAAATGACTGGATAGTCTACTCTATTTTCTTATCCTTCTAAGGGTGGAAAGTAGTGATGAGGCACAAATGAGTTCCAAAAGCATGTTATAATCCCCTTCAAACTCATGAGATAAAATGTGTGTCCCTATCCAAGATAATGAAACTCAGAACTCCATGAAACCACACCACCTCATCCACATACCTCTTATACAAAGAATCCACTATGCTTGAATCCTTTATCGCTAAGAAGTGGCATGATTTTTTCAACTGATCTACGATTACCCAGATAGCATCACAACCTCCCTAATGTCAAGGTAACCATATGAATAAATCTGTCGATATGTCCTCCCATTTCTACTTGGGAACATCCAAAGGCTGCAACAAACCACTAGTAACATAATGCTTGGCCTTTACCTACGGGAAAACCAAGCACTTTTCCACAAACTCCGCCACCACCTGTTTTATCCCAATCCACCAAAACTACATCCTTAAGCCATAGTATGTCTTGGATACTCCTGGGTGTACCACAAAAGGTGAGCTATGAAACTCATGAAGGACTCCCTCACACATCACTACTGGAACAAACAACCTCCCACGACTCCCTCACACATCACTACTGGAACAAACAACCTCCCACGAAACAACATCTAGTTTCGACCATCCTCTGATCATCCCTCCAGAGCATCACCATGGCCAACAAGATCACACATCACCTCTCCCTCTAAGTATCCCCACTGAGACTCCTCCACCCACTGGATTAGAGTAGAATACACAGTCATCTGAAACAAACATCTTCTAACTCCATCCACCCTTGCATCTAAGTGCAAGGCTTCCAACTCATCCCTTGCTCTCTAAGCATCCCCAGATTCTTGAACAACACCCTTCCATGTCTTCCTACTCAAAGTTTTGGCCACAACATTCTCCTTTCCCAAGGTGTAGGAGATCTCAAAATCACAATCCTAAATAAAATTCATTCACCTCTACTACCACAAGTTCATATCACACTGAGAAAAGATATACCTCAAGATCTTGTCATCTGTGAAGACCATAAAGTGCTCCCCAATGAGGTAATGTCGCCCCAACTTCAGCAAAAACACAAACACTGCCATCTCCAGATCATGGGTGACATAGTTATGCTCATGGGGACGTAACTTCCTAGACCCATAAGAGATCGCTTCCCTCTGCTGCATCAACATGCATCCAAAACCTATATGGGAAGTGTCATAAAACACCTTAAACATCACCCCCTCCTTAGACAACTGAAGCATTGGATCACTAACCAACTTCCCCTTCAAGTAAAAGAATGTTGCCTCACACTGATCAATCCACAAAAAATACCGACCCTTCCTGGTCAAAGATATCAATGGGGATAAAACTCGAGAGAAATAAAGTATAAACCTTCAATAATAGCTTACAAGACCAAAGAAACTGCGAACCTATACCACATTATTGGGTGATTCCCAAGAAACAAATTCCTCAACCTTCAAAGGGTCCACTTCCACACCCTGTTGAGATACCACTTGCCCAAGGAAATGCACCTCTCATGTCCAGAACTTACACTTGGACAAATTTACATAGATTGGGTGGTTTTAAAGGACATGCAAAATATCTCTAAGATTCTCAACATGCTTCTCCTTTGACTTTGAGTAGACCAAGATATCATCGATGGATATAATGATGAAATTTTCCAAGAACTCATGGAACATGGAATTCATAAGCTCCATGAACACGGTTGGTGCGTCCGTAACACTAAACGACATAACTACAAAATCAAAGTACCCATACCTGCATTTAAAGGTAGTCTTCGGGATATCACCCCCCTTCATGCTCAACTTGTGATATCCATAACACAGTTCGATCATTGAAAAGAAACCCTCCCTTACCAACTAGTTAAAAATATCTTCTATCCTTAGGAGAGGGTAAAAGTTCCCGACTCTTACCTGATTCAACCTCTGGTAATATATACACAACCTTAGACTGCCATTCGCCTTCTTGGAGAACAACATTGGAGCACCCCACGACGACACACTGGTCTAGATAAAACACTTCTTCCTCAAATCATCTATATGAATCCTTAACTCCTGAAACTCATAAGGTTCCATCCAATAAATACACATCAAAATTGGAGAAACACTAGACTGTAATTCTATCCCGAACACAATATCACGTTGAGGGGATAGAATCACAACCTCCTTGGGAAAAACATCCAGGAACTCGCCAATGACTCTAGGAACCTCTACCATCTCAGTCTCTGTTGATTCCACAAAAAACTCAGCCACCAAGGAAAGAAGGGGCTCCACACATTGACTCTCCACCTAATAACCCTAATCACCAACAAAAACTACACGCTGTCCATCCATGTCTAAGAAAACGACTCTCCTTCAGAAGTAGTAGATAACAACACATAAGGAATACAACCGGTTGATGTTGAGGATGACATCGTATGGCTATATCTATAGAAAGAAAAGATCCCCATGGGACTGATGTGGCCCCATCATTAGCTTACACCCCCGAAACACATCAAACAAGTTGGTCTGGCCTCTGACTGGTGTAGTCAACGCCATGGGAACGAGATGCCTCTCTACATATAGTCCCAAAGAACGGGCAAGAGTGGGTGCAAAAAAAGAGTGTGAAGCTTATGAATCAATCAAGACACTAACAAGGGTACTAAACAAACTGATCTCACCTCTGATGATATTTTTACCCTCTAGAACTACCACCCCCACTTCGTGCAACTCACCACGCCCATATCCTCTCCCTCTATGGTGACATCCACCTCCACGATCACACTAGGGTTGAGGTACCTGAATATGAGGAACATCATGAGGTCGGCCTCTACTTGCTCTATCTCCCCTTGGAAGAGCATAAGCTTGTTGACCCTACTACTGAAATGGTATCACTGGTAACTGCTGCTGAGACTAGCGTTGAACCTGTCCCCCTCCACCAAAACTGAACTCGGGGAACCACTGGGAACTAGTTTTGGAAATGGCCACAAACCCCACAACCAAAACACACTAGAAAAAAGCCCCTAGGAAAATCATGGAAACCACTGGCCCCAAAAGGATGGAAAGGAAGCTGCGGAGGTCAGCCCCCTGATGGTCAAAACCTTGAAGGTCCTGGTGCTTGAGACCTACCACTGAAAACTCTACTACATGAGGAACCCTGCTGCTTCCCCTATCGTGGAAAACCTCATCACATGTGCATCAACTCATTCACCTCCAACTTCTTTTGAACCTCTGGATATATTGGCAACATAAAGGGAGTAACTATATACTGGATAAAATGATAGATTGCCTCCTCAAGACGTTTTACACAAGACTCTTCATTTGGAAACAAATATAGGGAAAAACATAGAAGGTCCTTGAACCTGATTCTCAACTCCCACAGTAAAATACCCCCTGGTAAAGAGAAAGAAGCTTCTGACTCTTCACTATCTTCATGGTTGATAGAAGGAACCCTACCCATAACTATTTTTGTAATTCAAACTACAAAACATATGCCTCATTCTGCTCTCCTAGATACAACATCCACCAATGACGTGCAGCTCCTCGCATCTAACTAACTTCCAAAGGGACCCAGTATCCCACTAGGGTTCAGATCAAACTGAAAGTGATCTCGAGCTCCTCCAACCATCTCTCTATCTCTACATCTGAAACAATGCCCTCATACTTTCCTAAAGCTTGCCACTAGAAAACATGCATTGTCCTCTTCCAAGACTCATCCTCCTCTATCTGATCAACCCTATGGTAATCAATTGGACCAGCTTGTTAAACCTCAACTATATGAGCTACACGCAGATGACGAACATGATCCATAGCTGAAAAATAAACAAGAAATTATTAAGCCCGATACTATGAAATTTTTTAAAAATTCGTTTTAATTCACTTTATTCATTTTAACCTTCCCAAAAAAACCCCAATTAAAACAAGAATACAAGTCATCATGATGCATGTATCTCTCATAGGTCTCTATGCTGCAAGTAGTTCTAACTCACTTGGTCGTTCAATAAGCTCAAAGTCCATGCACTGGATCATGGGAGCCCTAAAATCCCATGTCCTAGCTGGTCTCCCTGGCTTATGTCACACACCAAGGTCAACTGACACTATTTTCATACCAACTCATGCAATCCTCATTGTCACTAACTCCAAACTTCATTCTATCTCTCAACCATAACCTTTGACATCACTTTTTCATGACCCCTCCCTCTAAATATACCGCAATGATGGGTAAGAGATAATGACCTCTGAGTCCCGCCTCTAGTAGGTCCTGGTTGGCGACTAGCATCGAGGGTATAAAATTATCATGAAATGGGAGGCCTTACCCTCTATAAAAAAACTAGGAGATAAGATGAATAATCCACAAGCAACACCATGGAATAATATAAAAAAAGAAATCAAAACCATCCCACAATGTATGTATAAATATAAATGATAAAGATAAAAGTATCCAAAAGTAAATACCCAAAAGTAAAGCTAAAGTAGCAGCAAAACATATATCCAGTGGTCCAAGCTAGTAATGTCTTCTATGGTCTACATAATATTTCTGAAGACCCGAAAATAGTTTATATACGTAGGGTGGGAATACAAGTATGCCCAATAAGAAAACCAAATTCTCTCGTGAACATGTGAAAGAAGCATAATAATGCACCCATGAGAAAATAGTAGAACCAAACAACACCTATACAGGTATAGTAACCAAACCCAACCTCACAAAGGCACTCACACAAAATAACGCAATTCAAGTAATATAATATAACATGAGACACATCGATAAGGGTACCCCACACCGCTTTCCCATTGGTATGTCACTCGCACACCCCAACATTGTATTCCCTAGCACTCTTATCTCTTTCATGCCACACCACCCCTCAACCACGGTCATATCACATCTCACTCAAAAACAGCTAGGCTCGCCACCCCACAAGCACGACCACATCACATCTTGCCTGAAAATACCTGGATCATCACATCACAACCACTACCATAACTATAGTAGTAGGGCATTGTGATCACGTAGGACATCAACCTTGTTCCCTCCTCCTACCATGCATGACCCCCACCAGAAGAATCCCCACAAGCTTGGTCATAACACATCTTTCCAGAAAACACCTAGGCCACCATCTCATAAGCACGATCTCATATCACCTGAAAACACCTGGGCTAACACATCTTGTCCAAAAAAACCTGGGCCACCGCCCCACAAGCACAGTCTCATCTTGCCTAAAAGTACCTAGGCTAACACATCTCACCTAAAAACACATGGTCTATCACAACCACCATCTAATACACTAGTAAACCTACACCCATCACAGTATGTGGAATACCTGCATCGCCTGGAAGAGAGACTAGGAAAGAGTGGG
Organism: Viscum album; assembly: GCA_963277665.1. NCBI lineage: Eukaryota > Viridiplantae > Streptophyta > Magnoliopsida > Santalales > Viscaceae > Viscum > Viscum album. The sequence continues at coordinate 712,436,276 of OY728128.1, read as the reverse complement.
TACCCAGCCATCTATCCTCCTCACCAGATGTCGGAAAAAACACCCCCTCGCATGACTATGTGGGTGTTGTCACATAGTGCTCGACATGGGTGGGGTGCGTATAGAGATAACAAATAATATACAAGTATATACATATATCCACAAACAACCCCAACCTATAGGTTCACAACCAAATGCTAATCAACTCACAACATCACCACTTATTACCGCCTCTAAATGCAGAAAACCACACCAAAATCCATAATCCATATTCACATTTCTAACCAATTTCATTTAATAATCCCATTCTTTTCATTATTTAGCATCAACCACATTTCACCACACAACCCATCGTTTAATTATTCATTAACCATTTCCATTCCAATAACCAAACCAATCCATGTTATTTCAATCGTTATTAAATAATTATTTATTCCATCACTATCCTATAGTGGATGTGTTGGCTGATGATTTTCCTATTGATATTTGAGATGAGAGAATGAATTATTCTCTAATAGTTATGACCTATATGGGATATTATCTATGGGTTATGTGGGAAAACCTAGTGACATTGATATGAGGAGAAGAATACTGGTGAGTTGAGTTCTAAGATTGATTAGCAGGATGATTTCTTATTATTGTTAGAGATGAGTTATTATATACATGGGTGGCCCGAGAGAGGAGTTATCATAGGCTTGTGGAATCCTTTAGATATAGGAACCATGGGTAATTGTTTTTTTTTTTGTTTTATATTTATGCATGGGAGGTACTATCAAGTTTGTGTTATAAGAATGGATATTCTTTGGGTATTTTGGATTTCAAATCATGGGCAGTGCTTGTGTTGGGATAGTTCTGACATGCATGGAAGGCATGTTCAACTGGATCATTAAGCTATCAATTCTATGATTGATGAAATGAATGCATGTGTGATGTGAGCTTAGCTAAGTATTAGGTGTTTCAGCCTAGTATTAATGGGATACGACTCAGGATGGAATGAGTCGAATGGTATGGTAGGGTATCACGAGGGTGTGTATCTTCCTAGGTATGCCATATTTTGGTAATGAGGGTTGTTGAGCACTATATGAAAATGGTTTGAAGATACTCTCTTACCATGGGTAAAGAGAGTGATCTTTTTGTTATCTTATGTGGTAGGTGGATTTCCATAACCTAAGATCAAACTTGAGTAGGTAAGCTTGTTGTTGATTAGGTACATATGGTCTTGGATGATTATGTGGTCTTATTTAATACATTTTTTCCAAATTAATTACTGTAAATTCATGTGTTTTTAGGTAGAAATGTGATCATAATTGATTATTTTCAATTTTTTAAAAAAAATATTAAAGTTGTAGTTTTATTAAATAATCTTTGAAAATGTTAAATTAGGTTTTATGTTCTATTTTTTTGTTTATTTTGATGATAAATTAATAAATCTTTGAATATTTAATTAATTATGCATTTTTATGTTTGAAGTATTTTTATTCATTCTTTGAACCTTTAAATATTTTATTTTGATGTTTTATTTCAAATATCAATTTAATATTTATATTTTTACCAGGTACATCATTAATTTAATTATTACATTATGTACATAGTTAATTTGAACTTAGGATCTTTTTATTTTTATGCTTCAAGTTTTGAAGATGGAAGCTCGATCGAAACAAAAACTGAAGTCATGACTGAGAACCACGTCCAAAACTGAGTTATTGTCTGAGCCCAGATCTCCAACAAAGAAAACTAATCCAAATCCAAAGGTTGACAAACCAAAGAGTGAAAGAATCCAACCTTGGAAATGGGTTCACAAATGAAGACATTCGAGTTCAATGTCTAGGCAGTGTGTGAGCTCAGAGTTTGAGGATGATCCAAGCAAGAATAAGATTTTTTCTTTGGATTTTTTTTTTGTGTTCATTTGCATGTATGAAGGACAAAGGAGGGGGCCTCATTGTGATTTACCACTACGATTGTGTGGTTTTGTTTGACCACACACCACTTATTCATTCAAATTACCCAATGATGCCCAAATCACAACATGCTTTTCCAAACAGAGCTTCTTGGTGTGTTTTGGAAGATTTTATGATCACATCTCTTCGAGTTTATCCAAAATTGTCCAAATCTTTCTTATGAAGCTAAGACATGGTCAAGGCCATGTCTGAGTTGACAAATTAAAATGATTATCATCGTTTGGTAATTTTGTTGAGTTATAAAGGACTTGAAGCACCCTAATGTTGTGGATTTATGAATTGTGTTACTTGCATGTTTGGTGTTTTTTCAGTACCGCATCCAATTCTGATTGAGTGTAGATGCTTCATTGATAAGTGTTTATGGAGATGAATGGGTAAGTAAAGGGGTGGTTGAGTGAAATATTGACTCATGGCCAAAAAGTCTGTGGAATGTTATTGAAAAGATAATAAAATTAAAATAATAATAACTACTAAATAAATGGTTGTTCTCTATAACTTATTTTGCAACCTGATCAGTGTCAAAATTCGATGAAGAGAGAGGGTGTTCTAAATTGGTGGAGACAGTGACTCAATGTTAGAAAACTTACTTCTCTCAATTAATGGTCACCAAATTAGGCATTGATTTTGTAACCATTTGTAAGTGGATATATTATGGGAGATAATACAACATACAAAATTGAAGGAAAATAATAGGATTCATTCAGGTTTAGAAAAACAATTTATAGAGACGACAGAAGCAAAAAGAACGGGAGGCGAACCTGAAGATTTTTTAGAGAGATGTTACTACCTCTAATATCGATGGATGTGGAGATCATAGTTCACTCCTACACCTCTGTGATGTCTGACTAAATTTCTAGTAGCCTGAGATAGTGTGTTCTCATAGTGATTTTTTGAGTTTTCATAAAATTTATTTCACAATTGTAATTCACTCTAGAAAATTGAATTTTGAAATGCGACAACTAATTGTAGTTTTAATATTCTATTACTTTGTTAAATATTTTCCTTCCATTATAATAATTTCATATTTTTGATTGGCATATGATGATAACTAGATATGAATTTTTAGTTCATGTTGAGTTTGAGTTTGAATTCAGTCATCTTTTTTTAAATCTCTCAATCATTGATAGAAGATTCCGAGTAAAGAGGGAGTTGACTATGTCATTACACATGACGATTATTGTGTGCGCTGATTGGATCTAACAGAAAGGAGATCTACTACCAAAATATTGGTTATTAGAATCAATTTAATGGACCAAATGAGATGAAATATTATGGATTTTAGTCTTTTCATTGAGAGAGTTACAGTTGTGAAATCTGTTATAATCTATAAATAAAGATTGATCTATAAAAATTACTAGTTAGGCTACTACTTATCATTTCTATTCTATTAATCGTTGGCTATTTCTATTTGTTTTATGTTGTTTTATTTCTACTTTCAACTCATTTTTTTAGAAATCAAAATGCTATCTTTTACAACCTAGGTAATCCCTTTGAAAACAATTATAAAAAATAAAGTATGAAATAATAAATAACATGACCAAAAAATCTTATAGGGAAGTCTCATTAAGAGACAACCTTGGTTGCTGCTATACTAAAGAGGTAAAGGAGACATTAAAAAACCTCGAATTCAGTTGGCATCGTTGTCAGGGAGGCTTCTGAGTAGTTAATTTTTTAAAAAAAATATATTCTTTATCAAAAGTAAAAAACTGTCCTAAAAAATTCGGTTGTATGCCACAAAACAACCTAGAAAATTCATAAATAGAAAATGAATATAATATGAGATGTAGAATAGTAAAAAAACAAAAAAAAAAGATAAATAAGTTATAGAATTTGAAAACCTTGAAGAAATTGAAACAACATAAAAAGAAACACCAAAAAGAATTTCTATAAACATAGAAAACATTCAAAATTTAGAAATCAAGGGTGATCATAAAACCTTGAAGGAGCTCACTACTCTGGATGTTGAAAATCCACAAAATTTTCTATTTTATCCTAAAATCACTCATGTCTTCGAGCTTAGAACCGGAGTGATTCATCATTTACCAAAATCGCATGGTCATCTGAGAGATGATCTTCATAAATAATTACAAGAATTTCACATGGTGTCTATCACCATGAAACCCAAAGGAGTGAGTGATGATTTGATTAAAATGGAATCATTCTAGTTTTATTTAGATGGATTGACCAAGCAGTGGTTTTACTACTCACAATCCACTATAATCGGAATTTGGCATCGAATAAAGAAAATTTTCTTCGATTTTTTTCCCCAGATTCTAGGAAAGACTTGTTGAGAAGAGATATTTATGGAATTAGGTAGCTCTAAGGCGAGACTCTTCATGAGTACTAGGAGTGGTTAAAAATGTTTTTTTAGATTCCCTCATCACTAAATTTCTAACCAACTCCTTGTCCAATATTTTTATGTAGGAATAGTCTTGATGGATAGGAGTATGATTGATCATGTGGCTGGATGAGCTTTGGTAGATAAAACTCTTGTAGATTCTAGGAAAATCATTTCTAATATGGACCAGAACTCACAGAAGTTCAATACTAGGGGCTTGATCAATGTTAAAATGGCTATGGAAGTGTTTACTTCCAATTCAGATAATATGCAGATAGAGGGTCAGCTGAGTGAGCTTGTGGGAATGATGAAACAGATGTTGAAATAAATTTCTCCTTCATAATCCCAACCAAAACCATTATATCCCATTTAGGATTCATTGTGTCATTTTTTGTAACTAAAAATTTTAATGATCAATGTCTACAACCTCAAGAAGTCCTCAAAGCATTTAATGAGATCTTTCTTGGAAAACCTTTCTATAACTACTTGAACATTCAATTTCCCATCCATAATTTTCAATCGCAACATTTTAAATCTAATAAAAATTTCAACCAAGGCTGGAATAACCAATAAAGAAATAGTTTTATCTCTAATGATTGATCAAATAGGAATTTCCATCCCCAAAATTTTGATCAGCATCCAAGGTACAACAAAATCAGTTTGGAAACCAATCTTGAGGGAACATGGAAAAGTCTCAAAATAAAGAAAATTAGAAAAATAAAAATAATCAAATAAATGAATCACAACTTGATGAAATGGTTAAGAAGAAACAATATATTTCTCAACAAAAACTAGTTTTTCTATAGAATATGTTTACTCAAATGGGTCAAATGGAAACCAAAATTAGTGGTTTGAGGAATCAAAGAAGTTGTACTTTTTCGTCACAATCTAAAGTGAATCCAAGAGGAAGAGATAATGTTATTGAAAAAATTATAATAAGTGGAATTGAAATTCAAAACCCCCTAATTTAATCATAATTTACAAGAACCTAAAAAAGATAGCTATTCTTCTTAAACTAATGGAAAATGTCATGAAGATGTCATAAAAACTATTGTTGAAGTTTTTTTACCACCTATTGAATTTGATAAATCACTTGATGAACTTGTTGATGAACATGTTTTTTTCACACCAGTTGAATAAGAAAAATAAAATAAAAAGAAATAGATCCATCTTGAATGAACTTATAGGGATTTTAGATGCTTAATGGGATCTTATAAAGGAAAAAACAAGGGAGATGATGATATGAAAATGTATAAGGAGTTGTTTCCTTATCCTTTGGGTATCCAACCTATCTAGAGAAAATTTGAAAACAAAAAGGACAAACAAGTACTTGAAACTTTTAGAAAATCCTAGGTTAATATCCCTTTATTAGATACTATAAAATAGATCCCTCGATATTCTAAATTTATTAAGGATATGTGCAATCACAAAAGGAGGTTCAAGGGAGGTGAGAAAGTTAACTTGAGGAGCAATGTTTCTTCCATGATCCAAAACTCCCTCCTTGTTAAATGTATATATCCAGGTACATTTTTTATTCCTTGTGTCATTGGTAATCATTAGTTTGAATATGGGATGTGAGATTTAGGAGCCTCCATAAATGTTATACCATATTGTGTCTTTTTATCTTTGTAGGCTAGGGAGATTAAGAAATATAGAATTTTCATCCAGCTAGCTAATGAGAGTTTAGTTAAACCAGTTGGAGTCATTGAATATTTTTTGGTAATAGTAAAATATCTTGTATTCCTTGCTGATTTTTACATGTTAGATATGAAGGATGCAATATTTAGTTCAAATTCACCGTTAATTCTTGGAATACCATTCTTGAAAATTACTTAGACAATAATTAATGTTCATAAAAGGACTCTTTCTTTATAGTTTGAAGGTAACATGGTTAATTTTCATATCTTTGAATCAATGAAACACCCTATAGAGGACCATTATTCACTCCAAGTTAACATGTTTGACTGGTTTTCCATAGAGTTGTTTCTTGATTCCATTCAAGATAATAAACCTCTAGATTCTTTGGAAAATGATCTTTCTGGTGACAATGAGTCCTCTCAAAAATCTCAAATATATTGTAGTGATGGATCTGAAAATGAATCTATTTTTGAAAAAAGTGCATGATATTTTGGAATCTATGAACATAAAAATGATGTTTTTTTTCTGAAAATGATAGTGGAAATGATTATACATTTTATGAAAAAATTTAAACATGTACTGCTGTTAGATATTCTGAAATTTTGTGTGGAATTAAACTTGAAATGGATGAAACTGAATTAAATTATGATCATAATATCATTGAAAAGTTACCTCATTTTTGTGAAACTTAATTTGAAATTTATTTAGAGGAAGAAACATTTTTTCTAATTTAAAACAAATGCACTTCTAGTCTAGGAGATTGTAATTTTTCTATTCATAGGGATGTGTTAGAGGCTAAAAATGAATTTAAAGAACCCATAGAACCTATTTTTAAAAAGGGTATAACCCATCCACATTTGAACTTGAACCATTACCTAAAAAATTGAAATATTCCTACTTATAATAAAAGCTACATTTACCTGTAATAATTGAAATTGGGTTATCCAGTGGGAAAGAAAACTAACTTTTAGTGGTCCTTATGAAGAATAGGAAGACCATAGGTGATGGTTCTGAGCACAGCGGAAGTGTACCGAGGTGGATGATATATTAAAACTTATTTTAAAAATCATTTCCCGAAACCAAGAGTGAGGAGATTTCACATCAAATTTATAATTAATTTATTTAATATTTGAAGAAATAAATACTCAGGATTAGAAACTTTCTTCTTCAATGAATGTTGATCGCCCGAAAGGACCCTTTCGGTTTATCTTAATTGCATTATGAGGATCTAAGGATAGAATTCCTCTAACGGTGATCCACACATTCTCTTATGATCTCTGATCAACACCACTAGATCTCTGGGTGCTAGCGCGACGAGTCGAATGTCTTTAATTGTTCCTTCTTGATCGTTCTTTCTTAGGTATTGAAAAAATATCTCTTCCACTTCTTGTTCTTGAGAGGGAGAGAGAATTCATTATGCGTAACAATTATCTATTCTCAATTTTTGGATACTATACACAATAGACATAGATGTCTATTTATAGAGTTAGGATTTAAGTTGAAATATTATTTAACTGCATACCGACCATTAAATAATATTTATTACCTTTAATAAACCCCATGCCACATAATAATAATCATATTATTATTATTTTGTGGTGTGTGTCAACTTGCGCAATAACAAATATTATGTAACGGTCTTGTTAATTAATATTTTTCACTGAACTCGTTCTTCGTCCATTAGAACTCCTATATCATTTATTGAACATTTAAATAAATATTTTATTCATAAATAAATATTTTATTCACAATATAGTGAATAAATATTTATTAAAATATTCAGTAAATAAAATAAATATTTTTTTCACATACCGACAAATAAATATTTATTTAATTTATATGATTGATATAACTTGAATAAAATTATTCACTAGACACGAGAATAATATTTATTCCATTAATTGAACGCAAATAGAATTTAATCGATATCAACAGAAACACTTAGTGTGTAACCCTCTAAAATTCTTTCATGTTGGCATTAGGCGGGCTTGCCTAAAGTCTAAGATTACTATCTAGCGATGGGTCAATGAATCCAAGATAAAGAACCTAATGTCGCAATTTTGACAACCAAATACAAACACTCACTGTGTAATATAATCACTTTATCACAATATCTCATCAAGAAGGTTTCACATATGTGTCACCAACCTATATACTCGATATGTCTTTCTTTGATTATCTGAAATGAACACGTCGTTACACCATGAACATGGAATTTAATGTTCTATTCTAATAAAAGAGTTGAGATATCACCTTCCATAGAGATGGAAGGGAAAAATCCTTCCTCAAATTATTCATTAATGACATGTCACTCATGACGCACCCAACATATTCAACTTCTCCATGAACTATTATTGTCATGGTTTATGAAATACATCTAAGTACATGAGTTTTTACATGAATTAATAATAATCTTCAAGTCTAAGGACCATTACACATGCTCATAGATAGAAATATCTGATGACACCAAAACATGTGAAATTCATACTGATGGGTCTATTCTCATAATCTTCTATCTTGGAGATTACTAAGTGAGAACTTCATGAGAAGAAGCCTCATCTACTTATGAGTACTCACACCTAATATTCTATGTACTATGTGTCTCATCATAGTATGTTATCCAAGCACAAAACATTATATCACATCAAGGTTCTCATCATAATGGGGAACTGCTATGACCTTATAAATGAGACATACACTCTAGGACATTATTACAGTAGATTCATGTAGAACAACAAAGAATATGTAATAATAAGTTTTATTAATATTAAATACATCAAATATTCATGTAATAAAATTACAAACAGTTGGTCCTAGGACACCAACTCCAACAATCTCCCATTTGGACTAGAGCTAACTGCCTATGACCTTCAATTCATTAGATCTCACATGATAGTCACGTTTCTACTGAGTTAAGGCTTTAGTCAAGGGGTCGTCCATGATGTATTTTGTGGAAATACTTCACACTGAAACTTCACCTCTTTGAGAAAAATACCTCAAGAGATGATACTTTCGAAGTATGTGCTTTGTCCGCTGATGTGGACTTCACTCTTTTTCAAGATCCACCACTGTAGTATTATCACAAGAGAGTGTGATAGGATCTTTACTACTAGGTACCACATCAAGCTCTTGGTTGAATTTTTAAATCCATGCTACTTCTTTAGCTTCCTCAGAATCCATAATATACTCATAATCTACTGTATAATTTGCAACCACAACCTTCTTTGAGCTCTTCTAGCTCACAACACCTCAATTCAAAGAGAAGATGTATCCCGTTTGTGACTTCATGTGTAGAAGACGAATTTCAGATGTCGGTACGGCCATTACGAGTTCTTGGTTATGCCATTCGGTGTAACCAATGCTCCAGCAATGTTCATGTGAATCATGAACAAGATCTTTCAGCCATACCTTGATCTTTTTGTAGTAGTCTTCATCGACGACATTCTGATCTACTCGGCTACTGAGGAGGAACATGTCTATCATTTGCGGGTAGTACTGGATACACTCTGAGAGCACCAGCTTTATGGTAAGCTCTCAAAGTGCCAGTTCTGGATCCGAGAGGTTCACTTTCTGGGACATGTCATATCAGAGGCTAGAGTTGCAGTAGAACTAGCAAATATTGAGGTGGTACTTTCTTGGGATCCACCCAGGAGTGTGACGGAGGTACAAAGTTTCATGGGTTTGGCTGGATACTACCGGATGTTTGTGCCAGATTTCTCCAGAGTTGCAACACCTATATCAGCATTGACAAAGAAGGGGCAACCCTTCGTGTGGTCGGAGAGATGCCAACGGAGTTTTCAAGAGTTGAGGCAGAGGCTGACTAGTGCCCCCATCTTGAGGCTACTGGAGGAGGGCGTAGGGTACATAGTCTACAACGACGCATCAGGGACCGGACTCGGATGTGTCTTGATGCAGGAGCGAGAAATTATCGCATATGGTTCTCGACAGCTGATACATCATGAGAAAAATTACGCTACTCATGACTTGGAGTTAGCAGTAGTGGTCTTCCCCTTGAAGATGTGGAGACATTACTTGATGGGCGAGTGTTTTATAGTGTACTCGGATCACAAGAGTGTCAGGTATATCTTCTCTCAGAAGGACCTGAACCTGAGACAACAATGTTGGCTTGGGTTCCTCCAGGACTATGACTTCGTGATAGTCTATACTCCTAGGAAGGGGAACTTTGTAGCAGTTGCACTCAGTAGGAGATCTGGTATACAATTGATAGGTGAGGTGATGGAGCAATTGGCCTCTTTGCAGATATCCTTTGTGGATTGAGATGGAGCATATTTTCTTCAATATCTTAAAGTCACTCCCCCACTTCTTCAGCGAGTCAGGGAGACGCAGCGTGGGGACACTGACTGCGAGGATCGACATGCTCAGTTATCCACAAGACATGCACCTGATGGATTTTCTGAAGGTGGGGAGCACGTCATCCTCTTCAGAGGACGTACCATGGTACCAGTGTCTCTTCGGGAGGAAGTGTTGAGGGAGTTCCACACCTCCCCTCTAGCAGTACATCCAGGAGTGGTGAAGATGTACCAAGACCTCTGAAGACAGTACTGGTGGCCGGGAATGAAGAAAATAGTAGCATAGTTTGTCTTACGATGACTCATTGTCAGCAAGTGAAGGTGGAGCATCAGGTACCAGCAGGCTTGGTTCAGCCTTTAGAGGTCCCAGAGTGGAAGTGGGATGAGATATCCATAGAATTCGTGACAAGACTTCCACATACATCCAGGAGACATGACTTGATTTGGGTGATCGTCGACCGACTCACCAAGTCGGCCCACTTCCTACCGATCAGAGAGCAGGGTTCAGTAGAGAGCTTGGGACACCTCTATGTGAAGGATATTGTGAGGTTATATGGAGTTCCCTCGATGATTGTCTCTGATCATGATGAACGTTTTACTTCCCGGTTATGGAAGGGGTTGCAGGAGGATTTCGGGACGTAGCTTCGTTTGAGCACTGCCTTCCATCCTCAGACGGATGACCAGACTGAGCGGACTATTCAGACTCTCGAGGAAATGCTACGTGCTTGCGTCCTCAACTTCGGTCGCAACTGGGAGGATCACTGGCCTTTGGTGGAGTTTTCATACAACAACAGATATCACTTCACCATTGAGATGACACCTTTTGAGGCGTTGTACGGACGACCTTGCAAATCACCTTTGTATTAGACTGACCTAGGGGAGTCAGTAGTCATGGGACCAGAGATGGTATGGGCTACCATGGAGAAGGTACAGATCATACAGAAGCAGATGAAGACTACACAGAGCAGACTGAAGTCTTATGCCGACAGGAGACGAAGACCTCTAGAGTTCGAGGATGGTGACCACGTCTTTCTACAGGTCTCACCTCGATGAGGTTTACGGAGATTTGGTCGAGGAGGTAATTTATATCCGAGGTTCATCGGACCTTTTCATGTCCTCAGCAGATTTGGTGAGGTGGCTTACCGCTTAGCTCTTCCACCTCAGTTGCACCGGGTGCATGACGACTTCCATGTATCCCAGTTGAAGAGATACGTGCACGACCCTTCCCACATCATCGACCACGGCGAGCTGGACGTTGACGATGGGGCGACTTTTACGGAGGTTCCAGTGGAGATTGAGGATCGACAGGAGAAGGTCCTTCGTGGGCAGTCAAAACCTCTGGTGCACGTTCGTTGGAAGCACGAGAACCTCCAGGAGAGCACATGGGAGCAGGAGGCTCAGATGTGTGCTCAGTACCCCAACTTGTTCCCTTAGTTTGAGTTGTGTCTTACAGGGATGTGAATCCCTGAGGTGGGGAGAATGTAAAGACCTGGAATTTCCATGTAATTTTTTATATATGGTAATTTTACGAGTCCGCGAAAATTGACGGTGCTTGATTTCGAGGCCCGGAGTGCCCGAAATGAGTTTCTGAACTTTTGTTCGGGTATGTTAAGTAAACGTACGAGTAAGTTTTTCTAACTTTTGAACCGGTGCTCGAAATTGAAATCTGAGGGCACCGTTGAACTCACAGCACCGATATTCGCTTAAGGAGACCTTCACCTTGACCGCAGTAGGTCGAGGGTGGAAGTTAGTTTTTCACTTATTCGTGAAAGAATAAAATGAAATAAAATGGTGTAACATTTTATTTTTATTTTTTTCTTTTGAAACTTACATGTGGATGTTTCATAGGTGGGGACCACCTAAACTAAACCTCCCATGAGAGGTTATGGTGGTGGGGACCACCTGAACTAACCTCCCATGAGAGGTTATGGTGGTGGGGACCACCTGAGGCTAAAACCCCTTGAACTCCCTCTTAAGTGTGGGGAAGCATCTTAAACTTCCCCCAATTTAATGGTGCCACCCCCTTTAATTTTTTATGCCAACCACTATGTAATTAATTAATCCAATTTGAAATTGTGCCAACAATTAAAATTGGGGAAACACAACAGTTGGCTATTTGGATTTTGGGGGAAAGTATTGGAAAATGGGAGAGCTCTTGGAGGATTGCTTTCTCCAACGAAGAACTTCTTCCACGAAGAACGCTCTTCCAACGAAGAACGCTGACGTACGACTTCGACTTCTTCCTCGGGACATCCTCCAACGTGGGACCTCTCTAATCTACAATTGTATTTCCCTCCTCATCAACGACAACAAACGAACGAGGTAGGGTGTTTGTTTGAAATTCTTCCCTTTTTCGTTCTTGATGACTCTTCATAATTCAAAGAGAGATTATAGCCGCTTGCTACCGCTCTAATGTGGAGAGTGCGGGCCAAACAAACATGGCTCGTCCTCTCTGCAATTCTTGTGATGATTTGTGGTGTTCTTCGCGATGGAGGAGGTCGGCGACAACCATGAAGGGGTACGAGAACGGCGGCTGAAACCCCCACCGGTCGCGACGTAGGTGACGACGCAACGGCGCCGCTCCGTGGACATCGCTGCCCCATGACCACCGCCACCCCGCGGCCTCTGCCGACCGTGGCCACCGCCATCCGCAGCCACCGCCGCCCCGCGACCTCTGCCGACCGCGACCACCACCGCCTGCGACTGTTCGCACCGCCCTGCGGCTGCCGCACTGCCCAGCGGCCTCACCGCGCCGCCCTGCGGCCTGCCGCACCACCCAGCGGCCTCGCCGCGCAGCCCCGCGACCTACCGCGCCACCCATCGGCCTCGCCGCACCACCCCGCGGATTGTCACGCTACCCATCAGCCTCGTCGCGCCGCCCCGCGGCCTGCCGCGCTGCCCAGCGGCCTCGCCGCTCCGCGGCCCTCCACGCTGCCCGCGGCCCTCCGCGGCCCCCTCACATCCTCTGCGGCCCCCCGCGGCCCCCCACGGCCCTCGCGGCCACCGCGCCGCTTCCAGGCCGGGTCGGACCAGACCCACTACGACCCATTTACACTCTTTTGGCCATAACTTTGGCACCGAGCGTCCGTTTGACGAACCGTCAATGGAAATGGAAACCTTGGAGTGATATGGTTACTTTGAGTATACCCCACTAGAGATTTGGATTAATATGGGGTACGGTCAGGTTGGATCGAGCACGAATCGAACCGGGCCCCCAGGACTAAAAGACTAATAACTCACAGACCGGGCGTCCGATTGACGAACCATCTATTTCATTGAGACCCCTATGATGTGGTGTCCTTTGGGATAATTCTTCATGGGAATTCATGTTAGTTGGAGTATCGACTAGTGGCTTGTGGAGCGGACCCTCTTGGAGAGAAGCGAGCGTAGTGCGGGAACCCAGTAGCTGGCTATGACGTGAAGAATGAAGAGCGTTCATGTGTGGGTGAGCACCGAGCGATCCTGTGTGGCTGAGCACCGAGCGATCCTGTGTGGGTCAGCACCGAGCGATCCTATGAGGGTCAGCACCGAGCGATCCTGTGTGGGTCAGCACCTAGAGATCCTGTGTGGGTCAGCATCGAGCGATCCTGTGTGGGTCAGCACTGAGCGATCCTGTGTGGGTCAACACCGAGCGATCCTGTGTGGGTCAGCACTTAGGGATCCTTCGTGGTTCTGCATCTTAACAGAGTAAGATGATTCAGTAGTTACATCTAATCATATCTAGTATTTTAATTAAGTTATACCTGGTGTGAGATGAGTTTGTACCTGTGTGGTACTTTTCTTCATGGTAATACCTTGGTGGTATTCTTCGATGTGGTGTGCCTGTGTGGTACTTGACTTTGTGGTATTCCTTCCTTTGTGGAACAGTTGAGCTTGGGGCTTTGGACTTGGACTCTGTGTTTTCCTCATGATTGAGATGAGTTTACTTAATAACTTAGGTATATGTATGGGCATATAACTAAGTGGGGTTGACAGTTGATTTCATGCTTGTGGTTTATCCTTTTTGGATTTATGAGACTTTAAGGGTCTCAGGGTCCCTAATGAGTATCGTTATACTCACCCCTACACGGGCTATGCCCACACCTTTTTGTGTTTGGTGCAGATGACCGACATTGTTAATCGAGGCTGAGAGTACCAGGACTGGACGGTGGTCGGAGGTAGACCATACGGTGTGTCGGTACGCAGAGGAGACTGGTGGGCGTGGAGTGTTGAGGAGGCGATTTGTACCTACCCTTCAGGTAGGAACCTCAGAGGACGACCTAGTAGTTTTCTTTCTCTTTCTTCAGTTGTATTGTATTTTAGTTGTACTTGTACTTTCCAGTTGTGATTTTATTCTATCCCCTTTACTTAATGCGTTCACTTTGTTTACTGTTTACTTTACTTGAGTTCGTATCTTGTTGTGTGCTTGGTTGCGTGTACTTACAGATTATGAAGGAAAGACCTTCCCAATTTTAGGGAATACACCTTCAGTGCTAGTCGCTAGCCTCTGGCCTATGGAAGGCGGGCTTGGGGTAGTCATGACATGGGCCCTGAGGGACGGGTCGTGACATAAATGAAAAGAAATGATTTGATATTTTATAAAAGAAAAGAAAAGAAAAGAAATGGTTGTGATTTCTCTGCTTGCATTTGGATCAATAACTTAGTAAAAGAAAAGAAAAGATTTAGATTTATCTCCATTTTGTTTGGTGAATCTTTTTAAAGGAAAAGAAAATAAATTCTTTTGTGATACATGTAGAAAATAGTGATAAAATTGGAATTTTAAAATATTAACAACCCTCCACCATCATTTATTTCCAAATCATCCCAATTTTGGAGTGATTTGAAAACAATAGGAGAGAAATCTATTTCTCTCTATTTCTCCCCTTATCATTTCTCTTCCTTTAAAATTATCTCGCCAAACATGAGAAACCAATTTCTCCTCTCAATATCATTTCTTTTCTCTATGTATCATCCCTGCCAAACTAGCCCTTAGTTGGTGGAAATTTCTTCTGTGGACTATTTTAGTACCTCCATGAACCATCTTGAATCCTCTGTGAACTGAATTGAATCCTCTGTGAACTACGTTGCACCACATGGCACGAGTGCTTCACATACCACCTTTTCTTCTTTAGACCACCCCTACTTTATAGAAGTCTTATGCCTCACAGACAGCTTCTGTTATGTAGTCCCTTTTCCAAATTCCTTTTGATATTTGTACATCCTTCTTGTGGTTGAATATGTGTCAAAATGGATTAAATCGATTCTAACTAGAACTGATGATGCTATAGTGGAGTCCCAATTTTTCAAAAGAAATCTATTTTATAGATTTGGGATGCCCAGGTTTATTCTTACTGATCAATATACACATTTTTTAATAAAAATTTAGAATCGTTTTTGAAAAGATATGGGGTTAGTCATATTGTTTTTTCCCTATCATCCCAAAAAAAGTGGAATGGTTGAAGTGTCGAATAGAGAGAATAAACACATTCTTGAGAAAATAGTTAACTCGAATAATAATGAATAGAATTTAAGGATTGAGTATTCTAATTTGATGTATAGGAATACCTATAAGATTCCAATAATAATTTCACCTTATAGGATAGTTTTTGGAAGAGATTGTTATTTTCCTGTGGAATCATAGCATAAATTGGTGGGTACAATAACTCAATGTCAGAAAACTTACTTCTCTCATTAGACAGTCACCAAATTAGGTAGTGATTTTATAACCATTTTTAAATGGAGATATTATGGGAGATAATAGATCATCCAAAATGGAATCAAAATAATAGTATTAATTCAAGGGTGGAAAAAAATTATGGAGGCGTCCGAAGCATAGAGAATGAGAGGCGAACTAGAAGATTTTCTAGAGAGTTTCTACTACCACTGATATCGATGGATATGTAGATAATAGATCACTAATACACCTCTATGATGTATAACTAAATTTCTAGTATCTGAAGCTAGTGGGTTCTCATAGTGATGTATTTTTTAGTTTTTATATCATTATATTTCACAATTACAATTCTCTCTAGAAAATTGAATTTTGAAATGCAGCTGCTAATTGTAGTTTTAATATTCTGTCACTTTGTTAAATATTTTTATTTCATTCTAATAATACCACATTTTTTATTAGTGTATGATGATATCTAGATATGTATTTTTAGTTCATTTATATTTTCAGTTGGAAGTTGTTCCTCTTTATTTAAATCTCTCAATCATCAATAGAAGATTGTGAGTGCAGAGTGAGTTGACTATGTCATTATACACGATGATTATTGTGTTCATTGATTGGATTTAATTGAAAGGAGATCTACTAACAAGATATTAGTTATTGGACTCAAATTAATTAACTAAATGAGGTGAAAGATTAGGGATTTTATTCATTTTATTGAGAGAGTTAAAGTTTTGAAATTGATTATAAACTATGAAGAAAGACTGATCTATAAAAATTACTAGTTAGGCTAATGCTTCTCCTACCTATTCTATTCACTGTTTCCTATTTCAATTTTTTATGTTGTTTTGTTTCAACTTTCAATTCATTTTTTTAGAAACCAAAATATTATCTTTTACAGCTTAGGCAACACCTTTGAAAATAATTAAAAATAATAAAGTAGGAAATAATAAAAATCTTGACCGAAAACTCATATAGGGCAGTCTCATTACGAGAAAAATGTGGTTTCTACTATACTGTAGTAATTAGGTTTAAAATTTTAATAGAGGTAAAATATACCAAAAAAATCCTCAAATTAAATTGGCATCAATGTCGAGGAGGCTTTGAAAGGGGTTAAAATTAAAAAAAATCCTCTTTAACAAAAGTAAAAAAAATGTCCTAAAAAAATTGTGTTGTATGTCACAAAACAAACTAAAAAATTCATAAATTGAAAATTAATATAATATTAGAATTATAATAGTAAAAAAAATGTTTTAGAATTTTAAAATATTGAAGAAATTGAAACAAAACAAAAAAGAAACACCAAAAAAATTCAATAAGAACAAAAAACGTTCAAAATTTAGAAACCAAGGGTAACCATAGATCCCTAAAGGATCTCACTACTCTATATGTTGAAAATACACAAAATTTTCTATGTTATACTATAATCACTCATGGTTTAAAGATTAGATCATGTGTGATTCATCATTTACCAAAATCCCATGGTCTACTGAGAGAGGATCTTTATAAATACTGACAAGAATTTCACATGGAATGTATCACCATGAAACCCAAAGGAGTGAGTGAGGATCTGATTAAAAGGGAATTATTCCAATTTTATTTAGTTGTATTGACCAAGGAGTGGTTTTACTACTCACAATCTACTATAATCAGAAGTTGGAATCAAATAAAGAATATTTTCTTAGAAAACAATTTCCCAGCTTTTAGGAAAGCCTCATTGAGAAGAGATATTTGCAGCATTAAGTAGGTCCAAGGGGAGACTCTTTATGAGTAATAGGAGAGGTTTAAAAAAAATTGCTTCCCTCATTGCTAAATTTCTAACTAACTTCTTATTAAATATTTTTTGTATATGATTATTCTTGATAGATAAGAGTATGATTGATCATGTGGTTGGATAAGCTTTGGTAGATAAGACTCTTGTAGATGTTAGTAACCTCATTTCTAATATGGACCAAAACTCATAGAATTTCAGTACTAGGGGCTTGATCAATGATAAAATAGCTATAGAAGCTTCTACTTCCAATTCAAATAATAGTCAAATAGAGAGTCAACAGAGTGAGATTGTAGGCATGATGAAGCAGATTTTGAGAAACTTTGCTCCTTCATAGTGCCAACCAGAACCATTCTATCCCATTTAGATGGATTGTGGCATTTTTTTTACTACTGAAAATTTTAATGATCAATTTCTATGACCTTAAGAAGGACCTGAAGCATGTAATGAGATCTTTCCTAGAAAACCTTTCCAAAACCACCCAAACATCAAGTTTCCCACCAATAATTTGCAATTGTGACATTTTAAATATAATCAAAATTTTAACCAAGGATGGAATAAACAATAGAACAATAGATTTAGACCTAATGATCAATAAAATATGAATTTATAGCCCCAAACTTTTGATTCGAATCTTAGGTACAAAAAAATTTGTTTGGAATCAATGTGGAGGGAACCTAACAAACTTTAAAAATCATGAAAATTAGAAACAAAACAAAAATAAATGAATCACACCTTGATGAAATGGTTAAGAAGAAACAAGATATTTCTCAATAAAAACTACTATTGAAATAGAATATGTTGACTCAAATGGGTCAAATGGAAATTGAAATTAGCGGTTTGAAGAATCAAATAAGTTTTAATTTTTCATCACAATCTGAAGTGAATTCGAGAGGAAGATAGAATATTAGTAAAGCTATTCTAAGAAGTGGAACTAAAATTAAACCCCCCCCCCCCCGATTTAAACATAATTAAAAAAACATAAAAAATATATTTCTTCTACTAAAACTAATGGAAAATCTCATGAATATTTCACAAAACATCCTACTAAAGTTGTTTTACCACCTACTGAATTTTTTAAATCACTCGTTGAACCTATTTATGAACATGTTTCCCACACACTAGTTGAATAATAAAAATCAAATGAAAATAAAGAGATCTATCTTTAATGAACCAATAGGGATTTTAGATACCCGGTGGGCTCTTACAAATAGAAAAACAAAGTAGAAGATGATCTCAAAATGTATAAGGAGCTGCTACCTTATCTGTTGGGAATCCATCCTATCTAGAACATCGTTGAAACTAAAATGAACCAAGTATTTGAAACTTTTAGAAAATATTATTTTAATAACCCTTTATTAGATTCTTTAAAAAAATATATCCCAGTATATTCAAATTTTATTAAGGAGATGTGCACTCACAAGAGGAGGTTCAAGGGAGGTGAGTAACTTAATATGGGGAGGAATGTTTCTTCCATGATCCAACATTCCCTCCCAGTTAAATGAAAATATCCAAGTAAATTTTCTATTACTTGTGTCATTGGTAATCATCAGTTTTAAGATGAGATATTGGATTTAGGAGCCTCTCTACATGTTATATTTTATTGTGTCTTTTCATCTATATAGGTTAGGTTGGTTAAGCAATCTGGAATTTTCATCCAGCTAACTAATGGGGGTTTAGCTAAACCAGCTGGAATAATTGAATATTTGTTGGTAAGAGTAAAAGATATTATATTCCCTGTGGATTTTTACATGTTGTATATGAAGTATGGTAGATTTAGTTCACATGCATCATTAATTCCGGGAATACCATTCTTGAAAACTGCTTAGGTAATAATTAATGTTCATAAAAGGACTCTTTATTTATAGTTTGGAGGTAGCATGGTTAATTTTCATATCTTTAAATCAATGAAACACCATGTGGATGACCATTCTATTCTACAATTCAACATGATTGACTAGTTTTTTACATAGTTATTTACTAATTCCATTCAAGACAAACTAACTATTGATTCTTTAGAAAATTATCTTTCTAGTGAAAATGAGTATTCTAGAAAATACCAAATCTATTGTAGTGATGGATCTAAAAATGAATCTATTTTTAGAAAAATTACATGCTATCTTGGAATTTATGAACATAAAAATGATGATTTTTTTTCTGAGAATGATAGTGAAAAGGTTGATACATTTTATGAATATTTTTAAACAAGTACCACAGTTATATATTCTGAAATTTTGTGTGGAATTGAACCTGAAATGGATGAAAATGAATTAAATTTTGATGAAAATGTCATTGAAAGGTTACCACATTTTTGAGAAATTAAATCCGAAATTTATTTTGAGGAAGAAACATTTTTCAACATAAAAAAATGCACTTTTAGTCAAGGAGATTGTAATTTTTATATTCACGGGGATTTGTTAGTGGTTTGAAATGAGGTTAATGAACCCATAGAACCTATTTTCTCCAAATGGTATAACCCATCCACATTTTAAATTATACCATTAACTAAAAATTTGAAGTATTCCTACTTAGAATAAAAGAAGCATTTCCCTATAATAATTGCTTGTGGGCTATCCAGTGAGCAAGAAAACCAACTTTTAGAGGTCCTTAGGAATAATAGGAAGACCATAGGATGGTCTTTATATGATTTACCAAGAATAAGTACTTTGATGTGTATAAATAGGATACTATTAGAGTAAAATTACAAACCTATTAGAAAATTTCAGAGGAGATTGAATCTTACCATTCCTGATGTGGTTAAGAAATAAGTGACTACTTTATTAGTAGCTGATATTATTTAACCAATTTCTGATAGTCAATGGGTAAGTGTAGTTAAAATTACACCTAAAAAGGGAGGATTTATATTTGTTAAAAATAAATTTATATATTTAGTTCCATGTTGGTTTCCTAACTAGTGGAGTGTATGCATTGATTATAAGAGGCTGAATTTAGTGACTAGTAAGAAACACTTTTACTTGTCTTTTTTAGATTAAATTCTTGAGGGGTTAGCAAGGAAATACCATTATTGATCCCTAGATGTTTTTTTGGGGCACTTCTAGATTCAAATATATTTAGAGGACTAGGATAAAACAACATTTACATTTACTTTTGATACCTTTTCTTATCTGAGAATTCCATTTGGACAATGTAATGTGCCTTACACCTTCAAAAGATGCATGCTTAGCATTTTTTTGAATTTATCGAGGAATACATGGAGGTTTTTATGGTTGATTTTACAGTGTATGATCCATATTTTGAAATTATTCTTAGGAGTTTAGGGGTTGTTCTTAGGGTTTTCATTTAGAAGAACCATAATTTGAACTATGAAAATTGAAATTTTATGGTTAAAAGTGGAATAGTGATGGGTCATGAAGTGTATAAGAATGGAATTTGGGTGTACAAGTATAAGGTTGAGATCATATCTTCATTTCCCTTTTCTTAGACTTTGAAGGATATTATATCCATTCTTGGCCATTCTATATTTTATAGATTGTTCAAAAAAGGTTATAGTCGGAATACTACCTTTGACAAGGATATTAAGAATGAAATTCCTTTTTTTCCTTTGATGAGAAGTGTAAATAATCCTTTAATGGACTTAAATAGAAGCTAGTGTCTCCATCAATAGTTAAACCATATAATTGAGACTTTCCTTTTGATCTAATAACTAATGCTTCAAATTACCTTTGGGGTCTATTTTTAGGAAATGAGTGGTGAGGAAATCACATGTCATTGCTTATGCTTCTAAGACTCTAGATGTTGATCAATCTAATTAACCCACAATAGATAAAGAGTTGTTAGACATCATTTTTTTCATGATAATTTTAGAATATATCTTTTGGGATATAAGTTTGTGATTTTCACTGATCATTCTGCTATTCAATTCCTCATGAAAGAAAAAAATCAAATCCAATGCTGGTTAGATGGATCTTATTGCTCCATGAATTTGACCTAGAGATCCAAGATAAAAATGGAATTGAGAGCACTATGGATGATTATTTGAGTACGATACCTACTAATTTTTTTCAAGATAAATCTTTTTTTAGATTGATTAGATAATTTTTCCCTAAAGAGAAATTATATTCTGCTGCTATTTACAAGAGGCCATGGTTTTCAAATATTCTGAACTAGTTGGCTGTTAAATTTTTTCCTCATTTGTTTTATAAGAAACATGTTTTTAAAATGATTTTGAGTCGAGGAAATACTTCTGTGATAGTCCCTAATTTAGGCTTTGGTGGTCACTTTGGGCCACAAAATATTGCTTGGAAAGTGATGGATTTAGGTTTATTTTGGCCCACCATTTTCAAAGATTCTCATGATTTTTATATAACATGTTTAGCTTGTCAATTATAAGGAAACATTTCTCAAAGACGTGATATAAAACAACAAAATTTGTTGTTTTGTAGTGTCTTTGATGTTTGGGGAATATATTTTACAGGTGCTTTTCCAAATTCTTTCAGATATTTTTACATCCTTCTTACGATTGACAATGTGTCAAAATGGATTAAATTTATTCCAATTAGAACTTATGATGCTATAGTGGTGTCCCAATTTGTCAAAATCAATATATTTTGTAGATTTGGGATGCCAAGGTTTATTCTTATCAATCAACATACACATTTTTGTAATAAAAATTTAGAATCATTTTTGAAAATATATGGGGTTAGTCATAAAGTTTCTTCACCCCATTATCCTCAAACAAATGGAATGGTTTAAGTTTCAAATAGAGAGAATAATCACATTCTTGAGAAAATTGTTAACCCGAATAGGAATGATTGGAGTTTAAGGCTTGAGGATTCTCATTGGATGTATAAGACTACCTATAATACTGTAATAATAATTTCACCTTATAGGATAGTTTTTGGAAGTGTTTTTTATTTTCCCATGGAAGTAGATTATAAATTTTTTTGGGCTGTCAAATCATTAAATTTTAATTTGTTTGAAGTTTGAAAAGAGGGGAAGATTTTTTTGTAATAGTTGGAAGAAATAAGGAACAATTCCTATGAAAATGTAAGGAATTTTAAGGATAAAAATAATGTTGTGCATGATAATATTCTCTTAAACAAAGAATTACATATTAGAGATAATGTGTTATTGTACAACCCCAGGCTGAAGCTTTTCCCAGGTAAATTTCATTTTAAATGGGATGGTCCTTTTATTTTGACTCATGTTTTCCCTTTTGGTGATATTCAAATTTGAGTTCCTAGGAAGGATGTTTTATTCACTATTAATGTACATCAGTATAAATTGTTTAGGGAAGGTAATAATGAACTTCTATGATAGGAGTTCCTTTTTTAGAGGCTGAGTACCATTGAATAATCTAGGTTTTCTTTCCTCTTACTTTTTTTGTTTGGAAGAAGTGTGGGGGAAGGTGCTAACCATTAGTCATGTTAGGATTTTCTTTTTTTAGTGTTTCTTCGCATAGAATAATGTGAGCTTAATGGGAGGATCTTTTAATATTTTTCACCATGGGGAATCAACTTTGGGATGATCTCTAATTGTTTGAGCATAAGTTTTATAATCTATAATGTTCAAAAGAATCTATAATCTGAAGAAACTTTGGTACCCCTCTTACATTATAAACTCTTTTTATATTTTACTTGTTTTTATAATCCATGAATTTAATGTTAATTTTATTTCATATTTAGGATCTTTGACATTAACCAGAGGGGCTTTTTCAAATATAGAAGGGGGAATTTTGTGGGTTTAAGGGGAAAAGAAATCCCATTTCATGGGATTTTTTCATTAAAATTATGTATATTTCTATGCTTTCTAAAATCTTTTTGTTTCTTCCACTTTGAAATTAATTCAATAAAAGTATATTTTAAATTTGTGAGTTTTTATGCCGAAAATTAGTAGTCAAACATGCTTGTTATTGCTATTAGTTTGGATGTTTTTTATTGGGTATTATTGATGGAAATTTAATGATTTTCTAGAAATATTTTTGAACACTTCCATCAATATGCACTAGTTTACCCACTTTATTTTTGAGCAGAATGATTTAAGTGGTAACTAGCATGAAGCTTTTGTGCATGCTGTGACATGATTGAATGTGTTTGGTGGAAGAATTTTTTAATCTTTCTTGTGACACTTTGTTCACGATTTTAGTCTTTTAAAATTATCAAATATTTTTTGAACATTAAAATTGAATAAACATGTTTTCTCCATCTTGGATTTAACATTAGGAATAATGTTGAATTTTAGTGTGGGATAAAGGATCTTTCAATGTGATAAAATATACCACATTGTGAATATGTCAAAATTTCCTAATTTGTTTGATTTTCATTTTTTAATTACTCGTTTTTAGTGGTTTTGAATGTTTTTGAAGATTGAATGTTGTATATCCAATTTTAGGAGGATAATTTTATAATACCCCTTGGATTTAGTTAGTTAATTAAATTTTCATTACCCTCTTGAAAAGTGGTTGAATTTGTTAAAGGATTGTGTGAATGCTATACAAGGATCATTACCCATAAATCTTTAAATTTGGATTTAAACTCTTAATGTATGCATTCAAATGAATTATGGAATGGAAATTCAAATCCAATTTGAACACTTTATTTTATTCTTTAAGAATATAGTTGAGTTTTTATACTCTATTTTAAATTATTAAACTCGCTCATCCGAATAGAGTGTCCAAATTATTTTTTTCTAATTATGTTATTTTTTTCTTGAATGTAAAGAGAATTTTATACTTTTAGATGAATGAAAATTGAAGTGGGTTTAATATGATTTGAAAATTTTAAGTTCAATCATCATTATAAAACAAGAATTAGTTTTTAATTAAAAACTACTCAATTTTATGAGGGTGAATATCTTCACAGTCTAATGAAAATTCAAAGGGGAAAATCATTTTGAAAACCAATTTTCTGTGTCCATCCATTATTTCAAACATATGATTCATTTATTTCCACTGAATTTGGAATATTGTTTGATTGGGGATAAGAAATGTCTTGGTTTAGAGGAATTTGATGTGGTTTAATTTGATACATTTTTTCTACATCAATTACAGAAAAGTAATGTGTTTTTATGTAGAAATGTGATCATAATTGTGTATTTCTAATTATTTATTAAATTTTTGTTAAAGTTGTAGTTTTTTTTAAATAATATTTTAAAATGTTAGAATATATATATTTATTTATTTATTTATTTTTGTGATAAATTAATATTTATTTGGATATTTTGTTAATTAAGTGTGTTTTTATGTTTTAAGTTTTGTTTATTCATTCTGTGAACCTTTAATATTTTGCTTTGATGTTTTATTTCAAATTTCAATTTAAAATGTTTATATTTATTCTAGGTACTTAGTTACTTTAATAATTATAAGAGGTACTTAGTTAATTAGAACTTATGAGAAGAAGGGGTTGTCCTGGAAAGCGCCTTCTTCAGAAATGTTCTAGAGAAGCCATTGTCCTGGACAACACCTTATTCACAAATGTTCTGAAGAAGGTGTTGTTTCATACCATTCCTTCCCACTTTTTTATTTTTTATTTTTTTGATATATTTTGTTTATATATATGTATATATGTATATATATATAAATAATATATATATATAACATATTTTCAATAAATAATTATAATGATGTATATAATAAAAATAATAAAAATAAAATATTATTATTATTATTGTTATTAAACATAAATAATAAAAAAATAAGAAAGATAAACTTGTGGAGAGAGAGATCTTGGTCATGTGGTTTTTCTAAAGAATAGAAGGGTCTTATATAAGGATTCATCTACTGTATACTTATAATTAAATAAGATGATTTTATAATTTTCAACAAAATTGGGGATTTAATGAAATCACAGTTGCAACGATGTCTTCAAAAAATATAAACCTAAGGATCTGTATTTGGATCTCATCTAACTAAAATCCTACAAGAATCCAAATAAGTAAATCAAGATTCTTTTTCCTTGAAGAGAAATCTTATATATATATATATTTGACTATTTGGAGAAGGCAACAACGATGGTATTAATGAATAGAAAAATAAAATTGACTTATGATTTCATTTAAGGTTATCTGAGTAATAATATACAAATAAAGAATTAGGATATATATATATATAAGTACACACCCACCAAACAAAATAGATGGCTGGAGGTTTAAGACAACCCACTATAGATAAGGGGGAAAATGACATAGATTCGAATGGTGTTGATTTTGTGTTGGCCAACCATGATAAGGTGGAGTCGAGCTAACAGGTCAATGGTGATGGTGGTGTGTCTCGAGAATAAAAAGAGTGCATCAGAATTTATTTGGTTAGGCATGAGGAAGACGAAGTCTTAGGAAGAAATCAGACAACTCATGTATGATTGATCAGATAGTGATATTTTAATCAGAAGATTTAAAGATAGGTGAAAAATACCAGATATTATGCATCCCACATCAGACTATCGTGTGGTATCCTGTTTCCTTATATATCAGATTCTATCATCATCACACCATGCCATGGTATTAGGGTATGAGAACCTAGATACACACTCACACATTATCCCGCCATGGGTTCTGCCACGCGATCCATAGGAAACCTATGCACGCCTTTGGGAACACCATGGGCATGTTCTACGCAATCTTTGGGCACTATGTATGCTTAAACCCTCACAACCACCTCTCAAGGTTGGCCAGGTTGACCTTATTTCTCACCTAAGTGGTGGTGCATAAGTCCTTGGTTGGCCTATGGGTTTGACCATTTTTTAAAATTACTTTAGTTCTAAAAGTACCTAATAATACTTAATATAATTATAATAAATAAAGTATTTTAAAAAATATTTCTAATATATTTACTTATGTCTTTCTCTTAGATTACTATTAGTATTAATATTTTACTACTAAACACTTTTATATTAGTTTTTCATATCATTATTTTAAAATAATTTTCTTATAAAAATAATGCTAAATACTTTTTTCAAATAAATCATTTAAATTATTCACTTAGAACTATAATTCATTAAACATTTTCAAAAGGGCATTTTATAGAAATTTAACTTAGTAAATAAATGTTATTTCTTTGAAAAATAGTATTTCTTAAAAAATAATATATAAACAACATTTTTTTATAAATTTGAATGTTAATTGATAACCAAGATTTATTTTTCATAAAGAAAATAATTTAAATTTTCTATAATATTATATTAAAACATATATTGGTTGATTTAAATTATAAAACAATCCATTTAAATAATAAATTATTAAATAAAAAATATGTTTATATATACTTCTTCAAATAAATATTTATCTTTAAAATTCTAATAAATGTATTAAGCTACTTATACATTATTTATTAAAATATTAATACTAAATGTATCAGTTTTAGTATATGTCATTGTTTATTACAATTGAAAAATCAATTTACTACTCATAATGTAAAATATTATTACTAAGGATGATAAATGATTAAAATTGAAATTATGTTATTCAAGAAATTATAATATTTTAATATTAAAAAAAACTATGAATTTTCATATACAAGTGCTTTCAAACCTTCATTTTAATTACACTTCATAATTCTTGAAATGATTTTAAAAAAATTATTAATAATAATGTATATTTAGTATTAAATAATCATATAAAAATATATTTTAGCTTGTTTAATTCTATAAAAAATTATTATATTCACAGAGAGTAAATTTAATATCATTTCTTGGAAAATTAAAGTAATATATTTATAATTTGAGTAATTTAACTTAATTTATAATAAAATTTAATTTTATTATAGAAAATCATTTAATTTTGTATTCAATTTTACTTTAATTTTGTTTTAATTATTCAACAAAACATTATTTTAATATTTATTAAAATTAAGAATATGCTTAAAATTTATGGGATGTTACATCCCCCCTAAAGGAATTTCTCCCTCACAATTCTTTCATCATACTTAAGGAAATTCTAAATTTTCATCTTCAAAAATATGGAAACTAGAAATTCTAAAACTTTTATATATTTAAGAATTTTCTATATTTAAATAACTATATCCTCATAAGAAAACTTCTATTTCTTAATTTTTTCTTAAACTAAAATAACCTAGTATACAATATTTTATAAACCATCCTCTCATACCAAATATATCATCCAGAGGCTCACACTCCTGGATCTGGTGATAAAAACATGCTGAATATTTTTTTTAGAAAAATTAACTAAAAATATATAGTCTTTTTCATACTCAATTATATTTTCCTATCTAGTTTTTTGAGCATTGGGAACAATAATTACAATATATCATAGTTTTCACCATTTATAAATATTTTTTTTTTGTTTTCACCCATGATAACTTTCTAAATGAAACCAAACACCTTTGGAATTCTAAAGTTCCTGTGAAAGATATTTTATAATGTAGGGTGAAAATAAAATTTCTCAGTAAGGTGTTTTAAAACTAGGAGTAGGATCTTTTTATAAATTCTATTTTAAAAACTTTGAAAATAATTTCCTTTTATATCAAATAAATAAATATTTGATATAATAAATAAATATTTTCTCAAAATAATAACTGAGTGTTTACATGGAAAAATCAATAGGAAAATACTTTTCAAAAATATTTTAATGATATATCATTTTGAAAACCCATTTTATTTCAAAATAAATAACCTTTGAAATAGGATTTGTATTTCTACTATAAAATCGTTTGAAAATAATTAATTTTTATGGATTAATATTGTACTTGGAAAAACTTATGAAATACATTTGTCCATTAGTAGTATTGCCATTAGGAAAATGTCCCCTTTAGTCCATGGAATCACTCCATTCCTCATTATCTCATTTTATAACCAAGTGCCAAGTTTTATTTTAAGAAAACATTTTTGTTATGTATTTATTTTTCATTTATAACCCAATAAAAACTTTCAAAACTTATGTAAATTATTTTCCAAGAATAAAATTATTTTATATCTTCTAAAACTTTAGAGAAAGATATATTTCAAAAATACCATAAGGGTTTGTAGAAATCTATAATTTTAGAATAATTTCATAAATTCAAAGGTAGTATTCATAAACACTTACACTTAAAACCAATTCTTTTATTAATATATATGGAATTTCAATGATAATTATGGTATATGTCTATAAATATTATCATGAATAAAAACCATAAATTATAAATAATATTTAGTACATAAAATGATATTTTTTATAACCAACTTTAAAATTGTAAACAAAATTATTTAAATAAGATCTTCTTAGGGGAAGGATTTTTAAATTAAATAAAAAAAATTCTCATAATTTGGGTTTTGCAGAGCTTGAAAGAGAGGTTTTTTATAAATATAATGAGATCTTTAAAATATTTCCATTTTTAGAAGGGTTTCCAAAAATAAACATGGAATTTGAAAATAAAATTTATCTTTTTAATAGGGTTTATAACAGAATGAAAGCTTTATAAAATATTAATTTCTTTACATAATGAAATGGAATGTTGAAAATAAATACATAGATGTTTGAAAATAAAATATATCCCTTAAATAAAATAATCATTTCTGAAATATGAAATAATTTTCTGTAAAAATATTTTCCTTATATAAAGTAATAATTTTAAAATAAAACTACTCCCTTAATATAATAGAATTTTGAAAAAAATACATAGAAGTTTGAAAATAAAATACCCCCTTACCTTATGAACTTATTTATTAAGATGGATCTTAAGAGATCTTAAGAAGTAGTATTTTCTTTCCACATCAAGTGTATAAACTAGAAGATGGAATGAGAAAATAAATTGGTGGAGAGAGAGAGAAAGAGAGAGTTTGGTCGTAGGGGTTTTCTAAAGAATATGAAGGTGTTATATAAAGATTTTTCCACTATAAAATCTAAATTAAATAAGTTGATTTTATAATTTTCAATGGAATTGGGGATTTGATGAAATAACAGTTGCAATGATTTCCTCAAAAAAATAAACACCTTGGGTTATTTATTTAGATCTCGTCTAGATAACATCCTATAAGAATCCATATAAGGAAATAGATTTTATTATGTCTTACAGAGCAAGATTAAATAAATATATATATATATATACTATTTATTGAAGGAAACAATGGAGGTATTAATGAATCGAAAAATAAAATTGACTTACGATTTTGTTGAAGGTTTTCAGAGTGATAAAATACATATAACGACAGATAATATATATATAACCACACACCCACCAAACAAACAGATAGTGGGTGGTTGAAGATAAACAACTACTGATAAAGGATAAAATGGCATAGATTCAAATGGTGGTGATTTCATGGTGTCTAACCATTTAAGGTGAAGTCGAGATAAATAGTTGATGACGAAAGCAATATGACTCTGGAAGAAGAAGAGGGCATTGGATTTTTTTTGTTTAGGCATGAGGAAGACGAAGGCTTGGAAAGAGATCAGATAGATCATAAATGATTTTTCAGACATCGATGTTTTAAACTAAATATTTAAAGTTGTGTGAACAGTGGATGCTATTTCTCATTCCACATCAAACTATCACCTGGTCTTATGTTTCCTTACAAATCATACACTGTCATCAGCACATCGTGCTATGGAAATGGGTGATCGGCACCCAGATACACACTCACCCACCATCCAACTATGGTTTGCGCCACACGGTCCATGGGAAAACTATTCACACCTTTGGGTGCACCCTAAACATGTTTTGCATGATCTGTGGGCGCTATGAATTATTAAATCCTCACACCTACCTCCCAAGGCTGGCCAAATTGACCTGCTTGCCCACCTAAACTATGGATTATAGGTATTTGGATGGCCTATGGGTTGACCCATTTTTTTTTAAATTACTTATGTTTTAAACGTACTAAATAATAATTAATATAATTATAATAAATGCAATATTTAAAAAAATTACTTATCTATTTATCTTAGATTATTATTAGTATTAATATTTTACTAATAAAAAATTTTATATTAGTTTTACATATCGTTATTTTAAAAAAAATTCTTACAGAAATAATATTAGATACTTCTTTCATGAAAATCATTAAATTTATTCACTTACAACTATAAATCAATAAAAATTTTAAAAAGGGAATTTAATAGAAATTTAACTTAGCAAATAAATATTTTTACATTAAAAAAAGTATATCTTGAAAAATAATATTTAAAAAAAATTTAAAAAAATGAAAGTTAAATGATAACCAAAACTTATTGTTCATAAATAAAATCATTTAAATTTCATAGAAGATTATCTTAAAACAAATCTTGGTTGGTTTAAATTATGAAATAATCCATTTTAATACTAATATATTAAAAGGAAAATATGTTTACATGAACTTATTAAAACAAATATTTATCTTCAAATTTATAATAATTGTATTAAGCTACTTATACAGTGTTTATTAAAATATTAATTCTAAATTTATTAATTTTAATAGATGTAATTATTTACTATAATTTTAAAGTCAATTTATGACTCATAATGTAAAATATTATTAGTAAGGCTTATAAATAATTCAAATTGAAAATAAGTTGTTAAAAACTAATAATATTATTATTATATTTTAAATACTATGAATTTTAATATTAAATTAATTTCAAACAATCATTTTAATTACACCTCATAATTTATGATATAATTTTCAAAAAAATATTAATAATAATTTAAATATAGCATAAATGAATCATATGAAAATATATTCTAGGTTGTTTAATTATATAAAAAATATTATATTCATAGAGAGAAAATGTAATACTATTTCTTGGAAAATAAAATTAATATTTTTATAATTTGAGTATTTTAACATAATTTTTAATTAAAATTTATTTTTATTATAGAAAAGCATTTAATTTTATGTTAATTTATTCTTTAAGTTTGTTTCATTTATGAAAAAACCATCTTTTTAATATTTATTAAAATTAATAATATGCTTAAAATTTTTGGGATGTTATATAACATATCTAGATCTTCACTAGGCTCATCATCCTCCATGTGTGATAGTGTAATAAGTGCTTGATCCTCCTGATGGAATTCTATTTAGTTGAAGATGTTGAAATGGATAGTGGTCTCGCCAAATTTCATGTTGAAAGTTCTTTCATGTGCATTGATGACGATCTTTACTATCTTCAAGAAGGTTATAACCTAAATTATTGGTGAATTTTTTGGGGTTATATCAGCCTCTATGTTGAGCATATAAAAGTTATCCATAAAGACAAGGTTCTTCAATTTAACTAGTACATCCACCAAGACTCCTGCAAGAAATGACGTATATCTATTTTTAAGTTAAACCACCACTCTTGTGGGCTTATATTCTCCCACATGTAAATAAGTAATCATAAAGTGAGGAATTATTTTTATAAATGCACATAAATCACACAAATCATATGAAAAAGTAATAAAATCAATGGTTCAAGGTATAGAGAAGTTCCTTATATCATGATATTTTATAGGAAACTATAGGGTGATAATGGGTAAAACAATTCTTCCCAAATTTATTCTATATTGCCATGTAGTTTCCTCATTGTGGTTGAAAATTCATTAAGAATATTAACATGCATTAGATTCTTCTTAAGAGCTTCTAGAAGGGGAATGCTCATCTCAATTCTATGGAATGTTTCTAAAAATTCACTTTTAATTTCTTCCTCTTGTATCTTCCTTAATTGGATAACGAAGGATGGAAATGGGAGTAGGATATTCTTATTCTAAATTTAATATTTTTTCAAGGGTGTCTTGACTATCTTCTCATTTCACCCAAAATTATCTTTTTATCCTTTATTTTATTCTTCCATTTACCGGTTCTCATGGTTCTCTATGTATTTTTTAGACTCAAATTCCTCAACATATGGTTGATTTTATTTAGGCTCATTTGTGACTAGGGGTTGAATTAATTTTACACTTTTAGTGGTTATTATACTCACATTTCTCTTCATTTTGGTGAATGGTTGAGCTAAAAATTTTATAGGGCTCTTTGATAATATTTTCACAAGACTGCTAAGTTGATTCCTTAACTCCTTCACTTCATTCCTTGGCTCATCAAACTCTACCCATTATTATTGTTTTTTTTCTAGGGGTTTTGAAGTAGTGAAGAGTTATTCAAAGAGATTCTTCTATTATAATGGTGTTAGGTAATATGGTTAAGTAAATGGTGGTATGTATGTTTTTTTAAAGG
This sequence comes from Viscum album, assembly GCA_963277665.1. Classification (NCBI taxonomy): domain Eukaryota; kingdom Viridiplantae; phylum Streptophyta; class Magnoliopsida; order Santalales; family Viscaceae; genus Viscum; species Viscum album. The sequence continues at coordinate 712,403,555 of OY728128.1, read as the reverse complement.
GTGCGTCTTGTTGGTATTATTTCTAGTAAGGTGGTTGTTGTTGGAACGAGTTTTGACAGGGTAACCTGGCATGGTTCATATTGGACTTGGAAAGGATATCTCCATCCAAAATTTTACAACTAAAATTGCCTTTATTGGTATGTTTTTGTGAAACTTTCAGTACCTAGCACCTCAACACACAGATCATAATAGTTATTAGGAGATGAAATTAGTCTACATACCTTAGCTAGTGGTTTTTTTTCACTTGTCTGTTTCAATGTCATTTGTCTTACTAAGTTTGTTATATCTTCATGATTATACACTAATAAGGGTTATGGATCAAAAGTTCTTATGTCGTGCATTACTTTAGTATCTGTATCTCTTGTAACAAATTTTTGGGATTTTTGTGTTATCTTATCAATGAGTCTTTTTCCACCTACTGGTGACTTATCAATTATTTCTCCTCCTGATGATGCATCAATCTTGTTCCTATCGCTATCTTGAAAACCTTGATATACAAAGATAATAAAACTATGTTATTATATGGCTTGATATGGGAAATATGGAACACAATTTCTTAAACCACTCCTAGTACTCATAGATATTTTCTCTTGATGTCTATTTAATCATATATATTTATTTTATAATTATTATACTACTTAAAATGGGGTAAAATATTTATAGTATTCTCCTATATAGATCAACCTAATAATTGAATTTTTCCAATTTTATACTATGAAACCAATCCTTTTTTGCTCTTTCTAGTGATAATGGTAATGCTCTATATTTCACTTGATCCTCCCCCTCTCATCTTTGATTCAATATTAAGTAGGCCAATATGAATTACATTATATGATTATTGGGATATTCTCTAATAAGGCCATGAAATATAAGTAGTAATTGAATTTATCCAATTATTTTTTAAAAGCCATTTTACCAATTAGGCATAATAATTTTATTAGTTTTCTTAATTAAATTAGGTGCACATAAGACCCTCAATGTTTGGTTGGGATTTCCTTCCATTGTAGTAGGCTCACAGTGATCACTTGAAGTCTCACTAGAGTCTATCCAGGAAACCTCTTCAAATTCAGTTTGTAAGTTTAAATTTCTCAGTTTTTATAGTACAATTCTCTCAATATCAAGATCAAGAGAGAAAAGTGATTTAGTGTTGGATCAGGTTATGCATTAATTGAGTTAGTGTTTTGGAACTACAACCCTAAAAATGATGTTAATATTTTTAATTAATTGTCATTGTTTTTAAAAAAACTAATTGATTTTTTTTGTTAAATTTAGTCTAGTGGAAACCAAGGGTTTTTTTCAGAGAGGGGTGTACAAATTTATTTTTCATTTTTAGTTATAAAGGGTTTTTTTGTTTTATTGAATTTGAAATAAAATTAAAATCAATAAAAAAGTGGCTAAAATCAATTCAATGAAAAGTTATTATATTGTTATTGTTTATCTATTTATAATTCCATCATAATCTGAAACAATTTACTTTTCTTCTTATAAACTGATGAATGAGAGGTTTCAACATAACTTCACCTATCATTCTTGGTTGAATGGTTATAATGAAGCTAAACTCAATAGAGATCCTTGATTAGTTTATCATCCTTCCTATGTGTATAAAATTGTATCAATGTTACCAAATAGTGTACCAATCATTAATTACTTATGAAATCCCCAATTTGGTTTTGTGTTTACCAATAAACTCAAAAGTGTTCCATTATTTTCACACATGTTCTAGAAATCTCTAATCACTTCAGCAATTAGCCAGGTCTATTACATCATATATAGGCTAGACCGAGAAGAGGGAGGTAAATGATCATTTAACAAGGAAACATATAAATACATATTAAAATTTTAATATAATCTCATTCAAAATATTAAACTATTAATGAACACAAAAATCATTTACCAAAAGGAATGATTTATTCATTTATGTGTGAAACTTAGGCATTACAATTATAATTCTTTCACTTTCCTGATCACCCAATGTTTTACCCCTCTATGATAGGGATAACGGGGGTGAGAAGGAAGAATATTAATATTCTATAGAAAATATTAAAGTATAAAATAAAAAAAATAATGAAAAACATTAGCCACAACATATGAATTGAACTTCTAGCTAAAAAAAACCTCCTCTTTCCTTCAGTTTTCTCTTCCATTTAAAGGTTCCTCAATGCCTACTTCAATATAAAAAATTCCTCAAACATTATTTCACTTTTGAATTTCTAAACATATTCTTCTTCTTCTAATTTTCCCTTATGAATCTAAGTTCACACTTCCATAGAATCAAAAAATTTACTCATTTTCTTTTGATATAAATCCCATAAAAAATCATGTTTTTAATCCATATGGCCTCCTATTATTATGTTTCAATCATGTTTATGTGGCACCCTGATGCTCATGTTTAATGCATAATTGAACCTAACAATGTCTTCTTCAATTATCCTCCTTATCTAAATTTTTTAAAGGCATGAATCATATGTAGATATAAAATTATTCATACAAAACATTGAAAATAAAATGTATGCACTGGTTGAGTTGACTCATATAAAACTTGAATTAATGCTTACGCAAAAGAAAAATGACTCATACATAGCCTAAATTCATGATTATATAATGGAATGTGACACATAAATTTCATGAATTAATGATTAAGGAGACAACATTCATCCTTAAAATTCAATGTCTTTTCTATTTTATATATTTATACCCACACTTATCCTTATGAAGTGTTAAAATGGTTTCCAAACGAGAAACGTCCTTATGAAGACTAGATTATTTTATAAATTATTCATTGTTGATCTACAATTAACAGAATATGTTATTTTAATAGCAAGAAAAATAATAATAATTATCTATCCATTCAGTTATCCCAAAACATAGATGAATCGATTAAGTGAAAAATTTATCAAAATTAAGAAATCATCATGAATTCCAATGAATTGAAAGATTAATTCCAAAAAAAAAATTAAAACTAAACGAATTAATAAATATAATAAGATAAAAGGAATTGAATATTAAAAAAATTACATGAATTTATTGAAAATTTTATAAGGTTAATCTTGGAAGATACTTATGTATAGTATGGGTGTGATAGGATCGACCTATCTTGGCTTCGAAAGTGAACTGGGATATATGTATTCTATTTTGGAATATGTTTGTGTTGTATCACTAGTGTGTCCAATTAGACTAGATGAGAGTATGGATATATCAATAAATGTTATACCTACTAAGATACAATATTGACACTAGAGATAGTAATGTGTTTGATAAACCCATGTGAGGAGTCCATATTTTTTATGTGACCTAGTGGGCTATGATGGGAGCCCTGATTTTTTTTGACTCCAGGGAGGGTTAAGATAAGTAGGGTAACTTTGTGATAGCCTTGAATGAAGTCAGTGTTTATTATAGTTTATGTTCTTGAGAGGAAATCCTAGTAAATGTATATGGGGATCAGGAGAGTATCCAATAGCTTTGATTTCTATATATGATCTATGAGCTTCTAAAGAAAGTTAATTCCCCTTGGTGTATAATATATGAGGTTATAGGGAGATATGATGCCCTTGGGTGTATGATATATGAGGATCCAAGGAGATAAAAATCCCCTGGGTTTATGATATGTAATATTCTAGGGAGAGATGATACACCTTGGTGTATAATATATAAGGGACTGAGGAGAGGCACTTCCCTTGGGAGTATGATATGACAGTTATATAGGACGGGTGTTATTCTCAATGAAAATTATGATATATGATAGTCCATGGGATGGTTGTTATTCCCCTTGATGATATTTTATGGTTATATGGGGAAGTATTTATTCCCACCATTGATTTCTATACATTATGGTATAAATGGTGGGATTTATTTCCTATGATGATATATGATGGTTATACAGGGTCAATGTTATTCCCCCTGATGATTATGATATATGATGGTATATAGGACTAATGTTATCCCCCAGTGACATATGATGGTATTATGGGGTGGGTGATATCCTCCCACCACTGGTTAGGATATATTAATGCTATTATAGAGTGTCTAGTGTTCCCCTTGATGATGATATATTTATGGTTCCACAGTGGGGTGTTAACCCCCCTTTGGTGTTTTATATCATTCTCAGAGACATCTAACACTGGCTGAAGAAGATACAATCAATCTTGGATTTCCATAACTTAATATTAAACTAGATTAGGTAATATTTGTGTTGATTTGGTATAGATGGACTTGGATGATGATGTGGTCTTATTTAATACATTTTTTCCAAATCAATCATGGTAAATTTGTGTGTTTTTAGGTAGAAATGTGATCACAATTGATTATTTTTAATTATTTTTAATTTTTTTGTTAAGGTTGTAATTTATTAAATGATATTTGAAAATGTTAAATTAGGTTTTATGTTTTTTTTTGCTTATTTTGATGATAAATTAATAAATATTTGAATATTTTTTTAATTATGTGTTTTTTATGTTTTAAGTCTTTTTGTTCATTCATTGAACCTTTAGATATTTTATTTTGATGTTTTATTTCAAATTTGAATTTAATATTTATATTTTTACTAGTTACTTAGTTAATTTAATTATTACATTTGGTATATTGTTAATTTGAACTTAGGATCTCTGTGTTTTTGTCAAATTTTATTAAATGTTATTTTAATTTAATTTTAAATATTTTCATTTAAATGATTAATGGGATTTTAATGTTTAATCTACTTTTTTAAATTGTTTTAGATTTACCTTGAATATATTTACATTATTTAAAATTATTTAATTGTTTTATATCATTTTTCTATAGTACAGGGTGTAATATTATTTTTTATGTGGGATCACCATTTGGATTTTCATAAAAAAACATTAAACAGAGTTGCGTAAGTTAAATTCAGTACCTAGACTATAAGATAAAATCCCACCTAAGAGAATTACAGAACTCCCGTCTGAATTCACTGATGATCCCATAAGATAATATAGGATGATTCATGTTGCGTAAGATAATTGAGGTTGCCGTCAGTATTGGTGGAGGAGTGTTATTCTTCAAGGTTTGAAGATGGAATCTTGATCATAACAAAACCTATAGTCATGATTGAGAACCGCATAGGGGTGAAGATTGGGATTAAACATTGTTTCTTCCCAAGAAACATGAAACCTAATTTTGTGATCCAAATTAGGCAGTGATTTTGTAACTCAATGTCAAAAAACTTACTTCTCTCATTTTACAGTCACTAAATTAGGCAGTGATTTTGTAACCATTTGGAAGTGGATATATTATGGGAGATAATAGACCATCCAAAATTAAATGAAAATAACATGATTCATTTAGGAACTGAAAACAATTTTTATGGAGATGATGGAAGTAGAGAGAAAGGGAGGTGAACCAGGAGATTTTCTAGAGAGCTGCCACTACCTCTAATATTGATGGATATGGAGATCATATTTTACTCCTACACCTCTTTGATGTCCAACTAAATTTATAGTATCCTAATCTAGTGGGTTCTCATAGTGACATATTTTTGAGCTTTAATATCATTTATTTTACAATTTTAATTCTCTCTAGAAAATTGAATTTTGAAATGTGACCGTTGACTATAGTTTTAATATTCATTCACTTTGTTAAATATTTTTCATCCATTCCAAGAATTTCATATTTTTAATTAGAGTATGATGATCTCTAGATATGGATTTTTAGTTCATAAAGAGTTTGAGTTTTAATTTAATACTCTTTATTTAAAATTTCCAATCATTAATAGAAGAGTCTGAGTACAGAGGGAGTTTACTATGTCATTGCACATGGTGATTGTTGTGTGCACCAATTGGATTTAACAAAAATGATATCTAATACCAAGATCTTGGTTGTTATCGTCAATTTAATGAACTTAATGAGTTGAAATATTAGGTATTTTAGTCTTTTCATTGAGATACACTACAAAAAAGGTCATTATTGGTGGTTTTTTGTCAACTAGTTGTGGTTTAAACCACCATCTAATTGTATAATAGTGGTTAATAAAATCACAACATATTGTACAATCGCTAGTCATTTAAAGACTATTTTTCATTTCATAGAGGTTATTTTATGTGTCGTTTCTGGAAAATTTAGTGGTGGTTTTATGTTTTCTTAGTGGTGGTTCTTTTATTTTAAAAAAATGGAATATAAAAAAAATAAAACTAACCACCATTGAACATATGAGCAGTGGTTTGTTTTAGCAGCAGTTTAAATTAACCACTACTAAAATATACTTTATTTAATGTATTTAGTGGTGGTTAATAAAAATCATTGCTAAATAAGTTTTTAAAAAAATATTTAATAATAAACTGACATGAAATAAACTAAAACATGAATATATGATAAACCCATCATATATACATTATAAATCCACAATCATATATACAAACATACACAATCATCATAACCTTAATCTTATTCAACTCATACATCTATCAACCAATACCTCGGCCATCAATATATACATATAAAATATTTCCAACAACAACTGATGCCCAATACACATCCATGTCACGACCTCCACTACATTTTTCTGCCTCTACATCATTATCAACTAAAACTGACCACATCATCTCAACAACTATAAAAAAATAAAACAAAAATTAAAAAGAAACATAATAAATTCAAATTATAGTATAAAATCCGAAGAATGTCATGGATCAGAATGATCTACCTCGTGCCTACGGATGACATCTTCCGCCTACAATGAAAAATAGAAAATTTAAGAAAAGAATTGAAAAATAAAAAAGACACTGAATATATTCAGAATGATGCATATAAAATTTGTTATTTTGTTAATCAAACAAAATACATTTTAACATAAAACAAGTAATATATAATGGAAGACACTTTGAAAACATAAAATTACCTATTTAAGATAAGATTCAACACTTGAAACCGAATATAGATAAGTAAATATTTTAATTTATTTTCAAAGCAACGTGTGATGTGCTTAAACTTGACTTAATAAACAAATTTTAAACACTTTGATATCACAACATTTCCTATATTTCAAAAATAACCCAGTAGTGTTTTTCTAATGATTTTACATCAATTTGAGGTCATTTTCTATAGTTTTTACCATTCCACACATATTTTAGTGTTTTAAAACATTAAAAACACATTCACATCCATCACAGGAAAACCGTAATTCAAAATTATGTGTCATTAGTTCCTAAAGTATCAAAACAATATGAATGAATTTTATCAGTTTTGTGTTGTTCATTTGTCCTTTTTACTAAAATTGATGTCAATTTTAAATAAAAAGACACACTTGTAACTATACTGGGCACATCCTATATTGGATTGAGGTGAGGTTGATTCCTACACGTCAAAAATGACTTATAGATCATTGTACTAAAGTATAAAAACAATATGAATGTGTTTACTTGGTTTTGAGTTGGTCATTTGTCTTTTTTACTAAATTTGATGTCAATTTTAAATAAAAAGATGCACTTTGAGTCATATCGGTCACACCGTGTGTCATATTGAGGTGCAGATGATCCCTACACATCTCAAATGACATATGGATCATTTTACTAAAGTATCAAAATAATCCAAATGTGTTTTCCTAGTTTTTGAGTATTTCACTTGTAACATCCATTTTTTTAGGTATTTTCATTTTTATTTTTTCTATATCTTTTCCCCATAGGTTCCCATTTTATTTTTGGAGAAAAATGGAGATTTTTGGGTGGACAGGCCCAGGAGCATGGTTGGTACATGGTTAGTAGTAATCGTTCTCCCAACCTAGGTAACCATGCAGTAAGAGATGGAACATACCGCACGACCACCACATGGTCTTGCGCCTTAGACTTGAACTGTGTGGCTAGATAGAGCGTGTGGCATGGTTTGCCACATGATTTATTAAACCATGCAGAATAACCTTGTGCGTTGTCAAAATCATTAAAAAATGGGTATTTAACATTTTTACCTTCCAAAATTTAACCTAATCCACCCCTCTTCTTCCCCACTTGGTATTTTCAGCCATAGGAGGCCTCCAACCTCCCTCAATCTCCCTTGGAACCCATTTTTAAGGGGTTTTAGTGATAAAAACTTCAAGAATCATCCAATAAGTGGATTTATCCCTTATTTCTTTCTTCTTTTTATGGTTTCTTCTATCTTTCTTGGGGATTTATTTTTCCAGAAGTTAGGGTTTCATCCCAAGGGTTTAATCTTGGGTTTTTTGGGTTTGATCTTCATGATTAGGGTTCCTTTTTTCTTGTTTGTGGTGCGGTTTGAGGTGCATTTGGATATTCGAACTATTTTTGGGCATTTTGACACCAAAGGTAGGTGGTTCCATGTATAAACATTATTTGGTGAATTATTTTTTTTCCTTAATTAATTTAGTATGTTCTTTGATTAATATGTGTGGTATGAAATTAGTTTTTGAAAGAGTTTAATATGCATTTGATTTTTAAGTAGCATGTTTATACGAAATGGGATGTGTTTTGGTGTAAACCCATATCGTGTCACTTGGTAGTGTTTTATAAATTGTACAATTAGTTTATTAAATTATGAAAGGGATATGAATTGTGTTTTGATGTGGTGTTGGCATGCGTTTGATCATAAAAGAGGATTTTGAGTGGGTTTTTGTGTGTAAAGCCATGTGATACTTCTTGTAATTGTTTCATAAAATTTTCTTAATGGTTTATTAAATTATATGGAAGGTGAAAAAACATGTTTTCAAACTCTTTTGGTGTGATTATGATTTTTAAATGGAACTTGGATGTGTAAGTGGTGTTATGTGACATGTGGAACTTGATTAAGCACAAAAGGGAAGCCCTGGTATCTTGGTGGGCAGACTAGGACTAGTATGCTAGTGATTCGGAAGTGTCTACAACCCAATTTCACTTAGAAATATTGAAATAACAATACTAACTAAACAATGATGTTTGATTAGAGACCATTAGGTTGTGGGTACGGTCCCTACTAGTGGATCATGCAAGAGAATATATTTGGTCATGGTTTATATGACATGTTTCACCAAGATACGATGTACCTAGTGTCCCATTGTTAGCTAGTGCCTAGGGTTGTTTCATGTGACTATTTATCATTGGTTATATCACACCTACCATCGACATGTGGTATGTTTGGTTGTTAATTTCAAAAACATGTGTTCTTTATTTAAATTTGTTTCTTATTTAAAGTTTCTTTCTTAAAAATTGTTTCTCATTCAAAGTTTATTTCTTTAAAATTGTTACTAGCATTTCCTTTTTATGAAAACTACAAGCTATTTGTCATATAATGTTTATAGCATGGAATTTTTTCTTTGGTGGCACCCTACTGGGCTTAGGATCACACCCTACTTACACATTTGGGTGTAAGTAGACTTGGTAATGTTTGACACAGGTAAGGGTAAAGAATTTGGAGATGGTGATTCGGGTTTCTAGTTATCCTTCTTGGTATAGTGTTGTAGAGGTGGCTTAAGGGTGACACCCCTTGCCATGTGGTGGGTTTTTGAGTTTGTCTTGTGGTTTATTTCTGTTGTAACCTTTTTGGGTTTTGGTTTAAACTATGTAACTGAATTCTGAAAAAATTGTCTGAGTCTTGTTTGGTTTGAATTTTTAGATTCAATTTATTAGTTATTATTGGTTTTTTATGCTTATAAAATTTGAATAAATCATTATCAAGATTATTTATGATACTCGGCTACTTGTTCCTGACCATGGGGATAGGTAATTCCCTTCAAGCATCACCACGAACTGGGTCAGGTGCTAGTTCAGAAGACGACCTGGCTTAGTTCATGATGAAATGTTATCAGAGGAGGTTTATCTCTTTGGGTCATTTTATTTGGGATGATTCTGGTCAGATAGGAGCTAGGAATGTTGGGACTTAGAGTTCTGGTTGCGAGTAGGGTGCCTAGCTAGCACCCCTCAGGACAGGCCTCTAGTTTCCATGAGATGTTGGGGTTTTTGTTTGACTTATCTTCCAAGTGGGACATGCAGTCTACAAACTACACATGGACATTGGGAAAGGGTAATGTTTTTTGGTCATTTTATTATTGTAAAAAGTTTTATTTATTTGTATTTGATGTTATTGCTGAAATTTTTCAGAATTGTTGTATTAATGTTTTCTCTTTTGACTATTTATTTTTGTAGCAACATGCATCCCCGAAGAAATCCCTTTAACCCATGGGAGGAAGACAGAGAGATTTCTGCCTCACCACTTGACCAGAGGATGGTGGAAGTTGTGGTTTGGTATATCCAAGCTCTAAGACAGGGAGCGGGTCCTGCTCCTTCTCTAGTTAGAGAATATGAATATGGTTATATTGAGGAAAAATCCTGGGAGTTTCTCAAGAAAAAACCTACTTCTTTCCGAGGTATCATGGAGCCTCAGGAAGCGGAGGAGTGGATTGAGAAGATCGAGGGCATGTTTGAGTTTCTTGAAACTCCTAAGGAAGTCAGAGTAAAGTCTGCCTCATTCTTATTAGAGGGTCCCGATCGAAGGTGGTGGAACTCAGTGCTTCAAGCTGGGAAGCATGAGCAGATGAGATGGAAGGACTTTAAGGTTATCTTTAATGACAAGTATTGTCCTAATTTCTTATATTATGCCAAATACTATGATTTTATGGATCTTGTTCAAGGAGTTCAATTATTGATGGAGTATGTTAACCGTTTTGCTGATCTAGTCCAATATACACCTAAAATAGTCTCCAACAAGTAGATAAAGGCTTAGAGGTTTGAAAGGGGTTTCCAGCTGAAGATCTATTCTTAGGTATTCATGTTTAAGTTGAAGACCTATGATGAGGTATTTGATTAAGCTTGTATGGTGGATATTGACCGCAAGGGTAGGTCTAGTTCTGATGGGGGTAGTGTCAATGTTGGGCAGTGGCAGTTCGTCTAAGAATAAGAGGAAGTGGGGAGAAGGGGTAGAAAGGAGGTGGTAGTTCAGGCTATCCTTCCATCCATTCCTTATATGTATCTTCAGATGCAGGGTCTATCACGTGCCATAAATGTGGGAAAACTGGACACATCCCGCATTCATGAAAATCTCCCCCTAGGACTTGTCATCGATGTGGGGTTATAGGGCACTTATAATGTTTTATAGGGTGGCATGACTATACCAGAGTGGGGAAGGGTCTTGGATTACATGGTGTGTCAGTTCCATTGGAGCCATATAGGATGGTGGGATCTCGGTTTGGTGGTCGTGGCGGTAGGACCAGATTATCTTATGGGTATAACCAGTTCAAGGAAGAGCTACAAGTGAGCAATCATTATCAAGAAGAAATCAAGCATCTTCATGTTGTGGATCAAGCACTAGTAGGAAAAGATGTACGAACTTCAATAGTTTGAGGTACCATTCTGATTGCATATTCTATAACAGCTATTTTATTTGATACTGTTGCATCTGTTTTTTTATATCCTCATGTCTTGTGAACCTATTGAATTTTACAACTGAGATGATGTTTTTTTATGGTGTTGATGATGTCGTTGGGTAAGGGGAAGGAGCAGGGTCTCAGGTTCCCATCGTGTGCACTCTCTATGTCATGGGTTGATATGGAATGGGATTTCTTGGTCTTGGATATGGACCTTTTTTATGTGATCCTTAGCATAGAATGGATGGTGTGCTTCCAAGCGCACATTGATTGCTATAGGTGGTGGATGAGTTTTATGGACCCTGATTGGAGTCCTTAGGTATTTCTTGGGGAATTGGATCCTCGGTCGGGTCATGCAGGACCTACACTCCTAGAGTTGGGAAATCTGATTTTTCAGTTATCATCACTCGCACTGTAGGATAATGGTGGTGCTATTGAGGGTGGATTAACTCATGTGGAGGATGAGTTACCATATGTATTTCTAGAGGATTTTTCGGGCTTACCCCCAGAGCGGGACATGGATTTCTTGATTGATATGGCACCGGGAACACAACCAATATATGTTCCCTCATATCGTATGGCTCCCACCAAACTGAGGTAATTAAAGATAAAACTAGAAAATTTGGAATCCAAAGGGTTCATTCACCCGAGTGTCTCTCCTTGGTCCACTCGTATTCTTATTCGCAAAGAAAGATGATGGATCCCTCTGATTGTACATCGACTGCCGAAAGTTAAATATGGTAACCATTAATAATAAATACTATTTGCCTAGGATTTATGACTTGTTTGACCAACTAAAGGGGGAAAAGTGGTTTTACAAGGTAGACTTGAATTTGGGTTACCACCAAGTTTGGGTGAGAAAGGTAGATATCCTGAAAACGTATTTTTGAAGTAGGTACAACCACTTCAAGTATATGGTCATGCCTTTTGAATTGAAAAAGTCTCTAGTAGTTTTTATGGAACGCATGAGTAGGGTGTTCCACCAGTATCTCAACTCATTCATTGTGGTATTTGTGTACAAAATACTTGTTTACTCTAGATCTGAGGAAGAGCATGAGCATCATTTTCAGATCGTTTTGGGAACTATGCGGGATCATCACCTTTATAGAAAGTTTTCAAAATGAACTTTCTGGATCAGGGAGGTGAATTTTATGGGAAACATGATTTTGGAGCAAGGGGTTTTGGTGGACCCCAAGAAGTTCAGTGTATTTATGTCATGGGGTCATCCAAAGAATGTGTTCAAGATCAGAAGTTTTATCGACCTAGCGGGTTATTATAGGTGGTTTGCTCGAGAATTATCATGACTTGCTTGACAACGCTCACTCAAAAAGGGGTGAAGTTTGAATAGAGACCAAAATGTCAGGCATCCTTTGAAGAGCTGAAATGGTGGTTGACTACCACACCCATGTTGATCATTACAAAGTCAGTAAAGGGCTACGTGGTTTATTTTGATGCTTTAGGTATGGGCATCAGGTGTGTGATCATGCAAGATGATCATGTAGTGGCATATGGTTCTTGCCAAATCTGACCACATGAAAGGAATTACCCAACCCATGGCCTAGAATTAGAAGCGGTGTTTCATTCCTTAAGGACTTTGTGCCATTATCTTTTTAGGGAGTAATTTTGTGTCATTTCGGATCATAAAAGTTTAGCCTACATCTTTTCCCAAAAATATTTGAACTTGAGGCAGTGATGTTGGATCAAGTATTTTCATAGGTTCAATTTTAATATCATCTATACCCCATGAAAAGGTAATGTGGTGGCTAACACCTTGAGCAGAAAAGTACCAATGTAGGCTTTGAGGAAGTCTAGTGATGAGTGGACCTTGACAGGGCTCTTTGCCCAAATGCACTTGGAAACCAAGGATCACATTAGAGGGGAATTCTTGGAAAGAATATAGTTGAATACTTTTCTTATGAAGTTGATTCATTGGGAGTATCCTAGTGATGATTTGTTTCAATGGTCTATACAGCTTCTTTATGGTGGGGATAAATCTTCCGATTGGTTCTCATCTCCTGAAGGGATCTTGTACTTTAAGGGATGTTCAGTGGTTTTGTTGTCTCTAAGAAAGGTGGTGATGTAGGATAATCACCAATATTAGTGGGCCATTTATCCTAGGGATACCAAAATGTATTATGATGTCCATAAGAAGTTTTGGTGTACAGACATGAGGTGGTACATAACTGACTTTGTATCGAGGTGTTATACATGTTAGTAGGTAAAATCGGTGCATCAAAGGTCCTCAGGTATGCTTCATCCGTTACCCATTCCTACCTGTAAGTGGGATGAGGTCTCCATGGATTTAATTGTTGGATTTACTTGTACACCTCTGGGAAGGAACACCATTTGGTTAATGATTGATCATCTGACCAAATCATCCCACTTTATTCCGATTAGAGATAAAACTAAAGTGGATGAGCTAGGTCGGTTGTATATTCAGGAGGTGGTAAGGGTTCATTGGGTACCATCAGTAGTTGTTTCAGATAGAGACCCTTGTTTTTCCTATAGATTCTGGGAAGGCCTTTAGAAGGAATTAGGGTCATAGATTAAGATGAGCATGACATACTATCCTCAAATGGATGGTCAGACAGAGCGGGAAAATCAGATTCCAGAGGATATGCTTCATGCATGTGTTTTGGATTTCAGAGGATTGTGGGATAGCCATCTGGGATTGGTCAAGTTTTCTTATAATAACAGTTACCAATCCTCCATTCAAATGTATTCTTTCTAGGTTATCTATAGTCGAACGTTCCAGTCTCCTTTATGTTGGGCTGAGGTTGGTGAGACCTCACTTTTGGGACAAAGCCTTGTATAGGAGATGTCTGAGAAATTCAAGTTGATCAGGTAGCAGTTATTTATAGCTCAGAGTCACTAAAAATTTTATGTTGATTATAGTTGTCGAGATATTGATTTTTTTGTGGGTGATTGGGTGTTCTTGAAGGTTCCCCCTTTCTTGAGTCATCATCGTTTGGGGAAGTAGGGAAAGTTGACGCCAAGGTATGTCAGGCCTTTTGAAATCACCGAGTGGATTGGAAAGGTGGCATATAGGTTAGATTTTCCTTCTCAGTTGACATCAATTCATGGTGTATTTCATGTATAAAAATTTAATAACTATAATATGGATTTGTCCCATGTGTTGAATTGGGAAGAGTTGGAGATAGATCCCAATTTATCAGTGTTTGAACGACCAGTGTAGATAGAGGATTTCCAAGAGAAGGTGATTCAAAGGAAGTATATTCCATTGGTCTATGTCCTTTGGTAGCTTGAGAATGATGTGAATGAGACATGGGAGATGAAATCATGGGTTGAGCAAGAGTATCCATTATTTTTTTCTGATTAAGATTTAGGTTGAATTTCCAGGGAGGAAAGTTTTTATGGTGGGGAGAATTGTCACATCCATGTTTTTCTTTTTAGGTATTTTCCCTTTTATTTTTAGTCTATCTTTTCCCCCGATGTTCCCTTTTTATTTTTGGAGAAAAATGGAGAGTTTTAGGTGGATAGGATCAGTCACACAGTTGGCGTATGGTTAGTAGTAATTGTGTTCCCAACCCAGGTAACCATGCGGTAGGAGACAGAACCTACCGCACAACCACCGAATGGCCATGCACCCCAGACTAGAACCGTGTGGCTAGACAGAGAGTATGATACAGTTTTTCACACAGTTTATTAAATCGTGTAGACTAACCATGCACACTGTCCATCTCATTAAAAAATAGTCATTTGCGATTTTTCACTTCTGAAATTAAACCTAATCCACCCCTCTTCTTCCCTTCTCAAGATTTTCAGCCATAGGTGGTCTTCAATCTCCCTCAATCTCCCTTAGAACCCATTTTTGAAGGGGTTTTGGTGGGAGAAACTTTAAGAATCATCAAGTAAGTGGATTTATCCCTTGTTTCTTTCTTCTTTTTAGGGATTCCTCCCTTTTTCTTGGGGTTTTATTTTTTCAGCAGTTAGGGTTTCATCCCTAGGGTTTAATCTTGGGTTTTTGGGTTCAATATTCATGATTAGGGTTTTTTTTGGCTTCTTGTGGTGTGGTTGGATATTCACACTGATTTTTGGGAATTTTGACACCAAAGGTAGGTGGTTCCATGTATAATCATCATTTGGTGAATTATTTTTCTTGCTTAATTATTTTTCTTGCTTAATTAATTTAGTATTCTCTTTGATTAATATGTGTGGTGAAAAATTCGTTTTTGAAAGAGTTTAATATGCGTTTGATTTTTAAGTAGCATGTTTATATGAAATGGGGTGTGTTTTTGGTATAAAACCATATTGTGTCACTTGGTAGTGTTTTATAAATTGTGTATTTAGTTTAATAAATTATACAAGGGATGCAAATTTTGTTTTGATGTGGTGTTGGTGTTGGTGTGTGTTTGATCATAAAAGAGGATTTTGAGTGGGTTTTTGTTTGTAAATCCATGTGATATTTCTTGGAATTGTTTTATAAAATTTTCTTAATGGTTTATTAAATTATATGGAAGGTGAGAAACATTTTTTCAAACTTTTTTGGTCTGAGTATGATTTTTAAATATAACTTGGATGTGCAAGTGGTGTTATGTTACATGTGGAACTTGATTGGGCACAAAAGGGAAGCTCAAGTATTTAGGTGGGCAGACTAAGACTAGTATGCTAGTGATTCAGAAGCGACTGCAACCCGATTTCACTTAGTAGGATTTATGATAACAATACTAACTAAATAATGATGTTTTATTAGAGACCACTAGGTTATTGGTGTGTTCCCTACTAGTGGCTCATGGAGAAGAATGTAGTTGGTCATGGTTTCTGTGCCACATTTCATCGAGATATGATGTACCTAGTGTCCCATTGTTAGCTAGTGACTAGGGGTGTTTTCCATTACTAGTACTCACTAGTTAAATCAAACCTACCATCAGCATACAGTATGTTTGGTTTGTAATTTCAACAACATGTGTTATTTCTTTAATTTTTTTCCTTCTTTAAAGTTTCTTTCTTAAAAACTATTTCTCATTCAATTTTTTTCCTTAAAATTGTTACTAGAGTTTCCTTTTTATGAAAACTTCAAGATATTTGTCTTATAATGTTTATAGCATGGAATATTTTATCAGGTGGAACCCTACTAATCTTAGGCTCACATCCTACATACACCTTTAGTTGTAAGTAGACTTGGTAATGTTTGACACAAGTAAGGGTAAAGCTTTTTGAGATGACGATTTGGATTGCTACATATCCTTTTTGGTGCTGTATTGTGGAGGTGGATTGAGGGCGATGCCCCTTGCCATGTGGGGGGTTTTGAGTTAGTCTTGTGGTTTCTTTCTATTGTAACATTTTTTGGTTTTGGTTTAAACTATATAACTCAATTATAAAAAATTGTTTAGGCTTGTTTGGTTTGAATTTTCAGATTCGGTTTATTAGTTATTTTTTGTTGTTTTATTCTTATAAAATTTGGATAAATCATTCCCAAACTTATTTATGATACTCAGGAACTTGTTCTAGCATATGGGGATATGTAATTCCCTTTAGGCCTTTCCACAGACCGAGTATGGTGCCAGTTTAGATGACGACCTGATTTGGTTTGTGACATCACTTGTCTTTTTTATGAAATTTTCATTTTAAACTAGAAACATGCACTTTAAATCATACTGATCACATCGTTTATCAGTTCAACATGAGACCAATTCCTACACATGAAAAATGACTTATGAATTGATTTACTAAATTATTAAGAAAATTCGAGCATGTTTTCACAGTTTTCAGTGAGTGACAATTTTTAAACTAATATGTTAATTTTAAACTAATAATGGATACATTGAGTCATACTAGGAACATCATGTATAAGATTGAGGTGAGGTTGATTCATAAACATCATAAATTATTTATGGATCATTTTTTTAAATTATCCAACTAATACGAATGTGTTTTCTTAGTTTTCAGTAGGTGATTTGTCCTTTTCACTAAATTTGATGTGAATTTTAAATAAAATGACATACTTGGAGTCATAACGGTCACACCGTGTGTCAAATTGAGGTTCAAATGATTATTAAACATCTCAAATGACTTATGTATTTTTGTCAAAATGTATCAAAACAATCCGAATGTGTTTTCTTATTTTTGAGAACATCACTTGTCTTTTTTAATAAATTGTATTTTTAAACTAGAAACATGCACTTTGACTCATATTGATCACATCATATATTAGTTTGATGTGAGACCAATTAATACATATAAAAAATGACTTATGAATCGATGTCCTAAATTATCATAAAATTCAATCCCATTTTCTTTGTTTTCAGTGAGTGAAACTTTTTGAACTAAAATATTGATTTTAAATTGATAATGGACACATTGAGTCATACCAGGTACATAGTGTATTGGATTGAGGTTCTGTTGATTTCTAAATGTAAAAAAATGACTTATAGATAATTTTACTAAATTATCAAAACAATATGAATGTGTTTGCTCAGTTTTGAGTAGGTCATTTTTTCTTTTTACTAAAATGAATGTCAATTTTAAATAAAAAATGCACTTGAAGTCATACCAATCACACCATGTGTCAAATTGAGGTGAAAATTATTCCTACACATATAAAATGACTTATGGATCATTTTCCTAAAGTATCAAAACTATTTGAATGCATTTTCTCGGTTTTGAGTACATCACTTGTCTTTTTTACTAAATTGTAATTTTAAACTGGAAACTTGCAATTTTACTCATACTGATCACATAGTGTATCAGTTTAATGTGAGACTAATTATTAAATTTCACAAACGAATTTTAAATATATTTCCTATATTATCAAGAAAATCTGAGTGTGTTTTCTCAGTTTTCAATGAGTGACACTTTTTGAACTAAAATTTCAATTTTAAACTGATAACGAATAATTTAAGTCATATTGGGAACATCGTGCATCAGATTTAGGTGAGAATAATTTTTACACATCAAAAATGACTTATAGATAATTTTTATAATTTATCAAAACAATCTGAATGCGTTTTCTTGGTTTTGAGTAGGTCATTTGTCCTTTTTACTAAAATTAATGTCAATTTTAAATAAAAATTAGCACTTTGAGTCATACCGGTCACACCATGCATCGAATTGAGGTGCGGATGATTCCTACACACCTAAAATGACTATGGATCATTTTAGTAAAGTATCAAAACAATCAGAACGCATTTTCTTACTTTTGAATATGTCACTTGTCTTTTTTACTAAATTGTCATTTTAAACCGGAAACACGTACTTTGACTCATACAGATCACATCATGTATTAGTTTGATGTGATAATAATTACTACATGTCAAAATGGATTATAAATTAATTTCCTAAATTATCAAGAAAATACAATCATGTTTGATTGGTTTTAAATGAGTGACACTTTTTGAACTAAAATTTTAATTTTAGACTGATAACAGACACTTTGAGTCATATTGGGAACATCGTGTATCAGATTCATGTGTGACTGATTCCTACTTGTCAAAAATGAATTATAGATTGTTTTCTTAATGTATCAAAACAATTAGAATATGTTTTCTTGGTTTTGAGTATGTCAGTCTTCTTTTTTACTGAAATTAATGTCGATTTTAAATAAAAATAAGCATTTTAAGTCATACCGATCACACTATGTGTTATTTTGAGATGCGAATGATTCCTACACATCCCAAAGTCTCATAAAAATTATAACTACCAATGTTACCAAGATTTCCATTATCTTTCTTTGTTGAAATTCCAACACTACATATTGACTCGAGGTTATTAGCCGAAAAACCTTTCTCACTGTTTAAAGCTAAAAAAGAATAAGAATCTCATCTACCCATTATATCATGAGAAGTCACCACAATAGGCTCATGAAATTCCTATACTCTTCTGAATTACAACAGCGAGAAAGTTTTTTCATCTAATAACATCGAATCAATATACAGTATTGGTTGTTCGACAAAGATAGGAAATGTAAATAAAAATTGTGGTAACATTGGGTGAAAGAAACATTTTATCTCTTTTGTGCCTTTTTATAGATAGTTGAAAGTAAAATATAGATTCTCAAAGATCTATAAAAAAACTAAATAAGTATTAGATAAAAATGATATGGAAATTAACTTACAAATAATTGATAAAATGATGCCAAAATTCATTAAATAAGTAGTAGGAATTCACATTTTCATGATGGTTGTCTGCATTCTTGATGCATTTCCTTGTTGTCATCATCTCAATTTTAGGTTTTAAGTCCAATCTCTCACAAGTATGAGCATCTTCAAACAAACCACCCAAACTAAAAAAAATAATCCACCTATATAAATTATGTTTTACTAAACATATAAAATAATCCTATAACTAAATTTTTGTGTGTTCATCCTTAGTTTTTATGAATTTAATGTAATGAAATTTATAATCATGATAAAATCGACATTTAAAATACAACATTTAATATATTGGAAAACTATTTTATATGGAAAAATGATTTTTTTACTATTATTTTTTCTTAATATTATAATTCATTGATTACTACTAAAATGTGTGATAATATAATTATATATGTTTTTAAAACATATTTATAGTGTCATTATTTTAAATAGATCAATCTAATTTATTGGTTAAATGTTACGAAACATTAATAAAATAATTTTTTGAAAATAATATTTTTATCATTATTGTGGTCATCAACATTAATCATAGTAATCATACATTTATTCCAAAAAAATATACTATAATTATTATATAATATGATAATGTTAATAAAAAATAAAATGTACATTTTATGGAAATAATTTCAATAGGTGAAGAAAATAATTTTTTAATTTACTCAACTAAATTAGTATTTTGATTAAAATATTACATAT
Source organism: Viscum album (assembly GCA_963277665.1). NCBI lineage: Eukaryota > Viridiplantae > Streptophyta > Magnoliopsida > Santalales > Viscaceae > Viscum > Viscum album. The sequence goes on along the minus strand of OY728128.1, from coordinate 712,383,452 downwards.
GTTTGGAAATATATATATAAGTGTTTTAAAAATATAACAAAGTATATTTTTTGATTTATTATATATATTCTTATAATATAAAAATTATTCAAAAAATTTTAATCTATTCTTTAATTATAGTAACTAGTATTTCCTCCCATGTAAACATATGGGATTGGATTTAAAAAAAATAATGTGTTGAGTATCAATTAAAAAAATTAAAAGAATAAATATTTAACATGTAATGAAACCATGAGATTAAAAGAATAAATTGTAAACATGGAATGAAACTGTGAGATGAGTGAGTGAAAAATCCACAGTGAGTATATCTATGCATTTCCAAAGTTAGGAAAAACATGAAACTATATAGTAGCATGTATGTAAGGTTATTCAAATTAATTCCTTCAATGAAACATATCAATAATGAATGATGGTCATGGATTTCAAAAGCATATACAAAATATATTCTTGGAATTAACCATAAAGACTTCAACTAAAATTTCATTTGATTGTGAAAAAACTTATACTTGAATTGAAAACTCCCCGGTGAAGTAATAATAGGAACCCGCCAAAGCCCTCCTGAAACATGCATTTTGTTTGTAGTTTTACTTATACATGACATTATAGAATAGGAAAGACAAAGGCATGTGTCTTTCCAAACACTATCTCTACAACACCAATATATTATATATCAATCCAAAAAAATTAATATCAAACAAAACCAATTATTACTAAAAAATTAATATTTCATATCAATGAAAAATTGAACAAGTAAAGATGCAATGAATTAAATCATGAGATATATAGTTACAATAATTCAAATATTGATTTATTAATGGTTCAAATGAAAATGATAATAAAGTTTTTTATAATTAAGTAAAGTTATAATTATGGAATTTTGAAAATTTATATTAATTCATAATATTTTTAACTTTATGTAAAATGATGACATTGTCAAATTATAAATATATGTCATTTTTCACCAAACATGGTTGAATGAAATAAAAAAAGAACTCAAATTGTAAAATAATTAATCCACAACATGCTTAGGGAGTAATTTTCATCTTATATTTTTCAAATTCAAATCTCATTTCAATATATAGTGGAAGTATAATTGAATCTCAATTATTACATCACATGTTTATACTAAACTTTGAAATTTGGGACTGAAAAGTAGAAATAGTTATAACTATGCAACACACAACACAAACCACCTTAGGGGACCAAAAATATTATCTAAGTGGCATGTTGAAGGATAAAAATGGGAATATTTTTTCATTTGGGTGGGGAGAATAAAATAAAAAAGGACATAAAATGATGTTCCAAAAAGGATTAATGAATTTTATTTGAATAATATATGACTTATTAAACTTAATTTTCATCAAACATGCATGATTATAATTTTGATCAAGTCATGAGTTTCCTAAGTGGATTATTTTCATTTTGTATTATCATATAAATGATGTGAAGTCTGGTTCCATTGTTGGATAAAATCATCTATTTTTCATATGAATAATTTTCATGTTCAACATATTCATTTCATACTCTCTCATGTAAAATACTCATAATACAGAAATAAACTATAAAGCAATCACAAAAAAAATATTAATTAAAATTTTCATAATCCAAAAGTAAAATATTGAGTGATTATACAATAAATAAATCATAAAGTACAATAATATAAATTCAATAAACATTCATCCAATATAAGAATATGTATTGTATTACTTTTTTAATAAAAATACAGATTGATTATGAAATAATGATAATGGGATCAAACTATAATAAATAAATCGTAAAGAATTGATTGTAAAATGAAAATTAGCAACTGCACAATCCAATGTAATATGTAGAGTTATTAAAAAAATATTAATTAATATATATGGATAGTTCAATAAAACTTAATGTAATTAATTTTACTAATTAATTAAGTGTAATAAAATACCACGTATATATAAAAATCGAAACTTCATAGATAAGTTACAAGAAAATAACTCATTTGAGAAATAATATATTTAGGGTGATTATGGGAAGGAGGATACAAACGTTAAGGGGTGTTTACATTGCTGCTGAGGAGGGGATCTGAGCTAGGGAGAGGGAGGTCAGGGGGATCCACATTACTGCTAAGGAGGGGAACTGATCCAAGGAGAGGGAGGTCAGAGGGGTCTTTGTGCCATCGGTGAGCTATCCAGAGAGGAGGTAGGAGAGGGGAGGGTTGTGGAGGTCGGGGTTGGGGGGGTCATGGGCTCAGGGTTATGGAATCAGGGTCGCCACCGGGGAGAGGAGAGGAGGAGGTCTGGGGAGGGGGGGTCTAGGTCGAACAGAGGGAGCGGGGTAGGGGGTGGATTTGGATTTTTTAAAACATTTGTGGAAGTTTAATTGAAACCACTGCTAATTAAAAACATAAAAAATGTCACATTTGATTTACGAAACTACCACTATATTATATTTTTTTAATCTGATTTATTTCGTGATGGTTAGTAGAACTTCTACGATTAAACCACCAATAACCATCTCTTTTTTTGTAGTGATAGTTACTATTATAAAATCTATTATAAACTATAAACAAAGACTAGTATATAAAAATTACTAGTTAGGTTACTGCTTCTCCTTCCTGTTCTATTCATTGTTTCCAGTTTCAATTTGTTTTATATTGTTTTGTTTCTAATTTCAATTCCATTGTTTTAGAAATAAATTTTTTTTCTTTCACAGCTTGGGTAATCTCTTTAAAAACAATTAAAAATAATAAAGTAAGAAATAATAAAAATCATGACTGAAAACTCCTATGGGGAAATCTCATTAGGAGACAACCTTGGTTGCTGGTATACTATAGTAATTAGGTTTTAAATTTTAAGATAGGTAAAATAGACCAAAAAATCCTCTAATTCAATTGGCATTGTTGTTGGGGAGGTTTCCAAGGGGTTAAAAAATATAAAAAACCTAATTTAACAAAAGTAAAAAATTATCCTAAAAAAGTTATGTTGTATGTCACAAAACAACCTGGAAAATTCTTAAATAGAAAATTAATATAATATGAGAAGAAGAACACAAAAATAAACACCAAAAACAATTTCCATAAAATTAGAAATAATTCAAAATTTAGAAACCAAGGGTGATCGTAGAACCCTGAAGGATCTCACCACTTCGGATGTTGAAAATCCAAAAAAAATTCTACATCATACTAAAATCACTCATGGTTTTGAGCTTAGATCATGACTGATTCATCATTTACCGAAATATCATGGTATTTTAAGAGAGGTTCATCATAAATACTTATAATAATTCCAAGGGGAGACTCTTCATGAGTACTAGGAGAGGTTTGAAAAGTTTTTTTTAGATTCCCTCATCACTAACTTTCTAGAGAAATACTTGTACAATATTTTTATGTGGGATTAGTCTTGATGGATAGGATTATGATTGATCATGTGGTTGGATGATCTTTGGTAGATAAGACTCTTTTAGATGCTAGGAACCTCATTTCTAATATATCCCAGAACTCACAGAAGATCAGTACTATGATCTTTATCAATGTTAAACTGGTCATGGAATTTTATACTTCCAATTTAGATAATATCCAGATAGAGAGTCAGTTGAGTGATCTTGAAGGAATGTTGATGTAGATGTTGAAAATCTATGTTCCTTTAAAATCCCAACCTGAACTGATTTATCTCATTTAGATTCATCTTGGCATTTTTTCTACTATTGAAAAATTTAATGATTAATGTTTACAACCTCAAGAAGGAACTAAATCATGTAATGATATATTTCCTAGAAAACCTTTCTATAACTACCTGAACATCCAGTTCCCATCCAAAATTTTCAATCACAACAATTTAAATCAAATAAACATCTCAACCAAGGATGGAATAATCAATAGACAAATAGTTTTATTCCTAATGATCAATCATATAGGAATTTATATCCCCAAATTTTTTTATCAACATCTGAGGTATAAAAAAAGCAGTTTATAAACTAATCTAGAGGGAACATGAAAAAATTTAAAAATAAAGAAAATTAGAAACATCAAAATAATAAAATAAACGAATCACACCTTGATGAAATAGTTAAAAAGAAACAAGATATTTCTCAATAAAAACTAGTGCTTATATAGAATATGATGACTCAAATGTGTCAAATGGAAACTGAAAATAGTGGTTTGAATAATCAAAGAACTTGTAATTTTCCATGACAATCTAAAGTGAAACTGGGATGAATAGATAATTCTAGGGAAACAATTCTAAGAAGTTGAACTGAAAATAAAAAACCCCTAATTTAAACATAATTAACAAGAACCTGAAAAAGATAATTATTCTTCTGAAACTAATGAAAAATCTCATGATGATGTCACAAAACCTCCTACTAAATTTATTTTACCACCTACTGAATTTGTTAAATCACATGTTGAACTTGTTAATGAATATTTTTCCCACACACCAGTCGAATAAGGAAAATCAAATAAAAAGAAACATATCCATATTTAATTAACCTATAGGGATTTTAGATACCTAAGGGTCTCTTACAAAGGGAAAACAAAGTAGAAGATGATATAAAAATGTACAAGGAGTTTATGCCTTATCCTTTGGACATCCCACCCATCTAGAACACTGTTGAAACTGAAAAGGAAAAAGAAATACTTGAAACATTTAGAAAATACTAGGTTAGTAACCCTTTATTAGATGTTGTAAAATAAATCCCTCGATATTCTAAATTTATTAAGGAGGTGTGTACACATAAGAGGATGTTCAAAGGAGATGAGAAAGTTAATTTGGGGAGGAGAGTTTCTTCCATGATCTGAAATTCCCTGCTAGTTAAATGAAAATATCTAGGTATATTTTCTATTCCTTGCATCATTGGTAATCATCAGTTTGAATATGGGGTGTCGAATTTAGGAGACTCCAAAAATGTTATACCTCATTGTGTGTTTTCATCTATACAGGTTAGGGAGCTTAAGAAATATGGAATTTTTAACCATCTAGCTAATGGATGTTTAGCTAAACCCGCTAGAATCATTGAAGATTTATTGGTAAGAGTAAAAGATCTTGTATTCCCTACTGATTTTTATGTGTTAGATATAGAGGATAGTGAATTTAGTTCACATGCACCATTAATTCTTGTAAGAACATACTTGAAATTGATTAATAAATAATTAATGTTCATAAAAGGACTCTTTATTTATAGTTTGGAGGTGACATGGTTAATTTTCATATCTTTGAATCACTGAAACACCCTGTGGAGGACCATTTTCTAGTCCAAGTTAACATGATTGACTGGTTTTCCATAAAGTTATTTCATGATTCCATTCAAGAAAACCAACCTCTAGATTCATTGGAAAATGATATTTTTGGTGAAAATGAGTCTTCAAGAAAATCTCAAATCTTTTGTAGTGATAGATCTGAGAATGAATCCAATTTTTAAAAAATTTCATGCTATTTTGGAATTTATGAACATAAAAATGATGATGGTTTTACTAAAAATGATAGTGGAAATGATGAGAAATTTTATGAAACTTTTTAAACATGCACTTCTTCTGGATATTATAAAATTTTTTGTGGAATTAAACCTAAAATGGATGAAACTAAATTAAATTTTGATCAAAATATCACTAAAAGTTACCTCATTTTTTTGAAACTTAATCTATAATTTATTTTGAGGAAGAATCATTTTTTATGCTTGAAAACAAATAGTATGCTAGTCTAGGGGATTTTGATTTTTCTATTCATAGGGATGTATTATAGGTTGAAAATGAAGTTGAATAACCCATATAATGTGATGCCCCAAAACTTATTTCTCATATAATAATAATATTATGGTTTTATTCTATTTAATTTTCATGATACCCGAACAAAACATATGAAATAAACACAAGGAATTCTTATTAAACACTAAATTTATTACATTAATTCAAAACTAAGAGAATCCAAATGACCAAAAATACCTACTAAAAGCCCTATTAGAGATACTGGAAGGCCACCTAACACAATAACGAAACCCAGTAAATAGTGAAGGTCCTTCGGGTTAGTCAGAATGAAAAATATCATGACTATAACTTTGACAGCTGTACTGAGCATCAGTGGGATAATAAGCACCATCTTTGTCAAATCTTCTTGAACTTGGAACACCATAATACATGTTTATATAAGGAATCAATTCGACCGTTTCCCCTTGGGAGAGAGTTGAGTTTCTAATGTCTATAATTATAGTTATTGGTCATTCTGGTGGATCAATTTAAAATACTTAGGTATAATTAGTTTTCAAAAATATTTAAAGTACACATTGAAATTATAACTTTAAAATATATAAACTATTTTTATAAACTTTAAAAAGGATAATTATTTAATATTTTAGCTACACTTAGTATGATTTTAAAATGAGGTATGGATTTCAAATACTTTTCAAATATTTCAAATGTGTTGAAAATATTTTATAAACGTTTTCATCCCTAGATGTATAAAAAACAAGGTTTTAACTAAAACTATGTCTATAATTTTTATAATACTAGTATAATATTTTATTAATTATGTATTAAACATTGAGTTATAACTTTGTGTTATAAAAATTAAACATTTATAAAACTAAGTAAAATATGTAGTGGATTCATATTTGTTTGAACCTATATAAGTATATGAAAACCCTTTTTTATATATTTAACAAAAAAAATTACTTTGTTAAAATTTAGGTGAGTACCCCACCTAGAATAGGGCCACCTCTTAGGCATCCCTTAAAGCCTTCATGGGCATCTCACCCACAACCCCCTAGCAATGGCCCAGGGGTGGTGTGCACGCAGGGTGCATGCTAAGTCATGCGCATGGGAAGCATAGCTTACCATCAGTGCACACAGGTGCGTCTGTAAGGACCAGATCGTGCCACCATGTGGGGAGGCACGACGACATGGGCGGGCGCAGGAGCGTGCCCATAGAAGAACCCGGTACGAGGCAGTACTGGGACGGGGGAGGGAGTAATCTGAGTGATGGCTCAGAGTCCCGGGCTTATAAAGGAGCCATGGAAGCCTCCTAGTTTCGATATGGGATGATGAAAATTAGCCAGGAGTAGATCTGGGTCATTAGATCTCACCGTGCATGATATGGGATGTCTGTTTCAGTTCGGTCCTTGATCCTCAGCAGCCGCGGTATATCCTCTACATTTTTGTGCACTGTATATTCCCGACAGATCTAATCACAGTCGTCCGAGACTTTTAAAAATCCTACATCACTCACAGCCGTTAGATCACATATGATCTAATCTGGTCCGTCCATTACTTCTTAATTCACCGCATCTCACTGTAGCCTTCTGATCTACTTCCTCTATGATCTCATCTGTTCATTTATTTTCTGGATTTTCTTCCCCGCAGTGTCTTCTTCCTCCCATGAGCATCATTCCAGTCGCACTCAGCCCTCCCACTTGCACCATTTTTCCACACCTGTGACTCCAGTGGCCTTTCCTTTTTCCCTCTTTCCATATATTCTGACACCCTCGGTCATATTATAAATCGAGTAGGTATCGGTTGTCCGTAAAGTGGTATTATAATTATAATATATGTATTTTATTTATTATATCTCATTTTTTATTTGAACCATACGGGTGTTCATTTTCTCCAGCATCTTCTTCAAGCCTCCAGTGAGTTTCCTTGGACCTCTCCTCCTCATTCAAATTAGGTAAGGGTCCTATATTGTCTTGCCTTGCTTCAGTTTGGTTTATTATATATATATATATATATATATATATATACATATAGATGTATACACTTGTATATACATATATGGTCGATCATAAGACCCACTGATTCCTTCTAAGATGGTGAGTCCTTATTCCAACATGAATTTCTTAATCCTCTATCATGTATAGTATGTGTGATGTCTTGTAATTCAATATAAATTATAATATACATAAGTATGTATATATGTTTATATAATTCATAAACAAAACATTTATATTTAATGGAGCGTTTTGAAATTTATGTATCCATGTTTTTTTTTAAATGTCCCTAATATGTTTAAAACATTGTCGTGTCATTTAATCTTGGTGTAAGACCCTTATATATATATATATTGTATATTTCGGTTATACACATGAATTATATATATGTTTCATAGAATAACCCTTTTATATCAAATGGAACATGTTGGAGTTAATGAACCCATGTTTAACTAAGGTTACTCATATACACAAAACATATAAGAGTTATTAAAGGTTTGGTGTAAGTCCCTTATATATACCATGTATATTCAGTTATACATTTATATATATATATGTAAAAATAAATTTGGACTCCAAATCTAATTTAGATTTTCCAAGATTGATGAGGATGAATGGAATTTGTGGTTTCTGAAACATGAAAGTTTTTTATTTAAAAATACAAATCGTTATATACACCCTTGTGTATAAACGAATTTACAAAACACTAAAACCTAATCATTTAGTAATTATGGAGAATTATTTAGTATAATTTTTGGGGTTTGCTACTCTTATATACATATGTGTGAACCTCTTATTTTCATAAATATTAAATGATATTAGGTATGGTTGAATTTTATTCTTTTCACTTCTAACATAGCATGTTCCCTTGTGACATGTTAAACATAAGCATACCAGTAATAAATGTTTGGGCATCAATGTGTTTAATACCCCGCATGAAATATTTGGTTTACCTTTAAATTAATTATTCATCCAATCCCTGATGAATTTCCAATATGTATCTTAATAATAGGATTTTAGAATTTATGGTTAACATTTTATGTGAAAAATCTTGTATTTCTTTTTGTGCATTAGTTGTCATCACATATGTTATATTCTTCCTACTATCCTTGTCATTCATTAAATTTCCATGCAATTTTTGTTTTTTTGTTGACACTTTAGTGTTTGAATCACTATATATATGTAAATGCTAAATAATGTGATCAAACTCAAATTTCCTTTTATGGGATAAAGAAATTAAATTATTCAAGGTGGTGTGGGACACTTTGAATAATATGAAATGAGAAATTAAATTATTCAAGGTGGTATGGGACACTTTAAATAATGTGAAATAAGAAATCAAGTAATTTGTGACACTTGGATAATAAATAATTTAATAAATCAAATTGGTATGAGCACTTTGATTTATAGAAAAGAGAAATGTATTGGACTTATTATGTGATGGGTGGGGCCCGCTATAGCCCCTCGATGCATTGGTAGGTCTCATGAGACAACTAGATGTGGAATTGGCTGAGGCCTTTCCTGATTATGATTTATGGATTTTGGTCAAGTCCTTAATCATTTTAGACATCTTGGTCGAGGCCTTAACACAGTCCCGCATATGCACTTTCCTCGTTATGACTAAGAAATTTAATTAACCAAAAGAATATTTGATTAATAGAATATTATTGGTTAAAGAGATTATGTTTATGAGAATCAAAAGAAGTAAAAGCTTATGGATTATTAATTATTCAGCACTCAGAGATTTATTAGCCAGTGTGCGATTTGCAGTAGTAAAGGATGAAATTGAAGTTATTATTTTAAGCGCAACTCTGATAATGTATTTCTCTAAGTTATAAATTTTGTACTTGTATATTCACACGTTATACCTATTAAAGTTATAATGTATTTTACTTATTATTCTGAATGATCATGATTATAATTGAATCACGTTTCCTTATAACTCTGTTAGTATTATCTGAAATGTGCTCTTGTAATTTTTAGACTAAATGCTATGTTATGATACATTAGTTACAACATTCCTTAAGAAAATGTTTTATGGAAAATTTTAAAATAATGTTTTAAAAAGGTTTTAATTGGTATATTATGTTTTTTTACTTCTTACTGGGTATTTGTATGCTCACCTTACATTTCAATCTGTTTTCTTTTACAAGTTTAGTAGATTTGAGTCCCTTTATTTGGTGACTGGTTAATGAAGAAATTTTTGTTTATTTTTTAAGGAATTATAATAATTTTATCTAATTCTTCAGGACCTAAACGAAAACTATCCTCTCTAGTGTAACATGTGTGTGTGTTTTCAGCTTTCCTTTCTACAAAAAAATTACGCACCATGTTTTATTTCAGCTCTGCACTGGCTCCAGGGCAGTCCAGGGCTCGGGTGTGATAGTTGGTATCAGAGGATTGGTTTAGATAACCCTGGAAAATTAGAACAATAATAAAAACCTGATTATGTTTTACTAAATAGAATTTTTCTTAAAATTTTCAAATGGCAGACAAAAAAATTCTTTGGTCTCTCCCCTCCGAGTTACTCGAACATATAATTGTCAAGTCATGTTCAGAGATGTACCTTCCATTTGTGAACTTGTGTATAACCTATAAATGACTTTATCAAGTGTCTAATAACCTAAATATCCTTTGACTTTATCAAATACCAAGTCACGTTTACTACCTCATGTTGCAATCACAACTTTATTTTTATGCACACAAAGGAAGTTACTATGAAGGCCTCTTCTTGTGTTTCACCCTATCTGAGGGTTATCGGGCCCTAAAGAAATTCCGGGAAGCTATAGAAGTGGGAGACCCCCATGTAGCCTATATGTTCAAAATCTTGAGTTTCAGTAGGTATGGGAGGCTTTATAACATTTGTTTTTTAGAAAACAAAGTTGTCCAATTGGTCTATCGGAACCACGTTCATTCTGATATCTCCGAACTCTACACCTCTCATGCCACCCTTTCGAGGACCTATTGTTTCCCGCATGAGTTTGACTCAAGATGTGAGAATTTTATCTGGGTGAATGAAATTGAGGAGTTTAAGAACATTTTGGGGATAAATCTAACTGGAATAACCTACCAAGAAAGTCTTTGAAAATGGTGGACCTGGTAAAGGAGGACGTTAGGAAATCAATACCGGTGTTGTGAGAGTGATCGAGTAGTTATGTAACATCTTAGGTTTATGAACTTTGTATAATTTAATAATGTTATATGTTTTGATACTTTAACATTTTTTTAAATAAATTATCTATTTTTATATGTTTATGCCTTGGTAAATAAAACATATCTCTTGAAATTTTCTGATAGAATACATTAGTTCACCAACCAACATCTTATCTCTCTATACTGAATTACTATAACACATAATTGTTGAGGTGGTTCAAAAGACTATGAACCTTTTACAAACCTATACTTGACTTGAAAAAGATTTTATAAAGTATCCCTCAGCTCGGATATTCTCTGTTCCTACAATGGGGAAATCTAAATCTACCACTGTATTACAACTACTCAATTTTTAGAATTTATGCAAAGGGGAAAGTACTACGAGGGAATTTTCTTATGTTTCACCATATTTGAGAACTATTAAGATTTGATGAAATTTCAAGAAGTTTCATTGGAGGGTGACCACCGAGCGGACTATATGAACCAAATACTAACTTTTTCTATGTATGGGATTCTTCATGACATCCAAATTTTCAATCATGATATTGTTTGAGGGATTTATAGAGATCTAGTCCACTCTCAGATCTCTGATCTCCACACCGCAAATGCCTTCCTTTGAAAACCCGAATGCTTTATGCATAGGGATGATCCTAGCTGCTCTTGGTCGTCTCGGTGTATTTTGATAAAGAAGTTGAGGGACTGGAAACCAATCTAGGGATCCACTTGGGGGTATTTAGAAGATTGACCTCATTGGATGACTTTATAAGGGGATATGGGAGGTTATGTGAGTCTGTTTTTTCTAGTGGGTTGTGTACGAATATTTTTGAATTGTGAGGATGAAATTTGTTGAAATAGGGGATAATGTGATGCCCAAAAACTTATTTCTCATGTAATAATAATATTATGGTTTTATTCTGTTTAATTTTTATGATACCCGAACAAAACATATCAAATAAACACAAGGCATTCTTATTAAACACTGAATTGATTACATTGCTTCAAAACTAAGAGAATCAAAATAACCAAAAATACCTACTAAAATCCCTATTAGAGATACTAGAAGGACACCTAACACAATAAAAAACCCAATAAATAGTGAAGGTCCTTCAGGTTAGTCAAAACAAAAAACATCACAGCCATAACCACGACAGTTGTACTGAGCATCAGTGGGATGATAAGCACCATCTTCATCAAATCATCTTGAACTTGGAACACCCTAATACACGTTTTTATAAGGCCTCAATTCGATTGTTACCCCTTGGGAGACCATTGAGTTTCTAATTTCTATAATTATAGTTGTTGGTCATTCTGGTGGATCAATTTAAAATACATTGTAATAATTAGTTTTCCAAAATATTTAAAGTACGCATTGAAATTATAACTTTAAAATATATAAAATCTTTTCAAAAAATTTAAAAATGATAATGATTTAATATTTTAAATAAACTTAGTATGATTTAAAAATGAGGTATCAATTTCAAATAATTTTCAAATATTTCAAATGTGTTGAAAATATTTTATAAACGTTTTCATCCATAGATGTATAAAAAACAAGGTTTTAACTAAAATTATGTCTTTAATTTTTATAATACCAGTATAATATTTTCTTAATGATATACTAAACATTGATTTATAACTTTGTGTTATAAAAATTTAGCATTTATAAAACTAAGGAAAATATGTATAGGATTCATATTTGTTTGAACCTATATAAGTATATGAAAACCTTTTTTGATATATTTAACAAAAAAAATATAAATTTTACTTTGTTAAAATTTAGGTGAGTACCCCACCAAGCTGAGGGGCACCTCTTAGGAAACCCTCAAAGCCTTGATGGGCATCTCACCCACAACACCTTAAAATGTCCCAAGGGTGGTGCGCAGGTAGGGTGCATGCTAAGTCACGTGCATGGGAAGCATAGCTTGCCCTCAGCGCACATGGGTGTGTGTGTAAGGACCAAAGCACACCACCGTACGGGGCATCACGACAGCATGGGTGGGCACAGGAGCATGCCCACAGAAGAACCCAGTATGGGGTGGTACTGGGAGGGGGGAGGGAGTAATATGAGTGATGTATCAAAGTCTTGGGCTTATAAAGGATCCATGGAAGCCTCCCCGTTTCAGTGTGGGATGGTGAAAATTAGTCGGAAGTGGATCTAGGCCGTCATATCTCGCCACGTGCGATCTAGGCCATTTGTTTCATTTCAGTCCTCGATCCTCGGCTGTCGCGGTATATCCTCAGTGTTTTTGTGCATCGTCCAATCCTGGTGGATCTAATCACAGTCATCTGAGCCTTTTAAAAATCTTGTGTCGCTCAAAGCTATCAGATCACATATGATCTAATCCAGACTTTCAATCATTTTTTAATCTGTCATGTCGTAGCATAGTTGTCTGATACACTTCTTCTCTGATCTCTTCTATTCGTTTATTTTTTGGATTTTCTTCCCCACGGTGTATTCTTCCTCCCATGAGTGTCGTTCCAGTCACGCTCAGCCCTCCCACTTGAACCATTTTTTCACACTTGTGACTCCAGTGGCCTTTCCTTTTTCCCGCTTGTCACAACCCGTCCTCGGGGCCCGTTCCATGACTACCCCAAGCCCGCCTTCCATAGGCCAGGGGATGGCGACTAGCACCAAAGGTGTAAATCCAAATACTGGGAAGTTATTGACTTTATAAAAGTAAAAAAAACACAACAAAATGCATAACTGAAGTAAAACTGTATACCAAAGTAAGTGTTGAAAGGTAAATGGGCCAGAATACAAACCCAACTGAACAGTACTGTAAAAATGAAAAGCTAGTGCAACTACAGTAAAGTAAATCAGTAACCACCGAGTTGTCCTCCAGGAATCCCATTTGAAGGGTGGGTACAGATGGTCTCCTCATCACCTCGAACCCGTCCGTCCGCTCCATGTACATCTCGCCAAGTATTCCACCTTAGGGTACCGTCCAACTCAACAGGTCTCCACCACGATCAGTGTTGACCGTCGTCTGCATCCAACACAACGTAGTGCTGTCATAGCCCGTGAAGGGGTGAGTATAACAATACTCAGTAGGGACCCTGAGACCCTTGAAGGTCTCCCATAATCTACAAAGAAATAACTACAAAGAAAAGATACAATCACAAAGTATCAACCAACTCTACTCAGGTATATTCCCATACATATACATATGCCATCAATTCCAGTTCGGCTCCAACTCTCGAGCCCAAGCACAACCTAGTCCACACAGGAAAGAAGTCAATCACATCAATGGTAATGATTGGAAGTCAAGACTCAGCTCACACGGGTATACAACTCACGAAGTGGGGTGGAGATGATTAGATTTAGCCTATGAATCATCTCCTCTTCTGAACCCATGTAGGATCCTAGTATAGAAGTCATCGCTACCGAACCCACGGAGGATCCAAGTACAGTAATCATCGCTGTCGAACCCACGGAGGATCCAAGTACAGTAGTCGTCGCTGTCGAACCCACGGAGGATCCAAGTACAGTAGTCCTCGCTGCCGAACCCACGGAGGATCCAAGTACATTATTCATCATCGTCAAACCCACGGAGGATCCCAGTACGGTAGTCGTTGGAGTCGCAGCCAGCTCTAGGGTTCCCGCACACAGTACGATCAATTCTGGGAGGGTCCGATCCTCGATCCAAGGGTTCGATACATCAACTATCATGAATTCTATATTTTATGTATCTCGAAGTTCCGTCTCGTCAAAAGGAACCCAACATGATAGACGGCGCGTCAATCGGACGCCCGGTTTGAGAGATATTGGTTTTTTCGTTCCATGGGACCAGTTGGAAATATGCTCGTTCCAAACCCAACCATTTTTTAAAGTCATCCAAAACACACTTAGAGTATTGTAAAAGGACCGCTTCATCGTGAGGGTCTCAATGCCGCTGACGACACGTCGATCGGACGTGCGGTCTTCGAGTTATTCACCTTTAAGTGAAAACGGGCCCGGCCCGTTATGCCCAGTGGGCTGGCGGGTTGGGTCGACCCGGTTTTGGAGGGTCCAACCCGGAAGAGGTTCAAACCGGCCCGATGAGGCGCGTGGCCCGGCCCGGTGGGGTGCGGCCCGGCACGGCGCGGCCCGACCCGGCAGGGCGCGGCCCGGCTGGCCGCGGCTTGGCTGGCTGGCCGAGCGGCTCAGCCCGGGTGGCTGAGCAGTCCGAGGGGGGGGGGGGGAGGGCATCCCCCCGCTTTCCCGAACCGGTGGCGCCGAGCGGCGCCACCCTCCCAACCGGCCGGCCTCCCTGGCGCAAGTAGCCAGCACGGGCGGGCCGCGATTCCCCAAGTGCGACACCCTCCTCGCGTTGCGGGTCTTCTCAGCCCGGTCGGCCGCCTGCCGGCCGGTTTTCCCGCCGAGCGGCCCACGGAATGGGGGTCGTGGTTCTCCGCAGCGCAGTGCCCCTTATGGCACTGCGGTCTTCCTTCGGCCCGGGCGGCTTTAGCTGGCCGGTTCTCCTTCGGCCAAGCGGCCCACGGTTACGAGCCGCGGTTCTTCCGCACGCGGCCGGCACGCGGTCACCGCCTTCGATCATCACTACTTTCCATTGTGAATTAAAAAGAACGAGAACAACTGAGGGTCGTCGGGCCGTATTCGTTTGGCCCGCACCCTCCGCGTTAGGTGGTAAAATATGGCCAAAGGAAAACCATAACTTTTAACAAATAACAAGAACAATTTTTATCAATTAAAAATTGAACATAATCCCCCTACCTCGGTCAAGGCTTGTTCATCGTAGTAGTGGAAAACGATGTCGCTCTATCAACGTCGGAGGAAGAACCGTCGTCGTTGGCAACGTTCCCCATGGTGGTGTCTCCTCCCTTGACGCGGAGGAAGAAGATGGTTGGAGAAGTCGTGGAGCGTTCTTTGCTGAGAGAGGACGATATTCTTCGTGGAAGAATGAAGCTCCTCTAATTCTCTAAAGGTTCCCCACCAAAATATTTTCTAAGGAAAATATTATAATAGACTTCTCTCAATTTTAATGAATCACCAAGCAATTCGAAATAATTCAAAAGAGATGTGCCAAATTAATTAATAGGGTTATTAATTACATTAGTTGGCTTCATTAAGTTTGGGAGGTGGAGAGGCTCCACTTTAAAAAGAGAAGTTTTCATAATAAAAGTAACGGGAGTTAAAAAGTTAGGGGATCGTGTGGGCACCACCTCACAAATATCCTCTCATGGGAGGTTATGTGGGTGTGGTCCCCACCTCTAACTCCCCTTGGGAGGAAATAACCAACATCCATGAATAAAATTGTGTTCCACAAATTTTATTTATTTTATTCTAAATCCCCAAATATTAACTCTCTACCAGCATAAAATGCAACTACGGTAAAAGTCCCCTTAAGTAAATACCGACGCTGCGAGTTCATCGGTGTCCTCAGATTTCAATTCCGAGCACCGGTTCAAAAGATAGAAAAACCCACACGTACATTTACTGAACGTACCCGAATAAAACTTCAGAAATTGACTCTGGGCACACCGGGTCTCGGAATCAAGTGCCATCAGAAACCACAGACTCGTAAAATTCCAAAGTATTTGAGAAAAAAAATTCCTTGAAATTTCCAAGTCTTTAAATTACTCCCACCCTAGGGCTTTACGTCCCCGTAAAGCTACAACACACACTAGGGAAACAAATGGGGATACTGAGCTCGCATCTGAGCCTCCCCCTCCCAAGTGCTCTCCTGGAGGTTCCCGTGATGCCAGAGAATGCGCACCAGGGGAATAGACCGCCCATGTAGGACCCGCTCCTATAGATCCTCGATCTACACTAGTACCTCCGAGAATGTCACCCCGTCATCGATGTCCATCTCCCTGCGGTCGATGATGTGGGACGGGTCGTGCACATATATCCTCAGCTAAGATACCTGGAAGAAATCGTGCACCCTGTGCAATTGAGGTGGAAGGGCCAGGCGTTAAGCCACCTTGCCTACTCTGCTGAGGACCTGGAAGGGTCCGATGAATCGTGGAGATAACTTTCCACCCCGGCCAAATCTCCATTGACCCTGTCGAGGTGAGACCCGTAAGAAGACGTGGTCGTCATCCTCGAACTCTAGTGGTCTCTGTATCCTATCAGTATAGGAATTCTGTCTACTCTGTGGAGTCTTCATCCACTCCTGGATGATCTGCACCTTCTTTGTCGTAACCTGAACCATCTCTGGTTCTACAAGTGCTGACTCCCCTAGGTCAGTCCAACACAGAGGTGATCTACAAGGTCGGTTGTACAGTGCCTCTTAAGGTGCCATCCCGATGGTGGAGTGGTAGCTGTTGTTGTACGCAAACTCAAAAAAGGGTATATGATCCTCCCAGCTATGACCAAAGTCGAGGACACATGCACGGAGCATTTCATCGAGAGTATGAATAGTCCTCTCAGTCTCACCGTCCGTCTGAGGGTGGAAGGCGGTGCTCAGACGTAGCTGCATCCCAAAAGCCTCCTGTAACCACTTCCATAGCTGGGAAGTGAAACGAGCATCTCAATCTGAAACTATAGAAGATGGCACACCATGAAGCCGTACGATCTCCTGAACGTAGAGGCATCCCAAGCTCTCTACTGAGCCCTGCTCTCTGATCGGTAAGAAGTGGGCCGACTTGGTGAGTCGGTATACGATCACCCAGATAGAGTTGTGTCCTCTAGATGTAAGTGGAATCCCTTCATGAAATCCATGGATATCCCATCCCACTTCCACTTTGGGACCTCTAAGGGCTGAACCAAGCCCGCTGGCACCTGGTGCTCCGCCTTCACTTGCCGACAAGTGAGGCATCGTGAAACGAACTCTACTACAGCCTTCTTCATACTCGTCCACCAATGTTGTCGTCTGAGGTCCTGGTACATATTCGCCACTCCTGGATGTACCGCTAGAGGGGAAGTGTGAAACTCCCTCAGCACTTCCTCCTGCAGTGAAACTAGTACCATAGTACGTCCCTTGAAGAGTATTACATACTCCCCTCCTTCAGAAAATCCATCAGGCACCTGCCCTATGGATATCTGAGCACATCGCGTCTCACAGTCAACGTCCCCACGTTGTGCCTCTCTGACTCACTGAAGGAGTGGAGGAGTGACTGTAGAAAGGTTGCTCCATCTCTATCCACAAAGGATATTTGCAATGTGGCTAGCTGCTTTGTCGCCTCTCCTAGTAGTTGAATGCCCGATCTTCTGTTGAGAGCATCAGCTACAACATTCCCCTTCCCAGGAGTATAGACTATCTCAAATTCATAGTCCTCGAGGAACTCGAACCATTTCCACTGTCTCAGGTTCAGGTCCTTCTGCGAGAATATGTACCTGAGACTCTGGTGGTCAGAGTAGACTGTAAAGTTCTTGCCCATCAGATAGTGTCTCCACATCTTCAAGGCGAAGACCACTACTGCTAACTCTAGGTCATGGGTAGCATAGTTCTACTCGTTTTGTCTCAAATGTTTTAAAACATATGCGGTCACTGCTCACTCCTTCATCAGGACACACCCGAGTCCGGTTCGTGATGCGTCGCAATAAACTACGTACCCAACGCCCTCCTCCAGAAACCTCAAGATGGGCGCACTGGTCAACTTATGCCTCATCTCTTAAAATCTATACTGACATCTATCTGAACACACGAAGGGTTTCCCCTTCTTCGTCAAGGCTGAAAGTAGTGCTGCAACTCAAGAGAAGTCTGACACAAATCTCTGATAGTACCCAGCCAGACCTAGGAAACTCTGCACCTCCGTCACACTCCTGGGTGGCTCCCATGCAAGCACTGCCTCTAACTTCTCTATATCCACTGCAACTCCCACCTCCGAGATGACGTGTCCCAAGTAGTGTACCTCTTGTATCCATAACTGACACTTCGAGATCTTACCATAAAGATGGTGCTATCGGATTGTATCCAGTACAACCCGCAAGTAGTAGGCGTGCTCCTCCTCAGTAGTCGAGTAAATCAGTATGTCGTCGATAAAGACTACAACAAAACAATCAAGGTAAGGCTGGAAGATCTTGTTCATGAGACTCATGAACACTGCTGGAGCGTTGGTTATGCCAAAGGGCATAACCAAGAACTCGTAGTGGTCATACCGACACCTGAAGGCCATCTTTTTCACATCCTCGTCTTGAACTATGAGCTAGTGATATCCTGACCTGAGGTCTATCTTCGAGAACCATCGTGCTCCCTTGATCTGATCAAAGAGGTCCTCAATACTTGGGAGTGGATACTTGTTCTTTACGGTCACCTGATTCAAGCGACGGTAGTCAACACACAGTCGCAATATCCCATCCGCCTTCTTGGCGGACAAAATCAGAGAAGCCCAGGGTGATACACTAGGTCAGATGAATCCCTTTCCCTACAAGTCCTCCAGTTGTACTCACTGCTCACGAAGCTCGGTGGAAGCCATCTGATATGCTGGAGTAGATATCAGTGCTATCCTGGGGTACATTTCAATGTATAATTATACCTCTCTGCGAGGAGGAATTCCTGGAACGTCATCAGGAAAAATGTCCGCATACTGATCCACCACAATAGGAAAACTCAAACTCCGCACATCAACTGATCCAAGGATGAGACTATCCAACTGATGTGTGGTCAGCTGCCCTCTCCTCTGAAAAAGTCATGTGCTTCAAAGGCTCCCTTATCGCCGGTGAAGGTGAACCTACTCCCGTTTGTGCGGACACACTACACTTTGCGCCTAATATAGTTGATCTGAGCATGAACTGTAGATAACCAGTCCATACCCAAGATGTCGTCGTAAGGCCTCGATGCCACTACAAGAAGATCCCAACCGAAGATCTCGCCTCCTAGAGTAAGCTCGCACTGCTGGAACCAGTGTGTAATCGTCGAGTCTGCTCCCGTAGGAGTCTCTAGCCGTAAGGATCGAGCCAAAGACTCTGTCAGAATCTTCGAGATCTGAACAAGGGTAGTGGAAATAAAAGAATGACTCGCTCATGTGTCTATAAGTACAACAAAAAGGGTGGAGTAGACACAAATAGTACCTCGAATCATCTCAGGTGTGTCGTGGTCGTAAGCCTCCACTGCCTGGAGCTGAGCCTGCCTCTGTCCACCAGCTCCCTATGGTCGGGGTGGACCTCCTGGTGGTGGTGGTGGTAGAGCCTCAAAACATCGTCCACCACCCGCTACTCAGCCAACTCCTCTGTCTCGTCCACCTACTCCCTGCGGACCGCCACAGTCGAACCTCTTCCTCTGCGTGGGAGGTCCCTCCACTGTCTTCTTCTCATCTGCACGGCGGGTCGGGCAGTCTCAAGCCATGAAACCCTATCCGCCACATGCATAGCACTACCTGACCCTCAAATGGATGGCTCTGTTTCATGTGCCCCGCACATCCGAACCAATATCCTGAGGTCGCCCACCTGATGGCCTGGTCCTCTTGGACCTTTGCGTCAACTGTCTACTACCGGTTGCAGAAGACTCTGCTACGTGTCGTCCTGTGGTGGGTCTCGCCGATGGCAACTGCTCAGTAAGAAAGTTCTCCATTATAAGGGCTCGCTCCAGCACCCCACCTGTGTCGGGATACTGAGGGGAATCGTCGAAGCCCTGATCTCATACCTCAGTCCCAACTCAAAAGTCTGGGCCCTAAAGAACGGGTCACGTACCATGTATGTGGAGTAGAATGATAGGTCAGTGAACCTCACTGAGTACTGAGCTATGGTCATGCTGCCCTGCCATAGATGAAGTAACTTCTGGATCCATACCGCACAAAGGGTGGCGGGAACAAACTCTGAGCGGAAGAGACTCTCAAATTTTGTCCAAAGTAAAGATGCATCGTCACGCACCTGGAGCATCAGGCTCCACCATCTAACTACTGCTGCATGTAGGAGACTCACAGAAAGGATCACCATAAGATTAGTTGGTGTCCCTACTAATCTGAAGACTCTGACGATAGAATCCAGCTAATCCTCGACTGCCTGAGGGTCCGTCTCTCCATGGAACCTGGGCGGCCTCTGTCGCTGAAACTCGTGCAATGCACTCAGGAGGCATGCACTCTCTACTGCTGGGGCTGGTAGTATCGGTGGCTCAGTGGGTAGTGTTACCACTGGTGCCTCCGCTGTGATGGGGCCCTGCACCGAGGCCTCGTCGCTCGGTGGGCTGCTATCTCGTACACAACTCGGAACCCTAACTGGATGCCTTCGTGGGGCCATCCTGAAAAAAAATAGGTGCTCCATGGTCAAAAAATATACCCAGTGAGCTGACACAAAGTAATCACAAATAAAACTTTTTGAAACACACATACAATCAGTGTTTTCGTGCACTAAGTCAGAAATCAGAGGTCAGGGTCCTGGTGTATGGATACGTCTGTCGTCGCACCAACACTGGACTCCCTGGACTGAAAACCACACTCAATATTCTTAACACTGTTGATTCATAGAAAATAATGATCAGAGTCCTAAGTTCTGGGGTAGAACCAACTCCTCTGATACCAAGTTGTCACGACCTATCCTCGGGGCCCGTGCCGTGACTACCCCAAGCCCACCTTCCATAGGCCAGGGGATGGCGACTAGCACCAAAGGTGTAAATCCCAATACTGGGAAGGAATTTACTTTATAAAAGTAAACAAACACAACAGAGTATGCAAATGAAGTAAAACTGTATACCAAAGTGCTGAAAGGTAAATGGGCCAGAATACAAACCCAGCTGAACAATACTGTAAAACTGAAAAGCTAGTACAACTACAATAAAGTAAATCAGCAACCATCGAGTCGTCCTCCAGGAATCCCACCTGAAGGGTGGGTACATATGGTCTCCTCAGCACCTTGGACCCTTCTGTCTGCTCCGTGTACGTCTCGCCAAGTGGTCCACCTCCGGGTACTGTCCAGCTCAACAGGTCTCCACCACGATCAGTGATGACCATCTTCTGCATCCAACACAACATAGTGTGGGCATAGCCCGTGCAGGGGTGAGTATAACAATACTCAGTAGCGACCCCGAGACCCCCGGAGGTCTCTCATAATCCACAAAGGTATACAACTAAGTAATCAATTCTAGTTGGGCTCCAACTCTCGAGCTCAAGCACAACCCAGTCCACACAGGAAAGAAGTCAATCACACCGATGGTAATGATTGGAAGTCAATATTCACCTCACACAGGTATACAACTCATGAAGTGGGGTGGAGATGATTAGATGTAGCCTATGAATCATCTCCTTTGCCGAACCCACGTAGGATCCTAGTACAGAAGTCATCGCTACCGAACCCACGAAGGATCCAAGTACAGTAATCATCGTTGCCGAACCCACAGAGGATCCAAGTACAGTAGTTGTCACTGCCGAACCCACGGAGGATCCAAGTACAGTAGTCTTCGCTGCCGAACCCATGGAGGATCCAAGTATAGTAGTCATCATCGTCGAACCCACAGAGGATCCCAGTACGGTAGTCGTCGCAGTCGCAGCCTGCTATAGGGTTCCCGCACACAGCACACTCAATTCCAGGAGGGTCCGCTCCTCGAGCCAAGGGGTCGATACATCAATTATCACGAAGTCTAGATTTGATGTATCTCAAAGTTCTGTCTCATCAAAAAGAACCTAACGTGATAGACGGCGCGTCAATCGGATGTCCGGTCTGAGAGATATTGGCTTTTTCGTTCCAAGGGCCCGGTTGGAAATACGCTCGTTTCAAACCCGACCATTTTCCAAAGTTGTCCAAAACTCACTTAGAGTATCACAAAAGGACTGATTCATCGCGAGGCTCCCAATACCGCAGACGGCACGTCGATCGGACGCGCGGTCTTCGAGTTATTCACCTTTAAGTGAAAACGGGCCCGGCCCGTTAAGCCCAGTGGGATGGCGGGTCGGGTCGACCCGGTTTTGGCGGGTCCGACCCGGCAGAGGGTCGGACCGGCCCAATGAGCCACGCGGCCCGGCGCGGCGCGGCGCGGCCCAGCAGGGCGCGACCCCGTGGGCCGCGGCTCGGCCGGCTGGCCGAGCGGTCTAAGGGGGGGGGAGGGGGCGTGACCCCCCGCTTTACCAAACCGGCGGTGTCGAGTGGCACCGGCCTCCCTGGCACAAGCGGACCACACGGGCGGGCCACGGTTCCCCAAGCGCGGTGCCCTCCTGGCATCACGGGTCTTCTTATCCCAGTCGGCCACCTGCCGACCGGTTCGCCCTCCGAGCGGCCCACAGAACGCGGGCCACGGTTCTCTACAGCACGGAGCCCCTTGTGGCATCGCGGTCTTCCTTCGGCCCGTCCGGTTCTCCTTCGGCCAAGCGGCCCGCGGTTGTGGGTCGTAGTTCTTCCGCACGTGGCTGGCGCACGGCCGCTGCCTTCAATCGTCGCCACTTCCCATTGCGAATTAAAAAGAACGAGAACAACGGTGTGTCGTCGAGACGTGTTCATTCGGCCTGCACCCTCCGCGTTAGGCGGTAACATATGGTCAAAGACAAACCATAACTTTTAACGAATAACAAGAACAATTTTTATCAATTAAAAATTTAACATAATCCTCCTACCTCGGTCAAGGATTGGTCTTCATAGTCATGGAAAACGATGTCGCTCCGTCAACGTCGAAGGAAGAACCGTCGTCGTTGGCGACATTCCCCGCGGCGGTGTCTCCTCCCTTTATGCGGAGGAAGAAGATGGTTGGAGAAGTCATGGAGCGTTCTTTGCCGAGAGAGGATGATATTCTTCTTGGAAGAACGAAGCTCCTCTAATTCTCCAAAGGTTCCCCACCAAAATATTTGCTAAGGAAAATATTATAATAGAATTCTCCCAATTTTAATGAATCGCCAAGAAATTCAAAATAATTCAAAAGAGATGTGCCAAATTAATTAATAACATTATTAATTTCATTAGTTGGCTTCATTAAGTTTGGTAGGTGGAGTGGATCCACTTTAAAAAGGGAAGTTGTCATAATAAAAGTAAGGGGAGCTAAAAAGTTAGGGTCTCGTGTGGGCCCCACCTCACAAATATCCTCTCATGGGAGGTTATGTGGGTGTGGGACCCACCTCTAACTACCCTTGGAAGGAAATAACCAACATCCATAAATAAAATTTTGTTCCACAAATTTTATTTATTTTATTGTAAATCCCCAAATATTAACTCTCAACCCGCATAAAACGCAATTGCGATAAATATCCCCTTAAGCAAATACCGGCGCTGTGAGTTCATCGGTGTCCCCAGATTTCAATTCCAAGCACCGGTTCAAAAGATAGAAAAACCCACACGTACGTTTACTAAACGTACCCGAACAAAACTTCAGAAATTGACTCTGGGCACACTGGGCCTTGGAATCAAGTGTCGTCAGAAACCAAAGACTCGTAAAATTCCAAAGTATTTGAGAAAAAAATTTCCTTGAAATTTCCGGGTCTTTACACCGCTTTCCACAAAGGCCGACACCCTTGGTCATATTAGAAACCGAGTAAGTCTTAGTTGTCTATCAAGTGGTATTATAATTATAATATATGTAGTTTACATATTATATCTCATTTTTCATTTGAACCCTATGGGTGTTCATCTTCTCCAACGTCTTCTTCAAGCCTCCGGCGAGTTTCCTCGGACCTCTCTTCCTCATTCAAATTAGGTAAGGGTCCTATATTGTCTTTCCTTGCTTTGGTTTGGTTTATTATATATATATATATACATATATATGTATACCCTTGTATATACATATATGGTTGAGCATAAGACCCATCAATTCCTTCTAAGATGGTGAGTCCTTGTTCCTACATGAAGTTTTTAATCCTCTATCGTGCAGATGATGTGTGATGTTTTTTAATTTGATATGAATTTTAATATACATAAGTATGTATATATGTATATATAATTCATAAACAAAACCTTTATATTTAATGACACGTTTTGAAATTTATGTACCCATGTTTGTTTTTTAAAAAATGTCCCTGATATGTTTAAAACATGGTCATGTCATTTAATCTTGGTGTAAGACCCTTATATATATATATTGTATATTTCGGTTATACACATGAATTATATGTATGTTTCGTAGTTGAACCCTTTTATATCAAATGGAACATGTTGAATTTAATGAACCCATGTTTAACTAATGTTCCTCATATACACAAATCATGTAAGAGTCATTAAAGGTTTGGTGTAAGTCCCTTATATATACCATGTATATTCGGTTATACATTTATATATATATATATATAAATTTTCACTCTAAATATAATTTAGATTATCCAAGATTGATGAGGATGAATGGAAGTTGTGGTTTTTAAAACATGAAAGGTTTTTATTTAAAAATACAAATAGTTATATACACCCTTGTGTATAAACAAATTTACCCAACTCTAAACCCTAATCGTTTAGTAATTATGGAGAATTATTTAGTATAATTTTTCGGGTTTTCTACTCTTATATACATATGTGTGAACCTATTATTTTCATAAATATTAAATGGTATTAGGTATAGTTGAATTTTATGCTTTTCACTTCTAACATAGTGTGTTACCTTGTGACATGTTAAACATAAGCATACCAATAATAAATGTTTGGTAATCTATGTGTTTAATACCCCACATGAAATATTTGGTTTACCTTTAAATTAATTATGCATCCAATCCATGATGAATTTCCAATATGTATCTTAATAATAGGATTTTAGAATTTATGGTTAACATTTTATGTGACAAAGCTTGTATTTCTTATTATGCATTAGTTGACATCACATATGTTATATTCTGCCTACTATCCTTGTCATTCATTAAATTTCCATGAAATTGTTGGTTTTGTTGTTGACACTTAAGTGCTTGAATTGCTATATATATGTAAATTCTAAAGAATGTGATCAAACTCAAATTTCCTTTTATGGAATAAAGAAATTAAATTATTCAAGGTGGTATGGGACACTTTGAATAATATGAAATGAGAAATTAAATTATTCAAGGTGGTATGGGACACTTTGAATAATGTGAAATAAGAAACCAAGTAATATGTGACACTTAGATTATAATTAATTTAATAAATCAAAGTGGTATGAGGACTTTGATTTATTGAAATGAGGAATTCATTGGACTTATTATGTGATGGGTGAGGCTTGCTATATCCCCTCGATGCATTGGTAGGTCTCATGAGACGACTAGACGTTGAATTGGTGGAGGCCTTTTCCGATTATGATTAATGGATTTTGGTCAAGGCCATAATCATTTTAGACGTCCTGGATAAGGCCTTGGAACAGTCCCACATATTCTCTTTCCTCATTATGACTAAGAAATTTAATTAACCAAAAGAATATTTGACTAGTAGAATATTATTGGTTAAAGAGATTATGTCTATGAGAATTAGAAGAAGTAAAAGCTTATGGCTTATTAATTATTCATCACTCCGAGATTTATTAGCCAATGTATGATTTGCAGTAGTAAATGATGAAATTAAAGTTATTATTTTATGTGCAACTCTGATCATGTATTACTCTTAGTTATAAATTTTGTACTTGCATATTTACATGTCATACCTATTAAAGTTAGACTGTCTTTTACTTATTATTCTGAATGAGCATGCTTATAATTGATCATGTTTCCTTATAACTCTGTTAGTATTCCATGAAATTTGCTCTTATAATTCTTAAACTAAATGCTATGTTATGATACATGTGTTACATCATTCCTTAAGAAAATTTTTTATGGAAAATTTTAAAATAATGTTTTAAAAAGGTTTTAATTGGTATATTATGTTTTTTTAAAACCCATTACTGGTCATTCATATGCTCACCCTACATTTCAATCTGTATACTTTAATGAAGACATTTTTGTTCATTTTTGAAGGAATTGTAATAATTGTATCTGATTCTCTAGGACCTAAACCAAAATGATCCTCTCTGTTGGAACATGTGTGTGTACTGTCATCTTTCCTTTTTACAAAAAACAATTACACACCATGTTTTATTTCAGCTCTGCACCAGCTCTAGGACAGTCCAGGGCTGGGGCATGACATATAACCTATTTTTTCCATAGGGGAAAACCAATCCACATTTGAACTTAAACCATTACCTAAAAATTTGAAATATGACTAATCAGAAGAAAAGAAAAAATTCCCTATAATAATTGTAAGTGGGATATCCATTGAGCAAGAAAAACAACTTTTAGAGGTCCTTAGGAAGAATAAGAATGTCGTAGACTGTTCTTTATATGATTTAATAGAAATAAGTCCTTTGATGTGCATGCATAGGATATTACTAGAGTAAAATTCTAATCCTATTAAAAAAAATATAGGAGATTGTATCTTACCCTTCTTGAAGTGGTTAAGAAATACACTATCGGAAATTTAGCCTATAGTCATGGTTTAAAACCGTGTCTATAAGTCCAAAAACCATGGCTATAGGTTATAGACACGATTTTATGAGTCATGGCTGGTATTGGCATGGATATAGGGTAAGACCTATAGCCATGGTTTGAACTATGGATAAATACCTAAAGCCACGGTTTGAAACTGTAGCAGTATCTTAAGGAAAAAAGGGCTATAACCACGGTTTTAAACCATGGATATAGGGCTATAACCACGGTTTTAAACCATGGATATAGGGCTATAACCACAGTTTAAACCATGGATATAGGTCTATAGACACGGTTTAAAACGGTGGATATAGGTCTATATCCAGGGTTTAAAACATGGCTATAGGTTTTCCCATTTCATAAAAAAAACATCCCCCTTGTAGTGCCCTTATCCCATGCAAAGCCCCCCCCCCCCCCCACTCACATAGACACCCCCCTCCTAGATAGACCTTGGACACCACCCCCCCCCTGGACAGACCCTGGACCCCCCCCCCCCCTCTCAGACCCTAGACACCCCCCAGACAGACCCTGGACACCGCCCCCAGACCTTGGACACCCCCCAGACCCAGGACACCCCCCTGGACAGACCCTGTACACCCCCCAGACAGACCCAGTACACACCCCCCCAGGATAGACCCCCCCAGGACATACCCTGGATAGACCCCCCCCCCCAGAGCCTGGACACCCCCACCAGATAGACCCTCCCTCCAAAGGACAGACCCAGACCTCCACTCCCCTGGACAACCCCCCCCCCCCCCCTCCTAGATAGACCCTAGACACTCCCAGGATAAACCCCCCAGATAGACCCCCCTAGGATAGACCCATACCTCCACTCCTCGGGACAGCCCCCCCTGGACAGACCCTGGACACCCCCCCCCCCAGATAGACCCCCCTAGGATAGACCCTGGACAGACCCCCCCCCCCCCTAAGACAGACCCTGGACACCCCCTCACCCACACCCTGCCCCTCCCCCTGCCAGTCCCCCTACAATCCCCCCTACCAGTCCCCCTACCCCTCCCCCTACCAGCCCCCCTGCCATCCCCCCACCCCCTTCTAGCCCTCATGGTTAAACCATGGATCTTGGCCCCTAATAACACTTTCAAAACCATGGAAAATAGACCCTACAGCCACAATTAATAACCATGTGAAATGATTCCTACCCAGCTATACTTAATAACCAAATGCTTCCATAATAGCTACACCTTATAGAAATACTCACATCCTCTAGTTACGAGAAAAAAATCACCACCATCTAAATAAAACTGAACTCAAGCATAATACAATATATATCATAAGAATTCAAACTCTCTCCAATATAAACAATATAAAATTTCAATATCAATATCATCATAATAAAAAGAACTATTTGATAAAATTAAATGTATATATCAAGAATAAAATTTACATCTGAAATGTACCTCAATATCAACATCACCAGAACCCTCATGAACCTCATCATCTCATATAGAAACACCAACATCATTATCACCTCCTCTCAAACCACCGCCACCACCACCACCATCATGGTCATTGAAATATTCATTGGTTTATGCATCTAAATCTGTGGAAGGAGTGAAGAATCCTGATAAACATAATGCATACAAATGAGAACACATTTAATTAATGAAAACATTCAATGTTTATATGGTGATTCATATAATATCATTATGTTACTAATAAAATACTCTGATAAACATAATGCATTCAAATGAGAACACATATAATTAATGAAAACATTGAAATATTCTTGTGTATGATGATTTGTGAACATAAAATTGAAGAGAAATAAGAGGGATGTTTAAAATATAGAGCAATAGTAAGAGTCATATGGTCTAAATAGAACAAAATAAGAATGAGAGAGTAATCAAGTTTGGAGATGGTTAAAATATTAAATCATATATATTTAATGATGCCCCACCCCCTTTCACCCCCACCCCACCCCCCTTGCACCCCACCTAAACCCTTCCCACTGCTCTGTAGACCCACCACCACCTGCAACCCACCTGCACCCTCCCCACTACCCTGCAAATCCCCCTGCCCCTCCCTCATGCACCCTCCCCCCACTGCCCCCCTTGCACCCCACCTGCACCCTCCCCACTACCCTGTAGACCCCTCCCCCTCCCCCTCCACCCTCCCCCTGCCCTGAAGACCCCCCTGCCCCCCTCCCCCTCTACCAGTTTTCCCTCCCCCCACTGCCCCCCTTGCACCCCACTTGCACCCTCCCCACTTCCCTGCAGACCCCCCCTGCACCCCACTGATGGGTAACATTATTTAAACCCACACTCTAAAAAAATGAATGACATGATTACCTAGGTATGAGGAACTGATAAATAAAAAGAATATTTTTTAATAAGATATGAAGGTTACTGTGAAAGAAAAATAACAATGTAAGAAGAAAAATAAATATATTCTGAAGGTTTTCATGGATGTATAGACAGAAAAATTTGAGGAATCAATGAGGTTGGATAAAAAATAAAATAAGGATGAATGTTCATTTCTATAGTACATAAAGAAGAAAAAACCCACATACAAAAAATAAAATATAGAAAAAGAAATCTATGAAGTGTAAGGAAGATTAATTACTGGATAATCAAGGGTGGTCACATGAAGAAAGATGAAGCTAACATGAACATTGATTTTTTATTGAGAATAAGACTCTCAACCCAATTACTCTAACTAATAAGGAAAGGTAGATCAATTTTATTCACTACTAGTTCTGTGATAGTTTTTCTAGTTATATTTATAGTAATAATAGGTTTCATGGGCCTACATATATAATCAATTAAGACCTACTGAACTAGCATGGGATCTCATCTTATTTTTTTAAATGGTTAAAGTCATTATCACCATCAAATTTTTCGATTTCGAACCTAGTTTTTGAAAAATTTACAAGAAGATTAGATGTCTAGTTCTTGCATACAACGCTAAGTGCACACCCCTAAAATCTGACCAATATCAAGCATAAACTATGTTTAACAAAATAGATTTGAAATGCAGAGGAATTATAAATGTAAAATTGGATCTAATAAAATATAGTAGATAAATAGATGCAATTTATGTAGTGATCATGATGCATAAATACACAAAATCAATTACTGAAAAAGAAATTGGTTTGATAGAAAAGGAAAACAAGTCTAAATCTAATACAAATTTGTGAGGGGTAAGGGTGAAAAGAAAAAAAAATAATAACATACAAACACCTAAGGACTGATATGGGGCTTTGAAAGTAGCATTCCAATAAAGCTGAATCTAAAAATTTAAGATGCAATAATTTAATGAAAGAAGTAAGGAACACATAATTTATGTTATTCAGTCCCTTTGGACCCTATGTGCATAGCAAGAACCCCACCCAAACTCAAGTATTTTAATAATATCAAAATAAGAAACAATTATAGTATAAAATGATGAAGAAACATTAACATGATAAAAAAACCTACAACTTTAAAATAAGATTCAAGACTTATAGTGTCGAACACAAAGAGTTCTAGTTGTCCTAATCACACCCCTCCCCCCTTGCCACCCCCCCCCCCCCCCCCCACCCCCCACCTGTACACCCTCCCCCTGCCCCCAGCACACCCCCCCTGCCCCCCACCTGCACACCCCCCTGCCCCCAAGGCACACCGCCCCTTCCCCCCAACACCCCCACCTGCACACCCCCTCCCCCTACCCCCATCACACCCCCTACCCCACTCCCCCCCTCCCCCTACCCCCCAGCACACCCCATGCCCCCAAACCCCCACCCACTTGCACACCCCCCTGCCCCCAGCACACTCCCTGCCCCCCCCCCCCCCACCTTACACACCCCCCCTGCCCCCCACTTGCACATCCCTCCCCCCAGCACACCCATGCACCCCCTGCCCCCTTCCTTACCCACCCCACACCCCCTACCCACCCATGAACCCCCACGATACCCTCCACATTTCATTCCACTTCAACCACTTAATGAAATATGTGTATAATAGATCATTCGTGATGTTTTTTTCAGAAAAAAAACCTATTTTTCCCTAGATCAAGATGATGGATGATTTTCAGAAGTCTAGTCTTGAATTTGGAATGAGTAGTTATTTACATTATGATTAATAAATATTGATTTGTTGGATAATACATAATACTTTCTAAGGATGTGTATCCATTTTGTGGGGAGTTTATAATGACCTATATTGTTATGAGTCAAAGAATTCAAATGAAATTGAATTTTTAGTCTCCAAGTAGCGAGAGTTTCATGAAGTAGTATTAAAAAAAATATGAGTGTTGGGATGTCTCTTGAAAAGTTTTTATTCCTATTTAGGTGTTCAGGTGGTTCATGGGGTAATCAAGTAGTAGTTAGAGGGTTTTTAGTCCATTCCACTTAATTTTAAGACCATCAATTACCATGTCTAGGTACACTAGGTACCAAGTCTAATAAAGGAAAAAATAGTTAATTATGAGTTTTATAGTGAGGTATCCTCTAGTGGGGAACAAGGTATGGCTTACTGGATAGCCATGTGCTAGGTTTATGGTTGTGTTCTATATGTATTTCATACTCCCTTACTGTATTCATGTAGGCATGTCTTGAATGAGATAGTGGTGGTACATGATATGATAAGAGACCTGACCTAAAGAATATATTGGTGATATGAGATGAGATATGGGACCTCAACCTATGTGAGTGGGTGATATAATTAGATGAGAAGAAATACCTCACCCTAAGTGAGATGTTCGTGGTATAAGATAAGATACAAAACCTCACCTTATGTGAAGTCACTCTGAGTGAGTGGGAGGTGTTATCAGATAAGTTATGAGACTTAACCTTAAGTGGGAGGGTGGAAGTATGAAATAAAACATGAGATCATAACTTGTTATGGTACCCCTCCTTGAGTGAGAGGGTTCTGTCCCGAACAATTAGTGGAAACTATGTGACCCAGGCCGCACGGTTTGTTTAAACAATGTGGTTGTAGACAGGGGAACCTAAAATTCCACACAGTTTGTCTACAACCATGCAGGCTTAGGTGCACATCCATGTGGCTTGTTGCAGATGGGGGGAATATCCATTTATCACGGTTTGCACACAGTTTGTGAACCGTGTGCATAAACCATGTGCATTGAGGTTTTTTGGGAAAATAGCATTTTACCCTCTTTAATTATAAAAAATATTTACCATTTTCCCTTAACTATAGTGGATATTCAAGGGGTTCGTACTCCCATAGAGCTTCCTCCTCCTCTATGCTTGGATCTTCTACTACTCCTTCTGGCATCTGTTTTCAATTCTGTTGGAAGCATTGGATAACACAACCTCAACCTCAAGGCATGTTTTCTTTTGACGACAAAGACTCGAATATTCCTTTTTTTGGTTGCATGCATATGCAACTTCACATATATATAAGGAAACCTAACCCCTATGTACATATTTTCATGGCCAAATATGGATAAGGGGGTCCTCAGATATATGTTTATACTTGCATATACCCTTTTACACTTACACATGTATTCATTTTTCAAATCTATATATAAGTACACCTAGCCCCAATATATATATTCAAAATGCCATGAATGAATATATATAAAGGGGGAACTTATATATGTATATGTCTACCTATGCATACACATGTAAGCCGTCGTCAATGGTGACTCGAATCTACCTCAATGAAATCCAAAACGCACTACAAAAATATAAGGAACCCAAAAATAAAAAAATCTCTAATTAAAATTGGGTCAAAGAATAAAAATGGAATAAACCTTACCAAAATGCAATGTTGAACTCACTGTCTTTGATGGTGGTAGATAGAACCAGCCTCACCATATGAATCCACTTATAAGAAAATAGTTGGAAAAAAATGAGATATAATGACTTCTTATATATATGTGATCAATGTGTCAATTGTACATGATAAATGATACATGAATTCATAACCAAAAATGAAAAAATAATATTCAGATTGATATGTACATCCCAATATTAAATAACATGATCATTAATAAAGCTCTTTATTTTTCAAACATCACTCATTCAGCTCAAATCACAATGATTTAAGCTATGATGAATAACCCAAGAATAAAATTTACATCTAAAATATACCTCAATATAAGCATCACTGGAATGATCATGACCCTCATCATCTCCTATAGAAACACCAACATCATTATCACCTCCTCTCAGACCACCGCCGCCACCACCACCATCATGATAATTGAAATATTCATTGGTTTATGCACCTAAATCAGTGGAAGGAGTGAAGAATCTTGATAAACATAATGCATAAAAATGAGAACACATTTAATTAATGAAAACATTCAATGTTTATATAGTGATTCATATAATATCATTATGTTACCAATAACATACTCTGATAAACATAATGCATACAAATGAGAACACATTTAATTAATGAAAACATTTAAATATTCTTGTGTATGATGATTCGTGAACATAAAATTGAAGAGAAATAAGAAGGATGTTTAGAAAGAGTAACAGAACCATCTGAAATAAGATCACGACCACCCACAGATATGTTGAAGTTCTCCATGTGAATATCCTTAATAGTCATCCTAGATGCAAAAAACTTCATTAGAAAAGAAATTAACTATTATTCAATAGTTACAATTGAATGTTCAGTTTGAAATAACAAAATCAAAATAGAATACATGTTTTTTAGATCAACTAAACAAACTGCAACAAAACACATGTTTTGTTATCTATAAATAACAACTTCATTAATACAAAAATATGTAACATTGCAACTATTGATAAAAAAATACAAAGATATTTTCAATTGAAAAGACAAACAAAAAATAGAAATCATGTTCTATTATAATTATTTTTCAACAATCAAAACTCACACCTAATTCAAAGAAAACTAACAATGTGTGGATAAATATAGAAAACACATCCATGGTGAAACAATCCCCGACACCAGCCTCTCTGCACCTCTAGGATTTTTTGGAACCCATATCTACTCAATGTTTGTGAATTTGTGGATATTGTCAATATATATTCTGAAATATATTTTATTTACAATCTCCAATGATATATTAAAAAAATATTAGAATTTAGATATTCAATCCTTGATGGAAGAAAATAAAGAAATATATTTTCATAAATGTAATCTATAGTTATGAGAGTTAACTATGTGGTGGTGTTTAAATTTTTGGTAACAACCTATGGGTGATTCAAGAAAGGATGAGTTTAAAGATCTATAGGTGACAGAGAGTTCATCTACTGCAAAATAGAATTCATTAAAATGAAAAGCAGGTAAAAGAAAGAAGATAAAGCAGGGATGGATGTACCATTTGAAGAACGAAAAGTTTTTAGGAAACACCTATCAAAATTCCAAACACAACCCACGTGGAAGCTGTAACCATCTCCTTTGATTTTCTACAGATTGAAACCCAATATAAAGAAAACATTAAAACGTTTAAAGATGGGTTTTTTGTTATAATTCCAAACCTGGAAAGGAAGGTGTTTTTTTCAGAATATTCTATCCAAGTAATCTTTTCATGTTTCCACAGAAGACCATAAAACAGTTATATTGAGAATATCTCTTCTAAGGAACTTGTTCATGAACAGTAAGGAAGCAGAAAGAGAGAGTCCTAAAGATATAGCATTAAATAATTAGAGAATTAATGAATTAGAAAAATGAAAGACACAAACCACAAACAAAATATGCAATATCTAAATTAGTCAGTCAACTCCTGATATTCATATAACTTTCAGATCAACCATGGAAGAAATTTTAGATAAATAAATATTGACCAAGAAAAAGAATTATGAGTAGTAATTGGTGAATCAAAATAGAAGATGTATTGTATTGATTTTTAAGAAATCCATATGTAGCTGGAAAAACTAAATCTTGGAGAGAACTGAATTTTTTTCCAGAAACTTATGAGAACCCACCATTTGTGAAGCACTATATTATATTACAGCCTAAAAAATTAGTATGAACATAGTGAAATGTGAAACTATAGAGAAGAGAAAAATGATACTGAGATGCTATAGATGAGAAAATACCATATGCATGATTCATCAGGAGCTAGATGAATCTACACTTAGGGAACATTTCTACCCTCTCTTCAATTTCTACGAAGCAACAATAAGATAGATTTTTGAAGAAAGTATCAGGTTTTAGTGATGTTGAATGGAAATGAAAAGCGGATATAGGGCGTGCTTCACTGAGGTAGATCTCATAGGAGACAGATAATATCGAGAACCCCTGGAGGAGTGGAGGGGAACCTGGTGATGGAGGGAGATGTCGATTGGGGTAGGTGGTAACCCTAGCTCAACAAGAGGTGATAATCGAGCAGGAGGAGAAACTGAGGAAAATCAATAGTCGATGTTGATGTGAACAAATTATAGAGCTAGAAAAGGAGGGCGATGTCACAGTCAATGGAGGGAATTAAGGTGGATTGATGCGAAGGATGGTATTGGAGTACGACAGAGGCAATAGTGGACAGTAATTCGAGGAGGAGTTGACGAGAACCAAGATTAGGAGGAAGACGATGACTGGGGTCTGTGGGGACCATAGGTCGATAGGAGAAGAAGCGCGAGTGTGGGGAGAAACCGAGGGAAACCAAGTGCGGAAGAGGGAGTGAGGAAAAAGAAACAGTATGATGTGAAGGAAGACGATGAACCCTAGGTCGATAAGAGATGAACCTTGAGATGGAGGAGAATCTGAGAGAAACTATGTGTAAAAGAGGGAGGGAGGGAGAGGAAGGGATTGACGTGGAGAAGGTACGTGGAAGTCAGACAGAGAAGAAACGTGGGTTTATGAATGTTGGACATGTGGAATGGAGAGGAACCCAAAATTAATATAGTTAATAAATATCATGTCTCCGCTATGTTTTCTTTCAATAATATTTATGAAAGTAGTAAATTGAACAAGTTGAAGAACCTTAATTCACTCTAACATGTTTAGAGGTTTAGTTTTAGAATTATGAAATTACTTATTGTGTTTAGAAAAAAAATATTATTCTTGATAATTAGAGGTAGAGGAAGATATAACATTTAAAATTTTCTTAGTGGGAAGAATATCATTGGGCCCATGTCATTACATGGTAGCTTCAATGATGGTAACTTCATTATCACTGTTGATAATTTTAAATCTAATAACGATGAACGAACAAAGAATAATCAATGGTTAAATATTCGATTTTATCACTATAGGATAGATCTGTAAATTCTATGAGCTCACTTTTAGCTTGTGGGTGATTCTGGAACATCTATATTTTTTAATATAACACCAAAATCTGATCATGATACATCTTGGTCATGTTTTCTCCTCCCTGAATCCATGAAATATTAGAATAGTATTAACATATAATCTATAAGAAACACTGTTGTGGGAATATTTATGCAGGGAATCAACCATGATAAATAATAATCATGCTAGTAAACATATACTATATCAATTGGTAAGTTTTTTTAAGTAAAGATATCAAAAGATAAAAAATAATAAGATCACATGAAATCTTGGTTAAAGATGAGAATGTGGAAGTTCACTGTCATTGCACCACATTCTATGAGGGAATGGTGACAATGTAATGATTTCATCAAGGATAACTTTAATAAATAAGAAAGAATTAGAGTATCTAATATAATGAGAAAAATAAAACAATGTTTCCATGTGCCATAAAATTTCTAACACGTCAATGGATAAATAAATCTTGGAAACATCACATTATTTGGTGATGGAAGGCCTTTGGCATTCATGGAGGATCATCTTAGGTCGCAGTGACTAATCCTCTGATCTAGGCATTGTTTCGTTGCTGTGGTCTGTGGGAGGATGTTAAAAAAATCACACTTATGCCACCACTCTATAAAGACCCATGATAATGGTCCAATTTCACCAAGTCTTGGTGAAATCTAACATAAACCATACCCTAAAAAACTAAATATTAAAAGATATAAATAAGAAAGAATAATGGAGGTAGAAGAGGAATATTTACCTCTATCCATTTAAAGTAGAAGAACCCCACAAGGCATTTTTAAAGGTGGAATCCATAATAACTATTTTTTTATCCTTAAGAAACAACACCCATCCCTACTGGGTAACCAATCTGCATCCATTGTGTACCTAATGGCCCTTATAAATGGTCCACTACACTTTCTATCCCACCAAGTACCTGGTACCCCTCCATTGGGTACCTTATAAAGGCTATAATTTTTTACAAACCCATTAAGAGGCACTCAGTTCCCAATCAAATACCCAATGACTACTGCAGTTTTTTTCAGTTAGCCACCACCCTAAGATTTGGCAACCAGACCTCTAAATAACCATTAGCCTCAAGTGAAAACATATCCCAGAGATGTACTAACTCTTGAAATTCTAATTCATATACCAATTCTCAAAAATCTCCCTGCTTCAGGAAAAACAAATCAAATTTCCTATGAAATTATCGACCCTATAATTGTGTGGGTCATTAAAAACTCCCAACCATAAGAATTACAATCCTTGAGAATCATCTAGGATGATCCCCTGATTCCCAATTTAACTATCAAAATTTGAAACCATCACTTTTTATCGATTCCAACTATCAAAAACTCCACCATGCAGATTCCCAATCTAGACTAATTGGCTCATCACCGAAAACCACTAGTCCCTCACTCCACGCATATCAATTATAATTAGAATAATGTGTCTAATTCAAAAACCTATTTACCATACTCAAACATGTGAAACTATTCCAGTTTACTTCTACACACACTAATAAAAAAATATTGAACACATAATTGTTCATAACAAGGAGGAGGAGGATCACCTGGAGGGGGTTGGCCGCGTCGGAGGCACACCAGAGGAGGTGGGGAGCCCACCTAGGAGCAGCGTCGGTGGGGGAGGTGAGTTTTCCCACGTTCAGTGGCATCGACTCACGGTGGGGTTGCCTTGTTCAGTGTCAATGAGGGGCATTATCGTGAGGAGCACCGTCGGTGGAGGAGGATCGGGGAGAGGAGAGGTCGCGATGGGTCGGGGAAGGGGGGTCATGAGCAGAGGGTATTGGGGAGGAGGGCGCCGTCGTGAGAAACGTTGAGGGTTCATAGGGTCGCGAGGGGCACCTTAGGTGGAGGAGGATCGGGGAGAGGAGAGGACGTGATGGGTCGGGGAAGGAGGGTCATGCATAGAGGGTATCAAGGAGGAGGGCGCCGCTGTTTGAGACGTCGAGTGTTCGTAGGGTCGCGATCGGGGGAAGATGGAGGAGGAGCCTGACGCAATTTGAAAAAAAAAACAGCGCAAATTTTTAGCCACAAAAGTATATACTAAATCATGGATGTAAATAATCTATAGCCACGGGTCTATTAAACCATGGCTATAGATCTGTGGCTATAGCTTAAATTTCTAGTAGTGATAAGTGACAACTTTTTTGGCGGCTGATGTTATTTACCCAATTTCTGATAGTCAATGGGTAAGTCCAGTAAAAATGGTACCTAAAAAGGGAGGATTTGTAGTTGTTTAAAATGAATTTATTGATTTAGTTCCATCTAGGTTTCCCAACAAGTGGAGGGTATGC
Source organism: Viscum album (assembly GCA_963277665.1). NCBI lineage: Eukaryota > Viridiplantae > Streptophyta > Magnoliopsida > Santalales > Viscaceae > Viscum > Viscum album. Next base: position 712,344,950 of record OY728128.1, on the reverse strand, counting down.
ATTGATTATAAGATGCTGAATTTAGTGACTAGGAAGAAACAATTTCCCTTTCCTTTTCTACATCAAATCCTTGACAGGTTTGCTGGGCAATCCCATTATTTCTTCCTGGATGGTTTTTTGGGCACTTATAGATTCAAATATCTCTAGAGGACTAGGATAAAACAACATTTACATTTCTTTTCAATACCTTTTCTTATCAGAGAATTCCATTTGGACAATGTAATTCCCCCCCCCCCACCTTCCAAAGATGCATGCTTAGCATTTTTGCTGATTTTTTTTAGGAATGCGTGGAGGTGTTTATGGATGATTTTATAGTGTATGGTCCATCTTTTGAGATCTGTCTTAGGAGTTTAGGGGTTGTGCTTAGGGTTTTCATTGAGAATAACATTTTTTTGAAATATGAAAAAAGACATCTTATGGTTAGAAGTGGAATAGTGATGGGTCATGAAGTGTCTAAGAATGGAATTTGGGTGGACAAGTCCCAGGTTAACATCATCTGTTCATTGCCTTTTGCTCAGACTGTGAAGGATATTATATCTTTTCTTGGCCATGGTGTATTTTATAGGAGGTTCACAAAAGATTCTAGCCGGACTGCTTTGCCTTTGATAATAATACTTCAGAATGGAATTCCTTTTTTCCTTTGATGAGATGTGTAAAAATAGCCTTTAATGGACTTAAACATAAGCTAATGTCTCCATCAATAGTTAAACCATCTAATTGGGACTTTCCTTTTGAGCTAATGACCGATTCTTCAGGATTATCTTTGGGGTCTTTTCTTGGGAAATGAGTGGAGAGGAAATCACATGTCATTTCTTTTGCTTCTAGGACTCTAAATGTTGATCAAACCAATTACTCCACAAAAGAGAAAGAGTTGTTAGCCATTGTTTTTCCCTTGATAAGTTTAGAAGCTATCTTTTGGGAACTAAGGTTGTGATTGTCACCGATCATTATATTATTCAATTCCTCATGAAAGAACAAGAATCAAAGCCAATGCTGGTTAGATGGATCTTATTGCTCTAAGAATTTGACCTAGAGATTCAAGGTAGGAATGGAATTGAGAATGCTATGGCTGATCGTTTGAGTAGGATCTTTAAATTTGGATTTAAACTCCTAATGTATGCATTCACATGAATTTTGAAATGAAAATCCAAGTCCAAGTTGAACACTTTCTTTTATTCTTTAAACAGATGGATGGGTTATTTATACTCCCTTTTAAATTATTAAGTTTGCTCATCCAAATAGTGTCAAAAAAATTTCCTTCTAATTATGTGATTTTTTTCTCTTGAAGGTAAAGAGAAGTTTAGACTTTCAGTTGAATGAAAATTAAAGTGGGTTTAATATGAATTGAACTTTTTTAGGCCAACCATCTTTATGAGTAAATATTTTCACCGCCTAATCAAATCCAAAGGGGAAAATCATTTCAAAAACAATTTTTTTGCGGCCATCCAATATTTCAAACATAGGATTCGTTTCTTTCCGTTGAATTTGCCGTATTGTTTGTTTGAGGACAAGAAAAGTCTTGGTGTGAGTGGGTTTGATGTGGTCTAATTTGATATATTTTTGACACATCAATTCATGTGTTTTAATGCAAAAATGTGATCATAAATGAGTATTTTTGATTATTTGTAAAATTGTTGTTGAAGTTGTAATTTTTTAAAATAAACTTTGAAAATGTTAGAATATGTTTTATGTTTTTTTTTTTGGTGATAAATTAAAGACGGAGATTAGGTTAAGATGATTTCAAGATGCTCCAATCCACCGCCGCCATAAACTGATTCCGATATTCGGTGGAGGCCATGAACGAAGAAGATGACCGGTGTGCCGACTGAGCCACTGTGGACGATGCAGTCCGGTCGACACCGCTGTTACCATATCCGAGTTTTTGTCAGAGTTCGGATCTCTAGCGGAGAAAACTGATCTGAATCCAAATGGCGATGGACTAAAGAGTGAAAGAATTCGACCTTGGAAATAGATTCGCAGATGCAGCTCTCCGGCTGTGCGTGAGCTCGGAGTTTGTGGATGATCAGAGTAAGAAGAAGATTTGTTGTTTGGATTTTTTTGTGTTCATTTGCAGGTTCAAAGGATGAAGGAGGGGACCTCATTGTGCTCTACTGGTATGATTGGGACATTTTGTTTGAGCGCACACCACATATTCGTTCGAATTCCCCAATGAAGCCCAAATCACAAAATGATTGTCCGTACTGAGCTTCGTTGTGAGTTTTAGAAGATGTTCTGATCGCATCTCTTTGCATTTCTTCACTAAAGAAAATGGTTGTTTGTTGGAACTAACTGCAATTTTTACCGACATTGGAAGAACTGCAATTTTTACAGAGAAGTCTCGTTAGGAGACAACCTTTGATGTTGCAATATTGTAGTAATTAGGTTTTAAATTTGAAGAGAGGTAAAAGTGACATAAAAAGCCCTCAAATTCATATGATATGTGAGATACGTTGATGGTTGGATTTTGGGAAATTTGTGGGATAATCGGATGGAGTTGGGTGAGTTACATTATTCCTATTGTGAGGTCATGTTAACAGATGTAAATACACAATGGTAGTATGAGATGCTTTCCTAGTGTGCGGATAGGTTGTTATGGGATGTGCGTGTTCGATCACTTGAGACCCACAAAAATGTTGTAATGGGGTCCAATACTCCTTAGCATCCCTGACTGCATAGGGTCATGGGTTATCAATGGGATCATTGTATGATAACGTGTGGATGATGATCGATTATGGGATGATGATGGAAATGAGTTTTAAATGTGTTGACCCTTGATGTTGTTATATGTGTTGGATAGAGCATGGGATGCTCTAGGATATGGTCAACTATTGGGAAATGATAAAACAGGGTATGACCAGTGGTTGAGGCGAGGTCTATGTGGAGCAATAATGGAATGAAAGATGGGTCATGAGGTTGTAGAAATATAGATATGGCCAGCTCACATGAAAGATGAGTTGTGACCCTTTGTCAAATGTGTGGACTGTGGTATGATGACTGTTGGGTCTTATACAATGTCGAGGGGTCAAGTGGCTTGACGTGATGGAAAATAATCTGAACGGTGCCTCAACTACAGTGAGTGGGGGTAACAGATAGATTGTGAGTTGTTAGCAGGATTAAGTGGGGGCCTATAATAGGATGAAATTTGAAAGTTCCATGATGGTCAGCTGGGTCAAGGACCTTGAGTTAGATCCATCGAGACTAGGTGCACGATGGTAGATTATCAGAAATATCGAGAAGCAGTTGTGTAAGGCACCTCAATATCATTGGAACCTAGAGAGGGGATTTGCATGTGGTCCTATATGAGGACTACAAGAGGGGCTCATGAGTGCCAACATCTGGCTGACGATGGATATCAGGAAAGATTGTGTTCGTTGATTGGTGATAAGGGAAATTCTATGGTGGGGAGTAAGCCATAAATGATCTAAGCAAGCAATGGTCCTTCCAAGTAGTTTTTGGTAAATGTTGAGGGTGACGTGTTGGTAGACCCTACCCAAAGGTGGTTGCGGTTTTGTGACAACACTTGGATATAAGTCGCTAGATTAAGTATAGTGAAATGATTATGCACATATATGGGTATCAGTCGATGAGAATAGAGACAACTCAATACATTTGGTAACTAACAATTACTAGATATTTGATGAAGCTTGAGTGGTACAACCAGTGATGAGTTTTAAAAAAATGGACCAGTAGGGTGATCGATTCCATGAAGTGTCGGTACTCACAAGAGAGTATGATGAATGACATGACGAAGAAGGGCTTCATGTTATGGATATAGCTTCAGGAGTGAAGATAAATAATTTTGATGAGGATGGTCGAGTGATGCTCATGTGTGATGTTGAGCAAGTGATGGAATTATGTACACTGGTAACTTCAACTAATAGTGTATGATGTATGTGGTTTGGCAATTCATAATTTTTTTCAGGAGTAGGGCATCCTTGTGCAGTTGGAGGAAATAACCGGTGTAACGATTTGCAGGCTAGATGGTTTTCAGGAATGTTCAATGTGATGGGGTACTGACTAGGGCATTCACATGTGATTGAGTTGAATGGTTTGGAAAGATTCAAAATGTGTCATTTGGGAAATGACTAATGTTTTGAGAAGTAGTGGCAAGAGGTCCTTGGGTTTTGAGAATTGGAGTTGGATTGAGGACAATGTTGGCTTGACCATAACCAACGAGAGACATAGAATTTAGGCAGCACATTGGGGCTTAGTGACAATGATAGTTCATGGAAGATGCATGTGGTGACTTCTTGGGGATGAGAAGAATTATAGCGAGGAGGTTGAAATAACCCATGTTTTACGGGTTTGTGAAAATATGAGGAAATTTTAATTTTTGGTCCTAATGTGGGGGAAGTTTTGAGAATTAGAGTTTTACAAAGATTATAAAATTTTGAACATCCCTAAATGATGCTTTTAGACGTGTTTGGAGGAAAATGAGGTGTTTTGGGTGCTAAAGTGAGCATTGGACCAAGGTCAGGGTGACCCAGTTGTTGCTTTTTGTTGCAGATGGCTCAATACACCATGTCAGGTGAGGTTCATGCTATGATGAGGGGCTGATCAAGTGATCACATCATGGTTAGGTGGGTTTCCATGTTGTGGAGGTAGTAGGTTATGCCAACAACAATAAGTGTTATGGAATAGTGGATTTCTTGAAGGTTTTTTGGATAAGGAACAAAACTTACGTAAGGTCATGCCACAACGAAGGGTGTCACACTGTGACGATGACCCTTAAGTATGGGTTTAGGAAAAATATCATATATGGAATTTGTCATTTTTTTGAGAGGAAAGATTGGTCACATCGTGACCAGTGGGTCACATCGTGAAGCATTGTCATGAGGAGGCATTGTGATGTGAACGGTGAAGGCCACTCCATAGAGGGAGGAGGCCATGCCATGGAGGCTAGGGTCTAAAATTTTGGATACATCGCAATAAGGGTGTTCCATAACATGGCTAGAGGGATCACACATTGGAAGGGAGGCTGCGAGGGAAGGGGCACTGTAAAGACCCGTAAATTTCAAGGAAATTTTTTTCTTAAATTTCTTTGGAATTTTACAAGAGCGCAGTTTCTGACGGCACCTGATTCCGAGGCCCGGTGTGCCCGGAATCATTTTCCGAAGTTTGGCTCGGGTACGTTCAGTGAACGGACGAGCGAGTTTTTCTAACTTTTGAACAGGTGCCCGGAATCGAATTCTGAGGGCACCGATGAAATCGCAACGCCGATATTTGCTTAGAAACGCCTCTTCCGGAGTTGCGTTTGCTCAGTTGTGGTTTTTAATTTTTGGGCTTAAAGTTAAGAAATAAAATAAATTGTTCGACAAACTTTATTTTATTTCACTTAAGCCACTTGAAAGCCACTTAAACTGAGTTGAAGTGGATAGTATACTATCCAAAAATATCCTACCCTATTGGTAGGATATTTGCGAGGTGGGGCCCGCACGAGCCCCGCTGTTTCTTTTCCGCTAAGTAACGCACCCGCGAAAACCCGTCATTATGAAAGTCAACTGACGCGTTTTCTTAAATTCTTAACGCACCATTTAATTGGGCAGTTTATTTCGTGAATTAAATGAGCGGTTTCTTTCGTTGAATTAATTCTACGAATTAATGGGTCGTTACTTACCTCTTTTCGTTTGTTGGCGTAATAATAAAATAAGACCAACACGACATTTGGAGGATTGCACGTTGAGAGGTTTTGACAGAGTTCTTGAGTCTTCATCCTCCTTCGCGAAGAACGCGAAGAACGCGAAGAACGCCGTCACCCTCGGAGTTTGACGACGCTTCATCTGAGACGTTCTTCCCCGCCCCGATCTCCAATCACCAACTGCTTGAGGTAAGAGATCTTGGGTTTCTTTTTAAACTTCCTTGTGGTTTATAACAACACACGGATTTAATTATTTACAATTAAATCTGTTGTCTCTTGGTCCGTTGAGTTCGTCGACGCCACACCGGATTCCGCGACGACGCGACGCCTTCCGCGACACGACGAACCCCTCCTTCCGCGACGAACAATTCCGCGAAGAACGCTCACGCGCGACGACTTGACGTGGTTGGGATTTTGTTTTGGAAATGCCCTTATTCCCGTGAACGTTTCTTTAAAATTTAAGAACCGGTTTCAATTGAACAATTTTAATTTATTAAAACTGTTGTTTCATGTGTTGAATTATTCTTCTCCCGTTGTTTTTATCTAACGCGGAGGGTGCGTGCCAAACGAACACGGCCCGACAACCCTCCGTCGTTCTTCATTGTTGTGCGGATTTGACGGGCGACGACGGTACATGCCGCAACGGAAATTTGATGATTCCGCAGTGAAGAGCGAGTCCCGGGAGGAGCAGCGGCGCAGACGGGAACATAATCGGACCACCGGAGCGACTCCGGTGGCCTGCGGAAGCCGCCGGCGGCGCCCGCAGACCCGCGGCCGCGCGGGTCCGACGCACTCGGACGCGGCAAAGCCGCGTCCTTTGATCCAGCGCGGCCCCACGCGGGGGGCCGCGACACCTCCAGACCGCGGGGGCAGCGCCCCGCGGCGCACGGCCGTTCGGCCGCTCGGCCGAACCGAGCCAGGCCGGTCCGACCGGTCGGGCCGCGCCCTGGCCGGACCGGACCGGGTCGACCCGGTTCGGCCGACCCGGGGAGGGGGGGGGGGGGGTCGGCCCGGGCCCGGACCCCCCGTCTTCGGACCATTTTCGGTCAAATGCTCGTAACTTGAGCTACGGGCCTCCAAACGACGCGCCGTCAGCGGCAACGCGATCCTTGGATCGAGACGGTCGTTTCGGTATATCGCACTCAAGGTTTCAGAATACTTTGGGTTCAGCCGGGTTGGTTCGTACACGAAACCAACCGGGCCCTCAGAGCGGAAACGCTCATATCTTGAGCTACGAACGTCCGATTGACGTGCCGTCAGCTTTGTTGGATTCCTCTAAGTGAGACGGATCTTTTGGCTCACTCCGCCCGAGGTTTGGACGCAGGTGGAGTACAGTCGGGTTGGTTTTGCCTTAAAAACCAACCGGGCCCTTGGGACGAAAAAGTCAATAACTCTCAGGCCGGGCGTCCGATTGACGCGCCGTCTGCGACGTTGAGTTCCTGTTGACGATACAGAACTTTTGGATACATCAACCTCAGACTTTGTGTTAGTTGATGTATCAGCCTCTCGGCTCGTGGAGCGGACCCTCCCGAACGAGCTTGTTGTGTGCGCGAACCCTAGAGCTGGCTGCGACTGCTACTGCGACGACGACCGTGCAGAGATCATCAGTGGACTGCGGCGACGACTGTGCAGAGATCCTCAGTGGACTGCGGCGACGACTGTGCAGAGATCCTCAGTGGACTGCGACGACTACAACACTCAGCGATCCTACGTGGATCAGTGCTACAGGTCTTGTGTGGGCCCGATCCTGTGTGGGTCCGATCCTGTGTGGGTCAGCGCTCAGCGGTTCTGTGTGAGCCAGCGCCTACAGGTCCTGTGTGGGCCCGATCCTGTGTGGGTCATTGCGGGGGTTAGTTACCTATCGATGCTTTGTGGGTCCGACGACTTAGATGGATCAGTGATCATCTTTATCGTCATTCGAAGAAGTATACCTGTGTGAGCTGAATCCTGTGTGGATTTACTGTTTACTCTCCTTTGTGGATTGTGTTGAGCTATCCTGTGTGGATTTACTATTTACTCTCCTTTGTGGATTGTGTTGTGCTATCCTGTGTGAGTATACGTTTTGCTTTCCTGTGTGGACTGGGTTGTGCTTGGGCTCGGACGTTGGAGCCGAACGAGAATTGATGACTTAGGTATATGTATGAGCATATACCTAAGCCGTGTCAGATGTTACTTCGTGATTGTATCTTTCCTTTGTGGATTATCCTTTGTGGATTCTGGGAGACCTTCGGGGGTCTCGGGGTCCCTACTGAGTAGCTTATACTCACCCCTGCACGGGCTATGCCCGCACTACTTTGTGTTGGTTGCAGACGACAGACAGCGCTGATCGTGGTGGAAGCTTGCGGAGTAGGACGGTACCTGGAGGTGGACCACTGGGCGGGACGTACTCGGAGCGGTCAGGTGGACCCGAGGAGCAGTGGAGGCTATCTGTACCCACCCTTCAGGTGGGTCTTCCAGAGGACGGCTCGTCGCTGCAGCTTTTCTTTTCAGTTGCTGTTTTTCCCTTCAGTTGTACTTTACAGTTGGGCTTGTATTTTCGGCCCCTTTTACTTTCAGCACAGCTTGTTATAGTTTTTACTTAGTGTTTACTTTTCCGCTTGCTTACTCTGTGGTGCTTGTTTACTTTTCAAGGGCAATGCCTTCCCTTTTTTCGGGATTTACGCCTTGGTGCTAGTCGCCAGCCCCTGGCCTATGGAAGGCGGGTTTGGGGTAGTCACGACACGGGCCCCGAGGACGGGTCGTGACAAATTGGTATCAGAGGTGGTCGGTTCTACCGCAGACTCTGATCTTTTTTCTATGTGAAGCAATAGTGCTTAGCGTATTGGGTGTGGTTATCAGTCCAGTGAGTCCAGTGTTGGTGCGGCGGCCGACATATCCGTACACCAGGACCCTGACTTCTGATTTCCGACTTAATGCACGAAAACATTGATTGCATGTGTGTTTCAAGTTTTCTTTGTGATTACTTGTGTCACCTCACCAGGTATACTGTTCTGACCATGGCGCACTTGTTTCCTTTTCAGGATGGCCCCACGACGGCAGCCAGCTAGGGTTCCGAGAGTAGAGCGCGACGACAGCCTGCCGAGCGACGAGGCCTCGGTACAGGGCCCGTTGACAGCAGAGGCACCGGCGGTACCTTTACCCGCCGAGCCCCCGATGCTTCCAGCGCCGACCGCTGATGATGCACGTCTCCTCGGAGCTCTGCACGAGTTCCAGCGCCAACGACCACCCAGGTTTCGTGGGGAGACGGACCCCCAGGCAGCCGAGGACTGGCTGGAGGCGGTCGTACGAGTTTTCAGGCTAGTGAGGACACCAGCAGACCTCATGGTGATCCTCACGGCGAGCCTACTGCACGCAGCAGCAGGACGATGGTGGAGCCTGATGCTCCAGGTGCACGATGAGGCCTCTCTCATCTGGACGGACTTCGAGAGCCTCTTCCGCTCAGAGTTCGTCCCGGCCACCCTCCGTGCGGTGCGTATTCAGGAGCTTCTTCAGCTGCGGCAGGGCAGCTTGACGGTCGCCCAGTACGCGGCGAGGTTCACCGATCTTTCTCGCTACTCGACCGACATGGTACGGGACCCCTTCTTCTGGGCCCGGACCTTTGAGCAGGGTTTGAGACACGAGATCAGGGCATCGCTGATCTCCCTCAGCATCCCGACCCAGGCAGGAGTGCTGGAGCGAGCCCTTCTGATCGAGAGCTTTCTGGCTGAGTCCACAGCGAGACCTAACGCAGGGCGGCAGGTAGCGGAGTCTTCGGCAGTAGGTAGCCGACAGATGACTCAGGGTTCCAGGCAGACCAGACCTTCCGGCAGACGACCTCGGGACACTGGCTCAGCAGTGCGGGGCACACAACGCGAAGCCAGTCTTCCGAGAGGCAGGCAGTGCTACGCGTGCGGCGGGCAGGGCCACATGGCTCGTGACTGCCCGACCCGCCGTACCGAGGAGCAGCAGACGGTGGAGGGGCCACCCAGGCAGAGGCAGAGGGTCGACCGTGGCGGTCCGCAGGGAGGAGGCGGACGAGGCAGAGGAGCTGGTCGAGCAGCAGGTGGTGGGCGACGCTTTGAGGCTCTGCCACCACCACCACCAGGAGGTCCGCCCCGACCACAGGGAGCTGGCTGGCAGAGACAGGCACAACTCCAGGCAGCGGAGGCCTACGACCACGGCGCGCCAGAGATGATTCGAGGTACGATCTGTGTCTATTCCACCCTTTCTGCAGTTCTTATAGACACAGGAGCGAGTCACTCTTTCATAGCCGCTGCTCTTGTTCGGAGTTCGGAGATTCCGACAGAGCCGTTGGCTCGATCCTTACGGCTAGAGACCCCTACGGGAGCAGACTCGACGATTACACACTGGTGCCGGCAGTGTGAGCTTACTCTAGGAGGCGAGAGCTTCGGCTGTGATCTTCTTGTAGCAGCGTCGAGGCCTTACGACGTCATCTTGGGCATGGATTGGTTATCTATAGTCCATGCTCAGATTGACTGTTTTAGGCGCAAGGTGCGATGTGTGCGCACCGATGGGAGCAGGTTCACCTTCACCGGTGAGAAGGGAGCCTTTGCAGCACAGGATGGACTCTCGCAGAGGAGGGGACAACCCATCACTCATCAGTTGGCTAGCCTCATCCTTGGAGCAGTTGACATGCGAAGTCCTAGTTTTCCTGCAGTGGTGGATCAGTATGCGGACGTCTTCCCCGATGACGTTCCAGAACTACCTCCTCGCAGAGAGGTAGACTTTTATATTGACCTGTACCCCGGGACAACCCCGATATCCACTCCAGCATATCGGATGGCCCCCGCTGAGCTTCGAGAGCTGCGGGTACAGTTGGAGGACTTGCAGGGCAAGGGGTTCATCCAACCCAGCGTTTCACCCTGGGCTTCCCCGATTTTGTTCGCCAAGAAGGCGGACGGGAGCTTGCGACTGTGTGTCGACTATCGTCGCCTGAACCAGGTGACAGTGAGGAACAAGTATCCGCTACCGAGGATTGATGACCTCTTCGATCAGCTCAAGGGAGCACGGTGGTTCTCAAAGATAGACCTCAGGTCAGGCTATCATCAGCTCAGAGTTCGAGACGAGGACGTGCAGAAGACGGCCTTCAGGTGTCGGTATGGCCACTATGAGTTCTTGGTTATGCCTTTCGGCGTAACCAATGCTCTAGTAGTATTCATGAGCCTCATGAACATGATCTTCCAGCCATACCTCGATCGATTTGTCGTGGTCTTCATCGACGACATTTTGGTGTACTCGACCATAGAGGAGGAGCACGCCTACCACTTGCGAGTTGTACTAGACACACTCCGAGAGCACCAGCTTTATGGAAATCTCTCGAAGTGCCAGTTCTGGTTACGTGAGGTCCACTTCTTGGGGCACGTCATTTCTGAGGCGAGAGTTGCAGTGGATCCCGCGAAGATCGAGGCAGTGCTAGCTTGGGAGCCACCCAGGAGCGTGACGGAGGTGCGGAGTTTCTTGGGTCTAGCTGGATACTATCGGAGATTCATGCCGGACTTCTCCAGAGTTGCGGCGCCACTCTCAGCGTTGACGAAGAAGGGGAAACCCTTCGTGTGGTCAAACAGATGTCAGCAGAGCTTCCAGGAGCTGAGACAGAGATTGACCAATGCACCTATCTTGAGGTTGCCTGAGGAGGGAGTTGGATACGTAGTCTACTGCGATGCCTCAGGGACCGGACTCGGGTGTGTCCTGTTGCAGGAGCGGGCCGTGATTGCCTATGAATCACGTCAGTTGAGGCCGCATGAGCAGAACTACGCTACCCTTGGCCTGGAGTTAGCAGCAGTGGTCTTCGCTCTGAAGACATGGCGACACTATCTGATGGGCGAGCGCTTTACAGTCTTTTCTGACCACCAGAGTCTCAGGTACATCTTCTCTCAGAAGGACCTGAACCTGAGACAGCGGCGATGGCTCGAGTTCCTCCAGGACTATGACTTTGAGATAGTCTATACTCCCGGGAAGGGGAACGTAGTAGCCGATGCCCTCAGCAGGAGGACGGGCATTCAGCTACTCGAGGAGGCGACATAGCAGCTAGCCGCCTTGCAGATATCCTTCGTGGATAGAGATGGAGCAGCCTTCCTTCAGTCTCTCACAGTCACCCCTCCACTACTACAGCGGGTCAGAGAGGCACAGCGTGAGGATGCTGACTGTGAGACGCGACGTGCACAGATATCCTCAGGACAGGCACCTGATGGTTTCTCCCTTGGAGCAGAGCACGACGTCCTTTTCAGAGGACGTACCTTGGTGCCAATCGCTTTACGAGAGGAGGTGCTGAGAGAGTTTCACACTTCTCCTTTGGCGGTACATCCTGGAGTGGCGAAGATGTACCAGGACCTCAGACGACAGCACTGGTGGCCGGGCATGAAGAAGGTTGTGGCAGAGTTCGTTTCACGGTGCCTCACCTGCCAGCAGGTGAAGGCAGAGCATCAGGTACCAACAGGCTTGGTACAGCCCTTGGAGGTCCCGGAGTGGAAGTGGGACGGGATATCTATGGACTTCGTGACTGGGCTTCCATGCACTTCCAGAGGTCACGACTCCATTTGGGTGATTATTGACCGACTTACCAAGTCGGCACACTTCTTGCCCATCAGAGAGCAGGGCTCAGTGGAGATCTTGGGGCGTCTCTACGTTCAGGAGATTGTACGGCTTCACGGTGTGCCATCGACTATCGTCTCCGATCGAGACGCTCGTTTCACTTCCCGGCTTTGGAGGGGGTTGCAGGAGGCGTTCGGGACGCGGCTACGTCTGAGCACCGCCTTTCACCCTCAGACGGATGGTCAGACGGAGAGGACCATTCAGACTCTCGAGGACATGCTCCGCGCATGTGTCCTCGACTTTGGTCATAGCTGGGAGGACCACCTACCCTTGGTGGAGTTCGCGTACAACAACAGCTACCACTCCACCATCGGGATGGCACCATACGAGACGTTGTACGGCAGACCTTGCAGATCTCCTTTGTGCTGGACAGACCCTGGGGAGTCAGCACTTGTGGGACCAGAGATGGTCCGGGCCATGACAGAGAAGGTCCAGGTCATCCAGGAGCAGATGAGGACAGCTCAGAGCCGGCAGAAGTCATATGCTGACAGGAGGCGGAGGCCATTAGAGTTCGAGGATAGCGACCACGTCTTCTTGCGTGTCTCACCTCGACGTGGTTTGCGGAGATTTGGCCGAGGCAGTAAGTTGTCTCCACGCTTCATCGGACCTTTCCAGGTCCTCAGCAGGATTGGCGAGGTGGCTTATCGCCTGGCTCTACCACCTCAGTTGCACCGGGTGCACGACGTCTTCCACGTATCTCAGCTGAGGAGATACGTGCACGACCCGACACACATCATTGACTATGGGGAGCTGGACGTGGATGATGGGGCGACTTTTGTGGAGGTCCCAGTGGAGATAGAGGATCGACAGGAGCGGGTCCTACGTGGGCGATCGATTCCTCTTGTGCGCATCAGATGGCAGCACAGGAACCTCCAGGAGAGCACATGAGAGCGGGAGGCTCAGATGTGTGCTCAGTACCCACATTTGTTTCCCTAGTTTATTGTGTATCTTTACGGGGACGTAAAGCCCTGAGGTGGGAGTAATGTAAAGACCCGTAAATTTCAAGGAATTTTTTTTTTAATTTTCTTTGGAATTTTACAAGAGCGCAGTTTCTAACGGCACCTGATTCCGAGGCCCGGTGTGCCCGAAATCATTTTCCGAAGTTTGGCTCAGGTACGTTCAGTGAACGGACGAGCGTGTTTTTCTAACTTTTGAACCGGTGCCCGGAATCGAATTCTGAGGGCACCGATGAAATCGCAGTGCCGATATTTGCTTAGAAACGCCTCTTCCGGAGTTGCGTTTGCTCGGTTGTGGTTTTTAATTTTTGGGCTTAAAGTTAAGAAATAAAATAAATTGTTCGACAAACTTTATTTTATTTCACTTAAGCCACTTGAAGCCACTTGAAAGCCACTTAAACTGAGTTGAAGCGGATAGGATACTATCCAAAAATATCCTACCCTCTTGGTAGGATATTTGCGAGGTGGGGCCCGCACGAGCCCCGCCGTTTTTTTTCCGCTAAGTAACGCACCCGCGAAAACCCGTCATTATGAAAGTCAACTGACGCGTTTTCTTAAATTCTTAACGCACCATTTAATTGGGCGGTTTATTTCGTGAATTAAATGGGCGGTTTCTTTCGTTTAATTAATTCTACGAATTAATGGGTCGTTACTTACCTCTTTTCGTTTGTTGGCGTAATAATAAAATAAGACCAACACAATATTTGGAGGATTGCACGTTGAGAGGTTTTGGCAGAGTTCTTGAGCCTTCATCCTCCTTCGCGAAGAACGCGAAGAACGCGAAGAACGCGAAGAACGCGAAGAACGCGAAGAACGCGAAGAATGCCGTCACCCTCGGAGTTTGACGACGCTTCATCCGAGACGTTCTTCCCCGCCCCGATCTCCAATCACCAACTGCTTGAGGTAAGAGATCTCGGGTTTCTTTTTAAACTTCCTTGTGGTTTATAACAACACACAGATTTAATTATTTACACTTAAATCTGTTGTCTCTTGGTCCGTTGAGTTCGTCGACGCAACGCCGGATTCCGCGACGACGCGACGCCCTTCCGCGACGACGCGACGCCTTCCACGACACGATGAACCTCTCCTTCCGCGACGAGCAATTTCGCGAAGAACGCTCACGCGCGACGACTTGACGAGGTAGGGATTTTGTTTTGGAAATGCCCTTATTCCCGTGAACGTTTCTTTAAAATTTAAGAACCGGTTTCAATTGAACAATTCTAATTTATTAAAATTGTTGTTTCATATGTTGAATTATTCTTCTCCCGTTGTTTTTATCTAACGCGGAGGGTGCGGGCCAAACGAACACGGCCCGACAACCCTCCGTCGTTCTTCGTTGTTGTGTGGATTTGACGGGCGACGACGGTACATGTCGCAACGGAAATTTGATGAATCCGCAGTGAAGAGCGAGTCCCGGGAGGAGCAGCGGCGCAGACGGGAACATAATCGGACCACCGGAGCGACTCCGGGGGCCCGCGGAAGCTGGCGGCGGCGCGGGTCGCCGGCGCGGCAGCGCCGGCAGCCGGGAGCGGCGGCGCCCGCGGACCCGCGACCGCGCGGGTCCGGCGCACTCGGACGCGGCAAAGCCGCGTCCTTTGATCCAGCGCGGCCCCACGCGGGGGGTCGCGGCACCTCCAGACTGTGGGGGCAGTGCCCCGCGGCGCACGACCGTTCGACCGCTCGACCGAACCGAGCCAGGCCGGTCCGACCCAGGGGGGGGGTCGGGCCGGGCCCGGACCCCCCGTCTTCGGACCATTTTCGGTCAAATGCCCGTAACTTGAGCTACGGGCCTCCAAACGACACGCCGTCAGCGGAAACACGATCCTTGGATCGAGATGGTCGTTTCGGTATATCGCACTCAAGGTTTCAGAATACTTTGGGTTCGGTCGGGTTGGTTCGTACACGAAACCAACCGGGCCCTCGGAGCGGAAACGCTCATATCTTGAGCTACGAACGTCCGATTGACGTGCCGTCAGCTTTGTTGGATTCCTCTAAGTGAGACGGATCTTTTGGCTCACTCCGCCCGAGGTTTGGACGCAAGTGGAGTACGGTCGGGTTGGTTTTGCCTTAAAAACCAACGGGGCCATTGGGACGAAAAAGCCAATAACTCTCAGACCGGGTGTCCGATTGACGCGCCGTCTGCAACGTTGAGTTCCTGTTGACGATACGAAAATTTTGGATACATCAACCTCGGACTTTGTGTCAGTTGATGTATCAGCCTCTCGGCTCGTGGAGCGGACCCTCCCGAACGAGCTTGCTGTGTGCGGGAACCCTAGAGCTGGCTGCGACTGCTACTGCGACGACGACCGTGCAGAGATCCTCAGTGGACTGCGGCGACGGCTGTGCAGAGATCCTCAGTGGACTGCGGAGATGATGTTATTAATATTTTCATGACTTATTATATTCCCCCTTTACTTATTTTATATGAAATGTGCATAATTTGTGTGAAATATTAATGTTTTAATTTTAAGTATAATATTTGAGCATTTTTAGAAGTAGTCAAATTGAGTCAGTTTAATGTTTTAATTATAACTATCACTATACTGATCCAAATTGTGTGGTTCTTGTTTTGTAGGATTCTCCTTTCAATATACAACATTTCATTAGAAGGCACCATGATCCAATTCTGCCATTTGAAGGGTCATATGGTCCTCACAAACAAGACCAAAGAATCTGTGAACAAACTGGACCAGCCTTGAAGATTTATTTACTGGGCTCAATACAGATATCCAAAAACCTTAACTCTCCACCATAATTCGGGGGACACTACATGTCATCTTGGATAAAAATTTCATGGCCCAAATCCAAGTACAAGGGGCCCAAATAAATCTTTGAAGTCCAGCCCACCATTCTGGCCGAGAATGAAAATCAGTATAGTATGCATGACATATCTCCTGATGTAATAATCCAAGCGAGCTGAAATTTTACAGTTTGAAAGAGGAGATGTAGGCGGCCGACTTTGTTGAAGAAACCATTCGGATTTGAAGGCATCTTAATATTCAAAAACCCTTTCACATTATGGGCTTCAAAAAGACTGGATTGAAATGGACAGTTTAAGTTTGTTTATGCAACCAGCCATAACGTTTTATCCTTACGTCCAAATGACTCCAAATTTTGAGAGTAGTCGGCCAACATTATTGTCTACAACTTTGAAGAAGGAGATATTTGAAGATTCGTCTGTCTAAATTGCCAAATTGGCGATGCAAGTGGAGGGACAGATTGGGAATGCAAACAGTCCACTCCTTGGGCTATAAATACTCTCCCCTTCTCTCCTTGAGAGGGGTTGGCATTTCAGAAGAGAGGAGATCATATTGGAACGACCAAAGCTTTGCCAAAGGCTTGGGAGGACCTGCCATACTCAAGTTTACACTTGAGAGACCTTTCCCCCTCTCTTTCTTTTCACTTACTTTTGTGTTCTTCATTTTTGTAATCTTGTAATTCTCTTTCTTTGTAATTCTGTTTTAATGCAAGTTACTTCTTCAATATCTCTTATTCTCTTCCACCTTCTGTATTTTAATATTAATGTTCTTAAAATAGTTTAAATTCAGTTCAATCCCCTCCCCTTATTTAGCTTCCTCATTCAATCGAAAGTTCGTTTTTAATTATCATCATTGTTCGTGTGTGTGTGTCGACGTACCACTCTTTTCTTATCCCTTTCTTTTTCTTCTCTTATTAATTTATAATCATAATCATTATAACCAGATTATTAATCACCCAAATGGCTGAGTAAATCTCTCATTGGGGTGAGTTATAATTTAGGTATGTTAAGTGATTGAGAGCTTCTGCTCGATGAATATTCTTTGAATTTACGTTGTGTATGTTGGACTTAACATGTCATGGATTAATGACTTGTTTTGTTTAACATGTGGTTTCCATGGATTATTGGAACCATAAATACACAACCATAAATAAGATCTGATTGAGATTATAACCTTAAGTTAAGTTAAGTCTTGGTTTAAAGCCTTAACACTTAAGAATTCTAATCAACATCATCTTGTGACATGGGTGTTAATTTAAATGCAATATAAAGCAAAGCTCGAGGATATCACAAGCTTAACTAACCTAATGATGAACTCACCCCAATATTTATCAATTTGGTAAATCAAACATCATCCATAAATCATTTCAATTAAGCTCTGCAAACAAACCCCCCTAATCAAAATACAATCAACTAAAAACAAACGACTACTACAGAGTATCATCGCCGAGGATTCGACCCGAGTGCTGCTATACACATTAGCAGAGCACCGGAACCTTGAACGGTCGATAGGCGACAATCGGTCGTGCGTTTCAAATGGCGCCGTTGCCGGGGATGATGCTTTAAGTAGTCATTAGTTTCTGGTTATTGTAAAAAAAAACACAAAAAAATACAAAAGTTTAAAAAAATTGAAAAAAATACACAAAGAAAAACCCGTCTTCCTCTTAAAAATCATAAAATGAAAAAAATAAAAAGAAAAACCCGTCTTACTCTTTCTTCCAAAATCTCTCTGAATGCCCTGTAGCCTTCCAAACAATCCCTCAGATTTGTTTGACCCTGAAATTGATAGAACTCTTCGTCGAATTAGGAGGACCATTAGGGATAACCAAATCACCCAAGAACCAATCATTGCCCTACCAATTGAATTAGATATGGCCAATCCTAGGGAACAAATATTAAAAGAACTTGCTGCCCCTGATATGAATTACCAACCTCTTGGTATTCAATATCCAAACATTGAAGCTGACTTCGAACTCAAATCGGGTTTGATTCATCTTCTCCCTCATTTTCACGGGCTAGCCGGTGAGGATCCACATCTTCACCTTAAAGAGTTCCAAGTAGTATGCTTTACCATGAAGCCTCAAGGGGTTTCTGAAGAACAAATCAAGATTAGAGCTTTCCCCTTTTCCCTAGCAGATTCTGCCAAGTCTTGGCTCTACTACCTCCCACCTGGTTCCATAAACTCATGGGTTGACATGAAGAGACTTTTCCTTGAGAAGTTCTTTCCCGCTTCCCGAACAACTTCTATCCGAAAGGAAATAAGCGGCATCCGTCAATTCCCTAATGAATCACTCCATGAGTATTGGGAGAGGTTCAAAAAGCTTGTGGAAACTTGTCCACACCATCAAATCCCTGACCAACTCCTGATCCAATACTTCTATGAGGGGTTATTGGCTATGGAGCGAACTCTCATTGATGCCGCAAGTGGCGGTGCTCTTGTTGACAAAACTCCTGCAGCTGCAAGAGATCTCATAAGTAACATGGCTGCAAACACGCAGCAATTCCATACTCGAGCACATGCTCAAGTGAAACAAGCCGAAGAGAATCAATCCATAGAGCCCAACAAGATGACTGAGTGGATGAGTGAACTTACAGGTCTTGTGCGTCAACTAGCGGTGGCTACCAAAGCCCCAACCTCATCTTCTCCACAGTCACTATTCCCTGAACCTATCAAGAATTGTGGAATCTGCAACTCTCCATCTCATCCGACTGACACATGTCCACAACTTCAAGATGATCCATCTGATTTATCTAGTCCAATGGAGCTCAATGCGGCATATGCTCAGCGAAACTACAACCCTCAACAATCAGGTCAGTTTGTTAGAAACTTCAACCAACCCCACTCTAAGCCCTTCTCTTCTACCTTTAACCCACCTCTGAGGTATGGTAATCCCATTTCTCATCCTCCTCAGTTACCTCATCAAAATCCAAACCAGTTTCAATATGGTCAAATTGGTGGTAACATCCATCAACCTTATCCTTTTGTTCCTCAACCCCAAAGGAACAATCCTCCTCCTGGATTCCACTATCCTAACGAGCCTTCCCAATTCCCCACCCAATACAATCACTTTCCCAAGAACCAAAATCAAGGCCAACCCAATTTGGGACAAGCCTCTTCTTCTAAACAACCATGAGAAAGTGCTGTAGAGGATCTTGCTTCCTTCACCCGTTCTAGCCTCAAGAACATTGAAACCCAAATAGGTCAACTTGCATCCCACCTAAGCCAGCAACAACCATCCAATTCATCCCAACTCCCAGCTCAACCATTACCCAACCCTAAGGGTAATGTAAGTGCAATTGCACTTAGATCGGGAAAGAAAATTGCAATGCCCCATGCTGATTTCTCTACCTCCCCTTTCGATGTTGATCTAGAAAATGAAAAGAACAAAAAGCTGGAAAAGGAACTTGAATCCACTCCTTCACCCCCTTCCATTCCTCTAAGGAACCCAATTCCTTTTCCTCAAGCCATCTCAAAGCCTAAGAAGTCCTTTGAACCTGATCCTGAAATGCTTGACATGTTTAGACGTGTTGAAGTGAACATCCCCCTCTTAGATGCCATCAAACAAATCCCTAAGTATGCCAAGTTTCTTAAGGAATTGTGCACCCATAAGAGGAAACTTAGGAACATTGAAAATGTTTCAACCCAACAATCCATTCCCATGAAGTGCAAAGATCCAGGGACCTTCACGGTTCCATGTCAAATAGGGAGTTCCAACTTTAATGATGCACTCATAGACCTTGGAGCCTCAATAAATGTCATGCCCAAATCCATTTTCTCCAACCTTGGTCTAGGTCCCTTGCACCCAATGGGTGTTGTCATTCAATTAGCCAATCGAAGCACTACCAGTCCTGAGGGGATAATTGAGGATGTTCTTGTTCGGGTCAATGATCTTATCTTCCCAGCTGATTTCTATGTCATTGACATGGAAGGTGAGACAACCTCTTCTCGATCTCCCCTAATTCTAGGAAGACCATTCCTTATGACTGCGAGAACCAAGATTGATGTCCATTCAGGCATCTTATCCATGGAATTTGGTGACCAACTGGTCAAGTTCAACATTTTCCAAGCCATGCGATACCCATCTGAGGATCCCTCTGTATTCTCAATCCATGCTTTTGAGGACACTTCTAAGATTCAATCGAACCCCAATCCACCATGTTCTTTATGTTCTAATGATAAAGGATCTTGTGAAATCTGCACCATGATTAACAAAGTCATAAATGGTGAAGTTGATGTGGACCTCTCATTCATAGACTCCATCAATCTAGAGGAACTTGAAAACTCTCTTGAATCCCACATCAACTCTGATCTCTACTGCTCCACCTTGGACAGTGTTGAGGAAAATTATCCAAACCCATCTGGAATCCCTTCTCCTGCTCCTAACTTGTCTAGCTCTCAAATCAAGGCTGAAACTGATCTAAAACCACTTCCTTCACACCTCAAGTATGCATTCCTTTTCCATGATCCCTCCTACCCTGTCATTATCTCTGCTTCACTTTCTGAAACTGAGGAGTCCCAACTTGTTCAAGTGTTAGAGGAAAACAAAAATGCCTTAGGTTGGACCCTAGAGGATATTCCAGGAATCAACCCTGCCCTTTGCATGCGTCACATCCATCTAGAGGAATCATCCAAACCAATTAGGCAACCTCAAAGAAGACTCAATCCACTCATACTTGAGGTAGTTAGGGAAGAGATTACCAAGCTTCTTCAAGCTGGTATTATCTACCCAATTTCTGATAATGAATGGGTTAGTCCAATTCAAGTCGTTCCTAAGAAGGGCGGGATAACAGTTGTCACAAATGAACATGGAGAAGTGGTCACAACTCGAGTGAAAAACAAATGGCGTGTGTGCATCGATTATCGCAAATTGAATGCTGAAACACGAAAAGATCACTACCCACTTCCTTTCCTTGACCAAATGCTTGAGAGATTGGCCGGAAAGTCACACTATTGCTTTCTTGATGGTTACACCGGCTACTTCCAAATTCCAATCGCACCTCAAGACCAAGAAAAGACCACATTCACTTGCCCCTTTGGAACCTATGCCTATAGGCGAATGCCTTTTGGCCTTTGTAATGCTTCTGCAACATTCCAGCGGTGTATGATGAGTATCTTTTCTGAATTCATTGAGAATTGCATGGAGGTCTTCATGGATGACTTTACAATTTATGGCGAGTCATTTGAATCTTGCTTACATTCACTCTCTTTGGTCCTTCAAAAGTGTGTCAAGTGCAACCTTGTGCTGAATTTTGAAAAATGTCACTTCATGGTTTCAAATGGGATTGTTCTAGGGCACATAATTTCTCAAGAGGGTATCCAAGTTGATCCAGCCAAAATTGAG
Source organism: Viscum album (assembly GCA_963277665.1). Lineage (NCBI taxonomy): Eukaryota > Viridiplantae > Streptophyta > Magnoliopsida > Santalales > Viscaceae > Viscum > Viscum album. The sequence goes on along the minus strand of OY728128.1, from coordinate 712,323,665 downwards.
GTGATCCAATCACTTCCTGAACCCAAATCAGTTCGAGACATTCGGTCCTTCCTTGGTCATGCCGGTTTCTATCGGCGATTCATTCATAACTTCAGCAAGATTTCCCTCCCACTCACTCGTTTACTTCAAAATGATGTCACATTCAATTTTGATGAGGCTTTCAAGAGAGCCTTCATTGAACTCAAATGTGCTCTCACATCTGCTCCAATAATCCAACCCCCAGATTGGTCCTTACCATTTGAATTGATGTGTGATGCTTCTGATAGGGCCATTGGGGCTGTTCTTGGTCAAAGAAGAGAAAACATTCCTCATGTCATCTTTTATGCCTCAAAAACATTGGACGAAACTCAATCACACTACACTGTGACTGAAAAAGAACTTTTAGCTGTGGTTTTTGCCTTGGATAAATTCCGGCCCTATCTCTTAGGTGCCAAAATCATCATCTTCACGGACCACTCAGCATTAAAGTTCTTACTTAAGAAAAGTGATTCCAAACCAAGGCTAATAAGATGGATTTTAATGCTCCAAGAGTTTGACCTCGTGATAAAAGATAAACCTGGAAAAGAAAACCCTGTAGCTGATCACCTGAGTAGAATTTCTAATTCTTCTCATTCTGAAATAATTGATCCTGAATTTCCAATTGAACACCTCTCATCTCTCACTCCAAAGTTACCATGGTATGCCCCAATTGTCAATTACTTGGTTTCTGGTGTTTTCCCTGAATATTTTTCAAAAGAACAAAAAGAAAAGATGAAAAGTGATTCAAAGCATTATTTTTGGGAAGATAATAAACTTTGGAAAACTGGGGCTGACATGGTAATTAGGAGATGTGTTGATGAAACTGAACAATCCTCCATCTTGGAATTCTGCCACTCAATGCCTGGAGGTGGCCACTTTGGACCACAAAGGACTTCTCGAAAGGTCCTAGATTCTGGATTCTTTTGGCCTTCACTCTTCAAGGACTCACACGAGTTCTGTCAATCATGTCCCACTTGCCAAAAGTTTGGCACAATTTCCAAAAGAAACGAAATGCCTCAAAATCCATTAATCTTCTGTGAGCTCTTCGATGTTTGGGGCATCAATTTCATGGGACCTTTTCCCCCTTCCAATGGATTATCCTACATTCTCCTTGCTGTTGACTATGTTTCTAGGTGGGTTGAGGCCAAACCCACTAGGAAAGATGATGCTCAAACTGTGAGTGAGTTCCTCAAAACCCATATCTTCCATCGATTCGGAACACCACGTGCTTTGATAAGTGACTTAGGAACTCATTTCTGTAATAGAACCATGGAGTCACTTTTGAAAAAGAATGGGGTTGTACATAAAACATCCACTGCATATCACCCTCAAACAAATGGAATGGCTGAACTTTCTAACAGAGAAGTGAAAAGAGTGCTTGAAAGAATTGTTAAGCCCACAAGAAAAGACTGGCCCGATAGACTTGGTGAAGCACTTTGGGCCTATCGAACAGCCTATAAGACACCCATTGGGATGTCTCCATTTAGGCTAGTTTTTGGTAAAGCCTGTCATTTACCAGTTGAAATCCAACATAAGTCATTTTGGGCTGTCAAAACTTGTAATTTTGATTGTGAAAAATCTGGTGAAGAAAGATTGTTGCAGTTGACTGAATTGGAGGAGCTTCGACTCGATTCGTATGAGAACTCCATTCTCTACAAAGAAAAGGCAAAGTCACTCCATGACAAGAACATTCTTCGAAAGGTATTTCATGAAGTTGAAAAGGTAATGCTCTTCAATTCTCGATTTCGACTTCACCCAGGTAAACTTAATTCTCGTTGGGAAGGTCCTTTTGTTATTACTAACGTTTACCCATTTGGTGCAGTGCAAGTCCAAGACCCTTCTTCAAAAAGAACATTCACGGTAAATGGACACCGGTTAAAGCATCACCATGAGAGGTCTCACAATCCAGGAACCACGTCGACTTCCATCGAAACCCCATCCACTTCAATAGAACCACCACTGGATGGAGACCCGCCAAATCCAAACCAGGGGGCACCTCTTTCCCTTTAACTCTATCTCTCCTCAATCTCTCTTCCCTCTCTTCTTCTCTCTATTTCTTCTTCTTCCTCTCTCCCTCTCATTTTTTTTACAACATTCTTCCACAACCTTTTTTCTATTTTCTCTTTTGTGTGGATCTGTCATTAAAAAAAAAAAAAAAAAAAATTAATTAAAAACAAATGAAAATTGAAAAAAAGGGGTGTCATAATTACTCATCATCCAATATTGAAATTTTGTCCAACCATTTTGGGGAGTCAAAAGGCTTGTTTTAAACTCAAATATATTGAATTTTTATCTCAAACTTGGGTAAACAATTTTGTGTCAATAACAAACATTTTGAATGAACAATTTTTGGTGGAAAATGATTCTCCCCTACCGTGAGGAATAACATTAGCCTTCATGCCAAGGTCATCTATGGCCATCTTTTTCATTGTGTGTCTTCACCACTGATTGTGAGTCTTGAGATTGTGGACCTTCGAGCTGAATTTCCATCTTTTGTATGCATTAATATGATAGAGGCATTTTCTAAGCCACATAAGAATCAGAATAGCCAAATAGCCTCTCGTTACCCTTACATTGATCCTACTTTTGAAAGCCCCTTTGAGCCTATGAAAACCTTTATTTTGATAGCCACATTACAAGCCTAATACCTTGTCCCACCCAACATCTTCATGGATTTTCATTGTACAATTTATTGAAATTTAAGTGTGGGGGGGAATAGACTTCATTTTTGGGCGTACTTTCATTGATTTCCAATGTGTCATCATATGCTTGATGGCAAGCTTCCATTAAAGTATGGGGGAGAGGTTGTAATTCTGCGAGCTTTGGGGTGTATATGTGTAATTGTCATTTGTACAAAAGTCATTGAAAAGTGTTCAAAAAAAATGAAAAAAAATTATATAAAAAAAAATGAAAAAAAATAAAAAAAGGAATGGGTTGTGTATTGGGTGGGTCGAAAATCATTCATCATCAACCTTTGTTCGTGTTATAAATTAGTTCCATGTGGAGATCAAGCATGGGTTGGGAGATGACTGTGAGACCTGTTTCAAGCACAACTTTCGAAAAAAGAGAAAAAAGAGAAAAAAAAGAACACTTGAATCATCTTGTATTGTGCCATTATTGGAAGTCTTCCATGTTGTACATATTCCATCATCTCAACCTATTCCATTTTCTATCTCCCTCACTTTTCATTCATCACACATTCATGCCCTTGTAAATATGTGTTTCTATTTCCTTTCAAATCAAATTTCAAAAAAAAATGTGCATTGATTTTTCCATGTTGGTGTTTTTAACCCCTCTTTTCCTTTGGACATTATATACCTACCATCCCATAGCCACTGAAAAACCCCTTAAAAGACCTCTTGATTCTTGTACACATTAGATTTGGGAATGGAAGCTGAGAGCTCTTACAAACTCTTGATTTTCACTTTTTGTTGGTGAATGAGTGAACCTCCTAAAATACATTTTTATCATCTTGAGAGGAGTAAGTTTTGAGTGCCTACATTTTCTAATTCAAACCTTGAACATGAAAAAATGAATTGTTTCTGATGCATTATTGTGAACCAAATTTGTGATGGAATTCAATATTGATGAGTGAAATAGTCTAAACCTCCCCTGATTGGAGAAAACAAAATTTTAATATTTGTTGGTGAGTGAAAATGATTTTGTCATGTTTTTATATTTGTTGCACATGAGGACACGCGCAAATCTAAGTGTGGGGGAGTTGATGTTATTAATATTTTCATGACTTATTATATTCCCCCTTTACTTATTTTATATGAAATGTGCATAATTTGTGTGAAATATTAATGTTTTAATTTTAAGTATAATATTTGAGCATTTTTAGAAGTAGTCAAATTGAGTCAGTTTAATGTTTTAATTATAACTATCACTATACTGATCCAAATTGTGTGGTTCTTGTTTTGTATAATTCTCCTTTCAATATACAACATTTCATTAGAAGGCACCATGATCCAATTCTGCCATTTGAAGGGTCATATGGTCCTCACAAACAAGACCAAAGAATCTGTGAACAAACTGGACCAGCCTTGAAGATTTATTTACTGGGCTCAATACAGATATCCAAAAACCATAACTCTACACCATAATTCGGGGGACACTACATGTCATCTTGGATAAAAATTTCATGGCCCAAATCCAAGTACAAGGGGCCCAAATAAATCTTTGAAGTCCAGCCCACCATTCTGGCTGAGAATGAAAATCAGTATAGTATGCATGACATATCTCCTGATGTAATAATCCAAGAGAGCTGAAATTTTGCAGTGTGAAAGAAGAGATGTAGGCGGCCGACTTTGTTGAAGAAACCATTCGGATTTGAAGGCATCTTAATATTCACAAACCCTTTCACATTATGGACTTTAAAAAGACTGGATTGAAATGGACAGTTTAAGTTTGTTTATGCAACCGGCCATAACTTTTTATCCTTACGTCCAAATGACTCCAAATTTTGAGAGTAGTCGGCCAACATTATTGTCTACAACTTTTAAGAAGGAGATATTTGAAGATTCGTCTGTCTAAATTGCCAAATTGGCGATGCAAGTGGAGGGACAGATTGGGAATGCAAACAGTCCACTCCTTGGGCTATAAATACTCTCCCCTTCTCTCCTTGAGAGGGGTTGGCATTTCAGAAGAGAGGAGATCATATTGGCACGACCAAAGCTTTGCCAAAGGCTTGGGAGGACCTGCCATACTCAAGTTTACACTTGAGAGACCTTTCCTCCTCTCTTTCTTTTCACTTACTTTTGTGTTCTTCATTTTTGTAATCTTGTAATTCTCTTTCTTTGTAATTCTGTTTTAATGCAAGTTACTTCTTCAATATCTCTTATTCTCTTCCACCTTCTGTATTTTAATATTAATGTTCTTAAAATAGTTTAAATTCAGTTCAATCCCCTTCCCTTATTTAGCTTCCTCATTCAATCGAAAGTTCGTTTTTAATTATCATCATTGTTCGTGTGTGTGTGTCGACGTACCACTCTTTTCTTATCCCTTTCTTTTTATTCTCTTATTAATTTATAATCATAATCATTATAACCAGATTATTAATCACCCAAATGGCTGAGTAAATCTCTCATTGGGGTGAGTTATAATTTAGGTATGTTAAGTGATTGAGAGCTTCTGCTCGATGAATATTCTTTGAATTAACATTGTGTATGTTGGACTTAACATGTCATGGATTAATGACTTGTTTTGTTTAACATGTGGTTTCCATGGATTATTAGAACCATAAATACACAACCATAAATAAGATCTAATTGAGATTATAACCTTAAGTTAAGTTCAGTCTTGGTTTAAAGCCTTAACACTTAAGAATTCTAATCAACATCATCTTGTGACATGGGTGTTAATTTAAATGCAATATAAAGCAAAGCTCGAGGATATCACAAGCTTAACTAACCTAATGATGAACTCACCCCAATATTTATCAATTTGGTAAATCAAACATCATCCATAAATCATTTCAATTAAGATCTGCAAACAAACCCCCCTAATCAAAATACAATCAACTAAAAACAAACGACTACTACAAAGTATCATCGCCGAGGATTCGACCCAAGTGCTTCTATACACATTAGCAGAGCACTGGAACCTTGAACGGTCGATATGCGACAATCGGCCGCACTTTCAGGCGACGACTGTGCATAGATCCTCAGTGGACTGTGACGACTACAACACTCAGCGATCCTACATGGATCAGTGCTACAGGTCCTGTGTGGGCCCGATCCTGTGTGGGTCCGATCCTGTGTGGGTCAGCGCTCAGCGGTTCTGTGTGAGCCAGCGCCTACAGGTCCTGTGTGGGCCCGATCCTGTGTGGGTCATTGCGGGGGTTAGATACCTATCGATCCTTTGTGGGTCCGACGACTTAGATGGATTAGTGATCATCTTTATCGTCATTCGAAGAAGTATACCTGTGTGAGCTGAATCCTGTGTGGATTTACTGTTTACTCTCCTCTGTGGATTGTGTTGAGCTATCCTGTGTGGATTTACTGTTTACTCTTCTTTTTGGATTGTGTTGAGCTATCCTGTGTGGATTTACTGTTTACTCTCCTTTGTGGATTATGTTGTGCTATCCTGTGTGGGTATACGTTTTGCTTTCCTGTGTGGACTGGGTTGTGCTTGGGCTCGGACGTTGGAGCCGAACGGGAATTGATGACTTAGGTATATGTATGGGCATATACCTAAGCCGTGTCAGATGTTACTTCGTGATTGTATCTTTCCTTTGTGGATTCTGGGAGACCTTCGGGGGTCTCAGGGTCCCTACAGAGTAGCTTATACTCACCCCTGCACGGGCTATGCCCGCACTACGTTGTGTTGGTTGCAGATGCCGGACAGCGCTGATCGTGGTGGAAGCTTGCGGAGCAGGACGGTACCTGGAGGTGGACCACTGGGCGGGACGTACTCGGAGCGGTCAAGTGGACCCGAGGAGCAGTGAAGGCTATCTGTACCCACCCTTCAGGTGGGTCTTCCAGAGGACGGCTCGTCGCTGCAACTTTTCTTTTCAGTTGCTGTTTTTCCCTTCAGTTGTACTTTACAGTTGGACTTGTATTTCCGGCCCCTTTTACTTTCAGCACAGCTTGTTATAGTTTTTACTTAGTGTTTACTTTTCCGCTTGCTTACTCTGTGGTTCTTGTTTACTTTTCAAGGGCAATTCCTTCCCTTTTTCCGGGATTTACGCCTTGGTGCTAGTCGCCAGCCCCTGGCCTATGGAAGGCGGGCTTGGGGTAGTCACGACACGGGCCCCGAGGACGGGTCGTGACAGACACATCGTGAATGGATTCCACAAAGTGGCATAATGCTATTATCCCTAGGGTTATGTCATGAATATATCCTAGACCAAGACATCAATCCATAATTGCTAGGGTCACATCGTAACATGGACTATTTATATTTTTTTAAAGAACGGACGAACCTGTCATTTCTAGGTTTGCTTTCCTTGGATTTAGGTCAAATGGGGGTTTATGGAGAGTAATTCCATCCAAATCCTTTGACTATCCATTATCTATCGATTTCCCATTGATTAAGGGTGATTCTTAGGTGCTTTCCATGGCTATTTAAGGCGAGTTCTTCCTCTCCTTCCCTTTGTTCTTCTTCCCCTTCATTAGCCACTAATTTTAGTAACTCCAAGATAGGGTTTGATGTTGATTTCACTGATGCATAGTGGAATCTCCCAGATATGATGGGTCCTTGTTGTTGGTTTTCTAGAGGATGTTTTGTGAGGATGAATGTACTAGGTTTTGTATAGTTTCATTTAGGTAAACCACGACCTTCAGTTATTTTTGTATTTGTATGAATTATAATTTAGTTGATCGATGAATAGATGTTAGGGCGTTAGGGATTTTATTGGATATGGGCTTAGGGGTATGCCTAGATTGATTTGTACCTCATTATTTGAGGTTTGAATGTTGTTACGCCATCTAGTGAGATATTTATCGATTATGCTTGACTATTAATTATGGAATTAATTTTTTTTTTCAATGTTTAAAATGGTTATAATTTTTTTATAACTAAATTGAAATGACTTTTATGGAGTTATGGACTCATGTGATCAAGTGTTGGATAGTTGAGATTTTATGAGCTTCGATGAGGATGATCGAGCTTGCTTATAGATGGAATAAATTCAAATGTGGTAGGTGTTACATAAATATCTCCTAAATGATTATGCATTTTTTATGTGCATGTGATATGAGGTCTCACCACTTGTGTGTGATCAACCTTATATTTAAAATGAATTGCTTCCTTTAGGTTTTCATGAGTAGTGTAAGGACCTGAGCCCAAGTGACCGGACTCGGCCCTTACAAATGCTGTGTATTTTTTTAATAAAAGAAACTTAAATAAACACACATCATTACATTAAACATAGGATCTTTTACGGCCCATGTTTTGGAGAATTAGAATCCAATATCACATTCCAAAGATAAATGTACAAATTCTAAAAAAAACATTATCAGAGCAATGCTTCCACATTAGGAATTCATCGCAGCACTTCCACTAAACCTGTAAGAATAATTTAAAATACATAGAGTGAGCACAAAAATGCCCAGTAAGGGGTTTTAAAACAAAACTATTAAGAAATAAATTTTCTTTAAAACATTTCTTAAAAAACACGTTCTTTAATTCAAGAAGTAAACATTTCACATAACATGTCATCACCATTTTTTTGGGAGATTCTGAAATAGATTTTAGGATAAAATTATGCTCAAAATTGCTCAACTTATTTAAGAGTTACAAACAAAATGCATTATAAAATATGCACGTACTTGAACGAAAATGCACGAAATACCATTTATAAGTCAGACTATGGCCACACTTAATTATTCATGACATACCAGGTGTACAGATACAAATTTTCACATGAAATATTACTTGTTTAGAATTGCATATAGAACGACATCAAAACACATATATGCAAACCATGTGAGAGAAATTTGTAACCCTTTTTTTATGGTTTGGAAACTAAATATCAATCCTTATTTATAAATGAATTTCTATACAAGTATATACTTAAATATAAAATATTAAACTGCGTGCACTTGAAAATATAAAACTGATTAATACTGGTTCATAAGAGAATGATCATTAACCATGAATATTCTACTAGTTGAATAATCACATGGTCTTTTATTTACTAGAATCATTATGAGGGAATGCATAATGCAGGATAATCATAAACATTCTATCAAGGGCTCGTGCCATGATCATACATAATAATTTTGTCAAGGCCTCGTGCCAAGACCTAGTTTGTCTCATGAGACCTACCGATGCATCGAGAAGCTATACCGGGCCTCTCCCGTCACATAATAAGTCTTATTTATTCATCATATGTCTAATAAAAGTATGTCTTTAAATCAAAGTGTCTCATACCACTTTGATTTATTTGAATCTTAGTCACAGGTGAAATTAATTCATTAAACAATCCAAAGTGTCTCATACCACGTTGAAGAATTTAGTTCTTAATCCATAGTTTATCATAAAAATATTCATATCATACTTAAATTAATTAACTTTATCTATGAAGGTTCCGGGCGCAGCGGAAGCGCGTGGGTGGATGTGCCCACTTGGCTTTTTGTCATTAGCAATGATCAATCCGGGATCAATACGATGATAAACGCCAGTCTCCACGGATCAAATCACAGAAAAAGACAAAGAAGATGGTTTGTCCCGGAACCACAAACAAGGATCGTTACAGGTTGATTATAATTAATTTAATTAATTATAAAGAAATACCTTTTGGGTGTTCTTTCTTCGTTGATGTTCTCGATCACATTGTCGATGTGATCTGTCGTTGCGTCGCAGAAGCCAAGTGTAGACTCCCTCTAGTGGTGATCCACACATGTACCTTGTATCTCTGGACGTCGCCAAAGGATTCTCCAGGTGCTAGCGTGGAGAAGCCTTTGCTTGCGTTGTCCGCCTTAGATCGTCTTGATCCGATGGAAGAGGATCTCTCTCGGTCTTGAGAGCATTCTTGGAGAAAGAGGTTCTTTCTGTCTTGAAAGAATTCTCCAGAGATGTTGTGCACAACGATTCTCTTGTGTGTTGGAAAAGAGTTGGGGTTGTGAGGATATTTATAATCGGGTGTGTGGGGTTATAGAGTTATGACAATAAATAAACGCGTTACGCATTTAATTTATTTCATTGACTCTTTATTTAAAACCCCCATGTCGAATAAATAATTCATTGACATGCTCCCACGCTGATTGTAATAAATATCATTTAAAACAATATTATATCCTCAAAATCCCGACTGGAAAAACTACACGGCGTGTAATAATAAATACTCGGCGTGTACTTGTTTTTCATTGAAAACTACACAGCGTGTACATTAAATGTACACAGCGTGTATATCTTGTTTTCATTTATTTATTTCCTTTCCAAAATAAAACTACACGGCGTGTACATTTAATAATACATGGCGTGTACTTGTTTTATTTTATTTTTCTTCCATCATTTAAAACAACTTAGGCTTCCTTGAATAATTATTAAACCTCGTACGAGAATAATCTTTATTCAACTTGAGATACTTGGATACACTTAGTGTGTGACCCTCTAGGCCTCTTTCACGTTGGAATTAGGAGGGCTTGCCTAAAGTCCAAGATTACTGTCTAGAAACGGGTCAAGGCACCCAAGAGAAAGAAGTTGACGCCGCATTGACGTATCACCTCATACGAACGCTTACTGTGTAATTTAATCCCTTTGTCTCAATATCTCATCAAGCAGGTTTCATGGAAGTGTCATAAACCTATATGCTTGATCTGTCGTTCTTTGACTACCTGAAATAACCTCGTCGTTTACACCATGGCCATGGAATTTAATGCGAAAGTTCTATTTCAATCAAAAGGACGAGATATCAACTTCCATAAATGGAAGGGAAAAATCCTTCCTCGACTTATCCATTAACAACATGTCATTCGTGACGCACCCAACGTACCCTACTTCCCGCCAACTGTCTGCGTGACGGTTTTCATCAGTAAATCTAAGTGCGCGAGTCATGACATGAGTTAATGATAATCTTCCAATCTAAGGACCATTACACACGCTCGCAGATAGCAATATCCGATGACACCAAGACATGCAGAATTACTACTGGCGGGTCTGTTCTCATAATCTCCCATCTTGGAGATTACCAAGTGCGAACTCCATGAGAGAGAGTCTCGTCTTCTTACAAGTACTCGCACATGACGGTCTGTATACTATGTGTCCTATCATAGTATGTCATCCAACCGCAAAACTTTATTTAAGAATATTGTTATAGCATTTCAAGGTTCTCATCATAGCGGAGATCTGCTATGACCTTATTAATGCAACAAATATTCCAGGACATTATTATATTATAGTCATGAAGAACAATGAACAATATATAATAAGTGAACATTCATGTAATCAAAGTACAAAATAGTTGGTTCTGAGGACACAAACCCTTACAAACTCCCACTTGGACTAGAACCAACTGCCTACGACTTTTAGTCCGCTATACCTCACATGATGATCATGTTTCTGCTGAGTCAAGGCTTTAGTCAATGGGTCTGCCACATTGTCTTCCATGGAAATACTGCTCACAACAACTTCACCTCTCTGAGAAAAATCCCTCAAGAGATGATACTTCTAAAGTATGTGCTTTGTCCGCTGATGTGACCTTGGCTCTTTTGCAAGTGCCACTGCTGCAGTGTTATCACAATAGAGTGTGATAGGATCTTTACTGCTCAGTACAACATCCAACTCTTGGACGAAGCTTCACATCCATACTGCTTCTTTAGCTGCCTCAGAAGCTGCGATATACTCGGACTCCGCTATAGAATCTGCCACTACACTTTGTTTTGAGCTCTTCCAGCTCACTGCACCTCCATTCAAACTGAAGATGTATCCAGTCTGTGACTTCATGTCATCTTGATCAGTCTGGAAACTAGCATCTACATGTCCTCTGATGACTAGTTCATCATCTCCTCCATAAACCAGGAACATATCCTTAGTACGCCTCAGATACTTAAGGATAGTCTTGACTGCCATCCAATGGCGGTCTCCTGGATCAGCTTGATATCTGCCTACCGCACTTAATGCGTAAGCAACATCTAGCCTCGTACATAGTATAACATACATGACTGACCCAATCGCAGATGCGTAAGGGATCCTTTCCATTCTCTTTCTTTCCTCATGTGTCTGAGGACACATTTTCTTGGAAAGATGAATGCCATGTTACACTGGCAACAATCCCCTCTTGGACTGTTCCATACTGAATCTCTTCAGTATCTTGTCAATGTATATACTTTGACTCAGGCCCAACATTCTCTTGGATCTATCACGATGGATCTTGATCCCAAGAATATATGCTGCCTCGCCCAAGTCTTTCATGGAGAAGCATTTATGAAACCATGCCTTAACTGACTGTAAGACAGGTAATTCGTTTCTAATTAGTAATATGTCATCAACATATACTATTAGGAAAACGACCGCACTTCCACTAAACCTCTTGTAGACACAAGGATCACATTTATTCTTAACAAAGCCAAATTCCATTATAGCTTCATCAAAATGAATGTTCCATGACCTTGATGCTTTCTTTAATCAATAAATGGATTTCTACAACTTTCATACCTTGTTGCCATCCTTTGGAGTCACAAACCCTTCAGGTTGTGTCATGTAGACATATTCCTGGAGGTTCCTGTTAAGGAAAGCTGTTTTGACATCCATTTTCCAAATTTCATAGTCATGGTAAGCAGCAATGGCCAATAGGATTCTGATGGACTTCAGCATTGCAACCGGTGAAAAGGTTTCATCATAGTCAATTCCTTGACGCTGTCTAAAACCTTTTGCAACCAGTCATGCCTTGTAGGTGCTGACTTGCCCCTCTATGTCCAGTTTATTCTTGAATACCCATTTATTACCAATAGGCTTTACATCAACTGGAGGATCTACCAAAATCCAGACTTGGTTTTGGTACATGGAATCCATTTCAGAATTCATGGCTTCTTTCCACTTGGCAACGTCTGTGCCTTCAACTGCTTCCTTGTAGGTAAGAGGATCATCATTGTCTACCAATAACGAGTCACTATACTCAGTGACAAGAAAACCATATTGTTATGGTTCTCTCACCTCTCTCGTGCTCCTACGCAGTTCTTGTGTCTCTGGAACAGATTGTTCTTCCACGGGGCTTTGTGGAATCTGTTCTTGTACCAACTCATGTGTATCTTGAGCCTCGACTTCATCGAAGTCTATCTCGCTCCCACTATCTCTTTTGGAGATGTGCTCCCTCTCAAGGAATATGGAGTGTCTTGCCACTGTAACCTTTTTGTCTGAGGGGTTGTATAGGTAATATCCTCTTGTTTCCTTGGGATATCCTATAAAGATACACTTTGTGCCTCGGGGTGCAAGTTTGTTATCTAAAGAGGCCTTAACAAATGCTTTGCTACCCCACACATGTAAATTCGATAACATGGATTTGCATCTACTCCATAATTCGTATGGAATACTATTTATCGATTTAGTTGGTACTTGGTTTAGTATGTGCGCTGCTGTTTGTAATGCATATCCCCAAAAGGATAATGGAAGAGTCACATGACTCATCATTGATCTCACCATGTCCAACAGGGTGCAGTTCCTCCTTTCACTTACACCATTCCACTGCAGTGTGTAAGGAGGAGTGAGTTGAGATAGAATCCCAAACTCCCGTAAGAAATCAATGAAGTCCTGATTAAGATATTCTCATCCTCTGTCTGAGCGGAGTTTCCTAATCTTCTTATCAAGCTGGTTCTCAACTTCATTCTTGTATTCTTTGAACCGATCAAAAGAATCTGACTTATACCTCATTAAATAGATATATCCATATCTACTAAAATCATCAGTAAAAGTTATGAAGTACGAGAACCCACCCCTGGCTTCAACTGGAAATGGTCCACACACATCTGTGTGAACTAATTCTAGAAGCTCTTTAGCTCTTTCACCTTTCCCACTAAATGGGGCTTTGGTCATTTTGCCTTGTAGACATGCATGACATATACCAAGTGGTTTTAGTTCGAAAGAATCTAAATACCCATCTTGATGTAATTTTATCAAATGTTTCTCATTGACATGACCTAGCCGGTGATTCCAAAGTTGGGTTCGATATGAGTCATGTGAATTAAATTTGTTATCGATTTCCATCACTTGGTTTGTGTAGTCTAACACATAAAGGCCGTTATATAAATGTGCCCTACTAAAACAAATGCTATCTTTATAAAAGTAGAAACATTCATTTCCAAACTTGAATATGAATCTATCAGTATCTAATATGGATACTGAAATAATGTTTTTAGTAATAGAAGGCACATAATAACAACCTTTCAAAACCAAGACCATCCCGGTAGGCAATGTGAGGTGGTAGTCTCCGACAGCTACATCAGCGAGTCTTGCTTCGTTGGCTGCTCGCAGATCTACCTCCCCTCAATCAATCTTCCTGAATCTACTTGGTTTCTATATTTGGATACAGATGTGAGCACCATAAGCAGGATCTAATACCCAATTAGTAGAAACAGATAGATTTCATTTGATAACAAATGCACCTGAAGCTTCCCCTTGCTTCCTTGGCTGGGTGCAGTTTTTCTTCCAGTGGCCCTTCTTACCACATGCGAAACAAACAACATCCTGTTCCTTTTCCTCCCCTTTGATCTTCCTTTTCTTGGAAGGCCTTGAAGAAGCTTTGGGCTTAAAGATATTCACCTTCCCTTTCCTTTTATTCACCATGAGGACAGAAGGATTTTCATGCTTCATGTCATTGTCCACTTGGAGAATAAGGATAAGAAGATCAGACAGAGACGTCTCAATGTTGTTCATGTTGAAGTTCACAACAAAGTTCGAGAAGCTCTGGGAGAGTGATGCAAGAATGAGATCGGTGCCCAGTTCTTCGGGGAGTTTAAACCCTAGAACCTCCAAGCGCTCAATGTAGCCAATGAGCTTGACTACATGAGGCCCGACTGGGGCTCCTTCTACAAGCTTGCTCTGAAATAGAGCCTTGGAGATCTCAAACCTTTCCTGTCTTTCTCTCTCCTAGTATAAACCATGGAGGTGCTCGAGCATGCTGTAGGTATCCATGTCTTCATGAGAATTCATGAGCTCACTAGACATAGATGACAACATTAAAAATTGAACGTCGAGAGCATCATTAAAATGTTGATCATAGACTAGGAAATATTCATCACTCGCCCTTGGGGTAGGAGAATCAGGAAGTGAGGACTCCAGCACGTAAAACTTCCGTTCATGGCGTAGGATAACCCAAAGGCGCCTAAACCATTCCTGAAAGTTACTGTCGGTGAGGATGTTGTCTTTATCCAGAATTGATTGTAGAGAAAATGTGGTTGATGTGTTTGTCATATTGATTCTACAAATTAAAAGAGCAGATTCATCAGTACTTTCTTGATTACATTTTATGAGAAATAATAAATTTTATTAAGTCTCCCACTATTTTATCAAGTCTCAATGGCCCTCACCATTGAACTCGGAATGTCCAGTTTCTTTGACATTCTAGTGGCAAGGATCCATATTCCCCTTCGGATAACCCCAACAAGGGTTGGTCAAGCTATTTGAAGGTATTTAGGTAGGCAGGTCTTTGCCAACTATGAGCTTACAGTTCCTTGATCTGTTGAGTGGACTCCCCAATCCTGAAATCCTGACTTGGATTTCCTCAACTCTTGCCTCCAATATTACATCAAGTCTAGTAATGGATACTTCTCTTGATGTAATATGGCTAATTCAACCTGAAACCTTTCATAAGGGCTTCCTTTATAAAAGTAAGTGTCCCAACAAGGGTTGATCAAACACATAGTTTTATTGAGTCTTTCCCTTAATCAAGTAACAGAAGGCTTGGTCTGACTTAATATGGTATTTGAGGGATTTTATTCTTTATTCGTATCTTTTCATTATCACATGCTTGTTAATATTAAGTGATGATTGCTTAAGTGATTAACCATGTTCTGATAATGTTTACGCATAGTCCGGTTTTTATTTTATTCCATCTTTGCATGCTTTTTCATTTTATTAATCATGTGATCACGACAACACATACATAATAAATAAACCATGCAATCAGACAGAAATAAAATAAGATGGCATAATCATGAGCTTCTATTTGGTTAGCTTATCTAGCAGTTTTGATAAGCTAACCTTGACCTAGGGAAAACACCTTGAACCTGATGGTTCGTGTTTTGCAGCTCCCACCTGTCCACCTTTGTATCTTCTTGTGTCGGTTTCGCCTCGGCTTTGGGATTTGAACCGTCTCCTCTGGCTTGGGAGATCCTCCATTACATGGGTTTACATTAAAGAAACCATGGGCACACATGCCCTACATTTTATTGGAAGAAGGCTCGCAGGCCAAAAAATTTAAATTAAATAAATTAAAATGAAACCATACACATACAAAGGGTCTTTGGTCTAACTCATGATCATCCATAGTATGCAACGACATTTACACATATTTAGAATTCAGATTCTTTCAATCGTTCTTTTATTTAAGATAAGACACGCTCGAATTCAATTAATTATGATCTTATAATTAATCAATTATTTATCTTAAATTCCTTTCTGAATTTCCTTGAGATTCTTCTCATCCACATTCCTTGTACGAGTCTTTGTACATTGGAGTAAACCTCATGAAATTACATTTCTGGAAAGTACACGACGTGTAGTTTATAATTACACGGCGTGTATTTTTCTTTTCACCCTTTATCCAAAGTACACACCGGGGCTTTGGCATGTTTTCTGTACTTTGGAAATTTTAGAGTACACGGCGTGTAGATGAATCATACACGGCGTGTACTTCCTTATTACGCGGTAACCGGCCTGGCGATCCCGTGTACGCGGTACGCGACTTATCTTTGTACACGGTTTCACCTGGGTCAGAATGGACTACACGGCGTGTTGTTCCAACATACACGCCGTGTATTCCGGTTTCCACACGCCGTTCTATTTTGGTCAACACGGCGTGATTAAAACTTAGGCATAATCAATTCACACAACATGGTTTGGTGGAACAGTGCCGGTTCGTTGAACCTAAGTACACGGCGTGTAGTTTTAATTACACGCCGTGTAATCCCATGTTGTACAGACAGAAAGAGCGGCTCCTCCAGATGAGTTCCTTGTTTTTATTTTAATCAAAATTAAAATTAAAAGGTCATTTCTATGATATGAATCGAGAAATGAAGGAGGAATAATAGATCTCGTTAATTCAGATTTATAGAACGATTTATTTCGAATTGAATCAAATATGAATGCGTAAATTATCAACGAAAATTAAATAACTATAATCAACGTTGTAACCTCGCTCTGATACCATTTGAAGGTTCCGGGTGCAGCGGAAGCGCGTGGGTGGATGTGCCCACTTGGATTTTTGTCATTAGCAATGATCAATCCGGGATCAATACGATGATAAACTCCAGTCTCCACGGATCGAATCACAGAAAAAGACAAAGAAGATGGTTTGTCTCGGAACCACAAACAAGGATCGTTACAGGTTGATTATAATTAATTTAATTAATTATAAAGAAATACCTTTTGGGTGTTCTTTCTTCGTTGATGTTCTCAATCACGTTGTCGATGTGATCCGTCGTTGCGTCGCAGAAGCCAAGTGTAGACTCCCTCTAGCGGTGATCCACACGTGTACCTTGTATCTCTGGAAGTCGCCAAAGGATTCTCTGGGTGCTAGTGTGGAGAAGCCTTTGCTTGCGTTGTCCACCTTAGATCGTCTTGATCCGATGGAAGATGATCTCTCTCGGTCTTGAGAGCGTTCTTGGAGAAAGAGGTTCTTTCTGTCTTGAAAGAATTCTCCAGAGATGTTGTGCACAACGATTCTCTTGTGTGTTGTAAAAGAGTTGGGGTTGTGAGGATATTTATAATCAGGTGTGTGGGGTTATAGAGTTATGACAATAAATAAACGCGTTATGCGTTTTATTTATTTCATTGACTCTTTATTTAAAACCCCCATGTCGAATAAATAATTCCTTGACATACTCCCACGCTGATTATAATAAATATCATTTAAAACAATATTATATCCTCAAAATCCAAACTAGAAAAACTACACGGCGTGTAATAATAAATACACGGCGTGTACTTGTTTTTCATTGAAAACTACAAGGCGTGTACATTAAATGTACACGACATGTATATCTTGTTTTCATTTATTCATTTCCTTTCCAAAATAAAACTACACGGCGTGTACATTTAAAAATACACGGCGTGTACTTGTTTTATTTTATTTTTCTTCCATCATTTAAAACAACTTAGGATTCCTTGAATAATTATTAAACCACATACA